>JAUCBN010000017.1:15923935-18701435 GCA_035048815.1 Abelmoschus esculentus | reverse complement strand
CGGACGTAGAATCGGATACTGGATTAGAAATTGAGAGAATTTGGGGGTGGAAATGACGGGAGGAGGAGAATTCAGCGATCAGAGGCATCTCCTGAGATCCAACAGCCATAAAGACGATGAACATGATAACGAGGAAAATACCGATGACTTGGAATCTCAGGTGACGTACAACAACAACAACAATAACGCCGGAGTCAAAGATCTGGTGAAGTATTTGGGGAGGGGGTTCTCCGCCAGGCGCCTCAGCTTCAAACGGCTCGATCGAGACAGAGATAGAGGCAGAGAACGCTCATCGCCGTCTTCCATAGATCATCAACATCATGGTCTCCTCCATTCTTACTCTGGGGATGCCGCTGATCCGCTGGGAGATAGTGCTCCTCCCGAATGGGCTTTGTTGCTTATCGGTTGCTTGCTTGGGGTTGCGTCCGGTTTCTTCGTGGCCGCCTTCAATAAAGGAGTACGCTTTTCTCTCGAGAATCTGTTATCCAAAGGGCTTAATTACAGTTTTTTTCCTCATTTACCCATATCAATATTGTGATTCTACAAATGACATTCCTTCTATTGCTACCAAATGCAGATTCTTTTCGGTTTCTCATATACTTTGCAACTTTTGCTGAAATAAAGCTTTAGCAAAGCGGCGATGACCATGTGAATTTTTTTTATTGATAGTTTATTACTAGGAACCAATTCTATTTTTTTTTTTTTGCACATATTGTTGAGAATGACATACATTTTAAGTTTCCTTTGTTTCTTGAATCAAACTCCTTTGTTACTTCTATCATTGTTGTGTTACTGTAAACTGCTTCCATTACTGGCTTTTATTGTAGCTTAAATAGAGAATAGTATGGTATTTGTGAGTAGACAATGTTGCGTTAGTTCTTTGTGCGGAAATTGCTGTGTATTGATGTTTACCAGCACTCCACCAGGTTCACGTCATACATGGATGGGCATGGGCTGGGACTCCAACTGAGGGTGCTGCTTGGCTTCGTTTGCAGAGACTGTCTGATACTTGGCATCGGATTCTTTTGGTACCGGTTACTGGAGGTGTCATTGTTGGAATGATGCATGGTTTACTTGAGATATTGAACCAAATACGACAATCCAGTTCTTCTCAACAACAAGGTTTCAGTTTGGTTGCTGGGGTCTTCCCCACAGTAAAGGCTATCCAAGCTGCTGTAACACTAGGTACAGGTTGTTCTTTGGGTCCAGAAGGCCCTAGTGTAGACATCGGAAAGTCATGTGCCAATGGATTCTCATTAATGATGGAAAACAACAGAGAAAGGAAGATTGCTCTTGTGGCTGCTGGAGCAGCATCTGGGATTGCTTCTGGTACTGTGTTTGTTATTCAAAGTTTTTCATTTCTATTTAAGATTTATTTTACCCAAAATTTAGCTTGTTTATGTGAATGCCTTATCACTTTGGTTGTTCAGATTAGCCCATGGGTTTATTATTAGTGTTCAATGTTATTGAACAGTGAACACTGTTTTCCAACAGAACAGATCAAAGTTATGTTGTGATCAGTCAATTTCATTTAATTGGTTAATGCTCTTTTAGCTATATTTGTGAGGTGTGCAGACTAGATATCTATGGAGAAATTTAATCTATACATATACTGATATTTATGTGATTTTCATATTGTTAGTGTTGGTACTGTTTTTCTAGTCTGTTGTCTGGAAGAGTTTGGTCCTGTGTACTTAATTATGTATGGCAATACTTGAGAAGCCAACTAAACAGGAACTAGTTTCTTAATACCCTATGGTATCTTGTCATTTGAAGAATGGCCGGAGTCATACTGTACTATAGTGCGGTATAACTCATTTACTGAAGTCTCTTACAGACTACTGCCATTAATCAAAGGGACTTTTCTTCTCTAATAATACTCTTATGTGATATGAAGCAAAGCAGGATTTGGTGACTTGGCCAAATTCTTTTCTTTAGCAAAAAGAATCTCTAGTTTTTCATCTTCCACTCACCTACACCCAAAAAAATTAACACAAGGCCCTCTAGAGCATGCTAATCCTAATGTCTCTAGACTTATATTTCCATTTTTAGTTCTGGCTTTGATTGACAGAAGTCATTAAGCTTTTTTGGATCTTAACTTTTACCTTTCAACTTTTCTCCCTTCTTTCCAGGTTTTAATGCTGCTGTTGCTGGTTGCTTCTTTGCTATTGAAACTGTATTAAGACCTCTCCGTGCTGAAAACTCACCTCCTGTTACAACTGCGATGATTATTTTAGCTTCTGTTATCTCATCTACTGTATCTAATGCTTTACTTGCTACAGAATCAGCTTTCACTGTGCCATCTTATGATTTGAAATCTGCTGCTGGTATTTCACCTTCCTGCAATGAATTTCCTTTTCATTTTCTGGGTTGCATTTTTTTAATGCTTGTATGCATTAGTGTATATTTCCTGATGTAATTAATTTTCTGGCAGTCCTTTCAAAAGTATTTTTTGTCTAACAGAGGAGATTGATGAATGTGTTGCTCAATTACTCTTGAATTAAAGCGTGCTTCTTTTATGTGAATTGTCAATTGCGGCTACTTTATGTTTTGGTTTCATGTCCTCGTTACAATTAAAAAAAATTGAAATAAATAAATAAATCAAAAAGTGTATCTGCCTTCAAATATTTGACAATGAATGACCAATTTAGTAAAGGCATAGACTTGTGGTTGTTTGGCCTTTTCATCTGAATAGATAAAAATTCTTCATGCGTTGTTCTAGGAAAGATATGATTAGAAAAGACTCCATATATGGGGAAAAAGTAACAATATTATGATATTAATTTTGCCTTGCAGAGCTACCTTTGTATCTGATCTTGGGGATGCTTTGTGGTGTTGTAAGTGTAGTCTTCACTCGCTTGGTTTCTTGGTTCACAGCAGCATTTGAGTATATCAAGGAGAAATTTGGACTTCCTACTGTAATCTGCCCTGCTTTAGGTGGTTTAGGAGCTGGAATGATAGCTCTTAACTATCCTGGAATACTATACTGGGGCTTTACAAACGTCAATGAAATCCTACATACTGGGAAGTCTGCATCAGCTCCTGGAATCTGGTTGCTAACCCAACTAGCAGCAGCCAAAGTTGTCGCCACTGCTTTATGTAAGGGGTCTGGGCTTGTAGGTGGCCTTTATGCACCAAGTTTGATGATTGGTGCTGCCGTCGGTGCTGTATTTGGAGGCTCAGCTGCACAACTTATTAATTCGGCTATTCCAGGCAATGCTGCCATTGCACAACCACAAGCATATGCACTGGTAAACTTTTAGTGGGGAGTGACTGCATGATACTCTCTTGAACTTGACAAAATCCCGTTCAGTTTTATCTAAGCTGATTTTAATACATTCAACTCTCTACTCTAGGTTGGAATGGCTGCCACATTAGCTTCAGTTTGTTCAGTTCCCCTAACTTCAGTTCTGCTTCTTTTTGAGTTGACAAAAGATTACAGGATCTTACTTCCTCTCATGGTAATGTTTTATGTTATCTTGCTTGCTTTTTATATTTTCGGAATAAGCAATATAGAGAATAGGGGAATCCATGAATATACTTTTTTACTAGTTTTCCATAGTCAGCCTAATAACTTGTAGCTAAAAGAAACAGTAAAAAGGTTCAGTTTAACTGCAGTCCAGCTTTATTGGAATTAATTAGCTTGCACTGCTGCCATTGGTTCAACTGAAGTCTAAATTATGGCCCTTGTTTTATGTTCAAATACAAGTTTTCTATTGTATTTTCTGTTTTTGTTGGGATTAACTATTAAGGCTTTAGGGCTTTGAGTTATTCTTGAGAAATTTCTTTGGATGCCATGTCATGGTACATTGACTAAATTTTTTCCACTTAATTTTTCTTCTTTCTCAATTTGACATATAGGGAGCTGTTGGATTAGCGATATGGGTTCCTTCAGTGGCAAACAAGCACAAAGAGACTGAAGCATCTGATACGAGGAATTCAGCAAGAGGATATTCTTCTGTTTCTACTGCTGAGGAACTCTCTGTCATAGAAAAGGCTGCTGACCTAGAAGCACTAGATGAAGATACGCTTCTTGAAGATCTTAGGGTATATTCTCACTTATTTTGTTTTAGAGCAGTTTTTTTCAAAATGATCAAGTTTCAATTGATTGTCTGAACTCCTCATTGGTATTCTTTTATTTGAAGGTTACTTTCCCAACTTGACAAATTCCTTGTCATTGTCTGTTGTCAGGTTTGTAGGGCCATGTCAAAGAAGTTTTTAAAGGTGTCAATGGCTGTTACCATAAAAGAAGCATTGAAAATCATGCACGACAGCCATCAGAAATGTGCGGTTGTGGTCGATGAAGATGATTTTCTGGAGGGGATCCTTACATTCGGTGATATTAGACGGTGTCTGTCTAAGAAACCTAGTGATGTCACCAAGGGTGATTCAACAGCTCTGGATGTATGTGATGCCAACCTTCTCCCTCTCTCTCTCTCTTGCTTTTTCATGTCTTGAATAATAAAACAATTAATCCATGCATACAGGTGAAGGCATGCCTTGTTTCCTCTGTTTGCACAAAAGGGATAAGCTACCGTGGGCAGGAACGTGCAGTTCTAACCTGCTTTCCAGACACAGACTTGGCAATTGCCAGGGAGTTGATGGAGGCTAGTGGAGTAAAACAACTGCCGGTGGTGCAACGTGGTAGAGAACCCCACAAAGGAAGGAAGCGAAGAGTCATTGCCATTCTTCATTACGACTCACTCTGGAACTGTCTCAGGTTCATATTTATGCTTCAATCTGTTATATAATCTGTTATAAATATATATATAAACTATGAACCCAATTTTGATTTAAAAGTTTCTTGATTGTTGTCCATGCCACTGTGATGCAGAGAAGAGATGAAACACCGGAAGGCCATGTATCAGCATGGACATAGGAAGGATAATCAAGAGGAGATTGTAAATGCCAATGGCCATTAATTAATGCATCTGTTTCTCTCTCTTGCCTTGCTGCCTGCAAACCAAATACATATATATATTAGAGCAACTTAGAAGCAAATTGTTTATGGTGTCTTTAGAATTATGATTAGGAATTGTAATTAGAATTTGGTCCCAAATCAGGGACAGGCACTAAGAGTGAGTGGGATATTAGGGAATGTTTTGCCGTGGATCATTTGATGTAATTTTCAGAACAAAATATTGTTTATATATGCTTTGTAATTGTGTTCCCAAAAAACATTTATTAATTTAGAACAATATTAAGGATTATTTTGGTAAATAATACAAATTAGATTAATAATTAAAGAAATGAGATAAGTTGAGGGATATTTTAAAATCTACGGTAAAAAAATTTTAGTGTAGACTTCATCATCTGTAGGTGATGACTTTCCCTTATATCAAGGATTATTCTAGAAATTGTCATTCGTAAGTTGGTACCGAACGAAGACATCGTCTGTAAGTGATGACTCCCCTTAATTTTATCTCGAATCGATGAAAAAAATATTAAATTATTATAAATTAAGTAAAATCATTGTCAAATCACCATCTATAGATAACAGTTTCTCCCTATATTATAGTTACCGAAGATTCTAAAATATCCTTTAATTTATCTTATTTTTTTAATTATTAAATTCATTTGGATTATTTACCCAAAGCTGCCCAGTATCAAACGTAATTAACTTATTTTTATACTAATACTTTAGCTTTTCCGGGTATTTCGACCCATTTTTAGAATTGGAAAACGGCCATTATATTTATCAGGATGGTCTAGGCCTAAAAGGGAAAGCCCATAATATTAATTAAGTCCAAATCCAAATAAACTCTGAACTATATAAAATAAAATAAAATTGCAGAGAAGCCTAAGCAAGCTAAGCTAAGCTAAGCTAAGGGAAAAGAAAGAATGGCGTCATCGTCGAGCAGCGGCCTAACCTTCAAGCTTCACCCGCTGGTAATTGTAAACATATACGATCACCAAACTCGGTTAAGTCCCAGATGAACCCTCCTCCGCTCATCTCTACCTCCGCCACCGTCAACGCGTCGAACACCAACATCAAACCCCTCGAGTCTACGGATGTGTCATAGGGGCACAGAGGGGTACTCCACTGGGAGTGATGCTCAGAAAAATATATTCTTCTATTGTTGGTTTTGTACTTCCGATTTAAAGTTTTTGCCTTCGAATATATTTTCCCAGATAAGAAGGTTTTCCCCCATTTTTATATTCTTGGATGGTACTCCACTGGGAGTGATGCTCAGGAAGCTGATCTGCACATTCATAAAGCTGTATGTTTTCTCAACCTCCCCATCCTTTCACAGCTATATACTATATATAATTACTATGGAAAAGAGTCATCTTAGATTGTGTTGCTTATTGTTAATGTTTGAGCTATGGTGAGGGGTCTGCTTTTCCACTTCTATTTGTAACTTCTATCTACCAAAAGAACCATAGTATTGTAGTACTCGATTGCCTCCTCTTTTATTTGTGTAATGCTTTAGGATAAGAGTTTCTCCTTGTTCATTGGTTACAGTTGATGGATATTAATGAAAGCCCTCTTTATGTGCTTCTCAATCCTACAATCAATCAATCCCAAAAGGATCTTCCAGTTGCCATTTATGAAAGTGGTTTGTAACTGTTTATCTTTATTTCATTCTTTTATATCTATTCTCTCCCATTCTGTCTCTGAACTGGTGTAGATCTTTAGTCTGGGCAGTTCAATATTCACATATTCTACATACATACATGCATTGGTATTGGTATAATTAGTGCCTACTTCAAAATATTTGTGTGTTTAGGCAGGAAACATCTAGCCTTATCAGTTGTTGTTCCCGGAGGTAACAGGTTCGAGCACCAGTATTGTCGGTACAATGATTGAGCGATCAATGTCTAATGATTGAAAATATATACTCTAGAACAAATATTATTGTAATCATTGTGGCTAAATAAAAAAAAAGTGTGTTTACCTTCTATATGTAAAGTGATTCAATATTATTAGAGATTGGTGGTGGTGGTGTTTGCAGTGTTTTAAGGCCTCTTGAATAAGGTGAGTATATTCCCAATCATTAGAGATTAATCGCTCAGTTGTTGTACTGACATTACTCATACTCAAATCCGTGACTTCTAAGAAGAACAACCGTTCCTTTAATCACTGAGACTAGATAGTTAGTTCTGCTGATTTATATATATATAATGGGGATTGTGACCATTGACAGTTTGAGTGAAAGTGAAATAAAACACTAGCTTTTATTACAAGCAGATGGGGCGAAACCCAACTTTCTCCCTTCAAAATCAAATTCCCACAAATAGTTTTGTTGCAGAATATTTCCTATAGTAGAAACAGCAGGAAAACCTGCAGGCGAAAACCCCAGGCACCTAACTCCATCAGCAGCAGCAATGATATAGCTATTCCAGTGTGGCTCAAACTGAACTCCATTGTCGAAGTGAATGATCAATTTCGGCACCGAACTCTCATCGAAGCCCGTAGTAGAGTTAAAGCAGTAATCAATCGGTATGCTATCGAACTTCACCCTTTGGTACTTCGAAACTGACTTCTTAAGGACTTCCATCACTGCTTGGTACGCCGGATCTGCAAGAAACGTCAAGCTGGTGCCAGAGTCGAGGATCGTTCCACCACCCTGTGTCGTGTCCCATACTTTCATAGGTATCTCCAACATTTTGCCACTGATAGAGATTCCCATAATATTTACAGCATAAAATGAAGAGATGGCATCAAGTTCGAGCCTGGTGTATCGAGCTTTGCCCGACACTTTCACTCGGTTTCGACTTGTGCCGAAGGTGATGTAATTAGTAGCATTTAAGTGGCTCAAATGATCAACCAGGCAGTAAGAAAATTTGGCACCAAATTTCTGTGCAGCATAGGTGGTGAAAGAATACTTTGTATTGGATAAGCCTAAAACACCATCAATGTTGTCAAATGTTGAGCCTTTGGAAGAGTTAGTGCACCCAATTACCACGTTATGAAGTCTCGATCTTCGACCGTTGGTAAGGCCGACGGTAATGGTCTCGTTAGCAAACACTCCCGTTGCTTCCGGACCACTTGCATAACTGATCCAACACAAGTAAAATTAGGGGAGACAAAATCGAAAATCCATTCGAACCATAATATTTTTAATTAAAAAACTGAATAAATCAAGGGTTATTATTCTATGCACCGACTAAAATCACATCTCTACAGCTCTAAAACTTAAATTCTAACATACTTTTGATATCGGTACCTGCATATTTTGTGGTAAACTAAACTAACCCAAACAGGTTAATGTTATTCTTTTTTCTTCCAAAACTCTCCCACCGAAAAGGTTTTCTACCCATAAATACAAGCAACACATTCGTCCCCTACCACTAAGAATTGCTGCCTTTCCCCCAAAGCAGTCCCCACTCCGGGACTTGAATGTCCTGTTTTGGTACCAAATTATTTTGGGTCATGTGAACCTTACCTACTAATAATAACTACCACTAATATCTTTGTGTTGGATGGAGTTAATACAGCAATATGGGTTATTGTATCAGCAGCCAGCCAGCCTCATCTGCTAACTTTACCGGTGAACATTTATTCTCGAATCTATGAATAATCTATATAGTATGTTCATAATCACGATAAATACAATTCAGTTAGGAATGTGTTCGGAAATCTCAATCTCCGAATCCGCATTAACTACGGGTGGGGTTTAGCCTTGTCTAACAATGGTTGGTGCTCTGCAATCTGCATTTAAAGCCAGACTACAAAAGAAGCAGTGAGCCCTAAATGCAAGGTATTAACTCCCCAGCAGCATTTACCTTCAAAACCCCTGGCTTTAGATGTTTATTTGAGATTGCATTTCCCCACCATTTTAAGCTATGGTTCTCTAGATAAAAAAACAGTATACAAGGATAATAGTACAGACTCGAACTCGAAATGTCCGAAAGGTATATTTATATACGACACTCGAACCGAAATATTAGGTCGACTATTACCGACATTGGATTTTTAACGTGTCCTAGTATTGATAAACTTCATTTAAGACAAGAGGTTAGGTACCTGTAAGCATAGGCACAAGGAGTAAGTGGCGTGGGGCATGTCGTGAGAGAGAAGAGGCTCACAACTCCACACATCTCCGAGGCGCATGGAATCGGGCTAAAGGAAGAAGATAAAGGAGCATGGAACACCCGCTTTCCATTTATCCTCCCCCTTCTTGTACAATCACCGGCACGTCGAGAACATCCATACCGACATCGTACCCATGTCAAATCACTCCCCGTGTCAACGATCAACCGGAACTTCTGCGACGGAGTCCCGACCTTAAGCGTCGTAATGTACTGTCCTTCCCCATAATCTCTAGCCGAGGCAAGCGGCATTTCAACAGAAGCCAGGGGTGACACAGCTTCTTCTGCTCGTCTTCGTGTTTGCAGTCTTTGTGAGGTGATACCGTGCCGGATAGTATCGTGATGGAGAAGGTCCCTGAGGCGTTCATGCCGAGTTTTAAGCCTGCCGTAGGTGAACTGAGGAGCATGCCGGTGGATTAACTCTAACATGAAGGAATCAGAATTATGGTTATGCAGCATTTCCTCAACATGTTGCTGAGCTTCAACAATGGAGACCAAGACGATCAAAGGGAGCAAAATCATCAGTTTTAGATTCATGAAAACAAAAGAAAAAGAAAGATTGGGAGAGAAAGTGAAAGAAAAAAGATGTTATTTTTTGTTTGTATGAATACAAATCTAAATGTCTATATATGAGCCACAGCCTACTGGCTATGGTTTAACTTCTGGCATTAGATTCGTTTGCTCTTGATTCTTGGTAATAAATAACACCATTGTTGCTTCAACCCTTCAACCACACACATCCAATCCCTCTAACAAACAACTAAAAAGTAAACTAACTCTTAATTTATACTAAGTTTACGATCAACTCCTGCCTTATTGTTGATATATTTCCGCTTAATTTTAGTGGATGAATCTCCAAACGTAAAATTTTTACATACAAGGTTTCGAACTAGAAATCTACTTAAGCGAGTCCAAACTGTCTCCAAAATTATAAAATTAAAAATATTTTAAGTTAAAATAATGATAAAATTATGAAAATTCCACTTAGTTTAATGTGGATATGGAATTTAAAAATAATAATAATTTACATTAACACTTTAATAAGAATAAGTAATGTGCTAATAATTTGAATGGTCTATGACATAATACTTAACATAATAGAGGGACTGACCATCCGTTATTTATATAAATTAGTATTGCTAACTAATTAATTTCAAAAGTTGAATAGAAGAAATAGTATGTCGATTTGACCAATTACAAATTAAATCGGAATTATTATTTTTTATTAACTCTAAAATAATTATAAAATAATATCAAATCATATATATTTTTTAAAAATTTTGACAAAATATATAGACTTTTTAAAATATGAAAATATTATAAATAAATAAATAAGAAGGTAAACTACGAATAAATGTCACTCAATTATAGATAAGATTATATTTGGATCACTTAATTATTAAAAGTTATATTTAGATCACTCAATTAAAATGAATAATATTATATTCAAATCACTTGATTGTTAAAAAGTTACACTTGAGTAACTCAATTATGAGTAAGATTATATTTAACTGCCTTTTATATTTTAAAAAATATATCAATTAATATTTTAAATTAATTAATAATTTTAAATAAAAGACTCTAATGTTAACAATAGTAAATAAGTGATTTGAAATGAAGGGTACTTTAAATAAAAGACTCTAATGAAGGAGTGATTAATAATAATAATAATAATAAATTAAGACACGATTGATTACTTATTATTAGTGTCTTAAATGAAGGGTACTTTAAAGTGAATGTTTAAGACAATCAATCCATTAATTTGATGGACAAAAGTTCGAGAAGATAGACATTTTTTAGAACAGAAATTTTGATATTAATCAGATAAAATTGTTTATTTTATTATAATTATTGATATTTAATTTAAGATACTTATTTGATATTTAATTTTAGACTTTAAAAATTTTATTTAGGGTTTAAAGATGACAATTTTAAATTTAAAGCTACCGTTATAATTTCAGTTTTAAGGTTAAAATTTAGAATTTATACCTTAAAACATAAAGTTCTAACCATATTAGTCTAAACTTTAAATTCTAACATTAAACCTTAAAATCTAATCATAAATCTTACATTCTAAAACTTAAAACCTAAATTTCAAACTCTCATAGAAATATTAATTTTTTAATATTTGTGTTTGAGATAATAATTACTAATCCGATTAGTTATAACAAGTCTGTCATTTATTATTTAATCCTTAATAAAAAAAAATCTTATAAAGTGGTCCTTGATAGACTGTCGTTGTCAACGAAACTGGCAATGAATTCAAAGGTTTCACTAGCATCACATGAGATGATAAGATCTGGTTGACCATATGATACTCAACTAAAAACATGGAAAAAATATTATATTATCATTTCGGGATTCAAACTCACATAAAATAAGATAATATAAGCATTCTTAATCACTAGGTCAATCTGTAACGTAATTATAGTGGTTTAACACTAATACACTATCAATCAAAAGCCTTGGGATTTAAACAGTTGATTTAGTCAAGTAATGCAAAGTCAATGGAAGATCCAGCTGTTCAATCACACCCTTAATTTCTTCAATCTGAAAACTGCACCCAACCTAAAGTAAGAGATTTACCAACTCTTTTTTCAGCATAAGTTGTCTGTCATGAAGTTTTACTAGTGTTTTTTATTTATAAATTTATTAGAAAATTGGACTTTGTTTTAAGTCAACATTTAATGAGTTGGCTTTCAATACAGAATAAAGTTCCTGAGCAGAGAATGTGACTTGGCCACCACACATATCAATATTTTTGTAGCCAAAACAAGTGCCTCTCTGGTCTGGACTGGAACCAGAGTTTCATAAATTTAAATACAAAAATAGTGTGATTCGGTCCAGTGAAAAAAAAGTACTTACTTTGAAGTTCTATGACAGCTTCTTGAGCACAGCTTTAAGATGTGTCTGAAGAGCGGTAAGGTTGGTAGCCATTTGAACAACATAATGTAGTTCTCCATTAACCATCCCGTAAACTCGACTTATCTCCCTCACCTGCTCAACAAAAAAAGGATGAACTGAACTTAATAAGGCTCAATTTTATTCTTCATAAGCTATCCATACTGTGTTCTTTACTCAAGATGGACCAAAAACAAGTGTCTCAAATTGCTTAATCTATAATCTTAGAATATTAGTTAGGGTATCTTTCTCTGCTGCTTTGGATTGCAGTTGATCCCACTTGCAACACGCATGCCTTTAACCCTTGGAAAGAATGGGGTAGGGCCAAATGAGATAATGCTTGAAAATTGGGAGAAATATAAGTCATTTCAATTCCATCATAAAAAACAAACACAAACAAGAATCCAAAGTTGGTAACAAAGGGTAGGGTCGAATGAGATAATGTGAAATGATCTATGATCTGTCTAAACCAGAGAATGCTGGGAATATGCAAGTTGAATCTGTACATTTGGAGATTAAACGGCTTAAAAAAGTGTTACCTTGTTAAGGCTCCAGTCCACTGAATTTAATCTTCCAAATCTAAGAGGCAAGTCCAAATCTGCCATTCACTTCATTATCCAATGCATTTTCATGAATGTTATGGCACATGAGAAAATTACTATTGTTTGATGCCATAATTTCATTCTGTACTCGTTTTGGGTTATACATGCCAACCTCCACTTTATTGAGGTTTTCTTCATCGTCGATTCATCCTCCTCCAAGTCTTTCTCCAAGTCATGGAGATTGCTTTATTGCATTCTCTATGCATTGGAGGACTTCCCGTTATCCTTTCAAGTGTTCAAAGTGTTTTGATGACTTCCACATTTCGGATCCTATCACTGACTCTCCAAGTCTTCAAGACTGTTCAGATAACATTCTCAATGTATAGGAGGTCTTCACATCATCCCTCCAAGTGATTAAAGTGTTTCAATAATGACCTCTACGTGTTTTGTTTTCGGATTCTCATTGTTGGTCCTTTGGCTTTGAGATTGTTCAACAATTATTTCTATAGCAAATGGCTTGGCCATCGACAATTTATTCCTTTGTCTCCCATGTGTTCAAGATAATAACATCCACCAATTTTAAAAACTTCACATCATCCCCCAGGTTCTTATGCATTTAGCTTGGCTTTCGACCCCCTTGCACGGTGGAGTTGGCGTGTGTAGGGATGAACAATCAATAGCAAATGGTCAAGAGGGTGTGAATAAGGTTTACATCCATTACCTTACCGATCCACACTTAATTGGTATAGACATGTAAGAAAATGCTTGATTTGTTGACATTTTCTTGCCACATTTTTTTCTTCCTTCCTCATATGATTAATGTGGTGGTCCAGTGTCAAAAGATAAGCTTTTACTTTCAGATTTTGCAGAAGAGTAAACTTTTAGTTGCTTTTAACTTTCTCTTTCCTCCTTATGTGGAATAGTTCAAGTCAATCAAAAGTAGCAACTTGAGCTTAAGCTTTCAAGGTCACGCAGGTATGCAAAATGTCATCCTGCATCTGATATGAATGTATGCAACTGGTTAAATCCATATAACAGTTCAGTCAATGGCTTCTAGCCTACTACCAATTTGAGCTTAAGCTACTGATAGCAACTTGGTTCACAGCCACAAAGAAAATAGGATATGTTCATAGCCTAAACAACCAACTTGATAGACTAATTAATACTAATAATCTATGGAGATAAACATGAAACTAATTCAAAAAATGAGAATTACATAAGCTAAATGCTAGAGATAAAATCTAATTTCTAAAGACAAACTATTTAAAAGATAAGGAAACCCAACATCCTATAACTTCATCACTTTTGCCATCTACATGTACCCACCATGTCCCTACACTCTCATGCCTTAACAATAACAGACATCCTGCTGGCATGTAACTTTAAATTTTAGTTTCTAGTAACTTTAGATTATAAACTATTGAGAATCTTAAATGTTGGTCTGATATTTCCTTTTTTCCTGACTCACTGTAATTTCCTTTTTCGCTCTAAATCTCTCGTCTATCCTTCTTCAACATAAATCCAAACAGTGTATAACTCAAAATGAAGCTACACAACCATATAACTTAGCAGGAAAACTATTTGGGATGGAAGGGAATCCCCAAGTGTGTGGAATGTGCAAAAACATTCTCAAGAAGTTCAGAAATAGAACAAAGTATGTTTTATTTGGATAATTCAGTAAGATTAATTTCAAGTAAATGTAAATCATATGCTGCAAGCAAAAAGGAGTAGATCTAATAAATTCAAAGAGAAAGGACACAGAAGCTTCTTGCATCAAGGACAAGTATATGGACATGTGGATAACAAAACATGTAAAACATAGTGGAGATTCACACAACCTCAAATCTGAATTAGAAAAGGGCATATTCTACCTTCAGAATCCATTATATTCTATCGTAGAAGACGTTCAATCAGAAAAAAGAAACCTATTTCTGTTAAGTAATTACATTGAAGCATATCAACTAATTTTCAGTATTCATGCCTTCGGTAATTTGCAACTCACAAGCACACGGTTCAAGTTATGGAAACGGAACTCCAACCCCATAACTCCAACAGTTGATTACTTGGATTATTTGTTCAGAAAAGGAAAAGGAATTGGTACTCTAAGCTTGACACTTAAACATTCCAAATGCCTAATAGTATTTGACAATGCATCTAGTCCAACATGATAAGAGCATCATTACAAAATATTTAAACCTATGAAGGATTAATAACCACAAAGGAATATCCCCTCCTGTTAACAGTTCATGTATGTAGCTTACCATTCACCATAAATTGATCATCAAAAAGAAGTGAGCAAACGGATTAAGAAAAGCAAGTTTATCATAACTAGAACAGACAAGAGTTTTGATCAAAATCTACAGAGATACAAATGGTAAAAGAAATCACCGTGATAACAAAGTATGAAGCTGGGAAATGAAAACGAAGAAAAAGAAAAGAAAATTTGGATTTAATTACCTTGGAAGCATTGGCTACAACTTGACTTTGAAGCTTGATGACTTTGTCCTCCGCACTGTGAGTCCCCTTCTGAAATGGATAAAACACTTAGCAAGAATAAAATAAGATAAACAAAGGTTAAATACAGGGGAAAAAAGGATACGAGAACTTCAGCCAGGCCAGTGCTCTGAGCAATGACAACTTCAATGGAGCCATCAGGTTTAGGACGCCAATAGCCGGACTCGGAGTGCATAGGCAGAGCAGAATCGAGTTTCCAGGTCTTGTGAGAGTAGGCTATGACGGATTTCTCAGGCGCAGGGTGAGAGAAGTGAAGCTCTTCTCCATAGCGAAAGGAGTTGATGGTAGGGTATCCTCCTTCGCCTTCGCCTTTCCATTTTCCCAACAAGTAGGCCAGCGGCGTAACCGCTGGGTGAATCGCGCTAATCCTTTCCTTGTCCTCGTCCATGGATTTTCAAACTCTTTCACCGCCGGTGGTGCTTGGTATTGGGGATGAAGTTGTTGGACATATTACTCTGTTTTAACCGCCCTCGTCTTGTTGTCTAACACGTAGGATGAGTAAAGGACGATTCTCTTAACTTAATTCGAAATTTAATAAATTAGAATAGACTTAAATTTAAATTTTTTAAATAATAATTGGTTTTTAATTTATTTTGTTTTAATTTAATTTAAACTTTTAATAATTAGTTTATTGTTAATAAAAAATATATATTATCATAAATTTCGTTAAATTTTTTTTCTAAACTTAAATTAAAAATTTATTATATAAATATAATTAGACCTTAAATATTATTTAAATGCTTATAAAAAAATCAAGATTCAAAATTATTATCTGAACACAATTTTATCATCATAAAAAATATTCAACTTCAAATATAAAAAATACAAATAAATTACAAGAGATGATTTTTCTACGTATTTCCAATTTTTGAAAGAATTATAAAAAAATACATGTATAAAACGTGAGAAATAGTATAACGATGACCGGAGAGCTTGAAACAAAATCTCCAATCCTAAGCATACAACAATCTATATGTATAGACTATATAGTAATAATTAATTATCACAATCATATAATTATAATTATAATTATAATCATATTTTGAAATCAATCAAATTTAGAATTAATTTTTGCAGCAATGAAGTTAATGGAAGAGATTAGTGTAGTGCTAAAAGTATTCGAATTGTATGTAGTCAGATGAATTGGATTTTTGAGATGCTTGATCTCCAACAAGTTCGGTATGAAGATTATGATGATGATGACCACCGTGGCTGTGCTTCTTATCTTCCTTCGCCGTCAACTGCGAAAAGTCCACCGGCTCCGGTACGTGTGGCGGCATTGCGCTTCTCACCAGCGCCCAGTTTACTCCTTCGAAGAACGGGTGTTGTTTTATCTCTGTCGCTCCCCTTTTGCATGCAATACGTTTGCTCGGTTCTTTAACCAGCAGGCCTCGGATGAGGTCTCGAGCCACGAAGCTCACTTGCGGTGTTTCTGGGAATCTCAGCGGCTGACCTACGACGTTGAACAACGTGGCTCGGTTGCCTTGGCCCTTGAATGGGGTCGTTCCATGCAAGAGTTCGTACAAGAAGATGCCGAAGGTCCACCAGTCGACTGCGCTGCCGTGACCCTCGCCTCGGATGATTTCCGGGGCTAAATACTCGTGTGTGCCGACGAACGACATCGACCGGACGTTGGTTGGTTCGGCCATTAACTCCGGCATGGAGCCTCCCACGACAAGGCCGAAATCTGATTTGGATTTGCGGGTCTTTTTGCCAGGCAAGATGCGGGGGAAGAATGTGGATGGCTGCATGCAACCTTGACCGAGCACTTGCTCGTTATCCAAGATGCCACCGTTGCCCCCGCCGTTGCTCGCTTGATGTGCGGATGAAGATTTCACCAGTGTCGGATTGACGGAGCAACGCAGGGAGAGGTCGAAATCGGAGAGCATAATATGGCCTTCATCTCTTACCAACACGTTTTCTGGCTTCAAATCCCTATACACAATACCTAGCATATGCAAATATTCTAGTGCCAGCAACACCTCGGATGCAAAGAACCTGCAAACCACGAAATGAATAATCATACATATGTATATATTAGCAAGAGGAAAACGAAAATGAATACGAATCGAATGGCAAGAAGTTCTATAAAGAATACAACCTTGCAGCTTCCTCTGTAAAATGCTTGTTGGGTTGCTTTTGGCGGAGGGAATGAAGATTGCCGCCACTGCAGAATTCCATGACCAGACAATAGAATTTTTCAGTCTCAAAGTATGAATACAAAGTAGGCAAAAAAGGGTGGTCGAGAAGGCCAAGTATCTCTCGTTCCGTTTGAGCTCTCAATAGCTTGTTTCTACTTGCCAAAGATGCCTTGTCCATCACCTTCATAGCGAAATAAGCATTGGTTCCTCTGAGTTCGACCAGGTACACACTCCCGATGTCTCCATATCCGATGCGTTTGAGAAGCCGAAAATTGCTGAGACCGATGGGACCCTTGGCACTCACTGAATTAATAGCGTTCCACCGCACATCCCCGCCGGTGTGCGGCCTAAGCGGCGCTGTACTGCCCTCTATGCTATCACTGCGACCGTTGCTCCTAGTCCCCGAAAGATTGGTGTTCCTTGCATCATTTGGTTTCATGTCGGCTTCTGATGGCAACCTCAGCATATTTGCAGGAGCCTTGGTTTTGGGGTCATATTGCACGTTTTCATTTGGATTGCTAGGCTTGTTGTTCTTTTTCTTGGATTGCGAATCTGTTTCTGCTCCCGATGACTTATCGCTCAGCTTCATCACCAGAACAAGATTTAAGAACATTCGCCATTGGAATTCAATTTAAAACAGAAAATTATGAAGAAGAAAAGAAAACATGAGTAGAAAAAAAAAGCACTACCTCTTTCTCAGAAGAGTTGAACAATTTATTAGGTTTCGACAACATCGGCCGATTTGATTCGAAAAACTCGACTAATTTCCTAATCATTACATAGAAAGGAAATCACCATGCGAAGCCAAATCACGGGCTGCAATTGTCTGCATGATTTAATTGGTGAAACACAAACGTAAGACAAGCCCCATGCATGTAATTAATATAAGTATACCTACATATATGTATATGTATGTATGCATGAACATAGAAAATGAAAACAAAAAGAAGGGTTAGGACTAACCAGAAAGGAAAAGGGAATTAGTAACTGTAAATTAAATTATAAAAGAAGTTCATGAAACAGCCGGCTAAGAGGAGTTTGGCTGGAAATGAGAATGGAGGAGCATGTTTTTTATTATTTATTGTAGGGGAGAGATTTAATGAGTGATTAAAAGAATAAATTAATCATGGGAGATAATTAAAAGCCAAACCCGAAAGCTAATTCAAGTATTTCAGGATTTATTGAATGGTTCACCGTTTTATCCTCTGTTTTGTATGAAATAGAAAATTTGTAGTTCAATTGATTTCCTTTGGTTTTATTTGGTACAGTTTTATGTCTGTTTTGTCTAAAGTTCAATTTTGTTTATTGTTTTAAAATAGTTTTTTTTACAGCCAATTAAGATTTACGTATTTATAAGAACGAAGTTAAAATTTATGATTATAAAATAAAACATAAATATATAAAAATAGGATAATAAATTTATAAATAAATCAAATTAAAAAAAAAATCAAATATAAAACTAAAAAATGCACTTTAAAAGTAAGAGACAATTGTTGCTCCCTGTATCAATACTATTCCTGAGAAAATTGCTTCTTTATCATTTTTCCATCCATGTTTCTTATTGAAAATTTTTAAAAAATTGAATTTTAATTTTTAACCTTTATTTTCTATATCCTAACGCCTAAATTTTATACCCTAAAAAATACACCCTACCTTTAATTCTCTAAATCCTAATCACAACCTTAACCTTGAACCTTAAACCCTCTAATTTAAAACAAAAACACGAATAAAGACATATAAAAGAGATAGATGATTTACACCTAAAATTTTATATATATACCTGTGTAAAATACAATTAAAGGATTAAACTATGCAAAAAAAAAAAAAATCAGGGGATAATAAAGTAGAACTTCAAGACCAAATATCATTTAAGCCAGATAAACTGAAACAACTATTTTAACTCAACTGATAACAATGATAATAAACAACTTGCATTGCTCAATCTTTAAACAAAATCCAGGATAATAATAATAATAATAATAAGAGAAATTTAAATTTCTTTAATCTAATCATCATCACCATGCCAGTTTCTTTTACTGAGAATACAGTGGCTTTTGTATAGTTGCAGAGGAATGCTATGTCTTCATTGTTGACGATGGTGCAGTATTCTCTTCTTGCAATCTAAATGAGTTAAAGCCAAAATCCTAGCACACACAGGATATCCTCTTAACTTGTTGCCGCTTCTTCATATAATCTTAATCATTAAACTTCATAAAGCCTTCCTGGAAATGTATTGTCTGTCTCTCAATTGCTAAGAAACCCTACTCATACTCAACCACTGTACAGACAGAATCGAGTTCTACCGAAAACTCTTGGGAGAAACTTAAACCCAGTAATATAAGAGTTCTCCATCTAATGCTCTTGGAGGCAGTTAAACACGACAACAATAAGAGTCCTATCACGGCTTTCTTAGTGGTGCACGCCGTTTCCATTGCTGTATACACCATTTAATGAACTGTTGGCAGACTTCAAACAGCTTCCATTTTGCCAGACCTTTGGAGTTGCTTTTCCAGTATTGGCACCATTTGCCACTCCGTTGCTTATATGATCAGACTTGTTTAAAAGCAAGTCCAGTTGCCCACATGATGCCGCGATGAGTCCTAGACGTTTACAAAAATATATATAGTTAACTTGACTGACAAAATTCAACGGATGATTTTTAGTTGTTACTTCATGATGTAAAAGGATCATCGCAAGGTATGAAACAACTCAAACAAGCATAAGAAAAATTCCAAGATGATAGAGAAGTGTCATTATCAGAATCCAACAATTCACTCTAACCAAATGAAGGAACAACACTTGTACACACATCATAAACCCTTATTGCCAGATTTTAAGGATAAGAACCTGAGAAAAGTGCAGAAGGTTTTCCTGGTCTGGACTTGAATTCAGGATGGAACTGAACACCGATAAAATATGGATGGCTTGGTAGTTCTACAATCTGTACAGCCAACATACAATTCCCGTAACCATCAGGAACAAAATAGAGAAGTAATGATCAGTGAAAATGGAGTCTGGGTTTTCATAGAGATATGTTATGCTACATTGTATGCAACTTACCTCCATCCTCCTACCAGTTTCATCCCTTCCAACAAACAAGAGACCAGCTGCTTCAAGTTTTGATATCATATCAGGATTGACCTACAAAGGACGAAAATCATTCTTAGTAACTTGAAATAAACAATCACCAACGAATATCATCTAATAATCCCATGCATGGGTAGACTACCTCATATCTATGCCGATGCCGTTCATCAACAAAGGTTGCATCACCATACCTAGAATAAACAACTATTAAGAAAAAGGAAATGATGTGTAGAATATAACCGCTGAACAATTTTAAGAAGTTTGTAACATCATATATAGGGATTAAGCTTAAGATGGCTGTGTTCTTACAACTTGGCAGATTTGCAGTCCAGAGTCTTGAAGTATGTCCTCCTTGATCCCAGTCGCATTGTTCCACCCATATGAGTTTTTGAACCCTGTGAAAACATACTATTCAGTTAATGGAACTAGACAGATTCTTTTTTGGGATCAAACATAATATGTTTACAAACCTCTGGCATAAATATGACACAAGGATTTGATGTTTGAGGATCAAACTCTTCAGTGTTTGCATTGTGCAAACCAAGAACTGAACGTGCATACTCTATGACAGCTATTTGCATCCCAAGGCAGATGCCCAGGAAAGGAACTTTTCTTTCACGAGCATACTTTGCAGCAAGAATTTTCCCTTGCACTCCCCTATCACCAAAGCCTCCAGGAACTAGGATACCATCAGCACCCTACATTAAGTAAGAGACTTTTTAGAGGTTCTTTTCAAGGAAATGGTTCAAGAGAAACGGAAGGATATAAACACAATGAAAAGTAAATCATTCCACATCAACGATTGTGGTGTGAAAAAACCTTCAAACGATTCCATGCCGCCTTGTAAATGTCAGGATCCTGTAAGGTGTAAATTATAAGCATTGTGAGCATACAAGTACTACACAAAGTAAAAGTGTCAGGGAAAATATGTTCTTTGGCGACAAAAATTACAATAAAAAATCCATGAAAATAAATGCTAGCAAAAATTGACCTCTTTGGCAGTAGTGTCTTCAAGATGACTTGCTTCAACCCACTCTACAATTAGCTTCTTGCGGCAGCCAACAGATGCATGCAAAAGTGCCTATGATAATAGACCAAAACTGTTAGGAGCCAATTTCACTGCATGCCTATTAGCCTTCTAACCTTTAGAGCTTCTTTCCAACTAGGGCTTTTATAGGATAGAGTTGTTACAAATTGTTAGGAATTTATATGCATAAAGCAGCCCCGATTGAAATGAATTGGTAAAAGGGGCAGAATAATGAACATAATAGAATGAGTTGTTACAAAATGTTAGGTATTTACATGCATAAAGCAGATCTAGTTGGAAAGACTTGGTAAAGGGGGATAGAAGTAAACAAATGAGTAATAATGACAACAACGAAAGATAGAGTTCTCATATTTTACAGAATTAACAAGGATTTTACCTTTAAAACAGAGAGGTAAGAATCTTTAAGCCCAATGTATTTTCCAACCATGGCAATTTTAACCTGAAATGTAAATGACTGCAAAGAAATTATAATTTTCACCATGAGCAAAGAAACGCAAAGTACTCAATAATCTATTGATTCTTAGCACCTACAGGATCATGAAGCATGTCATAAACTTTGGTCCTAGCAGTCCACTCTGTTAAGTCAGGCTTCTTTGCAATCCTGTAATTCAGACAAGTGTAAATATACATACCAGAAAACTAGAGCCAGAAGTTGCTATATAAATAAGTATTCACATCAGATCCAAAACATAAGAAAACATAGACAAGATGGAGACATATCATGCAATTAGATCAGAAAAAAGAACATGGATTAGAGAGTTCATAGGGCAAACCCAAGAAGGTTCAGTCTTTTCAAGATTGCTTCATGTGCCTTTTGATCCTATTCATGATCGGAAAAATAAACAAATGAATCAAGGAATAGATATTTTCAGTTCTTCGATCTATCTTTGTACTAAGAATGTTAAACAAGAAAAACTCAGAGAAGTAAATTACTTACTCTTAGTAGTAAAGGAATGTGCCAAATATTTGGAACATCGTACAGAGTGACAATGTTTTCATCCTGGAAATAAGTCATATTGCTTAATAACAGTAGTTACTGAGTTAAGATATGGAAGAGAAGCAGACTAATAGCATTCATGTTTCATTACCGGAACATGGCAAAACTGAGAGAGCTTTTGCTTGACATTCTCATCAAGTGCCTATAGCAAAAAAAAGGGTAAGTGAATGAATAAGAAATGCCAAATCAGCAATGGTAAATAAAGTTGAGAAAGAGAAATAAGGGTAGAACCGTTGTACTGCGACAAGCTAGAATATTTGGTGTCAAGCCAAGTCCTCTAAGTCCCCGAACACTATGCTGGGTAGGCTTTGTTTTCTGTTATTTGAATTTGTCGCAAGGATAAATTAGAAATAATGATCCATCAAAGCAGATAAGTTGATTTCATGCATCATGCTTCTCTCAGTTTTCATAATATGAGTTACAATCTAAGGTACACAAGACAACCATATTTAGAACCAAGAGATACCTGTTCACCAACAACATTGAGGACAGGCACAAGGCTGACATGAACCAAACAGAAATCGCCAGGGTCTAAGACAAGAAATACACAATAAAAGGTGAAATTATCATCCCACCAGAAGAGCATTTGAAGAAAATTAGAATAAACCAAATAGACAAGGAAGCACAAAAGAATATCCTTACCTACACGGTAAGAGAATTGCCCAAGTGCCTCAATAAACGGCATAGATTCAATGTCCCCTGAATCCATATGGATTACAAGTAAGAAACAAAAAAAGGAACAAATGCAGCAAACAAAGACTGTTGAAGTGAATGTACCTATAGTTCCACCCAACTCAATGACGCAAATATCAGCCGGACCTTCCTTTCCATCAACTGGTATCTTTGCTGCACGTTCTATCCACTCTTGTATAGCATCAGTAATGTGAGGAACAACCTAGAGCAAAGAAGAAACATAATATTAGAAACTATAAGTAGAATAACACATCTAGGGAATCTTAGTTTAAAAAACACTAAAAATTAAAACAAACCTGAACAGTTTTTCCAAGATAATCTCCCCTTCTCTCCTTGTTAATAACAGACTGTAAAAATCAAAGGCATGGGTTCAACATAAACATTCAAAATGTAGAAATCTTGAACTGGAAGATAAAGAAAAGGATAATCGACCTGATAAATCTTTCCTGTTGTTATATTATTGTCACGCGTTAATGTAATGTCAAGAAACCGCTCATAGTTTCCAAGGTCCAAGTCCACCTACAAATGCGGAACAGAGTTAATTCACACCATCATCAACAAATGCTTTGCTTTGATTAAACAAAAAAGATTACCTCGCCGCCATCGTCGAGGACAAAGACCTCACCATGCTCGAAAGGGGACATTGTACCCGCATCAGTATTGAGATAAGGATCTACAAATGATACAATACAAAAATGTCAATTCCATAATCGAAAGTATTAGGATAATGGGATTTCAAAGATGAAGAATAAGTACCAATCTTAATGGAAGTGACGCGAAAGCCACAAGATTTAAGAAGAAGGCCGATGCTGCTAGCGGTAACCCCTTTTCCCAGACCGCTAACAACGCCACCAGTAACAAGCACGTACTTCATTTTTTATTTTTCTCTCCTTGTTTTGCCTTGTTTGAAGCTAAAAAGAAATGGAAAAAGAAAGGAGCGAAAAGAGTCGTTATTTATAGCAGTGAAATAAGCAGCAAAGCAAAGGGGGCAGAGGATAAAGCTTCGTCCTTGCTCCGATAAAACCAAAGTCCAAAGCCAAAGCCAAGGCCAACCCAGAGCCACGAAATCAAAATCAAAAGAGAAACAAGGACTGGTGACGGTATTTACGATAAATTTCGCAGAATCAAAAACGAGAATTTGAAAGTTGGGGAATGTGGATATGGGAATCAAAATCAGATATGGCGTAAGAAACCCCCAGCTAGGTCCTGTCTCTGTGTGTATGCCGCAAATGCACTTCCTTCAACTGCAAATTTTAACTTCCACTTCAAGGCGGCGGGTGAGGGAAAGGGATGGGAGGAAGGGTTTTCATATTTATTGTGTATATATACACGCACGCGCGAGACCAAGTCGCAGTTACATAATTTTTAAGGATGCATGGGAGTTTTTTTTTTTTTTTTCTAAAAGTTAAAATAAGATAAATTAAAATTATCATAAAAATTATAAAAAAATTAATATTAATTTTTTGATATATAGTATAT
Organism: Abelmoschus esculentus; assembly: GCA_035048815.1. NCBI lineage: Eukaryota > Viridiplantae > Streptophyta > Magnoliopsida > Malvales > Malvaceae > Abelmoschus > Abelmoschus esculentus. The sequence goes on along the minus strand of JAUCBN010000017.1, from coordinate 18,676,997 downwards.
TTTTTAAAAAAATAATATATATTAAAATTTTTATAATTTTAATTTTTTAAGAGATTTAGTATATACTAAAAATTGATATCGATTTTGTCTGATTTTAGTTTTATTTTAACTCGTTTTATTTTATTTTAAAATTTCTGTGATTAAACAATAAGATCGATATTTGATTCGATGCTTCTGATATTTCAAATCAACAATCTTGGTTATTTATAATTAATAATTATAGTTAATTAATATTTTCATATAAAACAACTGAATTTAAATGTTTTTTTTAAAATATCCATTAGTTATCTAATATTTGACTCTCCAATTTTATATCCACCTAACAATCAAATAGATAAGGTAGACCTACTGACCAAACACAATAAGATTCATGACGGGGGTGTGACTGTACTTAGGCAAGGGCATGATTAGGCTCTGACAAGGGTGTGACAGGACCATGACAAGGGTGTTACAAAATCAAAAAAACATATCACATTTTAGAGAAAATCAATGCTATTAATTTCATATAAAAATAAATCACGAGATTGTTATTATTGACGATATATTAAAAAAATAAATTATTGTATTTATTATCGTATGGATATGTATGAGTTGAAATTTTTTTTTTATTTTGTCCGGCGCCGCGCGACTGTGTGGTCTAAGGTCGTGGGTCTCACCCGCAAAGCATCTTTAAAGCCTGCATTTGTTAGTTTCTCTACACCAACGTTTTGTCCTGTTTTTTCCTTTTTGTTTTTCCTTCAAACCTACTAACCAACAACCAGTGACTCATCATCCAGTCACACACTCCGACAAACCCCACATCACCAGCATAGTGTTCCGGACAAACAAGAACAAGAAAGAACAGGGCAGGTGAGATCACTAGGACGCACAGCCAAATGCATTGTCGTTGCACTGGGAGAGAGGGGGGGAAGCAATTCAGTCAGAATATCTGACATTGTTGACATTATCCATTACTTAGGGAACGACATTCCTTTCTATCCCTAATGTAACTTTTAAGTTGTTATTTAAGATTTAAGATCAAAAATAAAATATAAATAATTAAAAGTGAAGATAAATTTATAAATAAATTAAATTTTAAAAATTTAAATAAAAAATAAAGGTAAAAAAATCTTCGGATATAAAGAGATAATTGTCTTTTTTAATCTCAACTTAACTATGTTTCTCTCAATCCTTAACTTTGTCCCTGATTATTATACATTAATAATTAATTGGTTTAACGTATTATAATGTTAGATTTTTTAAGTTCAATTAACATTTTAAATTATAATGTTATGTATAAAAAATTAGGTTAAAAATTATTTAATATTATAAAATTTAATTTAAATTAATCGATTAACAAATTAAATATTAATAATTATAAAAAATAGTTTTACGTTGTTAATAAGATAAGATGCTTAGATTATGTTGTCCTCATGACTCAAACATGGTAGTTGGTGTGGTTGGGAAGCAAAAGGAGAGTAACCAACCACACCAAGGCAAGGGTGGTCCCATTTGGAATGATTTAGTAGTAATTGTTTCTTAATTTATATTTAAAAAACATTTTTTTTGCTTTTAATGAATTTTAAATTTATAATTTAAAAAATATCATTCAAAAAAATTAATTATTAATTTTAAAAATTGTTGACCATACTTTAATGGTTGACTGGGTGATTCCTTGCGTTTCGCATTCTAACCCTACCCCTCGTGCCTCATATTAAATTCTACCGACATTTTAAATAACCGACTTAATATCAAATATTAAAAAAGACTAATTTATTTTTTTTAAAAAAATAAATATTTAAATTATAATATAAAAGTGAAACGGAAAATTATACGTAATTTTTGTCACCTTATTTATGAAATTAATAATTAAATATATATTTAATTATTTTTATTAAATAAATTTTTGTTAATATTTAAAAAATTAAATTTAAAAATATTTTTATTAAATAAAGATTCACTTAATAAATATAATTAATAAATATATTTAATTAATTATTTAATAAATAATTTTGGATCTTCTCACCAATAAAGTACCACCGTTTTCTTCCACTTGTTGTCGACTGTCGATAGATGGATGGACCTAGACAAGGAGTGTAACACATGGCTTAATCAATGGGGGGAGTCACAACCGACAAGTGTCCCACTATTCAAAATCAATTTTTATTTTTTAGATTTTATAACAATTTATAGTATATATTTAACCGAATTTTTTAGTAAAGATTTTTTTATATATAAACTTTTAAATTTATTTAAATGATTTATTATTTATATCCCTCTCTTTCATCGTTTTTCATTCCTTTTCCGACCCAACCATGTTTCGTCACCCTGCTCCAACCATGGAAACATAGAATCTTTTACCTTCAAAATTACGTGTTCTCTAAGGCAGGGGTAGGGGCAGGGACAGGAAGTGGTGTCTGTTGGTGGGCCTGTTACTTAAATGGATAAGCTATACTTGTAAAATCAGAGGATTTTGTCGGCACAAGTAGATAAAAAAAGGAGCAGTTGAGATGAAAAATGGATACTTGATATACAAAGTGGAAATCGTTTTTTATTAGTTTTTTATTGGTATATTTATATTAAAATAATAAGTTTAAAATTTAATATTTAAAGTTAGATTTTATAGTTAAAATTTAAAAAATTAAAGAATGAGTATATTTTAAAAGTTTAGAATTTAGTATTTAGAACGTGTAAATTAGAGTTAGTGTCAAGAGTTTAATTTCTTAATAATTTTTAGTATAAAATATAGAGATATGATTAGAGGTTAGAGAATTTTTGTATTGATATACATAGTTGTGTTTGACGATACAAATATTTTAAAAATACATAAAATTTCAAGGATTTTATTATACGTTGTCTTAGGGGTTATGTTTAAAAAGTTATAATGTTAAAAATAACTCTTATTTTAAAAATACATAGAAGATATAGTTTTATTTTAACAATAAACCTAATCGCTCCCTTTTTAGAGCCGCTTCCCTATTCTCCCTAATCCAGCCTTTTTCCTTTATTTTCTTTCTTCACCGGCCGCGGCATCGGTTTTAATACTGATTGCCAACCGCCGGATTTATTATTTCGATTGTTTTATTTTTTGTTTTTAATATTTTTTTTATTTTTATGTCACGATTTTATTCTATCTTTTGATATGTTTTCTCTGTCTTTTGGTAAGTTTTTTCTTTTTCTTTTGGTTTTCTATTAGGGTTGGATCCGACGACGTCACGACTGATCAAGCTGACGCTCCTTTCTTTATATTGTTGATCTCCCTATTTTGGACCCTCGAATCAGATTTGGATATTCGATTACATCTACCTTTTCTTTTCGTGATTGAATAGTGGTAATATATTTGTTGTTAACACACATTCATTGTAATATGCATTTTTATGTTGTTTGTTGATGATTTTATCTATCATCGTGAATTTTGATGATGTTTGTATCCTTCTTTTATTTCGAGTCTTCAGATTAGGTTCTTATCTTTTTCTTGTTTGGTCCTCTTATGATCTTATAACCGTTAGTTTTGTTTATTAGGCATATGTCTGATTTGCAGTGTTTTGTTTACTGAATATAAACTTTCTTTGTAATTTCAAATATATTCTCGTTTAATAAAATTAGTGATCTCTGTTAAAAAAATAACTCTTAATGTATAATTGAATATTATTCTAATTTTTTAAAATTAATTTAATTTTTAATATTTTATTGAATCAAAATAATCTATCTATGATTAAAAACTACTAGTTAACAAGTGATAAAAGGACTAAAGATAATGTGTTAAACTTATATGACAATGCATGTTACGGTAACAATGTTATATAATAAATATGTTAACTTTATGAATGGTACATCAATTAAAAAATAATTTTAAAATTTTATAAATAAAATATAGATTTTTTTGATGTATTGTTTTTTCGAGTTATTTATCATCAATCGATAAATAATTTTTATTAAAAAAAATCATTTTAATCCAAAATAAAATATTAAAAACTACATCACTTCAGAACAAAAATATAAATCAAAACGATTTACTCAAATACTAAAGATATATTTTTTTTAATATTATACCGTTTAAAAACTATTAAATTCTTATAATTATAGAAATCTAGTACTTCGTATAGCCTAAATTAATGATGTGTATAGCAGAAACATTTTAAAATAGTAATTAAATAAAATCTTAATTTTTTTTATTAAATCTTTATTTTTCAAGTAATCCAAATCTTCAAAAAAAAAAAAAATTAAAACACAAATCCTATTTTTTTTTTAAAAAAAAATCTGTTTACTTGCTGGGTTTTGAAATACCTTGTAAATGCTGATTTTGGTGTCATTTTCCTGGTGCCAGGTCCCTCCTGTGGATTCACGTTCCTTGCTGGTTCTTCCAATTAGGACAGCTGATGACCGAAAGACGATTCATTTTCATTACCCGCTGTAGCCTGCATGTGCGTTTGCTCGTCGCTTGTGACTTGTGAGTAGTCATCTTCATCGGATCTGCATTTTTAAGGCACATGGGGTTGCTGGACTTTGTGGGACAAGATTTTTCTCGTTTTTCCTACGGAAGAAGCTTTGTTCGACAGATTTGTTTGAATATGTGAGGGAGGAAGATCCAAGGGACCACTTCAGATGGGCGATCTCTTGACGAAGATTTGCAATGGAAAACTTCAGACACATCATTTTCATTAAGAAAATGCATGGTTTATTATGTATTTGATACGGGAACAATTTCCTGTCGAGGTTCCAAGTGCATCATCAAGTTCATGCAATCTATCAGCTTTGATCTTCAAAATAGAAATCCAGTTGGCTGGCACCATGCATTTCAACTCCAGGAACATGTGTCTGCAAACACCCAAACTTTCCATTGGACAGGGGAGATCACCAGGATAGAAGATACTTGAAGTGTTTGATTCTTTCATCTTGACTCGATGGAAGTCCAGAGCTTTTGACATCCGGTAGAGTGTGAGGGAAGAACCCGTTGCTAGTTATTAAAACAGAAGGCATTTCTCTACCGTTATTTGACTGTTATTTCAAAAATTATTGTGCCAGTTTTAAAAAAATTTATGACCGGGACTCCCGCAAAGACCGCGATAGCAACCGTTATGGCTGCAACCACGATAAACGTGGTGTGACCGAAAACTCAACCGAAATGCTTTTTAAGCTCCTGTTTCGTACCATGAAAGAACAAAATTAAAAAGCAAAGCTATGAATATTAACCTTCATGAGATTGTCCGAAAGCAAACATGGTTTGCAATTGCAAATTTTACAGCCAACAGGCATGACTCGGCTATGGCTTCCTGTGAAACTGTTGTTACCTATAAACTTTAAACCCTTTAAATTCAAACCCAAACGAGCCAGCTCACCATAACTTTATTAACTTCAGCTGAAGACTCACTTTTGTCACCATTTTTTATGGTTATTCCCCTGCATTGTACATTATTTTAAACACAACTTAAAAACCAAACAGCACAAATAAAACCCACATTGGATTCGCAGCCATGCTCTTGTTTCTCCGCTGCAAACTCGGCACTCATGGTCCTCCCTGACCAAGGCTCAACTTCGCTGCCATTTCCGTAGTCCCTGTCAATAAAAGGAGTACCCTTTTCTTCTTGTACTCGTTCTTTTTGTTGTGATATCTTCTTCGTCGTCGTCTGGTCCATGTTCTTTAGCTTGCTACGGTGATTCTGAAGTGCTTTTGGCGGAGGAAATGCAATTCGCAGAACTTTTTACCATGGATCCTTCAACTCCCCTTATTCTGAAGGTGCTGACTTAGCGTGGGGGCCAAGAAACAAGTTTACAAATGAAAAATAAATAATAAAGGGTAAATTACGTTTATTGGTCAATCAACTTTGCCTTTGTTTTTGTTTTGGTCAAAAGCCCCTAAATTTTTCTCTCAAATCCATTTCTTAGACTCCCTTTGGCTCACTAAGTCTAAAGTATTTTTGCCTTAAAATTTGATTGATCGAGAAAAAATAATGTATCTCAATTTTACGATAATCAAACAATGAAGATTACATTCTCTAATTTTAAACTCTAAAATGAAACATCGCTAAAGATACAATAAAGAGACATTCGCGACGATAATGGCTTTGAGGTAATTTTTATATAGAGTGTTTTTATTGACCTTTTGCATGACCTTATTTGCTGAACTCTCCTCTACCACAAAATTCCATAATGATGCCAATCATCGAAACGAGATCGGAAATTTATCAACCATATCGGATCATAAGAAATGGAAACTCTCCAATTATGCAAATGCAAGAAAATCCTAAAGATTTGATTCTCTTCTTACTCTGATAAAAATGAGCCAACACCATGTGGATGATGCAACATCTTCCAATCCAATACCTGAATTACAAACTGGAACAGAAAATTCCCCAACTGCAATACATGCCCGTCTTCTTCAGACTTAAACGACAAGAGTCGAACATTAAATTGACATGGTCAGCTACATCCATGTTTGGTTTCGGGAAAGCATCATGCTCTTAATACAGAAAGCCCTATAAAATCATCTAACTGATCATTTAAACCAGCTTCTCCTAGCGGCGTTCTCATGTTTCTCATCATGACGGTGTGGATGTTCCTTGTACTGCAGTCATGACCTCCCCAGGGGGAGGATGATCAAATTTGCACGTCGCACCATACTTGCATGCCCCAGTTTTCATGTAGTACGGACAATGAAGGGCTCCCTGTCAATGCATCCCACAATTATTTCAATAGCATCTCTGAATATAAAATGATCATCTAAAACTACAATTTTATGCTTGGAGAAGACATCCTAGACAAATATTAATCTAGGGACAACAATAAACAAATAAAAAACACAATGATTATAATTAGTACTTGGTAGAAATGACATTCGTAAATGAAATGAAATAAAATGTACCTCTCTCCTAGGTAATCCTGCAAGTGTGAGCTTAATAGCCTGCTGAGAATTGGTTGCTGATCGATCAACGGGGTGATGAAATTTGCATCTCTCTCCAAATTTACATTCGCCGGTTTTCATATAGTACTGCAATGTAAAGAAATAAAATGGGGAGATGTCATCAATAAGCACATGGATTAACAATGCTTATCATTACAAAGTGAGACAATCTGTCCAAGGTAACTTGGATGCTTTATGAAACATAAGATTTGTGCAGCAACAATCCAAGATCAATCATATGAGTATAATCTTGATAGTCATGAGAATATTGGGTGACAAGGAATTCAAAAGCAAACATATATAAAAACGTGGAACACATAATGGATTGGTGCGCACATCACATTCAGTTTGTCCAGGTCTCTGAGGATACATAGACAGAGTGCCAGCCAGCTGCAATATGTAAATAAACAATATTCATCAACACTTAGGAAACAATAAAAAATCAAAACATCAAGCAAAATAACTCCACAGAGAAAAAGTTGCGTTATTGTACAGGACATTTTAGCAAACAGAAGAGGAAAGGTTGAAGCTAAAGGGTAAAGATTACTCTATATTTTGCAAAATGGTATCTAAAGGCATTCCAATGCAATCAAAGTGACTACAGGAACTCAAAACCACAGAAGACAGTGAAACTTGGGAGAGATGAATTTGAACAAAAGAATGTAGCTTATGAGTGACTAAACAAGCAATAGTCCTTGGAAGAGAGTGACCCGGTCCCAATTGGTATTGCAATGAGATTGCGAAACCAGGTCGAATTGCAAGCTTCAACTTAACAACGGCCCCATTATGTCATAGAAGATAGAGACACTTGCAAACAAGTGACAATGTATAGGGAAGATGACCTGACCCTTAAGAAAATATTACCAAAAATGTTGAGTAATAAAATATCCACTAGTTTATTTTTATCTTCTTGTTGTTATTTGAAATCTTTGGGAAAATAAAGTCAGTTAGAATTAACAAAGGTCTTTACTCAATAAAAATTAACCTGATCATTCAACCCAATGGTAAATGCAAGTATCCTGTGCTTAAAGAGCAGGCTTCAAATCACCCCCTCACACAATCAAAATGACTATAATAAAATTATACGCAAATACTTAAAACTGAATAATTATGCTTAATTTTGCATGAAGGTTAAAGATAATTTTTTCTAGCCACCCACCAAACTTTATTTTAAATCACATAGCATTGAAACATGCAACCATATATGAATTAGACCAAAGCCAACCTAGCTAGCCATGGTTGAATCTATTTATAGCAAGCTCAGTTGCAATATGCAAAGCTGAATATGGACTCAAGAGAGCTAGAAGTGAGTTGTAGGTTTGATGGAGAAGAAAAAAAAAAGGAAAAGAGAAAATAGTACTTCTTTTTATTGTTTTCAAAGAATTATTTTCATATTGACCATAATTTTAAATGGAAAAAGTTTCTTGGGCAGGTTGGGCCTCTCCCATAAAAATGGGCAACAAGTGGTTGGGCTAATTAGTTCAATGGGCATTTACAGTCCTATCCATTTAAAACTTGCCATACAAGCTCAAGGCCACCCACACGCCACTAATCATGCAGTTTGATATATCATATATGAAAGGTGCATGAGGGAGAGAGGCGGAGGGCTATCATGGAACATAAAACTTTGGATGCAGAAACATAAAATCCCATTACCGTTGGCAATGTTTGCTGTGCAAGTAGAGTTGTCTGACTTAATCTGGGGTCAATAGTTTGATATAGAGAAGCAGCTGGATTAACACCTCCAATGTTCAGGTTACTTGCGGATGCTACAAGTGAATGACCTAACGCTGCAGGAGGAATGAATGCTGCACAAAAAGCTCAACAGTAAACTGCGAGGCACAATTACTGAATGCAACATTTAGAAACTTAAATAATTACTTCAAAATCACAAACATCGGAATCTACATACCATTCCTATCGGGATGATTGTAGCGGCAAGTTGAACCATACTTGCAACTAAAATTGAAAGTTAGAAAATTTAGAAGTTCGAATAATACACCATCTTTATTTCATTATAAAACAATTTGACAGAAGGCTAACATATACCTGCCAGTTTTCAGGTAGAATGGACAATCTACTTCATCCTGTCAAAAAGTATATATGCATTATCTATGAGCTTCATAAACCATTATTTCCATGTTGGGGTTAGATAAAAAATGAAAAATTATATGGATTTAATTTTACTAGAACATGAATGATAGTACTAAAACATTTTATGTCATGGATGGTGCCATGCTGACTATTTCATTAAATCAAGTGTCAGTCCATTTACCCAAATTTCTTCCCCTCGTCTCATGATTTAACTTAAAGCCTATATAGTGCTATCCCTTATAATTTGAATGTTAAGTCATTTTTTTCAGTCAAAAGTACAGTAACTTATTAGGATGCATCTAAACTTCAGACCAACTGTTTTATCTGCTAGTGTTCAACCATTTTTTAAAGTGGCAGGGATTCTTGATGTGCATGCTGTTTCTTGTCTCAAGAACTATAGGTATTATCTTATTTATTGGATAGGCCGTTTGTTTATGCTCTTTATGGATTTTCTATAGTATATATTATTTTCATTTTAACTCCCTCCCTCCACATCAGGTTCTTCTAGTTCAGAAGGGAATGAGTCAATGACATACATCATTTAAAGCTTATATTATATTAGTGTGTCACTTCCAATCAGAGCAATATTTGGTATTTCACCATTTTGCATTTTATGGTTTTTACTTTTAGTTGCTTAAAATACCCATGTTACTTTAGTCTTATTCAATTAGGTTCAAGAAGATGGATTTATAATGATTTTCTTCCTCCATTGACTACATTCTGTTTTCTCCGTACATCTGTTTCTTCCCCAATTTCCTCATTCCTCCCAAGTTATTTCAGTCTATTTCTGATATGTTTATTCCGTATTTTATCTATTTCCCTACTTATCCTACATCACTGATGCACCAACTATTTATTAAAAAGGAAAAACATATGCATGCACAGAACCACAGACACATTACCAGTCTTACTGGAAGTCCTTTGGAATTCTGATATAGTGCCGGCTTAATATCTCCAGTTAAGTCTCCAATATTTGAGACTGTACCATTCTGCTCGCATTTGGCATTGTTTTCTATGGATAACTGTATTTGGATATCTTTTGGGTGGTTGAATTTGCAAGTTGCACCGAATTTACATTTTCCAGTCTTCATGTAGAACTGCAAAAGTTATAAGATCAAAGATAACAAATTTAAAATCAGAATTGACACTAGTCATACAAGAAGAAATAAACCATAGGAGGTAAATATCTTACAGCACATGGGGGTTCAGAGGGTCTTTCTGGTAAACCATATGCCTGAACATTCTCCGAATCATCCTAAGAAAAGAATCATGACATTGTCAAAACGAAAATAACTGAAAAGGGAACCCTGGATGAATGAAACATACAGAAGGATCCAGTTTATCTTTTGGATGATTGAACTTGCACTTCGAACCAAACTTGCATCTTTGAGTTTTCATAAAATACTGCAAAATCAAACGGGTAATAGAATGGAATATTTTAAGAACTCAAGTTCAACTTATTAAATAAACTAGAAGTATATAAATATAAAAATCACAGCTTACAGGACAATCTGGCTCTCCCGGTCTCTCAGGGAGGGATTCACAATCAGGAACAACTGGAACCTAAAGAAAAAAATCACGAAATCAAACCATATCATAATACTGTAAACAAACTTTCTGATGTGGCAATACCAGGGTAGAATTTCTAACATGCAAAACAAACACGAGTAACAAGTTCATTGATGTGTCCTCATCAGAAATAAACTTAAAAAGTAGAGCAAATCCCAATGTATATTTAATTGGAACAACCATGGAATACTTGTCCAGAAAGGTTTACAAGTCAAACAAAGTAATAATTCAATGATCCCAATTATTAGATATGTACATACGAACAAACAAAGTAACAGAAGTAGATATTAATGAGATCTGTTCAGAAATTTAGAACCGCAAGCTATGGCAAAATAGCCCATCAAACTTAGTCAAACAGCTGAGAAAAGAAATGTTATTAATCCTAGGGTGTATCTGTTTCTCCCTCCACTAAATTGAACTCATCTAGCAGGAGAAACTGACAGCAATGGACTTAATCCTAGAAAAGCACCAACATGCACCAATAGTAGGCTATAGGAGAGCTGCCCCTTTTACCACGTTTTTCTCAGCTGATGTCAGACAATGTCTCAGCTTCCTTACAGAAGCTGTCAGAAATTCTTTAGGCAGAGCCTTAAGGCAAACCCCATATTCTGCATTCCATCATTCTAGGTTGCACCTATTAGCAGTTACACCCAAAACACAGACTCCTAAATGCATGCCCATGAAGTGTCGCCGAAGGTAGCTCGCTTTCTTCCACCCTCGTTCTTGCAAAGTTTGAGAGATGAAAAAACACTCTTGCATAGTTGTCTCTCTTTTGATTCCAGGAAGGGGTGAATTCCATTAGTAATATAAGTTAATTGCGCTAGAAGGGTGAAAATTTTAGATATACTTTAAATTTTGTAAACTTTAAGTAAATAATGGAACTCCAAATTTCATTTCTATTAAAAATATTATATTAGATAAAGTTTCTAAACAACTGTTATGAAGATATATATACATAAATGAGCATGGAACTTGCAGCTTACAAAACCAGATGATAATAAAAGCGTACATCTAGGTCTGAAGAATGTTCAGGGACTCGGGAGTTCCAAAGAAACAACGAGAAACCGGATTAATAAGATACTTATTAAATGGATCTATATATAAATAATTAATAATTACTCAATTATGATGATAACATGAACATAAAATTCAAAGAGGGGGTAATTTTTGGAACCATTCTAGAAAAATGGACCATTTCTCTATTACCTGGTTACTAGATATCATTTAGAATAGTAATATAATTTTATAAAATATGCAAGAATAATGCTATAGTATTCCAAAATCTTTTAAATACCGGTAAAATCATAAAATAACCAGACAAACCTCACAAATATGCTTATCCATGCGTAAAAGCAGCAATCATATACTTTATAGGCGATAAATAGCATGTTGATAATAGTAATTAAAATAAAAGATATGTCATATATAAAATCAGATAATAGTAATTAAAATAAAAGATCTGTAATATATAAAAGCAGAAAATAAATTTCATTGAAATAGTAATGTTTATATTGTACCCAAAGAAAAGTAATTTCTATTGGTGCAAAAGATGGCAATAAACGGTCACCTCTTTCCAACATGGGATTCCACCCTCGGGAACCCAAATAGGATGGTCAAACTTGCAGCTATCTCCAAACTTACAGGTTCTTGTGAGCATATAATGAGCACAATCCTTTTCTCCTGGCCTCTGAGGATATAAAGGTAAACTGCTTGCACTCTCCAATCTAGGCCGCTTGACTAAAGAACTAGCAGAATACCAAGCTTCAAGCTGCCCGAGTGTGTTTTGGGCATCCAAAACATTTTGATGGTAGAGAACTATAGTACATCGTAGTTATACGCAACAAAAAAAGGAAATATATATGTTAATAATATAAGTTCGACATAAAAAGTGCTTTTATATAAAGAAGATGTAAAGGTTTGGGAATTATACCAAATAGCAGTAGTGTTAAAAAATTACAAATACTATAAACTTTTAACTAAAAAACTCGAGTCTAGAAATATTGTTAAACTAGATACAAAGATAATTACCGTCCATGGGAGATACCCGAAGTTGTTAACAGTTAAATAAGGATCAAGATGACTTTCAATACTAGTACGAGAAAAAAAATATAAGTAAACAAAAATGGGATCAAATTTAAAACAAGTTAAATAGGTTTCTTCCCAGATTGTATTAAATCTCACACCATGTTTGAAGCTAAAAGTATAAACGTTAGTACATAATAAGCTCAATAACAATATCATCACTGCACCCATCAATGAAAAACCACACAAAGACAAAGACGTAGACATTATTTAGTATACAGAACAAGAGTTAAACTAAAAGTTCGAAAGGCAAGGTTAAACTAAAAGAACGGGAATCTAAGACGTTAGTTTCGTAACAATAAAAGCGTTCAAAACACAATAAATAGGAATGAAAAGAAACTGATAATCGGATTTGTATATGCAATCCTTGAAACTAAAATAAGCAGTTGATATATATATTTTGAAGGAAGTTTGGTTACCTTGAGAGGGGCGTTTGATGAGTGAGGCGGAGGCAGCGGCGGCGACGGAGGGGTAGAGCCGGTGAAGCAAATGAGACTGCAACTGAGTCGTGGTGTCGGCGTCGAGATAGCGTTGGATAGTAGATGCGGGAGGGGATGAGGATGGGGAAGAGTAACCGTAAAATTGGTTGGCCATTTTGGCCACTGCTACAAACCCTAATTCACAAACTTTTCAATTAAGCCCTACGCTCTGTTTCTCTCACTGCTGAATTAGAGATATATTTTCTTGGAATTCGAGAATTTTTTCCATTTTTTTTCTCTTTTGATATTTTCGAAAACACCCTGGAACCAGCAGCGATGCCGCTCCGTAGGACTGGCTGGTAACACAAATATGCTACTACTATAAAACTTTATTTATCATAATTAGGAAAATAAATAAATTTCAGTACTAAATTTTGATTTTCGCGCAAATTATATTAAAAAGTTTGAATTTATATTTTTATTTATATATAAATAAATATTAAAATTTAAAAGATTTTTTACACTTAAATCCCAAGTGTATATTATTTTACCTATTTTCTCTAAAAATGAAAAAAAAAAATCAGTCCTCGACACAAATATCCTCTTAAAACAGAGTAGAAATCTCCTTTCCTTAATTATCACCTTTATTGAAAATTTAAATCTTATACTCTAAAAATAATCATATTTTAATTATAATATTTAATTTTAAATTTTAAAATTATTAATTTAAAGTGAAGACACTAAATATAATAAAAAGACATACGATTTATATTATTTGGATTGAATTTTAAAATTTTTATGTGACAATACTTTTCGCAGTTTTCGTCGAATTTATGGATATAATTCATGGTCACAATCTTATCGACAATCATGTATTCTTTCATATTCCATTCCCTAGCTAAAGAAACATAAATGCTAGGATTATTAGCTCTAATTCAAAGGCAGATCTAGATTTATAATATAAAAATGAATATGGATCCAATTGAATCCGGTTCAGATTGAGTTATTACCATCCTTAATTACAATATACATCCGAGTAGGGTTATAAATGAGACGAGACAGATCGTGAGTTACTCGAGTTCGACTCGGTCAAAATTCGACTCGATTGGATTCGACTCGAGCTCAAATTCGGCTCGAGTTTTTGGCGAGCCGAGCTGAGCTACATGATACTCGACTTGAAAAACTCACGAACTACTCGAAGAATATAAATATATTTTAAAACCCTAAAATCTAAACTCTAAACATAAGTCTTACACTCTAAATTAACATACTAAAACTTAAAATTAACAAGCTTGAGTTTACACAACTTGTGTATTAAAATTTTTTCTCCGTTAAGCTTTAAATAAGACGTAAGAGATAAGAGTTAATTAAATCTAACATAGCCAAAGATTGATTAACAGTTAACTCGATTAGACTCGAAAAAAGCTCGAGCTCAACTCGAGTTCTAAACGAGTAGAGCCGAGCTCTGATTTTTTAAGCTCGTTTAAAATTACTCAAACTCGAAATCGACTCGAAATCTTAACGAGTCGAACCGAGCTTAGCACTACTCGAACTCGACTCGGTTCGTTTACACCTTTACATCCGAGACTCGTGGAAATACTTGACCAAGGTTGCTATGTGAAAAACAGATCTCTGCCCCTCCCGATTCGAATCGAAATGCTCAAGCAGAAAACAGGCAAAGACGACATCGATGCTGGGAAGCTGAGGCCAACCCTTTACGATGTTTTCTGGAAAATGAGGGATTTATGGGGAGTGTCGGGAGTCTGGTGCTACAGTTTCTTAAGCAAAAGCTGGTTGAAGACAAAGAACACGGAGAATGGGCGCTGGAGACCGAAACCGAACATAGAGAAACAACTACGCAGTTTCTTTCCGACAACAGGATTCTTATCGGTGGTTGCCAGACCGACCAAACTTCAGCAGATACTTACCCCTCGGGAAATCCAAACCAAGCTTACGGAGCACATAACAATGTCATTCAAACCATACGAGCAGATTCAGATGGCGCAGTTACTAATCTAGAGCTTGTTTTGATTTTTGAAGGCCGGACAAAAGGGTTACACTCAGAGCCCTGGCATTTACTGCAGCGACCTTCTCGATGATGCTCGAGTCGTCTGCAATTAAACAGTGTTTCTTCTGCTGTTGCTATGAATAGAAATAAAGTCCTTGATTAGCTCATAATTGTGGTTGATGATTGTATAAGGCTGCACGTTATTTTATTATTTTATTATTATTTTAATCGAATACAATGTATTATTTATGTCTGATTTAAAATCTCAATAATCTCTCATACGTCTACAGATTAAATTGTTCGAATTCATGTCACTTAGATAAAAACATATCATACGAATCACTCTTTGAGTTTAAAGCATTTGTTATCATATAAAGAGGGTATAGTACATGCATCGATAATGAAAAAAAAATTAACAAGCATGGTTTAATTTAAGATTTTAAGAATTTTAATTTAAGATTTATAATCATAATTTAGATTTTAGATTTTAAAGTTTAACAGATATGAGTTAGATTTTAAGGCTTTAAAATTAAAAACTTTAAGGTAAACTTAACATACTTGTGGAATCATGAAAAAAAATCACTATTAATATATAATATTATAATCCGTATATAAATTATTTTTTAAGAAAACATTATTTTTTAAAATAATATATATATATATATCAAGAAATACTATATGACTTTACTAGTTTTATCATTATAAATTTAAAATCATTCCTTAAATTTAATAAACGAAAGAGATGATGTTTTGAAAGAGATAAAATTCATTATCATAAATAATATTTATAAAAATAATTTGACTTGTGTCATAATTATAAAAAAAAGTGTAATATTTAAGCAATTTTCCCGGAAGGAAATGGCCATAAAAGAAAAAGGGTTTTAAGTCATTAAATAATAAATTAATAAATGATAAGGACATGAAGATAATTAAATATTGGCAGCCAATAGTCGATCATCTCCCATCTACAAAAGACTAGCTTTTCCATCATTCTGGAACTCTGCTTTTTGTTCAAAACCAAAATCACCAGAATTCTGCCAAGGAATTGGATTTGATTCGATGGGGAAGAAAGCTGTGTTGATAGGAATCAACTATCCAGGCACAAAGGCGGAGCTGAAAGGCTGCGTAAACGATGTGAAGAGAATGTACAATTGCCTTATACAACGCTACGGATTCTCCGAGGAGGACATCAAGGTGTTGATAGATACCGATGATTCTTACGATCAGCCCACGGGGAAGAACATCAGAGCTGCTTTGAATGATCTCGTGAGTTCGGCTGAACCTGGAGATTTTCTGTTTGTGCACTTCAGTGGGCACGGGACTAGACTTCCTGCTGAGACTGGGGACGATGATGATACTGGCTTCGATGAGTGCATTGTCCCTGCTGATATGAATCTTATCACTGGTTCTTCCTTCTTTCTTTAACTTTTTGTTTCTTTTGAGTCTTTTCTATGTTGTAGATTATAGATCTGTGTTTTCATGATCAGATCTGCTTTTGTATTCTAGTCTAGGATCTCCTTGCTAGACTGAGGCAGTCAACTCTACTGTGATTCCGCATTTTGACTTATAGTTGTTCATGGTTGTTAGTCTTATTGATTTTCCATTGCATTGCTAAGGGAATATAGGATCCGAATTATGGAATTTTGTTATCTGAATGGATAGCTTGTATACTAATTTGATTGATGTTAGAGCACGGTTTCTTTATGGTGTTGTTAAGTGGGTGCTTGGCTGTGCACAGATGATGATTTCAGAGACTTGGTGGATAAAGTCCCAGCAGGTTGCCGTATAACAATTGTATCGGATTCATGCCATAGTGGGGGGTTGATTGATGAGGCCAAAGAGCAAATTGGTGAGAGCACCAAGGATGCAGATTCAGAATCGGAATCGGGATCTTGGTTCAAGAACTTGCACCAAACCGTGCAAGGTGCCTTTGAGTCTCGTGGAATTCACGTCCCTTCGAAATTTCGCCACCGCCACGATGAGGAAGAGGTGGATGACAGGGGAGTAGGGGAAGACTATGATGAGAGTGGCTATGTGAAAAGCAGATCTCTGCCCCTCTCAACTCTAATTGAAATGCTCAAGCAGAAAACTGGCAAAGATGACATCGATGTTGGGAAGCTGAGGCCAACCCTTTACGATGTTTTCGGGGAAGATGCAAGCCCCAAAGTGAAGAAGTTTATGAAGATCATTATGACCAAATTGCAGGGCAACGATGATGGTGAGGGCGGTGGGTTCATGGGGAAGATTGGGGGTCTAGCACTACAGTTTCTTAAACAAAAGCTGGACGATGACGATGGATACGGAAAACCGGCACTTGAGACCGAAGTGAGTGAAAAGAAAGAGGCATATGCAGGAGCATCTAAGCACGATCTTCCTGACGGTGGAATTCTCATCAGTGGCTGCCAGACCGACCAAACTTCAGCAGATGCCAGCCCGTCGGGAAATGCAAGCCAAGCTTATGGAGCACTCAGCAATGCCATTCAAACCATAATTGCAAATTCAGATGACAGCGTTACTAATCAAGAGCTTGTTCAGAAGGCCAGACAGTTGCTTAAGAAACAGGATTTCACCCAGCGCCCCGGCCTTTACTGCAGTGACCATCATGTTGACGCTCCATTTGTCTGCGAATAGTTTTAGTAGTAATCTTCTGCTGCTATTGCCACAGATACAAATAATGTCCATGGTTTGCTCGGACAATTGTGGCCAATGAAATTGTACTGCTTGCCTTGTACTGTTTGATGTATCGATATATTTACTGTGTGTGTTTTCTGGACAAATAGTAAGTTTTGAACAAAAATTGAATTATCTATTTTAACTATAACTTGAATAAACATTTAGTTACAAGTCAGTTCTCAAGTTACATTAGGTTTTGCTATAATAAGTTTTGCTATGATGCCTTGGTTATCACTTATCAGCATACCATGTCCTTGGGTACTTATTTGGGCATGCAGGTTTTGTACCAGCTCATATGTTATGTCGACTTTGATGGACAACTGTTCTCTCTCTATGGCTGGCCGCATCACTCTGGACAAGTTTGTCTTGGCTGTCATTCTGTCTTTCTTTATGCAAACCACGAAGCTTCCCATTCGTGTGTGATCTGAAATCGATAAGATCACAAGAGGTTTCATATAAGGCTCTACTGTTACGAAGAAAATCTCGCTTTTTAATTCGGAAGCTATCTCTCAACCCGTGACATATGGTGGTTTGGGCATCCTCGTACTAATGAAGGTAACATGGCCTTCATGCAAAAGCTGGTTTCCGCATTGTTTAGTCGGCCGGATAACCATAGGGTCCAAACTCTTGGACATAAATATAGGTTTGCCTCTCTTTATCCTCCCTCTATTAAGCGTGCTAATAGTTCAATCCTCTGGTAAGTGATTTTAAATGCCTGGGAGTCGGTCAGAGCCAACATCTACTGGTTAGTTGGGAACGGTAGTAAGGTGAACCTATGGGATGACATTGTTAAGCAAATAACAGATGGAACAAATGTTCAACATGCAAGGTTCTGATGTTCCACGGCGCAATACAATTGGTCCTTATATTATTTTTTGCCCACTCACACGCCAGGTTCTTTGTAAGTTCGTTAATAGAAGCTTTAGTTGGTGCATTAATGGATCCACTGTCAATATGGACCAGACTAGCAACAGATGAAATGAACACAATGCTTTCATTTTCAGATTCTTCTAGAGGAGGATGTGCAAGTTGACATAAATGGTATGAAGATTCAAAGTTTGTAGAAATCGGGATTGAATACTCTTCAGCAGAGTACTCTTCTAGAGGAGGATGTACTCTGAAGGACTTCAGATTGCACTTGAAAGCTCGACGCTTAACAGCCTTACTTCCAACAAAAAGAAAGCTCAAATAAGTGGAGAAAAAAAAAGTGAAGGTTTGAAACTGCTTTCCCCAATAGCTCATGGTAGTTGAACGTTTTGAAGTGTTTCATAAAGCAAGAAACTTGGGTGAATGTTAAGCAAATAACAACAAAGCTTTAGTAGCTTCCAGAAGTTCATCAATCCCAAAAGTAGTTACAACTAATTTAGTTGTTTGCTAACTGATCTGAAATTGTATTCAATGGAAGTTACACTATCATACTTGTAGCTTAGCTCTCCTATAAATAGGAAGCTTATATTTCTTGTAAATCACCTTTCTTCAATGAAATATCAATTTTTTCTGTCATACTTTCTCTCCCATCCTAATATTCCAACAGACATGACCCATAGGTGGTCTGCTTCGGCCATAAATTCGCACGAGTGAACTCAATGTTGCTCACCTTCACTTTCCTGATTTTGTCCTCCATGATGATCTTTGGATTACGTGTCGTGCTTGATCGACAATTATGTAATTCTTCACATTGCGGGGGCCTTTCCTCTGATGTTGGGTATCGGCAAGGACTAATTTGCTTGGAATGGTTCATCGACTGGAACTTTCAGCATCTCTTCAGCTTACGAAGGTATTGTGAGTTCAACATGGATGTTGCTAAAAACAAATGGTGCCACGTTTGGTCTCTTCCAATTCTACAGAATGAGTGACGTTTGGGCCTCGCATTTCGCGGACAAGACCTTCTCGGTGATTTGGGTTCCATCAGCCCGTGGTATTAGATCCGTTTGTCAATTATCACCTTCTGGGTGGCTCTATCTCAACACAGACGCGACAGTCTCTAGCAAATCCAGTTCGGTTCGATCGGTGGTACCATTCGAGGTCTCTTCGGTGAGTGGGTTTAAAAATCAAAATATATAAGTAAAATGGAAGTTTTTTTTTCCACAAGTGGTATACAAGTAAGCATATTATTATTATTAAATAAAATTACTATATTAATATTTTTAATCATTAAATTAACTAATAGATCTCAAAGTAACCATAATATTAATGTCTCTCTATTTCTTCTCAGTAGCATCTTGTGTTGTTTCTGAGAAATTATCTGATTCGATTATTTTCGCCTCTCCTAAGTCCTAAGTCGCGCGCTACATCGAATATTCGAGGTTGCTAAACGAGAAATGAGGTAAGGCAGCGTGTATTTGATCCGTGCTTTTCCAAATTCCCAACTCAACTTCTACTTGTCTTCTCCTTTATTCTTTCTATTTCTGAGCAAATCATATAAATAAAGCATTTTTTATCAAAGAGAGAATAAGATGAGGAGATGGGAAATTTTCTTTCAAAACAGAAGCGGAGGCAGCTGGAATTTTTGAGATCGATCAGCATAGAAACAACCGATCACTCTCCGATGGTGCAACCCATGGCCGCTGCAACACCGCAACTTCCTTCTTACGGAGAGGGAGACACTGCTCAAATCACTAATAATGGTAATAATCGAGATAAAGCTTCCCGGCTACAAAGAAAGCAATCTGCAAAACAGAAGTACAGATTTATACCAGATAATTTCTCAACTCTGGATCAGGTACCTTTTCCTTCTTCTAACGCTTTGAATCTAGTTTAAACATCTTCTTCTTTATTGTTTTTGTTGATATATTTTGAATGGCGCATAATCCAGTTTAAAAGAAAAAAAAATCATGTCAATTTTTTAATTGATTAACATGATTTTTATTAAAAGAAATTATAACGTGTATCGAAAATTGTTAAACATTATTAATTTTAAATATTATTAAATTAATTAATAAGATTAAAAATTTTAAAGATTCGATATATAATTATAAATTATTTAAAATAAAATTTTAATTAAATTAATTACATAATAAATTTTTTTAAATTTTATTCTTTATTAATTAATTTAATAATATTTAACAGTGTCTAATATTAATAATGTTCAACAATATTCGACCCACGTGATATATTATTTTTTATTAATATTAACATTAAGGGTGGAGGTTAAATCATGATAAATAATGGACAATTTTAGTAATTCAGAGTTTTTTTTATTGAGTCATTAAAATTTGATATTTTTTTGAATTTAGTCAGTACAATTATTTTATTCTTGAATTTAGTTTTAATTTATTTTAATGAAATATTACTTAAAAAATTTAAATATATTGTATTAAATATTAATTTTAAATTCTAAACCTACGACATAAATTTTTACATTTTGTAAATGAGTATAAGATATAATATAAATTTTAAAATATTTTTTAAAAAATAGAATTATTTAAAAAATATAAGAAAAAAATAAAGATAGCGAGAATAATAAAATCAATAGTAATTAAGGAAAAGGATAGATTCCAGATTCCTTAGAGAACAAAGAGGATTTGAAATTTGAATTAGTTGTTATTCTAAGTGTCTGTTTTACAAATTCGATTCCTAAGTATTAGTGGAGTCCTGCCTAAATCTTTCTAAAATTATATTTAAGTTATTGATATTATAATTATATAAATCTTAAATTATTATTAATTTTCATATAAATTTGCTAAAATCGATTATTCTATATTATACATATATTAAATTATCTTAAATTTATTTATGTGTATATTTAAAAACTTGCTTGAATTGGGTGTTATAAATCAATATGAATATCCATAAATATAATTAAAATATGAATGATAAATATTATAATAATATTTTTATCTTTTATATAATTTTAAATAAAATAACTAAAATTCACCCTTGTATTGAATAATCACGCTAATGAAGTTACATTAATATCACTATTTTTTCAACGTGAAAAGAAGTTTTCTTCCGAATAGTTTTAAAGTGATATAAAATAATATTTATTTATATTTTTAATTTTTTAAATATTATAGATAACTCTTTTCAATTTAAATATCAGATTTTTGGGAAACACTCGTTGGTTCAACGCGCAATTCTCGAGTCTCCTCCCACTAGCCTACGATATCGTTGACATTCTTTGTCTGTATTGTCAGTTGTCGCGCGCTAGCGCTACTACTCTTTAGTGAAAGATGAGCCAAATTTCCAAGTCAAACTATACCCTCAACTTCAGTCACTAATAATTGTATTTCTCTTTAAAAAAATAATAATAATTGTATTTCATTAGTACGAGTCATCTAGTTCAAATGATCAAAAGAATATCTATTGTTTTTAAAAGTAATAGGTTCGAACATCAGTAATACCAACAAAGTGATTGAGCGATCATGATCAATCCTCACGAATATACAAAAACTGTCCCCCAACATAACTCCTAATCACAATATTTATGATGCAGACATGCTTAAGACGCCCTGTACTATAAGTTCAACTCAAATAAAAACGAAGCTTTAGAGAAAAATTTTAAATTTTAATATATTATATAATTAATTTTAAAGTTTTCTAAAAAAATCATTTCATGAACTATTTAGAATATATATTTTTGTAATTATTTTTCAATTGTAAGTATAAAAATGTCTAAAATGATAGTTGTATATATTCGTGCATGCTTTTTATTAAAATGAAGAGTAAAAATCTTAAGTGACCTTTTGAAGGTTTTAAATTAAAAGATTAAATAAGCACACCAATAATAATAATAATAATAATAATAATAATAATAATAATAATAATAATAATAATAATAAGTTTTTAACAATCATAAAGGAATTTATTTATTAACATAAATGATTTGAATATCTGTAATATGTGTTCGGTCTATTTATAAATAAGTATAAAAATTATGTTTATATTTATTTAACTCGAGAAATGAGCGTAAGTATGTGCCTATAAGTCGAAGTAAAATTAATTTGATCATGATATATTATATCTACTTATAAAAATATTTTTTTCTAAAGTCAACTCTTATTGAAAAATCTTCTTTTTGGTGTTTTTCGTGCCCAATATTTTAAAAAATCAAATATTAAACCTTAATTTTATACTCTAAAAATATATCATTTACGCAATACTCTAACCTTAAGACCTAATCTTAAACTCTAATTTTAAATCTTAAACTCAATTTTTTAATGGTAAGGTGTAAATAGGTACCGAAAAAGGAGTGGACGATTTCTACTCCTTATTGTGCACCAACTATGTGCATGATCATCAGGCAAAAATGTACAAGCAGTAGCTATTTCATTAAATAAATTTATCTTTGAATAATTTTATAGCATGATCATGAAACATGGTTGGTGTGTGTACTATTAGAGCTGAAGAAATCAAACTTGCCAACATTATGATTCAGCACATTTGATCATGAACGAGCTCCTCTTCTACTGCAGGTTACAAAAGCTTTAAGAGAAGCTGGTTTAGAGTCATCTAATCTCATCCTTGGAATTGATTTCACCAAAAGCAATGAATGGACAGGTTAGTTTCCACCAATCTAAAGATCCATGTTTATTTTTGGAGTTTCTTCTTTTGCTTTATGAATTGGTGTCTTGGAAGCTGATACATCCATGTTTCAATTGAAAGGCAAAGAATCATTCAACAAACGGAGTCTTCATGCCATCAGTGGTACGCTGAATCCATATGAGAAAGCTATCACGATAATTGGAAAGACCCTAGCTCCTTTTGATGAAGACAACTTGATACCTTGTTTCGGCTTTGGTGACAGTATGGTGTCCTCCTCCGGTTGTTAATATATCCTCCTTTACCTTTTATCAGTTGATCTGATCGAGTTTCGTGTTCGAATGTCACAGCTACCACGCATGATACAGATGTGTTTAGCTTTCACAGCGATCATTCATCTTGCCATGGATTTGAAGAAGTCTTAGATTGTTACAGAAAGATTGTTCCAAACTTGAGACTAGCTGGTAATTGGGATCTGTTCCCTGGACTTGGCAATTTTAACATGTCCATATCGACATAATGTCACGAATAACTCATTTATGCCGAATCGTAATGCATTGAGCATGTATGTTGTGCCATAGGACCAACATCTTACGCACCGGTCATCGGTGCTGCCGTTAACATTGTGGAAAACAGTGGTGGCCAATTCCATGTGTTGGTTATCATTGCAGATGGCCAGGTCATATATCTCATCCCTTAAATTTTCTCCTTGTATGAGCAACTTGTTAACGCACTCTCACCGAATGTATCTCCGAATCTGTTTTGTTTTCGTGTTGATGATGAAGGTCACACGAAGTGTTGATACAAGTGACAGAGAACTGAGTCCACAAGAAGAGAAAACAATCAGTGCAATTGTTAACGCAAGGTAGTACATTGTCGATAAGTATGCATGTTGAAGAAGGCATAGATTGAATTGTGTTAAAGCAGAGGAATTTATTTCTGTTTTTGTTTTCATTCACACATTCCAGCTTTTACCCCCTGGCAATTGTTTTGGTTGGTGTTGGTGATGGACCTTGGGGTGATATGAAGAAATTCGATGATAAGATTCCGTCGCGTAACTTCGACAACTTCCAGGTTTCAATCGAGCTAGAAGCAGAACTTGTCTGATAATTATATCAAACTAATTAGTATCATGGAATGTAATTTGTTTTTTTTATGTCTAATATATCTTCAGTTTGTTGATTTCACTGGGATTATGGCAAAAAATACTAGTCAAGAAGCGAAGGAAACTGCTTTTGCTCTTGCTGCTCTCATGGAGATCCCTTTACAGTACAAAGCATGCATGGAACTTGGCATTCTTGGGTGAGTTAATCTTCAATAATTTAGTTTACTCTCAAGTATGATACTTGTAATTACTCACTAATTATTTTTACATATTTGCATCAAACAAATCAAGACAACGAACCGGAAAAGGCAAGGAAATAGTTCCCCAACCTCCTCCGGTTTCCTACCGTAGACCTGCTCCGCCCGAGCGCATACCGAGCAATGTCTCGGCACCAACTGCAGTTGCATCAGATGATCGGCAGGTATGTATGTGTGTATGTATGTTTATAGGCATACGTGCTTGCTTGCATGTATGTATGTATGCTTACTAATGTTGTTTTCCATTGCAATGTAAATGCAGTCTGCTTGCCCAATATGCCTTACGAATACAAAGGACTTGGCCTTCAATTGTGGGCATATGGTGAGTAATTCCTTATTTTATTCATTTATTATCCTTTAAATTCTCTCAATAAATATAACACAATACATTCTTTTTCTTTATATTTTAAAAGAATCCAGACAAAATTACACGTGTCTTGTGATGTCAGACTTGTAGGGATTGTGGTCCGAGAGTGTCAATTTGTCCAATATGCCGACAAAGGATTACCAATCGTCTTAGGTTGTTCACTTGATCTCTGTCTTCCATGAAGTAGCTTTTGAATTAAATCTGTACTTTGTTGAGTTTGGGTTTGAATTTATTTGTGGATTTTTTATTGTTATTTTCGTTTTTAAGATTTCACTTTGATTAATTTGAATTGATTTGTGTCGTATATTTAATTTTGGTGTATGAGTCTCCGATAAAGATTTTTTATATATAATATTTTAAACTTAATATCTGCTTAAACAGAACAAAATTGCTTACCACTTGAATCAACAGTGTTGATATTTCTAAAACACGATATTATTATAAAAATAAAATACAAATAAATATACTTCTACCATTCCTATAGTTCAAAGTAGTCTTTGAATCTAGGTACACTTCCTTCGATTTTAATTCATATTCGAGTCTTGATTCGATCTCGAGTATAAAATGATTTTTAATAAGCTTATTTTTTTTAATGAAAAGTGTATAATATTTATATTACGATGAACAAAATATTTATTGTACAAGTAACGTATTTAATATTAAAATTTTATACAAATTAATTTAAAATAAGGAAAGTTTAAGATAGGAAAAATGGTAAATTTTGAAACTATGGGACATGAAAGTAACCAAAAATAATAGTTTTGATATATATTCTGATTAAAAATAATTAAAAACTAAAAGGTAAACAAACATATTGTTTAAGGGTTAATTTTTCGTTTAAGCCATCTAAACAACAAAATTGTAGAAATAAACCTCACTTTTATCATTATTTTTATATTCAAGATTTATTATTAAATTTATAGTTTAGAGGTTAGGGTTTAGTTTAACATAATTAAGAATTTAAATTTTAATGTATACTCTTTTTTATTAAATTAAAGTGGTGAAAGTAGTATATGTTCTAGAATATACTTTCAACTGTTAGACATTGATCGCTCAATCACTATGATAGCATTATTGGTGTTCGAACCCATGACTTCTAAGAACAACAACCATTCTTTTAACCGATAAGACTTGATGGTTCATGCTTTAACATATAAACTCTAAATCTTAACAACGAACCTTAAATTTAAACCTCATACACTCAACTCTTACCATTGAACTTTAAACAGAGTTTTTAAAACCTAAAATTGAGACAACTATAATTTTTTTTGTCTGAACATAAAATAATTATTTTAAAAAATCAATCTAAATTATTCATTTAATAAATTAAATATAATAATTATAAAAAAATTATAGAGAGGACAAGTATGTTACGAGAAAGCAGTAATGAACGAATAATCTTGTCTCATAAAAAGAACAATTGTTATTTTTGGAGGTTACCGATTCAAACACCAATAATACAGCACCGTGGTTTAATGATATTAACGTCTAATGATTAAGAGCATACTTTAAAATAAATATTACTGTAACCACCGTAATTAATTAAAATAAACTATAATGCTTAGAATGAAAATTATATTTTAAGTAAAGTGAGAACCCCCATTAAAGAAAAAGATGTCTTGCATTGCAATGTGAACGAGCATGGCACACCCCAAAGACTCATCATCCAAAGAAAGCATCATCCTCTTACTACTCAACACAAGAAAACATGTATAAAAAGAGAAAGTAGAACATGACAGTGTGACAGGTAGATCTGTTGGCTTCAGATACCTGCTGGGAAGGCATGTGGAAGGACAAAACTGGGCTTTACAAGTCATCCGGTAACAGAAACAAGATAGAGGAAGAAATGAACATGTAATAATTAAGTACAAATTTTACATGGTATGTGTTTAATTAATTTCTTAATTAACATGTACTTATAATTAATGGGATATTTTAAACATTGGGTCAAGGTTAATTATATCTTTTGAGTTTCCTTTTGTCTGGGAGATGTTTTCAATTATTTGGAACAATGTAGGGTTTTTTGTTCTCAGATGTTCCTTTTTATCTAAGACGGAAATTTGGACTTGGGAAAGGATTTATGAGCTTCAAAACCCTTTCCCTTTTTAGGCATGAAACAAAGGATTATATAGTTTATTCATGATAAAAAATCAACTATTGGTTATTTTAGTTTAACTATAAATGAGACGAGATAGATCTCAAGTTATTCGAGTTTAACTCGATTAATATTTTATTTGATTGGACTTGATTCGATCTTGAAATCAGTTTGAGCTTTTAATTAGGAACCGAGTTGAACTATTCGGTACGGCTTAAAAAGCTTGTGAACTGCTCGAAAATATAATATGTTATTTTAAAAAAATTAACTAATTAAGGGAACGTTGATGAATGACGATGATTAGGACTTTAAATGAGATGAAACAAATCATGAGCTACTTGAGTATGATTCGATCAAAACTCAACAAACTCTATATTTGATTAGACTCAACTTGAACTCAAACTTAGTTTTAATCTTTAACGAACTGAGTCAAGCTCATCACTATTCGGGTCCGATTCAATTAATTTGCCCCTCTAATTTTAATGGGATAAGAAGTTAGTTTTGAAAGAAAGTTAGACGTTCGAAATCTTGATAATATAAATAAAATAAATTAAAAAGATACTCCAAAATATATCTTTATCATATTTAATATGAATTCATCTTTCAACAAAATTAGATACTAATAATTAAAAAAAAAAAAAAAAACTCGTAATCGAAGTCTTTAGAATGTACGTAGAAGCCTAGGAATGTGGCACATGGTATACGCCACCGTCAAGGAAAAGCAAAACATCACAATCTTACTTATATCCACTAAATTCTTAAAGTCTAATTCCATGCATTAATATAATATAACTGGATAACATTTGTTTATGTTGTAATTAATTAATCGTGTCTGAATGCATGCTTTATTGGTGGTGCTCTTTACTCTTCCAATGGTATATATAATATACTTGGTATTCTTAAAGAATACAAGCTCGCTTTATCAATACCCCTGACATAAAGCTTGATTTTATATTAATTACGATATTAATCTTGTGATTTAAGTCAGATTAATCTCACCTATATTTCACTTTGTTTCTCTTTTTTTTAGGTCAAAGGAGTAACTGTAATAACTGAAATGTCCATATGATTAAGATCTAACAAGTATTTTGAGACTTTGATTTTTCTGATTTAAAATTAATCTTTTGGGTACTGTAAATTGGAATACATGTATTATTTAATATAAATAATATTATTTTTCTAAACCCCACCAATAAAAGATGAAGCAGGGTGGGGTTTAGCCGTTCAGTGTCTGTTTGTCTAATATGAATAACATCAAATGTCCATAAAACCAATAACAATAATATTATCTAACAGTTTAGGTAGGGATGGGCATGGGTCGGGTCGGGTCGGATTTTTGATACACTCGCACCCAATTTGAAAAATCATATCTTTTGCCCGTCATCTGATCCGACCTGGATTTAGGGTGAAAAAATTTAAATCGATCCGACCCGATTTTAAGCTCTAAAATCTGACCGAACCGAATCATTAAAAAATTAAAAGTTTAAGGATTAAACTGTAAAAAATAAAATTTAGGATATAATTATAAAAATATTTAATTTTAGGGACTTAATTGTAAAAAATAATTTTAGTGATCTATTTAGATAAAATATATATAAAGAGGGGTCGTTATTGCAAATATCCCTAATATATATATATATATAAATCACTATTAGTCCCAGGTTGGATCTATTTTTTTCCATCCTAAACCCAAACCCGACCCAACCTGAGATCACACTTGAAAAACCCAACCCGAACCCGAATTTTTCACCAAAAATTTCGACCCAATCAAACCGGATCGAATCAAAACCCGTTGAATTTGGGTTCCGTGCCATCTCTAAATTCAGGATCTTAATAGTTTTTCCCCAGGTCTAAAAAAATTTAAAAAATGTTAATATCATTTTCTTATAAAAATAATAAAAAATTTAATATTAATTTTTAATGTATATTAAAAATTTATATTTTTTATAAAAAATTAATATATAATTTTTTATAATTTTATATTTTTTATAAAAATATTAATATACATAAAGAAATAATATCAAAATTCTTATAAATTTTATAAAATACAATACAATCATTTTTAAGTGTTTTTTAAACCTACCGTTCACTAAAACTACCTATCTTAATGCGTTGCCAAATGCTTTAACATTTACCAGAAAGTGCACTTTTTTAATTTTTTAACAATAATAATTGAATATTACTAAAAAATAATAAAAATACTATAAATATAACATATTAAAAAATTAAGATTAAATATATAAATATAACATATTTTTTAATAATAATATAAGTGTAGGTATAGGAATAGGTCTAGGTCTAGGTATTGCGTGTAGGAAGATGTGGATGGCTTCGTGGCCCACCCGATTTTTGTTAGTTCGGGAACAGACAAAAGCAGAAGCTTCTTAGCCTGCACAGACCCACACACTTTATCGCTTTTGCACACCATAATCCCATAACCCACACTCAATTTGTTAATTAATATTTAGTTAATTGATTTTTTAAAATTTATTAATTCCTAAGGTTTTTAATTTTTGCTAATATTTTAATTAATATATCAAATCATTTTAATTATATTATTATCACAATTAATTACTCCATAAGAGAATAACTATAAGGAGATTTACTCTTCCTTGTATATTTTCAAGTTGTTAAAAGCAATTTAAAGTTTCTGAAAAAACTGGTGGGACCAAATCTGGCCCCACTTGATCACTCCTCATTATTACAATGTGAATCTGACCTACTTGGTTATGGAATTATTTTATTTTTTAATCAATGAAATTGGCAGCTTTAATGGCATGAATGTAATATAATGGAATTATAAGGTCTAATTGTTTGGTTTATTCTGTATTTTTTTTAGCTGTGGCCTCTGTATATAAAGTTCAATGTCGATGAAGCTAGTTGAATAGTGCATGTTCTGTTCTATTCTATTACATTCTAAGCAAAATCTTTCCGGTTCCCCTTTTCCTGTCGATTGGAACAGCACTGCCATGGCTCCCATGACTCTCCCTCCCGGCTTCAGGTTTCACCCGACCGACGAAGAGCTTGTCGCTTACTATCTCGACAGGAAAATCAGCGGTCGTACGATCGAGCTTGAGATAATCCCAGAAGTTGATCTCTACAAATGTGAGCCTTGGGATTTACCAGGTATTTGTGTTATATAATCATTACATTCCATTCATTAATGGCTAGCTTGTCTGTTACTGTTGATTAGTGGCAGTACTGGGGTCTGGGTGAGTATAAAACTCTAACTTTCAACATTGGTTTTCATTGCGGAATTTAAACAAACAGATAAGTCGTTTCTTCCGAGCAAAGACATGGAGTGGTACTTCTACAGCCCAAGGGACAAGAAATACCCGAACGGGTCGAGAACTAACAGGGCGACGCGCGGCGGGTACTGGAAAGCAACGGGGAAGGATAGGACGGTGCAGACGTCGGGGTCTCAGAAGAGGGCGGTGGTTGGTATGAAAAAGACTTTGGTTTATTACAGAGGTAGGGCTCCCCATGGCATCAGAACTAATTGGGTCATGCATGAATATCGCTTACTCCAATCCGCTTCTGCCACTGCTCCTTCCAGTTTAAAGGTACACTGCTAACTGCTGCAATCTCCCATGTCCCTTCTAAATCCTGCAATCCATATATTCGATATTTATATCGTGTTCGTATTATTTTTATATATGATTATATACATATATACAATTATTTCGTGTAAGCATGCAAATATTAGTATGGGTATTGTTCATTAGGGTTTCGTGTTCATTGGTTATAAAACTAGATCTAATCAAACTTGAATCATTCCAAGGATAACTAGGGTTTAGAGTAAACAATTATATGATGCATGATTTTCTTCTATGCTAAATTATCATGAATGTTTCTATAAATTTTGTTAATAAACACGAATCGAACAAATATAAATATCTAGAAAATTAAACTTCAAACATAAACTTTATTCATATAAATGAGAATACATATATATGGTGAATAGTACGTACATATATTGATGATTATTGTTTCCTAATATTATTTCCTTCTGAAAAAGTAGAGCCTATGTATGGAAAAATGATTTTGTGAAAGACTCTTTGGTTTTAATCTCCCATGCTTTTATATGTGTATAGCTGGTGATCTTCCTTTCTTTTAATCTCTTCCTTTTTCTTTTTACCTCTTTCTAATATTCTTTTGCTTGTCACTCTTTAATTTTCTAAATATCCATATTTAATTGGTTGGAGCTAATCTTGCTAATCAAGCAGGACTCATACTCTTTATGCCGCATCTTCAAGAAGAACATACAAATTCCTAAAACAAAAGAAGAAGCTGTGGAGAATAATCAGTCAGGTGAAATTTCAAGAGATGTACATGTTGAAGTTGGCGTTGAAGATGAGAATTTCAACACTTCTTCATCTGATGTCACTCAAGGAACTCCCAATGAAACTGGCATGGCTGATGAATACCAAGTTCCGTTTACCTCGGACGAAGCCAATAGTTCGGCTGATTTGAGTTCCCTCGGCCCTGATTTCTCTTCCGACATAATTCAGGTACGATATAACATGATACGATAAGAATACATGCACATATCGTTATTATTTCGAATAAAAGAAAAAAAGAGTAGTATTGAAGAGGACGTAAGATTAGAAACATCATGTGTGATGTGCAAAGTGCATGCCTAGGGAGATTTAACAATGGGCCATACCATGATTCTTAAAAATAGTAATAATAAATCTGCTTTAGACATCTTTTTATGTTGAAGACATGATTATCTACTTTGCCAACACTGGATTTTTTATAGATTTTTTACAGCAATATTCTGCTTTATTTCCCTGCTTTTATCACCAAAGGCTTCAAAATCACTCTCAGTCTTCCCTTCCCCATCCCAACACTTGAAAGTACAATCAGCTGATCAAATGTGTGTTGGAAAATTGGCCCACCCAACACCCACTTTGAGTTGGCTTTTCATCTTAAACTAAACAAAAAGTTGGGACCAAGTGAAAACTCTTCATTCTCTTTTCCTAAAGCTCTACCAATACTCATTTCCATAGCTTTCTTCACCATCTTCCATAACTTCTTTTGACTGACCTAAACATCTTTCTCTTAGTCAGAATTTGCACCAAATTTCCTCCATTCAAAAACCACTTTCTTTATTCACCTTATCAACACCCCTACTTTGGGGTCTTTCAAACTCTTTTCAATTAGGACTTTGAACCATCACTTCATAAAAATACTCAAAACATTTACTACTTCCTTTACTCCTTCACTTCCTCCTAGATAAACTCATCTGATTCACATGTGTTTATGAATGTATGAAGGAAATGCAGATTCCAGGATACACAAATCTTCATTACCAAGTTCC
This sequence comes from Abelmoschus esculentus, assembly GCA_035048815.1. Lineage (NCBI taxonomy): Eukaryota > Viridiplantae > Streptophyta > Magnoliopsida > Malvales > Malvaceae > Abelmoschus > Abelmoschus esculentus. The sequence goes on along the minus strand of JAUCBN010000017.1, from coordinate 18,644,644 downwards.
ATACCCACCATTGGAGCTAGAAGACTTCCCACAGATAAATATTACATCGGAGACAAAGGCGTCCAAGGCCGAGATAATCGACGAGTACATGATGTATGATGACAAGTTCAAAGACTACATGAACGGATCATTGGAAGAGATTTTCTCACTGTGTACCTCTCAGGACAATTCCATGCCCCCTCTCTCCATGCATGATTGAAAGCACAGACTAACAAAGAACAGCACTTTTAAGTTTTAACAACATTGATATACTTGTTTTGGAATACTATAATGTATTTTTCTTTTTGTTTATTTATAGCACAAAATGTAAAAGGGTGGCAGGGAAAATGATCAAAATTAGAAGATTATTTTGCCAACCACAAGATGATAAGGTTATAGACTCTCTTCTTTTACCATTTTTCTTGTTTCCTGTTGTGGTTGAAAAGTTGTGTCAATTTTGAAAGGGAAGTGGATGAGTCGTTTTGTTTCTTTTGATGAATCAATTATTGCTTTAATTTTCTATATATTTATTTCCATCAAATTTTAAACTAACCAACCTATCAAACATTGTTTGAGGAGATTATTAGGTGAATCTTGTTCATCACGTCATCTATGATCCAAGCAATCAGGACCGTTGATCTTTAAATAACCACCTAATAACTACCCACCCATTAAGTCCATATAGGAAAGAGGTAATGATTCACTTGGAAAAAAATTAAGATCAACGATCCTGATTAATTGGGACCATGGATGATATGATGAACAAGGTTCATCTAATAATTTTTCTTGATTGAGATATATAAACACAGCCTTTTTTTTTTTTTTGACTCTTCAAGGTTTTCTCCCTGTACCTTCGGTATTTATGCATTAACGAGGTATAAATTCTTTTATATATAGCTTTTTCTTATTAAAAGCTCTCGATGAACACTAGAAATGGACTGCGAAAATCTGAAAAGAATGATTGTTACTAAAATTTTTAAATTTTCATATAATTTAATATTTTTATTAATAACTTAATTTTACGTATCCTAAAATTTTATAATTTTATACGTATTTTAAATATGACTTTCTAATATACAGTTCACTTCACACCCCTATATAATTCATGGTTCGGTCACTGCTTGTCGCCGAAAATTTACATCAGTTGTATATAATATAATTATCACATTAGGAACTATCCCATTCTGAACACATTTTAAATGAATGAATGAAACATTAAAGCTTACGTCAACTAATCAACTTATATAACTTAAAAGAGGAGTAATCAAAAAAGGTGTAAATCGTTTTTCTTAATCGTGTTTTTATTAGTATCTTTATTTTAAATTAACGGATTTAAGGTTAAAGGTTAAGGATTGCGGTTGTGATTTAGAGAATTAAAGGTGGAGTGTATTTTTTAAGGTGTATGGTTTGGGTTGAGGTCTAGAATTTAATATTTTTAAGATTTTTAATAGAAGGTATGAAAGGAGATATGAATAGGAGTAAAAATCTTCTGTCTCTTTATCATGTCTCCGTTCATGCCTCTTGTTAAATTTTTTAAAAAATTAAATTTTAAATCATAATCCTAATTTTCTATATCCTAAACTCTAAACCCTATACTAAAAAAATACCATATCGCTAATTTTATAAGTCCTAACCACAAACCTTAACCTTAAACTTTAAACTCTAAACTCTCTAATTTAAAACGGAGACATAAAAGGAGGTATGAGAAAGAGGTAGACGATTTACACCCGATTAGGAGGCATGAGAAAGAGGTAGACGATTTGCACCCGATTAGGAGGCATGAGATTTCTACTCAATAAAGAGGTAGATAATTTACACCCTTGAAATAATAAAAATCTGTTGCCCCCTATTCATACCTCTTTTCATACCTCCTATTAAATTTTAAATTTTAAATCTTAAATCTAATTTTCTATCTCCTAAACTATAAATCCTACAATCTAAAAAAATATAAAATATCTCTAATTATCTAAACCCCAATCATAACCTTAATTTTAAATCTTAAATCTACTAATTAAAATAATAATAAAAAAACATAATAAAAAAACAAATGATTTGTAACCGAACAACTTTCCCCCGAACTACTAATAACTACGACCGGTAGATCCAGTCCCAATATGTGGGCCGAATGAGCAGGATGGTTTGACGAGTAGCAGCATTAAAAAAACACACATAGTAGAAGAAAAATAAATAGAAATAATTATTGAAAGTTAATTATAATATAATTAGTGTTAAATTAGAATCTAACATTTTTAGCACTGGGATGATATTTTTAATTTTTTACGTAGGTTAGTAAAAATATAGTTTTATTTGACTCGCTTCAAGATTTAACCATGTTGTAAGTAAAATGGAAACTAAGAGACTAGGGTAGGTAGCACTAGTTGTACAGTAAGGGGCATACGAGTTTTGTATTTTGGGCCGAGAGTTGAGCCTTACTGGGCCTCCTAATTGTAGTTGGGTTTGCTAGCAATGGTTTGGGTTGTGAATATAAAGATGAGAATTGAGTAATTAAGGAATAATTTTCCCTCCCTTTGAAATGGAAAAGCCTGAGATTTTAGTTCACAAGCTGTGAGCTGATTAATCCCTTGTTGGGGTTATTCACAAGGTTGGTCACTCGACATTTCAATCTTTATACTTTTAGCATCAAATTTTCATTTAATGTAATGTGGTCAAGCTATATTCCTCAGGCTTCAATACTTGCAAAATAGTCCAGGTCAATGATAAAGCCTAATTAATTATCAATACATATGAAATTAATCATATGGTCAATAATAAAAGATCATTTTAACTTATCAGGTTTGAATTTTCGGTCATTAAAATCCGATATTTAATTAGACCAATTTTTAGATGTTATGGTACTTATATTTTTCGCTATCAGTCCGGTAATCGATACAAAATATTTTCAATTATTGTTAACAAAGAAACAAGAAAAATGGAAAATTAGAACGAACCTTGTTATTTGAACGATGTATCATTAAAAATTATAGTTATTCTAATCAAATATTTTTTATTTAATTTTAATTTTTACCGTTTAAAATTAAGTGTTTATATTTAAAATAATAAAATAACTTAAAATCTTATATATGAATTCTTTATATTTAGTTTAATAAAAAAATATTTATATAATTTAAAAGGTAAACGCTGACAATTAATATGAAAAAATAAAAAAACCAATCAAACTGAATTATCATGAAATATTAAGAAGAATTTTAAAAATTAATTAAACACAATCGATTTCGTCTTGTATATGTCATCTTTAGTGGTTGCACAGGGATGAACACAAAATTTTATGTTAAAAAAATAAATTATATTAAAAAATAAGTATCCGATAAAATAATATTTTTAAAAATTAAATTATATACAAAATTTACGTGAAATTACTCAATTTAAGGTAAAAAAAATATATAAAATAAATAAATAAATGTATTATATGTAAAAATAAAAAGTCCTGTGGGCCTGTTTTGAAATTAAAGATGAAAGATATGTGCCCCTGAAAGTTGTGTTGCAAAAGGAATATATTCATTTTGAAGAATAAATTCTGTAAGCACAATAAAGATGCTTGAAATTCAAGCAAACATGGCCTTAAGACTAAGCCAACACAAACTACTTTTGTATATGATTTTTCCAAAGTATAATTAATTAAAAGTTAAACTCCAACTTTGCTTCAGTAGTTTATAAAGGCACTCCTATTCTAGCATATGGGTCTAAAAGAAAATGTCCAGATCTAACTCAAATCCTTTTTTTTACTTTTTTTTTAAAAATTTAAAAATAATAATGAAGTATATTGATTTACATTTTAGAGTTAGTAAAGAAAATATAATATATTTTAAGGTAAATATTTTATATAAATTTGTATTTTTTATGTTTATTCCCAAATTAATTTATTTTTAAATTAACCAGATTGATTTATCAATTTTAATTTCAATGTTAATTTTAATATAGTTAAATTTTAATCTGTTGTTATTTAATGGTCTTGGTGAGGCTTGAACTCACGACCTTCGGCTCATAAGACCAACGCTCTAGCCAACTGAGCTACAAGACCTTTACACATGTTTGATATTTTTAAGTTATTTACGATATAATATAATATTTTTCTAAAATCACCTTTGAATATATCTTGTTGACATCCATTCATTGGTTTGATAGGAACAAGTGCACTAAAAAATCATATGGATTTAAATATTTGAACAATTAATTTAATGGCATATGCATAGATTGATTGAATGTATTTTTCTCCCTCAATTGAGGTCTTTAGGTGTTTGATAGTTGATAATGCCATAGATGAGACCATAGTAGCTCCAATAGATACAAGATGGGTATAACTTCTTTGAAGATGTAGAATTTATTTATACAATACACGTAGACATACAATCATTGTCACGATAACTGATAAGATGTTTATTATTTCTTAATTATGATCTTCAATTAGGTTAATACCGTAAATGAAAAACCAGTCATAAGAAGGTTTACTTCGTACTTAAGAATTTAATCTAGTTCAACTTTAAATATAATCAAGACTCAATTTGATCTATCAGATACCTAAATACGACATCAGATGACATACATAAAATTAAACATTTCCGGTGCATTGAATACTAATCCATGTACATTTCATTCAAATGAGATGATAATAGTATCTCGTATCTTGTGGTTGAAGGTTTGATCTTGTAACCAACTGTTATCTCAATATAAACTAACAAAACGTGAATGATCGGTCGGTAAATTTGTTCAGGCAAATACATCGATAAAAAAAAATATTATTGTTAGACATCTTGATTTACCACAACTTTTGATTTTACCCACAGGTGGTGGCATTGTTTGGGTTTGACCTAATGATATTCCAATGTATTTTTGTTTTATTTGTCTTTGGAAATGCATGGCATGGGATGAACAATCTTCACCTCCACAAAAGCGAAGAGAGAGAGAGCCCATCGGTTAAGCTTTAGAAGAGAGAGGGGTCCCCCATACTACTTGCTGTCATCTAAAGCTTCAGTCTCTATGCTGATGTTCAACTCCTCACATTATACCATTTCGGACCACACACCCTAAAGACACTGCCTTTCTTCTGTTCTTATTCTCTTATTACATGACATGAAATGAAATAATTGTCGGAATAAGGTATAAGTTGACACAAAAGTAATATAAAGGACAAATATTTATGCGAAATTGTTGTTTATAGATTATGATTTATAAATAAACTAAAATTTATACAAATTTATATTTTAATATTAGATCGACACCAAAGCGATACAAATTCTATCCACACTTTGGTCAGTTAAATGATTATATAACCGAAAGAAAAAAGATAAAGGCAAAAGGAAAAGAAACAAAAACAAAGGAATTAAAAATAAGTTCAGTTATAACTTAATTACCTAATGAATTAGTTAAAAATCAGTTAATTAATCATTAAATTTTGCTAAGAATGATGACAACCTTTTTCTCGGTAATGACATAAAGGATAACACATATTGTCTTTATTTTCCCAAGTCATCATAACACATAGCCCACAAGAATTAGAACTTCATTATAACCTAAAAAGGGAAATTGTACTACAAGAAACAACAAAACGGGCCATGTATGCAAATATATGGATATCTACACTTTAATATATATAATGGGGTCGACGAAATAAGAGTAAAAAGATGATGTCCATGTTTACATATGAGTTGCCATGACCATGATGAGTGCATCTTTCACATGGTAGTGGTATAGTAGAAAGATACAGTCTTCTTTTGGTACAGTAACCGTATTTTATTCTTTGGTAAAACTTTCCTACTCATCATGTACGTTCAGATCCGTATGTCTATCCGTCTGTCAGTGAGTAAAGGGATTAAGTGTATAGTATAAATATTGTATTGTACGTATGCTGATGACACCATGTTTAGGGTATCTTTTGTTTAGGGTAAAGGAAGGAGAGAGTGGGTGCATGTTAGAATAGGTGCAATTTAGTATAGATATACAGTATAGTATATAGCATTATATATATATATATATATTGCTTTTCTTTTTATATGAAGGGGAGAGCTGTGGTTTATTCCTTTTTTATTGTAGTTGAAGATCAACGAACCTAAAGCAATCCTCTCTCGTTTCTCTTCTTCAAAAACGCACCCTATTCCTCCCCATTTGCATATAGCATTTGTTCTTGAATCTTAGTGTATTCTCACAGCCGCTGAGAGAATGTTCCAACCAAAGAAGCCCTCAACTATGAATTCCCATGACAGATCCATGTGTGTTCAAGGCGACTCTGGTTTGGTTCTCACCACTGACCCCAAGCCTCGCCTGCGTTGGACCGTCAGAACTTCACGAACGCTTCGTCGATGCTGTTACTCAGCTCGGAGGCCCTGACAGTACTTCTATTAGCCCTTTCCATCTCCTTCCCCTTCGAATTGATTAATTTAGTTTGTGTATCAAAATATATTTCGTATGATTTTGACAGAGGCGACTCCGAAAACAATCATGAGAGTTATGGGTGTGAAGGGTCTTACACTTTACCACCTCAAGAGCCATCTCCAGGTTTGAATACAACACTGACTATCTCGTGCTTGCTTTAGCTTTCTTTTTATTGGTTCCAGACCTTTTGTGACAAGCTTCTCCATGTAGGGTTGTCTTGGATTTTCTTTCCTTTTCTCTTTTGAGTTCTTTTATTTCTCTCTTTTCTTTTCTTCTTTTGATTTCAATAGTTTTCATTCTTGTTGCTGGATCAGAAATTCAGACTTGGAAAGCAACCTCACAAGGAATTAAATGATCACTCTATTAAAGATGGTGAGATATGAGGTGGACTCTTCTTTCTAGGGTTTTCTTTATCATCACAACACTATATATATTGTAGGCTAATTGTTTGTTTTTATTTCTGGGGGAGTTAGATCTTCAAAGAAATGCTGCATCTTCCTCTGGCATGATGGCTCGTAGCATGAACGAGTATGTATTTGTTCAGTAGCTATGATTTAATATATGTAAATCTGATCTAAAAGAAAAATTAATCACTTAAATCTGACCTTTTTTTCTCTTAAAAATGAAATTATATATTTCGGATTTTTTCGTGGAACTTATGTGCAATTCTAACATGCTGCATGGCTGATGCGATTAGGATGCAAATGGAAGTGCAGAGAAGACTTCATGAGCAACTGGAGGTATTCATAGATAATATTCTTTTCTTGATCGTTCACCATATCCAAAATAATAATAAAAATGTTAAGCTTATTCATCATGCATGGATTGGCAGGTTCAAAGACACCTTCAATTGAGGATTGAGGCTCAAGGCAAGTATATGCAATCCATACTGGAAAAGGCTTGTCAAACGCTGGCCGGCGAAAACATGGCTGCCGGAGGCTACAAAGGAATGGGAAATCAGGGTGTTCCCGACATCGGAACGGTGAAAGATTTCGGTCCACTCAATTTCCCACCCTTTCAAGACCTCAACATTTATGGGGGCGACCAACTTGATCTCCATCACAACATGGATAGACCATTGCTTGACGGCTTCATTTCGAATAACGATAACACTTGCTTTGGAAAGAAGAGGTCAAGCCCTTATAGCGGTAGCGGGAAGAGTCCTTTGATCTGGTCCGATGATCTCCGACTGCAAGATTTGGGAACAGCTTCGTCGTGTCTTGGACCTCAAGATGATCCTTTCAAAACCGACCATATTCAACTCACATCTCCGAATACCGAGCTAGACATATCCGAGATTTATGATGCAAAGCCGGTGCATTCGGGCGATGGCATAGGTGAAAAGAAGTTTGAAGTGTCGCCTAAGCCAGAAAGGCCGTCTCCAAGGAGAGCACCACTTCAGGCAGAGAGTATGAACCCTATGATAAACAGTGGTAGTGTTGCGCAGGGAAGAAATTCACCATTTGGATGATCAATTGCTAACACATATATTTACGACTTATTATTAGACTTAAAGGTTAATTACTTATGCTCCCTGAGTCTGATATTCGTTTAGGGTTTTAGTAAGTACCTATTATAATTACAATAGGGTTTTGCCTGAGGTATATGATAATGCATGTGCCATGCATGCCAATCTTAACTTGTTATGAGTTTTGTACATCAATTTGTACTTCCCCATCATTTGAATTATATGATATTGGTAAGTTTATATATTTTGTATCTTCAATTTTTTTAATCTACCATATATCTTTGTCTTCAACGTTATTTTGTATAGGATAGATGTACATATTGGTATCTTAGCTTGACTTCAATGTTTAATTTAGTCCTTAATTTATTTTTGTCCAATCTAGTACCTTAACTTGGCTTTAAGATTCAATTTGGCACCTAAAATATTTGTTCTGTTATCCATGTAGGTACCTAAACCTGACTTTTTTGATTTAAATTTTATATACTAAATTGTATATCAAAATTTTATCCTTATAAAAAAATTGATTATATAAGATTTTTGGTGATAAAGTAATAGATTTTATTAAATAGAGAAATTTATAAGATGAGAAATATAACCCTTATCGGTAGACAAGAACAAACCCTACCCCTTTGAATAATAATTTAAACAAATTTTGTCCCTAATAATAAAAATGAATAATTATTCGTGGACAGAAAAGAGCATTCTAAGATGGTCATAATTGGTCAATGTCTAACCGTTGTCTTCTCATCATCTCCAGGTTCCTTTCGGTAGAAGGAAGTAATGTTATCAGGCGAATCATGTTTACCACGTTACCTATAATTTAAGCAGTTATGATCGTTTATTTTTAAATAATTACTTAATAATTACTTATTCACTAATTACATGTAGGAAAAAGATGATGATTCACTTTGAAAAAATTGAGATGAACAGTCCTGATTGATTGGACCACACAGATGACGTGATAAATAAGATTCACCTAATAACGGATGAAGTAAACTTTTAAAAACTGTCACTTTTAAGTTCAGTTACCTTGCTATAATTGCAGACAACATCATCGGGAAGAACGAAGCTACACAAACTAAAAAAAGGAAGAAAAAAACAAGCCACCATATGATCCCATTAAAGCAAAAGACCAGAGGTTTGGGATCACATGCCTCTGCAAAAGCATACAAATGTATAATATATATATATATCATTGGGAACTAAGCACATTTTCTATCATACATAGTTAGCAAACCCCTTTTTTGCTCAACTTGTTTAGGGCAATATTAATTGCCAATGATGGAAACCGACATAGAGTATCTACCTTTTTCTTTGGGACTCAATCTTCGAACCGGACACTAATCAGTACTTTCAAGTTCCAATCATCATGTTCGGATTAACTCTAAGTTTACGTTCCAAATATACATGTATGCATGTATGTATATGCAGAAGTATTTGAGGTGCGCATGTTCTTTTCTAGTTTAGGAGTTTTGGCAGGTTCTTTTCCTTTGTCAAGGAAGTATATAGGAAAAGATTGTGGTGCCACTGCCATTGTTACCTTTATTGGTTGCAGAGAAAATTTTGGGGGACTGCAAGTTGTCACAGGAAAGCTCCTTGTCTCCGCTACATGTATACTTGCGTAAATAAGACACAGACTACCGACTATCAGTTGGTCTAGTAGGATGATGTGTTAGGTTCCTTAAGAAAGGTCGAGAGCTTAATTCCTGTTATTGTGATGAAAAAAATAATTAAAAGGGTCATCCTCGTATTACTCTATAAAATATAATTAAATTAATCGACCAATGAGTAATATAGGTCGAAAGACACAGACTAATAAAGATAGAGACAGGTATGTTGTAAAAGAAAGTAAAAACTAATAAAGCCTAAAGGTGAATGGGAAGATTACAACTCACTCCCACGAGTTCACATATCGAGGAAGCTTCTATCTTTTTATAATGTGCATAGAATAAAAGTTTGTAAAAGTTTATGCATCTATTACTATTAACTCCTTTCCCTTTTTATATTTAAGTGTAACTTTTAATTACATTGGAACTTGCTGTTCCATCCCAATGCTCGTTAAAGAATGAATGATTAGTATTATTATTATTATTGTTATCTCCACATCTATAGCACTTTGGACTCTATTTGTTTAATCGTAGGAGAGATTTTACTTGTAGATGTTTGTGCGTGAAAAGCAGAGTTGCAAAATCTAGAAGTTTCTTTGGTTTCACTCTCAAACCCGGTTAAAAATTATCTGTCTCTTTATCGTGGATCTTTCTATACCTTTTTTGAAATTTTTTTAAAAATTTGAATTTTCAACACTAAACCTTATTTTTTATATCGTAACCTTAAATCCTACACTCTAACTTTATTTTCTCTTTATCGTAACTTTATTTTTTTAAACAAATCTTTAGTGGTATTTTTCTAGTCCTAGGTACATTTTTTAGCGCCACTACTAACCCTCTCAATGTTAAAAAAAAAACGTTGTAAGAGTGCTGCTGAAACTAATGTCATTAGAGAACATGTTTTATAGTGACGTTTTGTTATAACCGCCACAATGTATGTTATTTCCTGTGGCGTTTCCTGCAATAAATGTGACAATATGTCTCGATTTGTTGTGGTGTTTTATGCTACAAACATTACTCGTCTGTAGTGGCATTTTCTTTGAAAAATGCGCAATATGTCCTTAATTTTCTGCATCATTTTTCTTGATAATGCTGTTGTGTAATGTCATTTTTAATGGCGTTTTCATGGTAAACGCCGCTAGTGACTGCGTTGCCTAGAATTATTTTTATATTATATATTACCTAAATTTATCTTGTAATATTATCCAATAATAATAAAATTAAAAAATAATTAAAAAAGTTAAATAAAAATATTTGGAATTGAGAATATAATTTGAAATTTTATTTAGAAATTTAGGCTAAAAATAATATTACCGTTGAACAAGTCAGTACTGTATAATAGGTAAATATTAGTTTTTATCTGTTTTGACCGCTGAAAAATGTTGCAAACCTATCGAATCATACATTATTTGCATGTTGTTTGTAGGGACGAAACTACGTGGAGTGGAGAGGGGCAATCGTCCCCCACCTCCGAAGATTTTTTTATTTTTATCATTCTATTTAGTTTTTTAAAAAAATATTTTTTTATAAATTTATTCCCCTAATTTTAAATATTTATGTTTTGTCCTTATCAATTTTAAATATTGAGTTCGTCCGTGATTGTTTGTGATTGATTATGCATAAAAAAATGTACGCAGGGATGGAAATATTAGTAACTTGGAAGGGACTCTTGTTCCACTCGGTTGTTTTTTTTTTTCCCAATTTTGAATTATATATTTTAAAATTAAATTAATTATAAATTTATCCTATTTATTTTTTTAAAAAAAATTATATTTTATCTTTAATTCTGATCTTAATTCTATCCATGAATATATGTGCCGCAGCAGCCGTAGTAATATTATTATCATCTTCTTGCACCTATACATCGTATGCTCTTGAATCAGATAAGCTTGTTTATTCATGTTGTTGACTGAGCTGAGTCATGACTCTGACCCAACTTGATTCTGATGAATTATAGTGTTGTTTTATGACTTGGTTTTTATCTTATTAGACCCATCATTAAAAACCACTTTTTGCCGTTGTTTTTCATTAGTTTAGGGTGTCGATACTGCAGGACAAGGAGGGTCATCAATTATCACAGATGCTCGCCGGCTACAAACAAAAAGATACGAGCAATTGGGTCAACTTTGTGTGTGATAATATACGTAAAACTAGAGATAGAGTCGAGATTTAAAATTTTAAAATATAAAATATAAATATTAAAAAAAATTATAAATCAAGATTTAGTTTGATTCCGGTTATAATCGGGATTTAAATTTTAGATTCAATCCCAATTCAACCGAAACCAATTTTGAGTAAAATCTATAAAATTTAATTAAATTCAAAAATAAAACCGAATAATTGAATCTTTTCTCCACCCCTATTATCTGCATTAAAAACTATTTAATATGTTAAATAATTTATACCAAAGACCTATTTTAGTACGTTTGAAAATATATACTTAAATGAAACCATGCGAATATAGGAATAAAGTTATTACTTTCAGATTGTTGATTGATCTAATAAATAAAATATTAAAATTTTAAATAAGATAAAAAATTTAAAATTTTTGTTATAAATAGAACAAATTAAATTAAAATTATAAATAGAATAATTTAGATTGCACGAATTACCCTAATTTGTTTGATATTTAAATTTAATGGATTTAAAATATTATTAGACCAATAAATTTGAGGGTATATGTTCGTTCTTCTTTAGTTCAACCTAAATAAATTAAACGTTTGATGATTTATTAGCGATAAAAATAAATAAAAATAAATATATTTGTGAACGTTAAACAAATGAACATAACCATCATCAAAAATAAATAAACGAACATAAACATAATATTAAAAATTTTAACGAACTGATCATGAACAACATTAAATATAAATAAACGAACACTAATAAAAACATATCAGTTCAAACTTGATTTATTACACCCTAATTCAATCCTACTTAATTATATATTTAATATATTTTTATATTTTTTAATTTAAATAATTGTTTTTTTTATAAAGACTAAATTATTATTAAATTAAAACAATCAAATAATTAAATTTTATGAGAGTGGCCTGTCCTTGTGCCCAAAGGAGCTCCGCTCAGAGATAGGGTCCTTACTCCTTCAAGTATTCTTTGTAGACCCTTACGCAATGTGGCATTTAAGATTAGGGACCAGATTGAGATATAAATTTAGAATGCAATGACCCAGTTATATATTGTTTTAACGTGCATGGGCCATACGTAGATATAATTTTAAAGATAAGACTTGCAATGATATGATTTAAAAAAATTACGAATCTTAAATATAAAATAGATACGAATTATAAAAAGTATATATTCATCGAAAATATAAAAATATTATGTATGAAATTGTTTAAAAACAGTAAGTATTTAAGAAAATATGCTGTTTAAAATTATTTTAGAATATAGGTCAAAAGCTACGGTACAAGTAAGAGAATACTACTTACAAATAACGATTTGAGAGGACGACAGATACAATATTTTCTAATTTTTAATATTTTTTTATAAAATCTGAAGAAAAACGCCATACGTACATAATGTTCTTCTACCTACATCGTAAAAATTAACTTAAAATCTAAAATATAATTAAAAATTATATATTTTAAATAAAATTTCTAAAAAAGCAATAGAGGAAGTTTAAATTACTGTACTAAAGACAAACATGTTCCCTAATCTACACCTAAGCTGATGTGTTTTTGAGTGTCATCTAGTCATCCGCCCCTTGTATTGGCTGTCATTTTGTAGCTTATTAAAAATTAAAAGTCCCCGACGCAGCTATTTAAATACATTAAATATCAACCAAGGATCACACGCCTTCTCATTAAGAAAACAATACACACTCACTTGCTTACTACGTAGAACGGTGTATGGCCGACTCAACACCGCTGCTCTCCGACTCTGACAAGCCGCCGGAAAACAGACGTTCTTCTCGATCACTCGATGAAACCATCGAGCGATGCATCGGAGGATTCGGATGGCTCCAATTCTTTCAAGCTATACTCGTCTCATTTGCTTGGGTGTTTGACGCTCAGCAAACTTTCATCAGTGTATTCACTGATGCTCAGCCATCTTGGCATTGCACTGACGATTCAGTTTGCGACAAGTCCTCCAACATTTGCCATCTCCCCAAGGACTCATGGTCTTGGGATTGGCCAGCGCACACGTCGATTATATCGGAATGGGACCACGAGTGTTCCACCTCTTTCATCACTGGGTTGCCAGCTTCTTCTTTCTTCATGGGTTGCCTATTTGGTGGACTTGTGCTTGCCACGCTCGCTGACTCAATTTTTGGCCGTAAAAATATGCTTGTATTCTCATGTCTAATGATGTCTTTATCTTCCATCTTCACCGTTTTGTCGCCCAATATTTGGATCTATTCAGCCTTTAGATTCATCAACGGATTCGGCCGCGCAACTGTTGGAACTTGTGCTCTGGTGTTATCAACAGAGCTAGTTGGGAAACGGTGGCGTGGCCAGGCTGGAGTGATCGGTTTCCTTTGTTTTACTTTAGGATTTCTGTCTTTACCGGTAATGGCATATGTAAATATTGGTTCCTCCTGGAGAAATCTGTATCTATGGATTTCGGTGCCAACAATTCTGTATTGCATATTAGTTCATTTCTTAGTTCATGAATCCCCAAGATGGCTGTTCGTTAAAGGACGCAAAGAGGAAGCGGTTACAACACTCAAAAGCATGGCTCCGACCGCTAGTGCCCTGACAATGAGTTTCTCTAATGTCTTTGTCGAACAAGAATCATGGAACGACAATCTCTACTCTTCAATCTGGATACTGCTGAACAAACAATGGGCTGCTCGAAGGCTATCTGCCCTAATGGTTACAGCTTTCGGGATTGGTATGGTGTACTATGGCATGCCATTAGCCCTCGGAAATCTATCCGTCAATCTCTACTTAGGCGTCACATTAAACGCCTTGTCCGAGCTCCCAGCATCACTGATTACATTCTTCTTCATAGGGAAAATTAACAGGAAAGATTCATTGTTGTGTTTCACAATCCTAAGCGGCTTATGCAGTGTGTTCTGTGTTCTGTTGGGAAGAATATGGCCAAGTTTACAGATAGCAATGGAGCTCATATCTTTCTTCAACACCTGCGGAGCGTTCAACATGTCAATGATATATACATTAGAGCTGTTCCCCACCTGCGTTAGGAACTCGGCGATCTCAATGGTGAGGCAAGCGCTTGTGCTTGGGGGAGCGCTCAGCCCGCTGCTTGTGTCTCTCGGGAGGAAAAACAACTTGATAACATTTGGGGTCTTCGGAATCGCGATCGGAATATGCGGTCTGCCGTTGATTGGATTACCAGAGACCAGAGGTGGCACAATTTGTGACACAATGGATGAAGAAGAGCACAAACAGGACGTGAAGACGATGGTCACAAATCTAGCATAAGTTGCATCGATCTAATCATTAGCAACATGACAGTAAGTTTGTCTTGCTTGTTAAAGTTACATTAATAAGTTTTATTTAAGTTCATTAGTTAGAATTATTGGTCTTATAGAAATAGAAAATCATATATATATATATATATATCCAATTTGTTTCAAGAACTTGTCTGTTTCTTGTAAAATGAATTCCTCTGAAGTTTGTGGTCCAAATTGTTCCTAATCACTCCTCTTAATTGCAGCCTCTCATCTAAACAACCAAATCCATTTTCTTTCACATTTCTGTCATGCATGGCTACTCATTTTCTTTCTCATTAAAGCATTGCCCCTGGAAAGTGGAAATCCCATCTTGGTGGGGTAGAAAATATGGTCCAGTATGACGATGTACCATCAGTCAATAAAGACGAGAATGAAGCGTACTCATGATCTCATGATGTATAAAAAAAGAAAAGAGGTAAACTACACGTTTGGTCACTTACATTTCTCATAAGTCTTTATTTGTACTTATCAAATTCTAAAAAGTAATGTCATGGTCATTTTCATCATCTATTTATAAAGTTTTGGTCATTTTACATTTTGTAATACTTATTCTAAATTAAAGATCTGTATTTTTAAAACATAGCTCAGAAGTGATTATAGTTTATCTTTGTTATTTATATATATACAAAACTTCAAACTTAAATATTATTTAAATGATATTAAAATTTTTTGGATAGCTGGTTAAAATTTTATTCATTTAAAAAAAATTATAAAAAAACTAACAAACAGATCAGTCGTAAAACAAGAAGAAAAGAAAATTATACAATATCCCATTCAGAACATAAACCGGATGAATCTCATGTAAGTTTGCAACCAAGAAGCTTCAAACGAATATCATGCTTAATTTTATTTGCAACAGAAGAGTTCTTTGAGGATCCACCATGCACACGCTTGTTTCGTTTCTACCAAACATAATAAAGAAAGTCACACCAACACAAACGTAACAAAGTAGCTCTTAACGTTTTTCCTCTCCCTTTTAACCAAGTCAACCAAGCATGACCAAATCACAAAAGTATCATGAACATGACAAGCCTGTAAAATAATTTTTAGTATTTGCTCGAGTAACCACAATCACAGAATAGATGATCCTTTGTTTCAATATCAATCTCACAAAAAACACAATAAGGATCCACTTGAGAACCCCAACGAATCATACAATTTTCAGTTGGTAGTCGATTTTGCAAAACAAGTCAAACTATGAAGGAGAATTTGGGAATAAATAGCCTCCCTCAAACCACCTCATTCCAAGAGATTTTTTTCTTTTAATCTTCTTTTCTTTGAAACCTCCCTCGGCTTCCAACATTTGCAAAGTCCTCTCTTAATTTAAAAAGCTTCTTTCATGCTCAATTATTATGAGGTTTAAGTGATATTAAATTATTTATTGTTAATATCAATTTATTGATTTTATACCCACTAATTATTATGTATATGCTTGTTCTTATTCTCAATTATTTCGGGCTCATGAAAAAGCCCATGAATTTTACCAGTCACGGCGTCTATGACTAATATACAGTATTAAAAGATTATTTACATAATCATATCCATAATCCATTGGACTACCATTATGGCAAGACACGTGTACACCACGTTTAAAAATGATCAAAATATTTAATTATGGTAAGAAATAGTTACATGATTTATATTGGTCAGTTTAATTGTGAATTGTAACATCCATCGGGTAGGTAAATTACGAAAGTGATAAAAATATTTTTTATATTTATCGGTAGTCGGTGATTCAATTATCATTTTTATGTAAAATATTTTTAAAGTTTAATCAAAATGTTTATCTTTTATATAAAAAACAAATATTAAGATTTAAAATTTAAATTTTTTAACAGGATGCGTAAAAGTAGATATAATAAAAAGATAAAAGATTTTTATTCATAAATATTGGGTAGAATCTAGATATATGCTGACATGGTTTGACGTGTCATGCATTCCTCTCCCCTGTTGTCTTGGTTGTCATTTATTCCATTTTATGTGAAGCTGTCACTGGTTTTTAATTTAAAAAGAATTTAAGACTTAAGGTGTATTTGGTTTGCAAAAAGATATTAACAAGAATAATATTTTTTTTTTATTTTATTCCCAAGTTTGGTTAATTGGTTTTAAAAAAATTTCACTAATAGATATTTTTTTTAAAGTGACTTATTTTCCTTTAAATGGTGAGAATGTTATTCCCTTCACTACTTTAGGTACTACACAATTTCTTTCACTTTGTATAATATTATCTTTAAGATAATTAATTGTATTCATATAGATCTTTTATTCGTTTTTAATTAGGTGATTAATTATTTATGGTACAAATTTATTAAATATTACTTTTACTATTTGATTAATTAAGTTATTTTTATCTTAAAAAATTAATAAATTAATATATTTTTATCATTTTTATTATTTTTAAATTTATTTTATTATATACTTTAATTAAATTGATAAACGGTCAAAAGTAATTAAAAATCTGGACATATTAAATAAATTGTATTTTACAGTTCAAAAAATATTAAAAGAGAATAATAGTATATAAATATAAATTTCTTTTAAAGTGATTTAGTTAATTAATCTTATTATAAACATATATTTTTATAAATTTTTGATGGAACGTAAATAACTCAATAAATTTTATATAAAGATTTAATTTGTTAACAAAATATATCATATACAAGTTAGTAAATTTTACTTTCAATTAATCTTATATTCATTAACACTACTAGTAATATGTCAATTAATGTTTCATTCCAGTAATCTTATTCCAATAATCATAACTAAAAATATATAATTCAGCAACTTAACTAAAAATAACATTAAAACAAATTTAAAAACCAAGACATGATTTTCCAAGCTTCAATTTAAAAACCAACAGCATATGTTCAAATACAGACCGTAGATTCAAATCTCAATATACCAAAAAGAACAATAATTAAGACAGTCTACTAGGAAAACATTCTGCTTAAAAAGACTAAATTTCAGAAACATGGAAAACGTTGATTAAAATGTCTCAGATAGCAACTGCAATCCTTCCAGCTACTTGATCAAGATCACGCTGACCGTTGGATGTGATTCTCCTACCACTGATACAAACAGGATAGAATTTAGTTGATATGAACAATGACATAGGTTAGCAACAGGGACGGAACCAGAATTTGGAGTTGAGGGGGCAAAACATAAATATTTAAAAGTAAGGGGACAAATTCATAAAAAAAAACAACTTTTAAAAGAATTTAAATAGGGGGACAAAAGTGAAAAAATTCTGCGGGTGGAGGAGATTGCCACTCCCCATCCCTCTTTAGCTCTGTCCCTAGTTAGCAATGTGCAGTTCTACTCATAATTCTTATTATTTAATCCACTGCTCGTGTCTAAATATATGTTAGGACATGAGTATCTTCAAGAAAATTAAAAAATTCTGTGTAACAATGGCGGTAATCTAGTCATCCATCATTGTCTGCAAAACCAAGCTTAAAATGCACATAAAACAAGTGTTGTAAAGACAGAAAGTATTGCAAAAAGTCCTATACAGTAAAACAACATAACTCTTACAACAGAGTATCAAATTAAAAAACTATGCCGGTTCATTATCGATATAATCGCTAGTTCTACTTAAAATGCAGTCAGCTCAATTGTATCTTGCAGGCATATTAAAAGCTCTATGGACGAGTTAGGCAAGCCTCAAAGTCATCGTCTTTACACTATTTCCTTTCAGTTTTGTTCTCTAATTTTCTAGCACATAGAACATGATACCTGAAAACTAAGGTTCAAATCATATTCTAACAAAGATATATCAAATACAGTTATGTAAGATGCTTTGTTTCTTGTTTTCAACTGAAGAATTGTTACTTTACAAACAAATAACATTACCAGCGACTTCCGGGATGGACTTGAAAATTTCAATTTCCCTATATTTTATATATTTCCTTTGAATTTTCTATTGATGATTTAATTCTGCACCGCTAATCTATTATAATTTTACACCAATAACATGAAATTCTGGTCACTGAGCATTTCCACGTTATTGTAAATTAAAAAATAACTAATAAAAAAACTCACCCTTTTGGATCAATGTCAATGATGTTGACATTCTGCAATTGCTGGAGAACGTGACGAGCTACCGAACCACTGCTCCTGCAGAAATGGCGAGGTCGACTTCCATTTCTCTTAGCCCCTCCATAAATCCTTCTAAAGGCACCAACACCTAGACCTCCCCTCAGGTATATCTTCCTAGCCATGGAAGCTAGGATAATAACACAATATATCGCTCATAAGAAATCATACAAGGATTAAACAAAGCTAATTGATAAGGAAAATGAATGCACATACCAGCTCTAACATAGTACCAATCAGGGTCATAGGGAGGAAGCTCCTTCAGTTTACCAGTCTTCACAATATCAGTCCATGGAGGAAGCTCGATCTGGATTTTCTCAATATTGAAGAGGAAAAAACAAACCACATTAAAAAATTCAACATAAGTAGAGAAATCAAGGAAAGTCTCTAATTTGCATCTCTAAGGAATCAAAAGAACTGAAAGAATTTGACCGGAGAAAGTTACCTTGCCGGAGCGCTTAAGATGGGCGGCGTAAGCCTTAACAAATTCGTGTGGGGAAACGTCCTTCACAGTTCTGGCTGCCTCCATTTTCACCCTTTCTCCGATATCTACCGCTGCAACAATCACTCCTTTTGCGGCTTGCGATATGTGTTTCCAGCAGACCAGCAAGAGAAAAACACACACTTTATATATATAACGAATTAGGGTTTAATGTTTGGGCCTTATAACCTTCCCTACAGTCATTTCCTTTCGTTTTAGTCTGTTCTGAGACAGGCTAGACCTGGGCCTGGTTCTAAAAAATAAAGTGTAGCACCGGCTCAACCCATTCAAAATACCATATGTTTAAAAATATATTTTCTGAGTCTAAAAAATAAACAAAAATTCTTTGATTTTTTACTGTTTTTTTTATGTATTTTATGATATGAATTAAATTTAGGGTTAAGAATTAAAATTTTTAAAAAATAAAATTTAAATATTTAGATTTAGTGTTTATAATATGAGGTTTTAAATTTTTTTAGTATTAGGACATATATAACTATTTAAAAAAAATAAAAAAATATTCCTCATGTCCTTTTAGTTTTTTTTATATATGTCTTGATATTAAAATGTTGAGTTTATAATTTAGAATTTAAGTTTAAAATTAAAATTTTATAACATTTGCCTAGACAAAGAGGAAGCAGCAGGATGAGAAAGTTAATTAGTGACACTTAGTCCCGCGGGAATTATTCTAACATCACTTGCATATTCACAGAAGAACTAGGAAGAAGCTCGAAAACACAGCACATTTGCAAGCTCTACGCTTGCAGGCTTAAGTACACGGGTGAAACATATACGATTTCATCATCATCATCTAGTATCCTCCCTGTATGTAAGCATTCAGGCGGTCCAGCTCTGCACGGTGTTCACTCACCACAGCACGAACAACATCTCCGATGGAAACCATGCCGATCATTTCCTTCTCATTGATCACTGGAATATGTCTGATACGGTTATCTGCCAAAATAGCATAGGTTAATGCTAAGCTCGACAAGGAACAGACAAATGAACATCAAAAACAGATATCGTAGATGACTGCAGATCGTATTACCTGTCATCAGTTGCATTGCTTGCAGAACCTTGGTCTCAGGTGTGACCGTGATGAGCTTGTTCTACAACAACCAGAGAATACCATAATAGAAATGCAAAAACGAGCAATGGAATATATATACATCTAAACGATCAGCCATATATAACGGAAGTAAACCTATAAATTTACTCGAATAAAAGCCAAAAAACAATACCTCTTCAGTCATGATGTCCCCAACTTTAGTCGACTTGGATGATCTTCCATGTACTATTATCTTCCTAAGATAATCTGCAAGTATAACACATGCTAGCATAAACAAACTTGAGAACCAAAATCATACCAAAAATCTCTTCATACTTAAGAAACACAAAATGAAGCAAACTATAATCTTAGCAGAGCAGAAAGAATTTGATGGCCGCCCTAAGTTTGGTATATGCAATGCTCAAGAAAAGGGCAGTATGCGATTGTTTGACATGAAAGAGCTAGAGGAAAAATCCATACCAACATAAAGAAAATAAATGCATTTAATGGCAAAGGTGAAGAGTGACATTGGGATGGGATCATGCGATTGTTTGTTCATGATTTGGAGGATCCATCAAGGATCATATCCCCATACCGGTATCTGAATATCCGTTGAACATGTCACTTAGACACAAGTATTTCAAAAATATTTAAGTCGTAGATGCAGAAACTCGTGATTTGTGAATACTTGTACATCATGAACAATACTAAATCCTTCCTTCATTCAAAATTTGAAATCTTGGATTGATTTTATCAAGGTGTTCATGTTAACTACCTCTCTCTGTGATGATACCCGCAATAGATTTCTGCTCTCCAGGTTTTATAACCACCAGGGCACCGACATTGTGTTGAGTCATCTGAAAAAAGATAGAACTCGATAAGCATGGAAATCAAGTATTCTATGAAAAAACTGAGAACCTGCGAAAATAGTGAAGGCACTTACGGACTTCACAGCATCATACACAGTGTCATCTGTAGTGCACCAAAGCCAGGAGCCATCAGCTCCTTTACCTTTGGCTTCCAAAACATCTGAAATAGTCGTGCTCTCAAAGCCATGTTCTTCTATACTAGCAGATGAAACTGATCTGGAAAACATCATGGGTCTCATAACCGGATTGACAACCCGAATGCGACGCAAGACCACATTTTTCACAGTGTTTCCATGAACTGAAAAAGCTTGAACTGCCCGTTGCATTCTACCTATTACAACAGACCAACTATAAATCAAGCAGAGAAATTGTTGTAGTTGCAGATGTCAATAACAAACATCACTCAAATATTCTCATCAATGGAGACAATTCGAATTACTCAATACAACATCTTGCATATTTGAAAGTTGCAAAAAAAATCCATTCTATTATTCTAACAATAAGATTCTTGGAATCTCAGTCCAACTAGTTAAGGAGATTCAAATTACTTGGGTCCTTGTTCAAAGTTGTAACTGAAAAACAAGGATATATCTCAGTTTAAACAAAGAAGAACCGCCATGAAAACAATCGGAAAAGATCTTAACAGCACCGGAAGTAAATCAAAAAGGCAAAATCAACCAAAAAAAGAAGTCAGAACTTCAATGATCAAACTGCAATCAAAAGCCAAAACATAAAATGAAAAGGATTAGATTAGAAAAGAGGAAGATGGAACGAACCTGGAGTGAAGAAGATTAAGTGAATGCTCTTAATTTGTCAAAGAAGAATGTTACAAATGATGAAGTGGGGAAGGCCTTTATTTATAGTTAGAGCTCTTACATCCAACGGTTAAGAAAAGAGTAAATTAATGGTTGAGATTCAACCTTATCACTAAGTTCCCTATTTTATGCAACATTTTATATTTACAAGGCTAAGAGATAGATAAAGCTCAATGCCAATGTGATAAACTTGCCAAATCTGATGGAAAAGGTTCACCACCCCCCAAGTGTTGGGCCAATTCAGAATTGGGCTCTCTAGTGTGATGGATCTTGGATTTAGGCCCCTGAGGTGCTGGAGTGGGTGTTGAGACGCCCAACATGCTTTTGAGGGCATTTGTAGCATCTTGTAATGTGCTTGTCTCGGGCCCTGTGGTACGGCCCGTGACATTCTCCACCACTGAAACTAGTGACGTCCTCGTCACTCGACTGGAATGATATCTTTCCATCTGGTCTTTGAACTGCCAAAGATCCTCGGCAAGCTCCCAACTACCTTCGCTGTCAGGAAGTCTCTTCCAAAGAACGAAATACTCGTGTCTTGGTCGGTGTCATGGCTTACAAACGACTCTTTCTGCTTGGATGTCTCGTACCTCATTATCGTAGGAGACCTTCACTCCGACTGGCGCTCGTTGTAACTTGCCTCGATCCGGATCAAACTCATTCTGGTGGTATGGCTTGAGCAAACTAACGTGGAAAATTGGATGAGCTCGGATGGTCGAAGGCAACTCGATTCTGTAGGCCATGATGCCTACCCGCTTCAGAACTTTGAAAGGACACTCATATCTCCGCACAAGCCCCTTGTGCACCGTTGGGTTGCGCAAGATCCCGGTCAACTTGGCAAGGACTAGATCCCCAACTTGGAAATTCATGTCCATCTGTTTTGTGTCGGCCCACTTCTTGGCCCGTTTCCCCGCCTTGTGCAAACAAGCTCGGGCTAAGTCCTGATGGTCTTGCCACTCCTTGGCAAATTCGTGAGCTGCTAGATTAGGTCCCTCATACTTAGTGCCAACCGTGCTGGGTGTAAACGGTTGCTGCCCATTAACAATCTCGAACGGACTCTGGTTTGTCGCCTCGCTCCGCTGCAAGTTGTAAGAAAACTGAGCTACATCTAACAGCTTCGGCCAGTCGCATTGTGTGGCACTCACATAGTGCCTCAAGTAGATCTTCAAAAGTGCATTCACTCGCTCGGTTTGCCCGTCGGTCTGTGGATGGACACTTGTTGAGAAGTTCAAACTCGATCCCAAAGTTTAAACAACTCCGTCCAAAACTTCCCAGTGAACCGCGTGTCTCGGTCACTAATAATCGTCTTTGACACCCCAAAATACTTCACAACGTGCATGAGGAAAAGACGAGTAGCCTCCTTGGTTGGACAGACCTTTGATGCTGGAACAAATACCGCATACTTCGAAAACTTGTCAACAACAACCATAATGTTTGACAATCCGTCAGTAGTGGGCAAACCGACAATAAAATCCACGGAAACACTTTCCCATGCTCTCTCAGAAATTGGCAAAGGTTGCAACAATCTCGCGGGTTTCTTCATTTCAATCTTGTCTTGCTGGCATACAAGACAAGTCCTCACATAGGTTTCGACATCCTTGCCCATGCGTGGCCAGTAGTAGTGTTCGGTAATCAGTGTCATCGTTCGGTTCATCCCCGGATGACCAGTCCATTTGGAATCATGGCATTCCTTCATGATCTCTTTGCGCAATTCTCCAAATTGAGGCACATAGAGGCGATGTCCTCGGGTGTAAAGCATGTCTCCCTCGAGTCAAAATCTCTTAGTTTTCCCTTCTTTGGCATAGTCAATCAACATTTTGGCTGTTGGATCATGTGACAATCCCTTTTTGATGCGCTCGAACAAATGTCCCTTCGGCAAACTTACAGTCTCGATAGTGTACCTTCGGCTTAAGGCATCAGCAATGGTGTTCACTTTTCCTGGCTTGTACTCTATGAAAAAGTCAAACTCTGCAAGAAACTCTTGCCTACGTGTCTGCTTCGAAGACAATTTGTTTTGAGTGAGAAAATAACTGTTGGCAACATTATCAGTGTAAACCACAAACCTGGACCCAAGAATGTGATGTCGCCAAGTGCGCAAACAATGCACTACTGCTGTCATTTCCTTCTCATGGACCGTGTATCTCCTCTCGGTCTCATTGAGCTTCCGGCTTTCATACGCAACCGGATGTCCTTCTTGCATAAAGACCCCACCAATGGCAACATCGGACGCATCGATGTATATTTCAAAAGGCTTGGTGTAATCTGGCAACACCAAAACTGGCTCACTCGCCATGGCCTTCTTCAGTCCTTCAAAGGCTATTTGACACTCAGTGCTCCAATCCCATGCCTTGTCTTTCTTCAAAAGCTCGGTCAAGGGTGCGACAATATTGGAGTAGCCTTGGACAAATTTTCGGTAGAAATTGGTAAGCCCCAAGAAAGAATGCAACTCGGTTACCTTACTTGGTGGCTCTCATTCTTCGATAGCCCGTATTTTGGCCCCATCCATCCGGATTCTACCACCTCCAGCTACGTGGCTTAGAAAAGGGACCTCCATATGGGCAAACGAGCACTTTTCTTCTTTGACGTAGAGCTTGTTTTCACGCAAGATCTTGAACACCTGCCTCAAGTGTTCCACATGCTCCCCAAGGCTCTTGCTGTAGATGACAATATCATCCAGGTAAACTACAACAAACTGATCAAGGATGGGTTGTAGTACCTTATTCATCAATGTGCAGAAGGTGGCGGGAGCGTTCGTGAGGCCGAATGGCATCACCAAAAATTCATACAAACCGTAGCGCGTAACACAAGCAGTCTTCGGTTCATCTCCTTTTGCAATCCTTACATGCCAATATCCAGACTGTAAATCCAACTTGGTGAACCACTTTGCACCGCCAAGTTGATCGAACAAGTCTGCAATAAGCAGGATCGGGTACTTGTTCTTCACTGTGAGCTTATTCAAAGCTCGATAATCGATGCACATCCGAAGTGAACCATCATGTTTCTTCTAGAAAAGAACCGGTGCACTAAAGGGTGAATTTGACGATCGGATATAACCAACATCGAGGAGTTCCTTCAATTGTTTGCGTAACTCCTCTAGCTCGGGCGGAGCGATTCGGTAAGAGGCTCTAGCGGGTGGTTTCGCGTTTGGCAAAAGATCAATCTTATGATCAATCTCCTTCTTCGATGAGAGAGTCTTTGGCAACTCGTCAGGCATCACATCCGGAATTCTGCCAAAACTTGTTCCACTTTTGCTGGAACATTCTCCGACATGGTTGGCTCTTCGGTCATCAACGTTGCAACATAAGTTGGTACCTCCTTGTGCACCTTCCTGCTGAATTGGATGGCCGAAATCATCTTTGCTCCCACTCCAGTTTCACGATTGACCGGAACAATGTATTGACCTCTCGAGTCCAATATGCATAGGCAATCGGCAAACGGTGCCACAAGCGCATTAATCTTGTCAAGAAAATGGACCGTGAGTCGTAACTACGTGGGACCGAGCGGTATGCTTTCTGGTTGTGCTTAAAGCTTGAGAGCGGGATAGCATTAAGAGTGTAGTACGTGCCGAGCAGTCGTCCCATCCGGGATGGGCGCGCTGATCGTGCACCACACTGGTCGGGAGCTGTCCCCGCTACCTTGATAAGCCCATGGGAGGGCGAAACCAGTCAGCATCAGAGATCGTTAAGGCTGATCCTCGAGCATGTGAGAGACTCGAGGTGCCGTACGGGTAGAAATTCCTGCACGAAAACTCTGACCCCGTGACAAAAGCGTTTTAACCACCACAATGAACAGATAAACCCTCCCTCAGCATTCAACATACTGTTTAGTACACATTTGCAGAAACCTAGTATTGCGGGTGATTCTGGAAAAAACCTCTTAAAAAGGGCCTAAAAAAGCCTTATCGGTTTACCCGGTCATTTTGTGTACATAATTGGTTACGAACCATATACACAATTTCTTACAAAAATCGTGAGAAAAACGGTACATACATAGATTATTACAAATGTAAGGACTTGTGTACATATATAAATCCTTACAAAAATTGTAAGAAAAACGGTACATACATAAATTGTTACAAACGTAAGGATTTGTGTACATACATAAATCACTACAAGAATACACAATATGATACCAAAATAGTAAGGATTTGTGTTTGTACACAATTCCTTACAAAGTATACACAACGGCTTACTAAAACCGTAAGAAAAAAGGTATGTACACAAATCCTTACGACTTCAAAACTATGAGCTAAAGGAGGCATCCAAGGGTAAGGATTTGTGTATATACACAATTTCCTACAAGAATACACAATATGACACCAAAATGGCAAGGATTTGTGTTTGTACACAATTCTTTACAAAGTATACACAACGGCTTACTAAAACCGTAAGAAAAAAAAAGTATGTACACAAATCCTTACGACTTCAAAACCATGAGCTAAAAGAGGCATTCAAGGGTAAGGATTTGTGTACATACACAATTTTCTACAAGAATATACAATATGACATCAAAAGGGTAAGGATTTGTGTTTAAACACAATTCCTTACAAAGTATACACAACGGCTTACTAAAACCGTAAGAAAAAAAGTATGTACACAAATCTTTACGACTTCAAAACCATGAGCTAAAAGAGGCATCCAAGGGTAAGGATTTGTGTACATACATAATTTCCTACAAGAATACACAATATGACACCAAAATGGTAAGGATTCGTGTTTAAACACAATTCTTTACAAAGTATACACAACGGCTTACTAAAACCGTAAGCAAAAAGGTACGTACACAAATCCTTACGACTTCAAAACTATGAGCTAAAGGAGGTATATAAGGGTAAAGATTTGTGTACATACACAATTTCCTACAAGAATACACAATATGGCACCAAAATGGTAAGGATTTGTGTTTGAACACAATTCTTTACAAAGTATACATAACGGCTTACTAAAACTATAAGAAAAATGGTATATACACAAATCTTTACGACTTCAAAACCATGAGCTAAAAGAGGCATCCAAGGGTAAGGATTTGTGTACATACACAATTTCCTACAAGAATACACAATATGGCATGAAAATGGTAAGGATTTGTGTTTAAACACAATTCCTTACAAAGTATACACAACGGCTTACTAAAACCGTAAGAAAAAAAGTATGTACACAAATCCTTACGGCTTCAAAACCATGAGCTGAATGAGGCATCCAAGGGTAAGGATTTGTGTACATACACAATTTCCTACAAGAATACACAATATGGCACCAAAATGGTAAGGATTTATGTTTGTACACAATTCCTTACAACGTATACATAACGGCTTACTAAAACCGTAAGAAAAAAGGTATATACGCAAATCCTTACGACTTTAAAACCATGAGCTAAAGGAGGCATCCAAGGGTAAGGATTTGTGTACATACACAATTTCCTACAAGAATACACAATATGGCACCAAAATTGTAAGGATTTGTATTTGTACATAATTCCTTACAAAGTATACACAACGACTTACTAAAACCGTAAGAAAAAAGGTATGTACACAAATCCTTACAACTTCAAAATCATGAGCTAAAGGAGGCATCCAAGGGTAAGGATTTGTGTACATGCACAATTTCCTATAAGAATACACAATATGACATAAAAACGGTAAGGATTTGTGTATGTACACAACTCCTTACAAAGTATACACAACGGCTTAAAAAACCGTAAGAAAAAAGTATGTACACAAATCCTTAAAACTTCTCACCATGAGCTAAAGGAGGCCATCCCAGGGTAAGGATTTGTGTACATACCTTTTTCCTTATAGTTTTCGTAAGCATTTCTGTATACTTTGTAGAGATTTGTGTACATATATAAATCCTTACATTTCTTGTACCAATTTATGTATTTTCTAAGTAAACTGTGTATGTACACAAATCCTTACCCTTGTATAGGCTCCTTTAGCTCATGGTGAGAAGTTGTAAGGATTTGTGTACATATTGTTTTCCATACGGTTTTTATAACCATTTGTGTATACGTTATAGGGATTTATGTACAATATTTTTATTCGAATATTCATTGCACAAATATTTTTATTCGTATATATTTTATTCAAATATTTTTATTTGAATATTTAATTTATGAATATTTTTATTCGAATATTTATTATATGAATATTTCTATTCGTATATATTTTATTCGAATATGTTATTCAAAATTTTTTATTTGAATATTTATTATATGAAAATTTTTATTCGAATATTTATTTTATGAACATTTTTATTCGTAAATATTTTATTCGAATATTTATTATATGAATATTTTTATTTGAAATATTTGTTATACGAATAATTGTATTCTTATATATGTTATTTGAATATTTTATTCAAATATTTTTATTCGAATATTTATTATATGAATATTTTTATTTGAATATTTATTATACGAATATTTTTATTCATATATATTTTATTTGAAGATTTTTATTCGAATATTTATTATATTAATATTTTTATTCGAATATATATTATAAGAATATTTTTATTCGTATATATTTTATTTGAATATTTTTATTCAAATATTTATTAATGAATATTTTTATTTCAATATTTATTATACAAATATTTTTCATATATTATTATTCGAATATTTTTATTCAAATATTTATTATACGAATATTTTTATTCGAATATTTATTATATTAATATTTTTATTCGAATATTTATTATATTAATATTTTTATTTGAATATTTATTATACGAATATTTTTATTCGAATATTTATTATATTAATATTTTTATTTGAATATTTATTATACGAATATTTTTATTCATATATATTTATTATTCGAATATTTTTATTCGAATATTTTTATTCAAATATTTATTATACGAATATTTTTATTCGAATATTTATTATATGAATATTTTTATTCGAATATTTTTATTCGTATATATTTTATTTGAATATTTTTATTCGTATACTTATTATATGAATATTTTTATTCGAATATTTATTATATTAATATTTTTATTCAAATATTTATTATATTGATATTTTTGTTCTAATATTTATTATACAAATATTTTTATTCGAATATTTATTATACGATTATTTTTATTTAAATTTTTATTATATTAATTTAAAATTGAGTGACCTAATTGACTTATTTTTTAGTTAGGTAACCAAAATAAATATTCTTGATTAGTTGGGTGATCACAAATTGAATTTACCCATTTTTTATTTAAGAAATAATTAGATGACCTATTAAAATACATTGGAACCGGTTACCCATTTAATTTCCAAATCAATCGGACGGCTGGAATGAAACCCTTGTGAATCCAAAGTCTAAATATTAGGGGCTTTTTTAGGGTTTTTTTAAACCTGACTTTTTTTAGACTTTCCCCTAGTATTGCGCTACAGACAAAACAAATGTTTCTAAAAATGAAATTAAATAAATTGTTTTTATAAATGCAATACCTTACTTTATAAAAAGGTAAAAGATCTGATCTTGTCCACTGTTGATCTTATCCAAAACAAAACCCTAATTCGAAATTGGGTCCATTTCGAGATTTGAAATTTGGGGAAGATGTGGATTGTCGTTTGGACTCAATTGGTTCCTTAAGGTTTCCAAATTTGGGATTATAACTACCAACTAAAAGAATCAAGATATATTTATATTTAGTCATTTAATTTTAATAGAATAAATAATTAAATAAACATAATTTTTTATTAACAACATCATGTATTGAATATTGTTCATATTTTTTATTTTTAAATATAATATTTTTATTATAAAAAATAATAAATATAAATAAGCATATATGAATAGATTTAAACATATATAAACGAACGAATTATTAACATTTACGAATATAAATGATCAAACCGTTTATCAAACAAACAAAAAAAAATTATTTATATTTTTTCGTTCAATAAACAAACGAACATAAACAAACTTTTTGTCAAACAATTAAATAAAATACCATTTGATTTATTTCAAAAATTAAATAAAATATGCTAAATATCATTTTTATTAATAAAAATTTAACTAATATATAATTATTAAATAACAATAAATTATTTTTAAAAAATGATCGGACCTGCACAATTTAAGGAATTAACTGCAATATTTGATCTGTTCTTATACTAAATTAAATCCAAACCCTACAAGATCGCTCCATCTCACCTGAAAAACCATGAGATTCTCTAACCTCTCACTATAAAACGAACCTTCTTCCTCCTCTTTAATCACAGTTTCTTTTCATCAGTAACAGAGTCTTGAGCAGCTCTAAAAGGCTCAGGGACTTCAGAAGCCTAAACAAAAGAATTTTGGGGAGCTCATTGCCCTTCTAATATTTCTTTTTGGCTTTGTCCCTCTGCATTTTGGTTTTGTTTTCTCTACACTTCGGTTGCGATTTTTGATATAAAATTACGTAATTTATATCTCTATCGTAGTTTGTTTTAGTTTTGATCCTTCGAATTTAAGTCGATAAAAATGGTATCTCGAGGCATGATCAAGGAGAAAAAGACTGCTTTGAAGTCGAACACAAAGAGTTTTAAAGTAAGCGTGACACGAGTAAAAAAAATTACTATGGAAAAGATGATGGAGGATCAAATCTACACGAGGAATGGACAAAGGATTCTAAGAGGAAGGTTTGGGGATGTTAAGTATCAATGCGAAGAAATTAATTTTAAGACGCAGTTAATTGTGAAGGAATCGAGTCCGAACGGGATTCAGTTTGGTATTATATTTAATATCTCGAGACCCCAAGATGACGATGCTAAAATAACAGCCGTGTTCAGTAACGTCTTCAGTTCCGTTGCTGATGAAAGGAAGTTATAAATTTGTTCTTTTTTTTTCTTTTGTAAATAATAATGTTTTTTTTTGAAGAAATAAATAACAATGTTAATATCAATAAAGGCCCACAGCGGTCTAAAATGATATAACATTGCAATCAATTTTTTATATGTAATTTTTTTATTAATATGATTTTTTATTTGAAAAAAAACAGTATTCTTTTATTATTTTTGCTTTAGAATCGTGATGAAACTATTTAAATCATGGGATTGGATAACCTAATATTAAATTTCATAAAAATTGTGAATCCATCAAACGTTCGTTAAAATATGTTAAAATCATGTCGGAAGACAGATAAACAAACCACGTTATTTATAGTCTATATAATCAAGTTCGTTTATAACTACATGATAACTATCCACTCACCTATTATAAGAAAAATAATAATAATTCACTTTAAAAATATGAGATAGATGGATCTTGTTACGGTTAATCTTAGAATTCCGATAAAATTTTTGTACGCTAATGGCTAATTTGATATTATTTTTAGAAAATATGGTAGAAAAGTAATTTTAAAATTTATTTTTGAAAATTGATTTAAAATTATTTGGTTTAAAACGTGAGGGTTTAGTATTGATGTCAAAAAGTGTTCTTAAATAAATAAAAAAGTTTATTTTAAATATATATTTTAAAAATATAAAAAAATTATGATATAAACAAGAATATATGAGTAATTTTATGTAAAAATAATTTTAAAAAATTAAAAGATAAAAGTTTTACCAAAAGTAATTTTAAATTAAAAACTATTTAATTTTTTATTGCTTTATCCTAAAAATTGATTCGAAACTCAACAAGAAAATAAAGCTCGACAGCTCATTTTTCCGATAAAACCCGAGTAAAATAAGTTAATTATTTATTATAATCTGTTATTCTTCGTAAACGTCTTTTCTTAATGTTTGTTGCTAATAAAGATGATTTTTCAATATAACAAGGCACCAAAACTTAAAATAAATAACACCCAGAAAACTAACCATGCATAAAACATATTTGACACGTGAAAACAAAAATTAAGCTTAATATATATTTAATGGAGAGATTATATTATGAACCTTTTTCACTATATCATTGTTCATGTAATTAAGTTCGTTCATCTTTAAGAAATTACCTAATAATTACCCACTCACCTATTACAAGTAGAAAAGAGGCAATGATTCACTTTAAAAAATATAAGATTGATGAATTTGACTGGTTGAGATCACGAATGACATAATAAAAATGGTTCATGATATAATTTTTCCTATTTAACGAATGGTTTAGGGGCACATACACCCCAGATAAAATTCTTTCATTTTTTGGTGTTTTCCCTTTTCTTTTATTCGATAAATATAATTTTATTAAATAATTAAACTTAAATCTTATATCTTTTAATCTTAAATTTGATTCTATTTTTATCCGAACCTTTATTTTTATTGTATCAGATCAGATGCTTTTAATTATTTTAATAAAATTTCTTTATATTCGAGCTTAATTATAGTAAAAGTCTACTAATAACCCACCTTTGATTTAGTCATACACTACCAAAATAAATCCAAGCCCTAAAAGATCGCTCCATCTCACTTGCAAAACCATAGGATCTTTTAACCTCCTAATCCTCACTATAAAACCATGCTTCTTCCTCTTCTTTCCCCACAGTTTTCTCTTCATCGGTGACAGAGTTAGGAGGGGACCAAAAGCATAGGGATTTAAGAAGCATAAGCAAAAGAAGGTTGGGGAGAACACTGACCTTCCTATCTTCCTTTTGGCTTCATCCCACTGTATTTTGGTTCTCCATTTCTCTAAATATCAGGCGCGCGGTTCTGATATAAAAGTCACGTAATTTATATCTCGATTGCAGTTTGTTTCGGTTTCGATTTTTTGAATTTAAGTCGATAACAATGGTGTCTCGAGGCATGATCAAGGAGAAGAAGATGGGTTTGAAGCCAAAAGTGAAGAATTTTAAAGTCAGAGGCACACAGATAAAGAAAATAGATATAGAGAAGGTGATGCAGGATCAAATGTGCGCAAAAAAAGGGCCAGAGGATAATAAGAGAAAGGTTCGAGGATGTTCGACGAAATTAGTTAAAAAAACTCGATTATGAAAGAATCGAGTTCGAACAAGACTCAATTTGATATTATATTTAATATCTTAGGATTTTCTCGATACAATAAAAATGAGATAATGCTCTCCCGCCATCACTACGTTACTCATTCTGTCTCTGATGAAAGAATGCTATTTTTTTTCTTTCTTTGTAAATGGCAATGTTAATATCAATAAAGGCCATTAATGGTCTAAAATGATGTAACATTCCAATTAATTTATTTATAAATATTTTTTAATATTTTTCTACATCTGCAGAAACAACAAATTATTTTCTATATTTTTTAATTTTATTCATGATGAATCTGTTTGAATCATATAATTGGATAACCTAATATTATAATTCTTCAGATCACTCTAATTATATGAATTAACTTTTATTACTAATCCATTAAAAAAACTTTTATTAATAATAAATTACATCACTTATAAACATTATTAAATACCCATTAATCGAAAATTTTATTCTTTATGGTTTATTTTTGTTATATCTCTATGCAGGTGATGTTTTTATTTTTGATATTTATTTTAATCTTACAACAATAAGAGCCCGTGATTTTAGGAACAATAATCGTTTTTTAATAACTTAAACTAAAAAAATTTATGTAATTTATTATTATCTTTTGTCGAACTCATTTGTTAGATTCCGATTTATAAATACTTAACTGCATTATTTACAAGTAGAAACTTGGCAAATAATCCTACGGTCTGTATCGCGGTTTTGATGAATAATACATGAAAAAAATTAATATTAAGAGGGAATATTGAGAATTTTGTTATGAAATACTGTCCGAATCCTATGACAACTTAGTACTTAATATTATAAAATGTTCATTAAATGTTTTTTAGCCATTTAATTTTTGGAATATTATAAAATATTCATTAAATTTTTTATATTATAAAATAGTCACTGAATTTTATATTAAATTAGTATAAAATAATAGTTTAATGATTAAAAAATTATTTTAACTTAATTTAGTGACTTATTATATTATTTAACTAAAATTTATTATAAATTTTAGTTAATTCGGCTAATAATCGAAATAATTTCAATTCGGTTAATTTGATTAAAAGAATTCGGTTCGATTAATGATTAAGATTTTAAAATTTTTAGCTAATTTGATTCGGTCACCGACCGAATTAACCAAATATTCACCCCTAAAAATGATGACCCATAGAAATTTCAAATTCGTATATAATTTGTACATCAGGAAAACCATTCATACACCACATACATATAAAACATAAGAATTAGCAGAACTACGTGACTGAAACAAAGTACATAAAACGGATAACCACACGTCGGGTTGGATGAAGATATTTCTCACTGCCTCATGGTTTCTGCTGATTCTCTCTGGCAATCAACTCGCTGTAACAAGAAAAACAGAGTAAGTGATGTCAGCAAAGGGTTTACAAATTTCTGTAACTCAAAAACAGATTACAACTACATCGAGACCAACCGGAGAACGGAAGTGAGTTGAGCAGCTGTGTTGAAGTCATGGTTTTCCCTGGCTTTCAGAATTTGGAACATTAAAGCAAGACGGATTTGGGTGTTCCTGCTCTGCTGCATTATCATGTTGGTCTCCTGCCGAAGCTGCTCGCATTCAAGTTCCACGGCCATGAATTTTTCTCGCACTTGTCTTTGCCCTTCTTTGATCTTCCCTTGTTCCTTACTTATTTCTTCCATCTCCGACCGCAGCCGCTTCATGCGCCGGCCAAGGTTTCTCGACTTTCTGCTCTGCCTAAGTAAAACTACCCGGTGATGTTTTTTGAAGGAGATGCGGGAATGTGGATTAATACAAGGAAGGGCAAGGGGAGATTTGTGTCGGATCAAAGTATTCATCGTAAACTCAGTGCTTCCTGGTTTCTGACGACTGGTTTTGATCCTCTTTTTCCTCCAGTTTATATATAAAACAAGCTTCAGGAACAAGATGATCGAGCGATTTCTAACGTTGTTTTAGCTAAAATCGCGAGACATCGTGCTTCTCGAACGATATATTGTCCCCACGCGGCAGTAGGTTGGTCCATTCCACAAGGTAACGTTTACTTCTTAAAAAATATATTCATTTCAGAGTAAAGATCACGTTGTCGTCGTCATAAAAATCAAATAATTTATATATGCCGACTGAATATTGATATTAATTTTTGAAATTCATTTTTTATGGATTAACTAAAAAATAAATACTTGAACGTGATACCTTTGGATCAATCGAAACTTTCTGACAGAACGAACAGAACACAAGATAAGGTTTTTATTTCTTCGTGCACGCTTCACGAACTCATGTCTTTGGATAATTCTTCATCTCATCTTCTCCTCCACTCTTCAGCGTTTCTGCTGCAATGGAAGCATAAGCATTAATAACCCAGAATTGTTCATATATAGAATTTGTTATATTTGGATTTGGCCGAAAGGAATTCTTTTTCTTTTTCTTTTAATATTCACTGTTCAGTTTGCTTTATGTCAACGACTGCTCCATGCCTCCATCTGCTAAATGAGTGTAAATCCAGGTATTATGTCGTCTTAAACGGCCAGATCCAGCACTTGATTATGTCGGAAATGGCTTTGAAAGACAGGGACTCTGATCGGATTATATTCATAGATAAACAAAGCTAGTTCCATTTCTCAATCGGTTACACGAGGCTAAGTCTAGCTGGAAATGGGATTCGTCAACCCGAAGTACATCGCCGCCGTAACAGGTGGCGATATTAAAGAAGAAGAAAAAGACGGTTGTGGTGGTGGTGGTGAGTTGGAAGTTTGAGGATAAATTCCTGGTTTAACTCCGAGTCCGAGGTACCTTTTAAATTCAATGTTGTCTGTTTTCCTTTATCGTGCGATTCGTGTCGTTTGATTATGAAACAGAGTAGGAAATCGCGCGATCCTTACGATGATGGCTATGTTAGTCACAGTCAGTCAGCCGATGTGGTCCTCACAAGTTGCCTTGGGATCTGAAGTACGCGCAAGACAAGTGGCAGTCGCAGAGGGCTGGAATATTAATTTAAAAGACTAAAATATATAGTTTTTAGGTTCAACGGTTCTAGAAATTTTCAAACTTAAAAAAAAATAATTAAGCTTTTTTTAATTAATAAATTAAAATAAATCATCGAATAATTTTATTTTTTAAAAATATTACTGTCATATCATATAATATAAGTTTATTACGTGATATTTATAGATTCTTTAGAAAATTATCATAATAACTTAAAGAAAAAGGAAATTAAAAAATTTTAAATGATAACACTGTAATAAAAGACATTAAAAATTATAATTTACAGGTAACGTTGGTAAAATGGATAAAAATATAAGAATTAAAGTATAAAATATTAATTGAATATAAAAAAATTAAGAGACTTCAATATTTTTAAAAATTTAATTTTTCTATTATAAAATATCTTTTTGAACGTTTCTGTTATTGTATAAGATAATTTATTATTATTATTATTTATTTAAATTCAAATAATATTAGTTTTAAAAGAGTTAAAATAATATAAATAATATAAAATAAAATAGTTTTATCTCTTAAAATATTATTTTCATTTTATTTTATTTAAAATAAAATAATGATTAATAAAAATATGACATGTGATATGTTTTTATTTGATGTTTACATTTTAAAATAATAAAAAATAAATAGAAAAGGAAAAATATATAATTTTCAAATATTTTATTTAATTACAAAAATCCGTATATTAATAATTATTAAAAATTAAATTTTATAGTGACGATTTTTACAATGAGTAAAAATTATTTATCTTTTTTCGTACTTCTTTATATATTTATTTAATAATTAATTAACACATGTATTAAATAATCATATAGGAAATAGATAGATGATTTTCGTCTGAATTATAATAATACGTGAGAGAAAAAATGTGTTTCCCTTCCCCGCGCAATGTGATCAAATAAAAAATCTGTCGACTCCTCAGGTCTTATTTGAATAAGACGGAAAGCAAATGGCGCGACCCTGTCCCTGTTAGTGCAACTTCACCTGTTATTTGGATGGAGGTTGCAGCTAGCAGCCAGCAGCACTAACCCAGATAAGAAGAAGCAATAGCCAATAGGTATCTGAAGGAAAACCCAAGGGAGAATCATCTATTGCATTTGGTTTCCTTTTTTGCTTTCAGTCGCGGGTTCAGGGAGGAAAACGAAGGGAAAAGAGAAAAATCAACAACTTCAACCATTACGCCAAGACTAAATAATTACCCATAATTTACAACAAATTATTAAAGGTTGACGGATGGCAACCTGGACTGCAAATAAGAAACAGTTTCAGTGCAACAACAACAATGGCAAATGGAAGCCGGAACCCTAAAACCCGTACAACAATGGTGATATCCAAACTGATGATGAAACCATCGTTGAAGACCTAAGAACCTTTTCGAAGCTTCACCTTTCACCTCGAAATCACTTTAATGCTTGCAGAAATTCAAAAACAGAAAATCTTGATGAAGACTTACGAGATCACAATTAAGAAACTGAAATTCTATGTCGAAACAAAAGACTGGATTGGCTTGCAATTACAACTACCAATTGTTAACGTTTAATATAAATGGTTGTAAACAGTTATCAATAGTAGAGGCTTGGTTCGATGGTTAGGTTATAGCTTTTCGATACCCATGTCGTTCTTTGTGGTTACTATATCTCCTTCCATGTTTCCGTTTCAAATTATAGGTTCAAAGTTTAAGGTTTAGGGTTTAAGATTAAAAATTATGGTTAGGGTTTAAGGGATTAGGGGTATGTGTAAGATACTAAGTCAGAAAAAGATAGAATTGCAGAGAATTAAAGAAAGAAGAATGAATTCAGAGAGAAATATGGAAAATTTTCAAGTTTTTGCCTGTCTTTTTACATATCATTGTTCCCTTTTTATAAGCTACTGCAATAGAATAAAACGAAATCCGTTAATGATTTAGGCATTCTTCTTTCCCTAGTTCCTCGGCGTTCTGCTGCGTGCGTAGCTGGCTACTGGTTTGTTGTTCCCATTCTCTTGGTATCTTCTTGATCGGTTAAGTGGGTCTGCTCTAAGTTATTCATAATAGTATGATGTATTTTTTAGGGTGTAGGGTTTAGGATATAAAAAAAATTAAGGTTTAAAATTAAATTTTTTAAAAAAATTTTAAAAAAAAATATGAAAAGATACGTGAGAAAAAACAGATGATTACCCATAGTTCACTCTTTTTCTTGATAAATCTATGTCTGATTTCACTTTGGTTGTTATCAATTAAAAGTTCAGCTGGAAATAATGAATTTCTATCCTGATTTTACATGATCTTGAGAGTATATGGTTTATGATCTCATTTCCTGAATGATAACTTTTTTTAGACAAATCATTTTGAAAATAAAATTTTTTGATCATTTACTTTAAAAATCGTTAATAAGAGAAATATTATTATCAGAAGTAATAAAGTCACTATTGAATATAAAATATATTAGGGTCACTTTTTTTTATCTTTGATATTTATTGTACTTCCTTTAAATAAAAATTTATCCAACTATATAAAATTTAACTAACTTGATAAGGATTTTTATAAATTTTATCTTACGTAAAAATTTATATATTTACATAAATTTTTATATTATAACCTAAATTTTTACTCAAATAATAAAAATTTATGTAATTATATAAATTCTTACCGACTGAATAAAAATTTATATAAAATCATCTCATCAACTGCGCTACAAGGTTACTTCATCCTAGAACTCCCTTTCTAGAGGCCTTTGCTCAAAGAATATTACAATTGGATGGACAAGCTCAAATAACATAATTTCAAAGCTAGCCTATAATCCTTAGCTCGAGCTCGTTTATGTTCAAGACTAGTATATATAAGAAGACTAGAAATGTAATTACCAAAATGAACAATATTAAGATTAAAAAATTCGATTAGATTTACGATCCATTCGAATCAATTATTATGGTGTTGAAATTTGATTTTATTAATAATTTAAACTCAACTCAATAATTATATATAGTTAAATATATATTACTAAATCAAACTTAAATAATTTACTAACTCGAATATCTTATTGTAAATGTGATCACCTATATGAATGACACTTCTCCCATCGCAAGTTACAGTTTCCAGAAAGAACAAAACGTATAGGACTTGGTTATTTGTTTTTTCAAAGGATTTGTTCATACTTTTTTAAAGGTTGAACATGAAAGAGATTTGTCTTCTATTCTGTCTCCATCCGACAGGCCTACGTAACTTGGTTTCTAAGTTATGCACGTCTTTCGTCCCAAGATAAGGAAAAATCAAATCGGTATGTTACACATGGTAAAGAGATCTTGATGAACCGACAGAACCTCATCAGCTGTAGCATCATTATTTTGTCCCTTTCTTATTACATACGTGTCAGAAATGAAGACAAGAACAGATGCATGGATCAACGTCGGCAATGAAATATGTATTTGTTCCTTGTTTCATACATCTTTGCAAAGTGTCTGTCATCTCAAGTATCAGATTCATTTTTGCAAGCAAGGGGATTGCACCGAAAGTTTCCCAGTTTGAGAGATGGGGTGGCAGTGCATGCAAAGATCTGAGAGCAAAATCAACCTCAGGGAGCTCTCAGCAAATCCTGGAAACCTTAAACTGTAAACATGATTATGAGTAAACAGAGATAAACAAGCAATGGCGGTTGCCTGGTTTCATTGGTTTGGTCATGTTTCAGATTATGGTCTCCAAGATTTGCATTTGAGCTTGTTGGGGTTCATTGATTCTGCTATCAGCTCTGCTTGCACTGCTCTTTCATTGTTTTCATCTCATCTATTCATATTCCAATGAACATTTCTGTTTAACTTTCGGATCACTTTCCTTTCATGCAGACATGAACCAATCTTCATCTGCCCTGCAAATACCAGACTGAAGAACATATGGATCAACAAAATTTTACCAGTTGAGGTAGATTTCTTTTTCTCTTATAGCTTTTAAAACTTTCAGGATATGTTGTTGATATTTTTACGGCTATGAAATAATGTAAAGTAATTTGTGTTTAAGAAATATTGTTTGATAAATGAGTGGGAGAAATGGTGTCTCTGGTTATGAAAAAAAAACCCAGAACATTTGCTGATTTATTTCTATGATTCTAATGGCTTTTTTTCATTTTATTCCCTTAGTAATAAGATTTGCTGATTTGCATGTGATTTTTTTAAAAATCATTTTTATTTATTTTAATTAAAAATAATATATCTCGTACGACACATGAAATATATAATAAATATTATGTTACAAAATATTTTTGTACAATTAATATTTTGGATAATTAGTTGATTTTATTCTCTAAAAACAGAGAATTGCTACAAGAAATAAAATATAATGATAAATATTATCTTATGTATTCTTATATATGTATACTCCAATTGTTACATAGCTTAATATTGATAAAATCATTGATGATTATATTTTTTTTTGTTAACGTATTTTGTACAATGCCTTTAATGAATTATAAAATAGATTGTCCATTTGTACATATTTGCCTTCGATTTCTTTCTTTTCAAATAAAATAAAAGAATGCACACTAAATCAATCGAAAAATCACATTAATGAGATATTTATCTTTAAAAGATCTGATAGCCCAATGAATCTCTTGATTTTAACTATTGACATTTCGTGAGATGTTGTAAAACTCTAAGACCTTCCTCTAGAATTGATATTCAAAAAAATAACTTCCAGTTTAATTTAATTTAATATTATTATTATAATATTTTTAATTTAATATTATTATTATAATATTTTTAATTTAATTTAATGATATAAATCTTTTTATTCATTTGATATATATATTTTCTAAATTAAAAAAATTAAACTTGAATATTCTAGAATGACTATTATCTTTTTTTACTACAATAACATGTTGGTTTTTGTTACTGTAATTTTTTTATCGAATCCAATCTGGAGGAGAAAGGTAATGGAGACTTTAAAGGAAGAAAGGAGGGTGCTTTTAAGGGTGTAAACGAGTCAAAAATGAGCTTAAGAAGTATTAAATTCGATTCGATTTGTTAAAATTTTGAATTATATTCAACCTCGAGTAATTTTCAATGAGTTTAAGAAATTTAAACTCGATTTAGTTCGTTAAGAATTGGGTCCAGTTCGGACTTGATTGAAACTCAATCAAGTCAAGTGTTGACCGACCTTTAAATGTATCAAACTCGAGTAGCTCGACATTTGTCACATCTCATTTACAACTCTATTAGTAAAAAAATTTTGACACACAAATTATGTAAATTCAATCTTGTAATTTAAAGGTATAAAGTGTTAATTTAATGTATAACTTTAGTTCGATTCGTTAAGAGCTTGAGCTGAGTTTGAATTTGAATCGAATCTAATTAAATTAAACTTTAACCGAGTCAAACTCCAGTAACTCACAATTTGTCTCGTCTCATTTATAGACCTGCGAACTTCTAGTTTATTTAAAACTCACAATCTAAGAAAATACGAGAAAACACATAAAAATTAAAAAATTTATTATCGATTATCAATTGATCTCGTGAGATGAGATATTAAATCTTTTAAATAAGAGGTTTAAAGTTCAATCGTAATACCATGAATAGAACAATTAAATTTAAGAATGTCATCTCTATAATAAACTTTTATAGTATTCAATATGTATTATTCAATTAACAAATACGATACCAATAGTTATGAAAAAATTTAAAAATTATGAAAAAATTTAAAAATTAAAAGATACCAATAATAGAAAGACATCTTCAAATAGCTTGAGGACAAGGTTTAATCTCAGCTATAATTACATAATTCCAAACCTAACCACACCGAAACTAAGCAGAAAATTAGTTCGTATTGAGTTTTGAACACATAACCTAGGAAAAGAAAAACGTGTCGGTTGAGAGTTTTAATCATATGTTCTAAAAATTATCAATTCATTTAATTTGTTTTAAGTAAAATTAAATTAAAAATATTATTTGTGATCAATCAAGACATCTACAGAAACGAGAAAAATTAATAAATAAAAATTCTATATTCCTTTTTAACACCCTTACTTATACTCTCATATTAAAAAAATTAATTTAAAATTTAGATCGTTAAAGTTGAGATTATAATTTAAAATTAGAGTTTAGAGAACTAGTTAAAGGAACAAATGATTTTTGAATAAATTATATTATAGTCATTCTCGTAATATCATTTATGAGACCAATCAATCGAATGTATTCATTTAATTAATTTTTCTATCTATATTTTTTATCAAATGAATCTTTACTAATATTAATAAAGATTCACTTGATAAAAAATATAATTTAAAAAATTAATTAAATAAATATATTCGATTAAGATCAAAATAATATAACGTAAATAACTCATAATATAATTTCTCGAATCTAACCTACAAAGAAAGAAAAAAAATACGTGAACCAATAAAATTTATGGGTCTTGTACAGTGTGGAGGAAAATGAGAGGTGCAATCTATACGAATTATATTTATATGGATTTCGTATCTTCTGGGAATCAAGAGTCAACCTTTTTTATAACTCAATACCCGAGTCCATCTAAAACTAATTAAAAAACCAATCTTTGATTCATGTCATTGTCGGTCTAAAATTGGGAGCTGACTTTAATAGGTTATTTTTTTTCTATTATGGGAAGTAAGTGAAAACTAATCCTAGATATAAGAGGAGGTCGGCTGTACCGTCTCAAGTTTGGATCTTCTCACCTCTAGGACATGGAAATCATAGAAATTTAAAAATAATGAAATGGTTAAAGGTTTAAAGGTTCGAAGAATATGATATATTAAACTCGAGTAAATATTATTTATTAAAAAAATGTTTGGATATGTTTAAATTTAAAAAATTAATAA
The DNA here is from genome assembly GCA_035048815.1 of Abelmoschus esculentus. NCBI lineage: Eukaryota > Viridiplantae > Streptophyta > Magnoliopsida > Malvales > Malvaceae > Abelmoschus > Abelmoschus esculentus. The sequence continues at coordinate 18,601,749 of JAUCBN010000017.1, read as the reverse complement.
TATAAATTCTATTTTTTGGATTTAAATATAAATTTATTTTTATTTATTATAATTTTTTTTCAATCTTTAAAAAGGTTGGGGAGTGGCCAGCCACGCAGTGACGGAGCTACCTTCTAGGTGGGTGGGGCAATCGTCTTCACCCTCAAAGAATTTTTTTTTTTATTTTTATCCTTTTATTTAAATTCTTTTAAAAAATGAATTTTTTAGGAATTTACCCTCTACTTCTAAATATTTATGTTTTATCCCTATCAACCTCAAATCCTGGTTCCGTCCCTGCTTCGACGGTTCCTATTAGGTATCGACCTCGGTTTAATATCATTAAGTCTTGATTTAATATTAATTTTTAATTAAATAAATAAATTTAATAAAAAAATGATAATTCATTTTAAGAGATTGGGGTTCATGCATTAATATTTTATATATTTTGTTTTTGATTAAAAAACGTGAAGTTTATAGTTAAGTACTTATAAATTATAATGTGATAATCAAAAACATTAAGAGTTATGATATAATTTTTAAAATTTTTTGAAAATATAAACTTAAACAAATATAAGTATTTGTGTAATTTTTTTGTTCGATAAAAAATTTTATTAATAAGAAATATTTTAACATGATTGAATATTTCGTTAAAAACTTCTCTAAATATAAATAAAAGAAAATACAATTCATACGAAATATATAACACACAGGATAATCACGAGATGAATATTATAACATAACCACAAGTCACAACCACACCAAAGACAAAATGCAAAAACTAAAACAAACAATTTTCAGGACAACCTTTATTTTTTTTAGCAAAAACACGATTGTTCACTTTAAAAATAAATACTTTTTTGTATTCAATCAGAAGATTCTACGATGGATGTTGAACACTGACCAATTTAAATGTAAATTTCTAAAGCAAACTTAACCGTTTCTAACACAGAATAATCAACTTCAAAGCTTTCTATAGAACCAGTGAAAAGAGCTCTTAGCACGTCCTCTTCAGTTATCAAGACATCTTCCAAACTAACCCTGCCCTACAATGCAAGGAGGAACCCGACCAGATACAACAGGTTTGATTGACGAGGGAATCGACAGGCTAATCATCTCTCCAAGTCTTGGTTCATAATAAAGCTGGTAGTTTCATCCGAGAAAACCGAGAGAAGAGAACTATATATATGTATATATATCGATTAGTAGTACAGAATCTATAACTGACACCGACACACTGACGCTGTTCAAAATCTCCTGACAATTTTTTTAACATGACCTCCTAACAAGACAAGGATGTTAGGTTTCTGGAGTACTAAATTAATGGATTGGCCCAGAAATCATCCACAGGATCATAGTAGTGTTCATGGTGGCTGCACCATATCTGAGAATTTGGCGACACTGCTTCACAATCGAAACCTTCTTCTGCTATTAATGGCTGATCCAAAAAATTCAGTATCTCCCAATAGTTTTCCGATGAAACAAAAGTTTCCCTCACGCTATAGCTGTTATCAACATCCGCAGTTTGGTGGCAGCCTGATGGAGAAAAAGTAGTACTGTAAGTCCATGTTTCTGGTCCTGGAAAGTCCGCCACTGTAGGAATATTCAGCAAGACTGAAGAATCAGCATCATCAGGTGAATTCTCCACAATACTGGAACTGGATTCTGTGGTTGCTGATGTTGAGCTGTTATTCTCCGACATGACCTTTTTCTTCAGGCGAGTGTTCCAGTAGTTTTTGATATCGTTGTCGGTTCTGTTCGGAAACCTGGCTGCAATTACAGACCATCGATTTCCGAGCTGCTTTTGAAGGTGGATGATGGTTTCTTCTTCTTCCCTGGTGAAGTTTCCACGCCTTATATTCGGCCTCAAGTAATTCACCCACCGAAGCCTGCAACTCTTCCCGGATCTTTTCAAACCTACAAATCAAAACCAACCACATGTAATCAAAAAATCTTGACGAAACTTATTTATTTTCATTACATGAACTTGTTCATTAAAGTGATGAACATACCAGCAAATCTGGACATGTGATTCCAATTCCAAATACCATATCTCCTGATATAAGCAACCAGCTTCTGGTCTTCATCAGGAGTCCATGTTCCTTTCTTTACATGCTGTTGTACTTGTCTCACCATCTTTCAGACAGCTTTGAACCCTAAATTTTCAACCACTTATGGAACTTGAATCTCTCAATGAACTCCCATCTCTATTTATATCGGTTGTAGAAAATTATCAGAAGATTCTAATCATCCGATTATCAACTCGTCAACGACGCGGGTTAGTAAGTGAGCCATTAATTAATTAGTAGGTTTCTTCCTAGATCCTGGCTTATGTTTGAATCCCATTTACAGTAAACAGTTTACTTGGAAAAATACAACCAAAGTCTTTGTCTATTCCTTATATAATATAGGTCAATATTCATCCTTTTGCTTACATTCCTGCAACTGTTCTGGAAAAAAACAAGAAAGTGTTTTTCAAACATGTGAAAGTGTTAGTGTTTTGTCTAAAATTTGGGGCTGTGATAGATGTTAAACAACTAATTAATTTGGTTATTCTTGGAATTAGGTTAAGTGGCATCTAAAATTAATAAGATCAAGGAACATGGTGTGTACTTTCTAGGATCTAGCGGCGGGAAAAATACTGAGTCCTATAATTTTCTAAGGGTCAAAAGTTTTTAGTTGTCTACTATGTGAAGGGTGTGGAATTATATCTTACTGCAATTTAATTATTTTTTATCTGTATCTTTTATTTTATTTTTAAATTTTTTGTTATGATAACCTTAACGGTAGATATTAAATATGTTACGTAAAGTCCTACTATTAGGTCTCAAGTTCAAGATCTTGTGTACATAAATTTTTTTTAGGAAAAACACCTATTAAAATTAGATGTACTACATGGGTCGGTTCAATAAAGTCAGGATGAAGCCATGAAAAATCGAAAGAGAGAAAAAGTCATGCTATTAATTATTGTATGGGTTATATTTTAAGGTTATAATACTCCTTTTAATTTTAGGGTTTATGTTAAGGTGCTGAGGTTTAGAAATTAGGTTTAGAATTTAAAGTTTAAGATTATAGTGTAATGGTTAAGAAATTATATTTTATATCTTATAGTTAAAATATGGATGATTATATAATTTTTTTTTTACGTAATTTGCATTAAAATGTATCTCATATTTTAAAACACAATGGATATAATATAAAATTATACATTTTTTCTTAAAATCTAAATCCATAAACTACAATACTAAATCATATATTCTAAACCTTACAAATAAAATTCCTAAATCTTAGAATAAACCTTAAACCCTAAATTTAATAAAATCGATTAAATTCGAGTATATAAATTAAATCCACAACCTAATATGACATAAGCACTAACGACACAATTTGAAATTTTCCCAAAAGTCTTTGAATGGGTTCAAGTTTCCATCCATTATTTTCCCTCTATTATCATCCAATATAAAATCAATTATCATTCAATGATACCAAACTCATTTAAAGATATAAAAAATTACTGGTGAATTAAAAAATGTATAAAAAAAATTTCAAGATTTAACTTCAATGCTGATTTTGTTCAACAAGTTCAAACCTTTTGAATTACTCTCTTGTATTTGTGTTTTCTTTTTAAGAAATTCAAAGGAAAAGAGCAACTTTAGAATAAAAGAACGACATAAACTAAAAGATATCACAGTAATCACTTTAGACTATATTTTTGGGGGTAATTCAAATCTTAATATTTTATTTTTGTCAAAATGATTCGATCACGGATGAAAGTTATTAGAAAATCAATGACAAATATCTTAAAATGATTTGACAGTATGATAAATCAATAGAAAAATTATATTTTATATGATTTTATAAAATTATTTATGACTGATACAATATTTTTTTAAGTTAACACATTTATTTATATGATATTGTTATATTAGTGTACACTGCTACGTAGGTTTGTCATGTTATTTATCGTCATCTGATTAACAATTTTCATCGGTAGAAGAATATTAATCTTAACCTAAAATAAAATATTAAAAGTTAAATTACTCCAAAATATATGAACTAAAATAATCGTTCTTTTTTTTTCGTTTTATGTCTAAAAGAATTATCTAAAAAGAAACCAGGTATTTGGTGTTAACTTTGTTTCTCCAAATTTCCACAAACTTCAACCACTCTCTTTAAGTTTTAAGGGTATTTTCTCTCTAATTTTCTTAAGTGCAAAGATGACACGGTGCAGTATGAAAGATAGATAAAGGAGGAAAAGGAAGAATATAGAGAGTAAAATAGAAGAAGATAGAAGTGGAGGTTGAAGATGCAATAAAAGAGGGGTGATTATGGGGGATGGTACAAATTTATTATCATTACCATCTTGTCTTTTATGGTTTAAATATATAATATTTGATATTCAAATTATATGTTTTTCCAAACTGATATATAAAGAGTTTTTATTTTTTAAGATTTTTTTAAACAAATGTAATTTTATTAAACAGTTAAATCATATACATCTAACTCCTATGCGTATATTTTGTTAAAAATATCTTTAAATTAAACGAAGAAAAATATCACGTTCAAAAACGAGAGTTAACCGAATAATCTCCGAGACCGACAACCAACCACCTTCAACTCTAGGATAATCAACCATCCTGATTTGCTTACAACATCTATTTAATTTTAATTCTTTCAAGCTATTACAAAACATCTATTTAAAAATTTTATCAGTTTATTTTTTATTATTTTTCCTAAATTGCTTTTTTTTTTCTTTCAAAGAATCATATTACTTCCCCTCATAATAACAGATTATCAACACAATTTATTGTTGTTTTACAATATAATGTAATTATTCAACTGATGTTTTGATCGGATGGACTTGTTTAGTCTAACAGTATTATAAATTGAGTAAATTGATAAAGAAATTAAATTTAAATGTTATATTTATCAAATTATTTCAAAATTAAATTGGTCTAACAGTATCACTATCCATTTCAATATCAGCGAAAGTATATATTTAATACAGACAAAGCTCAAATCGAAATACCAAAATAAAACAAGGATCTTAGTTCATGCAGTGTTAAACTAACGGATTGGCCCAGAAATCATCCACAGGATCATAGTAGTAGTGTTGATGGTGGCTCTGCCACACCTGAAAATTCGATTCACAGTCGAAACTTTCTCCCATTAATGGCTGCTCCAAAGGATACAGTTTTTCCCAATAATATTCAGATGAAACAAAGTTGTCCATAGTATAACTGTCATCAACTACCACAGTATTGTCGGCGACTGATGTAGAAAAACTAGCATAACCATAACCAGCTGGTTCTGTCCCTGGGAACTCATCCGCTGTAGGAATATTCAGAAAGGTTGAGGAATCAGTACTAGACGAATCGGTTTCAGTAGGTGATGTAGTTGCTGAGGCTGAATTGTTATTCTCCAATATGACCGATCTTTTCTTCAACCGAGTGTTCCAGTAGTTTGTGATATCGTTGTCGGTTCTGTTCGGAAGCCTTGCTGCAATTTCAGACCATCGATTTCCGAGCTGCTGTTGAAGGTGGATGATGGTGTCTTCTTCTTCCCTGGTGAAGTTTCCACGCCTTATATTCGGCCTCAAGTAATTCACCCACCGAAGCCTGCAACTCTTCCCTGATCTTTGCAACCCTACAAATCAAAACCAACTGCATGTAATTATAAATACTCTAATTAAGGTTTTTCAGTTCATCTTGTTCCTTAAAGTGCTGAACATACCAGCAAATCTGGGCATCTGATTCCAATTCCAAATCCCATATCTCTTGATATAACCAGTCAGCTTCTGGTCTTCATCAGCAGTCCATGTTCCTTTCTTTACGTATGGTTGTCTCACCATCTTTCAGAATTCAGACAACTCGGCAACTCAATTCTTCAACCATTTATGGAACATGAATCTCTATTTATATTGTCTGTAGATAATGTGTCAAAGCCGTGGGTTAGTAAGTACGATCCTTCCTAGATTGTGGCTGCTGGTTAGACGTTTACCTGGAAAAAATTCAGTCTTTTTTTATTACATTAGCATCTGATTGGTCAGTTTTGTATTTTTTATTGCAGAAAGCCTGAGAAGAAGACAAACATGTTCCATGGAAGCATAGGGATTTTGTGTCTTCTGGGAATTAATCAGAGTCAATTCACTTCTCCAACAAATCTAATTAAAAAATGATTGATTCATGGCATTGTCTAAATCTGGGGGCTGTCTTTAATCAAATATTTATTTTTTTCGCTCATTCTGGGAATTAACTATTTAGTAAAGAATTCAGTAGACAATTAATTACAAAAGACCAAGGTTGGCGATACGGTCTAAAGTTTTATTTAAATATTTTTTACTGAATTTTATATGATTGTGTAAAAATATATTCCTCTGAAGATTTAATATCTGTTTAATATAATTATAAATTAAAATTTTACACTCTTTTCATAATTATTTTTTAAATATATTTTAGAAAACATGTTTTTAATATAATTTTTTTATTTATATCGTCGCGTCTAAAAGATGTAAGATTATTGATCTTATATCGAAAAGAAAAAAAATAAGATATTAAAATATATAAACAATGACGTTATATATTATATCGTACATATCTTTTAAGAAGAGAATAATAACTCTGTAACAATATTATAAGTTTAACAAGTTCAATAATTTATAGTTTTCTTACCAACTTGAAAAGTTGGTATATTAGCATACGACATCTCTAAAAAAACGTTCCGATCTTTTAAATATTTTACAAAATAAAAAATATAATAATAAATTTTTATTTTAATCTTCAAAAAACATAATTTATATTGACATTTTATTTTTTTTTTATTAAATTATTTTCATAATAAATAATAGTAAGTTCTTCGAATTCTATGTTCCCTAATGTACTGCTTTGTACATGTTTCTTCCTCTTTCCGAGGTCGTTGAACTTTTCAACACACATTTAAGTTCACACCCCCAAATGATCTAGAAGTCAAATGAAAAGTAAAAGTAAACTCCGTGAGAATTAGAGGAAAATTTATGTGGAGTTCTTTCGTGTTAGGTTCAGTTTAATTTGAGTATTAGTTACGGATGTAAATCGTTTATTTTTTTATGTTTTTTTATGTCTTCGTATTAAATTTAAAGATTTATGATTTAAGGTTTAAGATTTTATGATTAGGGTTAAGAGAATTAGGCATAATGTGTATTTTTAGGGTGTAAGGTTTATGATATAAAAAATAAGAGTTAGTGTTTTAAATTTAATTTTTAGAAAATAAGATGTATGATAAAGGGGTAAAGAATATTTACTCATCAATTACGGGTGCAAATCGTCTAACTTTTTTCATGCATCCATTTGTGTCTCTGTTTTAAATTAGAGGGTTTAGGATGTAGGGTTTAGGGTTTTAGGTTAGGGGTTTTGTTAGGTTTTAGGGAATTAAGGGTATGATATATTTTTTAACGTTTAGGGTTTACAGTTTAGAATATAAAAAAAGAGTTAGGGTTTAAAATTTAATTTTTTAAAATTTTTTAACATGAAACATAAATGAGGCATAACAAAGAGTTGAAAATTTTTTACCTTCAGTCTCCAAAAATTAAAAAACAAGGGTAAATTAATTTTGTAAAATAAAGGTAAATTTTTTTCACTCACAAAATTGGTAAAGAAAATGAGAGTGATAACTATTAACCTTATCCATTAATAACATTATCGATTATAATATTTTTAATATAATTCACATGTATAAAATAAAAGTAATTGCATTATTGTGTATTAAATGTTTAGTGTGTTAAAGTATGAGCTACTATATTAATCAAATGATATATATAATTAACTAACTGATAAATAATATTGTTGTTAAAAAAAATCTCTTACCATGGTTATAGATTGGGTCAACATTGATCTACATTCATCATATTTACAACATCTCGGTCTTCAATTAAAATTTTTACTTATCCGTTAGTTACATGTAAAATAATTCATCTTTAAAAAATCTAAAATATATAATTCTGATTGTTTGAAATTATGAATGACGTGATAAATATAATTTACTTAATAATTTTTTATAGTATTGGAATTGGTCGGTTCACATTTTTATATGCAGAAAACATGAAAAATATCAGTGGAAGACAGCTGAACAATATCCAGGAGAGTACGTTCCTAAGGATTTTGTATCAGTTCACTGCTGAAATAAGCTAATTAAAATACTAATATTTGATCACGACAGTCTAAAATTGGGGGCTGTCCTTAAGAAATAAATATTTATTTATTATTCATTAAAAAATAAATAAATAAAGAGTCAATCTAAAATTAATATAAACGATGAAGAAGGTTCACAAAATTATCAAAATTTGTACCTTCTAACGTTCTAGATATATGTATACATCTTATCTTACGTACAAGTAGACGTCATATTTATATTTTAATGAAAAGAAAAATATCTTTTTTAAAATGTAAGTCATTCATATTAATGATGTAAATATAAAATTTGAGAGGAGAATAGGTTTTTTTAAGATCTTACTTGTTGGCATATTAATGCATGTTTGAAAGATCTACACGAATTATTTTCGTCAGTAGATAGGGAACGATTAATATTTTTAGAGATATTACGGGTTCGAGCACTACTAATGTTAGCATAGTGATTGAACGATCGTCTAATGATTGAGAGTATACTCTAGAACAGATACTACTGTAACAATATAACTGATTCAAAAAAAGATTTGACTTGTTGTTCTCAAGTTCGACAATGAGAACAACTGCTTTTCACATCAATTTAAGTAAAATATTAAATTATTTGTATTACAATAATATTATAGAAAATATTTTTGATACACGAGCTTTTATTTTTAAAATTCAAGGATTTAGGTTAAAGTTTATGAGTTTAGGTTATAGGACATAGAATTTGAAGTTTAAAATCTAAGGTTTAGATTTTAAGATGTTACAGCTAATAATTTAAGTTTTATATTTTGTATTTTAAAAATTAAAGATTTTGTATTTTTTATAGAGTTTGTGTATCAAAATATAACCTAAATTATTATAATAATTTTTTATATTTTCATTTTTTTCTAACATAAATATAGCATAAAACAAGTTGAACTAACAATAATTTTGGTATTTATAAATTAAAATACTAAACAAAGTAGGTCTTATATCATGAAATTTGAATTTAAATACTTAATAAATCATTATATTTTTTAAATTTAATATTTTAATTTTTACCGAAGTTTAATCTTAATTTCATCCATGTATTCATCTTTGAGAAGTTAACGAAATATATGATATTGAATTATCAAATTTAATTTTTTTTATCAGATGAAACACACTTTGTTTTTAGATGTCATAAAGTTATTTATTTAATACGTTATATAAGAAATATATATAAAATCGTTTTTATTTATCCTATTTAGTGATAAGTACTTTAATATTTTTAATTAAAATAGTAAAAAAAATTGAGTTTAATTTAAAATAAAAATTAGTGATCAAATATATGTTATAGGAAAATATATGTGACCATCCGGTAATTAACCTTTAGTTATAATGAAAAAAAAAATCTCCATTGACACGTACGGTAGTCGGTATATAGCAGAAAAATAAGTCCAGAAAGGAAATTTCTGAAGAGAAATGGGGAGCGATAGGAAGGAAAAGAGAAGTAAGAAACGATCAAATTCTTCTTCTTCTTCAGGATCTGAAGGTTTGATTTATTTTTCTATTGCTCGGCAATTTTTTTTTTATTTAGTTTTCGAGAAATGAGTTAGAAGTTAGAACCCTAATTTAAACTGCTTAGCGTTTCAAGCCAGATTGATTCAAAATTAATTTAGCGTAAGGAAAGTTTTTGTTTTTAATGTGATTATATTTGGTGTGCTGTACAACCACAGATGAAAGAAGGGATAAAAGGCAAAGGAGAGGCGAGGACGAGGAGAGGAAAAGCAGGAAGAAGCATGATAAGAAAGAGAAAAGGAAAGACAAGAAATCTCACAAGCACTCGTCTGATAAAGGTTTTAATTTTAAGCTCATAAGTTCCATATTATTCCTCTTTTTTAAAGTTATGGAGTCTTTGTTGAGCATTGTTTTTGTTTTCGAGTCTAAAGTTGGAAGAATTGAATTGTATGCTTCTGTTATTTGTTAATTTAAAATTTTGAAATTTCAAGAACAGCAAGGGCATGCTTGAGAGGGGGAAGTTTAAGGAATAATATGTATTCCATTGTGAATGGAGATGTTTATGTCTGTTTTATTGAGCTTCTAGCAGATGTTATTTTACTTGATATGTCGGTTGGGTATATTTTCTGCCTTTATGATAGTAGGATCTATGGGGACTCTTTCTAATGAGAGTGGTAGTTATCCTAGGGCATTTCTAAAAGTTCTAATTTGATTGAAGATAGCAATACACATGCAAAACGCACTACAGTCGTTCACCAAATTTGTTTCTTAAAACTTCAGCTGGGAAGCTGTTGATGTATTAACTATGTTAACCAGGGACTGAACCAGGATTAGACAGTGGGAAGGGTCAAGTTGCCTAACTTCAAAGTTAACAGGGACCTAATAGGTATTTAATCCCAATATTTTCTTTGGGGGGAGGGAAGGCTTTAATTTGACAAGTATTCAAGTTAGCAACAACCAAAATTTTCATTAGACAGTTTTTGGGAGGGCCAGGGCCCTTCTCATTCCCCATGTAGTCCTCTTGTCACTGATGGTAACTCTTAACATTGCTTTGATTAGTGTGTTCATCTGGTTTATACTTTTACGTGTTTTTGGGGTCTATGCTCAAACTGAAAGTTGGTTGGTATGTGATTTGTGAAGTACACGAGTCTAGTGCTATTTAAAGAAAAGCATACTATCCAAAAGAAATAACTTTTTGTTAGATTCATGATTTGAAATGTAAGTTGACATGAGAGAGTATTATGATTCCAGTGAGTGAATTTGAAGGATAGTTTTACTAGAATAAATATTATAGTTATATATTCAGTTATTAAACTCTGATAAATTATTGTTATAGAATTGTGTTGAATGTCATAGTAATATGTTCTGTTTGTTGGATTTCTTACTACCAATTCTTTGGGATATGCCTTTGAGATAATGCTTAAAAACTGCAATTTTCGCTTTGCTTGTCATTGCATTTTGCAAGAATAGTTATAACTCGTTGGTTTACTTTGCTCGACTCAGAGAAGAAGTTGAAGGAAAAGCACAAAAGTAAACATCACAAAGGTGACCGCCTCTCGGTGAGTCCTCTTGTTCTGCTTTATAGAAGTCAACCTTGATATTTATAAGATTGTTAGTCATAGTTTCTTTTAACTGCTACGTCTAAGAATTAGGTTACTTATTAAGGTACATGATGTGAAATTGGAAGCAAAATGAATCTGTATAACTTGACCATATTGGTGTAATAGTTCATTGTTAATTTGGGGGAGGAGCTTATTGTGTTCAGTTTTTCAAAACGAGGACCATCATTCCCTGTTAAAGCATTGAAAATTCTGTTGAACATTGATAATTTTAGAGTATTAACGATACAGTTTCTATGAACTATATGTTGAAGGAATTCTGATAGGGCAAGTAGATTCCTTAACATGTATATCATCTTTCGTTTTATAATGGTTGAATACTTTGAAATCAGCTCGGTCCATACCTACCCCAGGTAAGTAAAATAGATTATTTTCCTTACGGAGGCATAGTTGAATTACAGCCCTGTCCATTGTATTTTAACAAGTGAGATAGGTCTAGAATGCAGTCTGTTGTATTTTACTTTGTTTAAATAAGGTTGGCAAGATGCCATAAGTTTCACATGTTTCATTTAACACACACTGGATCTTTATTTCATTGGTCTTAAGTGTTCATTTTGTTTTACTTGATGTGCAAGAATGGTCTAATCATCTTACATATATCTTTGATAATGTACAAAAAGATTTATACATATACAACAATAACAAAAACAATAAATATCAACTTGAGGTTAAGTTTTGCATTCAACCTTCACTATTCTTATACATTCATGGGGCGACTATTAAATATGAAACCGTACAGTGTTAAGTTCAACTTTTGAAACCTTAGAATGATAACTAGACACCTGAGGATCATTTGCCTTCCTACGCAGCTGGTGGTGGTTGTGTGAGAATGACATTTAAACACAGGATTTATGTGAAATTGATAAGCTGCTCATGTTCTTATCTTGATTCCTGCAGAAACATGGGTTCCAAGAGATCTCCGGTGATGACTATTTTTCAAAGAACAATGAATTTGCTATGTGGCTGAAAGAAGAGAAGCGTGTGTTTTTCTCTGATCTTTCCTCCGAATCTGCTCGTGAATTATTCACGGACTTTGTTAAAGATTGGAATAACCAGACACTGGGATCTCAATACTATGAAGGCATTGCAAGTGGGCCAAGAACTGCACATAACTGGAAAATCAAACAGTAGGGAGTTGAGGAGAGAACCTTGACCCTACTTTTTTTTTGGTTTATTTTTCTTACTCCTTTTATATGTACTGATTTTCAGTCTAGTATCGGATGAATGTTGTAGTTTGCATTTTGCATTTGCAGATTTGCAGCAATAGAAATAGATTTGATATTCTGGTTATCCATATTTTGCTTGACCCCTAATGATTTATTGAAACATGGGATGACTCAACTGGATTTGAATCAAATAGATGACTGATACTGACCGTTAGAGATGATTTAAAGTCATTAGGATCAATTTTTATGCCATTTTGCTAATTTATAGGGGTACCAGTATTTGTATAGCAGGTTTGTTAATTTTTGTCCAATGAGTATCGATATTCTGCACGAATCATCTAGTTTCATCGGTTAAAAGAACGGTTGTTGTTTTGGAGGTCATGAGTTCGAGTACTAATAATATCAGCATAGTGATTGAATCAAGAGTATACTCTAAAACAAATATCACTGCAACCACCATTTGCTAAATCAAGAAAAAAAGTATATCATTCCCTAAATTAAGATCTAAATCCTTAAGCTTAAAATTCAAAACATTAAAATTCAAACCCTAAATTTATGACCCCTAAACTTGAATTCTGAGTTATCTGCCTCTGTATCATTCCCTAAACATCCCGCCGCCGCCAGATTTCATTTAACAATAACGTAATTTGCGAAACCTTAAACTTGAATTTTGAGTTATCTGCCTCTCTGTATCACTCTGCTGCAATTGATTTTCTATTTTCAAACTCAATGCTTGTTACTTTGTCTTATCTCATACTCTCTGCGTTTACATTGTCGAGAAGCTGATTTTTTTAAACTATCGGTTTAGCGGGAAAAAGGCGCCTGCGGCACCGCTACACCGCCGCTATTTGAAAACCCGCGTTGAAACAAAGATGGCCGAGGAAGAGAAGAGCGACACAAAGTCGTTCAAAGATTTAGGTTTACGCGACGAGTTAGTGGAAGCCTGCGAAACTTTAGGTTGGAAAATCCCTACTAAAATCCAAGTTGAGGCCATTCCCCACGCTCTCGAAGGTTCTTCCGCTTTTTCTTTCTTGAACAACTTTGTTTGATTACATTCTTTTTTATTGTGTGGAATTTCGTATTCTAGGGAAGGATTTGATTGGGCTTGCACAGACGGGTTCGGGTAAAACAGGGGCGTTTGCTCTTCCAATTATGCACGCGCTTTTAGAATGCCATTCGAAGAAAGAACATAAATCTGCTCCTGTATTTTTTGCTTTGGTGCTGTCCCCGACACGGTCTGATATCAAACAAGTTAATTTTGTTGCCATTCATAAATCACGATGCATTTAGTTTAGTTTAATTATAATTTGTTGATGCAGGGAGCTTGCAATTCAAATTGCTGATAAATTTAAAGCTTTAAGATCTGGGATTAGCCTAAGATGTGCTGTGGTAAGCTTCCTGGAAAAATATATCTTATTCTTAGCTTGTTAAGATTGAAATTTCGCTTTCACTGTTTTTTTTTTATGCTTTACATGAATAAGGTATGATGTTGTTTGTCGATTTTGAAATTTTTGGCTGCTCAAGTATTTCTTATCGTAAACGAGTTTATTTGGATTTTGATTCTTAATTTTGATAGCTTGTTGGAGGGGTGGACCTAATAGAACAACAAATTGCCCTTGGGAAGCGGCCACACATTATTGTAAGTTAATTTATTCTCTGCATAACATATTTTCTAGAACTTTTAAGTGAATTTGAGCATAATGGATCTATGTTAAGCCGACCCATGGTTTCAGGCTTGATTGCAATTATAACGACAGTTAGATTTAAAATTGATTCCAATTACATTATGTTTAGGTTGTTGATGCCTTCTCTAAGTTGTTTATTTTCTAAGATGTAGTGACAAAGATTATGCCATGTGGTATCCAGTATACTCACTTTGATCTATGCCACTGCCAGAGGAGTCCTTTTCTATAATTTTGATTAATTGGTTGACTGCAGTACATGAATGAATCTCCTTTTTATGATACTGGTATCATCTAGGTTGAGATGGATATCTAGTATTTTTTTATGATTTACTTGCAAACAATTAGGGTGAGGGATATGTACCCTAGGTTTTGTTAGTAACCTTCCTTAAATGATAAAAAACCTAAAAAATTGTCAGTATACTATTTTTTAAGCAGCTAACGAATTTTGGGATATATACAGACAATTGACTTAATAAAGAATACGTTTGAATCTTTATTTTTTAAATGATTGGAATTCAATCTTTTCTGTGTAGGTTGGAACTCCTGGACGCCTCGTGGATCACCTAACCAATACTAAAGGTTTTTCTCTCTGCATGCTAAAATATTTGGTAAGAATTTCTTCTACTTGCTTTTTAAAAATTTTTTAACACCCCTTGGGATTCAAAATTCTTGGCCATATTTTAGTTTAAAGGAGGATCTAGATTCTAGAGTATCAAATGACAGTCATATTTATATAGGTTTTTATTCTTTTTCCTGACGCAACCATGTGTTTTTATATTAGCTATAATAAATCTATTTCGTTATGAATCACATTTCCATTGCTCAGCTGCCAAACTTTGCTTTGGCCAATTTCACCTTCATGATATGAATGCCAATGTCTTACATGGCACTTTAAACCAGAGTCGATGCTTCTATATTAAGATGTTGCTTGATATAGTTGTAGTAAATGAGTAACAAAATACCTATTTTGTAGTAACATGTATTTATTGTTGACTGTTTGAGATGTATATATATTGTTGAAATAATATATGCATGTATTTGACAGGTCTTGGATGAGGCAGATAGGTTGCTGAATGAGGATTTTGAGAAAGCACTTGATGATATTTTGAATGCTATACCTCGGGATAGGCACACATATTTGTTTTCTGCAACCATGACCAAAAAGGTACGTTTGGGAGAACACATTTTTATGTTCTTAATAAGAAACATGTCCATTTCCTATTTTGAATTTCATTCCCTCTGATAGACATACATATTTGTTTTCTTCAACCATGACTAATAGGGTATGTGTGGGATGCAAAATATTTTATGCATTCAATAAGTAATATGTCCATACACTTTGATCTGTCTCACATCAGATATGGATTAAAACGATTAGAAGAAAGACATTTATATCTGTACAGATGAACCTTGTAAAGGCTTATTTTAATCTTGGTTATTGTTATCTATCTTTGCAAAGAGGAAGTAGTGCATTGGATGCACTTTGTTGCTATTGTACTTGTAGGCATACAATTTATTATCAAGAATTATCTAATATATTATACCGTTTGATATGCAAATATGGCCTGATTTTGTGTTTATTACACAGTATTTTCCAATTTGACCTGATTCTTGCATTATGGTTGGCTTTACTATGTGGTGGAAATTTGACTACATTGTTGATTTTACAGGTCAACAAGCTGCAAAGGGCATGTCTGAGAAATCATGTGAAGGTTGGTGATTCTATTTAAGGAAGAAAAAGAATCTGCATTCTCTCTCTAAGTTTAATGTTTTAAAGACTTTCAGTTCTTTCTTTTCTTAAACCGATTGAAGCTGCCACAAAATATTCAACTGTTGACACATTGAAGCAGCAGCATTGGTTTATACCTGCAAAGCACAAGGCTGTCGTTTGGTTTGAATATATCCAGGATTGAAAGAACCATTTTGTGTTTGTATTACACCCCATGTTTGATAGTGATGCATACTTGTCTATTGCATTTCGGTGTTGATATTTATTTGAAATTTCAAAGCATTTTTGTTAACTCAGATGACATTTTTTTCTTCCCATTGTTTAAATTTGAACACTTTTCCAGAAACTTAAAGAAATAGGAGGTACGAGAAGGAGGAAGGTCGGAAACGAAGAGGATGAAGATGATAGAGAGAGATATCTTGGGCGTGAAAGGCAAGTCCTGAAAGTTCATAGAAAATGAGATTTCCTGCTTATATCCATGAAAAAACTTGGAAATTTTATTATACCAAAATTTTGACATGAACACCATACACTTTTAACTCGAGTTACGTATGTCATTTACGATTTTCCTTCTACGTTTGTTGTTGAAGATTTCAAGCCTTAAAATCAGATATTAAATACATTTTTTAAATTTTGTTCGAATCGAATCAAATTTATATAATTTTAAATTGAATTAAATTAAATTTTTTTAATTTAAATTAAAAATTAATTTTTCGAGTCAAATGAAATTTTACTCGTCCTAAATACGAAGCACCTTAAATCTTGATACGGAAGGGAAATAGAGTCCAAATAAATACAAACCGAAACGGAGCTCCGACATGCAACAACCCGACCCGAATCTGCTTCCCATTGAAACTCCCGTTGGAGTTTAAAAAACACTTGTCCAGTTTAGTGATCGCAGCTCACTTCTTCAAGCAACGACAAAAAAAAAAAAAAAATAATTGCTACAATCTCTCTCAACAACCTCAAAAGCACCTTTCTTTATGTTTTTTGTGCATAAATGGCATCATCCCTCTTATCCTGAACTCTCTTGGGTCACCGCTTGATTCGATTCTCCACCTCTCCACCTCGCGAACCCTTGATTTTCTGTAATCTTATCAATGTAAGTAACAATCTCCTCCTTTTTTCCATATTTATTATTTGGATTTTCCTCAAATTTTTGGTTTCTGATTGTTCTAATGGGCTTTTGTTTCTGGAGATTTCAAAAGTGAATCATTTTCTCTTGCATGTGATCAATCCATCAATTTTACGAGATGGGAAAGTTCTGATTTTTTTTCCCTTTCAATTTTGTCTTCGTCAAAGTTTATTTAGGTTTGGTCTATTGTTATGAAGAATTTCATCTTTATAATAAAATTACTTATAGAATAGACAGTTTTTATGGTCATGTGATTCAGTTCTTATGTTGTATTTTTCTATCACTTGCAGAAGAGACGGTTTTGTGTACAGGCTGAGTCTTATCATACTGCATATAAGACCTCTGGTCGGCATTCTCGTTTGATGGCTTCTGCAGCAATTGAGACAAAAACTAATTTTTCAACACAATCTCTTTCCACCGATGATCCAGTCGTTTCTGTTGATTGGCTTCATGCTAATCTGAGGGAGCCTGATCTGAAGGTATGCATTTATACATGCTCCAGTAAACCTTTTTACTTTTAAGCATGGTTTGTTATAAAAAGGTTCTTCATGAAACTAATTTATCTTCTTCATAGGCATATCCTCTCATGGCTAGTTCTGTGCGTATGAAGTTGTTATAAACTAGTTTTTAAATACTATAGTACTACTCTTGCAATTCTGGGGCTCCTGAGGAAATCTAGATGTTAAACCCAGAGTTATCTCCTTATATTATGCACCCCTGTTTCAGTGTCAAAGTTAACCACAAATAAGTATTTTCAACTTAACAAGAATAACATATGAAATTGTAACTGAGTGCACACTGAAACAACTGCCAAATTCGGAGCCCATCCTCAAATCACTGATCACAGTAACTATTCAAAAGACAATTTCAAACAGGAGGTGAATAAGAAAAAAAGATAGAATTTTTTTAACCCAAAAAGGAGGTGTGGGGCCCCCTACTGGGCAAAGTTTTTTACACCTTTCTGCAACGAGTCTTTCTTTATTTGCTTTAAAATCCTTTTATTTCTATAAATTCTAACCTTTCATTTCTATAAATTTTAACCTATCTCATTTGGTTTAAAAAATAATGATTAAGAAAAGAAATCACTTTAAATACATACATTTTTCAACAATTATTTTAATATTTGAATAAATTTAATAAATATTTCTATTTTTTATGTTTATTTTCAAAATATTTTAATTCAATAATGAATAAAAAATAAAATGTAATTACATATTTATCAATTTAAAATCACATATTGGCACAACTAACACAAATAGAAGGGAAGAATCAGTGGATAATATTTAGGTGATAATTTTATTTGCAGTTGATTAATAAATTTTTAATTTTCAAAAACTGCGCCTCATGTCGGTGAGGTGTGCGTCTTGCGCCTTGGCTATAGGACCCCCTATCGCCATAGTGCACCTTGTGCCATTTTATAATCGATCTGTCCTCAAATATTTTCTTTCGGGGAGTGAAAAAATTTTGGTCTAAACAAAACATAGGTGCTCTGGAGATCATTTTAGAATAGTTTTCCTGAAGACGCCCCCCCCCCAAACAAAAAAATGAGACTAGTCAAATAATTGTTTGGTTTCTTAGAATAAGATGTCATTGTGAAAGCATTTTTTTATTTTTTGTTATGAAAATTTTGATTTTTGCCTAAAAATTATGAATAATTTATTAGCACAGGTATCTTTAGAAATATTGTGAAAATTGGAAAACATTTTATGTTTTCTTTGTTTATTGGTTGAGCACTTTTTAATTATTTATCAGCTACTGGACGCATCTTGGTACATGCCAGATGAGCAGAGGAATCCAATTCAAGAGTATCAGGTGCTGGTTATTGTCTTCTCTACAATCTATTTTGGTGTCACAGTCCAGAAACAGTTAAATGCTTTTGAATATTGAAATTATGTTCTTTCCATGGCAGGTTGCTCACATTCCAGGTGCTCTTTTCTTTGATATTGATGGAATATCAGATAGAACTACAAAGGTGAGATACCTTCTTTTTTATTTGATTAGTGTCTCTTTTCATTCTCCTTTGTTCTCTGGTTGATAGGTCTTTGAGGTAAAGGAAAAAATGCTCTATTTCGTAACAAGCTTTGCATCACTGTTTCTTTTCCCCTTGAAATCTCACTGCTATCTTCTTTGGGCTTCACTAGAAGCAATTCTCTTCTCTTCCTTTGACTGCTTATTACTTATTAGTTTATATTGTTATTTGGAAAAGGTAGTAGAAATGTAGGCGTTCTTTCTATGGTATTATGTTCAGTCAAGTTGTGGCTTGTTGGAGAAGATTTGAATAAATTTTATTTTTATAGGTTTTGGGGTAAGCATTAGGCCAGAATCAGATGTTTAGGGAAATTAGAAATAGCATGAAACATTAGGGTGGATGAGGAAAATAGGAAAGAACCCAAAAAAACTCATGAGAAAATAGACAAGACCAGTTGACTTGAGGGTAAGTATCAATATCACGAAGACTTGATATTCTGTATTGAAATACCTAATTGCAGCTGAAGTAACATTAGTATATGCAGTTAGTATTCTCAGTAATGCAATTCAATCAGATGTTCGTGGTAGTTTGTTACATGGTTTATTACTATTGGAGATGTACTAGGTAAGTGAGCCTTTCAATAACATATGCTCTAGTTTACCTATCCTATTTGACTTCTCTCGTTGAAAACTCTTATCAGTTGCCACATATGCTGCCATCCGAGGATGCTTTTGCGGCGGCTGCATCAGCTCTTGGAATCCAGAATAAAGATGGGCTGGTTGTTTATGATGGAAAGGGAATTTTCAGTGCAGCACGTGTCTGGTGGTGAGTAGCATGTTTGATAATATGACATCTCTCAACCTTTTGAAATTCTCTATCGTTGTTTTCCTGATTTTAAATCTAACAAACATTATTCCTTCGATAATTGCAAGGATGTTCCGAGTTTTTGGGCATGACAGAGTGTGGGTTCTAGATGGAGGCCTCCCAAGGTGGCGTGCATCAGGTTATGATGTTGAATCCAGTGCTTCTGGTGATGCTATTTTGAAAGCAAGTGCTGCTTGTGAGGCAATAGAGAAAGTCTATCAGGGGCAAACTGTAAGAATTATTTAGTTCTATGATTCTCTATATCTCCTCCTTCAATTCTTGGATTTTTTTTTGTGGTGGTGGGGGTGGTGGGGGGTCCCTCTTCCATAAGATATAGTTGTTCTCTGCAAGTTATGAAAATAATGCTATTGAGTTCAAATGATGTTTTCTGAAAGAAGCCACCATGGAAGACATTTATTGGCAATTGTTTGTTCAGTTGCTGGGTTGAACATTTTTATCTAAATAATATTATACAGCTTTCTATCCTCTCATGTTTACTATATTATGCTCAAATAGCTTTTGGTGCATGTATACTTGTTTTGCAGGCTGGACCACTGACATTTCAGACAAAATTTCAGCCACGTCTTGTCTGGACTCTTGACCAGGTTGAATCGCTAACTTAGTTTTGCTAACTTAGTTTTGTTCAACTCCTGATGTCTATTAGTGATTGCTATTTTAGTTGATGCACCTTCATAACCCATTTATAGTAATACCACCTTTCTAGACTCATGATGCATGATTATTATGACATGATCCCCTGATTGAACATTTATTAGCATTCACTGACATCACACAATTTATTATGGCAAGAAAAGAAAAGAAAAAATCTTGGAGAGAGCTTCAAGCTGAACTTTATGAGTGAAGAATCCTAGAAATTGTGATTTTACCTATGGAATAGGGAAACAGAATGTTTGTATTTGTTTATTAGATTCAAAACTTGCAGTTGTATACATTAGTTGGTAGATTCTTTTGTTTGCATTGATATCTTTGTCATTTTGAAATGTACTGAAGAAAAAAATCTTTGGAATGCGATGTATAACACCTAAAACTATTTCTGTGGATGTAAAAGGTGGCATATGTTATAGCCTGTTTGGTGATCTTGTTTGTTGCCCCCTCCCCCCTCCCCTCTCTCAACTCTTTTCTTGTCCTAACATATCCGCTTCAGAAATATTTTTGGTACTTTAAAGCATAACATATCTATTAGTCTGTCCATCTGTACTCCTTATTATCTGATTACTTTGTCAGTTTATGTTAGGTAATAATATTATATTTTTTCAGGTTAGAAAAAACATCGAGGAAAAAACTCACCAACATATAGATGCCCGTTCCAAGCCCAGGTAATGCAGTCAGTTTGTTCGATTACTTAAATCTTCTTATGAGTATGAGAATTTAATATGGTAAATTTTATTTTGTGAAAGAGCCTTAAATTTGAATTGTACAAAACTTGGGGTTATATCTACTGAACCTTCTTGCAGATAAAAGCCTTTTTCTCTTTTTATTTTTTTCTGTTTGGGGTTCCATACAGATTTGATGGTGCTGCACCTGAACCTCGAAAAGGAATTAGAAGTGGACATGTACCTGGCAGCAAATGTATTCCTTTTCCACAGGTAAGAAAGAAGGTTTTTCTTTTTTTTACTTGCATGCTGTGAAGAGGTGAAGTGGGTAGATGTGCATGAACGTTTACCTCCCGTTGATATGTTGTTAAGCACCGAGGTTCTCGAGCTTCTTTTCAATGATTTAGGAAATGGCAACATTATGGTCTTGAGAGAAAAGGTAGAAACAATATGATGTGCCCAATTTGGGTTGTTACTATAAATATTATCATTTTGCCTTTTAGTCTCTTTTCTTATGTTTGATGTAATTTCTGGATTTTTATCTCCACGATAGATTATTGATTCATCAATTTATCATTTCTTTGCAGATGTTAGATGCTTCACAGACACTTCTACCTGCTGATGAGCTCAATAAACGATTTAGTGAAGAGGGTGATTACTATTTATCTTCCTTTTTGTCATTGTACCCCCCGCCCTTTTCTTTTTATTCTTTCCAAGTTCAGCAGGTAATGTATTTGGCTATCTGATATTTTGTTTTCGTATATGAAGTCCATACCCCTTCACCTGTTGACATCTTTTTCAAATCTTCATATTCACTATTAAATTCACTTCAGTTTCTGGGACTAAGGATTCATTGATCTTATAATTAGGATTCAGAACTTAGTTATTAGCTACTGAATAACTCATTCATAACAATGGTGAATATTTATTGAGGTGTTCAGTCGCATGACGTAAAAAATTACTCAATTTATAAGAGGCTGCTGGTTTCTGATAGAAAAATTAGACCCCCTATGTCTTTATTCTCATATTCAAATTGGTGGGAAACTTGCGCACAGTTCATAGTTAAATCAATCTTTCAATAAGAATTTTGTGTTTATGATGCGAGCAATATACCAAATGTGACTAGGTTTTTGTTTCTTCAGGAATCATCTTGCTTTTAAGCTTATAAAGAAGTTTTTGTTACATGCTTGTTTATATAACTGTTTATTGTTGATCTTGACTTTTTCTTGTTGTCCTTTCTAACTTGCATCGCCTAATGATGTATTTCAGGCATCTCCTCGGATCGCCCTATTGTAACTTCTTGTGGCACTGGTGTAACTGCTTGTATTCTGGCATTGGTACTTTCCTCCATGACTTATTGTTCTATCTCTTCCTCTAGGCTCGACATTTATCCACATTCCCATAAATTCCCTTAAATCTCTTGGGAGCGGAAAATATACTATGGTTCCCAAACAAAATTCGATTCTTTTGATTCTTTACTGTTTGGAAAAGTTAGATGGAATAATATTCTAAAACAGTTGTCCCATGCTAATGCTTTCCAGGGCCTCTATCGACTTGGGAAGACTGATGTTGCGGTATATGATGGATCTTGGACGGAATGGGGCTCACAGTCTGACACACCCGTCGACACTTCGTCCTAGATCTCCATGGTCAAAGAAGTTGAGAAGTCAGAAGAGTCCAGCTTACGATCGGGCCGGTTTCAGTACTCGAGATTCGGAGACATGAGAAGGGTTTGTATCTAGAAAAGCCTCAAGTGTCATTCTATCAAATTTTTGCATTCCAATATCAACCTGTCTGTGTGGTAAAACTTCAGGATATCACCAACTTTGCCTGACAACTGAAATGTTGAATTCTAAAAGTGTATTTATAGTTTTTATGGAAGATGTCTGCTGGTTTTGCATTAGATGGGACAAAGGATTGTGGTTCCTGGAATCACTTATTTGGCAAAAAAAAAGACTGTAGGAAGTGCAGGGTTGATGAACAGTGTCAAAAAAGTCGGATTGATTAAAAATTTAATAAATAAATAAATAAAAGTGAATTAATTTCATTGCAATTCGTGCTTGGGTTACTTGGTTGTTTAATGCTGGCTCGGCGTTGTTCCCCGGCGGCCGGCTGCTATCTATGATTGGAACAGTAGAATGGTATTTATTGTCTGGTACAATCAGTGGGAGCACAGGAGGCAGCGACACTGAAATGAAACACTATTTCCGGCACATTGATATTTTTTTGCCTTATTTCATGTCTCTTTGAATTTTTTTAAAAAAATTTAATTTTAAACCCTAAACTTTTATTTTTTATATTTTAAATCTTAAATCCTATACTCTAAAAAATATACCCTATCCTAATTTTCTAAACCCTATTCAAAACTCATAACCACTGATTGAACCACCAGGATTGGGAGAATTACGGCCACCACAGCCAACAGTGGACTTTTGTATATGCTTGCGTTTATGGATTAGAAATGGTGTAAGCAGTAAACTTATCCAAAAGTTGAGGTAAATATGATCAGGAACGTCTTAATCGTTTCGTTGCTGCAATTTCCATGGACTATCTAAGAAGAAAAATAACAAAATTACAATTTTCTTTTTGTTCGAACGAATATCAGTCAGGAATATGACAATAACAATTAACGTGTTGATCATCTCAACGAACAAAAATCGTATCCCTTTTAGTCTTTTTATATATACCTCAATACTTAAAATATTAAATCTCACGCTCTTAGTTTAATTCTTTAATCATAAATTTTAAACTCTAAAAATCAAACACCACACATTAAACCTTAAATTTTAAATTCTAACCATAAATTCGATTTTTTATGTTGGGACATATATAAATACCGAAAGGAGACAGAATTTCTATTCTCTTCAAATGTACGATATGTATCATAGCTATGAATAGAATCTTCTACCCTTTTCAATATTAAGTTTAGGGTTTAGAGTTCAGATTTAAAGAATTAAAAGTAACTTATAATTTTTAGGGTTTATTATTTATATATTAAAGTCGGAACTTAAAATTTATTTTTTAATGTTAGACATAAAAGAAAAAAAAAGGTAGAAGATAATAATAAGTTTAGGACGGCAGTTGAATTTTTTACCTCTTTTCGATGCTCAAACTAATTTTTAATATGTAATATCATAACCCCTAATATATCTAATTAGGTTTATTTTCCTTAACAAACATAGCCATCCTATTCTACAGTGAAAACGATTCCAATAGAAAATATTGAATTGTTATCATTGGAACTAAAATAGAGTGGAAACAGGAGTTTACATGTGACATTGTCTGAAACAAAGGTGCCAAGAGCATCATAATTAAACATTTTATTCATTAATTTATTGCTGAAATAGGTAGAAATTGTTACTCATATGAAGTCCCAAAATCACTAGGAATTGGAACCAGACACAGATCATGTCTTCTTCTCAAAGAAGCACCAAAAACCTCAGCCATGTCAAGATGTTGAGGATCCATCCCATTAGGAAGTTTCCAATCAAAATGGTAAAGCATATTTGCTAGCACAAGCTCAACATTGGCAATCCCATATGACATGCCGGGGCATATCCTCTTTCCGGCGCCGAAAGGAATGAGTTCAAAATCTGTTCCTTTGTAGCTAACTGAACTTTCTATAAACCTGTCGGGATCAAACTTGTCTGCTTCAGTCCAGTAATTATGATTTCTTCCGATAGCCCATGCATTGACTATGACCCTGGATTTGGGTGGTATCACACGTCCCATAATCTCGCAACTCTCTTTGCATTCTCTGGGAAGAAGCAAAGGAGCTGGTGGGTGTAACCTTAATGTCTCTTTGATAACTAGATTGAGGTACTTCAATTCAATAATGGCGGATTCATTAACATGTTTTGTACTGGAAAAGACTTGTCTCACCTCTGCTTGTGCCTTTTGCATTACTTGAGGATGTCGTAACAGTTCCGACATCGCCCATTCTATGATTGAAGCTGTGGGTTCAGCCCCCGCAAGGAACAGATCCTGAAAATGGGATAATGAAGTGAACCATCCCAAAAAAACGAGTGAAAGATAATAATTTAATGAAGACTAAGTGACTAACCATGAGAATGGCTTTGATGCCGGAGGTTGACAATGGAATTTCAAGATCCTCACGATCCTGAATATCCAGAAGGAGTTTGACAAGATCATCTACTTCATTTTCCTGTTTCATCCCAGTTAATTTTGCAGCCCTATGTTCTTGAATGACGTTTTCGAGAATCTCATCTGCCTCCTTATGGAGTCTCTTGTGTTTAGGCCTCATAGAATTGATGAAATGAAGCAATTTGAAGGAAGGATAGACATCAACAAGACTGAGACCTCCAAACAACTCAACAATGTCCGGGAGGAGTTTCTTGAATTCATCTTGCTGCTTGAATCTCCCACCAAACGCTGCTCTTGAGAGTATGTTAAGTGATAAAGAGTACAACAAGTTCTTCAGGTTGATAGCAAGCCCGGCATTTGAGTTTATCGTTTTCACAAAATCACAGACTTCTTCTTCCCTGATGGATCTGAATGACTGAACTCGTTTCTGACTCAAGAGCTCCAACACGCAGATCTTACGGATTTGCTTCCTGTAATCTCCACGGGAAAATACAATATCTTGAAAGTTGTAGGTTATCCTCTGTGCAGCGTAGAGACAAGGCCTCTCAACAAAACTGGAGTCATGAGTTTTCATCACTTGTTTAGCACCTTCGGCTGAAGAAATGACAACGGTTGGGACTTCCCCAAGTTGAAGAAACATGACGGGGCCATACTTTTGCGCCAAATCGGCGAGGCAGTGGTGAGGCTGCTTGCCAATAAAGAGGTGCAAGTTCCCGATGAGAGGAAGTTTTGGAGGATTTTGTGGTTGATTAGATTTTGAGTTGATCCATGTCCTCAAAGCCATGAAGATGAAGATGAGAGATGTGCAAAGGAATAGAAAGTAGGGGACCAGGTTTTCCATGGGTGCAGTAAGGGAGGAAATTATTTGCTTGGAACACTGATATTTCATGCGCAGCTCTGGAAGAAGATGGGGGTAGAATCGAGTCCCAAATCTAAGTAAGGTGTATTCGGAGATGAAAGGGTAAATTATTTGGGTGGACATTTAACCGTTAGATCTGTTCTATTTTTATCACCGAATTATTTAATTGGTCTTATGTGTAAGTATTGTGATATAAAATACACGGCAGAAATTATGGAATGTCATGTTTTTTATTCCGTCATCCTTTTTGTTTCAGATAACGGTTGATCGAGGATAATTATTGAGGAAGATACAGTTAATGTTGTCAATTTTTTTCGTTCAAATGTATAAGGAAGATCGACATTGACACAAAGTACGTCAGAAGATCGAGACCTACTATAAAGGCATCATATTGAGATTGAATATATTCATCGTTCCACAAATAAGACATCTCATGCTTTAGCTAATTGGGTTTTAGTAATCAAATATGTATTTCTTTTGCTTTCGAATGTCCTAATTCTATTGAACGAATTATAATTAATGATGCTATTAATGGTTAATTTTAATAGATACACTTTTCTCCCTTAAGAGTTGACATTAAACTTTTTAATAATAACTATAGAGAAGATTTTCAACGAGACCTAAATTTCTTT
Source organism: Abelmoschus esculentus (assembly GCA_035048815.1). Lineage (NCBI taxonomy): Eukaryota > Viridiplantae > Streptophyta > Magnoliopsida > Malvales > Malvaceae > Abelmoschus > Abelmoschus esculentus. The sequence goes on along the minus strand of JAUCBN010000017.1, from coordinate 18,575,054 downwards.
AAAAAATGATATAAAATAAAAAATATATAAAAAATAAATATAAATTAAAGACACTCAAACATGATACACTTGAAATGTATATAAACCATTGTAAGAATATAATATTTAAATTAAAATTGACAAATATTTTATATATTTATAAAAGTAAATAAATTAAATTCCTTTAACAAGATGATGATATGGTGCTTAAATAAAATTTTAAAACATAATGTTTAATTCATTGATGGACATAAAATATATATACATCTTTATCATTATTGTATCAAATATTCGCTGTTTGTCTGAATTCAAATGTAATTGATTTATTTGAAAAAAAATAATATTTATTTTAAAAAATTTAAATTTAAGTATTTGTATATTGTATTATAAAAGAATTGAAGAATATATAAATAAATATTATCATGTAAGGATATTTAAAAATATTTTATCTGAATGATCTAGTTTGATTATTTATTGATATGATTCAAAATTTTGGATATTCAATTTAATTTTTTTTATTTTCTGATCGGATATTCGATTTTATTTTAAATTTTTGGATCAAATACAGATCGTAATATTTCAAGTTTTGAATTATTTAAAAATTTAAAATTTAAAATTTTTATAAATATTATTTTTTATTTTTAACAATTTGATCTTGATATATCTAAAGATTTAGGGTCTATGATTTTAAGTTTAGGTTTAATTATTTAGGTTATGTATTTAGGATTTAAATTGTATAGTGTATATATGTATATTTATATAAAATTAGTTTTACACCATCTATGTATTAAAATTTTATACTAATTAATATCAAATTAAAATGCATATAATAAATTATAGAAAATATTTTAATATATAAATTTGTGTAAAATTTACACAAATCTTTTAATTTAGGTTTTATAGATTTAAGTTGTGCTTTAGGGTCTATAGTGTTTAGATTATATTCGTAGAATTTAAGGTTTATGGTTAGAAGATAGAGTTTGGGGTTTAAAGTTTAAGGTTTAAGTGTTAGGACTAAGGATTTAGTTTTAAAATTTATAGCTTAAATATGAAATTTTGTGTATTTTTTTAGGTTTAATTATAAAATCGGGCCCCAAACTTTATCAATTTTATAATAGGTATCTAAACTATTTTTTTTACTAAAATACGTGGTAATATTTTTTTGTTTGTTTGGAACAGGTGATAAACTTTTAATGACAGGTCACTGTCCAATTATCTCAATCACCTGTTGTCGATAACCAACAAGAGATGTGCCAATTTGATGTTAAATGATTGGAACTTTTCGTATTTGTTATTCATCGTCTAATTAACATATTTCTCATTGATTATCGGTGATGGATGATAAAAAAATGGACGAGAGATTCTGATAATACTGGTGAGGTCTAATAAGACTATCGACGATGACAATGACATTAATTTTATAATTTAGGGTTGGAAGATTTAAGAATTTAAAATTGTTTTATACTTTTAAATTTTTGAATATTTCTAATTTACTATATTTTAGTTTCTTTTTTAAAATAAAAATAAAAAATAAAAATCACAAGTCAAGTTAATTGATTAATTTTTAATACAAACCAAAATTAAGTTTTAGATTCATATTTTAGTAAAAAAATAATGTAAACACTCCTTACAAAAATGTCAATTTAGATACTATTTTAGCATCTATTTAAGTTTTTTTTGGCAGCTTATAGATTAAAATGTAACATATCATTAATTCTTAAAATTATGAAAGTATTACAAAGTAAATTCAAATTAAATATTAAAATTGTATAAATGAAATAAGTCGTAAAATGCAGAAAATACCACACATCTCTCCTCCCTTCTTCGGGAAAGATTATATGATAAACCCTGTTCACCACGTCATGCATGGTCCAAACAATCAGGATTATTGATCTAAAATAAATGTTAAAATAGTATCTAAATTAAAAATAATCAACCCCATAAACTTTTTCACCAAATTTTATCATTATTATTATTCTTGTGTGCAACTAAGTTTATTTATCAGTTACAAAATTATTGACAAAATAATTCTTTACAAATGTGTTATGGCAAAAACTATAAATAATTGAGTACACATTAACAGTATCTACTTGTTAAACCTACCCACCTAAACTTAAAAGCATGTCAGATATTAGGGTACCTGAATAAAAATCTCCAATCAATTAATAAAAAATAAACAAATCCATTCCTTTTATTGGCATATTCTTGTCTGCATTACAAGGATTCCTACAGAAGAATCTTTTTAAGGTAAGAAGGGTTCTTAGTTTATGGCAATACATAAAATATAGACATAATTGGTTAAAGTAGGTGAAATCCACCTACTTTATTTATCTGAAGTAATATATTCGGATAAATTAAATTATAAGGTATAAGAAGTGACGGATCTAGAAATTTATTTGAGGATTGACACATATAAACTTTTAAAATTTCAAGTGTACAAAAAGTTTAAATATTATAAAAACTGAAAGACTAACTCATAAAAATTAAAAAAATTAAAGATAAATATATAAACTTTAAAAAGTTTACGATAGACATAGATCCATCTTATTTAAAGCACGAATCCACCACTAGATATAAGACAGAAAATAATCCAAGGGCAACGCAACTAATCTGCCCTAAATAGAATAATTATATTCGGTGATGGATGGATGTGCCATATAAATAATCCAAAGGCAACGCACCGAATCTGTTGAAGATAGAATAAGTATATTCGGTGACGGATGTATGTACAGAATAGGCATAAGTTTATCTTGATTTTTTTTTAATTTATAAGTTAATTTTTATTTTTAATATTTATAATTTATAATTATCTTAAATTTTAAAATTTTATATATCCACCTTCAAATATTTTATAGATCGATCATTGATTATACTGCTGGTCCTACACATGGTTAGCCTATCCTTAAACTTTTTTACCTCAAATATATTAGATCAATTAATCTAGTTATTTATGTTTATTCTTTATTTTAATTAAATTATAAATTTTATATTTATTAAAAACATCTTATTCCTTTTTTCTAGAATATTTATTTTCTTTTCTTCTAAGTAGAATTAAATAAAAATGAGAAAACAACGACTAAAAATTTAACTGAAAATAATAATTGATAAGGTAAATTATCCCAATATCACTTTTGCTTTTGATTTATTTGATTTTAGCAATCGGTTTTAAAAAATTACATTCCGATCACTTATGTTAGTTAAAAGACTTATTTTTAATTGACTCTTAAATTTTGGATAAAATATCAATTTCACATTAAATTTCTTAACCTCACTTTTAACACACATTGTCATTTTCCCGTCTTTGTACCCTTCCTTTTTTTATTGCTCTTCTGGTTTCAGATCGACCTGCGTTATAAACCTAGTTTTGGTGGACAAGTCTCTCAGTAAGAATTTTTCGTGTACATAACGTCTCGAATCTGAGACTTGCTTAAGGGATTTTTTGTAACCCTCCTTTACAACAACAAAATTATTGAACTCTTTGAGAAAATGATTGCATTTATTGGATACAAACAAAAATAAGTGAAGGTATCAAACTATAAGGCAAAAGATAAAATATTGTTGTCCACATTTCCCCTAAAATATAATAGGAGCTTGATTAATTTTAAAATGTTATTTTAAATAAAAGTAAAGTCAAATTATTTTTTCTGATTTTAAAAAATAATTTTAACTTTATATTTTAAAAATATAAAATCAGATGGTGTTAGTTTTTGAAGAAACCGAATAATATTAATTTCGTCTTCAAACAATAATCATTATAGCATGTCATATGCATATATGACACTTACATTGTTCAAAAATAAAAATAAACACTTTATCTTCGAATAGTGTTCGTATATTGATCGATAAAATAATTATTATTATTTAAAAATGATGAGTAAATTTATTGACTTCAAATTTTTACTCTTGAAAGTTAATATATAATCTGACTTTAATTTTATTGTTTAACGTTAGAATATATTTAATTTGATGTAATTTTTATTGTCTAAACAATAATATTTTAGAGAACTGAGAAAATAATATTTTAGTCATTTTACCCCAACTTTATTTGTTTGCGAACTTCGAGGTTACTGGTCAGTGTTTCTCTGCAATTATGCCTTTTCTGTTGAAGCCAATAAAGAACAACATGCTTCGCTGGATTTCTTCTCGTGGGATTGTAAACAGGGTGTAATGAAATCGAATCGATTTTAAATAATATTGAATTTAATTTGGTTTATAAGCTATTTGTGTCGAATTGGAAATTAAATTAAATTTAAAATATTAAATCTGATTTAACTGGCTAAAAATATGAGTTGAATTAAAGTTTAATTTAATTAAATCAAATATTAATTAAATTAAATTTAAATAGCTATCTGTTTAATTTTATTTATAATCTTATTTATAACAATAATAATAATAATAATTGAGTAGATTATCATTATTATTATTATTTAATTACATATATTCTAATTCACTTTAAACTTTTTAATGTACTACATTTGATAATAATTTACAACATTTTCAAATTAAATATTAAATAATTTAAATTATTGTATTAATTAAAATTTAAATCAAATATAATTTTTCTTTAAATTGTGTATAGCATCTTTCCTTAAATGGTCTTTGATTAAGGATACTGTCCTACATTTTCCTTATTTTTTGTGTATCCTGATTATGGGTGATTCTAGGAAAGAGTCCTTAAAAAGCAACTAAAAAAAGTCTACTGATTTACCGGTTATTTATGTATACAATTAGTTATAAAATTTATACACAATTACTTACAACGTAACGATTTGTGTACGTACACAATTGGTTACAAGTATACATAATATGACACAAAAGTGGTAAGAATTTGTGTATTTACACAATTCCTTAAAAAATATACACAACGGCTTACGAAAACCATAAGGACAAAGGTATGTACACAAATACTTATGACTTAAAACCATGAGCTAAAGGAGGACATCCAAGGGTAAGGATTTGTGTACATGCACAAATGCGTAAGCGTATACATAATATGGCACAAAAATGGTAAGGATTTGTGTATGTACACAAACCCTTACAAAATATACACAACGGCTTACGAAAACCGTAAGGAAAAATGTATGTACACAAATCTTTACGACTTGAAACCATAAGCTAAAGGAGGACATCCAAGGGTAAGGATTTGTGTACATACACAATTGCTTACGCGTATACATAATATGACACAAAATGATAAGGATTTGTGTATGTACACAATTCCTTACAAAATATATACATCGACTTACGAAAACCGTAATAAAAAAGGTATATACACAAATCCTTACGACTTGAAACCATGAGCTAAAAGAGGACATCCAAGGGTAAGGATTTGTGTACATACACAATTGCCTACGCGTATACATAATATGATGCAAAAATGGTAAGGATTTGTATATGTACACAATTCCTTACAAAATATACACATCGGCTTACGAAAACCGTAAGAAAAAATGTATGTACACAAATCTTTACGACTTCAAAACCATGAACTAAAGGAGGTCATCCAAGGGTAAGGATTTATGTACATACACAATTTACTACTAGAATATATAAATTGGTACAAAAATAATAAGAATTTGTGTATGTACACAATTCCTTACAAAGTATACATAATGACTTATAAAAACCGTAAGAAAAAAGGTATGTACGCAAATCCTTACGACTTCAAAACCATGAGCTAAATAAGGCATCCAATGGTAAGGATTTGTGTACATACACAATTGGCTACGTGTATATATAATATGGTACAAAAATGATAAGGATTTGTGTATATACACAATTCCTTACAAAGTATATACAATGGCTTACGAAAATCGTAAGGAAAAAGGTATGTACACAAATCCTTACGACTTCGAAACCATGATTTAAATGAGGCATCCAAGGGTAAGGATTTGTGTAAATACACAATTGGCTATACGTATACATAATAGGGCACAAAAATAGTAAGGATTTGTGTATGTACACAATTCCTTACAAAGTATACACAATGGTTTACTAAAACCGTAAGAAAAAAGGTATGTACGCAAATCCTTACGATTTTGAAACCATGAGCTAAATGAGGTCATCCAAGGGTAAAGATTTGTATATATACACAATTAACTACGCGTATACATAATATGGTACAAAAATGGTAAAGATTTATGTACATATACAATTGGCTACGCATATAGTAATATTTTTATTCGAATATTTTTTTCAATTTTATCTAATGTGAATATTTTTATTTTTATATTTATTATTCAAATATTTATTGAACAAATATTTTTATTCGTATATTTTTTATTTTAATATTTATTATACGAATATTTTTATTCGAATATTTATTATATGAATATTTTATTCAAATATTTATTATACGAATATTTTTTTGTATATTTTTATTCGAATATTTTTATTCAAATATTTATTACTTGAATATTTTTATTTCTATATTTATTATTTGAATATTTATTAAACAAATATTTTTATTCGTATATTTTTTATTTGAATATTTTTATTCGTATATATTTTATTTAAATTTTTTATTCAAATTTTTATCATATAAATATTTTTATTTGAATATTTATTATACGAATATTTTTATTCGTATATTTTTATTCGAATATTTTTTTGAATATTTATTATATAAATATTTTTTTCAAATATTTATTATACGAATATTTTTATTCGAATATTTCTATTTATATATTTTTTTTTGAACATTTTTTTTAAATATTTATTATATAAATATTTTTTTCGAATATTTATTATACGAATATTTTTATTCGAATATTTTTATTTTAATATTTATTATATTAATATTTTTTTTATGAAAGGTTTAGTAATCGGTTAAAATTTATTAAAACCGATTTTCAATATAGTTACAATTTTAATTGGACGATCCGTACACTATGCTTTTAATCTAACGGTTGCATTTTCCCGGTCGTTTTTTAGCCGTTCATTAGGCTGCCGGTTTTTGGACAAACCCGAGATTCAGTGTCACCCACTAAGACCTACACATCCACATGGATGCCCTAAAACTGTTGAAAGTGGTGGTAGCAGCTTTTAGTAAAGTTTAAGGATAGGGACAGACTTTTTTATTATATTTTAATTTATAGTATTATTTTAATGATAAAGTATGTATAAAAAATTTAAGTTTATTTTATTTGAAGCTAATAAATTAAATTAATTAAGTTATTTTTTTGAAAATAATAATATAAAACTAAATAATTATTTAATGATTAACAACTATAATGATTACTATTTAAAAATTAATAATTAATATTTTTAACGATTAGATTATAATTAATAATTATTATTGTATTTAAGAAAAAGGTTGATCAAGTTTATCATAGATGAATTGTATTCTAAATTTTATTTTCAATCAAACCCGACCTAACTTGATATATATAAAAAATTAACTTTAAAAATATAATTGTAAAAATAATTTTAGAAATTTTATTATAAAAATAGTTATAGAAATTTAATTGATAATTTTAAACATCTAATTATAAAAAAAATAATTTTATAAATTTAATTAAAAATATTAAAAAAATATTATAGTATTAATTCAAGTCAAGTAAATATTTTTTATTCTAACCTTATCTTAACAAAAATATAAACTTAACCAAACCCAGTTTTTTTTAAAGAAAAAGACATGTTTCGGTTAAGTCGAGTGAAATGTTTATCTTTATCTATTATGTTTAAATTATAAAAAATAAATTTTTTTAATCTAATATTCTATTAATTGATAATGCCAACTCAGCTAAAGTTTTAAATAATAGTATGAATAAATATTAAACATGTTAATATTAGGTAAAAATCACTCAATTTTGTTTTTATTTCTATTTTGATCATTAAACTTTCAAAATAATAAATTTACTCATTAAATTTTATTTTATTTTTTTACCTATTTAATCATTTTGAATTATCTTATTAATATTTTAATATGATTTAATATATTTTATTAATATTAAATATAAAAATTAATTTAAAAATAAAAACATTATATTTTATTATTATTAAATAAAAAATAAAACCCTAAATTCACCCCTTCACTTTCACCCTCACAAGTCACCTATCACTTCGCCGGCATTACCTTCAAAACAATTTTTTTGACAGAATTAAGGAAACAAAAGTTATTCACAAGTTGTATTATAGTGACATTTTTTTTTCTTTTACATCTGTGATTTATATTTATAGTTGGTAGCTTTAACCACTTTCTTTTTATAATATTGTCTTTGAGCCGTTTAGACGACGGATATATTTTTTAAATTTTTAGTGTTTATTTGTAATTTTATATTAAAAATAAAATTTAAAATTAAAAAAATTTAAAGGAAGATGTGTTTTTTAGGACGTACGTTTAAAGTTTAAAATTTAAAATTTAAGGTTAAGTTTTAAAATTTAATTTTTAATGTTAAGAAAAAAAAATGAACCGAAATGAGATAGAAGATTTTTGTCCCTTAGGAACGGCTTGGTATGACGCTCTTTTTTGTTTTTTTTTCATTTAGATAAATATAAATATCATCTCAGTTATGATTTTTTTATGTATATTAAAGTATTTTATTTTTATCTATTCTTATGATACTTTTTTTGTTTATTTTTTGACCTAATTTTTTATCTATCATGACGATAAATTAACGTTTCGTATTATATTCATCATGATATATCTCTTTTTTATGCATTTAGAATCATATAAACTTCACTCCTAGATTATCATAACATTTGGTTTAAATAAAGACAAGAAAATTATTAATAGTTAAAGAATGTTTAGTTTTATTTTTTTCACGTTGATCGGATTTTACGTTAAAAAAATGTTATTTTTAAGAAATTATATTATGGGTAGGTTTCACTACGTTATATGTGGGACTAACCACTAAAATCATCATATCATCATTTTTTTATGTCATATATTTTCTAAAGTGAATCTTTACTCATATTTATTGTTAATTTATTTTAAAAAAATATAATATGAATACGTACTGGATTTACCGATAATATATTTTTTTTATCTTTATTTATATCTTTATCTTCTATTTCTATTTATGATGAGAACCTAATCTCTAATCTTATCATAATGTTATTGTCTTGAAACAAAAATAGCATCCAGATTCTTACCAGATATTCCACGGCTATATGACTGCCAATAAATACCCCTAACACTTCAGCTAACATAAATGCATATCGTTGAAAAGAGTTATGGAGTCTACGGTGGTGCAAGTGACGGAGCGGCGATCGGGCGGATACCTTCCGACTGTTTGGAACCCTCAGATTATCAACTCCTTTGCCACTACCTACTCGGTGAGTGTCTTGTTTATATTCAACTATGATGATTAAAATTTAATGGCATCATCTATTTCTTAGCCTGCTTTTGCTGCATACAGTATGAGGGTGACGGTTGTCGTTTGGAGGAGCTGAAGCAAGCTGCTCGGCTTCTCTTCACATCACTAGAACGACCCGAAGAAAAATTGGACATGATCAACAAAATGGACCGACTGGACATATCCAAATACTTCGACAAAGAGATCAACGAGTTTCTTACTCACCTGAATTCAAATGCTGCCACCGATCTGTTCACAGTTGCCTTGCAATTCCGACTTCTGCGCCACCATGGTTTCTCCGTTACTTCAGGTTCACTAATCAGTTTCTTCATTATACTTCATGTTTTGAGTTTCAACATGATAATGTACTGACGACAGTGAAGGGAAAAAATGCAGATGTGTTTAACAAGTTCATGAACAGTGATGGGAAGTTGGAAGAGAAGTTGAGTGAAGATATAAGAGGGTTGTTGAGCTTGTACGAAGCTTCATACCTAGGGTTTCATGGAGAAGACAACGTTTTTGAGGCCAACGCCTTTGCCACTAAACATCTAAGATTAGCAATGGAGAACTTGAAGGACAAGGATTTAGGTTTAGCAGACCAAATCAAAGAATCGCTTGAAGTTCCATTACATTGGAGGTTGCCTCGAATGGAGGCTCGAAACTTCATCAACATCTACCAAAGAGACGAGACTAAGAACCAGGTTTTGCTGGAACTTGCCAAATTGGACTTCAATCTTTTGCAGTCCATTTACCTCCAGGAGCTAAAGGAGCTTGCAGAGTATTAATATATTCTCTATCTTTTTAATATTTTCAATTCCAGTACCTGTAACTTTGTTTTTTATCTATTATGTCCTTAAAAACAATTAATATAATGAATGAATTGCTGGAAAGATGGTGGAAAGGGTTGAACATGAAGGAGCATGTACCTTTTGCAAGAGATCGGATGGTGGAGTGTTATTTTTGGGCTGTGGGGAGTCTTCCCGATCCAAAGTTCCAGAAATGCAGGAGAAACCTCACAAAATTTGGAAGCTTAACAACAGTATTAGATGATGTTTATGACATTTATGGATCCATGGAGGAGCTTCATCAATACACTGCTGCCGTGAAAAGGTAACTTTTGCTGCTGCTATGACCAGGCATGTTTCCTTTATAAAATAAATAAAAGATTATATCCTTTGTTATAACTCTGCTAAAATTACATGTAGATGGGATTTAGAGGTTATAGAGGAACTCCCAGGGTATATGAAAGTATGCTACAAAGCTATGTACGACCATGTGAATGAAATGGTCGAGGATACCTTGAATTCTACTGGCGTTAGCATCTTACCTTATATCAAGGATCAGGTACGTGTTCGATAATAAAACACAACATGACTGAGTCTTAATTCGATTGATATCATCATCATTATTTCGATACGCATAGCATGTTAATTCGAGTAGAGACTTAAACACATAATATATTTACTGCAGTGGGTGAGTTATGTACAATCGTTGCACGTAGAAGCAGAATGGTTTTACAAAGGATACATGCCAACTTCGGATGAACATTTGCAGAATGCATGGATCTCGATTGGTATTGCTGTTGGTTTGGCCTATGTGTTTCTAGCAGTGCTGGAGGATTCTGGTTCACTCAACCATTCCCACCTGCAATTCTTTGATCATTGGTCTGAATCTGACCTATTTTATTTGCCTTGCTTGATTACCCGACTTTTGGATGATTTAACTACTTCCAAGGTACGTCTGAAATCTGAGATATCAGCTTCTCGTACATTTGAATGAACTGTTTTACAGTAAATAACATAAAAATTCTTATTCTAACTTTAAATGATCGAAGCTTGAGATGGAAAGAGGAGAGATCACAAATTCAATCCAATGCTACATGATTCAAGAATCTGTGTCTGAAGAAGAAGCACGAGACCATGTGAAAGATTTAACGAGTGATTCATGGAGAAAGCTTAACAACTTGGTGGCTCATCCTTCTGGTTTGGCCGGATATGCATTGGCAATGACAAGATGTGTTCAACGAATGTATCAATTTGGTGATTGGTTTGGCATTCAAAGCAACGAGAATAAGGATTGTGTGACGTCTGCTTTGTTCAGACGAGTTTAAAATCTACTATAGGCCCCGGGGGAAATAATAATGTTACAAATAATGTTGGGTTCGAGTCAAGATGTCTTTGTTATTTTCATAAAAATGTTATCTTTTTATGTCATTTTCTTCGTATAATAACAGTTTAACAATAACTTATTTTATACCATGATCAGGCAATTGAAGAAAGATTTGATCAATAAGTACAAAAAATCCTTTGTTGAAGCTTTCTCACAAAAGGGTTTCCAGATATCATCACTAAATATATGACTTCAGTTTAAGTAAACAATTTCATTTTTGCTACATCATGTAATCTGTGACTACAGACCAAACTTCTTCGGCCTTAGATAAGTGGAAGACCCCTGTCGTAAACCAGGCATTGAAACTTGTTGCTGCTGCTTTGCTTTCTTCTCTCTCTCCTTCGCCTTGCTTGCTTTCTCGGTCTCTGCTTGCATCTTCCTCAAATTTTCCATTTCCTCTTCCATGGCACTTTTATTCTCCTTTTGTTTTTTCTTGTGCTCCAATAATGTCGTGTCAGACTCTTTCACAGAGAAGAACATGGGACCTAGTTCGGCCAGCCACTGTGGCTCCACAGCTGAAACGCATTGCATGTACTCTTTTGTTGTCAAAATCAGTTCATGATAAACAACATATTCGGGAGTGTAACCCAAACCGTAAAGAGCACTGCTGGGGTGTAAGTGGCATGGCATTCCATTTCTGCAATTAACATACTCTCCAACGCCCTTCAATCGTGCAGCATTGTGAAAGTAAGCAGAACAAATGGCTTTCCGGATTATGTCCCAATCATATCCGCAGGATGTTAGCGGGATTTTCAGTGTCTTCAGAATATCTAATAGTTGAGACCTCACCTCTCGGGCTTTCTTCAACCCTTTAACATGCAGAAAGTGGTCGTTGCACCAATCCCCTCGATACTGATTAGCTTTCCATTGCTGGTAAACATTGAGCAACGTTAAGTGATCAGATTCTGGCACGAAAAATTTTTCTCTCGCTGCATCACTCTCCTCTGCTCTGTCCTTGGGTCGAAAAAACACTGACGGGACTGACAGCATTGAAACAATTGTCAAAACCTCATCCAAGCATTCTAGCTGTTCGCCCATCAAAAGCATCTTGGCAAGTGGAGGATCCAATGGGAACTCCACCATTTTCCATCCAATGTCAGTCAAGCCCCCTACATTGTTGAGTGCGCCCAGGACCCATAACTGGTACATAGAATTAAGGATGTTTTCCTGTGGTGGTGGGTCCATGAAATCAAAATCTAGCAAGTTTTCTATTTTAAGAGACTTGAGCAGCAACACCACATTGCCTAGGTTGGTCCTTTGTATCTCGGGCACAGGAGCTGGCAGCATTTCATTTAAGTACGCACTCTCTGTATACAGTCTATAGCATGTGCCTGGCCCTGTTCTACCGGCACGCCCCGCACGCTGGTCAGCAGCAGCACGACTAACAGGGAATACTTGAAGTGCATCCATACCCATCTTAGGGTTATAGACTTTCATTTTACCATAACCAGTATCAATAACATAAAAAATTCCATCTACAGTCAAGGATGTCTCAGCTATGTTAGTGGCAACAATACATTTCCGAGCTCCGTCTTCGGCCTTGTGGAATATCTTTGCCTGCAAATCAGCAGGCAACTGGGAGTATATTGGGAGAATGAGTAGTTTAGGAACAGCTTTGCTGGTGGAGGAGATAAGTTGTTCAATTCGTTCCGCAAGGGCATAACAAGCTGCCTCAATCTCATCTTGGCCAGTCATGAAGATGAGGATGTCACCTGGAGGGCTAGTGATATGAATAGTCATTGCCTGCTTCACTGCAGCTTCAACATAATCCTCACAGGGAGTCTTACTGTACAGAATATTGACAGGAAATGTTCTACCAGGAATGTGGAAAATTGGTACACTGCAAAATTTGACAATATAATTACTTACATTAAATTCATTAGAGGAAGAAGATGCCAGCATATGTTGATACTTGATGCTAAAAAAAGACACTTTACCTTCCAAAGAAATTTGAAAATTTCTGTGCATTTAGAGTAGCAGATGTCACAATAAGCTTGAAATCACGGCGTTGAGCAACTACCTTTTTCAATATTCCAAAAAGCACATCAGTGTTTAGTGATCTCTCATGTGCCTCGTCCATTACAATGACACTGCAATATTTGCAAAGTTGTAACTTGTAAGTAAATAACCTAAGTTTCACCAGTAATTCATTTGTCAATTGGGATAGGCAAGAAAAATAGGATATAATTTCTCCTTACCGATATTTGTCAAGATCAGCATCTTTTAATGTTTCACGAAGTAGTACTCCATCAGTCATATACTGTAACATTGAAGAAATAAAAAAAATAGCATGTCATATGATCATATCAGAAGCAAAACACAGCATAGGAAAAAAGGCAATGGTCCAAAAATTTAATTGAGAAACTAATAAATCATTTTTAGACCAAATAAAGGAAAGATGGCCAAACTGCTGGAATTGAAAAGACAAAGATTGGTGCATTCTTCATCCCAAGAGATGAAAATGTAGATAATACTTGAGTGTATAATATTTGACATTTACTTTCTATTTCAACTGAACGACTCACCTTAATTATGGTGTTTGTCCCAGTCACATCTTCAAAACGTATAGCATAGCCAACTTTATCACCCAGATCTGTCTCCATTTCTTCGCTAACTCTTTTTGCAACACTCATGGCAGCCACACGCCTAGGTTGGGTACACCCAACAACGCCATTTATAGTGTACCCATCTTCATGAAGATACTGTGTAAGTTGAGTTGTTTTCCCTGATCCGGTTTCACCTACAACGACAACTACCTGATTTTCTCTAATCACCTGTCAAACATACAACAAGAATAGAATAAGGAGAAGGTCAATAAAAGCTTGGTACTTTAAAAATAATCAAAATGATAGAACCTAGCTAGAAAATTAAAAGAAAAGGGACAAAAATCTTAAAAAATTGCAGGGGGAGGAACTTTTACATTCCTTTCAGACAGCTGCAATTAATCCTTGGATGTGCAACGTGGCTAATAACCACAAGCCACAACCCCAAAGAACAAGTGGCAAGCTAAAGTTGTTGTTTATCTCAAACTTACACAAACATATACTAACAGATAAATGTCAAACCTGCAGCAATTCATCCCGCACTGAATATATGGGCAAGTATTGACGCTGCTCTGCTATGCTTTTGGACATTGCAAATTCACTTACAGCCTCCCCCTTCTTCAAATGCTGCGAAAATTTGGCATCTTCTTTGAAATCAATTTCACCATGTTCACCTACTTCAGCAGTGTCGGCATCAATCTAGCATCCAATGAAGAGAAGGTTAACTGATGCATTATCATTTTTGGTAAAAGAAAATGTCAAAAAATACATTTTATAAAGAATACCTGTTCTGCTGTTTTCTCAACTCCAAGGATATTACCAAGCTTAGAGCCTGCAAGCTCCCAAAATCGTTGGCGAGACTTATTCATGCTTTGCTTCTCATGAATTTCCCTAACCAAACTAGATCCTTTGCGTGAAATTATAGCCATATCCGATGTAGGATCTTTTATGGGCATGACTGGCTCAGCTTGTTTAGTGAAAACAATTCTGCCATCCAAGAATGGAGGTTTTGTATCTGTGACAACAAAATATATAGAACTTTTAGCCATATGTAAGAGCATTTCATATATCAACAGAAATATTAATATCCACTTACCATGTACAAGAAGAATCACTTTGCGTTCGTCCTCATCATCAAACTCAGTTTGCACCTCAGTACCTCTAACAGCTCCAGATCTTAGAAGTTGTCGGTCTTCCCATTGAGCATTATCAGCAGTAAGCTGGGACAACTTTTTGCTCTGAGCAAGGGACATCTTAGTCCCATCCCTTCGAACCTTTTTAGGAGAAGATAAAATTGTTTAGAAATCATTTTATTCAGTAAAGGACAGGTAACAGATTTAAGGAAGAGAGAAAGGACGACAAAAAATGTTCAAACTAGGACCAACATAAGCCAGGAAAATAAAAGTAGATAAAAGTTTCACATTCTACTTATTTTAATATCGAAATATGGAGGGAATTAAAATGACAAATGAATAGCAAGTCCAGTTTAAATCTCTAAAGAACATTTAACCCTAACCACAGTGAAAGAAAATTAATAAACAAAAAGTGTGAAAGGATACTATCTACGGAAGATGGTTTACTTCTTACATCTCATCATTTATGTTAAAGCCGGAACTCAAAGTCATCACGTCTCACTCATCACACTATCATTTACCTATTATTCAGAACTCAATGTCAGAAGACATTAAGAACCCTAAGATCATAGCAATTTTTAATCAGTATCTTCAAATACATGTTACTAAGGTCTTTATTTATCTCAATGAAATAGCCAAACCACGCATATATCTAGATTTGCACAAGCACAAGTTACTAAGATCTTTAATCAACCAACGTTTTACCATAAATGACACAGCATGAAAATGACACCTAATTTGCGCAGAAAAGGTTATTTGATGATACAGCAGTAAAGCAATACCAGTCTTTTTGCCAACTCAGCCTCTTTCTTTTGGAATGAAGCTTCATCCCCAAGAAAAAAAGACGAACTATCAGCATCAAACATGGTGTTTCCTTCTTCTCTATCATACCTACACAAGGATATACCAACAAGGAAAGTTGAGACACTTTTCAACAGAGCTCATAAAGCCCACAAATGAATGGCAGAATCACCATTCACCAT
This sequence comes from Abelmoschus esculentus, assembly GCA_035048815.1. Classification (NCBI taxonomy): domain Eukaryota; kingdom Viridiplantae; phylum Streptophyta; class Magnoliopsida; order Malvales; family Malvaceae; genus Abelmoschus; species Abelmoschus esculentus. Next base: position 18,558,948 of record JAUCBN010000017.1, on the reverse strand, counting down.
CAATGAACAGTAAAAAGACACCTTGTGGAATATCTAATCAAGTTCCCATTTTCATCATAAAGTACAATAAATACATAATTTACCATGCACGGTCTGAATTATACTCCATCTCCAATCGCATACTTTCTGTAATCTCATAATTGTGTTCTTCAGTCAAACCCTTCTTATCTCCATCATCCTAAACAGTAGACAAAACTAATTATGAGCAAAAATTAACATTAACATGTAAAAAGATTAGAGTAAAGAGGGAGAAAGAGAGAAAAAAGTCATTCCACTAACACAGGAAAGATCACTCCATCGAACCACTATCAACTGATTGTTCATTCATTTCCAGAAATATTACTTAAAGAGAGATATTTAAAGAGGGAATAGAGAGAAAAAGAAAAGAAAAGAAGACAATGCCCTATACAGGCTATACTACCTCAAATGACTGAGAATTTTCCCTTGAAAAGCTAAGCTGGTGAGATCTCCGATCATATCTAGAACTTGCGGATTTTGTAGATGCCCCAGAGGCTCGTATTGGAACTGGACTAGGAGACACGTAGTCCCAAGGAGAAGCATTAACTGTTACCAAATTTCAGCACCAATATAAAACAATTTTTATCTTTTAACTAAAAATATTGAAATAAAAGAAGAAAAAACAGTTGATAGCATCAAGAATAAGAAAAGCTTTACTTGCTGACTAACATACCAGTTGAACGAGGAGTGTGGTCTCCCATCCATGGAGAAACTAATCTAGCATCAGGTGAAGTCCCAACAAACATTGGAGCTGGAGAAGGTTGATGGTGCTTGCTACTACCAGAGTAACCATCCCGGTGTGGTGTATCTTGCCATTCCCATCTCCCATCATCCCAATCAGATCTGCCTACAAAGGATTAAGATATGAATTACCTTCTTGCACATCAGCAAGATGCCAAAAAGATAGTATGAATCTATTAGCGTACAAGCTCTAAGCAGCATGTTGATGACATAATAAGTTGCCAAGAACATTTTCAAACCTAAATATGTATTGGTTCCAAGTACAAAGTTTGGATGCATAATCCATCATCCTCATAACACCCAGCCTCAAAAAATGCACAAGTCAAATTTTTGCATGGCAATCCAAATGGGAAACGTTATTCAGAGCTGAAGTACCCAAACATGCATTGGTTTAGTATGAAGTATCACATACCAGGTGTTCGACTTTCATATCTACTTCGGCTTCTTCTATAATCTTCACCATATCGACCATGGGTATCTCTTCGATCGTCATGATAGTGTCTCTTTCTTGCACCCCCATTATCACTTCTAGAATCATTGTTAAAACCTCTTCTCTCCGTACCATGGTCATCTCTCTCATACCTTGGACTCTTAGAAGAGATAGTACGGGAACTCCGGCTAGGTGAAGCTCGAACCTTCAATTCAAAGAATAACAGAATGCATATAAAGGTTTGCTCAGTTTACAGGATAAAAAGTATAACAAAACAAATAAAAGAATAATATTGACAGCAAGTTATTCACATACATCTGAACTCCTATGTTCTCTTGAGCGTGGAGTAGCAAAAGTATCATCATTCCCTCTATCCACAGTAATCGTGCTTTCTGCAATATAGCAACAACAAAAATAAAAATTGAGTAATAGAAGAAAGAAAACATAAACAAAGGAAGAGCGTGAAAAAGTAGAAAATGTCCTTCAGACAGAAGGAAACCTAGAAGCTTGTTAAAACAAGGGATTACCAGAGAAAAGAATCACTATATTTAAAACAACCCCCCACCCTCAAACCACCAAAAAAAAATCCCCCAGACCCCAACCCTTTCTTCAACACAAAAAGCAAATGGAGCAAAATGATTCTCATAGCTCTAAACCAGAAGGTAAAGGAAGCATGAGTTGGAAATCCATCTCGAGTCTTAGATGTCAAAGGTGGTCATCAGCATGAAACCAACTGGGCTGTACCACTTCCTCCATAAGTTAGGCTGTCCTCATACTATGCCTCAAAGTCAACGATACAGGTTATAAATCCACAGAGAGAATAGAACATCTTGCTCAGCAAAATACATTGGACAGTTTGTGGATGGAAGGTAATGAAAAACAATCAGAAATCATAACAGATCATGCCTACCCTCTGTACACTTATGTACCAACTTAACTATTTTACAGGATGAATTGTCAAATACTCAAGCATGCACTTAATGCAACCTTGGGGGAGTGGCAATACAATCTTCTAATAAGTAGCATTTGATTATTCAATTATGTTGTTACTTCCCGTAAGAGTTTTACATGGAAGATGAAAAAAATTAAAGAGAGTAAAACACTCAATTTCTTAATTAAGACGAAGTAAAAGAATAGATTACCGGCATTAGCTGTTATACAAGCTGTCTTATTGCGATAGTGTCTGCTAGTGTGGCTTCGGCTATCATTTGTAACATGACTTCTAGGCTCTTCAGAAGATTCAAAACCCTCATCCACGTCAAGAGATGCTGCAATGGAGATGTTTTTTTCTTTAGGAACCTTGAATCCATCATCAACTTTAGAATGCCCTTGCTTCTCTTTAGCACGAAGATCCAAACCTAATAACATTAAAAAAACTCAATCAACAAACAAAAGGCTAATTGGAGGCAGAAATACCTAAAAGAAATATTCAACTAAAAGCAGTAATGGTATACACGAGAAGAGAAAAAAAAAACTAGATGTTACAAATAATCAAAAACTTGAAGTTGAATGTTCCTTGCACATTTAGGCAATTGAGAAACATGCCATTGCTTCCTTTTTCTAGACAACCAGATAATTGACTAGAATCGTGATTCATGAAAAGGCATCAAAGAAAAAGAGTGGTAAAAGTATCTGACGAACAAAACCATCAGAATAGAGTCATAGACTATACACTCCATGGAATAGAAGCAATTATTACAGAGAAAGATGAAGAAGGGCCCAAAAACCACCACTAGAAAAACAAGCCGCTGTCCAAAGAAACAGAAACAAAGTATAACACTTCTAATATATCAAATCGTTAAAAGTTTCACCACTTCTATTATTTGATCTTCACAAGTTATAACACAATCAAACTCCAGACAATTCCAATCAATCTTCACATGGCATTAAATTTTATAACCTACACAGAGCATGAGTATGATATGGCATAAAATACCTAAAATAGATTTCTTGGTAGCAGGAGCTATATACTCGTGTCTATCCTTTGGAACAAACAATCCACCACCGCCACGGTCATTGCCGACCTCAGGTTCCAAGATTTCCACCGTCTTATTCACATCAAAAGGCTGTTTTTAAAACATTAAAGAACATCAAACTCCAAAATCTAAAACATAGACTTCATATCCAAAACAAAAATAATAAGTAACCTACCTCCATCGACGAGCTCAGAGAAAATTCACAGATTATAATGTAACCTGAAAATACAATTAAAGAACAAGGTTTATACTGATTTAGGTAAACGAAACCCTATTCACCCAGTAATGATTAAAACAAAATAAAGAACACTATTTAAAGGAAAATCTTTTAGGGAGAACTAAAACTTCAAGTTGGTTTTGACAAAGAGTTAGGGATTTCAAAAATAAAAGCTTAAATCAGGATGCCCTAAGCCGAGGCCGAGAGGGATTCTTTTTCTGTTTTTTTTTTTTTTTTTACGGAATTTGTTGAAATTCAGACGCGGACGATTTTTTAATAAAAAATGAGATAATAATAATAATAATAATAATAATAATTTAACTCCGTATACGACGGCGTTTCTTAACCTATGTATCACAATATTTATTTGGCTTAATATACAGATTGGCTCCTAAACTTGGTAAATTTTAATAAATTGGCCCTTTAAAATTTTAATCAAATTAACTCCTAAACTTTATAATTTTTCAAATTGATCCTAAATCTTTTAGGTCAATTAGCCTCTAAACTTGACAGTTTTTGTAGAGTGAACCTTAAATTTTGTTATTTAATTTTTAATTTTAACTATAATAAATATTTATTTATTAAAATAATTAACATGATTAGTTTAATATATTATCTAAATAATATTAGATAACTTAAAATAATTTAATTTTTAAAATTAATTAATATAATATGTGTTATTATCTTAATAATCTACATGCCACGTGAGACTAAAGTTATTAATTTTTCTATTGAAGTATTATCTTATTATGTGAGATTGTTAATTAATATAATGTGTTATTATCTTAATAACTTGATAGAAGTAGTATCTTCACTTTTAGACAACGACATCCTAATTGAACATCCTAACTTGATAGAAGTATTATCATTAATGTAGCAGGTTAATAGATAAAACGTAAATAATTAGTTATATTGTATCGCAGATGATATTAGTCGCGTGTTTATTAAACTTTTAGGATTAAGAGTACAATGAAAACATAAATTTAAATACTTTCTATCATTTTATGTAGGGGTGTTTAAATCCGGGTACTTAGGTATTCGGGTACCTAAAGTACTGGGTACCCGAAAGTTCGGATAGTTAAAAAACGGCTATGTTTTAATCCGGATTTTTCGGATAACGTATATATAAACAAGTAAAGTTCGAATTTTATCAACTCAAACAAACAAATTTATTATTTACAATGTTTCCCTAATTTATTTATTTTTTTTGAAAATAAAGTTTGAGAGATTAGAATTTAGGAATTAAGTTGCTTGATTTAAGAATATAGTGAATATAAAGATATTTTATTTAAATAATAATTATATTTAAAATATTAACAAAAATAAAAAATAGAAACCGGGTACCCAAAAAATTTTAAGTATTTTGACCCAGGCTCATCCCGAGAAATGACGGGCCAGATACCAGACTCGAACCTAAAAATTTTCCGAGTAAATACCCGATTATTTATGTTTAAGTATCGGGTCGGGTCAACTAAATCGGGTATTTTTAACGCCACTAATTTTATGTCATATAATTATTATAACGTACAAGATCACCAGACAAATAATTAGCTATTCAAAAGTTGAAATCACAGGCTGAACAGAACATACATGAAACAGCAACAGTAGACTCATTGGCAGGGAATTCAAACAGAAGGAAGTTTCTATCTTTTGATTGTCTCAGAAGTTTACCAGTTTCAAAGCAGAAACTAGACAAGTAAACTTCTTGGGTGAGTCATAAATTATTAGAAGAAACAATACATGTCTATAACATGTCAAGGAAATCATCGGATGATGTTTTTCGATCATCACATTGCAGAGTAGGTGAAATATTGAGAATTTATGCCATTAGACGTTTTTTTATCATTGAAGCAGCCATCTACAGACTTCCCCCTCTCAGTGCAAGCACGAGATGAAGCACAGAGCCTCCCTCGATATTGTATTCACGAGCGGTCTTGTCATCTGCGAGCTGCTTGCCGGCATAAATGAGCCTGCAACCATGGAACAATTCAAGTGAAATTAGACATCACGCAAATGCGAACAACTAAAGCCAGGTGCTTTATACACATACTCAACAAGCATATGACAAGGGCGAATATGCACAGAATTTAAACCAAGATAACAAGTTAAAAGGAAAACATAGAAAACTAGATGGCTACCTTTGCTGCACAGGTGGAATTCCTTCCTTTTCTTCGACGCGTTCTTTAATCCGATCAATGGTATCAGTTGGTTCAATATCAATCTCGATTTCCTTTCCGGTGAGAGTCTTAACCTTTATCATAGTTCCTCCCCTAAGCCTCAAAACCAAGTGAAGAGTTGATTCCTTTTGGATGTTATAATCAGCAAGAGTTCGACCATCTTCAAGCTGTTTGCCAGCAAAAATCAATCTCTGCTGATCAGGAGGTACTCCTTCCTTGTCCTGCAAATACGAAAAAAAAAATGGAAACGAGTAAAACACAAGATGCAAACATTGTTCACAAATGTTATTATTACATTGTATCGTAATATAAGGGTGACCATCACCATTCATTGTTGTCTAATGATAATACTTCCAGCATTTCATGGAATATTTCAAATCAAAGCTTCTTAAGATACAACTTTGGTAATAACTTTTCCAACTAAAAACAATAAAGCATCATTTACCCACTCTGTTAAATCGCAGGAAAGCTATGAACAAATCAAGAAGACAGAGATATCACAATCATGTTTAGATGGGCAAGCTTTCGCCATTGATTTTCAAACTATCTAATCCTAAATAAATCTGAATACTTTCTTCGTTTTACAAAATAAAGTTAAGAATTCGAAGCATTTCGATTCAGACTTAGCAGCATCTAGTCAATTAACCAAACTCACCAAAAAGGAAATCAAACTAATTCCTTATACCTCATTCGATCTTTTTATTCTTTCAAATTTCTTCTCGTTCTCTGTACCTCGGAAACATCTTAAAACCTAGCTACAGTTTTCCTACACATATTTAGAGTTGTTTTCCCTTATCGGTTACTTCACTTTCTCATCGAAGAAACACAAAATCAACTACAACAATAGCACCAGTAGTTCCTTCAAAAAAACAGATCAAACGGAAAACAAAGAGAGGGAAAAAGAAGTAAGACCTGAATCTTGGCCTTGACGTTATCGACGGTGTCGGAGCTCTCAACCTCGAGAGTAATAGTCTTCCCTGTAAGCGTTTTCACAAAGATCTGCATGCTTTTCCTATACAGAAAACTTCGTCAAAAAATTGTTTGGCAAACAATTATTTTATTATGCTCAGTACCAATCTTTTAAAGGGAAATGAATATTTGTATAAAAATAGTGGTATGCGTAGCGTCGAATAGGAATCTCCAAAATCTGTATTCTATTAAAGTTAGGAATTTTCTCAGTGGTAAAAAAAAAAATATTAGATGAAACTTGTTTATTATCGATAATAATTTTAATTAATTAAATTATTTTTAATATACAATTATTATATAATTATCATTTAATAACGTGATAAACAGATAAAATTAGTTATGTTTAAAATATTATATATTTTTAGATGATCATCAATGATTAATAAAATTAATATAATATTAAATTTAATCTTCAATGTTTATATATTAATTTAATTTTAAATGTAATTCTTAACATTTAAATAGTGTGTTAATTTACTTCTAAGTAAAAAGAAAAGGCTATGGAAAGGAAGTCAAAGAAGATAAAAAGAGAATCTTCCTGGTGGGAATACCAGGAGGACCAATAAAGAATAACACTCTTGATATTGTTTCGATCGAACAAATGGATTCGAAGATAGAAAAATGGAAAAGTCAAATATTTATTTAACATTTTTTTATTAATTAAGGAATCGAAATAAAATATTAAATAAGATTTATCAATCGGTTAAATAATAAAAATATTTATATATTTTTATTTAAATTTAAATTTTAATATTTATTTTAAGAATATTATATCTCTTTTTATTCATAAAATAAAATCTCAAGACAATTATGTCGATGATTTCATAATTTTATTTAAAGTTGGTGTTTTTATTTAAAAATAATATCTTTTACTTTAAATTACTTCACATATACGTTATTATGCATTTATTAATATAATATATTGTTATACATTATTAATTATTTAAAGACTTTTAAGTAATTATAAAAAAATCTCAAGAACTTAATTAATTAATTATATTTTAATACAAAAATTAAGAAAAATAATTTTATAGACTTTTCTTACCGTTTAATCTATGATATTATCTAATTAAATAAAATTATATATCTTTATTGTTTATACAATATTTTTTAAATTAAAATCTATAAATCATTTAAAAGAGGATTTTTTTTGATACATTAAAAGAGTATTTAATTTTTATTAAAAATAAACATAAATAGATTGCGTGATTTTATTTAATCGATAAAAACATGAAGCGGTGTGAATAGTCTATTAATTACTCTCTTCATTTTATTTTAAAACGAGATTTATAACGTATTGAGTTCTTAATAATTTTAATAATTATTAAAATCTTATTTAAAAATTTTAATAATATGTTAACGGTGTTTAGTATTGTATCACCCATTTTAATTTTTTAAAAGAAATTATAATTAATTTGAATTAAAAATTAATATTATTTTTAAATTTTAATATATAAATTTTATACTTTATAAATTTAATTGTTTGTTGGTAATTTATTTTACAAATTTTATTTCCATAATTAAAAACTATTCAATTTAATATTTTTTATAATTTTAATGCTTTTTATATGTTTTAAAATATCAAAATTAAGATCATTCTCACACAATATGTAAATATAGAACTATGATGAAATTAATACGATATATAATTATTATAAATAGTATTATACAAATTTAAACATTATATCATAAACTTAGGAATTTCGAGTTTTTTTTATTTCATTCCCACATGAAGTTAGAAATTTATGAAACTGGTCACTTATTTTTAAATAAAATAATCAAATTATATTATTAAAATAAAACTAAAATCAAATTAAAAAATATGCAATTATATTTTTTTTATTATGTTATTCCTTCGTTAAATCTTAACGATATATGATTATATTATTTTTATTTTAATAGATACGTAATATATTTATTAAAATAAAAAATATAATGACTAAATCTATAGTAATCCCATAATTAAGTGGCCTACGCAGTTTCCCTTATTAAAAAGTCTTTGAATTTCAGCCTTCAATGCTTTACCAAATATCATGACGCGAGCATTAAATTTGGTATTAAAAGGGCTAAACATTATGGTATAATGATAAATTAAACTCAAAAGGTTTATACCTTTGTCAATTAGGTCCTTATTCATTTTGCATGTTGAATTTGACCATTAACTTTCATGAATGTATTACAAGGTCAAATTGACAAAAATAGTACCAAATTTGTTTATGTTGTAGATTTTGATAAATTCAAAGTTAATATATTAAATTATTATTATTTTATTCATACCATATTTATGTAACGTTGAAAATTATCATACAAATTGTAAATAAATCGTTCATAATTAATAATAATTAGGAGTGTTTAAATCCGGGTAGTCAGGTATTTGTGTACTCGATACTTCGAGTACCCGGAAGTTCGGGTAGTTAGAAAAATGACCTATGTCTCAACTCGGATTTTTCGGATACCCGGTACTTCGGGTAATCAGGTACTTACATTTTAATTTATTTTTTATAAAATTTAAATTTAATTCTAAAAATATATACAAATATAAAAGTTCGAATTACATAATCTAACATTTAAGTATAAAATTTTAAAACTCTAGTTACATAATTTAAACATAAAATTTAAGCTCTAATTCGAATTAAAATATAAGACGTAAGAAAAAAATTCTAAATATTTTTAATTAGTTTAATTTATTTTAATGTACAAAAATTAAAAATTTAAATAGTAAAAAATATTTAATTGATTTTCATCTTGGTTAATGCACATACAAAACTAACATATATATAAACGAGTAAAGTTCGAACTTTATCAACTCAAACAAATAAATTTATTATTTTATAATAATTTTTTTTCAATGATTCCCTAATTCTTTTTTTAAAATAAAATGAGGGATTGAAATTTAAGAATTAAGTTATTTGATTTAAGAATATAATGAATATAAAAATATTTTATTTAAATAATAATTATATTTAAAATAATATATATGTACATATATATATAAGAATCAAGTACCCGAAAAACTTTTAATATTATGACCCGAGACCGACCCGAGAAATGACAGACCAGGTATTTGACCCAAACCTAAAAAATTTTACAGATAAATACTCGATTATTTATGTTTAGATAATCGAGTTGGGTCAACCGGGTCGGATGTTTTTAAACCCCCTAATAATAATCCCACAATATTTTCAATTTTACTAATTATTATCCTAAAGTGTTTCCACGGTATTAGATGCCGCCTACGAGTATTCAAAACATTTCTTTAATGTTTTCACCTCCCACGGACTAAAATTGTAAAGATACAAAGACAAATATAATTAAAGATATTTGTATAGAATATTATCCATTCAATGTAATTAACAATTAACTCGACTTGAATTTCATCCGAACGAGAAAATTTTAACCTTCTATACATTGATCATTTATGTATTTTTTTAATTTTATATTTAATATAAATTTTATTACTGAATACCTTTTAAAAAAACATCTCAAATAATAAATACAAGTTTTTATACGGTGGGAAGAGCTCTTATAAATATTGTGACATAGTTTTTTTTCCTCTCAAAGTATGGCTCTTCCCATATTTCTTGAACTAGTATACTTGCTATAATACCTTAAATTCGACTTTAAACTATAATTATAAAAATACTCTAAGAAATTAATTCAATAGACTCTGACTTTAGATATTTTAAAGATTTTTTAATAAACTATATTCATAATCGAATTTTGTTGAATCTTAAGACACTATAATAAATATAATATTTTAACAATTAAAATGGTATCCTATAGATATATTTTAATGAAAAATAACCTTTTAATTTACTTATATTTAAAAAAATGGATTTTTGATCTTTTATTTCGTTCCTTGTAATGTGTTTGTTGTCATATATTATTGGATATAATTAATCAGTGCACGTTCTCTTAAACACATTAATATTCATTTTTTTGAATTAAACGCAAAGAAAATGTAATTTTAAACCAGAATTAAATTATTTTTTAAATCTAATTTTTATACATTGTTAAACTATTTACATTCTTATCAAGTCTTTAAATTAAAGATATTTATATTTTTATTAAATAGATAAATATTTTTATTTTTAGGGTAAATTTTTAGATTTAAACTCATATAAAATGAGGTAAAATGAGTATTTTTAGTCATTTAATCAATTAATAAATCTTATTTATTGAGTATATCCAAATTTATATTTTTCAAATGTTTTGATAATAAATAAATAATATCAACTGAATTAAAAATCGTTCCTATATTTTTTTTAGATGTTTGAAATAAATGCATATAATATGTTGAAAATAACCTTAAACTAATTTTTTAAATCAATTATAGTTGTTATAATAATATTTGCTTTAAAATATACTTTTAATTATTAAATATTAGTCATTTAATCACTGTATTATCAATACCGATACTCTTAAATACATAATTTATGCTCTAAACTAAATAATTAAATAAAGTAGATGGGAGGTTACATTATATAATAATTTTTAAACTGCTCCTAAGTAGATGAATGAAGCAACACAATTAAACTAGAATTTTAATTGACAAACCACTGGTCGTTCATCTTCCTTTAACTAACGCTTAAAATATTTTAATAAAATAAAAAATACTTCGCAAAGCCCAATATTTGTAGTTGAACTAAAACCTACTTCATTTAAGACATATTTTCATTTTATTATTATTAGTGGTAGATAAGATCAGGTACCTGACCAAATTAAATAGTATTAATTTTAGTTTCGAAAATTATCGATTTTTGAAAATTAGAACCAGTTTCAGTCCCGATTATAATGGGTCCTAAATTTTAAGAATTGGTCTTATTACTGTAGGTACCGGTTTCAATACCGGGTACCCGGTCAATTAGTTTACTCTTAAAAAAATAAGTAATTGGAGAAAATAATCAACCACCAATAATAATATTAAATAATAAAATTAGAATATTATAGACTTGAAAATTAAAGTTTTAAAACTAGTCATACTCATAATATTCATATATAAAGAGAAAATTTGATAAGAAAAATAAATAAAAAATCAATATTGGATATTTGGTATTGGTCCCGTTCTTATTGGTACCCATCGGGTACCGGATCCAAAAAATCAAAATTCAATCTCGGTCTCGGTTATGACCGTGACCTAAATTTTGGATCCAGTCTCGGTCCAACTGAAACCAATACCAGATAAAAATCTATTTGGTTTTATCGAATCCAGAGCCGGATAATTAGATTTTTTTACCCACCCCTAATTATTATATTTTATTACGTTATTTAAATTAAATTAAATATTAAATATAACATTGCATATTTTTATTAATAATTTTTATGCATTGTCTGAAAACATTATTACATAAAGTAATCTTAAAATTTTTATTATGTTACTCAATAGCAACTCTGATTATTAAACATAAAAGCTAAAATAAAAAGATTATGATAAATTAAATGAATTGTTTTTTATACAATATTGATTTTTTAAAATTATATAAGTTGACTACAAATATTATTTTTAATTTTAACAAATCCGAGATATTAAACATAAAAATAATAATAGATGATAAATTTAAATGAATTATTATTTTATATTATAGTGGTATATTTTTAAATTGATTAAATATATTGTTATTTTAGAATTTTGTATATATGAGTTTTGGCGACAAGATCCAAGAGGTATCGGAAATAGTTGACAGAATTTTAAAAAGATAAATTTCATTTATTAGTCATTAAACTTTAAGTATAATCTATTTTGATCATTGAATTATAAAAATTTTAACAGTTATATAAATAGATAAGATATTTTTATCACTCTATCATACAAATCGATCAATAATATCAGAATCGAAGGAAACGGCCCACGTTTAATTTTTTTAAGTCCGTTAAAAAGCACAATAAATTAAACAAAACTAAACATTTTCTGGAGAGTTCGTTAAAAAATCTAAACAATAAAAAACAAAAATCCGAAAAGACAAACAATATATCTTAAAATTAGTCTCATCAAACGTATTTCAAAAAAGGTCAAAATATTATATAGCGGAAGATTTGGATGAATTTCCATTGATTTTGAATGAGTTTCTTAAAAAACGAGTCTGGTGAGGAAGAGATAAATGAAAAATTAAATAGTGAAAAATATTATTCTGAAAAAATAAACAATATATATCAAAACTAATCTCATTTAACGTATTTCAAAGAATGTCAAAGTATTATATGATTGAAATTTTGGATTAATTTCGGTTGATATTGAGTTTTAAAAAAAAAATAAACCTTGAAACTAGTCTCGTCAAACGTATTTAGAGAATATCAAAGTATATAGGATCAAAGATTTAAATGAATTTTCGTTGATTATAAGTGTGTTTCTTAAAAACAATCTCGAGAAAGAGAAGGAAGAGAGAAATACAAACATATTAATATTGATCTTGTCCTTAACAATAATCGTCAACTATCAACAAATAATCGATGATGATAGTCGGAATAAATTTAAGATTCTGTATAAAAGAAGGGAAGGTAACAACTGCATAACAATGATTTAATGATCTAATAACAAAAAACGACTTAAAAAAAATTTAAAGTCTTAACTCAAACCTTTTATAATTCAATGACCAAAATAAGATAATCCCTAAATTTTAGTGACTAAAAAGTTAGTTTCTCCATTTAAAGTCACCATCATTTATGTATTAAATCACTTTCCTTAAAACCAAATGTGGGTCAAATAAAAATAATAAAGAATATGGTGGTGGAATTATAAACATGGAAAATACAAAGTTTTTCAAACTGTTCTCCACTTGTGTTTCCAAACAATTAATGTGGATATTTATTAGCATGATTTTCTATTATATTTGAATTCTTTTTTCTCATTTTTTTTTCTCCAACAATAAATACGTGGAAATGTTATTAATTCGTCGGTGTGGGTATTTGTTAATTTTAAATCCGGAAACGTTAATTATATATACATAGAAAGGATCAAACATATTAAAAAAATTACACATATAAAGGTCAAATTTTCTTATTAGTCCATATATTTTGTGTAAGTTTTAAATTTAGTCCATGTAATTTATTTGGTCAATTTACAATAAATTTAGGGTTTAGAGGGTTAATGTTACGGTTCAAAGATTTATATTTTAGATTTTAAAAGAAATCGTATAAATATTTTTTACCCAATTCGTATATTAAAATATAACTCGTTAAAATTGGACTTATTTCTTATTAACAATATTTTTTTTATAAAAATAAAAAATATTACCTAAAAGTAATTTTCAATGAAACAAACGTGGAATGCTCTTAATTTGAAGATATTACTACTATATAGAGAGGGTAATATATATAGTAAATTTCTCATTTTTTAAAGAAATTATTAATTAAATAATTGTACCTTTAAACACCTATTAATAACCACCTAAATAGATAAGGAAAGAAATAAATGAAACAAATAAATTAGGACCAATAATTTAATCACTGGGTTTATTTTCTTAAATCAAAATTTAATTTAATTTAATAGTAATTAATAACACCAATTATGACCTTCCATTTTGTTTATTTTTATTAAAGAACGTAACTATAATATTCGCTACAACACTTATAAATGACTCACATAGATCTATATTTATTGTTGCATTAGCAAGAAGAAAAAAAAGAACTCTGTTTTCTCTGTCTCGAGAAAGAAGAATCTGAAGAAGCTCTTTGGCTATGGCTGCCGACGTTAGTTCTTCACACAGAGTTTTAAGTGGGTATAAGGATGATCTAACGGCGGGGAATGAATCTGTTGGACCGAAACCAATGGCTTTGATTACTAGAGACTTGCTTGGCGTAGGAGGTGGTGGCTCCGCCTTGATCGGCACAAAAAATGATCAATCAAAGGAGCTTGACCTCGATCTTCATGTCCCTAACGGTTGGGAAAAGCGCCTTGACTTGAAGGTACGCACTGTTTCTTAAAATCATTAATGGAAGTTTAATTTCAAATTTCTTTGTTATATGATTTTTTAACAGTTGATTTCAGTTGTGAACTTGTCATAATTTTATTCTATATATTAATCTGCTGTTAAATCATTTTTCAAAACTTTTTTTAATCAATTTTCTTCGTTGTTAGGCGATTGTTCTACTATCATACTTTTCTAGAATTAATATATATTTATTTGAATGATTTCTCTGTTCTGTTTGGATTCTGAGAAAATGACGAATGAATCGGGAAATTAAAACAGCTTTCACTCTAAAGAAATTCAATGCACTTTTGTTTCCTCATTTATTCGTTTTACCTTGTAATTAATGTATGATACATTTAATATTTTTTGAATTGTTGCAGTCTGGTAAAGTTTACTTGCAAAGATGCAATTCAACAAATTCTTCATCATCATCCGATGAGATTAAGCACAAAACTAATCAAACAGTGACTAAGCTTCAAGATTTAAATTTCCCGGCTTCGCCGTCGCCTTCCTCTAAACCTTTGTTAAACCTATTTGATGAGACCAGCTTGGAATTGAAATTAGTCTCTTCAACATCATCGTCGTCGAGCAATTACCAGAGCGTGTGCACCCTCGACAGAGTAAAATTCGCTCTCGAAAAGTTAGAGAAAGAGCCGGTGAAGAAGCGAACATCACCATCGTCGTTGTGGAGGTTGCCTTTATCGCCCACGTATTCTTCATCCTCGTCTTCGATCAAAGATTCACGAAAAGGTGAATTGGGAGATGAGAAACTTATGTCGCCGATGGCGACTGGTTGCCCCGGTTGTTTATCCTATGTGTTGATAATGAAACATAACCCTAAATGCCCTAGATGCAATACCATTGTTCCTATTGCGCCGGCTGCTAAGAAGCCTCGCATTGATCTCAATATATCAATTTGAGTGACTTTAATATCAAATGTTGTCACAATAATTTTATAAATAATAGATAAATTAGATCTTCAAGAAAATCCGGGTACATTTATATTAGATGGTTAAAATACGTATAAACATATATTAAGGATAAAATTTTTAAACTATTAAAACATGACGGTTGTGATAATTGTTTGTTTTGTTTTATTATATTAAATTACATTTTTTATCTATATATAATTATGGGTGTTTATCTAATGAATCGATTTCGAGTTGGACAATCTTCGACTCATACTCATTAAAAAATTTATTGCTTAAACTCATTAAAATTGTGTTTCAACTCGTTCAAGTAATCTTGTATAGCTAGACTTTGTGTGTTCAATTAATATAATTTTGGGCATTTATCATTTATGTACTATTTATCTAACTTTATTTTTTTTTCATTTTTTGGCTGTCAATTTCAATATTATTCAAATTTACCCTTTGGTTTGGTTAGATTTAAAATAAATAAAAAATATGGTTGTGACCTATAAATGTCTGAAAACTGCCTTCAACTACACTTTGTGAAATGATGATCTTTATTATGGTTGCTGCATGAAGATAATTAAAGGCCCTTTACTAGACCAATTCATTAATATACCTAACGCATAATAAATGACTATTTAATTTTCTTTCCACCTAACTTCTAATTTCAGTTTATAAATTTATGTTTTCATATCGATACCGTTTTTTTTAATAAATATAATAAATTAAATCAAAAAAATTATTTCATAACGGACTTTTATATATCTAATTTGAATGGTAAAGAAATACCTCCAATTAAGTCTTCATCATACATATGTGCTTACGTCCATTTCTGAAGCTATTTATTAGAATTTTATTTTAATAATTAAAATTAAGAAAAATAAAAGTCTTAGTTAACTACAAAACAAGGTTGAGTCTAGTTAATTAATAATTTTTAGGGGAAATCCCATAAATTAATTAAAACCAAGGAGTAGTCTAATCTTAATTAATTTTCTCAAAAATATTGAATAGGTAGGTGAGCCTAATCAAAGGCATAAAAGATGGGACTCAAATAATTTGCAGCTTTTTAGATCCCGTAAGTGATCAGTTTCCGACTGGTCAAAGGAATTCTCAGACTTAACTCTTCCTTTGCATTATTATATTTTTATTAAGAGAATTGAATGTGAGGTAAATAATACTCGATTTATGTTTATTAAATAATTTTATTATTTAATTTAATATATTACTTGTTAAATTTATTAAAATTTTAATGTTATTTTTTAAATATAAGTAAAATTTAGTAATATTATTAAAGCTTATATAAGTATACGAATTCAAAAACAAACGTATTATGGAGATAAATAAACAAATTTATCACGATAGAGTTAAAGATAAAATTAATATTCAAATATAAAATTATTTTTAATTTCTCAACAATCTTTAATAAATAACAAAGAAGAGGTCTAAAAGGTTTATGAATTTAAACTTTCAATCGTATTTTTATATGAAAACTTATTTTTTCTACTATTATATGTAATATAAAATAATCGTACAAAAAAATTAATAAAAATATTAATTATTACAATTTAATTTCTTAGTAATACAATCAACTTTTTGATTTAGGAAATACAAAATATTTTAAAATTTTGAAACTAAATATTTATTATATAAATTAACTAACTTGTCATTGATTTTTTTTAAGGTCTCAATGATTATCTATTTTTTTTCATAGTAGTTGGCCATCATCTTCTCCATGACTATTTATTTTCGGTGCGTGGTCGTCACACACGACGTTTTGCCTATCAAATTAATAATAAAATTAATATTTTTAAAGATTTTTTTAAAGTTTTATTCTTTTTTAACTGATAATATTATGTAAATTAATTAACAAGTAATTGACTATTTTAAGTTTTATTCCTTTTTAAAACATGTCACGTGTAATAAAATAAAAAAACATTAATATTTTTATAAAGAGATACCTAGAGGCAATATTTTTATCAAAAATGGATCATTATGTTCACGTCTTTTAACTTTTTTTTATTTAAAAAAACAATAAAATAAAATGTGATATCTGTTTATAGATATTTTTAACGTTTAGTAATACGCAAACACTATATAAACAAAGTGATTGAACTCGTATCTTTTATGAAGAACATTATCCACTTAAACACTCGTTAAGATCAAATAAACCTATCTATTTAAATAATAACTCGAACAAATTTCTTAAAAAACCCAAATATAGTATAGTTGTCAACGAAATTAATATTAGTTGTTCAACTACAAATAACTCTACATTTACTAACACATTTATGATGCATTTGATATAAACTTAATAGTTATTGGTGATGCATCATGTTTCCACTATCATTCAAAAAGATGAGTTGGCACAGTCAAAGTACATCATGTGTAATAAAAAAAACATTAACATTTAACGAGTTCTTTAACCCAAGCGGTTAACGGAACAGTTGTTGTTCTTAGAGGTCACGGGTTTGAGCATCAACGATGTCGGTAGAGTGATTGAGCGATCAATGTCAAATGGTGGAAATTATATTCTAAAACATATACTACTGTAATCACTATTAGCTTGTTAAAAAAAACATTAACATTTTTATAAAAGATTGTTTTGAACAAATTTTTTATCGAGCCATAGTGAACCAAACAAGTAGAGATCATCTTTCCCTTAATTATGTTTTTTCTTACGTCTTATATTAAAAAATTTTAAAAATAATTTTTATATTTTAATCTTAATTTACATCATAAAACCTAAAACTTATCCATAAAAAATATCCTACCTCTATTTTTAAAACATTAACTATAATTCATTACCTTGAACTTTAAACCTACTAATTTAAAGTTTTTATATCAAAAGTTTAATGTTTTTGGTTTTCAATTTTTTAAATAAAAATATTAATTTGAGAAGCCAAACTCTAAACAAAATTAAAACCCATATCAACATAAATTATTTTATAATGTTCTACTAATAAACCAAATATTTTAGTTGCTTTTAATATCATCATCATATGATTTAAATAAAAATATTATAAATAATATATAAATTTAAAAATAAAATTAAAATCCATATCAACATAAATTATTAATTAGTTTCTATGGAACAAGGGTGTGACAGAAGAGAAAGAAACAAAATAAATAAAATTTTAAGGTCTAAATTATTATTGTGCCAATTGAAAAAGATGTCACCTCAATTTTTTAAAATCAATTGATAATTTTATAATTTTTATAATCGAGTGATTAAAATAAATTTCATTAACAATTAAGTAATTATTGGCGTGATATATTCTTTATTTTATTTAAAGAAGTAATAATTTCGAATTTCAAATCAAAAGTGTATATAATACTAAAAAATACAAAACACAAAATTATTTATTTTATCAATAAAATAATATTTTTATGGAGAGGTGCATTAAACTTTAATTATTATTTTAGTAAAAAAATTTAATTATTATAAATAGTTGTATTGGGAGGCCGAGATATTAGCTGCCAGTCCGAACCAACCGTACTTGGACTTGGGCCAAGAACTTTCGAAGACAGATAAACCCTAAACCCTAGCATTATTCTCCTCACTACAGAGTGCAGACCCTTATAAATTTCGTATTTCTATCTAATTCAGAAAAAAATTTAAAAATTCGCCATGGGGAAAGGGAAGGGCAAGCAGCGGAAGAAGATAATTCTGCCGCCGGAACTCCCACCAGAAATAGCAGAAGATGAAATTGAAGTCTCCGATGAGGATCTCCAATTTGTGGGTGAAAACAAAGACTACGCTGGCTTCGTCTCCCGATTGGATACTCATTCTATTAATAAGTCTCATTCTTCTTTCTTTCATCAATTATGAAATTCAATTTTTAGTTTTAGATATAAACAATAAAATCATTTATTATTTACTGGGAACGCTGTTGATTGTTATTCCAAAATTAGAATTTTTTTTATTAGGATAGAAGTTACTTTTGCAGTAATTTTTATGGTTTTATGTTATTTTTGTTTTTATACAAATATTTTTAGTTTAATAAGAATGCATGGTTTGGAGAATCAAATGTATCTAAAAATTATTAGATGGGTTGGTCCCATACAATGAATTTTTTTATGCTATTTTTTTCAAGGTGAATAATTTTTTATGCTATTCATTATATGCAGTAATTTGATGTGGAATTTATAATCTCATCTTACAATTTGTTTTCTTTTTCAATTTCATTTGGTCAATTTCCATTTGTCTTTGTGTAATAGTGTGTCGTCATGTTTTCTTGTTGAGTACTTGAGTAAGAAAGAAATCATGGTTTTCTGTTTTGATTATGTATACTTTGGTTTAATATTTGAATAGTGGCAATTTGATAAAATTTAAACTGGCATTTTAGGATGGCAACATAAAATGGTAATTAGTTATTTCCACTTCTGATGATAACCTTCTTGTGGATAGGCAAGTCACCCGGGTGGAGGGTTTAAGTGAAGATGCTTTGGAGGCTTTATATGAGAAACGAAGAAGGAAGGCGATGGAGCAGATGGAGAATGAGGAAAATGTTGTTGAAGTTGCTCCTGTTGATGCTCTCCCTGTCAAGTCTTTGGATGGAGAAGTCTACTACCGAACATGTATCTTAATATTTTTGATAAATTATTTTACTTTGTTTCTAAAGAAAGTCTATTCATTTAAGGAACAGAATGATATGGTTTATGCTGGTATATGTAGTTTCCCAGGCAGCAGATGTGGCTGAAAATGAAGGGGATGTAGATAAGAACATGGTTAAGATGACGAAAGCTGAAAGGAGGGCAAAGCTTAAAAAAAGTAAGAAAGAGGCTAAGAAACTGGAGAAGGAACCGGCTAAAACTGAAGAATTGCAACAAACTCAACAAGAAGCTGCACTAGTATGTTGATATATTTCTCTTTATATCTTTGTTAAGCAAGAACAGCGTGAACATTAAACATTATATTAGCATCTCAGACAAATTTGGTGGGGAAAATGGCATTGCCTTAAATTGTCAAGCATCTAAGAATGGTTTAATTTTGCCCAACTTAGAAAAGGAAATATCAGGTTTATTGAATTTTTTCTTAGGGTGTGATCAATAAATCATGACGTTATAGTTGTCCTAAGAGAACAACAAAGGGGACCAGTTTGAGCTTTAGCAAATTAGCAATGCTCACCAGTTATCAAAATTCTACTTGAATCTTACAGAAATGAACCTAGTCACTGAAAATCCCAGGAGAGTGCAGTATCTGTACATTTATTTATATGGATTTTTCTTCTTAGGCTTTCTCTTTTCTACGCAGTAAAATGGAGCACAGAAAATTTTCCTCTTGCTTTTGCAAACAAAATATGCTAAATCCTGCTTGTGTACCTTTTTTCATTTGTTTCTACCATATGGCATTGACAATGAGGAAAGCCTGGATAATGTATTCTCATTATCTTCAATATTCTAAGAGTGCTTGCCTTTTAGGCAGAGGTAAAAGAAGACCTAACAGCTGAAGAAGCATTTGAAACGAAGAAGCATAAGCTAGCTGAGCTTGGAATGGCTCTACTTTCAGACCCAGAGGCAAACATTAAGTCTTTGAAAGAGATGTTGCAACTTGCCAAGGATGGGGATCACTCGATTGTGAAGCTTGGACTGCTGTCCTTGTTGGCCGTATTTAAAGACATAATTCCTGGGTACATATCCTTTCTTTTTAATTTTCCTTTTCATTGCATCATACTTCTATTTTTAATCTACTTCTGAATTTGCAAAATACAGCTATCGGATTAGGCTTCCAACTGAAAAAGAGCTAGAAATGAAAGTTTCCAAGGAAGTTAAAAAAATGCGGTTCTATGAATCAACTCTTCTATCAGCTTACAAGGTTTGAACTGCTATCTTAATGTGATCACTGTTCTGAAATCTTGATTATAATTTTTTTTAGTTCGTGAGTAGAGCCTGCATGTTTGTATTCACAATTTGAAAAAGGTATGTCTACCACCTTTTCTTTGTATAAAGACTGTTATTATCTAAACACATGCAACGTGGTTTAATTGGCACATGGATTTGTTCAACCATATTATATCCTGATGAATATGGAAAGAATGTGTAATGCCTCTACAATTAGATGAACGAAGTTGTATTTTAGCAAGCATTGAATCTATAGTGAAGATATGTTAATGTCTAACAATAGGGTTTGATGTTTTCTACATCATTTGAATTCACTTTTAGTGCAAGAAATTGTTATTAATTTATGCATTTTTCGTGATATTCTCTGGTATATTCAACAGGGTTACCTGCAAAAGCTGTTAGTGTTAGAAAAGCAGCCTATATTTCATCATGTTGCGGTTCGTTGTGTTTGTTCTTTGCTTGATGCTGTTCCTCACTTCAACTTCAGAGAAAGCTTGTTAGTAGCTGTAGTCAGAAACATAGGCTCCTCAGATGATGTTGTCAGGTATATTGTATTGATGTTGTTTGAAATGTTACGATTGTTCAGTACATTATTAAGGGCCTTCAAAGCTTTGACATTATTAGTAAGAATCCGATATATTAGTAGTATAATTGAACTCGGACAGCCCATTTAAACCCCAAAGTTCAAGTTCACGCAAAAGAAGATTAATCCAATTAATCATCTAGACCCTTACTACGATAATTTCATGCATAGGGGAATGGTAAGTGCTCTGTCACTTCCTATTAAATAAAGTGTGTGGTATTTCTCTGCTACTCTGTCACTGTGCTTGCCTGTTAACCCTCACCAAACGACCAAGTCCATCCAGTATTTAACAATCTATTGTTTCTTCTATTTTTTACCGATTTCACTTGAATTTCATTAATGAGAATTGTAATGTTCTCTTCCATTCATATTCAAGTTTTCTGTGTCATTCTGGATCACCTTGGATATTAATTTCTTTCACCCCCCTTAAAACATTCTACTATTGTTGTTTCAGTGCTGATTCCATGAAGTACTTTGTTGCTTTTGTCTAGACTCTTTTCTAATTAAAGTACCTATTACTTGCTTACAGGAGACTTTGTTGTTCAGCTATTAAGTCACTTTTTACCAATGATGGGAAACATGGCGGTGAAGCTACTGTTGAGGCCGTCCGGTTGATTGCTGATCATGTTAAAGCTCATGATTGTCAATTGCATCCTGATTCTGTTGAGGTACTGGATAGTACTTTCCACGCTGCATTTATGGTTCTTTATTATACCTTTTTCTTTTTGTCTGATTACATGATTAGTATCTTTTTTTATCTTCCCAAGTAAAGACTATGGTTATCTCCTACACTTGAACTCCTTACCATAGAAGATAATAACTTTTTTGGTGTTCCTTATCCTCTTTGTTAACCTCTTTCTCTAAAAGAAGGTATTAGAAGTTATAAGGAATGCAAGATGGATCTCAGCAATTCAATACTTTAGATTCCAATTTCATTATGAATGTTTATCTTTAAGATTTAATAAGATGTGGAAATGTCATCATCCCTCTTTAAATGAGGTATAATTTTTTCAGTTGGTAGTTGATCAAATAGTTACTGATAAACCGAATGTAGAATTGACTTGTTTATGATAAATGTCTGCCTCCTGATTCACGTTGTTTACTTTTTGTATAACTTAGTGTCCCTGATTTTGTTAATTTTCCAACACTTTTCAGGTTTTAATGTCTTTGTCATTTGATGATGATCTTGGGAAGCCAGAAGCTGAAGATGATAACAACAAAATGAAGAACAAGAAAAATAAAAAGAGAAAGAATTCCGAAGAGTCGAATCAACTGCAAGGAAATGACAGAAAGAAAAGCAAGAAAGAGATTATAGCAAAGATGAAGGAAGAGGTATTTATCCCCCCAAATAGCAGTAATTTTTCTGTTGGCTTTATTTGGTTATAATTATCGTTGTGTTGATGTTTGAATGCTTTGCTCAGGTTGCTGCGGACTATAAATCTGTTTCTTATACACCAGATGTTGTGGAACGGAAGAGGATGCAGTCTGAGACACTTTCTGCTGTATTTGAGACATATTTCCGCATCTTGAGGCATACGATGCAATCATCTGTAGCCAGGTGCGTTTGTTGTTACACAAGTACAACTATTGGTGTGCTTGGTTAGTGGTGCTTTGAATTTTTCAGCAATAATTTGTTGAAGGCAGTGAACCATGCTCTGCCTTTTTATCCTGTTGATGAAAAACAATCTTCAACTCATCCCTTACCAAAAATATGCCTAAAGATTTTGAAAAATGTTGTATATTTTATTTTATCTGAACTTGTCTTTTTATATTATTTTTAAAAAAAATCTCTAGCACACCAGTGAATTCTGTTCTGTTTTCAGTTCTGAAGCAAATGGTAATATAACTTCTAGCGGATCTGCGGCACATCCACTGCTAGCTCCTTGTTTGAATGGTTTAGGAAAATTTTCTCATCTAATCGACCTGGATTACATTGGAGATCTTATGAATTACTTGAAAAGGCTTGCCGCTAGAGGTAGCAGTTCAGATAGTTCTTCCCAGAAAGTGCAAAATTTGACTGTGTCTGAGCGCCTTCGTTGCTGCATTGTTGCCTTTAAAGTTATGAGGAACAATCTTGATGCTTTGAATGTTGATTTACAAGACTTCTTTGTCCAGCTTTACAATCTTGCACTTGAGTACAGGCCTGGAAGGTTAGTAGGATATTGGCTATCCCTTACAATCTATCTAATGAATGGCAGTAGCTTTGGAGTTAATATTAACACTTTAGCAAAGTCTTTAACAACTGCAAAAGCTTGCTGAGACTAGCTTATTGCAAACTTCTTCAAATGCTGAAATCAACTCTCTGAAGCAGGAACATGTTCATTTTATTTAAGAAAAGCCAGTAGCCAGAAGAAAACTGTAAAATGTGTAGCCAGTGTTATTTTTTGCTGTTTCTTTGTTGCAGAGACCAAGGTGAAGTTTTAGCTGAGGCTCTTAAAGTAATGCTATGTGATGATAGGCAACATGACATGCAAAAAGCAGCTGCATTTGTTAAACGCTTAGCCACATTTTCTTTGTGCTTTGGATCTGCTGAATCCATGGCTGGTGTGTAACTTATTTGTATTGCTGGACAATTTAATATGTAGTGCTTTTTTATGGTATTTTAAGCCATTCTTTTGTTTTCCTTTTCGCATGTACAGCCTTGGTAACGTTAAAGCAGCTTCTTCAGAGAAATGTTAAGTGCCGAAATCTTTTAGAAAATGATGCTGGTGGTGGCTCCGTGTCGGGATCAATTGCTACTGTAAGTTATTATGCTATTCTTCAAAAGATGGAATAATAATATCTCATATGCATTTTGTTGAAAGAGATGATGCATTAATTTTCTATTTCTATATCCTTCATTCCTTTTCGGCAAATCCGTTTGCCATTCTTTTTACACTTCACATTCAATCTGGTTGATTTATTTTATTCCCTAAGCATTGTGTGTCATTGGAAGAATGTCCAGAAAATAGGAATAGTGAAGCATGAAATTTTTAGTAGTTGAACATTTTGTGCCAACTGGTTTTGAGGCTAGTGTATTATTATATATGTATAGAACATGTTTGAACCGAACATGTTTGAACCGAATTATTGCATTCCGGTTCATAGGTATAAGAATTATTGCACTGATCTATGAATTTTGGTTCTTTCAGTTGCACAGATTAATGTAATTGTTGGATTTTTATTTCGTTGTGTCTGAAAACAGAAATACCAACCCTATGGCACAGACCCCAGCTTAAGTGGTGCACTTGCTTCCGTACTTTGGGAACTGAATCTTCTATCTAAACACTATCATCCGACCATAGCAGCACTGGCCTCGGGCATCTCGAACATGAATTCTGCCCAGAACCAGGTTTATATCAACATTTCGCCACAACAAGCTTTCAAGAACCTGTCGTTGAAAGAGGAATCCTTCAAGTTCAACCCACAGGGCAGTACCCAGAAATCAAATAACAAGAGGAAACACAGAAGCACCGCCCTGCCATCGACATTGGCAATGGATGAACCTTCTCCGATAGATGAACAAGAGGTGAGCAATAAGCTTAGTAGGCATTTCGCTCTTCTTCAAGACATTAAAGAGAACGAGAGATTAAGGTCGGAGTTGGATCGGACAACAACATCCCTGCATTTATATGAAGAATACAAGAAGCAACGAAAGTCCACCATTAAGAAAAGCAAGAGAAGTGTTGGGGTATGAACTTCTAATCTTTTAGAATATGCTGCCATTGGAGTCTTATCATTTAAGTAAGTTGCCATTAAGATTATTAAAAGACCCGAAATTATTTAATATAAATATCCTATTTTCCGGTTACTAAATAGGGTTGCAATTGAAGGATTGATCCCATGGTTTAACATTTTTTTAATAACTGGTCCAAACACAAGGATTAGCCAATAATAAGGTGGTTCACAAATCTTTCAATACAAACTTGCCCGTGTGTACATATGAACTCATGAGATCCTTCGAGTTCAATGTGCAACTAGAAATACTCAAGGCTTCCTCACTAAGTGGAATAGACTTAAAATTCAAGGATTCAAAAACAGTTTGTGATTATAGCGATTGTAATTTAATGATAATGTTGTCAATCAAAATCGTTGATCGTTAATGTATAAATAATGAGATTCAAAATTATATCAATAATGATCGATAACGATCGTATTTTGACAATTAATGATTAATAACAGTAATAACTGTATATTATTTATATCATTGTCTTGTTATTTCAAAAAATATTTAGAAAAATAAAAAACATCATTCTAATTTTATTTTTAGAAGTTCAAAATTTTTAATATATATAAATAAATTTACTATATTCATATCTATTATGATTTATACTAAATTATGCGATAACGTGTAATAATAATTGTTATGTCCACAGTTACAATAAACGCGACACACCATAAACTTTTTTAATTCCTGGTTAATGTGACATCCAAATATTCTTTTATTTATGTATAAAATCCTTTCGAAACAGAAAAATCAAACATTATATAAAAAAACAAAGTTTAAGAATCGAACCGCTGATTAAACTAACAGATAACCAGTACTCGTTTAAACAAAATTTTAATAAAAATTCATAAAACAAATAACGTGAAAATCTTCAAGAATAAAAAAATCTATTTTCATTATATTTGGCATAAGTAGTACCTAATATCATTTCATGAAAGCATGTTTCACCATTTGCATAAGAACTTACAGAAGTCGATTAGCCTACCACTATTTCCACGTTCTCAGACATACGGGGAGGTTATACCGGCACCCTCCGGCCCCGATATCGGTCCAACAGCTGCATCATTAAGATAAAAGGAGGGATCATTAGTTCAATAATTTCCTTTCCAATGAAACCACCTTGAAGAAAGTTGATTTGCTTAGCAAGGCAGGCATTAACATTATATGAACTCAAAGAACATTTTCACACAAGATATTAAGGCCAATCAATCAGTTTCACAAACTCAACAGTCGACACACATTTTTTTCGCCTATAGACCGATGGCTCATACTTCCAAGTTGATGCAAATCAAATTGACATTTTAAGCATGTCTGACATAGCATTAAACTAAAGGCTTTAATTACCAACAGCCAATTGCTCTATGCAATGAGATGCTAGATCCCTTAAGCAATGCCAAACTGGACTTAGCATAATGGGAATGGAAGTTTTTGACAACAATCATGTTTGACAGAATTTTCAGTTGATTTAAGGAGGGAAGAAAACCAATAGTCAACTATACCCTTCATAACTCAATGAAAGGCAGCTTATATAAGGTAATGTATTTTCATGTATATTATATATGTCCGTTTGTGTCTGACGCAAGCACTTTTTGCTTCGGCTGAGCTGCTACGACAGGTTCTAAAGGCGACCACCTATCCATGCCATCATTGTCTTAAGCTGTGCCTGACCAGAAAACCTATATTTGCAGCAAGCAATATTATGAAGGTATTCACAATTTCTTTCATTTTCTTAAGTTTTCCCTCTCACTATACCAGGAAACCTATACATGCAGCAGGCAATATTACGAAGATATTCACAACTTCTATCATTTTCTTAGGTTTTCCCTCTCACTATATCAGAGGGCAGGTTCCATAAGTTCATGTTTCCAATAATTCCATTTCCAGTAAAGATGAAATAGATATTCACAACCTTCCTCATTTTCTTAGGCGTTCCCTCTCACCATATCAGAGGGCAAGTTCCATAATTTCATCTTTCAAGCAAGTAGACAGAATGCTGATTCAATTACGAACTTACTGGATGCACAATAAAATGGTTTCAAATATCACTTCTTTGATCTTGCAACAAAGATCAACGAGATTTAGATTTTGATGATTTGCTGGCTTTCTTTCATACTCATCACTACTAAAGATATCAATTATTTTTCAAATTTTGGAACTGTTCCAAGATGCTTTTAAACTTTAATACTAACCAGCCAAGAACAAACAAAATAATAGATTGCAAGAAAGCTAGCTCAACAGACAGTTTGTAATTTAAAATGAAATTTCACTTGAATTTGAAACTGAACATACCGATCTGACATATGGTTGCTGGAACACCCAACCAAGAATGGGTATCCTCTGCAGAAACACTGCCAGTGTCGGCCAGAAACCACTGAATAAAAAAGATGGATGTTAAACAAGAAGCTAAAAAGTTGGCATTTGAGTTAAATCAACATAATAAAAAATATATAGACCTGAAGAGTACAACGAATCCATAAGTCTCCAACATCATGCCAATGATAGGCCATCCAATGACAACAAAAAAGAAGCCAACACCAAAAGAAATTGTTCCCTGCATTCAGCATCAATATATCATAAAGAAAATGAAAGATACATTATGATGTCTTCATTTATTTACGTGAGTGTTTGTTTGAGAAAGAATAAATAAAACCTTAAAATTTTGAGGCTTCATGAAAAATTGCATGGTGGACTTTAGACCAATGGTTAAGGACACTCCTGATATGAAAAGGATCTGATTAACAGAAAAAGAAGTGTTAATCCAGTATAATTCAATGTGGAAAATAAAACGAGTTGTGCAAAAAGATAATAAAAGTTAGCTTACATTTCCCATGGCAAGCAGGCCCTTGTCGAAGAAGAAGATAATTCCCAGAAATGAGAAAAATATGCCAAATCCTGTTAGTCCCAGCCCAATTTCTGTTTTTCATAATTTCAAACATTAGTAAATATGAAAAGTTAACTGAATCAAATGCTAGAAAGAAATAAAGAACCCCTATTCACCTCCAAACAAATCAGTCACAACAATCCATGCAACAGAACAAATGATGTGTTCAGATCACATGTTCAGTTTTAAACACAAAAGATTAGATTCTAAGGAAAACAAGAGTTAACAAAATAGTCTATTCTCTATATCATAAGTCTAATCACCAAATAATCTACTAAACCGCTTACATATCGTAAGACATTTTGTTCAGCTTAAACAAAACACACATGTTCAGGTTTGTCATAACCCTAAACTGTTTCAATTAGCATTTCTATACAAAACACATATGTAAGGGTTTGTCATTTTGTTCAGCTTAAACAATACCATCATTAGCAACTCAAACAAACATGGTGCACATGCTTTGCCAAGAATAAATGCATACATAAATAAAGCTAACAATTTGAATCACATCCTCTTAACTCCCTATATATTTGAACTTTGAAGAATGAAGTCGGTGCAAATCAATTAAAAATCCTTCGTAATATAATCATATCGAATGTGATGAACAGAGATCCACTTGTAAATTCTCTTGGGATTTGGCTAGTGTCAATTCATCAGAATTACCAGCTAATATCTGTTTCTTAATTAAGCAGCATAACATACCAAACGGCTCCTAATAACTTACTGAAGTATTTGTTTGGGTAATAAATTAATATATGAAAAATTGATTTATACGGATAGATATTTGACTGACTTCATCAGAACATATTTAAACGTCTGAAATAAATTAGTACACCAAGTCATTCCCAAATTATCTGGATGTAAAATAACATGAAATCTTGGAAGAAAATCCAAAATTTAGTAGCTCGCATGATAATCAATAAAATTGGGGGAATTTAAGGGAATAATGATGTCTAAGATTAATCTAAGAAAATAGGTGGATTTAGGGTAATTTTAGAGAAATATGTTAAAATCTATGGTAAATGACCGACCTCGTCACCCGGAAGTGACGAGGCTTTTTTTATTATCATTGAGCTAGATAAGTCGACTTGTTGCAAGCGAGAATGCCGAAGAGGACCACGCCAACAGCACCTAACGAGGTGCTGTGAGTGTGAACCAAGCCAAGAAAAGGTGGTGAGATCCTTGCTGCATGCACCATGCAACCTTGCATGCAGAGCACGCAGAACCGGTGCACAGCACCTCGCCGGTTGTTGCTAGCATTGTCCAGACTGCACCTTGCCAGGTGCTACTGGCGTGGTCCTCCTCTGCCTCCTCGACTTGCAACAAACCGACTTATCCAATTCAACGATAATAAAAAGAACTTTGTCACTTATAAGTAGTAAAGTCGGTCATTTACGTAAATCTTGACCTATTTCCTTAAAATTACCTCAAGTCCACCTATTTCCCTAAAATTAACCTTAAACGTCATTATTTTTCTAAATCTGCCAATAAAATTCGCTAGAGTAAATAAAGAACCAAGTTCAGAGATTTGTATTTCACTAAAATCGCTAGGAACTGCAAATCAAATCATATTCGAAGTATTAAACCAACAGAAGTTTCATATAAATCACAGATTCACAGGTGTGTTCATTGAATTGAAAGAAGCAAAGAAAGCACACACAAAAAGGAACATAACAGCTCACTTTTTCGATCGTTCATTTCGAAGGAAACCATTTTGTTGATTCTTCAGATACCTGCTACCTTCAAAGAGCAAAACAAATTAAAAACGGAATCATATGAAAATCTGAAAAACAGAAAACAGAATTTAATAATTAAATACAGATCTAAAAGAGTAGACAGTCTCCGTCAAAAGAACAAAAAACAAATCTCAAATCCGAATTCCGTTTATTTACAAATAAAAGTATTTTCTCGGCAATCAAACAGATAACGAAGAGAAACACCTACGTGACAGTGAGTGAGAAATTCAGAAATGGGAGAGCCGCGAGGCAAGGTAATGTAAAGACAAAAAATGTTGAAAAAATATGAGATCAATAAATAATTTGTTTTTTATTTAATCTCTCTGTTTTCGTTCTAAGCAATGGAAATGACATAAAACTCCCCCTCTTCAATTTATATTGTCAAAATCCAGATGCGTAGATGCACTCAAATCACATGGTGTTCGGACAGGAAACAACTACACAGACATATACTTAGGTTTCATTAAAGACGTTTTAATTATGTTTGATAAGATTAATTATGCTAACTCAGTGTATAAGGAAAAATTATATTATAGGTCCGGATCACAACGTCAGCTATAGTCTTATTTAATTATAATCACCCACTTTATTACTATCTTTCACGTTATTTTTTTCAACCAATAAATTTTTATTCAGTTTTTACATGTCATTTAAAAAATATAACTTTTAAAAATTATATTAGTGACATGGATGCTTAATGATGAAATAAATGATTTTTATTGATTAGAAACCGCGGCTAACGTGATGAGCCAGACCTATGATATAATTTTTCTTTGCATTAGTCTTGTGGACCGGATAATAGACAAAATCCTTTAAACCAACAAGGAGAGAAAAACAAGGTTATGGGTTTTAAATCGGTTAGTTAAGCTATTTTTTTTTTACGTTTTTATGAGAATATCTTTTTTTTAGAGTTTTTTATTTTCTTTTCCTTCGTATAAGATTAAGACTAGAATTTGAATTTATTTAAAAAAAAATAGAGAGAGACAAGATTATCCCCTTAGACAGATATAAAACTTAATATAATATTCGGATCATGATCTAATATAACTTTTTTATTAATATATTTAATGATAAAAAAGTTTTTATTCAAAATTTGATACGAATTAATGATCCAGATTAGAATATAAAACCTAATAATTTGATTATTAAAATGTCAATAGTATAAAACTTAATTTTACATTATCGTCGGTAAATTCCTTCTCATTTATAATGTTTATGCTACAATATCATATCTTATAAATTTGTGTTCCATATAGAATAATGTATATACCAATAACCTAATGGTCTCGATCCAGGAAGGTTAGAGTCTACTTTTGATATATATTTTAAATGAGCAAATACTCTAAATCCATATCCTTAAATAACAATTCACCTTACCTACTGATAATCTGCTACACGAAGCATCAGTCATCAGGTGAATCAGTTGAAACTTGATCATCACTAGAGGTTGTGTTAGTTACCTGACTACCTAATGGCAAATGCCTACACAATAATAATGGATAAAGCTCAACAGCAGCTGCAGGAGTCGGGAGTTGAAGGGTCGGGGAAAAATTCCGTATTAAAATATATTATGTTAAAAAAAAGGTGAGGTGATTGTTTTGATATTTATCGTTAAGATCTAAAACATAATAAATTCTCTTCTTTTTTTATTAAAAATAGGGTGATTTAATCACCAGAGCTGCTTTAGCTTAGGTAGTTAAGATATGGTTTTACTTAGTTATGGGTTATAGGTTTAAACCCTTATTAAAAATAGGAAAAAATTCCGGATTAAAATATATTATGGTATTTATAAAGAAAACATCGCTAAAAGTACTGCGAAAAGCCTATTTTACTGTAATGAATTAAGCTTCATATGGATTGAGACATATTTCAACACATCCAAATTGTGCCTAATTTACCTTCCAATGTGTTTAATTAAGTATGCAAGACATAATATCCAAGAATCAATGTTAAGTTGTAGTAGTAGTTAAATGGGACAGGTAAACCTTCCAATGTGTTTGATTATGTGTTTTGTCGTAACATACATACATGCTACAGTATCTTAGCATTGTCTTTGATTAGATTTTTCCCATTTATGTCCTAATTAATGAATTTGAAAAATGTAAGATTCGGGCATCTAACACATTGCTTTCATACTTTTGTATAGCATTTTAAAATTATAATTGTTATGTCATCATTTTTATTTGGGTAAACTACGATAGAGGTCATTCGATTATTGATAAAATTATATTTGAATCACTCAATTATTAAAAATTATATTCAGATCATTTAATTAAGGATAACGATCAATTTCAATAGTTGAGAGAGTATACTCTAGAACATATACTATTGTAATACTGTAATTGATCGAAGAAAATCTTTACGAAATAAAATATAATTATTGAAAATATAATAACAATTAATATTTCAGTTGTCACCTTTTTTCACTTTATCTACTATGTTCCCATGCAAAGCCTTTTTAATTAACAAAACTTATATAAATATGAAGAAGCATGAAAACTATGAAGGAAAAAAGTCAACATCTTTTTTAAAAGTAGTTCCAACTTGATATATAAGTATTAAATGTCAATAAATGAGAAAGAATGGCCTCAAATTTGGGAAAAGAAGTATATGAATTAATTGTTAAATAAATGAGAATGGAAAAAGAGATAAGAAAGAATGGAGGATGATAGAGATAAGAAATTTGAAACACTTAACTTCAATGACAAATAACAATTTAAGATAAAAGAAATGAATGTTGTTAAATTTTAAACTCTTTAATTTAAAATTAAGATATAAAAAATAGATTAAAAAAAACAGACGATTTTCTCTGTTTATGATAATGTTTTTCAATTCGTTATATTTACTTAGATCCATTCTTAATTTCTTAAGGTAATCAAATGTATTTAGTTAATTAAAATTAATCTAAGAAGATATAAAATTATTACCGTGGTCTATAATATGATGAAATCGATCCGAATTTAATTGCGTAACTCGATCTGAATTATTTTCTATTTTCTGAAAAATACTGTTGACCACACCCCTAGAGTATATTTATTTATAGTTACAGGGTTCACACAACCCAAATACATATAGTAAGTTAGATCTCTTCCTACTAAATACTGAAACGGATAGCAGCGCCATGGAGACAGGTCAAAACGAAAACCCAAGACCGCTATGGAATATAGTGGTGATTTCAGCCATTGCCGCCGGAATACAGTTCGGTTGGGCTCTGCAACTTTCTCTTCTAACCCCTTACGTTCAAACACTCGGTGTTCCTCACGTTTGGGCGGCTTTTATTTGGCTTTGTGGCCCCATATCTGGCCTCCTCGTTCAACCTATCGTAGGCTACAGCAGTGACCGCTGCACCTCTCGTATCGGTCGTCGCCGACCATACATCGCCACCGGAGCTTGTTGCGTCGCCGTCGCTGTTATCTTCATCGGGTTCGCCAAAGACATAGGCTACCAAACCGGCGATTCACTCCACAGTGCCACTAAGCCTAGAGCGGTGACTATCTTCGTTACTGGTTTTTGGGTCCTCGATGTTGCTAACAACATGCTACAAGGTCCGTGCCGTGCTTTCCTCGCTGATCTTTCTGCAAATGATCATAAAAGAATGAGGGTCGCCAACGGTTGGTTCTCTTTCTTCATGGCTATCGGAAATATTCTGGGTTACGCCGCCGGCTCATATTCCAACCTCCACAAACTCCTACCGTTCACAGAAACAACAGCCTGTGATGTTTACTGTGCGAACCTCAAAACTTGTTTCCTAATCGACATTGTTTTCCTCATGTCGGTGACGATAATCGCGATCACCACCGTGAAAGAGACGCCGTTAACGAGCATAGAGGAAACCGACGGGAAATCATCCGGTGCTGGCGGAGCATTCATCGGAGAGTTAATGACAGCATTCAAGACCCTGAAAAAGCCAATGTGGATATTGCTCCTCGTGACCTGCCTCAACTGGACCGCCTGGTTTCCATTCCTGCTGTATGACACTGACTGGATGGGGTTGGAGGTATATGGCGGGGACGTGAAGGGAAATGCGAATGAACAAAAACTGTACGATCAAGGAGTCCGTGCAGGTGCGCTGGGTCTGATGGTAAACTCGATCGTGTTGGCTTTAACGTCGTTGGGGTTGGAACCTGTTAGCCGACTGATCGGCGGGGTTAAGAACTTGTGGGGGTTGGTTAACTTTATTTTGGCCGGTTGCTTGGCCGGGACAGTGGGAATTACCAAAATGGCTGAAGCTTGGAGGGGAAAACTTGGACCACAAATCTTAACCCCTCCACCAACCAACGTCAAAATCTATGCTTTAACGGTGTTTGGATTACTGGGTATTCCATTAGCGGTTAGTTTTTCTTCCCTTTTTCCTTCTTCTTCACACTTATCCATAGCCTTTTCATTAATATCTGATGTTACAGTCGAACAAAAATTTAAAATGTGTTGTCAAAACGCTTTCAAGTGACTGTCCGTGATTTCTCAAGGGAATCACGGGTTCACCGACAGATAACAGCGTCACCTATTTCTTTTTGTTACGTGAGATTATCTTATCCATTTAATTACTATAAGATAGTATTTATTTATAAATATTTTTAATTATTTGAATTTTAAAATGACCGACTGTGATGATGTTGCATGCAGGTAACCTTTAGCATTCCCTTCGCATTGGCCTCCATCTACTGCTCCGATGCTGGTGCCGGTCAAGGTACGTACTCTTCATTTCTTGAGGCACTGGATATGCTTCTAGACACTTTTCCATATGCCAATGGGCAATGGCCAACCAATGTTGAGGCTTATCTGAAAATTGCAGGTCTGTCTTTGGGTGTGCTAAACTTGTCCATAGTTATCCCACAGGTAATAATTTCAATCCTTTTGCTTTTCCCTTGCATTATGGTTCCAAAATTAAGCAAAATCCAAACAAGGGTCCTTCAATTTCACATTCATTGGATCTTTATGTTCATAAACCAGTGTTAGAAATCATGGGTGTTTGTTGAAATGGTAAACCTGGCAGATGCTGATATCTGTGGTGAGTGGACCTCTGGATGCGGCATTTGGTGGCGGAAACTTACCAGCCTTCGTGTTGGGGTCTATCGTGGCTGCCATTAGCGCATTGTTGGCAATATTTGCGCTCCCCAATCCCAAAAATAAAGTCTCTCTCAACCCTGGAATGGCTGGAGCACATTAGAGTAGTTCATGTGTTTGTGTTGTCCCAGAAGTCATAAAGTATTGCTGTTGTAGGTAATGTAGTGATAAACTTCACTCTTAAATTTCAAGCCATTCTTCGTGGGTTTATTTTCGCACAATTCACTAAAAATCAACCAATCTGACATACTTGATATTAATCGAATCGAAAATTATCTGACCGATCCGATATTCAAACTTAAATCATCATAGAATTGAATTAAAAATGAATCAAACAAATCAAACTTCAACCAAATATAATCAAACTCGAATCAAACCCGAATGACCCATTTGCCACCTCTGATTAATATTACGTAATCAAACTGGGTCAACCCCAAATGGGAAAGAACTCACCTCACATTTGTCTCTTTTATAAGACTTAAAATCGATATCATATCTAAATTATGAAGAAATCTGGTGCATGAGAAGATATAGTGGCATGGCAATTGCAACAATGTAGTAATATAAAGAACTGGCATAATTTCTTTTCAGGGTGTTGAATTGTTTGAACAACCCTTTAGTCTTATGGTTCAAAATTCAGATCAAAAAATGTGCAGGAGCCAGGAATAATATCACCTGTCTTTTGATTTGATAGGAACTCCTTTGTACATCTCCACTTGATCCTTCAACGCGTCTCGTCTCGGACGTGCTATCTTATTATTAGGATCGAAAAGCAACACTTCCTCGAATGCTTTCAGTGCAGACTTGTAGTCTTTTTTCTTCTCGTATGCGTCGCCAAGATTGTTCCAAGCAGTGACATATCCTGGTTGAAGTTTCACAGCAGTTTCAAATTGACTGATTCCTTTCTCAAGCTTACCGTCCCGAATGTAGCTGACACCGAGTGCATTGTAAACCTGTGACATGGTTAGCAAAATAGATTAGAATGGTTTCATGTTTACAAAGCTTCAATTAATATATTAAACAAAAGAAGAAGGATACTTCAGTAATGGATGACGATGTCATGTTAATACTCGATAATGTTTCTGACGAAATCATCCAATTGACTCAAGCATGAATGTTCATACGAAAATGGTTGGCATAATTGTTTGGGACAGGGCAAAACAACCGTATGACAACATACCTGGGCGAGATCTTGATCATCTCCATCCCATTTTTCGATTGCCTGAAGCAAAAACTTCTTCGCAGCTGGGTAAAATTTCCTTCTCAACATAACGGCACCTAGCTCGAAAAGCTCGGTTGCACTGGCATCTCCACTTCTGACTTGTTCCTGGAATTAAAATAAGCATATCAAGAGCAGTCGAAATTCACAGCAAAGCTAAGAAAAAATTGTTGAAAGTCTTCCCCATTTTTCTTTTTGTTTTGTTATGGTAACTAGAATTAAGTATCATATACATTTAGAAATGTAAGATAAACATAATTGCAGAGCAAGTTAATTACCATTCTTTTGCATGGGAAACAGATTCTTACCTGCAATTCTTTAGCAGAAAGGTCAAGTTCTCTACGTACGAGTACTTGACGGATTACAAAGAAGGTTCCAACCCCAAGCAAACCTAGAAGTAAAAGCAGATAAGATAGCTGGATTCCTAACTCAAACAACTCCCCGACCTCGTAGACGGCATCTCCGCTTGTAATTTCGCTTGCATTTGCTAGTTGTGCAGAAATCAACCACAATGCTTGACTAAAGAGGAAAGCAGGCACCATAACTAATGGCTTCACATTTAAGTCATCAACCACAGCCAGATGGTTCTTCAAGGATTCTGCAACAAAACGGTGACACCAATTATATTATTTAATTTAAGCAATCATGGTGGAATCTTAGTATAAATATATGTTTGTGAGATATATATTCAACTGTCTGCAAAAAGTGTTTCAGATTCCAATTAGTACAAAAAGTATCTGTCCACAGTCTAGAGGCTGGTGATTATATTCTTTGACCTTCAAATCTTTGTACATGTAATCGCCTATATTATTCATCAAGTTTGAGTTTGTTGAATGGTAGCCGATTACTAATTTTGTAGCGCGCAACACAGTATGTTGTTTAACATGCTTTGAAAACATAGAAACTAAAAGCAAGGAAGATTTAGAGAGTAAGAATACAAGTCTAAAAGTGCATCACTAAACTCAAACTTGATGCTGTTTTACTATCAAAGCGCCTTGTATATTAAGTTATTTAACCCACAACTTAACCACCCAGACCCACCCATAAATCAGAGTGTTTTGCAAACTTAAGCATGGTCGAACCTACATCCTCATGTATGTTGCAACAAGGATGCCAACCAATAGGTAAAGAACTTTTGGCTTTCTGATCGGAGTTCTTTTCCTGAATTTTAGAGTCGTCCAAGTATCGAGCGCTTAATAGGCTTTATCACCCTAGTATGAAGGGCTATGAAAGTAAAGAGCATAGAAGTATTGGTAGTTTGAAAAATTGGGAACAGATTTCTTATATGGGAAATTTGAAAAAGATAGGTAGAGAGACTTGGCCCAGAGCAAGTGAATATGTATTCAGCTACTATGCAATACAAATGAAATTTTAGAAAAAACATGAAGCTTTGTATTATCAGCTGGGTGAAAAGAATTGCAAAAATATATAGCTAAATGTTAGAAGGGGAGGACACCTGCATCCTTTATGTATTAGACATACTAGGAAACAAGGATGAAGAGTACAAGCATTCCCACTTTATGCCATGTAAGTTCATCATGCACTAATGATAAGCAGCTAAACAACCTTAATACTAAAAAGCGCAACAAAGAGAATGGAAATTACCATCTAAGTGTGTGAGGTAAAAGATTTTGCTGCCATTCCCTTTTGAAACACCTGCCTTTATCCACAATCAATTAAAAATGGAAAAGAAAATTTATAAGAAAGCATGTTAAGGTTAGTAGAGAATCTTATATCAACCTCTATTTACTAAAATAAAGCCAGATTAAAAATTTAAAAGTGCACTTTTCATATGTAGCAAACAAGTAATTTTTTATATACACAACAGTGTGATACGAGTAGGTATATATCAAGAGGATAGGCATGAATGGAAACTGAAGATGGGGCATTGTCCAAGCCACAGAAAAATTACACGCCCTTTTGATGTGTTTATGCCAATAGCATGGTTTAACCCTTTTCTAAATGAAAACTACATGCAACCGTTTAACTTTGTTTCTTTTAGTTCTTAGTTTACCATATAATACGTATGAGTATTCATCTTACAAATTCCAATATCGTCAGGCTAAGGACTAAAACTTTCAAAACATGATTCTTTCTGTACTCAAAAACAGCACAAGAGAATTGATAACTTTGCAGCTAAAGCCTCTGTCTGTAAATATTCTCTTGAATACATCTTACATCCCCGCCTCCCCATCACCACTCTGCATTGATGGAAGCTAAGTGCCATTGAAACGCATGACTTCTGAGCAGAACAACATAAACTTTGAAACTTTCAACCAAGTTTTGATGGCAATATATTAAGATGGCTTCATTTATTGAAATTTCCAAGTTTCAAAGTAGTTATTAAAATTCTTCGACTTGAGCCCTTATTTGACCCATAAGGTAGAAAACAGATCTAAAAAGACTAAAATTCTATGAGGATAGAATCCAGATTTCTAATGATGTCGAAAAAGCTCGAACATCTCTCTTGCAACTAAAATAGGCTCAACATTCATCATCATTCCAGCTCACCAACATTACTCCTCCCAAAACTAATCATTGTGCTTACTCCTCATGATCAGTCAAGACATTTATTTGGACCAATATACACATGCATCCACATAAGCATCAAGTAAAATAGTTTGAAGGTGCTAAATTTTAAGAAGTCATGAAATAAATTAAAAGGAAGTCTAAGCAGTAAATGTCAACTTTTGAAGTATTTGGTAGAGTTAAAAAGTTAAACTAAAATTCAACATCAATTCTTATTCAAGGAACATAAATAATTACAATAGCTTTAAATGAGAAAAAGTTTTAGCCATATAAATATTAGCTCTGTTAGGTTGCCTGCCTTTATCTACAAATAGAATTTTTTAAGTCAAAGTGGTGAGGAAAAAATGATAATAAAATTTATTTTAAGAAAACACAGATGAATATACACAATAGGGCTGAAAATGAAGGGAAAGACCAAATCCATAACGAAACTAAGCAGGTAGAATGTCTAAATTAAACAAATAATATGGGGAAAAAACTTTCCTACAATGAATGTTGCAACATTTCTTTGTACAACAAAGATTTCATCTTAAAACAATTTAAGCTAAGAGAGTACAAAACACTTACATATAGGTTGAGAAGTTTAGTGTCATTCACTCCATTGCCTGCCCCTGTGTTTTTCAGAGCTGGTTCACGATAGCACCTAACAATGGCCTGGACCATTGAAAGCAGCGTTATCCAATGTTCTTTATAAAGGTAAAAAAAAACAGGTAAATCTAGTTTTTGACCCTCTTTTAGCAAAACTTTGTAACCTATGGTGTTCTCACCCATGTTCAACACATTCTTGAACATAGTTACCTTCAAATACAACGAAAAACTTCGAAAAAACTTAAATATGTCTGTGCTGGATGCATAACCATATATGATATTTGCATTTGAGTCCAAGTAACATAGTAGGACACTTCTATGGTTCATTTCACAAATTTTCAACGATTTTATTGTAGAAATTGTTATCACCACATTTAATTGACAAAATAATTTTGCTATTAGAAGCAATCAAACATGCATATTAGATTACCTTGTCTTTAATTATTCCGTGAGAATTCTTTTTAACCAATAAAACAAAGAACAACTGATTTTGGAAACACCTTGCCATGCTTTATATGCACGGATATTTTCCATCAAACCTTCCCTCTTAGTTCTTCTTTTTTCCCTTTGACCTTTATTTGTTTACCATTCCATAACATTATTTTAGAAACTCCAAATCTATACAAGCGAAACCAATCAGAATTGGCATAGATCCAGGAGAGGCAAAGGCAAAGAAAGAAAGGGTGTTACAATTATGGTCGTATACTACACATGTGCCAGTTCTAGGCAGCTTTGGCATGAGCAAAAAACAACCAATTTGAATATTTAACTTATTCATGGTTCCTAGAACATGCGCTGAACAAAAAGCTCTCTTTTTTAAAAAAAGTTGAGATGATTAAAGTTACAAACTTTGGCATGAAGAATTATAACAACAAATGGTATTAGGAAACAGTACAGGGTAGTTGATTTTTGACCTGTAAAAGGAGGTTTTTGCGGGTGAAGTTGAGAGACCCAGATGTGAGGAACGAGTAATAATGAGGAAGCTGCTGCTGGGTTGATGAGCACGCATGTCGCCGACGATATAGAGGCCGAGCTGAGATTGTAGTTTGGAGAAGCATTCTCTTTTTACTCTATTTTTTGGCCTTCAGAATTCAAACATCAAACGAACTAACTCAGTTCTCGGAATCGGCAGCGGACTCTGTTAGTGGTTGAAGATAAAGCTGATCCATCACTCCCATGCCATGCTTTAAAATAATGGTAAATATATATTTTGGTATCTGAACTTATATTTATGTTTCAATTTGGTACTTAAAGTTTTTTCACTTTAATACATGAATGACTTTCTAGTTTAAATTAGAATTTGTATTTGGTTTTATTAATTTAATTTGTTCAATTAGATACATGAAATTTATTTTTTATTCAATTAGATACATTAATATAATAATTACATGGACCAAAAAATCTTAAGTACCAAATTCTATCAAGAATTCAAATTTAAGCATACTAATTTAAACTAAAAAGTTAAATTCACGTATCTAATTGAAGAAAATCATAAGTACCAATTCGAAACTAAAATCCATGTGCCAAATTTGAACCAAAAAAATAAATTTTTTGTGTCAAATTAAATAAACAAATCAAGTTCAGGTATCAAATTGAACTAAAAGAACAAGTTCAGATACCAGACTATATATTTACCCTTGAAAGTGAGAAAATATCAGAAGATAAAGGCCACGTTTGGGTAGGCTTCCAAGTTAGTGTATAGAATTTGGTCA
The DNA here is from genome assembly GCA_035048815.1 of Abelmoschus esculentus. NCBI lineage: Eukaryota > Viridiplantae > Streptophyta > Magnoliopsida > Malvales > Malvaceae > Abelmoschus > Abelmoschus esculentus. The sequence goes on along the minus strand of JAUCBN010000017.1, from coordinate 18,517,740 downwards.
GGCCTTGGATTTGAAGCCTTTTGGGCCTTTCACTTTCTATTTTTATTTAGATTTATTTTGTATTTAAATTTAATTTTTTTCGGACAAAATAGTGATAATAATAATAATAATATTTATTTTTTTTTGAAAAGAAACATTCATTAAAATTAGCCAAAAATGGCATCCTCAACAACCAATTGTTCTATACAATCCGGCAACTCAAAAGAAAAGACAAACGATACATCTAAAGATAAAGCCCACTTTGCTAACTCATGGGCCACACGATTAGCCTTACGGCAAACATGACAAACCGAAAAAAAAAGGCCTATTTGAGCTAAGTAAGGAAAAAGTCTCCCGTAGATAGCAAGCCGCCAAGGATCGATCCAGAGAAGCCGCATTCAGTTTATTAACCACAGCCATGGAATCCCCTTCAACGACCACTCTGCTCCAACCATTGTCAACAGCCATCTTTAAACCAGCACCAAAAGCCACCGCTTCCGCAGACTCAGCAGAATGAGCACCCTGCAACATGTAAGCCGTGCCATCAATTACAAGCCCAGAGTCATTTCGTGCAACTACTCCAACAGAGGCAGCACCAGTAATCTCCATGAAGGATGCATCAACATTAATCTTAACCACTCCAGTATCTGGTTTAATCCATTTATCAACCTTACTGCAACGAACAGAACCTCCAGTAAACTCCTGTGCCTGCAAAAATTCTGTTGATAACAAATAAGCATAATCCACAATCATCCTAGCAGGGTATAAAACACCATCATGCAGCCAGTGATTCCTTCTATTCCAAATATTCCAAAGAAGTATAACAAACAAGGTGAACTGATCAAAGGAACACGACCCAAGCACCAACTGTGACCATGATAAACAGTCAGAACCCTGCCCTACTAAAATAGAAGAAGGCAAGCCACTCAAAGCAAACACCTCCTCAGCAAACCTACAATCCCTTAGAACATGGATTAAAGATTTCTCCTCACTATTACAGAGGCCACACTTACCATCTCCAAACCCAACAGACTTAAGTTTTAGAGCAGTAGGAAGAGCATTCTGCCCAACTCTCCAACCAAAAATCTTAATCTTAGGCAAAGTTTTAATTTTTGTCAAGGCTCTCCAAACTGGGGAAGCGTCTCTCTCAATAATATTCACATCTTGCAACCACTTATGGGCAGATCTAGTCACATAAGACTTCGAAGGATGATGTTCCCAAACCAAAGTATCCACCTCGTCAACAGCAATAGGACACTTCAGAACTAATCCAACATCCTCCTGAGCTAACACAGCATTGACTTTAACTCTATCCCTAACATTACAGCCACTAACCATAAATTCCCCATATTTAACAGGATTCACAGCCTCCATATAGTTCCCACTTAGAATAACAGGCCTTTCACCACCCCATCTATCAAGAAAAATGTTCACCTTACTATTCATTCCTATCCTCCAAAAAAAACCATTCTTTAAAATCTCCTTAGCCTTAAAGATACTTCTCCATACAAAAGAAGGCTTATCCCCCAGCTTTGCCTTTAAAACATCTCCACTAGGAAAATACTTAGCTGACAAAACCTGGAAGCACAAAGAACCAGGGCTATCAATAAGCCTCCAAACCTGTTTCCTCAATAAAGCCACATTAAACAATTTTAAATCTCTCAGTCTCAGACCCCCATCCTTCTTAGGTCTACAGAGCTTGCCCCAGGCCACATGCGACCATCCTCTAACACCTGCCTTTCCTGACCACCAAAAGGTCCTCATCGAACTAACAATTGGGTCAATAATACTATCAGGTAGGAGAAACACCATCATAGCATAAGTAGGTAACGCCTGTGCCACAGATTTTAATAAAACTTTCCTCCCTCCAAAAGACAAAAGGTTCTTAGTCCATCCACCAACCCTTTTGTTTACATTTTCCCTCAAAAAACCCAAAGAGGAAGACATGTTCTTACCAACAAACAGAGAAAGTCCTAAATACTTCCCAATCTCCTTCTCTTCTCTTAAACCCAAAGTCTGCAGCAACTTCTGTCTAGAAACAGGGGATAAACCATTACTAAAAAACACATAGGACTTTTTCATATTAACCTTCTGCCCTGAAGAAGATTCATACAGAGCTAAAGTTTCCTTCAAACACTCTGCCTCCTTAATAGAATTTTTAATAAAAACCATACAATCATCTGCAAATAACAAATGGTTCACTCTAGGACCATGCATGCTAGCCCTAACACCTTTAATCTTGCCTTCCTCCTGTCTCTTCAAAAGCACAGCAGATAAACCTTGCGTACAGAATAAAAATAGAAAAGGAGATAAAGGATCCCCCTGCCTAAGCCCCTTTCCAGGCTTAAAAAACCCAGATAAACACCCATTCAACCTAAAGCAATAAGAAACAGAAGTAACACATTCCATAACCAGATCTACCCACTTCCCATCAAAGCCTAATCTCCTCATTATTTCAGCCAAAAAAACTCACTCTACCCTATCATAGGCCTTCTCCATGTTCAATTTTAAAGCAGCTCCCTTATTAGGACCACACCTTGCACCCCTTAGATAATGAACCAACTCATGTGCCACAATAAAGTTATCAGAAATCATCCTTCCAGGAACAAATGCACACTGATTCGAAGCAATACATAAAGGCATAACAGATTTAAGCCTATTAACCAAAACCTTAGAAACAGTCTTGTAAACAACAGAGCAAAGGCTAATAGGTCTAAAGTTCTTCAAAAGGCTAGGGTTATCTACTTTAGGGATTAAAACAATCACAGTTTTATTAACCTCAGACAAATCACATGCACCATTAAGCAAGTTCAAACAAAGGTTAATAAAATCATCACCTACAATATGCCAAAAATTTCTAAAGAAAGAAGAAGGCATACCATCTATACCTAGGGCCTTATGAGGATGAATATGAAAAAAGGCTTCTTTTACTTCCTCTACCGTGAATCTAGCATTGAGTCTAGCATTAATTTCAGGTGTTATACAAGTCTTGATAGTATCCAAGATCTCAGCTGAAGGAGTGCACCCATTGAATGAATAAAGGTTAGCAAAAAAGTCCATCGCAACCCCAAAAAAATTCTCCACACCTTCCTGCCATCTACCCTGCTCATCATAAACCCCCCTAATTAAATTCTTCTTTTTCTTTGAGTTTGCCCTTGCATGAAAAAAACCTGTATTTCTATCCCCTTCTCTTAACCATTGAACCCTTGACCTTTGTCTCCAATACAATTCATTTTTTATCCAAAATCTCCTTAAGCTCCTGCCTAAGAGATTTCAATTCCTTCAAAACAGAATCACTTGGATCAGACCCCATAATTTTCTCAATTCTCTTTTCTAGATATCTCCTCCTCCCCTGATCCTCCTTCTTCCTCCTACTCTGCCATTCACCCAAATACCTCCCAACACACTTTAACTTATCCAGGGTATTTCCACTTCCCTCCCAGGCCTCCTTTACTAGAACTGCACATTCCTCTTCCCTGGCCCAACAGTTTTCGAATTTAAAATAGTCCTTACCCTTTTCAGAAAAACCCTTAACAGCTTCAGTGTTCAAGACAACATAACAATGGTCTGATCCCAATGAAAATTCAGAATAAACCTCACACTGGCCAAACCTTTGCAGCCAGGGAATGTTAGCTACAAAACGGTCCAACCTTACTTTGATCAAACTTTCAACATCATCTCCCCTTTGCCATGTAAACCATCCTCTCTTAGGCTTAATGTCCCATAGATCATTCCTAAGCAAAGCATCTTTAAACTCCTCCATTTTCACCCAAGGCTTTCTTCTTTCCCCAAACTTCTCCCCAGGACACAAAATATCATTCCAGTCCCCACCCAACAGCCAAGGCAAAGAAGATTGCATCTTAAGCCTATCCAAAAGGGACCAATCCTCACCTTTCCTTCCTTTGTCAGTAGTCCCATAAAACCCAGTAAATTATTACATGAACACGTTTCATCATTTAAGATATGGTCCTCAACTAATTAAATTAAAAGATATAATATATTTTTTTCATATCATATTTACACATAAGCATTGTTTAAATCATCTAATTTAATGTCTTTATTTTTAAAAAATATTACCAAAAATTTTTTGTGTTATCTTTTTTTTTCTTTAAAATTTTCCTAATTAATTTTTTATAGATTTGGAGTTTAGGGTTTGTAGTTATGGATTAGAGTTTAGGGTTTGTGGTTATGGATTAGGGTTTAGGGTTTAGTTTTAGGGTTTAGGGTTAGAGTTAGTGTTTAGGGTTTAGTTTTAGGGTTTAGGGTTAGAGTTAGTGTTTAGGTTTAAATGTTATTGTTTAGGTTTAGTGTTTAGTGTTTTGTGGTTTAGGGTTAGGATTTAAGGTTTAGGTTTAGAGTTTAGGGTTATGTGTTATTATTTAGGTTTAGGGTTTATGGTTAGGGTTAGAGTTTAAGGTTAGAGTTTAAGGTTTATGGTTTGGGTTAATGATTAGAGAAAAAATAATTAAAAAAAATTGAACAATAAAGAGAAAGACAATATAAAAAAACTTTGATAATATTTTTTTCTTTTTAAAATCAAAGGCATTAAAGTGGATGATTTAGATGATATTTATGTGTAAATATGATATAAAAAAATATATTATGTGTCTTAATTTAATTGGTTGAGACCATATCTTAGGTGGTGGAATGGATCTATATGATAATTTCTCGAAATATATAGTGTTTCTTGCCATGATTTAATTTTTAATTTAAATAAATTATATTTATCGACCAATATTACACATAAAACTAATTAGTAATTATTGCATGCATGGATTCTCGTGTCATATTCTTAGAGTTTCACTCGTCCGTAATTTTTTGAGATACAAAACTCATAAAATTTAAATATTAAAAAAATAATTAATTAAAATGCCACAAAACTCATTAAATTCAGATTTTTAAACAATGACCAACATTGTTATATATATAGAAATTATGCATGCCAATATACAGTTTCGTGAACATGACAGATGAAAACAAGAAAAAGTGAAACTTTCTGCATCCACACTGAAGCATGTTGAAAGTCTCTCTTTATCATAACAAAACCATGTATTCTCTACTACAATATGTAATCTACGTACGGAGTATAATATAAATTTGAGACGAGTTTTAGTTGTCTGAATCAGCATACTAGCATAAAACCAGTTGAAGAAATCTGTGCTTCCGCTATGATTCAGGGAAGCAATCCAGCAGATGGTGTTGCACTTGAGCTTCTAGTTCCTCGTTTTGGGATATCAGTGCCGCAGTACTTTGATATGGATACGACGTTGTATCGGCCAGCTGAGAGTTAAGCAAGTTGTCAAAGTTCTTCCAGTCGATTTGACTGCAATCGCCATTGCTGTTTTTTTCGTCGCAGTGGAAAACTTGTTTTTCTGCTAAACTTGGTGAGACAGTAATGGGGGAACTTTCCAGTTGCGGCAGTTCAATGACTTGTTGCTGGATGTCCAAAAAATTTTGGTTATCGGAACCAAAGGATTCATAAAAACGTGACCCTTGGTCCGTGTGAAGATGAGATGGAGTTGCTGTATGATCTGAAATGGAAATTTGAGGCCAAACTTGGCTGTTATCTCTGATATAGTAACCATGGTTCCATGGTTCAAAGCCTTGCCTCTGGTTAGGACTCGGCTTTCTAAATGCCCGGCATACCACCCATCCTTCTTCCTGCAATCGCAATATACTCATATATCAGTAAACATCTTCATATATATATGCATTGAAGAGGTGAAGATTGAAACTTGCCTGGGGCGGTCCGAGTTCAGAAGTTTGGAGCCGATACTCGTGCATGATCCAATCGGTTTTCCTACCATTAGGTGCACGACCCTTGTAGAAAACCAGGGTCTTTCTCATGCCTATAATTTTGTTCTTTGAAACCACAGATTTATCCCTCCCTGTTGCCTTCCAAAACCCAGCCGCAGTGGCTCTATTGGTCCTTGTTCCGGTTGGATACTTCCTGTCTTTATAACTGAAGAAGTACCACTCGCTTTGTTCTTCATTTCCTACAGTACAATTTGCTGCACAAACCCAAACCACTTGTGGTAGTCAATAAGCAAACCTGGTTAAATTTGGAACATTAATGTGAACATGTATTAGCTTTGAAAAGATCCCTTTGACCTTATGACATAGCATGGTGATATATATCATTGCATTGATTAGTTTATGACTAAGAGAATGCATGCTTTTATATTTCTTTTTCAAAAAAAAATCAAACCCTAGCTAGGATAGAACCAATATATAGATCTTAGAAACATCATTGGTTTATTCAGTAACTTTACCTTGTATATCCCATGGCTCCATCTTGTATAGATCAATCTCGATTATAACATCTAGATCAATTCGGAGCGAATTAATCTTCCTTTGGAGATAATATCCTACAAGTTCTTCCTCAGTGGGGTGAAATCTAAAGCCTGGTGGCACGCATGATTCCAATTCCATCATGGATCTACTCCTGGTAAACATGAACAAGGTTTTCCCAAGATTATAACAATGCTGTTTTTGTTATATTTAACACCTGATAATGTGTAGGGTTATGTGAATATATATACATTCTTGTCCCCACAAACACAGGGACAGGGTTGAAGTTAGTTTTTGGCGTACGTCTGAATACAAGGGCAAGTTAGAAGGAAGACATGCCTGTTGGATGACATGAATTGTGACTGCTCTTTACAAAGGATAATGGAAGTAAACGCACATGTTTTCCCTATATATGTTATTGTCATAATGTATATAAAGGATACGACTTTATGGGACCCAAAGCTGGTTGGCCCCTGCATGCCTTTCTTTTCCAAAAGAGAGAATGTCAGGCTATATCGAACCCACTACAAAAAGAAAGAAAAAAGAATTGGGTTTTAAGTTTTAACCTAAGATCAGTGTTGTGTTGATGTTTGGTGGAGTTGCATGAGCTTATGCAGGGTCAAATTAAGCATAATTTCATATGCCGAAAAGCTTGACTTTGTTTGGTGGCACAAACAAGCATGGTGTGTCTTTGAGTGCAGTGCACTCCGTGGTGGTGTTAGTGGATAATATGTTTTCACACCCCACCAACTCTCTCCCTAGATATAGCCAGACTCTTGCTTTAAGCCACTATTGATGTTGGAATAAAATTACACCCTAAAATTCTACTCGAAGCTTCATCTTCTCTCTAGCTTCTTATTCCATCCAGTTTAAATCTATCTACACACTAACACAAATCCAAATGCTTTTGAGTTTTGAATATATATATGCATGACAAACCCTAATCACAGTACTGCATATTGCAGAGGGGAGCTTCTATACATATTAAACGCACGCATGTATACGTATTTATACTTACTATATGTAAATATTGGTATCCTTGGCTTGAATATGGTCTTGTTGGAAGATCGAAATGAGAGAATTTATGAGGCCAGTGTTCCTTCTGCAAACGGAGAGAGATGTTATGTTTATAGAAAAGAAGAAGATGACTGTAAGAGAAGAAAGTGATTTGGAGACGTAAAGAAAGAAGGTGAGGGTATAAATATATATATAGTTGGCTAAGAAGGAAGGAGGTCTTTGATTGCGCGTGGGGTGGCAGATGCAAAAGGTTTGTTTGGATGGCGTGGCACCAAATTTCACGCCACCCCCACCCGTCTCTTCCCACCGCAATTTTGTGTCCTAAGATTTTCAACACTTTAGCAACAATTTAACACACAAAAATAACATAATAAAACCAATATAAATTATTACTACTTATTTAACTCTTGACCTAAAAAATATAGTTTTTTTAATATATGTTAAGTTATATGAATTGAATGTTCCTCCCCACAATTCAGCTTTGTTATCTGTATTCAGAAAAATTATTAGATCAACCTCGTTCGTTATGTTATTTGTGATCTTAATTAATTAAAATCGTTTATTTTAGTTTTTTAAGATGAATCATCATATGATTAGTGGATGAGCCATTATTAGATAATTATTTAAAAATAAATGATTTTGACTGCTTAGACCATGAATGATGTGGTGCGTTACCTTTTTTTGTCATTTTGGCATGCTTAAGTTCGTGACACGTGTCGGATATACAATCTGTGTTTGTTAAGTTGAATAGGATACAACATTTGTGTTGTGTTATATGATCTGTCTCTTTCTGCTTTATGATACAATGTGTTCTGAGACAGACAGGACAGACAGAGATGAGTCCCACTAAAGCTACAGTCCTTTTCATCATCACCTGACCTTTGGCTTCTTATCCTTTAGTACTTTATAATGGTAATTTATCTTGTTATTTTTTATATTAAGACACTAATTACATTTTTTATCAATCCCACTGATTAATTAATCAATTCCACTGTTTACATTTTTTATAAATTTTATTCGTTAATAAAGCAACATTCTCTAATATGTCAATTGTCATCAACCACAAGAAATCATTACTTCTAATCTGATAAAATCATTACAAGCTGATGCGATCTATCCAAGTGATTGTCATTCATATATATAATTCTCATACTAATTTTTAGGATTTTATTTGATTAATTTATATTATATATTTAATTTTAGTAAATAAATAATTTTATAAAATATATTTTTATATTTAAAACATTAATTTTAAAATTTTAAAATTATAATTTCAAATTTTATATATTACAAAAATTATTAAATAAATCATATTTATCATGTCATTTATAATCAATCTAATAAGATTAATCTATTCAAGGTAATTTCCAAATAATCATCTATCAGATGGGAGAAAGAAGAAATTCACTTTAAAATAAGATAAAAAAATCATTAGACTGTGAACAGAATTTATCTGATATTTTTCTATACATCATGTATTTTTCCTTTTTTTTTGTTTAAATACAACAATGTACTGACTTTATTTAGATTTATTTTAGAGTAGACCTGAATATATTTTAATTATTAATTTAATTGTACAATATAATAATTAATTTTGATGATAACCCTTTCAATAAATTTTATTATAATTCATTCAATTTTATTTTATTGTATAAATAATAATATTTTAAAATATAATCTTTAGGAGAAATAATATTCGTATCTTTATCCCAATCTTTAAGTGAAGTATACAAAATGTTAATTATAGATTAAATTACAGAAAATATGATATTAGAAATGATGATGTTGTGGAAGAGTTAGCAAAGGATATCTTGGACTAGATTCGGTTATAAATTAGCAGGATAATTAAGGCTTACAAGCCTCTTTTGCTGACTAATTAGGACTTATTGCCTACATATATTTATTTATTTATGATAAATTAGAATTAGAATTAGAATTAAAAATAAGTATGACTCATCTACTATCATTCCATTAGAGTCGATAGGCTCCTTCTGATTCTGTGCCTGAGGCTGACCCAATCGCCTACTTGCATCTCCATGAGAGACAGAATGATTCATTCATCAACTCTTCTTGCCTTGGCTGCTGGACTCGACGGTCAGTCGTTCACACAGTACCAGAACTAGTACGACTGCAACTGGGAGATTTAATTTATTTTTAAAATATATACGTATATGCACAATAATCACAACTATAAATTAGAATTTTTTTTTATTATCATTAACTAATAAAACTATTATTATTTATTATGTCAGATATTTTATCATTTTGCAGTGACGGAGTTAGGTTCTAATGTTGAGAGAGACAAAAATTTATTAAACCTTTAAATTAGAAAATTAGGAGGAACAAAAATCTATTAAACCTTTAAATTAGAAAATTGAGACGGACAAAAACCTTATTTAATTAATATTTAAACTAAAAAGGATTGAAAATGTAATTGTACCAAAAAATTTGAGAGGTGCAACCGTCCCTGCCAACACATACACAACTCCGTCCCTGTCGTTATGTATTTATAATCTTAATTATATGTCTCTATGTTTTTGTTAATAAATTAAAGTTATTTTTGACCTTATAATAGCCCCAAATTTCATTATTTATATAATATTTATACATGATAAAATTCAAATATAAAATATTAAAAATCTTAAATTTTCATTATCATCATTTATTTTTAAAATTTAAATCAATTTTAGATTTCCAAATTCAAAGAAGAGACAAGATAACATAAGCCTCCTGTCCAATGAATCCTGGGTTTGTTGATTAATGTTTTTTCTTTACCAAATGTCAAGTGTGAGGTCAATTTGTTATGGTTAATGATAACAGACATGAATATATTTTAGGTGATTAGTAGTAGAAAAAGGAAAGAGTGTTGGCATAAGATCCTCAATAATTATCACAATTACCAAGGTAACTTTAGTTGCATGGAAAGCTTGAAGCATGAAAATTCGAGAAAAAATTCTTTGAATATTTATCATGCCTTTATTCATGTGCTTTTATTAAAAAATTTTAAAAAATTAAATTTTTAACCATAACTCTTATTTTTTATATCCTAAACCCTAAAAATACACCATATTCTTAATTCTCTAAACTCTAACCACAATCTTTAACATTGAATTATAAACCCTAAACCCTCTAATTTAAAACGGAGACGCGAATGAAGTCACTGAAAAAAGATATATGATTTACACTCTGAGAATTCTAAAGTAAACGATATATATTGATAAAAATAAATAATTAATATCATTATCAGAAAAATAATGCTAATATTTCAAATTTTAATAATTATATAAAAAATAATTACATATATATTAATATATATAGATACATAACATTTACTTTAAATTTATCTAAAGTGAACATGTCATTTTCCTGACGGCTTGGCCGGTTATGGTCTGCTTAGAACTTAGATGGTGACCCAAGTTTATTATTAGAGTGCAAGACTCCCTTAATCCCACCACAGTAATCAGATCCTTCTTTCTTAACATAAAATCAGTCTCTTTGATTTTCTTATCTTTATTAACAAATTATTGTTGTCCTTTTTCAAATAAAAATATTTGTTTCTTTATAATTATCTCTTCTTTTATAAAAGTGTGAACACTTGAGATTTATGAATAAATAAACATAGAGATTTTCCAAATAATTTTTTATACAAATTTAAATCACCAGTGTCATGATTAATTTTATTTCAATATATTCTTTTAAAGAACAAATTAACAACTGCAATCCTTTTAGTGGTCTTAATAAATTATTAAACTGTTAACATCGTGAGATAATCCGTTATGAGTGAAAATTATAAACTTATTAAAGGACTTGAATGCTCAAGAATGAAAATTATGTCATTAGTCATTGAGCTCTTTGGATTTTTTTAAATTCATACTCTTGAATTCGTTTTGTATTAAATTTAATTTTTATCTTTATCTATATTTAAAATAAAAAATTATATAAACGAGTTTATACACAAGTCAATAAATAGTTTTATCTATAAACATAAATGAACCAAACACATATCAACTTACATTCGTTCGTTTATTAAATAAATATAAATATTTTATTTATACTTATTTATTTAACGTAATAAATAAATATTCTACAAACAATTTACTAACAAATCATAAAATGTTGTTGTCACGGACCGTGAGTCGTGACTACGCGGGACTGAGCGAGATGTTTTCTGGTGATGCGTAAAGCTTGGGAGCAGGATAGCATTAAGAGTATAGTACGTGCCGAGCAGTCGTCTCATCTAGGATGGGCGCGCTGATCGTGCACCACACTGGTCGGGAGCTGTCCCCACTTCCCTGATAAACCTATGGGAAAGTGAAACCAATAGACATCGGAGATCGTTTAGGCTGATCCTCAAGTATACGAGTGTCCCAAAGTACCGCACGGGTAGAAGACCCTGCACGAAAATTCTGACCCCGTGACACTGTCATTTACCTAATCATCCAAGAGATGGTGAAAATTATGTCTGAAAAGTGAGGTTTGTGGGGTTTGCTTTAGCTACCAAACAAAATAAATTAAAAGAGTGTAAACCAAGTGGGAGTTGATGGGGCGGTTTGTGGGGCTGTCGGAGGCCGATGCTTTTGAGTTTTATGTATCACGGTAATCGACTATACAATATGATAATTGTTTTTTTAACCCAAAAAATATATTAAATTATATTTAAAGTGAAAATAATTATATATAATTACACCATAACATTAAAAATACAATAAATATTATAAATTTTGTTTAACTCAATTAAATTAAACTCGGTTTGATAGAAGCTCAGTGGAATGCATCTGGAACAAACTAAACCTTCTAGAGAATGTAGCTTACGAAATTAAACTAAGTTTGATTAATGATAAGGACTTGGCTGCCTGTGTAGGTCCACTAACATGCCCAACTGTATTGTTTTTATATTTAATTCATTAATCAGTTAATTTAAATAAAATAAGAGAGATTTATTATTAATATTTTTTTGTTCTTAATGTGTAAATAAGCTAATATATATTGTTGAAGCATTTTTTTTTATAGTTTGGGATAAGAAAGGCCACTTTGTCCTTTCGTTCTTTTCTTTGTCTGAACGTTAGACAACATAGCCGTAGCCTTCGTATGTACTTTTATGTGTGTTCTATGTTTTCGAGAATATCATTTTTTAAGGTCTCTTAAGCAATCTTTTTTTATTATTATTTTATTTGTTTATGATAACTGCATTCAAAGGAATGCTCTTTTTTTTAATTATGATAACATTTCCTTTATTCCTTTTAGCTTTTTATCTAATTTTTTTGGATTTATTGGTTGAAAAAAGTGAGTTAGAGATTAGTGGTGAAGTGAGTGGTTATTATTGATTGGACCACGGCTGACATGGTAGCGCGGGACCTGTAATATAATTTCTCGTTTACCATGGTGTTCTTTGAAACAAGTATTAAATGAACTATAAGCAAATAAAACAGTTAAGCTGACATGAAAACTGATTATACTTAGTATTAATATAAGTAAATAAGTGTCCACATGTAAACATAGATTGATTCAATGACTAGACAACATAACAGAGAGTGTATAGAGCATTTTGTGAAACTGTGTTATACATGGAGACCATTGTTTGATAGGGTTTTGTTTTCAGTAAGGCAAAACTTGATCCCTAGTGCAGCTGCCCTGGTCCAGAATGCAGATGGAGTGTCCTGCTCTGGACGACTTGAAGAACACCGGGTTGTTCTACCACATTCAATTACGAAATCAGATAATTATCGAACCAAATGTTACGGCAACATGTAACAATAACTTGTATGTGCACAGAAACAAAAAAGGTATATGCAACAAATGCTTGAAGGCAAAGGCAAGTGTGACATGTCTCTAACTTGAACAATAAAACAAGCACCATCCAATCACGATATGCTGAAACCAAGACTTAAACCACCCCACCCACATATACAAAAGCAGCAGCAGCAGCAACTGAGAGAACTAGAAACCAAAACACTTTCTTAATGAAAATACAGTAGCAATTCACAAGAGACGGATGGTGCTGGAAAAAGATAGTGCACCTATAATCCTCAAAGAGCGATGTGAAACGTAAAAACAATAAGAAAAGGCCAATTTCATGAGAAATTGAATACCGTTGAGTAATTTCCACACTGGTATTTTCATTTTACTGATACAAGATTATTCATACACGCTTTACTAAAAAAACTAAAACCAAGTTACTTTGGATAAACTAAATACTATTGAACCGATTTCCTTTCCGCTAAATGCTAGATGCTAATTTTTTCTTCTTCAAGATTACATGCTATAATGCTAATCCTGATTCTCAATTCAGGTACTTCATTTTTCAAATTCGCAAGCTAATCCTACCGCTCAATAGAAGAAACAGAAAGAATATAGTGATTCGTGACAGTAAAAGATTGATCATATTTTAAAAAAATAGAAAAGTATTAAAAAAAGGCACTTACTCTTTATCTCGGCCATCTGTTCGGGAGTCAGCTTGGCGGAGAAGCCGCTGGCAGCATTCTTGTAACTGTAGATCAGAGCAGCCTTAGCAGCTTCTTCGCTGCCGAGGACGGATGCGAGGGTTTGGAGATGGTAGGCTTCAGGTTGCTCATCCTGAGGCTTCACGGTGAAGATGATGTATACCGTCGACGTCGACATCGGCGTCGGCGCAGTAGCCTCTGATCCAGCCATTTCGACCAAACAATTCAAAGCAAATATCACACAGAATAATCTCAGGTAATATCACACATCATCGTTACAAATTATAATATTTAAAAATTACACGGTTACGCCAGTGGATTTAAAAAATATTAATAATTATAGGTAAATATTTACGTTGGCGAAGAAAAAAAAACGTTTTTTATATTTTCTTTCGATTTTTATAATTTCAAATTTAATTTATGATTAAAATTTTAATATTTAAAATACATTTTATGATTTAATATTTATAATTCAAGAAATTAAAATTTACAACCTCTAAAATGGATGTTAGTTTATTTGAAGGAAAAAAGGATTACTTACTAGACTTGCTTAAGTGAAAATATTAAAAAATAATAAATGGTATTTTAAAAAAATAAAATAAGAATTATTTTTTTGATATACAAAGTTACAGACGTGTATTTTTTACGATAATATTTTATAATTAAATTATAAAATTTAATCAACAATCTTTAAAATAAGTAATTAAAAGCTTCTAACTGATATATTTTCCTTCCTTAGATTATGAATTCTAGATCCTGTAAGAGTAAATTTATCATTCTCTTTTTTTTATGTAAGAATTGTTCAAAAATTATAAAATCTAAAAAAAATTTAAGTTCATAACCTTAAACTATAAATTATTAAAGTTTCAATATAAGTTTATTTTAATATAAGTTTCAATATATTCTAATTATTAAATATAATTCATTATGGTTAATCTTCATTGTAAATTAAAAAAAAAAAGAGCTTGTATTTGGTTTGGGTCACATATACTTTGACAGCAGACCTCAATAAGCAAGGAGTGTGATGAGAATATCCAGAACAGGCCTAAACTAAAGCATAAGCCCAAGGTAAGGGCATATCTCCACCTTCAATTGCATTTGCAGAAGATATGTATTCCTTTCTTTGCTGCCAGAAAAGATGAATAACTTCAGCAAGGAACATGGATTTAAATTACCATAGCTCCACCTTGTAAACATGAATGCAAAGGATCCAAGTAAGAAATTCATCTTTACACACCTACAACAGATCCCATGGGGTCATTTTGCATGAAATTCTATTAGAATCAAACAAAAAATGGATGATTCGATATCAATGGCTTACCAAATACCAGGAGAGTAAATTGTGTAGTGTGTAAAACAATCAACAATTCATTCGGTTCTTGCATTTCTTCCACCTTTTGCACTAACTGCCTCACACAATCGGCATGGCAATGTGTCCAGGCTTGCTGCACGGGCCTTTGCGTAGTTGCCTAATACACCGCATCTTCTCCAGGCATGGTACTCGGCATAAGCAACGGGATCATTAGCAAGGGCTTTCACGTAAGAAGCTAATTCCTCCATGGAGCCAAACTTGGTTCCATCTATAATTGAATGTGGAGGGACAAAGTCCAGCACATTGGGGGCTCCAAAATAGATAGGTACTGCACCAGAGTCCATAGCGTAAAATAGCTTCTCGGTCACGTAGCTCTCTGTAACGGTATTTTCAATTGCAAGGACAAATTTGTAATGAGACATGGCACAATGTAAATGGTCCCACCACTTTGGGTTATTGGCATCATTTGCACACTCAGGGTAGAAGGAAAGGGCCATGTCTAAACCACCAACATTGTTCAGGCATTTGCCAAAGGAGTGGTGAGGCAGCAATTTGAGGAGACTCTTGGCAAGCTGGTTTCTTTGAGGAAGGTAACGAGATGAAGACCAATAAACAAGTGTATCCTAGAAATTCATTTAAAGAAGAAAAAAAAACTCAACATGTGATAACAACCATGTATTTATCTAAGGGGATTTATTGAGGTAACACATGAACAAAGAAATATAAGTCACTCACATTGTTCTTATATGATGATACGTGATAATTTCGACCATTATGAAAGAGAGCGCCAGCATAAGTTGACTGAACGTCATCTTTAGCATGGTAACTGATGAATAACTCCTCCCGACCTGAACGCCTCCTGCCAGCCTCCAGGTCCATGTACACACGAAGTGGATCTCCAATGTGCCTCTAAACAAAAAGGAAAAAAACATTTCATTTGATCCCGGAAAATAATAATCAAAGATTGGATATATACTCATCTTAACAAGCAACAGGAAACTAAAACATCCATACAAAGCAAGTCTACTGGTTGGATATCGTAACAAGCCAAGGTGAATATCTTCTAGTTCTGTTGACTAGTATTTTTACTGAACAAGAGCGCAGACATGTCAAAGAATAAGGCAAAAGCAAGGGGGTGTTAATTATGGAGGATAATGAATAATAAGTCAAAAGTACTGATGCTTGGTTGGAAGGAAAAAACAAGGCGAAAGATTATTTTTATCTTTTACATCTCTTCATATGGTAAGGTCCTTCCAACAGAGGGCCTCTGGCTTGTTACAATGTTCAAGATGATAATGAATAACATGAGACACTAGATTCCTTGGCAGGATTTTCAGAACTGTAATGAATTATATCCTGTATGTTTTTAGATTTCTTCCCCATTATCAAAAGGATGCTTCTGACATTTTTCTTCTCTAACAAGATACCAAGAAAATTCTTTGGACAAGATTTTCTACAGACTAGTTATTTTGAATCAAAAGGGGGGAAATAAGCTACCATGGTCATGTGCACACGATCTAAAGTATGTAAGTACTCTTCTACAAGACACATCATCTTAGTTACAAATGTCTCAAGGTCTTA
This sequence comes from Abelmoschus esculentus, assembly GCA_035048815.1. Lineage (NCBI taxonomy): Eukaryota > Viridiplantae > Streptophyta > Magnoliopsida > Malvales > Malvaceae > Abelmoschus > Abelmoschus esculentus. The sequence continues at coordinate 18,501,120 of JAUCBN010000017.1, read as the reverse complement.
TCAGCTCCTTGAAGAAAAACTACATTACTAGAAAGTTGATACGTCATAAAGATTAGTTATAAAATACAAGAATCTTATATAGTGAATTCCCTAAGTCGAATTCCCGCGAACATAATTTTCAACACTATAAAGACTATTCATGGAACATGCTAGAGAACCTTGCTTGATTACTGTCAAAAGAGAGTTTTTTAGGATGAATTTCCAATGACTCTTATTCAAGAGTTAATTGGGTTTACCAATAAAAGTCAAATATTTTTGTCTCTTGCCTCTATTAACAGACCTAACTCAAAATGCCATAGCAGCCAAAACTCAATACAGCAAGTTGATGAAGGGGTCTCCTATACCATAGAAGAGATATTCTCTATAAAGCATCCATCTATTACTGCATAAATTAATGAACCACAAGCCGACCCCAAGTAAATAGGAAAAGTACTTGATCTGATTTTTTTCCAATTAATTCACATTTTTAGAGGAACCCCAATTTCTGAGCCCTACTCCCACGGCAGGCAAACAAAGCTCATCTTCTACTCTTTGGTCATATACCCCAAAAGTTCTGATCTATGTCCATGCATAAAGATGTATCTATTGAACAAATTAACAAATGGTTGAAGGGGAGAACAAAACAAAAAGTATAATCTCCTAGGTTAAATTGTTGCAATCTATCTAATTGGTTACTAAAGTTGCTCTTACAGACAAAATAAAAATCCACTCTTGTTCAAAAACGTCTTGTCTTGTTCACAGAAGGCAGCAGCTAATTACTAAAAAACTTTACTTCGCTGTCATTGTGAAGAACTAAACACTATTGATCTCATTGTGATATCAATTCAGAGAATATCTCAGCTCTAAATCCACAAGTCAAGTAGATCGGATAGAATCTTAACCAAATACCCATTTCAATTCCATGATTTCAACTTTAATCGAGCAAACAAATATTTTTTTTTTCTATATTCATTAACCGCAGCCAAGACAAAGGCAGAAAGAAAGGAAAGGGAAGGGAAGGAAACTACCTGAAATGGAGGGGTAGTGGTCTCGAACAAAAGGGCATCAGGTTTATCAGCCAGAACGGAAGATTTAGTCCACAGGCAACTCATCCCACACCGACAAGAATACAAATTATCCAAATTATCAGGAATCCAAGTCCAGCCTTTTACCAGAACACTAACATGCTCCATTTTCAACAGATGGCAGGAAGACTCGCCACCAGCTTCCTGCAAAGACCCAGAGCTGTTAGCAAGCAAACGGATCAAATCGTGATGCTTGAGCTTGAACCGTGCACAACCCATTTGAGAATCCCATGTCCTGAAAGCAGAGAGCAGATCGGTAAAAGGGCGGGGCTTGGAAGAAAGGGTGGTGGGAAGGGTGGAAAAGGGTTGTTGGATAGAAGAGGAAACAGAAGGGAATTCGAGGAAACCGGAGAAGAAGAGGATCAAGAAAGTGAAGAACAACATGAGCGTCACGGTGAAGGTGTTGAGAGGTTTCAATTGCATGGTGCGGTGGGGAAAGCAACTGCGTTAGTTGGATTGTCTGTGTTTTATCTTTCTTCCCGTCTCTCTGTAAAAACAGAAGGGACTGAAAAAAACAAAACAAAAAGATGGGGGATTTAACAGACTTATCCTTTGTAAAAATAACATCAAATGCTTTTATGAAACCTCTTAAAACAATGTAACTGCTCTACCTCTACGTAATGTTTGAATCAAAATGGTTTAGCAATAAAATAATTAATTCTAGACGGTTGACTAATCAAAGTCAATAATTGATGGCTCTTTCTAAGATGGAAAAAAGATATAAAATTTACTGGTGTTCTTCTCTTGTTTCTTGCCAATCTCTGTTCCATCAAATTTCTAGAGATTTGGTTACAAATACAGTCTCGTTTGTGTTTCATGATGGATTGCTTTGTTTATACGGTAAAATCATATTCTGGGTGCGTTTACTGTTTAGTTTAAACTTCTTGATGTAATGAAACTTCCCCTCCAAGGCAAGAACATGTGCATATTCCTTTTGGTTTTGGGTCATCATATCTTGTTTTAAATGATTATGAAGCGGGGTGCTTGGATTTGACATGGCCAAAATCAATGTCCAAAATCAAGATCAAGAGATAAATAATGCAGCAACTAATGGCCAAAATCAAGGTAAGGCGCAGTCATTGAACACTTTTCCCCTGTCACAAGCACCTGCAACAATTTTTGAATCCATTTGAGGTGCCTGACAGGCATCCAACATTGGTAGAGCTAAATGGGATTCCTTGGGATAATATAGGGGTCAGAAATTCCTTGAGTTTGCCAGATGCAAAATGAAATAATAATCATGAAGTTGTGTATAGAATACTCTAAATGCTAGATTTTCAGACACGATGTCGATATGTAGCAGGCAAAAAACAGTATCATATGTACCAGACCATGTACATCCAAAGGAGAAAAATCTTCAAAAATAGCAAGTTTCCATTGTTTTGGTTCACTGCTCCCATTGATTATTAAACTTGCCTCTCAATAAAAATTAAGAAACAGAAGTCTAGATGAAGAAAACATAACATTATTGAGTCAGTCAGGAAGACAGGAACCTATAGCATTCCCCTGATACAGCACTCAAAAAGGTATAACATACTTCAGTCCTAATGCGCTCTCTGCTAATTTCTGCTGCAAGAGCTGTTTTGACATCATCACAAGCAGCAGATTTCTTAAATTCTTCATCCAGGGTGAAACCAAACCTAGTACCTAATCAACGAAATAAAAGTCTACACGGTTCATGCCTTTGTGTGTTCATACATTCAGAGGTCAATTAACAGAAAACAGATGACCTGCAGCCTTGTTGGCAATTGCTAGAGGCATAAGAAAGCTTAGCCAGCTTTCCAAGACTGTGAACCCAAGTGTTATGGACATCCTTCTTATTCTTATTTTCTTGATTCCTGATTTAAAGATAGGATAGGGTATCCATTTCAATAATATTATTAGCACAAGTCCACTTAAATTTGTCACCGATCTATGAACCCCAAGAAACTGGTATACAATATTGGCTTGTTTATCTTGTTGAGTAGGAGAACTCATTCAAAACTAATTATTGAAATTTAACGGGGAGAACTGACATCTTGATTTTAAGCAGCCAAAATTATCTTTCAGCTTCTTCCGGCTTAAAACCTCAAATATCAGCAATTTACTCCCCTATGAAACACATGGTATTACTCCATTAGTTAGATAAGAGGGAAAATCTCAAGGGCAGGGGAACAAAAAGCATCTTAATAGTGAAGCAAGGATTGTATTTGACTTTGGACCATTTTGCATTGCCATAAAAACAGTGATTAGAATCAATTGCACTGCAATCACTAAAGCATTTTTTGACAGAAAATTTTACCTTGTTTGACGTTCACATGTCATTGTATTCGGCAGTTTCGATCACTGCAGCTCCAAACCAGTTCTTTATAGAATAACTCTGATAATAGAATTGTAAGTAGGCAGAACCTGAAACAGGAGACAAGAAAAGTGGGGCACAGCAGTTACTATAACCCTAAGTTCATTTTTCATGAAGTATCTATATCCAGAGAGCAGTTACTATCTCCGGAACTATTCCCCCACTTGGTTAACCAGGAGAAAGAAAGAGCATGAGAATCAATAGGAATGTAAAAACTTTATTATAATAATCTATGATCAAATGAGCTACAAACCATATAATGGGGGGGGCTTTAATACAAACAAACATTTGAATCATTCTTAATTGAAGTCTTTCAATCTTTTTTTCAGCATGTCCATCGATTTCTTCCGTGAACTTGTTTTTGTATTTCTGGTTGAAAGGCTCCCGAAGATCCCATCTGCTGAATCCTTGAATTTTTCAATGATGCTAGCCACTTTCTTATTATCCAATGCATTGTAGGACTTCTCTCGTATTACAAGATTCGTAAAATTCTCTGGCTGGCTGCTGGACAAAAGGTTTATCAACTGCCGGGCTTCTATCAAGAAACTTCGAAAACTACCTTCCTTGTATATCTCACTTAGACCAGTGCTGTCAAACCTCTCATCAGCAAAATTCTCTAGCACCTGTAGATCGTGGTTGATAACCATGACTGCATTGGCATTAAACCTCTTTACACTATCAGTGAGAAATGCAGCGACGATAGAATTGGAAATATGCTCAAGCGCCCCACAACCAACCTTGTACAATGCATCCAATGGCAGAATTTGCAGTGCTGTTGAGAAAACACTGTCAAGGTAAAAGATCACCTCATTCATATACTCACTATTATTTTGGGATAACTCTTCAGAGGTCCAGTTTATATTTTCCGTAAGTGCCAAGAACTCATCTAACTTACTATTTACCAGTTTCAGGAGAGACAGATAAGCTGCATCTCTTGAAGTTTTTAAGACCGCCTTGGCAGTCAAACTGGCCTTAGGCCTCTCAACTGATTGAACCGGAATCCCACAGAGTTGGGCAGCATGTTGAAGGAAAAAGTCACAAGCTCTTTCAAGAAATGTTATATTTGCAGCGATCTGCATGGCTTGAGATACAGCAATGCCATCACTTTGAACTGTAGTCAGTACAACTTCATTAAGCACATCTATCAAGAGCTTATCCAAATACTTTCTCTCTGCATCATAAAAATTGGAGTTAACTCCAGAAGACAAGTAATCAACCGAGCCTTTGATAAATGATCGAATAATGCGGCAGCAATCAGGCACCATAGAGGAGAATGGTGCAATATATGGAAAAGCTGGCATTACATCTGAAGTCTGAAGATGAAATGCCAAAATATTATTATCATAGTCAGAATCCTTCGTTATTACCATCTGCTTATAGGAATCACTAGAAATAACATTAGCAATTTGCTGACGGCACTCTTCAAGAAGAAGCTCATGGTATTTGTCTCGGCTATTATCCAAGGCCTCAAGAATTGAACCTGCTTCATATCCATACTGCGTAAGAGTTGCCCCGAGAAGAGCGATGTAATCCTTCACCAAGAGAAGATGTGTTGCAGAATCCATATGAGAAAATTGTTCCTCCAAAACTGATGCCACTTTTGTGACAGTTGTTTCCCACATTGTCTCAACTTGATCAGCAGACAACAAACCTCCAGAAGTCCTTAAGACCCTATCTTCCACAATAAAGTAGCCTGCAATCTGAGAGAGGTAGGTTTGATATGATTCAACAAATGGTGTTGAGGAAGAGAGTAGCAAGTCTGAATTGAGTTGTAATAAACGGTTCTTGTAGTAATATTCACGAAATTGCTCTTGGACTCCAAGGCAGGAATGGATGTGATATGCCCGATAGAGAGGTGTAAGATCAAACTTCAAAACAGAATCTTCATCAAGCTCTTCAATGTCTAATGAATATACCGTATCTCCGAAGCCAGAAATGTTCAGTTCCTCGGCTTTTCTTTGACATTCAAGCATTTCCTCGTCTCTTTGGCGTACCGATGCAGCATGACCTATTGCCGTCTGTCCAATATCCTTGGCAGAACTCCTAATGTAAGCTAACCACTCATTAAAGTCCGCAGTCACTTTCTTTTCAATATGTGCTTTTATTATAGGAATATTCTTCTGAATCATTGTTTTGATTGCACTAACAGGGATATTCTGCAAGTAGTTTGTCTCGATCAAATCCACGGTTTTCAATGCCAGGAAAAACTGGCCGGCTGAAAGGTAAGTATTACATTTGACACAGAGCTCCAAAACTTCAACACAGATCTTGGACATCGTAATAGCTTCAGTCACATTTTTCTTGATCGAAAAAGATGCAAGAAGCTCTTCAAGTTTCTCCAAAAGAGCACTCCCAACCTCCTGCAACTTGAAATTATCACTTGAGAGATTGCTTTTGAGTTCATCGGCATCAACCAAGACACCCCGAAGCTCATCAACAGCGTGAATGAATTCCTCATAGTGAGTCTTGCAGAGCTCCTCAATTTCCACTTCTTTCTTTTTCACGACATGCTTCAGCTGGTGAACAAGCGCCTCAGTCCGCCCCATCTCGAAAGCACGTCGAACAAGAGGACCCAAATCATCCCCATTCCCAATCATAGTCGCAACTACCAAGTCTTCCCCTGTATCCCCGTTCTCCATAGCACCTCTCCTCTTAGGTTTCGAATCCATTGTTCAATAAACAAATCAAACAATCACTGGAAACAAATAACACAAAGAAGAAAACCCAAACCCCAAACACGATCAACAAACATAAAGGGTTATTACATAGAGTAGAGAATTAAGTTGTAAAATTCCTTTTATAAAGCACTCTGCTTTTATGACCAAACAACAACAGCAACATTAATCCGAAAGTTAATGCGAGTTTTAAGGAACATAAGCAACAGCAGAAAACAATGAACTAGAGCAGTAAATGAAGGAACAAAATACCCTAATTATGCAAAAGAAGAAGTACAACTCGTACCTGAAAAGCCATGGAAGAAGAGTGTTGGATCTGAGTTTGGTGAAGTTAAGAAATTTGGTGGGTTGAAAGGTAAAGGTGGGTTTTTTCGCTTTTATTGTAATTCCCGTCAGATTAAGAAAAGAAACAGAGAGGATGAGCTAGAAAATGAAAATCTTGTCCTCGTCGTCTCCTTTTCCGTCGGTTTCTTTTCGTTGTTTTCCCTTTGGTCGGAAAAAAATGGAAATTTAGAATGGACGATGGATTCAATATTTCTATAATTTTGTTATAAACGCTGTTTTTTAAGTTTTTTTAAACAAATTAAATTTTGTCGGACGATTATGTATTTTTTATACAATATAGTTTTATAATTCAAACTAAACATAGCTATTTATATGTTAAAAAAAATCATAACTTTTCTGTACAGTATATATTATATATTTAAAATTTTATAAATAATTAATGATTGATTTAAGTGATAAATAATTTAATATTATTTAAATAGTTTAAAATGACTACGTAAAAAAAAATATTAAGAGAGTTATTCATTTAAATTAGACATATGATATGGGTCGATTCAATTAATCACAATAAAGTCTTAGAAAATCAAAACAGCATCCAATATTTTTTTATAAATGAATTAACAAAAATAAGTTATAATTATAAGATATATTGCTCTCGTAAAAATAAAAATCTTATTTAAACTTTAGAAATGATATTATTATTAAAGAGAATCTGAAATATCTATATTAGTCGTGAAATAAATATTAATCGTTAAAAAAATTCAGAATCGAGGATTAATTCACTCTGAACTTGAAACCAATAAGATGTAAATCTACCAACAAAAGAATAGACTCTCTTAGATATATAAATCATTTAAAGTTTTTATTTAAAAAAATAAGATATTTTTAATTATATTTTGTATTATAAGTTAATTTTTACGGTGTAAGTAGGAGAAAATCACCTGTAAATAATTATTGGGGAAGAGAACACTAGGTAATATCTTTTATTTTTTAATATTTTTATAAAATTTAGAAAAACAACACATATGTACATAATATTTTCTTACTTATATTGTAAAAACTATCATATAATTAAAAAGTAATTCAGGATTATTTATTCTAAAATAAAATTCTAAATTAAATTATTTCAGATTTTGACTGCTGGCCCATTATTGACTTTGTCAAGAGAAATGGTAAAGAATGTGAGAAACAAAAAACAAATATGAGCTGAATTGCACGATCCATTTTACTAGTATAATTTTTGGGCCCAACAATTTTGTATTTGATTCTTTAAAAGCTCTATTTATAATTATAACTAAATTAGGTATTGTTTTATGGGTAAATTTAGGTGAATATAGAGTTGGAGAAAAAAAATTAGGGAATAAGTGTTTTTTTTAAAATATTTAAAAGAATAAATTAAAATAAATAGTGTTTCTTGAATATTGTCACCTGTATATAAGCTGTTGAATTAAACTGAAAATATATTAATTTCAACAGTGTACATGGATTTCGGTAGTCGCACATTTATTATTTCAGCGGTGCCATTGATTGTAATGGCAAGGTTTTAAGAAACGTTGTTCCTTTTGGTTTATTCTTCTAAATATTTTTCAAATACATTTATTTTATAATTTTTTTCTAAACGTTATTGTTCACCTAAATTTACTGTTTTATGCAGGAACAAAATTAAGATCGAACATTGAAAGAGACAAATATTTATTATTTAAATTAAAAAAAACTTTAAATATAATTATATAAAGGAATAAGAGGGACAAGAGTCCCCAATAATTCTGTCCCTTGATTTTCTGGGCTCTTATTGCATATAAACAAATCTATGGGTTATGTTTTGTAACCTTCTTTTGTACGGTTACAATTCCTGGAATAGTTTACGTACTTTTGATGATTTTTTTCACACCAAGTCTAAATAAATTATTAAAAATTATTTCTCTCGACTAGTGTGGTGTGCGATCAGCGCGCCCATCCGAAGACAGGACGACTGTTCAGCACGTACTACCGAAGACAGGACGACTGTTCAACACGTACTACGCTCTTAATGCTATCCCACTCCCAAACTTTAAGCACAACCAAAAGCATCTCGCTCGGTCCCGCGATGTCACGAATAACGGTTTGTGATAAACTCCCCACTTGATTCATGCATGCCCTCCTGCATGATGAAAAACTCTTAACCTTCTCTTTAGATCATGCATTACAAATAAATACTTCATAAAATGCATCTTTAAATGATTAAAGACTAATTCAAGTGTAAACACACACATATATATAAAGTGATAAAGATTAAAAAAATGTTAATAAATATTTAATTATTTCAGAAATCAAATTAAAAAAAAAATAAAATGTTTGCCGTTGTTACCGCTCGTCAAACTTGAGTATCTGTCGTGCTCAAACACATGGATCATGCGGGAAGCATTGCTCGGGAATTCAACTTTATGTAACACTTAATACAAACACAAAAAATATATGAACTTTATATTAATTTTAAAAAATTAAATGTAATTACAGTATAAATATAGTATATTTAGTAGGGTTTCAAAATATTTAATTGAATATCTCAATCCATTGATCTGTATCAATTTGATAAAAAATAGATAACTTTATAATATTTTATTTTTTAATTTAGAAAAATTCACAAAATTTAAAATTTTCGATACTCAATTATATTGTTTTATATTTAGTAAAGATATGTTTTATATTAAATTAATAAAATATCTTTAAATATTTTTATATTAAACTAAAATACATTTTTATATTTTATATTAAATTGATAAAATATTTTATATATTAAAAATGCAGATTTTGTAATTGTGTACCCTAATTACCTGATTTTACGAGTATCTGAGTAATACGATCCAAGACATAAAACGTTAAAAATTATTATTAAAATATTTGATTATCTAATATTTTAGATATTTAAAAATTTAAATAACTAGATTTAAACATCCAAAAAAACTAAAAAAAAATCATCTTCTTGGAAATTTAAAATCAATCAATAATTTAATTTTTATAATTATATTTAAATTATAAAATTTAACGTATACCTGACTAGTGACTACGCCGCTGCTAACCAAAAATAAAATTCAAACTACGCTCCACCTAACCTAACGACCCCTTTGCTTCTCCAGCAAGCCAAAACTGGGCGGTATTTTGACTTTTCATCATTTATTCCATTAAATTTCTTAAAAATTGTTCTTTTAAATTATATATTTTATAAAAACAATAATATATTTAATTTACTATTTTTTAATCTATACAAATCATTTCATTAATTAAATTTATACCATTTTATTTAAGTCGAAACCGTTTCCAACTTAAAATTAATCTCAAACCCCTTTTCGTTTATACACAAATAAAACATTAATAAGAAAATCAAAATGCAACCAAATTCCCTTTTTATCAAATTAAAAAAAATCTATAAAAAATACAATAAAAATTAAGGATATTTTAATTTGACTCCTTTTCCACGGGAATTAAGGGAGAGGATAAGCTCTCCACTTCATTTATTGACATTTAGACTTTATTATAACTCAATTCCCTATAAAAAAGGAAAACATTGCTTCCAAGGGACATCAGAATGGATATTGTGGGACAGATAACTAAGAAATAAAAAAAAGAAAAAACAAAGGTTGTCTGGATCGATTATTATGGTTATTTTAAGATTATTTTATATATATTATTTTATGAAATTCCGAATAGCTTTGGTTAGAATATCTTGGCATTAATTAACTAATTAGATTTAATAGCTTATCTTATTCATAAAGAAACCATACTTGTGGTATCGGGAGGTGAGAGTGCTCAGGGGGAGATCTCTTGTTTTTGTCAAACTAGATTTTGTTTACGTTATATATATATTAATAAAAATCTTTATTTTTTTACATGTTTTTCTGTTATCGTAAGATATATATTTTAGTTTATTTTATCTATTTTTATGATATGAATTTTATATATTTTAATGATCGTTTGTTATTCATATAAAAATTTTAACAGTATTAATTTTTTATTATAATTTTTTCGATAGTTATAAAAGTTAGATCACAAATCAATAGTTGTTTGTCGATATAATTAATCTTTCATCATTTTTTTTACTTGTTATATGTTTTAGTTAGATAATAATAAAAAGATTCAAAAAATATAAATTTTAGTGATATATTTATCTTTATAAAAATATTTAAATTTTTTATTTTAAAATTATAAAAAAATAAATTAATTATATTATTTTTTAAATACGTTATAATTCTGATATATTTTACAATTTTAATAAAAGTATCGTGGCTATTATAAAAAAATTATTAGCGGGCATATAAGGTGGAATCACATTAATAAATTCAAATAATGTAACTCAATTTCCATTAAGAAACTATTAAATAATAAAAAGCTGACATAAATTGACCAATAGTAAGGGACAACATAAATAAATAATAGTAATAATAAAACCGAAAAGAGGATTAAAATAATAAATGATTTTAAATATTTTGTCTAAATTATTATTTACGGTTCGAGTGTAATTACAAGAAGCATAGATAACAACTGCGTTCGGTTTTAAATGTTGTTGTTCGTATTAAGAACAATGTACAAATTAAGGTTGCTGGTTGTAGTTACTTAAAATTTTTTGATAGCTCTATAGTTTTTAAATGGGGCTTTATTAGGTTCTTCTATATAATAGATTAAACACATAATTTATTTTTTCAGTTACTGTAAGCAAGTTATCTCTTGGATGAAATAAAGTTTAATTTATCAAAAAAATTATTATTTTTATTTGACTTTAAATATATATTTTTAATAGTGTATATGAACAAAAATGTTATGTTCATTGATTTCACAAGAGTGATATGTAACGCCGTAAAAGTTAAAAACACAAAATTTTACGTAATAAATTAACATCGGTTTAAATTATTTAAAAACAAAAATATTTTTTATTAAATAATAACAATTAATTTCATCGAACATAAAATAAATTTTCTAACTTTACAAGAAAAATTATATAATACAATAATGAACAGATTGATAACCAATTAACCATCATGGCGTAGGAAACATGTGTAGTTCGTGCTTTTATTTTAGTTTGATTATTTTTAATCCTCTATATCTTAAATAGTGATTATTAAGTCAAAGTATGTTATTAATTTATACATTATATGCAAATTATATATTTAATTATTGGTATTTAAATTAATTATTTTAAATTTACTCAATACACTTGTATTATTTGAACAATTTGCAATGCTGAGATGATTTTACCTAAAATAGAACATTTAAAATATGTTGTCAACTTTTTTAAATTATTATCTAATATTATTGTTGCATTTAATTAATTATCAAACACTTAAATTAATATATTTAATTAATTAAAACTGTATAAATATTAATCATCTAATTTAAATTCAAAATTTTATTTATAAAAACATACCAAAATATTATTAAAAATAAACAGTAACATAAGAGAAGTCCGTGTCCAAACTGCGTCGTTTTGTAACATCAAGTGGACATTTTTCTACGCGTGCTTTTACCGGCAATTACCGGGAAACTTTCCACACTGTTATTACAAAAGAACGGGACTTGTTTTTAAGTCATTTTCTTATAAGTATCAGATCCTCATTGACTACAGTCTTTTCTTCTTCCTCCTCCCATCCCATCCCATCCCATCCCATCCCATCCCCTTTCCTACCATTTCCGGCGAAATCACCGGTCATCTCCTACCTAATTTTAGCCGGAAAATTCATTTTAGAGACAGCCTTTGCTTCTAGAGGTGCGCTTTTTAATTTTTTAAAAGCTCTTTTTTTTACTTCATGTTTTTTATTAGATGAGTTTCAGATCTGGAATTTTTTGGTGGATTGATTTGCAGTATTTCTTTTTTCATGACCTTTGTTGGTTTCTTCTTGGTATGCATCTTCATGCTTTTCTCGTTGATATTTTAAAAATCTTATTAATTTTTTTCTCTTATGGTCAAATATTCAGTTAAAAAATGTAAATTGCACTGTCCATTTTTCTAATTAAAAAAAAAATTGTGTGCGTCATTCCGAATCCATATTTTGTATATAATAATGATGGTTGAGGGTTGGTTGTTGGCAATTTCCTTTATTTTTCAGCCGTCTGGATAATGTAATGAACAAGAGATTTGATTTGTTTACTCTTCGTTGAATGGGATTTTTCATTTCATCAGCTTTATAAATACAGTCGTCTTAGCAGTTAGTATTTCAGAATTTCAAGCATGTTTCTTTGCTATTCGTAAGGGGTTTTACTTTGTTGTTATACAAGATATTTAGGGCTCTAATCCTTTATGTATATATTCTGAACTGCAGATCTCTTATTCTGAAACTTGCAAGTTTCGTTTTTGATCATTGAAGATAAAGAAAATGGATGGGGTTAAAGTGACAGGGCTTAGAAATGTGAGTTCAACATGCTCGATTTCCGAAACAGAAGACTATGATCTCTCACGCCTCCTTGATAAGCCGAGGCTTAACATCGAGAGGCAAAGATCATTTGATGAGAGATCGCTGGGTGAGCTCTCTGCTGCTCTATCAAGAGTGGCTCATGACAACTATGAGATGACACATTCGCCCGGTTGGAGGTCTGGTTTCAATACTCCAGCCTCATCGGCTAGGAACTCCTTTGAACCACACCCCATGGTGGCTGAAGCATGGGATGCTCTCAGGAGATCTTTGGTGTATTTCAGAGGTCAACCGGTTGGTACCATTGCTGCGTATGACCATGCTTCTGAGGAAGTTTTGAACTATGATCAGGTAAGATTCGCATTAGATACAGGTAACTGTTTTCTTTATTTATATTCAAATTGTTGTTGCATTTGTATTTGATTGTAAACTAAGAACCTGACATTTATTATTGCTTATAATGAGTGTTAGTTATTCAATCTAAAACTGATTGTTAATTATAGAAAGTTTACACCTGAATATACAGGATCAATGGGTCATAGAAAACTGTAAAGCATTAAAGCATAATCGAATGTAGGATACCATCATTTAATAGTAAATACCTTGATCCAAGTTGGATGACTTTGATTAGGTGAAACTTCAAGTCAAACATGAGGTGGAATTTAAATTTAACATGAATAGAGATTTCTGATCGCTAACGGTAGGTTTGATTAGTTAAAAGATGTTATTTTTAATACCGAAATCCATTACCATTTAGTCAGTTAAAATATTGAAATCCTCTAAGATTGTTTTGTTTGTTTTTTTCTTCAGGTTTTTGTTCGAGACTTTGTACCTAGTGCTCTGGCTTTTCTGATGAATGGAGAGCCGGAGATAGTTAGGAACTTTCTCTTGAAGACTCTTCAGCTTCAAGGTTGGGAAAAAAGAATAGATAGATTCAAGCTAGGGGAAGGTGCAATGCCAGCTAGCTTCAAAGTTCTCCATGATCCTGTACGTAAATCAGACACAATTATTGCAGATTTTGGAGAGAGTGCCATTGGAAGAGTAGCTCCTGTTGATTCAGGATTCTGGTGGATCATTCTGCTCCGTGCATATACAAAATCAACAGGAGATTTATCTCTAGCTGAGACACCTGAATGTCAAAAAGGGATGAGGCTCATACTTACTCTTTGTCTATCTGAAGGATTCGATACATTCCCAACGCTACTTTGTGCTGATGGATGCTCAATGATTGATCGAAGAATGGTAAGCTATTTTTTCGTTCTTTCCTTTTCTTTTGTTCTTGTATATGTGCTTGCCTGTTCATACATGTAATGTCATTTACTGATCGTATGGTTTGTTTGATTTAATGTGAGACATGCAATGCATCTGAGAAATTAAAAGTGGCACAAGGTTATGAAAATTGAAAATTAGATATAATACACGTTATTATGGTAAGAAAGGGATAGCTGATAATTTATTGTTGTTATTGATGTGTGTTGGAGAGAGTGGAGCAGCATGATATTGATGCAACAATAATGTTATATGGTCTTAAATAAAAACAATTATTTGAGAATCTTATCAGATACAACAAGATACCTGGCTGTTCCGAACATAAATAAGTTCTCATGCTCTGGTTCCGGGTTCATGTGTATTTCTATTAAATTCTTGCGAAAATCTATATGTTTAATTCAAGTTTTTTACCATAGGATCAATGCAAATATATGATCCACCATCTGATGGGTCTTTGAAGTCTTTAACTAACTAATAACATAGAAAATACGGTTCACATCAACTTTTCCATATCTGTCTATAACGGTGAACCAAATATATCCTTTTCCTATTATTGCTAAGAACTGGTAGGATCTAGTTAGTCTGTCTTTTTTCATTAATGAATGTGATGCTAATATTCCAAGTAAAATGTTCACGAGATCTTGAAAGTGTGGTGATATTCCTGTGTAGTAGAGATTTAATGATAGTAATTGACAAACTTGGGTGAGTAGAGGAAAACAAGCTATGTATAACAATAAACGACCATTCCTGAAGCAGTTTGCTAAGCTGTTACATGATGGGGTAGACAAGAACAATGTAGATTTAGGCGGTAAAAGTGATGTTGATTTTGATTCTCTTTATTTTTTATGTATGCCAACCTTAATTTATCTATCCATCCACATATATGTATATATATTTTGTCATCCCTCCCTCCCCATCTCTAAGACCAATAGTCTTGTACTGTGCATGTTCTAATGATGGTGTGAACTTTTGTTCTTCGGTATTGACAGGGTATTTATGGTTATCCTATTGAAATTCAAGCACTTTTCTTTATGGCATTGAGGTCTGCTCTATCATTGCTGAAGCATGATGCCGAAGGCAAAGAATGCATTGAAAGAATTGTGAAGCGTTTGCATGCTTTGAGTTATCACATGCGGAGTTACTTTTGGCTTGACTTCCAACAACTAAATGATATTTATAGATATAAAACGGAGGAATATTCTCACACTGCGGTAAATAAGTTTAATGTTATTCCTGATTCCATCCCAGACTGGGTATTTGATTTCATGCCAACACGAGGTGGCTACTTTATCGGCAATGTTAGTCCTGCAAGGATGGATTTCAGATGGTTTTGTTTGGGTAACTGTATAGCAATTCTATCTTCTCTTGCAACTCCGGAGCAGTCAATGGCTATAATGGACCTTATTGAGGAGCGCTGGGATGAGCTTGTTGGAGAAATGCCACTAAAAATAGCTTATCCCGCAATAGAAAGTCACGAATGGCGAATCGTTACCGGCTGTGACCCGAAGAACACGAGATGGAGTTATCACAATGGAGGATCTTGGCCAGGTAAGGTCTTCACTTCCTAATCTATCGTCACTTCAGTGCTTTTGATCTTAAATAGAAACTTATTGGTGTCATCTTTTAAAACCATGAAGGTTCAAGGTTCTTGTATTTTAGATGATTATGCCAAATAAACATTACACGATCCGGGGGCATGTGTGCCGTATTTGCTTGGGCTGCTTTAGATGACCAAATATAATAACACTTTTAGTCTATTAACAACAATACTTATAAAAGAATGATTATTGATATTTCTTTGAACCGATGAACATGAATATTACTGTGTTGTATTTGTAAATTGCCCTTTGCCGGAATCCTGCAAATTCTCCCCATTTTGCATGCAGTGCTTCTGTGGTTGCTGACAGCTGCTTGCATAAAAACGGGCAGACCTCAAATTGCGAGGCGTGCAATTGACCTTGCCGAGACACGCTTGTTGAAAGACGGCTGGCCAGAATATTATGATGGCAAACTCGGGAGATATATCGGGAAACAGGCTAGGAAGTTCCAGACGTGGTCAATAGCTGGATATCTGGTGGCCAAAATGATGCTGGAGGATCCATCTCACTTGGGGATGATTTCTTTAGAGGAGGACAAACAGATGAAGCCATTGATAAAGAGATCATCTTCTTGGACCTGCTAAAGCTGTCCTAACAGAAAAGTAAGAAAACAACCGAATTCACAAACGGCAAGAAACCAGCTTCAAAAGCTCCGATGTATCCGTACGAGTCTCGGTTCTTTACATTACGTTTCCAAGTCTCAAAAATATTGACGAAAAACAAGGATTCTGTTTTTGCAGCCAGGTCTGATGGCTCATGCATTGCTTTCCATTTCAAGTATACACTAAAGGAATTAAGTTTGGTGGTGGCAGATGCCGTATCTATATGTATCGAATCACCTGAAAGTAATTTTCATTTATTAACGTCAAGCATGCAATTTCACTTTTTCTTAATACTATTATTGATGAACTGCCATGGAAGCTTTGGTGGTGGTTCCTGATGAAACAGAAAGTAAATAGTTGTTCGAGCAAGGTAGGATTAACTGCGCTTTTAAGTCCCTTAGTTTAAATATTAGTTAAATTAGTCCTTAGTCTCTCTCATGCTTTTACTATACTTGTCCAAACTTATTTTAAAAGGCAACCCTTCTCCTCATTCACCTCATATTCATAATCCCAACAATTTTTTTTTTATTTTCTTCACTCTTTATAAGGATAAGTTATAATATTAAATATTATTTTATTTAAAATATCGAGTGACTAAAGTAAAAATACATGAATAAATGAGATGTCAAATAAATAATTAACCCAACAATTTTATTAATATAGAATCTTCTGTTGTTTATATGAATTATTAAATCTTAATATATATTATGTTGTAAGTCTGTTTCAACATGGTTCCAGCCATTTCCAGCCCAAACAAACTCCCTACTCACCATCTCAGTCACATGCTTCATTAGTTCATGTTCATATTAATACCTTTTCATTAATAATTTAACAACTCTCATATGTATTATTATTTTAATTTTCTCATTATTTCAATGTTTTCTAATAAGGAGAGGTTTTAAAAGTAAAGATCGAACTTGTGATCTTTAAGAACAACAATCATTCCTTTAACTACTGAGACTAGATGACTCATGCTAACCATGTATATATTCTTCATAAATAAAGTAATTTAAACTCGTATTTTCTAAAATAAAGAACATTAGTTTTTTTAATAATTATGCAATTATCATCTAAAATGAAAAAATAAAATAGAATAAAAATGAACCTACGAATCCAAAGGTCTACAAAATCTGTAGAAATCCTTTGAATTTTGACAGTTCCTACAATTTTCAGTTGTTCGGAAGCCTAATTGCCAACACAAACAGACTGCCTTGGCCACCATAGCTGGTTCAAGAAACTGGAAATGATTGTCATCTAGCTTTGGTTTGGACTCAACCGAGTTAGCAGTTGAAACCCGACACGAATCAACCGAACTAATCCCAATTGAGAGCTCCAAATTTAACTCTTGCCCATCACTTAGATTACCATACTGCTGCTTCTTGTGTAGCTGTTGTAGTTGTTCTTCGTCTGTAATCATGCCACTGCTGGTGGTACAGTTTGGTTCTTCGAGGGAATCCGCAATCGACTTGAATCGAATTTCATTGTATTTGATTTCTAGATATGATGGGGTTTTGATGAAATTCGATTTCGAAACCAATTCAGTAGGGGCTGTGATTGCGTTGGTGGTACTGGCTGCGGTTTCGTTCAAAGGACGATGAGTTTGCGGATCGATTCCTCTACTTACAAGCTTTCTTTTGATGTGCGTGTTCCAATAATTCTTTATCTCGTTATCTGTTCGTCCCGGTAAGCTTCCGGCAATCAAAGACCATCTGAAAATACATTTTAGAACATCAAAAAATTATGAAACATGACGAAATCGAAAGGAAGAAGAATAAAAACTTACTTGTTTCCAAGTAAACTGTGAAGCTTGATGATGAGTTCATCTTCTTCCTCGGTGAAATTCCCTCTCTTGAGATCCGGCCTCAAGTAATTTATCCATCTTAACCTGCAACTTTTACCGCATCTAAGCAGCCCTGCAAAGTGCAAACCACAATTTAAGAAACCAAACCGGTAACCAATAAACAAGAAGGAATTAAAGGGTCTGGTGGAGTTACCGGCAGCTTTTGGGAGGGAACGCCAGCAACCTTCGCCATGAACACGGATGTACTCGATGAGGCGTTGATCCTCGTCCTTGGTCCATGCACCTTTGTTGGTATGATTTTTTTCACAACAAGGTGATCTTCCCATGGCTTGTCGGAAATGGAAACCAAACCAGATATGGAGGAAAGAAAATTGGTGTGATTAGAATTAGATGAGAAAAACATGGAGATGGTACATGGTGGGATTAAGGTTGTAGGAAAATGGATAAAGGTGGGTGGTCGTGTAAGAATTTATACGTGGAGTGAGAGAGAAAGGGGGAGGGACTAGGGAGCCAATAGACTCCATGGAATTGATCGAGCTGATAAAAGAGACAAGTGGTTCGAGGAGAGGTCGATAGGTTGGGTAGTTAGCTCTACTTCCACGTCAGATTCATCTTGTCTATCTGCTCTTCCCTTTGTTTTGTGGGCTATGTTTCAGCCTTTTCCGCCCTTTGTTTCGGTTCCTGTGTGGACCAACTCTACGTTTCTTTCTCAAACTTCCATGTGCTCTGCCTCACCCACACGGTTACAAGCTGTTGCGTTCATTTCCCCCCGCATGAAATGCTTCCACGCTTCCTCAAGTCAATCCATTTCATTAAAATTAATTCAATATTAAAAACATAATAAATACAGATTTTAAACGATTACTTATGCATACATGCGGTAAATGAGAAAGATAAATTATTAGTTATTCTAGTTAATGTTTGATTTGATTAAACTCGATTGAAGCTCTAATTTGACTTGAGTTCTTAGCGAGATGAATTGAGTTACTTGATACTCGATTTAAAAAGCTCGTGAACTACTCGAAAATATAATATATTGTTTTTAATTATTATAATTTAAATCTAAATTTCTAAACTTAAAACTCTAAAAGATAAACCTTAGTTGTAAGTCTAAATCTTAAAATCTAAATCATACTCTAAACCTAACAACCTAAACCTCTAAACCCTAAACTAACATCTTATATCTTAAAATTAACAATGTTG
Organism: Abelmoschus esculentus; assembly: GCA_035048815.1. NCBI lineage: Eukaryota > Viridiplantae > Streptophyta > Magnoliopsida > Malvales > Malvaceae > Abelmoschus > Abelmoschus esculentus. The sequence continues at coordinate 18,481,905 of JAUCBN010000017.1, read as the reverse complement.
AATTTACCCCACTTGTGTATCAACATGTTTTTTTTCCTAACATGACTTCAAATGAGACGTGACAAATGACGAATTACTCGAGCACGACACAATCAAAGACCAGTAAACACTTGACTTAATTGGGATCGAATCCAGCTCGAACTCGACGAATTCTTAACGAGACGAATCAAGCTCAAATTTTTAGATTCGTTAAAAATCACTTAAACTCGAACTCGACTCAAAATATTAACGAATCAAATTCATAACCACTCAGACTCAACTCGTTTACACCACTATAATAATATATCTCGACCAACATTAACAAGCAATAATATATTCAGCCAACATCACCAAATAAACTTCTGACAGTTATTATTAACATGCATAAACTTCCGATTAATCGAAATTAAAAAGATAAATTGTTCAAGAAAACATAGTTGAGCCATGTCTCTTATAAGTAAGATATAAAGTTCATCTTCTTATCAAACATTTGGAGCAGGGTTGTATCCTGTAAATTCCTTCACATAAGTAATTGAAACCTCGAACATGTCAACTTCACTCGGATCATTCCAATTGACATTGGTCTCTATTTTCTCCACACTCTTCTTCTTTCCACGTTTCACTGGTGAAATAAAAAGAAAGCAGAATTTTATGTTATTCAAATTCGAAAAATATTTATATTCTATACATGTATGTATTTGTATGTGAATATTACCAGAGTTCAAATATGTCTGAAAGTAAATATTGAAAAATACCTGTTGACGCAGTTGAAGTTGATGTTGAAGTTGAAGGATCAGAGGTATTTATACTTTTTATTTTCTCACCAGCAGTTTCAGCTTCAACTTCAGTTTCAATTTCATTTTTCCATGGCAGCATCTACAAAAGTTGAAATACCAATGTAATAACAACAAATGAAGAATCAAAAGTATAGAGGCCAAGGCTTTTACTTATATACCCCTACCTTTATCTCTGCATCATAAATAAATACGAAAAATGGACTCGAAATTCGATTCGAATTACCCAAACAATTCTACTGTCACATGACTTACTATTACCGGAGGAAGTGCCTGGAATTCAATCTCTTCTTTGTTGGTTTTCAGCTTCCTCGCACGTGCAGGATGGATTCCATGTTTCTCATACATGTCCACTTCTACCATCGACCGACACATAAAACGCAGCTTCTTATGGCGATAATACTGTTAAACAAGGAGAACAAATGTCTAGTGTCTTTCCAGTAGGAGTAAAAAATTTGTACAAGCCATTTAAATTGGGTGATTTACCGTATCAGTCCTCCCATTCGGGCGTTGCTTATAAGAAACCTCCCAATGTTCTAAGTATTCAGGTTGTAGTGACTTTGGATAATATACACAACATTGGAAGATAACCATGGAATCAATTCAGAAAAGAAAGAAAATCATGAAATAATTATCACAAAATATATTAAACAAATGAAAGTTACGCTTGAAATTCATTAATTTTTCGAGCAATAAATGATGTCCGTGTTATATCATTTTGTATGGATTTTGATATTTATTTCGTGAATATGAGTACCTCTCTACTTAATAAAAAAAATACGAAGACACTTATCTCTTACCTTCCTTCTTCTTCTCCGGGTGGTGGGAGTAGTGGGTTGACTTATAGCAGGAAAGACTGAAACAGGGATTGCTTCAATAATCGCAGAAGTAGCTGCTTTTGGGACTGGGACTGCGACGGTGACTGGGGCTGGGGGTGGAAATCCTGCCAATTTTAAACCATTCAGTAACTTGTGTGCTCACTAGGCTACTTAACTTTGTTTAAAATTATTTGATCTTCTTTGGGATAAATTAAACTTTATTCATCTAAGAATACCTAAAAAAATACTTTACAAAATATTAACCACCCGAATGAACTATTCACATAACCCCCATCTCATTACTATACTTCGATCAAAATTTTTAAAACAACAATCATCTAATTTGAGTCTAACATATTTTTTTATGAACCAAAATATTTTCAATGCCTGTCGTTGTCCATTTTCATGTACTTTACAGTTGCGTTTAGTCTAAAGATGATAGTTAAGGCTACACCATGCCAATCGAATCAAAATTGCTTTCATAAATTTTCCTTTACCAGCGAGTTGGTACCACTCGAGAAGCTCCCCAACGAACATGTTCAATTTGTTCCTCCAAGTCATACAATACTAGTGACCAGATTTGCAACATGAATGGATACTCTCCAAATAGGTGGTCCCTAGACTCAATATGCCCGGTACACATTAAACATGTAGGATCCAACTGCACTTCCCACTTGAGCATGCATACCTTTGTTGGTAGCCTATCCAATACAACCAACCATGAGATAAAAGAGTGACGAGGTATGGTCAAGTTACCCTAAACTACCTCAGCCCATGGCACTTTCCTTTTTTTAGGTCTAAGTAAATCCCAAGCTAACCGAGCTTTATAGTCCCTTTGTTCACTTCCAACCAGTAACCATTCGTTTCTAAGCTTCATGAGCTTCTTTCAAGCCCAACTATGGTTATCTTTCACTTGAGAGTGTAAAACAGAATGTTGTTTTAGCAGGTAATGCTGACACCCATGTCACCCAAAGAGAGCCTCCCTGGATGATCAAGAGTCAAATGCATCGTAACATATATGCTTTGTTCCAAGTAAACATTTCTTTAACTCCTAGTTTACCTTCATTTTTTGTATAGCAAATTGTTTCCCAACACACTCTAGTTCCTTTGGTATCATTATCCGTGTCTTTCCATAAAAGCATTGCAGATCCGAGAGACCTTATTTATCACTTGCGAAGATAGAATACCTATAGTTCTGTATACTAAACAGGATAGACTGAATCAATTAAAGTCTACCAATAAATGATAGTCCTTTAAGGGCCACCTCTAACTCTAGTTAAATTAGGCTTGAGCCATTTTTTTGTAATTGGATACTTGACCGACCCTTTTTTTAATATATTTATTTTTTAGTTTTAAATTATATTTTTATTTTAGGTTCTTAATATTTTTACATAAAATTAAATTTAAATCTTTAAATTATTTTTACGTTTGTATTGAGTAAAAATCATTTTTCTCTTTATTATATCTCCTTCCATGCCTCATGTTAAAAAAATTTAAAAATTGAATTTTAAACCCTAACGCTTATTTTTTATATTCTAAACCTTACTCCTAAAAATACACCCTACACCTAATTCCTTAAACCCTAACCACAACCACTAACATTGAACCTTAAATCATACACCCTAAACTTTCTAATTTAAAGCGGAGATACGAATGGAGGTACGAGAAAAAGGCAGACGATTTCCGCTCGTTTGTATCGTGTAGTTTTAAGTTTTAAAATTTTAAATATATTGTAACGACCCAGATTTCTCGTATCTGAGTGTCGGGTTAACCCGTGGTGTTGGGCCTCGGGTTTAAGCTCGAGTTTGTATGGTTTTGGGCTTGTTGGTCCCTTGGCTTGTTGGGCTTGTGAGTTGTAGGTGAGGGCACTTTGGTAAATGCCTTTTTAGATGACGAAGAGGGGTGTAAGGGAGTTAATTCCTCCTGCAGAGTGAGCTCATCTTCCCCTTTTTCTTCATCTTCTTCATCTTTGTAGCAAGGTAAGGAAGAACAAAAAGGTGAGGTTTTTATCGGTTTGATAAAAGATCTCGTTTTTGGCTAGGAAGGAAAGTTGTAGGGCTTCCAAGGATCTACAAAACAAGTTAGGGATGAGCTAGTTTAGTGGAGAGAAAGGTTTTATGGGGGTTTTAGCTTGAGCTCGGGAATGAATTTTAGGGGCTTAAATCTATACTCTTTTAGTGTTTTAAGTTTCTAAAATCTTCCCCAAAGTGTGCCTAATCCGTTCTTCATCTTTCTCTTACAGAGAAAGAGGCTTACGAACCATCATCTAGCTTTGGAAGGGGAAAAGCTTGAAGAGGTGTGGAGCTCGTGTTGGTTGCTGTGTTTGCTTAAGGTTGGTACTCCCAACTCTTCTAACTATTTTGTATATCATGGTAGAAACATTCATATAGTTTGGTATATGTGTGTGCTTGGTTTGAGCTTGACATGTGTTAATGGTGAAATCCGAGTTTATGTGTTAAATGGTTGGAAATTGATGTTAAAACATCCTAAACACACTTAAAAATGAGTAGGAGAACTTTGGAATCGTTTAGGTGAGGTTTGGGGACGAAAATCTAGAATTTCTAAGTGCAAACCTGCATTTCGTGCAGGGGGTATCGATACTCGGGAAACCGGTATCGATACCAGTGAGTATATTTTAGCTTGTTGTTCAGAGGTATCGAACCTTGTTTCGATACCGAGGGTGTCCAAAAACTTTTCATATTGATACCTGTATCGAAACGGGTCCTCCCCTTTTGTTAACTTTTGAAGTTGGTCAACGATATCGATACTGGTATCGATACCTATGTGTTCGATACCCTCTTTGAGTGAGTATCGATATAGGGTGTTCTGATACCCTACTTAAGGGTATCGATACCTCTGTGTATTTTGGTTAAGTTGAGTAGAAATTAGGGGCTCAGTGATCTTAATAAATAAATACTCTAATCTAAAAGCTATAGAATGAATCATCAAACTAAGATTGATAATCATAACCCCGAAAGACTTAAGTATGATAAGGATTATTATGTCTTGTTGTGATGGATCCTAGGTGGATCATTTGTGTGGTTTGAGTCCGTCGTGTTAGAGATCCAGATATCCATAAGTGTTGCAACACATTGAAGGCCATCCGATATAACATGTCGTGTGATGATTGAAGACCTTTATTCCGAGTGTTGGGCGACCTCACTCGAAGATGTTCGATGTAACATTCCGAGCATAGGGTTGGTTTGGCGGCCTTCACCCTTTTCTGAATGTTGGGCGGCCTCGTTCGAAGATGTCCGATGTAACATTCTGGGCATAGGATTTGAGGGCGACCTCAATCTTGAGTGTAAGAATCTGATGCTGTGTGGACGCGAGCCTCACTCTTGTGTGTTGACTTGTGTGATTGTATATGCTGTGTGCGATAGTATACATTCATTGGTGCCATGTGATAGGCAAACATGTTAGACCATCATACCATACATGAGATTATATGTCATGCTTTACTGCTTTCGATATGCATGATGTTGGCCGAGTTTGGCGTACCCACTGAGCTTGTGTGGCTCAGCGTTCGAAATCTGTTTTCGTGCGTAGGTTAGGTGAAGCGGGTTCCGTGGAGCACCATCAAGGTTTGGACTTTCAACATTGACCGTGTCGTCAGAGTACAGTTATTAGATGTAGTGGACATAGTACTATGTTGAACCCTATTTGTAATTTGTAACTCTGTTATTTAATTTGGGTCGAATGTTTTTAAATGGTCTATAACATTTTGGGCTTATATTTTAACTCGTTTTGAATTTTATAAATTAAGTTGGACTTGGATTTAGTTACTTGTTGGACTTTTAAAGAAAATTTTTTAGATACGGGTTTTGGGCCGGAGGCCCAATGTGACATCCGGGTCGGGTGTTACATATATTTTATTAATTTATTAATAAAATATTCAAAATAAAAATGAAATTAATATTTTTAATATTTTTTATGATAAACTTTAATATATATATATATAGTGATATTCATGGTAGGTTAATCGTACCGTTTAGCTTAAATGGTCAGTTAACTTTTATAGTGGTTATTGAATTTTGTTAACTAACTATTAAGAAATGGTTAACTGTAAACAATTCACCGTTAAGACGCCGATGATTCAATTATAGGTTAATTTGTAACCTATTATAATTTTTTTCTCTCGTATTCATTATTTTTAAAGAATAATATAATTACCGTTTTGATAAATAATATATTAAAAAAATTTAAAATAATTAAATAAATATATTTTAATCACTTACGTCTTAACTAAAAATACTTATATACTATATATTTCAATACAAGACGAAACACACAAACTTCATATTATTTTAAAGTTTAAAGTTTAAATTAAAGTTTCAAAAGTTTAGGACTGTACTTATACACCATTGAAGACATAAAAACCATCATCAAAGCCTTAAAAACAATATTTAACTAACATATAACAATCAAAGTTCAATACATAAATGAAAATTTTAGAAGTTATTTTATTTTTTAAATATATAAAAATAATTTAATAACGAAATTAAAACATTATCGTTATACATTTTTACGTAATATTTATATAATTTGAGAAAATATTATTTTACACAAACACGTATATTTACATTATAAATTTATAATTTATAATTCTAACGCCTAAAAATTAAATCTTAAATTTTAAATTCTTCGCCTTAAATTAGAAGGTTAATCTTAAATTCTAAACTTAAAATTATTTTTTCTATAAATTAAAAATTAAAATTTACGCAACTTATATATCAAATTAAAAATTCATACGGTGAGAATAAAATCCAAATTCTCATGACACACAATCAAAGTATCTTGTATTCTTCATGTTTTTTTTTTCATATTTTTTCGTCAATCAGCTTTAGATGTTGATATTTATTATTATTTTTCTTTCCGTCCTAAGGATAGTAAAATTATTCGATCTCGATCTAATTTAGTATGTTTCAATTCAATTTGATCGAATTTCTTTTTAAAATTTTTGAAGATCAGGATAAAGAGAGTATTAAAAAATATTAAGGTAGGTTAGAGCGAGTCGGAGTATGAGATAAAAAATTCTCGCTCTACTTGTTTTAATATATTTTATTATATTTGTTTTTATTATTATTTTTTAAAAAAACATTACTATATATAAACAATTTTAAGGTTTCAAGCTATATTTTAGTTTGTGTTTATTCTAATTTTTTGTTAAATATTATTCGAGTTTTAACATATTCGACTCTTAAAAGTTAATAATTTGAGTTTATTCTTTTAAATATGTATTTTTATGTGAGTAATAATTAGTTTTACTTTATTTTTTTATATAATTTTAAAGTCTTTGAAATTTATATTTTGTGAATGTGATTGTGATTTGATCGGGTCTAATATTTATTATTGATAAAATTTAATACATAGTTGTTGTTTTTAATTTTTGAATCGAATTGAATCAAAATTAAATTTAAAACTTTATATATCAAGACGGAACGAATAAATTAATATTTAATTTTAAGTCGATTTAAGATCAAATTTAAATTTTTTTAGATCAAAATAAATTCAAAACAACTAAAAACCCGTCCCGTGGTCATCCCTAATCCATTCTCTTATCTCATTGATTTTTTCCATTAATGATTAAGGGGTTGAAGTTCCATTTAAGTAAACCCTTGGGAGTCAACCACTCAACCAATGTCTACATCTTTGACTTTCATGGAGAATTTGAGAAAAAATATTAATGTTGGATTTTTATCTCTATCTTCCTTCAATTTTATTTTTTTAAATATAACAACAATTAAACTTAAATATTTTTTTCCTTTTGTTGATGGTCTGAAATAGGAGATGATGACTTTTGTTTTTATTTGATTTAAATAGAAAGTCACAAGATAATAGATCGAATTTAATTATAATTATAAAATTTAAGAATATATTTTAAGTTATTAGTATCAATCTCACAAAAAATAGAATTTTTAAACTAAAATATAAAGTATATATATTAGTTGTTGCAAAAATTTTCTAATATAGTCGTTGCCAACCTTCTCTGAATTACAACCTTAAAATCTTAGTTTTTTTTTTACGATCAATCACCGTTTTTACGATTGACCTTTCTTTCCTTTTTTATTGTCTTTATTTTTTATCTGTTATTTTTTGTTTTATTATGGTCACTTCAATATGATTCGTCATCCTCAAGAGTTATAATCCGAACATGAGATCTCTCTTGCGAGAATGACGATCGGCCCTTACAAAAAGTTTGAGCCAAAGAAGTTTCAGTGGTGAATCTTTTGAATTTTGTCCGCGGTTAATTTTTTCTCTTTTTTTTTTCCAGTTTTGGATGCCTTCTCTTTTGGTAGTCATTGGATGTGTGGTTTTGAAGATTCTTCCTCAGGTAGAGTCTCTTTCATCGAATTTAAAGAGTCAACGGTGTTTACTTTGATAAAAATATATTTTTCTTTAAAGGTCATTTAATTTTTTTTTTTGTTTTGTTTTTGTCTTTATGGTCCTTGGAGATAATGATTATATCATCGATAAAATCGTCAAGATCATCATTTGTGATCTTCAGTTCCTAAGCTTCATGCAGGTGTTGAGTTTCCTCCGGTCTCTATGTCGAATACACTTCTCTTGTTTTGTTTCATGTTTCCCGATGCTTTGGTGCGCTTTTTCTTTGGCTCAAATGGCCTATGTATATTTTATTTTTTGTTGAATGAAATAAAGCATTTTATTGTTAAAAAAGGATGTTAGTTGTCTTTGATATTCATCAATATAGAATTATGAGTAGAAATAAATCAAACGTTCTCGACTAAAGAAACCATAAAAATCTTTTTACTTAACAACTAACTTCATCGAGTTTAAACGTCTTATTTCTTTTTTCTTCATCCTTTGACTTTTTTTCTTTCGTTGAGATATCATTTTTTATATCATTTTTATTTTTTTTGTCGGTTCAATGAATGAACCCACCATTCAAACTTAAGAGCACTTTTGAAAAGTGAAAATCATGCCCTCCATTAGCTCGGGTCGAGAAGGACGAAGTACAAGGTCTCTTTTGTCTCTTATTTTTTCTTTTCAGTCTTTTTTCTTTATCGATTATAATTGACATAATCATTTTAATTTTACCTTAAGATCGTCTAATCTTAAAACTATTTTCTAACATTATTTATGTGTTTTTATCATTTTTAAATAAATTTATTTTTTAAAATAACAACCAATAATAATCGTCGTAATATAAAAATATTTTTTATGTTACGAAGCGACTCAACTCTTAAAATCGGATCATCACATATTTACTCTTTTAACTTTTAGCCCTCTTCCTAAAAGTTGAATATTATAATAAAAGTATTATAACACTATTGAATGTTTCAATAATATCTATTTCTTTGCTAATAAAGTGAAATTTTTAACACTATTGAGCCCTTTCTCAATAGGCATATCCATGTCAGAAACGTTATAATCTTGGTAAATAAGGCATAACCAAAATGTTCTATTGTGATATAAATCTTAAATAAATTCGACATCGAAACCTAAATAAAAAATAAAAATTTATTTTATTTTTCTTCAATAACTATGAACTTCATACCACTTAATAAATATTATAATATAGCCTACAAAAAATTAGGCTAACTATATATTTGCATTATTTTTTCAATAAATTTAAGTTTTCCTAAGAAGAAAAAAATCAACTATTAATCTAGATCTGTGTATTTTTTATGGCAATTCTTTGACCCTTTATACCAAAAGGACTCGATCTTGCCATAACCTTAAATTTAGATAAAAAATAACAACAAAATCCCCCCAAAATCTCATCTGTAATAAAGGAAGAAATGAAGATTTGTGTAAGAATTGTACACTAATAACATCAACAACAACAATAACGAAATAATTAAAATAAAATAATGAACGGTATAAAATTTTTTTGAAAAAGAAATTATTTTTTATATATTTTTAGATCCATAATTTTTTTAGATCTAAACATATTTTTAAAAAATTAAACATAAAAAAATAAAAATATAGCTGAGAAATCACCTGGAGGAAAAGTGAGGTCAGTCATGGTGTCAGAGTCCTCCAATTGACTCATCATTGATAGCTACTGAGTTGAAGTGTTTTCTTAGAACAAATATTTGGGGTGTCGAAAATGAAGAAATTGGGACTGAAATTGATTATATAATAAAAAGGAAATATCTGTAACAATTTTCCGTTTCAATTTATGTAACTGAAATTTTTAGGGTAAATTATATAAATAGTCACTAAACTATTAAGGTGTTTTAATTTTAATCACTAAAATTTAATTTATTTCTATAAACGTCATTGTCGTTAAAGAATATTGACATAACCGTTAATTTTTTCTTTAACAAAAAGTTAAAGTTCGTAACTTTAATAAAAATAAATTAAAAACTTAATGATCAAAATAAAAATAATTTAAAAATATAGTGATTATTTATATAATTTAATTTTTTATTATTGGGAAATTAATAAAATATGTTGTCTAAAACATAGAAAAAATCCATAAAGGGTAGGTAAAATTATTATTATTTTAATAAAAAGAGGTTGATTCTCACTAAAATAATTTAATGTTCCCTTATCTTATTTGGAAGGCTGAGTCAGGTCTTTCATGTTTTTTTTTATAATATTTAGACATTAAAAGCTAGACGTCCGCATCCAATGTATTTAATTTAAATTTTAAATTCTTTTAATTTATTTTTTTATATTTAAATTATTTACGTGTTTTTAAAATCATCTAAACTTTAATAATTTTTAAATTACATTATTCAAATTTGACACTGAAAATTTATTTGTTATTGAAACAAACTTAAATTTATACTTATCTTAAAACTCATTTTTCTGGTTCAATTTAATACTTACCTTAAATTATTTAAGCTAAATTTAGTTATCAATTTAAACATATATTTTAAGTTTAAATTTTAGTTAGAAAAATGAATATCAAATAAATTATAAAACTTAATTTAAACTAAAAATAAAATATATCAAATTATATACATTAAAATCAAATTAAAAGAATCTCTCTATTTACTAAAAAAAGTATACCTTTTTAGTTTTGAACAGTGATTGAAACCTGTGTGAACTGCATGTTCCCAACCTGTCATGCTTACCGGAAAGACTGCTAGAAGGATTTGAAACTAAAATTTAATGTGGTGAACTGCATGGTATCCATATGTCACTAGAGATGAGTACGAGTCGGGTCTGATTTTTGGCAAATCTGACCTGTACACAAATACTTTAAATTCGATTCTGGCTTGATCCGAATAATTCTTTTAAAAATTTTAATCCAACTTGAATTAAAAATAAATACCCTAAATACGGCTCCGACTCGACCCGACCTATAAAAAAAATAAATTTAGGGATTAAATTGTAAAAAAATAATTTTGACAACTTGATTATATAAAAAATAATTTTAAAGACTAAATTATAAATAAAAAATTAATTTTAAGGACCTAATTATAAAAGATGTATAGATAGATGACTATTATTATAAACATCCTTAAAAAATATAAAAAAAATTAAATATTTAGTCTCGGATCAGGTGGGTCAGATATTTTACATCCTAAACTCGAACCTTATTTTTCATCAAAAAATTCGACCCAATCAGATTGGGTCGAAACTCGATCGGACCGAATAAGATGTCCAACCCCACATGTTACAAAGAAACTAAAATTCAAATAATTTTAATCTAAATTAAACATTAATTAATTAAATACGGATGGCAGCCCCGGCCCCCTAAAATAGTAAACAAAAAACCAGAACTAATCTCTAGTAAAGTTGAATCAACGGGATGGCAGCCCCGGCCCCTCTAAAATTTATTGAATAGTACTATTTTTATTTTAATTTAATCATTATAATTCATGTATAAAAATATCATAATATGTTTAACCCTGTATTTTCAATTATTATGTACTTTTTTTAGTTTATATAATTTTTTTTAGTTTAAAACTTAAAAATTTAAGTTATAATTTAAGGTCGAAGGATTTAGGATTTAAGAATTGTATTTTAACATATTAGAGTTAATAATTTAAATTTTAACTTTTATAATTTAAATATAAAAGATTGTATATATTTTAGAAACCACCTAGAAGAAGAGCTACAACTTTATCAAGAAATATGTATTTCCATATATAAACTAAAATTTTGAGGATGGATGCATATGTCTCGTCCCGCGCAGTGGGGTCCGTGATAGTCGCGAACAAGTCCAACAATAATCGAGTTTACTAAGACCACCAGACTTGACACAACACTTGGAGAATGCTAGAGAACTCATTTCAAATATAAGAAGAGACAACTTATCAGATAAGGATTTAGAGGATTCTTGCTATATTGAGGGAGATCAACTATCTAGGGAAATTTTCCTATAAATTGATAAGATTTGATAGAATTTTCTTAGATAGATGATTCTGTATTTATTTTGGGCCAATCCTGACAATCTATGTAAATTGATCCCGGCCATTGATTGAGTGAGAGCTCAACTATAAATAAAGAATTCTCACCACCATTTGTAATCACCCAACAATTCCATCATTCTTTGAGAGAGTAATAAAGCTCTGGCATTTACTCTAGTTTCTCTCTTGTATTATTGAGTATTTTTCGTGTTCTTCAAAAATTCTTCGAAGTCATTCTTATAATTAGCTTACGCTTAAAACAGATATTTGGGGTGTCAAAAATGAGAAAATGGACATTGAAATTGATTAAATAATAAAATGGAAATATCTATAACAAATTTCCATTCTAATTTAGGTAACCGAATTTTTTTAAGATAATTTATATAAATAGTTACTAAACTGTTAAAGTGTTTTACTTTTAATTATTAAAACTTAACTCAACTCAAAATATTAACGAATCGAATTTATTACCACTTAGACTCAACTCGTTTACACCACTATAATAATATATCTCGACCAACATTAGCAAGCAATAATATATACAACCAACATCACCAAATAAACTTCTGACAGTTATTATTAACATGCATAAACTTCTGATTAATCGAAATTAAAACAAAAAAGTAAATTATTCCAGAAAACATAGTTGAGCCATGTCTCTTATAAGTAAGATGATACAGTTCATCTTATTATTAAACATCTGGAGCAAGTTTGTATTCTGTAAATTCCTTCGCATAAGTAACTGAAATTTTGAACATGTCATCTTCACTCGGATCATTCCAATTGACACTGGTCTTCATTTTCTCCACCCTCTTCTTCCTGCCACGTTTCACTGGTGAAATAAAAAAGCAGAATTCTATGTTATTCGAATTCAAAAAATATATATTCGATACATGTATGTGTTTGTATGTGAATATTACTAGAGCTCAAATATGTCTGAAAGTGAATATTGAAAAATACCTGTTAGCGCAGTTGAAGTTGAAGGATCAGAGGTATTCATACTTTTTATTTTTTCACCAGTAGCTTCAGCTTCAGTTTCAGTTTTATCTTTCCATGGCAGCATCTGCAAAAGTTGAAATACCAATGTAACAACAACAGATGAGGAACTAAAAGTATAGGGCCAAGGCTCTTACTTATATACCCCTACCTTCATCTCTGCATCATAAAAAAACGGACTCGAAATTTAATTCGAATTATTCAACAAATTCTATTATCACATGACTTACTATTATTGGAGGAAGTGACTGGAATTCAATCTCTTCTTTGTTGGTTTTCAGCTTCCTCGCACGCGCGGGATGGATTCCATGTTTCTCATACATGTCCACTTCTACCATCGACCGACACATGAAACGCAACTCCTTATGGCGATAGTACTGTTAAACAAGGAGAACAAATGTCTGATGTTTTTCCAGTAAGAGTAAAAGATTTCTATAAACCATTTAAATTGGGTGATTTACCGTATCAGTCCTCCCATTCGGGCGTTGCTTATAATAAACCTCCCAATGTTCTAGGTATTCAGGTTGTAATGACTTTGGATAATATACACAATATTAGAAGATAACCATTAGAAGATAACAATGAAATCAATTCAGAAAAGAAAGAAAACAATGAAATAATCATCACAAAATATATTAAAAAATAAAAGTTACACTTGAAATTTATTAATTTTTTGAAATAAATGATGTTCGTGTTATATCATTTTATATGGATTTTGATATTTATTTCGTGAATATGAGTACCTCTTTACTTAATAAAAAAATACGAAGACACTTATCTCTTACCTTCCTTCTCCTTCTCCGGGTGGTGGGAGTAGTGGGTTGACTTACAGCAGGAAAGACTGAAACAGGAATTGCTTCAATAATCGCAGAAGTAGCTGCTTCTGGGACTGGGGCTGGGACTGGGACTGCAACGGTGACTGGTGTTGGGGCTGGGGCTGGGACTGCGACGGTGACTGGGTCTGAGGGTGGAAATCCTGCCAATTTTAAACCATTCAGTAACTTGTGTGCTCACTAGACTACTTAACTTTGTTTAAAATTAATTGATTTTTTTTGATAAATTGAACTTTATTCATTTAAGAATACCTAAAAAACACTTTACAAAATATTAATCACCCAAATGAACTATTCACATAACCTTCATCTCATTGCTATACTTCGATCAAAAATTTTAAAATAAAAATCAATTAATTTGAGTCTAACATCTTTCTTTATGAACCAAAAAATTTCCAATGCTTGTCGTTGTCCATTTTCATGTACTTTACAGTTGTGTTTAGTCCAAAGATGATAGTTAAGGCTACACCATGCCAATCGAATCAAAATTGCTTTCATAAATTTTCCTTTACCAGCGAGTTGTAACCACTCGAGAAACTCCCAAACGAACATGTTCAATTTGTTCCTCCAAGTCATACACTACTAGTGACCAGATTTGCAACATGAATGGATACTCTCCAAATAGGTGATCCCTAGACTCAATATGCTCGGTACACATTAAACATGTAGGATCCAACTGCACTTCCCACTTGAGCATGCGTACCTTTATTGATAGCCTATCCAATACAACCAACCATGAGATAAAAGAGTGACGAGATATGGTCAAGTTACCCCAAACTACCTCAGCCCATGTCACTTTCTCTTTTTTTTAGGTCTAAGTAAATCCCAAGCTAACCAAGCTTTATAGTCCCTCTGTTCACTTCCAATCAGTAACTATTCATTTCTAAGCTTTATAAGCTTCTTCCAAGCCCAACTATGACTATCTTTCACTTGAGAGTGCAAAATAGAACGTTGTTTTAACAGGTAATGCTGACAACCATGTCACCCAAAGAGAGCCTCCCTGGATGATCAAGAGTCAAATGCATCGCAACATACATGCTTTGTTCCAAGTAAACATTTCTTTAACTCTTAGTCCACCTTCATTTTTTGGATAGCAAATAATTTTTCAACTCACTCTAGCACCTCTGATATCACCATCCGTGTCTTTCTATAAGAAAGCATTGCAGATCCGAGAGACCTTATTATAACTTACAAAGGTAGAATAAAGATCATGCACCAATAGTGCTGTATACTAAATAGGATAGACTGAATCAATTAAAGTCTACCAGCAAACGGTAATCCTTTAAGGGCCACCCTAACTCTATTAACAATCCTCTCCACTAAACAATCACAGTCAACAACAAATAGTCTTTTTGAGATAAGGGAGACCTCTAGGTATCTGACAGGTAAGAAACCAATTTTAAAATCAAATTATTGTTGAATCACTTGCAATACATCATTGTCTAACCCTGCTGCAAATAACTCACACTTTGTCTCATTTATGCTTAAACCGGACCACTGATAGAAAACCTCTAGGACCTTTTTTTATCCCTAATACAGACTCTAACTCCCCCTTAATAAATACCATCAAATCATCAGCGAAACAAATATGAGAGAGTTGTATTCTCTTGCACTTAGGGTGAAACTAAACATACTATGCTTACCAGCATCATTGAGCAACCCAGATAGTACATTCAGGATCAAATAGAAAGATACGGAGAGAGAGAATCACCCTGTCTAACTCCTTTTGTCCCAACAAAATAGCCCACCAACCCTCCATTAACATTTACAGAAAACATGGGTGCATCACACAGGCCTCAATCCACTTTCTAAAATGAATAGGGAATTCCAAGACTCTTAGTACTTGAGTGATAAAACCCCAATTGACTGAATCAAAAACCTTCCTAAGATCAATCTTAATAACACATCTTGAGGAAACATGTTTCCTTCCATAACCTTGAACAATCACCCGAGCAATAATACATTGTCCACAATATCACTGTCTGTCAAAATGCACTATGATTTGGGAATATTAAATCTGACAATCACATTTTCATGCGATTAATAATTATATTAGTAATACATTTGTAAATCGTATTACAACATGAAATCAGCCTAAAGTCAGAGGCTATTTTCGGTACCCGAACCTTAGGCGCTAGTGTGATAATAGTGGTATTAAAACTAGAGGGAAGTTTACCAGTGGAGAAAAAGAATTGTAAACCTTTTACAAAAAAATAAATATTTTATTAAAAAATTATTCGAACGGATTGGGTATTCAACCTCGAATTTTTTCTAGGTAGTTAAACCAGGCTCGGGCCATTTTTTTTGTTATTGGATACTTGACCGACCCTATTTTTAATATATTTATTTTTTAGTTTTAAATTATATTTTTATTTTATGTACTTAATATTTTTTACATAAAATTAAATTTAAATTTTTAAATTATTTTTACGTTTGTATTGAGTAAAAATCATCTTTCTCTTTATTATATCTCCTTCCATGCCTCATGTTATAAAAAATTTAAAAATTAAATTTTAAACCCTAGCGCTTATTTTTTATATTCTAAACCTTACTCCTAAAAATGCATCCTACACCTAATTCCCTAAACTCTAACCACAACCACTAACATTGAACCTTAAATCATACACCCTAAACTTTCTAATTTAAAACGGAGACACGAATGGAGGCACGAAAAAAAGGCAGACGATTTCCGCTCGGTTGTATCGTGTAGTTTTAAGTTTTAAAATTTTAAATATATTTTATTAATTTATTAATACAATATTCAAAATAAAAATGAAATTAATATTCTTATAATAAACTTTAATATATATATAATGGTGTTCATGGTAGGTTAATCGTACCGTTTAGCTTAAATGGTCAGTTAACCTTTATAGTTGTTATTGAATTTTGTTAACTAACTATTAAGAAATGATTAACCGTAAATAATTCACCGTTAAGACGTTGATGGTTCAATTATAGGTTAATCTGTAACCTATTATAATTTTTTTCTCTCGTATTCATTATTTGTTAAAGAATAATTTAATTATCGTTTTGATAAATAATATATTAAAATATTTATAAAAATAATTAAATAAATATATTTTAATCACTTACATCATAATTAAAAATATCTATATACTATATATTTCAACACAAGACAAAACACACAGACTTCATATTATTTTAAAGTTTAAATTAAAGTTTCAAAAGTTTAGAATTGTACTTATACACCATTGAAGACATAAAAACCATCATCAGAGCCTTAAAAACAATATTTAATTAACATATAATAATTAAAGTTCAATACATAAATGAAATTTTTAAAAGTTATTTTATATTTTAAATATATAAAAATAATTTAATAACGGAATTAAAACATTATCGTTATACATTTTTTACCTAATATTTATATAATTTGAGAAAAATATTATTTTACACAAACATGTATATTTACATTATAAATTATAATTTATAATTCTAACGCTTAAAAATTAAATCTTAAATTTTAAATTCTTCCCCTTAAATTAGAAGGTTAATCTTAAATTCTAAACTTAAAATTATTTTTTCTATAAATTAAAAATTAAAATTTACACAACTTATATATGAAATTAAAAATTCATACGGTGAGAATAAAATCCAAATTCTCATGACACACAATCAAAGTATCTTGTATTCTTCATGTTTTTTTTTTTCCATATTTTTTCGTAAATCAGCTTTAGATGTTGATAATTATTTTTTTTCTTTCCGTCCTAAGGATAGTAAAATTATTCAATGTCGATCTAATTTAGTATGTTTCAATTCAATTTGATCGGATTTTTTTAAAATTTTTTTGAAGATCAGAATAAAGAGAGTATTGAAAAATATTAAGGTAGGTTAGAGCGAGTCGGAGTATATGATAAAAAAATTCCCGCTCCACCTGTTTTAATATATTATATTATATTTGTTTTTATTATTTTTTTACAAAAACATTACTGTATATAAACAATTTTAAGGTTTCAAGCTATTTTTTGTTTGTGTTTATTGTAAATTTTTGTTAAATATTATTCAAGTTTTAATATATCTGACTCTAAAAAGTTAATAGTTTGAGTTTATTCTTTTAAATATGTATTTTTTATGTGAGTAATTTAATTTGTTTTATTTTACTTTTTATATAATTTTAAAGTCTTTGAAATTTATATTTTGTGAATGTGAATGTGATTGTGATTTGATCGGATCTAATATTTATTATCGATGAAATTTAATACATATTTTTAAATTTTTTAGATCGAGTCGAATCAAAATCAAATTTAAAACTTTATATATCAAGACGGAATGAATAAATTAATATTTAATTTTAAGTCGATTTAAGATCGAATTTAAATTTTTTTAAATCAAAATAAATTCAAAACAACTAAAAATCCGTCCAGTTTTATCCCGTAATCATCCCTAATCCATTCTCTTATCTCATTAATTTTTTCCATTAATCATTAAGGGGTTGAAGTTCCATTTAAGTAAACCCTTGGGAGTCAACCACTCAACCAATGTCTACATCTTTGATTTTCATGGAGAATTTGAGAAAAAAAATATTAATGTTGGATTTTTATCTCTATCTTCTTTCAATTTTATTTTATTCAAATATAACAACAATTAAACTTAAATATTTTTTTTCCTTTTGTTGATGCTCTGAAATAAGAGATGATGACTTTCGTTTTTATTTGATTTAAACAGAAAGTCACAAGATAATAGATCGAATTTAATTATAATTATGAAATTAAAGGATATATTTTGAGTTATTAGTATCGATCTTATAAAAAAATGAGAAATTTTTAAACTAAAATATAAAGTATACAAAAATTAGTTGTTGCAAAAATTTTCTAATATAGTCGTTACCAACCTTATCTGAATTACAACCCTAAAATCTTAGTTTTTTTTACGATCAATCACCATTTTTATGATTGAATTTTTTTTGTCTTTATTTTTTATGTGTTATTTTTTGTTTTATTATGGTCACTTCAATATGATTCGTCGTCCTCAAGAGTTATGATCCAAACATGGGATCTCTCTTGCGAGAATGACAATCGACCCTTACAAAAAGTTTGAGCCAAAAAAGATTCGGTGGTGAATCTTTTGAATTTTGTCCGCGGTTATTTTTTTTTTCAGTTTTGGATGCCTTCTCTTTTGATAGTCATTGGATGTGTGGTTTTGAATATTCTTCCTCCATTAGTGTCTCTTTCATCGAATTTAAAGCGTCAACGGTGTTTGCTTTGGCAAAAACATATTTTTCTTTAAAGGTCTTTTTTTTGTTTTTGTCTTTATGGCCCTTAGAGATAATGATTATATCTTCGATAGAATCGCCAATATCATCATTTGTGATCTTTTATCTATCCAGGCATATAATATCCATCTTCAGTTCCCAAGCTTCATGAAGGTGTTGTGTTTCCTTCGGTCTCTATGTCGAATACACTTCCCTTGTTTTGTTTTATGTTTCCCGATGCTTTGGTGCGCTTTTTCTTTTTGGCTCAAGTGGCCTATGTATATTTTATTTTTTGTTGAATGAAATAAAGTACTTTATTGTTAAAAAAAGAAATGTCAGTTGTCTTTGATATTCATCAATACAGAATTATGAGTAAAAATAAATCAAACATTCTCAACTAAAGAAACCCTAAAGAGCTTTTACTTAACAACTAACTTTTCGGTTTTAAAGTCTTGCTTCTTTTCTCTTCATCCTTTGACTTTTTTTCTTTCGTTGAGATATCATTTTTTTGATATCATCTTTATTTTTTTTGTCAGTTCAATGAATGAACCCACCGTTTAAACTTGAGAGCACTTTTGAAAAGTGAAAATCATGCTCTCCATTGGCTCGGGTCGAGAAGGACGAAATACAAAGTCTCTCTTGTCTCTTACTTTTTCTTCTCAGTCTTTTTTCTTTATCGATTATAATTGACATAATCATTTTAATTTTACCTTAAGATCATCTAATCTTAAAACTATTGTCATGTTATTTATGTGTTTTTATCATTTTTTTAAATAAATTTATTTTTTAAAATAACAACCAATAATAATCGTCGCAATATAAAAATATTTTTTATGTTACGACGCAACTCAACTCTTAAAATCGGATCATGACATATTTACTCTTTTAACTTTTAGCCCTCTTCTTAAAAGTTGAATATTATAATAAGAATATTGTAACACTATTGAAGGTTTCAATAGTATCTATTTCTTTGCTAATAAAGTGAAATTTCTAATACTATTGAGCCCTTTCTCAATAGACATATCCATGTCAGAAACGTTATAATCTTGGTAAATAAGGCATAACCAAAGTGTTCGATTGTGATATAAATCTTAAATAAATTCTACATCAAAACCTAAATAAAAAATAAAAATTTATTTTATTTTTCTTCAACAACTAAACTACATACCACTTAATAAATATTACAATATAGCCTACAAAAAACTGGGCTAACTATATATTTGCATTATTTTTTCAATAAATTTAAGTTTTCCTAAGAAGAAAAAAATCAACTATTAATCCAGATCTGTATATTTTTTATGGCAATTCTTTGATCCTTTATACCAAAAGGACTAGATCTTGCCATAACCTTAAATTTAGACAAAAAATAACAACAAAATCTCCCAAAAATCTCATATGTAATAAAGGAAGGAATGAAGATTTTGTGAAAGTATTGTACACTAATAACATCAACAACAACAATAACGAAGTAATTAAAATAAAATAATGAACAATATAAAAAAATTTTGAAAAAGAAAATATTTTTCATATATTTTGAGATCCATAATGTTTTAGATCTAAACAATATATTTTAAAAAATTAAGCTTAAAAAAGTAAAAATATAGCTGAGAAATCACCTGGAGGAAAAGTGAGGTCGGTCATGGTGTCAGAGTCCTCCAATTGACTCATCATTGATAGCTACTGAATTGAAGTGTTTTTTTAGAACAAATATTTAGGGTGTCGAAAATGAGAAAATGGGCACTGAAATTGATTATATAATAAAATGGAAATATCTGTAACAAATATCCATTCCAATTTAGGTAACTGAAATTTTTAGGATAAATTATATAAATAGTCACTAAACTATTAAAGTGTTTTAATTTTAATTACTAAAATTTAATTTATTTCTATTAACGTCGTTGTCGTTAAAGAATATTGACATAACCATTAATTTTTTCTTTAACAAAAAGTTAAAGTCCGTAACTTTAATAAAATAAATTAAAAACTTAATGATCAAAATAAAAATAAATTAAAAATAAAATGATTATTTATATAATTTATTTTTTTATTATTGAGAATTTAATAAAATGAATGGTCTAAAACATAGAAAAAATTCATAAGGGGTAGGTAAAATTATTATTTTTTTAATAAAAAGAGGCTGATTCTCACTAAAATAATTTAATAGTCTCTTATCTTATTTGAAGGCTGAGTCAGGTCTTTCTTGTTTTGTTTTTTTTAATATTTGGACATTAAAAGGTAAACGTCCGCATCCAATGCATTTAATTTAAATTTTAAATTCTTTTAATTTATTTTTTAAATTTAAATTCTTTACGTGTTTTTAAAATCAGCTAAACTTTAATGATTTTTAAATTATATTATTCAAATTTAACACTCAAATTTTATTTGTTATTGAAACAAACTCAAATTTATACTTATCTTAAAACCCATTTTTTTGTTTCAATTTAATACTTACCTTAAATTATTTAAGCTAAATTTAGTTATCAATTTAAACATATATTTTAAGTTTAAATTTTAGTTAGACAAATAAATATCAAATAAATTATAAATACTTAATTTAAACTAAAAATAAAATATATCAAATTATATACATTAAAATCAAATTAAAATAATCTCTCTGTTTATTAAAAAAGTATACCTTTTTAGTTTTGAACAGTGATTGAAACCTGTGTGAACTGCATGTTCCCAACTTGTCATGCTTACCGGAAAGACTGCTAGAAGGATTTGAAACTAAAATTTAATGTGGTGAACTGCATGGTATCCACGTGTCACTAGAGATGAGTACAGATTGGGTCAGATTTTTGGCCTACTCAAATTCGACCTGAACATAAATACTATAAATTTGATTCTGGCTCGATTCGAATAATTTTTTTAAAATTTTAATCCAACCTAAATTAAAAATAAATATCCTAAACACGGCTCGGACTCGATCTGGCCTATAGAAAAAAAATAAATTTAGGGATTAAATTGTAAAAAAATAATTTTGACCACTTGATTATATAAAAAAATAATTTTAAAGATTAAATTATAAATAAAAAATTAATTTTGAGGATTTAATTATAGAAGATATATAGATAGATAACCTTTATTTTAAACATCCTTAAAAATATGAAAAAAATTAAATATTCACTCTCGGGTCGGGTGAGTCAGATATTCTACATCCTAAACTAGAATCTGATTTTTCATCAAAAAATTTGACCCATCCCAATCGGGTTGGAACTCGATCAGGCCGGATAAAATACCCAACCCCACATGTCACAAAGAAACTAAAATTCAAATAACTTTAATCTAAATTAAACAATTAATTAATTAAATATGGATAATTAACCAAAAATTACACCTTAGAAAATAGTAAACAAGAAACAAAACCAGAACTAATCTCTAGTAAAGTTGAATCAAGGGGATGGCAGCCCCGGCCCCTCTAATTTTTTTTTTTTTTTGAATTGTACTATTTTTATTTTAATTTAATCATTATAATTCATGTAAAAAATATCATAATATGTTTAACCCTATATTTTCGAGTATTATGTAACTTTTTTTAGTTTATACAATTTTTTAGTTTAAAACTTATAAATTTTAAGTTATAATTTAAGGTCGAAGGATTTAGAGTTTAAATATTGTATTTTAAAATATTAGAGTTAATAATTTAAAATTTAACTTTTATAGTTTAAATATAAAAGATTGTATAAATTTTAGAAACCACCTAGAAGAAAAGCTACAACTTTGTCAAGAAATATGTATTTACATATGTAAACTAAAACTTTGAGGATGGATGCATATAGCACGTCCCGCGTATTGGGATCCATGATAGTCGCGCACAAGCCCAACAACAAGGTTTCATCGGGCTTGTTAAGACCACCAGACTTAGCCTAACACTTGGAGAATGCTAGAGAACCCATTTCAGATATAGAACGAGACAACCTATCAGATAAGGATTTATAGGATTCTTGCCATATCGGAGAAGATCAACTATCCAGGAAAACTTTCCTATGAATTGGTAAGATTTGATAAAATTTTCTTAGATAGTTGATTCTGTATTTATTTTGGGTTAATCTTGACCATCCATGTAAATTGATCTTGACCATTGATTGAGTAAGAGCTCAACTATAAATAGAGAGTTCTCACAATCATTTGTAATCACCTAACAATTCTATCATTCTTTGAGAGAGTAATAAAGCTTTGCATTTACTCTAGTTTCTCTCTTGTGTTATTCAGTATTTTTCATGTTCTTCGAAACCATTCTAATAATTAACTTACACTTAAAACAAATTTTGGGGTGTCAAAAATGAGGAAATGGACACTGGAATTGATTAAATAATAAAATTCCGTTATAATTTAGGTAACCGAATTGTTTTAGGGTAAATTATATAAATAATCACTAAACTGTTAAAGTGTTTTAATTTTAAACATTAAAATTTTAATTTGTTTCTGTTAACGTTATTGCCGTTAAAAAAATTAACATAACCGTTAACTTTTTATTTAACAAAAAGTTATAGTTCGTGACTTTAACGAAAATAAATTAAAATTTTAATAATTAAAATAAAAATAATTTAAAATTTTAGTTACTATACATATAATTTATTTTTTTATTATTATTTACTTTTATTATTAAGAATTTAGTAAAATGAGTTGTCTAAAAAACAAATAAAATAAATAAAAGGTAAGTAAAATTATTATTTTTTAGCAAAAAAAGGATAATTCTTATTAAAATAATTTAATTGTCTCTTATCTTATTTGTAAGGCTGAGTCAGTTTTTTTTTTTTTTTATAATATTTAGGCATAAAAACAATTTTAACCCTTAACGTTTATAGTTTTTGTCGTTTGGGCCCTTATTCTTTTTTTTGGGATAAATTTAGCCCTTAACCTATATCTTTTTGACAAATAGCTTATTTTTTAACTAGCTTGATGAATGGACCGTTAAAAATTTAACGATGATATATATATGAAATATAATTTTAAATGATATGGAATGTAACCTATCAAATATATATATAGGTAGGTAGGTAGGTAGGTAGGTAGGTAGGTAGGTAGATAGATAGAAGATAATTTTATTCTAATATATTATTATTATTATTATAAAACAATTAAAATTTAAATAAAATATTAAAAATTAATTAATTCTAAAATAAAAGATTATTAAACATTCTTAACTATAATTACGATAAAATCAAAATCTTATTCGAATTGTGTTTATATTTTTATTTTAGTAATAAAAATATAAACACAATTCGAATATAAAAATATATAAAAAAATATATAATAAATATAAAAAATATAAACACAATTCGAATAAGATTTTGATTTTATCGTAGTTAGGGTTAAGAATGTTTAATAATATTTTATTTTAGAATTAATTAATTTTTAATATTTTATTTAAATTTTAATTGTTTTATATTTTATATTAGAATAAAAATATATTCCATACATATATGTATTTGATAGGTTATATTTCATATCATTTAAAATTATATTCCATATATATATCATCGTTAAATTTTTAACGGTCCAGTCATCAAGCTAGTTAAAAATATATAGGTTAAGGGCTAAATTTATCCAAAAAAGGAATAAGGGCCAAAACGACAAAAACTATAAACATTAAGGGTTAAAATTGTCTTTATGTCTAATATTTATACGTTAGAAGGTATACGTCCGCATCCAATGCACTTAATTTAAATTTTAAATTCATTTAATTTATTTTTTAGATTTAAATTATTTATGTGTTTTTAAATCATTTAAAAATTAATAATTTTTAAATTATATTATTCAAATTTAGCACTTATTTTAATTTTTTTTAGACATACTCAAATTTATACTTATCTTAAAACTATTTTTTTTTCTGGTTTAATTTAATACTTACCTTAATTTATTTAAACTAAATTTAGTTATAAATTTAAATATATATTTTAAGTTTAAATTTTTAGTTATACAAATAAATGTTAAATTAAATTATAAATATTTGGTTTAAAATAAAAATAATATATATAATTTGATATATATATATATTAAAATCAAATTAAAATAATTTCTCTTTATTTGGTAGACTGCATGTTCCAAACTTGTCATGCTTACCGGAAAGACTAGTAGAAAGATCTGAAACTAAAATTTAATGTGGTGAACTGCATGATATCCACATGTCTCCAAGACACTAAAATTCAAATAATATTTAATATAAATTAAATAACTAATTAATTAAATATCATAATATTTTAACCTCATATTTTCAAGTATTATGTATTTTTCTTAGTTTACACAATTTTTTTAATTTTAAAACTTAAAAATTAAGTCATGATTTAGGGGGGAAAGGATTTAAAGTTCAAAAATTGCATTTTAAAATATTAAAGCTAATAATTTAAAATTTAACTTTTATAAATTAAATATAAAAGATTATATAAATTTTAAATTTTATATAATTTCTAAAAAATATAATCCAAATAAATTTATTTTAATTTAAGTTTAGATCAATCTTTTCATCTCTCTCCTTATAAAAAGATATTCGATAAGATTAAGAATTTGAGTGAGTTTACATGGACAATAGAAATGATCGTATACGATCTCTAAACGTAAAAAAATTAAAATAAGATAAATAAAATTATTTTAAAAAATAAATATTAATTATAAATTAACGATAAAAATTAAACTAAAAAGATAAAGTTTATTATAAAGAATAAAAAAATAACATAAATAATATTTCGATTGTTGTAACAAATAAGAATAAAAATAAAATTAAAAAACAACCTTAACAAATACGAAAAATATCAACATGATTTAAATGATATATGATATTAAAAAATAAAATAAAAAATAGCATAGTCGTAGTGAAGACCGAAGAGAATAAAACAAAACTTAAAAAAAAATAACGACAAACAGTAGTAAAGGAGAAACCAATAAAGATAAATGTTGTAATTATTTTTTTTCATAAATATTTTAAGATAAATAAATATAAATTATTTTAAATTTAACTCTAATTCAAATTGATAATTTAAAAAATATTTATAATAACATGAAATATTTATTTCCATATATAAACTAAAACTTTGAGGATGGATGCATACCTCTGTTTCCACTCCATTGCATCTAAAAGTGGCTGATCTTAGGCAGAGTTCTGTGCTATTGTGCTTAGACTTTCATTTTCCTTCAAGTACTCATATTAAGAAAGATATTGCCTACCAATGGTCCTCCAAATATATGGAAAGAACTCGAATAAAATCCAATGTAGCTGTGACAGAATGACGGATGTATACTCGTATCTAACACTCGCACCCAAGTTTAAGTGATGTAAGTTATTTGTCCAAACAGCTTTTTCGAATTCATCCCTCACGTTTCAAATGGTCAGTTTTTGCTTCATGTGTCATTTCTGATAACTGTTATCAGACTCAGTACATTAATGCTCAACTGTTTCTAGGAAGCCATCCAACAATCTAACCTTTTGCAACAGCTTCAGTTGTTCTGAGACAATCAGGGCAGGGTCTCAAATATCTCATCATCCTAACAGGAGATCATCTTCAATAGCTAGTAAATCCAAAGGTAATTGCTGTTAAAACTGTGATAGTTCATCGCGGAGCTCACTTGGCCTTGCTTTCAGTTGAACTAGAAGCAGACCTTTGATTAACATAACCAAATTCCATCATCTTCTCCAAAATTTCTCACAACCTAAGTAGATTACTTGACTCAAAAGGAAAGATATTCCAACCATGGAAAAGAAATGAATTATGTTTCCAACCTAAATCCAACTCAGACCAGGCTCCTTCTTCACCCCTCGCTGTTGCATCAGTTCTCTGACACTAGCAGCCAATGGTTCCACAGCAGCATCAGCATAGATGTTGTGAAGAAGAACATAAGATGAAGACTTTTGGGGTTGAAGTTCGATTACTTTCATTGCAGCACGATTCCCAATTACGGCATCCTTATAAACCTTGCAAGCACTCAACAAGGCTTGCCACATTATTGGATTATTCTTGAAACCCGAGGTGAGGATGATGTTTTCAGCATCTGCTAGCTTTCCAGCACGACCAAAGAGGTCGACAACACAGCAGTAATGCTCTATGCTGGTTTCAACACCGTAATCCTTCATGCTTTCAAAGTATCTGTAGGAATTCAAAAGGTTAATCACATAGTTATTATGAATAAAAGCAAAGAAATAAAATCTGCTTGAACAGAAGCTCCTAAGGAGATTGGCATAGAAAAACAGAATGCTAATGGGAGAAATATAGCAGTTCAATAAAACGAGAGAAGAAAAGGAAATTGGGAATTCAAAACCAGTGCATGTATGTACAAGTATTCTAGCATCTGCCTAAAACAATTTCCCATTGTAAAAAAATTGGGCAGCATGTAGATTGATTCATTTTAGAGATTTATGGATGCAATGTGTCCCTACAACCCTTCACATCCTCATGCATGCACATCATAAATACCAATGCACCTAGAAATGATAGACGGGAGGGATCCATTGACATACTTTAACCCTTCTTCGACAAGCCCACCATAACTGCAAGCAGATAAAACTCCTACAAATGTAATCTGATTAGGCTTAATCCCGTTTTGCTTCATTAATCCAAAGAGGTTTAAAGCATCCCTAGCACAGCCATGTTGTGCGCAGCTACAGATCATCACTGACCAAGAAACCACATCTGGATTCTCTGTCTCTTGAAATGTCAGATTCGCGGAATATATGTCGCCACACTTCGCATACATGCAAATCTGTGAATTTTGAACAATTCTGAAGTTCCCAAAGCCACTTTTCACTACATGTCCATGAACCTGCTCACCCAATCTTGCAATTGCTAGGTCTGCACAAGCACTCAAAATGTTTGAGATAGTGAACTCATCTGGTTTTCCTCCACAGGCCATTAATTCATAAAAGAGACTTAATGCACTTTCAAATTTCCCATTTTGAATATAGCATGCAATCATGGATGTCCACAAGACAATATCACGCGTGGGTGTTGATCTAAAACATTTCAAACCATCTTCGGTTGACCCCATCAAGGAATACAGTTCAATAAGTGCACTTCCTATGAACTCATCAGACTGCAAATTATACTTGCATATTTGAGCGTGAATTTGCTTGCCATAGACAAAGTCTTCAACTGCAATACAAGCTTTAAGCATGCTTGAGAATGTAAATTTTGAGGGCTTCAATCCTTGTCTTTGCACTTCAAAGAAAAGTCTGCAGGCTTCGTTTGCACATTCCTTGCTAATGCTTCCGCTTTCTATAAATCCAGATATCATGGCATTATACATGACAATATTGCGGTTTGACATGCTTGTAAAAACTTTGATTGCACTATGTAGTTCTCCCTTTTTTGCGTACATATCAAGCAATGACGTCCCAACAACAATGTCGATATCAAACCCAAGTTTCATTATACATCCATGAAGCATTTTCCCACACATTATCCCTATATCCATGTTCGTACTACAAGCCTTCAAGACACTTCCCATGGTATAAGTATTCAATTTCAAGCCATTATGATGCATACTTGTTAATAGTTTCAACATCTCTTTATTTTTATTCATACGAACATAACCAGCAATCAATGTATTCCATGAAATCTCATCAACCTCCTTGGAAGTCTCAAACAAAACTCGTGCCTGATCAACACATTCACATTTGCAATACATATCTATTAAGGAGTTCGTCAAAAATGCTATCTCACTCAACCCACTCACTACAATCAATCCATGAATTATCTTCCCTTGCCTGAGATCCCCGGTTTGAGAGCAAACATTTAAAGCACCAGCATAAGTGAACTTGTCAAGTTTCAGACAAGCCTTTCTAGCTTCAGTAAATACCAGAATGGCTTTATCAAAAGCACCCATCTGGTTATATCCAGAAATCAGAGAGTTAAAGGAAACGAGATTTGGCTTGGGCATTTTGTCAAACAAGCGGTGAGCAACATCCATTTCACCAGCTTTGGAATACATGTTTAAAAGATTGTTCAGCAAAAAAAGGCATGGCTTGAAAGCAGATTTAATGATATGTGCATGGGCAAGTTTCCCGTGGATCAAACAACTGGATTTGGTGGAGCGTTGAACGAGTTTTGTGTAGGTAACTGAGTCGAAAGATAGATGCATGTAAGGTGTTTGATAAAAATGGTTGAAAATAAGGGGCTTGGTTTTCTCAAGTAACATGTCCGCTTAACATTCAGGTTTCTCTTAAAACACAAGCCAAAACGTTTGAAAAAAAAAACCTTGAAGTCAATGTTTTATAATCCAACGGTCTAAAAAATAAAATAAAAAAATTATATTTTTAAGTCTATTAATATGATTATAAATATTAATTAATATTTATTTATTTATTTTAATATTTAATAAAATATATATTATGTACGTATAATATTTAAATTTGGGTTATCTAAATAAAACGTATCATCTTTTATTATTGAGATTAATTTCGTGGAATGTCTAATCTGTGGTAGGTAAGTTGAAATTTATAAAAATTTATCATAAATTTAAGATACGAGACTTTTAAATAATATTTTATATTAATATTTATAATTTTTAATAAAATTCAAAAATTAATTTTTATTATAATTCAATGATTTGATTGATAAATTCGATAGTTTAATAATCAAAATGTATATTTTTTATAGTTTAATAGATACTTGAGTAGTTTGCCCTCAAAAAATTTTAATACCTTTCAATTTTTTAGCCGCACTGTTCGAAAAGCCAACACTGCAGTTATGTTTAGGAGTATAAACGAACCGAGCTTGAACGGACAAGGGTATGTCCGTGTTCGTTTATTTATTTTTGAAGGTGTTCAAACTTTGTTCGTGTTCGTTTAAATTTTTAATGGTACATTCAAGTTTGGTTTGTTTTTTTTGTCGTGTTCGGGCTTGGTTCGTTTAATGTTCACCAACGTGTTCATTTAACGTTCATGAACGTGTTCATTTATATGTTAGATAATTTATTCGTTTAACGTTCGTGAACATGTTCGTTAAGGGTTCGCGAACGAGTTCGTTATCAACTTGTTTATTTAGCGTTCACAAACATGTTCGTTTAGTATTCATGAACATGTTTGTTTAGCGTTTGTATATAAAAGAACATAAACAAGCCTATAAGCGAACTTATAAACGAACATAAACAAGTTTGTTTGTGAATATAAACGAACCAAACGCACTTATGTTCGTGTTCGTTCGTCTATTAATCAAACATAAAATATTTATTCATATTCATTTATTTAACTTAATAAATAAATATTATACAAACGGTTCAAAAACAGCTCGTCCAACACCTATTCATTTACATCCCTAGTTATGCCGGAAGAGGCGGTAGAGAACGTTGAATATCTTCAAAAGGCAGATTCAGGCCCATGTGACTTCCCCCCGGCAGTACCGGCTCCTCCGTTTCCCTTACCTCTGCCTAATCTTCGTAGGGGTGATAATATAATCGGAATCTGATCTGAATTTGATTCGATTTAAAAAATGATTTAATCTAAATTTGATTTTAAAAAAAGACTGAATTCAAAATAAAATTTGAGTCCTAATAGGAGGTAGATTGGTTATGGATATTATCGTGATCTAATTCAAATTTAATCTAGATTCATATCTGATATGAGTTCGATCCATATATAAATCTGAATAAAATAATTTAAAATTCTTAGATTTACAAATATTAATTAATTTTATATTTAATTAATATCTTTAAAGATTTTATTTATGTTTTTCTCTTATTTATAGATTTTTGTTTAACTTTAGTGAAACACTAAAAGTTTGATAGTTAAAAACTTTTTTCTATATCAAATTGTAGTAGTCCAACGTTTTGATTATATTTTAAATTTATTTCATTAGATTATAATATTTATTAGATATTTTATAATTATGATTTAGAAAGTAATTATATTGATAGATTAGAAAGACAATAGTAGTTTAGATAAGAACAATTTATTTATTTGAGTTTTTTTAATTGTAATTTGAGTTGTTAATTTAATTTGTTTTATATTGGATTATAATATTTTTTTTAGATTTGTTTGTGCTATTAATTTAAATATATTTATTTGATGATTTTTTTCATTTAAAAATATTTGTTTGAGTTTTTACTTTAAAAAAATAATTGGATTTGAACTTTTAGATTTAGATTTGGATTTTAGATATTTTATTAGATGAATTTAGATTTATATAATTAGACTTGGACTTGGATTCGGATTCGAAGTTAGATTTTTTTGAAGTCTGATTATCGATTGGATTAAACTTGGATTTTATTCCTTCGCAGCAACTCACCAAGCTTCAAACGAAATGAAAGTGCAAACGGCATACTATGTTGAATGTAAGATTATAAGTTATCAAAGTACATAACAAACTACAAAGGAGGTTGAACATGTAGCTAAACCAGACCCTTTTCCGATACCGACGAGCCAATCCGAGCAACATGGCTTTAGAAGAAAGCTATAATGTATTTCGCCTAGCATAAATATAGGATTTTGTAGAATATACATAGAGAAGTAATCCAACGGCACTAAGTGCAGCAAGCAGCCAATAAAAGTAATCAAGATGTGCCCTATTCAGATTATCTGAAAACCAGCTATCTCGACCATCTCCGCCGGTTGCTTTCTCGATACCAGAGATGAGAAAGCTGCTTAAGAAATCTCCTACACCAAGGACGCTGAGGTAGACTGCAATACCTATGCTTTTCAATTCATCAGGCATCTGATCATAAAAAAACTCTTGAAGACCAACAATGGCTAACACACTGGTTAATCCATAGATTGTGTATTGAGGGATCAGCCACCACACACTCATTGGAACCATCGCATTCGGCTGGTCTACCAACCCGTGTTCTTGAGCGGTTGTAAGCCTCTTTGTCTCTACTAAAGCAGCAATCACCATGGCTATGGCTGATAGAGCAATGCCGGTTCCTACTCTTTGAAGCATTGTAATTCCAGCTGGTTTTCCGGTGACAGCTCTTGCTAAAGGAACAAATAGTCGATCGTATATGGGAATGAAGAGAATAATTGCAAAGCTTATGAAACACTGAAGTGAAGCAGCTGGTATTTTCAACCCTGCTGTAATTGATCTGTCCATGGTAGCACCTTGCTTGGTAAACAATGTTGATGACTGCAAAAACAACTGCATATATCAAGCTTGTAGCCCATATAGGTACAAGCCTTAACACACCCTTTGCTTCTTCAACCTCTCTGATGCTACACACTTTTCCCTGCTCCACTGTACCGTTTGGGGCAAGCAAGGCATTCTCGAGGAATCTACCACCACATTCGTAAATCCAATTAATTTCTTATCACTACGCAACTAGTTGGTTTTACAATACATATTATGGTCTTAATTTCGATTATACGAATATATGTGACTTACTTGAATTCCTTGGAACTTTCAGTTGGAAGAGCTTCCTCAGTAGCAATTACTGAAGAAGCTGTTTTTCTGTTCCTAAAAGCCAAAACGAAAACTCGACCAATCCTCACAAATGAGTTTACTTCATCCCCTTTAACACTAAACCTGTAAGTGGTTGTTCCAAGCATAAAAACAAGCAGCGTAACAGTCATCACAATACCAGGTATTGCAAATCCAAGAACCCAACTTAGATTATCTTGTATGTAAGTTAAAACCAAAAGGGTCACTAAGATACGACAGCGATACCGAAGTACCACCAATTAAAGAAAGAACTCTTGGCTTTGCACTCCTCAGAGTCTTGTGCATCAAATTGATCGGCACCGAAAGCTTGAACGCATGGCTTATGCCCACCTTGTGCAAATGCTACCAGATATAGAGAGAAGAAGAATAGTATCACTTGAAACCGAGGCGCTGATGAAGTGTTTAACGTGACATTATCAGCATTATGTGCACCAGAACTGGTAACGGTTGAAAGTGTAGCCGACAGAGTCAACAAACCTATCCCCTGTATGTAAAGAAGATCAACTAGTAAAAACGATTAAAATAATCCTGAGGCTAAGCACCCTTTAGCTCATGATCTTCAATTAATCATCATTTTCCCCTAATCTTCAATGACAAAACTAATTTCAAGCAACAAATTACTCCATTAGGACCATTACCACTTACCATTTCATATTACAGCTGCTTTCTCAATCTTGATTTGAGAATGATGAGTGAGCTTTTGAATTCTAAACCCAATCTCCAGTTCAACTACTGGTTTGCTTGGAACTATGTTCTAAACTTGGAAATTGGAATGAAAGGGGGAAATGATTTACCAGAACGTAAACAAGGGAAGCAACGATTTTTAAAAAATATATTATAAATTTAACTCGTTACGTTATCTTAGATTTAATTAATAAAAACTATTTATTTTATTTTTACGTTATATTTAAAAAATCATTTGATAGAAGTTAATTTTAATTTAGTTTACGATAAATATAATTAAAAATTTATTTGATAAAAATATGATATAAAAATTAATAAAATAAATATTTTTTATTAGTGAGATCACGAATGATGTAACGAATAAACTTATAATATAATTTTCTAAGTATTTTTCTGAACGAAAAATACTAGATAAATCTGATTTTACATATCATTCATACATAGTCTTATCCACTAAAATCTATCCACTCCATTTTCTTCATGTTAATAATTCACTCTTAGTTAATTATTAAGTAATCACTCACTTTCTTTTTATTTATAAGACAAAAAATAAAGATTTAATCTTAAGAATATATATATAAAATAAAATAATTAAATTTTAATAGATAAAATTATTAACACCATAATGAATCGAATTCAAATAATAATTTTTTGATATCATAATGAATCGAATTCAAATAATAATTTTTTTAATATTATAACGAATTGAATTCAAATAATAAAATTATTAATATACATGACATAAAACCGAATTCAAATAATAATAATAATAATATTTTTTAATACAATTAGTTAAAAGTTGATAATACATTATTCAAATATAAAATTTTATTCTTTAATCATAGTTTACTATTCTTTGTTACAATGTTACCTATATCAGATATTTTTTATTATTTAAAAAAGTCAATTAAAGAGATTTAAACATAAAAAAAAAATCTTAACGAATAATAAAAAGTATTCCCCATACCGAAAGAGTGAAACTCAATCACGCTGATAAATGATGCCGTTGTCACGTGTATAAGTTCAACTAAAAGACAAAAAAGTTAAGAGCATTATCAATATACAATAAATAAATTGAATTTACTAAACGCTTGATAAGTGACGAAGGTGTGACGAGGGAAATCAATAATCTTGTATTTAAATAAATCTGAATATATCAATAAATAATTATAATAGATAAAATTATTAAACGATCACTAATAATTAAATTTGAACGTCGAAAAAAATTTATACAAACACAAATTTATCATAAAATTAAACGAGTAACGTATCATAAAAAATATACTACGAACATGAAACAAGATGGACCATAGACTATCAAGGATCAGAGTCTTACAACTTTATAGTATAACAACTAATTAATTAAATATAAAACCTTGTTAATTTTTTATTAATAATATTTAAATTATTAATCGACGTGAATCAAAAAGCAAACGACTCTTAGCAAGAACCGAACCATACTCATCCGGTTGTAAATCATGAATTTAATTTGCGTTTTAAGGCGAAGCAAAAATGACAAGAAGCAGAAAGGATAGAAAATGATGAATGCCATGTCTTGGGCCAACCACCGATACTTGTGTCACATAGTACTCCTGCCTTGCCAAAGCCCAATTGCCGAGTTGAACTGAGTTCAGACTTTGAGTTGCTTAGAATGTACGACACGTGACGTCACTAGCATCGAGGTTTTGTAAATCGTAATAATCACTGGGATGGAAAAAAATCCGATTACTCGATCCCGATCATGAAGCTGATAAGAATCAGTAGATTTTTGTCTGTTATTGGTTTGGTTTGGTGAGATCAAGATTAGATTTAAAATTTAAGTCCTGATCATAATCGGGATCGGACTAAAATTATATCTTGATTTTTTGGACTCAGTACCCGGTGGACACCCAGTAGGACTGAGACTAATGCCAAATATCTGGTATTATTTTTTATATTTTTTATCAAACTTTCTTTTTATGTATGAATATTATAAGTATGAATAGTTTTAAAACTTTAATTTTAGATATACAATATTTTAATTTTATTATTTAATATTATTATTGGTGGTTAATTTTTTTCTTCATTTACTCATTTTTTTTAAGAATAAACTATTTGATCGGGTATCCGATATTGAAATCAATATCCACCAATAACGTTATCAATTCTTAATTAAGACTTGATATGATTGAAACCGAGACTAATCTATCTTTCAAAAATCGATGATTATCGAAACAAAAACTAATTATATTCAAATTAATCGGGTATTCAATCTTACCTACGTTTAATAATCACGTATAAAATTTTGTTAACTCAAAAAAAAAAACTTTCGCATATTCCCCCTTCTTGGTCCCACACAACAACCTTAACACGTTACGCTATCATAAGGTATACTTTACAAGTTTCAATTGTTTATAGTATGTAATAATTAAAAAAAGGTTATATTATGCGTTTCTTTGTCAAAAAGTTTGATACTTTAAACGTAAAAGAATATAATATTTTTAAAATATAAGTACATAATAAAAAAATTATAATCTATTATACATTCAACTATCAATGAAGATTAAATTAAACTAATCAATTAAATTCAACAAGTTGTTCTAATAAAAGAATCATATAATATTTATTATATAAATTTTGAGTTTAAATTATTTTATTTATAATATATATTGTTAAAAAATAAAAAAATATATATAAATAAATATTAATTTATAAATATTTATGGATTATTAAAAATATTAAATTAATCTATTAAAAAATTTTCAAGATTAACGATCCGAGAGAATAAAGTTTTATCTAATACGAAACTTTTAGTAAAAGCTGAAGATAATAAATATATATATATATGGCTACTTGTTACTTATCATTAAAACTATTAAATCCATTTTATTTTCAGAATAAATAGTTTTCTTCTCATTTTGTTAAAAATCAAATGTGAAAATTATTATATTTAAATTGTATCTATAATTATTTGAGAAATTAAAATATTATATTTTTATATAATTTAACTTCCTGGTCAACTAAAATTCAATATTAATATTTTAATACGTAATTATTATTTTTAGCTTAAATAAAAATTAAATTATTAGTTTAACAGAATAAGACATTAAATATCTCAAACAATATCATATATTTGAACATTATCGTTACAAAAAATTTCTAAAGAGTTAAATCTATAGACGAAGCCGTGTATGAAAAATTTGAATGATAAAATTATCGGTTATTAATATAAATAATCAGATATATTATTATATCACATATCATCTTTACAAATTTATTATGTCATATGACAAATTTTTAACTCGAATCATTTGATCCGCAGATAATATTAACATTTAAAACATATAAACAAACTAAGCATGTTCAACAATATTAATAGTGTGTCTATGTCTTTTTGTTGGTGCCATATTTTTCTTGTGTAATGCCTTCAAACTATGTAATATCCAAGTTTCCCCTTTTCTTTGTGTTCTCCATCCAGATGGCACAAGACACGGTCGATGTTGTCATTGTAATAAAGAAAAAAACAAACAACAATTCTTAATTGATTTAGATTTTAAAATCAGGACAATGGTTTGAACTAAAAATAAAAAGATAAATTATAATGGAGGTCACTTAATTATATATAAAATTATATTTGAGTCACTCATTTATGAGTAAAGTTATATTTGGGTCATCTAATTATTAAATGTTATATTAGATCACTCAATTATAGGTAAGGTTATATTTGGATTTATTTTTTATATTTTAAATTTTTTTTATCAATTCGTGTATTAGATTAATTAATGATTTAAAATGAAGTATTCTAATATTAACAGGAGTATGCAAGTGATTTAGAAGAAAAAATGATCAAATTGATGTATTTTTTAGATATAAAAGGTGACCAAAATATAATCTTACTTATAATTGAGTGACCTAGATATAATCTTTAATAATTGAATGATTCAAATATTATCTTACTCGTAAACAAGTGACCTAAATATAATTTTTAATAATTAAATGACCTAAATATAATTATACCAATAAAAGTAAACTTTGTTGTAGTTTACCCAAATAAAAATCAATACAATTGAAACAAGACAGCAAAGAAAAACCAAGCAACAGCTTTGGGTTGCTTGTAAGACACTTGGCTTGGCAAATGGTTGGTGGGTCCAATCATTTCAATTGTATTTTTTATATTTTCTGCCGGCTATTTTACAAAGGTGAGGATAATGCCAAGTGCCTACAAGGAATCTTATAAATTTTCAAAAAATATTAAAAATGCCAAAAGTTGAATAATTGTTGTGATCAAATGACAGCCTGTTCCTAGGGCAGCGACGCGTGTCGAAAACAGATGATCTGTTGTAATGCGGTGTCCGGCGTGGTCCAACGTGAAAACTGGCTCCTGTGATTTTATTCTTGTGATGACAGGTCTGTCACTCTGTACTCTTTCGTTATGTTAGATTTTATTTACTTAGATAAAAAGTAATACTCCACATTTTAGCTAAGTAATTAAAATATTTTTTTAATAAAAATAAGTATTTATTATATATATTTTACTTTAAATGGATATTTAGTTTTTTTAATTGAAATAAATACTTAAAATATTTATTTGTGATATAAACTTTTTTAGTTTAATGATTTTACTAATTTTTGTATTTACCAAAATTATAAATTTAAATTTTATATTTTTATTTAATCATTCTTATCATATATTTTTAAAATTTAATTAATCAATCAAGTTCACTGGATCAACGAATCCATTATAAAAGAATCTTACCTATATGATCTTTCATCCGGATTTTGTATGTTTTTACGGGAGAAAATATATTATGTATAGATTTTGTTATGTATTTATGAATCGATTATTAAAAATTATTTATTTTATAATTATTTATATTATATTTTTTAAGTGAATCTTTATTTAAAAAATATTTTTAAAATAAATCAATAATAAATATGAGTAAAAATTTACTTAAAAAATATAACATAAAAAATGATAAAATAGATAATTTTAATGGTTGACCTACAATTAACGTGAGAAAAATTATCCACGATATAATTTTTCGTATTACGAAGTCTAAAATTCGAAGAAATTTAATTAAATTTGTTTGGTAACATGCAAGGCGGATTCTGTATTTCCTCCCACTTATTGAAAGATGTTGGCGCCCATTGTTTAGAGGATAAGATCATGAAAAGCTTGGACCCATCTCATTTGAGTCGCACTTTTCGACCGTTTTAATTATTCCTTAACCACGAGATATCAGATTTCTTAAATAATATTAAATATTTAAATTATAATATATATTTAACAATTTTCATATAGATATATATATTTTAATTTAATTAATCAATTAATAATTCAAATATTAATTATTAAACCCAAAAAATTGATGCAGGATATACACAAACTATAAATTTTTTTTAACCAAACAATGTAACTTCGTTGTAGATATAAAAATGTTTTTATAATTTGTATTGTTTAGGTCTTTTTCAGTCAATTTTGATGTGGGTTAATGCAGATTGTCTCATAATTTGTTGACAAAATAAAATAAAATCTACAAATTGATAAGGTAAAAGAATAGGATAGAGGAGTTGGCGTTTGATATTTTTTTCATGTTAATTTTTTTAATTACTACACAGTTTTATTAAATTTATTAAATTATGAAATTATGTTTTTTCTTTAAAATTATTACACAGGTTTATTAAATTTATGTTTTTAAAAGTTTAAGATGTTAAGGTTTAAAGTCATGAATTTATATTTTAAATTGTATAATATAAATATAAATTATATATTTTTAACGCATATTGTACACCATAATATAACTCTATTATTTAAAAATAATATATTAAATTATTAATGTAATTTGCTCCTTGTTTTGTCCTAACTTTGGGATATAAGACCATAGTTTTTATAGGGATGAAAAAAAAATCGAACGATTCAGTTCAATTTGATAAAAGTCATTTTTTAATGTGTTTTAGGCTTTGTGTCGAATCAGATCATATCGAGTTAAAATTGAAAAAAAAATCAAGATCGGGGGAGTCGAGTTTAATGATAAAAGTTTTTGACTCGGTCTAATATATTATATATTATATATTTATTAATATTTTTCAGGTCGAATCATATTTTTTATTAAAATATTAAGTTTAGAATGAAGTTAGATTATATGTTTTATTGTATCAAATCAAATCAGATTAAAATAAAATATATAAAAAATCAGATTAAATCATAATTAATGTGAATAATTTAAATTTTAAATCCGATTAGAGTGACAAAAAACTCATCCCGGCTCACCTTATTGTCATCCCTAGTTAAAAATTTTCTTTTTATCGGATAAACATTCCCATCATTCAATGTTCCAAATGTGTGTATTTTCAATTATATACGATTTCTAGGAAAAAACATGAATATTGTTTTTATTCGTATTAAGTGGGTTGAATACTGTTTTATGAATCTTTTGGCATTAGTTTGCTGATGTTCGAAATACTATAATATAACGTTTCGTATAAAGTAAGAATTACATTATTTATTTGGAATACATATTATTGAAAATGTACAAATATACAGTGTCACACGTCAGACTAACTTTTAAATGGGCATTGAACATAAAAAATAAAAAAATTAATTTCTTATTTAAAAAAAAAAGAAACTAAAAGAAAAAAAAATTGTTTGAGATGAGTATGGAACTTGGAATGGGTGGGTAACGGTCAAATTCTAATGCGTCGATGAGATCGACGTTGAGCAAAACTTGTGGAAGTTGAGAACCAAGAAAATCATTTCACATGATGTAAGAGTAGATATTATTTGTATGAAAAAAAATATGGAATTAATAGAGTAAATACAGTATCTTATACGTATTTTCTTTGACAAATACAATATCCTATAGTTAAATACAATTAACAAAGAAATACGACAATAGTTATTTGGCTTCGGGCGTAGTATTGAGATTTGCTCGGTTTTGTTATCTGAATTATAGGCAATACATGATGGTTTGGTCCATGCATGGAAATATGGTTTTCGTAGAGTAATTATTGAATCTGATAATGATCAAGTGGTGGATATTTATCATCGAAATACCAAGGTCTTATAAGGTGCAGCGATTGTGGTTTTGGTGTATAATTTGCTTGATAGACGATGAGAGGTGCAAGTGATGCGGGTGAGTCAACAACTAAACATGGTTGTGGATTGTCTTGCTAGGATGATGAGAGGTAAACTGATTAGATTGTGTATTTATAATACACCACTTAATGAGATTCTTCAGCTAGTCCAGATTGATTTGGTCATTGATTAATGTTTTATTTTTTTTTTAACCGTTTGTGACGTTGATCTTGTAAGTACTTGCTTGTGCACTCCTTTTCTTTCATTTAGGTTTAGAGAGAATTTTTAACGAAGCATAAGCGTGTACCCGTAAAAAAAATACGATTAAAGCTAAGATTAACAAATACAATTAAAGTTTTAAACCTAAAATTTATAAGAATCTGTATTAATAAATATAATTAAAAATGAGAATATTGAAAAAGAAAACATAATGACAGCTGGCAAACCGGCCTGACAGACTGGTTCTCTCCATCTCCAACTCCAACAAACATCGCCTCCATTTTTTCTTATCACTCCCCATTTTAAGCCCCACCTTTCCTTCAGTTTTCGAACCCAAAACAACTCTCACAGTCTCTCTATCTCTGTTTTAGAACCATCGTATATCTCATCCATGGCAGAGGAGACTCAGAAGCCCGAAGCAGCAGCTCCTGCAGAGGAAGTGGTGGTGGTGGAGGAGAAGGGGAAAGAGGAGGCAGCGCCACCTGCTGCTCCCGAGGCATCCGACGCCGTTGTTGAAGAGAAACAAGCAGAGGCCGAAGCCGTTGAAGAGCCTAAGGTTGAAGAAAAGGAAGCCAAGGTGACTCAGTCCGCGTCTTTCAAAGACGAAACCAATATAGCTGGTGAACTTCCCGAGTCGCAAAAGAAGGCTCTGGAAGAGCTTAAGGAACTAATTCAAGAAGCTCTTAAGAAGCACGAATTCAGTGCTCCACCTCCACCTCCTCCCGCAAAAGAAAAGGACACTAAACCACCGGCTGAGGAAAAGAAAGAGGAAGACCAGCCTGCTGCTATTGAATCTGAAGAAAAAACCGAAGAGAAAGCTCCCGAAAAAGTCGAAACTGAAGCACCCACACCTGTTGAAGTCAAGGAAGAAGAGAAGACCCCGCCACCAGCCGAGGCGCCGGCACCCGAGCCTGTGGTGGAAACTGAGGTGGTTGAAAAAGCTCCAGCCGTCGAGGACGATGGTGCCAAGACTGTCGAAGCAATTGAGGAGTCTGTAGTACCAGTGACTCCTCCTCCTGCAGCTGAGAAACCAGAGGAAACCGCCTCTTCTTCGGTGGAACCAGAGGTTGTTCCGGAAGAAGAACCAAAGGAAGCAGAAGTTCCTCCACCTCCGCCGGAAGAGGTGTCAATATGGGGAATCCCTCTCCTCGCAGACGAACGGAGTGACGTGATCCTACTGAAATTCCTAAGGGCAAGGGATTTCAAAGTGAAGGACGCATTCACCATGCTCAAAAACACCGTCGTCTGGCAAAAGGAGTTCGGAGTTGAAGGCTTG
Organism: Abelmoschus esculentus; assembly: GCA_035048815.1. Lineage (NCBI taxonomy): Eukaryota > Viridiplantae > Streptophyta > Magnoliopsida > Malvales > Malvaceae > Abelmoschus > Abelmoschus esculentus. The sequence goes on along the minus strand of JAUCBN010000017.1, from coordinate 18,440,348 downwards.
CTTGAAGAAGACCTCGGAAATGAATTGGAGAAAGTGGTTTTCATGCACGGATTCGACAAAGAAGGCCATCCCGTATGTTACAACGCATACGGGGAATTCCAAAACAAGGAATTGTATCAGAATACTTTCGGAGACGACGAAAAGCGATCCAAGTTCTTAAGATGGAGGATCCAGTTCTTGGAAAAAAGTATCAGAAAACTCGACTTTAACCCCACCGGAATCTCAACAATATTTCAAGTTAACGATCTCAAGAATTCTCCTGGACTAGGCAAAAGGGAACTCAGACAAGCTACCAACCATGCCCTCAACTTGCTTCAGGATAATTACCCAGAATTTGTGGCCAAACAGGTACATATATACAATTAAATCCTCAAATACATAAATATTTTCAATCTTTTTGTATCATGGTGTTAAAATTTAACAAATTTTGAACATTGGTTTTGGATTTTGAAGGTGTTCATCAATGTTCCATGGTGGTACTTGGCTTTCAATATGATGATTAGTCCTTTCCTTACTCAGAGAACCAAGAGCAAGTTTGTGTTTGCAGGTCCATCCAAATCAACCGATATCCTTTTCAGGCAAGTGGACTCCAATAATTTCTTTCTCCTTCTAATCTGCTTAATCCTTTTCAGGATCATTTATTACTAATTGTATTAACTTATTAATCATATCTTATATGAACATGATATGATATGAACAGATAGATTGTCCACTTATAAGTCATACTAGTATTTATTACTTAATCGACCATGAATCTGAATGATTTATTTTATAATCATAATTGTTCTGTATTTGAACCTATTGACTCGAGTTCAAGCAATTTGTATGAACGATGTGCGTACCTTTTTAAAAGGTTAAGAATTCGTACACTAACTTGTTACATGTTATAGATATATTGCCCCTGAGCAAGTACCAGTTCAGTATGGTGGATTAAGCCGGGACGGTGAACAAGAGTTCACCGTTGCCGATGCTGCAACGGAGGACATAATCAAACCAGCAAGCAAGCACACCGTTGAATTCCCCATAACCGAGGTAATATAAAAGAACATGGATCAGAATCTATAACTAAATATCAATCTAAAACTGGGTAGTATGAACTATGTCTTGTTGCTGAATTTTCAGAAATGTGCTCTGGTCTGGGAGCTACGAGTTGTGGGATGGGACGTGAATTACGGAGCTGAATTCGTTCCCACAGCCGAGGATGGGTACACCGTGATCGTGTCAAAGACGAGAAAAGTAAGTCCTGCCGATGAAACTGTGATCTCCGACAGCTTCAAAACAGGTGAGCCTGGGAAAATTGTTCTCACCATTGATAACCAAACCACAAAGAAGAAGAAGCTTGTGTATAGGTCCAAGACCAAGCCATATTCTGATTGAAGCTTCTGTATTTGGAAATTGTGAATGGGAGATGAACATGCGTGCAATGTGAAAAAGAAAGTGATGCTATTCTTCATACTTTTTGTTGCCTATGTAAAGTTTGTGTAAATTTCCTTGTGTTATTTTCTCTTGTCTATGTTCATTAATCTTTTGTTATAAACTTTAATTATTATTTGTTTTAAATGGAATGTAAAACACTAAAACAAATACCTATATATTGTTTGGTTTATTTTTTTAATTGAGTTTAATGTACTACTATGATGATGCCATTTGTCTAGATTTGTCTTAGTTTTTTATTAACACATTTGGTGAAATTGAAAAAAATATTAAATTTTATCACATTTTATATTAAATTATTAGATTTAACTTCTATTTTTATATATATCATAGATTTTTATCAAGTTGAATTATCTAATTATTAATCAATTTAATTTTTTAAACTAAAGTTTAAGTATAAGATCAATATTTATTCAAAATAAATAATATGTTTGAGTTTTTATTTGGATTTATTTCTAATAAACATATATGGAGGAAGTGTTGAAAACGAGAAAGGTAGGGTTATAATGATATTTAGGGTTATATTTTTAAAAACAGGTATGTTTAGGGTAATTTGGACGAATAAGTTAAAATTTGTAGTGTTTTTGGGACATCGTTACTTGCAGGTAACGAGATTCATGTATACCGTTAAAATTAATATATCTTCAATTCAATTTGATGGTCTATAAGAATTTTGCTATCTGCAGTTGATGAGGTCCAAACACAGCACCACTTACGGAAGATCCAAAAATACTATAAATTTATTTTTATAAAATTGCTCTAGATTAACATATTATTATTCTCTAAAATTGTCCGTTGGAAAACAGCTCTGAATATTCGATTTTGAAACATCCGTTGCGTCATTACATGAAAGTTGAAACCGTGCTTTAAGGGAATCTTTTTCTTGTCGAAATGGAATCCCGACAGTCTTCCCAAAGGGTTTCTTATTTATTCTTTTTTTTATATATAATAAATACGTAAAATAAAGTTTATAGGTTTGTCAAAAAAAATGATTAAAATGTAAACCTAAACTAGTCCGATTAGGCAATTATTGATTTAATTACCGTTGGATGCACTCATAATTAATGATTAAAATATAAATATTTGTCCTTTAAATCAATCTGTCACGCACTTCGGCCTAAAAGTTTAGAAAAGCCAGATCCCTTCGTTCCTTTGGCATGGCCGTCTTTGCCTCGTGAATACCGTTTATAACGCTTTTCATTTTCCCCCCAAATAATTGAAAAAACAAATTGATTTTTAATGAGAAAAAAAATTAAACAACAATTTATAAAGACATATATGAGTAAACTAAAAAAAATCATCCCTCAATTTTCACCGAACTGCTGTTTTGGTCACTAGTGAATTATAAATTCCAAATTTGATCATTAAACTTTTGAATTCGTCATTTATTTTGTCATTAAATGATTAAAATGTTATGGATGAACATTTATTTTTAAGTTATGAGAAGGGTTCAAAAATTTGTTGTTTGTTGGGGGAAAACATGATTTTAAAATTATATTTTGATTATTTTAATGATGAAATATTATTTTTAAATTTTAACGATAGAGATAAAAGAATGATACTTATAAAAAAATTTATGTCATGAACTCTTTTTATAACGTCATCCGTGATTATAACCAATCAAATTTATTTATCTCATATTATGATTTTATGATGATTAAACCGCAAAATTTATAGATTAATATAATTTAAGAATTTTGGATTGAATTTCACGAACTTAAAAGATATTTAAAAAATCATAAAGAGATAAAGGTACAAATAGTCTCTCACCTAACCAAAGTCACCTAAAAATTGAAAGCTCAACAAAACAATTTATTATTTTTATTAATGAAATTAATTTTGTAAGAACTAAATAAAAATATTTTATTTTTTATTGTTCTTTTGCTTTTGAAATCTAGTCCTGACTAATCTAAATCGACCTGCGTCGCACACCTAACTTTGGTGGGTGAGTCTCCTAGTAGAGATTTTCTGCGTATACAATATCTCAAACCTAATACTTGCTTAAACGGAACCAAGATGCTTATCACGTGAACCAATCCTTGTTAATTAAAAATATTTTATTTTATTATATTATAATATAACGTTATATTTTTTAAAATTAAATATTTAAATTTTAAATTGTGAATAAAATAAATTGGGTCGGTTTCATTCGCCTGCGTAAATGGGTTTCTGCTTCCGCTTCGACCTTAGAGCCTTAGGCTTAGGTTTAGTTGGACTCGGGGTTGGGCCTATTCCCGAATCGTCGCGGCAGATCAGATTACCAAAGCAAACCGAACACGAGCAAAAGAACGGGAAAATCTGAGCCACGAACCGAATATAAAGAACCGAAGTAACAGCTGCAAACAAGGTTTTGAAATGGAAGAGAACAAGGAACTGACGGTGACGGAGTCAAAGTCTGATGACATGAGCGCGAAATGGGATGCCTGCATCGATCTCTCTATCCGCCGCTTCGTTTACTCTTCCTTGGCCGGCACTTCCGGTGGCATCATTTTCTTCAGTTTGTCTCTATTTCTCTAATTTTTTCATTTTTTTTTCTGTTTTTAAGATATTGTTTTCGATTTCGCCAATTGCATCGCACTTAATGACTAAGATTTAAGAGTTGTTGAGCTAGATGATTAAAAATTATGGATTGCATGTTGGCCTAATTGGTTCTAGAAATTTTGTTTTCTGATTTCTCTAGTTCTTTGTAATTGTTTCATTAGATTCTAATTATTTATCTTTCAATTCTGTTTGGCACTAGCCAGCATTCGCTACTCAGATTTTACAAGCGTGCTTCTCTTTATCTCTTTGTGTTGGTTTTGATTTGCCTTAAAAAATTTTATCGCTTCTTGCAAGCAAAGGCTAGCATTAAAGTGGTTATGCATTTAACCTTTTGCTAGATGTTCCTCTAGGCTGCAGACAAAGTAAACTGAGTTTTCTTGTAGTAGTTATATGTCCAAGCATTATCGCTACCGTGCCTTCCATTTCTGTTCTTTATCCTTTTCATGTCTTCTTCCTTGAATTTATAACTTTGATTTGTCATGCCAGGGAGTCCAGTGACTAGATGGGCATCTGTAGCTTTTGGTGCTGGGGTTGGAATTGGATCTGCATACACAGACTGTTCCAGTATTTTTGGTGGAAATTCTCCAAAGCTGCCCCCTCCTAAGATTGACGATGCTCCTGGACCGGAGGTTGGCATAATGTGTTATTGAACTATGGGTTTAATCTTGTGGTCTCTTCCTTTTCTAGGTTGCACATTCATGTTGTAATTGTTTAGTGGTAATCTTTTGTCAATATAAACAGGGTAAATTACATGGATAACCATAATACTATAGGGTTAGTATCAATGTGAACATAATGCTTTAAAAAGAATCAAATACACCGGTAAATTATTAATTTGATATTAAAATAGCTATTTGCCGTCAAAGAAGTAATAGACTAATGACGTGACAGTTAAAGATAAAATTAAATAATTACACATTTAGTCTCTGTTATTCATATAATTTTATAATTTAATTATAATTTTATTATAATAAAATAATATAATTATTTAATTGTCACCGCCTTATTGGAGAATAACTTATATATATTTTATTAAATTTATTCAGCACTTGATCAAAGAAGAAAAAAAATTCCAGATATGCTTCTAAAGTCATTTGAACTCGAGTATGACATCATAAAATTCAAATGGCTTAACCAGTAAGCTAAGCATATCATTTTAATATGAAACAGTATTATCTATATATATTTATTATTTCTAATATTTGTTCTTTTATATTTAATTATTTTAAATTTAATTAAAAATAATAATTAAATTATTATATAATAAATTAAAAGATTCAAAATATTAAAATTTTATTTATAAACTCTAAACCCAAAACCCTAAATCTTAAAAATTGAACCCTAAAAATATTCGAATAAAATATTTGGATTTTAAATATTTGAATAAAAATTTTCAGATATTCAAATAAAAATATTCGTAGAATAAATATTTGAATAAAATAATAAATATTTTAATATTTTGATTTAAAAAATTCAAATAAAATATTTAAATTTTAAATATTTGAATAAAAAATTCATATATTCAAATAAAAATATTCAAATAATAAATACACGAATAAAAATATTCAAATAAAAATCATAAATATTTGAATATTTGGATTTATAAATGATTTTATTCGAATATTTATTATACGAATATTTATATTTGTATATTTATTATTTGAATATTTTTATTTGAATATCCAAAAAAAATATTCGGATATTTAAAAGCTAAATATTTTATTCGAATATTTTTATATTCAAATATTTATAATTTTTATTCGAATTTAAGATTTAAAGATATATTTTTATGAATTTAGGGTTTAGAGTTTAGGGTTTAAGGTTTAAAAATTCATTTGAATAAATATAAGCTTTGAAGTTTATAAATAAAATTTTATAAATTTATATCTTTTAATTTATTATATAGTAATTTAATTATTATTTTTAATTAAATTAAAAATAATTAAATATAAAGAAACAAATATTAGAAACAATAAATATATATAAATAATAGTGTTTCATATCAATATAATATGCGTAGCTTAGTGGTTAAGCCATTTGAATTCCATGTTGTTATATTTGGTGTTCAAACTAGTGGTAGGCAAAATATCCGATTACCCGGTTTTGGTCCTGTACTCGATAAGATCTGGTGGATTTTTATCTGGTATTAGTTTTTGTACCCGGTACCCAAGGGTACTAGTAGTACCGGGACCAATACTAAATATCAGGTATTGGTTTTTCTTTTGTTTATTTTTTGTTAAACTTTCTCTTTATGTATGAATATTATGAGTATAACTAATTTAAAAACTTTAATTTTAAGTCTAAAATATTTTAATTTTATTATTTAATATTATTATTAGTGGTTGGATTTTTGTTGCTCCAATTACTCAAAATTTTAAGAATAAATTAATTGATCGGGTACCCGGTATTAGATCCGGTACCCATCAGTAACGAGACTGGTTCTTAAAATTTAAGACCCGATATGACCAGGACTGGTTTCAATTTTTAGAAACCGATGGTTACCGAGACCGGAACCAATACTATTCAAATTGGCCGGGTACCCGATCTCGCCCACCCCTAGTTCAAACCCCCTTAGAAGTATATATGATTCTCCAATTAGGTGGTGACACATGTCACCATCTAATTAATAATTATATTATTTTATTATAATAAAATTATGATTAAATTATAAAAATATATGAATAATAAAGACTAGATGTGTAATTATTCTATTTTATCTTTAACTACCACATCATCCACAATTATCTCAAGGTGTCCAATCAGTATATGCATTAGCACCAGTGAAAACATTTTGGGTTGATTAGTGGTACTCGAATCTGTGACCTTAAAAAACAATAATTGTTCTTTTAATCGATTAGACTAGATGATTCGTGCATGAGCTACGACATGAATCTGTATATTTGTGTCTGATTCTGACCCATCAAAATTTCTTTCTTATTCAAGTATAGAGGCCCATTGTTTACATGATGGGCTATGTGTACAGTTGTGTTCTCCAACTCCAATCCAAGACAACATGCTTAAGACCAACACTGATCATTTCCTTGAACCAGTCACCTTTTGGTAGTTTGGGTGGTTGGATTTTTCTTGCAGACAGAAGACTAGTGGTATTGACATTGAGGCAAACAGTTAATACTTGTGTTGACCTTAAGGGATGGTTCAGGACCCGACAAGCTGTGATATTTGGGAAAGAAAGAGTTAATAACTTCGTTGACCTTAGCCTTAGGTAATGGTTTAAATTTGGTAGTTATGATTTATGCCATCACAATCCTACTGTGATATAATTTGATACAATGCCTGTTACTAAGATCCATTTTCATTCATAAATCGAATCATGTTGAATATTTAGATATGTTTGCTATTATATTGGTACGATACAATCTTATTCATACATCTTCGGATTTATTTTTAAAAAATAAATTTTGATTTTATAAATAATAAGGAATATGACTATATAAAAACGATTAGGATTTTAAAAAATAAAGATGATTAATTTAATCATTTATAATGTATATTGTATCTATATTTTATACTTAGTAGCACAAATAAACATAAAACATAATGTAATTAAAATCAAGAGTTGATTAAAAAGAATTGCAAACAGAGATTTGCTTTGTGTGTTCCAAAGAAGATTAAGTAAGACTAGTCTAGCCTACGAATCAACAGTAAGCTTAACGACAATATGGAATGGAAAGCTTACAGTTACAGAGTCCAAGAGCAGACAATCGGGTGGGTCATGGGTGGAAATGGGAGGAAATATAGATCCGACTGGATTCAGTTAAAACCCCATCAGTCGCTTGCAAGCTTCGAATATTTTGGATCCCCTCTTCTTCCTGGATTTGATTTCAAAATTATGAGATTCATCGACAGTGATCGGATCAGCATCATCAAAATGATTGAATATTTTGTAATATCCACCCCTACCCATGGAAACGCAATAAGAAGAAGACGATGCGGATCTGGATCTCCTCATGGAGAAAGCCCTTTTCACGGCGTTCTCGAGTGCGGAGCTCTGTTTCTCGGCTCGGAGGACCACGGTGGACGCAGTCGAAACCGAACGGCTTCTGCTCAGTATCACTCCGAATGTCTCCCCTGCTTCTGATGATTCAAGTGGTCGACTGGTTGGGAACTCCATCGCTCCGCCTTGTTTCATGCTTGTTTGGTGGCCGGAATTTGATGAGATATCGATGGTTGTTCTTGTTCATGTATTTGCCTCGGATCACAGAGAAATGGAAATTGTGGACTAGATTTTGTAGCGGGTTGGTTAGGCCATCTAAGAATCAATATGAGTCTGCGCTAATTTATTGGTTTCAGACGTCGATCATTTTGGGCTTATTGTGTTTAAAGCCCTTGGACTTTTGAAAAATAATAATTATACCCTTATATAGTTGTAAATAGATTTTAATGAGTTTAATTTTAATATAAATATTAGTTATAGATCTAATATTTAAAAATAAAAATAAATATCTTTATATTTTTAATTTGTGTGTCATATTAATTAATAATTTTAAACATAAAAATATAAGATTATAATTTTATGTATAATTTTTTTAAAAAATAAACTCAAATATTATTTTTAATAATATCATATTAAAAATAACCGAATATATTTAAAGACAATAATTATTGAGGGTTAAAATTTAAAATTTTTACATATTTATCTGTTATCTTTTAAAGAATTGAGATTTTAAAAAATTTTAAAATATAAAAATATTTTAAAAAAATTAAAAATTAAAATAAATATATCATATTTTAAGCATTAACCAACTAATAATTTTTTAACAATAATGAATTATTAAACACTTAAAATTATAATAATATATATTTTAAATATTTATTTTCATATAAAAATACTTTAATTCCTTGAACTCAAAAATTATATAATTTAAGTATTTTTTTTTATTTAGTCCCTATATTGAGACTTATCTGTTGCAGACGCTTACGGCTTATCTCGAAGAACAAGTTTCCTCCTCTCTTTTCTTCTCTCTCTCTCTATATATTTTATTTACATTGAATTCTCCTCTCTTATTGTTCTTTTCGAGCTTCGTATTTATCCGGTAAGTTGTTTATAATCTTTGTCTACTCTTTTGATTCCTTGTTTCTTTATAATTCCTTCTTCCTACTTTGTTATTGGATTGAAGCCGGAAATTCAACGGCAAAAAAAATCCAGATTCTTTTGGGTTGCTTTTAAATTTGTTAGAGCTCGATCCTTTACCGATGATTAAAATTTGCTGCTGTTTGGTATCTGGGAATGAGGTCAGGAATTAGAAAACAACAACACCTTGAAAATTTCCGGATTTTTCGGGTTAGTTTGACTAGATGGTCAGTTTAGACCTTTGAGGAGATGAGCGAATCTGAAGATCAAATCTTTTATAGGTCACTCAAAGATTGTATCTGTGGATCGCAGTGCCACGTCAGCACAAAAATCTTGATTCTCTCGATCCTTAAAAGGTTTAGTCCCAAATTGAGTGGGATAGATTTCAAATTACTATAACTGGATCGTTTACTGATGATCAAATTATTTAATTTTCCGTAAAATTGCATTTTCTGTGATAAGATTTGAGATGTTTTAAATGGTTTTGTAATAATTGATGTTAAAGTTGAATTTAGGCGTTTTAATATGAGTGGGATAATCAAGTTAGTTCTATCATTACTAGACCTCCATGAACTGCTTCTCTTGAGTTACAAATATTATTATATTTTCTATTTGTTTAATTTTAATTTGTTGAAGACTTGGAGTTGACTCACTTTGCATTCTGGAGGAAGTGGTTGAATGGTGATTTTGGTTCATAGATTGTTGTAAACTTTAACATTAGACAAAGAACGGATTTGATTGACAGATGAGATTCATTTTTTTAATTCAATGTTGAAGTTATTGTGTTGAGGGCAAAAGTGTTTTCTAATATTGCAGGTAATCGTATCAGATGGGTGGAAGTGCAATAGATGATGATTGGGAGTTCACCTCGCTTTCTAACAGTATTAGGACTGTGGTTTTAGTTGGACGTACCGGCAATGGGAAAAGTGCAACTGGCAATAGCATTCTTGGAAAAAAAGCCTTCAAATCAAGGGCTAGCTCATCTGGAGTTACTAGTACTTGTGAATTGCAGAAAACAGTGCTCAGAGATGGGCAAATTTTGAATGTCATTGATACTCCTGGTACAGTGCTTCTGTCTTTGTCCCTAATATATTTGATGGTAGTATCATTAACTGGGTCACGGAAAAGGTTATTCTATCCTCGGCTATCAATGCATTAACTATTAGGACTAATTTAACATGTCATTGCAGGGTTGTTTGATTTCTCAGCTGGATCTGAATTCATTGGAAAAGAAATTGTCAAATGTATCGATCTTGCCAAGGATGGAATCCATGCAGTTCTCGTTGTTTTCTCAGTTAGGACCCGTTTTTCGCAAGAAGAGGAAGCTGCGTTGCATAGTTTGCAGACTTTGTTTGGAAGCAAAATTGTTAACTACATGATTGTATTGTTTACTGGTGGGGATGAGCTGGAAGAAAATGAGGAAACATTGGAAGATTATTTGGGTCGTGAATGTCCGCAGCCATTAAAGGTTTCTTCCTAAACCAAATGCAACTTGAAGTTTCATTGTTGTCTGACTTTGTTGTAATCAGTTCTCTTATATGTTGAGGTTGGAAGGTTACTATCCTGATGAGGCGATGGTATAAAGAAAAAGGTGTTCTAATAGGTTTAATATCATGTTTTCATGAAAAGTGGTTTAGACATAGTTGGAAGATTATTTTATATTATGTATCATGTATGTTTGTTGGGATTAGTGATAAAATCATTGGTGCTTGTGTTGGATGACATAAACTTTATGATCAGTTGTTTTTATTTTTGTTCAAGTGCTGCTAGATGCATGATTGGTTTGATTTAAGAAAATCTTGTGTTCAGATGTAATCTCCCCGTAAGCATTTATGTTCTTTGTTCCTTTTTCTATACAAACTCTATAAATTATATTCATTTTTGTCTCTGTCTTCTATTTAAAGTTCATTTGGACATATCTTGTGTGTACTATGTTTCCTTGAGAAGCAAGATAATGCTTAATAGTTGATGACTGTAACTATGGTCGATATGTTTTTGATGCTCTGAAATTGGAGGGGAACGGAGATGCTTGGGTGGCATAGAATTTGAGGATTTGGGTGAAGCATATCTCTTTCATCTTTCCAATTCAATTATTGATACATATAATCTGATCTTAGGCTGCTATTGTTTTTTACTTGGTGTATTGGAACTGAAGCATAGTTGTTGTGCAATAACAACAGATACTTATTTTTTCTGTTACTTTATATTGATCAGGATGTTCTAGGACTTTGTGAAAACCGGCTTGTACTTTTTGACAACAAGACTAAGGATGAAACCAAGAGAATGAAACAAGTTCAGGATCTTCTCTCACTTGTGAACATGGTCATAGAGCAGAACGGAGGGAAACCATATACTGATGAGTTGTTTGCGGAGCTGAAGGTTAAGCCTTTCCTTTCCTTTCCTTTTCAGTTTGTTGTGATTTTAGTGTAAAACAATTATTGTATCTATATCTATTGCACAGAAAGGGGCAACTAAACTCCGTGATCAACAAGAAGTGGTTGCTGCACTAAAGGGCTACTCCAAGAAAGAAATATCAGAGTTCCAGGAGCAGATTGAAAGATCATATGCAGAGCAGCTTATGCGAATTACTGAAATGGTAACCTTAGTATCTTCTTATTATACTTGATGATGATGTTATTTCTGTTTTCATCTCAGATTTTAAAGACCATTTCCCCCCTTGGCCATATTTTAGAGGTCTTTGTTAATGTATATAACATTTGTGTCTTCACAAACTTAAACTTTGATCCATCATCATTTGTAAATCCAAAAACGTAACCATGTAGCCTTTTATGTATCCCCTTCAAATTATCCATCATAGTTGTCTTAGTTGGGATTGGATTCTCACAGTCTTGGTATACTCAAAGCAACATATTTGGAAAACAAATGTAGTTTACTCTTCTACGATGTCACATATGTTTAAGGTATTTTATATCGAGATGTTCATGTCATGTTCATGTTATATTTCTGTGTGCTGTGTTGTGTTTTAGTTATCTTGTCTATATCGTGTCGAAAATCGCCTACTTAGTTGTATCAATTATCATGTTCCTTGTTGCTTCACATGCTTTTACTTGCTTAATTCTCGTATATAAGCCGTGATATGTTCTTTGCACAGTCTCTGTGTCTAATAATGATGTTGTACAGGTTGAGTCAAAGCTGAAGGAGACGACCGCGAGGCTTGAGCAGAAGTTAGCAGAGGAACAAGCGGCGAGGCTGAAGGCAGAAGAGATGGCACAGTTGGCTCAAATGAAATCAAATGATGAAATTCGGAAGCTCCGAGAGAATCTGGAAAGAGCACAGAAAGAGACGGAGGAGCTCCGCAGGCAAGCTGCTCGCTGCAACATCCTCTGACATAGCCCCTGTCATGACACTGAGAAAATGTCTCTTTTGCTAAGATTTTCACTCCTTTTAAAGTTGCTATAATTTTTAAACCGTGTCTCTGTAAATATTGAAGTGTTAAACAGATTTTCAACACTGGTTTTATGGTTATCTCATCAATCATTTGAGGATACAAGTAGCTAGTAGAAGAGAGGGGAATGAGTTGGAAAGTATCTAACATGAAAACAAAGTGGAAAGAATCTTGGAGATTGGCTTTAGGACATGCTCAGATGCTTAAGTCAACAAACAACAAATTAGGTGATGAGATTGCAAGGAATGCTAAATTGCATTCTCAGAAATTCACAAATCAACAGAACAGAAATAAGTTAACTCCAACAAGTAACAAAACAATCAACAAAAGGTAGTAATTAATGACATGAATTCAGAAGAAAAAAAATCAGATTCTAGAGGGCGGACAGTTGCTGTATGTTTATAGGATAAGTATAAGTCTGTGATCCGTAGGCAGACTGTGCAAACATGACATTAGCCTGTTCTGTCGGATGGAAAGCATCCCAAAAAAGGTATTTCCTTCGATCGGTACAAGGTTGTTGGAGGGGAAGACATGTTATCTGCCCATTGTTTCTTCCCACTCCGCAGCACCCTTTGTCTATTACTTCAAACCCTGCACACTCGAAGATTGAATTCGATTCGATTATTTTTGAGTCAAGCTCTATCGATCAATTATTAAATATAATTTTGGGGTTTATGTCAAAGTTGTATTAGTAGATTACCGTTTGCAGAGCCATTTTGATAAGAATCAATGCTGCTTTTGTAGGAATCCAGGTAAACAAACTTCGCTCCTTGTAGTTGGCCACCGTTGAAACCATCGATCACCTTCCTTAGCTCGGTGTTGAAAAGAACGATTGCCTTGTTTATGTCTTCGTTGCAGCGGCTGCTATTCCCGTGGTACCGAGCTAGTTGATATGGTATGCATCCAATTGGTCCGACTGCTGTTACGATCACCTTCCGAGCTCCTAAGCTATGTAATTGCTGAAATGTATCAGATTCAAACACACAGGAAACTATATCAGCGTCGGAGACGGACAGATCGTAACGAAATATTTGTTTGGGACATGGGAAACTTACGGTTAGTTGGCGTGTGTAGTCCTGAATAAGTGCTGACGCATAAGCCTTGGTAGTGAAATCAGAGCTGGTTGTGTAGAAGTCTGGCATGAAATAGTTGTTAAGATAATCATTGCTTCCCAAACCACAGTAGAATATGCACTTGCTTAGGTAGCTTCCTAAAGCAGCGGTGTCTCCTCTGAAGAACCTCCGCATTTGCTCCACCGTATTCGCAAAGTTTGCGACCTGTCCGTTCATCGACGTATGGGCTCCCTGCACACAAATCATCATCACAAACATGTTACAACTTACAACTCCAGCGAAAGATTTAGATTACGAATTTACGATTATGCATGCATATTAATATATGTTAGTACCAGATTGTCGCCTGTTTCGTCGCGAATACCGGAAGCGCCGGAGGCATAATTGACTCCCCGCAACAATTCAGGGCCACGAGCCCTTGAATAGGGAAGAATGTAGCGTGTAAACCCCATAAGTTGAGCTGCAACTCGAGTGTTTCATCAGGAAACCGATTACAATAGAAAAAAAGATCAAATTTTGACTGATCATGGAGAAGTAACTTACCTAGAGCGTCGACAAAAGTTCGACCATTAGTGAAACGACCGGTGGTACCCCCGGGAAAATCGATGCCGTAGGGCCTATAATTAGCCCTAGCAAGTGTGACCATACCATTGTTATTCCCATTGTCCACTAGGGAGTCACCGAAGATGAAGAAGCATGGTACTTGAGACTGCTGAGGCAGGCGCTGCGACCGAGCTCTACTGTTAAAGCAGGCCAGGATCAAACAAACCAATAAGGCTAGCTCACCAACGGTCTTCATTGTTTTGAATTATGACTAAACTCAGTAATCTCCATGTAGATGAACGCATAACTTATATAGGGGTGAAAGGTTTGTTAATCTATTATGGGGTTCATATGCATGCAGAGATCCATGCATGTGGGGTTTTGAGTTTTAGGGTCGAGGAGAGTTGAGCCGTAAAACTTTTAGTTGTGGTGATGACCCATCACTGGATGCGTCACATAAAGAATTACTTTGCATTGAAGCAGCAGCGGTGGCAGATGTATCTCGTGATCAACTTGTTGGCCAGCCACGACCTTGCTAGATTAGCCTACAACATGATCTTAGTGGTAATGAATGAAAGAGATGCTATTAAAGTTAGCTTGGGAATGGAATGTTTGTGAAATATGTAAGTAAAAAGAAAATTCCATCTAATTTAGAGTCTAAAGATTTAGTTTAAAATTTAAGTTTTAAGTCTAAAGATTTAGTTTAAAATTTAAGTTTTAAGTTGTTGAACCTAAAATTTAGGTTTAAAGTTTGGATTAAGTTTTATGATTTTAGAAATAGAGATTTAGATTTTAATTTTTAAAATTAAATTAGAGATTATTGTTTGATACATTGACAACAAAAAAAGGTTTTCATGAGATAAATTCATGGGTTAGAGAGTTGGTTCGGCGCTTCAAGTTTAAAGGTTTATAATTTAGTGTTTAAAGTTAGAACTTATGATTCACAGGTATTGAAGATGTGGTGCGATCCGATAGATGATGGCGCATTTCTCCAGATTAATTTATCATGGGCCTTGCCTAATCGGAGTATCTCATATTTTTTCTAACTCCGACGTTAACAAGGTTTTATCCTCCACAACTTATCTATTTAGATGTTCGCTTATATGGTGGTTTGGATTTTAGAGGTCTGTTTAGCTGATCATATTCTTTTTTATGGTTTGTTTTGTCGCATTTTTCTTTTATTGTTTTATCTTTATCATCCTTTTCATAATTTTTATTATTTTTTGTCTTTTAAATTTTCGTTTGTAAAATATTTATTATTAAATAAAGATCAGCTTTACATGATAAAAAAAGAACTTATGATACATGATTACAATATAAATTCTTAACCTTAACTTTAAACCAATGACCCCTAAATTTTATACTCTGAACTCTAAATATACAAGCCTAATACACATTCATGAAAACAAAAAGTTTTCACAAGGACTTTGGTTTTAAAGCTTAGGGTTAAATTTTAGGGTTTATAGGTTGATGTTTAGAATTTAAAGGTTATAGTTAAAATTTAGAGTTTAGGATTAGAATTTAGGATTTAAAGATTAAGTTTAGAGTTTATCATAATATGATTAGAGATTTAAGTTTTAACCTATATGCTATAATTATAACTTCAATCTTTAAATTTTAACTACAACCCATCGATTCTAAACCATTAAACATAAACCTGAACAAAGCTTCAAAAACTTGATCTCAAATTAAGGATTTAGCCGAAACATTTCCATCGCCCTCTAAGCATTCTGAATGTTTCATACCAAAATTTCAATGAAGTCTCTAATTAAACTAATTTTCGAACATCAAGGTCTTAATTGTCCCAGAATTAAGTTTTCCATTCATTTAAAGTCTATAGATAAATGAACATTTTTAGAACTGAGGGCAAGCGCCAATCACTAACAAGGTAAGGGACCAAGGAATCTAGCAGGAAAATACAAAAGAATCGTTCCCTTTGGTGGTTGTTTCTCGCTTTCAGCCCACCATAAATGAAGGGTTGGATTTGTCTGATAAATCGTTGTGTTTCTTCGGGTCTTGTTTCCTTCTCCATTTTCGTTGTTTTCTCTCTGTGATGGAAGTAAAGCTTAGCCATAAAAAACATATCTTTCTCTCAAAATCTCCTCTTTCAAACCATACAAAAACAAGCTTCCCTCCCCGCACCTTGCGTTTTAAACCCTGGGTATCTGGTGAAATCCTACGTTTTCAAGTCCTGGTGAAGGTTTGGTCTTTCTCTTCCCACACCCCCATTTCCGTAAGAATTGTACTACTTACAAGTAGGATGTGTTTTTGTAGGCTTTGCTAAAACGGATGGTTTGGTTTGTTGGTGGCAGAAATGGAGATTGCAGAACAAGGCCAAGGACAATTCCTGCGCTCATTTAGTGAAAGAGTTAAACGAAACTCCTTTAATCCCTTTGTTAAACTCTGGGTTTTGGCCATTTTTTAATATTCAAAGCTTGTTTGAGGTGAAAAGTTGGTAGTTTCAACTGCAGGGGTGAAACTTTGTCTTCCATTTCAAAGATGTATGGGGTGTCTGTTCATTCAATTGTAGCTGCTAACAAGAACATAGTGGATATTGACCTTGTTTTTGAAGGCCAACTCCTTAACATCCCTGCTCCTTCCCTCCTAGACACTCAACTTGTAAGTAAGATTGTTCAAGTTATTTGAGCTATTATCATATTCTTCCCTGTTTCAAAAACTGTGATGCTCTAGCAAATTAAGAAGGCAACAGTGTAGTTGGGACTTGATTTAGAACTTGGAGCCCTAATCTGCATCGAGTTAAGCTTGGATTTCTATCAGGTTTCTGTTGAAATTTGCTTTGATACTGTATATTTTGTTTTCCTTTAATCAGGACCGAGCCAAGAAAAGTAGATTATGGCGTTCCATCCGTGCACTTAAAGCTCCTTCAGGGCAAACATTTTTCACCATGCATCCTTTATCTAATGTAAGTATGTTTGTAAAAACCGTCCGAATGGTGTTTAATGATTATTCTTAGCAAGCTCAACAGGCTTTCCCACTCTATTAGCAGGCTAAATCCACTGGTTATTTTCTAGTTGTGGTTCCTCTTATAGCGCTTTGCATTGGATGTGTAATCAGTACCTTTAACACAAGAGTTTCCAGAGGCATAAAACAACAAGCTGGTGATAAGTCTCATGCACTTCATCGTGGGACAAAAGGCATGCGATGGAAGTCTGCCCTCAGTGACACCGTGGAAAGAGATGTTTTTGACTCTGAATTAGCCCTTGATTCTAATGTAAGTAATCAGTTCAACATGTAGTACACGTCTAACAAAATTCTGCAAAGGCCAATTTCTTTTAACATTCAACACCGATAATTAGCAGAGTTTTCTTTCTTTGGGAAAATGTCATGATATTTCTCTTTTATGACAGAAATTTATCAGTTGGAGTCCCTATTGCACAGGTTTATGTTAGTATAACTGATTACTGGTATAGTTTCATATTGCTTTCCCTTTTTCCTGAGATTAATGCTGTTTTGATGTGTTTGCTAAAGTGACCATATGATCTTATGTTGACATGAGTAGCCATATACATGTCCCTGCAGTTCTCATGCCATCACATTGGAGTAAGTAGAACCAATTCTGGATGTCACCACCTATGAATAGTAGAAATATTGTTTTTTTGGTTAACTTTTTGCTGACTGGATGATAATACAATGGGAAACCTTAGTCTCACAACTTCAGGTAAATGACCCTTTGTGCTGGGAATCACCTTACCTTGGGTGTGGCATCATTGCAAGTTTATTTGTTTGGAAGTGGTATTTCCAAGTATGTTATTCTTGTGTTTTTGGCGATGCTGAAGTGTAGAAAACTGTCTGTTGGATAAGTTGCATTACAAGTATTTGCTTCAGTGTCATGGCATAGAGCAGCATAGCACTATATCCATTTCAGGAGGGAAATATGATTATGATATACTGAGACCCTGTCTGTGGGACTTAATGATGCTACCAGAGTCGTAGAATACTCAAGACATGGTTACACAGGACTTGCTGTTGCTCATGAGATATAAGATGCATTTATAGGACTTGCTATGGAAGAATGCCCAACAGCTTGGAGGAGACTTCATTCTAAAATCATGCATAATATACACTATCAAGCATGGTTGTTCACTATGCAGTGGCTTATAGGTTGATGGTCTCCTTGTATGTTTGTTGTCCGGGTGACAATGATGGAATTCCAAGCATTTGCCTTTGATGCTGCTTTGCCCAAGGACCATTTTACGAATACGATTCGTTAGAACAATTTACAATGGTCGTTCATTGTGCTATACACAAAGGGGGAAGCCTATGGTGATATGTGTACTTTGATTGTTCTTACCTTCTTGGACAAAGAAGACTGGACAGCTCCATGATATGCACGGTACATTGGGACTTGAACTGTGAGACAAAACAAAGAACCATTTATAGTTCTAAACTGAATTAGTTAGGACAATTCTCGTCGTCATTCTAGTGATTGGTAACACTGGATTGTACCTTATTGCTTGCCTGCAAAACCAGAAACTTCAGGTCTGCTATATTGTTCCCCACACTTTCTGTCAAATCCATTCAATATGGAGAAGCCTGAACCTGCCAATTACCAGTGACAAGTCCCACTGAGATGAGCTCACTAGAAATCAAAGAAACTGAACAATGGCACGATAGCAGTTCACATAAAACACATTAGCAATCATGATATAGTTATTGTCTTTGATTTGGTTGATAGTCAAGAGGTGTCATTTTTTTTTTTGCCAAGCAAAAGGTATCTGTTAGACCAAAAATTCGAGTTTGTGTACTAAGTTAATTTTGAAATGTTGTACAGAGTCCTTCAGAAGATGAAGCACACATCCAGTATGAGGAGACCCCCGAGGATTATGGAAGACTTCAACATGATTATCGGAAGTTTCTTTCGGAATGTGGCATTAGCGAATGCGGATATTGGCGAGATGGTTCTCCTAGGACCTGACTGAACCTGGACCAGCTATGAATCCACCTCTACTCAGCAGAGAAGAAAACTGGATACTTGTACAGAGCTGTAGTCATTTTTGCCTTGCTTTGCACCAAGATGGTTCAATCGTTTTGGACCACTTCCTTGAATTTGTGATTGGCTAAAATATTTTATTTTTGCTAAAAAAAGACATTTTAGATTTGTTGGTGTGCTTGTTGGTTCAGTGGTTGCATGGACATTGTAATCTGCTAATGGTGTACTTTTTTAATTGTACAATATAAAACATATAGCCAGCTGCATTTTATTTTTATATTGTAGTTTAATACTTTAATTACTTAAAAATTGGCTCAATCAAAATATTATTTATTTTATTAATCTTTCTCTCTCAATAAAATAAAATCAAACCAAACGGGACAATGATGTCTCAACTGGAAAGGAGACTTGCCAGGATTTAATTGAATGGAAAAATAGTTTAGCCAGGCCTAATGGATGGCATAATAACTTAGATGACAAGCTATTAAATTAAATTGAGTACCTTAACATTTTTGTACTGCAATTCGTAACCCTTGGCAAGTTATCGAACTTTTAATTAAAAATAGTTATCCCGTAAAAAATCAATTATGTTTTTAAATTTAATTAAAATAAGTAATTAAGCCTCTTCCACTGTATCATTATCCCACGTGTACTACCACCTAACATCAGGTACCACTACATCAATACCGTAACGATCAATATTGGTCAAATAGTCAATTTAATCAATTTCATAGAATGAAGAGTTAAAATAAATACATTTTTTGGCGATGAACGAAATTGATTTTTTTGAGTCGAACTCATAAATAAAAATATAGCTTTAACCTAAATTAAAGTTTCCGGTCTCACTAGTAAATCTCATTTGTCATCTTAATAAAAGAACTACTAAGATTATTTTTAACATTGAAATAGAAGTCCCAAATGTTCGAATGATAAATAAAAACTCGAAACACAAGCACAAATATCGATTAAAACTTTAATTATAAATTATAATTAAAACTTTAATTATAAATTATAATTAAAATACTAATAAAGTAGAATCAATTTTGGAATTCAAGTTGCCCTTGATCCTAGAGATAAGCATTTTAAGTCCATTGTTGAAGTTCAGCTTTTTATCGTACTCAATCTGATGAGCCATTTCAAAAGGAGATTTTGTCTATCATGATTAGAAAAAGAACAAAACAAAACAAAACAAAACACGACATCCCATTCCTGGGTTCAATTCAAGGACAAAAGGGTCTGTCGGAGCCAGCCTTATGACTAGGAATGTTGAAATGCCTTAGTCTTCCTTCTTGTTCCCTCAAGTATCCCTCACAGAGAAAAGCCATGGAGAACTTATCTTCCACGACCCTGTTCACATCGTGCACGAACACATCTGTCTCCCCTTCTTCTCGGTTCCTAGCCATCAGACCCGCAGTGTAGATGGCATTCATTCTCCCAGGAGCTTCATCGTGGAACCCGGTGGGGGCGTCCACCATTATTAGATCCCACTCCACCTCGTATATCTCATTCGGGAACCCTTTGAAAGCAAGCTCGCACTTGGAGAATCTAGGGTCGCCCGCCACTTTGCATTCCTCCTTCATTCCCTTCTCCATCAGACCATCCGCCTGGTGAACTTTGGTCAAATACTCAACGTGGTAAGATTCTAAACTCGGAAGTTTCCCTTTGATCTGCTCGATCCACGCCTTATCTTCTTCGAGGAAAACGGTGCGACCGCCATGGTTGAGAGATGTCCACATCAGACTGTCGTGGCCCAATCCGAACACCAGGAACTTGCAAGGCGATTTCTTCTCTAAAACCCGCGCTGAAACCGAGATTTCCTTGAGTGTCTGTTGCGGGGTGACGTTTGTGGTGGCGTAGTGGATGAGTGCATTGGCTAGAGACGGCGGGGTTTTGGTGCATGTTGGCGTCGAGGGAATAGATGGGCAGGATACCGGCTCTGATTCTCTCGCTGGAAGGTCGTCGACTGGATCACGTGTGTTAGTGATGTGGGATTCAGAACTGGGCAATGGACGCGGTTTAGAAAATGAAGAGCTGGTGGTGATGATGAGGAAGACGAAGAGCAGAACTGAAACACATATAAGTATGAGTTTTGTGTTGAAAGGAGATTGAGATTTTGAGTTGGACGGCCTCATTGTTGTTGCCTTCAAGTAGATTCCTTTTCTCCTGGCTTTGACAAAGCAAAAATTTTGGGTTTTTTGCGAAAGGAAAAGGTGGAGACAGTAATGAGGAGGGAGTTTAGTTTGGAGTTATTATAGGGTGGATGGAGAAATTATATCGTAAATAAATATTTTTAATATGTTATTTATGTGATTAATTAATTAATAAAATATTTAATTTTTTATTTTTATTAAATAATTTTTTAATATTTATTATAATTTAAATTTAAAATAGTTTTTCCAAGTAAAAATTTATTTAATAAAAAAT
This sequence comes from Abelmoschus esculentus, assembly GCA_035048815.1. Taxonomy (NCBI): domain Eukaryota; kingdom Viridiplantae; phylum Streptophyta; class Magnoliopsida; order Malvales; family Malvaceae; genus Abelmoschus; species Abelmoschus esculentus. The sequence continues at coordinate 18,418,884 of JAUCBN010000017.1, read as the reverse complement.
AAAATAAAAAATAATTAAATAGATATATTTATCAAGTGTATGATATTAATGATATTTTCAACAGATAAAAATAACAGTGTTTTTGTGTTATTTTATGTCTTAATATTAAAAAATAATTTTTAAGTTAAGCACGAACCATCTTATTCCAGTGTTAATTAAGGATGTAAAAATAGTTATTTTGATGGTTTTCAGGTCGGGTAAAATCGGATACAAGTCATTTCAGGTTGATTTGATGTTTTGATTCGATTCGGGTCGAGTGTAGGTCCATTTCAGGTCGAATCCATTTCAGGTCGGGTCTATTTCAGGTCAAGTCTGTTTCAGGTCGAGTCTATTTCAGGTCGGGTTCAAACGGTTCGGGTCTAAATCGGATAATTGACAGTTTCATTCCAGGTCGAGTAGATTTCAGGTCGGGCCTATTTCAGTTCGGTTGCATTTTAGGTCGGGTTTATTTCAAGTCAAATTAATTTTAGTTTTAAATTCATAATAATTAAAATTATTAAGTTTGATTTTGTAAAAGTAAGTAAATAAACGATAGAGTTTTGGTTGAATGGTTGATCATTTATTTTGAATTAATTATTTAATATCTGACATCTTTTACTAGCATGAATCTCATTAAAAATAAATATTACGCAATAGACTTAGTAAAATATCATATAATGAATAACGATTCATATCTAAAAAAATAAAAGTTATACTAAATTACAAAAAAAAAATAAAAATTAATAAAGAATAAATATTGGACTGCAAAGTCAAAAATAAAATTTTAAATTAAAAAAGGATAATCATTAATAAAATAAAATATTACCTTATTAATCTATTTCAAAAATGGAAATATAAAATTTATACTATATATAGAATTTATATCACAAATAGAATAATAGTATATATAAAATTTATATTATATATAGAATAATATTATACATAGACTAATACTATTTTTTGAAATAGAATAATACTATATATGAATTATACTGTATATAAAATAATATTATTTTTAAAAATAAAATAATGCTATATATGAAAAATAAATTTAACTAAGTATGAAAATATATAATATAGAAATATAATATTATATATATAATACATTAATAATTTAATATAAGTATGTATATAATATATGTTGATAATTAAATATATACATTAATATATATTATATGTATATAATTATATATTAGTAATTAGAGGTATCATGTATACATTAATATATCATATATGCATAATGTATACATAGTACATTCATATATACTATAATGATTAAATGCATACATAGTAGACTAGTAGTAGTACATTATTATATACATAGTACATTAATATATACATTAATATATGTATATATATATTATGTATATATAATATATATTAGTAATTTAGTATAATATACTATATTATTATATTAATAATTTAATATATGTATATGTATTATATATATATGTATATGAAATTATGTATATATTATATATATAATATTATATGTATATATGATTAACCCCTAAAAAAATTAAAAAAATTTCTTCATTGTTTTATTTTGTTGTTAGTTTCCCCCTCAAATCAAAAAACAAAAATTTTCCTCCTAAACTAAAATATTTTTTTTCATTACTTTAATAGTTATAATTATTTTTTAATAAATATTTTTTGATTTAATGATTATAGTATAATTTAATATATAATATATAATATATATAGGTATTAATAAATATAATACTTTATATATTAATATATAATATATATAATATAATATATTTTAATATATATACTAATATATGTATTTAATTTGTTTATGAATTAATGTATGTATATTAATAATTTTTTAAGCCCAATACTATTTTCTTAAGCCTAAATTATTAAACTAGTTCTCTAAGATTAATTCTTTAATCACCAAACTAAATTTCCTATGATCAAATTAAAATAATTTTAAAATATAAAATTTGATTTTAATTAAATAAGGACCAAATCGAATAAAAAGATAAAATTTAAAACTTAATTTTTGAGTGATTATAATCAAATTGAAATAATTGTAAAATAATGTGTAGAGCGACGTGGAATTTGATTTTTTAAGCGCGACCTATATAAAAAAATATAAAATTTTTTATCCAATCTAAAATAGTATCAAATGAATATCTAAATCTTATATCTTTTTTATATATTTTTAATTGATTATATTTAGTCAAAGTTTTTTATTTGATTATATATTTTAATAATAATGATAATTCACCAAAATTTACTATATATTTTAATTCCCTCAAAAAAATTGTTTTTTTTCTTTTTTTTATATAATAATCAAAACTTATTTATATTTCTCTCTAAACTTTTAAGTAACTTTTATTCCTCCAAAATTTTTACTTTTCACTTTTTTTTATCATTGTGTTTTTTTTATCAATTATTTTGGTTTAATTTAATTGAGTCATAATTTAGATTAATTTAATAAAAATTTACATTCGATTTGAGAATTCTTTTAATTATGTTTGTAATTTATGTTTTTATATTTTAATTTAGTTTAATTAATCCTAAGTTCAATAAACTAATTTAACTTAATTAAATATTAATTTAAAATTATAATTTTAAAAATATTAATTTAAAATTATAATTTTTAATAAAATACTAATTTAAATTAAAATTAAATACATTAAAACTAAATAAAATAATAAATAAATTAATTTAATTAAATATGTAATATTAAATTTAAATATTAATTCTTAAATTAATTCTCATGTCTAATTCTATTTTTAAAGTCTGATTTTATTTACCAATATTTTAAATTTATTAAATTATAGATATACTTAATTATATGTCATGTAAATATTAAATCTTGTTAATATTAGTTCAGGTCAATAATAAGTCGGATCATTTATCAGGTCGGGTTCAAAACAAATTGGGTTAAATCAAGTCTCGGGTTGATTCAGTCGAGTAATATCGGTTATCCGCCAGGTTAGACTCGGGTTTGGGTTCGTTTCATTCGGATGCATATCGAGTTTCGAGTTCATAGTAACAAGTTGAAATCAGGTTCAGGTCATTCTCGGTTGGATACAGTTCGGGTTCGATTACTGCAGTAATAGGTTTAACTCAGGTTCGAGTCAACAACTGTCGAATACATATTGGGTTCGGGTCATTACATCCCGGGTCAAACCAGATTCTGACTCGAACAGGTTTCAGTCGGGTCAGCTTTTTACATCCATAGTGTTAATAGAACAATTGTTATTCTTGAAGATCACATGTTCTCAAACACTAGTATTACAATATAATGATCGAGCCATTAATATTCAATAGTTAATAATTTATTCTTTAATAGATAATACTATAACTCCTGTAATTATTTTTTTAAAAATAATTTAATTTTAAAATTTAAAATTTAAATTATAAATTTTAACATACAGGTAAGATATGCTCTACGCATACTTACAAAATTAAATACAACCTGAGCTGTTAATTCAATAAGAAAAAACTATAATTAGAATCGTCCATTATTACTCCGTATTATTGGTCTAAGTATAATAAAAGATTAGTTTAATTATAATTAATGACACATGGCCTAATCTGGATCTCCCGGAACATATTTATTTAAATATAAAATTTAAAAGGCATAGAGATAATTTTAACCCTTAACGTTTATAGTTTTTGTCGTTTTGGCCCTTATTTTTTTTTTGGGATAAATTTAGCCCTTAACCTATATCTTTTTGACAAATAGCTTTTTTTTTAACTACCATGATAACTGAACCGTAAAAAATTTAACGATGATATATATATGGAATATAATTTTAAATAAAATGAAATGTAACCTATCAAATACATATATATATATGAAATATAATTTTATAATAATATAAAAATTTAAAATAATTAAAATTCAAATAAAATATTAAAATTTAATTAATTCTAAAATAAAATATTATTAAACATTCTTAACCCTAACTACGATAAAATCAAAATTTTATTCCAATTGTGTTTATATTTTTTATTATATTTTAAAATTAAAAAATAAATAACATATTTTTTAAAATTTCTACGTAATTATTGTGACACGATTGTCTCATGGAAACCTTTTTTTTTTTCGTGAATTTGATTTATTGTATGTAATATTTAAGATTAAATATGATGGATTTTGTATTATTTAAATTGTCTAGAATTTGACATTTAAAATATTTGTTATATAATAAAAAATGAAATATTATATTAGTTTATGATATTTTATTTATATAATATTATTCCCATTATTTTTTATTTGTTCATACATCTCAAATAAAAAATAATTACAATACACCATGATTACAAATTCTAAAATAAAAATATAAACACAATTCGAATATGATTTTGATTTTATCGTAGTTAGGATTAAGAATGTTTAATAATATTTTATTTTAGAATTAATTAATTTTTAATATTTTATTTAAATTTTAATTGTTTTATATTTTTATATTAGAATAAAATTATATTCCATATATATATATGTATTTGATAGGTTACATTCCATTTCATTTAAAATTATATTCCACATATATATCATCATTAAATTTTTAACGGTTCAGTTACCATGATGTTAAAAAATAAGCTATTTGTCAAAAAGATATAGGTTAAGGGTTAAATTTATCCCAAAAAAAATAAGGGTCAAAACGATAAAAACTATAAACGTTAAGGGTTAAAATTATCTTTATGCCAATTTAAAAATAATTACTATAATACGAAACCCTACCCTAATTTTAATTTGTAGCTTAGAGTATAAGGAAAGTAGGGTTGTTATGACGTGGTTCTCATCTTGATAGCAAATCTGCTAAACTTCCTGTTGTTGTCGCGTAGAATTTAAAAAAAAAACACGCCGGTTTGGTAATCATGCTAACGTGGTGGGTTCGGTTAATCCCATGACTACATTTATTTTATACATAATTAATTTTAAAATTATTTTAAATAATTTTTTATTTTATGGTGTACAATATTTTTTATTTAAATAACAGTTGATGATTTTAAATTTATATTTTAAAAATAATTTTTATAAAATAAATTTAATTTTAAAATCGTATCGAGTTTTAATTAAACGTTACGGATCCAAGTTTGCAGCTGCATAAGCAACGGACGTCCTCCCCTAAGTAAATCCAACCCGTTTTAGCATGCAACTCAACAACCATCCTTTCTTCTTCGGGCGGAAAGGCTCATGTTGGGCCTTAAATTGTTAGTCCATCTTAGCCCACAACGATCAACTGCAGTTAAAATTGTAAGGTTTAAATGATCAATTTAAAAAATAGAATGGAAGCAATATTGTAAAATTTTTAGTAATTAAAAAATTTATTTTTAAATTTTTATGATCTATATAAATTGATATATGAAAATATAAAAAATATTGTCACATATGAAGAGATGTACATATATATATCTTGTATGATTAGAGGAGGACGTTTAAATTAAAATTAAATTATATTATAATATAATAAATAATTAAAATTAATTTTTTGTAAGAACTCGAAAACTTGAATCGACTCGATCCGAATTTCTTAAACCCGAATTGAAAAAATATTAAATAAAGTTTGAATGATAAAATATGATTCGTAAATTCGAATAACTCAAAATTTTTGACTCGACTCGATCGAATACTCAACCTTAAATAAAAATATGATTTTAAAAGAAAATATAAGTTATTTTTTCAACGAAAAGAAAACAAAAAAAAATAAATATTTTTTAGTATAATTATTAATATATAATCTATTAACCTATTAAATATTAATTTAGATCAAATATTATATGAACTCATTAGAATAATTTTCTAATTTAATTTATAGTATTTACGATATTAATATTCATATATTCAACATTACTTAAAATTTAAAATATCATTTCTAAATTTTAATCTTAATCCTAATATATTAAATTAATTTCTATTATTAATCATATTGTTGTTAAAAAAGATATGTATCTAATTTAAAATTGATTTTTGAGCTTTCTAAATTCATAACCTCCGTATAAAACATGGACTAATAACATAATTTACCCATTAGAAAAATAACAATTTTGAGTACACTCCTCAGCCTCACTCCGTCTCTATACACTTTGTTTTCTAAACCCGAAGCTGAAGAAAACAGTGGAGTCAGAGAGAAAATGGCCGCAACACCCACACTCAAATCTCTCCACTTCTGCCCTTCACAAGAGACACTTTCATTTCTCTCCTTTTCTAAATCAAAAACCCTAAACCTCAGTTTCAATTTATCGAAGGACTCATCAACCCCTCGTTCTCGTCGGCTTCGTCTTGCTGTAAGAGCTTCTTCAGCTCCTTCAACTGCTCTTAATGATCCGCCCAATCCCACTCTTAGCAATTACGATCATCAACTTCGAGTCAAAATCCTCTCTGAGTCACTCCCCTACATTCAGAAATTTAGGGGAAAGACCATTGTTGTCAAATACGGTGGCGCCGCAATGAAATCTGCCGAGCTCAAGGCCTCTGTTGTCAGGGACCTCGTCCTTCTTGCATGCGTTGGTCTCCGTCCCGCCCTCGTCCATGGCGGCGGTCCTGAAATCAACGTCCTTCTTAATCAGCTCAACATCCCTTCTCAGTTCCGCGATGGTCTCCGTGTGACAGACGCCAGGACCATGGAAGTTGTTTCTATGGTCCTTGTCGGAAAAGTTAACAAAGACCTGGTCTCTCGTATCAACTTCGCTGGTGCCACCGCCGTTGGCCTCTCTGGTATGGACGGACGCCTTTTAACTGCCCGACCCAGCCCAAACGCCGCGCAGTTGGGGTTTGTCGGGGAGGTCGCGAGAGTGGACCCCACAGTCCTCCAAACGCTCGTGGACAACGGAAGCATTCCGGTGATTGCATCAGTTGCGGCCGATGAGTTCGGGCAGCCTTACAACATCAATGCAGATACGGTTGCTGGTGAGGTGGCGGCGGCATTGGGAGCAGAGAAACTGATTCTGTTGACCGACGTCGCAGGGATTCTGAGAAATCGGGAGGATCCTGGAAGCTTGGTGAAAGAGATTGATATAAAGGGAGTGAAGAAAATGATTGAGGAAGGCAAGGTTGGTGGTGGGATGATTCCGAAAGTGAATTGTTGTATTCGATCCCTTGCTCAAGGGGTCACCACTGCTAGCATTATCGATGGTCGTGTTCAGCACTCGTTACTTCATGAGATTATGACCGATGAGGGTGCTGGAACAATGATCACCGGTTAAACTATAGCCTACTATTCTCTCTTTTTTGTTAGTTTTAATACCGTAAGCCTTTGCTTTTTCTGCTTCAATTTCAAGTGGCAAGAATAAAATGGGTAGTGGAATTGAAAGCTGAACACAATTTTCAATTAAGCTGCATATGTTTGATACTGGCAGAGGCTGTAGCCATTGCTTTAAGTTGAACATCTTGGCTATTAACTCTTACAGTCTTCTCTTTATGTGCTTACATCTTTAATATCTTTTCTTTGCATAAAGTTTTATATGGGTTCTCCCTCTCTTTGTTTGGCTATGTTTTTTCTTGCCTTTAGGTAATGTCTTAATTGCTTTATATTGGTTTACTGGAATTTCAAGTTGCTTCTGTTGCTCTTGTTTGTTTGATAGATTGAGGAATTCCATAAGTTCCTCCTATGGAGCTGTGTTACCTGGATTCGGGGTGAGTTTTATATGTCCGACACAAGTATGTTTCACTTTTTCTTTTAATATTTGGAGGATCATACCTCAAACGGCAAACTTATGTCTGAATATGCATCGGACAAAGGTATTTTAGGAAAACAAGAAGTTTACGTCACATAGTTGTGGAGTGGGTTACATGTATTCTTTATTTGCAAGCAGCATTTGATCACACAACATTTTAGTGCTATTCTGATATTTCATTGTATTTTAGATGCTTACTTTTTGTGTGTGTGTTTAGTTCGATTCTTTGTTATTTCTCATGCAGTCTTTCATGATATGCCTCGTGTCTTATTTTATTTATCTGGAAATCTGTCTTCCACAACCTATATTTTACCATTGCATCCAAGTAGATATTTGCTAGGTTTGAGGTGGAAGCCATTGGCTCGAGGGAGACAGCTCAACGGTGTTGTTATGAGATATGTGGGGTGAAATTCAGGGATGCATTTCTTGACTGAGTTATTTACTGTGTTTCCGCATTGCATTTGAAGAATTGATTATAGGTAGATACAGGTGACACCACTCCAGCGACGTGCAAGGAAACAAATCCTTGTGACCGTTGGCCGGGTTAAATTTCTGCTTTTCTTTAATTAATTTTATGACCATTAGACTTAAGTGAAACGGTACGTTTCAGTCTTCTTTGTTTTATCTGTTTTTTTGGACGTTTCTGTGCGTTTTTTAGGGCTGAACTCCTCTGGTTGAGAGGCATGAATATTGTGAATGATTTGCAGCTCTGTGAATCATAGAGTGTCTCCATTTTTCTTCTCTTTTCCCTTGTTATTTTTACATGTTCGATTCGTCATCTTACAGAGGTATCAGAGCTTCCAGCTTCGATCCCACGATGGTCGACGGAGTTATAACTCGAAGTGTTGCTGCTCAGGCGGCTGCCAATGCCACTACAAATCAACCTCCACTGCCGGTGCCTCAACCGACACCTGAGATTCCAAAATGGAAACAGGAAATTGACGAGCTTCGCTCGGAGTTCAATGCTAAGATAGCTGGGCTAAGGACATCACTGCTATCTGACCTCCACAAGCTACTTGAAGTTGCTTTGGGGAAAAAGATCGTGGTGGAAACAAGCTCGACTCCAGCTCAGGGTAGTTCCAGTGTGGAGAAAGGAGTTTCAGTGGAGCAGATTCCCGACTCTCCCCCTCGAGTTTCTGCGGAAGGACAACCAACAACTGAGGAACCTGTTCTGGTGGATGAAAACCAGAATCGATTGGCAAACATAGGTCAATCGTTCCAACCGGTTAACACGACATATAAACTGTTATTTCCCAGATTTGATGGTACAGATTTCAAGGGATGGATTTCTAAGCTAGAGCAATACTTTGAAGCCGAAAACATACCTGAGGATTCGACTAGTGATGCTTCACCTCGAAGGGAAGGCACTGCAGTGGCATTAGTTCTTGATGCGTGGTGCTCCAGACTGGGCCCAATGGTCATGGGATTAGTACTTAAACAAGTTGCGCGAGAGGTTTGCCCCGGATGGCTTCGAGGATCCTTTTGCGGAGTTGTTGGCCCTTCATCAAACCGAGACTGTTGAACAGTACTATGAAGAGTTTATCAGCCTCGTTAATCAGGTAAGCTCCCTGACAAGTATGTGCTTAGTGTCTTCAAAAACCATTTGAGAGTTGAAATTAGTCAATATCTGAAGCTGTTGGAACCTAAGACACTAATTGAAGCTTTTAATATGGCTAAGAGACTGGAGTGCATATTCTTTCCTTCTCTTAAAAAGCCACCCATAAATTTCACCAAGTCAGCCCCACTCCCAGTTCTAAGCATTCCATCGAGGCTCCCTCTTTATTCTGGTAGAAGTGCCCCGCAAGCTAGCACTGGATCTAATTCTGGGGTTGCATCTAAGGTTGCCACTCTGAGTATATTGAGCCCAAATACCAGTAAAACTGTTTGATCTCGAAATCAGAAGGGAAATGGCAAGGCTTTGACAGCTACAGAAATTGAAGATAGGAGGAAGAAGGGGTTGTGCTTTTGGTGTGCAACCAAGTATTCTCCAGGCCACAAGTGCCCTCGTACTCAACTATTCCAGATGCTTGTGGAAGGGTTGGAGGAGAAGGGAGAGCCAGATGAGTTTGTGGATTGTGAGGAGATGATGGAAGGACTGAACATGGAGGAACAGAAGGTTGATAATCCAGTCATTTCTTTTCAGGCAATTGGGAGCTGAAAATGTGAAAACAATGAAATTGTTGGTTCAGATTGGGGGAGTCTCTTGTGTGATCTTATTGGACTCGGGGAGTACACATAACTTCCTAAGCCTGTCTGTGGCTAAGAGAGCAGGGTTGAACATATGCAGGCAGCAAAGATTGAAGGTCACTGTGGCAGATGGCAACCAGATAAACTGTAACCCCTAAAATGTAACCTAATTTCTTAGATTACAAGTTAGGGTTTACGGCTTGAAAACTTGTTTCTCAAGTTAGGGTTTTTTACAAAAATTAAATATAAAATATTCGGATAAATACTGAATAATTAATAAATTAAAATAATAATAAAATTAACATTTTTAAATAACGTTCAACCCATAATTTATAAACAATAAATGTAACAAAATCCCATAAACATTTAATGTTCAATATACAAAATATTGTTCAAATATAAAATAGTCCAGAATCCGAAAACTGTAAAACATACTATAAATATCAGTACTAAAACAGGATCTTCCAAGTACCGTACCGGGCCTAGATCTGAGATCTGAAACAAGAACCTGAGAGGGTGTAAGTTGGGGAGCCTAGTGTGTCTCTAGAACAGACAACGGAATAACAGAACAGATATGCAGAACAGACAGAGTATGCATGATATGCACCCATCTCCGAACACCTCAGAAGAGTTGGTCCCCAGACCACTCTAACACCATCACACCAACAGAAGTGGTACTCGACCCGAAGGTGGAGCCACTGAACAGAAGTGATAAAATCACTAACTTCCCCGTACACAGATAATATCCCAGATGCCATGTTAAATGCAGATACAGAATCAGAATGCATGCCTTATTATCTAACAGAGGCAAGCATGACAGAAATCAGAATCAGATATGACAGAACAGAATGATGCATGATCATACGGATAACAGAATCAAACATACAGATCAACAGAAATTTACAGGCTGAACGGGAGAGAACACACCTGTATCAGAGACTCAACGACGACCCTGACGTCTACTGGACTTGGCTCTACCACCGGGCTGAGCAGGAGTAGAGTCTACAAACAACGGAAATATATTAGACATCCTATTATGCCACACTACAGTAAAATAAACTAAACAGAATTTAACTGCTACTCACGTGAAGGTCCCGAATGCTGATGTATCGGTCCACGTACAGGAGGAGGAGGAGGTAGCTGCTCGGGGTCGGAATCCTCGACACCTGAAGCAAACAGAAACGTGTTCAGAAACTTTTACAGAAATTTTCCAGATAACTTATCGAACTTAAAACCCCCAAAAATGACACTTCGGGTTCAAATTTCGAAAAACGGACTACGCCATTGGATTCAGAATGTCGAAAAACATAAAGTGGGCCCGGGTCAAAAAAAAGTCAACTGCTGACGTCAGCACTGGTCAATGCTGACGTCAGCAGTGACGTCATCAGTCAACGTTGACGTCAGCAGATGACGTCAGCGATGATGTTAGCAGTGACGTCAACGATGACTTCAGCGATGACGTCAGTCGGGTCGGAGATCGGGTTGTCGGGTCAGGTCGGGCAGACGGGTCGGGTTGCGGTTCGGTCAGGCTAGTTCGGTCAGGCCGGTTCGGGTGGGCCGGACGGTCTGGGCCGGTCGGTTCACGCCTGGGCCGGTTCTCCTGGGTCGGTTCTGGTTTGTTGGGCCGGTTTCCAGTCACTGTTTGGATACCAGAAAAATTCTGGGAATTTTCCCAGATTTTCCGGGAAAATCTGGAAAATTTCCAGATTTTTCCCACCAACCAAACACGTTGTATTTCGAATTTAAGACCCCTATTCGATTCATTTTAACCCCCGATTCGATCCAAAAACATATCCTAACCGGTTCTAATATAACCCAACAACAGAATCGAATCAAAACTAAAAATTAAACCACTTCCTTTCTCCCTCAAAAATAGATTCAATCGGACTAAAACTCCCCCTCTTTGAACCGAACAAAATAATACAACACTATGAACCGAAATAAAGAGGATAAATAAACCGATTTCATTCTTACCTCAACCTACCAACATTAACCGATGGAAACAAAGGCTTCGCAGGAGGTATTCGACTCTGAATGGTTCGAACAACACAATAGGAGGAAGGAGACACAAGACAACAATACCCGAATAGTGTGAAATGAGAGATTCTCGAATGATATTCGGATTTTTAATTCGAATTTTAATCAAGAATTAAAAGAGAATTAATTCTCTAATAAATCCATATCCGTTTCAGATTCGGTGAAGAAGGAGAAAACGTTTCTTCAAAAAAAATTGGTTTAATTACAGCATTAGGGTTTAGTATTTTTAAATTCTTACATTTTGTCCCCAAACTTTTAAAACTCTCAATTTAGTCCTTAAATTTTTAGAATTTTAATTCCCAATTATTAGGGTTTCGATTAGGGATTTTGACTAAAATTTGGGGATTTTGACTCTTAAAATCGGGTTATTACATAAACACTCTAGGGGAGTGTAAGGCAGTGCTGTGGGAGGTGCATCAGTTTAAGACAGATTTCTTGCTTCTGCAACTGAAAAATTGCGACATGTTTTGGGAATCCAGTGGTTGTCCACACTGGGTGCCATCAAGTGGGACTTTTCCATGATAAAGATGAGCTTTGAATATGGAGGGCAAGAGATATAAACGGTTCACAAAACTACGTCGTTTTAGCTATTTTAGACCCGCGTGGTGACCCATATCTGGGAGAGGATCCGCGTAAAATGGTCAATGGGTTAATTACATAGGCAGTCCCTCATGGGACGTTTGGCTTTAGACACGGTTTAATCTTGGTTTTGACCCCTCATTTTATTTTTTTTATTATTGTTTTTAATTTAAATATTCATTAAATTTTACCTTATTTGATTATAGCGCTGTTAATGTCAATTATTTCTTTTTTTTCCTTTTGTTATTATTCCATTTAATGCACTGATTGTGAGTTATTAAAGGATATTGTTTTCAATTTTCAATATTATTTCCTTTAAAATCTTTAGTAATTTGAGTTTCCATGAATTTATATATTCTATTTTTATTGAATAACATTTATTGATTTTTTTTTCCTTACCACTACCGTGTAAAATACAAATTAATTCATTTTGTTTTTCTTTCTTTTTTAATTTGCTTTAATTTCCTTTTCCATTTATCCGTTTCTATCTTATTTTGTTATTTAATTCAAATCAATTGCATCTTTGAATTTGGTCATATTGCTTGCACGTGTACAGTGTACCTATATGTATATAAGTTTTAGGTTGTATATAAGGACACACGTATTAAATATTATCTTATATAATGTTATGTATATTCGTATATTATGGTCTTCTGTTGTTTATATTATTGTTTCATATTTGTATTATTATGTGTATTTGTTTATATATTTATTATATAAGATATTATTACTGTATAGTTTACATGTTACCTTTTTATTATCATATACCATATATTAATTTTATATTGTGTTACATATTTATATTATATGCTATCGTATTTATTTATTCATTCGATCGATCGATTTTACGGTGACCTGTAACGGGGAATGATCCGTATTATTTATAACTCATTTGTTCTAACATCTAACATCTATCAACTAATATTTATTTTCTTGTAATTTAATTTATTGCACTTTATTTTATTGCATTTCATTTTCGTATTTTTCGTAATTTAATTTTCCGTATTTATTTTTCTTGCAATTTATTTTATCGCATTTTAATTTTTCATAATTTATTTTATCGTATCTAACATTTAACATTTATTTTTCATATTTAATTTTTCACATATATATACTTGTTGTAATTTAAATTCTTGCCCTTTTATTTTCTTTTTATTTATTTATGCTTGTAAATATTTGTATATTTGAATCATTTGTTTCAACATTCGACACCTCTTCAATTAAACGAATCTAATAAATACTTCTTTATTCGGGCGTAACGGGCCCGTCTTCCAACGTATCGGTGGCGGTGTATGCGTTGTCTTCGAGTAAAGATACGGTAAAATTAAAATATATTTGCATTCTTAAACGGATAATAAATTAATAAAAATTTGGACTTGCAAATTTCCAATTCGGGCAACTATATTCGATTAGGTATCAATTTTTAGGCGGTGTGGGGTATTTTATATCCCATCTGTAACCGACTCCCGAACCCATTTTTTAAAGAATCTCTGATTTTAACGGTGTCCGGTCTACCAAAGTGACCGGTGACGACTCCAGTCTTTTCCAAAAATAAATTCATATTTTTTTCAATTTTCAAATCAAATCTCTAAATTTTACTATAAATTTTAAAACCTATTTTCAATTCTCAATTTTTTCTAAAATTCTCAATTTTTCATTTTGACCTAATTTAAAATCCTAATTTTAAATATACCTCAAAATATTCAATTTTTCAAATAATTCCCTAATTTTTTATTTTTACAAATAAACAAAAGATTTTATTAACGACTCCTAATTTTTCTATATCATTTTCGAACATTTTAATCCTTTAAAATTTTACGGGAGGGTCGTTACAATAATAAAATTTTAGTATTTATTAATTTTAGATTCGTGTCAAGGCATGAGTAAATCAAAAATAGGTATCGTTGATGGGAATAGTATATTATGAAGATTTCCAATGAAAAGAACTGTGTGCAGTCTGCAGATTCCAAATTTTGGAGTGAATAAGCTTATCATCGTCCAAGACAAAAATAGGGATAAGTAGGAGACTAATTATGATGAGTATATATATCCCATGTTTCTCCATCTCCATTCTTCATTTACACTTTGTAGAACGTCATAGCAGGATGAAGCTTGCGACCATGGATGCCATTGATTCTTTGATGCCTTACGTTGTCCACTTGGTAGTTCTATACGTGTCTGCTGTTGTCATCTACTTGCTTTACAAGTATAAATCAAGCGATGGCGGCACCACCCCCAACCTTCCTCCTGGAAGAAAAGGTCTTCCCTACATTGGTGAAACCTTGGATTATGTGTTGGCGTCTAGATGGGGGACTCCTGAGAAATTCATAACTGATAGAACTACCAAATATTCACCCGATGTGTTCCGCACATCATTGCTTGGAGAAGATATGGCGATCTTTTGCGGCGCTGCAGGTAACAAGTTCCTTTTCTCCGGCCAAAACAAATATGTCACTTCATGGTGGCCTGATTCCATCAAGAAAGCTTTGATGGATCCAGACAGTGTTGACAATTCTTCTAAAGAAGAATCGACCAAACTTCGAGCCTATCTACCTCCTTTTCTCAAGCCCGAGTCCCTGCAACATTATATTCCAGTGATGGATATAATGGCAAAAGAGCACCTAAATCAACACTGGTCCCCCTATAACGAGGTCCAAGTTTTCCCGCTCTCTAAGAAGTACACATTCGCCCTTGCTTGTCGTCTTTTCATGAGCGTCACAGATCCAGAGGAGATTGACAACTTCGCAAAGCCTTTCGCTCTTGCAACTGCCGGTCTCATATCAGTGCCCATTGATCTTCCGGGTACAACATTCAACCGTGCAGTGAAAGCCGGCAGACAAATTCGACAACAACTTTTGGCCCTCATCACCAAGAAGAAAAACGAGTTATTAGAGAAAGGGAAAACAGTGGCTTCAGACTTGGTTGATAGCATGTTGATGGATGGAATGACAGAGGTTGAGATCGGCAACAAGATCGTAGGCTTCTTCATCGCCAGCCATGACACAACAAGCACTGCAATCACCTTCATTGTTAGCTATCTCTCAGATCATCCTGACGTGTATAGCAGGGTCCTTGAAGGTACGTGGTTTGATTTGGTTTTTAATTTTTAATGGACCAGGGACTTAACAAATACTGGTTGCAAAGTGCAGAGCAAATGGAGGTTTTAAGATGCAAAGTGGGAGGGTCTGAGGAGCCATTGAGATGGGAAGATATACAGAAGATGAAGTATACATGGTGCGTGGCATGCGAAGTAATGAGGTTGGCTCCTCCAGCAAACGGATCGTTTAGAGAGGCCATTACCGACTTTACCTACGCCGGTTATACAATTCCAAAGGGATGGAAGGTAATCCCTCCGACTGTTCTTCTCATTTATACCAGAAATTATTATCTGACCATCCATGTACACATTGTTGATCAATTGTTATTCGGAATGCACGGTTCAGGCGTTTTGGACAGTGCATACAACCAATAAGAATCCGAAATACTTCCCTGATCCAGAAAGATTCGATCCATCAAGATTCGAAGGGAATGGTCCAGCGCCCTACACATTCGTACCATTCGGTGGAGGCCCTCGGATGTGCCCTGGAAAAGAGTATGCTCGACTCGAAATCCTAACGTTCATTCACAACCTGGTCACCCGTTTCAAATGGGTGAAAAGCAATCCTTCTGAGAAGATTTCCTACATTCCATCCCCCATTCCTGAGGAAGGTCTTCCCATCAACATACAACCAATACCAAACTAATTGGTCTCCTCTACGATGCATCGATATTGAAAGCTTTTCAACTCCATGAACTGAGTCAAACGTTTCCCTTGTGCCACTTATATTATTAATTGTTTTTCCCCTTGTTGTACTTTACCTAAATATACTACATGTGGAGTTAAAAAATCCCACAATGTGGTAATATCTTTTAAATTTGCTATATAATATATATTTTAAAGTTATTTTGTGGAACAATGCAATAATAAATTCCTAAAATAAGTTGATGGATAATACTTTTTCTATATTTTGTAGTTGATTTAATTTTATATTTCTTTTTCATTAATAAATTTATATTATCTATTTCATATAAAAATCTACAATATTATTTGAGAGAATAAAGATAAACAATCTAATTAATCAATTAAATATACTTATTTATAAAGATAAAAAATCTAATTAATCAATTAAATATATTTATTTATAAAAATAAATAATTTAATTAATCGACTAAAGGCATAAATTATAAATTAAACTTATAAATAACAGTTAAATTTATATTAAATACCAATAAATATTGATTACAATGGTAAGATGCATAGAATTTTTATATAGCACACGAACTGTTCGACTAAATGCGTTCAACAAATTATTATTATTTTGGTTTATACAGAAGCTAAGAAGTAAGAGCTAACTGAAGACTCGACTTGTAAATAACTTAGTTTTGATTTTCTTCTTTTTCTTAGTCACAGAAAATGAGGGGATCCCTTTTCTATCAGACCAGTTGTTCCATGTGGAGAAGACAAAGAAATCTAAAAGCCACACCCCAGTTTCGTATCCTATCATCCGCTTCCTTTTCTACTGCAGATCATGACGAAGGAGACGCCTTTCAAAGCAATCCTTCTAAAGTCATGATCTTCGACCGCCATCTCAAACGCAAAC
Organism: Abelmoschus esculentus; assembly: GCA_035048815.1. NCBI lineage: Eukaryota > Viridiplantae > Streptophyta > Magnoliopsida > Malvales > Malvaceae > Abelmoschus > Abelmoschus esculentus. Next base: position 18,401,821 of record JAUCBN010000017.1, on the reverse strand, counting down.
AGGTAGTAGTGTTTTGATTTTCATGTTTTATGCGAGCCTAGTAATTGTTAATTAATCAATAATTGGTGTTTGGTTTTCGGATGGCAGCGTGATCGAGCTGCGTGGTTGTTGCGTCCCCATGATTCCTTCGTAAATGCTGTAGCTGAGAATCTAGTGGATCGCTTAGAGGTTGTTATCTTCTTTGCTTTACCTTTCATTTTATCTCGTAAATAAGTTTCTTCGTGTTTTAGTGATAAAATTTTCTTGATCGGCCATGCTTGTTTTACTTGAGGAAACTAGTGAAAAAGATGGTCAACTGTTTTACTTTGAAATTTCCTATCTTTTCAATCCCATTTGCTTCAATCTGTGTTTCTCTAGGGACCAATTTCTCTAATGGTAGTTGGAATGATCTAACTTTTCAAAAGGTACAGCAGTTTCTGAAGGCTGAAAAGTTTTCCTTGGTAATTTGGGTGCTTTATGTTTGTTTCTTTTACCACCTACCTTTAATTTGAAAACTATTTAAAAAGAAGGAAGAAAAAAACATAATTTACTTTTAAATTGAAATTTTTATTACAATTGGCGTTGGTTTTTATTTGTCTACTGCCTTTAACTAACCACCGTTAGGCATTAACTTTTAGTAACTTTAAAGAAGTAATAAGAAGCTTGGCATTAGCTAAAGCCTAAAAGTATAAGAAAGTTGCGTGGAATTTTTGAAATTAATTATGTACTTTAAGTTTTTTAGGACTGCAAGAAAACATTTCCTACTGCATTATGTTTGGGAGGTTCTTTGCAAGCTGTGAAGCCAAAGCTGCAAGGACGTGGTGAGTGTTAATTTAGCAAGTTCCTTTCCTACCATTTGTATAGCTATTTGTGTTGTTTAACATCAACTAGTGAAAATTCTTGAGGAAACTCTTCTTTTCTTGTGGCTGTGGTTAAAGTCGTTAGGGGTAATGTGTGAAGGGAATGACACTTTTATTTACGAATGAACAAGTATGGTTTCTGCGCCTGTTCGGATACCCTTTTTCTTTTAGAAAATACATAACTTATACGAGTCTGATTCTTTCAATTTTCTGTTTCTTCATGGTTAAGACTTCTTTACCAATCAGATAAATTTTTTTACTACTCCCATTTGAAATCAATAAAAAAATCAAGGATTTTGAGCAGAAAAAAAGGCAATTGCAATTGAAGTGTTCGGAATTGTATGTGCTTGTGATCACAGTTTGATTAATTTAGGTTTTAGTATGTGAGATGGTTGTTGCTATGCAAAGGCAAAAGATGTTAACTTCTGCAGATTTAAGAATTGTCTTCCTGTGTTTCTGCACTTTTGCAGAGATATGTTACTGATGTTAGTGGTGTATGATTTATTTGAATGATCAAGTCAAAGATGGCCTCTGTCGTTAGTAACCATTATAAAGCATAATGATTCTGAAATTGGCAGGTGGAATGAAAAGTTAATTATGATGGATACCTCATATGAGATGTTAAAGGTGTGCAAAAGTTCTCAACCAGATTCCGGTGATGAAAATATTGGAACATCGTATGTGGTTGGTGATGAGGAATTTCTGCCCATCAAAGAAAGGTAAGCATGAAAATTTTACTTCATATGTTGGTGTTGAAAATTTCTTTCATACACTAATTGCTTGGATTCCTTGATGTAAAGTTCAGTAGATTTGATAATCAGTTTCCTTGGACTCCATTGGACAAATGATCTTCCGGGAGCAATGATACAGGTATGAGAAATGGAAATTAGCATTAGGTGGAGCGGATAATGCATGTTTATCAGTACACTATAGCTAGTATTGTGATGCTTGGGATATTGGTTATTAGATTAATTATTGTGCTTAAACTTGAATACCAAAAACTACACATGCGATGTGTGCAGTCTATACTTTTAGGAAATACTAATTTTTCTTTTTTATTTCCTTAAGGACAAGTTTTCACTTCCATACTCCTAAAATATATCAACAAATAGCAAAATATCATTTTTTAAATGTTTTGTATGATTACAAGTAGTAAATTTACATCCAACATTAAACAGGATCATATATACTTTTGCGAAATGTTTTGACCAGATGTGAGTATTGACTTCTAGCTAGTAGTTTACAAGAAAAAAATCATCAATGTTTGCTTCAGATGTATAAAATCATTACAAATAGAGGTAGAGATGTGTCGTACTCTAGGACAGGAATTATAAAATTCTTTATAAGGGCCTCATCTTTTTGAAAGCCAGTTTTCTTTTGACTGCTAGCTAGTAAGTATTACTTTTATTGAGTTTCTAATTAAACTGTACGATCGATGTAAAATATTTAGGTTGCATCTATATCCATGTCAATGACAATCATACTAATTGTATTTTTGACAGTGTAAATTGGCATTGAAGCCGGATGGCCTATTCTTAGCAGCTATTCTTGGAGGAGAAACCTCAAAGTTGTCTATACCTTTTCGTTTTTTCTATGTTGATTAGAACCTAGTTTTTACATCATTGCATGTTACCTTTTTTGTCTCACTTGTGTACCCTATACTTTTGAATAGGGAGCTGCGAATAGCTTGCACTGTGGCTCAAATGGAGCGTGAAGGAGGCATTAGTCCACGGGTATCACCTCTGGCACAGGCATGTGACTTGGCTACTTGTTTTCTCTCATTTCAGTTGCTCGAATAGTGACAGTTTTTTGAGTTTCTACTATTACTCTTGTCAGGTTAATTCTTGTTAACTTTAGTGATTGCAGTTCAGCTATTGAGTTAAATCTTTATGCTTTTATTTGGCATTATCTATATATTTATATATATGCTATATATAAAGCGGCTTGAAAGAATTCAAACTTTTGAGAAAATATTACACCGAGAGAGACTTAGAGTCACAATTTCTTCATCTTGCAATGTGTAGGTAGCATATAAACTGTTGGTTGGAAATAAGACACGACAATAAAATGCATATCTTCTAGTTTAATTTGATTCTTGGTAATTGACTGTGTGAACCACAGAGTAGGTATTACAGAAGGGGCTATTTTGTTTTGCTTTGTGCATGGGACGGTTAAGAAAACCATGGTGTGAAAAAACATATTTGTAATAATGATGGGAAAGTAACATTAGAAGCATCCTTTATAGTTATAGTAAATGTGAGGTAAAGCTAGCTCCCAGTCTGCAAATTTCAAGTTGGATTTTCCATGGAGATTTAAATTAAAATCTACCACAAGTGATTAAGCTTGTTTGGAGGTAAATCATGTTTCAATTGTATAAACTATAATGTAGTCATTATGCGTGTCCAATATGAGAAATGAGACATCATAAGAAAACATTGTTCTAAAGTAAAGAGAATGTTCTCTCATCCTGGTGCAAAACCAGCAGTTTTTAGCTTTTGGCTCCAGGTCAGGGATGCTGACAACCTTTTGACCAGGGCAGGGTTTGCACTTCCTGGTGTTGATGTTGATGAATATGTGGTTAGATATAAGAGTGGTAAGATTCCCTCTTATTGTTTTTCAGTTTTCAACTTTGATGTGCACAGCTGATATATATATATATCAAATTTAAAATGCTTTCAACTTTATTGTACTTTACCCTCTGATTCAATAATTAATTGGCCTGCTATTCTTTACATTGCTTAATATGTTAACCTTATTTTTCATTATTAATTAAACAATGTCTCCTTTTAATGCAGCCTTGGATCTTATTGAACATCTGCGAGCAATGGGTGAAACTAATGCTCTTCTGCAAAGGAGCAATGTAAGACATCTTTTGGACAATGATGTCTGTCCATTTCATCTAGGTGGTTTTCAAACAAAGAATAAGATCATCTAACCTTAAACCCTTCATGTACTATACCTTGAAACCAGATCCTTAAGAGGGAAACCGTTCTAGCAACCGCAGCCATCTATGATTCGATGTTTGCAGCTGACGATGGCACCATCCCTGCAATTTTCCAGGTCGGTGCATTGATATCCACTCCAAGGGCTTTTCAGTCGAAAGAAAGACGTTATGCATATCATCAGATCTTTATAGATTGTTGTTTGTTAGTTGACTGAAAGTGGAAGATCTGACCTAGCAATCTATTCATATGAGGAACTTCAAAGGAGAATGAAAAAACAACAACTATGTCCAGTAGTCATTTCTCCCCCTTTTTGTAATACTAATACGGATTGCAACTCTTCAGGGCATTATGCAGGCAGGACACAGACTCCATTTGGTTGCAATACGCTACTCTTAGAAAATGAATATGCTTTATTTTTTTCTTGTAGGTGATCTACATGACAGGGTGGAGAGAGCATCCTTCTCAACAGAAGGCCAAAAGGAGGGGTTCTGCCACAATATCGTTTACGGACATACAAAAGCAATTCAGAAATGGGACTTGATCTCTGCATTTATGCGGCATTGTTCGACTATTTATGCTACGAATAAGTAAAACCGAGAGCTGAGCTGAGCATAACATGCCAGGTAAAGGGAAAAGAACTTTTTTAGAGATGCTGTGGATAAACCCTTTTGCCTTTTCATGCTTTCCCTCCTTTCTTAATGAACTTTGAATTGAAACTACACTAACCATGTCGATTTTAGCCATATTGCAAGAGTCAGGTATGTTATATTGCATCGGTTTAGCAGTACTGCATACAGATTTTCATGAGTTTGGGTACTGGTGAGTATCAGGCCATCTTTTTCAGCTATGGTATTTTCCAGAAATAGGCATTTATATGAAATTGTTTCTGGAAATAATCTTTTTATTTAACTTGTATGTTTTTATTAAACCAAGTTTTATTTCAACCAAAACTTCATTACTAATTTTAGAATTAATTTTGATGGGGAAAATAGGCGAGAAATTAACAAAATCCTTTTTTTCCTGAAAAAAAAAAGATGTTTTTCGAGGAAATTTTGATTGGAAATGCTTATTTAAGAACGGTTATCTAAATTAAATTATCATTATCGTATTCATAGATTTACATTCTCTTTATCGCGCTATTTATTAATATTTGCATAAAAATTTTAAGATTATTTTTGTTATACTATTTAAATTTTATAAAAAAATATATCTTAACATATTAATATAGTTATTATATTAAATATATTTTTAAAAATAAAAATAGATGATGTTTATCTTAAAAAAATTAAATTTAACTTATTTTATTTATAATATATATTGTATAATTAAAAATATCAATATATATTATTTTATAATAGTTATTAAAAAATATTTTTAAAGATGAGATACATCTTATAAATAAATATTACTTTCAAGCGATATATAATCCCATCTTATGTACAAATGAATTAATATTAAAATATTATTTAAATATATAATAACATTTAAATATTAATTTTTTATAAATAAAAATATTTAATAGATCGTATCTGAAATAATTACTTATCTAATTGAAATAAAAATTAATAAAAACTTATTATTACAAAGATAGTATTACTGAAATTGATAAAAGATTATAATTTTTTTCGTTGTAATCCAGGTCAAATCTTAAGCCCAAACGTTCATAGTCCGTGCTGAAAGTTGGGCCATTTCCCCCTTGGTTATGGAGGCATTTCCTTGGTACAAAATCTGGATCTTTCTTGTTTGTAATTGTACGCGTATTCGTTTCTGTTATGGCGTCAAAATTCCTGCCTTCAAGACTTGCTTTGCCGCTCAACTCTCCACGTTTCCACATTCTTCCTTCATCTTCTGCCTCCGTCTTACTCCCAAACAAATCAATCATCCAAATGGCCTCTTCTTCTTCTTCAGCGTCATCATCTGTGAAAAAAACTACAAAGGATGAAGAGATGCAAGAAAAGATAGCTCAAGCTCTCACATACCATCAGCAAACGAAGCACGGCTTCGCCAACTACGCCAGAGGACCACGTGGCCTTGATTGGGCAAATCAACCCAACCCTTTTCGACGCTACATCTCTGCTCCTCTGTTCCCTCTTCTGCACTTCCCCACTGACAACAAAACGACGGTTGCAGTCACAGATGACGCTCCTTTGTATTCTTGTCTCTTTCATTCTCTTCCTCCTCCCAAACCCATCACTCAATCCACCATCTCTCAACTTTTTTACGATTCTATGGCTCTATCAGCTTGGAAAACCACCGGCTTCTCCACCTGGTCCCTTCGGGTTAACCCCAGCAGCGGCAATTTGCACCCCACTGAGGCTTACCTCATTGCTCCGCCTATTGAATCTATATCCGATTCTCCTTTTGTTGCCCATTATGCTCCCAAAGAACATTCTCTTGAGCTTCGAGCCACAATCCCTTCTGGGTTTTTCCCCAAGTTCTTCCCTGATAATTCATTTCTCATTGGGATTTCTTCCATTTTCTGGCGGGAAGCATGGAAATACGGGGAACGCGCGTTTCGGTACTGCAACCACGATGTGGGTCATGCGATTGGAGCTATTGCAATGGCTGCCGCAACGCTTGGCTGGGACGTCAGGCTTCTAGATGGGTTTGGATATAAGGATTTGGAGAAGCTAATGGGGCTTCAGATTTCCCCGGACTTTAAAATCCCATCAAGACCGATCAAAGGCAAGTTTCCTGATATTGAATTTGAGCACCCAGATTGTTTGATTCTTGTTTTTCCTAATGGGAGTAATCAATTCGATGTGAATTATAAGGAACTGAGTTCTGTAATAAATGAATTTTCGAATTTGGAGTGGAAAGGAAAGCCAAACTCGCTTAGCAAGGAACATATTTGTTGGGATATAATTTATAGAACAGCTGAGGCAGTTAAGAAGCCATTAACAATTGGAAAGGGAGAATTTCCAGTTGATCAATTTAAAAGCGGTGGAATTTGTAGTGAAAACTCTTACAAAAGTTTAACAATTAGGGAAGTTGTTAGGAAAAGGAGGAGTGCAGTCGATATGGATGGAGTAACTGTAATGGAAAGAGAAACATTTTATCAGATTTTGTTGCATTGCCTTCCATCAGGGAAGGGGGAGAAGCATAGAAGACAATTAGCATTGCCGTTTCGGATTCTCTCTTGGGATGCCGAGGTTCATGCTGCTCTGTTTGTTCATAGAGTGGTAGGGTTGCCCAAGGGATTGCACTTTTTGGTAAGAAATGAGGATCATTTAGAGGAGCTTAAGAAGGCTATGAGGTCGGAGTTTAAGTGGAAGAAACCTGAGGGATGCCCTGCTGATTTACCTTTATATGAACTTGCGACTAGTGACTGTCGAGAGCTTGCCAAACGCCTTTCTTGCCATCAGGTGTGTCATTTTGCTTATTGCTTTGTTCTTTGTGGTTTTATATTCACTACCAAGACAAATTGTTAGGAAAGTGCTTGATATGGGAAATCAGAACAGATTTATTAACATGTCATTATCTCTAGTCTATCAATGCATGAAGATTAAAAACACAAATACTTGTAATTAAATATGAATTCTCGAGGTGGAGAAAAAAACTTTTTTCAAAATGATTGAGAATGTTGTGTTTTGTATGACCATTTTTCCTGGAGGAGTCTGTTTAATCGCAGAGTCCAAACCTTCAAATTACAGTTTCTAGTGTAACTGAAATGCTGAACCACAGGACATTGCTAGTGATGGCTGCTTTAGTCTCGGAATGGTGGCTCGCTTTGAACTTACATTAAGTGAGAAGGGTGCTTGGATGTATCCTAGATTGTTTTGGGAAACTGGAATTCTTGGTCAGGTGTTGTACCTTGAAGCACATGCTGTTGGCGTATCTGCTACTGGAATTGGTTGCTTCTTTGATGATCCTGGTATGTCTTTTCATCTTCACCTTTATTCTAAACTAGTATTCCTGATCAATGGTGATTATACATGGTATCCTAGTCTTCTTATGAAGTTCTACATTAAAGACAGGTTACCCATCTCATCTAAACTATACTGCTTTCTTGTCAGTAGTTGCATACGCTGGTCTCGTCTTTGGTCATGGTGTTTAACTTACCCAGTGTCATTGAAATTTGTACATTAATTTCATATATTTGCATTGGAATCGGACATACTCCCTTTTTTCATGAGTAAACATAAATCGTGCCCTTGCCCCCATCCCTTTATATCTACAAAGTTGGTCCCATCATTTCCCAAAGATTAAACTGAATGATGTCTTGTTCTATTCTCTCCTTCATTTTGTTGTAGTGCATGAACTTCTTGGGCTTAAAGGATCAAAGTTTCAGAGTCTATATCATTTCACTGTTGGAGGCCCTGTGTTGGATGAACGGATTATGAGCCTGCCAGCATATCCGGGACCTAGCATTGATGCATGATTCTGGGATCATGTTCAGTTCAACATTACAGGAAGCTGTTGAGCATAACTTATCATCATTAGCACCAATATGAGAGGCCTAAGGAACAGTTTATATCTCGTACAGCCTCTAGTTTGCATCTAAATTGGTAGGTTTATATACAAGGTTTTTCAGATTTGTACTGCAATATACTGTAAAGTTCTCTCTCTCTCTCTCTCTCTCTCTCTCTCTCTCTCTAATCAATGTAAATTAAAGTTGATGCATTTAGGTGATAACTTTGTAGAGAACAACCGATCTCACATTTTCATTTTACAGCAACATCTGAAACTGTTTTGTCGTCAGTTCTCGAATTTAATATTAAACATTAGAAGTTTTTCAATGAAGACCTGTGTCATTTAGAAGAACGTAAGCAAGACTGTTTAAACTAATTTCCTTGACTACAATTTAAGCATATTTATCCCTCAAGATCAGGAAGAAGATCAGCAATGGGGGAAAATTATTAGGTTAACCTTGTTCACCACGTTATCTATGGTCCCAAGTAATCAGGATCGATCTTAATTTTTTTTCAAGTGAATCATCACCTCTTTCCTACATGTACTTAGTGGTTGGTAATTATTAGGTGGTTATTTAAAGATCAACGGTTCTAATTACTTAGACTATGGGTGACGTGGTGAACAAAATTCACCTAATAATCTCTCGGCATATATACTACCGTGTATAAAACTAAGAATTATTATATATATATATATATATATATATATAATTTGACTTGCTACCGTTTACATGAAAATGAGATGCCAACAGTTAAAGGTATTCTTTTAGATATTAGAAGAAAAATATACATGAAAGGGTAATGTTAGCCAATAGTTGTGTATTCCCCATCCAACCATACGATAATACACGCTTTGCTAGTAACCCAATTTTGAACAATTTCATCAAGCACTGCAAAGTCTCACCATCCTAGTTCTATAGAGCATCATAATCTCAGTGTGTTTTGTTGTGGCTATCTGCAAGTAGGTTAACACGGTTCGAACTTGCATTTTCTGAAAATCGCTTCCATTATGATGCAACTGTTATCAGGTATTCACTTCTCCTGACGTGCTTTTCGTACAGCCTGCTGTATATGTTTCTCGTGTTCTTTCAGCATATCCTCGATGTTTCCTCCAGCGGGCATCATTGGTCCTGAGTACCGGATCTTGTTCTTTCTCAGTGCATAATCCTGCCAATGATGACAGTTTATATAATCTGATAATCTGCAATCGCATGGTCTCAGCTATTCTAAAAATGTGCAGAATTATTGTAGAAAACGATGGCAATTCACTTGAAGGTGCCAAAGACATGTAATTCTTGTGGTTATTAGCCTATGAATTAATGTATTATGTAATGTTGATTATGACGATCCGACCAGAAAACAAAGATGACGACATCACAAACGACAGCTATAGTTAAAAATAAGCAGAGAAACAGTTGGTTATTTACCGATGCACAATCTTTGTTCGATGCTCTGTCACCTTTCATCCGGGAACCGTTGGCTGCCTGAGACTTTTGTGTTGTTGAGTCGACGCTGTTTTCTGTAGAATATCCCTCACCATTCGACTGTCCATCTGGTGTAGACACTGCCTTAGAATCTCTTGAACCTCTTCCAACAGATGCATGTCCTCGCCCCTTCATACTCTCAGCTCTTTTCCTGAAGTTACAGGAGAGAATACAGGTTTGTAACAGGGATTCTAAAGTTGTCCAAAAGTCAAAAACACGTCAGTAATGGAACATCAACATATGGAAACGATCATATGAACACAGACATGAACACGCGAGTATCGGTTTTATGGAGGTGACGACAAAAGGGACCGGAAAATGCACCTTCTTGCTTCTTGATCACGATGTCTGATGTCTAGTTCTTTGCTGGGAGGGTACTTTGGCAAGCTTGATGAATCACAAGGTAAAGGCTCTGTTTTAAAGAACTGCAATGGAAAAACAAAGTAAATGTATTTGAAGAAACGGAGAAGAATGGTAACAAACTTGATAAGTTGTACATGAGTGTACAAATACCTGAGATTTAAGTGCAGCAGCAGCGGTCCCTCGATTCTCAGGTTCCATTGAAAGGAGCTTTTCCACGAGAGACAATGCAGGAGGAGGGAAGTTGAAAGTCGCGGCGATCCGGCATTTGTAAGGCTTTTGAGGTTTGAAACTTGTTGCATGTGGAAATTTTGTTTTCTGCCAATACTGCTCTGAGGGTGAACCACACAGCTTAAATATCTTATGCATTTGTTCAACCTCTGTTCTCCCAGGCATAATTGGCTTTCCAGCAAATAACTCAGCAAGTATGCAACCGGCACTCCACAAATCTACACCGACTCCGTATTTGGTGGCACCGAGCAAAAGCTCGGGTGCCCTGTACCATAGAGTTACGACACGACTAGTTAGCTGCTGTGTTTGATTGGCCTGAAAGAATGTAGCCAAACCGAAATCTGCAATCTTAAGAACCCCATTGTCGTCGATCAGAAGATTCGAGCCCTTGATGTCTCTGTGCAGGATGCCACGGCTATGGCAGTGTTTGAGGCCACGAAACAGTTGTTTCATGTAACATTTAATCTACAGCAACAATCACATTCTTATAAGACCAACAGCAGATATAACACAGAGGCAAAAGATAGAAGCAAATAAACATTATATTGCCTGTGGTTCAGTGAAGTTGATGCCAGGAGCTGCTGCAAGCCCTGCAAGGTCATGCTCCATGTACTCGAAAACAAGAAACAAGCTGCGCGACGTCTGTGAAGTGACTATCCCTTCCAGCTTCATAACATTAGGATGATCAAGCTTCCGCAAAATAATAATTTCCCTAGCCATAAAACGAACACTATCCGGATCCATATTAACAAACCGAACCTTCTTCATGGCTACTATTTTTCCTGTTTCTAGATCACGAGCCCTATATACACTACTGTAAGTTCCTTCACCAATCTGCATATCCAACACATTATGTCAATATTTATGTTACTCGAATTCAGACGCAAGCGTATGTGTAGGCTACATTACCTTTTCTAACTTCTCGAAAGATTCAGCCCTCCGAGGCTTCCATCCGTTAACAGCTTCTCCTGCAACTGAAGCTAGCCATGATGGCCATTCAGGTGCATCTAGTTGATTGAGCTTTTCGCCTCCATCGGAAGCATAGCCATCTTTAGATGGCAAAGGAACCACCAACGGCATTGATGATGCCTTGTCTTTGCATTTCTTCTTCCTGTGCTTGTCCTTAATGTTCTCATCTTTGGTTCCTTTGGAGCAAATGCATCCCATAATAGTATTTTTCCTAAAGGATACCTTGGTCTTGAACAGATGGTTAAACACATGCATTCCCCAAATAGGTATAAAACACAAACGTTTTCTCACCATGCAATAAACAAAAAACCCTAAATTTAATGCTTTTTTTACTGAAAATCAATATATATATATATTCTGTTTTTCAATAAGAAAAAAAAAAGATTATATGATTATTTATGGTGAAGCAATCAAAATCTTAAGAACTGCAGGATGATCAGAATATTAAAGTTTTTTTGTTTCCAGAATAACAAAAACTTATGCTTTTTTTGTTTATCCTGGAAAATAAAGTAAAAATAAAGAAGAAAGAGACCACAATGTAAGGAAAAAAATGACAATAAAAATATAAATAAAAATCGAAATAAAAGTTGGTGAGAAACGAAATTCAGACAATATTGTGAGATTAGATCCTAAAATTACGACAAACCAAAGATTTTTTAGATGCTAGCTGTTCTTTGTTGTTATTATTATTATTGGCTTTAGATGTCTTTTCTTTTAATATTTTTATTATGTCTAGTAATAACATCGGTTTTGTGTCTAAAACAAAACTAAAAAACAGTTTGCAAAAAAAAATGTTCTTATTTAATAAGAACATTATCTCATAATGTTGTTTTAGAAGATTTTAACTTGTATGATTAAGATATGAATTTTATCTAATATATTTATTTCACCATAAGAATATGATTAATATATTCTATGAAATTAAATTTCATTGTATTGAGATGAAGGTAGGATGAGAATTTAAAAAAAATATCGAGCAATTTTATATAAGATAGCAATAATATAAGTATTCTTCACAAAAGAGTCATCTAATTCTTTTTAAACACATATTTTCGTTCAATAACCTTATTTAAATACTCTTTGGGTAATTTTCGATTTATAAGATTATCTTACAGTTTAAATAAAGAGTGTTATGTAATTATTTTATACAATCAAAGTACTAAATAATATCTCTTTATAAAATTCAAATATGAAATAAAAATTTCAAAATCCTCAATATATAGACAATTGGACATCTTACAAATCCAATGATTTCAGGAATAATCATCAATATATATTTATAAGCATCTTTATACCTTTTTTTTTTAATTCTTTTTCATTTTATTTAAATATTTATTTTTAATATCAAGTAAAAAACTTTATAATTAAACAATTATATTACATGCAACTATCAGTCTGAAATGTGTGGCTACTACATCTGCTGGTGAGAAGCTTCCATTGACAAAGAAATTGCCAACCTCTACAACAGTTATATTATACCATTTGTGATTCCCGTTCAATTTTGCAGACATCTTTAATGGACATAGGGATTGGCTTGCAGGTATATAAGAAAGCCCGTCTGTGCCTGGTTGGTTCTATATATCATCTTCTTCCATTTTCAGATGTTTGGGGTATGGCTGACATCAAATGTTCTTGCTTGATACAATGCCTGAGGCTGATGTCTTGCAGCCTGTGATACTGAGATTAGGTGTGTAACGTGTATATTTTAACTAAGGAATGACATTTGGGCTACTTGACTTGGGCATCGACATCCCAAGTACTTCTGTTGAACGTACAAATTCTCAAATTTGTATGAATAGTCAACCTGTGGATACATCACCTTTTGTGCAGGCTGACCAGCTAGCATGCTAGATCCATGAAATATTGTCCAAAATGTTTCAGACAACAAAATAAAGTAAATCAATAAGGTAGACCGGCTGTCATTTAGTTGGGAATATCATCCGAAGGACATCAGAAAAGAAATTAGTGCCACTAGAAGTACGGATCAGTATCTAGAAAATGCCTGGTACATGACTACATTAACCAACACAACAAATACAGTACTGCCATGTTCAACGTGGCGCGGCATACATCTGAGTCGAATCACACTGCTGATATCCAGGCTGGGGTGACAGTCTTTCCATACCCAGCAGGTGCACTACCCGGTGCCGGTGCCGGTGCTGCTGCGTAACCACCAGATTGAGGAACAGACTGATCATAGGTAGGCTGAGCTGCTGGTGTTTGAGCATAAGTGGCTTGGCCAGTGGTTGGGGGTGCACCATATGTTGCAGCAGCACCGTAACCAGAATCCTGAGTCCCTTGATAGCCATAACCTGCATTGTTTGGAACTTGTTCAGAGTAACCTTGTTGTGAAGGGGGGTATTGACCATACCCAACAGTACTTGCTTGGGCGTAAGCGGTAGGCTGACTATAACCAGCAACAGGCTGGCTACCTTGCTGCGGATAAGCCTGGCCAGTGGCTGGTGGAGGCTGACTATATCCATCACTAGATGGTGCAGAGCCATATGGAGGATAGCTTTGTTGTGTGGGCCCACCTGAAGCATATGGGTATTGCTGCTGTGGAGGCACATTCGGACCATATGAGTGCGCAGTTGGACCTTGATATGGTACTTCTCCGGGCTGATTGGTTGGAGGACCATATGATTGGGGTCCTTGTGATTGCATGGGGTATGATGGTGGCTTGCCATATTGCTGCTGAGGGGGATAACCAGGTTGAGGCTGTGCATATCCTGGCTGAGTAGACCCATATCCTCCATAAGGATGCTGGACAGGGGTATGATTTTCATACTTCTCTTCATATCCATGTCCGTAGCCATGTTGAGCAGCAGCTTGGGAGTAGGGTGGGTGATGGGCATAATCTGCCGGACCACGAGGCTGTCCGTAATTATAATTTGACTGAGATGGAGCTGGCCCCATAGCTGGAGCAGGTAAGGGGCCAGATCCATGCCCGGGGATGGAAGTCAAATGTGGGTTGGAAACCCCTCCTTGCCTGCTGTAGTAATCATAACCTCCACTCTGTGGAGGTCCCTGCATATTATGAGGCCTCTGCTCCCAACTAGGACCAAAGTTGCTCCTTGGAGCCATTTGGTGAGAAGGGTAGCTACCATAAGGAGGTTGATAATGAGAGTTTTGAGATGGATACGGTCCCCGTTGCTGATAATCATACGAACCTGTTTGGGAAGAGTGGCCACGGGGACCCCACTGCGGTGGACCACCAGTTCCCCGAGGTCGATAGCCCTGCTGACTGAAACCACCGGAAAGAGATGATGGCCTGACAGTCTATTCATTAAACAAAATAAAGTCAGATAAGGAATTTCATTCACCAATTTTGTTGGGAATCCAAGTAGAAGTCCCAATATCATGTTTAACCATGTTAGTTTAAAAAAAAACGGACACTAGGTCAAACTCTTGGCTAAAACAGGAAGCATGTACAAACAGCAACAATGATGAAACCAATACTAATTTAAACAAAAATGAGAAATAAATAAGCAAAAACAGATAGGTGTCTATCAAAACACATATTTAATCAAACCTTCTATGAATCAAGGTCATAACAGAAGGAAATAAATATCATCATCACCTATTTAACATGCTAATTTCTAAGCAGACAAATCTCACCAACATGTATGACCCTCCAAAACAGAGAGGCAAAAAATTGTCAGAGCTACCAATAATCAAAGACTACAGTGAAAAGATTAAAGGTTAAATTAATAATCAAGGACATGAATATGAGATTCCATGAGAGATGAAACTCGTATCTTTCAGGCATCTTACTTGAACTAAAACAAGGATATGTTAAAACTTCCACATAAGATATATAATCCAAATGATGTAGCATGATATAAACGTAACACAATGTCAACTCTTTTTCTGACCCTATAGTAATCAACTAAAGTGCATCATCTCTATACACATTAGAGTGCAAAGTATCATATTTGCATCATGGTATCACACAACATTCAAGATGGCGCTGATCCAATATACATTTCAGACATGATGACTTCACCAGGTGTACTTCTCCCAATACATCTCAAGCATAGAACATGGAGGTCTCTCATGCAGTCTCACTACATTATTATTTTTAATTTTCAAGTCTCAAAGCAATCTTACCAACTAACATCTTGAAATGTGAGTTTAATGCTAGATACCTCTCTTCAGTGGATGAAGGGGAATAGTGGTAGTCTATTGCTACACCAAGAAGCAATGCTGACCCCATGGAATATGTACCCAAAATCTGCAGATTTTAAAGCCAGCGAGTTCGAAATTGGCAACTTCAACATAAATAAAACATTGCAACCGACATCTTGGATTGAATATATTATCGTCCTAATAGCATTCAAGTATGTTTGCATGGATAGTTCACACTCTTTGTTCAGGAAATTACTCTCGGGAAGAAAGTCCTCATCAAGTTGAAAGACAGTCGCACATAGAAGAAATGCAGTTCACTATAACTGATTGTTTGCTTAGGCAAATCATCTACACACCAATGGTGAATATTATAAATTCCACAATCAAGGTTAGAGGGTTGCCATATGTCCTATTAGGATATATTTAAGAAAAATAATTCTTATAAAAGCTAAATAGATACATGGCAACATTGTAGTCCTGCTTCAGGAGTATAAAAACATCACTACCAATATATGTAATCATCTGCTTCTCATAAATGATATATTTTATTTGTGAGGGAAAAGGCTCACACATCCAATTCCACATGCATATGTTCTTGAAACAAAGTCATTTAATTGGAATATCTGCGGTCCTATCAAATGTTTCTTGCACATGCTGAGACTAACATATTAGTTTTACAGACACAACAACCAAACATCCAGATAACAATCTATGCAACTCCAGTAATTCCCGTCTATTAAAACTACAAGGAAAGCATGCAAGAAATATCCAAGCTACTCGGGCAATAATATCTTGCTCTGATGTTCATCATAAGCCACATCCATATCTTAGACGATTTTCAGTCATTACCACAAAAATATAATTAAAATTGGATACTCCAAATCGGAACTCAACAAATGATTGGATTGAGAGATCATAGGTCACAGAAATCAGGAATGCATACAAGAGAAATCCAGAACTACACAAACAATAATATTTTGCTCAGGACATGTTCTTAACTAACCTCAGACATACCTTAAATGTTTCTACCCCATCAGCACAAAGATATAATTAAAATTGGATGCTCCAAAACAGAACTCGGCAAACAAATGGATTAAGAAATCAAATAAAACATAAATTTATACCATATGTTCATTCCTGATAATTCAACAAAGCCACTCTTTCAACAAAGTAGACATTTTAGCTCCAGTGACAAGATATTCAAGAAAGAAATACAGGATTTGATTAACATACCAGCAGAAAATAAATTACAAAGAAAAAGATGCAAGGAATAATAGAAAACCTGATTCATGACGTCTTTTATCATTTCTCTAGCGATCTCAATTTGCTTCTTATCCCCAGTTACCCTCACCGTTCTTTCTTTTGATCCATCTCCTTCTGGGAGATGTTGAGGTATCAACTAAGAAGATATTAAATTGTCAGCATTGGTGGGACAAGTTTTGCAAGAACTTCAACCCTGACTGAAACAAATAACATCGATTACCTGAATTCGAGCCCCTGACCTTGTCTGGAGTCCTTTAATGGTTTCCCCGCCTCTACCAATGATTAAACCAACCTGAAACAAGCAAGGAAACATACACTATAGTGAAGACTAATGCATCTTTTAACAGGTGTGATGATGCACGAGCACCTATATAGTATATACCAATGCTTTCAGGTAAATATAGGGGGGAAATAGGTAAAAAGAAAACCTTCTCATTTGGAACTTGTATCTCAATTTGATCAGCAGCACCAGCAGCATGAGTGGTAGCAAGGCCCCTAGCTACTAGGGAAGGAGAACCCCCAGCATCAGCCTGAAACAAATTTGAACATCAAGTTAATACAACAAACACGGTATATAAATTTTAGCAGTAGAGGGGAGGAGGGAACAGGGTAAATAATAAATACATGGAGCTAGAAATGAATAAACAAATTTCAGAAACAGTAAACCTCTGCTATGACAGCATTTATAAGCTTCTCTGCCTGGTTTATGCTACTTAAAGTTCCAATTATTTCCACAGGTCTTGTAGGTGCATCTGGATCAGCATCTGCATCCCTCATAATTTGAATTTTTGCACCCGAGTTGTATTGAAGGTACCTTATAGTATCCCCTGCCTTGCCAATGAGAACACCAACCTGTGCAAGTATAAGAGAAATGAAAATCACAACACATGCTTGCAAAGCAAAACTATGTTGAGCGCTTTTTATTAAAATATATAAACTGAAGTAATGAGCATTAGTTGGGCGACAACATAATGAACATGAAGAATCATTCTCTGGATAACAAGAAGTTTTCCAATAAAGAAGATGTGGTAAGGCAATGTTTGGATAACAAGACAGAAGTTAGAGGTCACCAAACATTGAATGAAAAATGCAGAAAACACATTCAATGTAGTTTAGAGTTTAGACGCATGACAAAATCCCTTTCAAAAGAAGTGATTTAATGGATGACATTCAGCTTAAGGGAGTGAGAGAGAAACTAGCATTAATGGAAAAATTCAACTTAGTTTGCACCCAGTTAAAAAATCACAGTGAGACAGCTTACAAAATTAGTTAGCAATTAGCACACCTTAGCATTAGGAACCTCCATTTTGCGAGTAATAATTGAGTCATCATCAACCTCCTCCTGAGGCAACTCATCAGAAGGTTGCTCATTATCCTCCTTGGTAGGTTCTTGACCATTATCCTCTTTGGTAGGTTCTTGACCATTATCTGCCTCAAAACTCTCAACTTTACCTAACTCGGCATCAGAAGCTCCTTCAGCTTGCTCAGGTTTTACAGTATCTTCAGACTCCTTTGAAGGAGAATCACCATCCTCTGCTTGCCTGTTAACCTCATTTTGCAGAGGAGACTCCTCTTCCTCCTTTGCAGGTGTGTCCGATTCCTCAGCTTGGAACCCATTCTCAGTGGCTGGCATGTTAAGCATAAGAACCATAAAATTAGAACGGTGAGATATGTAAAGCAGTAAAGAGATAAGCTATTCTTTTTGCTTTCTGCACAAAACATTACATTTCAATCATAGGCTCCATCAGATATTGGTTCTTACTTTTAGCAATTTTCAAACAAGTAAAGGCAAATTACATAATAAATATCAAGTATCAACTACATAGATCCTTAATTTTCTCACTTCGTGTTCACCTCGCATAAAAACTTATAAATCCATTCCTAAAATCGGACGTAATACCAACAGAAAAGAACAGAGATTATATTTACTTTTATTACCCAAGCCATCGGTATTATCCTCGTCGAGCCTAGGTCGTTTGGCGTCGGACGAATCAGATGCCGGCACATCGTTATCTCCCGCATCGGGGTCTACAGCAGCGTCACGAGGCATGTCAACAGGGGGGTCTTGGGGCTCGAGATCCTCAAGTTTCCGTTTATGATCGGAATGGACGGGGATGGGCACAGCTGCTACGGCTTCTTCCTCCGCCATCAAAATGTACAGAAAAGGATAAACAATCTACGGTTTTGAGAAGAAATGACAAATTACGAACCGATGAAGTATGAAAGTGCTGGATGAGAACGGAAAGAAAAATGATAAAGAGATCGTGTTTGTCCGGGGCGTATATTAGGGTTTATGGTGGATTTATAGCCGGAAAAAATATCACAATTCACAATAGGGTAAAGTACACCAACAGTCACTAAACTATAAAACATAATTGTTCTGATTACTAAACTTTATAAAAATACAAAATGGTCATTGAATTTTTTTAAAATAACTACTATCAGTAGTATCTACTCTAGAATATACTATCAATCATTAGACATTGATCGCTTAATTATTGTATTGCAATAGTAGTGCTCGAACCCGTAAACTCTAGAGACAAAATGGTTTGTGCTTATAAAATGTACTAACATGCTAGAAAATGATCATTGTTTATTAATAATTTTACTAATTTAATAATACATTATACATTTAATTACTGTTTTTTAAATATTTTAATAAAACTAATAATCATTTTATGATTTTTGAAAGTGCGTGATCAAAATGATCATTTAATTTTTTATTTAATTAATTAAATTTTAACCTTATTTTTTTGTTTAAATGCTTTTTAGGTGATGTCAATTTTAAAGTTAAGCAAATTAACCCCTATATAATTTCATCCTAATTACTTCATTCCGAATAAAACAACTATATAATTTATGTATATAATACCACCGGTACAAAAGCTCAAACATTTTTATTTGTTTTCAAAGGTTTTTATAAGGTTATGGTTTAATGTCAGTATATAATTTTAACAAATATAAAAAAATTCATTTAAAATTTAACAAATATATATTACAAATAATTATATATTCAGACGACAGTAAAAAAAGAATATTTTTAATTAATTATCAAAATTTGTTCATGGTAATTGAAACGCAAGCCTAAGCAAAATAAAACAAATGAATTTCAGGGCAAAGCTTCCATTAATCTAAAATTGCAGCCTTTTTTTTTCAGCCAGTATTAAGTAGAATAGACTATAGAGTAGTAACAGGTTCAATGTGTTAAAAACATCACAATGGAGTTCCTTTTTTCTCCAGCAATCAACTAAATGAAATAACCCTCCTCCACTGAAAAATATGTTAACAAATACATATTGTGCTCGAGCAGGGATGGACTCGAGGAGCTAGGATGCGGTCGCACCTGGACATAAAATCATGTGTTTGTCCTTGTGTTCAAGTATCAGCATTTTGTTTCTTAGATGAACCGACATTGATGGATGATAATCCTATTGTATCAGGACTCTTTAGCTGATCAAGTTGCTTCTTACCACGTCGAAGCAGATACTCAATATAGAGGAAATTTTTGCGGTCTACTTGCTTGGAATTCTGACGGAACTCAGCTGAGACGATGGATTCAATCTGGTGTCGTTCTTCAGCAGGCTTAGAACGAGCTGCTCGTAAAAATCCTCTGTATAGACTAAGTACTTGCTTTTGCATCCCGGAAAGCTTTTGTCCTTTGGATGCACCCATTGCAACTGATCGATAATATTAGGCACCGGATGTCTCTAAAAGCTGCCCTTGACGTATTTTAAACGGTACTCAAGACCAATCGAGATTTGCTACCAAAACCAGCAGGACTGGATAAGCATACCAATAGAAAGAATTATCACAAATCCCTTTTCATCAATGAACTGATTTACTGAACATATAAAACAAGAAACAGAGGCTGAACAAAAAGACATCTTTCACGTTCAATAGCATGGCAATCAAACAAATAAAACGGTGCATAAACAAGCAAGAGCATCGAATAACATCAGTGAATATCAATAAGAAAGAAAACATCCACCAGAAGTCCCAAGTCACATTACAGAAAACAAAAGGGAAAGGAATTTCAAATTAGACAAACCACCAGCAACTGTAATGATGGTTTTAAATTAATCAGATTTGGATGTGAGTATCGGATTCGGGTCAGTGTGTCTTGGGTATGAACAATTTTTTCTTTTTCATGTATTTGGAGAATCCTTGGAAATCATGTCTCCATACCCATGTGTAGGACATGAACGCCGGGCATCGGTACTTAATGAAAAATGAAGACACAGACGAGTAGGTGATGGTTATTATTTCAACTCAACAGGCTTGAGTACCTTGAATACTTAAGGTAAAAGATCCTTAGGTCACCATGATGGTAGGGGAAGAGTGTGGTTGCTAAAGTAATCAGCTATTACAAATGACAAAAAAAGTAGAAGAATAAGCAAAGCAAACAGTGTCCAACTACAAGGATTAAACGAACTTATTGGCCAATTCATGTGACAATTGTCAAGATTTATAACACAAGTAGATTGTTTTATAAATAAAGAATACAAATTGCATATAAAAGAATCTCACTAAGGGATGTAGAAAATCGTGGGCATCCACATTCATATCCAGGTCCCAAGATGGAAGGAAGCCAATTCCATTTTTTTCATGAACTCGCAGATTCCTAGTGTCTAGTTGCATAATCGTTCTCATTACTTCATTCCATCTAATAAACTTTTGTTATGAAACACATGCATGAATCTTTAGAAAGGGACAATAAGAAGAAGCAATAACCCAAAGAAGACTTTTATCGAACATATTGTGTGTGCTTGTAAAATGACCCAAAACACTACAAAGAAACAAGCATGATACCTGGATTCAATTAAAATAATATAGATAGCATATTATTTGGAAGTTTTCAATCTTTTAAGCGTTGGTTTTGCTTCATAGTTGGTGGAAATTTCAAAAAAAAAAAAAACAGATCAAGAATGGAACTAAAATCCTTGCTTTCTTTATCATGGAAATTAAATTTGTAAGCGGGTGGAATTCATAAAAATGGGTAAATTGCATCGAGATTGGATACCTGGATTCGAAGATAGCAGAGAAATTCCCTCACATTCCTCCCTCTTAATTAATACAAATGTTCTCTTGGGGGAGCAAAATACAAATGAAATTCGCTTCTCCAGTTTTCATTTGAGCGCCGCCTGCACATTAAAAACGCTCAATTTTCTCACCACGATGACAGAGTTGGTAAAAACTGAAATTTTGGATCTTTAAACACAGGTTCGATTATCATCTTAATATATTACATAGGTTTTGTCTTTATGTTTTATTTTGGATTATATTAATATAAAATCAATCGATCTCGGAAAAATAGTTTCTTTAACCGATGAGACTAGATGATTCGTATTTATTTTTTTAATATTATATAAAATTTAAAAGTTTTCTCAAATTTTTTAGTATCTATCCGAATAACATACCTTAATGGTAAACGAATTAAATTATTAGACAGATTGTTTCACTACTCAAATTTTATTGCATTACAAACGACCATCAATTGAATAAAAATTTATTTTTGTCAATCAAGTATTACACGATCAACATTGTCATCAACACAATATACAAAATGATGTAAGATCAAACTTGCTAAAACACTCAATATCTCCTATTTATGGATGAGGAAAGATTTAGATAATCTAGATATGAATTCAAGATCTTTATTTGTTGGTTACACTGCAATAATTAGAGGAACTCTGCTCCTGCAATACAATATACCCTAATACAAAATAACTGGAAAGGGTACAGAGCTGCAACCTGCCTCAAAGCCAACTTAAAAGACACTGCTAATGATTTACGTGAAAATAAAAAAGGATGGTACATTCACTAAAAGGTGGAATTCATTGCATTAGATACAAACTGATTTCATGTATATGCTAGATTTGCAGTCGCCAGTTTTACAATTTTCAACTATACTGTCATCAACTTAAGCATACCAAAATCGGTTCCCGAGTGCTCAGTCAATATCTTTTACGGCATCCTGCACCATCACAATCCAGGCAACAGATAACAGAAGGTCATCAAATGAAATCTGGACTGATGATATGAACATAGGCAATACAAAGGTCAACAGTACAAGAAGGTAGTCAAATGACATTACCTTTGCAAGCTGCGTCACATAAGCTGCCGCTACAGCAGTGACCAACAGTCCGAGTCCGAGTGTCAATATACCATTTCCTCCACCGATCCCAAACTCTGAATCCTCTTGCTGAAGAGTTCCCAAAAGGAGAAAGATATAAATAATTTGATAAAACCAGAACTCAGTCAATTGCATGATAACTAACCACGACAACAAAAATGGGTGCAAGTGTAAGTGTCATGGGGTAAAATATGAAGTTTGAATGATTAAAATTGGATCAGTACATTACTTCCAAAGGAAAATAAAAGAAAACTTACAATAATTGCTCGACCGAATGCACCAGCACTGACATAAGCCCATGTTCCTGGAAGCATCCCAAGCCAACTGCATGACAATCATTGATTCAATTTGGAACAAAAAGTGGATAGCAGGTAGACTTCTAGCAAACTTCTATTCCCAATTTCAAAGGCAACAAGTGTTCTAACAAGTATAAATTTGGTTTTACACCATAATATAGCATTTACAGCATAGCAAGCTGTAGGCTAAACAACTGTTCTTTAGGCCCCTTTCTCTTCCAATAACTTAGGATCAGGGGTCTATTTTCAAGACTCCAGTCACTTTTGGCAAACATGATTGTTAAATGCTATCTAAACTGAAAAGTAAAATTATTTGCAGGATCATTCTAATTTATATGGACGGTTGACAATCATACCAGCAGAAACCTATATTCTGCAACATAAATTTCAGTCAAATACAGAGAGGAAGAGAATTTTAAAACTGTAGTTGCGAGAGCATGCCTGAAAACATTTAGAATAACAGTCCTCGCCCTTCTTTTACAAGCTAATAAATATTAATTTTCATTAATAACAACAAATTACAAAAAGATGTCAAAGCTAGATGCAACTAGTTTTCAAATTAATGAATCAAAACAATTTATTTGATGGAATTTAAACATCACATAAAGCAAACACACATATCAGTTTGAAGATGAAGAAACAAACCTTCCCAACACATATGGCACAAACTTCACGGATGTTAAACCGTAGAGATAATTCCCCAGTGAAAAAGGGAGCAAAGGGCTCAATCTAAGGAGGGTCACCACTCTGAACCCATTTTCTCCAATAGCTTTGTCAATTGCAAGGAACTTTTTGTTCCCTTCAACTAGTTTTAGAATACGCTCGCGAGCAAAATATCTAGCAATCAGAAAGGCAATACTTGCCGCCACCTAAAAGATTAAAAGAATATTAAGAGATAAATTCCGGGGCACTCACATTTTCTCCTCTTTTGTATTTGGAAGAGAAGAAACTTACTGTTCCACTAATAGAAACTATGATGGTGCCAATGACAGAACCGAAAAGAAGACCAGCAGACATGGTCAATGGAATGGCAGGAATAGCAAGGACCTACAATGTAACAAAATGACTTACAAGCATTAGTTTGCATAAAAATCTAGATAACAAAGTAGCCAATGTTGGGCAGGCTTCAAATAGAACAGAATAAAAAAGGTATAACACTAAAATTTGTAAAATATGCTTACTTCCAATCCTGCATAAACTGCTACAAACAAAGCATATCCAGCAGGTCCATAACCTGCTTAACGAAGAAACCTCCACCATTAAAATTCTAGACCATGTTCATTTACAAGAACGTTCTCCTAGTCTAATCTAAAATCCATTCCAGGGTTAAAATCCCAAATCAATATAGAACCTATAAAGCTAAAGCAAACTAAATCAGCAGGTTCAAATGATTATATAAAAAATCAATTACAATCTCAAAAATTCCCAATTAACAAAAGCAATACCAAATACAGACGAGCTGCGAAAAAGGTTCCGAACTTCAGGAAGATATATACCTTCAATGAAAGCGGAGAACTGGTTCAAGAAAACGTTGATTTGGTCCTTGTAGATATACCCGACAATACCAAATCCACCAACAACACCCACAAGGAGAACTCCGGCCAGAAGGGTACCTTTAAGCGCAGTGTCCCCTTCAATTTCTCCACTATTCCCCTTTCCATCTCCATCCCCTTTGATTTTCTCGTCGTCGTCCCCTTTAGGGTTGAGGAACCACCTCAGACTCTGTGGAGCATTGGGTGGACTCTTTTGAAGGGACTGCTGCTTCTTTGTTTGTCTAAGGGAAGAACAAGGCTTGAATAAGTGGAAACGCTTGCTGGGTCTAAAGCAGCTGTAGATAAAGGACTTGGAGGAAGGAGGAGGAAGAGGGAAATGACAAGAAGAAATACACGGAGGTCTCAAGGTAAGGAGAGAGCGCATTTTAAGGAGCGAGTGTCGAATTACAAGGGCCAAACACAACACAACACAACACAACACGAGTATGCGCGCTAATGCCTCTAGCTGAAGGCTGAAACTGGTTTTGTTGAGGAAGAGGAGAACAGTGGCGTTGCCCTCTAGTACCTTCAGGTTGTGCCTGGGAAATTGTCTGCCTCACAGCATGCCACGTTTTCTATTAATACTAAAAATGATCCACCTTGGAAGATTTTTCAGCCTCTTGATTATCCTCTTCCAATCATTAATGCAACTTCTATAGTTTTATAGTGAAATGTTTGTTTAATGGATAAATAAATACATAAATATTCGATAGTTTTTTCTTGTGGAATTAAATAATTAATGTAAACTTATTATAAATTTTTTTATCTGATATAATTTTAATGCATAAGTATAAACGATATAATGATATATAAATATTTTATATCTGAATTTGTTGCTTTTGAAGATCTATAACAGGTATACCTTGTATATGATTGAAGGAATTCCAAACTCAGAAGCTAATATTTTTAACCAATCACGTAGTAATGATTTCATCTAATTATAAATACATATTTTAATATTTTTTAATTTTTTTAGTTAATAAATTTTATTATTTTATGTCATTTAAGATATATTTTTTAAAAATTAAATTAATGATATGAATGATTAATAGAAAATTCTACAATGGGCGTCGAACACTGTTAAACACCATTAATGTTGAACATTGTTAAACATTATTAAATTAATTAATAAAAATTTTAAATTTTAATTAATAAAAGAGTGATAAACTCAACATATACTTAATAATTGTATGATTAGTCCTTTAAATTTTAATTTTTTATAAATTAATTTAATAATGTTCAGCGGTGTGCAACATTAACAATGTTTAGTGGTGTTCGACGCCCGTCGTAGACTCATCCATGATTAATAGTAGAATAAATTATTTTTATTGATTAGGGATTATAACTGACATAATAAATTGGGTCTATGATATAATTTCTGGAAGACAACAATTGTATTTTTGTTGTTTTTCCCGATTCATGAGAGATTTCACCGCGTTATCCGTGGTCCATGTAATTAGGTTCGTTCATTTACAAGTAACTACCTGATAACTACCCACTCAATTATTACAATTAAAAAAAATAATGATTTACCTTCAAAAATATAAAACAAATAAATCTTATTGATTAAAATAAAAAATAACGTGATGAACGAAATTTATGATATAATTCCTTCCCGTTGAATTTGCTGAGTGTTAAAAAACATACTTTTTGTGATTTTTTCTTCCTACCCACAGACTCAATTCCTTCGTCTGTTTCAATCCACTAACTCTACCCTTATGTTTCCATGTTCATAAGAAATGATACTTTACTTTCAACAACTCATTGCAAGTTTTGAAAACTTCAGATTTGCTGAAACCGCAGGCCAAACTTTAACTGATTCTCCAGTATCAAATATCATGAACAAGAGAAATAACATTTTTATCGTGAGAAAACAGGATCAAACTCAGTGTTTATAGTTTTAATAAACTTATAGGAAGTACCAGTTCAATAATAAATCAACTATTAGAATCAGTATATACTTGGAATTTAGTTTAAATGCAAAATACGTGTCTAAATTATATTATGTATAAAATATTTATTTATAAAATATGAATGTTTAAATTTGTAACTATTATAATTTTAGTGTCTAATATTAATTATAGTTATTTTAATTTTATTTTTTAATGTTTAAAAATTCATAAAATAATCTCAAATTTAAATCTTTAATTCACCAAAACTCAAATTATGATTAGATAGATTTTATTGTCCATGGTTATATCGTCGCCTATAACATTCATCTCTGGACAACAATGATCGTTTACGTTATCATTTTATAGTTAAGAAACGATCAAAATTGGTTAGAATATTTTAAAAATTATTTAAATAATTCACTACGAACGAATGTTTGGGCAAAGGGAGTACACTCCATTTTATCGTAAAAAACGTGATCAATAACTACAGAAGTGGTCGGATTAAAAATTTAAATATTTAAAATTTTATGATTTTTTTAATTTAGAAATTTGGGAGATTTTTTTTATTTTTATTTTAAAAACTAATGAAACAATTAAAACTAAAATCTACCATGTGCCACATACTATAATTGGTTAACAATTTTTCAATAATAATTAACATCGAAACACTTAAAATATAATGATTAAAATATCAAATATTTGTATTTACAAAATAGATATTTTAGACGACTAAAATTTAAAAAATATAATTAAACATTTATTATTCATTTAAGTACACTTTTAATTGGAAACAACTTGTCTGTTTTCACCGCCACCCGTTTCTTTGACGTGTCAAAAATCTAACGGTTCATCAATTAAATAGTCAACCATCTCTATTTGACCAAATAATTGAGTGTTTCCAAGTATGCCACGTCAACGCTCACAACTTGCACTGTCTTCCTCTGCTCAACACTCTAAGAGCCTGCCTTATCTTCTTCGGTTTCTGCTTTTTATACCTTTCCCGCACGAATCATACACTTCAGAATCCAGATTCAGTTGGGGATTAGGGTTTGTTGGATGCTTTCTGTTTTTGGTGTTTTGATCGCCCTAAAATAGAAATAAAAAGATCAATCAAAATCCCTGCCATGGAAGGAGAACTACTAGATTGGGAGGTGCTCCACAGCTCGGACTCGGACTCTAATTCTATCATGGCTAACTCGCCCGAGATGAGGAATCTTGGGAGCATCGAAGGTGACACTGAAGGGGGGATAAGGTCTGATTACTTTTCTCTTGATAATCAGAATATGTATGCAAAGGAGGGGGATGCGAGTGAAGAAGGATCTATCGAGTCAGATAATCCGAGTTGGATTGATCCCAAGCCGGTGACTCAGTATAGGAGGAATAATTCGGGCGATTTTTGGTCCGATTCGGGCAGTGATCGGTCAGATGATCGTAAATTAAGTGATTTGGTTGGGAAAAAGGACTTGGAGTTTGCTGAGAACGAGAAAGCCCCGGATTTGTTCCAAGGGATTGCAAAAGCGGAAGCTAGGGCTGATGAATTGGGTACATTTAATCCCGATCGGACTAATTTTAGTGAATTCGTTAGGACAAAGGAGTTGGGCTTTGGTGGGTTTGGCGATATTCAAGATCAAAATAATGATTTGGGAAAGTTCTGGCCTGATTCTGGTGGAGATGGTTTGATTTCATTGAAGTTTCAGGATATTGAGAAAGAGGTTGACATTGGATTTAATGACTTCATGGAAAAGGAAGCTGAGTTGCAGAATTCAGGTGACCTTGATGATGGGAATAGCTCATCTTTGAATACGGAAGTGAGAGACGATAATACAATTGGTAATGAAGGTTCAACTATTGATGAAATGAAGTTGAGTGCGAAATCAGTGAACGAAGGAGACAAAAAGAAGGTAACATGGTGGAAAGTTCCTTTCCAGCTCTTGAGATACTGTGTTCTCAGGGTTAGCCCTGCTTGGTCCTTCTCTGTAGCGGCGGCTGTGATGGGTTTTGTTATATTAGGACGTAGATTGTATACGATGAAGCGGAAGAGCAGTAGCTTGCGGGTAAACCTTACCCTGGATGATAAGGTCAGTTGCTGCTTATGTGTTTATGTTATTGTTTTCAGTATTATTGATCAATATTTGGAATTTGGATAATTAATTGTGTCTCAGATTTATTCTGTAATCAGACAATATAAGTTATTGGTTGTCCTTGCTGTTTAATGATTTAGATCTATTTTTGCTCTAGGGTTCAAGTTGCAATCGAATTTCATTCCCTTTTATACATGAATCTTTATGATCTTTTCGTTTTGCATCATCTCTTTGAGCTTCTTCATGACTAGTTCAGATCCTTTGATTGATTTGTCAGTGTTTTTACCTGCACCCTCACTAATTTCTTACTTTGGAAATTTAGATTATTAGGTGTTTTCCCGAGTGAATCTCGTATTTTATTGATTAATAGTTCCTCATCTAATAATTTTTATCTTCTTTTTACCTGTGACTCCACTTGATTCACTGTAAATAACATCCTAAACAAGACAATGTTACAAACATGAGCTTGGGATGGAACCACAGGTGATGGATGGAAAAAACAATCAAGCACATCAAAGGGAAAACCTTTAGGACTAGTTAGAGGGACCAGAATCTCTTTTCAGGGTTTTGATAAAAACTTTGTTTTTTTTTATTCATATCATCTCTTTATATACAATAAAATAAGGAAAGTCATGTCAATCTAAATAAAGTCCTACCAAAAAAGAACTTCTAAATAGAGTCCTACCAAGCAACTTCTACTCGGCTTCCACAACATATTTTCTTTTGGGGTGGACGGCTTTGTCTTTTGTATTTATTTCCTCCACCTTGTTCTGTTCCCTCTGTCTCAAACACAACTTTTAACTAAATGCTGAACGTGTATAATTGAAAAACCAAATCAAGATTCAAATAGCAAAGTCTCTCACCATTAAATTGGACTTAAAACTATTTAGCTGACAGCTGAATCATATCCAACACGTTATCAACAAGATTAGTACAATATTAGAGAGGGAGGGAAGGAGTTTCCTCTGAATGTGTGGATTCCAGTCTGGAATGCCATCTTTGGTCAATTAATAAATGTTAAGATCCTTTTATTGCAGGGTTGGGGAGTTTGTCCTTTAATTCTTGGCTTAGCCTTTTGTGTAGCCTTTTTCATGTAAACAGAAGATAACCATATAGACCAAACAAAGCCAACTGAAAATGTGGTATGTCCGTACAGAAAGTGACAACCAAACAAAAACCATTCCTGCATTCCATAAGTGTTAGGAGGGCTTTAAGTATTGGTTGTTCCATCCATTTATAATTATTTTAATTTTTCCGAAACACCAACAACTTTTATTTCTCTTTTTATTGTCTTGTGGATGTGGAGGTGAGGATGTGATTTGAAGAGTACTTACTTTCAGATCAGAGATATTTTGTTCATCCCCGGATTTATTTTCTAGCTTAGAGTTTTTCATGACTTTGGGTTCTAATTACTTTAGTGTTTTACACAAGTTCATAATCAAAATGTTTCCATTGCCGGGAATTGAACCCGGGTCTCCTGGGTGAAAGCCAGATATCCTAACCACTGGACGACAATGGAATATTTTATGATGATATTATTTGTTTAGTCCTTCATATTATAATATTGTGGACTGTGCATGTAGAGTTTTCATTAATGTGCACACAATGAGAGTACAATTACATTGGTAAATTCAATGGCCAGTTTTGTTAAAATATCCATGTATAACAGTTTCGGAAGTAGGTAAAACTAATTCATGTTTTCCACTAGTACAAATGCCTGCTGGTACACATCTAACGTTTTGTTCTTTCCTTGGGTTGTACTTGCAGAAGGTGTCTCAGTTCATGACTCGTGCAGCTCGTCTGAACGAGGCATTTTCAGTTGTACGACGTGTCCCAATCATACGTCCTTCACTGCCCGCCACCTCTGGAGTGAATCCATGGCCTGTCCTGAGTTTGAGATGAAGGTGATCCTGTAAAAAATAAAAGGAAAAGAAAGACCAAGGAGTGTGCCCACAAGGTAAGCCATACTATCATGTTTGCTTTGTTCTGTTGATGTAAGGATGGTTCTTTTCAGTTTACCCTTTTCTTTCTTTCTGTAAGGGTTGTGAATTGATCAAATATGTCAGACTTGAGACCTTAGTATGTTTCTGTTGTAAACCCTTGACCAAATTATACAAGTAAATATCTCTATTTGTAGTTGATACAGATTAGGTTGATATGGCCAACTACTGCAGGCTATCTAGGAAGGCAAAAATTAAATCTGCACCATTCCAGCTAAATGGTCTATCTTAATCCTCTTTCTTATAAGCTCCAGTTAAACACACCTTCCGAATCTGCAGGTTATATAGGAAAGAAAGGGAAGGATTTGGGAATGAATGTTCAATGTAAGGGAAAGGATGACCCAACGAGTTAAACACACCTTCAGGCAGACTCGGACAAGACCGCGGCAAGTAGGCAACTAGAATTTGTGTTTTTCTTAGGATAACTTCACAATAAACAAAACATGTCGTCAACACAAACATAAAAGTTTATCCAAATTTATTTCCAAAACTTTTTTTTCTTCTTTTAATTACATTGCAATCAAAAAATAAAATAATTGAATTAAACAATCTAAAAATTTTATAACTCAAAAATAAAAAATAGATATTTTTATAAAGATAAACATACCAATAAAATTTAAAAGCTTTTTAAATCTTTTTGTTTCTATCCAAATGAAACGTACAACAAAAAAAGAATCGTAGGCGATTCAAATTGTCATGTAAAATGTATATATCGCTATTTAGGATTTGATTTGAACGGCAAACAATCATCAAATGAGTAGGAATAAATCTTTTCAAGTGACAATTGACAAAAACAAAAAATAAGCACCAATTGAATCTCTGTGCGAACAACAATCGATCACTGAGGTATGCTGAAACACGCTACGAAGACAAATAAATCAAATCACAAAATAAAAATAAAAACCGGTTACAAAGATATAACAAAAACGTATCATAAAGACAAAAAGATCGTGTTATATAAATAATTTTTTTATTAAAATTAAATAAAAATAATAATAAATTCGTTAATTAACAATAATATTAACCGATCAGAGATTTATCAAAGTAAAGACGATTACGAATTTTTTTTTAAAAAAAAACAAATTATTTCCAACCTTTTAAATGCTCTAATTTTATTTCAATTATCAGTCAAAATTATTATTGGATAATGTACATTTTTTAATAATCTTATTAAGAGTTTAGACGAAATATCCCATCCTAAATTTTTTACTTTTATCTTATTTAATTTTTAAAAATAAATTTTTATCTTAATTTTTTTTACTTTTATCATCCTATTTAATATTCAAAAACAATTTACTTATAAATTCACCGCTAAATAAAACGTACCAATAACATATGTATCAAAATTTTAGAATGGAATAAATTTTATCGACTCCAGGTGATCAAAAACAAAAATTGAGGTCTATCCTTACCACCTAAAGAATCCCCTCAGTCTAGAAATAAAAAATATCGTTCCACAGGTTCTAGAGGATTACGCAAAAAGAAGATTTAACCGGATAAAAGTCGTTGCTAAATTTAATGATTTGAAAAGCGTCATCATTTTTCAAAAATACCCACCATAAGCAGAGGGGAAATTCTCTGTTCAGTGTCCACCTAGGCCAGCTTCTTCTCCGAACTAGCTGCTGCCGCACGTTGGCGCTTCCTCCAAGCTGGGATTTTACCAGGGAAAGCCCATCTTAACAACCTCTCCCACGAATAGCAGACCAGAAACATTAATAGAGCCCACAGCAACAGCTTATCCCTTAATCCCGCCGGTAAAGGAACCAAGCTTAGCCAATCATTCAAGTCCCGAAATAGATCAGATGTTATGACCACAAAGAAAACGGAGGCAGCTGCAAGCGCGTACAAGAATGGTTTGTTTTCGGGGATGCTCTGGTTGAAAGGATGACCCATATAGTTCACTGCAAACGTTGCCACCTGAAGCATCATGCTCACCATGTATGAAACAGTGTTCACTAGATTAGGGTGAAACTCGGACTCTGGCTCAATGCATTCCTCAGGCATGTATTTCTCAGCCTCTTTCACAGAAGAAATCAAGAAAAGCAGGTGTATTGCAAACTGTCCCATGAGAGAAAGGAAGACGTAGGAGCAGAAAATATTAGGGTGGGGACGTTGAGCTGAAAGGGTGGGCAACGGGCGAGCATGTGAGATGAAAAGGAAAAAGGCAGCAGTAAATACACCACTAATCGTTGCGTGGACATCACCCAGTTTGACGCCATCCAAGTACATCACACTTAAAACATAAGCTGTAGCAAGGCAGTTAAGGCCGAGTATCTTGAACATCTGAAGGGTAGTCACAAGGGTGCTGCGTCCTTGACGGATTATGTCAGTGGTTGGGGCAACTGATGCATGCTTTGCTGTAAATGGTGATGCCATCGAGGCATCCCCCAGTTTGACAATAGGAGCTGAGCGACCATCACCCTCCTCATTCAGCTCATCCATCATCTTCTTCAGCTTCTGCCGTTGTTTCTCAGCAGCGGTAAGATGCCGATTACTGGTTGTAAGGTTGCTAGATTCTGATCTGGTGGTAACTTTTCCTTTTGAAGAGGCTTCTGAACTACCTGATGCTTCTATAGTAGGCTTAGATTTCTTCGACTTCAATGACTTTGTGCTTTCATCTTTAGATGTTCCTGATGAAGAGCTTTCACTTTTAGTTGGAGGCACTGCATTCAATAGAGCAACACCTACATGGGCCTGAACAAAAGGTAAGGTGTTACAAACGCTAGAAGACAATTCATAAGAAACACAGAATACAAAATGGTAATATGACAAGGTAAAGCTATATAAACCTAACATGCTTTAAAAATAAATACTAGAAAAATTTTGGAACTTAAATTCATCTTGATCGGGAGTTTGGGACCCCGTAGAGAAAGATAAAAGATACAGATCCACCTTGTAGCCAAAACAACTGACTGATCAAATTAATCCTACAAGGTATGCAGAGATGTTAATCAGAAAAAAAAAAAAGTCTGAGACAGCTCATAGAGCAGATCCTATTAACTAATTCAGGCTTAATTGAGTTGACCCCTGTATAAGTGTGTTTGTGTTTTGGCTAAAGGGTTTAGGGTAGCAACTGAAAGCAATTGATCCACGGCGCTAAATACAGAAGTAAAAAAAAATTCACAAACCTAAAAGGTCTTAAACATAATCGCTGCACACTGAACATGTTAAAACATCACCTGTTTAAGAGAGAAATTAAGAAATCAACTAAAACCCGTCGGATAAAATATTACCTGCTTAAGAGCTCCAACATCATTGGTCCCATCACCACACATTAAAGTCAACCTTCCCACTGTCTTGAAAGTGGTCATGACAAGTTCTTTCTGCTCTGGAGCAACTCTTGCAAAAACCTACAATTACATTGTGGTGTCAGTAACTTATACAAAGTGGTGCAGAAAACCAAGAACAAATATATGGTAGAATTGCAACCTTAACAAAAGGAATGACTCGTAAAATAGCAGAAGTTTGTTGTAACATTTCAATGCAGTCACCTCCAATACAAAGATCATGAGTCTCAGACAAAGCTTCAACCTCGTTCTCACTGATATCAGGTAAAATCCTTTGATCAATCAACTTGAAGAATGAAAGGTGGAGTTCAACACAAGATTTATACAGCCCCCGAAAAGAACCATGATATATGCTGAGCAAGTTTAGTAGAATTTAAACCCAATGGAAATTATGTCAGAAAAAAAGTATTGTCAGTAACCAGAGAAAGATAACCTGTAGGGAATCCTCTCCGTCTCATCCGGTGATACCCATTCGTAAACTTTACTGTTCTTCACAGCACCAAGAATCAATGCTGGTTTTGACACAATATGAACTTGGCCAGCAACATGGCAAGCTGTCAAGGCTTGATCACCAGTAATCATCACCTAAAATTAAGTTCATTATTGATGCTTATTAAGATCATTATTGATTTCATTATTAAGAATTAAGTTCACCTAAAATTATTTTTTCTTTACCCTGATCTAGAAATTCACCACTTAGAGAAGGAAGGTGAGATAGTAATGCATACAGAGCACACTTAATGATATCCATAACATGTTTGCATTCCTGTAAATACTTCTTACAAACTCCGATACCTCAGCCAAAAATCAGCAAGCAACTTAAATGTTACATGCACGCAGGGAACAAATGAACTAGTCTTGACACCAAAGTTTTTTAAAAAATCAAATAACAAATTGACTTGAATGATTTCAAAAACCCATGACATGATTGCATTCCATATAAACATCTTACAAACTCCGAAACCTCAAACAAAAAATCTAATAAACATGTAACTTAAATGTTGCATATCTGGAGGTAAAAATGAACTTCTATGGGAACAAAAGTAGCAAAGTGATTTAAATGATTGCAATAAGAGAATTTTCAAGATTTACAATTTGTCAAATCAATCCCTTTTCTTTACCACTTTATAAGTGAAACAAAGCAACCATCTGTAGGAAGATATGTCGAGAAGACAACGACACTTACCAAATCATGTGAAGAATTCTTTAATTCAGATAGAATCGTGGAGGAGTCCGATCTAATAGGGCAGTTAAACACCTGAAAATTAAGTTTTGAAAAGTTGGTGAAAAAAGGCAACTAATATCAATATTTGATCTAAAAACATCTAAACAGGGAAAACATGTCCAGCAAACAAACCAAAAAAATGTTGTACAAAGATGAAATAATTCATTGATAAGTGCTTACTGCAAAACCAGCAAATGTGAGGCCAGATTCTACTGTATCTCTCTCCATGCTTCTAGCCTCACCCACCTACAGGAGTCATGACACAAATTAAAAGACATAACACATGAGACCAGAAGGTTGTACAAATTTACAAGTAAAATAAAGAAGTCAAAACTGCTGATTTTTATGGTCAGTCATGCATTTTAAGAAACTTATCATCTTACATGATATATAGATAAGCTTCATTGTTTACAAGCTCTAAACACTTTTCATGAGCAATGTCTCTTACCTACATTTGAGAGTAGCTAATAAAGTCCTCCAGTGTAAAATGAGAGAACTAACCCCAAGTGAAAACTAGTTTCAACTAATTAAAAATTATTAAAGAAGTGAAGCAAGATTTTGTCCCCAGAGTGAGTCCATGACCAAGTAACAAAAGTGGTTAGGACTTGGGAGTATAAATATATCCGAAAAGGACATTAGTCACTTGGGTTAAAATTGAATTATATATAAGTTCTCATTAAACACAAATAAGTACATGAAGTTCAAATTTTCAAAAAAAAAAAAACACTAACAAATTAAGATTATGTAAAAAGATCAGCAAATTTAGATTGTGCTTTATTTGTTTCTGATGAATGTAAAGCCTTTCGGTGACAGAAGTACAAGAATAATTTCAGTGACAGAATGAATTAATTCAGTTCAGTTGGTTAATTAGTTAAAACTGAATACACACGCTGATACTAGTCAAATCACTTCTTTTTTATTTTTAATTTTCTACCCTAAAAAGGGGGCCATGTTATTGCAAAGGCACTGTCCACCATGAAATTTGTTGGAAATGTTTGAAATTGTTGGGAACAAATAATTCTATCACGGGAAATTTTAGGTTTGTTGAAATTCTCCCAAAAGCGGGGGGAGAGGGGACAGAGTTACCAAAATTGGGCCATAAGTGGCATCCAGCAATCAGTTATAATATAATTGAAACAATATTGCTAGCAATGTTATGAGATATCTTATTTTGCTTGAGAAAAGGAAGCATAAAAAATAATAAGAAAAAAGGCAGGGGGCATGTTCAATATTGAATCCATATAAAACTTACTGTCATATCTGGAATAGACTTGTAAGCAAGGGCCAGCACACGAGATCCTTGTCGTGTATATTTCTTGTAAGTTTCAACATATATAGGAGGCAAATCAGAGAGTCTATCTTGGATAGTCTCAGGTGCACCCTACAAACATATGTTCATGCTAATGAGAGAAAATATTAAACATTTTCTTCGTTCTAAATAACTATGATACACGGCATGTATCAACTTATGCAAGCTACCAAATGCATTTGGGGAGATCCAATTACTATCCCTCAATCAGATGGCGTTCGGAGAAGAGGAGAAATATAGCTTTAAGTCTTTAACTAACATACATAACAATATCAACCTTAATGGCTAAGGGTGCTTCAAAAATTCCTAAGCAAAAAAAATTGTGACAGGTTTGATGATTCTGATTGGGCATAGAAATGTTTGCAATAGTTTTATTGCATTTCTATGAGCAGAGTATGGCTGGCAAGAAGCAGATAGCAAAACAATAAATCTTTAAAACAATTAGAAAGTAATGAAGGCGATAGCTAACAGACCTTGACAAAAGCGAAAAACTCCTCCTGAACACGAACAACAACTGACATTCGTTTCAAGTGCGATGCAAAATGGTGCCTCTGCACAATCTGAACAGGATTGCCGCTTCCTCTGAAATGCATAAGATATAAGAGAAGAGTGATGGACCATACCTTCATAAAAAATAAGCTTCTAAAATAATGGGTAATTAAAATCACAAAATGCAGCCAAACAACCTATTCACGTGGTGCATGAAACACAAAACAGGCAATATACTGTAATTGCACTCTAATGAAAGGCTGGTTTTATTTATATATTAACATCTAAAAGTATATTCTAAATAACATTGATCATAATTCATCAGTCCACTCCCCAAAAAAATAACCATCAAATGCAGGTTCCAAACATTAAACATGCATAAAACCAAGCTACTAAAATTTGTGGGTGCTAACTTTATCAACAGACTTAATCCATCTATGAAGATACTAATACTATCTAGGTATCCACCATCCATTTTCAGCTACTATTTATAGAAAAAGAAGCTTTTATATGTTTTATGGGTTATTTTTCATATTTTTTCTTCCAAAAAAGGTTTGAAACAAAGGTTTTCTCGTCTATAAGATACCTTTGTAGGTTATATTGAGCTTTCCTTCTAGCTTATGATATGTTACAAATTTAAGCAGCAGTTAACCTGCACTCTACTTAAACATGCTACCCTAGTCTCCAAGAAGTCTTGAATGTTACACTGCAAAGCACTAGCTTATATTAGGAGACTTACCCTAATTCTTAAATAGGAAAAACAATCACAAGCCTACTTTTTTAACAAAATGATGATCTAGTCTAGAAACAAGAACCCCAATTACTATAATTAGAGTTCCAGTAGATCAAGCCCACAATTGCAATAATATACTTTTTGTTACTGTATGAGATGGGGGTCAATTCAATGAGCACAAAGTATCTGCAAACAGAATCTTCACAGCATTAACAAAAAGAAGGATGTGTTAGGCTTGAAATGGAAGTTCAGGCAATTTTAGGATGAAATTTTGTCCTTCCATTGTCAGAATTTTTCAGGGATATCTTTCTTCCCTAGAAAGGGCAATACACTACTAAAACTTTTGTTATATGAAGAGAATGAGGAATGCATGAAAATGCACCAAAAGTTAGAAGCCAGGTCAAAATATAAGAGTAGAAATGAAATCACAAAATATGAATCAATAATAGAAGCAAATTTTCCAAGTGAGCAAGCAAATTACTTTTTTGGAATAGCCTTCTCATCAGATTTATAACTCCAATCAATTCCTTTTAGTGCAGCCTTCTCAAGAGGATCACCAACCTACAAGCATTTGCAGAACTAAGAGTAACTTACAATTGAAAAATACACACGACTTTAACCAAAATCCTAAAAAGTAATATAGATGACATTAAGGAGAATCCAACACGGGGCACTCAAAGACATTTAATGTGCTTGCTCCAGGAGATACTCTGCATTCCAGTTAGCATTCCACAAACTAAATAACCTCTTTGTAACAATGGAAAGAACTGCCCCCATAAATTAAATAAGCTAAACACAAATTAGACATTTGACAGGAAATACTAGTTTATTATAACCTCCAATCATAACATAAGCTTTGCTTGATAAATTCACATACCAGCTTGTTGTCTACAAACACCAAGGCATGACAAGAAGCCAGAATCTCAACTGTGCGGGGAGGAACTTTAGTCGTATCAGATTCTAATTCTGAATTGTCATTTAACCCAACGACTCCAGAGAACTCCTAGAAAGGCACAATGAGAAATGAATTCATCAAATGGGAATAAACATTACAGAAAACCACTTGCTCTGTTAGTAGCATACCATATCATCTGACGTCAACGTTCCAGTTTTATCGAAACAACATATGTCAACCTGTGGAAATAAACAGCAGGGAGCACTGAAATCAATATCATGCATCAATGAATACAAAATCTAGCCAAAACAAAGAATAGGAGAAGTGTAAGAAAAGAAAATATAGCTACAATATATCTTCTTTAACTATTTCATGCAAAATTGTCAGACCTTTATCCCAAAGAAAGAATGGACCACACAAACCTTTCCAGCAAATGGGATTCGAAAAGGCTCAGTGCAAAATATTCCACGTCGTGCAAGGGCAATTAAAGATGTATTGACAGCTATTGATAATTCCATTGGTAGCTCTGGGGGAATCACAGAAGTAATAATAAGAGAACAACTAAGGAAGAGCTTGTATTTGCTTCGTGTAGGATCTTCCAGCCCCTACATGTAAAAATCACATTAATATCATATACCTACCAATCATGAAAGCCTTATAGTGCTTCCACAACCTCAAGAAGAATAAATTTACCTTTTTAAGTACATAACCAGCAGCAATTATTGCAAATACAACAAGAAATAAGATAAAGAGGCCACTTTCCCAGCTGTTAGCAGTAACCTACAGCACATAATTGAAAATAAAATACTAAAAGATAAATACAAGATGGACATAAATAAACCAAAAACTTAAAGTATAATTGAGAAAGAACCGATAAGAAATTACCCTCTCTGTAGAAAACAAAATTGTCCTCATAAGCTTTCCTTGACTTGTTTCAAACCCAGTGCGCAAAACTACAGCCAAGCAACCACCATCCGGAGTTCTTAAAGGGAAGCTCTGGCTCCAATTAGAAATATAGAAATATAAATGGAAGGAATGAAGATGAGATGTGTTAATAACTAAATTTTGGTAGAACCTACCTTATCAGCTGTGTGCTGCAGTATTTTAGTCCCACCAAACAAAATATGGTTCTTGTCATGCCTGGCAGATAGCTTCTCCTCAATACCCCTACCTGCTATAGAAACCTAGAAAAAAGGTTTTACAGTTTACCTCATATAAACTGTTACTGGAAAACTGTTACTGAATAAGAATTTCTTTAGTCAACTTCTATGAGAGACTTAATGTGCTATATGAAGTGCAACATATATACAAACCAAATTGATCTAAAATAAAATCGAAAGCTATAGGGAAAGAATTTAAAGGCAAAAGCAGAAGTAAGCTCAGAAAATACAAAATTTTCAAGTCAAATTTATAAGATTGCAATACTAACCACAAAGAGAAGTAAACTTGGAAAATACAAAATTTTCAAGTCAAACTTATAAGATTGTAATACTAACCATGAAGAGAAATATAGTTAGTTCTACGACAGAAACTTTTTATTCAATGACTGAACACCCACAACAAAGATCTTATACATCTAAACATCAAATACCAGATGCCTAGGGATCAATGTTGAACATTAAAATAGGAAACAAGAAAGGAATTATTAAGAAGAGATCCACCTTCCATTGGGGAGTAGACTCGCCCGTGAGAATGGCTTCATTCACAATAACACATCCAGATAGTATAAGCATGTCTGCTGGAACAGATTTATCTTCTTCATTTTGACCAGATGGACGACCAACGGAGACAACATCCCCAGGCAATAGATCAGTTCCAGATAGTTTCACCCACCTGCAGCTCCCAAAGTTTGAATGATAAATATATTACTCTGAAAAAACTTAAAAGTAGTATATAGTAGTAGTGGTAGTAATAACAAAATCACACACATGCTATATAAAAAAAAATAAGCTGATGTTTACAGAAACATACTTCCCACATCGATGAACCATTAGAGTCTGGCTGTCCACTCTGACACGTCTCAACTCACTTAAAGTCTTCAACCGACTTTTTGCCATTGTTGACTCAAACATGAACAGCATGAATAAGGTGAACAAACTGTAATACCAATACTCATCGAGACACCAAAGACCAACACAGAAGACCTACAAAAACAAGATAAAAAAGCAACAAAAATGAAACTTGGTCATCAAGGAAAGAAATACTCAATGAGGACATTCTGAACAAAGAGAAAACCTGAAAGACAAAAAAGGGCTCCATGCAATGCTCTTTCATTAATTTCTGAAAAGTAGGTTGTGGATATTCAAATCTGCAGTATATAAACACATCCATGTGAACATGAAACATTCGTATTATTATAAAATATTAGAACATAACCCAGATTGTCATATTCTGTTAATGTAGTCCAGAAATCATAAGTTCACAACTGATATGTCTGAAGAATCATATAAATTGAAGGGGGGAAAGAATTGTCCTCTGTAAATTAATTTAGGTAATAAACTAATAATAAAAACAAAATTGAAACAGTAGAGCAGGGGAATATTGGCACTCCAAAGAATCCAACAGAAAAAACATTAATCCATTGCTAAGGACAGTAGGCTACTATCAAAAGGTTACTTGAAATGGTCATATATATCCAAATCAAGTCAAATCAAAACAAACTAAAAGGCTAGAGTGAAAGTTATAATAATAGCTACATACACATTGCGTCCCCATTTTTCAGTTGCAGCAAAAACTTTAGCATCAGAGCCATGGCCGGTACATTTTAGGTAATAGCCAAATGTTTCCTTGGTAGGATATGGAAGCTTGCAAAAGGTATCCTCTTCCTTCGAATAGATGAAGCACTGCTTCCTGAAATCAAAGTGAATCTCATCTACATCTTTCGCAGATGAAGAACTTGCTACCTATGCAATTAATTAAAAAAGGTAAGAACCCAAAGTGGAGGGGAAGGACGGGCAAAGTAGGAGCACTGGAACAAAAAACTGAATCGCACAATTCATATTAATTAAAAGAGTTGAAAAGGGAAGAAAGACTTCAGGTCAAATTAAGGGGGAGAAGAGAGGCAAGCAGGGAGGCAATAATTAAATCACGCAGATTACACAAACAAAATTCCCAAAAGGAAAAACTTATAATGCGAAACCAATTCTAGCATAAATATTTTATATAAAACCAAAATCATGCATCTGGTTCTGCATAAAAGAGGAAACCATATACTCCTGTTATTACTAATAATACTAATACAACTATTTTCCCATTGAAATGCACAATTTGCTATTCAACTTGCATAATAACAAATAAAAAACAAGAAACAAAAGTAAACTCGACAATATTTGCATAATTAAAAGGAAAACATATAAAAGAAATAAGAGAGAGAGAGAGAGAGAAACTTGCCTGCTTACGAATATGAAGTGGCACTACCTCTTTTGAACCACAAAACTTAGCCGGAGTAATTTTGCAGACATCAGCATGGCGAATAGTATCAACCTGCTCGCACCATTGTATTCAAAAGTTAAAAAATAAATAAGTAAATCAATAATAGAACTTTACCATTCCGGTATTGCAATAGAATCTTTATTACCTTGCTATATTGAACAAAGCACTTAAAATCCACGGACCAAGCCGTGAAAAGCAAGACCAATATGTGAGTGACAA
The DNA here is from genome assembly GCA_035048815.1 of Abelmoschus esculentus. Classification (NCBI taxonomy): domain Eukaryota; kingdom Viridiplantae; phylum Streptophyta; class Magnoliopsida; order Malvales; family Malvaceae; genus Abelmoschus; species Abelmoschus esculentus. The sequence continues at coordinate 18,359,667 of JAUCBN010000017.1, read as the reverse complement.
CAAGACCGCCAAAGACAATGGCTGCATCAACGAAATCTATGCTAGGAACTACCATAGTCAACCAAAGGAAATATAGCATTGCGAAAGGCCAAACGTCTAATCGCCATGCTGTGTGTTTCTTTCTAAACAAATCGACTTTGTCCACTACTTTCCCGCCAACATGGAACCTTGACATCTCAAATCCACCGCCCTGTTTGTTGACCGATAAAGTGAATGCAATGAATGACGAGGAAAAGAAAGGATTAGAAAGTGAAGAAAACTGATCAATTTGGGAATCCTTCAAGTGATTGTAAATCCGAAAACACGATTGAAGGAAAATTGCTAGAAAGGAATTCGTAAATTTACCTGAGACAGAGAGATCTGAAACCCTAAAATCAAAACGAATAAAAGTTGAAAATGAGACCGGAAAAAGGGAAAATGAGACTACCGCTTTGGAACAAATATAATATAAAGTTAATGAATCAATTAGTCTTAAATTAAATTTAGGATAAATTACTTAAATGGACACTTGATTACGCGGTTAGTTTCAATATGATTATTATATTTTTAATTATATTATTTTAACCGTATAATTATTTATGTGATATCAATCAAGTCACTTACTGTTAAAACTTAATGAAAAAAAGTTAATAAAATGTATATAATTCAACAAATGATCCCATTATTTATATATTCTATCAATTTAGTTTTATTTAAGTGGTTAAATGATGAATTTACTAAAATTAATAGGGAATAAATGTGTAAAATCTTATAAATTTTTATTAATAATCACGTCACCCTCCTGTTAGATTTTAAAAATATGTAGCTTAATTGAGACCACTTAAAGAGTTATATGATCGAACTGTTAATTAAAAATATGATTATCATATAAAACTAATCTTAAATTAAATGATCATTTAAATGGTTTACCCTTAAATTTATTAAAATGAAATAAATTCTAAAAAAATAATATATTAAGCATGTAATAATTTAACACTCGACTTGTAAATGACAATATTCCAACCACTCATATACTGTACATCAATATACAATTATATTATTAATAGTTTAAATATTAGTCAATTGCACGTTTATTAATATAAAGCAATAACTAATAACATATTTTTATCTATAAATCAAATAACTTAACTCGAAATGGAAGGGTGGTTGCTTTTTACCTGAAATCAATATACTTAAACTATACAATAATAATAAATTTATTTGACTAAGTAATAAATAATGCAAAATAGAGTGAGATTATTAATTTGTATATAAATAAAATTCATTTTACCTTGTATATTTTTTTAATCAATTACGGTGGATATAAATAGTATCTATTCTATAATATATTCTCAACCATTAAATATTGACCCTTTTAATTATCGTGCCGTAAATATCGATACTCGAATCAGTAACCTTTAAAAACAACTGTTCTCTTAACCAACTCTATCGGATCAAGAAACTACATGAACAACTTGAGCAAACTACTATATTATCATACATAGATGTATAAAGAAAACTTACCCTTAAAACTATGAACACCAAAAGCAAAAAGAAAGAAGCCTTTTCATCTTAACCATTGATTTGTCATCCATGTTGCATGCATAAAAGTCATGACTCATGAATGATGCAGGGAAGGAGGAAAAGAAAACAGAGAAGTTCAAATTAGATTCAAATTTTCATAAAATGTACTGCTCACAATTATTCATATGCATATAGGATAACACAGCCAACATCATGTAAGAGACAAGCCTCAAACATACCACCATGCAGTTTCGACGGATAGGTAACGACGTACATAGTTAAACCAAGATCCGGGTGGATACAAAACGAAGCAACTTAATCAGACAGGGCTTAGCAATTGATAAAGCTGGGGCTTGGGTTCGGAGTTCATGCCGATGATGATGACCAGAGGAATGAAACCATAGTGTGTTACCACTTTAGCTTTCTTCATAGCCCATGTGCTCCACTCTTTCAGGCACTGTGAAGCTGATTTCTCATCCGAGCCCTTAGACCCCTTCCCTCCTTTGCCTTTCATCTTCAGCGAAACTCTAGATGCCATTCGAAAAGTTTGATTCGTTTTTCCTCAACTCTTCAAGATTTGTTAGGATAAACCTATTACATTATAAGAACAAAGAAGGAACTAGTTCAGCAATTTTAGAAAATGCTCACTAAACAAAAGCTGCAAAAAAGTACTAGATGTTATCTAGAAATATGAAAAACAAGAAAACCAATTATTTTACTCTTATTGTTATCCATTGAACTTGTTTTAAAACAAGGAGTTCTCATGTGATGCAGCTTGAGGCTAAAATGTGCCGTAACCGAAATTCTTATAAGAATTTGGTATCAATTTTTCCGTATACACAGAATTTCTTAAAGTTTAAAATTTTCGACAATGTAAGAATTTCGGCATATAACGAAAACTTGATACCGAAATTATTGCAATTTTTATAAGAATTTCGGTTGAGACTCTTTGTAACCTCATTTTAAGGCCACTCCCATTAGAAAAACCCTAAACCAAGCATCCGGGAACAAATAAACTGAATTGGGCAAGCATGGAAGGTACTGGCTGAAGCCAATAAAAAACATGCAAAATTTCATTATGATATCCAAACCCTACCCGAAATAGATAGAAAACTAGAACATAAATCCATGATCCCCATTGATTCTCAATTAAAGCCGACTTATTTCAAACAAAAAGAAAAGAAAAATGCACTTTAATCATGATTAACAACAATAAACAAGTTTCAACATTAAAAAACACAGAATAAGATATAGATCAATCAAACACCCATAGGCCATATTCAAAAAAATCGAGAAAACAAGAAGAACGCTAAAGGATAAGTTTTAGATCAGATTCGCATACAAAACACAAATAAAAGAAAAGGAAAGAATTGTAATTAAACAAATCAAATTCTGTTCACGATAGCTTCACCAGATTCCCATTTTTGTTACTTGCAACTCTAATCATAGCTAATTTCTTCTCAAATATAAAGTGAAAACAATAATAGTTTTGAAATATGCAACAAAAAAAAACATAAAAGGAAAACAAGCCTCGCAAATTAGCAGAAAGTGATACGAGGAGCTAATTTCATGATTATAAAAATGGAAACGCGTGATCACGATAAATCAACGGACCTCTAAGAACCCAAAGAAGAATGCGTTTCTTGAGGATTCGTGAGGAGAAGGAAACGTCTTAAGAGATGGAACTGTGGCTGGGCTGGGAGGAATGAGGGCTGAAAAAGTGAAGGGACTAAAATTTGTTAGGGTTCAGTTGTATTATTACTTTATTAGCCTCGTAAATTTGGAATGGGTTAATATCTATTTTGCACATGAATTTGGTCAATATTCAATTTGGTACTAAAACTTTTTTATTCCAATTAGGTGCATGTATACGATCTCAAGGTTTTTATTCGAATATATATTTTTAATTAAAACCTCGTCTCATAATAAATATTAGTTAAATTTTTTGGATATAAGACACGTTACCTTATAATGGAAGATTTATAAAAATTATAGTAATTTGATAACGTCACTTAGAGGTGGTATCTTTTTAACTGAACCGCAAATCAATCAGTGGACCATATACACATTTCATCTTATATCGTAATTTGACGATTCAAATTTCGTAATTTGTCTCAAAACACCCATACAAATAAAATTTTTATTAAAATTTAAATTTTATTAATAATTTTTTTAAAAAAAAAATCAATAAATGACATTTTTAAATTATTATAATTTTATAGTAATTTATTATTCAGCTATACAATGACAACAATAATATTTGTTTTAGTGTATATTCTTGATCATCGGACATCGCTCAAATATTATTGGTGTTGGAACCCGTAATTTTTAGGAACAACAATCGTTCTTTTAACCACCGAAGCTAGATGACTTGTGTAAAAAAAAAATAAATGAAAAAATAAATAATTAAATATTTTTAATAAATTTTTAATTATAAGATAATGTACATTATATTCTAAAATCGGTGGTTAAACTAAAAAATAAATAAACACACCAACACGTGCCCGCGAAGCTCGACCCAAAGAGCGCGTAAATCCTTGGATTTCATCGTCAACCCTACCACGCCTCAGCACTTCAACTCATCCACTTACCTTTTTCCTCCTCTTTCTTTGCATTTCTCTCTTCCAATCCAGACCGCATTCCTTTTGTCCCTCTGTCTCTTCAATAGTAAATGGCGTCTTCACTCTCAACAACACCCTCCGTTTCCTTCTCTTCCGTCGTTAAAACCGCCTCCTCCTCGCCTCATCTTCCGCTCTCCAAGCTCTCTTCTCGCGTCTCTTACAGGCCAAACCTCCGATTCTTCTCCAAGGTAACCGACTTACTCTGGATTTTCTCTCCACCTCATTCTTTGATTAGAATTATTCTCTTTTGCTTTCATGTTTAGGTTTGTGAGAATTAGAGTGTAATCTCCATTGTTTGATCTATGTTGAGCTTCATTTTTGCTGATAAAACAACTAGCAGACCGAGAGATGATTGTTTTTCTTCGCATTTAATTGTTCTAGCTTTTAGAAAAAGAGTTAGACGCTGTTTTATTTGCCCAATACCCTCATAATTTAGGCTCTGGTTGTTATTGTTTGATATGAAGATAACTTTGATGGATCACAGATTAGATTTTTAACTGTTTTGAATTGCAAATTTTCTATATGGATGTAGCAGTTTAGCAAATATTGATTTTCTCTTACCAGCTTTTGGGAAAGTAAAAACAAATATCAGTAACGAAGTAACGAACAGAAAAGATAGAATGATTGTATTTTTGAGTTTGTATTTAAATAGATATTTTTTAATTGCTTATTTTCCCGTTACCGAAATAAAAGTAGTTTTGTCCGATAAGAGAAAATATTACATGAACTCTTTCAATCATATAAGATATGATTTCAACCAACTAATTTAATTTATATCATATTTTTTTTATATCATGTTCATAGGCATTGTCCAAATAATCCACTATAAAACATTTGATTTAAAATAAAATATTATTAAAGATTTCTTTTGTCGTCTTTCTCTTTATTCTATAAAATTTTTATTAATCAATTTTTTTAAACCCTCAAACCATAAACCCTAACCTTAATCCCAAAACCACAAAACCCTAACCATAAACCTTAAATCCTAAATCTTAATTTTAAACTGTAATCCTAAACCCTAACCCTAAACATTAAATCTAAACTCTAACCTTAACCCTAACCAAAGACCCTAACACTAACCATATAACCTAACCCTAAACACTAATCATAACCTAACCTTAAACCTAAATCTAAACCTAAACCCTAACCTTAAACCTTAACCCTAAACCCTAATCATAACCTGACTGTAAACCATAATCCTAAACCCTGACCTTAACCCAAAATCTAACCTTAAGCCCTAATCATAACCCTAATTCCTAACCCTAACCCTAACCCTAACCCTAAACCATAACCACTAACCATTAACCCTAAATCCTAAACCTTAAACCTAACACTAACCCTAAACCATAAACCTTAAACCCAACCCTAACACTAACCTTAAACCTAAACCCTAACCATAATTCTTAACCCTAAACCTAAACCCTAATCCTAACCCTAGTTTCTAACCTTAACTCTAAACCCCAAACCATAACACTAAACTTCAAATCCTAAACCCTAAACATTAACCCTTAGACCTAAACCTTAAACCCTAACTCTAAACTCTAACCTTAAACCCAACCCTAAACTCTAAACCCTAACCTTAAACCCAAATCCTAAACACTAACCCTAAACATTAACCATAACCCTAAACTCAAACTTTAAACCCTAAATCTAAACTTAAACCCTAAACCCCAAACCCTAAACCCCAAATCTATAAATAAGAATGAAGAAATTGATTAAAGAAAATTTTAAAAAATAAAGAGAAAGACAACACAATAAATCTTTGGTAATATTTTTTTTTTAAATCAAATGCATTTAAGTGAATGATTTGGACAATGGTTATATGTGAATATAATATGAAAACAATATATAATGTGTATTAATTTAATTAGTTAGGATCATATCCTAGGTGGTGGAAAGGTTCATATAATATTTTTTCGTGCAATAATCTAGGAGTGGATAGGAGAATAAGGAGAGCAGAAAGCTTTTAGTTCCCTTTTCTGATTTTGTATTCTTACCACAAAAAATAATACTAGCTTTCTGTCGCAGCATGGTATGGTTTGGCCTTTCTGTTTTGTGAAAGAGTTAACTGTATTATTGGATTTATATATCGCCTTTTAGATTCTCATTATACTTCCATTAGCTTAGTTGACTAAGCTAATAAGCTTAAGTTGGTCTTTTTCGGAATGGCATTCTACAGATGCATTTACCTGAGATTTTTTGCGGTATAGTACACAGGCCTATGTGAAATCTGTCTCAGAAACACAAGATCGTAGATTCATACCATTCTTATTTATACTGACATAAGCATTTCCTTTCCTTGTAACTTTATGTTTTACTGTCGTGTGCATTTTTGCTCCTATTTTTCGATGTTGGACTAAAATTTTACTGTTCGCTGCACTGCAGAGTTTGCAGATCGGTCAGAACTGTTCTGTAGTGGTGAAATCCCAATTGAATGAGGTAAGATTCTTTAAATGATTTTGGCTAGAGGATCTGTTTTCAAATTTTCCTCCCTTCCTAGACATGCTTTTGGGATCATCTGTTGCCTTCAAGGTTGAGGTAGATGGGTCATCAAATGCTTCTACTACCCCTCCAGTCGAATCGATCTCAGAGTTCCTTAATCAAGTTTCAAGTCTAGTCAAGTATGCTTATCTTTGATAGGTTATGTACTCTTTCTCATTCCCCCTAAGTTTAATAAATTTGATGTTTTTTTATCTGTTTTCTTCTAGGCTTGTTGATTCAAGAGATATTGCGGAGTTGCAGCTGAAACAACTTGACTGTGAACTGATAATCAGAAAAAATGTGGCCTTGCCCCAACCACCCTCTGCAGCTCCTGTTACTATGATGCAGGCATCCCCTCTACCCCCAGTATTGCCCCCAACCCAAACGTCCCCTGCCCCTGCCCCTGCCCCTGCCCCTGCTGCTGCAACTCCAGCACCTTCTCCAGCTGCTCCCAAGTCTGCCAAATCTTTGCTTCCACCTCTTAAATGTCCTATGGCTGGTACGTTCTACAGAAGTCCTGCTCCTGGTGAACCACCATTTGTGAAGGTGATCCATACATGTTGGTTTTATTGGATTTTCATGGCACTGTCATTATGTTTATCCTACAATTGCTTCTCTGTCTCTTGGGGCTTATGCAAAAAGGCTTTCTCCATAGGTTGGAGACAAAGTGCAGAAGGGTCAAGTCATATGCATCATTGAGGCAATGAAGTTGATGAATGAAATAGAAGTAAGTTCTTATCCATTTGTTTGGGAAAAAAATTACTGTTTTTAGTTATACGAATATTAAAATTTTATGACATTTTATTTTCCCGATATAATCTTAGAACTTCTGTATCCCAAATCTAAATTAAAATTGACTGATGTAAGTCTGAACATTGAATCATCTATCCTAGAGTAAGTTTGAGATCAAGTTTGAAGCTCTTGGAGTCATGAGTGTGTTTTAATTTATGTTTTGAGTGCTCAAAAAAATGCACAGGAATTTGAATACAAATATCTTTATGAAGGTGACTTGCTAATGATTTGGCATATAAGTTGTTAGGGCAGCTAATCTAGGATTTTGAACGAATATCGTTTCCCGTTAAGTGCTCTCTTTTGATTAATCTTAACTGTGGCTTTTGTGGCTAATAAAATTAGGTGGTTGCAGCCCTGAAAGTTTTCTAGTGCTTTTGGATGACAAAGCTGGGATAATGAAAAGAGAATATCAACTAATTTCTACGTTTATACCATCTAGTTTCTCCCTTGCAAGTTGACTTATCTCACATCAAGATATTCCAAATAGGAATCATTTTTGGTATACAAAAACCTGTTTGATCAAATGTAGAGAACTGGTAACAGGAAGATTGCAGTACATGGGTGATAAAATGTAGAGTTGCCTAGAATATCTTAAGATACCTTGAAATTATTAGAACTTTATTGTTTAGGAGAAAATGTCCAATCTTATATAAACTGTGAGAAAGTATGTTTTAGATGCATTCATGTGGTTAAAGTGTAATCTAGTTGTTTTTCCATTTCTTGGTTCCACAGTCATGCTTCCTCGATCACACTTTAACCTTAAAGAGACTTGATATTAAATTTCCTAACCATAAATGAAAATTTGTTGTTTCCTCAGGCTGATCAATCGGGAACCATAGTTGAGATCGTTGCAGAAGATGGCAAAGCAGTTAGTGTTGACACAGTGAGTATTCCTTTACGACCTTGATTCAAATTCTATACATGTATGGTTGGATGTATCGAATTGTAGATTTTAAGTAACTTCGACTTTTATAACGGTTTTCGACAATCGTGTTTGTCATCTTTACAGCCTCTGTTCGTGATTGAACCTTGAAACTCGATTCTCGAGTCAGCATTTCAAAGCCAAACTAGGAAGCACAGGCAGACTGGTTTTCTGGTAATGTTTTTCTTCTTATTTTCTGGTACTGTTGTGAGTTTCTTGAAAAATTTTCTCTTTTTTTAAAGTTCATTAACTCAGGACTCAGGAGTAACAGATTCAGTGAATCTTCCTTTGTAGTGTGGTCGTGCTTATTCTGTACTTTCAAGTTTTATAGCTATGGTGAATAGTCTGTTATAGATGAACCAAGAGTTTTTCTTTGTAAACTAAAATCCTATATGTTTGGGTAGAATTTATTGCAGTTTTGTTCATTGGATCTGAATAAATGATATTTAATTATATATAAAAATATTTTTATAACATTTTATGTTATAATTTAGTTAAAATATTTATATAAAAAGATGTTACAAAAGTATATAGAAAGTCTGCACTGCAGGAGCTTATAGAGAGTCCATCCTGACCTAGGTTTAACCATTGCCGTTAGTTGTTAGAAGTTAAAACCATCAGGAACCGCACATAACAAATATTTTGTCCTATTTAAATCTAACCTAAAAATAAATATCTTAGATTTATACATGATTCAATTTAAAAACAAATATTTTGAATTTGATCTTAACCCGATATAATCTGAAAAAATAAATTTTAAAAATTTAATTATAAAAAATATAAAGAAATTAATAAAAAATATAATTTTAATGATTAAATTATATAAAAAAATTTAAGACCTTATTATAATATATATAAGTGGTTTTATTTTAAAATCCTTAAAAGTTAAAGGAAAAAAAATACTATTAATCTAGGGTCGAATCATGTGAAATATTTTTTACCCTAAATCTAAACTTAATTCAACCTAACTTTATCTTTAAAAATTTAACCTAATTCGAGCTCAATTTTTAATAAAAATCTGATTCGATCATATTAAATAGAATATTCATTCTTATATATTTATATTTTTAATCATTTGATAAGATAAAATACAGAAAAAATTAATTAATTTAAAATTATTAAAATAAATGTCATTCAACTTTTTTATTAAATTCGTCTTTGTCCGATAATTAATCGTTGATGTATTATATAAAAGAATAAGGTAAACTATTCTAGTGACCATCCAACTAATTGAGGATATCTATTTTGATCACGCAACTAAAGAACTCGTCAATCAGGTCACCCAACTTTAAAACCTTATCTATTTGAGTCACTGTCGTTAAAATCTTAACGGAAAAATTAACGGTGGTAACATGTTTGTTAACTAAAATTTGTAAAATTACACATTTAACTTTTTTGTTAGGATTTCAACGGCGGTGACTCAAACATATAAAATTTTAAAATTGAGTGACTTAATTGATAAATTCTTTAATTAAGTGACTAAAATAAATATCCCTAATTAATTGGATAGTGACTAAAATAGCTTATCCAAAAGAATATTAGTAACATTTTTGAAAAATTTCTGTTTACCATGGACGGTAGTAATTTGGAGGAAAAAATTTCCACGCGAGAAAAAAGCTCGTATTAGGCGCGTGCTTAACATCTCCACGAAACAGCCCGATAAAATCCAAACCCTAGGAAAATAACCGTTCCCGGTAGTTTCCGTTCTCCTTCAACCTTAAATCAATCGAAGCATCGACAGCAACCGAAGAAGCACAACCAATTTACTTTTGTTTGGGGGAAAACAGAGGGAGGAAATAAACTCTAACCATGGGAATTTCAATTTTCTCTCCTTTTCCCACTATTTTCCTGATTTTCTTTCTTAATTTTCTCACCGCCCAATCAGCATCCCCTCCTTCAATCTACGACTATTTGAAACACAACGGCCTCCCTGTGGGTATTTTCCCAAAAGGAGTAACAGATTTTTCAGTTGATCCAGAGACGAACCGTTTCCGTGTGAACCTAACCCAACCCTGCAACTCCGACTCCGAGATACAATTCCATTACGATTTCAACATCACCGGAATCTTATCGTTCGGGAAGATCGCGAATTTGTCCGGTATGTCCCAGCAGGAGCTGTTCCTATGGTTTCCCGTCATTGGCATACGCGTCGATGATCCAACCTCCGGTTTGATCAATTTTGATGTCGGCGTCGTTGACAAACAACTCTCGCTGTCGTTGTTCGAGACTCCCCTTGATTGCACCGCTGTTGATCCTAATGATTCCTTCACGAATTATCAGGTTGATTCTACTTAAAAACTTATCTTGTTCATTTTTAATGTACAATTAAGAGGCTAGGGACTGCTCAAATTCATTTTATGGTACAAAAAAAGTTCATAGCCTACGGAAGGGGATGCGGATTCTAGGATACACAATATGAACCAATGAGGCTAAGCTTCAATTTCATGTTAATCTGGTTTTATAAATCTAGGATTCTAGTTTTGGTTCTTAGACATGATTGAAGTATGGTCATTTTCTTTCCCTGGAAAAGTGTTTTTATGTCCGAGCTTGAAGATATCCTGGTTCCCAAGTTCTTATAATTTCTGCAATTTGATTTTCTTGAAAAGTTTAATGCTTGCAACAAATCTTAATTTGGTTTTGGTTTTAGTTCCTATCTAATTGTGTTGAAATCCCGTATATTTCTGGAGTTTCTTGTTTCCTGGATTCTGATTAGTGAGAATAATGCTTTCATTGTTACTATTTCTTTATGGAATGATTCTTGTTTCTGGATTCATCAAAATCGTATTACTCATATTGTTTGAGGATCAATACTGAACATATATGCAATTCTTTTTATGCTGCATATAAACTGAATTTTATTCGGAGCTGGAATTCGATTTTCTGAAATGTGCATTCACATACACATGCACACATGTTAAAAAAAATTCCTGATGAACATAGTTTGTTAGGCATGATTCATAAAATGTTAAAAAAAATAAACATTTCACGTTATTTTTGTGTATATGGCATCAAATTGTGCAATGTGATTTGATAATTTCCTAATTGAGCATGCAAGTTTCATTTTCTCTCTCAAGATAATAAGATGGATTGTATTGTCTTTGCTCTGTATGGTACACTATTGCTATAATCCAGACAGCATTCGAGTTACATGGTACTGAAGCTGCGGAAGAGCACGAGCTGAGGGCCACATCATAGATTCTGGAGGCAGAGATAGTATACTAAAGTCTCGAGGTTGTTGATACACGTGTGTTTCTGTTATCGTATAAAGATTCTGTTTAAGAGTATATTTTGATGGGTCATTGGCTTCCGGTTGTGTGTGCATGCTCTCTATGTTGTTCTGGTTATTCTATCTAATACATCTGTGATAGTAAGAATAACATTTTTGGCGACTCCAAATGGTGAACAACCACCTGAGTCTTGTATTCATGAGTGGAAGTTGGCTGAGGCCTGAGGGGTATTTGTTTGGCTTAGTTAATATTCTAGAAATTGCTGTTGCTTATTGTAATGGAATCACTGGACATACAAATGTACTAAGGTTGTGCTCTGTAAATGGAAGTAACTCTTTGTACTCATTTTCTTCTTATAGCTTTGGACATGTACTGATTTCTAAGATAAAGGCAGCAGCCTTCAGTTCATGTGGCTCACTGTATAGCTATTCATCTAAACCACTTCTCTACGCTAATCACAAAATCAGAGATGGAAGGAGGAATCAACAGATGATGATGGAAAATCCAAGAGTAGTGAACACGATGAATGGAGCCGTAGGATATAATGCTGCCTTGGCCTTGGCCTTTGCCGGTAGATTTTCCTCAGCTGCCGATGGGTATGGTTATGTGAGGACATTCCGAGTTTGTACCTTCCACGCAACACCAACGCCTTCATCGGAGGCTAGCTGGAATAGCCAGACTGGTCTGTTGTCAAATCCTACCGGTGCTATTGCAGCCAGCTTCTATGACCACAAGGGTCTGGTAAAAAACGATGGCTTTGGCGATCATGCTGCCCCTGCTCGGGGAAGAAGTCGGTTCAAGTCGAGCCCAAAGCCAAGGCCAATAACCAAAATCACCCCACGTTTAAAATGGCAGTGAATAGGAATTATAGGTCTGTTTGACACGTAAGCCCTGGATAGCATATCCTGTGGAACATTCTCTTAGAGGCATGGACAAAAATACTCCTCTTCAGACACTGTTCAACAAGTCTTATATCGTCTTTTCACTTCCCAAAACGAAATCTTCTTCACCTCTCAATGTCACCTCCTCTCCCCTAATCCTCCACCTCTCATTCTTCCCACAAACATTTCCCAATCTGACAAAAATATCCCAACACTTTCCGCACGAGTTTATATTTCGCAAGGGTGAAATAGTATTTACACACCAACAATGATAAAAATAATCTCCATTTTTTTATAATTCAGTCACTTCCTTCTTAGTTCTTTCCCACTCTGTAAGTCCACCGAATTGATTTTCTTCTTAATTTTTTATTTTTATTTTCTAAGAAATGTCACTCCTTCAATCTACCGTTTCTACTCCGTCAACTGTCCATTCTTCACCGCCACTGTCATGCGCGGCGGCAAACCCCGTCGTGGCCTCCTGTAGCTTTTCTTCCACTTCGAATTCCTTCTTCTCGTTAACATCGTCGTCGTTAAAGACCGTTACCTCCACTTCGAGCTCTAGGAATAATAAAAGAAAAGGCGCTATCGGAAAGGTGAGATCGAGCCTTGAAACGGCGGGAGCAACAGTGGGGAAGGTGACGGAGGTTACGAAGGACACGTTCTGGCCCATCGTTAACGCCGCCGAGGATAAAACCGTCGTCCTCGATATGTACACTCAATGGTACGTATATAAATTACATATACCCGTACTGTTGTTTCTACTTAAACGTAGTATATACGGTACGCTGACGTATTCTGTTAATTAGTTAGTTACAGTTAGTGTGATGTCAGGATTTTAGCTAAGGCCGAGTTTGGTGTTTGTTGATACTCTTGTTCCTAATTAAATTTAAACTTTCGGAAATTTATTTAGCGTAGTTAAAATGTTAACTTTTTTTTTGAAAAGTTCAGTTTGATCCTTTACCCAATGCTTCTATTAAAATGGACAAAATGTGTTTTATGTGAAGCTTTTAAGTTTGGTGTTTGTTGATACTCTTGTTCCTAATTAAATTTAAACCCACCGAATTATTGATCCAATTGAGATGTGCTTTTAATAAACCGAGTGAGCTTTAATTTAAGTTCTAATAACTATAGTTGTCAACCGGGTCGTCCGAGTTAGGTTATTTCATATCTAGTTTGTTCTAGATTTGATTCAAGTCGATTCTAATTTGGATTAAGCTTGACAGATTGAGTCTATGGTGAGTTTGTTCAAGTCGGTTCATTATTGTTTCAGGTTAATTTTGGATTGCATTAGATTTGTTAACTGTTAATACGTCTTGCTTTAACGTTTTAGGTGTGGTCCTTGCAAAATTATAGCTCCCAAGTATCAAGAATTGTCTGAGAAGTACCTTGATGTTGTCTTTCTAAAGCTTGATTGCAATCAAGAAAACAAGGTAATTCCTTTGATTATTTCCAGACTCGCTAGTTAGCTCAACTATGTCAGCATTTGTTAACTACTTATATGTGGGTTTTGTTAATCAAGGAAAAATTATGAAACTATGTGATGATGATAGATTTGTGCAATGATTTTGGCAGCCATTGGCGAAGGAGCTTGGCATTAGGGTGGTTCCAACATTCAAGATACTGAAGCACAACAAGATAGTAAAGGAGGTGACAGGAGCCAAATTTGATGACTTAGTTGCAGCCATCGAGGCGGTTCGATCCAGCTAAGTTCATTTCAGTAACTGCAAAATATTAATTGTTCTACTTGTGTTTATGTATATGTATGGATACATTCCCAGTTCTTCAAATGGAGAGAGGGCACCGGTTGTATGTAACCTTAACCTGTTGCTTCTGATAATCTACTACATACACATTCTATTTCAGTTTATTGGGAGAGGTGTGATTGTGAACCCAGAAAATATGGCATTTTATTCCTGGATGTCCAGAGAGATTTAGACTTGATTTGTTATGTCAACAATTACAATAGAAATAAAAATATTTTTGCAACTGCAATTTAAATAGACTGTGGGAACTTATCTCTTCTGTAGCTCTTAGGAGAAGATACTTTCCCACTTACACCTTTGTTTTCGCTCAACTTTCTAACATAATTTGTCTTCTTCATTGATGTTCTCAAATTCGAACCTTCTTCACTTATTGTAGAAACCATGTACCATCCAATACAAGTGCACAATATTGCAGCTGACCTTCCAAAAAACACTAGGGACAACAAAATCAAGATTACAACTGCTGGGATGTAATGAGGTGATCTTCTCAGATTCAGTAACTTGTCAATCCATGAAAAGCTCTTCTTTTTCTCGGTTTTTCGATCCGATCCCGGTGGTGTTTGAAGCTTATCAGTCACTTCCGAAACATCCATTTGATGCTGATGATCGTTGGTAGTTCCTGATTTGATTTTGTCATCTTTCTTGTCCTTCAGCTTCACCACCAAAGGGACACAGTCGTTGGAGTTCTTGTACACAAATCGAACCATACCCTGAGTTCCCATTTGTGAGTAAATCTGTTGCCTCTTCTCTTCTAGTTCAGCCAGAAGTGCAGAGAACTGATCGAGTCCGCGCGTCGAATACGGGTTCTTGGCATCTCTTCTTCTCCTTGATTTTCTCGGTGTAGAAACAGGTTCGATCCAGAACTCATCGTCTCCTTCTTGATGACGTGAAGCTCCACAAACAAACTGATAAAACATGGTTTTGGGTGTAGAGTTTCAGGGTTTTTGAGGTTAAAAATTCATACAGGACTTAATAAAGGAGTTTGGTTCTGCCTGCATAGCTCCAGCCTAATAAGCCATGTTCATGGTTGGAAAGCAAGAAATCAATGAATAACAGAAGCTTCCACTTGACTTACAGCTGATGTTTGACTTCTGAAAAGCACATGCCACATGCCACATGCCACATGCCATGAATTTATTATTTCTTCTAGACTACGAATTGTGAAGAAAAAAGAGGCATGGATTCAATAGTTTAAAGACTTGATTAATTAATAAAGCCAAACCAACATGTTTCTTGGCCAAGGGGAAATATTTCTGGGCATTCAACCTGAAAATTGATTTTATATTTTCGACCCTTTTCTCATTGTCAAACTTGGGTTTCTTTTTCTAATTTAATAGTAAGTTAAAATTGGCATGAATACTATAATATATATAAACAAGTAAACAACGGTCATTTACAATTATTAAAGACATGTTCTAGATGCAATTGAGTTGTCAGGGTTAATGGTTAGTTAAATTTTTAATCATATTTTAAAAACTTAATTATTATTAGTAGTAATGAAACCATTATTTGAGGTTATGGATCAAAACATAAATATTTGGGAAAATGAGTTGCCTCACAAATGGAAAGGACAATGGCAGACCACAGTAGCAACAATATTTGGGAAGCAACTTTTCATCCCTCCATGGCCAATGTCTGTCATAAACCAAATGCCTGATCGAAGTTCGTTCCCAGACAGCCCTAGTGTGGAAGACTGATTCTGAACCAACACATTAGATGTGTTACTTGTCATAGCAGTCGACGACATATGCCCACGGCGGCCGCTGTTGAAACTGGAACCTCTAAAGCCTCTGTACACAAATAGAGAGATCAAGTTCAAATCTTTATACTGGTAAGTTTTTCCATATGAGATTAAGAGTTTCTGTCAACAATAAACAAACATAGAACTACAATCAAAACAATGACTTCCTAGAACAGGTAACACGGTATCTGATCAGCTTCATCAAGGACCAGATATTCAACTCTTCCCAATTTGAGATAATTGCTCTCTCTGAGGTCAATGATTCGACCAAACACAGTGTTCAAATACGATGCAGACTCGTTCATTTCTTTCTCAACTTGCTTGGCTAACTCCCGAGTAGGAGCCAGGATCAAAACTCTGGGAAGCCAACCAGATGTCCTAAAAAAGAGAAACCGAATGGGAAAAGATTAAGAAAAACATGAATATTGAAAACGGAAGAACTCAAGGTTTGCATTACAAGGTCTTTTACCGACGGGGACTTGTGCTTGGGGTAGGATCTTCACTGAGCTGTTTTATTTTGGGGATACCGAAGGCTAATGTCTTGCCGGTTCCAGTCTTTTGTACGTACACAATACCTCGAATCTAAGACCTACTCAAGCGGAACCAAACTACTTACTACTTGAACCAAACTAATATTAATGATAAAATTATTTAAATTTAATTTACTTAAATAACAACAATCAATTTTCCACCGTACGAATCGATGAATATTTTTTCCTTTATGCTTTTGATTACACGGTTAAGAATTAATTGTTTAGCGACGATTACCTTGCCGCGCAAGTTAAGCCCCCTCGTGGTAAGCTGCAGACTTACCTAATATTATATACCCTACATCTATATCTATATCCCCAGCCGGCAGAACCATGAGCTTAGCTTAGCTTAGGTGTTTGGTTTCGAACTAAACTTCTTTCCAGAGGGAATGATCCACCAAAACATAGGCATACAGATGCAGAATATTGCCACGACTTTAAAGCCTATCGACTTACCCGAGTGAGATGTTATAAATGCTAAGCACTGTTGACTTTCGACACAAAAGTCGATCTATTTCACAGTTGGCTGGGGCTGGCTCCTGCTTCCAAGCGAGCACATTTTAAATATCAACCAGAGCAGAACTTTGCCTGAGACCTTGGGTGTGGGTTACATGGCTCTGCTGGGCAATGAGAACGATCATGTTATGGCATCGTATGGGTATATGGAGCACAAGAACATGATGGTGATGATGGAGAAGAGACAGTTGTTCTTGAGGAGCTACCAGTTCTGCAGGAAGAGAACATTGACAGAGAGAATCAAGACCTCCCTGGTGGGGTTCAAACGGGTCCTGTGGTTCAGGCTAGGGTCTGATCGTAAACTCAGAAGGAAGGTCTTGTCCAGAATCCGATGCTCCTTCTTGTCTCGCAGGAGGAGATATGTTCGTTTCAGGAACAACCATTACAGACTCCATCTTAACCCGTTTTACTTATGGTAGGACAAGGACAGAACACGAGTTCTGGCGGATGTTCTCAGTTTGTAACATGACATGATCTGTTCTCAGTCTCTAGTTTTTTTCTTTCTTTTTTAAACTTCATTATTGATTTGTAACTATATTTTGAATTAAAAAATTTCATTTCCCCCGAATTTATTTGTGCTCTGCATGCCTCTTCTTCTCTCATCCTCATTCAAAGAACATACGTTATTGCGGACATAACGATCGCAGGAGGGGAAGGGAAGAACATCGGATCAGGAACAGAGCCGGAGATGGCCTTTCAAAAAGGTCAACCCCCCCTGATCCAAGTATGAACGAGAAGGTTTCAGCCCCATGGGGGATGTTGGATGCATGTGGCATTCTCATGTCATCGTTATCCACGCCCATTGGCCATTCCCTCCCCAGTTGCTTTTCCATGCCCATGGGATCAACCAAATCTGCACTTTATCCGCCAAGTTTCTTTTATTTATATTATCTACACGTGAAACTTGTAGTATGAAGTCTCTTTTCTTTTCTCATGGCATAGCAAGTAGCAAGTAGCAACTACCAGAACCGGACTGCCCGTGAGTATGAACAAGAAATAGATGGCTTTGAATTTTTTGGACAGTTGAAGCTCGGTTCATTGAGAGAAGTCCGCTAATGAATGCCAACATGGGTTTAGACTCCAGATCTTGTCTACTTTAATTATATTGAAAATCTTTCAGAGTTTATAGAGTAAAAAACACACCAAATAAAAACTCCTATAATGTGAAAACTAAACAGTTTACACAGCTAGAATTTGGGTGGAAATGTCTATTTTTTGTGATGTTTATTTTAGTGTCTTTGTCTTAAAATAATAGGTTTAGAAATTAGGGAGTATGGTTATAGTTTAAAGAATTAAAGGTAGTATATATTTTTAGAGCGGAAGGTTTAGGACGTGAAATTAAAATTGATTTGATATTCACACCGCCGACTACGTCTAAAGAAGTTTGAGCCTCAAAAATAGTAGAAATCTCAAGCTTCGCCTTTATAAATCTTTTAAAATTAAATTTTAAATCTTAACCCTAATTTTTATAGCATTAAACCCTAAGTCTTACCATCAAAAAATACACTATACTCATAATTTCTTAAACCCTAAATACAACCTTTAATATTGAATCCTAAACTCTAAATCCAATAATTTAAAATGGGACTTCAAAAGAGACACAATACAAGTGCAGATGATTTGCATCCAAAACAAGATTCATTCAAAAACATGGCTTCTGGGAGAAGGCATGTATCCATGAGAATACACAATTATTTAGTTGTACAGATCCGCTCTGCCTTTTTGTGTGAGTTGATTTGCAGAAAAGACACAATAGCAGCAAAATGCTAATTGAAATAGATTCGTTGTCTAACCTAACCGAACCTAAGTAATGAAATGTCTAAATCTGATCCAACATACAGCAGTCAGCATAGAATATGTTTTTTTTCTTTTTCTCATGCTATGAATCTCTTTTATTTACTTGGGCATCATACAAATGGCTTGGTAGAAAAAAAAATATTATTAGATAGATTTGGCTTACCATGTCGTCTTTCTTTGGTCATGGATTTACTACACGGAGGGATGTATACCAAATGTGCACCCTCTCGATCAAATGAATTGAGTTGGTTTTCCAGCGAAAGATCGAAGAAGGAAACAACTTTGTACATTGATTTGATTACATGAAAGCAATTCTTGCTATACAACACAGGACGCTTGACATATATGTTCAATTTTCATTCACAAAGTACTATAAACAACAGGGAACAATGAAGGACAATTTGGTGCTCGCTAGAGCGGTGTGCAGGAAAAATGTGTTCATATCTGGGCGGACTCAGTTTAGGCCTACATGTTGATGTCGGAGACACGAGTTGCATGGAAATTGGCAATGAAAGCAGAAGCTCTCTTGTCGATACCAGGCTCGGCAACCACCCTGAGACTGTTGTCTTCCTCACTCGGATACACTTTTCTTGCATCGTCGTCCTGATCTTTACCAGACCGACCCTTCTTAACTTTGAAGAAACTGAGGAAGGAGAAGGGTTTCTTGTGTTTATTTCCTGCCATAGCTAGAGATATGCAGAGTTTTGAAATTGTATGTCAATTGTGCGAAATGCTGAAGGAAGGTGATGGATGTGTTGCAAAATCTCCATGCTAATTCATTTCCCATTCTTCAATGACAATTGTAGTTAGGAAAATGGTTTGCAATAAAGTTATATCTTCCCTTTCTTATTCCTTTTTTATTCAGTTATAATAAATACGGTAGTATTCTTTTGTTATTGATGCAAAAAAAAATATAAATTTGTGTATAATTATGAATATTTTTTTAAATATGGAAAAATAACTTGTATTAAATTTGAAGGGGGAGTTAGGAAGCTAATGTATCATCCCAAGTTCCCAACCCTTACTATTATGGACGAATTTAGTCCTTATGATCGGTTCATCCATATCCACAGCGATGAAATTACATGAGGTGGGAAGGGTAATTAACTTTATCTTAAAGAATTTTTTTATTTAATTTTTTTAAAATTATTGTTTTATGAATTTATCCCGTACTTTTAAATATTTATGTTTTGTTCCGTTAACCTCAAATTTTAACTTTATCCTTGCGTATCCATACATGAGAGGTGCATACTCTTATTTTTCATGGTGCATGGGATGAAATGTGTGTGAGCACGGGGTATAATAATGGTTCGTCCGATATGTAAATATATAGATTTGAATTATGTATATTTTTATGGATGTTATACATGATCATGATAGTTTTGCGATTGTTTTGAATTCGATAAATTAATGATCTCGAATATAACGAAATAACGTGGAACATATAAGATTTTATATAAATTTAATGATACCTTGAGATAATCTAAAAACTGTAGTTTGTGTATATTAGGTGATGATCCATGGTTAGTGAAGTATTATCTATAATTATATCTATCTCGTATGTTTATTTTATCATAATCAATAATTGTAGTAGAATAAAAACGTATCACTAAACTTTTTAAATCTAATGTTCGAAATCATTATTTTTATTCATAGATTAATCGATGTTTTGTGATCAAGAAACACATTGAGAAATGATCTCTCATTTCATGATATTTTCTCATTTTCAGAGTATAATACTTATTATTTAGTTTGAATTTATGTATTCATGAGATGTTATAAACTTTTGAGTCTATAAACTATATTTTAATTATTATTTTGATATACGATATTTTAAACTCGATTTTATAAAATAATTTATAATATTATTTAAATACACAAGATTATAAATAATTTAAGTGATTTAAATGTTGGCTAAACTTATAATTATCAAATAAATAATTTAAACATTTTAAAAGCCAGCCGTCAAATAAAATTAAAAGTCGGCAGCAAACGAGACAGCGTGCAAGGCTAACATAACAAAACACCAAAATCCAATTCAATTAAGCCATTGACTTTTGGCTGCAGGGAAGGCTAAAGAATCGTCAAAATTCAATTGAATTAAAGCAACCTAAACGATAAATTAAATGTGAATTAAGAAACCTATCAGTATTATTTTTGAAAAGCATCGTAAATAATATTTTTAAAAAGTTCTTATAAAAAGGTTTCTAGATTTTTAGATTTAAAATTTAAATATTTAATATTACTGTTGAAAAATACGTTTAATAAAATAAATAAGTATTAGAAGTTATATATATAGATATATATATGATATTTAATTTTCTTATTGTTATAATATATAAAATATAACAACTTAAATAATCATAAAAATATAAAAATTATTTTTATTAATAAATATATATTTTTTAATAATTATATGTATTCTGTGAAAATATAATAAATTTTAATTATTTTAATTAATATATATAATTTTTAAATTTATAAATTATAAAAAATAGTAAATAAAGGTAAAATTTATAATTTAACTTTCAAAATCATTTCTCCAACTGTAAAAATTAAAAATTTTAATTTTTATATTTAAATTAAAAAGTATTTTTAAAAAATAATTTTCCCCCAATACTATTCGTTTAGTATTATTTTTAATCTCAACGATTAACATCTTAAGCATTATTCAACAATCATCACCTATTGTATACAACCAGTCATTGATTCGAGGTGAGATTTTGCAAGATATACAAAGGAATAAAAAAGTTATCCCAAAATAATTTTTTATATCTATATTAAAATTATTTAAACAATAAAAATTAATTCTTAAGTTTTATCATTTAAAAAATATATCTTAATTTTAATTTTTTAACTCTAACATTATACTCTACTATGTTTATTTTTTATTAAAATTAAATTTTTTCTCTTAATTATGTTTATTTTTTTATTTATTTTAAAAATAAAATAAAATATTAATTTTTAATTTTATTTATTTATTTTATTTAAAAAAATACAATATATATTTAATTTTTTAAACTCTTATTCTAGAATTTTAAATCCTTTGCTTTAAAAGAAAATATTAAAAGATATAATATATAATAAGATAGACGATTTACAATATTCACGTCGATCATCGCCATGGACGGTACTTCTGCCTCCGCCGCTGTTGCTCCTCAGCCCTTACTCATCACTCCGGCCGAAGTCGCATCTGAATTCTCCCACCACCGCCCCTCCGTCGCTCGCATCAACAATGGCGGCTTGGGCTGCTGTCCTTCTTCTATTCTTTCTTCCCAGCGTCAGATCCAGATGCAGTGGCTACGACAGCCCGATGAATTCTTTTTCAACCACCTCCAGCCCGGGATGCTCCGTTCAAGAATCGTCATCAAGGACCTTATCAACGCTGACCATGTTGACGAAGTTTCCATTGTCGACAACGCCTCCACCGCGGTCTCCATCGTGCTTCAGCATATGGCATGGGGATTCGCCGAGGGGAGGTTCCACCCCGGCGATGCCACCATCATGTTTAACTGCGCTTATGGATCGGTCAAGAAGTCCGTGGAAGCTTATTTCGTACGTGCCGGCGGGTCTGTGATCGAGGTCCCTTTGCCTTTCCCTCTTAACTCCAATAATGAAATAGTGCAAGAGTTTAAGCAGGCACTAGAGAAAGCTAAACAAAACAACAGGAGAGTGAGATTAGCTATCCTCGACCATGTTTCTTTCATGCCATCTGTGGTCATTCCGGTTAAACAATTGGTTACCATTTGTCGAGAGGCAGGCGTCGACCACATCTTCATCGACGGAGCACATGGAATCGGTTGCGTCGACGTTGATATGAAACAAATCGGAGCCGATTTTTACACTAGTAACTTGCATAAATGGATGTTCTGCCCACCGGCCGCCGCCTTCTTGTACTGTCGAAAGTCTAACGAAAGCTCTGGCTTGCACCATCTCGTTGTTACCCACGATTACGGGAATGGACTAGCTAGAGAAAGTACTTGGATCGGAACCAGGGATTATAGTCCACATTTGGTTGTCCCCAAGGTTTTGGATTTCATCAATCGGTTCCAAGGTGGCATCGACGGAATCAAGCGACTGAACCACGATGCCGTTGTCGAAATGGGGATGATGTTGGCGAAAGCATGGGGGACTCATCTAGGCTGCCCTCCCCACATGTGTTCAAGCATGGTTATGGTGGGTTTGCCTGCTTGTTTGGGAGTTTTAAGTAATGAACACACTTCGACGTTACGAACATACTTGAGGGACAAATTTGGTGTCGAAGTTTCGATCTATTATCGGCCACCCAAGGACGGGGAGGTCGATCCATTAACAGGGTACACTCGAATATCCTATCAAGTTTACAACAAGGTTGACGACTATTATAAGTTTAGAGACGCTATTAATCAACTCGTACACGATGCATTCACTTGCGCATCTCTTCCCAATTCATAAGATTGATATGTAGTATGTACGAGCACGACTCTAGTTTTGAGTGGTGCGTAGGTGCAGCTAAGCAATGAATGCATGGTACCGGTGGGCTGGTTTGAATAAGACGCTGAATCATGGTCTGTGAACATGGTTTGTAATGGATAACATATTAATGAATTGCTCGAGTTTGATTTGATTAAAGCTCGATTTGATCGGATTTGATTTAAGTTTAAATTCGGCTCGAGTTTTAACAAGCCAAGCCAGACTACTTGATATCTAACTCAAAAAGTTCGTAAACTACTGAAAAATATAATATACTAATTTTTATAATTGAATTCATAAGAATAAAACCTATATATAAGTCTAAACCCTAAACCTTAAATTATAAACCCTAACTTTTAAACCCTAAACTAACATCACATACCTTGAAATTAATAATCTTGAGTTTACGCAACTTGTGTATCAACGTTTTTATCGACATGTCTTTAAATGAGATGTGATAAATGATGAGCTATTCGAGTCTGACATGACCAAAAATTGATTAATATTTGACTTGATTAAGCTTTAATTAAGCTCAAACTCAAGTCAAATTCTTAACTAGTCGAGTTGAATTCAAATTTTTAAGTCTCGTTATAAATCACTCAAATTTAAATTCAACATAAAATTTTAATAAACTGAATAAAATTCAATACTACTAAAACTCGACTTGACTCGTTTACACCCTAAAAGGGGCATATCGGTAGAAAGATATATGTGCCAGTAATTCCAAACCAAACACACATAGAAAGGAGTCCCCGAACAAAAATTGAAGCTGAGCAGCCCAAAACATCATAAAAGAAATGGAACAGACCAAGCCCAATCAAGTGACGCTAGAGAAAGTGAGCAAATAAAAAACAGATCTAACGGTTGTGAGAAAGAGAAGAATCCACGCGGCAAGAATCCCTGAGCAAACACCAAAAATTTTGATTTGCCGCGCTAGCCTAGCCTAGCCTTGTTTTCATGGCTTTGGCATATGGGAAACAAAAAATATACTCAAAAGGTCAAATCTGGAAAGAGATTCCCCACAACACAAAACACACAGCTTAGGATTTTGTCATAATCACAAAACCTCAGGTTCGGGGGAGATTCTAGAAAAAGCTCGGGCTAAAAAAAGCTTAAAAAAAGCCTTTTATTATTAAACCGTTAGATTAACACGGTTAGATTATAGCCGTCCGATTAAACTGAAGAATTACTTGGTAACCGGTTCCAATATAAAATAACCGGTTACCCAATATTTTTATACTCGAAATCAACCCTCCATCTTTTTCGCGCTTCTTCTTCCCAACCCTAACTCCCCCTCTTTTTCGTGCTTCTTCTTCCCCACAGTAAACCCAACTCACGATACCCCTAATTTCTGTGCATTTAGTCGGTAATCCTCTTCCCCAAGAAGCCTCCATTGTTATTTTTTCTTGTAAGCGCACTCTCTACATTGAAAGGCTAAGGTATGGGAATCTGTACCATGATCCCACCATCAACCCTGTTTTAGGTTTCGCTCGTTGCCCTCGTTGTCTCTCCCTCATAAACCATGATTCTGTAATCCCTCTTGTCTCTTCTCTGCTTCGTTGATTACTGCCTTGTGTTTTTATTAACTTGTAATTCTTTTGCAGGAAAAAGCTGAATGAACAATTACTTTTGTTCTACATGATGCCACTGCAGTGGTCAGTTCATTTTCTCCCTCTTTTGTTTTACTTGCAAACGAAAAGAGAGAATAAAAATGATATGAAACCTAAATTAATAAACCCCAATGTTCTAATTTGTAGTTTAGGGCTACTTCAATATGTAATTAGTTTTTGGGTTTAGCTAAAGTTTAAGGGGTTTTTACTTTCATATTGGGAAAGTGTAAACTTTTAGCTGAATTTCTATAACTATTAGTATATCCTAGATTAAACTAGTTAGCAAGTTCCACCTACCCAAAACCGGGACATGCCTTTTGAAGTTCATTTTTTTATGTAAATGATTTATTCAAATGTTATATTCTAGATACCATTATCAATATATGCGATCTTGAAATGTTGAGGGACACTTTAATTTTATTTATACTATTGTTAAAGGAGTGTATTAATTGAGAATTCTACTACTGTTTCTTTTCCAAAGATTATGTATTTGCTGGTGGTAACAATATATGGCACTTTCAGACTGGCGTATTAAGCTGCTTCTTGTCATTGCACATTTAGGGGGCATGGTTTTTTTTTTTTTTTTTGTTCCTTACATAATTTCACATTGTATTTGTTTTCAAATAGGCTAGCTCTGGTATCGGGGGCATGCTTAGTGCAGTACATGGCTTTAATACGGGTACTATTGAGATCCTTCTGTCTTCATAGTTTTTTTTTCGCCTTTGCATACGCATCTCTTATGGTTTTCTATTTTCAGGGATCCCTTTGCTTCAGAATCACATCAAGGGACCTAAGTGGCTCCCATTTGTAACTGGGGTATGCCTTTTCTATGTTCTCTAAAATGCATTTCCATTCCTTTCAATCTGTGTGAACTCTCAAACACATTTCCCTTTTCATGGATGATAAAACAGTTTTATTTGCATCTTCTAAAGCTAACTTAATTGACTTAATTGAATTCTATATTTCTATTAATCTTACATGTTGACAGATTTCGCTACTGTTAATATTTTCTGGTACCAATGCAGCATTTGGAGGTATAAGCATGTTCTTTCACTCTAGTTGTAAAGTCGTTATAATATGGTTCTCAGATTAAAAAACAAAGCATGATCATATTTGTACGGATTTCATTCTATATTAATTTGAACCTATTTGCTGCAGCTTTTGACCAAAAGTGATGTACAAGATTTTCATGAAAGATGTCATATTCTTTATGAAGTACTTTAAATAAATGTTAGTCCTGTTTAATGTTCAGTAATACATCAAAAATTATGTAGCATGTTCAACTTGCATCGTACTTTCTGGAATAGGTAATGTGAGAGTTTTATGGTGTAGTGCTGACAAATTGTTTTGTTCCTATTTGCATACTCTTGTTTTTGCCATCTGCAAGTAGCAAAGAACAATAACAAATGGATCATAAAATTTTTAATTTAGCAAAAGTTACATGACTTATGAAAGATTCACAACAGATAAACAATTAATATAATTTTGACAATAAGTGTTTGTTTCAGATATTATTATTTCTTTTAATTTCAATAACATTTTTTATTTTTTGAATTGCTCTGCTATTCACATGCCCTTTTAATCTGCATACTTCCCTTGCACATTATGGTCTTAAGTATGACATGAAATGTTTGGAAAGTAATTTAATTTTTCTTTCTCTGAATCTTGTATGCCATTGGCTTTGTTATCTAGTAAAACAGCTAAAAAGTTGAGGGCTTTTATCAGTGATCAAAGAATTTAGCAAGTGGTTTCTTGCATTTGATACTTGTATTATATGTTCGTCTCCTCAAGCTTTTCTTGACTTATCATATTTGACGAAAGAGCATCAAATTTAATATGATTATTTCAATGGTTATTTTTTTTTTTCTGGGGGAGGATTATAATGTTAATTTATTTAAGTCTATGTTTTGTGTTATTACTATTATCGTTTCAAGTTTGTTTTGTGTTCTTTAATGTGATTACCATAGGACTCTTAGTAAGTGTTCTAGTATACCTATTCTACTAGAGTTAATAATCAGGGTTTAAATCTAGGGCAAGAATAATAGTCAGGGTTTAAATCTAGTGCTAGGATTATAACAGCCTGATTGTTCTTATTTTTTTGAATTAATAGAAAGAAACTAGAGGTTTCTGTAAGTGGTTCACATATTATGTAGGTTTAAGTTCAAGCGAAGTTTAAATTCTTTTAAAGAATGATTTCTTCATGGTAATAATCAAAATGTAAAGTCAACATTGACATGTTTAGAGATTCTAACACTTGTTATGTAAGTGATTAATATACATAAAATTGTAGTAATCAAACAGTAGTAACCATATAGGTCATAATCATATCAAGTTGATTTATTAGTTCATTTTTTTTCCTGAGTTTGTAGGTTGCTGCTCTTGGCGGAGGAGTATCTTTGGAAGCCAAACTGTTAAGCATGTAGATTTTGGTTCAAATAACCTTCATGATTATCTTTTTCTATCCATTTTAGTTTTCTTTATCTTTCCCTAACGTTTTATATTACCCTTTACAGGAAAGAGGCTGCATTACCTCAAAGAGAGGTGATTGGGTTCTGCTCTATTTGTTGATAAATGGCTAATTCTAGAAACTAGATTTTAGTTTTTATTTATTTAGTTTTGATTTGAGCCAGACAAACTCAGCCTTGTTGTTAGACCACAAAATGACTTGAAGTTCAACTTCCATCTATTGTGTTAAACTTGACATTTCCTTTTGAGAATAGGGAATGCCAATTTTTTTCTTTTAATATTAGCTTCAAAATAATGCAAAATAAGATTAATTTATTTTCTTTGCTTTATTTCACAGGCTGCACTTAAGGATGCAAAGCAAACTAATGCTGAAAGAAAGCTGCCATGGTTAGTTCCTCGTGTATGCACACTCCCGACGTACTCATGTTCAAACATGTACAAACCCTAATTCTACCTTTGGTAGGGTATGACTTGCAAACAATGTTATTCAGTCCAAGGCTGAATGTACTCATGTTCAAACATGTATTTGATATGTATGTTTATTGCTTATGAGATCGAGTGTGTTTACTGTAGGGTAAATTTCTTAATTCAAGGGAACTTCATTTATAATATTATGAATTAAGTCTATGATATTACTTAAGGGATCGAATGATTTATCTTACTAGACTAGCGGATTGGTATATATATATGGTTATAAATCATTGACATGGTGTTAAACTCAGATTTTTTACATAATTTTTAAATAAATAAAAGTTAATTATTGATAACTCGACTAATTTTTTTAAGTTAAAATAATAACCCGACACAAGTTTCCTTAAGCATTTTCAATTATTTGTTCCAATATGTTTAGATACCAGTCTAAAAGGTATACATACCACGTTCTTATAATCGTAAGTGTTCCTAAGTTTTCAGAGAGATTTTGAAACAATCCTTCACAAATTCGATACTATTTTTGTACATACCTTTTTCGTTACAATTTTTATAAGCTTTTGTATATACTTTATAGGAATTTGTGTATGTATACAAATCTCTACCATTTTTGTGCCATGTTATGTATATACGTAGACAATTGTGTATGTACATAATTCCTTACCCTTAAATGGCCTTCTTTAGCTCATGGTTTTGAAGTCGTAAGGATTTGTGTACATACCTTTTTTCTTACGGTTTTAGTAAGTCGTTGTGTATACATTGTAAGGAATTGTGTTTAAACATAAATCCTTACCATTTTGGTGCCATATTGTGTATTCTTGTAGGAAATTATGTATGTACACAAATCCTTACCCTTGGAAGCCTCCTTTAGCTCATGGTTTTGAAGTGGTAAAGATTTGTGTACATACCTTTTTTCTTACGGTTTTCGTAGGTCATTGTGTATACTTTGTAAGGATTTGTGTACAAACACAAATCCTTACCGTTTGGGTGCCATATTATGTATTCTTGTAGGAAATTGTGTATGTACACAAATCCTTACCCTTGAAAGCCTCGTTTAGCTCATGGTTTTGAAGTGGTAAGGATTTGTGTACATACCTTTTTTCTTACGGTTTTCGTAAGCCGTTGTGTATATTTTGTAAGGATTTGTGTTTGTACACAAATCCTTACCGTTTGGGTGCCATATTGTGTATTCTTGTAGGAAATTGTGTATGTACACAAATCCTTACCCTTGGATGCCTCTTTTAGCTCATAGTTTTGAAGTCGTAAGGATTTGTGTACATACCTTTTTTCTTACGGTTTTAGTAAGCCGTTGTGTATACATTGTAAGGAATTGTGTTTAAACATAAATCCTTACCATTTTGGTGCCATATTGTGTATTCTTGTAGGAAATTATGTATGTACACAAATCTTTACCCTTGGATGCCTCTTTTAGCTCATGGTTTTGAAGTTGTAAGGATTTGTGTACATACCTTTTTTCTTACGGTTTTCGTAGGCCATTGTGTATACTTTGTAAGGATTTGTGTACAAACACAAATCCTTACCGTTTGGGTGCCATATTGTGTATTCTTGTAGGAAAATATGTATGTACACAAATCCTTACCCTTGAAAGCCTCGTTTAGCTCATGATTTTGAAGTGGTAAGGATTAGTGTACATACCTTTTTTCTTACCGTTTTCCTAAGTCGTTGTGTATACTTTGTAAGGATTTGTGTACAAACACAAATCCTAACCGTTTGGGTGTCATATTGTGTATTCTTGTAGGAAATTATGTATGTACACAAATTTTTACCCTTGGATGCCTCCTTTAGCTTTTGGTTTTGAAGTCGTAAGGATTTGTGTACATACCATTTTTCTTACGATTTTCGTAAGCCGTTGTGTATACCTTGTAAGGAATTGTGTGCAAACACAAATCCTTACCATTTTGGTGTCATATTGTGTATTCTTGTAGGAAATTGTGTATGTACACAAATCCTTACCCTTGCAAGCCTCATTTCTCTTTTGGTTTGGAAGTGGTAAGGATTTGTGTACATACCGTTTTTCTTACGGTTTTAGTAAGTCGTTGTGTATACCTTGTAAGGAATTTTGTACAAACACAAATCCTTAACCTTTTGGTGCCATATTGTGTATTATTGTAGGAAATTGTGTATGTACACAAATCCTTACACTTGGATGCCTCCTTTATCTTTTGGTTTTGAAGTGGTAAGGATTTGTGTACATACCGCTTTTCTTACGGTTTTTGTAAGCCGTTGTGTATACCTTGTAAGGAATTGTGTACAAACACAAATCCTTACCCTTTTGTTGCCATATTGTGTATTCTTGTAGGAAATTGTGTATGTACACAAATCCTTACCCTTGCAAGCCTCCTTTATCTCATGGTTTTGAAGTGGTAAGAATTTGTGTTTATACCGTTTTTCTTACGGTATTCGTAAGCCGGTGTGTATACGTTGTAAGGAATTGTGTACAAACACAAATCCTTACCCTTTGGTTGCCATATTGTGTATTCTTGTAGGAAATTGTGTATGTACATAAATCCTTACTCTTGCAAGCCTCCTTTATCTTTTGGTTTTGAAGTGGTAAGGATTTGTGTACACAAATCCTTACTCTTGGAAGCCTTCTTTAGCTCATTGTTTGGAAGTGGTAAGGATTTGTGTTTATACCTTTTTCCTTACGGGTTTTGTAAGTATTTGTGTATACTTTGTAGGGATTTATGTATATACAAAAATACTTACAATATTTGTAGCAATTTGTGTATAATCGTAGGCAATTGTGTATGTACATAAATCCTTAAGGTGTAACATTTTAGGTTTATACCGTTTTTCTTACAATATTTGTAAGAATTTATGTATATACCATTTTGCTTACATTATTTATAAGAATTCATGTATATACCGTTTTGCTTACAGTTTCCGTAAGAAATTGTGTATTCAAATTTCAAACTTACTATGTAGTAAATTGACCGGATAATCCGGTAAGGCCTTTTTTAGACTTTTTTTTATGGGCGTTCTCTAGAATCACCCCAGGTTCAGAAACCCCAAACCAAATTTAAATAAATAATTAAATAATAATCATAAATTCAAAAATAAATAAATAATATTTGGAAACAGGTAATCAATCCATCAATTAGTATCCCTCTGTCTCCCCCTATTTTGTGCCCAAGAATAGGATTCCATTAACAAATTCAAAGATCCAAGCTCACACTCCAGATTTCTTCTCCACAAGCAGATAACAACAAGATTGTCAAATCCCAGATTAAGCTTGGAGACAGTTACAGAGAAGAACTGAAGCTGCTGATATGGCTTATTGGTCGGTAACTCTGATTCTCTCCTTTTGTTTGTTTTTCTGGAAAAAGCCAAAATGTTTTCGTTCTCTTTGGCTTTTCTATCTCTTTTCGAGTTTTGCGTATGGCGTTTCAGTTTCATCTTTCTGTTCACTTTCCCTAGAAAATTCTCGCTATTTCAAAATTTGAAGTTTCTTTTTCACGATTTTCATATTGAAGAAGAGCTTTCTCTTTCTCTTTGCTTTGACCAGATTCATTTCTTCCATTTTCACTGCTTTTTGATTTCTGATCTTTCATCGCAAACATCGTTTTCACTGTTTCTAAGTTATCCTATTTTCATATATTAGAAAATTCTTAAATCACGCTATTATTATTGGCATTGCATTTTATATATTTCAAACTTGTTTCTTTCTGTCCCACTTGAATTAAATGCTAAACTATCATGTTCACACGCAGTTGTCCTTTAATTATTTGGAGCAAACACTAGCCACTGATTATTTTTTCTTATCATTCAAAGCCCTTGCATATTCACACTCGGATCAACAAGTAGGTGAATATCTCTGATAGCTAGACTTACCGTCAGAACAAGAACGTGCTATCCTGATGTCATCCGTGTCGTTCCCGTCGCATAGGGATTTTGATCCTTTGTTGAAGGATTTGAATGAGAAGAAGCAAAGTTTCAGGCGCAACGTGGTGTCGCTGGCGGCGGAGTTGAAGGAGGTTAGGAGCCGTTTGGCATCGCAAGAACAGTCGTTTGCTCAAGAAACCCTAACGAGACAGGCATGACTTCTGTTCCGTCTCTCTTTTTCGTTATTAACTTTTAGTTCTCATTTGAATATTTTTCCCTTTTTGGGTCTTATGTTTGTGGGGTCAAATGGATCTTGTTTGCTAATAGATTTAGTTTCGCTTTTTTTTTTTAAAAAAAATAATCAGGAAGCCGAGACAAAGGCGAAGCAAATGGAGGATGAGATTTTTAAATTGCATAAAATGTTAGAGGAGAGAAATGGGGAGCTTCAAGCTTCAGCCTCTGCTGCCGAAAAGGTCCCGCCTAAATCCCGTTTCTTGAACTTCTATCGTTTCTTTTTTGCTGAATAATTAGCATTATAATAACGTGATTATGGTTCATTTTCACTTGTTAATTCATATTTAGAAAGAACCCATCATGCTCTAATGATTGTATTATCTGCTATAGTGGTTGATCTGTCTTTAAATGAATCATTGTTGTTGTATCTTTACCTTTTAAAGTTGTCAACAATCCACCCAAGTTTTGCATTTCTTTTTGCTTTTCCTCTTTAGTTATTTCTCTGCATATTTTGCCAAGCTATAATTGTACTTATTTCATGCATTATTGACGAGTTACTCTTCTTAACATCTAATTTACTAGTTTAACTTGAGGAATGTTTATAATTAATAACAAAACGTTATTGTATCATTTTTACATAAATGTTAAATTGTATTTATTACTCCATATGTTTAAATGAATATGTTAAATGATGGTATTCATTCCTTGTACTTATTGCTGACATATATTGTTGCTTTATAGAATGGCACCAATTTGATTGCAAATATATCTTCGTCTTGATAATTTTCAAATCTAGAGAGCTGTTTTTACTATTTTGCTGTCAGATCATAACTTAATTTTCACTTAATCATTCTTATGAGACTACCTTACGACTGTGTTTATAGTCTTGTTTCTAGTTCATCCCGTATTTTAGCTTTCATGTAAATTCTGTCCTTTGGTGGTGGTGCTTCAATGATTTTTTTCATCCTTTTTACATCATTTGATTTAGTCTAATCCATTTTTAACATTCTGATATGACTTTGTTATGTGCATCTCAGTATCTTCAGGATTTGGATGATCTTAGATCGCAGCTTACAGCCACTCAAGCCACTGCTGATGCTAGTGTAGCATCAGCTCAGTCAGCCCAAGTACAGTGTTTAGCGTTGTTGAAGGAGTTGGACGAAAAGAACAGCTCGTTGAAAGAGCATGAGGATCGTGTTACTAGGTTAGGAAATCAACTAGATAATTTGCAGAAGGATCTTCAAGCAAGGGAATGTTCACAAAAGCTGCTGAAAGATGAGGTCTTGAGAATTGAGCATGATATCATGCAAGCTGTTGCTAAGGCTGGAGCAAATAAGGACTGTGAGCTCAGGAAACTTTTGGATGAGGTTTCTCCCAAGAATTTTGAAAAGATTAATAAGCTTTTGACTGCCAAGGACGAAGAGATAGCCAAACTGAACAATGAAATCAGGATTATGTCATCCCACTGGAAGCTCAAAACCGAACATTTGGAGTCACAGGTATATTTTTGTATATGCATAAGTGGCCTTGAAAAAAAACATAATCCTTTCAATTCTATTACCATTTCACCCTTTTTATATTGATATTATTTATATTTTTTAAAATTTTATTATCATATATCTGTTTTATGGAGCAGTTAGAGAAACAACGGCGAGCTGATCAGGAACTGAAAAAGAGGGTGTTGAAGTTGGAATTTTGTCTCCAGGAAGCTCGTTCTCAGACACGAAAACTCCAAAGGGTAATCTTAATATATTTTGCTTCATTCCTAAAGTAGGATTTTAGTGATTGTCTGCTGCTCAAGTGCTGTTTCTAAATTATTTGTTTGCATCAGAACTGAAAATGCTCAGACTGCTAATTTGTTTTATCGCTATTGAATTTCCGCTTTGCAATTTTACTTCAAACCTTTTTATAGTCACTTTCAGTTGTATATTCAGTGAGCTCATCCTACTCATTGTGGCAGATGGGAGAGCGCCGAGACAAAGCACTCAAAGAACTTAGAGATCAGCTGTCTGCAAAACAACAATCAGCAAGTGTTGGTTCTGAGAAACAGAATTTCTGGGAAACCTCTGGTTTCAAGATTGTAGTCTCCATGTCAATGTTGATCTTGGTAGTGTTTTCGAGGCGGTGATTCCATTTTGCTGTGTAGGTAATGTGCATAATGAAAATACCCGATGAGGATTTTAGGAAGGCCATAAAACCAGAAAGAAAAGGCTTATAGATGTAGTACAGAAGTCGGTTTCCCAGAATCAGTCGAAACGTCCGTCTGTCCTCATCATGAGCGATATTGAGGCGACACTGGTGTTATAGCAACATGCATGAGCATGACAATTTTTTCTTCCTTTCCCATTATGGATTATTAGCTGTACTGAGCATCGAACATGAATATTTCCAAAGATATATAAACAAACAAGAACACAACCTTTTGTTCAAGGTCAGTTAATTTACACCCTAATTGTAGTAGGGAGGATTAACCATAGATACACATTATATATATGCCTTTATAAACCAGACAACATGTTCGAAATAATAGATGATATGATTGTCCAACATTAGACTTGAATGAAAGATTCAAAGCCTCATAACCTGATAACCCCAGCAGCCCCAGGACCAGGCCTACTCATTTCTCGTTACAAAGTAGTCCCAAACACAGTACTTGGAAACATTCATAAGTTTAGCTAAGATCCATATCCATCCTAAACTCCTCGAAGAAGGGATCGAAAATCGCTTCTTTCGCCGAATCATATTTGTCGAGGCGCTTTTTCAAAGACCGCATGTCTCTCTCATTCTTTGAAGAACGTACCTGTCTCATCATTTTTGTCGAATGAACACAACACATTATATCAGATTAGGCCTTGATGGACAATTATTTCTGATAATCAACAAGAAACACAACAATCATGGGAAACATTTTTCATTCTGTTATTATAAAACGAAAACCACTTACATATGTTTTCTTCAGGAGCAGTATATCCACCAAGTATATCAACCATAACACATTTGTTCTGGGAAAACTATGCAACAACAAAAAACAAGTATGAGAAATATGTGGTTTAATGAAATATGAATTTACTAGGACAATTACACATTCGAAACTCGATTGTACAAGTTGACTTGCATCAGTTAGGAACATAATCGCTACTACTTTCACCTTAAACACTTGAATAAATAGTAGTAATAACAAGCCTAAGGCACACTACAACAGCTGATGTTATAATAAATGGAACAATTGTTTTACAAAAAGAACACAATCTGAGCAAAAATTTCAGTACTGCTGTTGGATCTAGATGCTTAATGACAAGGTTCACTACATGCAGTTATGATAAGGTAGGGGTGGGTAGTAAGACAAATCAAGGCTTGAATTGATAAAACATCAAAAGTGGCTTGTTCTCAGATGTGAATAGATTGGAAAAGTACCTTCCTTCCCAGTGATCTTCTGTAAACTCCTTCATTTTTCTATATGTTTCTGACTGAATTTCAATATTCATCATTAGTGCATTCGTTTAGCTAGATTAGAATTGAACGCATTTTTCATGTAATTATGAACGGGAATTCACTATTTGCTTATGTTTCTTACTTGTTTATCTCCTTTTGGACCTTTGAAAAGATAAGGGTCCTGTGATAGATCCAAAAAGAGTATGTTTTCTCCTGTACATCATAGCCATTAGAAAATTCTTATCATATAAAACTTCCGATGTAGCAAAATTTTGATAAGGAATAAAAGAAAGAAGCAGAGGAAAGTTCACCAGTGTTTAATCTCGAAAGTGTAAAATCAATTATAGACACCGATAACCCACATGTCCTGAAGGATATTTGCTTGCCCTCTAGCATAAACTTCATAGTGTCTGAATCATTTCGTCTCAAAAGTATGTTTCCCCTGTAAAGAAAGGGGGGGGAATTGATCAGCAACCAGAATCAAAGATACCAATTTACCATAAAAAAAGTGAAAGCAAGCGAACCAATGTAAGTCACGGTGTTCAAACTCATATGCAGCTTCAGCCACAGCCAGGGCAGCCGTAACCTGCAAGACAATTGATAAGTTCACTCTGAGCTGGTAATAACAGAAAAAAATGATCCATGAAACAGAACTTTATCCTTTTAACGAGAAAATCATTATTCAAATTTGTTTGAATAATTTTGTATCACAAGAATCTTTGATTTACCTGAACCAATAAACTTCGTGCTTCATTAAAATTCTCAAGTACAAAGCTTTCAAGATCTTTACCACCATGTTGTAGAACAAATACGAGATAGCGCTGAAGGCAAGTTCATCAGGGCCAGCAAAAGAGTATTGGTAAACAAATAGTGTTTGTATATGGGAGTTTATTATACATTGGGTTTTCATAAAGTATGTATTTATAACATTCTTGCGTACACATATTAATCAGGAAAAAGAGATACCTGTTTCTCTGGGAACTCTTTGGGGTGATCATTCTCTGAGCCATTCTTTTCATCCCATTTTTCCCAAGCTCTAATCAATGACGCATCATACAAACCTTGGCAAACCTTTAAACTGTCAAAGAGAGATAAATAAGATATAATCTGACTAATAAAGTCAGCAAAGAGGAAGCACAAAATTTCAGGCCGGGTTTAAAAAAAATTCTCTTGAACGAAAGTGCACAACCAGTCATACATTACTAGGCACATATTTCATGAACTGTGACTTTCTCTTGAGTATGAACCTAAACAGCCAAGTAAGAATGAAAACTGCTTCTAATTGAAATGTTTGCTTATGGTTATCAGAATGTAAGTTACAAAGAATGATGCAGAAACATGTGATGAGGGAATACATACTCAATTGTTTCTATAAAGGTCGTACAAGCATTAAAATCATCTTTCCCAAATTCTCGTAAACTGTTAAGAGCTTTAGAAAGCACAGCCTCCTCAAGCAATTCTTCTGATTTCTGAAGCACAGAAAAGAATATTGGTTAGTAATTAAGACAGGCAACTCAGGCAAGTCATGAATTCCTCCAAAACAAAATGTGTTCATGCAAAAGAACAATTTAACCAGAAAAATACTTACAGAAAAGTTAATGTCTCTAGATAAATACCTTTTGCACTTCTCCATTTACTGGAAAATCCCCATCAAAAGGAACTATTTTGCAAACAGTATTGCCTGCTCTGAAGGCTTCTCCATAAGTACCTTCACCAACTTTAGCAATACTTTCTGGAGCACTGAATCAAGAAGGTTTCACCATAATCAATCCAAGCCGTATGCATTATCGACTAAATTTAGGGCAGAGAGGTATAGAAGAACAACGTAATGAGCTAGACAGCATGGGGACTAACAGGACCACAAAGATCAGTGAAACCCTTTATAACATAGAAATATGCATTTCTAATTCTGAAAATGGGACAGCATATTTACGCTAACACAAGAGTCAATACTCAATAGAAGATAAAGCAGGAAGCTTTGGCACTGTGATAAAATCAGATGTACACAACCTGATCATTGAAATGAGGCTCATCCTCCACTTGTACGGAAAAACACAGAAATAAAGTACGTGCAGTTTTCGGGGGAAAGGAAAACAATTAATTTGAGAGTGAGAGACTAACCAATACTTAGAGAAAAGATCAAGAAACTGTAACGGTGCTGACTGTTCACAGATTCCCAGCAAAGCAGTAAATGGATGAATACTATCGAGATGTGACGATGTTGTGGTAGATGCCAAGGAAAGCTTCCTAATGGAAGCATTTATATCTTCACAACCTTGGTCACCGTCACTTGCATTTGTATCTTCACAAACTTGATCACCGTCACTTGCGGATACTGGACTGCACTTTTCAGGGGTTTTCACAATTGAAAATTCCAGATCATCAATATGCTTGTAATCCAGTGGAGCAGCTGGAGTTTCCAATATTTTGGACAAAGTGGAAGAAGGCCCGCAACTGAAATTTATCTTCTTTGACAAGAGCCACTTCTCTAATCTGGATGAAATATGTGGTATAGGATCAGGGACAGTTTGATTGCCTGTCGCCCATGTCCCAAAGTGTTTTGGTGATGGGCTCTCCTCCAATAACTCAAATGCATCAACCTCTTGAAAATATTCTCTCTCCTTATCGAAGCTCGGAGGTTCTGCAACCTTGCCCTGTGAACAAAACCAAAAAATGAAATTTTAATGACATAGTGATCCCAATGCACCTTCTCGAGACACTAGATTGGTTTGGGGCAGTAGTAATTGTGCAGCAACAGAAAAAATAAAGGAAACAACTTTAGATTGTATGTGATGATATAGGAAACAGAAGATCTGTCAAATGTACTTTAGGAACAGGTGGTTTTCCCCTTCTCCTGGACTGCTTTTGTTGTGGATGATTGGCCACGCAAGGAGCAACAGCAATGCTTGTCCTCCCTCTGAATGAAGCAGAAATATGGGTTACATTAAAACGCATTTGAAGATTGTTGAGCAAACACCGAAACATAAACAAATGAAAAAAAGGAAACCCAGAACACGAAATAACCAACATAAACATACAAACATTAAATTGTAGTACGGGCAGCCGAACGATCAGGCTTAATCTCTAATCCCATTCGTTGGTTAGATAAAAATGAGGGAATGGAACACAAAGAAGGAACCTGGTGGAAAGTGAGCGATTCCAACTGATCCGCTTGGTGTTAGCAGCAGCAGCGAAACTGACGCGATTGCGGTTAGAGGGTTGCGGCAGCAGCTGGTTGTCTGAGTCAGCGGGGGTAGGGAGAGACGGTTGTCGTCTTCTCTGATAGATGGGTTGGACTGTATATTTCTGTTGTTGTTCCGGTGCCCCTGTGATTTCTGCCCAAACATCAACAGCTCCGCCCGCTCTTGCTCTTGCTTTGCTATCCATTACTAAATCTTTTTAGTTGCGAAGATAAACAGACTAAGATCAGTGAGAGAAGGAAAGCACTCTGCTTGATTTGAATGCGCAGGGAGGCGGGAAATGGATCATGGAGTTTCTGCTACGGGCTTCGGGCCTATTGCCAGTTCCTGCGCAGCCCAACGACTTTAAAGAGCAAAAATAATGGGCCATATTTTGTTCAAATATTGGTTTTGATTGGTATGTTTTCTGGGTTTCGATTGTTTGATATTTGTATTGCTTTTTTTGTATTAAAGTTTTGTCCTTTTAATCCTTGTCATCTTTGCTTCTTGAAGTTAAAGCTTCAAATTTCATCTCTGCAGGAAACAATTTTGTATAGGGAGGGTTGAGTATTTTAGACTGAGAATTGAGATTGTGGAGTGTGTTTTCATGGATGAAATGGCTTATGGTTTAAAGAGCAAAGATCGGAGAGAGGGCGGAAATGCCGATGGGGAAGTACTACTGCGAGCTGCTCGGAAACGCCACCTGCAGGGCCTCCAACACCTCCTGAGGCTGGTTATCGTCGCTTCCCTTCACCGATTGGGGTTAAAACTACTCTGTTGCTGTGTTTTTAGATGCCAATTTCCTCTTATGACTGCGGCTATATCTTCTTCATTGTTTAAGCTTATAATGTCTTTGTTTTATGTTGAATAAAACAATCACCCGGTTTCTGTTTTCTTTTTCTTTTCTTCTTCTGCATGGCATCTGTTAGATTCATTTTGTCACATTTAGCCATCAGTTAGAAAGAACAAAGAACTTAAACGAAACACAGTTACATAACAGTAATCGAATATGAGACTCGGTGCTCGACAAGTACAACCAAATGTTCTGGTAATGGAAACAAGCCGTAATCTATTCACATGCTAACAGTCAACATTCTAATTTTCAAGCAGAAGATGTATATGGTGTCGAGTACCTCCAGGCTCCAACAAGGAGGCAGTGAATTTCATTTGGGTTTCCTCGTCTATGGTCAAGAAGAGAGGGATTTGATCCCATTGTGCTCTGCAAAGTAAAGGGTGTGGTAGTACACATAATTACACACAAACCGACCGGCATCATCAGATGTCAGTACCTCATATCCCTTCTTTGCTGTGATTTCCTCAACAAGAAGAGAAGTCTGCAGGAACATAACAGAGGAAAGTCTTTAACAATGGTGGAAAAATTTGAAAGGCTATAGTATCATATGAGATTTTAACCATGCCAAGCAAATAAAAGCTATAATATAGGGACAATCGTCCTACCTTTCGTACATGAGAAATTCCACCATCTGCAGGCAAACGATAAAAGTTCGAGAGGAAGGGGTAGAGGCATGACAAATTACATATGCACCATGAACGGGGGCAATGGGATACATCTAACCTGAGGTTTCCATCCCATCTCATCCGGGCAACGGAATGTAGCTTCATTTACAGCTTGTTGCTCAAATAGCGAATCTACATGCACCACTATTGACACCAAAATGTACCTGAAGAAACGGGGAGGTAAGGGAGTGGGGTTGGGGTCACTCCATTTCATATTGGTACAAGTGATAAATAATTTAATATCGTTTAAAAATATTTTAAATTTGAGATATTATAGATATAAAAGGTTATTTTTAAAAGCACGAGTCTTTTAGCTCAAGTGGTTAATGGAACGGTTTTTGTTCCTAGATGTCACGGGTTCGAGTACTAACAATACCAAACAACAAAGAAAAAAAAATTGCAATGGTAAAAAGACTTTGGGCCGGAGGCTTAGCACAGCTTAGACTAGGATCTGCTTTTATAACTATTTATACCAGGCAGTTTCAGGCCCAAACAAAACCAAACGCCGTCCCCTGGCCCTCATCTTCCTAATAAATCACATCCCTTCGCTGTATGTTATTCTCTCCCTTCAATTGTTTGCAAGTTTCCACCCTTTTCTCGTCATTCATTTTCTTTCGGGGCACCCTCTCAGCTCTTTCAATCTCTCACCATGTACTGTACAAATCTCTATCCTTTGCCTTCTGCTTCTCCGTCTGCATCTTATTTACAATTTATCTCCACTCTCTTGTTTATGTGTTCTTGTTTCATTTGCTTCTTATTTTTTTGTTTAGATTTATGTGTATCTATTACTAACAATCCTTTTACGTTGATGGGTCTTTTGCTATTTTATCCCAGATCCAGATCTCGATCTGGGTTTTATTAGATCTGCTTATATTTACCCTCGGATCTTAGTTTCCGTGAAATATAGTATGTTAGTAGTATTAGATTTCATATTGAATCTATTTTACCTACAATATCTGCTTGTTTTGTTTCATTAGGGTTATATATTTCATTTTGTTTGATATGTTATTTGTGTTCGAGTTGATTCGGATCCTGTGGTTAAGTTGGTCTTACCTCTTTAAATAAAGTGTTCCTAATGTTATCCATCGATTCGATGTAGGGAAAATGGTTTTTTTTTTGTTCTTTTTTTTCCATTTTATTAATTGATGAATAAGCTGGGACGGATCATCTCTTATGTTCCTTTTTTTTCCTCTACAGCCAGAACAGAAGGATGGGGCTTTCGTTTGCTAAGTTGTTCAGTCGCCTGTTTGCGAAGAAAGAGATGCGAATTCTTATGGTGGGTCTTGATGCTGCTGGTAAGACCACTATATTGTACAAGCTGAAGCTCGGAGAGATTGTCACCACCATTCCTACAATTGGTATTATCTTATTGTTAGATTTTCTGCAAGTATTTTGTTTTCATATCTCTCTAGATGTTGATGCTTATTGCTACCTCATCCAGGGTTTAATGTGGAGACTGTTGAATATAAGAACATTAGCTTCACTGTTTGGGATGTTGGTGGTCAGGACAAGGTAATACAACAGGAACTCGAAATTTTTTCAGTTTCAACCATAAATAGTTGGCATTTTACCATTTATTGTTTTCCTGGGTCTTACTGCTTGATGGAACATGAAAATTTTCCATGTTATTCAACTGTACAGTGTACAATCATTTTGCTGTTTCAACTGATGGATGTGCTTGTGGACAGTCTTATTTTGATGCATAATCCATCACCAGCATATATGATAACCATACGCTCCATCTACTAATGTCACCTTGTATTTCTAATTTTTCATTTGGTGGTATGAGGAGGGACTTTCTGTGGTGTGGTCCTGTGCTGATTAGATTGGCATTCATCAGCACATAACATATTCATAAGCTATATGTATTGCCTCAAACCTTATGTTTTGGTTTTCCACTTCACTCGATGAGGAAGGCTATTTATTACTTGGCAAACATCACATGCATATTTTTATGTATTTTTCTTGTAATTATGTTCAGCTTTAATTTGTTTGCTGTGATTTGATATTCCTACAACACATGAGATAACCTTGTGATATCTTGATTTATTTAGCATGTTCATTTCAAAGCTTTGCTTTATATCTGCATAAATATGTAATTTTAGCTTAGCTGTTGTTGCTTTATAATTTAATATTATTAATTTGAGTGCTTATTGACGGTCTTGTGCTAGCTAGATGTTCCCCGTTAGCACATAACATTATCATAAGCTATATTTACATGTGCCATCTTGTCTTTCAAGTTTTCCTTTGGCTATAAGAGGAAGGCTATCCGCGTAATGGCATATATAAAAAACGATGTTTATGTATTTGTTTATATATTATCTTCTGTATTCATTCATACTGTTTTAACAATAACAACAATGTTTATGAAAATGCTTTTCTTTTTTAATTACTTGGTTTTGAAACTATTGCTGATTTTTTCAACTGTACAAATTTTGATGAATACATAGCTAATCTGTCTTCTACTTCAATTTCATATTCAATATATAGTGCAAAAGAAAATATTTCTTCAATGTTATTGATATCTAGTGGGTTTTTTTCCTGAGAATTGCTGCTTGCTTTTCTGTGCTAGTCGTGTTTACCCAATTTTCAAATTGAGAATGAAATATTTGGAGTTTAATGGGTTGAATTTTTCTGATAGCTTTATTGTCACTTTCAGATCCGACCTTTGTGGAGGCACTACTTCCAAAATACCCAGGGGCTAATCTTTGTTGTTGATAGCAATGATCGTGATCGTGTGGTTGAGGCCAGGGATGAGCTTCACCGTATGCTAAATGAGGTGACAATTTTCTTATTTGTTCCATTGCTTGTGTTTTTCTCTATTGAGTTGAAATTTTCATTAAGGGCGTGTTTGGAGAACCACCCTTAAATTTGATTTGGGTGTAATTGAGTGTATTACACAGTTGTGGCATATTTGGACAACCGTAGTAAATGCACTCTTCTATTTTATAATTAATGTTATTTTAAAATTTAAACTTATATAATTGTGTAATTACAATTTGTACTTCCGAACATAAGGTAATAATT
This sequence comes from Abelmoschus esculentus, assembly GCA_035048815.1. Taxonomy (NCBI): domain Eukaryota; kingdom Viridiplantae; phylum Streptophyta; class Magnoliopsida; order Malvales; family Malvaceae; genus Abelmoschus; species Abelmoschus esculentus. The sequence continues at coordinate 18,316,703 of JAUCBN010000017.1, read as the reverse complement.
AGTTTTCATGCTTTAGACAATGGTGTCCAAACAAGCCCTATAGAGAAGAGATGAGATAGGGTTGTGTAATTACTATTTTGATCATATCATCTCTTCTGATATTTGTAGGATGAGCTGAGGGATGCTGTGCTGCTTGTGTTTGCAAACAAGCAAGATCTACCAAATGCTATGAATGCTGCTGAGATCACTGATAAACTTGGTCTTCATTCCCTTCGTCAGCGCCACTGGTATTTTATAATCAAGTTTTTCTTGCTTGTTTATTTCCAAATCTATCTGTTTTGTTCTAAACAACTTTTTTATATACATAGAATGTAATCATTTCTTCATTGTGAGTTGCAGGTATATCCAGAGTACATGTGCTACTTCGGGTGAAGGGTTGTATGAGGGACTGGATTGGCTCTCCAACAACATAGCTAGCAAGGTTAAGTTCAGACTGATATGTGAGCCCTTTGTTGATACTATTCCGTTCTAACTCTTGCTTCTATTACTTTGTTTTTACAGGCCTGAGGTTTGGTCAATGATTGGTGATGTTTACATCTGCAACAGCAATCTTTGCAGAAGTCGAATATGTATATTTTTATTTTTATAATGGATATGTTCTGGTATTGAGTTTTTCTTTTGCTTGTAACTACTACAAGAAATGTACGAAGTTGTGTTAGATATTGGCAGTTTGACTGACTGCCTAGCTGCTTTGTAGATGGATTTGTTCTCGGATTCATCATTGTTGACATTTCATTAGTAACATGTTATGAATTTTCCAAGTATGATCTCAAATATGTTTATTGTTGTTTGTTTAGTTAGCTCGGAAAGCTCCAAGTTAGCTGGCTTGAAAGAGTGAAGCCCTTTTACTATGTAATCTGGTTTGAATTGTTTTTGTATGAAGAGTTTCTCTTTTCTTCTGTTGTCTATTGTGCTGGTCTGTCATTTTGTTTGTTCCTTTGGGTTTTATTCGACCATTTTAAGGAAGCCAAAACAGTGTTTTACTCTGTGAACGAAGGGGTTCTTTGGGAAATGGGGGTCATAGTTTTCTATGGCTTTTTACCCTTGATGGGTTTGATCTTTAATGGAAATGGTGAAAACTGGTTTGGAGTAGTTTGAATGGATTGATGTGTCATTCTTAATTATCTTTGGTTCAATCATTCTAGGCCCAAAACCTAAGTAAAAATGTATCATAGTACTACTGCTACTCTTGATTTCTGCATTGCCCGGACCAGCCCACTGTGCTTAAATTCCATCGGCTAAAACCACTAAAACGCTGAATAAGTCGGGTTCATTCACCGATTGACAAACTAACACAACTCTTAAACGGAAATGCCATAGCTACTTCCTACTTGTCCTGTTGAACCCTTCTTGTTGCAAACTTAACAAACCCCAGATAAATATGGTAATTCATCAGAAGTTAAAACAGTTCTAAACTCTGCAAATGCATACAGATCCACTCCCACTATTTCTTTCATAGATTAGGTCAACTTCTGATAGTATTTGTCAAACCCTTTTGTGTTTATAGTAGATTTTTCAAAAATAACAGAAAATATATATTTTTATATAACTAATAGTCAAACTAAACAAAGTATCCATAAGGACAGCATGGGTAGTTCCTTATGTTTTCCTGAGAATATCTCTGCCCCTTTAAAAAATGCAAGGACAAATACAACTAGAAAATGGCACATCTACACAAGTACACTCTTTAAACAACTTACATGTATTGTATTCTATATCACCGTCAAACATTAAGCAGCTGATGGGGCATTAATATAATGAACAACGCCAGCCTCAGGCAAACCTGCGAAAATTTGTTGCAGGCTTACTTGCTCTTCCTCATCCGCTTCTGCTTCGCCGGTGGACACTGCATTTTTGTAGTCAAGTGACTCATCATTGTAAATATCCCACCATTTTGCCACCAGCATCTTAATGTCTTCCCTGTCCATGTTCTCTTCTTTGCCTGTATACCTCCATGGTTTGGAGCCAGCTGCACAGTAGTGAACCACCTTGGCCTGTTCTAGCTCAATGTTCTCAGGGTGGCGCCATAACATGGCCATCACCAGGTTGTAAATCGGAGGAATAGGCCTGTAAATGTCCCTGAAGTACATGTTCAGATAATCCTGCTCCGCAAATGGGGTAGTAGGAGTAACTTTGAGAGTGGTCAAGAGGTCCTCATAGATAGAAAGGTTGGGTTCATACACAAACATGCCAGCGTTGAAGTAAAGAGGAGGCTTAGGACCCAGCTGAGAAGGCCATTGGACCTTGTTAGGACACTGTTGGCAGTATCCAATCTTGTACTGTGGGGTGTGGCTCCAGGTTTTCTCACAGAAGCAATCCATGACAGCATAAAAGTAACCGTCTTCCATGTCGAACAAGTGATCTATGTTGTCAAACACTTGGATGTCTCCGTCTAAGTATATCATCTTGGAATATTCCACAAACTGTACATAAAAAGTAAGACAATTATTCATTTTGGAACATATTTTAACTGAAATTCCTAAACAGAACCTGCAAAAATATTATATACCTCCCAGATACGAAGCTTGGAATAGTTGATGACATAGTAGGCCATGGCAAACTGGGTCTGGTTCTCAGGAGGGTACACAGGCTCGATCTCCTTGAGTATGCAACCCTGTTCCACAAGTATCTTCCTGTGTTCCTCCGGCACGTCCGGCAAAAGAGCCACCACAAGTGGGTACTTGCTCTTAACCTTCCTGAGTCCCTTGGCTAACCCCACCACGCCCTTGACGTAATCACCGTTCCCTGCCAAGAACGTAACGTAAGCGTTCTTGGGATGGATGGGAGCTTTGGTGGTGAGAGTGGCAGCTTTGGTACTGGTGTTGTTAGGGGCCATGTTTGAAAACTACGTTGCTTAAATGGTGAGAGGGTAAGGTAAGGTAAGTATGGGTGCTCTTAGCTTAGTGTTTGGTTTGAGGGAAAATGAGGTTGGGCAATAGCCAATAACAGAGAGAGTGGTGTTGCGAGAGAAAGCTCAGTTGGTGTTGGGGAGGGAGGTGGGAGGTGGTGTTTATATAGGCTATAAACAACGCGTTGGCCCACCACAAAGAGAAAGGACAAAAAGAAATAATATTTTATGATATTATGACTAATTAATCCATTTATTAAAAACAAAACTATAATTAAATACTCAAACCAATATGACATTACAAACTTATTTTTATACAATATATAAATTAAACTTTTATTCATTTAAAACAACCGTTCACATCCATCAACTTTATAAACGAATCAAAAAAATTAATTTTACATTGTACCTCAATTAATTTTACATTGAAAGACAATCTCCTTTTATTTTTGAATTTTATCTTTTAATTTAAATATTTTTTAAAATTTAATTTATTTATAAATTTATCCCTTTAAATTTAATTATTTATATTTTTTATTTCATTCAAAACTTAACTCAAACAATCTCCATAACTAACTCCAACGAACCAACCATACTTGTCTCATTCTGACATCGCCACGTAATCCACTGCGAGTCAGGTAGTTTCCTTGTAGACCGTCGGTTATTCCTAGTTTAAATGAAACGTCATCGTAGGGTCCACTAAATCTACTCCGAGCTGAACACCTGGCGACACGTGTCAGCATCTTCTGTAGAAGTCGGTGATTTTGTTTTTATCAGCGGTTCAACCAAACCATTGCATTTATTTGTATATTTATTTTCGAAGTTTGTAGTTAAGTTGGTTATGACCCACAATTACCTACATTTATGGGATATTGTTGTTTATTTATTGGACTTACCGACCAAATTCATCGGATAATTTAATAATAATAGCATTTCATATTGATATTATTTTTAAATTTTATAAATATTGTTAATTAACTATTATTTATTTTTAATTATTTATGGATAATTATGTTTGTAACTATTACTTTTTATGGACTTAAAGATAAAAGGAATTAATTAACGAGTTTGATTCAAGTGATAAGTAGTTTGATATTTTTTAAGCAAGTTTCGAATCTGAGGCAACGAAAGATTTTCATATAGATGAGGGTGGACCCGTGTTCACCCTGAAATTTTTAAAGTTTGTACATTTGGTTTTGATTTTTAAAGTTTTTATGATTTGTGCCGACTTTTAAATTTTTAGAATTTTATGATTTGCATGAGCCTCTAACCCAAGTAATCAAAAGAACGATTGTTGTTCCTAGAGGTCACGAGTTCGAACACCAGTGATGCTAGTTGAGTGATTGGGCGTTCAATGTCAAATGGTAGAGATTATATTCTAGAACAAATACTACTGTAATCATTATTAGTTAATTTAAAAAAATTATGATTTATGTTCACCCTAAAAAAATATTTTGATATGTTCTTATCCTCGTAAATATTTCTAGGTCCTTCACTGATTTGATGTATTATATATATATATATAAATCTCGTTAAAAAATTTACCTATTAAAACTAAATGCGTAATACGAATTAATTTAAATTAATCGATACATAAAAAATGAATGGTGAAGGAAGCTTGGCCAGAATTCCAGGAATGATTCCTTGAATTGGTCACCAATTTTATCAAGGTTAATGGTTTATATGACAACATATATTTTTTAAAAAATAATTTTAAATTTAGAGGTGGATATCTAAGTATAAATTTCTTCTTGTGTGGTAGATCAGATTTTGGGTTGCTTGTAACACGTAAATTAACAAATGTCATTACACATATCCACATCTCTACATTTGTTAATGGAATAATGGAATTTTATGCCTTTGAATTTGCATTAGATTAGACTTTGGGTTACTTGTAACTTATAAATTAAGAAATGTGATTATCGAGAAATTATTTTATGAATAAGTTTTACTTCGTGTTTATGAGATAAATTATTAAAAATATATGTATTATCAATTTTTTTTATTTTATATTTTTTAAGTAAATCTTCTTTTGAAGAAATTTTTTTTAATATAAATCAACAATAAATATGCGTGATGATTCACTTACAAAAATATGACATAAAAAATGATGAGATAAATAAATTTTAGTGGTTGGTCCCATGAATGACATGATGCGACTTACCTATGATATAATTTTTGCATATCCGTATATCTAAATTAATTAATGGAATAATGTAATTTTGATCATTAAATTTAGAATTATAGTCCATTATCTTAAATTAATATATTTGAGTTATTTTGGAAATTAATGATTTTTTTAATCAGGTTATGAACTTGAAATTTTAATTTTTTATGGGATAACATTATTAAATAATGTATATTATCTCTTAAAAATTTTAAATAATTATTCATATCTTACGATCTTTATATATAAATTAAAAAATTATTGATTTAAGGGTCAAAAATTATATTTATGTTTTTTATAATTCAAGTTTAATATTTTATAATTTATATTCGAGAATTGTGATTCTTTTTCTGAGAATATCTCTTTTAAGTTTAAATTTGAATTTTCTCTTAAAAAAGTATAACGTGTCTTGTTATTACCCATAATATTTCATGGACGAAATTGATCTTTGATTTATCTATTTTGTGAACGAAATATAAATATCGACTGGCCCACACCATTGTTATCTGTTAGACTAAGGAATTAGAAGCTAACGCTGGTAGGGCAGATAGACATTAACTAATGACATTGTGAAAGTCTTGGCAATTTCCTTTAACTACCAGAACCTGTCTGGACAACTGTTGCTCTTCGTTTAGGGATTGGAATTAGAATTTAAAGTTAAAGAGAATAAAATATAAATATTTAAAAATAAAAGAAAAAATTTATGAAAAATAACTTTTTTTAAAAAAATTATTAAGAAACAAAAGTGAAAAAAATTCTTCGAGGTTGAGGAGGGGCATTTCGCCCCTGCCTTCACTTACGAACATGCAGATTAGTTAGGGTCATTTCCTTGTCGTTCTAAACCATACAAAAATTTGTTATCATTCCCTATCATTTATTTATAAAGATTTTGTTCGAATACAAACGATTCTCTGTATATATAATTTTAGATGAATAAGAATCTAAATAAATAACAAGATGTTCAGAGAAAAATATTAAAACAAAACAATTCTAAAGATTTCAAACCATAGAAAATAGCCATAAGGACAACATTATAATAGTCCTTAAGCTTTTCTGAGAAAATATCAGACTTGAATGTAAGTATAGATCAAATACAAATACAAAGAAGAAAATAACACATAGCACAACGTAGGTGTATAGTGTGTTGTATTGTATAGTAACGTATAGTCCTAACAATCTAATCTTTATCACCCACCAAAGTAAGGCTGCAGACATTAAGCAGCGGATGGGGCTTTAATATGATGAACAATGGCAGCCTCCGGCAATGCTGCGAAAAATTGTTGCAGGCTTGCTTCCTCATCAGCTTCTGCTTCACCAGAAGCTACTGCAGTTTTGTAGTCAAGTGACTCATCATTGTAAAAATCCCACCATTTTGCCACCAGCATCTTAATGTCTTGAAGTCTTCCCTGTCCATGTCCTCTTCTTTGCCTGTATACCTCCATGGTTTGGAGCCAGCAGCACAGTAGTGAACCACCTAGGCCTGTTCTAGCTCAATGTTCTCCGGGTGGAGCCATAGCAGGGCCATCACAAGGTTGTAAATTGGAGGAATGGGCCTGTAAATGTCCCTGAAGTACACTGTTGACAGTATCCAATCTTGTAGGGCTTTTATTGCTCTCTTTATATGTAGGGCTTTTGTTCAAACTGTTTCTGTTGAGCTCTTTTAGTTCTACTGTTTATTGGACCGTTTTGGGAATGAAACCTTCTTCCAGGATTTAAACAAAAATCTAGCCCAAATAAAAACCTGGGAATTTTAAGTACTCAAAACTTAGTCTTCCCCACGAATAACCTAACAATTTGTTCACAGCTTAACAAAAAACCTAACCATGGCATTGATGCAAGTTCTTAACAGGACAAAGGCAATTCCTTTTTCACATCCATATGGGTTCTCGAGGTTCTTCTCCAAGTCAAGTTCATTTGTTGGTAAAGTCTTCTCTTTCCTTATTAAACAATGGCAAGAACATTAAAAATGAAATATCCCCATAGTTCCTTTTGGTTCTGGGAAACTAATAGAATCTCATTTCTGTTAGTTTTATTGGTTGTGTTTCTTTAGGCTTTTTCAGGTTTAATGAGGATTTTAGGGGAAAAGTTCAGATCTTTTTTCTCAGTCCAGTGAACTAAACTTGCATGATTAGCTAATCATAAATGGTTGAAAAGAAGAGATGCAAAATAAAAGACTGGGTTTTTCTATTCCTGTTGTTAGATTATTAGGTTAAGAATAGCTACATATAGACTTAAATTGAAGTTGATCCTTTTTCCTGTCTACAAGAGTTAGTATCACAAGGAGAATTTATTTTCCCAAAAGTAATTATATTGTAAATGTCATGTCTTTTTTGTAATAGTAATCTTGAAATGATGAAAATTGAATTTGAGAAGTGATCTTGTTCTTGTTGCAGAGAAGGTTGGAATACCTGAATTTCTGAATGGAGTAGGGAATGGGGTTGAAACTCATGTAGCAAAGCTGGAATCCGATATTGGTGACTTCCAGAAACTGCTAGTCACCCGCACTCTTAAGCTCAAGAAACTTGGAATTCCCTGCAAACATGTAATGATTCCCGACTTACACTAAAACACGAATTTTGTTTAATATCCATGCCTACATTGAGGAACTGCATAATTTTGTGCAGTTATGATTATCTAATTATGTTGTATTATTGATAACTTTTGTGTATACTAATTTTTTAATGCTCCCACTTTGTTGTCCCTAGTTTAGGATATAAACTCCTAGCGTAATTGCAGCTAACTAAACCATTACTATTCTGTTCTTTTATGGCCTTAGTCTAGAGCTGTGTGTTTATTATTTTGTTTAAATTAGTTTGGCTAGTTCATTAGCCTGTGCTACTTGGGATCTTCCAAAGCTTATGAATATGGGAGCTGAGAAATAGTTTGAAAGAGTGGGATAGAATAAAATGGAAATTATAATTGATAGAATGGTTTTAGCAGCCATGATTTAGGCTTTGCTTGGTGTGAAGGAAGGAAACGAGCAAGGATGTTTTCTGTTGTTCATAACAAGAAAAGCAAGATAGTGTATTTTCGTCTATTTCAGAGGACGTTAGCATGAGCAGATAATTCTGCACTTTTTAATGTGTTGTGGAGAAGAAGTTTCTTGCATTAGCTATATAGCATGCAATGCGCTGGTTTATCATCAACCTGATGGGTTAGTTCCTGCAGTTATGATTACCATAGATTCTTGATATCTGCCAAGTTGTATCATCTTTGTGCAGTTTTTCCGTCTTGTGGAAGTTTTATCTGTGATGTTTACCATCATTTGATACACTTTTTATCACATGAAAGATTTTGATTTTAGGGTGTAAAAAGCTTTGCAATTTAAAGTACATATATTTGTAGAATTGTCATCTCTTTTCTACTGGGATTGGGTGTAAAAATTATATTTCTTTTTCGGTCTTGCAGAGAAAGCTGATATTGAAATACACACACAAATATAGGTTGGGTTTGTGGAGGCCGAGGGCAGAGCCATCCAAAGCCTAATTAATCAGTCTAGTTATCATTGGCTATACAAAGATGTTGCTGTTAGATCACATTCTTTATCCTTACTGCCTCGAGATTGAGTACTGAAAATTGGCGATCGAATCAAATTTCTGAGTATGTAATTGCAGTTTGCAACTCTGGTTTCTTAGGACATGTCGACTGTTGAATAGTACCGGCTACTCCGGAGAAACTTTATCGGTATCCAGGACCTTGTGTTATCCCATTGCAAGCTAAGTTCATTCTTCCATAATTAGTTGTATCTTCTCGCTGTAATTCGCCACTAATTGCAGTAAAGATGCATCAACAATAAAAATATAGGCTGTGAAGTAAGCATATCTGTCTGCAGTGTACTTAACTCGAAATTTGCAGAAATTGAACATATACTGAAGAAGCTGTTTCATTGGACATTTGCAATGGCCATGGATTAGTGTAAAACCATTTCACACATCCATTGTTCATTGAGGGAATAAAGCAAAGAGAAATGAGTACCATGCAAATCAATGGCGGGTGGATTGAGCCTGGTTACCTTGGAAGACTATGATACAGATGAAGAGAATAGTGATGATTCCTGCAAAAACACTGGCCCATGATGAAGATGCCTTCTCACGTCTCTTTTTCTTTAATGCCTTGATTCTTTCGTTACTTGCATGCCTCAACCTCTTAAGTTGACAAATTTCCCTAACCAATTTGATATCAGTCTCGCTCAACAGTCGACCACCGGGAGGCAGCGGTGGTTTTCGGGGCTTCTTCGATCCCGTGCTTGTCTTTCTCTGATCCCTCGACGTTTTCTTCTCAACAGTGGTCTTCACCATTGCATTATCCTCCACGTTAATCACCATTGCATCCTCTCCTGAAGTGAAGGGATGCTTATTGCCAATCATAGCGGCCACTGCCGATACATTTCGAGTGGTGGTGGATGCGGTGTTGCCACCACTTTCCAAATCTACATCTTCCCTTGAATCTACTTCATCCATACAGATATAAGAATATATTTCATCCCAATCTGTGAAAACCATGAAGGTGCAAACTATATATCTTCATTCTTCAATCCAATGCAGCTCACTTCCCTTGTCATACATCTCTTGGATGTTGCCAACCATACGTACGTTGCACATCCGTTTATTTTCTTTCAACAAAATATATACTAAAATAATGCATAATCTGGTAATGCTGCGATTCTTGTTTCCAACTCAAAGTAGGTAATGAAACGACCAAGCTAATGTGTTGAGCATTTTCTGACCCCAACACACTAAACCACAATTTGTGTCTTTGGTCATTCTTTTCATTGGCAGCTCTTCCCCTAAAACCGAAAAGAAAGAGAAGACTCAAGATGTGAAGAAGGCATTTGCAAAAGAGGAAGGTAGGTGTGTAAACTACCTGAGTCGAACTCAAGTATTGTTAAGCTTGAATTGAATTCAAAAGCAAAAATCAGAGTTTGAACTAAATCTGAATTTGCTAAGCCTTATTCTCCGTGACCTATCGTCCATCGGCCATTGTTAACCTAATTTAACCTTAAATATCAATTTAAACTCTAAACCCTAAATTAACTCCAAACCTCCAAATTTAACAATAATTAATCATTATAATATAATATATTATATTTTTAATAATTCACAACCTTTTCGAGTCAGGTATCGAACATATTGTTTTGCCTTGTTAAAAACTTGTCAAATTTTGATCAAATTAAACTTAAATAACTTGTGATCTGTCTCGTCTGATTTGCGACGAGGGTCACAACCGAAGCCACCAAAGATCCACGTGTGGGAAGATTGTCCCCGATGGGTGCCCCACAGGAACAGAGCTAGAAAATTATTTAAGGGGTGTCATTTTTTAGATTTATATTTAAGGGATATCAATTATTTATAAATTAATATCATTTATTTATTTTTTAAATATATATATATATCATATAAAAAAGATGAACTAAAAATTTTGGGGGTATCATTTGATCACCCTTGTCCCTTGTCAAATGCGGCTCCGCCCATGGTGCCCCAAGAGATGTTGAAACTTAGCGAGTCAAACTTTGTTTTGTCACAAGATAAGGATTCCAAATTAGGACAATGGAGTTGTGTGCCAAAGAATGAGGCCACGACTTTCATTTTTAGTTCATCAAATAACACAGCGCAGCACCGCCCCTTTTAATTTTTCTCCGCATGTGGCCAAACTGCCAAGGAACCCACTCCCTCTTGTTTGTTTGTCATACATTTTGTCCTCTTCCTCCCCCGCTTTGGTGTGTTTAGGACCCTCCAGGCTCCAACCCTATATGTCCCCCTCTTTGTTGGGGCCTCTCTCCTCTAATCCTTATGGCGGTCGGTCCCTTTGACAACTCAAAAGCAATGCATTGTTTCGTCCTTTATTGCTCCATCCAACTTTGTTTATTGAACCCCTTTTGTACATCATGGAGCCAAGATACAAGCAAGGAATTCCATGCTTTGACAAGGCAAGGAACGCAGCTGTGGTAATGCAGGCCTAGGCATAGCCATTCAAATGGAGAATAATGCATTGGAGAAGGAGAATATACGGTGGTTGATCCAATGAACCATATAAATTTGGGTTTGCTGACATGACAGTAGGTAACACGTGGTACAACTATACACACATAACGTCACCATCAAGGTACCACCAAGATAGTGAAACGTGACAGGCCATGCTGGAAGGAAATACGTGTCACAAGCTTACAACAAGGCAAAGAAAACAACAAGTCTAGATCATGGAATTTCTTTGCCCACCACCCTGCTCACCTGACCCTCCTTCAGCCCTTTTGTTTCTTCATTTGTTTCTTTTGTAGCTTCATCCATCCATATCTACACGCATGGAAAATATAAATATGTTTCCAGAAGCCAAAAGAATGGGGGGCTCACTCGGGTTCTCTCCCGTCTCGTACAATGCAGGTTAGGTCAGCATCATGTGCAGCCACCGCAGAATGAACAGCTTCACGCAAACCCCAGAAAGAAAAAGGGAAAGAAAGCCCTGAACATATGAGGCTAACACGATCTCCTTGGACAATTGGAAACCACTGTAGGGTGGGAAAAGGAGAAAAAGTAAGAAGTTTTGGGGCTCCATTGAGATTATGGGTGGGTATATATACCAAAATGTAGTGAATAGATCAGCACCTGAATAAAGGTGATGTTGGAGAATGCCCGATCCATCGTTTCCTTAGAGTACAAGGAGTAGAGATGGGCACGGGTCGTATTTTTATTTCATCTGCACTTAATTTGAATATTATTATCTTTTATCCGTTATTCGATTCTATCTGAGTTTAGAGTAAAAAAATCTGATCTGAAGTTTCAAAACTTGACTTGACCTGATCCAATTTCAGTTATAAATTTTTTAAAATTTTAGGGATTTAATTATTAAAAAAATAAATTTTAGGGATCTAATTATTAAAAAAATAAAATTTTATTGATTTAATTATAAAAAATCAATTTTAATGAGTTAATCGTATAAAATATATATAATAAGCGATCGTTATTGTAAATATCTCTAAAAATTATATAAAAAATATTTTTATCTCGTGTCGGGTTAAATTTTTTTCATTTTAAACCAGACTAAAAATCATCCTTAAAAAAACTTAACACAACTTAAATTTTCTTTCAAAAAATCTAACATGATCAAATCGGATCAAAACTCGACGAGTTTGGATTTCGTGTCTATCTTTACCAAGGAGAATGAAAGGGGCAATAAGACATAGTTTTGTTTCATATACATCGAGCGATCAGGACGATTCAAAAATTTAAAAAATTATAATTTATCAAGATATATTATTTTTTTTATCAAAAATATTATTATTTTTACAGATTTTTAAGAGTCTATAATTTATATATCATTCAAAAAATTAGATGTTTTTAATTTTCTTGTAGGTTTATTACGAAGGGGATGAGACTGATTCAAGTCATAGGGGCGCCGATTACTTGCGGTTATTGCATACGAGACACATGTTAGTTGGACAAGAAAAAGTAGATTGGGGCATGTTGTTGTTTTTTTTGTCTGGTTTCGTTCCCATTGGTTTTGTTTTAATGACGGCACATGGTTGCATGTGAAAATAGGGTGACTCAGGCAAATGCATGAGCCTGAAAAGCATCAACGTATTTAATAAAATACTGTTAATTGTTGGACAAAAACAACCCCCCCCCCCCCCCCCATAATAGAACAAGACCATGTGGTCCTTGGATTCATACTTTATAAAATTTGCAAAATGGGGCTTCCTCAAAACTTCTATTGACCAGCCATCCCACGTCTCAATCCCTAAAATCAGACAGCTTGGATGTCATGTTTCCACACGTGTTAGACATTAAATGGGAAAAAGATACTGCTAGCCTTGGGGTGGGATGGATCATTTGTCACATTGGTGGGGGTGTAAGAGGAATAGAAACAACTTTGATTCTAAATTGTATTCCAATACATTATATTATGGATAATAAGGGTAAGAAGGGTAATTACTCTCATCTTGATTTTTTTAATTATTTTTGTTTTTATTTAATTTTTTAAAAATTTTAGTTTATTTATGAATTTATTTTTATTTTCAAACATTTATGTTTTATACCTAACCCTAAACCTTTGTTTCGTCCCTAACTCTGATGAAGTTAAGTGGAGGAATGAGGTGTTACCCGGTGTCCAAAATTTTGAGAATATATAAGAAATAGACATGATTTTAATGAAAATTTGATATCGGTTTAAAATTAATTATAAATTTTTAAAAAATTTATACTTTTAATAAAATATACATGACACTCTAACTTAAATTTTTTTTACTCCGATTGAGTGTGTCTCGAAAGTAATAAAAAATTCTTATATGTTTTTGAAAATTTTCCCTTTTCTAACTGTTCATTTGAATTTTTGACATTTTAAGGGTTTAAAGTCTTGAATTGTGGAGTGTGCACATGCAAGCCATATGAAGGTTGGTCCACTTCCAACTGTAGGGTCCCTGGGGCACATGTGCTGCGGCTGCCAAAGGGATACTTAATCAAGGACATCGGTTGTGGAGGCTGGTTGGCTCATAAAAACACATCCTATGTGAAAATTAAAGGGAATTACAAGGACATTTGTTGTGGAGGCTGGTTTATTAACTTAGGGTTACAAAAATCTGCCACATTAAAATTTACAGCCATGTGAGAAATCTTTGTCGTGAACTACAGTATTGGACTCGCGCTTTTGCCGACATAATTTTCATGTTTCTTTGGTGCCACTCCAACTAATGAAACCAACAAAAGGAGTGACAAAGAAGTGATTAGTTTAGGCTGTTATCGATAAAAATTATGCATTTTGTGACATATATTGATAAATTGAAATCTTATAGATTTTGATATGATTGTTTTTATGAGATATAGTATAATTTAAACTCGAATTATTTTTATTTTTATTTTAATTATTCATTAAGTTCATTTTTTTAATATTAGAATAAAATTAAGATTATAAAACAAAAACCTTAGAACAAAGTATTCGAAATATTTTATGGGTTACCCATCGGATTTTTTACGGTTTTGACCTGACGAATATGAATTGGTTCTCATCGTATATCTGATTTTAATTTTTTTAATAATTTTTTGTATTAGACAATTTTAAGTTTAAACTTAAATTATAATATTAAGTTGTTTATTTCTTAGACCCGACCTATGAGTATGAAATTTTAACATTATTGCTCCACTAAAACCAAAAATTAGCTGGCATTGGTAAGTTTTTTTTTTTTTATTTAATCAAATAATCAATATAATTAATTAAAGGATGCTTTGCTTAGCTAGGTTAGCTTAACAAACAAAATAAAAATAAATGAAATAAAATAAACATAGTGGAGCTCAAGAAAAAAAGGAAAAATTCATGTATACACAATAAAATACAGGAATTTAAAAATCTTAATGAAAAAAAAACAGTTTCCAAAAATAATAATAATCATAATAAAGACCTTTTCAAGAGTTGACATTAGACGCAAGCCGATCAGCCGGCGGCTGCGGTCCACCGCCGGCGAGAAACTCGGTGATAGCCGTCATGACTCGAACTTGCATCTCGAGAGCCGCTATGTAATCGCTAGTTTCCTCTATAAGGTTCGGGAACGATAGTTTCCGGCAACCGGGAACGAGACGTCCCAAAACCTTCAACTTCCTCTGAACGACAGGCGTTTTTCTCTTCTCCCTGATAACCGCCGGCTTCCGCAACCTCGCATTGGCAGCGACCTTGGCTTTCTTATGTCTATCCATCTTACGAGCGGTGAGAATCGCTCTGCTCCAACGCGTGGTTCCCTTGGCCAAAACGGCAAGAACTCTGTCCGCCGTCTCGCGTACATCCTTGGCAGCGGAAGATGAAGCGGAGGTCCTCCGAGAACGTCGAAGAGCCTGGATGAGCTTAGAGGAGTACATATGCTGCTCGCGTTGCGTTCTCCATCGCTTAATTCTTTGTTTGCCTTGATGTGGTTGAGAAGAAGCCAGCATTTGGTCAGTTATGCTTCGTTTCCTCCGTTTGAACTCTGGACACGTGTCGGGGGCTGGTTCGAGGTTGGTGACGGAGGAAGCCATGGAAAGTTTGGGATAATTGCAGAAAGGAGAAGAAACGAGAGGAAAAACAAACGCAACGCTTTGGAGGGGCTTGGCGTTGGAATGACTTTATAAATGCGGTTCAACCCGTAAAAAAACACGCGGGTTCCGGGTTCTGTGTTGACAGTTGTGCTGTCCCTCTTTCTTTTTATTTTTTATTTTAATACTCAAGAATAAATTAATTATATAAGTAATCCCTATATTTTTTATTTGTTTACAAAATGATACTCAATTTTCTCACATTTTAATTTTTTTAAATAAATAAACTCCCCAGATCAGAATATATATAATTAGCACTAGCCATTATCTTTAGGATAGCATGTTATTCCAATCATCTCAACTTAGTTCCGAAGATAATATTAATAAATAACAGTAATTATTTTAATTTCCTTGCACTTTCAATAAAAACATATTTATTGAGAATTAATAATAATCGAAAATGGGTAACTCAATTAGTAGGTTTGTTCTATTTTGATCACTTGATTGAAAGAAAAAAATAAATTTATTAAACAAAATATTATTAAATTTCTTTAATAAGGTGATAATATTTATCAGCACCAAACTAAGTTATTAATTTATTTAATTTAATTAAAAATGAGATTAAATTGATATAATAGATAATTAACATGAATCAAATATGTAGTTATACAAATTTCTTAACACCCATATTAATTATCCGTTAGATTTTAGCTGTCGATAGTTAAAACAAGATCAAATAAATAGTTTGAGTATTCAATTTTTTATTTTTTTAATCGAGTGATCAAAATAAAAAAAATTCAATAGTTGAATGACCGTCCAGATAATATCTAAAGTATGTTTTAATAAAACTAATAAGAAATAATTATTTATTAATAAAATATCATATTAATTATTTAAAATAATAAAATATATTTTTATTCTATAAAAATCATTTTTTAATTTTTTACTCATAATTTTTCAATAGTTTAGAGCTTTCCCTTCCCACTCTCTTTGTGGGGCAAATGCAATTTGTTTTTATTCTCTGCAATGATTAGTGGGTGAGGTACAAATAAAGAGTATTGAAGGGATACACAAAAATAAAGAGACATGTGGTTGTTTTCATGACACTTCCTCTTCTTTTAGACATTTTTATTTAAAAATATAATAATTTTAAAGAGAATTGCATTAATCAAGTTCATTAAAATTGGAAATTATTTAATAATTGTCTTAAAACATTTTATTATAATATCGTAAATAAGGACGAAACTAAAATTAAATAAAAAAATTAAGAATATTATCAAAATTAATAAAATTCTAACGAATATTTAAATGTCTTATGTGGACGGGTTTGATCCACATTGCTTGTTCAGTGCTCACACACAAATCCTTCATGTATAAAACTGAGAATTCAGTATAATTAGTTATGGTCGTTAATTTTAGGGAAGATAACTAATAATGACAACTTTGGGGAGGTTGGTGTTGTGGCAACCAATATTATGGCAGAATTTGATATCTTGATATAAGTTAATTGGGTCATAAAATAACATGTTTTAATCATGTTTTATAGTACGGACAATTTTATTTCAGTGGTTAAATAAATAATTATTGTCTTTAAAGATTATGAGTTTGAGTATCAGTAATGTTAACATATTAATCGAACAATTAATGTTCAATAGTTGCGAGTATCAAAAATTAAGTATCGATACTTATAAAATAAATATTAATATTATAAAATATTATAAAAATTTTAACATTTTAAATTTTTAATAAATTTTAAAATTTATTACTTTTTAATTGTATTTTAGACTTTCCCTCAAATCTACGTCAAAAAATAGTTTTCTATGGGCTTGAAAACAGGGAAAAAAACTCTTAAATAGACTGAGATTAGGACCATCCCCCCTTGCACCACTTGCCAGACGCCCTGCCTCCTCCTATGAGACAAACCCCAGTCCAGAAAAACAAAAGTAAACTCAGTCAGTAAGAAAAAAAAATCTAATTTTAAAATCCAATAGTGAAAGCCTTCATTCCCCTTCAAAATACTTATAAATCAAATATTATAAAAATAATTATTTTAATATTTTTTACTTTTAATATTAATTTTTTAAAAAATAAAAATTTAATATCTTATCTCGTTAAACATATATTTATTATTCGAATATCGTAATGTAAATAATTGTTGCAAGGTGCGAGGTTGACCCAAACCAGTCTCCCAATTTGATTCCTTCTTATCCCCAGAGTCCAGAGTCGCCAATCCTGCCACATCTCTGTGTCTTCCAACAATTAACACAAATATTTTAATTAATCCCCCGATATTAAGACAGCACGCAACACAAGGGTAGGTTTTGTTCCATTCTTCACTGTCATACCATGTGGGGTGGATTTATTAAATAAAAAAATGTTATAGAAATCTCCGTCCTTGACTTCAAATAAAACCCAACCCAGGACCCATAGTAATAAGACAAATAAGAAAACAGTGACAACCAATGTAGTCTGGTTCACATGATCTGATTAGAGCTTTAATTAATCATAATTGTGTGATTTTAATCCGGTTTGATTTTAAGGTGACATCCAATCATGTTGTTCATCAACAAACCAAAATGATAATTTAATAGGCACGAATGGGACTCTGCCTTGAGACCCAATCCATATTTTTATTTATTTGATCATCAACGTACCATATCATTTTTGTTTTTAATAAGTTAGAGTAATTATAATAATGTCTGTTCTATAATATAATCTCTATAATTTGACATTGATCGCTCAGTCACTCTGATGACATTACTGGTGTTTGAACCCGTGACCTCTAAGAACAACGACCATTCCTTTAACTATTTTGGTTAAAGGACTCGTGCTATCAATTTGATTTTGATGCGCGGATAATATTTTTTTTCTAAAAATAACCATTCAATTTTTATTAATTTTATAGAAAATATCCTGATTATAACGTAATAAAAAAAAATGAGATTAAATCTGTCTAAGACTTCTTAAGATAAAAGAAATAAAGAAAAATGAAACTTTTTTTTTGCAGATATGTATACCATCAAAATTTAAAGTTTTACGTATCTTGTCTCTATCCAGTCGAAACACTTAACGTGTAAAGGAATGATGAGCAATCCAAACTATTAGGTAGAATGTTTCGTTACCCATAATTGATTATATCAATTCACATTTAAGTGAGGATCTAACTTTTTATGACCACCAACAAAACTATAATTAGACACTAACGCTGAATAAAATCTCTATACAAACAACATTCAACTATTAGGATATACTAAATCTTACCACAAATACATGAAATAAGGAACAAAATAATAAAAAAAACATGTCGCAATAATAAAAAAAATATCATAAAGATACAAAACACATATCATAAAGTCAAAAATTCTTATTAAAAATAAAAAAACAAGAGAAAAATAATAAAATCGACGATTGCCAACCAACATCAAGATGATGACCCAATTAAAAAGTTTTGAACTTTACAGGCCCATTTCTAATTTGAACCCTATTTATCTGAGCGTCTTATTGGGCAATTAACAGCAAGCAGTATGTTGAAGCTTTGAGCTTCACATCCTAGGCAAGATTGATATCTGCAGACTTAATTCTGGATCTTCCTCTTGGATCTTATAAAAATGGTCCAGGGACCTGGCCTCTGGGGGGCAGACATTGACTAATGAACAACCATTTAGACATCAAAAACACATGCATGCCGACACATATACATCTCCTAAAACTGTTAAGAAAATGGAGTACCTTGCAATTAATCATCCCTGTAAAAGCTGAAGAAGTGGATCTTCTGATGAGTTGTTGCAGATCCCTTTAGACACAGCATTCCATCCAAGGGGTCAATAGACGCGGCATTTTCGTGTTCTACGTCGGGAGAGAAGTTACTCTGTGCTTCCTGCAAATGGTATTAGGGGATCCCGTTACAGGAGAGTGTATCTTAAAGAACAGAACATTAACAAGCATCACCATTTTACAATGTAGATAGTATAAAATGACATTTTTAGCACATTCTCAGAACAACAGACTATGACCATCTGAGCCACCACTGAGAATATCATCAACCGAAACACATCCTATACCGTTCCTGATAAATGCCGGTCCAACGGCTTTTAGAGCCTCTTCTGTCAATGTAGTTGTCACAGCTATGCATCTGCAGCAAGTGGAGAATGATCAGAATTTGCTATGAAGTTACTCCACTTCTGTATGATGAGATAAGGAAATGATCGATAAACACGACCGGAAAGACGGACTTATCGTGTTAAGGAAACGGTAAAACTAACAAACTGCGAATTAGGTAACACTGTTCCATTCATACGAAGAGATGATAAATCTGAATATAGAAAAGTAAGGGCCAAGTACCTTATCTAGATATATCTCAAAGAATCTCTTTTTTTCCGCCTCAGTGTCAAATTCCCTTAACAGGAGCAACGCCTTACAAGAAGTATGCTTCACCTAGTACATCACATCAGCAAGGTAGAGATAGAAAAATGCAGGTAAGATAGCAGATTTACATATTTAGAAAGAACGTTTTGACTCAAGCTCTTCAATTGATGTAGTATTACTATAGAATATGACAATCTGGTAGCCAAAGGGAATTTAATGGTTCAACAGATTTAGCTCCGATGATAGGATGTGACGTTGATTATGGAGTTGAAAAAAACTAAAATCGGAAAAAAAATAAACAATAGACATGAAATATTTTAGAGCGGTTGTTTTGAGAAAACATCACATTCACTCCATTCCTTATCAGTAACTTGGAGATGTATATATATATATTCATGGTTGAATCTGTGAATTCATTAACTGAAAATCCATGGTCATTGCCTGCTTTAATTTGTTAACATCTAAAGGAATACGGCTATAATTTAAAAACTACTAGACTTGGGTTTATTACTACTTAATGATTCTTCCTTAGGATATATTTCTTTTGTCTATCTACCATTACATGATATACATATATATACATATATACACGTGACAAACATGGACATAAAATTTTATGTCAAGGATACAAGAATATTAAAATTTCCAAGGATGTGATGTGACTGACTGCCCTCATCCCAGGATACATCCCTACATATGATTGTCCAAAGAACACAGAGCCATGGCTTGACACCACTAAGATAAAGCACAATTCATTCTCAATCTTTTCTTTGGGGATCTCCATAGTCCATCCTGGTGATTGCAGTGGAAATGGTGGCTCGAATTTTGCATACACCATCGTTGTAGACAAGTCCGGTGGTGGACACTTCACCTCGGTTCAATCTGCCATTGATTCGATTCCGTGGAACAATCGTCAATGGATCAAAGTTCAAATTATTCCCGGCGTCAATGGATCAAACGTCGGAACTCAAATCGAATGGTAACTTGGCTCGGCGTACGCATTTTACGCTGATTCTTGTTGGGAAAAGGAAATATCAAAACTTGGCAAATTTCCAAAAAAGAACCAAGCTTTGTGTGGACCCACATACACAAGCCTGGCGCCACCCATCAAATCTGACGGCCACACAATCTTTCCCCTTTCCTTTACGCCTCTCCGCTTACCGCCGGACTCCTGTACAAAAAGTCATACCCTCATAGGATAAGCCTCTACGTTCTTCAATATCTCAGCTTTCCCAAAACCTTCTCTGTGTTTAAATAATGAAGAATCCATCTTTTACCCCTTTGAATTGAAGGGTATACCATTACCAGATTGTTTTTGCTATCTAGAAACTGTACCCCGTTCAATTTCACACACGAAAGCTTCCAATTTTGCGAAAACAAACAATTTGGGATAAACCCAGAGCATTTTTGTATCTCAGAAACTGAACCAGTTCTTTTTAGCTGTTAATAAAGATCCAATCTTTGTTTCTTTTTGAGTCGTTTGAAGTTTTCAAAGCTGCATGAGTTTAGAAGACGTCAAAAGTGATTATTGGTGCTTCAAATTCTGGAGTGATAAGAAGTTAAATAAGCATCAGCCAAAGCTAGCATGGCAATGGCGGCGTTTACAAGCTCTCAGCTCTCTTTCAATTTGTTTAACTTTTCTGTTTCCAGAAGAGAAGCCTTTATATCGAGACATGCTGCTTGTGGAATTCGCCATCGCTTCGTTTCTAGCCAACGGTTGAATCTTCACTTTCCATACACTACTACTCATAGGTAACTGAGTAACTGGTTTTTCTTAAGTTTAATTTGGCAATTGTAATTTTGATGCAATGGCTTATTGGTTGTAGGACTTGTGGTTCAATGTTGAATTAGTCTGCAATTTGTAGGACTTGTGGTTCAATGTTGATAAATCTGGATGAGGCAGCTAACATGTTTTTTATTTGGATTAGTTATAGTTTTGACAGATTCAGATCAAGATGTTCATTAATAAATACTGATGTACACTTAAACCATTTGGCTACCAAGGATGAGGATTTATCAGCAAAAGATAGTGATTGTTCTTGTACAAGTACAACTCCAATAGTTCAGCTTAAATCTGATGTTCTTCAGACTGAATCTTTGAACATACTAACAGGGGATACTTATGTAGATAGTCTCTTGACAACAATTCCAGTATGTTCCTCTTCGTATATCAATTTATTTTTGACTTGAGTTTATTATCCTCTTAACGTTTTCCTGTTGTTCCATTCTCTTTCTTGTTTAGGTATTATCCGAGGAGGAGCAGAAAGCTCTTGCTGGAACTCCAGCTCACCCAGAGGCATTATATGGTAGGGCATTCTATTTTCATTTTATCAAAGCACAGTATAATATATCTTATACTCTTAGACATGAATTGATTGTATTTTGTTCTGTACGCTGTAAGAATATAACTTCGTGTTAAGAAGTTTATTTGTTGTAGCCCTCTGCAAACCTTTAGGAATTGAGATTCTTTCGAGTTGCCACTTAGAGCATAATTAAACTATCTTTTCCTCCAAGTTCTGGAAAGCTGTTACACTGTGATTTCAACACATTATCTCAAATGAGCCAAATTTGTTGATATCCAGTATAATGGCTTGTACTTTTTTTGAAAGGTTAATGGCCTGTACTTTTGGTTCTTGTTTTATCATTTTACTAAATTGCGTTATCATCCACTGCTAACTTTAAAGACATTCATGTTTCAGCATTTTATGCAAGTTGCCTGGCTGGGAATGTAGTGGAACAGCTTTGGAACTTTGCCTGGCCTTCTGCTATCGCATTGCTTCATCCGAGCCTTCTACCAGTGGCTGTCATGGGATTCTTCACTAAGGTATCGATTAGTCTAGCAGCATATATTCACTACATATAACAAGAAATAATGGAATACTTTCTAATGGAATTTATGTTAATAGCTTGTTATTATCATTGGAGGCCCTTTGGTTGGCAAATTTATGGATCATTCTCCAAGAGTACCTTCATATATCTTTTTGAATGTTGTTCAGGTACTACAAGTAACATCTTTTTTGTTCAAGGTTAATGTAAACACTGTCCTAATTTGTTTTCTAAATTTATTGGCATCTTCAAGGCTTCTGCTCAGTTGTTGTCAGCGGCAATGATAATTCATGCTCATACAGTTTCTTCTACTTCTGCCTCATCTATTCTTCTACGGCCTTGGTTTTCTGTGCTAGTGTTAGCAGGAGCTATTGAGAGGCTATCTGGAGTGGCACTGGGGGTTGCTATGGAGCGTGACTGGGTTGTGCTGGTAATACAATTCTGTGCGTTTTGGTTGTTTTCTTCTCAGGAAACATTATCCATCCATCTCTAGGAAAGTGGACCGTAAATTAAACTTGAGTTCTTGTGTTTGTAGTTAGCTGGAATAAATAGACCAATTGCGCTGGCACAAGCAAACGCTGTTCTCAATAGAATTGATCTGCTCTGTGAGGTATTTGATAATCTTAAGATCTTTTATATTTTGTTAACATTGGGCCATGGATTTATCTTTTTTGGTTCAAGCCATCATATTTCTTTGTTTGCTTGTAACCCATAAAGTCTGAATCCTAAATAAATGCTGGGAATTTTGTAAGCTTACAGTTATCTTAGCAATCAAGGTATGGAAGACATTTCTGAACTAAAGATTCATTATAATCCATAATTGCAGATAGCTGGTGCTTCACTATTTGGAGTTCTTCTCTCTAAATATGATCCAGTAACATGCTTAAAGTTTGCTGCTGGATTGATGATGTGGTCATTACCTGTTATGGTAATTGCTTATATTCTAGTTCTGATTATCTATATTACTTGGAGAAAGGATCTACTTCCTCTTCTAATTTCTAGCAACATTCTTCAGATTGCTCTGACATGGTTAACGAACAAACTTTCTACCGGAGTTCTTGACCGTACTAAGTGTTCGCAATCTTGTTGCATATCATCTGATGGGGGGCCTCTTCCGGATTCTGATCACTTTGGTAAAACTTGTTCATCTGATTACCATTCAAATCCTGACTTCCTTCCTGTTATATTTAAAAATTGCATCTTTTCCAAAAGTTGATTTATGCTTGCTTAAGTGATTGTGTTTTGTGGATGACCAGTTAATACAGGTTTGGAAGTTATCAAGCATGGATGGCGAGAATACATACAGCAGCCAGTCCTTCCTGCTAGCCTAGCTTTTGTGCTCCTCTACTTCAATGTTGTTCTCACTCCAGGAAGTTTAATGACGGCATTTTTAACTCAGCGTGGTATTTTTTCTATCTATTTAAGATGCAAATCTCCTGGTTGTTTATAGTTTGGACCCAGTCTTGGGGAGAACTTTGGAAAGATAACTAAGGCAAAAAATTATTACAGCGAAGAGGGCTGACAATAATCATTATTTAGAAGACATGCTAATAGTGTTTCTCTAAATTTGCATCTTTAAAGCCTTGCATGCACTATTATGCCTCAAGTCGCTCCATGTTGTGTAGTTGGTTGTAAATTTTTCTCTTTTTTTCTTCTTCATATGCTTGATTACTTCTGATTACTTGAATCGAATTTATATTTAAGCTGAGGAAAAAAGCCTTGTATTCTTGCAGAAATTCATTTTTGACTCCGAAGTGCTACGTGGGTTTGTTTTACAGGTTTAAATCCATCTATTATCGGGGGATTTAGTGGATTATGTGCTTTTATGGGTGTTGCAGCAACCTTCATATCTGCAACATTGGTCAAGAGATTCGGCATTTTAAAGGTGGGTTCTTGTGTTTTGTTTTGTCTGCTTCATATTTTCTATTTTGGGTCTGATTGGTCATTTTCCCCACAGGCTGGAGCAGTTGGATTAATTTTTCAGGCTTCACTTCTCACCATAGCTGTAGCTGTTTACCACAGTGGATCTCTTGCCCACAGGAGTCCCCTTATTGTCTTCTTATGTTTAATTGTAAGAACATCTTTAAACTTTCATGTTTCTTCATGGACTATGCCATTGACTTTTAGCATAACCGAACTGCCTTGGCGAGCTAGGAATCTAGAAAGCATGACTCGAAGAGTGTACGACATTGTCATGGTTGGAAGTCTAACCGAAATTTAGATTCATTGACAGCCATATATATTAGTTATTTGCTAATAGCACCAGAGAAGGGGTGTTCATGGTTAACCATAATGAGATGAACACACCATCTTTAGACATTATCATCTAATTGCACTAAGAACAAAACGTACAGGATAACCGTTGTAGTATAATGGTTAACCATGAACACCCCTGCCAGAAAGAGACTAAAGGCCTGTAACTTTTATTTCAGCAGTATTGGAACTTACTGCAACCATCACGATTCATTTTGATCTCTAACAAGTTATTGGCTACTCTATCTTAGGCCAGGATATCTGGCATCATCATAGGAAATTCTTATAGCAATTTATAAAATGGTAGTCTAAAATACATAGCGAAGAAAACACGACGATCAGGCTTGATACCTGAATCATCCTCACCTCTTGTATGCAGGTATTATCAAGGTTGGGACATATGTCATATGATATTGTTGTGGCCCAGATTCTGCAAACAGGAATCCCATCATCCAAAGCAAATCTTATTGGAACAACAGAGATTTCTGTTGCAAGTTTAGCCGAGTCACTGATGTTGGGGGTCGCGATAATCGCAAATGATGTTTCACATTTCGGTTTTCTAGCAATGCTGTCACTATTATCGGTGGCTGGAGCTGCATGGATATTCTGCCGATGGTTGTTGAATCCTACAGAGGAACAAAGAAGCCTTTTCTCTTTTGATCCACAATTTTAGATATAATGCCAGTGCATAGAGTTTCCACTGTGTATGTGGGCAGTCTCCTCGGGCTTACATATCTATTCAATTGTCTTCGCACTTTTTTTCTATAGTTATCAACAGAATGAAATATATGCTATATTACAATCTTAAAGCACGGGCCATATCCAGTTTACAGACAGAGATGCCTGATTCATGTAGTTTGATCCAGCATGGTTCTATAATTTTACTGACAGAAGATGAGCCAGCTCTTTCAGATTGCAAATGTTGGCTTTTGATCGATTCGAATTTTGGTTCGCGAAAATATGACTTTTAAATTAGCCATTGTAATCCATCATTACACCACTAGGATGTTGAGAAACAAAGGCAGTGAAGTACAATAATAAAAAAACAAAATGATAATCAGCTTGAAACTCATAAGTTTCAACCAGGCATAAAACATGCAATAAACTCCCTTCTGTCTCTGTTTAATGTTTCTCTTGATATGATATTATGATTGCATAGAAGGTTCTGGAAGGGATGAAATATTTGCTACAGCTACCATGATCCAACAGCACCCTGTGCAGGGTTTGCGAAAGCAGAGAATTCCCAGTAGGTCTTCAATGAATATGGCTGGGAAATGGTCATGCCTTCTTCAGTGATCTTAGCTATCTGCAATCAATGAAAATCAATAGTGATAAAATTTTGGATCAGATTGTCAAGTAAAGGTCGATTCACAAATAGACATGATTCAAAGCCAACCTGAGAAGTACATGAATCTAAGTTGCATACATAAAAATCTAACAGGCTGGAGTAAATGCCAGTTAGACTATAAGAATAGTAATATCCATTGGATAGATTGTTGACCAATCATAAAAGCCTGGAAGACCATGCACAATTTTCTAGAAATCGCTGTCGAATAGCGTGGATTAAAATAATTATTTTAAGAAAATGGAGTTGCAACACTAAAAGAGAAAAGATCAAACCTGAAGCTTGTTAATGGCTGATCTATCACGATAGAGGAGAACACGCATGCACTTCTCCAGTAGCCTAACACCGTCTTCAAAGCTCAAGTTCTCATGCCACTCTTGACGAAGAATTGGCCGTGCAAGGTGATTCCCAAAACCAGTGGCAACATGATTGTCCTCAAAGTTTACACCAATCATACTGACCTGATGAATCATAGTTATAAAAATGGTCATTACAATCTTAAAACCACAAGTAGTTCATTTCTGAACATTAGGATGATATAACTTCAAACTTACTGTTCCAAGATACTTTTGTCCATTCTTAACTCCACCAAGTACAAGGGAGTTCCACAATGGATTGAACTTGTTACGCCTGTTATACATGACTCGAGTCAAGTAATTGTGCACCTCTTTAGGCCCCAAAGAGTTGCCATCATCCCACATATTGTCATACAAACTACAATAGTCAAACATCAAAATGCAACAATTTTATGTCAGAATTTTACAAACAAAACACATATGAAAGGTCAGGGGGGAATGGAAATAAGATAATTCATGAAAGAATAACAAAAATAGAAGTACTTATAATCTTAGTGACTTGGTCAATCCTTACATAAGCTCATCAAGATAGCGCAAAATCTCTTGGAAATCACTGATTTCTCCACTTGCACCCAGAAGAGAATGCTTGCCAATAGGCTTCATTCGCTCCACGCTTTTGTACCTCAGCGTGGACCCATAAGAACCTGCCAATTAACAGGATTCAAGCATAAAACAAGTGCATTCATGACTTAAATTAAAGTAGGGACCAATCAGTTAGTCAACGAGTATCAAATGAGGGAATATTAGCTTTAGAGGAACGCTAGGGTACTTGAAACGACTTCCAGAAGAAAACAAGAAAGAAGAGGGAGGAGAATGAAAACCAAATGGTAGAATGCATGCATGGCAAATGAACTATAAGCAAAATACATTTTCCTAGCAGGCGAATAGCTTGTTTTAGGGGAAATCACAAATAAGGAATAAGGACTTAATGTGAAAGAGCATGGCACTGAGAATTAAAGACAGCATTAAATAACTTCCAACTCCATTTCACTCTATAACAATCTAGCCACAATTCAAAGTGGCTCAACAAGACCTCTTTAACCTCTGTGAGGACAATCATGCTACTCACTTTGCACAATATATTTGACAGCAGACAAGAAATCTAAAATGAAGTCCAATTATACAAATGATGCTACAATTAAACAAACATATAGATCCTATATAAAGTACTGGCCATTAGAGCATACCATGATTACCATCAAACAAGCATTGTATCAAATGCTGTATATGTTAAATACTATGTTGAGATTTTGAACAGAAACGTTTTCTGTCACAAGTTACAACCAACGGGTTGAAAAGGGTTAAATACTACAGTTGTTAAGCTACTTAGCAAATAGCAATACATAAATTCTATGTTAAATGCTACTACAATTCTTAATCTACTTAGCAATACTCAAATGAGTCAACTCCTCAACCAAACCATCTTTATTGTTTTCTAAAGAGAAAAAAACTACATAAATCATGAAAGGGTTGGAAAAGGACCATTCCACAATTCAAATTTATATCTCAATCAAAAACTAAAAGGAAATGACTTTGGATCAAAGTTACTTCTAGCTAATTGATATCTTTTAAATCCTAAAACACCCAAATGGAAAGAACTTTTTCCCCTTCCAATTGCATGCCTTTTAAAGAGCATTATCTACATCAAATAACAAAACCAACTAGAACAAATAAAATTCAGAAGAATTGTAAAATTGCTTATGAAACTGTATGAGCTAACCTCCCATATCAGCAGCCATCAAAATCCCATCTTTATACTTTAACGCCACAACTGATGTTCCAGTCACATATGGGTAGCTAACAATTGAAAAAGAAGGCGAAATCAAGTAAAAACAAGGAGAATTTCCAAATACCCAATATCAAAAGAAACCCATAGTTGAATAGAAAACAGATAAATAACATACAGAGTCCTTTGAGAGTCAGCTTCGGGACCGAGCAAGCTATTTTTAGGTTGGTTAGAAGCCATTAACTGCATTAGGGGGAATCAACAAAGAAAAAAAAGTAAAAATTTTGTGATATTTTCTGAAGTGGGAAGTGCGAGACTAAGAAAACAATAATGGGTATTTAAAGATAATTAACGGAATAACTTACATTGATTCTGAATTAAGGGTTCAGATCGATCCATTGAAGAAGACGAAGAAGAACAAATATGGATGATCTGAGGCTATATAAGTAATTCTAAATTTTGGTTTTCCCTTCTCTCAAGAAACACCATTTTACAAAACGGGCCCTGATCCATTTGTTATCGGGCTACGACTGCGATTCGAGAGCGTAAGTTTTCAATAAGACTCGTCTTCTTTAAAAAAATAGTCAAACAGAGCCCTAGTTTCTTTTCGAAAAAAGTGTAGGCCCAATTCCCCTATTCACCAAAATTATTTAGATCATAAGTTTATTTTATTTTAATGAGACAAAAATTTTATTATTTTTTTTATTTTATATTAAAAAATAAATTTTAAATTTTAATTTTAATTTATAAATTTTATACTTAAATTATATATCTAAAATACATCGTACATTTAATATTATAAATCATAACGTTAAATTTTAATATAAAACTCAATCTTAAATTTTAAAGTTAATTTTAATGAAGGAAGCAAACCTGAATAAAACTATATAGGGTAAAGAAAGAGATAATTCTTCATCTCCAAAATTCTACAACCTTCGCAATAAAGATCATCGATATCCATATTATTAGAATTTTTTTGAGTATTATACAATAATTCATATTTTTATATACTTTTTTCTTATAATAATATACAAACATTTTGCATATATAAATATTTAAGTTTTTTTTAAATGTACATTATTTTTGATTGGAGACAATTATCGTATTAAAGTTATGAAGAGACAAAAGACCCCCCAAGGGTCAGTGTAAAGTCAAATCAATTTTAGGAGTAGGGTTAGTGTTGGAGAAACTTGTGGTTGTGGATATCCATGCATGCATGTATGATGTATGTATGTAATGTATGTATAAAATAGAAATACATATACAACGTATCGTTTCCTTTGAAGAATTGTCTTCTTTTTATTAATAATATATGAATACACCTTTCTTTTAGACGAGTTAAAATCTTCTATCTTTCTTATGTGTTTTTTATGTTTTTAAAAATTTATTAAAAAGCTAAATTTTAAATTTTAATTTTTATTTTTTATATCTTAAATTTTAAATTTTATAAATCCTAATTAAAATCTCTAATTTAAAACTTTAAATCTTAAATTATAAACTCTTTGTTTTAAAGTAAGACATAAATGAAGGTGCGAGAAATGGTAAAACATTGGTTCCTTTTAGATTCGTCCTTATGTTACCCTCTCTCTGTGATGCGATAAAATGCAACCCGCACTTAACATTCTCTCTCTCAGGTCTTCTTGGAAAAGAAAGCAAAGGTCTGGTCTTTGTCATCACTTCAACTTCAGCTAAGATGTGAAGACCACTTTTTCTGAGCTCTCTGATGGTTTTGTTCCCCCTTCTTCTTCTTCAACTCTCTCACTCTTCAAAGGGTCTAGATTTGGTGTCTTTAATGGCTGCCAGTTTTTCTTGTTTTCAATTTTGATTCTTCAGTTAGGCTCCCAAAGTAACTTTTTTTTTTTTCTTCTTAATACGACTGTATTTGTCTCCCCTTATGTCTTACTGGTGTCCAAGTACTCAAAAGCTTTCCTTTCTAGTGTTAGTTCAAGATCATTATTTGATATACTAGGGTAGGTTAGGGATTTTTACTTAAAACCCAAGTTGCCTTCAAAGGAGTTAACAGACTAGTATTTGGTTAGGTTTTACTGCAGTTTTCCTGTGGAAACACATACATACACCATGGATGATATGTACAGGCTTGATGAACATACAATCTCCTGTTCAAATGAAACTGTAAGGGTTAATAACTTCGGTGCAGCAAGCTTTGCTGCTACTGTTGCCACAGATTTGCTCAGTCCAGCTGATCGTTTATTTGAATTCGATCATCAAGATGCTGATGCAGATGCCACTGGATCAGATAGGTCTGAGCTGATCAAGTCCCAGATCTCGAATCACCCTCGTTATCCAAACCTGGTATCTGCTTACACAGAATGCCAGAAGGTGATTATTTGTTTTTAATTCCATTTCCCTCATGGTTTGCTTCTTTTTATTACTGTTAAGTAACAGTTGGAAAAAAAGATCAGCTCGAATCTAATCCTAGAGAAACTATGGTGGAGGACTTGATCTTTGGGTATGTTTTTTTTTTACCGTATGTCTTTTATTTTGTATATGTAGGTTGGAGCAACGCCTAAACTGGCTTCGCTTCTTGAAGAAATTGCCAGAGAGAAACACTTTATACGTGCTTGTAGTCTGATAGGATCTGATCCAGAACTTGACGAGTTCATGGTACTCTTATGCAGTTCTATCTCTAGTTTTATGCGTTGTTTGGTTCTCGAGAAAAATGCAATGGAAAAGAGAGTGATACTCGTTGCATGGATCTCAATAAACTAGGAACAAATAGTAACATTTTTTCTGAATTTGTTTGATTTTGAAGGAATCATACTGTGAGGTTCTTCATCACTACAAAGAAGAGTTGTCAAAACCATTCAATGAAGCAACAACGTTCTTAAGCAACATGAAATCACAGCTAAATATTCTCTGTGAAGGAGGAGCACTGACAAAAAACTTGAGTAATCCCTTTGGTAAAGTTTTTAACTGTGTATTTTCTATATACTAATATTTACCTGCCATTAAAAAAGTTTTACTGTAACTGATAAACGAGCACTGTTGTTTTAACATTAAAAATCAATGCATGTATAGTAATTAGTAACCTTTAATGGAGTACTCAATCTCCTTGCTACTGTGCATGTAAAAAAAAAAAAAAAATTCTTCACTATTGACTTGAAATGCAGTATTTATAATTTTACTGTTGTTTCCTTTTGTACACTTATCTATTTTGCTAAGCCAGAATTTTATTAATAAAATACCAGAGTTCAAGACTATCCTGGAATGACAATCCAAGATCAAGGGATCTCTAACATCAGTGTTTGATATGTTCATTGCTGAATATTACCTGCAGACAATTCATATGTTATTTGCTTACCATATTCCAGATGAAGCTGGTGGGACTTCCGAGGAAGAGTTAAGTTATGGTGGGGAGGTGGAAGCTTCTGAAAATCAAGAGTCTCCGAGTGAGGACATAAAAGGAATGCTCATGCGTAAGTACAGCGGCTATCTGAGCAGTTTGAGGAAAGAATTCTTGAAGAAAAGAAAGAAGGGTAGCCTACCAAAAGATGCAAGGGTGAAGTTGCTAGATTGGTGGAACAATCATTACAGATGGCCATATCCTACGGTAAATACAAATTCAACTTAATTTACCTATTGTCTTATCAGTGTTGCAGCATCGAAATCTTTAGTAGAAAGACTACTGAATTGTCCTTGAACCCTACTTCAGTTATGCATTAAAATCATAACCACCAATAGTTAACTTGAATGTTTTGATGAACTATCGAGTATTATTTGCTCACTGAATGAACATCTTGATCTAATGATCTGGCCATAAAAGAGAAATGATCTTGGACTTGAGGTTTAGTCCATTTTTTTGTATGTATTTCATGTGTTTGTTGTCTAGGGTTTAATGGTTTGGAAGGGTTTGCGGTGATTGTAGGAAGAGGATAAATTAAAACTATCAGAGATAACAGGACTAGAGCAGAAGCAAATCAACAATTGGTTCATCAACCAGAGAAAGCGGCACTGGAAGCCATCCGAGGATATGAAATTTGCCCTTATGGAAGGTGTTCCCGCACACATCGGAGGGCCTATGTTCTTCAATCATGGAGTTGGAACTGGAGAGGAATAATATGATCAAACAACTGCACTTCTTCTAAGTCATACTTCTCCGCATGGAATGTTATTTAGGTTTCAGTATGTGTTCCAAGTCTGCAATATTCCACATTTGTAAATCAGTAAATCTTATTATTCTTAATCTATTGTTTTTTATTTACTAGGAGGGCACATGATAATGTGTCTACGGAGAGGGTTATAGGTCTTGATACTTCTCAGTGCATGGAATGATACCGATATTTCCTCCATTATTTAGTTCAACGAGTTACTTGCTGTGGTGCATACCTAGAGCTTTTGAAAATGTCACAATGATATTGAAGAAAGCACCAGTCTAAAGTGTTTCTCTTGTTTGATGAATTTGGTTTATGGTCCTGATGACTAGCATGACTAATTGTATTCATGTTGGAAATTAGTATTTCCATGTCTAAAAGCATCAGCTTTTCCATGTCTAAACTGTGTAGCCTCGTAAGTAGTAATGTGCAAGACACTCTCAGATTCTGTGAAGTCATGTCTGCAACTCTAAACTTTTCTCTGTATGGTATTTTTATTTTCCTGATAAAACATTTATTGCTATGCCTTCTTCCATTCAGAACACATAAAAGTATGTTAACCATATAATTTAAGCTATAAAATTTGAAAGCAAACCCAAGAATAATGACAGGTCTTGGCACGAGGCCTAGGTGAGGGTCTAGCCAGCTGCAACAGTTTTACATTGGCCTTACTATTTACCAAGCCTATGGGATTCAACATCATTGCCTAAACTTGAAAAACTTTGCACTCACTTGAACTTAAACATTCATACAATCTTCTGCAGATTTCAGGTTCTCAGAAGCAGTCCATCTTCACTTTCAAAGTCTTGACTCAGAATACATTAACAGACAGGTTTCATGACAACAAAGGAAACCAGGAGGCAATTTAAGAAGTCTGTACCGAATGCATATCAAAAGGAAACACATGTTTCTATATGTAACATTCTCAAAGTATCAATCTATTTTGCAAGAGTTGGAAATCGGAAGATACTAAGAGAAATAAGCACCCTTTCATCTATTTAGAAAGTTAGCAAAGCCAGAAGAAATAGGCTTGGAAATCTACGAGAAAATGTAACTTGGAGACGGGGTTATTTCTGGTCAAAAGATCACCAGATTTACAACAATGGTGTCTATTGACACAACGAAGCATCTTCACGCCAGGTATAGGAGATTATGTAGTATCATCGTGTGCAGTCGTGGTATCACCACTTTTGCCAACTTCAGTAGGCACTTTCCTCGGCATTCATGTCACTGAAACAGATTCTCCTTTTCTTTTCAGGCTGATGTTCATCATTTGAACTAGGAAAAAATGGGGTCTCCCTGTCACTTAGTTTACAAAAGACTCTTTCCACTGTTTCATTTATTTTCTTTCCTAACCTATTGTTGTCCAAAATTAACTCCCAAACTGATTTTGAAGCCCTCTCAAAAACTGGGTTCTGCTCAATAAGAAGAAAATGTAGTTCTATTATACATTTAATGCAAGTACATAGCATATTGTCCATGATGACAGTTTTATACATCATGTGAAAGTAAAACAATGCAGAGAAGCAACAACGCTCAATCAATCTCCTGCCTAAGTGCATCAAACAATTCTCTTTTCGTCTGTTTTCTCTGCACCAGGGGTGTTTAGAACCAGAGGGAACATGACGAGTCAACTAAATTAAACGTTAATTCGGTCGGTGGTTAAATCGAATTAATCAAAATTTATAAAACTTTAACCGTTAACCGAATTAACCATAACTAAATTAATCGAACTGAAATTGTTTTGATTCATTCAATTTTTGAATCAATCAATATTTTTTGAATTAATCGATATTTGTTATAAAAATTGGGTAAATTACACAATAGATCAATAAATTATGCTAAATGATTTTTAGACCCTAAACTTTTATTTTATGCTAACTTGACAAAAGTTTAATGACTAGTTAAAATCTATCAAAAAATTTAATAATTATTTTATAATTTTTAAAATTTTATTAATCAAATATATATAATATTTAATACATAATAATTTTAATTAATTAAATTAATTAATCAATTTTAAATCAAGTTAATTGATAATTGATTTTTTTAAATTAATCGTTGTTCGAATCTATTTAAAATTAATCGAATAAATTAATTAAATTTTTTTTGATTCAATTGATTGATTCAGTTAAACTAGTTTAATTTATTTGAATATATTGTTTAATCATGTTGAAATTCAATGTTATACAACCAACATTTAAATGTAATCAAATTTGACTTTTTATGATGGTTTGTTGAGTTAAATTATTTAGGGTAAAGTAAAAAAATGGTCATCGAACTTTTTGTACACTTTTATTTTAGTTACCGGATTTTTAAAATTTTATTAAAACCATCCAACTTTTATTTTATTTTCATTGGGTCACCTAACTTTTAATAAAATATTATGTTGAAATTCAATGTTTTTTTTAATTAGCTGCACATGTATGAAATTATATTATTAAATCAAAAAAAAAAAACGGACTATGCCTTATTTTCCTACAGGAGGTAACATGAGGAACCAAAATGAAAGTGAATAAAAGTTGGGTGATTCTAATGAAAATTTTAAAAATTTTGTGACCAAAATAAAAGTATCCTGAAGGTTTGGTGACTTGTACTTTACCCAATTATTTATAAGTCAACATATGGCTTTTTAAATAATACCACCCTTCCTTTAGCCATGAAATTAAATTCTTTAATGGCTTTCCATGTTCATTTATCATATTTTAATTATTTTCTGATGGAGAGTTGCAGTTTAAATTTCCAAATTAATGACAGTCAAACTCAAAAGTTGAACAAGTTCAAGCAACGTGAAACTTCACGCAAAAGGAAAGGGAAAGTCTTCTTCTGCATGTGGCCCCATTCATCCAATTGTATACCAAAATCAAGATGGAGCAATGAAGTTTCCAAAGCATATATACACCTTAGCAATTAAGGAAACTTGCAGAGAAAATACATTATTTTTTTTCAACATTGCTTAGTTGATTTTTCATGTTGTTAAATGATCGTGTTTAACATTTACGAACGAGGATATGACGTTCGAAAGATCCTTCGAATATATCGAAAAACTTGGTAAAAAAGTGAACATGCTCTTGTAAAATACTCATAGATCTAGGTATCATGGTTCTGGTTTATTGTGAGGTTGAATATATCAAAACTCATTTAATTCTCCTTAACTCCCAGTTTTAATCCAAGTCTTTGTTCTGACGTGCCAATCAAAGTCGGGAAAAAATATAAAATAAAAACATTATTTCTTGTTTTTCAAGTAACCATCAAAGAAAATGCCATTGATCCATGATTTAATAATCCCTGAATTAAAACATTGAATCCTAATAATATAGGATCAAATAAGCTTGTCCCAAGTGATTTCAGCCTATATTTTGCTAGGACTAGCAGGTGATTGAGAGTTTGTGGAAATGGGTTCCTTGAGTGAGGCTGCTACTCAGTTTTTGATACCTGTAGCTGCCTTGGTAGGCATTGCTTTTGCTTTGCTTCAATGGTTTTTGGTCTCCAAGGTGAAGGTCTCATTGTACGATTTGAGTAACGGATATAAAGCGAAGCTGATCGAAGCTGATGAACAAGAAGAGGGTATTGACAATCTTGAGGTTTCTATCAAGTGTGCTGAGATTCAACATGCCATTTCTGTTGGTAAGCTCTGTTTCTTCTCTGTTGACTTGATCTGTCTATAGCTGAATTCTTAGTACCAATCTGTATCATGTTCCCAGGTGCAACCTCTTTCCTTTATACCGAGTACAAGTACCTCGGTATCTTCATGGCCGTATTCGCTGTCATCATCTTCCTCTTCCTTGGTTCAGTTAAAGGATTCAGCACCAAAAGTGAACCATGCACATATAACCAGGGAAATACTTGCAAACCGGCCTTGGCGAATGCCGCCTTTAGCACGATCGCTTTCTTGCTTGGGGCTCTTACTTCGGTCCTTTCAGGTTTTCTAGGGATGAAGATTGCAACTTATGCCAATGCTAGGACAACTCTAGAGGCAAGGAAAGGTGTTGGGAAGGCATTTATAACAGCTTTTCGCTCGGGAGCGGTCATGGGATTCCTTCTTGCTGCTAATGGCCTTTTGGTTCTTTATATATCCATCAATTTGTTTAAACTATACTACGGTGATGATTGGGAGGGACTCTATGAATCTATTACTGGTTATGGTCTTGGTGGTTCTTCTATGGCCCTATTTGGAAGAGTTGGGGGAGGAATATATACAAAAGCAGCCGATGTTGGTGCTGATCTTGTCGGTAAAGTCGAGAGAAATATCCCTGAAGACGATCCACGAAATCCTGCTGTAAGTTCACACAGTTCCTTTTCCACTTTGCTGAACCTATTAGCCTGGAATATGTTCTGTTTGTTGTTTAGCTTTTTAGATTTTCCATTTTGGCTAGCTTTAGACAATTGTTTTAGTCCCAGAATTAGTTCAAATTCAAACAAATTGTCTTATATAATGTGGCAATGTGGCACTTATACAGGTTATTGCCGATAATGTGGGCGATAATGTAGGAGATATTGCCGGGATGGGTTCCGATCTGTTCGGATCTTATGCTGAATCATCATGTGCAGCTCTTTTTGTTGCATCAATATCATCCTTTGGTATAGAACATGACTTTACTGCAATGTCTTACCCCTTGATCATTAGCTCAATGGGGATTGTGGTTTGCTTGATAACTACACTCTTTGCAACTGATATGTTTGAGATTAAGAATGTAAGCGAAATCGAACCATCTTTGAAACGGCAACTCGTTATCTCCACTGTCCTGATGACTGCTGGGATTGCCATCGTCAGCTTCTTGGCATTGCCATCAGAATTCACTCTCTTCGATTTTGGAACTGAAAAGCTAGTGAAGAATTGGTATGCAACCTGTAAACTGCTTTCTCTTCATTTGAAGGTTCGACCACATTTTCTTCATGTCTGATTGATTTATGCATATTGCAGGCACCTTTTCTTCTGTGTTGCTATTGGCTTGTGGGCTGGACTGGTCATTGGATACATTACAGAGTACTATACTAGCAACGCTTACAGGTAAGGACATTAAGATTCAATATGCCTTTTGGTGTTGTCATTCGCTATCTACGATGCTTATTCGTCTCTTCAAATACATGTAGTCCGGTGCAGGATGTTGCGGATTCTTGCAGGACAGGCGCTGCAACGAACGTGATTTTCGGGTTGGCTCTGGGATACAAATCTGTCATCATTCCCATATTTGCCATTGCCACTTCTATTTAT
Organism: Abelmoschus esculentus; assembly: GCA_035048815.1. Taxonomy (NCBI): domain Eukaryota; kingdom Viridiplantae; phylum Streptophyta; class Magnoliopsida; order Malvales; family Malvaceae; genus Abelmoschus; species Abelmoschus esculentus. Next base: position 18,279,501 of record JAUCBN010000017.1, on the reverse strand, counting down.
GTGAGCTTTAGACTGGCTGCAATGTACGGTATTGCGATGGCCGCTTTGGGAATGCTCAGTACTATAGCTACCGGTCTGGCTATTGATGCTTATGGTCCCATAAGTGACAATGCTGGTGGTATTGCTGAAATGGCCGGCATGAGCCACTCGATACGTGAAAGAACCGATGCTTTAGACGCTGCAGGAAATACCACTGCTGCAATCGGCAAGGTGAGCGGATTCTATTCATTCCTTGATCCTTTTTTACCTTCAAAATTCATGGCTCATCCTTAAGCCTTCTAGGCATGTTTCTCTCATTGCATTTCAGGGGTTCGCAATTGGTTCAGCTGCGCTCGTATCTCTTGCTCTGTTTGGTGCCTACGTTAGCCGAGCAGGCATCAAGTCTGTCGACGTATTGACACCAAAGGTCTTCATTGGCCTAATAGTTGGAGCCATGCTACCCTACTGGTTTTCAGCCATGACAATGAAGAGTGTCGGGAGCGCGGCTCTCAAAATGGTCGAAGAAGTTCGTCGGCAATTCAATTCGATTCCGGGGCTAATGGAAGGCACCACTAAACCGGACTACGCAAATTGTGTCAAGATCTCAACCGACGCCTCACTCAGGGAAATGATACCACCCGGTGCACTCGTCATGCTTACGCCACTTATTGTCGGAACCTTCTTCGGAGTTGAAACTCTCGCCGGTGTTCTAGCCGGCTCACTCGTGTCCGGCGTCCAAGTTGCCATCTCAGCTTCCAACACAGGAGGAGCATGGGACAATGCCAAGAAATATATTGAGGCAGGTGCTAGCGAGCATGCGAAGTCACTTGGTCCAAAGGGTTCAGATTGCCACAAAGCTGCCGTGATCGGCGACACCATCGGAGATCCCCTCAAGGACACTTCTGGTCCGTCACTCAACATCCTGATTAAGCTCATGGCGGTCGAGTCATTGGTGTTTGCTCCTTTCTTTGCCGCCCATGGAGGCTTGCTTTTCAAAGTGCTGTAATGGAAAATCATTTTCAATATAAGAATAAATTTAAATCCGTGTAGTATTTTTTTAGTTCTATATACATTTTCTTTTTATAATCAAAATTTGTTCGTCAAATTTGTTCTCTCTTTAATCTAAGTACTATACTATTTTGATTAACTGATCATCGGTACTCTTTTTATAAATTTTTAATTAATATACTTTATAAATTTAAATTTTATTAATACATTTGATTTTAATTATTGTTAAGCTTCAACTAACTATCATTTTGATAATATTTCACACATTTCTTTTAAATGAGTCAATTAATTTTTTTATTAAAAATTTGAGTGGCTAAAGACGAAACAACTACTTTTCAAGTAAAAGTAAGAAAAACAACTATCGAAGTGAAAGAGTCAAAGTCGAAAAAAAATTCCTCACTTCTTTTTCTCATTTCAAACCGTGCATGAGACTTTCATTTTGCACGGCTCTTAAGTGATAAAAGTAAAGAACTTATCTTCTTTTCTTTTATTACTTTCCTCATGTATGTATAAGATCGAACCCATTCGATTTCTAAAACAGATTATTAATCCTTAACTTTTTGAGAAATCCTTCTCAATTTTTTCGACCTTGGTTTCGTAGGAGTAAATCAAAAAGATTGAGAAATAGAATCGTTCTCAATAGCCATGAGATGATCATCTTAGAGTAATCCTTTTATCGACGATGCTCCTATTACACTCGTAGTTTATCAAGATATAAGCAAATTACGCAAAGGCTTCTAATTCGGCAAATTGTGCAAATTTCAATTTTGATTTACCAGCTACTTGTTTCATAGCTTTAATTTAGGTCACGGATCCTACTTTGAAAACGAAAATCCCCACATTATTAGCAGGTCTCATTCTGGCATTGAATAGATCGTGGATAAAAAGATGGAACCCACATTAGTAGAAATATACAACGAAACCTCTCCGGCTGGGTCTCAACTATCTATAAAGCAGTCTAATTCCTTCACCTAACTGAGAACTTGATTTAGCGGCTCCTTCTAAAAGGTCAACTAATTTAAGTAATTAAATAAATAATTTAAAATAATTTAAACTAAAAAATTTGAACCAATTTAAATCAATAATAATTCCACATGAAATAAACTAAATATCAAACACAGATCAATCTGAACTAATCTAATACTAAAAATAACTCATATCATAACTATACAAAAATATAATCCAAAATCAATTCTATTCGATTCACAGATAAATAGGAATGGTTTGTTAGGTGATGATAATGTTGAAATCCAACGGCTAGTAAAAGACTAGACTTTAATTAGTAGTAATTAAGAGACTTAAATAATAATCTGCTGCTACGCCCAAAACTAACGCCTAGGTGGAGGCCACTACAGTTATATGGACCACTGCCTGACTGCCACGTTTTACACAATTATCAAAAAAACTGAAACTCCAAACCGAATAAGCAAAATCATCCTACGCATCACGTACACAATTTCATGCCAATGATTTGTTGCCATGTCAACTTAGTGACACTAGTTAATGATCTGTCATCAAACGATTGGCAGGATCAGTCCACGTCATATTAAGCAAGAATAAAACTAACCTCATTTTAATTGAGCCGTGAAAAAGCAGTGGAAATTTTCAAAAAACGAGTATTATAAATTGCACCTAAAACCCGTCACACTATCAGTGTGCAGTTCTACTTTCTGGCCTCGTGGAATTCAGCTATGGCGGTTCACAAACGAATCCCTAGTTTTATGTCTCTGATCGTCGTCTTTTTCTTCGTCATTGCCTCTGCTGAAGTGTTCTTCGAAGAACGCTTTGATGGTATAATATCTTTCCAACGCATCTTCCTCAGCTTTCTATTAAGAAATCCACATGCATCATTTCATTGTATCGTAAATTCGTAAATTTTAGATCGTTTTTTTTTTTCGTTAGAATCTGTTTTTCTTAAGAGATTTAGGCTTTCGTTCTGATCTAACATGAACGGATCGGTGAATTTTACTTGTTAAGTTGGCGATCTTGTTGTTTTCGTCGATTTCTAACTCCAGTGCTTCCTTACGTAAAAGGAATGTGATAAGTTCCAATAGATCTGCACGTAATCTGTTTTCACAGAAGATTTATTTTTTTAAGTATTTTATTTGAAATGTATTTGAATTCTTTGTGAAATGGCAGTGAATTAGAGTCTTGTGTTTCGATTGATATGTACATAATCTGTTTTCATATAAGGTTCAACTTTTTAGAAGGAAATTATTAGAAATGTATTTAATTTCATTAAGAAATGGCTGTGGATTAGCGTCTTGTGTTTCGGTTGTGCTGTGCATAATCTGTTTTCATATACTTGGAAATTTATTTGAGTTCTTTTAAGAAATGGCAGTGAATTAGTCTCGTGTTTCAATTATCTCTAACTGTGGAGGATTATAGAATAGAATGATTGTTAATATTATTATTCCGCGTTAATTAATTAATTAATTGTTATTTGATTAAGATAAGGGAAAGAAAACATTAGTTCTTAGCAAAAATAATTCTTTAGTTTTATCATTATATGCCTGGTTCCATTCCTCAGATTCTGCCTTCCTTTTAACAAATGAAACACTAGTTCATTCCTTTTAACATGCTTCTGCTTTTATGGTACGTTTCACTGTTTTCAAACAGCGGAATTTTTACTTTTTCTTCTTTTTGGCTGTTTTTTCATATTGTTGTGAAACCAAAGATGGATGGGAAAGTCGATGGGTAAAATCTGACTGGAAGAAAGATGAGAACTTGGCCGGGGAATGGAATTACACTGCTGGAAAATGGAATGGCAATCCTAACGACAAAGGTAACCTTCTAGATTACTCATAGCTCGGAACTTGATGAATTTAGCTTTTAACTCCTCTGTTTCAAGCTTTACTAATGGCTTCATATTTTGTACAGGTATTCAAACCAGTGAAGACAGCAGGTTCTATGCTATTTCGGCTAAGTTCCATGAAGTTAACAACAAAGGCAAGACTCTAGTATTCCAATTCTCTGTCAAGCATGAGCAGAAGCTTGATTGTGGTGGTGGCTATATGAAACTGATTAGTGGTGACATTGACCAGAAGAAATTCGGTGGTGAAACCCCATACAGGTTTTATTTTCTTATCCTGTGATCTCTAAAACATGCTATTACAGATTTACTGACTTCTTGTTATGTTGATTGGGTGCAGCATTATGTTTGGCCCTGATATGTGTGGCCCAAGCAACAAGAAAGTACATGCTATTCTTCACTACAACGGGACAAACCACTTGATCAAAAAGGAAGTTCCCTGTGAGATTGACCAACTCACTCATGTTTATACATTTATTCTCCGTCCAGACGCCACCTATAGCATTCTTATTGATAATGTTGAGAAACGAAAGGGTAGCTTGTACACTGATTGGGATCTTCTCCCACCGAAGAGAATCAAGGATCCTAATGCCAAGAAGGTAGTTGGTCACAGTTAATGTATTTTTGGTTTTTTATATGAATATTGGATACGACTATGTCAACTAACTACCTTGCATGATGGCAGCCTGAAGATTGGGATGACAAGGAATACATCCCTGATCCTGAAGACAAGAAGCCAGAGGTAACATCTTAACCCACCCTTTGATTTTCTTATGCTACATGTGGCAAGCTAATCTCTTGTGTTTGATTTACCATAGGGATATGATGACATTCCAAAAGAGATCACGGATCCTGATGCTAAGAAGGTAGTCATATGATTCTTCTGTAATGTCTATTTTAAAACGGTATCCCTTGGTTGTGATGAAGGTTAATGGTTAACATTATTTTCACCAGCCTGAAGATTGGGATGAAGAAGAAGATGGTGAATGGACAGCCCCAACGATTCCCAACCCAGATTACAAGGGCCCATGGACCCCAAAGGTTTGTGAAATCCTTGTCTAATTTGCAGCATTTAATATGACTTTATGTTACAATTCTTTCTCTTTCTGCAGAAAATCAAGAACCCTGCCTACAAGGGCAAGTGGAAGGCACCAAAGATCGACAACCCGGGTTTATTTCTATTTCTTGTGTAGTGTGTTTTATTTCTTGTTCTTATGAACAACAAAATTTTAAAGTGATTTATTACTGTGTTTTTATATGGTCCACAGATTTCAAGGATGATCCTGATCTCTATGTTTACCCCAACTTGAAGTATGTTGGTATTGAATTGTGGCAGGTATTCTATTGCTACTTTTTTCTCTACTACGATTCTATTATCATTCCGTGCTATTATAGACCAATAACAAGATAAATGTTTGTTTTGTCAGGTGAAATCTGGAACAATGTTCGATAATATCTTGGTTGCTGACGATGTAGAGTATGCTAAAAAGCTAGCTGAAGAAACATGGGGCAAGCACAAGGATGTATGTTCATCTACGTATTTCGAAATGTTCATTTCGACAATTTAATATTTGGGGGTTGATGTGGTTGGCTTTTGCAGGCTGAGAAGGCTGCTTTTGAGGAGGCAGAGAAGAATAGAAAGGAGGTAAATTCTCGACTTGAAGTATTTTTTTCCTGCCTTATTTGCACTGGCAGCATCTTTTTCTAACTGATATAACATGATCTTCAGGAATCCAAGGACGAGCCTGCAGTTTCAGATGTAAGCCTATAACATGCCGTCTTAAAGATATAATTCCTTTATTTCCTCTTTTATTATTTTCATTCTGTTTAACCGATTGTGCAGGCCGAGGAGAAGGACGACGATAGTGATGGAACTGATTCCGATTCCGAAAGCAAATCGGACACAAGCAAAGACAGTGGTGAGAAAGAGAAAGCTGCACACGTGAGTAGCTATTTTCCCTTTTGGCTTTGGCAATCTATGTTAGTAATTTGTATGTACCGTGCCTAACTGATCAAATACTGGTCCCAATGCATGCAGGATGAGCTTTAAGACGAAGAGCTTGAAAGTTCCCAGAAAGAATTTCCCTTTTCTTTAGTCTATGTAGCCATAGGGAGTAGGGAAAATGGGTTTAAAGGCTGCATTGTATTGACATTGCAATGAGTTCCAACTGACTGCTGCCTGCCTTATAATCTTTCTAGAACAAAGGGAGGATTTTCTTTTGTAGTTTTCTTTTGTTTTCAGTTTGAAGGATTCAAGCTCCTCTAGGGATATGAGCATATCATGCCAAGTTGAATAAAATTTTCTGAGTTACTTAAAACTCACAAACCATTAAAAAAAGAATTATAACAAGCTATTCAATTAAAATATGTTACATTAGCCATTAACAATGAAATATTAAACAGGAATATTGATGTAGTCATAGTATAATACAGTTTTAATTCTTAAATTTTAGAATATTTAAAGATTTTAATATTTTAATATCATAAATGAATTGATTGTAAAAATATTTTAATCGAGTATGACATCTATTACATGAAAGCGATTTGTTTGTTATTAAACTCATAATTAACAAACTTTATATATAATTTTTTAAAAAAATAACAGATTTTTTAATTAAATAGAAATAACTATATTTCAAGGCAGAAACCGAAATTTGGATCTATATACAAATAAGATTTAAATCAAAAATTTCTTTACTGATAGAAATTAAATTATTATTTTTAATCGAAGTTGAATAGCTTATGTATTGAACAACTCTTGATTATTTGTCGATCATGCCCGGCCCTGAAGCCAGGATTGATGATACCAAAGTTATCCAGGCCAACGAACAAATGATAAGGATTATGTTTATTCATATTCATGAAGAGTTATAAATAATATTGTCGTTAAGTCAACAACAATGGGGATGTAGCTCAGATGGTAGAGCGCTCGCTTAGCATGCGAGAGGTACGGGGATCGATACCCCGCATCTCCAACTTTTTTCTGTTTGTTTTTCTAGGACGCGAACTCTATGATCTGCCTCTCTGCATCAAACTAATTTTTGGGTCCTATAATTTACTGTATCTATGGCAAACAGAGATCCAAAAAACATGTTTTTTTTATTTATCAAACTTCAGGCAAACGGCAAATACGACAATTCAAGACATAACAACGATTCAAACTTTTTGGTAACCCCACCGAGGAATAATGCATCGGAAACCTTTAGGAAGTCTGGGACTAAAGTTTTCATCCCTTCTTCTACCTCCTGCTGCTGCTGCTGCTGCTGCTGCTGGTGGTGGTGGTGGTGGTGGTCGCCATGCCTCAGCTCTTCTCCCTGTCTTATGAATAGCTTTCACCACTGCTTTGCGATCCACATATCCTAACACCGTGATCTTAGCTGATACCATGTCTATTTCCACGCATTTTACGCCTATATAAAAAAAAACCATCAAAGCAAATCCATAAGTCTTTGTCTGATAATTTTCTTTTGAGTTTCGGCTGTACTGTTTTTTGTTTATCTAAATATACTATTAGTACATAGATACCATTGATCTTGAGCAAGGATTTCCTGACAGCTTTCTCGCAAGCTTTGCAGTGTAAACGTACCTTGAATTCAACCACCTGCCACATCAAAACAAGATTAGCTACTTGGACAAATAACAAGAGACTTTTCGGGAAAGTTAAAAAGAGGAGATGGAAAACCTCCATGGTGTGTATCATTCTTTACAGAAGGCTCAGCTGGAATACCTATATGGCTATATATATATATATATATTATAGTTTTCTAGATTAAAAAAAGAGAGGAAGGGCAGGCCATGGCAGGCTTGCCAAATGATATGATTGCTCATTCGCTTTCATCATACACAAGGAAACAAGCGTTTTGTGGACTCAATGTACTCCAAACTTGTCTCCTGATAAAAATAAAAAGGGTAAACAACACCATTGGTCACTAAACTATTCTCACTTTATTGTTTTGGTCACCAAATTACTATTTTTGGCAAAATCATCACTAATGTTACATTTTTTATTTTGGTCAACAAAAGAGGAAAGAAGAAATAGATTGGACCAAAATAGAATAAAAAAAGTAACATTAATTAATGACCAAAATAGAATAAAAAAAGTAACATTAATTAATGACCAAAATAGAATAAAAAAAAGTAACATTAATGACCAAAACAAGATGGAATAATTTAGTGACAATGGTGTTGTTTATGCAAATAACAATAACTATCAGCTCTTTTGAAAAGTGGTTGAAGCTCTCTTGTTGGCACTTTAACAGTCATGATTCATTACGTATTGTATTTGAATTAACAAATGCTGTTTTTTTAATTTATATTGAACTGATTGAATAACAACTCATTAGGGGCGGAAATTAGATGAACAATTTTCACCCTGACATTTTAGAAGCTCTACAAGTGTTGTTACACTGCTTAAAAGCTCAAGATGGTTAAAGTAGAATTAGAAATATCCGATGTTCTAGCATTCGAACGAATTAAATCGAGCAAGTCATTAAATAAAAAAGAAGCATGTTGAAAAAAGTTCCTTTAATTTCCTTCCAAAGTGTCAATCAATACAGAACATTGGAAAACCTTTGTAATTCAATCTCCAAGAGATGAATATACCTAAAGTCATGGAGTCTTTCTATCATTGAAACAACAGTGATCTTACATGAAGAAATGTTGATCATTTTTTTGATGAACCGAAACCGCCGAATCCCATCATAGCCGCCACATCGGGATCAATTTCGGGTTCCTCTTCTGCTGCTTTCTCTTTCTGAACCAAAAGAAATCAACACAATCAAGTGTACTTTTAAGGAAGTTAAAAATAGGGTCAATACCAGAAAATCATGCTGACTAATTGACATCTCAATACCAAAAAGATATAACCTGATGGCCAAACAACCGAGTAATTATCAAACTCAACTTCTGACCTTTTTCTCTTTTTTTCTTTCTCGTCGTTGGCGCCTACGCTCTTCCTCTTCTTCCTGCTGTTTCATGATCCGTTCGTCAAGATCTAAAAAAATGAAGAAAGAGATGAGACATCAATCATCTCGAACTTGTCTAATCATATTACAACTGGTTGACAGAGACAATACTTACCTTGTTCTGAGAAGCTTCCAGGTGCTTTTCGCTTTTTTAATTGCTCAAATCGTTCCTGAACCTGCAAACAGATGCAACGAAATTAATGGAAAGACTATATGCAAGGTAACAACTCGTGAACTCTACAATTCATATGCAATAGATTCTAGGTTCAGCTCCTTCAAGTAAACAAAATCAGTTTCTGGCATAGTAAGTTAATTATTTTTGTTTCAGAACAAGGCTATAAATCCTTTTCCTCTATTTAGACATTTAATAGAAACCTCAATCCACCCATCATTCTGCGACTAATATTCTTAAGCTCTGACTCTGGTCACTCCACATGAACTACATATTTTGCATTTACTAAATAACTTCTAGAGATTAAAATATCAAAAATAAAGATCACAAAGCATTCATTAGCCAACGAGATTCTAAATACTTGAACCAGTTAAGTGTTTGAAATGCACACAAAAAATTCTGTGAGTACCTGTTGAAGGCTTGCCCTTTCTACTCGCATGGACATACCTAAAGCTCTTTGATCTGAAAGACATAGCAGGGGGAGGAGGCAGCAGATTAACGAAAAACTAATATGAACATCTATATATGTCAACACACACCCAGTGGATGGTAAACAGTAATCTCTAGAATACCACATACGTTTCTTCCCATTGATGTGATCCAAGTAGTTTGCAGAATCTTTTACTACACACTCACAAACTGAGCAATAGTATCCGGCCTGTAAAGAATCAATACAATCAAGATACCCCAAACGTTTGTAACAAACAGAGATCAATAAAAACCAGAAAGCAATAACTCCTTTGCCACTACGCCATTTCCATTCCCCGTCCTTTGTTCAAAAATTGTACATCAAATATTTATTGATGGAACAAATACCCTACTAAACAATCAAACATTCATTTATAAAGCAATGCAAAGTGCAAACACAAGTGTTTTGCCAGCACCATCCTAAAGCCATATATGTCAGTAGAAGAGTAACACATCTGACTGGTTGAAACCAAGTTAAGTGCACTGAAATCGAGTTGACACGAATTTGCTCTTAAAGTACACAAAGCGTTCACAACCAATCAATTTCAACTCAATAAAACAAACAAAAACTGCATATAGGATACCGAATGAGCTAAATGAATAAACAAACATCAACCAACTAAGCAGTTTTTCAAAAAAAGCAATTTCCAATGTAACTTCCATTCTTCTAAAGACGTATTGTAAAAATACCTGCTGACTTAAAGGTGCCACTGGAGTAACAACCTGCCAAGATATAGATATTACAACAAGAGAGTTAAATATACACACAAATTACAAGTTAAGATAACCTTCAATACAAGCAATACTAACCTGAGTTTTACCCAAACGAGACTCAAGGTCAACTTCATAATCCCTATGCTTAAGGGGTTTCCTTTGCACTGGAGGACCTTTTGCCGTACATATATTCAACTTTTAATTTTTATTATACAAATTCAATTTCTTAGATGCAAACGAAAATGCTAACAAGAAAGAAACTAATCAGGTAAAACGACAATGAAAATTAACTCACCTTTCGATTTACCTCGCCCTTCTGCTTCCTGACCAAATCATTTTTTCAAAGAAAAAATCAGCATATATTGATCAAGTATTCAAAAAGAAAGAGAGATAGATTCAGATAACAGACCTGTTTCTCACGCTCTCGAGCGCGTTCTAAATATTCTTCACGGTCGAATTTCTTTCTGAAGGTATTGTCAACGCCAAGTGTCTGCAACAAAAACATAGTAACATAAAATTCAAAACCAAAAATGTGATGATTGCAGTAGACGGAAAAGTTGATCTTACATTATTGCTGGTAGCCATTGATCTGAGTATAGAGAAAAACGAGGAAAAATTGGTTCAGATTAATTCGACATGGATAGAAAAAGTGGAGCGTCTCAGTGATCAAATCAAAAACCTTAAAACTTACGAGGTTTAATTCGAAAGGGGGAATTTTCTCGATAAAACGGTGATCTTTCGTCGTCGTTTTCATTTACAAACATTTACATGTATTTTCTGAAATTAAAATGCATTAATAAAAGAAATAACTTTTTTGAAATAAAAAAAAATACTTTAATACATAAGTTTGTATAAATTTTAATTATATATATATTTAATTTTAGTATTTAGAGAATTAGATTATAGCTTAAAATTTAAGATTTATATTGTAAGATATAAAATTTAAAGTTTATGGTTAAAATTTAGGATTTAAAGTTTATGTTTAAAGGTGTTAGGGATAAAATTTTTAAAAATTATTTAATTTTTTAAATTTTTATATCAAAACATAACTCAATAAAAATATATTTTAAAAATATTTTAAAATTAAATTTAAATATTTTTCGGTAATTATTTTTAAAATCCTTTAAAGAAATATAGATAAAATTTTTGTCTAGATATATAAATAAAGGAATTTTAACCTATACACCAGCGGTATAAACTTAAAGTTTTCATAAATGTTTTAGTTTTAGAGTCTAAGGTCTTAATTTAATGTGTAAGGTTTAGAATTTTAGGTGTATAAATTTAAAATTTATTGAATAATAATAAAAATTTATTGTTTAATTTTAGAATTTAAGGTTCAATAGTTGAGGTTTTATTTTTAAAATAATATAATTAGGATTAGATTTTAACTTATAAACCCTAAATTCTAAACCCATATACTTAAATTCTAACTAAAACTCTAACCCCTAAAACTAAGATGATTTGTGAAAATTTTCAGTTTCTACTGTTAATATATAGAATAATAATCGGTAAATAAATTATAATAATTTTTCAGGCAAATTGACTTTCTTGTTTAACCTAGTTTAATTTGAATGAATTATAAATATAGTATATTATTTAATTTAATTTAATTAAATTAAATTTTTTTATTAAGGGTCACTCAATTATTAAAAATAACATTTGGGTCATTTAATTATTGAAGCACGATATAATTATCAGGTGGAGATTAAGTTGTTGATGATACCATTGAAGCTACTGATGCCATTGTAAAGTGCATAGGGCAAGCTGGTGCACTATAAAAAAACCCACCATTGCTTGGTCCTGGTCCTGGTCCAGGTCCAGAGCTTGAAGGAGCACTAACATAGGGTGTGGAGCTGGTGCTGTCATAGTGATCTTCAAGGAAAACTTGAGGCTCATGGAGTTTTTGGGACTCCATTTTCTTTCTTTTTGTGTGTGACCAAAGTGAATGTGTTTTAGATTGGTTAATCATTGTGTTGGAGTGCTTTATCATCATGAACTTTCTAATGTAGGATGACTGTCAACTTGTATTGACAAGGTTGTCCATTACAAATTCTTGACACTGTCATTTTCAATGTTTTTATGTTTTTTAATGCACACCCCTAGAACATAATCCCCTAAATTCCTACACCTACTTCAATGAAAATATACATATTCAATTTCATCAGCAGATAGCAATTGGCAAATGCCAACTTAATTAATAATATAATATTAATATCACCCTGTTTCTAGGGGTGAATGGCAGCTGAATGTCTTCAGCTTGTAACAGAAGAAAGAACAGGCTTCATCTATGCACTGCACATTTCATTCGGCAGCCGCCTACTTTGAGAACCGAGGTACCCTTTGTTGGATTATTACCAAGATGTTTTAGGTCATAGTAATTTATCAGCAATGTCCCAGTTTTTGCTAATCATGGAACAAAATGAAAATCCTTTGGACTCCGGAACTTGTTTTTCTACATTCCACCTTCCATTGTCACATGCAGAGATATAGGTGCTAGCTAGACAGTGACTTACAACAAGGAGATAAGGGCTATTTTAAGATTAAGATAGCCTTAAAGCAATAGATCAAAAACTAATTCATCAACTAAACAGGTTAATATAGTTTTCTCAACCTCTAAACCCTCTTCAAATGCTTCCTTGTCAAAATCAAGCCATCTCTCATGCTTTGTGTTCATATTCTTGCTTACAAGGTCATCCACCTCCAATATGTTCCCCATGTTTCTCCAACCCAATATCTCTTTGTATAACTCTTCTGCTAACCATCCTTTGTTTTGGATCAATTCTCCCCACTTTTCCCATCCTTTGCAGCTTCCGGCAAAAACTTGGCCGTAACGTAACTCCAGGGATTCACTCACGCAATCGAGTAATAGTTGCAGTTCGAGCTTGTCATGATCTTCTCCGTGTCCTGTTCCTGTTCGATGCTCAAGCTGATCGAAAGCATTCAGGGTCATGATATTATTGGTCTGACCCAATGCATATTCTATGAACTTTATCTCAGTGTCTTTTAGCACCATTTTCACAAAATCAAGTTTGGAATTGGTTGACTCTTTAAAATCTGTTGAATTGGATGTTGTCGTTAGAAGCTTTTCGTCCGTTTCTCCCACGGTCTGGGAAGACTCGATTTTAGTGGATGAGCTTAACACTTCTTCATCGGGAGCCAAATGCATCATGCCTGCAAATGTAGATTTCATGTAATCAATACAGCAACTAGGTAACCGAGTTTACACACTAATCATCTATGCATAAGTTTCACAATCACTCAAAATTCATTCTCCACAAATAACCATTTCTTTGCCTCTCAGACATAGTTAAGTATACTCTAAAGTCTAGACGTTGCCCTGAAATGTAATCAACAAGTTACACTGCTACAAACCTAATATAGTTTCTAGCTAAATATGAAATATAATGAAATTACTCAAGTGGCTAAGAAAATAAGAAGAGTACAGCTTACCACTGGTACCATTTCTGGTATCAGCAAAACACTCACTCGTGACAAGAAGTTCAAGAGTTGCAATCGGGCTAGGATTTTGAAGATCTAATTCTATGCCAGTCTCGCTGCTGCTGTTGCTAGAATTTTGATCTTCAATTTCTTCTGAAAGCTGGCACCATTCGATAAACTTAGTCATAAGTTGAACTATGAAATGTAAACGACTGTGAATGGAAAAGTTGGACAACAAGAAGAAATGATAAGAGTACTAATGGATGGAATTGCATGTTATTTAGACACAAGATCAGATTTCCTCAAAGCAACAAATTAGAAAAAGACGCCAACTTGGCAGAAACCGAAACCACGTAATACAAAAGGGAAAAGTTCTCCATCAGCTACCAAGTTCTTACAAAATCATAGCTATGTTGTCTCTGCTCTTAACTTGTAAGACTGAAGTTTCTATCTATAGGTGATTATGCAGTAAAATTATTAAAATCCAAGGACTAAATGCTATACTTTGAAAAAAACTTTTTGCAGCGTAGGACTTGATTATAAGCACCAAGAAATTAGCAACACATGGAATTATATAAGTAAATGATAGCAGTGAATGAGTAAACCAAACCTGCCACTTCCTTCTCCAATCATGCTCCGGATTGTCGATCGAGGAGCAATTAAAGTTAGCAGAGCTATGTGATAAGTCTTTCTCTAGATCCACCTGAAGTTTTTCGTGATGTCCCATTAATATAGTGGTCAATGTACCAGATGGGAGCACTGAAGTTTTCCGACTGGATGCAGGACTACACGGGGTCTCCTCTAAAATGATATTGCAATTGGATGACTCAACTCTATATGTCAATTCTTGAAGCTTTTTCCCTAAAATAACACTCAGAGCATCCCCACCGATCATATTAAGTCCAGGAGAAGAAAATCCTGAGCTTTTCAAGAACAACAGATCACTGTCACCAGAAGGATCACTATCAAAGCTGCAGCTTGTTTCCTCAACTTGACCTGTGGAAGGTACATCGGGCATGGATCTTTTGATGGGGGATGTAAATGTAAATGAAACAACATCCATGCTTGTCTTCATTTTCTCTGCCTCTTGATTTGAGTTCCCATCAGTTGTAGTAACATTACATTTGATGAATCTTTCACCACTGTTCAAAAATGAATTTTCGGGAACTGTTTTTCCAGACTGACGACCCTCATTTGCAGGTTGTTTCTTTCTAGACAAACTCATTCTCCTAGACATGGGAAGCTCCTTTGAAGGACCAGTTGCCGAGGAGCTCATGTTCGTGGATTGAGATTTGGAGTTGACAGTCACCTTATTAGTCTTATTCAACCCAACTGTGCCATTTACGGACCTAGCCTTTCTACCTTGCTGGTCCAGAGTTGAAGTCTTTGACGTCGAATGGTCTCTATTAGATATGCAGTTCTGCTTCTGATTATTATGCCTCAGGACCTTGTTAGTCCTATTAGCAGAAGTTCCATTCTCCACATTTTTCCGCATATCTGCCTGTCTCCTAGAAAATTTTTTTCCTTTAGCATCATTCCCTTCCTTTGGATTTGCAGAATTCTCATTACCACTTGAAAACGACCCCTCTTTCCTCCGAACATTAACCCTTGCTTGTTCTGCAAGCGAGACCGATTTCCCCTTATTCCTCGAACCGTTAGAACTACCTTTTTCTGAATTCCTAATTGTCCCAAATGTAGGTGTCGAATCTGACTTATTGTGGCTCTTACCCTTATGTTGGTCTTTCGAAGACTTTGCCACGCTCCTACTAGGCTGGTCAGATCTTTGAGGCCTGTATACCTTATGTGCAGCTTCAATTTTCTCTTTCAAATCCCGGATTTTCAAAGGGACTGAAGAAGACCCCAATGACAGCACTTTCTGTTCGGAAGTTGTCTGAGGACTAGCATCGATAATCTTTGCAGCTGCCTTCATTATATAAGCTGCATTTTTGGTTGGGATGAACCCCGGTCTCTTGACTGGAGACAAGAGCTTATGGTGAGTTATTGGAATTGGTTTTGCTGATTTCGAAGGCAATATTTCAGTCTGAAATCTCTCTATTGGTCGGTTCTGTACCTTATGAAACCTTGGTTCAATGGGATTTGAAGGCAACCTATCAAGCTTGTTAGAGATGTTGGTGTTGTCCATCGGTTGGTGTTCATTCCACAAATTAGGAATACTTCTTTCGTAATGAGACACTCTAAGAGAGCAAGACCCTGAATATGTGGTAGAAGATAGCTCCGAGACATTCGGTGTGGGCAATGAGTCCAAACCCATAAGCCTAGCAACAACTCCAGGTGCTCTAGATCCACATCCTTCATCACTAGTCACCGAGGAAGTAGAGCTAAAATCAGCACTACGTGTATTACTTGAAGCTCCATTGTAGTCATCCCCATCCATCTGGTAAGGAATACAAAAGTAAACAATATAGTCCGGAACTAATATTTTACCCAAATTACAGTAAAGCAAAAGAAGATCAAGCAAAGAACCGGGGAAATCCTACCGAATAAGGCGGTGACTTCAGTGGACTTTCCACAGGTTTTCCTCTCTTTGATTCTCCTACAGTTCGAAATATAAGCAAGATGCACATGAAATACAAATATATTCGAGACAAAGTAAGAAAAGAGACTTGTAACATACAAAAATAACAAATGCATATACATACAGATGAAGAACAGATACATATATATACCTGAGATTTCAGCATTGCTCAAGAACAATTTCTTTCGAGATTTACCATTCCAATCAAACAAATGAAAAAACCCTCCCCTCGAATGCTTCTTTTCAACCTCCATTATCGCATCTATAAACCAACAGAACTCAAATATTTAAACCCCAAAGCAAAAGACAATTGAATCATCAAACAAGGCCCATGTAAACTTAAGTCAGCAATGTCAATACATAATCTATGGCTAACAAAAGGAATAGAATGTAAGTTTCTTAAACCCATACCTGATTTTACTTTCATTTGCTCAATGAATCATCTTTTAGGCAAGCAATTGAAGAAAGCATAGAGTTTTCTGACAAAAAAGCACATGAACAAGAGAATCAGGTCTCAATGATTCAACATGTAAGAAAAAACATCAACTAATGTAAATAAGCAAACAGTTAACTTCATTATATGAAAAAAAACTCACCTTGAATTCTTCAAAAGCTGCCAAAATTCATGATCCAAGATCCTTCTTTGACACAATGGGGCTACATAAAAACAGGTAAATCAAACTGGGTGTTGTTCAAATTGAACAAAAACACCTTCAATCTTATTACAGCTCAAATCCAAGCACCATTTTCGTTTCTTTCATGTATGGTAAGGATTTCTTTTTCCCCTTTTATTGCAACTAAAATAATAGTAATAAGAAGATAGATTTGGTTTCTAAGAAAATGACAGAAAAGAAAGATCCATCTCAGGGGAAAAAATATTTTTAGTGACAATAGCAGAGATACAAAGAGACAGATTCAGTTGATACCAGATAAGATACAGAAATCAGATTATAAAACAGTAAAGAAAATACAGATAGAGGGATTAAAAGAGTAAGAAATGTCTGGTCTGAGATTGAGCAGTAAATGCTGGAGAAGAAATGATATTACAATACACAACTACACTCTGGCATTGGAAATTTAAGAACCCAAGGCCAAGGTCATCCCTTGTGAAACACAATTCAATTAAATTACCCTTTTGTCTTCTTCTCCTTTAAGTTTTAACTCTCTCACCAGTCACCATTGCCATTCCACATGGAGCAGTCTTCCTCACTGCTTGGAAGGCGTGACACACGACCAATGTAATAATTTTACAGTTTTACCTTTGGCTCGTAATTTTACTCACTGCTAGCAGATTTGATATTACATTAGACATATTATTTAGAAATTTTTTATTTATA
The DNA here is from genome assembly GCA_035048815.1 of Abelmoschus esculentus. NCBI lineage: Eukaryota > Viridiplantae > Streptophyta > Magnoliopsida > Malvales > Malvaceae > Abelmoschus > Abelmoschus esculentus. Next base: position 18,262,073 of record JAUCBN010000017.1, on the reverse strand, counting down.
GAAATAAGGTATCCTTAAAATTATTTTCAATCATATTATATTTTATTATAAAAATAAAAAAACAATCAGTTTTTAAACAATATTTTATTTTATATTATTAAAATATTAAATATCGTTCAAACACGAATTACTTTTATCCCGTCTTTAAATAATATTTTATTTTAAAAATATATGATAAAATAATTCATCTTTAAATATTCCTCATATATATATATTTAAAATAAAATATTATTAAAAACGTTTTCTTTCGCAACGTCTTTAAATAGTGTTTGATATTTAATAATATAAAGTAAAATAATATTTAAAGACTAATTATTTTTTTTTTAATTTGTATAATAAATTATAATATTATTGAAAATAATTGTAAGAATAGCATATTTTTATAAATAAAAAATTCCTAAATAGTATTAATATAAACACGCCATTAATTTTGGATTTATCAAAGTGCATATGGCATCTTGGAAAATCAATCACGCAAACCCACTGCATGCGTTCCACGTGCTACACCATTCCACTTAAATAATATTAATAATTTAAATTTTAATGTCATAAATTTTTAAATTAAAAAATAATTTTATATTATATTTTATAAAATCGAATATGAATCCATTAATGAGTATAAATATATTACCGTAATATATATTATTTTTATTTTTTACACCCTTCATCAAATGCCTTATCGGTTCACATGATTACATTAATGTGTGGTTGCCATGTCCATGTCAATTATATCATAATCTTTGTCCTAATTGAAGGGGAAGGTAATTAAAGTCAATCACATCATTTTGCATGTGATATGTCTCAAATTTTGCCTATAAAAATCTGTAACTTGTGTTTCATATCATAGATCTTACGGATACAAATTTATTTTGATTAATCATGAAATATAAATTCTTAAATCAAGAAATATAAAAGGCATTTTTAAAATGTTTTTAATATAATACATGTCGAATACGAATGTTAAACACGAAAAATTATAAATATGTCTGAATTATGTAACCTTATATATATATAAGTCTAAAATACAACCCAGTTAACATTTACAGTTGCAACTTTTAAATTGAAGTGTACTAAGGCTCAGGTACATGTTTGGAACAGGATTTTTACGCAACGTCTGTATCTTCACTAAAAGTTAGAAAAAAGTGCAGTGAGAAAACGTCCGTTTACAGTACAAGATTCTTTAAATTAAAGCGATAACACAATTTTAGGATATCCATTCAGTAGCACTTCAACTATCAACCTCAAAACGCCTATTTCAAACGGGTAGTTGAACGAAGACCAAGCAAAGTGTGTTTATTGGACCAAAAGAGAACTTTGCTGTTAGAGCAATAAGTCTGAAACCAAGCTTCATCTGCCCTTCGTGATCATCCCGAGGTTTTTCCGAAATCACAGACGAAGTCGAGAATTAACAGCTGAACTATTTGCATTCACCGGGCTTCATTTATTTTTAACCACCACAGGCGAAAACAAGAACGTCTTTTACCAGTAGGTGGTGTCAGCTGCTCGGATTACCTCTGGGAACATCCAGGATAAAGGTACTATCTACTAGCTAATAGAACTGAGATTAGAAGGGAATTATGATGCAGGGAAATGAGAAGAATACAGCAAGCATCTTCTTCATTTTCGGAGATGGTCCAAAACTTAAACCACTTTTAGCACCCGGTTTCAATCAAGACCTAAGAGGCTGCTCTCCTATCAGCAACTTCTATTTTCATGATTGGTTTGAACAGGATGGCGATGCTTCGAGTTTAACGAACAATTCTCGCTTCAAGATATGCCAGTTCTTTGTCATCCAAAATGAACACTAAGGTTAACTCCATTATTGTCAAGCTCCTTGCATTTACTTAAACCTTGAAAAATTTCCTGGAAAGATTAAGTAAGAAACAAGACAAGAAGATTAAGTCAAAATAATCAGTCCCTCCTTCATCAACTTTTGGTTCTTAATTTCGAAACCGAATTTTAATCACCAAAAAACTTGCAACATTCCCACAAGAACAACACGATATAGTGAAATTTATGTCTAAAACCAAGAGATGCAAATATCACCGTTGCAATGCCAGCAATTTCAGTAGCAGAAGTGGTCTCCTTTTTGCAAATTAAACCTTGCAGCAAGCTGCAAAACAGACCGAAACCGAGCATTGGCATTCAAGTCGTGATCATTGTCGAAGATCTTAGCTAAACTATCAGCAATCACACCTTCTCTCAATCCATAACCAGAAACTAGCATTTCTTTAATCCCAAGCAAATCAAATATCTCATCCAACAAAATCGAACCAGCAGCAATGGATTCTGATCTTCTCTTGAAAAAAACATCTCTTCTTACTTTCTGGCCTTCTCCTCCCTCACATAACCTCTCAACGACACTCTTTAGTTCATCTCTGCTAAAGCTCCAATCCCTTTTACATTCACTAAACAAAATCGCACCAGCAAATCAAATATCTCAAACGTGGAAGATCCATTCTCCTAACAATGGACGAGTGGTTACATCTAGATATTTGATGTTCAATTAATGACACTTGGGCATAGGAAAGGTAATCAAATTACAAGGGGTGGTATTGGTCGCTCGTTTTCTGGGGTAGTTTGAAAAGATTCTGAAGTAATTGTATAATATTTTGTAAGATACTGGTTAACAAACAAACTTCAATTAATTCATTTCTTTACAAGCAAGAATCGATCTTTGTTTTTGTTTGAAACCCAGCTCTGTTTTGTTTAATAAATTAATTAACTAACTAAACAACAATTATTTACTACAAGACATGCTTAGTTCTTGTTCGAATTTGCAACTCATTTAAAGATCAATTATGAGAAGAGAGTGACGGTTTCAAAGCTAAAAAACAAACAAACATCCCGATCACAACGCAACGCGGTATTTGAAGAAAAAAGAAAACATAGAAAAAGGTTTTCTAATTCATGCACGCGTTTTTGATCCAACGTGTGTTTTTTTTTTTGACTTTTTTCTTACAAGTAATTCTCTTGTCCGAAGAACTACAAATATTAACAAAACAAAAACCCTATTTTCTTGGATCACTCATTTTGATTGTAATTTTTTTTTTGACTTTTTATAGAAAAATTATACGGTGAACCTTGTTTACCACATCATTCATGGTTTTAAGCAATTAGGACCGTTGATCTTAATTTTTTTTTAAGTGAATCATTACCTCTTTCTTATATGAACTTAATAGATGGATAATTATTAGATGATTATTTAAAGATCAACGGTCTTAATTGCATGGATCATTATTAACATAATAAACATGATTCACCGTATAATCTCTTCGTTTTATGTGATTTTCAATGATCGTTCACGCGTTTGTTCTTCGTTGTACTAATGTACCCTTTGAAAACCCTGTTTTATTACACTGGAAGCTTGTGTTCTTATAAAATTAGCCTATATTTTAATAATATTGGCAGCTGCTGCCTCTTTTCTTATAGCATTGAATGCTTTTATTACAAATCTTTCTTGACTTTAAGTGGCAATACGTGTTCGGAATTAATGATGTTTTTTTGGTAAGTTTCCGGGTATATTCAAATGAGACTGTTTTTTTAGTTGTATTTATTAGTCAACTAGAGCAATGTTGTTTGCCATTTACTGTAAAATTATTCCACCACTTAAGATATGGTTTAATCAATTAAATTAAAACACATAATATATTTTTTTATATAATATTCACACATAAGCATCATCAAAATCATTCATTTTAATATTTTTGATTTAAAAAAAATATTACTACAGATTTTTTTATGTTGTCTTCCTCTTTATTGTTCAATTTTTTAACCCTAACTCTATCCCTAAATCCTAAACTCTAACTCTAAACCTTAAATCAACAATAACCCTAACCCTAAACTCTAAACCTAAACAATAACCCCTAATTCTATCCCTAAACCTAAACACTAAATCACATAAACCCTAAACCCTAAACCTTAAACTCATAATCCCTAACCCTAAACTCTAAATCACAAACCCCAAATCTATATAAAAAATTAATTAGGAAAATTTTGAAGAACAAAGAGAAAGATGACAAAAAAAATCTTTAGTAATATTTTTTTTTTAAATCAAACACATTAAATTGGATGATTTGGATAATAGTTATGTGTAAATATGATATGAAAAAAATATATTATATATCTTAATTTAATTGGTTGAGACCATATCTTAAGTGGTGGGATGAGTTTATTGTAATAATTTTTCTCCGTTTACTGCTGGGAATCTGTTATAAAAGGGACAGCTGGAGAAAGCTGTTTGCTTACTAAACCATTTTCAAGTTCCGACCTTTTTCTGTCTGTTTTCCATGAAGTTGCCTGCTAAGAGGCCTGCTGCTGATGGAGCTGATTCGAGGTTCGAATCGATGGCTCCCGAGCCGAAACGAAGGGCTAACCTTAAGAAGTGAGTTGGTATATTTGTGTATGAAATCAAATGGATTGAGATGAATTTGGTTCTTTTTATGTCTGTTTCTCATGTTTCTTTGTTGTTATCCAGTGCTGGTAGAAGCATAATGGGATTCGGAGGGATTTCCTTTAATAGAATTGTGCTCAACCTGGAACCGATGCTTCGAGCATGGGTGAGTATTTTAGCGGATAATCTCGAAAACTCGAGATGTTAAATGTTACTCGAACTCTTCATTTTTCTTGAAATATCGATGTTTGTTATACATCTCTGTTCTGTAATATACTGATTCTCGTGCATGTAATTTTTAATTAGGTAAGGGAAGAAGTAGAAAGAGCTGTTCTATCTGCCTTTCATCCATCTTCAGGGTAAGCTCTAGCGGACCTATTTGCATGGAACTTATGTTAAAATTATCAATTAACAGTCTAACATTGGTTTTTTCTTGACCGGTTTTTTAGGTCCGTGGTTACTCGAATTGAGACATCTAGAGGAAGAAGCTTGCAGTTGAGATTTGTCAATAAACTGCCCTTGACCATCTTTACAGGAAGCAAGGTTGAAGCCGAGGATGGTGAGACCATTAAGATTATCCTAGTCGATGTAACGACAGAAACAGTGGTTTCATATGGTTCACTGTCTTCTATTAAGGTCGAGATTGTAGTCCTTAACGGTGAGTTCGGTACAGACGAGCGGGAAGATTGGACAGAAAACGAGTTCAATGCCAATGTTCTTCGTGAAAGACAAGGTAAAAGGCCACTGGTGACAGGGGATCTCGATATCACGTTGGTTGATGGTGTGGGAACTGTTGATAATGTGATTTTCACTGATAATTCTAGCTGGATAAGAAGTCGAAAGTTTAGACTAGGAGCTAGAATTGTGCATAGAATTTCTGGTGAATCCACGATCAGGGAGGCTAGCAGCGAAGCATTCATGGTGAAGGATCATCGCGGAGAGCGTAAGTACATTGTTCGAATGCTGTTTATAAACTTGAGTTTCCATAATATCTATTGTAAATGAACTATATGCTTATATGTATATATATATGCAGTGTACAAGAAACATTACCCTCCTTTCCTGCATGATGAAGTATGGCGTCTGGAAAGGATAGCAAAAGATGGCACCTTCCATAAACGGCTGACCTGCAACAATATTTTCACAGTCAAGGACATCCTGCGGTTGCATGTTACTGATCCATCTGCACTGCGCGATGTAAGAGAACCATTTATTCAGTTCATTCACAAAACTTAAAGAATTTTGTTATTCGGTTTGAGATGAATACAATACCGAGTATGTGTGTGTTTGTGCACTAAAAGTTTAGGGACATAAAGAGGCAGAATAATATAGGTTTTGATGCATTTTTTGTTTTCGTTTTCTTCTGAACCAATCTGAACTGTGACATTACCACAGATACTTGGCGGTAGGATCTCGAATCGGGTATGGGATACGATCATAGATCATGCTTTGTCTTGTGTTGTTGATGATGATGAGTGGTATTCCTACTACGGAGCTGCACAAAACGTTGGACTCCTGTTAGACTCCATTTACAGAGTTGTGGCAGCGACATTGGATGGACAAAATTACCATCCTGTGGAAAAATTAACCTTTTCTCAGAAGGTTAGTCTGTCATATTCATACAATCATTTACTGTACTTCACAGACATGTCCCATATGACTTACAATCAAATGATTCTCTAAATTTCCAGCTTCTGGTGGAAGATGCAAAGAGACAAGCTTACAAGAATGTTCGGAACCTGGTTTTGGCCGACCGGAGAGCAACTATGGGACCCTCAATGCCCTTGACAGATCTCCTGCCTGTGCCACTTAGCGTCCCTAATTTACTTCTGCAACAACCTGATTTCTCAGTTGAAAACCAAGGTACACGAATTTTCTATTACAGACGTATAAAATTGTCCTTTCGATGTACGAATCACAGGCTTAGCTATATCGAAAACTCGTCTTGAATCTTGATCGAGCTCATCGGTTTTATGTATGTATACAGATGAAGCAGATACGCCACATGGTTATTTCAACCAAAGCTCAGCCTCAGTATCATATGACTATGGAATGGATGATACCAACCAATTACAGGTATCCTTACCACATGATGAACTTGCAATTCAAGCTTTCAATCCAACGCTAAGAAACAGCTTCAGATTGGGAGGAACCTTCCATTCCAATGGAGACAACAGTCTATCACTTTTCACAGATGATCATTTTGCTACTAAGGATGATTCTCAACCTCAAATGTCAATCTGGACTTCAACAACTCAACCACGGGGACTAGCCGGTGGATATAATGTCTCAACTCTAACCTCCGAATCGTCCACGGGCATCCTTTCATCTCCCCCAAATGTAAGTAGCCAAAGCATGGGAGAGACGACCAGAGATGTGTGGCCTAAAACTAGGTGGTTGAAGATACGAGCCGTTATCCAATGGAGGTCGATTAGTCGCGGTGCAGCACGAAGGCGTCTCGCCGCTAGGTTTGTGTATATATAAATAACTAGATTTACTTTCAAAGCATTAAAGCTTTCTCCAATAACATGTTGTTAGGTGCATACAGCAGTCACTAAGCAGTTGATAAGTGTTGGTATAATGTTAGTTACAAATCTTTGTATTTTTTTTGTATAAATATTCAGTGCTTGATCATTAATAATTGTAAGAATTCAAATGTTACCATCAAAGTATGAATTTTATAATAAGAAAGAAGCTGTATGAATCTCTATGCTCAAATGATTGATGATGCCGAGGGTCTAGAGAAGATTGAGAATTTACAGTCAAGGCTGTGAAAATTCTCAAGACATATTGGTTGGAGGAGGAGGAGGAGATGATGCCATCGCCAGCAGGTGATGCTTCTCAAACAGGGTTTGAGTTTTTTGGTGGTGACCTTCCTGTTCCTGGGGTTTTCAGGGGTCCATCCAGGGCCGGCTACTGGGTTTGCTTGGGGTTAAACCACACTGCCAGACTGGTATTTTGTAATCCATGGTTCCACCCCTGAATGTGACCCGACCGACCGGGTTTTGGTTTCATCAATGGTCAAACTTTTTTCTCCCTGATGGGTGGAATTTGTACTAAAATTTAAACTACATGTTTGGTTGGTTAGTGGTCCAACACCTAGAACCAATGTGAGGCTTATTTTAATGGCTCCAACCGTGAGGTACAAACAAACAAAGAAACTATTTTTTGCCATGATTTTTTCCCCAGCTTTTTCTCCAATCAAGACTGCATTATTCTGTCTTGTAGAGTGCTACTGCCTGGGGAAGTTACAAGGCAGCCATCATCCCCATACTACACCATTAACAAGTAACAAACAATGCTCAACATCAAAACACAATCTCCTTTTCCATGCCTTCAGTTGATTATATAAACATAACTATGCATTCATTACGTACAGGATTTAGAATTGGGGATGATAAACGGGTAGGACGGGTATAAATATTCTCGCTTATATTTATATTTAAAAAAAAACTATATTTATTATCTATTTATTATTTATGGTGAGTATAATTTTTAAATTTATATTTGCTCATATAGATACGAGAAATTATTACATGGACCAGTTTCACCACCTAGGATATGGTCCTGACCAATTAAATTAAAACGCATAATATATATTTTTTTTGATATCATATTCACACATAAGCATAATCTAAATCTTCCACTTTAATGCATTTGATTTAAAAAAAGAAAAAATATTACCAAAGAATTTTTATATTGTCTTCCTCTTTATTGTTTAAATTTTTTAATTATTTTTTCCAACACCTAACCCTAACCCTAAACCCTAATCCTAACCTTAACCTTAAACCCTAAACTAAACAACATAAACCTAAACCCATAATCCTAACATTAAACCCTAAACCTTAACCTAAACCCTAACCCTAGACCTTAGCCCTAACCCTAATCCTAACCTTAACCTTAAACCATAAACCCCTAATCCTAAAACTAAACCCTAAACCTAAACAACATAAACATAAACCTAAACCCTAACCCTAAACCTTAGCACTGACCCTAAACACTAAACCCTGACAATAAACCATAAACCCTAACCCTAAACCACATAAAACCTAAACCTTAAACCTAAACACTAAACCACATAAACCCTAAACCCTTAATCTTAACCCTAAACTCTAAACCCTAAAACCTAAATCTATAAAAAAATTAATTAGAAAAATTTTAAAGAACAAAAAGAAAGATGACACAAGAAATCTTTGGTAATATTTTTTTTAAAATCAAAGATATTAAATTGGATGATTTGGACAATGCTTATGTGTAAATATGATATGGAAAAAATTATTATGTGTCTTAATTTAATTGGTTGGAGACAATATCTTAAGTGATAGAACGAGTTCATATAATAATTTCTCATATAGATACATTCTCAAATCCAACTTTACACTTAGCACCCAAATCATATCTCCTCCAAGCAAACACTTTTATAAATTTACAACTTAATTAATTCAAGCTTGTCATAAAAATTATCATTTTTCAACTAATTGAATTCAAAGTTTACAAACTTTCGTATAACGGGTGAATGCAAGACAACGAATATAAAACAGATAAATACGATACAAGCAAGGTCTTATACATACCATTTATCCCCTACTTACGATGAGTATAACATTTTACATTTATACTTACCTACTAATTAAATTTATATTCATTCTCGTTTTAATCAAAACAGATATAATACAAAATCTGTAAAATTGTATTTACCTATCATCCCTATTTAAAAGTAAACCAACACGGAACATAATAACACCGTAATGCTTATACTCTTAAAAAGAACTCAAACACCAAGCATGTGTTTGTTTGTTTTCCTAAGAAAATGATCTCTATAATAAAAGTTATTATAATCAAGTATAGAGATAGGATTAAGGATTAAAAAAATATATTATGAAATAAAAATAAATTTATAATAATTATTTTATTAAAATATTATATAAATCAAAAGATAAAAAAGTGATTGGTGGGTCTAGAGCTCTATGCCATTTCCCATGACTCTGTCCCTTGCTCTTGGATTAATTAAGTATTACATAAAATATCTTAAACATTCTATTATATTTTGTGTACTTCATTTTACGTCCAAGATTACATATTTTTTAATAAAATTATTATAAAATTATCTAATATTTTATTTAATTGATCTTTATCGTAACCGTATCATAGACACCTTATCCTAAAACTATCCACTGTATAGATACCCCATTTTAACTAATTTAAATAATATTAAAAATACTTATATAACATATAATAATTAAATATATAAATAATCATAAATTTTTGGTGATTTAAATAAAATTTTCAGAAAAAAACCATGTAATTCATCTCCGCGACGCCCCTCCTGCATGTTGCCACGTGGATAGCGACCTTCTCAAAATTTTGGCGGGTGTGTCATTTTCATTCTATCGACAAGAGAGCGGCGCAGAGCTGTCACCAGGAGGGTAAATCCGTCTTTTCAATCACAACCCCCGTCTAGGGTTTATTGCCTCCGTCCCTCTCTGACAACCTCTCACTCCCTGTCTGTTCTTCATTTTTTACCCTTTCTTTAAAAACAAAACAAAAATCAAAATTTAGCTCGTAGTTCTCATTTCTGGGTTTTGTTTCTTCGAGAGCGAAAAGCTTTCTCCTTTACTCTGTTTCCCCTGTTTCATTTCTGAATGAAAAGGGGTTTCGACTGTGGTACTGAGTTGGTATTTCTGTGTCCATCGAGTTTCGAACAACCTTCTGTTCTTTTTGCTTTTACTATTCTGTTTTGATCCAAGTTTTTTACAGAGTTCCTTCATGGGTATAATGGATCTTAGAGCAAAGGTGAAAATAATAAAAAAAAGAGTCATCTTCAATTCTTAAAAGCTTATGTTTTCTTTCTTTTTAAACCCATTTCTGTTATCTCACTGATTTGGTTTCTGGTGTATGATTCAGAAACCCTCTGGCTCGGGTGAAGAAACTACGAGTGAGAACCAGAAGTTTTGCACTGACTGCAAAACCACAAAGACTCCTCTTTGGAGAGGTGGCCCTGCTGGTCCCAAGGTATTGCCTTTTCACTTTCCATTTCCATCACAGCAAAGCAACAAATCTTCTCTTTTCTGAAGTTCTGTAAAAAGCTCACAACTTTTTCTTGTTTCACTAAATGCAACTGATCCTTGCTTATGATTGATCATTGATGATTTGATGGGTTTCTTTCTTGGTTTGATTTCAGTCTCTTTGCAATGCATGCGGGATCAGATACAGGAAAAATAGAAGAGCAATGTTGGGTATGAACAAGGGATCAGAGAAGAAGAAGATGAAGAAGAAAGAGATGTCAGATTCTTCACAACCACATACCAGCTCTAATGCTAATACAAATGATGATGGTGAGAATAAGCTTAATGGAAACTTCAATGAACTGAGTAAGAGTGTGAAAGTTAGATTATATGCTTTGGGATGTGAAGTTTTGTTGCAAAGTTCTTCATCAGCATTATCTGGTGTGGTGAAGAAACAAAGGTGCCAAAGGAGAAGGAAGTTAGGAGAGGAAGAACAAGCTGCTATTTCTTTGATGGCTTTATCTTGTGGCTCAGTTTTTGCTTGACATAACCAAAAAATGGGGGTTACCCTATAAAAAAAGAGCTAACCCATAAAGCTCCCTTATCTTTTTCCTTTCTTTTCATTGTCTTTTCGGCTGTTCCTTTTGCCTTTACTCTGTGTGAATGAAGAAACACCCATGTTCTTGACAGCTGTTATGTTTTTACCTAGAGCAAAAGTCAAAAGGAAAGCAACATGTTTTTGGGAATAGCTGATGATGATGATTGTAAATACTAAATAGTACTTTGGGAATCAATGGACAATGAGAATTCTATGTTTGAAGTAGGTGTTCACAGCCATTTCAATTGCAGTTGTTCGTATTTACTGATCTGAGTCAAGCATTTATAGATTCTTTGGGGGGATATATTGAAAGATCATTAATGATGTCTTCTCACTGGGGGAATGGTATAGCTTTATGGTTTTCAGTTTATGGACAAGGTAAGAGATTCCTCGACTGATATAGTGATATATAGGTACGTTTGTATATGAATATCATGAGCTTAACTACTACAAAGTGAATTTCATGTCATTTCTTTGAAACCAAAAGAATTGATACATATGTAAAGTAGTATAGAGGCAAATACCTTACCTCCTCATGGGAACCAGCTACAGATACAAATTCCTAACCCCGGGGGTAATCGATAATCAGCTTCTTTCCTTGCTCAAGGAAGAAGAATACATCATTTACTTATATAAACCTCTATATAGATTGATCCTCGAAACCCGGGCAAACGCCGCCTTCTTTCCCTATCTTCCTGTTCTTGAAAGGACAATGAAAAATCGAAAATTGGTAAAACATGAACCTCTGAAGTGGTATGAGTATATGGTGGGGATGTTCAAATTTCCGACATACTTGTGTTGCTGGAGTAGGAAATTGCTGCTTCTTGGTATCTTAAGTAATTGGATTACACGGTAGGTCAAACCGGATATCTTCAAGAGAGAAAGCCATGGTTGTGGATCAGGATTCAGAAGTATATCTCTTTGAGGTTTAGGAGGAACGACACGACAAAGCACATTATAACGAGCACCGAAGCACACATCACCATTCCCCCTTGTTTCTGTGTTCTCTCGGCCTGCAACTCGAATCCATTCAAGATTTAGAATGCTTCCTTGAAAATATGCAAATGAGGAGAAATGATGGGCAAAGTGGAAAGACCTTCTGCAGTTGTTTGAGGCCTTCTTCGACTGTGGTTGCAACATTCTGGTTTGAGTCCTCTTAACTAAATTTTAATCTTGTTTTCATGAAAATATCAGCCGGTTTGCATCCTAACATTCATGTTTCATTAGGTAAATAAAAAACATATTTCCTTTGGTTTATCATCAAACCTTTGTTCGACTTAGTAATCTCTATGCCTAAAAAATATTTAAGCATTCCTAAATCTTGTTTCAAGTTCTATATTTAACAACCTTTTCAAGTGATTTATCTCTTCATCATTATCATTTGTCAGAATTATATTATCAATATATATACTATTAAAATAATTTTTTAAAGGATTGTCTATATATCTGTCAAACTAGACTCTAGGCGATTGTTCTAAATTATAGATAGATTTATTAAGTTTATAATTTTTTATCATATTTTAATGACTTCAAACTCGAAAGTACTCTCATTATGGGCGGAGCCATGTATGAAACTGGGGTGTCCGTCGACACTCCAAATTTTTTTTAAAATTATATTTTTTTATATATTTTATATATATAAATTAAAAAATATATGTAATTGATATCTTTTATAAATAATTAACTCTTTTTAAATACCGTTAAAAAATAACATCTCTTAGATAAATTCTTAGCTCCGCCCTTAACTCTCATATACACTTAATGTCAAATAAGTGGAACATTTAATTTTTGTTTACCGTCAAACTTAAAGAGAACTCTAATTATATTTAGCTTAGCTATATGAATAAAGGTCTCATTATAATCAATTCTATAACTTTGAGTAAAAGTGTAAAACTCTTGGCTACCAATTTTACTTTATACCTATGTATATTATTATTAGAGATGTATTTTATAAAAAATACCCACTTGTATACGATTGATTTTTTATTCTATGAAAGATTTATAATGATTCGAGTATATTTTTTTTTAAGTGCTTCAATCTTCTCTTCAACAATTATTCTCTACTTAGAATCTTTTAAAACCTTCTCAACAGTGTACGGTATATGTCTTTTATTTAAGCAAATTATATAAACCTTAAAAGATATTAGATTACCGTAAACAGCATGTCTTTGATGAGTAAAAATTCTCTACCTCTTTGTCATGCCTCCATCCATATATCCTATTAAAAATTTCTAAAAAATTAAATTTTAAACTATAACCCTTATTTTTTATATTCTAAACCCTAAACCTTAAAAATATACGTTATCTATAATTTTTTAAACCCTAACTAAAATCCCTAGTTTAAAACTCTACATCCTAAACCGTATGATAAAGAGATAGACGATTTGCAATCAACTCTGACATTGGATTTGTTTTACCAGAGTGGTAGATTGTTACAATGCAACTGCATGGGTTTACACTTTATTGGGCCTACTTACTGGTTCTAGAATGAACCCATGCAATTCTCATTTTCTTAGCTAAGCGAGTAAAGATAGTTTTTTTCTTGGTTAAGGGGTAAGAAGTAATTGACTTTTAGATTAAAAAAACAATTAAATTCCTGTTCCTTAAATTTTAATTCTTTACTCTTAAAAATCTAAAATATTATACTTAAATTAGGTCCTTACAGTAGATTTTCTAAATGCCCATCATTTGGTCGTTCAAAGTCCACACGGTCCGCATCCACCCACCACTTATTAAACTAAAGGGTCCGTGGGAAGTAAGGCCAAGGTTTCCATGTCGCTATCTACTGCGCCGTCCCACATGTGATTGTTGAGATCAATACGTGTCTGCTGCTGATTAGCTACAACTGTAGATGGGGGTGGTGGGGTCAGCTGATCTTGTGTTCCCCAACGCAATCTATGGTCAAAGTAGCCATGGTCACCGGATTCATCACGCGGTCTTTACTACAGTGGATTAGTATCATGATTTAATAAGGGAATTATTATTTTTTATTTAACTACAATGATTATAATAGTATCTGTTTTAGAGTATATACTCTTAATCATTAGATATTAATCGTTCAATCATTGTATTGACAACTGATGTTCAAATCTGTAACTTTTAAAATAATAATCGTTTTTTTAACTGATGGGGTTAGATGTTTGTGTTAAAGTAAATTAAAGTTGAACTTTACTTTTGAGTCATCATCAGCTGCAAACTCAAGAAATATAAAGGGTTAAGTTATTATTATTAAAAAGTGTTCATATTTTTAATTCATATGGGTATACAGACAAGACACTTGATTTAAATTAAATATATACTTTCTTTTAGAACCTTGGAGAACAGATTTTTTCCTGTTCGGGGGAAGAGACTTGTGTCTGAATACATGCACGCATGCATGCATGCATGCACTAAATACGATAGTTCTTCATATGGATGGGCATTATAAAGATGTTGGAGAATAATTATACCTCTTAAAAATTTATATTTATATATATTATTTCATAATGTCTCACTAAAACTCTAAAATTTTAAAATTAAAAAATGAATATAAAGTAAATCGATATAATTTTTGCATACTATCCGACCAACCTTCTTCTTTCACTAAATTAATTGACATGGTGGGGTCTAAAGTAGCTGCTCCAGTTTCTGCTCATGGACAGCTGCATGGTCTGTCTATGGACCAGCTGTGCTACAAGGTCAGGTCTCAACTTTTCTTACCGACCTTACTACTGTTCATGTGAATATTGGAAATATTTTGGAAGAAAAAATTGAATCAAATTTCTTAGTTTATTCGGGATAAAAGTGTGTGCAAATCGTTGATCTTTTTTTTATATATTTTTTTATGCTTTCGTTTTAAGTTATAAGGTTAGGGTATATGATTTAGGGTTTAAAGTTAAGGGGTGTAGTTTGGGTTTAAAAAATTAAGGGTGTGATGTATTTGTTTAGAGTTCAAAATTTTAAATATAAAAATAAAGGTTAAGGTTTAAAATTTAATTTTTAAAAAATTTTAATAAAATATATGATAGAGAATCAGATAATTTTTACTCACAAATTTTAGAGCGTAATATTTAAAATTACTATTTTAACATTTACAATTTATTTCATTATTTTAAAAAATGAATGAACATGTTGATTATTAACTATTTTACTTTAGAGAATCCTAAACAAGTATAGATAATCATGTAATAAGTGAAGTTGTTTAATTATCTTGGCAGAGACTTGCTAAATATATTAATTAAAATTAAGCTCACAATTAATAAAAAATAAAGAAATAATTTGAATTAAATTTAGAATTTGCCGAAAATAATGAAATAATATGGTCATTTGATGACCAAAATTGATCCTTCATTCAAAAACAGGGGCACAAACACAAAATAATGCACATAAATGTTAAAATTTTAAATAATGCACATAAATATTAAATTCAAATGAAATTTTAATAAAAATATTAGATGTGCATATTAAAATTCATTTATAATTCTTTAATAGGTTTGATCCAATTGATATTATATTTAAATAAATATTGAATTTAAATTTTTATATAAAAAATTATAAAAAAATCGATCAAAACTAAATATATAACGTAGAAGGGATTATAAGTCATTACAAGTTTTGTTTTGTTATTTGCATGTTCATTACAAGTATAAAAAGCTTTCTGCTCCTTTTGTTCTTTTCATTATCTTCTCATAAGAATTAAAGCTTAGAAAAAACCAGAACCTAACAAAGGAAAAATATTCCATTTTTGACTATGGGTATTTTTTCTGATCCATATCTCTCGGTTTCCCATCTTTTCTTGTAAAGATCCACTCATTGCATTCTGCTTGCTTGTTTCAGCTTCTCTGCAAACCATTTGCTCTAGTCTTGAGGTCTAAGCACAACACCCTTTTCTTCTCCTTTTGTTGGGTTTGATCTTGGTGTTTTATTTTTTGGGGGTTGTTTGTTTGCCGGGAAAATGGAAGAAAAGAAAGTGGAAGACGAGAATATATAATTTTGGGTGTTTGATTTTCTGGAAAGTTAATGAGAAGGGTACCTAGTGAAAGAAATAGATCATTATCTAAGGAAAAACAGAAAGCTTTATCTTTTAGTGTTTGCCTTAACTATAAAGGGAAATTTCAACTAACTTGAAGTTCTGGTAATCTCTAGGTATCATTCTTTTACTTTTCAAGTTGCCACTAGCCAGTCCTTACAACATACTAAAAGGTCACAATTTCAACTTTCCCTGTTCTTCCCATTTTCCTTTCTCAGCAACCAAACAGACCAGGTGATGGGGTACAGCCAGCTAAGCCTGAAGTGTTAAGTTTATCAATTTACTACTTTAGCTCCTTTCAAATTTCCTAATGGAGGAAGCTGTTTGAATTATTGTCGTAGTGAATATTCTATGTAAATCCTTTCAGAATTAAAGTTTTAATTTTTTTCCTGTTATTAAATTGTTAGATTCTCACGTTTCTGAGTCAGATTATGTCTTTTCTTGGCAAACATTATTACTCAGGTTCAATGTGCTTTCAAATGGACAGGCTTTGGAACAAAGATGTGTGACTGTATTTATTTGTTTTCAAATGGACAGGCTTTGGATCTACAACGGATTGCTTTTCTTTCTGTCGTTTTTGGTAGTGGGAATTGAATTCTAGAGGGCAATGAGGCAGTTTTCTTCCATGTTGAATGGATTAGCAAGGTCATTGAGAGGGAAAAACTCGGGGAATGATGACAGTCGAGAGGCTGCCGAGGCAATGGCGAAGGATGCCAAGAGGAATGACCTGATTTTGAGGTCTTCCGGTTCGGTAAACGTCGATGGTTCTAACAATTTGGTTTCGGTATTCTCAAAGAGAGGCCAAAAAGGAGTGAACCAAGATTGTGCCGTTGTGTGGGAGGTGATAAAACATGAGTGTTTTTTACCATGTGTATATGCTATGCTTGTTTGCCTTGTAAATTTTACTCCTTTTTTTGCTTGGGATAGGAATTTGGATGTCAAGCAGACATGTTGTTTTGTGGGATATTTGATGGGCATGGTCCATGGGGTCATTTTGTAGCTAAGAAAGTTCGAGAATCGATGCCTTCGTCCTTGCTCTGCAATTGGCAAGAGACTCTAGCTCAGGCATCGCTAGACCCGGATACCGATTTAGAATCTGATACAAAACAGCAGAGGTTTCATATATGGAAGCATTCGTATCTAAAGACTTGCGCCGCAGTCGATCACGAGCTCGAGCAGCATAGGAAGATCGATTCTTTTTATAGTGGAACAACTGCCTTAACAATTGTCAGACAGGTACTCAGTTTAGTATTACTTGAACATTCAACTGCATTGGGAACATTTTGATTGATCTTTGGTAATAATTTCAAGTTTATATTGGATAAGGGTGACCTCATATATGTTGCCAACATTGGTGATTCTCGGGCTGTTTTGGCTACAACATCAGATGATGGAAACTTGGTTCCTGTTCAACTTACAGTAGATTTCAAGCCGAATTTACCTCGTGAGTTCTCGGTCACATTCTCTAAAAACCCTGAAAGAGAAGCCACTAAGGGACAAGGGTCCTTATGTTTTCGGTTGATTTTGCTTGCAGAGGAGGCCGAGCGGATAGTTCAGTGTAAAGGCCGGGTTTTCTGCCTGCAGGATGAGCCAGGGGTACATAGGGTTTGGCTACCTGATGAGGAATCACCAGGGCTGGCGATGTCGAGAGCCTTTGGGGACTACTGCATTAAAGATTACGGTCTTATTTCAGTTCCGGAAGTCACACAACGACATATAATCAGCAGAGATGAATTCGTCGTGCTCGCTACAGATGGAGTATGTATATATACGTACTAAGTTTCTGATGAAAGTTTATCAAATCACAATGCTTTTGATTTGTGATTCAATCTTGTCCTGCAGGTATGGGATGTTATATCTAATCAAGAAGCAATTCAAATAGTATCTTCGACACCGGACAAGGCGAAGGCAGCTAAGCAGCTGGTCGAGTCCGCCGTCCGTGCTTGGAAAAAGAAGAGGAAGGGCATTGCAATGGATGATATTTCAGCCATCTGCCTCTTCTTCCACTCTTCTTCTCCCTTTGAATGAAGTTGATTTTGTTACAACTTCAGCTTAGTTCTGATGTAAATGAGCAAAGTTACTGCTCCTATGTAGTGTATGTGTTAGTTCAATGCAGTTCATTCCATGGCCTTATTGATGCCATGTTTCTTGCTATTTGGCCCATTCTTATCTGCAACAAAATTTCTATTCTTTCTCTGCTTCCATATTCATCGAGCTTTTTTCAGGTTATCCGACACAATTGATGTTGTGATGTTCACTTGTCTTGATATCTTGATTCCTATGTTGCTTTTAGTTAATTTTAGTTCAAGTTGTTGCGAATCGAGTTAATTTAAATCGGTCTAATATTGAGTTAATTTGATTTTTGAAATGGTTGAGTTATATCATTATTTGTTTTTTGACAAAAATCAATATTGATTGATATGATACTGATATGATAATTTACGTGTGAAGATGATACAATGTAGGAGTAAAATTAATTTTTCGAGCATCATTTTTTAAACAATATATATGTGTAAAAAAATATTAAAATAATAAAATATTTTAAAAATATTTATTAATATATAACTAAAAATAAAATAATTTAAAATATCTAAAAACAAGTAAAAATTATTGTAAATCTATTACATGTACATTTATTATTGTAAATTTATCTGAATAATCTCAAGATAAGATAATATTTATTTATATATTATTAATTTTTTAATAATGAACACATATATCTTATTGATAAAGTGATTTAAATTTATGTATTCTAAAACGTAGATTATCCGTTCTATTACAAAAACTTGTTAGTTCTTCTCCTTATTATTATAATTTTATATATTTAAATCAAATTTAAAACAATAAACTTTTAAAATAAAACTACCTATTTAGGTTCAGTTTTTATTTCAAAATATTTTGTTTTAACGAGTTTTGGTAATTAAATGCCCAAAATCCATCTTTATGCTGTAGGTAATAAAAATGTGAGCTGTTCTCTGCTTAGCAAATAATTAAGTATAAATTAGATAAAATTGTAAGAACTGCATAATTAAGTATAGATTAATTAAAGTTTACCATACAAACCAAAGCAGGTATTTTTAATGAGTTCACTTTCACTCCAGTTTTCTCACACAACCAGTTAGTTTTATTAAAAAGTTGTAAATATTTAAGATTATAATGGTAAATTATATAATTTAAGTATTTTTTATAATTATTAATACTAAAAGTTAATCACTTAAGATCATATAAGGATCATTCGAGAAAAAGGTTAAAAAAAGTCGATCAAAAAATAAATTCAATTATATCTAGTTACATCAACAATCGAAACAAAAAAGATGAACCACTAAGAACCACAAATTATAGTTGAGCATGTGAGAAAACTATCTACGAAAACAAGTCGTGTATCCGAGTGTTCAAACAAGAAAAATTAACAAGGTAACACATAAGCATTATCTTGTTCGGTCGAGATAAAGATAAATCAAAATATGATAATAAAATTTTGCAGAAGTGATAAAAATCATTTTGGGGGCCAAAATGGACAAATTTTTTATTGTTTTTAAAATCAAACTAACTCCTACTCTAAACTAAACCTTACAATTCCTAATTCCTACGGCTGTACATACTAACCAACAACTTGTCAGTATGAGTTTGATAGAGAAAAAATGGTGCTAACAGAATCTATAAAGTTTGACACCATTTCTGAGAGAAAATAAATACATAAATACCAAAATTGAAAACATGTAGAGTTGGGGACTAAATTGAGTAAACAATAAAAGTCGGGAGTTAATGCTCAACACTGAAAACATCTCCTTCATGACTTTATTACTTGATCAACACAGACACTGAAAGCATTTTTACATTTCTTTGTTAACTTAAATGTTCAAGTATGGGTATACTAAATTATCTTGGTACATAGTAATGCTACAACTTCAAAATAAGTGGGGGAAAAAATACAAATATCAAGATTCAAACTAATCGACTGATTTAAGTTCTAAGTTCGAATAACATAATATTAGAAGACATTGACAAACAAGATCCTTAAAAAGGCCATAACTGAAATGAAAGTACCTCCCACAACAAATATTTGATGAACTTTTCTTCTTGTTCTTGAGCTCAATGATGTGAAGTGGCACAAACCAACTTCCAAAATCGATTCACCATCGAGAAAATATACCTAATCAACAAAAACAAGGTTAGACTTAGTACAGAAAATCCAAACACATGTCCTACAAATATATAGAAAAAAAAATTATACAAGCTTTAAACGCGTATTTATAGCCAGTACTCTCATGTTTGAGCAACATAAATGTTGACCATGAGGTAAATAAAAATGATTCTGTAAGGAACTCTTCTATTTCGGTGATAAAATCCCTAATCTACTTATAGACCATAAAAATAAATTTGATCCCCTAATCTGACAATTTAACATTAACCTTAATTAGCAATTTATATCTTTGTTTAGTGTGATGAACGGCAATGCAATGACAGTGGAAAAGCATATGCCACAACAGAAGGTAAATTTTCTATGAAGTGAAAATGTGGTACTTACCGGCAAGCTGTTGAGAAGAACTAATGCTAAAGAAACATGGAATGTGCATATTAAGCTCTTTTCTAGCTTATTTGGAATATATTTTCCAAGAAAAAATCCCCACCGAGGCCAATATTCAGTCAACTGAACTGAATGCGACATCGATATCACATCACCAACAAAAACAAAAGTTCCACCACAGGTTTGTTCTACAGCATCAGAAGTGTTGGAATCTGAACTGGAGCTTTTAAATTGTAAGCATTCTGTTGAATAGGGCCTTGAATATGTAATCTCGACCCATATCAAACCCGGAAACTGAACTGGACTTAAGCAAGACTCAGCCTACAGGCATTGAGAAACAAGTTGTGATCAATAATATACAGTATACTCCTAGCATCATTTTTGAAGCAAGTTTGAGGGGAAAAGGGTAATTCATGCTTCTAAATATAAAAGTCTACCTCAGAACACATACATCTGCTTCCGTTTTTTATTACTTTCCCCCCTCCATCACATTTTCCGAGATTGACAATATCCTTTGTATTCAAACAGAGCACATTTTCTCTTCTTCCAAGATCAGCATCTTCATCAATCACATTGACAGATTTGCTCGGATCAAAGCAGTGAATTTTCACAAATGCAGTTAAATCATAAGGACAAGCAGATTGGTTTTTGGCCAATTGAACATTCTTGCTGTCTTCCAACAAGGCATTAGGCACACAATATCCTTTTCTGCTATCTACGGCACCAAAACCTTTAAAATAATGGAAATCACTCTGTAATCACTAATTTTATCCGGGTTTTTTTATATAACCGGTTTTAATTTTAATTTTATTCGAATAACGGGTTTAATCAAAATCAAAAAAAAATACTACTAATTATGTTACTAATATATTTGTAAATACGTTACCTTTCTTAAATTTGGGTCTCTTTTTCAATATACATTATATTGTAGGTTTTATCTTCTTATATTTAAATCATGTATAAATAAATATAATAACCCTTGTACCGTTTTATATATTAAGTATTTATTACTTTATTATTCTTTACTACCGTAATTATAGATTCTTTTTGTATTTATTATTACATTTATACTATGTAAGTATTATTTAAATAAAATAAAACCCATGTAAAATAAATAAAACCCAATTATCATATAATAAACAACCCATAAATAAAAATTACATAACCCACAAATATATTTACAGGCCCAGATTAAATTATTTAGCCCAATTATAGAGCCCAGTCGGATACAACTTGAAACCCTAACTCCCCTATTTTCATCCTTGCGCAGCTGCATCTGAGCCGTTGGATCAAATTCGTGATCCAACGGCCGAGATTAAAGAAGGGAAGCTTTCAGATCATCACGTTCTTCCACGCGTCGGCTGCTGGACTCCCCACGCACGCGTGGAGATGACGCACGCCTCTTCGATTCGAAGGCTGGCTGTTCGTCTCCCGTTCGCCTTTCGACCTCCTCCTGCCGTCCGGTCATCGTCACCGATCGGTGGTCCCCTCGTCACCAACCAATTCATGCAATCAGACAAAAACAAAAATGACCATCAGATTAGTACAATGTCACAGCTAAATCACCACTGAAAATCAGAGAACAATCGGCCAAATTTCAGAATCAAATACCAACAAAGATATCAGAAATTTCAGAGGAAAATCACAACAAATGCCAGCGCACACATGAATCCAAAGAATCGACATCAACAAATAGGAATTTCAGGAGCATTTTCTTTTGGCCTTTTGCTTGTAATATCACGGTTATTTAAACCGAAACAAGAGATGTAAACGGGGTTCTTCTTCTTCCCCCTCACTCGAAAAAAATCAATAAAAAACAAAAAAACGATTTCAGAGGTAAAAGCTTTTTCAGCTTTCGCATAAACAAAAAATAATTAGGGATTAAAACTTTAACCTTTGAGTCGAGTCTTCGTCTTCCTTGATTCGTCTTCTCTTCCTCGGCAACAAACCGTTTGATCTTCCTTGAGGGTCGGTTATGGTGAGCCGGTTATAAGGAAAGGGAGGAGGAGTCTAAAAAGGGGTTTAGATTTCGGAAAAAAGAGTTTCTTGAGTGGTTTTTGCCTCGCCGGCCGCCACTGGCGGCGGCCGAGGCGGTTGTTCTCGCGGCCGGGATCTGGCAGTGGCGTCGGGTTATGGGAATGGAGATGAACAAGTTGATTGTTCATTCTCTTTTCCAGAGAAAAAGATGAAGATGTTCAGTTTGATCTTTTAGAAATGGGAGAAAGAATTTGTTTTTTTTATTATTTGTGTTTTATACTGAAGATTAAAATGGAAATGGGGTATTTACCCTTATAAACCATTCCGTGTCCATCTAACCAACTCCCTAGTCCCTCAAGCTTCATCTCGCTTTATAATCTAGTCACCGATTTGGAGTTAATCCTCGTTTTAATTTGGTTTTATCACGAACAGGTCCCTCCGCCTTTGGAGCCTTTTTTTTAGAGCACTTCCCCTTGGTCTAATTGCTTTCAGAGTTCGTGGTTCTTTGTTTTGTTTTATAATTGAGTCCTTCACAGTGTTGCCTTTTTTTAAAAAAAAATTGTTTTATTGTATATTTATTTGGACTTCCTTTTTTTTTATTTCATCTATGCTTTTATTATCTATTTGTACATCTTATAATACTGTCTATTTATTCATTTTTAGTTGCATATTTATTTTATTTAGTTTTGTTTTTATTATGTATTTATTTTCCTTCGTTCCATACACCTCATGTTTGTTGTATTTTATTATTTATGTTCTTACGTCATTATGCCATGCTTTTATTTATTCATTTAATTGCTTTTATCATAATTTGAACTATGTATTTCGTTTTTGGTATATATATACTTTTTATTTTTTGCCATACATATTTGGTCATGTTTTTATTCACATATGCTTGTACTCTTTTATTTCAAGGCTTTAAATTTGTATTTTATTCATGTATATATTAATTGCTCTATCTTTTTGTCCAACTCACATTTCATAATTGTCAATTAACGAACTTAATTTTTTTAAATACCTTTATTCGGTCGTAATGAGCCCGTGTTCCAACGTAGTGGTCACGGTGTATACGTTGCCTTCGAATGAAGCTACGGTAAAAATAAAATCTAATTCAAACTTTTAAACAAGTTCTAATTTAAATGCCACTTTAAAATTTAGAACTTCCAAAAATTAATTTAAGCGGTTATTTTAAAGGTGCCAATTTTGGGCGGTTTAAAAACCCTAAACTCGTCTTTAAATCGTAACCGACTCTCGGACCCGTTATTTTGAATCTCTGATTTTTACGGTGTCCGGCCTACCAAAGTGGCCGGTGGCGACTCCAACCCGTTTGAAACCTTTTTAAATCCCCAAATTCGTTCCAAATCCCTTTTTTTTAGACCCTAATTCTAAAATTCCTTTTATTTCAACCCTAATTTTCAAATTTCCCCTTTTCAATTTAATCCCTGAATTTTCCAATCCACCTTTAATTTAAGGCCTTTTTAAGCCCTAGTTTTCAAAATGCCCAACTTTTAACCTAAATTCTTAAATTCCCAAATTTTAGGTCTAAATTCCCTTTTCTAATTTAAACCTAATTTTCAAATTCTAAGACCTAATTTTCAAAAACCAAACCCTAATTTTTTTAATTTTGAGGGCAATTTCAAAACTCCCAATTTTTAATTTCTCAAATTAGTGACCTTTTCCTAAAACCTATTATAGTTTAAAATTTTAAAAAGGGTCGCTACACACTCGAATTCTGAAGTATCTTCTTATCCAATAGAACAGCCATATCAACCCAATCTTGTACATCATGGATGCCTGCACCATCCAATGAAACTATAGCATCCCCAGGAGACAAAAACTCAGATAATGGTGATGCTACGTCCAAAACCTATTCAAGACAGTAGAAAGATAAATCAAGTCAAGCTCATCAACATTCATGTTTTAATCTAAGAATAAGATGAGTAAAACGAAATGAAACAAGTATATACTTGCAGTGCAATACCAAAGGGCTCTCAGCATGTATGTGAAATGGAAACAGGATCACTGGCTGCAGGAACAACAACAATCCACAAACTGCACAGAACTACAAGGGGGAGAATTAGAAGTTAGAGGTGCAGTAAATTAAGCTAGTTTCGTCATTACAGTAAGGTTTTCAAACTCTAATTTCGACCACCATGACAATGCTATATGAAAATGGATTCGCAATTTCAGTTTTGCACCATGGTTGGAAAAACCAGTGTTTTGCAGCCCAACTATAATGTTAAACTAACCTTAAGCAGATCGAGAACTCATCTAAACATTAAAGACTTAATCTTATTATAGATTTCTGAGATTACCACTTCATCATGTTAAAGGTAAACGGATTCAAAATTCCAGCTTTGCATGGTTGAACCATGGTTTGACGAACCAAAGTGTTTGCAATCCGACCGCAAAGCTAAACTAAGCCAGCGCAAGTCATATATCATCTAAACGTGAAAGACTCGATAAAAATTTGTGAGATTACCACTGCATTTTGCCAAATACCGGCACAATATACACGAAGAGCAGTTAACCGAGGCAATGCCAGCAACAAATCGTGATCAAAAGCAACTAGTGCACCAGGGAATAGAACCGCAAGAAAAACTGCAATGTACTCCAACTGTATTCCCTCACTGCTTGTTCACCTATAGTAACAAACATGAGAAAAAAAACTAACCTTGGAACTTAAAATTCCAACTTAAATAATCAATTAAATAGAAATTGACCTTGCAAGGGCGATAGCGTGGCCAAATTCATGGACGGAAACGGAGACTAAAGTGGAGATGAATAAATACCCGGCATCGGACAATGAGATTCTTAAAGAAGGAGAAAACCCGAACATGAGGGAACCGAAAAGATTGGTTAGCCGGGTGTCGGAGCAAATGAATAATTGCCAGATAAGAATCGAAGTGACTCCGACGAGTGCCGCTAGGCCGAAACCAGTCCCGATGGAGAACCAGAGTTTGAAAATCGAGGCGTACTTTCGGCCGAACCGGAAGAGAGGTTCGTTGAGGGAGTAGATTTTTAGGTCGCAGTACCAGCAGGAAATGGCGTTGACGGCGGCCGTGACGCGGTGGATAACAGGAGGAGGAGAAGCACGAATAGGAAGGCGGGCCGCTCCGTTTCTTCTCGCCCGGTTCATTCTCATAGCTGGGTTTCCAACGGCACACTAATCCGTTGGCAGGACTGGAGGCGGCGGCGGCAGTGTTCGCTCAAACCGATCCGGCAAATCGTACCGTCGGTTGGGTAACTGGAGATGGTTGAGCAATTTATATTAGCCCCGAAGTTTCATACCGGTTCCGTCCCTGCAGAAGGTGGATGGGCGATTGGAGTTCAACGGCAGTGTTTGGAGTCTCACTGCAGAATGCAACTGCTCAGCTCTGCTCTGGTGTGATATTCGTTGAATCGATTGCTACAGATCAAATTTACCCATCACCCAGGAATAATCCTCTCGCAGATTCACTTACTAGCTTCATGCAAATGAAGCACCGTATTGTGTATGTTGTGCGTCTCTTGTTGTTGATTATACAAAGCAAACAAAATATTTTTTCTATTTAGATATTCCTAATAAAAATATATTTAAAATAAAAATTACAAAATTAAAAATCAAACATAAATTTACACAAAATCTATATAAATGAGGCACAAATCTACCTGATTTATTTTTTTAACGGTATTAAAATGATTATAAGATTAATCGACCACAGCTTAAATTAATTACATAATTACAAAGAAAATGGATACAACGCAACAGAAATGGTAAAATTAAGATCCGTGAATGAGATTCGTTTCCGTTTGAGTTGATGGATCTCAAGATGTCCCGACGGAATTTCTTTCTACTTTTAATTTTCCAAGCAAATCGAAGCATATCAGTTTTTAAATACTAAAACAAACTGCAAACGAAGTAAGAACCTAAGGCCATACAATTGGGCAGAGTCAAGTACGCATGCATAGCAACAGCAGTGTGCCATGTGCTTGACCTTTGATATGCTCTCTGATCAAGCATAGTAATTTAGGCTTGCCTTCTTCTTTGCTTGCACCTGAATGATACCTTCATTGAAATCTTCGTGATTCACCTACAAAACACACACAAAAACCAAATTAGTTACAAGGAAATCGAATACAAACTGCAAATCTGCTCGAATATCCACTATGTAATACCATATAGGTTTTGTAATGTTTCCTCAAAAAATAAAAATAAAAATTTAAGTACATATAACTCCTAGAAGAGTAGAAATACACCTCGGTTGCGTCACGGCGAAGTGCTAGCATGCCGGCCTCAACACAAACAGCTTTCAGTTGTGCTCCATTGAAATCATCTGTAGATCGAGCAAGTTCTTCAAAATTGACATCCGGATGGACATTCATCTTCCTTGAGTGGATCTACAAAAACAATGGAAGTATTCAGTAAAATCCAGCCCAGGATAGAAGCAGA
The DNA here is from genome assembly GCA_035048815.1 of Abelmoschus esculentus. NCBI lineage: Eukaryota > Viridiplantae > Streptophyta > Magnoliopsida > Malvales > Malvaceae > Abelmoschus > Abelmoschus esculentus. The sequence continues at coordinate 18,235,132 of JAUCBN010000017.1, read as the reverse complement.
CGCACTGAAAGTCATATATACCTGAAGGATTCGAGCTCTTGCTTCTTCAGTGGGATGTGGGAACTCAATTTTACGATCCAATCGACCAGAACGCATCAGAGCAGGATCAAGGATATCAGCTCGGTTAGTTGCTGCTATGACCTACAATACATTCATTAAATTAAAACAGATCACTTGTGGCTTAGCAAATAAATAACCAAAAAAATCATGCTACCTTAATGCGTTCATCACTGCTAAAACCATCAAGCTGGTTGAGCAGTTCCAACATTGTTCGCTGAACCTCCCTATCTCCACTCACCTCACTGCAAATAATAATAGGCATATCAAGAATCAGTGGTTCTATCCACAAATAAATGCCACTACCAGCCTCAACAAATCTGCTTCAGAAGAAATTAAGATATGACATTACCTATCAAAACGCTTTGTGCCAATTGCATCAATTTCATCTATAAAAATAATGCATGGAGATTTTTCTTTTGCAAGCTGAAAAGCATCACGGACAAGTTTTGCTCCATCTCCAATGAACATCTACATGCATTACAATTTGGTTAATATTGAGCATAGGCAAGCTGATACAAAAACACAGCATAATGCTGTTAAATAATAAAATATTTTGCTACAATTTTTATGTAATATTTTACTAACCAAGAAGCAAGTATGGCAAAAAAACATTTGCGATGTGAATTTAAGGGAGTGGACAGGGTCCAAATATACAGTAGGAAGTTGAAAAGGATACAACCCTTCATACCTGAACCAGTTGGGGACCGGCTAGCTTCAGAAACGTGGCATTTGTCTGTGCTGCACAAGCACGAGCCATCAATGTTTTCCCAGTTCCGGGAGGTCCATACAAGAGCACTCCCTTGGGGGGGCGAACACCTAGCTTTTGAAACCGTTCTTTATGAGTCATGGGCAACACAATGGCCTCAACTAGTTCTTGGATCTGATCCAGGAACAAGCATCAGGAAAACAGCATTAAACATTAGAATAATAGTTATGAAATGATATTCTCCGAAAGGGGAAGTGGGGATTAAAAAAAATTGCCTGCTTCTCCAAGCCACCAATATCATTGTAGTCCTCAGTTGGCTTCTCGTCAACCTCCATAGCCTTTACTCTGGAGTCGTACTCAGATGGTAAAGTATCCAATATCAAGTAGCTGTCTTTGTTGACCCCAACCAAATCACCAGGTTTCAATTTATCAGGGTCAACAAGTCCAACTACAGGTAGAAAGATGGTCTGTAGTAAATTAAAAACAAGTCGAGATGAAACCAATTATCGTTTCAACAATATTCAAAAAATGATGAATTGATATTTGGTAACAAATTTCAATAGGGAAATCATAACAGAACATGAATTCCGTTACAAGTAGCAGATAAGAAATCATGGTCTTTCATTACCTGACGGGTAGATGTTTTAAGCACAACACATTTACCCTTCCTTTGTGAGTCTAGATCAATGTTGGCACCATCCTCCTCTGCCTCATCTTCAGGATTCATCTCCAATATCTGAAAGAAAAGAATAATTAAAATTAAAGCACCCAAGCAGACTATGTTACTCCAAGTAGACACCATGTGACTCCTACTCTTCATTTTACTGGTACAAGTACCGGTGCACATTTCCATATCTGGAACTCACCCCGTGAGTAACATAAGAAGCATATGGTTGCATATCTATGATAAAATTACATCAGTAATGGCTCATTATCGATCTTCTACCCCCTTTGAATACTCTTCAGAGAATTTTTAAATTTAGAATCATACATACCAGTACAAAATAAATAAAAGATTACTGGAACACAAATATAACACAGAAGTTCAACAGGGTTGGAGAAAAAGAAAGAAAAAGAAGCAAATCTTACCTCAACAATGTTGCCAACTAAATAAGGCAACTGCTTGTTCAGCTTAATCTTCTCCTGATTCTCCTTAATCTTTTCCTTGTATGAATCCAACACGAGGTTTGATCTTTGCATCTCCTCCTTTAATCCCAAAAACCAATTAAAAAATCAGAAAAATCATTCTAAATATTGCTACATTCTTCCGAAAGAAGAAAAAAATCGGTGCAAAAGTCCAGCTTCAAGCATCATGATTTCTCAATCTAATAAAACCATAAAATTTACCATTAAGCTAAAGAACATTCCCTTATTTCTAATAATTAATCACGTTTAATCAACATTTAAAACTAAAATCCAACAAACATCGAGTAATTGAAAGACGACATTCATTAAAATTGATGGTCGATGATTAAAAAGCCCTAAATCCGTAACAAAGACCCTATAGAAAAACGAAACAAATAATAACCGAAAGAAATATCAAGAGAGATAGATCAAGGCTCGAGAAGGACCTTGAGAATTCGAATCTCGTTATCGAGAAGACGGGAAGCTCGGATGATATCATCGGTGGTCATTGAAGCTAGCTGGTCTTCTTCAAAACTCGAATCTTCTACCATAGCGGTCGCCATCGGTGACGGTTTTCAAAGAACAACGCTGATTTCAGAGAAAGCAGATGGAATAGTTGGGTAAAGGAGAAACAAATGAAGATCTTTATAGTTTTGTCTTGTTGTCGAAGAAAAGGAAGAAACCGCAGTCGGTGAATTGTTCATTTAGGCCTCTCTGGTAAATATTGGGCTTATTTCTTACGCAAAATAGCCCAATTGTTTGTACGGTCATATTTTATGTTTTATTGATTAATTTATATATTTTTTATATTTTTAAAAAATTATTATTATTGTTATTTTATTCTAATTTGTAGATTTTTAATAATTTCATTATTATTTTTATTCAATAAAATTATATCCTATTATTTATAAAATTTATCAAAAAATAATAATTTACTGCTTAAACATTCCCAACATGATATTGTAAATTTAATTGAAAAATATTTGAATTATACGTATATTTATCTTAAAAGTTTAAAGTTTTTTTTATCAAAAGAAATAATTTAATATTTTATTTTACTTAAAATTTTTATGCTAAATATAGTCTAAAGTTATTGTCCAATAAAATTTAAAGAGTTTTATATATTAATCTATGGTCTTAGATGAGTGAAAGGATGAATGAGATTAATAGTAAAAAATAAAAGGTTATCACTTAAAAAAATATATAAAAAAATTTAGTCGTTTATTATTATCATTCAATGGTCCAAAATTAGTATAAAACTAAGGCATAAAGATAATTTTAACCCCTAACGTTTATAATTTTTATCATTTTGGTTCTTCTTCTTATTATTGAATAAATTTATCCCTTAATCTATATCTTTTTGACAAATAGCTTATTTTTTAACTATCATGATAATTGGATCGTTAAAAATTTAATAATTTTAGTCGTTTATTATCATCATCCAATGGTACTATTCTGTATATGTATGTATAATCAAGTTACACAGCGTAAAATCCTCTAAGTTTTACACGTTTTTTAAATCGTTAGATGAATGAAATTGGATAAATTGTATTAACTCCTTCCCTTTTTTTCTGAATAACAATCTTCGCATAAATCAATTGTTAAATAAGTCGTTTTAATCGTCTAACAGTCTAAAAAGTTATAAAACTTAAAATTAAAGTCTACAAATTAGAATAGTTTATGATTTTTTTAGTTCTATTTTTGAATTTTGTGAATTTTAAAGATATTTTGAAAATATAAGACGTTAAAGTGCAAGAAAACGGTGAGACCAATTTATTATTTTCTTGAATGATAAAAAACATCAAAGAATAATGATTTTGATGTCAATATGATATAGAGATACAATTGTAAAAAAAATTAAAAAAAATAAAAAATAATATGAATGATATGTGATTACTATATAAATAAAAAGAAATTTATATTAACATATATGACTAATGTATTATTTTTCGTCTATTTTAACTTACGATTAAGTGATTAAAATAGATATAATTAAAAAATAATAATGATTTATTTTTTAAAAATAACGAATAAAGTAGAAATAAAAAATATGAACGATAAATATTGTAGTTTACCCTAAAATTTATACAAAGTATTTATCCAAATCTTATAAAGCATATCCAAGTTCACTAAAGAGTCACTGAGAAAAAACAAACAAACTGGCACTCTCCTCTGTTCCAGCAGATAGTCTCTCGACAAAAACTGAAAAATTCAGGTAATTTTTTATGAATGATTCTCTAGTGATCTTTTACCGTCTTAAATTCTTAATTGTATTTAAATCAGGGTTTCTGGTGGTGGTGGGGGTGGTGGGGGTTCCCTTTTTTCCTGCTCATTTACAGAAAAGTAGAGTGTGTTTTCCATATATTTTTTTAAGAATTAAACTCTTTGGTTCATGAATTTTTGCCGTGAATCTTATGTTTTTCCTGCCTAAATACTTTTTGGGTACTTGCATTTTTTGTTAGTATAACTGTATTAGTGGTTGGTGAAGATATTTGTTTATTTTTCTTGCCTTGTATCCGCTGTATTTTAGACGTTTAGTTTTCAGTTAGCTAATTGAGTGTTCTATAAGATGTGGGAAGTGGGATTTTTTTGATCTTAAGCCGTGAACTTGATGGTTTATTCAGTCGTTTCTTGTGATTTCTCAAAAGTTTAGCAGAATACAGTGTATTTTCTATATTTCCTTTTTGAGAATTTAACTCTTTGATTCTTGACATAAATCTTATGTGTTGCTTAACTTTTGGTTGTGATTTCTTTTTCTTTGGGTATGTTTTAAATGGTTGATGAAGATATTTTGCACGTTTATCTGTTTCTTGTTACCCTTTTCTTGGCTTATTGCTGGTTTGTTTTAGAGTTTTACTTTTGCTCTTGCAAATTGAATGTTTTAAAATATTTGGGAAATGGGGTTTTGTTCTTATGCCATGAACTCTATAGGTTGATTCGGTTGTTTGTTCTGGTGTGATTTCTCTGAAGTTTTCTTTTTCTATTGTTTTAACTTTAGCTAAAATGGCGGAATAGGAAAGAAATTTAGTTTAAGATGCTACTAACTACATTTAAGTTGATTGACATTATTTTCATGTAAATAAGATATACATTATTGAGATTCATGTATTACCTTTTGTTTTTTGCCCTATGTTGTTGTTTTAATGAATGCAAAGTGAAAAGTATGATCTTTGTTTTATTGATATTCGAGTTCCTGCAAATCATATATAATTTCTTGAAACTGCCACTTCTAGTGCTATTGGTTACTATAATGTGGCAATGATAATTGTGCGGATATTTGTGAAGTTAAGACGCGAAGAACGGAAACATGATTCTAACGTACATGCCACTAGATGAAGGGATGATAATAATGGATGAGGCAATCTTGAAGGCAAAGAAGATTATTGAAGGTTACCCTGAAACAAAGTTCTCTGCTGAAGAATATCAGAGGTTCTATCAGTATCCTTTGTTCTATGTTGGGATTTACTTCAATTAAATTAGCCTTCTTCAATATCATACTACACAGCTTAGGTTAGTATTGTTAAGCCAAAAATTTCATCCTTGACAATTTCTGTAGATGTGTTTATTACATCTGTACTTACCACACCTCTAACGAGAAAATGATGCAGCTTTACGAGAAATTCCGAAACAGCTTGAAAGAGATCATCTTGTCAACGGTGAGACAGTTGAGATTTCAACTACTTATGTCATGCTGGTTTTCTTTAGTTTGTTCAGTTGCATTCTGAAGTCATTTTATTAGCTTTCCCGGACTTGCTTTTTGCGGTGCTTGTATTCCCCAATACGGACCTCTTTTTTAAAACAGCTAGGGAAGGTGTAGAACTGCTATGTGGATGTACACAGAACAGTTAACAGATGTCGCATTGAGTATGTATTTATTTATGCCTTTTTCTCTTCTTTTTTGCTCTCAGGTACTGCCAAATTTAATCAATAAACAAGGTGAAAACTTGTTGAGAGAATTCGTAGTAATATGGTCTAATTATAAGCTGATGGCAAGATGGTTATGTAGATTCTTTGAATACCTCGATCGCTTCTTTATCCCTCAACATATTGAGCTTGAGTCGCTAGATGGCACCTCTTTTAGTTGTTTCAGGGAAATGGTATGTGACAAAGTTTATCCTTGATACATTTTGAGCTGAATTTTATGTGTGCTTTCTTGATGAAAATTAAAAGTTATTTGGCGTAATTATATTATTTTTTGGTTCTAATATAAATCTCAGGTCTTCAAGAAGTTATACTGTAGATTCATTGAGGCGGTACTAACTTCGGTAATTTCTGCATGCTTGCCTACACTAAAAGTCTTAGGTTCTTTAGTGGAATTTGGCTTAGTTCAGCTTTACATGCAGATCAATCAGGAGCGAGAGGGACTACAGATCGACTTTGTCTTGCTGAAGAATGTCTTGGATATTTTTGTCGAAATTACTGACCACAGAGGAGTTAACTATTATCAAGATTTTGAGCAGATCTTGCTTACAGAAACTTCTGGTTACTATTCTCGATCTGCGTCAGAGTGGCTTTTGCATGACTCATTGGCTGAATATGTTCAAAAGGTGTTTTTTTTTTTTTTTTTTTTTCTGAATTAAGCATTTTTTCTTATTTTCATTTAAATGTTACTTACAATATTAACCTGTATATAAATATATACTCTTAAAATTTTCTAGGTTTCCTGGTGCTTGAATAGGGAGAAGCAAAGAGCTCTTAAGTACCTACATCCTGACACAGCAGCTAAGATACTGCAGGTGTAGTCAATGACTTCATATTGAAGAATTCTCCTTTCTGCTTTTGATTGGTTATATTCGACTGTGCTTCCAAATGAAATAATTATTGATGAACATAACACGGTTGTACTGGAGCTTCTGGCTGTATCCTTGGTATCTACATAAGCCGTATGCTTGAGCTTGTTTACCAACAGTGTTAGCTACAAATCCATGTTCTCTCTTCTATGTTTCAATCTTTAGTAATTTGGAATGTGGCCATTTTCCTTCTTTGCAATCTTATCATTTTGATTCAAACTTGTCATGGCAGTTGGTAACTGTATATGACAGCTGAATTTATTTGAAAGTTGATAAAATTGAGGATTGATCTTGAGAAGCTATATGTGTTATATAGAAATTTAATTTCTGAGAGAATAGCATTAGATATTCCTAGAAATGTCAATGATTTGTCTTCTACGGTTTCTGCAGGCTGTCAAGTATCATTTGCTGGATCAAATTGCAATTAAACTGATGGAGAAAAGGCTAGCTGAGAAGTCTGGCCTCACGACAGATTATCAGGTGCCACTAAATCTCTGAGATGAGTAACCTTATCACTGTTGCTTATGTTTACCCTATTATAGCGTATTGTAATGCTTGTTGGTGTACATAGTCACTCGAAATTCTGATAGTGGCCTTTCATAAAGCAATATCTTGGATTCTTTGACCTATTGCTTTTGATTGCATTGTTGCTTGGTTTCGAGGAGATCCCAAGCCAATTGGATGACTGAAAACCTAATGACATGTCTTAAATTTAGTTTTTAAGATAGATACATCCCATTTAGGTTCAGTAGCATAGTCCAAGGCATTCATTCTCACTGCACCAGAAGCCCCATTTGAGACCAAAACACCACATGTACTCCATGGACCAATGATGTTCACGCCCCAAACAAGGCTCTCTTGTGGTGTGAATGAATTACCACCAGACGGACTATTCCACAAACTTGGACCTTGAACAGCTGATTATCATTAAGCCAAATATCCATAGACACCATGCTCCTAAAAAACGGAAAGAAACTATTTTCAAATGTCTCATGATTAAGGCATTCGAGAACTTGTCCATAATTTATCCTCTGGTTGCCTGATTTTCTGCACTGTCTATTCTTCTGATTCATGGTAAATATGTATTTCTTGCAGGAAATATTGTCGAAATGTGCCGGCATGTCCCTTCAAGAGGGAAGTTCTTCCTCTTCACCCGAAGAATGGCTCTCAAAGTTAATGGCAAGTTCAGCACATATATGCTAAATTCGGGTTGATTATCAACAGATGTTTGTACAGATTACTTTGAAATAATACAGTTACCGATAGTCGACCTAGTTTTTCGACCCCGTTTCTTTTATGTTTTCCCGAAAGGCGAAAGTAAGCTTCTACTATTCATTAGTTGATTGGTTGAATGAAATTGAAATGTTGGTATTTTGTTTTTGCCGACGGAAAATATCCAAATGCCCTCTGCTGCTTCACCCTTTGAAAACAAAAGACTAATGTAGACCGTTTTAACCATAGTCTGTTTTCATTTGCATTTCTTATCCAATATCAAGCTAAGACTTGTATATTTGCAAGTGTTCAATTTTCAAGATCATTGCTCTGATTTCTGTCTTCCTTAGTATCGGGAATTTCCGGGTGAAAATTGTCTTGGTGTTCTCGTTTTCAGCTTTGTATTTCTGTCGTGCATCGTATATTTTTATTTATCCAAATCGACTCAAGTGGAGCATAAGTTACTCAAATAATGCATGTAAACTTGTTGACGTCGAAGTTGGTTAAATTTCTCATGCTTAGAGGAGCGAATTCGGTCTTTGTTCTCTCCTTGTATGCAGGATGCAATACGAGAATCCTTGATGAGGTTCAGATTAGCTTTCAAATTGTTGTTTTCTCTCACTTTCAGGCAAGATGATTGCATGTTGGAGAGTTAAGAGACGTGAAAACAAGCAGACGCTTCTAACAGAAAAATGGAGGGGTTTTACTACAAGAACTCGTTGCCTTCTGTGATGACAGATCCACCTCAATCCAACATTTTGCTTACAAATATGTTATCGGATTACAAATGAGTTCTCGCAACTCGCAAGGATGTTTTGAAGTTTTTAGGATGCTGCTCCGAGACCCAAAACCCGAATATCGTTCACGAACGTGTCTCTGCAACAAATATCGACTCGGTACTGCCATGGAAATGCAGGTCGAAAGCTGCTCTAGATTTAGCAAATGCAGTGGCATATCTTCACACTGCATTTTCTACACATCTAGTCCATCGTGACATTAAAAGCTCCATTTTCATGTTGTGTTCCAACAATGTCTCCAAACTCGTTCACTTAGGACTATGTATTTCTATTCTTAGAGAGTGCAATCGGGAAGAGAATAGCCAAAAATAGTGAGGATCTGAGCTGGTAGGACAAGGAATAATCAAAATTTTCACTCACAAAGACGAGAATGAGATATTTTATCTTCGAAATTCAAACAAGAATAGTAATTATTGTTTCCACAATGTGGGATACTTGAACCATATCCATACAAATCTCGTGGGACATTTATTTTAATATATTGTGAAATGAATATTTTTAAGGTAATAAATGACTTGTAAATCGAAATTGATCATATATTTTGACTAGTACTAGGGGTGTGCATTCGGTTAATTCAAACAATGGTCGAACCGAATTAACCAAAACCAAATTAACTGAAAGTTTTAAAATCTTAACCGTTAACTGAATCGAAATTATTTCGGTTAATTAGCCAAAATTATTAGAGGCACTGGGTTGAAAGTTTTCCTTCTAAAATTTCTGGGTCAACAAACCATTTTGAACATAATAAACGTCAGAAGGTAATCAGAAAGAAAGAAAGAAAGAAAGAAATGGAAGGATCCCAACATATTTACATGAAAACAAAGCATCGTATTGGATTCATTATTCAAGTTGGTATCAAGGCTAATATTTGAGTCTTAATCCTGCCCATGCACCTTTGTATTTCTTGGTAAATACGCAGGTTCTCGGTAGACCATGGACGCAAGCTTGAAACAGACGAATCGATAATTTGAGCCACATCGGCTGGAGGATATTGTCGCTCTGTACATGTCTGTATGCCATAAGAAAAAAAGAGATTCAGCACAAGATTGCAACGAAGATGCAGGTAAGAACATTCTTGCTCATCAAGCTGGTGAAGCGTAGATATCATATTGGGAAAGAATTTCCAGGTTACCTGTATCATGAGCAAAGTAGCGACACATGATGTGATAAGCTCAGAAGGAACTTGCTCGCCGGAAACCAAGTGTTTTTGATAAATGATACTGCCACTCTCCGGCTCTGTTGACTTGATCAACGACATCCTAATGTCAGGTGTAACTTGCAGTTTATCTATGGAGTCCAAAGCTTCTACAACCTTCATAAATGCATCTTCATCATCCTTCGTAGATGACATGGCCTGAATGATAGTGCATAATAAGGGTCATTAAACCATAAGGTCGGATTTTAAGTAAATATATGATTAAGAAAGATACTTGTACCTTAATAGCAGCATCTACCATGGAACCAGCTTTTAGTCTTGATCCTTCGACAATTTCACCCGCAACAGAATCTGATTCTTGCGAAACAGGAGAACACTCGATAGAACTTGCCAAACCGCCAATGAAATTGGTAATAGGTGCAGGTTTCTGCTGTGGTGATACGGGGTTTACAGGGTAAGAATTACATTGTCTCAAGTTATGTAAAGCAGAAGAAACCTGCATGGAAAATGATCAATTCGAAGTTATTGAAGAATAGAATTAGAAATCGAGAAAAGAATAAACTACTTCTACATCCATTCATGGAAGCCACATGCCTGTCCATTGGCTTCCTTTAGTCGTACAAGTACTGTTGCAATATGCTTCTTAAAAGGCTCAGAACCTTTCAAACTTCCCCCATTTCTGTTTTCCAGTTTGTCATTGTTCGTATTTCTGAGCTCCATCAATATAGCTTCCTGATGTATGTGTATATAATATATATGAAGAACATCGACTATACTACCATAATTTGATTGAATATATCATCTCAAATCACCAAAGAGGTCAATGCAGTATTTTTTTAAGTTAATAAATTTGGGATCAACGTTAAAACAGATAACTTCTTCGAGAAGTTAATAACCAGCAAAGCAGTATGAGCATGCAAAACAGTATAATCTATGCCTAGCATGAAAAATACCAAGAAAATTAAGATGTATTCAGATATATATAAACAATTAAGTCTATCAATTAGTGGAATAACCTTTTTGTCCAGAGCACAGTTCAATTCAGACATAACCCGTATATCAGCTTCCCTCCCTTGGATATGTTCAATGGCAAGGGGTTGATCATTGGCTGCCTGATGCACACTAACAACATTAGGAACAGCTGTCTTAGCATTCAAAATGTTACGGCTTGCATCCACCTGGACAAGATCCAAGTATATTGTATTGGTTCGTAGTTAGTATTTAACATGAGGGTATAGAACTTCTAATCTAGAACCAATTATAACTCCCAGAATGTCTGATCAAAAGAGATAATTTGGGAGAAAGGCAGAGAGCAAGCAAAAGAAGAAGCAAACATCTCTTGAATGTGACATTAACTCCAAAATATGCCAACATTTCTTAATTTCCATAAAGAATAGAAAAAGGGATCCATTTGAACCCTAGGAAAATAAGTGTAACAGGCCAAAGCACCCTCAGTTTTACTTAAGTAGAAGTTTGAGATAAAGACAATGAGATTAAAGAGAAAATATAAGTCTGGAATTAACAAAAGTACTTAATGTTTGCAATTCTAGGTATCCTAACCTTTATTGGATTGGCCAGCATGTCTGCAGGGCTCGTTCCATTCACTTGATACTCATTGGATGTCGCAGGGAATTTATCAAATGCAAGATTTTGCTTCCGAAGAGTTTCTGACAAATTTTCCAAAGGGTTTAACAGCATACAATCAATATCCTGCAATAACAGTCTCTGTGACTTCCAGAATGAAGATAAGATTAGTGAACTGAAAAGCCTATATTGAAAAATGCACTTACCATCACATGTTCAACTCCTAGTTTGGGACTATCAAACTGGACTCTGTAACTGTCATGCTCCACACCAAGTACTTTTCCACCATTAACTTCCCTTGTTTTGGGATGAATGGCAATTACTTGTTGTCCAACTGATAAAGGACGTGCCAAATCAGTTGGAAGTCCTTCCCTAGGGCTAATGCAAAGTTGAGCATAATGCTGTCTCACAGACTCACGATACTGTTTAAGTTTTTCCCTCTCTTCATACAAAAAGCGTTCAGAAAACCTCCGAGGTTTGCCAAGGGAACTGTAATAACAAGCAATTGCATTGTAAAATCTGTTGTTTTGTTATAAAAAAATCATAACTGTAGGGATACTGACAAGCTAGCCAACCTTCTTATGACACCCCACTCAACACGAGTAAGCCTAGGAATGTGACCCAATCCAACATGATTTAAGTACTCCATGAACTCCTTTTTAGCAAACCAAGGGTAATCAATAACACTATAAAACCATTCAAAAGAGCACCATCTTCTTGCCAGACTAGATGATAAGCAGGAAGAGAGGTTTTCCTGGAATTCAAAAACATTCATAGATTATGTTAAAAATGAGCAACTCTTTTGCTGATGGAAAATGGAGGAATATTAGATTCTACCTTCAGTCTGTCTTGTGACAGAGAGTGCTTGTTTGGTTGGTTTTCTAAGGTGTACTTTGGAGAATTTACATCTCTAGAAACTAACGCTTTCTTCAGGTTCATTTTACGTCTACTTTGATGCTTATTTGGTATGCTAACAAGTTTAGGTTCTGCAGGAACTTGTAAAGTTGACACCACTAGATCAGTTTCAACAATTTTTGGATCATTATTAGTGGGGGGATCCTCTGGCACTCTGAATGATTTCCATTGTCTTGATTGAACAGCAGAATCAGCGCCGCATTTACCTTTAGTGAGACTTTTGTTCACTTCTTCAGCTATGTCCTACAAGACAAAAACAACATCAGCCTTGGAGAGAATATATACTATTAAAATAATTTCGTAGTGATTTGCTCTCTTATTCACATTAAACTAGCAACTAGAAGGTTAAAGGATTACCTTCTTATCAAAAGATTGTATGAAAGGGGAATCAATTGGAGCTTCTGGATTTGAAATCTGCAGCTTGAACAAAAGATTGCCATGAAAACAAGATTAGAAGTACAAGAAGAAAAATATCCAGTGGTTACCTGTGAAGTAGTGAAGGATTTGCCTTTTCTTTTCTTCGAGTTATTGATAGGTTCAGGCTGTTGTTTAGATTCACAAGCAGCATTGTCAACCGTAGTTGAATACTTCTCAACTTTTGATTTTCTAGAGGTATCATCTTCAGTATTTAAGTTGAGCACCGTTTCTTTAGGTCTTAGGTGCTTAGTTTTATTGCTATGATGACCTACAGATGCAGCTTCAGATGCACTGGACTTCTCTTCTGTTTCCAGTGTAGTTTTGTCCTCTTTCAATTTAGCAGATGATTCTAAGCAAACACAGAGACAACAAAAGGAATGAGAATAGTGTAAGCTTCCAGCTTGCATGAGGAAAATGGACAAGAAGAAACATATAATGAGAAACTAGAGCAAGATAAGTGACAAGAAACCGACACTTAATTAGTAAAAACTGAAGTAAAGAAGCAATTGACACCTACCAGATTCTACCGTTGATATTGGCAACATTGTTGTAGACAAATTGGCTAATGTCAGCAGAGCATCTAGGGAATCACTCTCATCTGCGTATAAAACAAGGCAACAATTGAAGTTGAGCTTGTATGTAACTGAAAAAGAACAATTGCTTTGAACAATTAAGCAATCCTTTTGCATTTCCCCCTTTTCTTTTGCTACTTTTTGTGCCTTGTATAGGTAGAATATCACAATGTTCAATCCCAGATCCCAAGTTCATACCTCCCGATACAATCTTCTTGTTTTTCTTCCTCTGACTCCAAGGTGAAAGATTATTGTTTGCACTGGAAATCTCCATGTAACCTTTTCCTTGGACAATATTTGTATTTCCTTCTTCCGTACTGCTACATGCTTCTCCACCATCATCAGATAAATTGTTCATGATCTCACCAACTTTCACTTTCTTCTGGTAAAATTTTCCCCCCTTTCGATTAACTTCAACACCTTCCATACCCATAACGGGGCTTCTACCTCTTCTATTAGTTTCAATGACAGGTTCCTTGCCCCCAAGCCTGATCGCCATCCGGCGTTCAAAGGAAGAATTGGGATGTTTGGCCTTAGTTGTCTCTGGTTGTATCAACTAATTACAGGTCAATAGAAAAAAAAACATAAAATTAGATAATTAAGGCAAGGAAACCATAATACTTTAAATTCGGATCAGTAGTCTTATACCATGTGATCATATCCCTGAACAGGTGTGGATTTTCTGCATTCAGATTTGTTATAATGTTTTTGAGAAAACTGAGGGGAGCTTCCTCTTTGCAATGCTCCTGCCAATGTCACTACAGTGACATGTTCACTATCATCAGCCTCCGACTTCTTAACTCTCTTTTTTGGTGGATCATAACTTTCAATGTCATCTCTCCTATATGAATATGAAACAGGGACCCGAGGAGTCCTTCTCCTAACTGCATGAGGATTTATACCTAAAAGGAATTCAAACAAGTAAGGACCTCAATCACATTTATGAAGATTATTATTATAACTTTCAGACAGCAGCAAGCCAACAACAGTTCTTATACTTACTAAACATATATTAAGTTGACATTGTTAAGAAAAATTATGATTACACGAGCACAACCAAATAATATAGTATCAAATTCCAATTACTCCCATGGACACTGATGAACTTTCCTAGTTAGTGAACAAATGGTCCCAATGGTTCTTTGAACTAATGTTGCTAATTTCAATAACACGGCTTTCCCATAGATGGGCAACAGAACATTTATTGCCAAAAAGGAGATTTATGTAAGCTTTCCCATATACACACACACATGTCCACGAGGAAAGAGAGCTCCAATGTAAGCTTGTCAGCTATCACCCAAAAGAGGGATCTTCCTAATACAATTTTGAATCATCAAAGCATCCACATATCATCATCTTATGGAATCGAACAAACAAATTTTTGTTTCCTCTTTTATTTTCTTTGGAGATTGAAAGATCATTTATGGCACCTTTTATTTACTTTTCCCCTTTGGTTAATAATATTTCTTCCTGATATTATAATATCTCTCAACTTTGTGAAATTAAAAAAAGAACTTCTAGCACTAATCTTTGACTTGCTTCCCACCTAAATTTGGACAAATTCAACCACTTTAACTTTCCCTTTTCAGTCTCTTGATTGCATCTATTGCAAAATGTGAGACAAAACTATGGAATGGAAAAATTAAAGAGACTTGTGATAAATAAAGGAACTAAATTGAAGAAAAAACATAGATGGATGCTATTGGTGTTAACAAGGGAAACAAATCTTACCATTAAAGCCTATTCTTTCCAACAAAGGCAGGCATCCCTGACTAGATGCAACTGATTTGGGCAGAAAACCATCCTCTTTTGAGGAACCAAAATGAGTCTTTATCCGCTTGTGCTTTTGAGTTCGTCGAGGTATTTCAGAAGGCTCATTGCTCTCTCTTTCCGCATCCCTCCCTCCCTGTAAATCGACATGATACAAAAAAGTTTCAACCCTTAATCAGTGATAGAGGAAGAACATTAAGAGTTCAATTTATTTTGCAAACCTAAAACAGAACAAATATAATTAGGCAAAAAGCAGTCTAAAAAGGAAGGAATTCACTTCATAATGGATAAAAATATACTTCCAAAAAATAAAGCGCACTAAATAGCTTTCATTGATATGAACACTGAATGCAAATATCACTCCTTATTTCAGGATATTGAATCAAATCTCACCAGGACACTATAGTGATCAGTCATCATTGCTATAAGGCCAATCACAGAAGCTACTCCATCCGGCAAGGATAAATATGCCTGAAAATAAATAAAGAACACATTAATTTAACTAATAGTATTTACAAACAAATATAGTCAAACTAAAGCAACTCTCAGGTTTCATCCAGCAAATGAAGGCTGAAAATGAAACTATATTCAATGCCCTTGAAGCACATGATTCCAAACAACCTGTTGACAACTGTATCAATGAAGACAAAATGCTCATCTGCTGCATTAAATTATAGCATTACTAGTTGATAAGCGACATGAAAGTTTGGCAAGTTAACTAAGACAGAAGTCCCCTAGTTTCTTTTTTCCATTTTAATATTTTAGAATAGGTGATCTACCCTCGGGTATTTCAGAAACTAACATCATTAAACTCATAAGCATCCAAGGACAAGACTTAGCAACCAAAGATGAATTGGATAAATGATCAGTGCTTAAAGCTATATCGAGAACTAAACATACCCGATTCATACTGTGAAAGGCCTCCACCATTTCAGTGGATCTATTACGCACAGCACCAGCCACCTAAACATAAGCAACAAGAAGTTAAAAAAGAACATGTTAATTACTTAATTATACTTGTACAATTCCTACATGTAACATCATCCCAATACAAAAGAATTCCAAATCATAGAACTTTTCTATTATAGCTCTCAAAGTATACCTTCTTCCAATCTTTCCCATATGCTCGATAAGCTTTATAAAACCGCTCGATCTCAGCCTTGCTCCATGGAGATCCTAACTTGTCAAATAGTTTCTTCCGTAGCATAAATACAACAGCACATGCATTAAAACGACCCACAATTAGCATATGTAATGCCGCGAGTAAAACAGAGTATTAGCCAAACAGCCAAACAAAAGAAAACAAATTGATCTTAGATCAAATAATCAATGATAAATGACTTAAAACGCCTACCTTTGGTTTACTTTTTCTTGAATTTTCTGCGTCTTTAACAGGAGGGACTTCATATTTACTCAAATACTGTTTCTTCACACTTTTAGATTTGCTTGTTGGGGCCATCAATGACTTTCTTTATCTGAAGCATTTCATCATAAAACATAAACTTTAAAAAGAAAGACGGGAAATTGACAAGGAAAGTGCAAATATAAAATCAATCTAACAATGCACTTAAAAAGTTGTGATTTCTTCAAGAACCAACAGAAAGAACCACTGCAAAATCTCAATAGCACAGTACAGAATTTTGATTCAGAATTGAAACACTTAATTTTTTTCGAACTAAAAAACACAATAATGCAAAAGAATGCTGCTCTAAACCACCTGAAAGGCAAAGCCAATTTGGCTCAATCCACAAACTCATCTTGAAAACCGATTCAAACCAACTGAAGAAAACCAAAGCACTCCAGAAAATAATTAAAATTTCAAACTTGTAACCGAAATTCCCTTACAAAAATCGCAAAATCTTAGCTTTTAAACCCTAATTCACAGATCGGGGACAATCTTACTTACCAATTACCGGCCTTTTCCCAGCTGAATCAACACATCTAGGAAATATAAAGTTTACAGAAAGATAGAACTCGTAGAGAAATTTTCAAAAAGGAAAAAAAAAAACAGAAATTTGAGAAAGAACAACTTCGAGAGAGCGAAAAGTGGCGTTGCCGCGAAACTTGAATATAAAGGTAGTTTGGCCAATGAGATTATTTTGTTTATTTTCTAATTTATTTAAAAAATGGGCTTTTTTTCTTTTATTCTAAGGATAATGAATAAGTTGTTAATCACCCTACACGTGGCAAGTTGGAATACTGATAATCCTGTGATGTGATTTCGATGTTATATAGGTTTGGGTTCTGTGTGGATGATAGTAGCAGATTAGGTTTGAAATTTTTTGGCTGATTTTCAAACTAGTCCCTACATTCATTGGTAATTTCTTTTAGCTCCCTTTGAGGTTTAATTTGCTTCAAGACGAAATTAAAATTAAATTAATCAGTTCAGTTCTTTGATGTTTCTAAAATAAAATTCAGTTTTAATTTGGTTTAAGAGTTTTATAGAAAATTAAATTCTTAGATTAAATTCCATCATGATCATACATGTATATAACATCATTCCATTATAAAATAATTATTTAAATTATATTTTTAATAAAAAATAATTGATACTATAGTACGTTTTATTCATAAATATGAATCTTTAACCCTTAAATTCTAAATATAAATTCTAATTATAAACTTAAAAAAATCAAAAATATATTTAATTTTACTTTAAAAATAAAATTTAGATCTTTTAACCTACCCTTAAATCATAAATATAAATTTTAATCATAAATCTTAAAGTTTAAATCTAAATCTTATTTTTTAAAAAAATACTAATATTTTCTCTTAGAATAATATAAAATAAAATAAGGATTTCTAAGACTAATAGTATTTATTTTATTGTATTAATAAATAATTATGACTGGATCTATTATTTTTATTTCTTTTAATTTTAATTAAATTATTCTTAAAATATAATTAATTATTTATAAAAATTAATTAAAAACATTTTTCACTCACTGAATGAATATACAATAATATTAATTATTTTACTATGTCATGGAGTCCTTGAAGAGTACAAGGAAACCACAATAGAATCAAATTTCTTACAATATTTACAGACATTGGATGTCTGAAATTTTATTTGTCCAGTAATAACAACCATTTATTTGTTTACAAACTGTATAATTAAAGAACATAAAATTATTGGTCTTTGTTGAAGAATATCATCAGATTGAGACACTATTAGGAATTCCCTTGCCTGTCAGTCCTCCTTCACTGGTTGGATACAACAACATGTATGGCACATTGACCGGGCCGACACGGTTCTTCAACTGCTTGTCATTGTTCATCCCTACAATCCGTTCCTCTATCCCTGAAAGCCGCTGTCCGAATTCATCGAAAGCTGCGAGGGGTGTTTCGTCCGATGTCCATTCGGTACTGTCTCTTTGCCCCAGATAAACCTCATCTGATGAATGCCTTGACAGGATTTCTATCAAGGAAATTCCAAGGAGTGTCTGCAGTTGAGCAGTTATTGTTTTCAAGAATGCCTTGTCCGGGTTCGACTCGAGTTCGGCATACTCAGGAGTGCCTTCTTCGGGCATGAACCGACGGCTTATAGTCGGGCGGTTCGGGAGGTAGCCTGCATAAGGATATTGGCCGAAGTTAACCGCTGCATGAAGAGCTGAAGCCACCCATATGATGGTGGTGCATGAATCGATCAGCTCTTGTCGAGTGTGCATTTTAGGCCACCATGGCTCGTCTTTCTTGTCACCGTGGCCCTCCTCTCGGATTTCTTTCCACCAGGCTTGAAGCTCGGGGTCGTCTTCGACCATTTTATCGGTCTTGTAGTAGAACGAGCAATAATCGGTAACCCATTTTTCAATTGCAAACCAAATCTCCAAGCAATCAACAGCATATGGATAGTCTTTTATCAGTAGGCGAATACCATTTGGTGAACTCTCATCATCAACTGCAACTCCTCTGAAGACAGAAGATGAAAACATGTTATTTCCGTGACCAAAAAGCTATATAAACCCGAACCGTCGCGTATTTAAATACGAGTATGAGTATATGATCCTAAATACATTAACTATGTGTATCCGAGCTAAATGTACCTTTTCTTGAGTTCTCTAGGAAGTGCCTGGTCAACCAAACTCCAACTCTTATAAATCAGTGATGACATTTCCATTGCATACTTTGCAGGGAAAACTGTTAATTCCAGGACTCCACCTCCATTAATCAGAATCTGCCTAGCAAACGCATTGATGTTCATCGTGTCGCGGAAGTGAGGGTGGAGGAGTTTATAAATCGGATGAACCACACTCAGCCGTCGGTTCGTTGCAATCACAAATGGCTCCATTGTTGCATGAGTGTTCAACCTGTAAACAAAACAAAAACCGGAAATATAAACGTAAGCCCTTCTCTTAAATCAAACCGAATCAATATATAATAGCTAGTTTTTACATCCATACCAATGGCTTATGAGTTGATGAACACCAGAGTCATTTACAGCAACGTAAGCTTTAGCCAACTGCCATATCGAGCCTTCAACTCCATGTTCTGCAGGTGTGTAAACCTTGCTAACGGCACCGAGTTGATCCCCATTCGGATGTGGCAAGCTCAACTCAATCACCAATGGCTTCAAAGTCCCGTCGTTACGTAAAAGCAAGATGGTTCGTGATGCGTAAGTCTTGGTCGTCGTAGAGTTTATCCTCCGCAGATACGGCATAAGTGAATCGTGATGATCCAATATGAACAACCTGTTGGTTCTCAATGCCTCTTCTATGGTGAGTCCCTCAAGGTTGTGCTCAATGTGTTCCTTGGTTATGGCACTGTTTTGATTACCATATACTTTAGGATTTAGCTTGCTTGTTGGAGGAAATTCCTGAAATCAAAAAGTAATGGAAATATAGTAAATTTACAGAGTTCAAATAGATTTCCAGATAAAAAATGAGATCCGAAAGTTCGGTGCTTAAAGCTTACTTCGAGAAGACGAATTATAACAGGGTTAACTCCGGCAAGCATTTCTCTGCCGAATTCTTCATCGGTCCTCCATGCAGTCTTACTGTCTGCTCGAATTCATTAAAAATATCGAAATATGTGAGACAATGTACTTCAAGTAATCAAATAATAACTCTGAGATTAGCAATAAATTGAATGCAAACCTTGAATCACTTGAGGCACAGGAAATTTCAAAAGTTGTTCCCCATCAGTCCGAAAAATCTCTTTGAGCATCTCCAAGGGGATGTTGTTGATGATGTTATCAAGCAAAGGTCCAGAAGGAAGCTTAACTCCACCGTAGTAGAGCTTAAGAACATCCTCAAGCGAGTCGAATTCGTTGTGAGTTTTATCAGTTAGATCTTGAAGCTCTGGTACAATGAATTGAACTATAGATTTCAGTGCATAAGCCAGAAAATCCGACATCTTCAAGTGCCCGAATCGTTCATCCCTTGGAACATAAATGTTTAAGCTCATCAATAGAGGTATCCTACTCTCGGTGTTGGGATCTGTTCATTTGTTACAGCAACCATGTCATAATCAGGACATTGTCTGTTTTGATAACTAAATCTAGCTGCATATATATAATAACGGATCCTCACCTGTTTTCGACGAGGGTCGGCCTGTTCTTCCTCTACGAGGATACGGATACTTGGCAGATCCACCGAGAACCGGGCGAGCGTATTCGGGTCCCTTGTCAGGGTTCCCGAGATCATTATAGTAAGCATAGTCATACACACGGTCCCATTCTTGAAGCTCTCCTTCGCCATTGCCTCTCAAGGCCTTCATCTCCTCTTCTCTGTATTTACGCAGCGGTTCCGGCATCTCATGAGGAAGATATGTCTAAAGAAGAAGAAAATCAAACATGTTACACTACAGTTTTAGCAAAGAAAGTAGAAACACACTGAAATTCCACCCTTTAAGTATCGAATAAGTTACCTTGTTGGTGAAGAAAACTCTAGGTTTCTCATATCTCTTGTCCGGATAAACCCAAGAATTGCAGACAAAGTGAATCCGACCATGGCCTGGAACATGTTCGAGAGTGACGGTTTTGAGGTAGAACTCACTGTGATGATTGTTTTTAATCAGAACGGCTCCGGGTTTTCCGATTTCTTCGTCGAAATCAAAGTTAACACTGAACTTAGATTCCCCGCCGGCCACGGCGGAAGTTTCTGTAGAGTTCCAGTCCTCCATATATTCTGGCTTCCCCAGCTTTCCTTGCAACCCATTGGCTATAAAAATAATTAAAACACCAAGTATACATTAGAATAACATATACTGAAATTGAAATTTGTGAAATACATTTAATTTTTTTGTTTTGTTTATATGTTTGTATGTAAGTATATGTCTAAAAGTGGTAAGAAAACTCACCGGCATCGGCGTTTTCAGCACTGATGAGCTGAAACGAAACTCTTTTCCCCAGCAACTCGTGAACCCCATCAAGAAAAGATGCATGGAAATCATTGAAATCCAAAACATTTTTCTTCATCAAAACGACAGTCCCCTTGATCTTCTCCGGTTTCATCTTCTTGTTTCCATTATCGTCGCCGGCGACGGCGTGGAGTAAGTGGCTAAGCATCTCGAATAACAAACAGAGATGATGTGTTCCAAACTTTAGTTTAATTAATCGAAAAATAGTAAAGATTTCTTTTGGAAAAAACACGTAAATGTGATGATTTGAGATGATGGGTTTGAGGTTTTGGTAGGGAATTTATAGAAGGGGAAAAGTGAGGAAGGGGACGTGGAATTCACTGGGAAGCTTCAGTTGTGTTCCTATGGTGGAATCTCTGTTAAATTTCCCTTTTTAAACGAAGGCTTTTTTAAATAATAATAATAATAATATAAATAATCATCAAATGAAGTAGTTTTTGTCTTTTTAAGCTAATCTTTTTTGATATTCCACCTTTGAAATCAACTGTCCAACGAAGACGAGGCTTTTTCCTAACTACTCTGTTCAATTACTTGAGGTTGTTTAAATGTTGTTTAATTTTTTAATCGTGTATTTTTATATTATTAAAGAATTTATATACGAGATTAATCTAAATAATAAATAGTTTAATTTCGTTTAAATTAGTTTTAAGTTTGAGATATTTTGTATTTAGAAAATTTTATCGAGAGACTCATGTTAAAATTAGGTATATAATGTTAATCGATCCAGATTAATCAGCTCGAAGTTATAAAATAAAAAATAATAAAAAACTAAATACAAAGTTAATATTGTTTGATAAACTGAAAATTTAAGGTTTAAAACTATTAATATTCGATGAATTATCTAAAATGCTCTTAGATCATAGTTTAGATATACGTAGAAATCAATATATTATTTTATTTTATATAAATTTAAATTTTGACATAAAATATACAATTTTTTATTTGATTAAAAAGTATGAAGAGATCAAATAATATTTAGTTTAAAATATAAATATTGAAAAGAGGGTAATAATCAAAACTAAAAAATGATAAACTATGTCCAATATTATCAAATTATTAAAATAATTTATTTTTATCATTAAACTTTATTTTTATTTGAATATATTATTATATCATTTATTTTTAACAATATGATAAAATAAATGTTAGATCAAAATAATATCATTTTAATTTCGTCATTTTAATATTAAATAATCCAAAAACGATATTATTTTACTATAAAAATATGAAATTTTATTCCCTTAATGAGATTCAAAACCTAAAGCCTTCTATGAGAAGTAATCTCCTACTCACTAAACCAATTTAACATCTTTATTTTCAACACAAATAATATATATTTTAAATTATAGTTTATCATATAAATAATATTAAATAAATAAATATTAAAAAAACTAAAAGATTAAATAAAAAAAATCATGGTCGTCTATATGGACATACAAAGTCTTCCTTTACTTATTATTTTCTTAAATATTGAATCGTCAACTATTTTTTAAAATTAATTTAACTCTTCCAAGAGGGCCAGTTGTATGGAGTGATCCTTATGAACACGACACGACCAACCCTAATGCCAACATCAAAGGACCATGTCAGTAATGTGCGCTGCTTGACACTGTTTTTATTATTCATGCACGTGCCATATTATTATAATATAATAAATAAATTCAAATTATAAAATATTATTTATTTTATATTATATTTATCCACAAATTATCACCAATATATATATATATATATATATTTAGTTTTTGGACATGAATTGTATTGTTTCAAGAACCGTTAGAAAAAATTTAAAAAAATAGTTCGTTATTGTTATAACGGTCATTATTTAACGGTAACGGTGTTATCTATAAAAATAATGTTGATATTAAATTCACACTAATAACAGTTAATAACAGTCATTATTTAACGGATAATAGTTGATAACGACAATAATAGACCGTTATTGCTATTATTATACTGTTATTTACTATTATTTTAAAAAACTCTCATAATAAATTGTACGTATTTTAAAAAAATTTACGACCGTGACTCTCGCAACAACTATAGTAACAACTGTTACGTCCGCAACCGTAATAAATACAACGCGACCAAAAACACTTTTTAAATCTTTGGTTCGAATCTAATTGTCTCTCTTCTATCTTTGATACATGTTGGAATTTCTACGGATAAAGTATCGAAAGGCTGCTTCCACCAATATTATAATATAAGATAAGACTAGACTTTAGGATCGTCGTCATTCAGAATACCTACAAATTGGTTCCTTCTAAATATATTATTTGTTTTCTTCTTGGTTAGCAGCCTTTGAATTGTTAGAAAAAAGAGGCGTCAAACGGACATATCGTTTTTTCCCGTTGAAACCATGGGCGATTCATAGAGGAATATATGTAGATATAAATTGGATAAACTATATAAATAATTATTAATTATAAGGGTAATATTGATATGATAATTATATATTTTATCTTAATAGATATAATTATTAAAATAATTTTAATATAATTATATGTCGTTAGAATTTAACAAAGTGACGACTTAATAGTAAAAAAAATTTACATATTTAGTCTTTATTATTTATATAAAATAATAATAAATAAATGAAATAATAATCGCGTTAGAATCACATTAGAAGTTAGGGTATAAATGAATCGAATTTAAAAAACAAAATTTTATCCGTGTTTATTTTTTTATTATTTTTTAAGATATTTATGTTTGATTCGTATTGTTTAAATTTTTTATAATATATATATATATATATGTTTGATTCATATTTTTTAAGGCGTTTATGTTTATTTACTTAACATTCATTAACATATTCTTTTATACGTCCAATAACATATTTATTTATATATTCGCTGAAATAAATTAATAAAAAAAACAATGGATTCTGTACGCATCACTTTAGAGAATAGTGGTTATTTCTTAATTAAAAAACAATTTATTAATTAAAATAATTTTAATTTTATTAATTATTAAATGATTAATAATATTTATATAATTTTATTTTATATAAATTTAAAATTTAATATTTATTTGAATAATATAAATATCACGAAATCAATCTAAATAAAATACACGAAACGTTAATCAATGATTAAAAACGGAGCTTTTGATATTTAAATAATATTTATTTAGATTTTGTCTTATTAAAAGATGAAGTTAATTTTTGCATGTAAGGATGGAGAGTGTAATGAACATTAGACTTTAGGGTTTAATTAAAAATATTAAGTTTTAAAATTTATTAAGAAAATTAAGATATTAGATTTTTAAAAATATTTTGATTGCTTTTTTTTTTAATTTTTGACAAATATTGATATTTACAAGATAAATATTCATACTTTATCTAAAAATTTAAAATATTACAAAAATTTCAATATCAAAAATATAAAAAATAATTTAAAATATCTAAAAGTTTAACATTTTAAATTATTAGATAAAATTCAGAACTTATCATTTTTTAATTGCATCACATCATAATCATATTGATTTATTAATTTATAGGTAGATTTTTTGAATATTTTCTACCTAAAGAAATAAAAAATAAAAATATTTTTCTAAAAAATCTATAATCTATGACCTAATAGATAATTATTAATATTTTTTACAAATTAAATTTAAATAATAACCGGTATTTCATTTATTACTTTTAAAATTTCTAAAATATACAAAAGAAAAAAATAAATACTATTGTGTCAAATAACAATACTTCCAAATAAATTGTGGACTGAAATTCTAATTTTAGATATTTTATGCTCAAATCTCGAAATCGAAATATATATACATTTTATTATATAAGTAAAATTTCAATAATATATATTATTTATTTTTATTTAATTATCGATATTAATTTATTATCTATTAATAAATCAGATATTATATAAACTTATTAATTATCTATTAGTTTTTAATATCTTTATGTTTGAAATATTTTTAGGCATAAAGATAATTTTAACCCTTAACGTTTATAATTTTTGTCGTTTTGGCCCTTATTCTTTTTTTTAAATAAATTTAGCCCTTAACCTATATCTTTTTGACGAATAGCTTATTTTTTAACACCATGGTAATTGGACCGTTAAAAATCTAATAATGATGACATGTTATATGCATATGATAATATATTTTAAATAACATGACATCTAACCTATCAAATATATATATAATATAATTTTATTCTAATATAAAATATAAAATAATTAAATTCAAATAAAATATTAAAAAAATAATTAATTCTAAAATAAAATACTATTGAACATTCTTAACCTAACTACGATAGAATTAAAATCCTAACTAAAAAAATTAATTAATTTCGAACTGTGTTCATATTTTTTTAAGATAAGACTTTGATTCTATCGTAATTAGGTTTGAGAATGTTTAATAGCCTTTTATTTTAGAATTAATTATTTTTTAAAATTTTATTTAAATTTTAATTATTTTATATTTTATATTAAAATAAAATTATATTTCATATATATATATATATATGTATATGATAGGTTAGATGCCATGTCATTTAAAATATAATATCATATCCATATGACATGTCATTATTGTTAGATTTTTAACGGTCTAATTATCATAATAGTTAAAAAATAAGTTATTTATTAAAAAGATATAGATTAAGGGCTAAATTTATCAAAAAAAAAGAATAAGAACTAAAATAACAAAAATTATAAACGTTAAAGGTTAAAATTATCTTTATACCATATTTTTATGGTTTAAGATGTTCCTCTATGTCGTGTTTATGATAACAACTATGTTATCGTAATTAAAACTCGTTGAACCATGAACGAGTTGGGTCTAGAGGTCATTTTGACACGTAGTTTTATATGGGATGTAATTAAGGCACGTGGCTAGTTAACAAGTGGATCGCAGCCTTTTGAATGGTTGATTGAGCCACCAAGTAGATTTCGTAGCTAATAGACATCGGTTAGGTTGCGGGGGGACCCAAGTTTACACATTTATGTTCGAACGTAGGGGTCCACTGTTAGATGGTAGATTTACACAAAATTTAATTCTTATCCATAAATTAATAAATTACTCTTAAAAACATGGATAACAATTTGACCCGTCTCATTGAGTCTCAATTCGATATAGGGTAGATTTAAAAAAATAAATTCGGGTCAAATTTAAGATAAAAATTTCCTAATCTGGCTTGCAATATATATATTATATTTTTATATATAATATTTAATGTTTTTATTATTTTTTTGGATTGGGTAAGGTTTACTCGGGTTTTTATTAAAATATCGGGGTCGGATTATGATTTTTATAATGTCAGGTTGGATAAGTCGAGATAAAGAATATTGAGATTGGGTCGAGTTCGGATCATAAAGCTTAAATTTCAAGTCGTATTCGGGGTGATCAAAAAACTAACTCGACCCATTGTTATCTCTACTTAAAGAATAATCATAGTGATAAAAGTTTAAGGGCTTAATTGATTTTTTTTAAAAGTTTAAGGCCTTATTGAACCCTTAAACCGAAATATTATTATCGTTACACTTAGACTAACACTTATTAGTAGAAATATAATAATATTTATTTATTACTTTAATACGATTTTACAAGATAATATTTTAATCTGATTTTAGATTTAAATAAAATTATATATTTATAGATTATATTGTTTGAACTCAAATTATTTAAAAATTAAATAATATTTACGTGAGAAAGTCTTTTGAATGAAATAAATTTCAACCGTCGATGGTTGTTTTAAATCCTATTCAATGCGATGGAGATGCATTTATGGTGTGGGTGGGTAAGTTATATTTTAAGTCACCTTAATTTGTTACCGTGAACTATGAATACGTGTCTCTCTCTCACACCTATGAAAACGTGTAGAGGTTTAAGAAAGAAAATTATTAGATGAAGCTGATTTATTATATCGTTAATAAATTTTATAAATATAACTTTTAAAATATATTTATTTGAAAATTAAATTAAATAATAACTTTAATTAAAATTATGAATAATTTAATGAATTTAAATTTATCTAATAATTTTTTTTATAAGAATAAACGACTGTTAAAAGATGTAGTTAATCTCAACATTTAATTTGTTTTAGCATAAAAAGAGTATTTTACGTACACTTGTACGCCTTATAAATGATAGAGCGTGTATATGTGTAGAGTAATGCTCCGAATTTCTGCTGAATTTCTTCCTTCCTTTCGTATCGAGTAATCGGTGGCGGATTATTTTAGTATAATTTAATGATTTATTATATAATTTAATTAAAATTTTTAATAAATTTCGACTAATTCAGCTAATTAACTGAAATTATTTCGTTCGGTAATGCGACTCGATTAATGATTAAAATTTTAAATTTTTTAATTAATTCAATTCGATTACTGACCTAATTAACCGAACGTACACCCTTACTCCGAATTTCTGCTGAATTTCTTCCTTCTTTTCCTATCGAGTAATCAGTGGCGGATGCCTGGGCCTATCTACGGGAGTACATAAATAAACTTAGTTAAAACCAATTATTATTTAAATATTAATCATTAAATATTTTATCATCATTTCTCTGGTTTATACTATTTTTTTATATTTTATTTTTTTTTTATATTAATTCAAGATTCAAAGTTAGGTAGAAAAGCATTAAAAACTATACCTACGCTCTACGATAGATCTACGTATATGTGGTGTATATTTGCTGCAGATCCGTTTTTTATGGTTCGTATTTGGTGAAGTTTAATTGTTTGGTTGCACAATATAACTACATTTATCACACGCGTCAAGTTTTAAATCAATAGGATATTTTAATTATATCGATTAAGAATATATTTTTAATGTTTTTAATAGTTAAAATAATCTTTATGCGGTTAGAATTTTTTTACGGTATTTGAACTCGATTTATATAATTTTTTTTAATAATTTAAAATGATTATAAGATAATATTTATATATATGTATAATAGTATATTTTAACTCTTTAATATTATATATGCCTTACAGACAAAGATAAATTCGAGTCCCACTTATACAATCTATGTTAATTAAATACAAAATGTGATAGTTGAGTTTAACGTGTGCATTAGCTAATGAAAAAAGGATAAACTATAACGGATATCACTCAATTATGAATAAAGTTATATTTAAATTATTAAAAAAAATATAACTACGTTTAAAGTAAAAATGACCAGACATTTTTAAAACCACAATTTATTATTCAAATAGTTCTTTAAAAAATATATAAAAAAACACGTATTTTTTTAATTTATATGCATTTAATGATTTAAATAAAGATTAATTTCGTCCATTTGATTTAAAACAATATTATTGCTAAATAATATCAATTGGATCCTTTCATTAGTCGTACATGCAATGTGAATACTAATCAACACATATAATAATGTTGTGAAATTGATTTGGTCTGTAATTATCTTTTTATGTGTACAATAAGTTCAATGAGAAGATGTTTAAAAGTAATTAAATAAAATTCCATGCATGGACCGACTTAATTTGTGTACGTAAACCAGTAACGGTCAATGATTTTGAAAGAAATTAAAGAATATCAAATGTATTTTATTTGTCTTCTTTATTTGTAATATTTAATGCACACTACCCCAAATCAATGGGTTTCAGCCGAAAATGACCTAAGCCAAAGAAAATAAATGGGGTAGTTATTATTTATTTATTTATGCAATATTATCTTTTTTTAAAGGGGGAAAAATCAATGGCATGGGGGGAGGAATCTGTAGGACTTGACCATTTCAATCTCTAATTTCATCTGACCAAACGTTCTTTTAAAGGCATTCAATTATGGAACGAAGTCTAACAGGTGAATAACTGTAAATACAGTATTCTACTTCTCAGATACGTATATATGATTAACAATACTAGTACGTATATCGTATTATATTCCTATTTCTTCATACTTGTATGTATATCGTATGATTAACCACACCGGTATTTAATTTTTGAGCTAAACGAATCTTTTTTAAAATTTAGAGTTTATAAAAAAAATTTAAGACTTAGAGTTAAAATTTAGATCTTAAAGTAATGTAGTTAAAGATTTAGATTTTAACCTATAAACATTAAATTTTAACATTAATCTAAAATTCTATTAACAATCCTAAATTTAAAATTGTTACACTTAAAACCTTAAATATAATCTTTAAATCATAAAATTAAGGTATTTGTGTAAGTTTAATGATTTAATAATTGCCCTTCTAAGTTTTAAATATACGTGTTCTAGTCATTTTTTTGAAAGATATTGTCAGAGACTTCCGAACAACAACCCCTTAAGTAATTTTATTGGACAACTAAACCCAACTTAATAGAAAAATATTGGGCAAATTCTCAAAAATATTAAAAAAATATTTTAAAAATATTAAACCCTGATATATTTTTTAAAGTATTGAACTTTCTACAGTAATTTTAGAGTTGGATTCTTTTGAATTCGACTATAAACATTGATTTCATAAGGAAAAAAAAACAAAGAACAGTGCAGTGAACACTGTACTAAGTCGGGTTCTCCTGAACCCTCAACCATTTATTTTTTATTTTTTTAAAATACTGTTTATAATTAGATTCTTTTGAATCCGACTTTTAAATTATTGTAAAAAGTTCAATATTTTAAGAAATATTTATCAGGGTTCCATATTTTAAGAAATGATTTTTTTTCTTCAATATTAATGTCAATTTGTCAAAATATTAGGTAAACTGCAATAAAAGTCATTTAGTTATAGGTATAATTATATTTGGGTCACCTAATTATTATAAGTGACATTTGGGTCACTGATTTATGGATAAGGTTATGTTTGGGTCACCCAATTATTAAAGGTTATATTTAGGTCATTCAATTATAAGTAAAGTTATATTTGGATTACTATTCATATTTGAAAAAGTACATTAATTTAGTTGTTTTTCTTCTAAATCACTTGTATATCCTTATTAACATTAGAATATTTCATTTAAAATCATTAATTAATCTAATACACGAATTGATATACTTTTTTTAATATGAAGAGTGACCCAAATGTAACCTTATTTATAATTGAGTGATCTAAATGTAACCTTTAATAATTGAGTGACACAAATATCACCTTACGCATAAATTAGTGATCTAAATATAACTTTTAATAATTAGGTGATCCAAATGTACCCCTACTTATAATTAATGACCCCGTATTTTTACAGCTAAAACCCAGGTTACTATTGGGTAGGAGATTACTATCAACGATTATCTAAAATAAGAATTATATAATTAAAAATATATATTAAACTCACAAGTTACTCAATCAAGTTAAATTGGAAAATACATCCCCCAGAAAAGAAAAGAAAAACACAGCAAAAGTTAACACACGTGGATGATGAGCACGACCATTACTACGATAAAGAAAAAAAAAATTATCTCAACTGTCCCATGTGTGACCAAGTCCGTATGCATCCATGAATCCAGGTGCATGATCATGGTCATGGCCATGACCATGATGATGAAGATGGCCAGAGTCTTTTGCTTCATCAAACGTCTTCTGGATATGCTCAGGAATGGGTTCTTCCTTAACTTGTCTAACTGTTTTTGGTAATGAAGATATAAACTGAGCTACATTCTCAGCTACTTCACCAGCAACACTTTCCTAAACATCAAAAACACACGGCAAACATGAATTCAAAATGGCAGCAAATGCATGTAAAGTCGACGAACACACGGAAACCTAGAAAGGAACTTGTTGATGCTCTTGAACAGGAACTAAATTCCACAGGGTGGATGAATCCATGTTTTGTTGGACTTGGTTAACGGCGATCGGAGTAAGTATCTAACTTGCATATGCTTAATTTTTTCTAAGCAGTATATATTCAGAGGATCATATCCATGTCGGACATGCGTCGAGCACAAGTGTTTAGAAGTTCAGGTAACACGGCACCTACGGTACTATAAGTAAGGGACAACGGTATCAATTTGAACAATGAGAACATGAATCGAGTTGTATGCAAAAGCCAATCTAGGTTGCTCCGACTCTTCATATGTTTTGAAGCACCCATGTCCAACACTAACATCCAGCTCATACCCAGAAGTGGCTATTGGAATATGACCATCCAAGAACCCTCCAAATATATGAAAACTTGGTAAAATTTTATCATACCTATGTCATACACATACTTGGATCCGCATTTACACACGACTCTAAGTAACATACAAACCAAGAACAAAAGTCAAGCAAGCTAAAAAAATTCTCGAAACTAAGCACATGTCGAAATTTACTAGGTCAGTTTTTCATCTAGTCATTTACGACCTTGCTATTTTGGAAGACATTATCAGCAAACTTAAGAAGTTTGGAACATATGACTAGCAACAAATTCCCTTTTTTTTAAGTAATTCAGTCACCATATGACAATTCCTTTTTTTTAAGAGTGGTCCAAACAATCTATTAAGGACATGCATATTAATCAATAATATACATGAATTAACCATCAATAGAAGTATAGAACATGAGTGCATATGAGAGCAATAGAAGTATAGAACATGAGTGCATATGAGAGCAACATCAGAGGTCCAAATCTTAAGACACACAAGTTGGAAGAATGTTCCAGGTATATCTTACTCGGACTTGGGAATAAGTGTTGGGTATGGGTATGGATATGAAAAATACTCGATTATTTAGTTCTTTTTCATGTATTTTGAATGTTCATGTAAGGTCATATCCCGTATCCATATCCAAAAGTGTGCATATACGTCAAGTAAAATGAATAATCAAAGCAACATAGCTCTTGGTTTAAATTCCACAACCTAAATTTGGAGGAATGCAGTTACCAAGTAATGTGCAAATTTAGGGGAAATGGCATCAATTTGAACCAAGAGTAAACTATTCAAAAGGCGTGCAAAGAACACAGAACAAAACTACTGCAAATATAAAAGGAAAACAATCTATCAAAGACATGCAAACAATCAATAATTACATGAATTAACCAACGGTATAACATGGTTGCATATCTTCGGAACATATGATAGCAAAAACCGCATGCCAAAATACACTAAAAAACTGACATTTCCTCATTGATAATTTGATTCAAGCAAGCCAGAATCTATTGCAAACTCAGTCAAGAGCATACCTAAAAGCAGCTATATTTTGATAATTCTACTATGACATGTAATTATTACCAAAGTAAAACAAGAACAACAGAAACTAATATGTTGAAAGAGTCAGTCAACCCTTACCTGAGGCCATCTCCCGCCGGAATGAGTGACAAATTTTGCCCCAGGAAGTGCCTCGGCAATTTGTTTTCCCTCATAACTCCATTCATCTGACCAGTCTTTACACCAAAGTACCTGCATTGGCATACCTTTTATACCATCCAAACCTCCCCATTCTTGTACATTAAAACTATAATTCAGCTTCTTTTCAATCCCCACAATGGCTTTTCTCGCCTCCCATCCCTTTAAAAGTGATCTATGTGCCTCCAACTCCGACAAATCAATCCCCTTTGTGCAACACGAGTTTATCAACCTTGCATACACAAATGAAAGCCTCAACGCAATCTCACTAACCACAGGTATGTTCAAAACCCATGTAGGTAAAGCTGGTTTTAGTCCGGTATCAATAAGAGTTATGCTTCTAATGAACATTGAATTCTCAGAAATCCAATTTGCAGCCATAAGAAAAGCAGAATCATGTAAAACCAAATGCACCGGAGCTAACCCCATTGTTCCCATCACTTGCCCCAGAACACTCCCCATCTCTTCACTTCCAATCTCAATAACCTTAAAACTCTTTTTAACCAAAACTCTAGATTTTATCTCTTCATAGGGCAGCTCGCCAGTTTCAACCATTTGATCAAAAGCCCAAAACACACCCTTCTCTTGAATCAAGCTATAAACTTCCTTGAACCTCCCCAAAACTCCATTTGTCCCTTCTTCGATCTCTATCCTAGATTTATCTGAAAACCCATTTCCGGGTAAATCAAGGGCTATAACACGAACTCCTTTTGAGACTAATACCTTAATCATTTCCCTATAAGAATAAGAGCTCAACCCCAACCCATGAATGACCATAACATTCTCAGATGACGAAAACTGACCATATTCAGAAACAAAAACTTCAATCGGCGGTTGGTTTGGAGACGTTTGCACCTTAATGGTTCTGCCATTCGAGTAGTGTTGGCGTAGGGAGTTGGGCAAAGAAAGGAACCAGGATTTGGGGTCTTGGGGGGACAAAGATGAAAAGGAGACGAAGAGGAAAGTGATGAGAGAGATGCCGAAGGTGAAATAGAACCAGAAGGCGAAAGGATTTGGGGCTTGAGGATTTACGTTAGGCTTTGGAGTGGATTTTGAAGGTTCCGAGGTTGGATTTGAAGCTGATTTTTTTGGGATTTTCTTGTTTTCTCTGGTTTTTGGCGGTGATTCTGGCTCCACCTCCTCTGTTATGATCGCCATTACAAAAGCATCAACTGTAAACTTCAACTTCAAGATCTAATCTAAACAATCTTCCCAGCACAAAGCACCCTTTTTTTAAAAAGAATGTAGGAAAAAGAAAGGCGTAAATTTTGATCTTTGAGATAAAGCTGGATGTCCACTTTAAAAAGCATGCTTTTTTTCTCTTTCTTCATTCTTTAACGGCAACATTTTGTTCTTTCTGGTTTCTCAGACCCGCACCCTTAGCTTTCGGGTTTATATTCGTATTGCCGCGAGACAGATGTTTTTTGGTGAAAAGATCTCTTACGTCCTCTCAATTTCAAAATTAGCTTGGCGATCTAAGTTTTCCAAATTCAAATGAACTATGTTTAGTGTTATCCCACATCTGTTGGTTTTCCCCTCCAAGTTCCAGCCATTGCCAAGTGGTTTTAAGTTGGACATTTGACAAATTTCAACAAGATTTTGAGCTTAAAATGAATGGCATTTAGAATCCAAAATGTGCAGGTAGTGGCTCTGTTCGACTGAAAGAAACCAAGGCTACTCACCACAGGCAGTACTAGCCACTAGTAGATCCAACATGACCAGTCAAGCTATCCCCTTCATCCACCAAGGAGATGATGCCTACCTACGAGTGAATCCATATTCGGTTTCCTATAGAGTTGAATGGTGAATATTTGATGAATCGTTCTCTTAGACTTGATTTGGCTCGTGAAAGGGGTGCAAATACACCACACAGCAGGTAAAGTTTTGAATTTCTCAGGCCATTTGTTGAATCAACTTCTTCTGTCGCCTCCCAGAAAGGTGGAAGAGGTCAGGCTCAGACAATATACGTTAAGAGGATTTGATGAATCTCTTGGCCAGGATGAGGTGAGTGGTTTGTTCTACTTCGAAATACTAGCTCGTGTGTGATATTTGTATTTTATTTATATCTTCCATGTCCAAGACATTTGCTGGCTAAGAAATCCTTGGAGGAGCACTAAGGTTCGTGTAGAGAGAGATCAAAGCCGGGAGAGATTATACGATGAACCTTATTCACCACGTCATTTATGGTCCAAACAATCAGGACCGTTGATTTTTAAATAACTATCTAATAACTACCCATTCACTAAGTTCATGTAAAAAATAAGTGATGATTCACTTGGAAAAAAATTAAGATCAACAGTCCTAATTACTTGAGACCATGAATGACGTAATTAACAAGGTTTATCGTATAATTTTTTCAAAGCCAGGATGTATTTGAAACTTAAAACCGAAGTATAACCAAACTATAACCGTATCAAAATCAACTTAGGATCAATTATGTTAAATATAAAAATAATAAATCGAATAAACTGAATACAAAAACATACCATAAAATCACATTAAAAAAATTTATACGATAACAGATCTACTGTAAATAATCTTAGATGAACATATTATAAAACATAAAAATACGCTACAAAACAAAATATCTGACAAATAGAATTAAAATATACCACAAAATCTGATAAACATGCATAAAATAAATTATTATACGCATTAACAGTGAAAACAAAAATCACAGTCACAGGAGCAGAAACCATGGATAAAAAGAACAAAAGACGTAAAACAAAGCTCGGAGATTTTAAACAGATCTACCTTGAAATCACCGACGTAGAAAAACAAGTCCACAAAGCTCAACGTGGCGATAATTCTTAGATTTCTAAAGGAGGTGACGCTCACAAAGTCTTCTCCAAAGTGGAAAGTAGTCTTCAAAGTTCAGCAATGCCGGAGATTGGAGAGAAGACTGTGCTTGACTCGGGATGGATCGCCGCGAGATCTACCGAGGTTCAACTCACCGGAACTCAGCTCACCACCACTCATCCCCCGACTGGACAAACCTCTCCTTGGATGGAAGCTGTCGTTCCCGGAACGTAATGAACTTCTGTTTTATGCATACAATGCGGTTCTGATGTTGTAGATATGCGGGAAATTAATTGCGGTTATTTTGGCATTTTATAGCAATGGAGTTAGTTTGGATTTGTTTATTTGTAGAGTTTTGTTGGATTGACTGGCGTCTGGAGTTTTCTATTGCTTTAATGTGAAAAATTAATTATTTGTTTGATGATAAGAAATGAAAAGATTTGAGTGAGATTGAATGGGTGAGAAGATTGCAAATGACGTTATCTTTTTATTTTTGAGAGGAAAAAAAAAGAGAAAACGTTATAAAAAGATTTAGGATAATAAATATTTCATATTTAGGTTCTGTTTGGTTGTTAGTTTTTCTACTTGCTTCTTTCTTTGGTATAGTATGTTCATTTGTTTCGAACATTGTTCGGTTCGAGAAATTTCGTTGGAAGGTTCGAACTCAGGTTCTCTCCAATGATAGAAATTTATCATTGCAAAAAATATGTTGTTCCTTGTCATGACAAATATTATAGTTTTATTTGAATATAAGGTCAGTTGTCTTCAGTGGAGCTAGCGTGACTTTTCAACTTAATGATTTGGATTACTTTTTCTTGATGTGCAGTGTTCTGGCAACTCTAGTAAAGAACAAGGTTGTTGGTGATCCTTTTTATGGTCTGGAGAATGAAATGATCCTTGATATAGCTGATTCTGGAAGGGAGTATTACACATTCTGGTTTTTCACAACATTCCAGTGCAAGCTGGTAAGCAATGGTTTGATGTGGGATCTTTGAGGTTAAATATGAGTTGAAAACAACAAACTTTTGGTTTTGGTTTGTGTTCCATGTAGATGTTGAATTGATCAGATTAACAAATGTTCTGTTTCGTTTACTTTATGTTTTGCAGTCGGCAAATCAGCATTTGGATCTGAATTTTCGTGCAATCAATTACTCTGCAGAGGTCTACTTAAATGGGCACAAGATGGTCCTCCCCAAAGGGATGTTTCGAAGACATTCCCTTGAAGTCACTGATATCCTAAATCCTGATGGTTCGAACTTGCTGGCTGTTCTTGTTCACCCTCCAGATCATCCTGGGAGCATTCCCCCTCAGGGTGGGCAAGGTGGGGATCATGAGGTACACTTCTTCAGTTCTTTGTTCAAAAGAATCTCTTACTTTGTTTGATCTCACTCAATGCAATTTGAGGTTAAATCTCAGGTATTTAATTAATGTGAGAAAAAACTGCAACCTAATAGCTAACACCCTTTCTTCTCATCTTAGATTGGAAAAGATGTTGCCACTCAATATGTCGAGGGTTGGGATTGGATAGCTCCAGTAAGGTGAATATGCTGTAACTTCGAGACTTCAGGTTTTGTTTTGCTTGTTTGGTTATTTTCCCCCTGGTATTTGATTCTCCGATGAATAACGTGACCAGTAACTGTTCCTGTCTCCACATAATGTTATTGCAAGATTTGTACATTCCTTATAGGTTCTTCGACCAGTAACTTCTATTTCCACCTTGAACATCTAAGTGCATATCGTCATTTGTATGCTAAATATCAATATTTTGGGTAGATTGGTTTTTACGAGCTAAAGGTTTATGCACCAGTTAAATGGATATGAAAGAGGACAGATATATGGTTATCAAAAAAATAGAAGTTTGCGGGACATCAAGAGAAGCAGCACGGGATCAAATGTGTTTTTCTTTTAGTAGATAAATTATTGTGCACAGGAGCAAAATCTTTGTAGTACAGGGAGAAAAAACAATGGTATATGGAGATTAATTGGTGTAATTATATTACATTTTTTGGTGTTGTTTATCCTTTCGTTTAATATTCTGTCATAGATTTTTTTGAATTGTCAGCTAGCATCTCACTCCTGTTTTCTGAAGAAGTAAAACTTGATATCTTAAGATTTTGTCTCTACTTTTCTCAGGGATAGGAACACTGGTATATGGGACGAAGTCTCGATATCTGTTACCGGGGTAAGATTTATGCACACGACTTAAACTTCCTTGTACTATGCGTTTATCTTGTGTTAGTTTTGACCATAAACGCTTTTCCTTTTAATTACTTACAGTATCTCCCTGATTTATGGAGACTTTTCCTTATACTCTGTTTGAGTTTATAATCAGTACCTTCGTTTGTATTTATTTTATCTGGTAAACACATTTTAAACCTAAATATCAGTCGATGATGGTGCTCTTATGTATTCACTCTCATTGTTTTATGATACTAGGTAATTAATCCATATGCCATTTGTTGATTTATTTGCTTTGGATGCAGCCGGTAAAAATAATTGATCCACACTTAGTTTCATCGTTTTTCGATCGTTACACAAGGGTATACTTGCATGCAACAATTGAATTGGAGAATAGAAGTGCTTGGGTTGCTGAATGTTCTTTAAATATTCAAGTGACAACAGAACTTGAAGGAAATGTTTGCTTAATGGAACATCTTCAGACTCAGCAAGTTTCAATCCCTCCTAAAGCACGTACTCAATATACCTTTCCTCAAGTGAGTGTTGGCATCTTTCTTATTTATTTTATATGTTTTTGTTGCATACTTGGTTTCATTACAAATTAGTTCTGTCTTAGATGAATTGTTGTTTTCCCCCCTCTTGATTGTTTATTTGTATTTATGAGATTTTGCATTTTTTGATTTAGAGTAGGCCGTAGGGACACATTTGAGCAAATTTGGAGCAAGATTTGACTGAATTGGATCTCATTGAGAAAAATCCTACTCTCTTTTTTTCATTAAGAAAATCAATTCTTATTTAGAGGAAACTTATGGTACTTCCTTTGAAATAACATTCTTCCTTCCTCTGCAACCAGAAATTGGATACTCATTGTTATGTGTTCAAACTTCAAAGCATCCATTTATCGCAAGTTTCCATTAAAAATTACTTGCAGCACTTGTTGAAAATGCTTATGCCGTCTACTGCAGCTTTTCTTCTACAAGCCCAACTTATGGTGGCCAAATGGCATGGGAAAGCAGTCTCTGTATAATGTCAGTATTACTGTTGATGTGAAGGGATATGGAGAGTCTGATTCATGGGCCCAGCTATTTGGTTTCCGCAAAATTGAATCCCATATCGACGGTGCTACTGGAGGGAGGTATACATCTCAAATCAATCTTGGCTAATGTTAAAGCATTTTGTCTATAATTTCTATAATCTGTTTCATTTCTGCCATCTTTTAACAGGTTGTTCAAGGTGAATGGGCAGCCTATTTTTATCCGTGGTGGTAACTGGATATTGTCAGATTGTTTGCTACGGCTTTCTAAGGAGCGTTACGAAACAGACATAAAGTTTCACACAGATATGAATTTGAACATGATTCGTTGTTGGGGTGGCGGGTTGGCCGAGAGGCCAGAATTTTATCATTATTGTGATGTTTATGGTTTACTGGTAAAGCTCTACTCTCTGTATCTCTCTCTCTATGTGTGTATATGCTCATTTTATGGATGCTAGCAAGTCCTTCAAATGTGTAATTTGGCACATGCATAATGCATAATTTCCTTAAAGAATCAGCAACCTTTTGGAAGCATGAGCTGCCCTTCTATGAATTTAAAAATTCTTCTTAAAGGAAGTGAAATTAAGGAATTTGCAGCTAGTTTCGCACAGCAGGGTTATGTAATCTTTTTTGCATGATTAACATGGAAGTAACCGATGCAAAAATTTTGTAGGTTTGGCAGGAGTTTTGGATTACTGGTGATGTTGATGGAAGAGGGGTCCCGATATCGAATCCAAACGG
The DNA here is from genome assembly GCA_035048815.1 of Abelmoschus esculentus. Classification (NCBI taxonomy): domain Eukaryota; kingdom Viridiplantae; phylum Streptophyta; class Magnoliopsida; order Malvales; family Malvaceae; genus Abelmoschus; species Abelmoschus esculentus. Next base: position 18,195,706 of record JAUCBN010000017.1, on the reverse strand, counting down.
CCCGCTTGACCATGATCTTTTCATGCTATGTGCCAGAGATACAATCAAGCTTTTAAGGAATCATCCTAGTCTTGCTCTCTGGGTTGGTGGAAACGAGCAGGTTCCACCAGCTGATATCAACACAGCTTTAAAGAATGAGTTGAAACTGCATCCGTTTTTCGAGACCCATGGTGAAAATATAACGTCACCGGACGAGTTGTCCACACTGCTCAAGGACAAGGACCCTAGTCAATATTTGGATGGAACCCGTGTTTATATCCAGGGATCGATGTGGGATGGCTTTGCTAATGGAAAGGGAGACTTCACTGATGGTCCTTATGAAATCCAGAATCCTGAAGACTTCTTTAAGGATAACTTTTATCAATATGGTTTCAACCCTGAGGTTGGTTCCGTAGGAATTCCGGTCGCAGCTACTATCAGAGCAACCATGCCTCCCGAAGGGTGGCAACTTCCATTGTTTAAGAAGCTTCCGAATGGCTACGTGGAAGAAGTTCCAAATCCCACTTGGAAATATCATAAGTATCTTCCTTACTCGAAACCTGGGAAGGTTCATGACCAGATTGAACTGTATGGAACCCCGAAGGATCTCGATGATTTCTGCTTGAAGGTGTTACACAAAAATCTTTTGCCTTTTATTGGGAATGCATTTGATCTTCTCTTAGATTTTTAAACTAACTTCCTTGCATGGTCATGTCAGGCTCAACTTGCTAACTACATTCAGTATAGAACTTTATTAGAGGGTTGGTCTTCCCGTATGTGGAGCAAATATACCGGAGTTCTGATTTGGAAGACGCAGAACCCATGGACAGGTCTTCGAGGTCAATTTTACGATCACCTCTTAGACCAGACAGCCGGCTTTTATGGTTGTCGTTGCGCTGCAGAGCCAATTCATGTTCAGCTCAATCTTGCTACATATTTTATAGAGGCAAGTATTAGAAGCTGTTAAATGCTACAACTGATGAGCTCAAAATCAATTATGTAATCAGATTTTCCTCCATTTTTTCGTGAACAGGTTGTCAATACTACGGTGGAGGGATTGTCAAATGTCGCCATAGAAGCATCGGTGTGGGATCTCGAAGGAGCTTGTCCGTATTACAAAGTTTTCGATAAACTTTCCTTACCACCAAAGAAGGTAGTTTCCATTAGTGAGATTAAGTATCCGAAGTCGAAAAACCCAAAGCCAGTGTTCTTTCTCCTCCTCAAACTCTACCACGTTTCCGACTACAGCATTATATCCCGGAACCTCTACTGGTTGCATCTTCCGGGTGGAGATTACAAGCTGCTGGAACCATACAGGAACAGGAGAATACCTCTTAAGATAACATCAAAGACATTCATCAAAGGTTCCTCATACGAAATCGAAATGAACGTGCTAAACAAATCGAAGAAACCTGACCCGAAAACTTTAACCTACAGGAACAACTTTGCTATCAGAAATACCAAATCACTCGAACCTACAAGCGGCAGCGGAACCAACCCGAATCAGACCACAGGTTTGTTTCAGAGACTATACAGACACTTCTCAAAGGAAACTGATGACATAAAAGTTGCAGAGACAAATGGAATCGATGTTGGAGTTGCTTTCTTCCTTAATTTCTCGGTCCATGCGTCGAAGATGGATCATAAAGAAGGTGAAGACACTCGTATACTTCCAGTTCATTATTCTGATAACTATTTTTCGTTAGTGCCAGGTGAAGAGATCTCGGTTAAGATCTCATTCAAGGTTCCTCCAGGCGTCAGTCCCAGAGTAACGCTTAAAGGCTGGAATTACCATCATGGAGTGCACACTGTTTTTTGACTGGATTTTAGATTTGTTCATGGTGTTGAGAATTCTGGTTGCAAGGTATTTATTTTATATGATGCACAAATAAACAATAGCTCTACATTAAACTATTTCTAATTGGTTTTATAATTCAATATTGTTAACATTTTTAATTTGCTTTCATAATTAAATATTGTAATCCAATTCTAGTGTTGATAGTTAACTTTTGTGATATGTTTTTTCTATCTTTTTGGCATATTTTTTAGTTTATTTATAGATTTCTATACTACTCTTTAAACGTTGAAAAATGTAAACAATATAATAGTAATAGGTAAGATATCGATAGTTATATTAAAAATTATAACATAATCCAACATGAGCGATTAAAATACAAACTTTTCACATTTACTGGATGGAATTCTAATGGATTTTCATAACCCCGATTCCCCCCTTTCCTTCATGTTTCTCTTCCATTCTCTCCCCGATCAAAACCCAGAAACCCTATCAATTCCCATCTTCAAATCTCCCCAAAATTGTTGTCAACCATTTAGATTTAAGCCTCCTTTTGTCAGCCTCTGGGAAACAGGGACACCTCCTTCTGGGATCCTCATTTCACTTTTCCTTCATCAAAAATCTGTCATGAATCTGATCGAAGGAAGGGAGAAATTAGGGCTCAAATCGAAGTTATTTAGGGATTTGAGTGGAATTGGGGATAATTCTAATCTGAAAGAGGATTTGAAGACTAAGAAACCAGAGGCACGTGCGGTAATTCCAAGGACCCTGAAACTGCAAGCATACAACGTCGTTGGGCAGGAGGGAATCAAGGCAGCTGATCAGCACATTAATCTGGAGGAAACAGGCCCAAGCGAGAGCCCAACAGAGATGATAGCAAAGCCAAAATGTCCAACAGATGCTAATTAGTTATTTTTATGCATATAGGACAAGTTAGAATTGGTTAGTGCCAGCTGTGGAAAAATAATATAACAATGTACTGTGCTGAACAAGTTTTTCAGTTTTTCAATCAATGAAATTATCATGAATTCTCTTCTAAAACCTAAGTCTATTCTCTGAAATCCCAAATTCTTTTCATTCTGCCTAAGACTATTACATTTGGTAGCCAGAGCCACGTTTTAAGATCCAAACGACACACTGGGAAGACCGAAGAAGACTCAACAGATGGGTGATGGTGCGGATTTAGCTGCTCTACAACGTCAGGTGGACGAGATGAAGGCCAACAAAAGTGTTTTGGAAGATCGAATTAACAACCTCGACTCCAGAATGGAAGAAGTGCAAGCCGACCTCAAGAAGATCATTGCTGCAGTGTCTCGAGCAGTTGATAGTCCTGAACCAGTGATGCCTGAAGTTAACAAACAACCAGAAGTCAACACAGCATCCAGAAATGAGGGTAAAAAAGCAGTTCATGTCACCATTATTGATGAGAAGGAGAGGTACTCTATGAAGATGGATGAGCCAGGAATCATAGCAACTAAGCCACCATTGTTTTCTTCACCAAAAGACACTTGGAAAAATGGAGGGAGATGGTTCGAGCAAGGAGGTACTTCCTTACTACAAGACGTTCCCAAGAGGAAAAAAGAGCACACAGAAAACTGGGTAAACAATCTTAACCTTAAACCTAAGATTGAATTACACATGTTTGAAGGAGATAATCCTAGGAGTTGGATTAGGAGGTGTGAAAAATATTTTGCCATTTTCAATGTTCCTGAATGTCATAAGATGGAGATAGCAGCGATGCATTTAGAAGGTAGAGCAGAAGTCTGGTTTGATGAGTACATGATGCAAAAAAATAGGATATATTGGCATGAATTTATAACTGACTTGTGTCACAGATTCTGTAATAGAACAGTTAGTGATATAATAGAAGAGTTCAATAAGCTGACCCAGAAGACCTCGGTGGAAGAATATCAGGATAAGTTTGAAGAGTTAAAGCCCTATATGTTACAGTTCAATGCCACACTAGATGAGAACTACTTTGTTTCCAGTTTTGTGAGTGGGCTAAAAGAGGAGTTAAGACACAGAATCAAGATCCACCTTCCTGCCAACCTATCTGAAGCCTTTAGGCAAGCTAAACTACAGGAGCTAGCCTTGGAGTTTGAGCAAAGGAAGTGGAAAAACACAACCAAGCACACTACCAGTGGAGGACATCAAGGGAACTATAGGAGTAATATGACAGCTCCACCAGCTAAAGTCATGCAACCCTCACCAAACAATAAACAATCCCTCACTGAGTATAGAAGGACCCACAACCTTTGTTTCAAATGTGGAGAAAAGTATAATCCTAGACATCAATGCAAGGTAAAACAGTTCAATCTGATGGAAGAAGATGATACTCCAGAAGCAGAAATAGAAGTGGAAAAGGAGAAACTTGATGCAGGGGATCAGAAGGAAGAAAAACAGAATGACAATGACTTAGAGATATCCATGAATGCCCTCATGGGCAGTGTTGGGCACAATACTTTGAGGATTCCTGGGTCTATTCGAGGGAGAATGCTCAGTATTTTAGTGGATAGTGGAAGCACTCATAGCTTCATCACACCAACCTGGGCTAAGGAAGGATTTGATTTAGAGGAGACCCTACCCCTGACAATCACAGTAGCCAATGGGGAGAAACTGTACAGTTCAGCTCAATGTAAGCAGTTGCCTTGGAAGATGCAAGGGGAAGAGTTTATGCATGACTTTAGAGTCTTGAAGATGGGAGGTAGTGATATGGTACTGGGGGTAGATTGGATGAGCACATTCAGTCCTATACTTTTTGATTTTAAGAACATGACACTGAGTTTTGACAAGGAAGGAAAAAATATTACATTGCAAGAGAGAAGGTTGATGAAGCACATTAAAGAGATCCCTGAAAAAAGGATGAGGAAGTTAGTGGAAAGAGAACCTGATTGTTTTGGAGAAGTGTACTTATTGAGTATGGAAGGGGAGGAAGCAGCAGTCCCAGCACCTCTGCAGCCTGTCCTAGATGAGTATCAAGATGTCTTTCAAGAACCCAAAGGCCTCCCACCCAAGAGAAACCATGGCCATGCAATTGTTCTCAAGGCAGGAACTCAACCTATCAACCTTAGACCTTACAGATTCCCTTACCACCAGAAAACAGAGATTGAGAAGCAAGTGGCTGATATGCTAGCTAACTCTGTAATTCAGACTAGCAAAAGCCCCTTTGCTGCCCCTTGCTTGATGGTGAAAAAGAAGGATGGAAGTTGGAGGTTTTGTGTTGATTACAGACAGCTCAATTCAGCTACTGAGAAAAATAAATTTTCCATTCCTATTGTGGAGGATCTATTGGATGAGTTGAGTGGGGCTAGTTGCTTTACAAAAGATTGATCTCAGATCTGGTTACTGACAGATCAGAGTTAAGACAGAGGATATTCCCAAAACTGCATTTAGGACACACCAAGGGCACTATGAATTTAAGGTGATGCCCTTTGGTTTGACCAATGCACCAGCTACATTTCAAGCTCTCATGAATGAGCTCTTTGAACCCTATTTGAGAAAGTTTGTCCTAGTGTTTTTTGATGACATCTTGGTTTACAGCAGAAATATGCAGGAGCACAGTGAGCATGTAAGGAAAGTTTTGGACATATTAAGAAACAATCAGTTGTTTGCCAAGAGGAAGAAGTGTTTCTTTGGACAACCCTCTGTGGAGTATTTGGGGCATATCATTTCTGAGGAAGGAGTGGTCACTGACCCAACCAAGGTTGAAGCTATGAGACACTGGCCCAAGCCTAACAATCTTAAGTCCTTAAGGGGATTTTTGGGATTGACAGGGTACTACAGAAAATTTGTAAAAGGGTATGGAGCATTGAGCAGACCCCTCACTAATATGTTAAAGAAGGATGGGTTTAAGTGGACTGATGAGTCCATGAAGGCTTTTGAAGTACTTAAGGAAGCCATGTGCAAAGCTCCTGTTTTAGCACTCCCTAATTTCAGCAAAACTTTCTGTCTTGAGACTGATGCAAGTGATAAAGGCATAGGGGCAGTTTTATCACAAGAAGGGAGACCTATTGCTTATCTAAGTAAAGCCCTAGGTCCAAAGCATGTGGACTTGTCTATATATGAGAAAGAATACCTTGCTATTCTCATGGCAGTTACAAAGTGGAGGCACTACTTAGAGAGTAGCCCTTTCACCATTAAAACTGACCATGAATCCCTCAAGTACTTGCTGGAACAAAAACTGACCACTACCATCCAAAAGAAAGGGCTCACAAAACTTCTAGGACTGGATTATACTATTCAGTACAGGAAAGGGAAGGGAAATTTGATAGCTGATGCCCTGTCCAGATTAGGAGAAGGAGAATCGGGACAGCTAAACATGTCCACTACTACTGCTGTAGTCCCAAAGTGGATACAAGAAGTGACCAACAGTTATGAAGGAGATGTTCTAGCTAAGGAAATCATGACAGTGTTAGCTATGGACAACCAAGGTAAAGATGATTGGAGCCTATCTAAGGGAATACTGAAACAAGGAGATCGGGTCTATATTGGTGAAAAAGCAGGTTTGAGGCAAGAATTACTGAAAGGTCTACATGATTCCCCACAAGGAGGACACTCAGGAGTACAGGCGACCTATCAAAGGTTGAGGAACTGTTTTTACTGGCCTAAAATGAAGGATATGGTTAAGGAACATGTGCAGCAGTGTGAAGTGTGTCAGAGGACTAAAGAAGAGCATGTGGCTAAGCCAGGATTATTGCAACCCATTCCAATTCCTAACCAGGCATGAGAGGTAATTACAATGGACTTTATAGAAGGACTTTCCAACTCTAAAGGGTTTAACTGCATACTGGTGATTATAGATAAGTATACAAAGTATGCACACTTTGTAGCCCTATCACACCCTTATACTGCCATGGAGATTGCAATGACCTATTTGGACCATGTCTACAAGTTGCATGGTCCCCCTAAGATAGCAATCTCAGTCAAGGACAAAATTTTCACTAGCCTATTTTGGAGGGAAATGATGAAACAAGCAGGCACAAGTACCTTATTCAATACTGCCTACCATCCTGAAACGGATGAGCAAAGTGAGAGGCTAAATCAATGCCTCGAACAGTATCTTCGAGGCATGTGCTACCTAAAACCTAAAAATTGGGCATAATTTTTACCCCTAGCAGAGTGGTGGTACAACACTAGTTACCACACGGCCCTTAAGGTGACCCCTTTTGAAGCACTATATGGATACAAGCCTCCTAGCTTACAATGAAATGCAGAAACTTCAGTCAACAGTGTGCAAGAAGAGAAGCTAGCTAGGGAACAGATGCACAAGGTATTGAAGGAGCAACTAAGTAAAGCACAACACAGGATGAAGTACTACTCAGACAAGAAGAGATCAGAGAGACAGTTCATGGTAGGGGATGAGGTTTACCTCAAATTGCAGCCCTATAAGCAGACGTCACTGGCTTTGAGGAAAAATCTAAAATTAACCGCTAAATTCTACGGTCCCTACAAAATATTACAGAAGATAGGGTCAGTAGCATACAAGCTCGATCTTCCAGACAAATCGAAGATATATCCTGTTTTCCACGTGAGTTTATTGAAAAGGAAAATCGGACAAAGAGATGTTACCTCTCTCGAGCCACCAGAAACGACAGAAGACGGCCACCCCAAAGTGTATCCAGCCATCGTCTTGGATAAAAGAATGGTGAAGCGATAGAACCAGGCCGTGACCCAGTTGTTGATTCAGTGGTCGAATCTCGGAGTAGAGAACGCCACCTGGGAAGATTACAACGTATTGAAGTCACAGTTCCCTGACTTTGATCCTTGGGGTCAAGGATCAACTGAAGAAGGGGGAAATGTCATGAATCTGATCGAAGGAAGGGAGAAATTAGGGCTCAAATCGAAGTTATTTAGGGATTTGAGTGGAATTGGGGATAATTCTAATCTGAAAGAGGATTTGAAGACTAAGAAACCAGAGGCATGTGCGGTAATTCCAAGGACCCTGAAACTGCAAGCATACGACGTCGTTGGGCAGGAGGGAGTCAAGGCAGCTGATCAGCACATTAATCTGGAGGAAACAGGCCCAAGCGAGAGCCCAACAGAGATGATAGCAAAGCCAAAATGTCCAACAGATGCTAATTAGTTATTTTTATGCATATAGGACAAGTTGTTAGAATTGGTTAGTGCCAGCTGTGGAAAAATAATATAACAATGTACTGTGTTGAGCAAGTTTTTCAGTTTTTCAATCAATGAAATTATCATGAATTCTCTTCTGAAACCTAAGTATATTCTCTGAAATCTCAAATTCTTTTCATTCTGCCTAAGACTATTACAAAACCCTGAAATTTTTAACCCAAATGAATGTTTTAAGGATTCTAACAATGCTCTTGTTGTTTGGGACTGGGGATGTACTCAAGATGTGACACTTTAACTGATCTGACCAAGCTGTTTGACGAAATGCCAATGAGAGATACCGTTTCATGGAACACGATGGTCTCTGAGTTTTTAAGGAATGGGGAGTTTGATAAGGGTTTTGCGTGCTTCAAACAGATAAGAAAGTTGGGTTTTTTTGTTGGTACAGAGACTGCCCCCGGCATGGAATAATTATGAATTCCCCAACCTTTTCAAATTTATGTTTTCTCCATTCACTCCCTAAATCTTGGCTCCGTCCATTCAAATTCCCTAAATCTTGGCTTCATCCGTCTTGAATAGAGACACAATGACAGCCAAAGCATGCGGCAATAGTTCCGGATATGTTAAGTGGGACAGAATTCTTTATTCAGAAACTGCAAATCCATACTACTGCTTGGCAAATGACAATATGAAGTTTTGTCATCCAAGGGAAGGAATATGAAAGACAAGTCCTATGATGCAGAAAAAATACATGTTTATTTCCAAACCTATAATTAAGCGGCTCATGGTGTATTATACACTTTCCTTTTTATTGCTTGAGCTCAACATTCACATCTTTCAAGCTAGTTTTGAACATTGTGAACTCAACTGAGCTTAAGTCGATTTTGTTTCTTGAACTCGGCAAGTTCTAGCCAGGTAAAAAGAAAAAAACTTGGTGTTTTCTTCTAATAAGAATAGAAAAGTAATTCTCCCAAATAAATTTCATTGCTTCCAAGCAAAAGAATCGATTTAACCTTCCCTTCATTCGCATACAAAGAAGAGATTCTAAAAACCAATCATATGCAATGAAAAGTATAACATTCGGCCATAGTTTTCAACAGGCTTCAGATAGGTTACCTTCCCTCGGTACTACATCGTCTATATCAAGTTCCATGGCTGGCCTAGCAATGCACCCATTACCTCATTTTTCTTCAAGTATCTGAATCTGAGGCGTACCCGGATTTGGATATAGTTGATATGACCTCCCAAAGACATGGAAAACTTGAAAAAGCAGAACATACCCGTGTCAGGCTCATATTTGTATCAGACAGCACCTGAGCACGAATAACATGGCTTCTACACCATCAAAGGATAAAGAAGCAGTTGTGTCTGCAATTGGGTCTGAAATTCGACCTCCAAAGAAAATGTTTAGCATAAATGACACAGTAGAGGAGATAGCAGAAAGCAAAAGAGCATAAAAATGGACTCTCTGACCAAGAAATAGAATGATTCAAAATTCCTCAATTCAAAAAGTAGGCTCCAAGCTAGACGAAAAATTATACATGTCATAGGAACAGTCTCGAGTTTAGCTAAATTTACCTTCTGTATCGTTCTTTGTAAGCAGCTAGTGCTGGAGATAACTCAGTTCCCAGTGCCAGCTGATGTTGAAACTTCAATTTGGTTTCTTATTTCTCTCAAACAAAACATAATGGTGAAATTCCAAAAGAATGAAAGATGAAAAAAAGACTAACAGATTAGTGATTTACAAATGATGCGTTTTCCAACAGGTAGTTTATGACACAGCTTTTGAACTCTTAAGAATAGGTATCTATAAATCTTTGGATTCATTATCTGAATCCATATCTTCTTTGACATCTTCGAATTCATTATCTGAAACAATATCTCCTTCTTTGACATCTTCATCTGAGTCTAAATCTTGGTCAAAAAACGAATTAAGATACGGTTTGCATTGATCGTGCAAATCGTTTTTGTTGGTCTTGATTCGCCATTTCTGGTCTTCTATCATTTCGGGAGAGAGTCCCCATTCTCGCATTTCCTCATCAGTATGATGGATTGCCAAGCTATATTCTCCACTAGGTCCCAACTCCATAACTCGAATCTCACAATTTCCGGGATTATATAGCTTTTCGAATTGCTCGACTGTCCATTTGAACCACTTCATTAAAAACACCCGAGAGGCTAAACCATGTGAGATTATTATCAGATTCAATTCTTGAGAAGGATCATTGTTAAGCCTATTCAAGTCTATATCTCTCCAAAGGGATTCAAGAAAACCTGTAAAATCCGAACAAAAAATAATCTTTCAATATCGCTTTAATCAATCCAAATTATAATCAATACCATTTGACTACTGATGCTCATTCTCATAGGACTAAGATTAAAAAACAAGAAAGATGTATCCCTTATATAGAACAGAGTAATTCAAAGCCAGCAATATGTTTCAAATAGATACAAACCGCTTCACCATCATAATCTACTTGAAAAGACATTCTTTTCGTATATCCTTATAGAACCATATGCAAGACTCTTTTCAAGTAGAATGTGATGGTGAAGTAGTTTGTATCTATCGGAAACGGATCTCTGCCTTTGAATTACTATGCCCGGGGAACATTTTGACTCATTTCGTATATCCAAACGAGGCATATGATTTCCAGAAAGTAACTCTCAACAAGCATACACAAACAAATGGACAGTTTAAGAACCAAAAATAATGCATGAAGTAGAATTATGTAATATTTTAGCCTGTAATGCCACAATTATCAAGCATTCAAATAAAAAATATTGACTAAAATAGCACCTAATTCAAAAGACATACATCAAAGAAATTTGTGCACATAAACAGACAAGGAAGCAATAAACCATAGTTTTGTATATGCAGTTTAACAGCCTTTTAATCTTTCATATGCCTCAGCATATACAAAACAAGAACTCAATCTCAAGGTTTCAAAACAATACATTATATCATTTCCAGAAGTATTTATTCCAAACAAGAGAAAACATACAGGAGAAACAGCCAACAAAATATATCAAAAGCCATTCGGTATCCCATTTTCAAATCACCATATTCTCAAATCTCAACAGAAACTATATTTCCTAAGCACTATTTCAAGCAAAATGTAAAGTTTTCATTAAAAAGAAAGCAAATTTGAAGAGGAATAAAGAAGAACATACTGGAAACTCGATCATAAACATCTGCAGCAGATTCACCTTCAGGGAACCTATAAAAAAACCTCCCAAATTTCTCCCTTGTTTCTTTTGTAATCCTCATCCTTCCCTCCACCTGAAAATTCCCAAAATCCTGTTCCCTAATCCTACACTCTTCCCTCACCCCGATCACCCTTTTCTTCGAGAACGATTTCCCAATCTCCCGTAGCGTGGATCGGGTGCGCTCGTAAGGAGATACGTAGAAGTAAACCCGCCAAGCTTGGGAAGACCCATTGCTCGAAATGAGGTCCCGTAGCCGGGAACCGGCGAGTCGGGCTTGGGCTCGGCCATGTTCGGTTAATGAGATCTTGTGGTCGGGGGTCATCGTGTAGGCCGAGGGGTCTTTGTTTCCTTCAGACTCACCATGCCGTACAAGGATGATGTGTTTCGGTAACAACCGGTTCGGCATCTTTTTTTAATCGTTTGCTTCATTTTCAATCACGAATTCCACCATTGTTTAATCGTACTTGCTTTGCTAATGCTTGCTATTCTTAGGACAGTTTCATTTGTTGGGGAAAACTATAAACAGGATCTCCACTGCTCCATTTATTGGATGAAGGAACAAGGGCAAAACAGTCATTATAATGCACTGATCTTGTGGGTCCATAGAAATATCGTGGGGTAATAAAATAAAAAGTTGTCTGAAAAAATTTATTATCCCGAAAATACCCATTTATGAGGAACAGGTGTTTAGAGAGGGCAAATCGTTTTTTTTTTTTATTTTTTATTCGAGCTTTTGTTTTAAATTATTTAGAGTTTAGAGAATTAAAGATAAGGTGTTTTTTAGAGTATATGACATAATATTTAAGATATAGAAAATAAGGGTTAAGGTTTAAAATTTAATTTTTTAAAAATTTTTAACAGGAGGCATGAATAAACACATAATAAAAAGATAAAAGATTTTTACTTTATTTAGGGATATAAAAAATATATAGGACAAAACATTTAAAAAATAAACTGGGGTGCGATTGAGTTTTTTTAATCGAGGTAAGTTAAAATGCCATTAAAATAAAATTGTACTAAAATTATTAAAACAAAGATCATTTAATTATTGGTATAATTATATTTGTATTACCTAATTATGAAAAGTTATATTTGGGTCACTCATTTATGGGTATGGTTATATTTGGGTTACCCTTCATATTTGAAAAGTATATCAATTTGGTCGTTTTTTTCTTTTAAATCATTTGTATACCCTGATCAACATCAAAATACTTCATTTAAAGTCATTAATTAATCTAATACACAAATTGATAAACTTTTTTTAAATATAAAGAGTGACTCAAATATAACCTTATCTATAATTGAGTGATTTAAATATATTTTTCAAATAAATTTTATAATTCTAACCTCTAAATCAAAAATAATTCTAATTTTTATATACAAATAACTTCATTTTAATCATAAATTAATATTAGGTCTTACATATAATTCTGGTTAACCTCTACCCTGAAATATATCTTTCAAATAAGTTTTACTCGATGCTAATTTAGCATCTCAAACAAGCAATTTAAATACGTATCTTCAAATTAAAAAAAAAAAATGAACTCTTTTATCTTTTGGAAAACTGTCTTGAATGTTAGATGTTCAGATAGAAAAACAAAAAACAAAACTGCATCATGTTGCAGGAAATATCTATAATGTTTGTGTAGTTGTTCCAAGTTATTCAGTTACAAGATCGAATAGATTTTGGTCTGAACCTGAGTCACAACCAGCAGCTTTCCTTCAACAAATCTTTTCAGCTCCAGCTGAGACCATTCAGATCGAACTCTTTACGCCTCGAACCTATGTCGTTTTCTTCCTTAACATTTAAATCAAGCTTTGTTGCAAAGTAATGGAGTCCATCTTCTCTATTTCTGTTGTTGTTGTTGAAGCTGTTACTTTTATCTCCTTGTAAGCCTACGTTCATAGACAAATCATTGCAGCTGGAGCTTCTATCTGCAAAAAACATGTTTTTTTCTGCAGTTTTGCCTGTGGAAGATTGGAACATTTTGTTCTCCTTTATTTCTTCGAACGACTTTAGTTCGGTTTGGGGCAGCCATGGATCTTCTGTTATAAGTTTGTATGGTCTTAAACAAATCCCATTGTTGTGTATTTCGTGTTCTTTATGGGATCCTTCAATGGAGGTCAAACAACTATCGATCGAACAATCCGCCCGCGGATTGGTTTGAGTTTTTTTGTGGCACAAGTCTTGTAAATCTTTCAAATCCAAAAGTGTTGGATTCAGGCATTGGTTAGACACTTTAGACACCAGTTCGGATAATTGTACTTTGGCTGCTTCAACTTCGAGCCCAATGGAACCAGGATTTTGTCTTCCAAGAGTCTCTTGAGCTTTCTCCAACACTGACTGTAAGTACTTCCCTTGAGCCTCGATTCGAAGCTGTAGATGTCGCTGCACCTGGTTCGTTTGCGAAAGTTTATTCGAAAGGAAAGAAAAGTAACTAGATTAATTACAATTTCCATATTCATTACGGTGTTTATGTACCTCAAGCTGTTCGTGCAGTCGTCTCTGGACTTCGATTTGCATTTGCAGTGCTTCGCCGATTTGCAAGCCTCTGGTTATTTCATGAACATCAAAATCAGTCTACAAAGAACCATATGGATGACTGAATTGCAAAACTGTGAAACGCCATTAATGTTCTTACTTGTTTGGTTGAGTTCCAACAGTTAAGTTATTCATTTGAATCCCATTTGCTTCAGACATTTTGTCTGCTGCTGCCATTGCCACCGCACCTATATCCATTGAGTTACAAAAAATTAATCTTCAAAATCAAAGCTCTCAACAGGAACCCTTGTCCGGAACATGGATTTGATGCAAATCTGGACATGGTTATAGGAATATGATCCTACAAGGACCCTCAAAATACATAGAAAAAAATGAATGTACACTGTTTTCTCACCTATTCTGTTACTGCCATTAACTTGTCCATGAGGATTTTTACTGAGCCTGTATTTCTGCAACCAAAATGTGGTAATTTGCTTAGCAATCATAAAATATTTGAGTTACCAGATTGTAATGTGTGACAAGATGGGAATCACTGACGACATCGTTGCAGTTCTGAGTTCAGATTGATTGGGAGGATTTAGTGGACAATGAGGCAAGTCATGAACCAACTGAGACATTATTATAGTTCCATGATCAGAATGATCATAGAAAGGGTTTATCGATAGTGGGACAAGTCGAAAACCAATCAAAATGAGACATTCTGGTAGTTCCAAGATCATATTGAAAGGTTTCACTCGGAGAATTCAGTGAGGGCATTACTTTGGGCCGGCCGGATGAGAAAGACGACAAGGGATTGATGAAGATCAGTTTCAATCCCAGAAACTTGGTGCAAGCTAAACCAGTTGGCTAAGTTTCACCAACATTCTTTTGTGTGAAAACATGGTTTATCCATCTAGTTTTCTTTTCATAGAATGGCCTCTAGATTTTATGAACACAATTTTTATGACAATTTAGATATAAATTACCTGAAGGTGACTCTTGAGATGGTATAAAGTAAGGCCTGGAATCCCCATTAATTTCATTACTGTTTTAGGAGTAGCCTCTGCAACAAAAAGATCAGTTACTTGTACCAGCCTAATGCAGTTTATGTATCAGACACTTTTATCCCAGTCCAAGCAACATAGCATGAGTTTACTTACTGTCTGCTCCTCCGAGCTGATTGACAGCTTCAATGAAGCGTTCATGGAGGTCAGGCGTCCACTTAAGTCTCGGTTTCGCATTAGTTGAGAGGACAAGACCCGAATCTCCGGTGCCGTTCCCACCTTGCAGTAACAAATGCCTCTCTGGAATTGTCATTCTCAAACAAGCCTGGATGTTCTTCCCTTGATGTTGTTGTTGTTGGTACATTTTCGATCTCCTAAACCAAACTCAAAACTCAACTTAAGCTTGTTTTCACCTATGAAGCAAAAGAAACAGGACACGTACTACGGGTTACAACACGGCACAGACAAATAAAATGCCTCCCCTAAGGTCAGTTCTTACAAGACAAAGGTGACCCCAACCATGGCTTTTATAAAGCAAATTTTAGAAAATGGAATCTGGTACATTGCTAGATGGGAACACCATGACCTGATCCACATTATTAACAGTGACTTGAAAGAAAAAGAGATTGTTAAACTATGAAAACCATTTTTAATTCCAGCAAAACAAAACCAATTTTCTAAAATACTTGAAGAACTTGAATTAGGTACTGGGAATTGATCCACCATTTTCCCCTACCCCACTGTCAAAGCCAAAAGAATCTTATTCCCCAGGGGGGTGACTTGCATTAGGGGAATCCACTAACTATGTTTTACTCGGAAGTCTGCTAAAAAAAATCTCAGGGTTTCATCTCAGAAAAAGTCTCATTCGAATTCGAATATGTACATGTATATCACAATGAAACCTCTCAGTTTTACAATAACTAATGAGATTATAAGCAAGTTTTAGTTCAATGTTAATCATGTCAAAGGGAGTTTAGATGGAGACATGTACATAAAAGAAAGATTTTAACTGGTTTATATTTGCAGAATGCAAGAAGAAGATTCTTTTGACAGAAGCGTCTTGAAACTTTGGAATTTGATACATAAAAGAAGAAATTAAAATGGGGGGAAATTAATATGCTTTTCCGTGGAGATTGTTTGGTGGCAAAGGAATGGAATATGGAATACATCACATAATTTGTCTGCTATACCAAGTTTGGTACTTTGTTCAACTTCTATTTTTCTTCAAAACATATTTGGACACGAGTACGAGAATACGGTTCTCCAAATGTATGGTAAAACTAAGCATTAATTGTACAACACTCAACTCTAAGTCCAAGTAATATAGGTACGAGCAGGAGAAGGTTACTTCGGTTCATCCCCTAATAGCAGCAAATCTAAGCACCTTAAAGACCCAATGGACTAAACTTGGGTACGGGAATGAAAATACCGTCTTTCGATATACGAAAATACTTAAATAAAACTAGGTATACTGTTACGAGACACTTAACTTCGAGTCCAAGTAACATAAGTATAATTTAGAAGATGGAGAAGGGGACCCAGATCCTTTAGCTTTCTTCAATGGGAATAAGACAGCCGCCCCCTTAAATGGTGAACCCTTAGCACCTCGGGGACCCGATGGGCGATGAAAAGGAAGGGAGTTTTGTACTTGCATTTGTTGAAAAACATGGCATGACAAACCCTGGCCCTGAAAACGACAACTTGCCATTGACCCTAATGCTTTTGTCTGGTTTTTCTTGATTCTCTTTGTGTGAATCTATACGCTCTTCTTTCTCCATTTCCATGATTTTCTTATGATCTTATCTTAATTAAACCGTAATAACTAATATCATTCCATGTTGTTTATATATAGTAATGTCAACTGAATATATATAAAATCCATTAACGCATCCAAATCATTCCTTGTTTCTTCTTCCTGCATTAACTGGCACGTAGAAAACATGGAATTATGCAGTTTTACATGTAACCATTGCTTGTCAAAGAAGTTTTATTTCATCATAGCGCTTAATTGCACCGAACCAAGTTCGAGCTCGATGGAGTCAGAAAAAGATCGGATCATTTTAACTCGCTCAATTAGCCTTGAAGTACAAAATTATTGGTGGAAAACATAGAATTTTAAGTACAGTGTTGGCTTCCAATGATTCATGCCTTTCAAAATTTCGACTCATTGATAACTCGAGCTTGCCTGTAACTGAACAGAGCTTAGTTCCTTTTCTCATTCGATAACTCATTCGATAATTCGAGTGTTTTGCGAGTACAAGTGTCTCATTTACACCTTTACTTCACTAACTGAAATAGTTCAAATATATTACATCAGTTGCAGTTCCTCTGTTATCCTCTCAGCAATCTGCATATAAACAGAAATACACATTCTCTGGCACTAATGAAAGAATTGTAATATTCCTATATAAAATAAGGAAAATATAATATTTGCATGATCAACAGCTAATGAGGAACAAATTCGTAATATTTAGTTATAGATACCAAATCTGGCAAATCATATCAACCAGACAGATAGAGAAAATTAAATAAAACTTGTTGAAGAATAAGGATATATGTGTATGCAGATACCCCATTAAAATGAGTGCTTCAAATTTTTTTCTGGTAGTAAACAAAAACCAGCAATTATAAGTTACATATTCTGCTATAGAGTGCTTGAAATTTATATCCGAATTCGAGTAACGTCGAATTCCAATAATTTTTTTCACATTAGTTTCAACTGGTCTTTTTATAAAATCAATTGATTCTGATATGTCAGGATATATTTATGCAGTTTGAGAGAATCTATAAATGCCTTGTCTCCGAAGTATTTAAAGCAGAATCCTAATACAGTTTGCTGGCATGTGGATTAGGAATATAATTGCAGAATAAGCATTCTCTGTTAACCCAAGCTTTAAATAACTGTCACAATGAAATTGGAAACACTTCTACAAGACTACAACCTCAATTTAGTGGAGACCTGCAAGTTACAATATCAGCTAGTTTTTCAAAATATCAGGATTCGAATTCGGATAATAATACATGTCTGATATAAGTAGATTTTGATTTTTTTAAAGTTTTTTCATGTATTTGTAGGATCAAAGGGTTATATTTTTGCTATCTATATCTAAGTATGTATGGAAAATGGATATTTAAGAAAACTTGAAAAAATGTCAATTAACTTTCCATCACTAAAAGCTTGTGAGGGCATCTAAATCATGATATGCTCTCTTTCTAGTTTTGAGATTAATTAAAGATGTAAAACACTACCAAACTAATCTAAACCATGTTTTTAGATTGAACCATTGTTCTTGTTCAAGTTTTATATCTTTTTCCATTTATCAGTTAGTATTTTTGCTCAGACAAAACAAGTTCGTCTGCATTTGATGCACAAAAAAGTGCATGTAAATAAACCATTTGTGGGACCAAAAAACAAGTTCCCAGTACCTCACTTCATGCCTGCTAAGGACCCAATCATCATGTTTCCGACATTTTAGTACATAAAATGTACTTAACATTCTTTGCTTAATGCTTGGTCGAAGTCCTTTTCTCCATATATCTAGCTCCCATAATTTTATACATAAAACATGATCATACGATATGAACACAACACAGAACCACTCATAGCTTTACGCGGTACAAGAATATAACATGAATGGTTTACTTTTGCATATTTTTATCTGGATTGTTATTGCATTCATTATCTCTGCAGGAGATGTTCTTCGCGACACGATTATACAACACAAACATGGCACAAGAATGGTTAACTTGTTGCATACAGTTATGTAAATGTTACAGGCTTCTGATATCTGCCAAGGCATGTTATTCTTCACTTGCAGCAGAAGGGAACATTGATATTTGTTCTTCCTTGTACTACAGAAGAAGCTTTGAAAAGAGCATGTATAGCTGAGAATATGAGACGTGTAAGATGCTTATTGGTCAGTGACGGGCACTGGGAGAAATATAATAGTGAGAAATGACCACGGAATGTTATTCCCTTGTTGAAAACAAGCCCGAGGAATTGGAATGTAGGAATCTTAACTCAAACTAAAGCCATTGAGTCATATTCTCAAGTCAAGACTTTTTATTCTCATTTTGGGGATTATTCCTCTTTGCTAAAAGCCACAGAAAATGGGTTCCTCCCACCCACATCTCCTTTTAACTGAGTTTGTTGGATGCTTTTCATCAGTCATGATTTACTGTAAAACTGTTCACAGTTGTTTCTATCATATATATATTCCCGGCTATTCATTTTCTTAAAATATCATATCGAAACATTCGTAGGGTAACATACACTCGTATCCGACACTTCCATACGAATCCGACTAGCACAATACTATATTATATATATAATATGCTTATTACAAAAGCATTGATATTAAACAAATTCATTGCATCTGATACATTTTTAAGCACCAAAGAATATGGTTCCAACTCCATCGGATGTACATAAAACTTAGGGTAGGCATACGATTTAGGTTATATATTATACCACCCCTCCATTACCACTCTGAGTTCAAGCACAACTTTAAACAAATGAATATCAGCCAAAGATATGAAAGAAAACATACATGGTGGCAGAATCATATGAGCAATAACCACCACTCATGAATTGATTGTAACCTCTGTTAAATACCAGAAAACCCCCAAAAGCTTTGATATACCTCGATGTTTTACTGTCTGTCAAAGGTGTTTTAACTTTCTTTTTTTTTCGGATTAAACTTTCTGTACATTACTTGATCCAAGATCCTTCACAAAATAGCTGCCAATCCCACAGTTTCACCCTCATCGATTCTATTTTCCGGAGCATTGAGTGAACTGCGTGGCCTCGCTGAAAGTTGGAACATAATATAATTAGTCAGGACATGTCATAGAACTTACTCGGAGGTTCCTCCTAATCCGAGTTAATGATTTAAACATGAAATAATAATTAAAACAACCTTTACATGGATTAGAGGGAGAGAGATTGCAATATTATGAAAATTGGGTGACTACCTGTGACATTTGTTATAATGTTTACACTTTTCTGAGCAGCGAGAGCTTTTAAGTTGTTCCCGGTAGCTAATAGAAGAAAGCTCTTCATATGCTGCTTTTGTTCTTTTGGACTAGCCGTCTTTGTCAAGGCTTCTTCGAGGGCATGTAAATCGTTGGGGCTAATACAAGGAAGGGAGAGTAAAATCTGAAATAGTCCGATAAAGACATCATTCAGTTAGCGATTCAAGACACTTGTTCAAAAAACTTGTATGATCAGAGTGTGTCCACTTAATACTTATGAAGTGATTAGATCTGAAACTAACCTGCCTGGGGGCCGGATGTCTGTCGCATAGATATATGAATATTTCACGACAGAGGTTAACAAGATCAGCACTGATAAAAGCATTTGACTCGAGGGCCAGACCTCGAATAGCAGCAGAAAATAGATCTCTTGAAACAAATTCCAGGAGATCTGCATTGTTCGTAAATATAGCTAGAAGAACCACATCAGCTGAGAAAGAACAAACTTTGGTCACTGCTTCACTGTCAGTCCAAGAAAATGCTTCTAGCAAAATCTGCAAGACTGGGATTGCCAGGCTTTTGTGCTTTAAAAGGAAACTGCAATAATATGTAACCCTTGAGAAAACTAGATTTTATGGAACAGAACAAATAATCAAGATGTAAAAGTACAGTCGCATGTCAAGAGTAAAAGAAATACTAATGACAATTTCATACCTGACCATAGAGCCCGGAGCAAATGCATCCAAAATTTTCAAAGATGATGTGTCGACACGGCCAACATGGCCAGAATGTTCCAACGAAGGAAGACTGGCATTTAACCCGGGTGATGCTATAGTAGAAAGGAGCGAACAGATCTCACGAGTTAAATCTCGAAGTAGTTTCTCCTCCATTACTTCCACTTTTAAGTCTGACCCAGTGAGAATCCCATGATTATCAGGGACCTTTGCCCGGCCTTCGTGCAAAAGACTGGACCATGAACAGCTCAGAGCTTGCTGACAATGAACAAATAATGGGTGCAGTAGCTTTTCAAGCCATATCTCCCACATATCCGGAGGGCAGGACTTAACAAGTGGAATCAAAATAGAATGAACAAGCTGCCTTATATGTCTGAACTCCATTGACTGTATATTCTCAACTAGAGTTAA
This sequence comes from Abelmoschus esculentus, assembly GCA_035048815.1. NCBI lineage: Eukaryota > Viridiplantae > Streptophyta > Magnoliopsida > Malvales > Malvaceae > Abelmoschus > Abelmoschus esculentus. Next base: position 18,175,048 of record JAUCBN010000017.1, on the reverse strand, counting down.
TGCAACAGAATCAACGTCCATGCACTTGAAAAATGGATCTCCAATGGTTGTAGATAAGCCCAATACATTGTACCTATGATTAATGGAAGACAGTTAGCACCGACTAGAAATGACATGATGAGCAGATGATGACTGAAGTATTAATTTGATTCAGTCAAGTAGCTGCACTATGTTGCTACAACTCTTTATTTTGCTTGAAGTACCCATGTCCGACAAATATTCAGACATGAGTGTAAGGATATGACCCTCCAAGGACTCTCCAAATACATGATAAAAAAAAAAGGAAAATCGAACATACCAGCCTCCGACACTCCTACCTGAGTCCGAGTAACAAAGAACAAGCTAAAATCTCGATACTAATCCATGACCAGTTTCATAAGTTAGAAATGTAAAAAGATGCTATAACTTACCCACTATCTCGGATACCCTTTAGCCAATTTCGTATGTCAGCCTCATTCGGTTCGGTAAATCCTTCTGTATTCAGATCAAACTGAGGTCCATCTACGAAGGTTAATGTACCCTTTGACGGTTTCAGATTCCTAACACCAAGACCAGATCGCTCCACATCACTCATGATCATTGCCGCTTTGATTTCTCCAGGTAACATTTGGAATATGGACGGTGACCAAAGGGAATGTATACCACGAAGCAGCTGCAGATGAAAAACAATGTTTTCCTGTTATCTCCTAGATGAGATTCAATTAAACACATGGTCCTCTATCAGAAGTAATACAACAAAGAAAAATCTGTAAGAATATATAGGTTTGTTCTTAAACACGATAGCATACTTTTAAGAGAGGAGGAAGCATCCACGACAGATGTGAAGCTATTGGATGTGGTGTAGGAATTTCTGTTGAGTTGTTTTGTAAGTTAAAGTTGCCTTTCCGCATTCCACTCCTCTTAAGTGCTTTCTCGAAGAATGTCACAGTGTGGAAAAGTGACCACATAAATGCTCTCTCAGAGCATAAACGAACTAGACCAAGAGGTTCAGACAAGTAATTATTTTGCCATTCTATCTGTATCCACTGTTGGCTCATGGGTTCGAGTAACCAGGCCAACACTTCTTGCTGCTGTTGACTCCTGCTCCATTTCAAGAGATATTTTATAATAATGAAAAAGAAGAAGCTGGCTTTACAAGAATGATTGAGACACTTTAAGCAAGTAATTACCCCGCAGAAGAAGCCATGATAAGAAATGCTTCACCAAGAAGATTATGTTCGCCACGAAGCAAACGGCCTTCTCTTTGCAAATATGCCATCGTATCAGCAATAGCCTGCATAAGAATATGATAGGCATAAAGCTTAATTATCTAAACGTTTGTGATGGATTCTAATGGATTTCCCTAAGTAGATACAAACTTAACAGCTATACAAGCAGTTGCAATGCCTTCCTACTGCAATCAAAACTGAAGGTCACTTTTGGATATGGAGAAATGTTGGGGGAACCTTAACAAGTGTTTAACCTTAGGGACAAGCTACAATCTCGTTATTAATACACAGAGTTTTCTGCATTCCAAAAAACAGTGCTTCTGCATCTGAACCTTTCATTACAGTTTGAGACTAAATAAGCATTTCCAAACTTCAAAAAGCTTCAATTAAATATATCATCTTGCTCGACAGATAAAAAAGAAACACTGGTCACCTTCATATGAGGCAGAACACTTTTATCAGAAGCTTTTGCTATTCGAATAAATGACGTACAAATCTGCAACCTTGCATGTCGTGCACTGCTAGTTGAAGGATCCTACCAAACAAAAGATTCAGGTAAAAAGACAATTCTTGATACTTATTGCAAGCGATAGTGTAAAACAAAGATAAAAGCACGAGAACCTTAACAATAAAAGGAAGTGAATTTAAGAGCTCAAAAAGCTTATTGATGACACTGGCAAATGCATCAGGAAAATACTTGAGGAAGGGACCCATTGCATCCAGATAGTGGCCAAGTACTTCCACAAGGGCCGGCTCAGTCCAATTCAAAGAAAGAAGTTCCCGGAGTAAACCTTCAATTCACAGTAAATAGAATTGTTCAGTAGGCATCATATGATAAACCGAGAGCCTCAGATGAAATAAGAATTTCTTTTAGCAAACCTTCAAACATTCTACATAAAGCCAAGTGAACTTCTGAACTACCCCCTGCAAACTGATTTGATCCATCAAAAATAGAGCTAACAACACTTTCCAGAGCCAGTTGCATGCTTTCCATCACAGCCAAATCCTGAAAGTTAGAAAAGAAATCAACAACGAAGCTTCTAAGTCTCAACATGTGGACAAATTATCACAGAAAGGATGGAAATGAAAGGGTCCGCAACAAAACCTGAGCCGGTGTTGGAGAATTCAAGAGGTTCTTAATGATCATAATAATTCTTTCAGAAACTTTAGCAGCTGCCACAAGAGGCTTGTTGGAAGCAATAAACTTGATTAACTCGAGCTGTAATCATAAAAGTATGCTTTAACAATCAAAAGTAGCTAATCTAAATATAGATATAAACAAATCTGAGGTTAATAGAGCCTACCAGTCTAGAACGGTATGAGCCAAAATCACCCTTGCCTTCAAAATCATCACTCCACAACTCCAAAACCCCCAAAGAAAGGTTTGTTCCAGTGATGAGCTTTTCTTTTTTAAGCATGCGTTGGAAAGATATATCGAGAATTGTACTACAAACATTGTCATTCAGAAAAGTTAAAATCTTTCTTTTTTCATCGTCAATCTGAGCTAAAGCGGAGTCTGCATTAGTAGCAGCCGATCCATCTCCAGATGAATGTACTGAAAGCTTTGGCTTTGACATTGAATCCCTCATTAGCGCCTAGAGAAATAAAACACCATGAAATTAATTTGAAGTTAGCTATTTGTTAGTCATGCTTTGCCATTACAAGTTACAACAATTTATGGAAACTTCCACATACCAACCAAAACTGCAGGGACTGATAATGAAGAGCTAGCTTAAAATGTTGAAAAAACCCGAGCATCTGAAAAGATATAAAAGTAGGTGGTAAGAAGAAGATATTACTTGTTAAACAATGGTGGAAACATAATTAGCAAATGAAAATGTCTTGCGATCTAGCGTACATACAGAAATATATCAATATTAGGAGACTTGTTTTTAAACATACACTTCAGTTGAATTGAAGATAAAAAAAGTAGTAATCTTACAAAACTATGCAGTAACCTTTGGAAGCATTACCTGCTGTATAAATAGAGAGAATGTAGTGCTATCTCCAAGAATACATTGCAAGTTTGAGGAACCCAAAGACACCATACTTTCACATACATATTCCGCAAACTCGTAGTCATTTTCATCTATAGCCGCACCAGCTGAGGTAGACCTAACCAAAAATTCTCGGGATACATTCATTAAGATTTGAAAGATGTTACTCATTGCAGAATCAAAGTCGGAAGCAGAATCATCCACAGGTCTCTTTCTGCACGTCAAAATCGAGAGTTCATAATAACATGCAGTAGTCTTCTATAAAAGAAAATCAGGTATCTTAATCATGCAAACCATAAAGCATACCTCGGAGAGACAAGTTTGAAAAACTCACAAGCATGAAGGCGAAAATCGGGAGAAGAAAGTAGAAAACTGCACCTGCGAAAACAAGGGAGTAGGAGTAAGAGTAAGGAAGGTATCACATCAATGATTATAAATCATCTTTCGAGAAATGAGAAGAAGAATATCATACCCGTGAATGATGCCATACTTAGCAAGATCAGACAAAGGAGCCCATTCAGCATAGGCATTTACAGCATTTAAAGTAGCTGTTACAGCAGCCACATGCTGTTTTGCGATATCTATTTGTTGTCTACCCACCTCATTCATTGCTGCTACAAAATGCCTTTCCAGTAACTGTATTGAGAGTTAAGGAAAATAAAATAATGCTAAAAGAATCAATGTATATTCTAGGAAAAGATGGAGGCATACAGTATACAATAGTGGCAAAATTTCTGGCAAAGACTGAGTAAGCCCACGTAACAGAAACCTACGTCGATCACCTGAATGAGAAATTAAATTTCAGAGGGAGAAGCAAACACCAGTACAAAAACAAAAGAAGCTTGAAACATCATATGATATATTGATATACATAATAGCACTCCCTCATGATAGAAAGTAATGAAAAAGAAGAAGAGAAAAGAAACTAAATGAGCATTCCATTTGCAATGTTTCAAAGAAAGCAGCATTGTGAGATCTTGGGTGCTGAAAAATGAAATCATTCAGTTTTAGAATCAAAATAAAATAAAATCGAAGTCTAGGTAGAATATAAACCTTCCAAATCTTCATTGTGGACTGTAATATCTTCAGGGAGCCATCTCAGCATCATGGAGACCAACTCAGCCTAAAATAGAAAAGAATTGGCAAATTCATCCAATGCATGTACAAAATGATCATGACTACATGTAGGCTACAAAGAGCTTTACTTGTACGGGGCCTTTGCTGGATAGAGAAACTAGAGAGGGAAGCAGCTCTTGCCAAAGATTTACAAATTCTCTTCTGACAATCTGTCAAACAGAATATATACATAAATACACACGCATATATATAGTTATATAACTAAAAAATGGTAACCAGATACACATAAAATAAGTCAAAAGCCAGCAATTTGGTGAAAACCTCAGCAACCAGTGCAGCAGTTTGACTTTTCAAAGCCCATTCCTCACAAGTGTCTGCAATTTCAGACATTAAATCAAAAGCAGCATTTGCAAAGTTTCTATGTTCTGAAGGACCAAACTCCTCCCACCGAAACCGAACCAGGTGCTGCACAGAGATTAAGATGATAAGAACGTTATTGTCAAGACATATTTATCATCATATTAACTTATTGGTAACCCAAAAATTAATCTTCCGAAGGGAGCATGCAGCATGAACAGAAAGGGAGGAAAAAAAAATGAGTGAGCTTGAACCTGTAGCATTTTAAGTGCATGTAACCGAATCTCAGAAGACCAATCTTTCTTTACTAAAAGGAATGATGTGTTCGCCAAAACTCGTATATCTCCCGCTTTAATCTGCAAATATTTTAAGAGAGATCAGAGAAACAACTTTGATCATGATGTGGAAGTAAATACTGCAGCAAATTAGATTTTGCAATGCTTGCAAGCATTGTTGATAAACTCTTTTCATAGTAAGGCTTTTTACAGTTTATTTTCTTCATAGTTTTTAGAGTTCAATTTTATTACCAATCAGTCAATCACGAGGCAAAAGTTGATCAACTAAACACTGTCGTAAAAACTTCAATATAAAAGCTAAGAACTGATTGCTTTCAGAATCATTGTTATAAGTTTCAGAAGGATGCATTACTATTGGTCCTGGTTGCTAAAGTCCTAAAATCCCAATCATATTAATAATGAAACATGTTACCAAGAGGAACTGTTTCTAAACAGTCAAAAATCATTCTAAGGATTCAAACAGCACAAACCTATAGAAAAAAAACCCAAACCCAATCACAGGTAGTCAAATCTCAATCCAATGTTCATACAAACACTGAATATTCACTGATCCTAAACAGATGCAAATCACAGAATAGCAGAGAAAATGCATGTAGAAACTGCAAAAAGCAGATTTTGAAACATCGATAGAGGATTATAGACTAAAAGTTAACCAATGCCTGCTCAAAAGTTTGACACTCAACCAAAAACCATTTGAAAAAATGAAAAAAAGAAAAGAAAAGAATGCAATATAAATATCAGATTATTATTCTCAAAACGCAAAGCTAAGAGATCTATCGGATACAGTGTTCATTTAGCTTAAACCCCTTAAAACTCAATTGAACCACTAATCAATCTCAGAAAATAAAACCACAAAATAAAGTTCATAAATTTCCCAACTTTACACAAATTCAAAACTAGTCTAATGAATCGCAGTTCGGAACTTTCCCAATGATGTAAACTCCAAGTATTCTTCATAACAAAATTGGTTAATTTACATGCAGAAACTAAATTTAACAAATATTTATAATATGAAGAAACAGAGAGAAGGAGGGGAGTACGGATTCAAGGTAAAAAGAAGCGGCCTTGCGAGCATCGGGAGTAGAGCTCCAATCAAGAGCAGCAACAATGGCTCTGGCCACATTGTTTACTACGCTGTTGTCGCCTTCATCCATTGTTTTCTATGCTTTTGCTTCCACTAAAACTATAATCTTTTTCTGTTTTTTTTTTACTTTAATAAGATTTTTTTCCAGAATCTCTTTGTTGAAGGGCTCTACGCTTTGATGGTTTACGATTTTCAAAGAGAATGGAAATCGAAAGTGTTCTGTTTGGCAAGAAGGAAAACGAGGGTTTTATCAAAGTAGGGAAAGGTTTTAATTTTCAACCCTTTTCGCTTAATCGTTTGCAGATTGCAGTTTTGCTCAAGTTACTTCAAATTAATTTGTTCATTTTAAAAATGTAAAAACACCCAAAAATAATTTGGGTAAATTACAAAAAAAGTCCATCAACTCGAGCACGATTTTTAACTGCATCCCGGATAATAAATAATTACAAATTGATCACCCGAGTTAACAGAAAGTAACAAGCTGATCCTTTTCGTCAAAAAATAAGAGAGCAATTTGTTATTATGTCAATGTTACTATCAGTCTCTTTCAATTAATTTCTTAATAGAAAAAATCAATTTATTACTTCCCCTTAACTCGGATGATCATTTTATAGTTTTTTATAGTTGAAGGAGACAAATGAAAAGAGTATTAAAGTCCAGTGACTAAAAGGGTAATTTCTGGAAAATACTATTCCCTAAGACCCTAACAACTCCTTAGCCTAGAGAAGTTCTTCGCACTAAGTGTTTATTTCCTTTTCAATTTCAGCCTGGAGTAAATGTGTCATAACTTTCTCATTTTATTATTTTTAAAAAATAATTTTTAATAATTTTTTTATGTTTATTAGTATATATTTTTTTTACTTTTATAGTAACATATTTTCTTTATTTTTGTAGTATATTTCTTTTTTTTAATAAAATTTTTATATACCTTAACAATTATTTGATTCTTGTATAAATTTTTTAAGAATTTTTTATCCGTTATATATATAATGTATTTTATTATTTTTTATACTAAAATTTAATTATATTATTAAAAAAATTAATAATAAGCTAAAATGCGTTCTACTTATATTTTCCTCTAACGTCATTAAATTGCAGTATTTTTGTTACAAATTAATTTGATAATTTAATAAAATCAAACTTTGGATTTAGTATATGTTGATATAATATACGTCTATTTTATAGTTTACGTACAAAATTTATGGCTCTCTCTTTATTTATATTATTTTCAAGATTTAACTCGAGCTTACTTCTTGTGAGATTAATGTGCTTTATCATTTTTATTTTACAATTTATTGTCAGGGCCGAATTAAGATTGAACCTTGACAAAGGTTAACGTATTAAATTTACAAATATAAAGGTTCATTAAGTACTTATTCAAAAATTCATGGGATAATACTTATTTTGTCTAAGATTTTAATTTATAAAGACTTAAATTATTATTCTTTAGTTTGATCTTTAATTAATTATATATTTAATAAATTTTTATACTTTTTTATATTTTTGAATTTAAATATTTATTTTTATATAGATCAAGTTATTATTTTTATAAAGATTAAAATATTATTTAAATTAAATTTTAGAACAGAAATCACAAGTCTCTTGGATCTCAAAAGAGTTTAATCTTTATATACTGTATTTGTTAAGAGTAAAAATATAAATTAACTATATTATACTGACTTCAGACAAATAAATAGAAAAATTAATTTTTTAATATTCAATTAAACCATATCAAACTTTAAAATAAAAAACTAAACAACATATTAACAATTAAACCATATAAATTTTTTATTGTCTTTTCGGTTTTTAGAGTTATGCTCTAATTAATCCGAGTCAGTTTACACTACACATCTCGTTTTGACGGATAAATCTATCAATAAAAATTTTCTACATACATAACACCTCAAACTTAAAATTTTATTTAAACAATAATATTAAATTACTTACCACTTAAATCCTTTAATATAATTTATCTTTATCAATCCAAGTTGAACAAACATGTACATTTCCACATCTTTTTCCAAACTTGTTTATGTTTTCCAGCAATAGTAAAACCCTATTTTACAATCAAAAGAATAATCTAATATTAGCAAAAACAAAAGAGAATTTTCCTTCCAAGTGCACCAACAAGAAAGTTGAAAGAAAGAAGATTACCAGATACTTCATCAACTCAATGAAACACGTACATCTCACAACCAGAAAAGTATGAACCTCAGATTCTTCTTCGTCTTCTTCATCATGCTTTCTCTTCTTTTTCACTTCACCATTCTCCCCATCATCCTCCACTTTGTGTTTATTTTCTTTCTTATTTTCCTTTTCCTGTAGGACTGGCTATTCAGTTTCTGGTTTGTTTTCTATAACTTTGCAAACTTCATCTTCTTCAATTGCAGGTGATTCAGCTCTGGAAGTCTGCATGTGCACACAGAAATTGTTATAACGTAAAGGACACGAAATAGGGTAAGAGAATCAGACAGAGAGAATTAGGGTTTGTGATAAGAATTTTATACTGTTTTGGTTTGAAACGACCTGTTTAAGGAAGAAATAAATTTCAAAGTAAAACATAAGGATATGGCCGGGGCGGGGGCGGAGGCTCATGGGTCGAATTCGGTCGGAAACTACAGTACGGAATAAGTAGAAGTTAATGTGATTTACGTAGAAAGATCGTTGTTCTTAAAAGTTACGGGTTTTATAAATATTTAAATTAATATAAATTATAATTTTCATTAAACAAAATAGTTTATAATTGTATTTCATCATCTTAATCGGAAAAGACATTTTCTATACACTTTGTTAAAAATTTGACGGACTCATTCATTTCGAAGGATTTAAAATGAATCATTAGTATTATATCAATTCTATAAGTTGATTAGTCTTTTTATCTTTTAAGTTGTATGATTAATCATATATTATTTAATTGATTATATATTATTTAGACGATATTGTGAATTATATAACATTCGAATGTATAACTGATCGTATAATTACAAAAAATTTCTAATTAAAAAAATAATACTTCTTATTAATAAAGGAAAAACATTACAACACACTTGCACACTAGATTTTCACTCTTGCCTCGCTCTCTCAATATAAAAATCTCTGATAGGCTGAACTACTTACAACCTCCTTGGTTTCAATGGTTTGGTTGTGATGGAATTTCCCATTGGACGAGATGCTAATTCTTCAAATTATCAATGGTTTCGGGGTAGATGTTCCCTTCGGACACGTAGAGGCCGGTATTGTATACGCGATGATCGAATTCCATTATATCTCTTGCTCGGATTTGGATTCCGTCGTCGCCTCACGCATTTGCTTGCATCAAAAGTATCATATTTTTATGTCTACCAGCCTTAAAACTCTCAACAGTTTACCGTCCGAAAATGTACCTTTCGGCAGATTTGCCAGAAACATGCACAGACGACTGCTGGATCTCGATGCATAGTTCGAGACGGGGGAAACGTCCTGAAACACGATCCTCGGAAGGCGGAGAAGTCGCAACTCACTTTGATCACCCTAACCAGTATTTACATAATATAAACTAACAACATAAATATTCGTTGCCCCAGTAGACAGTACTCAGAAGGACTTTGAAGACCTATTCCATATTTCCATTTCAGCATTATATCGAACATGATTGACAAAAATCCAAATTCAACTTACCTTCAACACCACCATAGTCCCTAGATACCTCAACAACTGTAACACTGCTGCTTTGTGTGTATCTATAGACACAAAGCTGCTCGACAACGATCTCGGATTTCGTAACATGCCATTGATCGGTGTTACCCTTGGTATTGTACGACATGATCGGCTTCCGCCTTCCATCGGCAACCTGATCCGTGGTTGTATAGCCACCATATGCAGCCATTTCCTAGCTTAAGGTTTGCTCTTTATTTTTCTTTGAAACGACCGGGATGTTGGGATTGAGTCTCTCTTTATACAGAAAATTGAACTTCAAAGTCTTCAACCTTTGGTATCCAACCAAGTTCGTTTACAATCTTGACAGATCATATTCTCGTACCCTTTTTCAAATCTCTGCAGAATATTGATGTCATTGAGAAAATTGCTTAAAGAATCATATTCTTTTGATTTTCTGGATCATGACCTCCATTAGCTGCATGAACCATGCAATCTCTTGGTATCGTTATAAGAGTTGGCCAGTAAGATACACTAATTTTAAAAATCTCCGACCCTTAATATTTTATGATTTAATTATCTTTTAGAACCTTGTTAGTTTTAAAGATAAACAACTTAGTCCCTCCTGTAATTATCTTTTGATTACTTTTTCTATGTAGTGGGTATAATTTATGAAAATAAATAAATAAATATTACATTACATTGTACTAATATATTTATAGTAGCGCGATATATGAATTTGGATTGAACTTTTAACTTGAGAAATTATGTTATAGATTTTTTTATTATGTTATTTATTAGATCAATTAATTAAATGTATTATTTTATTAATTTTATTATCTTATCTGTTTATTAAATGAATTTTTATTAATATTTATTATAAATTAAATTTAATAATAATTTTTATCAAACGAAACTTCTATGATATAGTTTCTCCTGAAATTCAATATATCAAATAATAACCCATGAAAAATAGCGATTTGTCTCAAGTTTGTTGTGTATCAAAACGCATCGTTTTGGAGCATCTCTTTCACTGAGGATTGAAAAAACCCTGGAAATCTCATCAGCTAAACCCTAATTTTTGCTGAAAGGCAGAAATCGTAAGCAAAATTTCAATCTTTTTTCGAGAAAGAACGGGACACCCTTTCTTTAAGATTCCCTAGAAATGAAAATAATGCTCTCTTCTAGATTCGCAACCAGCATTTCCAAGAGAATTCTCAGTTCCTCCTCCTTCTTCTCCGGCTACAGTTGCCCCGACCGTCCGTTAATTTTACCGCAGCACCGTTCGATCTTCACTACGTCACCTGTCCACTCCTCATGGATGGACTCGATCAAAGGGGTCTTCACAGGCAAAAAGACCTCTCCAGATGATCCAAAAGCCAGCGCCGAAGCCTTCACTCTCCTCCGTGAGTCATCTCCTCTCCTTTTTTCGTCCGAGTATAGTTTCGTTTTAATCTGTATTACTACTAGTCTTATCTGTCACACCCCTGTTACTTTAGCTGGGGTTTTGAACATTTATTAAAAGAAAATTCAAATGAATCAATGTTGTGGAATCAGGATTTGCCGATGAATTGAAGAATGCTAGAAAACTAGGGAAATTTAAGCAATACGTTGTTGGCAGAAGCAGCGACGCCACATTTGCGGATGTTTTCGAGAAACAAGAAGCCATCATTAGATACCTTGGAGTTTGTGATCCGACGGGCGAGGTTAGTTTCTATACATTTCATGGATTTTCCTCATTTCCTTTCTTGTTCTATAAGGATAAATGTTTTAATTTAATGTAATTTTTGTAGCGAATTTTATTGTTGCTTCTGTTTATATTCATGGATGAAGAAGCCTGAGGATAAATGTTTTGATTGTGAATTTAATGTTTATATTTTTTATTTCTTTTAATTTGTAGAATCTTCAACCGAATCAAAAGAAAGAAGCTGCAAAGCAGTGTGATTGTACATTATTGGATGTTGAGAATGCGCTTGCAAAGTTCACTTGGGCCAAAGAAGCGCATAAGAAGATGGTTCAGCTGCAGGAGGAAGGGAAACCGATACCGAAGAGCTTTGCAGAGGTAGTATTGTGACTATTATCATCAAGTTCTTTCGTTTAATCTTTTTACTCGAATATGTTGAATGATTAAATTGCCCTTTGTGTAAGCTAGGGTCTTGATTGCTTATTGCTCAAAATACAGTCCTAACTTGAATATTTCTCGACATTAATGTGTCTTTAATTTTCTTACTGCTTCTCACTGAATGTCGATGAACTATTATTGTAAAGAGAGATTGAAGATACCTGTTGGGAGGGTATGGGAGTAGATATTGCTCATTGCTAATAAGCACATTATCGGAATGAAAGGAACAATCATGATAGATTGCTCTGTTGAGAAAGTACTCAGAAGCATTAATTCAGTTCTTATGTTTTGCTCAGGTTCCTGATCTTCTGAAGTGCATTATAGTTTTTTAGTTCAACATGAGTTAGATGAAAGACCGAGATGGCCATCTTCATTAACTTTTAGTTGCTGAAAATTGAATTTGAGTTCATGGGAAATTTTCTTCTGCAGTTATCAACAAGTATTATTCGTGCCCCTTCATCTTTCCTAAGGGAAATGTCATTCATTTCTTTTGCAGATGCAGAAGCTGATGGGTTCTACACCATTGGATCTTGCCAGATCTAACATGGCAAAGAGTGGGCAAATAAGCAGAAATGCACTTTGTCCATGTGGTTCCAAGAAGAGATATAAAAGGTACTTTTGCATAATATTCAACTATTCGTTCTCTTTTGGCCCACAACGTCTCCAACCAGGCTTTTATTTACATGGTTTGGAAGATGAGCCATTAAAACCTAAGTTTATCATCTGTGTTAAATCGGCTATGTATACTTTCTGGTTTGGGCTGCCATCTGCACTTACCTAGATTTTCTCATGTAAAATATATACCACTTGGAAGCTTTTCGTTTCTTAAACTTTTTCGATGTGGATTTGCCTCTTAACCTGACCATTTTCTTCTCCATTACCTATCGTCTCTTCTAGTGAAGAGGTTCATGTTTGCAAATTGTTTTGAAGCCAACTTTAACAAGTGCTTTTTACTTCCAGAGATGGAGTTTTAAATCTAAAAAATTTGTCCTTCCTTTCATTTTCGTGGACAGAAACAACAAAGTCATAATTGGCAGCTACTCAGCTGCATAATTCATCATTCCAACGCCTAATTTAATCGGTTTTTCATCTTTTTCTTTCGAAGTTGGTATCCTTCAGCTGTTTGGATATATATTAGTATATTTTTTCTGATGATTTTATCATGAGAAGGTGCTGTGGCAAGGATCAATAGATTCGAAGATGAAGATGAGAACCGTACATCAAACTTGGCTTACTGAGGAATCTTGATGCTGGTTGCAGATGACATTGTTGTCATGGGTTTCTTGGTTTGTGTTCTTATTTGGGTAACTTTGCCTAGAGATCTTGGGTGTTTTTTGTTTAGGGATAATGTTGTTTTTTTATATATAAAAAATTGAATAATTTGTTCATAATATGTTTTAGTGAAAGGAATGGAAATGCATAAGCATTTCATTCAAACGAATATAGAAATAGATCATATTTTAAGAAATAAATAAATCGATAAAATGAACTTTGATTTAATGTTGAGAAATTTAATTTTGATTCGGTTATTATACAAATGTAAAAGAAAAAGTAGCGGACATTCATATTTCAGCGTACATGGTGTTCCAATATATAATATTTTAAGGCAGCTTTAATTGCCAATATGCAAAGGATTTCAATTTGAAATAAGAGGAGACACAAATGAAAAAAAATTGTTTGTTAATTTAAAATCATGTTTTTCTTAAAACTTATTTTTTATATATTTTCAACGCAATCAATCAATAAATCATTTAAATTTTTTCATCTTTTGTATCAAATACACCAAACAATATATTCCAACAGAATTGGACCTAAAAATTTAAAAATAGAAAAATATATTCTAATCCTTCACATGTTTTGAAGTAAATATCAGATAAATCTTATTCATCACGTTATCCGTATTTCCAACTTACCAGATTTGTCATCTTATTTTTTTGAGATAATTCATCATCTATTTTTATGTGTAATTGGAGAGTGCATAATTATTAAATAATTATTTTGAGATGAACAAACATCATTAATCAGATCACGACGTGATAAATAAGATTCATCTAATAATTTCTCCCTTTAGTCTACTCCTATTAGGGTAATTCCAACAAAATGGACCTAAAAAATTCGCATATTAAAATCTTATAAATGACAACTTTCCCTTTGTTTCTACAAATTGTATGTCATATACATTAAAAGAGTTTTTTTTTTTTTTTTTCTGTACAAAACTGCTGCAACTTTTTTTGTGCAGCAATATATATGGTATGTACACACACAAACAAGCTTTTTTGCTTTGCCTTCTACATTTTTAATGAAAATTTAGAATACATTACCCTCATTTAGGAGAAAGAGATAGAATGCTTCTTATTCACAATTGAGGAACTTACAAATTTCCATTTCAGGGTGTAGAATTTACTGTAATCTCTTGTGTCAGATGTGGGCTTGACTGGTCCTGATGTGACGGAATAACGAGCCACTCCAACGGCTTTAAAGCAACCATCAGTTCCGCGAATGAAGGTCTCAAATTCGGATCGCTGGAGAAGATGAGGTAAATTAGACTGGATTTCTAAAAATGAATATAACTAAAAACTGTAAAGATTCCAAATTTGTGTGTTACTAACGTCTGCCAGCATTCCCAAATTATCCTGGCAACCAAAGGATCGAGTTCCTTGGGAATGTCGAGCCGGCGGTTCTGGAAACCAACAGCTCCAACAACTTGCATTGGATTCATGCCACTCCAAGGCAATCTCTGAGTAGCAAGCTCCCAAAGAATGACTCCAAAACTGTAAACATCGCATCTATACATTCAAAAAAATAAGCATGTGAGTTTTATGCTTTGGTACCAATTCAGTAGCTTCAAAATACATGAGTTTCCGCTGGCAAATGCAGTCGTTTTTAATCATAGTCATCGATAACAGTTATTCGTAACTACAAAAACATTTTTGCATGGAAACTAAAACATAAATGCAATTATATGAAGGTGGCACCAACTCTTGACATGAGTTCCGAACTGCTAGAAAGATGGGTAATTAAATTTAAGCAACCACGGTGGAATATTAGTGAACCGGGCAATCTTCTAATTTAGAGGGAGAGAGAGAACATATGATTAAATGATACTGATCAAAGAGGAAAAAGCTCACTTCTCATTTGAGGGCTCATTGCGAAGTACTTCCGGTGCCATCCACTCAGGCTTAAACATAAAACGCAACTAAATCAGAGACATCTAGAAAAAAAAAATCTACATAACAGAAGCAATCTATATATTTCAAATTTATAACATATTGTGACATAGGATAAGATACTAACTGTTCCTCCTGTTGATTTTGATGATAGAAAGGTGTTATGCTTCAGTCGCGACAACCCAAAATCACAGACCTGCATGGGTCAGTTTCACAATTTAGTAGTCACACTTCCAATTCTTATTCTTTTCCTTGGAATGAAAATGTTAGTTTTCAACTCCCAAGCAATTACAACATGCATAATTGCACATTAATACACAACAACCCGGATACCCAGAAAACAACAAAAAGGTAAGTTGCAAAGGGTACACGCTCTAGTTCCCTTTTTTTCACAAGGTTTTATTCTTAAACAGTGAACGAGAGTGAAATATAATTCTAACAAGGGATGAGATTCGTACATATTGAGCAAAAGTGTAAGAATGCAGTGAAATGCCATATCAGATACTTCAACGCAAGTAATCAATTCCAAGATTTTGCAACGATTATAGCAAGATTGACAATGTATAATTAAAAAAGCATCTAAAAACATTTACCTTCACAGTCCAGTTTTTATCAACTAAAAGATTGGGAGACTTTAGATCACGGTGCACAATGGTAGGTGTGCTGGTGTGTAGGCAATTCATGCCTCTCGCCTGCAAAATGAAAGAAAATTTGACATTTTTATTTGATCGTCACATTCTGCACAGAAGAATTGCAGAAGCAATCAAATTCCATACCACATCAAGAGCCATCTTAATTCTACGCTTCTCATCAATTTGAGAATGAGGACGATGAAGAATCTTAAATAAGCTTCCCCTGAGAAACCAAATAACATTTGCATGATTTAGAACATCAAATATCATCTGCAAGGAAGCGAGATATATGCATGTCGGCAGTCATACTGTCAACCTCAAATTGCTTCTCATTACCTTGCATAAATTCAATAAGACAAAATGGCAATATGCTGGCACAAATGCTTACCTTGGAAGAAACTCAGTAATGATAGAGAGGTTCGGAGGACGAGTAACAGCACCCATAAAAAGAACAATGTTTGGGTGGCGCAATCTACGCATTATTCGCACCTTAAATTAAAGAGAAAAACAACTCAGGATTAGTGATTATTTAACTGCTATGATCTTAGGCATGGGTGTTGCTCTGAAGTTTGTATATTGCATGTTACTTAAATGAATGAGTGGAGTAAAATATCTGAAAACACATTTTACTATCACTTCGATACAGAAATTAAGGTTAAAAGTTGCTTACTTCTCTTTTGAACTCAGCCAAAGCAGCACCTGAAAAATCCTGATCTAGGAACTTTTTCACAGCAACCTCCTATACCATTACCACCCACAAAATTAGAAACTATTTTCTCTTTTAATTTTCAAAGAACTCTTTAACAGACTAGAGCAAAAGTAGATTCATAGCTCAGTTAAAACAAGGCCAATAGTTCTCACCACAATGCCTTTGGAAAACAATTACACGCGTAGCTCAAAACCCAATTCCTTTATACTAAATAGAGACAGCATAAAGTCACATACATGATAACTGTGATAGCCTGAAGTATAAAAAGGGCATAAACTAACCGTGTTATTCCAGTCAGCATGGTAGACCTCTCCATAGGAACCTACTCACAAGAAAATAAAATTTAAAAAGAATTAGAAAACCTCAATGCATTTAAACTCTTAAGATTTTCACGATGAATAACAGGAGCGCTTGAATATCAAACAAAAAGGGGAGAAAATTTCAAAATCACAGACACACAATGTATGGCTAACAGAGCCAAAAATTTGTTTATAGGGAAAAAAGACCTTTGCTTAACTATAGAAATTCCATATAAAATGAACTTCAATGATCCATATTCCTTACCTATTCCGATCCTTTCACCAGTATCCAAGTCTTCCCAAGGAATTTCACATTTACCTACATCTGCATCATCAAATAGATCAACCCAGCTTGTACCACAATCAACTGATGAACTAAGAATTTCTGGATCCTTTAGTTTGAGATTCTTTCCCATGTATACATCCTGGGTGTACTTTCTGTTATTGCGGAAATCAATCTCAATATCTTGCTCTTTAGCCAAATCCTCTCTGCTATTTTGTAAATCATATCCATTCCTGAGACTATTTCCCTTAAACCCAGCGCTTGCATCCTCAGTCAGTTGCGAACTATTGAACTGATTGGTAGAGGATTCCAAATATGAGCTAGTACCAGCCAGAGAATTCCAGATTTTATTATTATCTCTGCCTGATATATCAAAGCCAACATGTGACTTCAAACCATGAGGATAGACCTTTTCAGGTTTGGAAGAGCTGGCCGAAGATGACGATGATTGATTAAAATCATTAGGTTCAAGATTGGTTTTTGGAAAGAGGCCCTGCATATAACCATACTCTTTTTTCTGAGGAACCTCATTATAAGCAGGTTGATTCTTCCTCATCAATGGTACTGGGGGTCGCCCCACTATTACATTATTTCTCTGTTTCTGAAGCTGATCAACTTTGGTCTCGGTAGGTTTGTTCAGCTGGGATGTTTTGCTCGTCCCTTTTATCTGGAATGGATTAAGATCAGCAAAAAGATTTTTTGGGTCGTATTGACTACTCTGACCGTAAGGCACAATATTGGCATTCATCCTCAGGCCATCACCAACCACACTGCCACCACGACCACCCTTATAGACTGAAGATCCAATGGCAGTATAGGGGAGATGGTCCAACTGCTTAGAGGTCACTCTGTTAGATAATCCGGAAGAACCAACACCAGAATCACCACTTGGACCAGATAATGAAGACAATGATTCCGCACTTCCAGAATTCGACCCCCAATTGAAGGGTTGACTACTATTGATCAGAGTATGTTGACTACAGCCTTTATCATTAAGTGGCTTTGCTCTAGAGCCTAAATCATCAGACAACTGAAGGGTAGGGATACTGCTAATTACCGGAATGTATGGCTTAATAGTTGTATCTTTTGCACTTAAAATGTCAGCAGGTATAAGTGTACCAGGAGCTGCCATTAGATCAACCAAAAACTCCCTGACATATAAAAACAGAAGATTAGACCTGAATAGATGTAAAGATTAAATAAAGAAAAAAGCACAAGCTATAACCTTTCATCCTCCAACTTTATTATATTTACGGCATCATCCTCAACACCGGTGTAATGACTGCCTTTTACCAGTCTACAAGGCAATCTTATGCTATCTGCAAGCACCTACATTAAAAGAACACAATGTGGAAAAATGAAAACCTTAGAGATAGCCCTATTTACAAATACAAGTATACAGAATGATAACTAAAAGAACCAAATCAAATCATCCAGTAGGATAATAAACAATTCAAAGTCTAGGGAAACAGACAATTTATTTCCGGAACTTAAAATTTAAATATTAAAACTTGGAGCATAGCTCTGCTTGGTCTGCAGTCTGCCATACCCTACAAAGGGTTGCAAACCTACAAGAATTCAAGGGCTTATTTCTTCAAAAACTGCTCAGACAAAGTAGTGCTATGTAAGCAAAACCACGAGTGTTTTGAACTCAAATTTAGATACTAGGAATAGCAGGATTAACTATGTTAAAACTAAGTCCGAAGACAGTATCAAAAAGGAACTAACCTTGAAGAGTAAAGCACGATGCTGAGAGAGGCCTATATTTATGGATCCAATAGGCAATACACTTGTGTGAAGAGATGTTCTCAGCTCTGTGCTTCTTTCCATCCACTTGGCCAAAATTATATTAGCATCTTTAACAGGTCCACCCATATGTCCTGTTACAAGTTCAGCAAGCCTTTGAACTAAAAGGTCAACATTGGTAGCAGGGCAATCTAATGCAATACAATGCGCAATTTGCAGCAATTCTTCTAGAGCTGCATCAAATGTTCGATTCACAACTATAACTTCAAAGCCAGAATTCTCAAGATTTGTTTCAAGATCAGCAAGAGATGGCATTTTTCCTTGGATTCCTGAACTGGTGGAGAGACCATATACATCATAAAACCCATCCACCACTCTTTCCTCGTAATCAAGTACACTGTATTCCTGGTGAATCAAAATTCAGAACATTCAATCCAAATCAAATAACTTGAGAAATTGCAAGACATGAAAGGAATAGAAAAGTAAGTCAGTTCAAATCATTTTTATCAGCCAGAATTTTGCAAGAAGCAAAGCTCCATGATAATTTGGTATATCATTTTTATTCTTTTACTTCAATCAACAGTAACTTGCCTTAATCACCACAATTGATACCCTCCAAAATAACCCAAATATAAGCTTATTGACAACAATTCCCGTAGTTCACCACTTTCAATAATAAATCTACAACTATTCAGATAAGATAATAGCAATTCATGATAACTACCATTTTCTAGTAAAAGCACAATGAATTCAACCTTATTACGCTAAAATTCAGTTGAACAACTTGCCCTAATTAAAAATCCAAAAATTAATCACTATAACCAACTAAAACACTAAAAATTCAAGCTCAATTCACTTCAGTCCACAGACATAATTATAACAGACCAAAAGTAAAAACACTTACCCAATACTGCCTGGCCAAAGCCTCACCTGCCGCGTCACCCTTATCCCTCCCTAACCATAAATCCATCCGTTGATGACTCCCTAAGCTCAAAAGTGTCGCCGCTCGGATCTGATCCTTCTCCGGATCCTCCGAATTCGATGCGCTGATCGCTAGGGCTAACTGTACCTGAAACTCTTCCTCAGAAAACATATAATCCGACGCTCGATTCGTAGCTGACTCGGTTGGTGATGGCGTACTCAATCCAATGTTCGAGGATACCGGCAGTATCGTCGATGTCACCGGCGACGATGAAGATGTTGTTGAATGACTCTCTAAAGAAACGCCCGGCATCGTATGTTGATTATCACTGGCGCATGACGGCGACGGAGTCGGTGACGATGACGGCTCATTTGTCGACGTCCGGTTAGATTCGTGATTGCTTCCGATGTGGAACTTCTTAAATATATGCTTCATTTTCCTTGTTTCTCTTCCTCTCCGCTCTTCTTCACTTCCTCTTAGTTTCCCTCACTTTCTCGCATTTATTTTCGTACTTTCTTTTATTTTCATTATAAATAACTACTAAATTTTAGGGGATAGCCATAATACTATAGGATTAGTATTGATTTAACTATAATACTTTAAAAAGATTCAAATACACCAGTAAACTATTAATTTGGTATTAAAATAATCATCTATCGTTAAGAAATTAACGGACTAATGACGTGATAGTTAAATTAAAATGAAATAATTATACATTTAGTCCTTGTTATTCATACATTTTAATAATTTAGTTTTAATTTTATTATAATAAAATAATATAATTATTTAATTAGGTGGTGACATGTGTTACCATCTTATTGGAAGACATTATTTTTATATATTTAAAACCATACATACAATCAGGGACACATGTCACCACCTAATTAAATAATTATATTATTTTATTATAATAAAATTAGGACTAAATTATAAAAATATATGAATAATAAAGACTAAATGTGTAATTATTTTATTTTAATTTAACTATCACGTCATCGGTCCGTTAATTTCTTAACGACAAATGGTTATTTTAATACCAAATTAATAATTTATTGATATATTTAATTATTTTAAAGTATTGTGGTCAGATCGATACTAACTTCATAGTATTATAGTTATCCGTGTAATTTACCCTAAATTTTATCTAATTATTATGACTGAGAAATATACGGCTGGAATTTGAGAATTATCTACGAAACTACCATTTATCATCCCTTCGGATTGACGAAATCCAAGTAAAGTAACTAATGGGGAGGCTTGGACTTGGCCCACGTGAAAATACGATCCACGCCACTCGTGGGATCCTTAAGACTTTGGGAATAACGTCATATTTAGTCCTTAAAATTGATAATACCTTTTATTATTGTACTAATTTTACGATTTAAAACGAATTAATGATAAAGTTATTATTTTTATGGGACAAAATATACTTTTTATTATTGTACTAATTTGGAAGATCTATTGAAAATCCATAATCAAGAGGACACGAATATCTCAAGAAAAAATGAAGATGCAAAATAATGTAAATCTAATTCCTTCCACCCTTGTTTCTTCTAGATGAGACTACTGTCCAACCATCTTCTGCTTCAGCTGCCTGGCTTGGTTTTGGCTCATCTATCGGCATACTGGCCAGATTCGAACTTGTTCGAGAGTTTGGCACATCTGCCATCATAGTTGTTGCATTGTGCGCATCCGTACAATCATCTTCATCCTCGTCATCCTCATCATCCTCCGTAAACTAGGATAAAATATGGACCATATGTAAAACAAGTTAACACAAAGCATACCATTTCAACCCTCATATTCTTCATCTACAACAATAGCTAGGTAATATTTAATTTGTTAGCATGCAAACGGAGTTACTATATTATGAGATGCGATAGTTCACCGCAAAGGGGTTCGGCAGTCTAAACTATAAACCTCTCCGGTGCAGATTATATAATCCATTGAAGAAGTTAATTCACCAAAAAGGGGATCAGCCGTATATAGTATAAACCTTACCATTTCAGATTATAGAGTCCATCGAAGAACATTAATTCACCTACAAGGGGTTCAGCAGTATAAAGTATAAAAGTTTCCATTTACGATTATATGATACATCCTAATGAAGAAAAGCCAAGGCATTTCTAAATCAAGATATGGCATGAAAAAAATCCAAGAATTGGTATCTCACACCCTTGGAAGTTACTAAAACAATACAAAAATTCTTTTCCTATGACTAAGAGGATGAGACTTTCCTAAGATGCAAAATAGATATACGAAGCATCGAAAACAAAAACCCAAGAAAGCAATGATAAACAAATCAAAATTCTATACAGACAGTAGACTATAGTATATCATCTTCAACATGTCAACACAGCTATACTAATCACTGAAAACAAACTCTAGGAAAGTGACCAAATGATCAACAGAAGCAAAAGGGGGTTTGAATAACTAGAAATTACCGGTTTGACATGAGCGACTGGTGGAGGATTCGTAGTCCTCATTTTTTCAATAGATTGATAATTACCTTCCAAACATTCTTCGTGCATAATCATTAACTTCTCTGCCACCTGTAACAAGGTGAAGAAACAGAAAATTTATTGTGAAGCAATAAAAAGCATAAACCCAAACCTTCTAAAAGAATTATAATACTAACCGTCATGTTACATGGACTCAGAATCCAGTGTTGGACACAAGAATTTATCATGGATTAAGAGTCCAAAGTGTATCAAGCATGGCTACTTAGGATAAATAAACAAATAAAAATTGCACGAAGAACAAAAGTAAGAACATATTTGAGTCACTGTGACTCTGAGCTTGGGAGTCCATCCACATGCGTGATGCATCTAACAAGGGTGCACTTAGAGCAACATATGTACAGGTAAGTCATAAGTGATGAATACTAAACAGAACACTTCAAAATGTTGTAATTCAAAACTGTCATTTGTGATAATTCAGCTGGTAAATTCATCTCCAAAAGAATAAAAAGAGAATTCATACTTACATTTAAACAAAATATTATAGAAGCTCACAAATGAGCTATAGTGCAGGCCAGGGACGGAGCCATGTTCACAGTGGAGCCCCTCCCAATTTTTTTTAGTATTAATTTAAATAGCACCACTCCCAAAATTTTTTAATATTAATTTAAATAATAGCAAAATAAGATTTTTGTCCGTATCAATTTTAGATCTAAAGACTTAATAAACCTTTGTCCCTCTGTCTCCGGTGCCAGCAACATATGAAGAACAAATTACAAAATTCTATTAAAATAATGATTTAAGGCACAATTTCGATGGTTTTACAATATTTATTACAATTATACGAAAATAAATATTGAAATGACGTAAATTATCCTGAATTGGAACCAAGAGCAAACTCAAGGATAGAAAATACCTCCTCAATGCTGCCATCTTCAACTAACGTATTAAGACTAAGTAAGCCTTCCTCTAAAATATTCTCCAGATCGTCTATATAAAGCGGCTCCGCTGAGATTAAAATATATATTTTAAAAAACGGATCCGCAATAAAGTCATATTTAATTATTGAAATTCAGAGAAAAGTGAAAGAAAATGATCAATTTTAAGATATAAATAAAAAACTACCTTTGGATTCAGTGAAGAAGGATAACACGTCGGAGCAGATCATGTTGGCTTTGACGTGAGAGTCTCGGCCGCCCCACTCGTTTTCGACGGCGGCGGTGAGCGCTGACCACCGAGAGAGGATTAAGCCTATTCCTTCTTGGAATACGGGAGTAGATTCCGCCGTTAGCCTTCTTGTTTCCATTGGTTTTATCCTCCTTTCTCCGTCTCCGTTTGCCTTCGAGGTTTCGTGGCTTTGTACGTTAAAACTAAAACCCTACGATTTGAGAGGAGGAAATGTGTTTGGATTTGGTAACGAAACTATGCGGGTCGGGTTTGAAGTTAATGGGCCGAGATTGGGTTTTAAAGGATCCTATTCGGTTTAAAGGCCTTAGTCTACCGTCAACTCAAATCAAAAGCGAATTTATCTCATAATGAACGCTCTTTAAATTTTGTGCACTCGAAAATTAGAATAGATTTTTATTGTACTATTCTTATCTCAACTTAAAACAATATTAAGAAAAAATTATAAAACTAAAGAATGTTTTAAAGCAAGTGATATTTATTTATTATTTTGGATAAATGATTAGTTTTCATTCCATCCAAAGAACCATCAAAGTAACAAAATACAAACGTCAAAACTTATAAAAAATAAGAACATTAAGATAAATTTCAGGAATCAATGAGAGAAGAAGAAGAAGAGTGAACGAGTTTTTTACAGTCTCGCAATCACATCCCAACATCAGACTTGATTTGCATCATAATAACCTAAGCACTTCTTGCATCTTTACCATGCAATCTCTTGTTTCTTTCTTGCCAAACATAATGCAAAAAGGCTCCCCAAGCTATACGAATAACAACTGCCCTCAAAGATTTACCTTTACTATATTTTTGCATCCAATCGATTAACATTTTCCATCCACCCGCTATAGGCCTAATATCACAAGCATGCAGGATTAATTGCCAAACATCATGTGCAAACCGACAATCATAATAAAGATGATCTCTTGTAAACGTTTATTCTTTTAAAATCATTATTTAGGGATACACAATGAGTAAAAATTCTCACTATTTATAGACTAAATAATGAGTATAAAATCATTATTTTTAAATTATTTTTCATGAGAAAAGGTATTTCTTTTGAATAGCAATAACGATGAGACAAAATATGTTGTTAATTTGTTTAGGGCATTTCTAACGTTAATTATTATATAGAAAATCTTGAATATTTGAGTTAGAGGACAAATTTAAAGTTTAAATTTCAGAACAGGAGAAAATATAATATTTTTCGAGGCAGGATCGGGACGGCGAAAATTCTACGATGTAACGACATTTACTCACTAGGCAAGAATTATCCCCTGAGAACAAAACTGTGCCTTGTCCTATAATCTGCTATAACATCATACTAATGATCACATTAATATAAAAAAGATAGCATGCAACAATGTCAGCTTTTATATATAAAAAAAAAGTTATTCTCAATTGTCTGTGATAAGCTTTTCTAATGTCAGTTCCTTGGCAATGAGTTTGAGCAAAACTTGTACCAACTCTCTCACTCTAGCTTCCCTGTCATCCAAATAGATTAGTGTTTGGTGTTAGTAAGAACATTTTAAATAAATAAAAATCTTCGAAATAATTAAATATATCAATACCGTGTCACACACTTGTACTTGAGTTCGAGTAACATGGTTAAAGTTGTGGCAAATTGTCAAAATTTTGTACCTGGATACGACTAGTTCACAGAGGGAGGGAAAAAGAAGCAGCAGATGTGATCGTTTTCTGGGGTTCCCCTCTGCTATGCCAGTTTTCAGATGCGGGAATAGAGGAAGGATAGAAGCAGTGTGTGCATGAATCACCAGGTGTTCCAGTTCATGAAGAACAAAACTTACTTCAGTGAGCCTTGCTGTTGGTAGCGGACGTTCACCTGTGGTTCAGTCCGATTATGGTTCATATTTGATAGCAGCAAGTGAAACCAAAGTAAAACAAGTTAGAGTTTGATACTTTGTCTTCAAAGGGAACCAGGCTCACCTAGATCATTTTCGTCGACTAAAAATTTATTCAAGATGTATTCACATCTTGTCATTAGTAGCATGATTGCAATTTTGCTGACCTCAGATCTCGTTAAACTCCAGTTATCTGTTTCCGATTCATCGTTGAAGCTACAAGAATAATGGCAAAAGGTCTAGATAATTGAATAAAAACAGAGATTATGGTTTGCCTACAGATCATTAAAGGATGGTCTTAACGTGCAACATGAAAAGTCCATTAATTCAACATGTAAGGGATGCTCACAGGGAGAATAGAAACATGATGAGCTCTAGCTCATGAAACTAGTTGAAATATTTAACTACGTGTTTGGAACTAAATTTTAAATTTGATTACCTGCTCAGGGAAAATAATGCCTGTAAGCATTTCAAGGAAAACCGACTACAATGCAACGGCATAAGTTCAACACTCTCAACAGGCAAAGAGCATGTACGTGAGGCACAGCGATCTAATGTGGAAACAAGGCGCTGGAGAATCTGTGTATAAACAGAAGAATTAGGGAAGTGATGAAAATGAACCATGCTTACTTTGTCTATATACTCAATTTTTTCTTTTCTTCTTTTTCATGCATTTGGAGAATCCTCAAAGGGTGACATCCCATGTCTATATATGTATCGAACACGGGTACCTAAAGAAAATAAAGAGTTAGAGAAATATAGAATTGCTTACCTCAATAGGGGCATCAATTGGAGACTTAAGAATCTCCTCACTCAGAATGTTCACTATGGTCATCTCCAGAGATTCATCATCCTTGAGTGAGACAGTTGAAAGGGAATTGGAAGGAAGAGCACGGCCACAATAACCCACAAGGAATATTTCATAGACATCTGCAATCTCATTCCACAAGCGGAATCTTGCAGACTTACTAATTTTTGAATCCAGTCCACACTCCAAAGTTAATTTGCTGACACCATCAACAAGGATCCGGTTGAAGCCTTGAACAGCTAATCTCCAAAGTGAACCGTCTGGGTCGTCTCTCCTTCTTGTCATTGACCTAACAAAATGAATCTTTTTTATTGTATAAACCAAAAATAATTACTTCCGACTCCATAACAAATAAAAGAAACATATACAATTATCCAACATTATATTCTATCAGGGAAAATGATGCAAGATTGATTACTTCGCTTTCAAACTTGAAAAAAAGGAAAAGAAACGAGAGTAAAACAGAATATAAAAATTGTCACAGCAGCAACCATTTTAGATAGGTAACTGAAAAGTATGGCTGTGGTAGAACATATCATATTCAGCTAACAGAGTATCATATACCTCCCAAGTCTTTGGATAACTTCGGGAAGAATGATATACTTTTTGGCAGCAGGAGCTTTTAACATTAGATCTACCAGAACAGGGATAAGCTTTTCTGCAAATAAATAATCGGGGCTATTAACTGTTGCAGCTGGAGCGGAACCAGAGGTTGGGAATGGAAGTTCGGCCTTTTGGACAGTGGCAGAAAAAGTACCATTGGTTGCTTCATACTTCAATTTTACACGAACATCTGTGAAATAATACATAGATTCCTTAACAAAGTCAACTGCAGTGATTCAATTAAGTCTCTTTATACCTGGAATATGGTTACCAGAGCCGGCTTGTCCTGACTCGTCTTCCTCATTCTGTGAAGAAGAATCTGCGCCTGGAAGATATTGTAAGAGTTTTCGCTGAAGAATGAGCCACATTGAAGAAAGGTGTTCAGCCGGACATAACATTGACAATACTTCCAGCACAGTACGCAGAACATCTGGACCGTATCCCTGCGAAATTGCAGCATAATTCCATTCAAACAAAAGCTCAACCCAATACATGAGTAGGTTTAGAACAACTTTTGCTTGTCTAATAATAATGATGGACATAGATCTTAGGCGATGAAGGAAAAAGAAGATTCAGCTGGTCTTACACACAGTTAGTACACATTATTTTGCTGATCTTTCTTACATCTAGCAGTTGATTTTGACTAGGGAAAAACTCATGACTTTTTTTGACAATCAAAAGAGATACAGAACAATACAATAAGTCTTGTCCATAAAGACCAAAAAATGAATGTTACATTTTTATATACTAGGTTTAGTTCAAATTTAAATCTGAAAATTTCACTGGTTAAGAAAAAAAAAAAAACTGAAAATAGAGAATAAAACCACCAATATATCTTACCTGTATAATATCCATAGAAATGTGTATGAGAGAGAGAGAAATTTGAAAATAGAAACTTACAAACTCAGCTTCACAGTTATCACAACTTGTCAGTGTCTGCTTCATAGCCAAAACAATGATTACAAGCAACCGTGTGTACATCTCCTCATCAAACATCAGTTGTGCTTGCACATACAGTTCTCCTATCAAGTTTGAAGAAATTCAGAAACAAGGTGACAAGAATTGTACAATTCACATGAATAATGTATTCATGCATTTTTATTTCCTTTCGTAAATAAATTTGAAAGAGAAAAATATATGATAATGCATTACCAAGACCATGCAAAACCTCCTTGTGAATTGTACTACCCATGTCGGTTGGTGTTTTTTGAAGAACAACTTCATACACATCAAGTACTGAAACCAGGTAAGCCATCGGCAAGTTCCCCTGACAAAAGAAAAACAGTTTATGGTATAACTGAGTGCTGTAACAGCATTTTAAAGAGATTAAATGGAATTTTCTATCTCCATAGAGGAAACTATATCAATCTACTATAGATAACAAAAATCTTAAGAAAGCTCACCTTGCTGCTATGACTGAGCACAGTTGTCTGCAAACAATTTATTGCTGCAAGAGAAACCTCCTTGCTACCGTTGAAAATGCTGTTTTTTACAAAGACAATCAAAGATTCCCACCCTGCACAAATAAGTTACATTTCTTGGAAATCTTAGCAAATAAAAAATAAAAATTGGAACCGGAAAGAATCTTAAATAGAAGATGCATCAAAGGAATCCAGTTGTGGCCATACCTGACCAGAAATTATTTAAGGTTCTAAGGAAAGGGAAGAACGATCGTAACAAACGTGCTATTCCACCAAGAACTAGTACAAGTGTCTCATCCCATTGTTTCTGAGCTGTGTTTCGACTACATTGTTTTGAAGGATTAGCATGTCCGTATAGCAAGAGAAAAAACGTCCAGATTAAAGTGAAAGAAACTAAAATAAGTACATACAGTTGATATTACCTGTGATGAATAAGCATGTGAACTGCTTTTCCGCCTTGAGTTCCAAGTTCTTTCCCTGGCCATTCATCCTTTGACGAAGTTGCTGCCTGGAAGAAAAAGCCTTGAAGCTCAATACCACAGTAAAGTAAAAAGTCTTAATGTCCTTGACAGCTGATAATCCTACCATATGGGAAGCACGATCTAATGTTGGAAAAACATAATTCCAGAGACAGTCCTCCCACATGCTTTTTGATAGTTTTTGCCCATGACCTCCAAGAATTTGAAATAATGTTCTGATAGCTGAATTCCTAACCTGTAACGTGTTAAATTCGGCTGTAAGAAAAGGATTTGAATATCCCATGGCAATCAAAATGCTGTTTAATTCTATATACCCTACAGCACGAGGACTAAGAAAGGTTGAACTCGAAGATAGAAAGTAGCAAGAAGTTCAACTACAGCAGGATTAAAAATGTGTAAGAGTTAGCCTCTTATCCAACCACCAAAGTTAACTAGCCTCGCTACAGCCTGTCAGATGAATTAATTAAACATCAAAATTTAGCATAAGAAGCTAGTCAACCCTTGTGCCAGATACAAGTCTTAGGAAAACATAATTTTTATAAGAAACTAGGTACATTAAAAAACTAGCAGCCTTAAAGCACAGATCCTACTTATAAAATGAAAAACATTAGCATTTTTATGCCAGTTGTATTGCTCTTTAAATAAAAGGACACAGGGTACCAAAAGGGACCATCAAGTGCATCTCCAAGAGCATCATAAAAGACATTATATTTACCATAGGAAAGAATGATCTAATCTCAATATTTTCATTCATCTGCTCTTGGCTCCTAGGATTTTTGAAAATTTAAGTGCCTAGCAGTAATTCATCCGTAGAATGGGAATCTCGTAATGTCAAGGAAAAATAGACATCACCAAAACATGGGAGTATAGCAGTAATTGATCTGTAAAATGGGAACTTCAGAAATGAAAGGAAAAATAGGCTTCACCGTAACATGAAAGCTATCTTACCTCTGGCCTTTCATCAGCTCCAAGGTTTTGAAGCGATAAGAAAACATTGAATACCAATTTATCTCGGTCCACTACATTGATTGATGGAGAATGATTGTTCACATCATTATATATATTGTATGCCTGCTCTTCCCTCTTTTCAACATCAATTTTATTTGAAACAGAATTAACCTCCACAATCCCTGTAGTACTCTACCAGTGTGTAAATCAATACTACTCAGAAGAATATGCACTTCTAACTGCTGATTATGATAGACAAACAATGGCATTCTACCTTTTTCCTTCTCTTCTACAGGCCTAAGTGGAAATCCCTTCACAATAAAATCTGTTGTAGTCCATAAAAGCCCTATTGCAGTCAAGCTTATGTTCAACTCGGTCTTTTGAGCACCATATGCCCCGGTAACATCAATACATCTGCAGTTTTCAAATGAATATTAATTACACAAAGCTATAAATGGTAGTATTAATACATATCTAAATTCACTGACCAAAATAAGCTCCAATTATTGTAAAGAAGAGCAAAAAAAAATTTATAAATTTTGCCCATCCAGATCTTACACATTGAGATAATCAGGAGGTATAGTTGAAAGTCCATCATTCATAATCACACGCACGCTCTACATGGAAGAAGACAAGTTAGGTTGAACATACTCTATACAACCAATCACAATTTCATATACATCTGCTTGCATAACCAAGACTTTTAAAAAGTTGAATATGAATTTTCCCAACATATCTCAGCTAAAGAAAAACTAACCTGGAAGCCCAGAGTGACAAGATCCTTTTCAGATGCATATGCAACTAACCTAAACAACGAGAAAAGAAAAGGAGGGGGTTGACAACATATAAAACAGAAGAAAAAAAATGAAAAATTAGGTGGGAAGTAGACAACAAAGAAAAAGGCAAACCTCAATAATTCAAATATATTTGGCCAACTGTACCGCAATTTTTCTCCACACCTCTGGGGGATAAGTTTGTATTAAAAACACAATGAGCATAGTTGACTTGTAAGTTGTAACTAACTTAAATTTGAATTTCCTAACAATAGCGTATTACCTCCAAGACATGCAGTAGAATTTTCAATGATCCAGAACGGACATCAAGGCTTTCAGAAGAAGAATATAGGACCCTCAGAGGAGAAATGACAGCAGACTCGAGCGATCTTAATTCTGTTCCCTCACTTCCTACCTAGAAAGGGAGAGAATACCAAATAAGAGCAAATAAATATATACTCAGCCTCATAGTGTATCCAGCAATAAAAGGACAGAAGTTCTCACATCCTGAGAATTTCCATCAGATTTGGACACTACACGATCTTTAAATTGTTCAGAACCTAAAACAGAACATATTGATTGATCCAATGCATCAAGTGCCATGTTTCTCAAATGCTGATTAGAATTGTCAGCAAGCTGCAGCATATTCTTCTGGTGTCATGAAAAGTATAAATGTTGCTAACATAACTCATTATATTAAAAGTACCAATTGCAATTACCTCAAGAAAGTGGCCAACAACTTGATCCCACAATGATTCAACTCCTGAACCAGGAAAAAGGAAAATTTTAAACACTCGAAATTTAGGGTAAAGTACACAAACGGTCACTAAATTATCTCCAAAATTACAAAATAGTCATTAAACTTTCAAAAGTTACATAATGGGCGTTAAACTTTTGTTTTTGTTACAAAATGGTCACTGAGCTGTTAACTATCGTTAAGTGTGTGACAGTTATGGAAATTTGAATAATAGAACATTTAATCCTCCATATTGATATATTCAATCAATTCATTCCTAATTTAACCCTCATTATTGATGTCTAAATTGATTGAATGTGTAAATATGGGGGATTAATATATTATTATACATTTCATAACTGCCACGTCTCCCAGTTAATGGCTCAGTGACCATTTTGTAATAAAAACTAAAGTTTATTGTCATTATGTAACTTTTGAAAGTTCGGTATTTTTAGGGATAGTTTAGTGACCATTTTTGTACTTTACCCAAAATTTAAAACTGACAGCAACCCAGAATCTCTTCTTATTAGAAAACGTTTTGCCAGTTTTCTCCATTCATTTGAAGATTGTGCATTTTGATATTATAGGCTTTATAGCATGAAAGTATATATATTGCCTTTCTGTTTGTAATCATGAAACTTCAAGAAACATCGGCAAAAGCATATTACTTACGATGAATATTGTTGACAAGGATTGATATCATTCTTTCAACTGAAAAACTGATGTTCCCAATTTTCTGACTTATTGTTGGCCCAAAACCACTTGAAGCATCAATCATACATTGATGTGACAATTGGCACAGTGCAGAAAGAAGTGACTTAACAGCAGTTACGTGCATAAGTGCCGAGCTCTCAAACAGCTACGCAAAAAGAAAAGAAAAAGGGACAAGTTAGACTATGCACCTTATTTAAAAGGTAGATGGGGATTTAGGCAACTCAAATGTGAAAAATGAAGAAAAATAATTAGGTAGGTTCTTTCCAAATATTCTAGAAGATCATCCACTTTACAATCTTCATAAGTAGTCCCGTTGCCTTCATAAAATTAAGAGCATGGACAAAAGGACTGTCAAAGTGAATTTTGGATTCCTTTATTAAGTGTGTCCCAATTCTTAATCAGTTATATCTCACTACCAAAATAAAAAAAAAAAATAAAAAAAAAAAACTTAACTTGCTGTCAATACCTGGGAATTTAAAGAAGAGAGAATACTGAAATCACTGTATTGACCGGAAGATGCTTTTGTTAGTCTTGGTACAAATGTGGAGACTTCCTGCACAGGTATAATGAATTATCAGGTTCTGTTTGAAGGAAAAAGTGAAATATAGCAATTAGCAACTATTGGCTATTCCAGAATAATGCACTTGAAACTTAAAACTTGAAAGGTGAAACTACCAAGTTTATTTCATTGAATTACATTACAATGGAGATAGGAAGTAACTGAAGAAAGTACAAACATAGTCATCATGAAATTACACATGCAAATGTATCCCAAAGTTACCTGTGTTGTGGCATGTGGAGAATGAATTGCTCTATCTAGAGCAGACAAAGTTTCCAAGACCTACATTTTTTTGTCATAAACAATCAGAAATTAGAACTCCCTTGAATTCAGAAAGATAAAAGAAAAACAGATCAACATACCAAAACCCACGATGGGCCCAACACATTATGTAGTCGATGAGCAATATTGAAGAGAGTCCTCAAAGCCTGGTTGTGAGAGCAAGTAGATGATTAAAAGGAGCATCTGATAAACTGTTACATAATAAGAAATTAGGGGAAATTAATAATAGAATATACCCACTCTAAAAACTACTCATAATACCTGTACATTCTTCGGCGTAAGGACAATGCTATCTCTTTGATCAGAAATTAAGTCAGAACGTTTTGATCCAGGAGATTGTACACTGCTAAAATCTCAAATTTAAGCATTGTTAGAAAGATAGTAAAACCTTTAAAAGGATAAACTGAAAAGATATTTATAACAAATTAAGCATGCTAAAAGATTGCCTAAAATGTACCCAATTCCAAATAAGGTGCTTTAGATTGTATGCACCACTAGTCTAGTACCAATAATATTTTGCAAGCAACCCAAATGACGATCATTTTATGCACAAAATGTAAAAGCATCAAAATCAAACATTCAAGATCGTGGCCTTTGAAATTAATATCATGGTCTTTACAAAAGATCAGCATCATCAAAGTAGGCATTTGAGGGCTTCAGAACGACTGGTTATATGTTTGGGGGTGTCACAAGTGATTTTACATGTTGCTTCTCTTTTTCGAGGAATCAATGGATAATATTATCTTCTAGCAAAGCATTGTTCATATCTTTTACAGTTCAAGATATCTAGTTTTGTGCATTTCATGCTTGATCAAGTGCCTCTGGCCCTCACAATCCTGTACTTTTATGTATGATTCAAACAATTTCTAAAGGCATTGCATTATTTGCAAGACTATTAGCTTAATCTACCAGAAGCAGATGTTTCTAAGACGGTGATCGGGCCTGTTATATCTCATTGCTTTACAACCAATCACCTTCATAACCGTGGCTTAGATTTCAGGAGACAAAGTCATTCTCAAAGCAAAAATGAGAAGAAATATATTTCCCTAATTTCCTTTTTCTCTGTGTTGTTAATATTCAGTACTTATCATTGTAACTTGTAGGTAAAGCCATGGAAATGTGTTAAAAGAATAGGATGAAAATGGAAAATAACATTATTTTGTCAGAAACTGATGATGAACAACTTAAAGGGGGGAATATGGGGTAGAACCATTAGAAGTGGGGGGTTGACGCAGGAGCTTTAGTTATTTTATATCACATTTTTACTTCAATAATATTTATTGATTATAAGACATTATGAACGGCTAAGATTCTTAGGGTTTAAATATAGGGGTAGGGTTATAACTTTATGGATTTATATCCAATACACTAGTGGCGGAAACTACTAAACTCTAAATAGTGGGGTTTAGGGACTTAGTTTAGGGCGTAAGGTTTAGGGGTTTAGAATTTAGGTATAATAGCTAATTTAGAGGTTAATGTTTAGGGATTAGAGGTTATGATTTAGGTTTTAGGGTAATATGTTGAGGATTTAGGTTTTAACCTATAAACCCTAAATAAGAACACTAAACTCAAAATTTTATTCAAAATCACTAAATTCTAAACTACTAAACTAAACCCCTAAACCCTATACCAAAACCGAGTCTCTAAACCCTAAAATTAAGGCACTTGTTGACCTATCATAAATAGTTTCCACTGTCAATGTATCAAATAATTATCCTAACTTTATTAGTGACCCTAATATAAATAGGGTTATATTTTAATACACAGGCTACAACCTACAACCTTAACCCCTAATTCACAACCTAAATATCTAAACCCTAAAATTAAAAAGCTTGTGTAAATTTAGCTTGTGAATCAAAGTATTTTCCATATACATAAACTGTAAAATATTTACAGCCACAACTTTTTTATTATAATCTTTGAGCTAATAAAGAAAAGCTAGAGCTATTTTATAACCCTAAGTTTTTTTTAATTCCTTATTCTTTCTTACTCGTTTGTTCAGCCTTAATTCTATTGATTCACTGTTTTGAGGAGATTTGTGGGAGAAAGGAGTCTATCAAAACAAACATAATAGTGGCTTTTATGGCCATACCTTCTTCTCTCCAATTCAATTGGAAAATTGACGGTAAATTTGCAAAGGGATGCTAGGAAAGAATTTAAAGGTTCTACTGCATGAAGAACTCCACATGCCTGCAGAAGCACCAAAAAACAATTATCTTTTATCAGAGTCTAACACATTAATATTGTCCGTTACAAAATCCAGGCCACTACTGAAAACAAGAAATAGCAGTAGGCTGTGGCCAGGAGTAGAAAACTACAAGTTGCTTTTGAAAGAAATAAAAACACAAATTAGCCGATAAGTAGGGTTTAAGGCCAACAGTAAAAAATAGCAGCCACAATTTAAAGACTCATCCTGTGAAAAATATGGATACCTGAGTAAATGCCTGATACCCCTTCAATATTTCCAACACAAGAGCCTCTCCTTGAGACCTTCAAATTCCATTAGAATTAGAAGAGATATATACTTTGGTTTTCCTCAAGAGTACAGAGAGAAAGGTGGATTCGTTGGAAGAAAATCACCAACCTTGCTAAAATAAGGGACAGAGCATCAAGAATGGTCAACCACAATGAATCAACCATCGAAATGCAGAGAAGTACAGTTTTTCCAGTTCGCTTTGTTGAAGGGACATAATCACATCTAGGGGATTCAAGCTGCTTGTACCAAGAGTATAAAGTTAGGTGAAAATGAAAAACATGCAACATTATTTAGAAACATAATTTATTTTCGTACTTACCTCCCCCGCATCTACTGCTTCATCAATAAGTGAAGCTACAGTAAAGGCAACACCCAACAAACCTTCAATCGCCAAAGAAATAGCATGTGCCTCACTAGCAACCAGGACTGCTGCATTTGAAGCATCATTGTCGAGACTCCACTCAACTCCTGCCACTCATAAACCAAAATATGCAATGAGCATCATTAACAGCAATTAAAATTAATGGATCAAGAAACCATGAAATGGTTACAAGTTAGTATACCAAATCCTTATTGAGAGAAGGAAAACATCAAATATAG
Source organism: Abelmoschus esculentus (assembly GCA_035048815.1). Taxonomy (NCBI): domain Eukaryota; kingdom Viridiplantae; phylum Streptophyta; class Magnoliopsida; order Malvales; family Malvaceae; genus Abelmoschus; species Abelmoschus esculentus. The sequence goes on along the minus strand of JAUCBN010000017.1, from coordinate 18,139,614 downwards.
TAATCCACGAAAGTCTAGGTAACAGATGGATATATCTCATGTCTAAAAATTCTCTTTCTTAATATATTATGCAGTATGATCCAAGTGTGATGAAACCCTTATGACCTTGTATATTGGCATTCTATTTCAAAGAATTGACTACCAATGGAACCTTAATGTTAGATTTTTCAACAGAGTGCATTCTTCTTCCTTCTATAGAGATATTTCTCCCCAGATAATTGACCTGTAACAATTAAGAAAACCTGAGGGCAGCACTAGAGGTGGCAATGGGGTCAATAGGATCAGACTCGGGTTAGGCTGTCTCGGTTTGAGTCATTGGTCTGGACTGCATTCAATTTAGGTTCAATTCTGGTCAGATCAGACCTGGTTCGAATTTAGTTTGAGTCTATGGTAAGTCGTGTCATATCGCATCGGATATTGGGTCGAGTCAATATCATATCGGTCCATTTTCAGGTTGAGTTAATATTGGATCATTCAGTTTTCGTTTCGGCTCAACCTTTGGATCTCTGGATCAATTCGGGTTGAGTTCGGTATAAGCCCTATTGATATATAGAATTAATAATAATATACTTCTTAAAAATATATTTATATATAGGATCAGATATGAAGATGGTCTTTTAAAGTAGGAAAGATGATATCGAACCATTAAACTATCACCAAAATGGTGGTTAGCTAGTAGTATAATACAAAAGAAGAATAAAACATACATCATTTTATATTTATCATATTATTAAAATTAAATAATAATAATAATAATAAATTGTTTGTTCACTTCGACTCAATTATTAGGTCGTGTCATTGTTTTGTTCGGATTGTATTTGGGTAAATTAAACTCGGGTTACTTTCAGGTTCTTGCCAATTTGGATTTGGGTCCATATTGGTCGAGCTAAATTCAGGTTGATTTTGGTTCAGTTCAGTTTGTTTCAAGTTTCAAATAAAGTTTTGCCAAGTCTAGCTAGCACCACCGAGGCAATAACAATCCATCCTTGTTTATGCGGATTAAAACATAAAAGCTACTAATTACATTTGTAATCACTGTTACTCTCCATTGGTTGTTCTATTGAATCTCCTTCCTACTTCCAGACATTATTACAGACACATTTCATACATTCAACAATTTCATTTCCAAATAATTTCAGATGTGGAGAACAAACCACACCATAGTTGGAAAAAAGTGTCATTGGCTTTGTATTTAATTCCAAAGTTATTTGACCAAATGAAAGAAGAATATATATCTAAAAAAAAACTGGGTTCACAATATGTAACAAAATTATGAAACTAAAACATCTTCAGTTTTCCATTTAATTCATGGATGTTAAACAGAAACGATGATACCAAAAGACATTGCACAAGGATGAACTACAAATCCAACAATTGAAACAAGTAAGAAAGTGTTACCATTAGCTTTGCTACTGAACATCCCTGCAACTGCTGCCAGACTCTCTTCACTTGTCTCTAGAAACTAAAATACAGAAAATTATGTTAGCCAAGGGCTTAAAACGTGCTTAAGGGATCATCTCTACTAGAATTGATCTCCCCAAATTGAAGATTTCTAAACATAAAAACTCATAATGAACAAGATATTAATCTGGTTATTGAAGTCAAAAGATAAACAAAGTTGATATGTAACAGCAGAGCCAAAATAAAATAGAGAACAATACTCAAGATAAAAAATGTTAGAGTACTGAAATGACGAAAAATGTTGAACTCAATGCGCAAATGTACTCAACCTCATAAGACAAAAACAATGAAGCAAAGAGAAACAACACAATTTCAAATAAAAACACCTGACCACAATCACATTCCTCGTGAACAACAATCATAAGAACTGGCATGATTGAAAGGTGATGAAAATTTCACCTGTGAACTTGAAACAACTCGAGCAAGAGCTTTAATCATACCATCCACAATGTTTGTGTTCTTTGGATTCCTACAAGGTGGAGTTGTGAGATAATTCTACAGAAGTATACAATTCCGGAAATAGACCAACTGGGGAAGAAAGGGGAACAGAGAAGAGATGAAGGATAATCAACTTTGTTTGAAGAAATAACACTGATATTTGAATTTACTCAAACCAACATAAGCACTGACATCAGAACGTTGTGTCAAATTGGATATTAAGAATGTTAAAATTTGAATTCACATCAAATCATGGCTAATGAAGCAGTAACACATTGAAGCGTCAAGACAGGGATTGGGAAAAGGGGGTACTTCAATAATTTGGACCTACCTTCAAAAAATATATGGGTAACATCCTGAGGATTAATATTGGGAAATATGCACTAGATCAGCATTGACAAAACTAACATCCAATAAGAGTAAATTATGTTCAAAGCACAAAACCTCAAATATAAAATAAATAAAGGGGAAATAACAAAAAACACTTATGCAGACAGGCATAGATCATAGGTGAATCTTAGTCACCATACATATCGAAGTTCTGGAAAAGGTTGCGCAATGTACGTGCTTCCACACAAAAGCCCTGATAAATCCCATAACTAAGTTTAGAGAAATTTTAAATATTAATCAAATTGTAGATAAAAATAAAAGGAAAATATTGCACATCTATAGTGTTGAGATTACCCTTAAGATCTCAAGAACAAGAATACGATGCCATAATGGCAGATCAAGAAAAGTTAACTTGATCAGCATGTTAAGGAACACCTGCATATCATAAAAACCCATGGAATTACTAGTAGAAATAAAAAGAGTTTAAGGGGTCATGTGAGTTTAGCATTTATAGAAGGTACTAAGACAAAATTAAGATACTTTCCCCACCACTTGCTAAATTGTTGGCAGTTTGGCCTCAACTTTCTTTCCTACATTGAAATCTCATTTCAAGAAAATAAAATATAAAACCCCATAAATAAAGCATACCTCACATTCGGTAATAAGGGATGAACTGTAAAGCCTTATAATGTGGCCAACGGATCTCAAGACCAAACGACGAAAATATGGCTCTCCCATTTCTCCTTCAAGCTGAATGGACATTTAACACATAAAACTGAAGAATGCTCAAATAAACTCAAGAAAGCATTTCAGAGGAGAGAAGCTCTATAAGGCAGGCATAGATTTATCGGAAGAGACTAGAGATATTACCTCATAGTTGGTACGCAGTGAAGTCATTAAAAGTGAACATATCGGATGCTGCAAGACCTGTTCAATTGCAATGCAAACTTTGCAACCATAAATATCTTACTAGCATGCTTAGACAAAATACTAGACAACATTTTGAGTCAGGTGATTCCATAATCACCTGCTCGTAAGAAACCAAAATCTTGAACATAGCCGCATAATTGGACAGAATAAACCTGCAAAACACAAGCATCAAGAACAGATATGAGACTTGAAGTTAGAAGACCGAAACAAGTAGAGACAGAAACAGATATCTCACTCAAGTATATCAAGTGCGAATGTCCGTTGAATAGAGTTCACGCGTAACCAACATGCCTGCAAGAAAGAACCAATATAAACCTTGTTCTAGCCTTGTCAATATTACCATGAAAAGCAGTTCAAGGAATAGCTAACATGGTGAAACATTCCTGAAACGCATTAGTTAAGGATTCTTGATATAAAATCAAAATATAACATTTTAAAATTAGCACATACAGATCCACCTGCAGCAAGAGCTGTCAGGTCTTCAAGCAAACGAAGCCCTAGCTTCCCAGCACTAGTTGTGGTCTCCCTAGTCAATGATGGCTTTCCAAAAGCAAAGTTGTGTTCCAACCTGTTAATGCTTTGAAGTTAGTTAAGAAGTTGAAGTTAACAAGAGAAAAACAATATCCAGTTACACAAGCATATACAATATCTACATACATATGGCAGAATATACAATGTGGTTTGTAGTCAAGCATGAAATCCACAAAAACAACATACTCTGAATTATTCATAGTGCGACTATTATCATCGGTAACTGAACTTGTTTGAGATATATAACTTCCAGAACCAAACTTTTCTGAGGGAAGAGACTCGACAAGGACAACATGGTCAAAAACCAAAGCTACCACCTGTCTGAAGGTAGCAGCAGCAGTACTGAAAAAAAAATCAATGAAAAGTATAAGCTTAATCAGAAAATATGGAAATATCACCACAAAATACGAAGGTTATAAGGGGAAGGTTTCTCATAATACTCTTTACATACAGGACAACTTACTTCCGAACACTGTCAGAAGAACGGTTGTTTTCAAGAAGCCGAAGACAGATTCCAAGAGCTTGAGCCATATTCTCCTGAATGCACTAGCAGACAAAGAAGGATAAGGAAAGTGGGATTATTAATTAGTACATTTATTTCAAATCCTTGAAGCATTTAATGATTCCAATGGGAAATCACCATGTAGATGCTTAACCATTTATTTTCTCCATTTATATTTGTTTTGGTTGCTACTCAAGCTACCCAATAGACATTGACCCAAAGTATACTTAATATATTCCCATCACCACCAAACCTAAAAACTATACACATATATTGATGCATGATCTAATAATTCAATACAATATGCATCAAAGTAGTTGCAAACTACTCCAAAGCGTGCTTATTCTTGTTTACCTCACTTTGAGGATGCAACTGTGACTGAAATATTATCAATATAGTCTGTAAAGTCTTTAATTGAACACTCTCATCTGACATTTCAGCATGCTGCAAAGAGAAACATAAGGGAAAAAAAGAACATTTATCACAAAGAAATTTATGTTGAAGATGAACATATTGTGCATGTCAAATACAGTCACCAACTTACATCTCTTAAAGTGGGAAGTATCTCATTGAGAACTGAAGGGGCAACTGCATCATGAGATATGAGCTTATGCAGGCATGAAAGTCCAATAACACTAAGCTTGACAGTTTTAACCTCACACGCCATTAAAAAAATCCGTACTATGTCCTCGTTTTGTGAAATCTCAATGGGGCTCGACAATGTACGAAGCTGAAAAAAGGCATAAGTTTCAAACTCGGCTGCAGGAAACTAAAGTCGAACAAAAAATGTAACAAAACAGCATCTCCTCAAGTCCCATTGCTTCCACGGCATTTGCATAGGATTTAAAGCCTTCCATAGACTTCAAGAGTTTTGGAGTGATATCGACCAAAATTAAAGCAATACTAATAACTAATACATTATCTCAAAAGAAAAAGCCTCCTTCAATTTCCAAAACTTATGTTGCACTTCTACGGCAAGTTCGCGCCAAATTTCACGTTTTCGGAAAAAAAGAATCCGCAAATTCAAATTAAAGCCAAATATAAAAAGTTTTCCTTGCTTTTTCTCTTCTAATTTATTTCCCATCTTAGCAACCAAACACGCTTTGAGTTATCGTTTCAAGTTTACTTACAACACCAAAATCCAAAACACAACTAAACAAACTAACATTTTCAGCGATTTTTCTAATAGGCATGACATGAATGTGAATCTGACCTTTAGTATGGCATGTTCTGCGGCGTCCTTTACGTCAGGATATCGGCGGCGTGCTTCGGTGGAGAGAGCGCGGAGATCGGATTCAAGAACAGCCATGAAAGCCATCTCCTCAAAGCGCTCTCTCTCTGTTACTCCTTTTATTTGTTTTCCGTGAATTTGAATGGATTTCTAACGAATAATTTAAATGAAAAATAACTGCATACACATCCAATGGCTCGATCGCAGAGAAAGAAAGAGAAATCAGAGCTTTCTATTTCTCGTCGTTCGAATGACAGATCTGTAGAGCAAGGAGAGTGTTTTTGCACGTGCGAATGACACGCGTGATATGGTAAAAAAAAGGGGAGAAAGTATATCATGGTTCTTCTTAACAAGTCCATCCATGTGACAATAAATAAAATACATTTATCTTATTAAATTTTTATATTTTTTGTCTGAATCTTTACTTAAAAAATATTATTTTTAAATTTAAATTATAATAAATATAAGTAAATAATAATATATATAATTTATTAATTTTTTTATGAATAACGTGAAAAAATCCATATATAATTTATCAATTTATTTTATTTAATCTAAAATTTATTGATGAGAATTCCAGAATGTATTGTATTCAAACATTATTTTTTTTTGTTTAATCTCACAAGCCAGAGGGGCCACTGTTCAAACCACATTTGCCCTTATTCCAACTAATATAAAAACCAGAGTAGCTGTAATTGTGAGAATCTATCCATATGATAAGTTTGACATGCCGCTTGACAAAGAACTTCTCATCTCCATGTATCATATAATCATTGACATCTTTGAAGGTAGGATTTGGTACATTTCAAGGCTCGAAAACCATATTTTCTGCTTCGCGTTTCACAGACTCGAACAGAACAGAAGAGAGATAACGCTCTCCGAAGCTAGGGAAGACGACCTGTTTAGGTTCCAACAATAGAAGATTAGGACAGCTTCAAGTTAGCTTCGGGGTTGCAAGAAAATGGGGAAGTATCGTATCGAGTCATAATTTCATGTATATGCCGGGACAGTAAGGTCAAAGTAATCAGCAGCATAGAAATGTGACCATAACCTTTTTATGACGGTATTTATCTTTCGTGGCATTGCCTTCAATGGCATGCTTAGACAGAATAATGCAGGATTGACTTCAAAAATAAAGAAAAACTTACAACAATGAGTTTCCCAGCATTTTCTGGCTTCTTGGCTATCTTAATTGCAGCAGCGGCAGCAGCACCGGATGATATACCAACCTGTAATAAGGATTCCAAACAATTATCAGTAATGGAAACCACAAAATGAGTCCAATTGAAACTTGTGATTTCAGTTTACCCGTTAACAAGTATCATTAAAGCTATTGATTTCTTTATCAAATTGTATCACTTAAAGTGAAGAAACTTACTAACAATCCTTCTTTTAAAGCAAGTTGTTTTGCAGTTTCAATAGCTTCTTCGCTCGATATCTGCAATCATACAGGTAATAATCACTACAACGAATAACGATAGCATATGCACATAGAGTGAAAATACATGGAAAACTTGGAGGAAAAAAAATAAACATGTCCTTGTGGGATAAATACTTATATCCAACACTAACACCCAGGTCCGAGCAACATAGAGTGAAAATAACAAAAACTGGTAACGAATTATGGCATGGGAAAAATGCAAAGTTCATTTACATGCCCATAGATAACAGCATACGATATGATTTGATCCTAAAAGGTAAGAAAACCAAAAGTAAATTATGGTATAGGAAAAATGCAAGTTCATTATGCTTCTACAGAAAATAGCATTTATATCCCACACTTGAAACATAATCTGAATAAATAAGTACAACAGAGACTTACTTGAACAATGTCATCTATTAAATTGACATCTAAAACGCCAGGAATGAAGCCAGCGCCGATTCCTTGGATCTTATGTGGACCTTGAACATTAAAAATGCAGCAGTACTTCAATTGGTAAACTTTGTTATAAAATCTTACGTTAGCATAAGGAACAAAAGGAAACCAGTTTCGGTTAATAATGGCAGATCTAATAGACTAAAGACATCCTAGCATGCTGGTTATTCCTGGAAAATACATGGAAACTTTGGGGGGAAGCATACCCATGACCGACACTCACACACAAGTTCGAGGAACTAACGTAGTTCCTATCTACCCAGCTAGATGTTACAGCTTGTAGAAAACAATGGCAGTGCAGAGAGTACAATACGCATCACAAAGAACAATGTGAAAAAGAAGCATTGTAATGTTACAACTGACCAGGTTTTCCTCCGGAAAGCACCGCACTTTCAATTGGTTCCACACCAACGAGCTGAACAAAAAGATATGCAAGGGGCAATATAAGCAATACAGAAGAGAACTCGTGTGCAAACACGATTTAGTAATTGAATTCAACCCATGTACAAACATGATTTAGTAATTGAAGTAAAAAAAATCATCTAATCGAGCATCAGAAAATCTAACCTTAATGTCAGGATTCTGCTCTTTGAGATACTTCCCTGCTCCTGTTACAGTGCCTCCGGTACCAATACCGGAGACAAGTATATCTACCTTCCCTCCAGTGCCTTTCCATATCTCTGGTCCAGTTGTCTCATAATGGATCTAAATCAGGAAAAAAGAATCAGATCATGGCAACCTCCTACACTCCAACAACCAAAATATGCATGCAAAACGTTTTGAAATGATACCTTTGGGTTGGCAGGGTTTTCAAATTGCTGAAGAATGTAAGAATTAGGCGTCTTTGCATGAATTTCTTCAGCTTTCTGAACAGCCCCTTTCATACCCCGAGCTGGATCTGTAAGAATGAGCTGAGCTCCAAAAGCACGGAGGACCATTCTCCTTTCCAAACTCATTGAAGAAGGCATTGTAATTATGAGTCTGTAACCCTTAGCAGCTGCCATGAATGCCAATCCTATCCCGGTATTACCACTGGTTGGCTCAATCAGGACACTCTTCAGCATATAAGACAAGGAAATTGTGTTGAGCTAAAGCTTCTCTATTAAGTGGATTACTTTTACACATTAAAATGTTTAGATATATAGTTAAAAGGAACAAAAGTAGAAGCTGTGTTTCTCCAACTCTTCGTTTTTCTTAAAGTACCCATGTTTAATAGTGGCATAAGAGACTAGAAGAGTCAAAGCATAATTTTACTTGCAGAGCATCTAACATTAACTTGACATTTCAATTCCATAAATGTTTAGGAGAGAATTATCCAAATACCAACCTCACCCGGTTTAATGAGACCCTTCTCCTCTGCATCCGCAATCATACTATATCCAATCCTGCAAAGCAAAGAAGAGTTTGCATCTCATCAAAGATTATATAAACTCCAGTCCTACATAACTGACGGCAGCATAAGGCATTGTGTACGATAAAAACTTGTTCGACGTATCATCTGACACAACTTTGAATGTCAAAGTGGAAATAGTTTGATACCTGTCCTTGACACTGGAACAGGGTTCCATTGCCTCCAACTTAGCAGCAATTGGAGCAACACATCCATCGACAACGTTGTTTAGATATACCAGTGGTGTTTTACCAATCAACTTTTTATATCAAATCAAACAAGATAAACGGAGGTTAACAATTATTTTCTTAAATTAAACAAAACATAAATTGATATAAATCTATTAATAAAGATGAGCATTAGCTTACTTCAGTGACATCTTTGGCAATTAAACTCTTGTCCTCCATTTCTTCTCAAGTTACTGCACAAGCATAGCAGATCTAAATTGTTAAGCAAAACAAACTAAACTACGAGAATCGATGCAATCTAAATAATTTAAGAGTAATAGTAATTAGTGAGATTTCAAAATATTTGGATTAAACTACAATTGAAGAACAAAACAGACTCTTTATGAAAAGGGGGATTCCGAAAGTGCTAAGCACTAAAAGGATTCTAAAATCCCTTGAAAATTACAGAAAAACATGAAGAAAAAGTAACAAACAAAAAAATAAATCCAACCTTAAACACGAACACACAAAAAAAAAACACTAGAATTTTATAGATCTTAAAGTACCCAAATTTCCAGATTACAAATTTTCCAAATAAATGCAATTTTTTTCCAGCAGAATCTTTAAGACAACAACGATAGAAAAGCTAAAATAAACCATTAAAAACTATAATTTAGCATATGTTGAAGTACCCAAACTCCAAGATCAAACTTTTCTAAACAAAATGCAGTGTTTTCTACGCAGAATCTTGGTGTAAAATATGAAAGATAAGCCCAAAAAAATGCTTAACCTTGTCTAAACTCTAAAGTGAGAAACGTGAGAAGTCCTTTGTAGGTGAAACTCTGAGAGACACTTTCCTGGGTTTTTATGGTAGTGCCGTGTGCTCTAGAGCCCAGTCTAATCAGTTTGAAATAGGGTAACCTAATTATCTATTATTTAAATTAGGGTAAATTATATAAATAGTCACTGAATTTTAAATAAATTTCATTTTTACCATTGCAGTTTGAAAAGTTACGAAACAATCACGCACGCTATTGAAGAGTAACAAGATGTTCAGTGGAATGATTCTAATGGGCTGGGCTTTCTGTTTCAATGCAGTAATTGACAAGGTTTTGAGATGGGTTCGATTTCCAGTTCAAATTTATTGTACGGAAAAATATGTTGTGTATTAGCAGTAAAAAATAAGTGCAAGTAAAATATGATACGATTTTAAAAATATTTTTTTATTTGGTTTGAGGTAAAAAAAATCAATTCATCTTGATTAAACTGAAAAATTCATAACTTATTAAAAAAAATCAAGTAAAATTTAAATTGTAAATTAAAAATTCGAGTAAATTAATTTTTTATATAATTAGTGAATCAATTTTTAAATTTAAATTTAATTCCTTTATTTTTTATATGTATCTATACTTATATAAAAGATATAATAAAATATATATCATATATAAAAAAAATATATATGTACAATTTATATAATTAAAGAAAATAATTAAAATTATATTATATTATAACACAGTAAATAATTATAATTAAATTTATATAAGAACTTAAAAAATTAACTTGAATTTCATAAACTTAATTTAAATAAAATAAATAAAATTTAAATTATAAAATACGACGTCAACTTAAAATTTTTTAACTCAACTCGACTAGATTCAACACTTACCCCTAACGAAAACTTTTTGTTTTTACAAGAGATCTAGTTTTAGGATTTATGATTTTTATTTAGAGTTTAGTAATTAAGAATTTATAAATTATAGTTAAATTTAGAATATAAGGATAGACTTTATAATTTAGATTTTAGTGTTTGGATCTCAAGGTATTACCTCAAGGACTTAAATTTTAAATCATGAACTCTAAATTCTAAATAATTTTAATTTTTAAAAACATAAACTTAAATCTCTAGATTAAATTATTAAATCTTAAAACAAAAACTCCTTTCTCTTTTTGTCTTGTTATACAAATTTCTCAAAAATTGTCAAATTCAGGCACCCATTTTTATAATAAGCATTCCTTTTTCTATTTAAAATGAGGATCTTTATCTTTTACACGGTCAATGAAAGTGAAATAAAAGAACAAAATTACCACTAAATTTAAGATGTAGTCAAATTTTCACATCTTAAAATTTATTTATGAAATTCTATATTTCATTATAGAGTATAAAATAATACTATAAAGTAACCAGAATTTTAATTGATTTTTAAAACTGGAGCCAAATACTCTATTACATGATCATCATGAATAATACTTTCTTAAATCATTCATGGCTGCCAAAAAAAAATACCCAATAAATAAGAAGCATATAAAAAAAGTTCCTTTTTTCTCTTCCTTTGGCTTCTTTACAATATGTATAATGCTAGCAGGGAAGGAGCCAAGATCGAATATTGGGAGGGGCAAAGATCTATTAAACCTTTAAAACTAAAGATTAGGAGGGGAAAAAACCCTATTTGATTACTATCTAAATTACGAACGACCTTAAATGTAATTATACCAAAAAAATTCATTCAACCTTTTTTTAAGAAACAATGAAAACTATGGCAAAAAAATGATACCAAACAATCAGAGATGATTCTCATTAGAATCGAATCATCACAGAACCTATGTTACTCGGACTCGAGGGTGTGTGTAAGAACATGTGTGTAACACAAACTCAGATCAGTGTGCCTATAGATTCACTCACAAACACAACACATCATAATAAATGATGTATTCAATCAAATTCAACTGAATTATAACATGTTATGCGACAAGACAAGACAATGCAGTAAAATGGTGAACTGTTGTTGAATCCATTCTGCAAATTCTACAATGTTAGAGTTCACATGGTTGCATTCAAGTAAAGATAACAATGGTCTTTTATTCTAAGCAAGTCAATCCCAATCCATGTATATATACACAAGAGAGAATAATCAGAACAAACTATGGATTCAAAGACTAAATCATTATTCCAATAAGCTGATCATTTCTATCAGATAAGGAAGAAGAACCGAAAACGAACTAAGAAAACTAGTTACTCCCCTACACTATCACCTACACATCAATGATCAACAAATATTTCATGGAAATAGCTCATAAGTACCTGTCCTGTATTCAGAAATCACCCGCCCATCGACCGAAGCTCCTCCAAAGCGGCCTTAACCTGATCCTGAACCAACTCCAATCGCTTAGAATAAACTTCCAACTCCAATATTTGCTGCTTTCTCCACCTCTCATCAGTTAACTCGCCGTTACTCGCACAACCTCCACCAAAATTGCCGAAATTCAATGGCATAGCATTCATAGCCAATCCACTTATCCCTCTTCCTCCACATCCTCCTCCCATTAAACTACCCAACAACTCCTTAAACAAGGGGGTTAAACAACTCTTTACCGACTCCTCTATTACAGGCACAACATTTCCTCTTTCTCCTCCTCCTCCACCACCACCACCACCACCACTGCCGCCACCAAATCCCTCCACATTAGTGTGATCATGATCACTCCTATTATTAAGATTATTGTTAGAAATCACAAACCCATCGTTTAAAACTCTCTTCTCCTCCATTTTCCCTCCTTTACTTCTTGACCTTTTCTTTGTAGCTGGGGATTTTGGAATAAAATTCTTTTTCTCTCCACTTTCATCAAGCAAAGTGATGTTAGTAGCATTATTATTACTATTGTTTTCATCATAATCTAAAACAGTATCTTCTACTTTGCCAACACTATTACTCCAGATCTCTCTAGAAATTTCAAAAGTAGTTTGATCATGAGGGGTTTTGAAGGAAATTTTTTTACCTGAACTAATCTTATTCATCACGTTCCTATATTTCTTCTTCAACCTTCGAAGTTTCTCGACCAATTGGTTCTTGTTGAAATCCAGTTGAAGCTTCGATTTGATTAGATCGTAAAACAAGGCAGTGTCGTGAGAAGAAGAAGAATTTGGGTTGGGTTTCGAAGTCGTGTAATGGAGAAATCCCTTGAGAAGCTCGATCTCGTCTTCGTCAGTCCATAAACGTTGAAACAACCGCCGCGATTCGTCGAAAGGTTGCGGGTGAGGTTTTTTCTCAGACACGACGGAATCAATCTGTTGGCGTTTGGAATCGGGAGTTGATTCGCCGATTGGAACAACAGCGACGGTTACAACAGTGGAAGAAGGCACCGCAAGAGGAACAGCGGGGATGGAGTCGGAGGAGAAGACGACGGCAACCGGTTGAGGTAGTAAAGAGGGAGAATTAAAACCCTCTTCTTCCTCTAACAACTCTTCGTCCTCTTCGTCGTTGCCGTCGAGTACGTCGTCGTTTCCGGAGGAAGAGGGTTCGTCGTCTTCTTCCTGAGATTCCTCAAAAACGGCACCGTATTGCTCCGAAGCCATGATAGAAAGAAGAAGAACGAGTAAACAACGAAAGAGGTTCACGAGGAATCTGTTGATTAATAAAACGTATTGGACTTGGTGAAAGGTAGGTTCGTTTGGTTTGGTTTGGTTAGAGTGAGTTAGGTCCGTGTCGGGTCCATAACCAGGCAAACGATCTTGTCTAGCGCGTGTTCTACGAAAATCAAATCAATTTCATTTAATTCCCATTTACGGAATGATATTATTTTTCTTAAATTTTCTAAAATTAAAAACAAAACTTAAACGTCATATACTGTTACTAATTAATTATATGTGTTATTAATTATTTTATTATTTCGAAATTATAAAATAAAAAACGTGTCTAAAAAATAATTTTTATATTATTTTTAGAGTTGTTGATACAATAAATAAATGATAACTTAATTTTGATAAATTATTTTACTTCAAATTTGATAAAGTAGTTTTTTTTTCAATGTTTAAGTTAAAATATCTATAAGCGGATCTAATTGATTTGGACATTCATATTACGACGTTACTCACATCGTGTACTATTACATAATTATTAACCAATAATTAATCTCATATTTTTCATTATAAAATTAACATTTTCCAACATTTTTTAAAATAATTCTCCAAAAATTTACGTATTTAGAGTATTCAATTCAAAAAAGGTATATATAATATTTAAAAACCATAAATTTACGTATTAATGTATAAAAAAAATATCAATCTAAAAAAAATTAGTTCAAATATTAATATGGAACGAAAGAAATTTAATATAAAGGATGAGTCTATTATACTCAACGAGTATCGATGAGCAGCAATAATTTAATTTATAAAAATTAAAAATTTAAAGGATCGAAAATAAATATAAAAAAGAAGTACCCTCTGAAAATAAAGGTTTAGTGTAAAGAAAAAACAAGTACCGTGAAAATAAATGTAAAAACATTGGGTATTTCAAAATCTGGCATTCAAGAATCCTTAAAATAAGACATATAGGATACTAGTAATAATATAACTAAACATACCAGACAACAGCAACCACCAAAATCTAGTTTCCAAAAAGAAAGGTTCAACACAACCTAAGAAACACCGTTGCAAAGCATGGCTCTATGATAACCACGAGCATTACCTTCGTCTTCCATTCCTTTCGGTTCTCACTTCTTCTTTGCGGCTTCACCGGCTTTGGTCTATTCGAGGCAAGCAAAAACAGTTCGATTATCAGCTTAGACAGTCCTATAAGTTTTAAAAAATTGGCAGCAGATTGAGTAAGTTCGGTATAAATGTTGGTTAAACTTGCCTTCTTTACTCCGCGGATCTTCTTAGCCCTGTTCTTCCTTTCCTTCATCTGTTTCCTCGATTTCTCTACCTTGGTATCTAGTCCGTTCTGGAAAAGCAACACAGATAAGTGGCTTGCATTACACGACACCCGTTCAACAAGAGGCCAAAACGAATGCATCCCATAACTACAAACAGGAAGATAAAATAAACTCATGGCCATGGGCAATTACCCTGATTAGCCTGTACTTGGGCTCGTACTTCTTCGCATTCTCAACAGAATCGTAAATCAACCCAAACCCGGTTGATTTTCCGCCTCCGAAATGAGTCCTAAACTTGAAGACAAAGATTGAATTGGGGTCCTTCACCTCATACATCCTAGAAAGCTTCTCCTTCAACTCTGCCTACGGGTAACAAATCAACAACCAGAAACCAGTCAATACAAACAATCAAAATATACAAGCAGTTCGGACAAGACACATTTTCGGACAGCATTATATCGGTTTACCTTGGAAACATTGGGTCTCCCAGGGTGCAAAACATCAATGATCTACAAAAAGAGAAAAGAACAAAGGAACCAGATGAACGATAATCTCAAACAAATACAATTCCTTCTGGGGAAAAATATGTTACTGTAATCAGATTTTCTAAGCAAAGAAGTGTATCATGTTCAAATAAACATTAAAGCAAAGCCCTAAATCCATCATCTTATAACCAATGTAATAAAACACCATGTTTAAGCAGATCTATAACTGGTAGTAAACCCTAGACGAAGAAACAAACAGGGGAAACGAAATTATAGATCTAAATAAGAACAAAGACTAAAATTAAACATTGAGCCTTGTTTGGTTACTGAGAGAAACGAAAAGGGTACTCACAAATTGTTTCCTGGAAAGAAGCCTGTTGGTCATGAACTTCCTCGTCCTAATAGTCACTGCCTTGTCCGCCATTGTAAAGCAAAATTCGATTTTCTTTCGAGAACAGCTCTGCAAGATTCCAAACTAGAAAAGCAGCAGCAGCTCGGACAAGAAGAGAGAAATGGGGAGAAGTTATACCTCCGATAATTAGGGTTTTTTCTCTTTGGGGCTTAACGAGCTTTTACGAGCATAGGCTCTTCAATTGGGCCAACCATTTTAGAAATCGATTATTTTAGGCTTGCTGTATAAAGCCCGGTTTTCTAGTTTTATGTAGAGGTGACAAACACCAAACTAAGTTATTCGATTCGGATTTAGTTTGTATTATTTCAATTTTAACTATAATCAATTTAAATTGGTTGGAATCAGTTCGGGTTTATTTTAAGTTCACTTCATGAACTCAGTGTATATCAGATGATGGAAAATTCATTTAAAAAAGAGTTCTTTTCATTTAAGTCGAGATAAACAAATTACGACCACGAAATGAAATGAAGTTTGGGATTCCCTAATATTTTAATTTCATAATTTCTTACAACATAACTCAGAAAAAACCCATCTTTTTAGTTTCCTAAATTATGCATTAAACTTGATGGGATTCTGGCATTTGCTTTGGTATAGTGATACTGATAGCTACCACAGGGAGGCTTTTATTAGCTTCAATCACTTGATTGGTGTTAGTCTTTACTGCTTCTGGAATCTCATCTTCCTCCACCTCTTCTTCCTTGTGCTTACCCCACAGCACTGAATAAAGCCCCATCACTATCAATATGGAGCCTATCACACTGCAGTTAACCAATCAGTGAATGGAATAAAGTATAAATTTAAATCAGAAGATACGACAGATATCTGCATGGAGAAAATTAAAAATTACCCTCCAAGGAAAATTTTCTCAGCTAGGATGAATGACCCCATGATTGCAACTATGATCATCATCAGAGGGCTGAAAGCAGTTGCAAACACAGGTCCCCTTTTCTTTATTACCAATCCTTGAATATAGTATGACATGCTTGATGTCACAATCCCCTGGGAAAAAGACACATCATATGTAATTAATATATACTTACGTGCATATACAAAGCACATAGGAGGAGAGGATTATTACAGCATAGGCAGCAGAAAGGAGGTTCATGTCCCAACCGAGTTGCCAAACCTTGGCCTTGTGTTCCATCACAAATGTGACTGCAATTGCTTGTAGAGTGCCCACAAAGCACACTAGTGATGTTAAGGAAAGCTGGTGATCCTTGTATGTCTTCAGTGCATTTGCCTTGTGACAAAAGAAAACTATGAGAGTTGAATCAAATTCTAAACAGTAGGTGAAATTGGTGTTTAGTTAGTATACCTGCAGAACAAAGAGGGAAGCCCAAGCAAAGGTGGCAATGAGGAGGAGAATGGAGCCTTTGACCCAATCTTTTTCTGTAGAGTCAGTATCAGATTGTGTTTGGCTGGTGTGGACATTACTCTTACTCCCGAACAGATCAAGGATGGGTCCTTTGTACAAGGTCATGAGCATTGCCCCAGCAACCGTCACCATTGTCCCTAGTATCTTTGCTTGGCATCTCACTTTCTTTACATCAATCTTCTCCATCCTACACAAAAAGTTGAGTTTACTCGGACCTTAACCAAATCTATTCTTTTTCAAAAAATGAACACACATGTGTCAGTACCGGCAGATGGCCGCCATGATAAACGTCATTGCAGGAAGCACATTGCTCATAGCACAGGAGAAAGTTGGAGATGTATATTTCAGCCCAGCATAGTACAAATTCTGATCAATCACGGGCCTGTTGTTTTAACAGTGAAAAAAAAGTAGAACCGATTAAATTTAAGAGTCCTGAGCAAAATCCATGCATGAAAAAGAGAAAAGAAGTAACCCCAGAAGTGCCAGGATGAATATTTGCATAAAGAGTGAACATGTTATCTTTGGTTGTCCTCTCCTGGAACATGTTAAGAACATAGTAAAACTCAGCATATATTGTATGAATTAATCTCAGTTGGCATGCATGTATATCCATTTTGCAGTGTGTTTAACTCAACCTTTCGAAAATGAAGGCAAACGGAGCTATGGCAGCAGTGGCAAAAGCATGCCGGTAGACGACGAGGACGTAATGGCTCATGCCTTGGTTAAGTGAGACTTTGGTCAATAGATTCATGCCTGCGTACCCTACTTGCAATATAATCATTGCAAAATAATGTTTGGAGCTCTCGAAGAAGTCACAATATCTCTTCTTCTCCATTGTTAGCAGATATTTGTATGGGAAAATAAGCCAAAAAATGAAAAGGGGAGAATTGCAGTTTTGGAAGAGGAGCTGAGGAAGTGTGTGTTTTCCCTAAAAGTGAAGTAGGGGATTGGAGTATTTATAACGCCTTTGAGGCTGCAGTGTACGTCTCAAGCATGATTAGGTGGGGTGAAAATCGTCTATTCTCCTGTGCTTTTATTTATGCTTCCACTTTAAATTAGAAGTTTAAGGTTTAGGGTTTTAGTTTAAGGGTTTTAGTTAGAATATAGGGAATTAGGGGTAAGGTGTATTCTTTTGGGTATAAGGTTTAGGATTTAGGGTTTAGGATATAAAAAATAAGGGTTTGAATTTAAAATTTAATTTTTTTAATAAATTTTTAAAATAAGCATAAAAAGAGACACATAAAAAAGACAGAAGATCTTTGCTCGCATATATCTATCATGTTATGTGATACTAAATTACTAGTAAACAAAGATTTAAATCGCAGTTGCGGTCACATTTTCAGTCATAATATTTTATCGCGTTTGTGAATAATAATAATAAATGAATTATGATTATTATAGATCGTTATTTTTTTATAATAATAATTTTAAATAACGATTGTGGACTTAAATCGAAGAATAAGATTTAATTTAATAAGTATTTAATTTGGTATGAATCTAAATTGTTATTAAAAAAAATAGAGTTTTTTAGTAGCTTTTAAACTAGGATTGCAGCTGGGTTTAGGGAGGGACACTTGTCCAAGGTTAATACGTAAAAGTTCAAATATTTGTTACTATAAGTTAAATTTATAAACAAATGGGGTTCAATTTAAAAATAAATTACTTAAAATTTGTGTTAATTTAGGGTCTAATTTATAAGTAAATTAATTATTTTTGTTTACTCTTAAAATTCATTTCTTGTTATTAGGGCACCCTAATTTATAAATAAATTAAGTTATTTTTTACTCTTAAAATTTATTTTTCTAATTAATTGTTATTAAGATTATCCTCTGTATAAATTTATTCAGATTTCATCGTTCGACATTTAACATCTTCTGTGTGTCAGTGAAAATCTTGTTATTAGGGATCAATTTGTGATAATGTCAATGTGAGTTAGGGTTTTAATTGAAAGATATTAAAAATTCAAGATTTTTTTAAAAGAGATTTAGTTTTTTAAGAATTTAAAAAAAAAATAAAAATACAAAAGTAGTTAATGTATCATAATTTAATTTAGATAATAAAATTTTTAACAATAGTTGATAAAAAATTAAAATAAATCATAAAATAAAATATCAAACACTTACTAAACCTAAAATATAGTTCATATATTTATCTCCTTTCACCTAATGAAACGGCTTCAATATCTCTTGAGTTATAATTAATGAATATTCAATCTCTAAGTAAAACAACAGTGATGTCACAAATTAATTCCCAAAATCTTTTAATTTTAAAATTTAAAATTTAAACTTTTAATTAATATTTTAATATTAGAATATAGAAAACATTAAGAAGAGACAAAAAAAATTATCCAGAGTTTGCGCATTTAAAAAATTATAAAGATAAATTAAAATAAAATAAAACGTATAAAAGATTCGAATTTAAATGATTCTGTTTATAAAATACTAAAAAATACAAATAATTATTATCTTAATATTATTAAAAAAAAAATAAAAACATAAAAACTATTTTAATGCGGATGACTTATAATTGCGATACGTGGATATGCTTATAAGTAGCCTATGGGTCCTAAATTTAATGTCATGCATTCTTAATTTGGAGTTAATTTCTATATTATGGGAAAAAAAACACTTCAATCTATACTCATTGATTAGTTTTAAAGCAAATTTTAGAATAAAAAAGTCAAATCTAAAATTGTGAAAAATATGAAAATCACGTCATTTATTTATTTTCTTAACACCATATAATTTTATTAATAGTATAAACCATACAAAATATCAACATAATTAAAAATATCTTTAATCCTAAATTATAAAAAATACGAAACATTAATAACAAAAGAAACGAGCCCAAAATATCTGCCGGGAGACCCCCCACTAAAATTAGATGTGCGATACGGGTCGGTCTGAATTAGTCTAGGCTATACTTTGAAACCGAAAGAGCAATAAAAAACAAACCCCAGATATAAATCTTAAACCCCACCACATGAACATCCCACACCAACTTAGATTTATAAAAATATATTTTTATTTTTTAAAAAAATTAAATTTTAAAATCGAGTTTCGTCTTGTCCCAATCCGACTCAGAGTTTCCTTTCCTTAAGCTCCCAACTTGACCCTTTCCTTTTTCTAACCAAAACTTGATCCTGGAATTTCTAACCAGTCGTTTCCATGTCTAGCCATTGCGGTAATAAATGTTGGGATTGAGACAGAGGATTTAATTGTCTTTCATTTTTTTGATAAAGAAGCTGGAAATAATATTTATAACTTAAAGGAAATTACTTGTCAAAGGAGATTGGACTGACTTGGTTCAGGGAATTCCTTGTATTTTTTTCTCTTCATGTTTAAATACGCTGCTAATGGCAGTGGCTCATGGAAATACCAAAAGACCATCAAATATATACGTATACTATACGAGATATATAAAAATAGTTAGATAAATGTATTAAAAATGTTAAGATTTAAATTTTTTGAATACACAAATAAATTTATAAAAATATTCAAACGCTCAATTCGATTAATAATTATATCTAACTATCAAAAACTGAATTAATTAAATTTTTAAATATTCTAATTAATTTAATAATTGATTCATTAATTTTAATCGAAAAATGAAAATTCAATTAATTTAATCAAGTTTCGTGACCCTTTGAAAATTTAAGAAATACTTTTATAGTAAGTAAAATGCATATAGACAAATCTTGTAGTTTTGAATGGTTCAAGAGACTGCCTTTTCTTTTGGACAAATAATTGTTTACTTGTATTTTTAATTCTTTTATATGTATATAAGTTATAGATAAAATAATTAAATTTAAATCACGTAAAATAAATATCGTCCGTGCAATTTCACTTGAAATATATTAGTATGTTTATTTTTAAAAATATATAGGTAAGTAACATGTTAATAAAATTAAGAGTTTAGGAAGTCTTTAGTTTCATAACCTCATAAATAAAAATATAATAACCCGAGTTGTTCGAGATGTTTTTCGTGTTCGTGTTAACTCGGAAATCGGATCGGAATAGTTGTTAGTAAAAAAGAGACGCATAAATATGATCCAAGCAAGAGCAACAACACTGCTGATTTCCCATTAGAAAGGCTTAGGAAAGCAACCTGTACATTATTATGATAACTTAGCATGTAAATGCATCATCATCATCATCATCCTAACTAGCCATACCTCAAATTCCTGATTTGTTCTCCGGTCAACATGTTAGATTTTACCAGTTGAAGCTGCCAATTCCTTGGAAGATCGATGTTTACGGTGCGTGCTCCCGCGCAACCATCCCGAGCACTAAGATATTTTCTCCAGGAAGGGGAACTATGGAAGCTTCACCATGCAGTTGAGTAACTTAAGGTAGCTAGATTGTGCTACCATTCATGAAAGATGGTCAAGCCTTGGCAGATTCGAGTCACGGAGAAGCCCACTCGAAGTAGTGGCAGTGGATACCTCGAGTGACAGTCCAGTTCCCGCAGCCGAAGAACACATTCCCTTGCTTTGGCCCGGGTTTCCAAACCATTCCTTTGCTGCTCTTCACCCCACAGAAACAGTAGGGGTGGTAATGGAATAGGGGCATTGGCTGATCCTTAGGCTTATTTTGTTGATTGGGAGAGAAGGCCATGTTCACCGGGATCGAGTTCCATGTCAATGAACCATCACTAGCCTGCCACATCAACGAGTTTGTGATAGCGAATCTAAAACCCTTGTGCATCATAAGGGCAAGTAAGCGAGCTGTGTTTTTGGCATCATCAAGGCCGCAATGGGCACGACCCTGCCAGGCCAGGCCAGCCATTTCAACCGCCTTTTTCAGATTACACCTAACACCGCCGAAAACCTCACAGAAAGGAACTTTTAAGTTGATCCATCTGCAAAAAGGCAAATAAAATAATAATCTTAACAATACAAATTGCATAACAGAAGTATCAACAACATAAGTTTTTTTTTTCTTTGTAACTAAAGACATAATCTGTCAGAATTATTTACCGGTTGAAGTAGGGAGGTTTCCGGATCTTCTTGAATCGGCACTCAGATTCCAGCATTACCCGACAATCCCAATTCGACCATGTCACCACAGCAAAGTTGGTGTTTTTTATGCCCTTCTTCTCTAACCATTTATCGTGCCTAAGGAGAGCCTCACTCAGAGTAACACCTCTATCTACCTAGATAACAAAGGCATATTTAGGACATAGGCTCATAAGTCGCAGTGTACAAGAGAGCAAGAAACCAGTCAAACATTGGTGTAGGTAACAATCACAATCAGACAAGTCTCGCAACAGACCAATCCTAAAACTTGAACCCTTATTTATATTATATTACCTGGATTGAATTCCTATCTTACCACCCCTAGAAAAAAGGGAACTGTGAACTGACCTGAATTTGCTGGATGCCAGTCAGATCCTTGCAGAAATCACTCAGGTGTTGATTGCAAGTTGGTCGCACGTAAGTCTGAAAACATGCTTCCAACTGACCAGTAACACTACTCACGATGACAGATGGAAACTCGATTATCTCCTGTGGATTGGGATTTCTCTCCTTGTCACATGTAGCCTCAAAGTCTATGACCACAAAGTATTGAAAATCTTGGAACTGGAACTCATAAGGGTTACCATGAGTGATCACATTGAATGGAGTGTAAAGAAATCGGTTATCCACGGGAAAATGGTACAATTGGCCATCAAAAACATTCGACGGGTATGGTTGAAACTTATGAGTGTCAGGATAAAAGGTCGACCATGAGCCATACTCGTGTGGGAAAGTAGGTTTGTGGTAAAACTCATTCGGAAGTTCCATAAACTTTCCACTCAATGAGCAGACCGGTTCTATAACATCCCCACCTGGGTGAGAACCAATTTCATCTTTAAGCTCTGGGACGCCTTCAATTGTGTTCCCATTACATGGCATATTGTATGGGAACCCCTTCGTAGGGAAGCATTTCAAGACTGTCTCACAGTCTTGCGAAGTCCCTACATAAAATAAATAAGCAAAAATATGTTGGTCCAAAATCAGATTTGATGTATGCATAACCAATAAGACCCATACTAATTCCTCCAAGTCAAACGAACAAACAAGCTGATGGAAAACGGTGAGACAGAAAGTGAAAATACACACACAAAGGAAAATTGTAACACTGAAAAACAGAAAGTTCAAGATATGTTATGATGCAAGTGCAGTATAAAGGTTTCGGACAAGAAACCAATGCTTCCAGAAGAATGAGGATACTAACATGTTCGATGGCATCCTCAAGTATAAGAAAGGAAAAATCATGTATGTGGTTCCTTTAAGAAATAGTAACAACGAGCAACAACCGATGGCAGCAAGCCAGTAACAGGTGCGGAGCTCAGCGCCAAGACAGACAAAAAAACTAAGGAACTTTCCATCCCTCGACATGCCTTTATCTCATGGTTAGTAGTTCAGGACAGGCTGCCGACAAAGAGCAGAATGTTGGTTTGGGGCTGCCACATTGAACCAGTTTGCTTACTTTGTGGCAGTGATATGGAGAAACATGATCATCTGTTTGGGGAATGTAGTTTTGTTTGTCAGGTCTGGGAGTTGATTCTGCAAGCCTGCAGGGTTTCAGCTTCACATGGTTGCTGGCCGGATTTGTAGAATTGGATTCAGAAATATGGTAAAGGCAAGTCTTTACAGGCTACTATTATTAGATTGGCCTAGTGTGGGTTGAAATTTTATGTCCGGCAAGAAAGAAATGGAAGATCAACATGGGAAGGGACCGATACAGGCTCCTGTTATTTTTTTCTGCAGATTCGACATGATATTAGACTGAGATTTATGGGGGGGAAATAAGTACCTTAGTTCGAGTTAATTTATAATTACTGAATGGGAACTATCTTGTAATTTGTAGATATGTTTCTGGGTTCTTTTAGTTGTTGATATGGTGGTGCTCATAATGGTTATTTGGATTTGAGGTACTTTGGGACAAATAAAACAAAATTTATCCAAAAATGATAAAGGATACATTAACTTGGAATATATTCCTGCATCAAACTTTTAATTTGAAGGGGAAGACACATCTAAGAAGATGCAAAGTCAATCCCCCTGCAACACCCTCCATCCATGTCCATATGCTGAAATTCAAGTAGCTAATTTTTAACCAAAAACATCAAGAGAAGTGCCTTCTTGGATGCTAAGAGATCTCCAATAAGCCTGAAATTCATGTTCCATTCTTTTTTTCAAAATCATCAAGGAAGTTCTTCTCAAAATAGAAGACCATATTATCAATCTAGTGGCCATTTTCTTTTACAAAGAACATCAAAACAAGAAACTTCTAAAATGCTAAAAGATTAGTTTCGAATCCAAACTTTTATGGCTCATTGCAATAATGAATGACTTCACCGTAATGGATGAGCTTGACAATGAGACCATACAAAAACAGAAGGTAGCACTAGAAATAATCCAACAATCTACCTAAAGCTTCTCCACATAATCACTACTTGCTTAAGACTAAACAGGTCCTATTTGGTTCAGAACAGACAGCATAGAACTAAATATGAAAACAACATCATTTACCTACTTTATCTTCCAATTATTCCAATAATTAACAGGTTCGATTCTAATCTACAATACTAAGTCAAGTCTCCAAATTAAATTTGCACAAAATAATACATAACATTCCAATTTCTCAGCATTATCTATTCCATGTCATAAAAAATTCAAAAATCCCTTAAGATATGTCTCACACCATAAATTCAAATTAAATTATTCAAAACAAAAAAATCTTATCAAGTAACCCTGAAAAAGGATCTTAAAACAAAATTAATTTCAACACTGAGTAAATAAAGAAATAAAAAAGAATACATTTTTACGAAAATCAACAGAAACCCATCAAATACAATGCCTAAAGATTAAAGAACAACCCGTAAAACTCACAGAAAATCAAAGTTCAAAACTGCAAACCCAAAATAAAGGAAACAAACCTTTATTTTCAAGAGCCATCGTGATCTTCTCTGTAATTAAGATCCACCGGTGAGTACATCAGATCCTCCTCCTGGTGTGATGTGATGCTAGAGAGAGCAAAGAAGAGAAACTTACAGAGGGAAATTTATAACTAGAATTCTGTCCCCGCCAAGGCCGGATATTGTTACGTTAATTTTTAAAAAAACTTATCATTATAGTTTTATCATGAAAAATCCGAAAAACTTTTAAACAATAATGAAATTACTATAAAACATTAAAAATAATATATAAATAAAGATACTGATATAAACTTGTGACTTTAAAAAATATGAAAAAATAAAAATAATTTAATTTATCACATTTAAATATAATTTTTATTTTTAGTATAATGATATATAATGTTTTCAATTTTAATTATTATATTTCTTTCTCTCATGAATGTACATTTCCGTCAAACATGAAAAATCCCTCCACAACGACGTCGTAGCATATGTCAGCATGATATATTCTGATGACAATTTTATGATCTACGGTTCTCCTCAAGCCACGTTTAAAATTTGATCCCCGGGTTCTTTTTCCCCTCCAATGTCACTTTTTCATCGAAACATATATCTTTTAAATTTTGATATCTTATTTTTTATACCCTACCATATACCGAAATAAATAAAATAATTAAGAATATAATTTTATGAGTTTTTGAACTTAAATTTTAATAATATATTTAAAATTATTATTATCGAGTTTAAATCGAACGATCATTGCGCATTATTACATGTCTCATTCAACAATAAAAAGAGGTAAATGGAATATTCTAGAAACACAGGCAATTACGTACCACTTTTTCTTCTTTTAAGGCAGCGGCAAAGACCATTATAAATGTAACTGAATACACCACATGTGAATTAAAAATATATAATTAAAAATTTTCAAAAAATTAAAAAATGACTAAAAATATTTTAGAAAATAAAAATGGAAATATGAGGAAATTTGAAATTAATGGAGATATTAGAAAACAATGGAAACTTATATTTATAAAATTTTTTTTTTTTAAAATTCTTTTTATTGTTTATTTATTTTATCGAGTATGTTCGGTTTATAATTTTTAATTGTATTTATCCCGTAAATTTGAATTTTCTTTATTGATATCTATTTTATTAAACGTGTTTATTCTAAAATTTTATTTATATTTATTTACGTATAATTTTTTATATTTAATACATATGACAATGTACCATGGTGACTCCATTCATTGAACTGATACGATTTCATAAGTACCCTATGTAATCTTATCATATATACTGATATCTTCTTCACCCTTTGTGCCTGCATGTGCGTTACAACTAAAGAAGGAGACGTGTTCAATTTTAAAACAATGAAGTTATTATTTAATTATGAGTTTGGTAAAAAAAAATGTAAATATATTACTAATAAAAAAATTATTATAAATATTAATATAATTAATCTAAGTAATATGTAGTTTAGTTTCGTTTAAGTAAGTCTCGTGTTTAAGGCATTGTATATGTAAAAATTTTTGTTGAGAGATGCACCCATCAAAGATAATTATATGACGTAGATTTATATAAATTAGTTGGGACAAAACCCTGAAAACCGAAAAATATTAAATATTTGATTATTATAAATATTAATATAATTAATCTAAGTAATATGTCTTTGCTTTATAATAGGATAGAATTATTTGATTATTGCTTTGATTTAATGGACTCATTTTCTTTGATAATAATGCAAAATAGATTGAAATGGTGAAAAAATTAAATACAAATGATTAAATATGTTGAATTATTTTAATATAAAATAAAATTATTAGAATATATAAATTTAAAGATTAAAAATATTATTTTATTAAATCACTTAAAGAAAATGATATGTTTATTATTAATCCGTAATTAAGTGACATTTGATACTCTTTACCCAAAGAATAATAATCCGGTACGTGTTTTATTCACCTAATTATTTGTTAATTCATTGGATTAGACCTAGAGGTAGTTCCTAGTAAAGACAAGCAGAACGCCAAATTTTAATTTCATTTTAATTAAAAATAAATAATTTTAAACAATTAAATACGGGTCTCCTATGTGCCAAATGAGGTCTCATTTTAGCGGATCAAATATTATTGCTTAAATAATAAATAATTTAATATTATTTAAATATATTTTAAGTTAATGATTTTATGTATGAAAAAAATGTCGAAATATTTATTTACTAAAATCAGGTATATGACGTGAATCAGATGAGTTTGATTCGTTCAAAACTCGATTAGACTCGACTTAAACTTAAACTCTGTTCGAGTTTTTAACGAGTTGAACTTAACACTACTCGAATTTAACTCAACTTATTTACACCCCTATATATTATCATATAATCACACTAAAAAATTAAAAAATTATTTATGTAAAATTTTAAATTTACAATTAAAAATATTTTATCATTTAAATTAGTAATACTATATATAAATTACATGCCATCAATTCAATAATATTCACCCTTAAATTAAAAGAAAACTTAAGATATAAACTATACAAATTTTAGTTTTTACGTATCTCTTAATTATAAGGGTTAAAATTTTTGTTTAAGAGTTTAAATTATAAGATTAATTTTAAAATTTAAGATATAATATTTAATATTTAAACTTTGATCTTCTAAGATTAAAATTTAAATTTTATAATGTAAATATGTAAATTTATATAAAAATAAGTTTTAGGGTAAACTACCCCGGTAACCACCCAACTAATTGGGAATACCTATTTTGGCCACCAAACTAAAGAACTCATCAATTAGGTCACCCAACTCTGAAACCCTACCTATTTGAGTCACCACCATTAAAATTCTAACAGAAAAGTTAACGGTGATGACGTAGCAGTTTAAAAAATCTGTAACTTTTAAACTGCCACGTCATCACCATTAACTTTTCTATCAAAAGTTTAACGGCGGTGACTCAAATAGGTAGGATTTAAAATTGGATGACCTGATTGACGAGTTCTTTAATTAGGTGTCCAAAATAGATATCCCCAATTTATTAGATGATCACTGGGTAGTTTACCCTAAATTTTATATAAAACTTTTTATCCTAAATAAAAGGCTAAGATACCCATTTGTCAATACTCCGTTATCATTTACTTTTAACGCGTAAGCAAAGGGAAAATGGAAATGTTGGGTGTCTAGTTCATATTTTTTTGAATTCCCTTTCCCTCCTCTTCCATGTGTTATTTCCTTGTTGGCAATTCTTATCAACTTTGGAAAGTAATTATTAATGGACGGAAAATATTTTCTACACATTACAAACGTGAAAAATAAAAATATTATGGAGTACCAATAAGACATAGAATTTGGGAGTCCATTCAATGAATTTTGAAACATTGATATTTATTTCAAAGGAATGTATTGGTTGTAAATTTAAAGTCAATTGAATATATATTGATTTATTGATATATTTTTTTCTATATTTAATTAGTTAATTATAACCACAATTACACGGGAAATACATAGTATAATACTTTTATATTATTAAAATCATTTGATAATATACATACAATAGTTTAAATTAAAGTATCTTAAAATAAATATTATCATTTTTATTAAAATTATTCATTAGATTCGCATTTAAAATGAATTATTATTGTATACAAGATGTTCATTTATATTATATAAAATATAGGTGTCAACCTATACTTAGATCTTCATATAATTTTATTCACGAATATATCATTAAATTAATAAACAAACTAAAACAATAACTAATTGATTTAAACATTTCAAATTTTATAAAATATGTTAAATAATAAATAATTAAATAATCTTTGTACCAATAAAATTTGGCTGGTCGAATCCTTGAATAAAATCCCGACATAAGTCATAAACAAACATACTTTACAACCTATCCCCGACCTAAAGAATAATAAAAAAACAATTTTTAATAATTAAAATTATTCCCCTGCTCCTTTTTATTAACAATAATTAATAATTATATTAATATAATCATCAAATTAATTTATTAAGCAAATGTAACCAAAAATGAGTCGCTGAATATTTTGGGATCCGTTTCCTTGATTCTGTTTGATACGGAACATCAGTCGATACCGGATTTTATGGTCAAATCAAGCAACAGATTGGTCTCTGAAATCAACGGCTGAGATTAACTACAACCATTGTTTATATATCTGTAGAAGTGTTACCCTTTGTTTTCACCTACAAATTTTCTTCAGCTTTCAAACCATTTCCCTTCTTTCTCGTACCTTCTGTCAGTCTGTCTGGTTCTGGTTTTGGTAATTTTGTTTGTCTTCAATGACAAGAGTTCTGTCGGAGACGACGAGGTTGATCGGAGCAAATAGGTTGTAGTGATGGCCAAGCGTTTTCGGCCTTTTGGCTCTGCGGGTCTGCTTTTGTTGGTGGCATTGACGGCGTCTATGTTGGTTCTTCCTTTGGTGTTGCCGCCTTTACCTCCTCCGCCGTTGTTGCTTCTGTTCTTTCCGGTTGGGTTGATGGCCGCGCTCGTGTTCTTGGCGCTCTCCCCGGCGGATGCTACCGGAAACTTGGTTGTTCATAGTTTGTGAGAAGGAATATTCACGTGTTTCATGGGAAGGATATGGTCGGCGCCGGCGATTTGGTGGGCGGCGCTGCTGAGTCTGCTGCACGCTGTTGATTTTGAAACTTTAAATGGTATACCATTTATATCACTTTATTCTTATCTATTACACGTGTTTGTAATTATCTTATTATCATTAGTGATATTTTATTTTTATTAAGTGCAAAATTTATTTTAAGATTTAAAACAAGATAAAAATAATATTTTTTTATTATTAGATCGATAAATTGATTTTTATGTATTTTTAATCTCTTCTTAACATTGCTAAACATAGTAAAGAGTTGAGACTTTTTATTTTATTTAAAAGTAAGTTGAAATTTTTGCTTTGAACAAAATATTAGGAAAATAGTGGAGCAAAAAATGTGATGGTTGTTTTAGTCATTAAACTTTAAAAAAAATTATATTTAAGTTAATTAATCGGAATTAAATAAATTTTATATTTATATATTATATATATTTGTTTTAGTCATTAAACTTCAAAATATGATGAATTTAAGTTAACTAATCGAATTAATCAAATTTTATATTTATATATTATATATATTGGTTGTAGTCATTAAACTTTAAAAAATTATAAATTAATCATTAAATTTCATCATAATACTATAAAATGATAATTAAATGTATTAAATTATTAAAAGATACTTATTAAAATTTTTAATACTTATCAATAATTTATAACATACAATAATTAAATAATCAATTTATATAATTAGATAAGTTTAATGGTTGTTTTTATAATTTTTAAAAGTTCAATGACTAAAAAGATTATTTTAATATTGTTAAGTGATCATTTATACAATTTACTCAAAATTTTATAATAACTTTTGATCAACCGAATTAACCGAAATTTGTTCAATTTAATTAATATATTTTAAAAAAAATTAATTTGATTAATAATTAAAATTTTTAAATTTTAATTACTTTATTTTTTAATAATTTAATTCGATAATCGACTGAATTAACCGCTTCAACATCCTATGTTTGGAAACTTTAATGGTACGCAATTTATGTCATTTCATTACTATCTATGTTTGGAAAGAGAAGAAAAATGAGAAGTATGCACAACATTGGGAAAAATACAGAGATCGAATATTTATTCATGTAATGTTTATCATGATAAAAATTTATTAAAAATTTTATTTTATTATTAAAATTATTATTTTAAATAATCATGTTTATAAATAAATGATTTGAAGTATTGTATACAACTTTTGTAACACCCCTAAAACCGGGTTAATAAAAAAACAATTCGAATAAAATTATAATTAAATCGAGTCTTGAGCAAAACAAATGAGAAACCAAAAAGGGACCAAATTAAATGAGAAGAAAGACATTGAAGTTGCATGATAAAATTGAGATTTCCTTGAACTACCCCATGTAATAAGCCTACACTAGGCATTTCATTAAGGGCAAAGTAGACATTTCACCCTTAATTTCAAGCAAACAAAAGAGCAAAAATTCTCCCCTTTCCTCCCTCATTTGGACGGCAAAGGAAAAGGAAATAGGGAGAGTTTTGTTTCCTCCAACTTTCCATCACCATAGTTAAAGGGAGAGGGGATCTTGAAGCCTTGCATGGTTAGATTATTGGATTGGGAACCCACAATTGTTTAGTTTGGTAAGTTCTTCTCCCTAAACCGAAAATTAGGGTTTGAGCATTTGGGTTTTTTAATGTTATATGATGTCTTGATGTTAGATTAAGGGTTTTAATTGGTTGGATTTAGCTATTGAAGCATGAACGAAATTGTTAGGAAGCTTGAAACCTAGATTACGTAAATGTTGTGTATATGGATTAAAGGATTCAAATAATGGAAGAAGGTGTTAGGTGATGTTAACTTCATGTTTAGGATGCTGGAAATTCATGGGAATAGCTTAGAGTTTTGGAATTAAACGTATGAAATGAAGAGTAGCCGAAAATGCCTAGAAACACCATTCCGGGTAGTCAACTTTGAGAATTTCCCTAGGTCGGGATTTAAGGAGTTTAGAGCTGAAACTTTGGATAATGATACCCATGTATACCTAGTTTAAGAGGAAATTTACGGAACCTAAATCCGAGTCCGG
This sequence comes from Abelmoschus esculentus, assembly GCA_035048815.1. Taxonomy (NCBI): domain Eukaryota; kingdom Viridiplantae; phylum Streptophyta; class Magnoliopsida; order Malvales; family Malvaceae; genus Abelmoschus; species Abelmoschus esculentus. The sequence goes on along the minus strand of JAUCBN010000017.1, from coordinate 18,108,270 downwards.
TAGAGAAAGATATACGTGTTGCCGTAGGGCTACTCGAACAGTCCTGGAAATCCGGCCAGGTCTGTTTCGATCGAAATCTGGAGCTAATCGAATAAGGATTAAAATATGAGGTTAATTGTACGCTGTAGATAATTCTTCTAGCTTTCCAACGAGGTAAAATGGACTTAAATCGGACATCGGAGCTAGGAGATATGACCGTTTCGCTAAAGGATAGCAAAATTATCCGTAACAAACAAACACACTTGTTTATCTTTGTTAAGACTAGTATTGCTTGGATTAAATGATTGAATGTGTGTCCTAATGAATGATACATGTATATGAATTGTTAGATACCCCGAGAGAAGAAATTAACGAGGAGCAAGAGAGGCTCGAGGCATCAAGAAAAAGAGGCAAAGGGGTTGTGATCTACAACCCTTAATAGCTCAGAGTAGTGTGAGTGTGGCAAACCTTGGGGTTAGGACCTAGGGTCCTAACCACCCTTTTCTTATTGAATTAATATATCATGTAAATGGACTAATCGAATATCCGGTAAAAAGAGAAAGAGGCTAATGTTAAATGACTTGCTTGCTAGATTATAAGTATTAGCTTAGCTCATGTGCATTGCTTGGAAATGCCAAGGTATGTATGGCACGCGACTATGGATGCCAGGTACGTAAGTCATGCATAGAGCATGTATTGGTGATGCGACATATTGTTGATAACATGGTATGCATGTTAATTGTAATGTATTGATTGATATACTTGCCTTGGATATTTCCACATGATGACATGATTGAATGGCTATAAATAAATTGAAAGAAGTATTGTAATTGCCTTATATCAACATGTAAGTGACACTTGTTCTGGTAATGTGAACTTAATAACATAAATGGATATTGAAATGTTATTGAGCCTTGGTCTATAGTCGGTCATAGGTTGTACGTGATGCCTAGGGTCTTGAGCTCATTGTTTAGTGTTACGACACTCATGTTTAGTACTTCGGTACTCTTTTTGGTACTATGGGTACCGTGTTTTGGTGGTGAGTCACCAATTGTTAGATACCATAGGTATCTCTTGATAGTACCTTTGTGGTACTCATGTTAGTGCCTTTGTGGTACTCATGTTAGTGTCTTCGTGACACTCTTGTTGACTCGTTACCGTGTCCTTCTATACCAAGGCATCACACGAATGTAAATTGAAAGATTAAAAGTTCAAATGTGACTTATGCTTACACGTAATGACTTGAATGTTATTGACACTTGATCATGCATTGGCATTGGCTATAGAAATGTAATTGATGCTAAGTGTAGCACTTGAATGTAACATGGTTATTGATATTGAAATGTTCATATGGCTATAGGTAGCCCTTGAAATGGATTACTTAATGATGGCATGAGAATTGAAAAATGGCTAATGAGATAGGAGTATTAATGTTATGCTAGCTTGAGCATATAGACCATGATATGATACGAATGACATAAATGTTAACTATGAGAGCATTTTGCTATGATATTTGGTTATTGTTGATTTGTGCATTGATAGACCATTTGCCATGAATTAAATCGCATGTTTAATTGAACTATGATATATATTGTTATTGCATCATGTCTAATTTGGTTAGACTAGGGTCACCTCACTAAGTACTTCGTGAGTACTTACCACGTTTTGTTTCCTCCTTCCCAAAACAACAGGTAATCGAGCTAGAGAGTTAGATCGAGATTGAATCGGGGCAAGGACACAAAGCAAGCAAGAGTATGGTATCTTGTATTTTGATTTAATTCCTAGTATGGTGGCATTAGTGAACTTATTTTGTTAGTTCATGCATTTGAGGGCTTGGCCCATGGTTTGTATATATTTGTGCATATGACTTGGTTTGTAAGCCATAAGGCATCACTATACTTAGTTAGCTTTTGATATGGTTGAGGATTGCTCATGGAGCCTTAGCTAGGGTGATGTATGTTAATATGCAAATGATAAGTCCTATGGTCTAACATGTAGGTCATGAGGTCAAGGTAGGATTAGCTAATGGTCATGAACATTATGCAATGGTTAGGTTGTTAATTGGAGCCTACACATGTTAAATTGATCCCTTAAGGTTAGAGATGGTCTAAGGTTGCACCTAGAGAGACCCTTGACACATGCATATGGTAGGTGTGCATGCATTTAAGAAAAAGGTGAAGTTAGTTGATTGTCATGGAGTAAAAATGAAATAACATAAGTGTTAGATTGTTCAATGGCGAAATTAATGATACTAGACTTAGTAAGTGGTCTAGGTAAGTTGCTAGGGTTGCCTAGGTATTGGATATGTCCCTTAATGGTTTAGGGGTGAAATAGATTCAATGTAAGCCTATGGAAATGTGTCTAAGTGTTTAAAATCTTGAAATTGCCTATTTCGAGCATGGGTATCGATACCTCTAGCTTGGGTATCGATACCACCCCTGGCAGAAAGTTTTGGAACCGATGCTTGTATCGATACCACTCTTGGCAGAAAGTTTTGGTACTGATGCTTGTATTGAAACAGGCTTCCCAGCCTTGGTCAACGGGTCAACGTAGGCAGCCTGTATTGAAACCAGGTATCGATACCTGTTCCGATACTGGCTTCGATACCTTTAATAATATGGATTTAAACATGTAAAAATGGAATTGACTTGAATAATTTGATAAGATTAACGATGGCTAAATGAACGGAAATTGATTAAGGGTAAATTACTAAGTTCAATGGAAATTATAAATGTTGTATAATTGGAAATTAGGAATCGAAGTGATTAATTGAATAGGTAGAGAAAAGTTTAAAATTGACCACAAAAATGAACAAGTATTACATGAGATTGTCTTAAATTAATCCCGAAATGTTTTACAATGAATGCAAATTCGATTTAAATGTCCGGTCGACACTCCCGTCTCCTAACCCGGGGCGAGGGTGTCACAACTTTATATTAAAAATAATATATATTTTTATTTCACTCAGTTTTTTATTCTTTATTCATGTTTTTTTATTTGTTTTTAAGTTTGAAATATTTTGAACTGAAATCAAATTTATAAAATACATAAATTTTTGAATTTAAATTGTTAATAAAAGTATAAAATTATATATAAAATTAAAACTCAAATATTAATTCAAGAGTAAAAAAATTTTAGATATTAATTTTTAAAAAAAATGTAATCTCAAATACTAACTTAAGAACAAAATTCTTTTATGTACTAACTTAAAAAAAATAAAATACAAATAATTTGCCCCTTTCTACGCCTCCATTTATGCTTCCACTTCAAATACGTGGAGCAATTAGGCATAAATTGATACAAAGTCCTCAAAATTTGGTAACTTCGATTCCATTAACAACCGCCTATGAATCCTTTTTCGGATTACACCTATTATCTTAGGTATTGGTCGAACAAATCCATTGACACAGATAAAGGGTTTAAGATTTTAGGTTAGGGGTTCAGGGAATTAAGGGTATAATGTATTTTTAGGGTATAAAATTTAAGATTTAAGATATCAAAAATAAGAATTTAGGGTTTAAAATTAATTTTTTTTAAAAAATTCAAAGAATATATAAAATGAGAAAAAAAAAGTGAGCATTTTTGTTAAAAAAATACCTGATATAAATATTAAATATATATTTAAACCGAAAATAAATGTACGTTGTAAATATCTCTCCTGTTGGAATCTTAATTAACATGCAACTTCCACGAACTACGAAGGATATGATTGTGATTTCCAAAGGGAAAGTCATGTACGGCATATCTTCTCATTATTCTATAAATTAAAATAAAATATTTAGATTAAATTAAAAAAATATGTGAATGATAGAGATTAAATGTATAATTATTTTATTTTATCTTTAATTGTTAAGTCATCAGTCCGTTATTTCATTAACGACAGATGACTATTTTAGTATCAAATTAATAAGTTATCGTTATATTTAATTCTTTTTAAAATATTATGGTCGGCTCAATACTAACTTTATAATATTATGGTTATCCGTGTAATTTACTCTAAAAAATAATTAAAGTTATTTTTTTCCACGCGAATGGAATCTGGAAGCTTTGATCCGCGCAAAAGGTCCATATTAGTGGCCACATGGACTGACTATCTCTCAACACTGGAAAATTGCCTGGAAAGAGTAGGGGAATAGTATTAATATGATTGAGAGAAAATTTTAGGTATAATTATAAATTCAACCCTTTATTAATTGAAAATAGTTCAATTGTGCTGAATTGTCAACCTGTGAATGATTGAACAACTTACAAGCAACAAGTAAATAATGTTTTGGGTGTACATAACAGATCCCCATGTACATATAATATAACGTTGTCCTCATATATTTTAAAAAATATTTAAAAATAAAAAATATCATTTGTATGCAGTATCTTCTTTTTAAATTGTCGTTTGTTGATAATATTTTTCTATCAACAGTGTAACTTTTGATCTAATTTTTAAAATATACTTCAAAAACTCTATTTTTCTAAATAAATTCTTTAAAGACCATGTATATACAACGAAGCTAATGTTCAAATGTTTTAGTTTTTTGTGTTAACCAACGACTGATTGATTTCATTAGGACCAAATTCTTATAAATTAAAGTATTGAGATTAAATTCTTAGTTTTTGTAAAATAGAGATGAAATTTAGAATTATACCCAAATCTCTAAATATTACAAAACGGAAAGACATCGCCATCTTTTCAAGTTTTCAAATAAAAAAAAAAATCAACGTAGAAAATCTGGAAGATTTTATATGATTTGAAATCAGCCGGATCTTTTCTTTTTTCCAAACTGTCTGATTTTCCATGGGATTTGCATCTTTTTTTCTCCATGGCCGACCCTTTTAAAGCTCACCTCCCAATCATTTTTTTCTCTCCAACCTCAGTATTCCAACCATCTTCACCCATCGCGGCTATGGCTTCCGAGGCTAAGTTCCATGTTCTTGCTGTTGATGATACCCTCGTGGATAGAAAACTCATCGAAAAGCTTCTCAAGACTTCGTATCAAGGTATACTATTGCTATTCATTTTCTTTTCTTTTCTTCCAAACAGATCTTTGTTTTTCCTTTCCCTTGTTCTTATGATTTGTAGTTACTATTTGCAGTAACTGCCGTGGATTCTGGACCCAAGGCATTGGAATTTCTCGGACTGAACAACAACGACAGAACTTCAAAGTCCGATGGCGCATCTGCTCGTGCTGAAGTGAATTTGATCATCACGGATTATTGTATGCCGGGAATGAGCGGCTACGATCTGTTAAGAACAGTGAAGGGTTGTTCGTCTTTGAAAGACATACCGGTTGTGATCATGTCCTCCGACAACATCCCGTCGAGAATCAACCGATGTCTGGAAGATGGAGCGGAAGAGTTCTTTTTGAAACCGGTTCGATTATCAGATGTGAACAAGCTTAGGCCTCATCTGATGAAATCGAAATCTAGACCAGATGGGAACAAGAGAAAGGCCGTGGAAGAAGCTGTGTCGCCTGATAGAACAAGAACAAGATACAATGAATTGGAAGCCTGATCAGATTAAAATAAATAATTATTTTTTTCAGATTTATTAGAAATTATTTTTCTCAGGACAAATCTCTTGGTGTATATATGAATCAGAAAGAGTTTAAAGTTAAAAAAATAAATATCGACTCTGCTGGGGATCGAACACAGAATCTCTGGTTCCGTAGACCAGCGCCTTATCCATTGGGCCACAGAGTCTTTTACGTCAACGTTGTTACATTTACTTATATCTCAATATACTAAAACTTGTACTTAGCCGAAAGTGTATTTTATGTAAAAAAAACTGATAACTTTTTTTTTATTTTTTATTTCTTACTTACATATTTAACATAGAATTCGTATTTAGTTAAGCCTAAGTAAAAATAAAACCCAGAATTTAGGGTTTAAACTTCCTACCTTCATATGGTTTTGCCTCTAAGTACGAGTTTAAACTTTACTTTTAACTAAACATAGGTTTTATCATGTATGAGTTAAAAAGGATTATTTTTTTTTTACATAATCTTAATTAGGATTAACTTTAAAAATAATTCCCCCAAAAAAATAATCATTTATTTATTTATTTCAAAATAACCAAATCTCTACTGTGTACAACAATGGATGCATAAGTTATTTACAAATCACAAGAATGAATGACAAATCTCTTTCCTACATACAACAATAACCAAAGAATAAACCAATAGAACAAACTCATTTCACACAAAATACAAGCAATTTACTGCACACCAATCATTACTTCGTTTCAGGTTCTTCAGGATATTCATAGTCCTTAGTTGCTGATCTTAATAAACTTCTCCTCGACGACGACGATGTTGGTGATGGCTCAACTCCTTGAGGCAAATCCGATACGGCAGCCAGAATCCGTCGAATGCTTACGGACCGAGCACGTCGGAAACTGAACGATCTCATCTTAGTATTGGTGGAGAAAATGTTGGACGAATTTGAAAGGATGAGGTAAACCAGTGCTTGAACGATCACGAACACGAACACCTTCATCAACGAATCTCCCAACATCTCTGCAAGTTCCATGACGATGACAATGACAATGGCAATGACTTCTTCAGCTAATGATCCGACAAGAAAGATATAATTCCCAGAAAATCTGAAGAGAAAATGATCCGGGTGATGGTTTATATAAAGACCGGGAGATGTTGAAGATTGGAAAACCTTTCGGTTGACTTGTCGCCCAAGCCTGGAAGTTATATGTTGACTACACGCTATTGGATAAGAGCCTGTAAGACACGAAAATGGCTGCGGTTCCTTGTAAGAAAAACATCAGCATCTATTACCAATTCTTTGTGTTGCAAAAGTCACGTGCTGATTTACCTTGTCATGCTAAGATTATGATCTTCTGGGAATCTGGATGGTGTCGGGTCAAATAAATTAAATTTAAAGTATTTTATAAGATGAGAATGTGGACACATCGCCACATCGGACCAATGGAACAGTCGCCGAATTCTGTTGATGGCGGTTCGAAAGTTGGTATCGGCCTATAAACGTTAGCTGAGAAGTTCAATTCATCCTAGGTCAACATGGCAGCAGCCAGCTTCAAGAAGAGGAAATTATTATTATTATTACAAAATATATAAGTATAAGGACGACGTAGTTTGGACAGAGTTAGATGTGTCATAGTTACAACTGTCAAAATATTAGTATCATATTTGTCGGAAAATTCTAAAGGAAACATCACCTATTGATATATATTATTAATTATTTTATTAAATTTAAAAAATTTTCTAGAGTGTGATTATTTTTTTTAAATTAGTCATATATTTAAGTTATATAATTATTTTTTAAAAGAATTTAATTAGAAGTTAAAATAGTATAATTATTGCCTTTAATAGTTTTTTTTTTATTTTTTTAATTAATTCTTTTTTAAAGTAATATAAAAGTGTTTTAATGTATTTTATTTTTAAAAAATATTCATGTTTTAGGTCCTTATGATTTCTGAAGTTATTAAAATAATTAATAGCACATATCATTGTACATAATTAATGATACATGTCGGTATGAACTCATCTAAATTTGTGTGCATTTTTATAGGGAATCTGTCATTCTTCATGCATATAGTTTTCATGAAACAAAAATTATGTCCTTTTTATATTATATATTTTAAAATTAAAATTAAAAAATTACGTTTTAATTAAAAAAGATTAAATTTTAAACACTAATATTAAATCTCAAACTATAAAGTATAGGAAAGAAAGAGAGAAACGTGAAAGGAACTGAAAGTAAAAGCGGGAGTTGTCGCCTAATCTATGTGAAATAGTGAAGTAGTGTGACTCAGTGACTCGGTATTTAGAAGATAAAGCCGAAAAATTCCCGTTTGTTAGGCTCAGTTATCTGGCTCCAGGCATAACGTAGACACTTTCGGTTGGAAAGGTTGCAGTAGCACACAAATTAAACAATCAATACCTTCTTTAATTTACACAATCAATGTAATCTTCAGCTCTATTTTATGTATTATATAAATTAGTCTTTCAAAAAATGTAATTATTTTTTTAATTTAATATTTAAATTACTTTTTATGACCACGCTTAAAAGTATAGGTGGGGTAGGTACGTTTATTGACCAAGTCGATCGTCAATTGGACAATGTTCGATTCATGTTTATTAAAAAATTTGTTATTCAACTTGACTCGTTAAGCTCGTTAAAATTGTGTTCGAGTCGTACTCATTAAAAGAATTTGTTGCTCAACTCGTTGCTCATTAAATTCAAAAAAAAATTACCTTATTTATTACTTAAAATAAGATTTAATAATACTATATGAGACTTAATGTTAACATAAAATAATAAATTTAACCAAAAATACCAAAAGATTGTATAGAACACTTTTAAAGTCTAAAATCCAAACTAAGAATCCACAAATATACCAAACTAGTATATAAAAACTAAAATAACAATTTACAAATTAATAATTATTATTTAGATTTATTTTTTAATGTTTTATTAATTTTAAAATAATTATAAAAATATCTTGAAAAAAATAATGAGTTGCTTGCCAACTTTTTTTAGTCAAGTTAGATTTTATTCAATCTAACTCGTTAAAATCTTGAATCGAGTACTTATCGAGGTTTGATCGAGTCAAATTCGAGGTTGGGGTCATCCAAATTTTTTTATTAAAAGATTGAATGAGATATTTACCTATTTAGCCCTTAGATTCTCATTAATTATATTTTATCCCACTTCATTTTGGTTTTTTGTTACGTCCTCAATATAATGTATACTCGACTCAATTGCATCTAGCACTTACCTTGACGACCCAACCCATCATTTTATTTTCTTACAGTACTTTGTCCAAAAATCGAAAGCAATATTTCCCATTATTCGGCCCAAACTCTATTAAGATCCAACAAATGATGCATCTGTCGTGTCTTTCAATTTGATTTCTGACCGAATCCATAAATCATGTCAGGACGACCGTTACCAGACATTAGACTCAAAGAAGTAACGAACAAACGGAGTCTCATTTTCTTGGGTTTCATGTATGGGATGATGGAATGGGTTTCATTCGTGGTTTATATAATCAGGTTCGTTTATTTTTAAGTAATTATCTGATAATTATTTATTCACTAATTACATTATATATAGAAAAGAGGCGATGATTCACTTTAAAAAATAAAATAAATGAATCTGGTTGATTGAGATCATTGATAACGTAATAAAAAGAGTTCATGATATAATATCTGGTGGGCCGAGGTTGGTTACAAAGATGAAGTAATTTAAATTTATTTATTTTTGAATAATTAAATATTTTTATTAAATCGAGAGGTATTATATTTAGATATCGAGATTTGAACACATATAAAATAAAGTAATATAGATATTTTTAACCATTAAATCAATTAATAGATCTAACTATATATAATAAGTCAGGACTAATGACATATATTTTTCTCATGCTTTCGACCTACGATGCACATAAAATAATACTTTTTAAGAATTTTTTAAAAATAAAATTAAAGTGTCGAAACCTATGTAACACACAATTTCATATGAACATTGGATCCATCAAATTCAACAGCACGGATTAACATGTCCTTCACGTGAAATGAGCTCACACTTTGATCTTTCCCAAACAAAAAATTCAACTATCCAATCTTACAACACAAACAAATGCAGGGGTTGAGAATCGAGATATGGGTGTGCATGGTTAACCATTATACTATATCGGTTAACCAAAATATTATAACGGTTAACCATGAACACACTAGTTCGAGATTTCGATGTAACTAACCATATGCACAAAAGTAACTGGACATAAGGGTGATAATAAGCCTAGCCGGCTCGTGAACTACTCGGGTTCGGCTTAGTCAAAGCTCGGCTCGAGTTAGCTTGACTTAGGCTCGGATTCGGCTCGGGATTTAAACGAGCCGAACCGAGCTTACCCAAGCTCGGTTCGAAAAGCTCGTGAACAGGTTTGAAATAATCATATATAAACATACATATATATATATTAATATATACATTAAAAATAATTTGTTTAGCAAAAAAATAATAATAAAATGATTGAGAATAAATCTATTAAAAATAAATTAAATAAAATAAATTGAATATTATCAATTAAAACTAATTTATAAAACTACAAATAAAAAATAAAAAAATAAACTATAAATAAATAAATAATAAAAATAATATAAAAATTGTCTATTTCGAGCTAAACTGAGTCGAGCCTGACGAGCTTTGAGCCCAAGCTTGACCCAATAACATTATTTTCGAGCTGAACTCGAGCCTGAAATTCTGTGTTCGGCGAGACTCGAGCCGAGCCGGACCTGCCTCGGGCTTGTTATCACCCTTAAATCTGTACGTATGAAGTAACTTTGAAAAATATGTAACAAATTCATGTGGAACTGTAGAGTATTTTCCACCCATTCCCTGTATGGTAAAACAGTAAAAAAGAAGTGGGAAACAAGAAATCCAATAGAGACAAATGTAGAGGAAAGAAACACATCAACCAACAATTATAGGTAAAATGTATGTATACACTTCAACTGTGTAGCAAGCTTAGACAGTAATATTTGTGTTACTGAATATGACACAAAGCAATGAAATTACAAGACACAACACTCATTTGCTTCGTGGTAAAGAAAAATAAATATGGGTTGAGGATTTTAATTTCAGTTGTCTAGGTAATATTTGTTATCCAAAGTATAGGTAACATTTTCAGTGGATATTATGCTATAGTCTGCTGATGTGGTAGGTAACATGGAAGAAGAAGAAGTAGCAGGACTAGGAAGTGTAGCGGCGGCCGGCGGTGGTATTGGTGCAGCAACTGTAACAGCCCCAGACGAGAGCAGGGCCAAATGGGAGGAAGCGGGTATGATATTAGCTTCCCGATGCTTGTATTTCATTATCTCGGCCCTCACTGCATTGATTTCTGCCTGTAAAGAATGGACTTGCTGCTGCAAAGCTGCGATTGCACCCATGCAGCCGTAAACTGGGTCTCTTAGCCTCACGTTAGCCTCGTAGACCAGGCTGCTCGCAGCGTCGGCTCTTTGGCTCTCCGGCACTTCCTGAAAGGCATATCATTTATTCAAAACACAGTAACTAAATAAAATACAGATTAAAAAGCAATAGTATACCATTAACATCTTAGAGACGTTGCTAGCACCGAAGACTTTATGAACGGAAGCAAACTTCTGTGGTTCATGAGGGGAGAAGTATGGAGAAAAAGGGCATTCTTCGGCACATCTACGCCTCAAGAGTTTGCAGGCAGCACATGGTGTAATAGTATTTAGGGTTCCTGGAGGTCCCAGTACGTGTCTTCTTCCCATCTGATGACCAAATGAAACATCTGCTTCCCTCTTGATCTTTTTGCTGATCTCCTCAAATCTCTCCCTAAATATATAACACACCCAGAAAACCGATGATTATATAATTGCTATATATATATAGATACATACACACATGCATATTATGTTAAGTAATCAGTCATTAGAATTAGAATTAGAAGAGCTGCAGGTCCAAAAGAGAATTAAGTTGATGGAGTCTTACCTTTCTGTGGACATTCAGGCATGCATTCTCTTAAGCTGATAGAGAAAAGAAGAGAAAGGAAATGAGAGAAGAGGGGAAAGGAGTTCTTAAAAGGCAAGATATACAGGAGAAATGTATATATATATGGCCTCCTGTTCAAAATGTATTTTATGTGATAAGCCTAATATTTATACAGAAAGTCTATTCTTGGGATTATAATTTGCCGACACACAAAATAATAGTAAGAGGAGTGCTTTGAGGGGGAGCTTCAATGGAAGCAAAGTAGAGTTGGAGAAATCGAAGAGTTAATGTGTGTACATATATATATATATATTGTTTGTTATTTGTGGTATAAATGACAGCTCTATCACTGCTTGCACACGTGCGAATCCTTAAATGTGTTGACTTTTGGAAAATCAAATTATTCAACCAACTTAACCATGTGACATATATATATATATGATTTAGGGTATTTATTGTCGGATATCGGGTTGGATTAAATCTAATTTATTCAGATATTTGGGTTTTTGGATCGATAATGTAGTGATTTATATTTGATCAGAAAAATGACGGATATCCACATATTCGGATAATCGGATATCTAATTATCCAAAAAATATAATTTGATGATATAGTTTAAATGTTATATATAAACCGATCCTAGTTCATCAAGGAACATGCATTTAGGTGTGGTTTAATTACAATCCTGGAACCTATTTGCATGTTTATGTTGACAAGGTTTATAATAAAACAAGGCATATCAAAGGTTAGGTTATGACATGGATGTATATATGTGGACTGGTTTCTTAAGGTTAAGGGGCAGGCGTGTTAGTTTCTTGTCAAAATCAATAAGCCAATCTCTGGTTATAATATAATGTTTTGGGAATTATGAGTCCCCAAAAATGGAATATAAGTTATGATCAGAATTGCCTTGTACTACCCGCAACTTGTTGGTCCAAGATGCACAAGGAACCTTGCATATAAACTTGGTGACATTGACACCAGACTCATTTATCGAAATATTTAATCGATGTCAAACTATTTGTATATAAAATAAATTAAAATATTTAAAAATTTAATAATTAATAATAAAATCGTAATTTGAAGATGTTTGGTACAGTTAATTTAAATAAATGTTATATCAAAGTGGGTGGTGAAATGGAGTGGGATAAACAAATAGATAATTTTGCTTAGATTTTAAGGGAAAAGTGCTCTATTCAATTGTTCAATGAGGCAGCCTAGCTGTATCTCGTGTTGAACTGAAATCCCAGAATTTGCCGACTTTCACTGTGTGATGCCACCAAGGGACTTGACCACCTTTATAACCTAACACCTAATACAACGTTGTAATGTTTTTTTTTTCAACTTGACATGCCAAACAAACACTCGTGTTATGTATATGTAGGTCAAAATGCATGCATCTGGTCTGAAAAGAAGTATAATGTAGAGGAGCTTTGACCTAATTTAGGTTATGTTTGACGAAGTTTTTAGGGTTGTTAAACTGAAAAGTTTCATCGAACGTCTTAATTTTAGTATTTTTATTATGTTTTTTTATCAGATTTGATCTTAAACTCGACTATTGATAAAACTGGAATCTGTTTTTTCTCTCGGAACACAACCTTTCCCACGGCTCGTCGGAACGGAGTTTTAGTCAAATCAATGGACTACGGATGAACCCAATTACTTTGAAGTTAAAAATATTGTTAACGAAGATTCAAAAAATTTAATTATTTGAACAATAAAAATAATAATTTATCCATGTAATGGTAGTTTAAAAAAACAAGAAGCATACCTATTTTTACTTTAATAACTAAATTCTAAATCTGGAATCCTAAAATGTTAAATCTTTAGTTCTAATAAATATAAAACTTAAATTTTAATTATAAATCTTAAAACATAATTTCTTAAATTTTAAGTTAAATTAATTTATAAAAAATAAATTTTCTATCACCATATATAAATATTTTCTCTAAATATAAACCAACACAATCCAAATACTTCATTCTTCAATAAGAGTTACGGCCCACAAAAAAATTTAATTGCATATGTTTTCATTTTCAACGTCACCTGTCCATGGCGTTTTTTGTGTAACTTGAATGATCAAAAATATTAAACACAAAAAAACGTCATGTGTAGGTGACATTTTTTGTGTTGTACTGTAAAAAATAACATAAATCTTTAAATATCATTTAAGGATCCTATATACTAAATTATAATATTTGACTGAATTATTTTATAAATTTTGTCGTGTAAATAAAACTGAACTTAAAATATTATTTTTTTAATTGATTTAATATAAAATTAATTTCCATTATCATTCATACAATATTTACCTTCTCTTATTCTATAATCAAAATTTCCATATCTTTTACCGCGGGAAGTGAAAGGTCATGGAGTATATTTTTGTTTAATTTTATTTTACTACCCGGTCAACTTTTTTTTCTCTTCCCGCGCAAAATTGTTGAGTGCATTTTAGCATAGTGCAAATTGGGAGTACGTTAGCAAAGACCCACGAACCCAATGCCCTTCCACTACCATAATGAGGTGGTCGTAATTTGCTTACCATTTAACTTGTAATATATTTTTAAGAAAAATCGGAGGAAGTTGCAGACTTTTTAAGTAAAGCTTCAATGGTGAATCACCCAAGAACCCGCAAACGAGTTCATGCTATCCTCCCCCGCCGTTCACCTGACGGTAGTGCCTTTCAGAAGTGGTAACATATACACATATACGCCTAAAAACTAATACTTTACCTTCCTTTTGGTGGGATGTTTATTGCTAAATGATCATTGATTTTTTTATATGCTTCATTTTTTGGGCTGATTTTGAGGTTTGGGTTTTTGATACTCTCACGTATTGTTTTTTTACTTATTTTTGCCCAAGTGATATTTGCGGTGAAACGGTGGCGATTGCTTTGGCTGATATGCACGACTGTGGGCTGAAGAAGAAAGAGTTGAAGAGGTTTAAGGGCACTGGTGGAACACAAAATGCTGCCAAACCAATGATTTCTTTGCAACCCAGATCGGCATTTAATATTTTTTTGTAAATTTCTCTCTCACTTTGCGTTTCATTATTCAATATTGTCCATTTATTTACATTTTGGTATATTTGATGAGTTAAACCTCAAATCCTGTAGGGTAGCTTTCAATGCATTTATAGTCTCTATTTTCTTTACTTTTTTGCCTTGTGACATTTTTATTCTTTATAGTATAGATGTTTGTAGTATTTATGCTTTTATATTTACAGAGAATTTCTTATAGTCATCTGTTTTATAGTTGTATTTGTAGCATCTACTGAATATTCTGTCAAATTTGGCTACTTTTTGTTTGCTTTTTTCTTTTATTCTTTTCATCTTTTGATAGAGGACACAACTTTGTAGGAAGTCTGGCTTTTAGTCCAATACTTTAACGTTAGGAGAAACATGTACTTGGTCAAGTACCTAGGAGTTCTGTTTATCTGTATGTCCCTATAGTTGCTTATGACATGATTTTTCATCCAACTTGTTAACCATGTCTTGATGGGAGAGGGAAATGGAAAAATGGAATTAAACTCACCTTTATGACTGTTATTGAGTTGAGCAAACTAAACTGAATTATTTTCCTTTGGTGTGTTTCTTAGGGAAACCTTTATGGAAAACAACAAGAATGGAAATTTCATTGAAATTGACCGGAAGGGGTTTGAAACTTGGAAAAACATGTCTGAGGAGGTAATTGTCATCATGAGTAGTCATTTACTTTTCGTTGCAAGTTTTCTGCCGGTATTTTGTACCGAGTATTGCTGCCTATCTTTCTTTGTAGGAGAGAAAAACATATGTTACTCAAGCTGAAAAGTTGAACTCAGCCTACATGAAGGATGTGGTTGAAGAGGAGAGAAATATTATAAAGGTGAATGAGGTTCAGAGTTTATGAGTGTTAAATTGATTTAAACTATGTCTACTGTGACCTAAATATGTTTTTGGCACAATTGGTGATATCAGTTATTGTGCTTTCATAACAATGTAGATACAATTTGAACGTTTCATCATAGAACTTGTGTAGATTCTTAAATAATCTGAAGTTATTTGGGTTCTGTTTTCTGTGTTATCAGCTGATGATAGGGTTAAATTCCATTCCAAGGTTAATATTGAAAAAGGGACAGGTCACATACTAAGACATGATGATTCTAAAGATACATGATTTTGACCGCATGATTGTCTTTGTCTCATCTTCACATAATTATTATCAGCATAATTGCTTCTCGATTTTAATGTTTTCTAGTAAGATCCAATATACTATTTAGCTGTGATTGGGCTGATAATTAACTAGCTTCTATAGATCTTTCTCCCTGGTGGATTCTGGAAATTTTGCTGTGGTTGAGCTTATTTGTTTCCCTTTTTGAACTTGAAAGCTAGCATATCGATTGCCAAACTTCAAAATAGAACAAAGTTTTCCATGTATTCTTATTTGAAGTTATTAAGCTTTTAGCAATGAGTTTCTTTTAGGTGGATGATGAGGCTGATTCCGCAATGGTTGGGAAATTTGATCAGGTTTGCATATATGTTTGGAACACATAAACTAGCAAATATGAATAAATTTACATCTGTTTTTTTAATCATCTCTTATTCATGGAATTCACAGTTCTATGAAGATTTCGAGTTCTATGAGACATCTGATGATGGTGAACCATACCACTCTGGAGGATTCAAGAGCTTAAACACAAGTGAATGGTACCTCTTCACTGCTTCTGCATACATAACATAATTATTATCATATGGAAGATAGATGTAAACAAAGTCTTTTCTCGACATTTCAGGCTGATCGACTAGGTTAACAATGTTCATATATCGTGTCGGCACCGGTAAATTATGACCTTCCTGAAGCAGGGAACCGCCATCGATGACCGGACTTAAAGAGCTTGCCATTTTTGTTGAACCCTTTTGTTTCATGCCAATGGGGACTTACCAGTTGATCCGTTTTGTAAAGGGCAAGTCTTTTGGCTATCGTATAATAGTTGTTTAGCCTTTGAAGCAGATTGGTATTTATTTTATCCATATTTTAGTTTTATAATATTCTTTTGAGGGATATCTCTGTCATATAATACAACCATCTGCAGTTCCAAATCATGTTTTTGCAAGCCAAAGCTTTTAAAGCTTCTCTCTCAGATACTTAATTTTGGGTAAAGTTGGGTTCTTTTTGAAACCCAAGCCCTATCTTGCCTTCAAAGTATCCTGGCAGACGAAACCAAAGGCCAGGAAATTAAATGAGGTCAAATTTGAAACCCTAAACTTAACATGAAGATTGGGATATACTTTAAGTCATGAGATTTTGAGTTGCGGCTGAGCAGTACAGGAAAATGGGTAGCAAATGCAAGGTGAAGGGCAATGCCATTGCCAACCTTTTGCAAACTTGCATAGACAACAAATCTCTTCTTCTAGGCAAAGTCCTCCATGCTCATATTTTCCGCCACAACCTTTTAACCAACACTTTCCTATGCAACCGTCTCATCGAACTCTACTCCAAATGCAACGACTCATCCTCTGCTGACCGCACGTTCCACTATACCCCTCACAAGGACGTTTATTCCTGGAACGCCATTTTGAGTTCCCATTGCAAAACCGGGAACTTAAATTTTGCATGCAAAGTGTTCGAACAAATGCCTGAAAGAAACGCTGTCTCCTGGAACAACTTGATTAGTTTAATGTTAAACAGTGGGTACGAGGAAAAAGCCTTGGATGTTTATAAGCTTATGGTTTCGGATGGTATTTTGCCTACTCATGTTACTTTTGCTAGCGTTTTAAGTGCTTGTGGAAGCGTTTTGGATTTGCGGCTTGGGATGAGATGTCATGGTCTTGTTATTAAGATCGGTCTCGATAAGAATATCTTTGTCTGCAACGGTTTATTGTCTGTTTATGCTAAATGTGGGGTTATGAGCGATGCTGTTCAAATTTTTTCCGACATTAATGAGCCTAATGAGGTTACTTTTACTTCAATGATGGGTGGGTTAGGAAGTGTTGACGGGATCTCTGAGGCTTTGGAGATGTTTAGAATGATGTGTCGAAAAGGGGTTCGGATTGATTCTGTTTCCTTGTCTGCTGTTTTGAGTGTGTGTGCAAAGGGGGGCGAGTATGGTGAATCTGGTTGCTTTGCTGATAGTGATAGATTATCATGTAATGTTGTACTTGGGGAACAAGTACATGGTCTTGCAATTAAGCTTGGATTTGAAAATGATCTTTATTTAAGTAATTCTTTGCTTGATATGTATGCTAAGAATGGGATAATGAACAGTGCTGAGATAGTTTTTCATAATTTGCGAAAAGTCAGTGTTGTTTCCTGGAATATCATGATTGCTGGATATGGGCAGAAAGGAAATGGTGGGAAAGCTATAGACTGTTTTGAAAGGATGCAGTGTTGTGGTTTTGAACCTGGTGAGGTTACTTATATTAATATGCTTGCAGCATGTGTAAAGTGTGGAGACGTTGAAACCGCACGTCAGATGTTTGATAACATGTCGTGCCCGAGTGTTATTTCATGGAATGCTATAATCTCTGGCTATTCCCAGAATGAGAATCACAGAGAAGCAATAGATCTTTTCAGGGAAATGCAGTTTCAAAGTGTAAAACCTGACCGGACTACTGTGACCGTCATCCTTGGCTCATGTGCTGGAATGGACTTTCTGGAGGGTGGAAAACAGGTCCATGCTGCCTTGCAAAAGGCAGCTCTTCATACTGACAATTATGTTGCTAGTGGACTGATTGGCATGTACTCAAAGTGTGGGAAGACAGAAATTGCTGGGCAGATATTTTCTTCTCTACCAGAGCTAGATATTGTCTGTTGGAATTCTATGATTGCAGGCCTTACTCTTAATTCTCTAAACAAAGAAGCTTTCATGCTCTTTAAGCAGATACAACGTGGTAGAATGTCGCCTACTGAGTTCTCTTATGCAACAGCATTGAGTTGTTGCACAAAATTATCTTCTTTATTTCAAGGCAGGCAAATCCACTCTCAGATAGTAAAAGATGGTTATGAGAGTGATGTGTTTGTGGGCACTGCTCTTGTTGATATGTATTGTAAATGTGGTGACATAGATGAGGCACGGAAGCATTTTGATATGATGCCTGTCAGAAATGTTGTTACATGGAATGAGATGATACACGGATATGCTCAGAATGGACATGGAGACGAGGCTGTTCGTCTATATGAAGACATTATTTCATCAGGTGTAAAACCTGATCACATAACCTTTATTTCAGTTCTGACTGCATGTAGTCACTCAGGATTAGTAGATCAGGGGTTCAGAATTTTCAACTCAATGCGGAGTGAGCATGGGGTTGACCCGGAATTAGATCATTACACTTGCATCATCGACTGTCTTGGTCGAGCTGGTCATTTTCATGACGTAGAGCTACTTATGGAGCAGATGCCATATAAAGATGATCCAGTTGTATGGGAAGTTGTGCTTAGTTGTTGTAGAGTCCATGGAAATGTCAGCTTAGCTCAACGAGCAGCAGAGAAACTCTTCCGACTCGACCCTGAGAGCTCCACACCGTACGTGCTTCTAGCCAATATCTATTCTTCTTTAGGAAGATGGGATGATGTAAGGGCTATTAGAGAGCTGATGAGTGACAAACTGATTGTTAAGGATCCTGGCTATAGTTGGACTGAACTGAAAGAGCAGGATACAAGTTTATTTGTTGGGTGATAGACAAACTTCATTGGCTCCTCAGAAAGAACCTCAAGTTGTCTTCAGGAAGAAGAAGATGGGACAGAGGTAGTATCTGGCACAGCACCACCGGAGATTATGCAATCCAAACTTGTAAAAGGGAGGAAATGTGTGAAAAACACAATGGTCATGCTACCTGTGTTTGATAATGCATGGCATTGAAATGCATTTTTTATGGATTATAATACTGCATGTACCACAGGTTTAGGCAACGTGGTTCCCTTCACTGCTACAAACATCACAAATGAATGTAACTTGTCTCCTGAACACGATGAATGGGATGACTTTTATCTTCAATTGTCAATAATGGTGATACACATTCAATGTAAATGGCAGAAGTACATACACAAATCCGCCTTGTCGAATTAATCGGCACATCTTGCAAGAAAGCCTTTTGTTATTAAATTGCAGTACAAGAGGATGTCAACAGTGACAAAAATGATTCATTTTGAGAGCAAGTTCAACACACTTTTGGAGATAAACACCCCACAAGTTCCTGCAGAAAACTAGGCTGCAGATCTATATGAAGCAACGTTTTCGCATCGAAGTTTCGGATATATGTCACGGATGAGCCATGCTGCCATGAGCTCATAAGCTCTTTGCGTCAAATGAATCCCATCCCAACTCGGTCGTTCATCTGGATTTTCACATACGGTTACGTCTGGATCTCCATATGCACTTGACAGATCAAAATTGTAGTCTCCTCCGATTCCACAACAAGCTTTTTGCAATGTAGTTGGATCAAAACCTGATGATTTTTTTTTCCGAAAAGGGACCAAAACAGTTCACGGTAAGGTCATGAAAACTAGTGATTGCAAATAAATCAAACTTACCTAGCAGATCAGCCTTGCTGAAAAGCCAGAGGAATGCATTGTAGTAGTCACCATACACAACAATCACATCTGGATGTTCTTCTTTTAGCTCATCGATAGCTTTTTGAAGAAGATCGTTATGATAAACCGACAACCGATTCAACTCCTTTAGACAATGAAGCTCATCATAAGCAGTTGCATCATTTGTTTGAAACAGAGTGAGATATACAGGAAAGCAGCCAATGGGAAAGTTTCCAGGGACAACTAACCGAGTAGCACCATAGTCTATAACTCTCTACAATGTGGAATTCAAAGTATGAGGAACAAGGTTACCATAACTATAAGTGATACAATCAAATGTTTGATGAAAGGAAACTTACTTTGGCAGCAAGTTTTATGTCTCGGACTACCTCAGGCACCATGGTTTTAGCCTCGTCGAAGTTTTTCCCTTGGAAACAGGGAAAGTTATAGTCATTTCCTCCTATCTCCCCAACGATGAAAAGAGCTCTTCCATTTTTCTTGAAGCAATCTATCAAATATAACACCTCAAGTGTGTTATTACTGTGTCAATCCATTCTGTTCAAACATTTAGAGAGTAGATATGCTAACCTTTGTCATAATGACAAGTAGTGCTGAAATAGCTAGACATCCAGTCAAGTTGTTTTTCTTAGACATCTGGTGGTAGGCAGAAAGGAAACGTTTCTCTTGTATAAATCTTCCACAGACATGGCAGTAGCACCGGCGACTGCGAAGTTAACCCCGTGATCGAATGTTCCATCTTTGTTTAAGTAGGCATCAAGAAAAGGAAGTCCAGCAGATTGTGCTGCTTTCAAAACATGAAACATCAACACATATACACTGGTTTTACCCGTTAATCAACAATATTAGTTTTGCTTTCCAAAAACAAAACATGGAGGATTCATATTTTACCTATATAATCAATCATCAACAAGCCATTAGAGCATCTCCCAGTTGGTTTCTTAAAGGTCTCCCCGTAGGGTAAGCTGGCAAATGTTGAAGAAGGGTTCTCCTGCACAAAATTACCTGTATCGGCTATCGAATCCCCTAACTGATAAATGGCATCAAACTTGCAACTGCTAAGATTATATTCATTGTTGCTTCTAACAAAGCTCAAGAAAGAGATGATAACAGTAAGTGCAGAGAAAATAAAACCTACACAGTTAGTAGAAGCCATGTGTAGAAAAAAGAAATCTAGGTATCAAATTTTCAATTATGAGAATAAAACAGACCGAAGAAAGGAACAGAAGTCTCCGACCTTCGATGTAGTGGGGGTTCTGCACAGGCACAATAAGAATGACTGTATAGGACCTCTAAAAATGAGAGTTTAAAATTTGATAAATTACATTCATTAATTGATATTAATCTCGAAATTCATTACAAATTTTTTGAAAATACTCTTAAAAAATATGAGTTATAATTGTTAAAACGTTATAATTATATCTCAAATGTGACAATTGAATATAAAACCTTATTGATTATTCTTATTATCATTGCTTCTATAGATCTAATGAGTAACGACCACACAGAGTCCCCTAAAGAAGATAATTATTTTTAAAGGTCACATTTTTAAAAAGTTATAAACAATTACTTTTAAGGGTCTCATTTTAATAAATTGTAATCGTCCCTAAAATTTTTCAATCGACCCCAGATGGTTGGGTGAAATGTCATATTCAAAGTAGAAAGCAATAAAGAAACTTTCATTTTGGTTCACTCGTTTTTCTTCTGAATGTCATCACCTTAGAAAATTCAGTCACAGATCTTTTATGGACCATTAATTAAGGTGAACAAAACTCGATTCGACTCGAAAAAAACGAATAATTCGACTCGATTTGAGGTAAAAATACTCGACTCGTTTTAACTCGATTCGAAATTTCATTGACTCGACTCGATTCGAAAAAATTTCAAATAAAGTTTGAGTTGTAAAATAAAAACTCGAATAATTCAAAATTTTTAGTAATTAAAGAAATAATTTTTAGGTTTAGGGAGGTTTTTAACGAGGCTCGTAGTTGCATTCCTTTTTACATCAAAAAAAAAAAGAATAAATTTTTAGTTTAAGACGTATCTCTCAATTTTTTATGATATATATACATTGATATATAAAAATATAAAGAAATATTGTTATATATGAAAAAAAAATATACATGTATCTTATATAATTAGAAAAAATTGTCTAAATTCGAATCAAATCAATACTATAACATGATAAATAATTATAATTAAATATTTATAGAAACTCGAAAACTCGACTTGATTCGATTCGACTCAAATTTCTTAAACTCGACTCGAACCGAAAAATTTCAAATAAAGTTTGAGTTGTAAAATAGGCCGTGTCAACTCGAATAACTCGAAATTTTTTTATTCGACTCGATCGAATACTCACCCCTACCACAAATTGTGAAGTAATATTTTCTTAGTGAAGAATTGTTGGTTACTAGCCAGATTTTTGCCTTTCGAAAAATTTTGTGAAGTATCATTAGTCACTCGATTGATGAAAGTTTTAATAGGTTTTATATTGTTTCGAATAAGAGTTTTGTTTTTTTAATTTTATAAATAAAAAAACAATTCAGGAGCATTTCTAGCTGTCACTGGACTAATTTCTGCATAATTATTCGACGTGCTTTGATTTGCATGGTCCCAATATCACCAAATTAAACCAACTATTTTCATAAGTAGAATGCTTATTCACCACCAACCACCATAAATGAAAGTTTTAATGCTTGTTCCCCAAATTCAACATGCATCTTCTAAACGCCTCATTGCTGGATGTTCTTTTATGTCATCAGAGGCTTTTCGAAGACGATTGTTCGAAATCTTATTCGACTCGTTTAGGCAGTAAAGTTTATCATGAGCAGAATTATAATTTGCTTGAAATCAAGTGAGAAATTCCACAGGATTACAAAGATCAGTGTTCCAAAGTAGTATAAAGAAATTAACATTAAAAGGATTAATTAGTACAATGTATTATTTCTGCAAAATATTGTCACTTAGAAAACAGACAAACTTTAAAGCATTAAGACATATATTTGATATGCAAAAAATAAACAGCTAATAATCATAACCAGCAATCCTGTCCATGATGTTGGCCACACTAGATTTGGACTCCTTTAACAGTTCGATGCTCCTTTTGAGCTTCTCACGCTTTGCAGCCATTACTGGGGATTCCATTCTCAACCTCTCAATTCCATGCCCATCTGCTCCCATCAACTCCTTGACAATATCCTCCATGTCATTGTTCACAAGATTATGAACACTATACTGTAAATGTAATGCCATGGAATCAACCAATCTCACCTTAAATATCTTCCAGTATGCACACATTCTCATCTTCAGGTCAAATGCTTGCTGCAGAAGCAAAACATTTGTATGTTGTCGTAGATGTTTGATTTCAGTTTCCCCGATACCTTGAAGAACCAACCGGGGAGGTGACTCGCACATGGTTACTTGATCTACGAAGTGATCTTGTTGGTTCATGAGCCTAGACCACTCTGTCATGTAAACAGGGTTACAAGTATAGCCTGTCAGCTTCTCCATTTCTACAATCTCCTTCACCCTATTGATTGACTGCTTCCTCAACTTTTGAACAAGTTTGTGAGCAGCTCTTCTGGTGGATACCATGAGGAGGTAATACATTTCTGAGTGACTCGTAAAAACGGACATCACCACATCATCTATGTAATCCCAGGCATTTTCAGCGAACTCGACTGGCATATGAGATATCCTATCAACCTTTCTTTGTAGGACACGGATGAAAGCTTTGCGGGGAAGGAAGTTTGCTAGTTCAAATCCCTTAGCATTCTCCAAAACATTGATCTCTTCTGCTAAAAAGTCTTTTGTAAAGTTATTTTCCTCGCAGCCGTGAAGGTCATCGGAGAACTTGTTGAGCATTTCGACGAACCTAGCGGTCCCGTGCTTTGTATTGTCATCAGGATTCTTCTCAAATTCCCCAGTCCAAAGTAGTTTCATGAGGGACTCTTTAGCTGCTCCAATGACCCTCATTAGAGCTTGCGTGGCTTCGGCAATAGAACTCAAAGCCTTGGGCATTTTCTCCAGCTCTAAAACATATGCATCCAGTTTTGAACTAATGTTTTTCACAATCTCTGGTAAGCACTTTGCAATGATATTAGCCTGAATTTGAACAAGCTTTTGAACCAACACTGGAACACCCACCATTGATTTATCAATACTTGATAAAAGTGCATTAGTTTCAAACAATTTGGCCTCCTCCTTTCTTGCTTCTTCTTGGGACTCATCGCCGATACGGTTCCTAACGCAAACATAACCAAGTCCTATATTCACATCGTCTGCGGTAACCTTTTCGAGAAGCCCTTCGGGGGCCCTATCGGCCTTGGTAACAACGGCAAGTGTTCTCTCACCAGTCTTGTCCACTTGCTGAGACATCCTGATGGATTCACAAGTTGGAAAATCGACAGTGGCCGACAAAACATTAAGGATAATGCTTTCCTTGGGTGTTATGTACTGCATGATGATGTCTCTGATCTGCTCGTATATGTTTTCAGGCTGACCATGGACAGGCACTCTAGTGATTCCAGGTAGATCGACCATGGTAAGATCAGGAACGCCATCCTTTTTCACCACTAAAGTTACCGGAGTATTGGATATGCTCTTACCCTGGCCTGCAACCTCATCGGTTGCAATATTTATGCCTGTTGCAATGTGGGATTCCTCCACTGGAACTATTTTTCCATTGTACTCCAAGTAAACCTCTGGCCTCGCACTTACATGGTTCTGCAACCGGATGATGAGAGGTACCCTAGTGCAAATGCCCTGGCTACGGGGAAGGTTAACGCCGGCAAGGGATTCAAGAACACTAGACTTCCCTGATGATTGGTCTCCAACCACAACAATTGTAGGGAGCTGTATGCCTTCTTTCATCACCATGAGAAGCCTGAGCCTGTCAATGACATCTAGCAGTGGTCGGATTTTGTCATTGTACGATGAAATTATTGGAGCTTGGTCTTGAGCTTGTGCAGCTACCACCATTGGTAGTTCCATAGCAGGAGTTGCTGATTGAGAATCTTCATAACCAGTGCTCCCTGAATCAGCTTCATCATGCGAACTCATGTTTGAGATCAACAGAGAGAGCAGAAGACGCAGAGAATATAACTCCAAAAGTAGGTAGAATAAAGCGATAGCAACGCAACACCTTATATCAAACTTCATTTTGCCAATTACGACATATATTTTTTCAAAGATGCGGAGTGCATAGTGTACAAGTCCTTTCTCGCCGGGTCTAATTCAGAGTCCTTGCCGCACGTCACGCCTCTGCAGCTACCAGCACCATGCCTCTATGGTTTGCACCATCTCCTATGTCTCGAGCTATGTCCAATGTCCATCATCTACAGTCTAAGGCTGGTAGAAGCAGCAGTGCAATCGGTACAACAGCTCTCTCGATATTGTACACCTCAAAGCTTAGGGAGTTGGGCATCTGAAGCAGCAGTGCACTCGGATCTCATATATAGATATATACGCAATCTTTATTGAATGTCGTTTACGTATAGGGTATGGGATGTTTGACAAATGATGGATGGTTAATTATAATAATTAATTTAGTTGATTAATTTTATTAATTGGATAAATTCTTGATTTAAGTTATTAAATTTAAACTCAAATTTAACTCAAAATCTTAATGAATTAATTAAATAAAGTTTAATTTGACTCAAAAAATCGCGAGTAATTTATTAACTTTATAAAATAATTTTTAATTAAATTTATTTTATTTGAAACAAATTTTAAATAATAATTATTAATTTATGAATTGTTACTTTAATTTTTATACTCTAGTTTAGCGTATCTGTAGATTGTTAGTTTAAAATTTTTAAGTTTTAAAAATATTTTATATGTTATTTTGATATTTTTTTAGTTAAATTTATTAATTTACGTTTATATTAAGTTTCATATAATATTATTAAATTTTACTTTAAATTAAAATAAAATAATTTTTAGTGAAAATAAAAAGCAATAAGTCAAGTTTAACAAATAACGAGTCAAATTAAATAATAATCTTTTAACAAGTACGAGTCAAGTATAATTTTAACGAGCTTAACGTATAATAAATCGAATTAAACAATAATTTTTTTTAAATACGAGTCAAATATTGTCTAATTAACATTCCATTTACTTGATAAGTACTAATAATCTTGTAATGAATCCTAACATTTTCATAAATGATTTCATAAATGCATTGATTGGTCATCATGATTGGGGATTACTTCATGATAAAACTGGTTTGCAATTTGTGGTTTGTCTATGCATTTACAAGATGTTTTGTAATGAAATTCGTAGGGATGTGAATATAATCGAAATCTGTTTTGAATTCGATCCGATTCAAAAAATAAAATTGATTCAAATTTGATTAAAAATGTTCGAGTTGGATAAAAAAATTGAGTCTTAATAGGATGTGGATTGAATATGAAAATTGCCATGATCCGATTTGATTCATATATAAACTCGAATAAATAACTATATAAATTCTTTTTTTGAACAAGCTAATAGTGATTACAGTAGTATTTGTTTTAGAATATAATCTCCACCGTTTGACATTAATCTCTCAATCACTCTGCTGAGATCGTTGGTGCTCAAACTCGTGAGCTTTAGGAACAACAATCGTTCCGTTAATCACTTGGGCTAAAAGGCTCGTGCATATAAACAGGGGTGGTTCAAAAATTTCAGGGGCCCTGTGCAATTTATTAAAATACGACCCTTAGAAATAATTGTCCATAACTTTTGCTAGTTATAAAATTGTAACCCTTAGAAGCAAATGTCCTTTCTAGGGCCCCTGTACGATTATTTCTATTATGTCTATCCAAAACTTCACTAGTTCTATAGAAGCAATAATAATAAGAATAATCAATAAGATTCTATAACCAATTATCGCATTTAAGAAATAATTATAACGTTTAAACAATTATAATGCATCTTTCTTAATTGCATTTTCAAAATCTTTCAATGAATTTCGGAATTAACATCATCTAAAGAATGTTTTATCAAAATTTTGGGGTCCCTCCTTTTTAGGGACCCTGTGCGGTCGCTCCTATTGCGCATGTCCAGAACCCCCACTACATATAAACTATATAAAATTTTTAGATTTAAAAAAATTAAGTTGTTACTTTAATTTATTTTATATTGGATTATAATATTTGTTTAGATTTGTTTGTGCTATAAATTTAAAAATATTTATTTGATAAAAATAGTTTTTTCATATTTGTTTAAGTTGTTACTTTAAAAAATAAATGGATCTGGATTTTAAATATTTTATTGGATTAAATTTGGATTTATCTAAATGAACTTGGATTCGAACTTAATTTTTTAAAGTCTGATCTTTAATTGGATTGGACTTCGACTTTATAAAGTTCAATCCATTATCATCCTTAAAAGTACATGATAATAGTGGTGTTCATTATCGCGTACCCGGTTTCTTCAGGTCATAAAAAAAGCGACCCGTGTTTCGGTCCATTTAAATCGGGTATTCATTATCGGGTACCCGGCTAATCGAGTAACAGGTACTTTAAATTAAAAAAGAATTACATATTAAACATATAAATTTTAAAATACACAACCAAACATAAAAATTAGTGATTTAAAGTTAATTTTAGAATATTTGAATTTATATATACAATTATATTTATTAAATTTTATCACTAAATTGACATTAAAGTATTGATCTTGTTTTTCTTTCAGTATTAGTAAATTAATAATAATATATTTAAAAATTTTAAAACGTAAAAGTATATAATATAAAAAGCAAATTTAGAGATTTAAATTTAATTCTAGGTATAAATATTAAGAAAATCTAAAATAAAAATATAATTTTAAATTAAAATATATATAATAAAAGAGTCGGATCGGACACCCAAGAATTGAAAATTTTTAGCCCAAAACCGATTCACTAATTCTCGGGTCGAGTACCTGATTCGGTCGATTAATTTTTTCAAAAATTATCCGATATTTTTGTTTTAGATCGAGTCAATCAGATCAAAGTGATAGTGATGATTTGTATGATTTACTTTTTATATACTCTTTTTATAAAATCGTACTATTTTATCGATTAAAATAATAATAATTCATAAAATTATGATTTTTATGTACGATGTTTGGTGGGTCATTGCCCACCTAAATTTTTTTAGATTTTTCACAGTTGTTTTTAATTTCTTAATTTTAATTATTTAAATTTTATAATATTTAGAATTTATATTTTTCTAAAATTTTAAAATTTTATATTTTTTCAAATATATTTGTAGATTCGTTACAATATCTATACACATATTTTTTTGAAATTTATATATAATTAGATAGACAACTTAACATGTCATATTTGTATTCCACGTCACTTAAAAAATCGTCAAATTATCAAATATAATAGACTAATACGAAAAATTATACGGTGAATCTTATTCATCGCGTCATCCATGGTCTCAAACAATCAGGACCGTTGATCTTAATTTTTTTTTCCAAGTGAATCATCATCTCTTTCCTACATGGACTTAGTGGATGATAGTTATTAAGTGGTTATTTAAAGAACAACGGTCCTGATTGCTTGAACCATAGATGACGTGGTGAACAGGGTTCACCGTATAATCTCTCGACTAATACAGATGACCATCTAGTCGGGACGTATCAAAATAAATAGATTCCGGGTGGGGCACTTGAATTCCGAAAACGACGTGGTTTCATCCGAGTACTTTCTGCGTTTTTTAACGATAACACAACTCACCAAATTATTTTTGTTTTTCGTATTAGTCACCATGGAAAATTCTACGACAGACGTCAAATGAACATTGCTGAGATCATTAAATTAATTAATAAAGATTAAAATGTCAAAAACTCAATATATAATTAATAAATATTTAAAATAAAATTTCAATTAAATTATTTTTTATAAAAAAACTACACAAATAGTCATCCAACTATTACTTATTTTTGAGTTGGTCACCAAACTAATTTTTTTCATCAATATCATTGTTAATATTTTATTTCATTATTATTTTGATCATCGACTATTAAATATTTAATAAAAATTATGACATTACATGGTTTAATAATATGAATGATCATCCAACAATGTTTAACATCAACGGTGTTCGACGTCCGTTGTAGAATTTTTCATAACTTAAATATTTATTTTAGTATATATTCATTACCAATTAAAGGATGATCAATAATTATTTTATTAAATTAATATAATATAATATAAATAATAAAAATAAATAAATGTGAAATTATATATATATTTTTTTAAGTATCAATCATCATTTAAGTTAGATTTTAGTCGATGGCTATACTCATGGATTTCTCTGCAACAGCCAACAATTCTTAAGCTCAGAGAAAGCAGTTTCCCTGAAACTCGAAACCTTAACTAAACAAAAATGGGTGCAACTCAAACCGATCCCTGAACCAACTCGGCTGGTCTTCAACAAGTAACAGGACGGAGGCGGTACGAGACCATTTTCACCTTTGCCTTGAACCACAATGCCCCACACCCGCGAAACCTCACCGTTATTCTCTCCTTCCTCTTGTATTTGTTCCACAAGAATCAACCCATCGGGAATCGGACTTTCTCCTTTCTTCCACTTTTGTTTCATTGAATCCCAGTCGTTTCCCTCCGCCCTTTCCGTCGTTGTTTTTGTCGTCTTGTTATCGTCGTTGGAGTGCACGTGGATCAACAGAGGAGAATCGGGCAACATCTTGACGATCTCAGCCACCGAATCTCTCATCCAATCGTCGATTTTCTCGTAAGGAAACACCTCTTCCCTCCCTGCTTGATTCGGCAACGATCGAATACCAACATTAGAAAACGATGCCGTCGCCAAGATCTTAGACGTTCTTGGTCTCGACGATAGCGGAATCGAGACCATCAAAGAACGGGAAGGGGCGCAACGCCTATGAAAGCTGAAAACAGGGGAAGACTCGTATCGTTGTAGACGAACATTCCCACCGCCCGCCGCCGCCATGGTTGGTTTTTCCGAATCGTAGAGGAAACGAGAAGAAGCAAAAGGGTGTTCAAGGGGAAGAAGAGTTGGATTGGAACAAGGTTTCATTCCATAGATGGCATGTGGGGGAGGGTCAAGATTGGTTGAACACTTGAACGGGTGTTTGATTGGTTTATATAAGGAATTATATCATGATGTCACGTTTAGAAGAATTAATTAAATATATTTATTTAATTATTTTTTAAATAAAATTTTATTTAATAAAAATTGTTTTTAAATAAAATTTTATTTAATAAAAAAATAATTAAATAAATATATTTAATTTATTATTTTATAAATAATATAATAAGAACTCTTTTGTGTTGATTGAGACGTTCTGAAGAGGAGTGCTCACCTCTGACTGTGGGGGAATCAGGACAATGGAAGTCTTATCGGACGGTGGAAAACGGAGATTGCGACTGTTTGTGATGGATCGGTAAAGAGCACGTGGTCGCACGCCGACATTGCATGTAGAGTGTATGCCGGCACACGCTCCGACCCTTAACAAAACTTGTCTGTAACGCCCGCCACGTGGTTCCATGTCAGCAAAATCTAAAGGTAATATTCCTCTAGATTTAATAGCCATTCTTCTTGCAATATCTTTACCGACTAATAATTTTAGTTCAGACTGGATAGTCCATTTGATAAGTCGAACAAATAATTTTAGTAACACCAAAACATGACAATTAATTTATATTCTTAACATAAAAAATTTTACCCATTAGACTGAGAGTAATTATTTTTATGATGCTGTTTTTATTATATAAATAGATATTAATAACAATAAAAAATATTAGATTTTCAAGACAAATATCAAATTTTAAACTTATATAGCATTGAGCAGCACAAACGTCCATTTGGTCCATTTGGTGTCGATCAAGAGCTCTAAAACAGGATGGCAAGCGATGTCTAGGAACTGGGGCCAAAATTGGCAGAGCAACACCTACCTCAACGGCCAAAGCCTGTTACCACAAGCGATGACAAGACTCTAACAAGCTACAACGTGGTCCCGGGGAATTGGCAATTCGGACAAACATTCAAGGGTAGCCAGTTTTAAGAGAGTTTCAGCATGTAATATCCATTGTTAGAGTTTATGGGAGGTTCGGTCTCAAGTGTCTGCCTATTGTTGAGCTGGTTTATTTGGAACCAGCTACGCCTACATGAAATTTTACAAAAAACCATCCCTCATGTCTTGTTCCCCAGCTTCCTTGTGATCCAAGATTGTTTAGCCACCTTAGTTCCGAGGGTCTGAAAAACATTATAGGCTGAGAACACGAAACATACCGCAGCAATGGCAGTTATGGCCGAGGCAAGTAAGTAAACAAAGAAAGGAACCTCAAAACTCTGCTCTGATATTGAACCCTTGGCTCTTTCAGCTTGATCCGGGCCCAAGGAGGGGGCTCGTCCGAATCCGGTCTCGCCCACGAAGGGAGACTTTCTTCGGACTCGGCAGAACCTTGGGTTGCAATAAACACAAGAAACCTACGAGATAACCTTTTGTTGGAGAAACACGAAAGCATTCGTTGGCATGTTGATTCAGAATCCTGTCTCTAACACCCAACCCCCCCGGAGACTAGAGACTAGAGTCGACTTGCATGGAGACAATAAGGTTGCAACTTGCAACCATCATGTTTATTACTTGGTTTTTGCTGCCGGAGACAAACATTAAGGGAGATGATAACATATACATAGATAATATAAGTGTCTTAAAATTATATTTATTTAGTTTTCTAACAAATATATATTAAATTTGATATTTTATATCCTAAAACTAAGTTTGATCTAATGGAGTAAAAATTTTACACCTATTAATTGTGTTTTTTTTTATGTCTCCTGTTAAAAAATCTTAAAAAATTGAATTCTAAATTTTAAACCTATTTTTTTACATAACCTACGCCTTAAAAAATACATCATACCCTTAATTCCCTAAATCTCAATCTAACTCATAACCATAACCCCTAATCCTAAATCCTAAACCCACTCTTTAAAGTAAAGCATAAATAAAAATATAAATAAGAGGTAAAAGATTTATATTCGGTCTAACGATAAAAACCTGCCATATTTTTTTAAGCAGAACCAAATTTGATTTAACTCAAAAGTAAACTGTTTTATTTTTCTTGACTTTAATATTTAAATAAAATATATATTAAAATTGCTATCATATATCATAATAAATGGTTTAGTTTATTAGTTTGATATTACGTAATATAAATAATATCTACTTTAAAATATATTTTTAATCATTATAAATTAATTTTTTAATTATTATATTATAAAATATATTTTTAAAAGTAACAATCATTCAAATAAAAATTTATTAATATTAATATAAATTAAATTCAAAAATATTTTTATCAAAGAAACTATTCAATTTAAAAAGTTAAATAAACTTAATATATTTAATTATATAAATAACATAATAAAAATAATCTAATAAAAAAAATTAATCACTAACATAATACGATTCGCGCTCCGAGTTTCTTTTTTTTTTTTTAGGCTAAAGAAAACTCTTTGAGAGTAAAATGGATGGTTTTTTCTTCTCTCAATCGGTTAACACCTGTCATCACTATTTCTGATTTTTCCCTTTTCGATTTCAATTATTTCTGATTTTTTCCCTTCATCAGCTAAAAATATCGTAAATAAATACAAATAGATGATCGCCATAGGCAGTTCGATTCTCTCTAAAGGTAGCAGAGGAATCAGGTCCGTAGCATTTCATCCCCATTTATCCGCCTCTGCTTGTTTCAATACTAGAGTTGCCACTCTCACTTCTCAAAAAATCTTCAGTAGAAACCCTAGTACGAGTACTTCCCAAAACATATTCAAACCCTATTTACCTTCATCTCCTTTTCGCGGTGTTGTTGGGTTTTCAGCAATGGAATCTGCAACTGCAGGAGAAGATGATCAGTTCAAGTTGTCCGAGACAAGCGTGCTTAAAATCAACAAGGGTGATATTACTAAGTGGTTTATTGATTGCTCATCCGATGCCATTGTCAGTACCGTCTCTTTAACCTTTAAGTTGATTTTCTTATAATTTGTTATGGAATTAGTGGCCCTGAGATTTCTATTCTAGTAGCATGATTAATGTTGTGGAGAAATGGAAGGATTATTGAGTTTGGATATGTGTTGATGATTATATTTCTTTAATGGGTTTTTATGTACACTGATGATAATCATGTGCAGGTCAATCCAGCAAATCCGAGAATGCTTGGTGGTGGTGGCGCTGATGGAGGTATTCTGCCTGGAGAAATTTTTTATTCCTCTTTTTTAGCCTTATTAATGTGATAGGAAAATGAATTTTTAGTGAGCATTGATGAATTTTACTAGCCATACATAGAGCTGCTGGCCCGGAACTTCGAGAAGCTTGCTTTAAAGTCCCAGAAGTTCAACCTGGTGTTCGCTGTCCCACCGGAGAAGCAAGGATTACTCCGTAAGTACTTTATATTATCATGGCATCTACTGCTGATTCATCCAAATGTTGCACATTAACATACCAACATGATGAGATTATGCAGAGGATTTAAACTGCCTGCATCTCATGTGATTCACACTGTTGGACCGATTTATGATTCCGACAAGGACCCTAAAGGCTCACTGAGAAATGCGTACAAGTATACTATGATGTGCCTTTCCACCATTCAATTTTGTTGATAAGTTTATCGTTGTTGATAATACCTCTTCTTGAAATGTTGCAGAAATTGCTTGACTGTGGCTAAAGAGAACAACGTTAAATACATTGCGTTTCCTGCCATATCTTGTGGTATATATGGGTAAGTAATGCTAAGAAAACACCAAAGACTTTCTTATTTTCTCCCATTTCCCGCTCATTTTATCACCTCTTGATCATGGGAAGTGTAGAAAACTGTGAGATTACATGATCAAGCGCAAAATCTTAGTCTTTATTGTCATTTGTAAAATCTTTTGGAAACTTGCCTGAATTGTATCTTGATTTTCTCTCTTCCTTCTGCGATGATATTATGGACTTGTTTTCAATTGGTGATGCTTGGATTGATGGGTAATTTGTGTAACTTTCTGTAGCAGACTTTGACCGTGAGCATGAACTCATAGACACAATGGAAATCTCCTTTTCATGGAAGGGTTCGCAGTAAATGTTTGATCAGTTTATATTTAATTTCTTTGCTTCTTTTCTGAAAAATTTCCAGATATCCTTACGAGGAAGCAGCTACAGTTGCTTTATCAACTATCAAAGAATTTGCCAATGATATTACAGAGGTAACTTCTCTTTTTATTCTGCTCCAACATTACCAACCAAGGTTAATTTTAATTGTTGATTGATTCCCTTTGTTTCACCCTTTAAATCCCATTCCGTTTTCCATTTTTACTTCAAAGTAACTTGAACTCCGGTGTGAGTATTATATAGTACGACTGTATGAGTACCAGCACGAGCACTTAGCGAAATGATGAATCGGGTTGCTTTCATGTTTCATGTTTTTTTTTTCATTGCATGATACATAACCCTATACAATCCAGATAGTAGATGAACTTGTGAGTGACACTCACAGTCGGTTTGCTGTTCGCAGGTGCACTTTGTTCTGTTTTCGGATGACACCTATAATATTTGGGTGAAGAAGGCAAATGAATTTCTGCAGGTTTAGTTCATGCTATGAACTAGAATTGCACTCCTTCATACTTGAGTGGATAATAAATGTACCTGTACTGGCTTGAACCAATTACTTTTCTTTCGGATTCTGTCCTCCCAGGGTCCATGCTTTAGATGCATAAACGCCATTGTGCTTCATCTCGACATAGCTTATGTTTGATGCAGTTTTGAAGTAATAAAATGGTTGCTGAACTCATTTATTTTACCTGTACTACTTTATCAACTTTAGACTAAATTAAACGTAGTTGTGTGAGATGCATAATGAGGATGATAACGGACAGATTGAAGATCGGAATATATCAGTATCACACATATTTATAAATGATATAACTTGAACGAGAAATTATATAATGGGTAAGTTCCACCATGTGTTCATTAGATTAACTATTAAAAATCTTTTGTATCATCATTTTTTTCATGTTATAAAAACTGTTTTTTTTATATTATATTTATAATATCTTTTATAATATTTACTAGGATAAAAACATCTTTTATGATATTATTTATATAAATAACAATTCTGAAAAAAAATATATTGATTTAAAAAAATTAAATTCATTTATCTGATTTTTTTTATTAAATTGGACATTGAGCATAAATTTAAATATCTAATTAAATAAAAAAATCTTATATTAAACATTAGTCTGAGTTCAAGATAATTTTTTATTAAATTGAACTTTTAGCTCAGATCTAGGTAAAGAAATCTTAAGTATTCTATTAACATTAGGCTCAACTTCAATATATATATGCTATACTAAATAGGGTCAATATATATGCTATACTAAATAGTATACTAAATAGAGGATGAGTCTACAACGGGCATCGAACACAGATGAACATTGTTAATGTTATACTCCGTTGAACATTATTAGATTAATTTATAAAAAATTAAAATTTAAAAGACTAATAATACAATTATTAAGTATATATTGAGTTTATCACTTTTTTATTAATTACATACTGAGTCTTTCAGATTTAAAATTTTTATTAATTGATTTAATAGTGTTCAACAATATTCAACATTAATAGTGTTTAACAGTGTTCGATGTCCGTCGTAGAACTTTTCATTAAATAGAATATAAAAAATTCAAAACTATCGTGTATTTTTTTACCAACAAAATTAACGTATACTTAAATGTCAAATCAGTAAGTTACCACCAGAATTGAGCACATCATCAATTTATTCAAATTATAGATTATTAATAATTTTTTATTAATTATAAATAAATATTTTATATATCAATTAAATGAAAAACTTTAGAATAAGTATTTACTTGAAATTAAAAATTACAAAATAAAATTATTTTATAAATATAGAATTCAAAATTAACATAAAAATTAGAAGCATTTGACTGAACCAAACCGTCCATCCACTGTTAACGAAAGTTTAGGGTTTCAAAAGCAAAACACAACCCAAGTATAAAAGCACAATATTTTCCCAGTCTTCTCACTAGCCAAAGCCATAGTTATTTAGCCGGCCGGCGGCGGAAGCAAATAGCCTCCATAATCTACACTTCTTCCTCTATTTATGGTCAGATCTTCATTTTATGTCCAATTTGGCCTCTGGGTCTTATCAAAGTTTGGTCTTTTTTTCACAAATTTTATCATTCTCATTGTATCTTTATTATGCTGTAGACTTTCAAACGTAGGAATGGTGGCCGCAACAAGCATGGCCGTGGCCATGTCAAATTCATCCGCTGCTCTAACTGTGGCAAATGTTGTCCCAAGGTATTTCTCATCTATACTTTCCTTAACCCAGACTTCGGAATTTTCCTTTTAATTTGGTTTTGCATTGTTTTGAATATAAAAGGATAAGTCTATCAAGAGGTTTCTTGTGAGGAACATTGTGGAACAAGCTGCTGTGAGGGATGTTCAGGAAGCTTGCGTCTATGACTGTAATTTTCACTCAATTTCTCATTATGTTCCAGCTTTCTCGTTTCATTGCTTATGTTGAATTCATTGTTTGGTTAATTATGTGTAGCTTACACTCTGCCTAAGCTGTATGTGAAGATGCAATACTGTGTTTCGTGTGCGATCCATTCTCACGTCGTGAGAGTCCGATCCCGAACCGACAGGAGGAACCGTGACCCACCCCAGCGCTTCATCAGACGCAGGGTACATTTCTTTTATAACCCGTGGTTTGATTATTCTCATATGTTTATCAGGAATATTTACATGTTCTATGTTTTGATGTGAATGAACTCTGGTTGTACATGCCTTGCATTATTGTTCTCTTTTTTCTTGTGGTTTCTTTATGATAATTAAAAAAAATCCTCTGTTTGAAGGTATGATACTGTTACCACTTGTTAAACATGGATAACATGCCTAAGACACAGTTAGGATGCATTTAAAACATGATAATTTAACATGGATTATGTGTGTCTTAAAATGTGCAGACACCCAATTTATATGAATCAAATAAGTTTTTATTAGGCTCTTGTGGTAGCTTATTGATCATCATGGGATGGAAAATATGCTTTGGATCTTATGTAAGTGACACTTGGGGTTATACAGAGGGACAATAGAAGAATTGTTGGGCATCACTTATGATGCTTTGCGTCTCTTTAGGGACCTGTCAGCCCTTTAGCTCAAATTTGAGGTGCTTTTGGGTATGAACTGGTCCCACATATCTAATATCCATCTGATCACTTTGTCAGTTGCCTCTTCCGGTGGCATTCTGATCATTATAAGATGGAAAATGTCTCTGCTTGAATAATGCTTTTCCTAAGACATTTTCTTTCTAAGTACACATGTAGTGTTGATTGTCTCAGTGTGATTGCAGGAATATAAGTGCCATTGCTTCTATTTTTCCCTATGTAGCCATGAATTTCATGGATCTTTTCTGTGTAATGCTAATAGTTCTGTTCTCATGTTTCTTGAAAATTTCCCATATCAAGAAAGCTTTCATTGATTGTGTGTTTGATTTTGAACCTTTTAGGATGACATGCCAAAGCCTGGTCAGCCTGGTCAAGCACCGCGCCCTGGTGTTGCCATTCCTCCTCGCCCTTAAGGCGTATGAAGCTTAAGATGAATTTCTATATTTTATTTTGCTTCAAAATGACTGCATTGATTTTAAGAACATGGAGATGTGTAGGAATGTTTTGATTAATTAAAAGTTTAATACTCATTTTGATACTTTTTATTATTTTTATAAGCCGTGATTGTTGAGAATGCTAGTTGATATCACATAAGCTGCACATGCTTAGCCAAGCATACTGTTAATGGAAATGAAATGTTGCCAACCCTTTACGAGTATTCTATTTGATTGTATTATTAAAGAAAATAATTAATTTTAACATTTAATAAAATAAATGTTGAAATTTGATCATGAACTAAGGAGAACCATCTATTTCTCAATAAAACATATTCGACATGCAGATGACGCATAGCCAACTGATCCAAAAATCGGACACGCCGGGTTGTGAAGTTTCGGACGTGTCTTACATGCACGAAGACATATACCCAAAATCATGACTCCTCAGTCTATATATACTTGTGCAACCAGAACGAACAACTTAGAAAGCAACAATGGCTCATGCCACTTTCACAGCTGATGATCAAAAGGTAGAGTTTTTCAGGCTACTGACTGGCCAAAAAATCCCTGCTGTTGGGTTAGGCACTTGGAGATCTGGTTCTCAGGCTGACAACTCTGTCTTCACCGCCATTGTAGAGGTAATGCATGCTTTGCTTGCTTTATTTTCCACTACATTTCAAACCCGATTCAGACTAATTAAGCCTCGTCCCTTTGATAATGGTTGCAGGGTGGTTATAGACACATAGACACAGCTTGGGAGTATGGTGTTCAACAAGATGTACCTCTTTTTTTCTCGGACTCTTTCAGTTTTTGTTGAGTAAATCTCTTAAACATTTTCTTTAATTTCTCTCAGGTTGGCCATGCAATCAAGGCAGCAATACATGCAGGACTTGAGAGGAGGGATCTTTTCATTACATCCAAGATATGGTAATTTGTACTAATATTCTGTTTGTTTTCTGGGAATTTTGTGGTAATATAAACAAAATGCAGGTGCACAGACTTGACCCCTCAAAGGGTTCGACCTGCCTTGATCAATACCCTCCAAGAACTCCAGCTTGAATACCTAGATCTTTATCTGGTAACTTTTAACCCTTTTTTTAATATCCATCCACATGCTAGGAGTTGAAGAAATTGATGCATTGATTGCAGATACACTGGCCATTTCATCTTAGAGAAGGAGCGAGTAAGCCTCCCAAGGCCGGGGATGTAGAGGAGATGGACATGGGAGGGGTTTGGAGAGAAATGGAGATGCTGGTCAAAGAAAAACTTGTCAGAGACATCGGTGTCTGCAACTTCAGTCTGAAGAAGCTGAACAAGCTGCTAGGGTTAGCTGAAATCATGCCTTCCGTGTGCCAGATGGAAATGCACCCAGGTTGGAGAAACGACAAGATGCTGGACTTTTGCAAAAACACCGCCATCCATGTCACTGTAAGAAACCAAACCACATTTGCTTGCCATTTCCATTGCCATCATCTACCACTTATACTAACCAAAGAGCTTATCCGCAGGCATACTCCCCACTGGGTTCATCAGAAGGAGGAAGAGACCTCATTCATGATCAGACGGTGGAAAGAGTGGCAAAGAAGGTGAACAAGACACCGGGGCAGGTTCTGGTGAAATGGGGCATGCAGAGAGGAACCAGTGTGATCCCGAAATCGAGCAACCCTGAGAGGATCAAAGAGAACATCAAGGTGTTCGATTGGCAGCTTCCGGAAGAGGACTTCCAGGCTCTCTGCAACATCCCTCAGCAGAAACGTGTCCTGGATGGAGGGGACTTGTTTGTGAATCATGAACAAGGTCCTTTCAGAAGCGTGGCCGACATTTGGGATCATGAAGATTAATCAATCCCTCTTTTACGCTACAATGTTGTGATGTTACTTGTACTGTAAAGCTATGTTAATTTCCTGGATGTTTACAGTTAAGTGTATCAGCTAATGCTGTGAACAGTTGTTTGGTTTATAACTAAGAGTTATTAATAATATAGTCACTGTTTTCTTAGTAACAATGGTCAAATCTCCATGAGTGTCTACCTTCATATATCGGAGTGAGCCGCCGTGCCGGGAGTGAAACCAAGCGATTGCCGGACAAAGGACATGACCAAACATGCAAACCGAAATCGCCAAACCAAGGTAAATTAGGAAAGAAACAAACCCTTCATTTTATAGCTAATTCAGAATGAGAAATTCAGACATCCTCATTCTTCAATGCAGTTTTTAAGACCAATGATTTAATCGGAGAGACAGGCATTGCGGGGAATATCGGATTGGTTTTAGACCAATGAATTCAGTCTGTTTTCTTTTCTCTCTCTTTTATTTAATAGGAACAGATCACAGAGTAATTCATTTATACTAGTATGCAAAAATAAAAATATTTTTATATATTTAAAATATCAAAATAATATTAAAATTTTGGATAAACTACATGAGTGACCATCTAATTATTAGGTGTGATATGTTTTGGTCATTGAATTAAAAAAATCAAAATTTAACCATTTATTTATCTAATTGGACTTATTTTGACCTTTGTTATTAAAAACTTATGAAAGAATAATGAGTGAGTAGTTAACAGAAATTTATAAAATTATATATTTAGTTCTTGATGTTTATTTATTTTATCAAATTGGTCTCAATTTTAATTTAATTAAAATTAATAAATCAATCAACGATGACATATATCATCACCTAATTGAAATAATTTATTTTAATTCTTAATTAATTTTTTATTAATTGATTAGTTTTATTTAATTAAATTAAAATTAAGACTAAATTGATAAAAATAAATAAATAATATGGACCAAATATATGATTTTACAAATTTTCGCTAATTGTCATATTATCTAACTGTCAATTTTTTTAACGGTGGTAACTAAAATAGATCCAATTAAATAATTGAAAAGAAGAATTAAAAAATAATTTGATGACCAAAATATGTCACACCCAATAATTAAGTAGGTACTTTTTTATTGATGATCCAACTCGTTTATTGACGATCCAATAAGTACTTTTTTTAAAGAAAAAAATAAATAATTTTTATTAAATATAAGATTTTTTTAACAAATATCCATTAAAAATAAATAATTTAGTTTTACATTTGATAGTCTATGGACTTGGATAATGAATAAGTTAGGCCAATAATCCATACGGACCATACCCAACATCTCACAAACGAAGTGCAGTCTAATCATATTGGGCCTATAAATTGCATAAATATGTTAAATTTAGATATTAAATTGAATATTTCTTAAAAAAATATAAGTACTAGTTTTGACTATAAAATCATTTTTTTTATAAATGCTATTAAATTTTTATTAAATTTGTAGAAAAATTATAATTACATCGTAATCAAGAAGTAAAATAATTGGATTAAAAAATTCAAAATTCTTACAACCTAAAAACAAAGAAAAATTAATATTTCTATGAAGATAAGCATACCAATAAAATTCAGAAGCTTCCTGAATCTCTTTGTCTCTGTCCAAACGAGACGCATAATGAAGAAAGAAAGAGTTGTGGGCGATCCAAATTGTCATGCAAAAAGTATTGCTACCCATGATTTTATCGAAAAACAACCATCAACCGAGCAGGGATAAATCTTTTAAAGATATAAATAA
This sequence comes from Abelmoschus esculentus, assembly GCA_035048815.1. NCBI lineage: Eukaryota > Viridiplantae > Streptophyta > Magnoliopsida > Malvales > Malvaceae > Abelmoschus > Abelmoschus esculentus. The sequence continues at coordinate 18,067,046 of JAUCBN010000017.1, read as the reverse complement.
TTTATCATAAAATATATTTTATTTATTTAATTAAGAATCGAACCCCTAATCACACCATGATTACGTAGTGACCAATTATGCCAAGAAGAAATTAACCCATGAAGAAAAGAACATGTCACACATCATCTTATGGTCAAAAGATTTATGGACTTTTGGATTTGGTAAGATAGCATATAATATTATAGAAGATAAATGTGAAAATATGTCTTCAAATGTCAATACCTTGTCGGAAGAGATGACTTGGAAGGTCAAAAATTTTCTATTAATATTTAATTATATTTGATTTAATGAAAAAAATAAACAAAAGAAACATTTATAGAAAATAAATATATTTAATTAGTTGGTCTTATAGATGACGTACTAAAAAAACATACGATAATTTTTTTTTAAAAAAATTATAAACTAATTAAAATTTAATGTATAATATGACAAGAAATTATATCATTACCCTTTTCATCACGTCACCCGTGGTCCAACTAATCAGATTCATTCATCTTATATTTTTTAAGATAAATCATCACCTCTTTTTACTCGTAATAAGTGAATAGGTAGTTATCAAATAATTACTTAAAGATAAATAAACCTGATAACATAAATACAGATGACATGATGAACAAGATTTCCGTTTTACATGAGATTATTAAATAATAATAATACATTATTTATTGACCCCAAATCCTCCCTGTGTTTTCCCTGTTCATACGGCACCAACTTTTTGAATCACAATTTGGAGAACTTTTAGGTGGAACGGTCATAAAAAAGACTGGGACAGTCAAAGTAAAACTAAATTATTTTAGGAAAAATTTTCAAAGGGTTGAATTGAATATTTGTTTGTAAGGGAAATTTCAAGTCGGATTACACATTGGCTAAATCATAATATATATTATTATTTTACATTTTAATGTTGTATAATCGAATATAAAATACGTTTTATCTTAATTAATTTAGATTGATCTACGTCGCATATTTAATTTTTAATGAATGACTTTACCAATAAAAAATTTATATACACATACCTCAAATTCAAAACTTACTTAAACGAAATAAATTATTTATCAATTAGACCAATCTACATTGGTATGTTTTATAATTACTTTAATTATGGTTTATATTTGTTATTTTTAAAATATTTTATATTTTTTTAATAGAAAAGTATTTAGCATTTATATATGTTATATAGTTCTTTAAATTACCTGATTTTATATTCATTATAAGATAACAAACAATGTAAAAATACAAAAATACAATCATTTCTTTTTTCTTTAGAAGCCAAACACAACAATATTGTAAGGATGTTTCAAAATCGGTGTTTTTATATTAATATTTTTTATTTATAAAATTATATTTAAAATTATTTCTAACAATATTATGATTTATTGTGTAAATCATAAAACAGGAAAAGCAATCAGTCTTCTAACAATATTTACCTTATATTAAGTAAAATACTAAACATTGTTTAAAGAAAGGATAAAAATAACTCGTCTTTAAACAATGTTTAATATTTTAATAATGTAAAATAAAATATTATCTAAAAATTGATTGCTTTACTCCGTTACTTAAATTTGTACAATAAATAATAATATTATTAAAAATAATTCTAAAAGTATCATATTTTATAAATAAAAAATTCTTAAACAATATTGTTGTAAAAATTCCTTTAAAATCTGTCAGTTTAATTTAATTATAATATAATTTAAAAAAATGGTGATGTTGTACACACAATAAATGATTTCCTAGCTATTTTCTTTTCTTAACCAACCGAAGAACCTCTTCATCTGAAAAAGAAAAAAAATATCACGATCTGAGCACAAATTTCTCTGGACTTCTTTGACTTTCCAACATGTTTAAAACAAGAGCATTACAGTGCAAGAACTCATCAATGGGGGTGGAAATTTTCATATCCATTTTTATTGTTAAATCATAAAATTAAAAAAAAAATCTTTATAATTTCAGACACCCTTTAATTCTACAATCGTCGTATGTACATTACTTGCTATTACCAGGAAAAAAAACTTTTAAAAAATGGAAAAGAAAATCAAAGGTATACAATTAACTATGAGTGTATAGCAAAAAAAGAAAAGAAGAAAATGAATAAGAAATCGGTATAACTAGAACTAGGAAAGGCAAGGCTTTGAGCTGGAGGGTGTCTAGTTGCCGATGTTGTTGATTCCTTTGCTAGGCGCGGAGGGAGGCACCGGCACTCCCTTGGGAAGCTTGTTGAGGATCATTGGTCCATACTTCCCGGCGAGTCTTTGTGTCGGAGACCTAAGAATCCCCACACGTGGCCTCGTCATGGAAAGCATATGGTGGTCACATGGCTTCGGGACTTGTTCTGAATCGGTGGAAAGAGCAAGGTCGAAGGTGGTCTCTGCGGCAGGCAGGCCGTCCGATCGGAAGTCGTTCAAAAGCCTAGCCGAAGACAGCGAAGAAGTGGTTAAGATGAAGAATAATAGTAGTAGCATAGCAACGAGGTGTTGGGGTTTGCAGAAGGAAGCCATTGATGGGTTTGTTGACGAAAAGGTGGAAACAATTTGAGAGTAAATTACTAGTTTTTGTAAAAAATTCCGTTCTGAGGGAAATCTGTATGAATTCATGGCAATGGCATCTCGAGGGTTTATATATGCATGAAATGAAATCCTTGTCTGAAGTTGACAAAGTCAGTTCGAGTTTAGAGTAAACGCAGAGTTCACGCGCCACTTCCACGCGCCACTTAACATTTCCATATCATTCAGCACAACTAAATGCTCCTAAATACTCGGCAGATTACTTGATATTTTTCCCCATGGATTGTGCAAAACATGTCACAATTCGCTCGACATTTATCGTTGATCAGTAGTAGGGTTTTGAACATGGGTAATATATATGATAGTATAAGATATTTAAAAAATAGACTGTAAAAATTTTAAAAATATATTCTTAAGAAAGATGAGTTATAATTATTAAAATAATATAATTAATTTATTTTTAAATGTGATAACTGTTTATAGAATTTAATTGATTATTTTTATTACCGTTATTTTTATATAATAATTTTTTTTAAAATTGAAGTTACTGAAATTATATTTATGAATAATTATATTAAAAAAAGACTAAATATATTTGTTTTTGGTGACAATTGAAAGGGAACTTTCAAAAAAAATTAATATTAAAATTATTGTTAGATGATTTTGTTTTAAAATATATAAAGATAATGACATTTTTAAGTAAAATTATTTAATTTCTAAATATATATAAATTATTTTTTGTTGTTTAAAATGATAATCTTAATATAACATATTATTCTTTTAAAAATATATTTTTTATTATTATAATTTAAAAATTTTATTTTAATAAATTATACAGAATTTTTAAAATTTTTGAACCAACCCTTACTATTGAATCCAATAAAATGGTAGTCCCAAGGAAAGTTGACTAGTTGACGTTTGTGTTTATGGTAAGTTCCTGGAAGTTTAAAGGGCGTGTGAACAATGGCGAGTGGGGGAGTTAAGGATAGTAGGAGCTAGGGTTGCATGACGTGTTGGGTTGACTCGTCTGAAACACGCCAGCTTTGGTCAGAAATTGGACTTCTTTCCTTCCATGCTACGCGTTCCACACTTGTGTCCCACGCATATCCTATAATCTTCCTAGTATTTCCCGGTTCTCACCGCTTGAATCTCAATTTCCACCGACAAAGACAGCTATTGCTGGGTCTGGTCATGGGCTTGGCAGTCTTACAAGGCTTGTTTAACTGAAACCAATGCAATTGTTAGGTCCAAATTTAGTGGGGCTTTCATGGATGTATGTGCATGGGATTGGACTGCTTACACATAGGGGTGATAACGAGTTGAGCCGAGTCGAGCTCAAGCCAAGCTCGGCTCAAAAATAGGTATATCTGGATTCGGTTCGGTTTGAGGTTCACCGAGTTCGACTCAAAAATAATATTATTGGGTTCGGTTCGGGCTCAAAGCTCGTCAAGCTCGACTCAGCTTGGTTTGGCTCGAAATAGACAATTTCCTATATTATTTTTATTATTTATTTATTTATAATTTATTTTTTATTTATTATTTGTAGTTTTGTAAATTTGTTTTAGTTGATAATATTTAATTTATTTTATTTAATTTATTCTAGGGGATTTACTCTAAATTATTTTATTATTTTTTTGCTAAACAAATTATTTTTAATGTATATATAAATATATGTTTATATATAATTATTCCGAGCCCGTTCCAAGCTCAGCTCGTTTAAATTCTTAGCTGAACCCGAGTCTGAGCCAAACCCGAGTAGTTCGCGAAGCAGTCAGGCTCATTATCACCCTACTTACACACATGTCATTAATATTTTATAATTTAAACTCGATAAATAGTTCTAGTAAAATATAAATAATATTAATATTTAAAAAATTTATTTATAAAGTATATATTTTTTAAAAAAACTATATATATATATGAACGCATACTACGATATTTATTTTTAGACTATTCAATAAACATTAATATATCAATTTATTATGAATTGATTTAAATCAAATAATATAAAATAAATTATAAAAATAATTATTTTAATTTAATTTATTATATTAATAATTTGAGATTTAAACCCTTAATATTTAAGAGATTTAATATATCATTTCACTCATCAATTGATTATTGGTATAATATATTTTTGTTTTTATTATTACCATAATTGTATAACTATTTTTTTTAAATTGTTAAAATAATAATAGTTTCTGTTTTAAAATATAATCTTCATCATTTGATATTGATTGTTCAATCACTCTACTATTGGTATCGTTGGTACTCGAACCTGTGACCTTTAAGAATAACAATTGTTCCTTTAACCATTTAAGTTATAGGGTTCGAGCATATGATTTTATTCGATGAGAATTACCGTTTGATTTGATATTCAACATCAAATTTTCATATCAATCTTGCATGGATGAAAACAAGGGAAATTAGAGTATAAAGTGTGCATTTATGACAGGTTTAGATTTAATTATGTTTTGAAAGTTTATTATTATTAGAAGTATTTAATATTTTATGGATTTAGATAATTATTTTAATAAAATAAACAACGACAAAAAATGTGTACGTGTAACATAAATAATAAAAAATAAACTATAAAGAGGGGGGAAATCTTTATTTTAAGAAGTCGTAACCATGTAAAATAATAAAAATTGTAATATCTGTTTAATTATAATTATAAATAATTTTTATTTGAGTACTCCAAAAATGATATGACGTATTTATGACGTTAGTCACTTTTTTTTTCGATTTATTTTAATTAATAAACTTCTTTTGTTGTTTCAGTTGGTGATATTAAATGTTCACCTACCCAACACGAAGTCTTAATCCCATATTGTTAATTATACTTAATTAACAGTAACCCTCTGGCCTCTGAGTCAAAACCCACTACTAATCCCTCGTATTTGCTGCATTAAAGCTCCCACCTTTCTTTCTAAGCACTGGAAATCTTTAAAGCATTTCCCTTGGCATGATTTCAACGTACACCAGGACTATAGATTTATAGATTTATATTTCTATAAATTTAACAGATTTTCCAACAATCTATATAATCAAGATTTTAAAATATTATTAATTAATTATATTGTTTGTAATGTAAAGTTTAAGACAAATTGTATATCAGTCATAATTGGTTCTATATTGTATTAATGAGTTTTTGATAGAGTAGACAAAAGATTTTTATTTTTATTTTTATAAAAAAACTTTGATTTTTAAAAATTTCATATTCATCAAGGACAATATTCGAAGGGATCGTTTCTCTCACTCTATTTTTGAATATTTTTTCTGTTTTTGTCCTCTTATTTTTAAAAAAAATTAATTTATTTATAAATTTATCCGTTACTTTCAAATATTTAATTGTTATTGTGAGGTTGTTTGAACTTTAAACCGAAAGTGCCTAGCAGTTAGATTTGAAATCCTGGGGAGAAAAATTAAAGACTAAGAAAAGCGGAGGAAAAAGGCTATGAAGATCTGGGAATGGTGAACCGGGGGGAGACGGAGACAAATGCATATGGAAAATGGGGGACACCATGGCCCATTCATTTAGGCTTTGTTTAAAAAAATAACAATAAAAAATATTACAAGTAACATTTATTTGATTTTATGTTTTAAACCAGGGGTACGTATTCGATCGAGTCGAGTAAAAAAATTGAGTTATTCGAGTTGATAAGTCATATTTTATAACTCAAACTTTGTTTAAATTTTTTTCGGTTCAAGTCGAGTTTAAGAAATTAGAGTCGAGTTTTCGAGTTGTTATAAATATTTAATTGTAATTATTTATCATGTTATAATATGATTTAATTCCAATTTAAACGACTTTCTCTAATCATATAAGATATGTATATATATATTTTATATGTAGCAATATTTCTTTATATTTTTATATATCAATGTATATATCATAAAAAATGATAGACTCATCTCAAACTTAAAAATTTCAAGTTATTCGAGTTATTCGAATTTCTATTTTACAACTCGAACTTTATTTGAAATTTTTTCGAGTCGAGTTGAGTCTATGAAATATCAAATCTAATCAAAACGAATCGAGTATTTTTACCTCGAGTCGAGTTATTTGATTTTTTTAAGTCAAGTCGAGTTTTGATCACCCTTATCTCAAACATATGTTTATTTATAATTAAAGAAAATAATTTTTGTCTAAACAGACATTATTAACGTTCACAATCTCAATAGAAAAACAAAGCATTAATCTTTTGCTTTCTTGGTTGATATTATATAAGACTACCGACTATGTGGTTTTCTCTAATCTTATCCTTCTCAATCGCTTTGTTTTAATATCCAACAGTTGTATTTATGTGTCACTAAATATGAAGTAGTAAATTGATTTGTCTAATTAATAAATAACATTAACAAATAATTTCAATATAAATATTAAAGCGAGATTTAAAGCATGAGATTTTAAAACTCACAAGAATTCATCTACGTTGAAATTATTTGTGTACACAAGTAAAATTTTTTTGCCTCTTTATCATGCATCTATCTATATCTCTTTGAAAAATTCTAAAAGATTAAATTTTAAACCATAACCTTAATTTTTTATATCTCAAACCCTAAATCCTACACCCAAAGAAATACATCATACTTCTAATTTCCTAAACCTTAACCATAACCTCTAACCTTAAACCCTCTAATTTAAGACAGAAGCATAGGAGGCATGAGAAAGAGGAAAAATTATTACATGAAACCGTTCCACCACCTAGGATATGGTCCCCAACACATAATATATTTTGTCCATATCATATTTACAAATAAGCATTGTCCAAATCATCCAATTTAATGTCTTTGATTTAAAAAAGAAAAAAATATTACCAAATATTTTTTGTGTCATCTTTCTCTTTATTCTTTAAAATTTTTATATAGAATTGGGGTATGGGGTTTAGGGTTAGGGTTTAATGTTTAGGGTTAGGGTTTAGGGTTTAGGGTTTAATGTTTAGGCTTAGAGTTTAGAGTTTAGTGTTCAAGGTTTAGGGTTTAAGAACGTAGGGTTTAGTGTTTAGGCTTAGGGTTTAGTATTATAGTTTAGGGTTTAAAGATTAGGGTTATGGGTTAAAAAATAATTAAAAAAATAACAATAAAGAGAAAAACAACATAAAAAATCATTTGGTAATATTTTTTCTTTTTTTTTTTAAATCAAAGACATTAAAATTGACGATTTATATGATGTTTATGTGTGAATATTTGAAAAAAATATTATGTGTCTTAATTTAATTGATTGAGACCATATCCTACGTGGTGGAACGGATCCATGTAATAATTTTTCGAGAAAGAGGTAGACGATTTGCGCCCTGTGTAGACTGCCGACTTTATTGAATCCACGTGGCAATAGTTTTTATTTTGTTCAAAGTTGTCGCACTAATAGGCCGTTAATCAAGGTTTATAAGAATAGGTGTATATCAATTTTTTTTTTTTATAAAATCATTAATCAAATATAATATTTATTTTAAAATGTGTTAAGTTGTTTTATCTTGTGGTGTAGTCAAAAGACACCAACTACTGCTTATACTGATGATACCCACCCAGCAATCTGGCCTTATAAATTCCCCTGGTGGCCACACATTAACTTTCTTCAAAACTGGTTCAAACTTAATCACAAAACTCAATCCAGTTTCTGAAAATGGTAAAGAAAGAGGTTAGAAAACCCAGTTTTTTGTTGCTCTTTGCAGTACTGCTTCTCCTGGCGACTCGTTCTCGGTGCATGGCCGAGGCCAGCAGCAGCAGCAGCAGGCTCAGATCAACAACAAGAAAGGTTTTCGAGATGGAGCAAGATTATCCTGGAGATGTTCCGAGCATACCAAGCGATTATGATTACAACGATTTCTATAGGAGGCAAGGTGATGTTCCAAGCCCAGGAATTGGTCACTGAATATAGATCAGTTGATGAAATACTCCCATGCATGCAGGCATGCTCAGTAGCTGGATGGTGTATTCCCTTTGAAAATTTCTTTTTTGTTAATTTCCCATGTTTTATCTTTTAATTCATCTACTGGGTGTTTGTTTCCTTAGAAAATAAACTTGGTCGAAATTGAAGTGATATGTATATAGATGTATAAGTATGTATATGTATAGAGATTACATGTTTTATATATAATGAATACATTTATGTAATTTGAGATGAGTGGAATAAAATTGTGGTGAACAGTGGGTTTGATTTAGTTGTACATCCATGTGGTGTGTACATTAGCTTCATATAGCGAATATATAAGTCGACGATACGAAGAAAGTCGACTCAATTACTCATCTACAGCTAAATTAATTTCGTCCAAACAATCCGATTCGATTATATCACAACGAGTTTATTGTTTTACATTATTTACAGTCTGTTTAATATAGTTTAAATTCGAAATGATTCGAAATTTTATAATTATCTCCTCACATGAGAATATATACACCAACTTTACCTTAGTCTTGTCTGCTGCAAGTGGCATAAAAGAGCTCCTTAGCATTATGAAGCAAAAAAGAAAAGGATGAGGAAGAGAAAGTTGGGGGTCCAAGATGGGATAGAAATGTTTGGTGGGATTAAATTGGATACGAATTTTTTTAATGGTTTAAGTAAAAATTCAAGTTTTTATATTTATAAGGTTAACTCCATTAAATTAAAGTAAAAAAATACTCATGTTTCGAAAATTAAATGTGTTTCGACAAAAAAAATCAATAAAAATGAAGTACATTAACACATTTATAAGATTACATTTTTTTTTATTTGGTCCGTAGATATATTTCTATGAATTATATGACTAAAGCATACATTTTAATAAATTGACAGTTCATAATTAATGAATTATATAAGATAAATTGTCATAAATATTATTAATTTATTTTCTATTTTAATTTTTAAAATTTTACGCTGATTAATTTGAATTGATTTGTATTGTGTACATGATTTTAGTGGATGAATTTTTTTAATATTTTTTTTTACGTATTCAAGACCTAAAATTTGAAACTTGCTTAAGTAATATTAAATATTTTGGCTCATTCTTTATTTCATCTATATTTATCGGTCATTTATCGTTAATCTTTTCTTTGACGATTTTGTTGAATATATAAGGTGCATAAAGATTGAATTTAAAAAAACAAAGAACATTAAAAAAGAATCTACGTTAAAATGAATAGTAAAGATGAAGACATCACCTACATATAATATCTTAGTACTTTTTAAGTCACCTACAAATAACGCCTTTCTCATAAAAAAATTATAGTCGTCACTTGTAGGTAATATATTTTTCTTAAAAAATATTTAAAAAAATTAAAATACTAAATAAAAATAATATCTTTCCACTTTATTATTCAATTTTAGAACAGATACTACTCTAACCATTATAGCTGAATAAAAAAATTTAACAAAAATCTCATTTCCCTCTATATCATTCGGGAAATATTCCCCTAAATTCTCCCTCTTTCGGCCCATCTCTATTCATCATTGTGTCTAAATCAACTTATTTGGGCTTTAGCCATGTTCTCCTCTCGGACTACCTCACACCGTCCCAAATGGCGGGAAGAACTGGCGGGAAATCTTACACACCTTCCCCCTTTAACGCGGGAAGTGAGGTAGGTCAAGCTAATCGTTCGATCAGGTGAAGAAAGACAGAGGGAAATGGGTGGTCCACCGTACGATTGCATGGCGAACCCACTGGGTGCCGTACGATTGACATTTGAGAAGGCGATTGGGTTAGGATCAGAGACAGTGACCCATCCATCCGCCTTTGACGGCAAGGATTGGGGTGCCCTTGAACTCTTCCGCCATTTCCTCTTCCAGGAATCGGGTCTCTCCAAAGTTCCCATTCTTAATCCCAAGACGTTGAGATGGGTTCAGCACAACAGTCTTGTACGTTACCGTGGCATGATACAGGACATGTTGGGAAATGAATTCTATGTTGGCGCTTACAGGGATGGGAGTTCATGGCAGACCAACAAGTTCACGGATGTTTCTCAATTCCCAATGGAATCCCCTTCTGATACGTGTATTTGGGAACGCCGCTTGCTCTACTGTGTCCCTGTCAGTTCTCTTCTTGTATTTTTGAGGTTTTGGCGGTTAATTGTAGTGTTTAAATGTTTGGCCAGTTGATAGGAAATTCATGATTTAAAGTTTACTGTCCAATATTTAGATTTGATTTTATTCCATTTTCTTATTGTTCATTGGTTGTGATTCTATTTGTTTCTTTAGGTTCCTGGACAGAGTTCATGGGCTGAACCTTCTTGCGACATGGATCCTAATTGGTCATCCCAAAGCAGGGAGAAGCGGCGTAGGATGGAAGGTGAAGATGAAGACCCCATGGATTTGGTTGGTGTTGCTTCACTTTCAATTTATATATTCATTTCATTGTGTCTCATTCTCAACTTTATGGCCTAACCGTATAACACAATCATTAAAATAGGCTAGTCTCTATATCATGTTCCCCCTTGAAAATTAGGTGACGATCTTGCCTACAATTTGTGTATGCCCTAAACTAGTTCGGATTCTGTTTATAAACTAGCTTTGATGAATCACTGAATTGTTCTATAGTGAAGGTAACAGTATGCTGATGTATGATTGCTTGGTTTGCACGTTTGGAACTCCTCTAGAACAATGCCTGCTTACCGTGTCCTTTTAGTATTGGGTTTTAATATACTCGTCCTAACTGAACTTAGATGTTGTATCTTATTTCAGGGTCCTGAGGATGAGGTCAAAAGCTCTCCGATTACCAAGAAAATGGTAAAAATGTTGTCACTAGAATTTTTGATGCTGTTGCACTGTTATATGCATTTTACCTTCTTATCAAATTAATTATTAGGGATTTTCTAAAATGTTAACACATGCAAGTTTCTTTGATCGGAATTATATGTTGGATTTTACTTCATGTTTCTTTTCTTTTCTTAATTTACCTTTGCGTGGCCATTCATGTGTGTGGGATTCACTCATGATTTGTTTAAGTCATGCTAAGGTGATTAAACTTGTACGGCATAGTAATGGATAGAAAAGCAATGGAGGGGAGCTTGACCCCTAGTTCAGTAGGAAGGTCTTAATCAGATTTTGTTTTGCTAGAGAGAAGATGGAGTTCCTTCCACTTCACTGGAACCTATGGATCTTAAAACTGCAAGCTTTTCTCCCGGCATGAGTACATTTCAATTTGTTGACAAAGACGACCTTCCTTGCCTAGTAAAGGTAAATGTTTTCATGGCATTTTACCGATATACATCCAGATATATTGAAATGGCCTATAGATGATTGGTTTTATTCTTTTCCTTTCAATCAATGTTGATAATTTTCTTTTCATTTTAAATGCAGATATATGATTCTTCAGAGTCAGACTTGAAGCTGAATGATGTTTTTGAGTTTATTGGAGTCCTCACTTTTGATTCTGAGCTTGCAGTTGGGAAAGATGACAATAATGGGTTATCAAATAGTTTCTATGATGATGCACTGGTCCATATGCCCCCTAATAAGGTATCATCTGCTTCCAGCTGTGAAGCATTTGTAGCTTCATTATCAGCACAGTTTGTTTAGGCCCACTAATTCTTTAATAACAGATCAGTTCAAGTTTCATCGTAATGAAAATGTAGTTTTTGAGATTAAATTATTGAAGACAAGTTTTGCAAATACTTCAGACTGAAGTTACCTGTCTGTGTTTTATCATACTCGTTACGGTCATGAATTTTGTTGCTTGACATGCAGTACTCATGTACAATTTGATGATGCACATCATTATTAGCTTGACGATTGTTCTACAAATGTCCAGCTGTAATGAATTGGTTTGATTTCATTGTGTTGCCTGTTTCAAGATGTATCAAGTAATTTTTCCACCCTTTCCTGTTGCAGGTCCCACGCTTGCACTGTATTGTACATAGGAAGCTTGCAGTGCATGATTTTCTGCCAGGCTTCCCTATAATGGAGGTATATTGCAGGAGAAATTTATGGATTGCTCACTAGTTTGCAGTTCACTTGTCGGTTTCTCTCATGCTTCTCATCTTTCTTCCTTGTAATCTTCATTCTTCCAGCCAAAGCCACATTTCGTGAAAGAGATAAGGGAAACCTTGTTCAGGCATCTTACAGCCATTCTCGGAAATGATGGGGTAGCTGCTCATTTCATGTTGTTGCATCTTCTGTCCAAGGTAAAGTTTTCCTCTACAACTAGTCAACTATCATCTTAGTTTCTTGATATTATGCTTGTTGGCAGTTTCCTGTCCTATTCAGTCTCGAATTCTGCCTGTTAAATAGTTTCCCTAGAAAGTCTTGAAATCTCCCTTTCAACTATCTCTTAGATTGTGCAAAACTGATCACATTGGTTGGACAGGTTCACACTCGAGTAGATGATGTTGCTGTTGGGAAGTTGTCACTAAATCTAATAGGTTTAAACAAAGAAAGTGTATCTGTGTTTGGCACTCGACTTGGCCAAACTTTCAAAAACCTGCTACCATGCACAAATTTCTGTCCTCTCACACTGGAATATCTGAATACCGCCTCTCTTGCACCCAAAAAGGATTATAAAACAAACAGGTATCCTTAATCCTATCCCTGTAACTAGGGGAAATTAATATCTCCAATCATTTAAGAAAGCCGCTAGCAACCATCAGTTTTTTTATAAATAACTTCACATTGTATTGCAGATTAATTCCTGGAGTTCTTCAGCTACCTGAGGGCTCACACTTGATGGTAGATGAAACCCAACTAGAATCAGGAAACCTCAACTCCATTGGAATTGAGAATACAAAGTTGCTGAAAAACCTGACAGAGTTTCAAAAAGTAAGATGTGTTTATTGGGAACGTGCTTGTTCTATATATTGCAAGTCTTTTCGATTCTAGTTACAATTAGACCAGAGAGATTCTGCTCTGATATCAGTTGAAGTTGACTAAACATTGAAGTGTACTTATTTCAGGTGGAATATGACTTTCAGTTCTACAAGTTGGAAATTGCAGCGGATATCCAGTTACTTATCTTCTCAGAGGGGAAATCTAATATTGTTCCTGCTGATGTAATTGTACCTTTTCAGCCTTCTGCTCTTGAATCCTCTGAAACACCAGTTGCAGAAACACTGGAAGCTTGGAGATGGTATCTGGCTACTGTTCAATCATTACCACATTCCATTGGATCAGAAATGGAGAAGGTATGAATTAAATTGAGTGCAATACGATTCTCCCATAGGCATTGTTGATTTGAACACTTGCATTGCCATTGTTATTCACAGGTGGTAGAAGATGACTTGGTTGCTGCAAGACAAGCAGATCGGAGTTTGGGCAGCGGAGATTTTAGCAGGTTAGAAACACAGTGAGGTTTGCATTATAATCGATTCTCGTTTCGATGTTGCATTGATGTTGAAATAAATGACATGTAGATGGTTGACAATGGGGCGCCTGATATCCTCAAGTTTTGGAGAAACCTCTCTGTTGTTGGAACATTGGCAAATGGTAAAAGAACTGGAGAGGCTAAGGATGGAAAGACTCAAGTAGGACCAGATTGGTAGTAGTTTGATGCTTTGTATTGAGCAATTTTTGTTCTTTTTCTTTCCCCAAGGTCATGAAAAAGGGTGTTATTTCCTTTAAATAATGTCAGATTCGAATCTAACAAAAATCTTCTATCCCTTCTGATTCCCTTTCTAATCTCAACCCTAAAAAATAAATTCTAAGCTCAAACATTAAAAAATCACAAATGAATTTTTAACAACTAATTGAGAAGTTCATTAAAAAATTTAACAACGCATTCAGCAAAAAAGGGGGGAGGGGGATACAATCAACACTGGTAGCTATACTAATACACAAATTAATCAAATTCATGAAGACATAACTGAATGTCGTTTGTGCTTCAGAAAAGCCTGAAATTCTTTATAACCACTCATGTAGTGTTCCAGAGTGAAAGAAAGTTGTCTTATGGCCTCTCTTTTCTCCTCAGACACATCAAAGATCATAACTCTCTGTCTATCCACTTCTTTCTCAAGACCCTTTATCTTCGATTTTAATTCGTTCTCTACAGTCTTTGCATGTTTTGATACTGAAATCAGCTGATGGTGTTCCCTGATTAATTTCTGTAAATGGTCCTCCATTTGTCGAAGCTGCAAATCTCGGGTACGAACCTCAGCTACTAGAGTGTTTACCTTTGCAGTGACTCCATCTTTCTCTGCCATAAGCATGTCATATTTTGATTTCATTTTGTCAAGGTCCTTATTCAGAGCTTCTACATGTACAGCTTTCTCATTGACTTCTGCCCTAAGCTGGCTTATCTGACCTTGCAACATGGTCCTTTGAACATCATACAGAGTTTTCATTTCCATTTTTTCTGTTTCACATTGCCTTAGCTTTTCCTCCAATTGTCTTCCATGTAATTCCCATTCCTTGAGTCTTGCCTCTAAGTGGGTTTCGTTTTCTAACAGGCCAACGATTTCGGACTGAAAACTTGCTTTCTGCATGGAGAAATTATCCTGGACATCACATAATGCACCTTTTAACTCCTCAACTTCACGACCACGATTAGATAGATCATTTTTGCACCTAAAAATCTGCTCCTGTAAGTTCACAACCTGCCTCCTCTCTGTGTCTAGTTGGGCTTTTAATGTTGCTATCTCTTCTTGGGCAGAATCAAGCTGTCCTAGAACATGATGGGAATCATCAGAAACCTTCTTCCCAAGCTCATGCTTCAACCTTGCAATCTCTTCTTCTGATGCCTTGATCTTTTCTTTACTTCCTGTAAGCTCCTCCTTCAACCTCAAAGTTTCGAGGTTGGAGTCCGAAACATGAACTTCTAGCTCAACTATCTGTTTTTTCAACTCAAGTACCTTCCCCTTCTCCAACTCAAGATCAGCTTCCCTCATTTTCATGTCTCTCTGCAATGATTCAAGTTGAACAGCCATGTTCTCAGCAAGGACAGAAACAGATTCACTCTCCTTAAGCTGTGCATTCAACCTAGCAATCTCTTCGTCTGCAAGCAGGAGCTTTATGTTGGAATTCCTTAGTTTTTCATTCAGTTCTTCATAGCTTCTGTTTTCCCCCATCTTCAACTTACCATCTGCATTCTCTCCATCAATCACTTGTATCTTCTCCATCATTGCTGTGAGCTCATTTCCTTTCTCAATAACTTTGTGATGCTCTACACCATTATCAACATCCATTGCCGAATTCAAGTACCTGTTGACGGATGAACTGAAAGATTCGGAGTCGGAATCTGATAAGAATGAAGACGATTCAGTCCCCTCCTTTGATGACCGTTCAGAACTACCACCGTCAGAACTGAAAGATGAGGCTTGTTGAACAGACTTGTGTATACCAGTTTTTTTATCAGGTGTAACCATTGGAGAGTTTTGATCCAAACCACCATCAGCGACTTGAGTTAGGAAATCAGATGGTACACTTTTGCGCAATGCACCGCTCAAATGATCATAGCGCTCAGCCAGAGACTGATAAATACGGCGGATTTCCTGGACTTGGACAATCACCTCAGTTTTAATCTGATAATGCTCTTCAATATTGTCTTCAACCAATTTCATTATTTGTTTAACATTCTGGTCCATTTCTGCAACCAAGAATCTTACATCATTTACAAGTCGCAGGATGACAAGATAATAAATAAATGGAGATCAAGAGCACCAACAAGAATCTATTATCAACCCAATCAGAGATATGGTAATCATACGAGATTTAAACCAACAAGAAAGAATAATGAACCATAAATGCAAGAACAACAAAAGTAGGCTGCTTACCTTTGGAATTTTTTGCCATCCACTCAGAATTCTCAGGATTGAGATGACCATCCCAACTACATGATTTCATGTTCTTTGAATCAACCTTGTTCATATTTACTTCCATCTATCTTCAAACAACATAACCAACATTGTATAAGATTTCCCAAAAATAATCTTGTAAAGAGAAAAAAAGGAAAAAAGAAGATCCAAAAGAACAGTTACATATCGATTCTATTCTTGATGCCAACAAGAAGAAATAGTTTAATTGACTTATTTAGGATGAATTAATTCTTAGGTAAAGACTGGTTAATTTTAGATTAGTAAAAAATAACATTTTCCATTTTCATTAAGGATAAAAACGGAAGTTGAAAGCTTAAGCTTTTGCCTAAATTTGTCCATGGACAGGCAAACCTCACTGAAAAACTAGGTGTTAAGAAATAAGAACGTTATCATGGATCAAATTAAAGGATACAATCAAACTCTGACATCCCTAAGTTAGATAGCTAGAATCATTTATAAAACTCAGGTCAAATAACCAGTTTCTTCAACAATTTTGATGGAACTTTTTTTCCTCTCTCTCAGAATTTTACTAAATCAAATAGATATTTCTTCGCAGCTTCAGTGATTGACTTACTTAGCTACATGAATGATTGATCTTGTATTGTATGTTTCTCGCATGTGTTTTCCTACACGCTAAATAGAAATCGCAGAAAGTAAACTGTAAACAACATATAATCCCAAGACACTTAAGCTGATCATATACATAAACATGAACAAAAAGCTCAACAGTAATCAGAAATCCAACAAGCAATCTGAGATACAAACTTAAAACATGAGAGAGAAATTGCTCAACGAGTTGTCACAGTCCGCAATTTCATCATTCGATCTCATTTATGAAAAAAAAAACACTTCAAGTGGAATAACATACACCACAGATTCACCTGGATTTCAAGTTGCATAAAAGTTCAAAGAAAATAACTGGAATAACAAGAGCTCTAAACTACAATTATCAAAAACAAACGATCAGTACAAAAAATGATTCAAAATAACTAGATCTAGATCCGAAAACAGATTGACGCAAGAATCAGTACAAGAATCTGAATGTCAACATGCAATTAGTATCTGATCATAAATTGATGAGAAAAAGAAAATATGTTCACATACCTTGGTGAAAGTGTAGAATAAGAGAAAAGTGAGGAACTGAAACTAGGTTTAGAGCATAGAATTGAAATAATTGGAGAGAATATAAACAAATCAATGGAGATACAGGACAAGGAGAAGGACAATGCTTTCCCTCTACAATTCCATCAACAATCCAACACTTTGAAATTTGAAAAAACAAAGACAATCAGTTTTGGCCTTTTCCTAATTCCTATGTATTATTGCCTTTTCCTCCCTTGGATTTTCAAATTTCCCTCTTCCTTTCTTCCCTCTTCTTTTTCTTTTTGACTGTAAAATATAATTGATATTCTTATTTTTAAAATTATGGAATATAATAAAATCTTTGATTTATTTTAAATTCTAATAATAAATATTTTATTGTATTAAAAATATCTAATTATTTAGCTGATGATGGTTTAAAAAACAAAATAATTTGATTTTTTTTTAAATATACAATTGGCGGGAAATGTAAGTATTGTGGGGTCGAGTAGGCGAGGTGGGATGGCCCACTTTTTGATTTTTAGCCTATGGAAATGTTTACAACAGTCTCTGATTTGTAACTGCAAGTGGCAAACATCCCATCATCGCCTTCGGCCACATAAGCAAGTATCCAATGAAGAAGAAGAAAAAGGTAAAGTACACCAATGGTCATCAAACTTTTAGGTGTTTTTATTTTGGTTATTAAATTTTTAAATTTTTTTATTAAAATCATTTACTAAATTAATTTATAGTTAATATATATTGCATCGATTTTTTTTTCATAAATTTTATAAATATAATTAATTAATAAATTATATAATATTTTTTTATATATTTTTATGTTCAATTCTTTAAACCAATCTTAATAGGATAAAATAATCTGCATTGTACAATATGTGAGAAATTAGAGACTTTAATACAAAAACACAATTTCAACCTAGTTAACTCATATTCCATTGTAATAAAAATATCCAATCCCAACAATTATAGCATGATAAAATATCCTCCAACATTATAACACTTCACCATTTCGATCACCCATTGGTAAAGTTATTAATTTAATTGACTTGTATTAATTTTAACTGCCGTAATAAAAATCGCAATATTTACATACCCTAACAATTATAGCATGATAATTTCCTGTCATAATTATTATCATATTTCTATTTTGATCATCAATCTTTTACAAGTTGGATGTTACAACTTGGTGATGTCTTTTTAACTGTGATATTCCAATTGTTCCAAAATGCATACCCGAATCGTCAAGTAACACGAGTTCGAAAATAGAAAATTAACATGATTTAAGGTTTAGCTCAATCATTAGATTGAAAACCTTGCTTTCACTTATCTTCCTACCAAACAGAATGATAGTCAGGATAGATACAAGGCATCAACATGATCATTCACATACACAATTGAAGAACAACCCCACAAATTTATTTTAACAAATATGAAGATAATGATCCGAATTCATTTATTCTGCATCACTAACAAAACACTGATACGAATCCAATCCCAATCAAGAAGCATGGTTTCATAAAGTTGGGGTCCAAAATGTAAAAGATGAGAGTTTTTCTGAAAAAATGGAGGCTTCTTGTGGTTTCAATACCTGTGTTCCATCTTCTCCTTCTCTTTGAAGTTCTGGACATATCTGCAACCAGGTACATAGGGATATACACAAAATCAACAACTCAACTTCTGGATAACAAAACATGAATTCAATGCATGTAAACAGACTCCAGAAGAGCTCAACATTGAATCAACATTTTGTTGCAGAATAATTTACTATATCTACAGTTGATGATCTGTAAAAGAAACTAACATCTTAAGCATGAAACTTTATGTCAAAGGCATGTTCCTAACTCCCAAGTTTTAAAAATAGTGCAATTTTATCTGCTTAGACAGAAAATACACCTCAAATCTAAATCTTCTACTGTCTAAAGTCTAAGCAAATGAGAGCAGATCAACCAACAAAATTTAGTAATCTTCTCCACCCAATAAACACTTAAAATGAAAAGGTTCAAATTCAAAATCCGATGTGTTGATTTCAGATGTAAGTACTATTTACCCTTTTACCTATACAAACAAATTAATGAGATGCAACTCTTACGGGCAGAATAGATAGATGATAGATCCATAAGAATATATGATGAAGAATATATGATAGATCCATAAGAATATATTTGATGAAATGAAACCCTAGGTGAAATTGAAGGAACAGAAAAATATGCAGGAAACCCTAATTAAGAAAGGGGAATGATTAAATTATGCTAGTATTAGGTTAATAGCGTTAGAAAGGGGAATTACGTGTAAGTTCCGACAAGAGGGGAGAGGAGAAGAGTAGCGCTGATCCAATTCTCGGAGACCTTGTGGGAGATCTTTCCCGGAAGATCCTTCCACAGCCCACTCATTATCTTCTGTTGGAACGGCGACAACGCGTACACCACCGCCCTCATCTTCACCGGCTGTTTCCCCATTTCCTTTCTTTCGGCTTTCTCTCTCAGTTGTACTCTTCTTTCACCGATGATGTGATTTGATGCGCAGTTCTTAGATTGTAGGGGAAATTGTAGAGGAAAGGCGTGCGGTTCCTGGGCCTTGGCCTTGGTTAGTTAACCAAACAAATCATGGGTTTTTAGCCCAATATCAACGCCCTACAAAAAGAAGAGGGAAGCTTATAGAATTTTGTTGAAAATATTTTTGGCTTTGATACATGAATTAATCATTTTTTCTTAAATTAATACATAAAAAAATTGGTCCCACATTGATATCGAATTATACATTTTCTTTTAAGTTGGTGTTAAAATTTATATATTCTATCCGTCATAAATTAAGAACACAATCTCATTCTTCTTTAATTCAAATCAAGAGGTGTAAATGAATTGAGCGTTTCACGAACTGTTCTTGTAACGTTCGTTTATTCAGCTAAACAAATGAGTACGAATTGTCTTGTATGCATGTTTAATAAAAATAAACGAATACGAGCAAAGATGTATTACGTTCGTTTATGTTCACAAACAAGTTCATTTATCGTCTTGTTTATAACCCCATTTATTTGATTTTCATTTTTCTTTTATTTTTTATATTTTAAATATTAATAAATGTATGAACTAAATTCAACAAGTGGTAATTTTTTGAGTTTTAATTATGAAACCTAATACTTTAAAGACTAATAGTATAATTTTACTATTTTAACAAACATATAAATGAGCATGTTAGCGGTTATAAAAATAAACAAATTTTCACTTAATTATCGGGTTTATCGTACAATACCAGATGAGATCACGAGAATACTAATTTTAGACTCGGATTTTAATTTGGAGGATGATAATTGAGTCTTTGTTATTGTTTTAATATCTTATTGTAATTGTTTCACCTAAAATTGTTGAAAACATTGTTTAAAATCGATGTCTAATGCAACCAACTTTTAAAACAATGATAAAAAATCAATATTTTTAAAAAATAATCATTGAATATCAATATTTTAAAAAAATAAAATTTCATTTATAATATCTGTGATTTTTTTCTGATACTACCATCCGTGAATTATTTATTCAATTCTATTTTATCACTGAATTAAAAAAAATTATTAGTTAAATCAATACATTTTCATATTGATTTCCATCGTATCGTTGGTTATGAAATTTATGTAATAATATATTCGATTTTTGTTTTTACTAGACATACTTAAAATTTATTTATCATTTTATTTTTCATTCTCTTATTTCATCTTCTCATTTTAGTATTTTACTGGTTAATCAAATAAAATTTCATCCCACTAAATTAATCTAATTAATAATTAGTAAAAAATATTGTTTTTAATAATAATTAGTATTTGTTATTAGCAATATTAGCAATATAAACAAATCCAATAAAACTACTAATAAACTCTGGGATAGAATAAATTGTAAATAAAAACTTTAATAAGTTATAAAAATCAATATTTATTACTTAAGTAAATAATAATTTTTCTTATATCTTTTATAAAAATTTAAAAACCTTTGCGGTGTTAACGTATAATCATATTTTTTATAGTTTTATTTTTAATACATTGGTTGTGAAATTTTTAATTTTAAAGTTTAGATATTTAATTTAAGGAGTAAGATTTAAGGTTTTAAGCTTAAAGGTTTAAAATTTAAGGATTAGATTAAGATTTAAAGTTTTAAAATTATGATTTAAGTTTTAAGGTAATATATTGTAAATTTATGTTTTAATTTATGAATTCTTAAATTTAAATTATAAGCCTAAATTTTGTTTAAAATCACTAATTTTTAAATTAATAAATTCAAACCTCTAAACGTTACGACTTAAATTGAGTTTCTAAATCTTAAAATCACGATACTTATTCGTATATTAAATATTTATTTTTTTATTGTTAGGTCAAAAAACAAATATTTTGATGATAAGCTTGTGTAAATTATACAAATCTTTTAATATTAAGTTTAAAGATTAATGTTATAATTTAGAGTTTAAGAGTTTAAATTTAGAACGTATAATTTAAAATTTAAAATTAAAACTTAAAAATTAGAGATTAATATTTAAAGTTTTAGATAATATAAAAAAATTGATAAAAAAATACCATAAAAAAGAAAAAAGAAAGCATGCTCAGTGCTGTTAATGTTTTATCCTCATCTACCGGTAGGTGTTATTAGACATGGACACTCTTGTTTCGGATTTGGTTCGAGTTCAGACCGGTCAGTTCAGACGAACAACTGTTGGAATGGCAGTGGCTTTGACCTTTTGATTCTTGACGAAAACAATCAGCTTTGGATCGATTCCTTTTATTCTGGTATGATCGTTGATCCCAAACCTTAAAATTATGAGTTCAAGAGGGTTGTTGATTCAGTATCAGTTTCAGCATATACAAAATGGAATCACCATTAACAGAAACACCCAAAATCTTCAAACGCATAAGGTTTCCTCCCATCCCAATTTCAGTCGCCGCCGTACAACTCTTTTGACCCCCGTCAGCCATGCCTTTTCTCTCTCCGGCTCCGGCGCAGAGTACTCTTCAGCAGGTGCGTTAATCTCCCTCCTTTATTTTCCCTCTTTCTGCTGCTGATTCACACCTATTTTCCCTCTTCCTAAAAAAACTGTTTACTAAAATCTGGAACCATACTATTAAAATTCGTAGGAGAATTAGTGGATGCTGGAAGGAAGGAGAGAAAGAAGAGAATAGCAGGCATTGATCAAGATGAGCTGTTGGATCCAAAACTCTTAGCTGATCCAGACAGTTGCTTTTGTGAGTTTCAAGGTGTTGAAATTCATCACAAGCTTTATGACCCAGAGTCATATTCTTTAGATAACTCCTCCTATGCACAAAACCAGACACAAACACCGTCCTTAAAGCTTGGTCTTCCTATGATTCTTTTACACGGTTTTGGAGCATCTGTTTTCTCATGGAACAAAGTTATGAAGAGTTTGGCTAATCTCACAGGCTCCAAAGTTCTTGCCTTTGATAGACCCGCATTTGGCTTAACTTCAAGACTGAATATTTTGGGGACTAAAACTAGTGATGCGAAACCTCTGAATCCTTACTCCATGGCGTTTGCTGTGCTTGCTACCTTGTACTTCATTGATTTCTTGGCTTCAGAGAAGGCAATTCTGGTGGGGTATGCCATATATGCGTCTTTCTCGCTCTTGTTTTCTTTTGACAGAATGTACTAATAGTATAAATTATATAGGACGGATGGTTTATGTGTTTCAGTTCCACTTCCATGAACACTGATCCTTCTCTTTTCATGTCTAAAACTTTGGCATGCCAGGCATTCTGCTGGTTCTCTTGTAGCAGTTGATGCATATTTCGAAGCTCCTGAACGTGTTGCTGCTTTGATCCTTGTTGCCCCTGCAATACTGGCCCCAAGTGCTATTCCTAAGCCTAAGGTTGTTGAGACTGAAGGAGACAAATCGGACTCGAATAATCTACCAAAGTCGCTTTTTGAGTTTTTCAAAGGATTATTAAAGTTTATCAAGTATGTCACACAAGCAATAATGCAAGTGATAAAGGGGATGACTGATATGCTCAACTCTCTGTATAAGAAAGCACTTTCGTCTATTCTTCGATCTGCTTTCGGTGTAATGCTGGTATTGACTTTCTTTGCGGATAACTTAAGCTATGCACCTTGCTTGAATTGCTTAGTTTTTTTCCCCAATCATAGTGGATTTTGTTAATCCTTGCTAATCAAATTAAAAGTTCCAAAAGAATTATACCGCCTTGAAGATGTTTTCTCTTTTCCATGCCTTAGCAAACAACCTGGTACTTCCCTGCATTATGTGTTTACCATGATGTTTTCATCTATACTTTGTTGCTTAAACAAATCTTACAAACAATGCAGCTTTTGAATAGTTATTTTTTTTCTTTGTTCGAATGCACCTATATTGTTTTCCATAAAACGAACTAGTTATCTTCTTTCTAGGTAAGGATGATAATCGATAAATTCGGTGTGAATGCTGTAAGGATGGCATGGTATGATTCTAAACAAGTCAGTGAACACATCATAGATGGCTATACCAAGGTGATTCACACCAAGCTCTATATTGTCTTATCATTAGTGGATGAATGCTCGGATTAGATGGCTGGAGTTTTTCATATTGTCGTAGTGGCTAACTCTAGATTTGTTTCTGCAGCCGTTGAGAACTAAGGGTTGGGATAAGGCTCTTGTAGAATTCACTGCAGCAATGCTTTTGAAAGGCGAGTCTGAAACGAAGCCACCTCTGTCAAAAAGACTGCATGAAATCTCCTGCCCCGGTAACAATTTCTTGCTATATTTATAACATCTAAACTGCAAAGGTCATAATCAGGAATGAACCAGTCTTGCTAGTATCGTATTGATTGATATGTTGTATACTGCTAATTGTTTCGGTAGTTCAACATGAATATCTGGATGCTACTGGTATTACAATTCTTATATTTTTGTACTTGTTTAGTCCGGTATGTGGCTTTTTATTGATATGAACAGGCAGACTCTAATGGTTTCACTCTTTATTGTCTCAATGAAACTTAGTTCTGATTGTCACGGGTGACACCGATCGAATCGTTCCGTCTTGGAATGCCGAGAGACTTTCACGAGCCATCCCTCATTCTAAGCTTGAAGTAATTAAGAATTGCGGTCACTTGCCCCACGAGGAAAAGGTCGACGAGTTTGTTAGAATCGTGGAGAGGTTTCTGCAAAGAGCTTTTGGTGGTTTAGAGGAGCAGTCTCTACAAGCGGTAACTTGAAATCTGTATGTCTCAAAATCTTCATTTTCTTACAGGAACTTGTAATAGAATTAAGACAAAACATGTATCTTACAATAAGACCATTATTGTGCTGTAGAATAACAGCTTTTGCAACATTGGTAGTAAACAATACTTCCCATGATCTAGATGCTGAATTTTTTGTAAATTACGTTCACGACGGACGTAGAATTTTATGTTAGGAGAGTAAGCCTATAAAGTTTTAGGGAAGACAGATTTATAAAATTTTAAAGGTAAAAATGGATTTTTAATAAAAAATACATAATTTTTTAAAAAATAAATTCTATATGGATTTTAAATTTTTAAGGAGATAATCACTACTCCAGTCCATCATTTCACCCCTGACTATGTCCATTGAATGAATTCTCCCGGTTGACATATTTCTTTTGCAACCTTGAAATTTTTTAGAACTAATATTTGGCACAAGTACAATTATTATAATGATAAGTAATACATCCAATAATTATAATTATAATTATAATTATAATTATAATTAAATTTTAGAAATATAGTCAAATTGAAAACCATATTACATTATTTAAATAAATTCACACGAAAGTGGGGTGAGAATCCATATATTATTTATTCAAAAAAAAAATTCGGACACGAGACATCGATGTCTCGATGTACTTGATCTAATCGGACACGAGACACGAGAATATATCACAGCACTTTTGTGTTCTAAATGTATAAAGTGTGTCTTGAATGATATATGAAGTTATGAACAACAACAATAGCAGCAAGCTTAGATTCTAAGTTAGGCAAGCCTGTCTGTATAGAGCAACAGAAATGATGAGTGAAGACTGAAGCTTGAAGCTTACATCTCCTTGACAAGTTCAAATCCTATTCGAGACAAGGTTATGGTTAAAGAGCAAGAAGACTTGCTGTCCAAGGAATGAGACTGAAACATTTTCTTTCGTGTTTTTTGCAAGCATTTATTTCCCACTCTAACTGCCCCCACCCACACTTGTGTCGGTGGTGTTGGGCAACCGATGAGATGATTCGTTTTGTTATGAGTCACGTGGAGCTGTGCACCTTTTCCTTTACTCAACCACTGAGAATAATAATAATAATAATAATAATAATAATAATAATAATAATAATAATAATAATAATAATAATAATAATAATAATAATAATAATAATAATAATAATAATAATAGAATTCAAAGTTTCAAAATCGTAGTCTATAAGCTCACAAGGGAATCCCAACTCACTTCAATTTCACTCAAGTATGAACAAAAATTCATTTCATTCTTTTTTTTATGGATTTTTTAAAATTTTATTTTAATTAATTCAGATTCGATTAATATTAATATATAATTTTAATGAATAATATTTTAACAAGAAAATTTTATATATAATCTTCAACTTAAAACACATTTGTACAAAATCAAATAATATTTTATCGTTTAGATTAACCTCATTGATAATTTTATTATATTCTTGAAAGTGTAGCGGAACTTTTCGCTTTTCATATATATATATTGACGGATCCAGAAAAATATTTTAAGGTAGGCACATATGAAATTTTAAAATTTTAGAGTGGGCATAACTCATAAGTTATTAAAAAATTTAAGGACTAATTTATAAGATTTTAAAAAAATTAAATATAAATATATGAATTTTAGAAAAATCATGGTGGGCTTCAAGTGGATCCGCCATAATTTGATTACCATCAAAAATTGTTTATTTGAATAATTCTAAAACTTCAAATTCTGTTTTAAGCAAAATGGTCCTTATATTATATTTCTTTTGTGTGTTTTTTTCTTGTATAGTAATATTTTATTATTAAAACTTATATATTATATTAATTTAATCTTAATTTAAAAATAATTTTAAAAATTCAACACTCAACATTTGGATCCTATCAATTTGATCCTCATTTTAAAGTTAAAATTCCGATCAATTTAACCCTCATTTTATACCCAAATTTTACATAACATCATCGTATTATTAGAGATTAAATTTAAAATAAAGATTAAACTAATAAAAAATTAAATATTTTAAAATAAATTTATTAAATTATCTTCAAATTAAGATCAAATTGATCAAATATATAAACTTCGACTATATCGCTATTTTCATTACCTAAAACTTAATGACAAATATCTAATTTAAAATGAAAACACAACGCGAAAGATCAATCTACTAATACAATTCAATAAAAAAATCATAATAATAATTAAATGATTACATAAATTATTTAGAAAAAAAAATAAGATTATATTTTTAGTTACTGATACAGTAAAAAATTAACGTTTATCCATAATAATCTCAAATAATTTATCTTTAATTTTAATTATTTATTTATTAATTAACTTTTTTTCGTTTGAAACAATTATTTTAAAACAATTAAAAAATCTGATTTTTGTAAAGGAAGATTTACTCTAAACCGGACTTTGATGATAAACAAAGCCTAAGCCTTATCATAGTTTCATTTACCCGTCTGGATTTTGTTTTGCTTTAAAGTAACTTCAAACTTACTGAACCATTCTACTTTACAAATGAAATACCGTTACTGTGCATTATTTATTACCATTATTACAACTATAACACTACGCTCTCTGCTCTAGACTTTCTCCCATTCTCTGAAATTAAATGATGAATTTTTGTTTGTAATACGATTTTCAATTTCCACTACACAATCATTTGAAAAAGGTAAAGTCTGATTGCACATTCAGTTGAGTTTCGCATCTAATTCAGATCCGCCAAGCTCTCAAGCATCCTGGAGGTAACCTTAAGCTGAGCTTGAATCCATACTTTTTTTTTTTGATTTTTTTGAATTTTTGAATTGTTAGATAAACAACAACAAGAGGAACCCAGAACAGAAGAGATGGATGGAGGAGATGCGGTTTTAGATTACGCAACTATTCAGATTCTGCCCTCTCAAAACAGGTTCTTTCTCATTTCTCTTTTATTTTCGAATCGTTAGAATTTTCTGCATTTTTTCTGCAAATTTTCAATTATTTTCTATATTTGTTTTCAAGGTATGAGGCTTATACGTGTCGTGGTAACAATGTGGAGAAACTGAGTGTTGGGGTTCTTCAAAAACTGTTGCCCCATTTGCCCGAGTTAAACAACTTGGTCACCCACGGATCTTTTACCAATTTAAATTCAAATGCTGTTAATTACAAACTCCACCCCCCCAGCAATCTCAAGTCTCCTGCATGGTTTACTCTATCTACTTTCTCCAGGTTCTTTTCATTTTTTTGAATTCTGCCTACGTTTTTTTAGTTTACTCTGTATGTATGTTGTTGGAAAAGGAATGGGGTTCCTTCCTACTTTGCATGCATTCACCTGCTTTTAGTTCCTCAGGTTCTTAGACATTGTGGGTTCTACTGATTTATTGGATACTGCTAAAGTTATCGAAGCTGAAATGTCTCAATTGGAGGAAGCTAAAAGATTTCATCTTTCTCTATATGCTCAGGTATGTATCCTGTGTCCTAAAGTGTTTGGATTTGTTATTTATGTTGGAGATCTCACTTGCTAAACTTCCATCTTCTCAGGGTCATCAAGATCATAATCGAAGTAACGAAAATGGTAAATCTCAGCAGTTTGAAGTCCAGAATTCATCATCTGAAACATCAAAGTATGTTCACTCTATTAATATATATGTGTCTAATATTTAGTTAGTTAATGTGTTTTAGACTTCTCGTTCTCATGCAAATAAAATCAACCTTTGGACACTTGCTAGGAATGAACTCTTACGCGCTATGGACTCGAGACTTACATCATTGAGACATAAGTTAGTTGTAGCTTTTAACCAGGCGATTGGAGAAACCTGCTCCTATGAGGAAACCACTTATCTAGTGAAGTTTTCGGAAAATTTTGGGGCTAGTGATGTAAAGTAAGTTTCCTTCCCCCAAAAAACCCGCATCAATCCTTTGGATTTGATTTGCAATGGATTATAAGTAACTAATTACTAATGATCCTGTTAATATCTACTGCAGGAAATTTTTGTGCATGTTCCTAGAGCTGAGAGAGAAGTTCGAAATTGCTAGCCCTCCTAATGATGAAAACTCTTCATGCACTTACTCAGCAGTTAATGGAAGCATAAACAAGAGTGATGGAAATAATAAAATTTCAAAGCCAGTAAGTTCAGAAACATCAGTTAAATATGGTGTTTCACCAGCAAAAGCCGCTCAGGTTGAACGTCAAAGTTCAATAGAAAGCGAGGAATCTTCTGACTCAAGTGATGAAATTCCAATATCTGCAGAAAGAAGTCGAGCTCTTGTAAGATCTGCATCTCCTAGACGGTCAGCATCTCCAATGAGAAGGGTTCAAATCGGGAGGACTGGCTCACGTAGAGCCCCTGCTCTGACTGTAAAGAGCCTTGGTTACATTCCTGCTAGAGAAAAGATATCATTTCAAAGAGATGTATCTTCAGATGATAGTGAAGAGGAAGGATCTGGACACATTAAGAAACCTGAGAATAATGTTCAGCGTATGAGTGTTCAAGATGCAATAAGTCTTTTTGAAAGTAAACAAAGGGATCAAATTGCTGATGTTCCAAAAAGGAACTCATTAGCAAATGTTTCTCTTGGTCCAAGTAAGTCTGCATTCAGAAGATGGAGTGCAAGTATGGGTGAATCAGCTGTCCAATCCCAATCACAAAATGCTTCTGAAGATCCTCCTTTTTCAGAGCCTTCTAATAATGTCATTGATAATGATATTATGGAGAGTTCAACAGAAGTTAATTTGGAATCTGATACTAGGACTGGAGCGGAAAACATCAAGGAAGCTGTTCATGTGAGGTTAGAAAGGCCGGAAGAGAGCTCTTGTAGTCCTATAGATATTCAAGAGGCCATAGATATAACACATGAAGAGGAAGCTAAAGAAACGTCAAAAAGCACAGTTGAACGGAGTCGACAGAAGGAAGTGGAGTTGAATCGAATGTGCAAAAATATGATGGAAAATCAGCTCGTTAGCCGTAAGAAGCCTCAAACTGAAGTTGGACAAACTCTGCCTCCAGAGCAGAGAGGTGGATTTTATCATCATTACAAAGAGAAGAGGGATCAAAAACTTAGAGGGGAGAATGTTGGAAACCATGCAGAAAAAGAAGCAAAATTGAAAGCAATGCTAAAAAATCTTGATGAGAGGAAAGCTAGAATGGCTTCTGCTAATGTGAATAGTGTTCGTAAAAATGACCCTCCAACAAAGTCCCAAATAACCGCCAAGAATTTCCAAAAGTTACTGAAGAATCCTTCACAGCCTGCTAATACAAGGAAGGAAACCAAGAAACTTTCAGCTGAAAAGAAGGTTTCGGTTAGAACATCCCCCTTGCCTGCTACTCGTAAGTCATGGCCTTCAACACCATCGCCGCGAACAGCAGGGGCATCATCGGCTAAAACTCCTGGTGCAATTTCTTCTTCTGGCACTACATCAACACGTCGGAAACCTCTATCAGCACAATCAGTAGCTCAACCGAGTCCTAAAGTGGAAAATTCCCAGTCACAACGAAGAAATCTGAAGGCAACCCAGACTGAGAAACGAGGTTTAGTGTGTGTGAATGAGAAGCAGCAACAAAATTTGATGAAAAACAGCAAAACAACAAAAACAAAAATTGCAACGGCACCTGGGGTCTCTTCTAGTATGTATCCGGCAAAGCCTAGTTTGTATAACAAGGTTACGAAGAAAAGTAGTGTAGTTCCATTGGAATCAAAGCCATCTCCCCGTAAAGGCTCGGAATTTAAGTCTAGTGGTCGTGTTAACAAGACTAAAAATCCTTCTCAGTTGGAGGACTCTTTGAAGAACACTGAAAATTTTATTGATCCTCAAGAGAGTGATGTGATTGCTAATGCTTCTGTCTTGGTGAGTGAGCATCAGGATCAGGATGTTTCTTCACTGGATCATTGTGATGATGCTACTCAGTCAGAAACACAGTTGAATGGCCAGCAGAAAGGTGATGTGGTTGAGAGTGTTAATGAACTTGCTCCTGGTTTTGATGCTGGCTTAAAAATTATTGGTAGGTCTTCCGAATGTGAGGAAGAATCAACCATCTCACCAACTGCTTGGGTGGAAATAGAAGAGCACCAGAACTTGCCTAACATATGTGATGGGAAAACAGATGAAATTACATCTTCAGCTGGCTTAGCACCTGTTGTATCAACAAGTCCGCGTGTGCGACACTCTGTGTCACAGATGCTGCGAGAAGAAATTAGTGAATGCTATATTACTGAATGGGGAAATGCTGAAAGTCTGCCTGCAATGGTTTACCAAAAAGATGCACCCAAAGGATTAAAGAAGCTGTTAAATTTTGCTCGGAAGAGTAAGGGGGATGCAAATATAACTGGCTGGTCTAGCCCATCAGTGTTTTCTGAAGGAGAGGATGACACAGAAGAATCAAAAGTTATTAATAAGAGAAATTCTGATAACCTACTGCGAAAGGCTGCCCTTAACATAAAGAACCATGGGTCTGATGGCTTTGACCATAATTTGAGTTCTCATGAGCTTCGACCTGGTATATTTTCTCTTAATCATAAATGCTTATTCAAACTGTCATAGAATCTATATGGTTGTATGTCAAAAGCACAGGCGAAAATTGCTTTAATGCTCTGTCTCTTCTTTGCTCAACTTTCTGGGAAATACCAAAATATTTCTAAACAAATCTCATTATAGAAGAACTGTGGATTTTGTGTATGCAGCTCAATTGCAGCATGGCAGCGTCTCCGCCACAGCCTCAACTGCAAAAGGTCAATTTTCCATATCCTTTACTCACTTTCAGTTTCCTTGGTTCCTTTCTCTCTATTTTTTCTTCTTCTTCTTGTAATAATATTTGATTCTTTTACTGTGATGGTCTGTTTTGTGGTTCTGAATTCCAATCCAATTTTACCCTTTTTTCAGGGACAAGGTCATTCTTCTCCCTTTCAGCATTTAGGGGAAGTAAACCAAGTTAGAAGAAGCTTCTGTAAAGCAAGGATGATTATAAAGATCGATGTTATTGTTGCCGCGCTCTCCGGTACCAGGGAGCAAAGATTTCCTCTGCATTTCTATTATTATTCTTATTGTTGTATTCTTTTGCATGTCAGCTGTGAAGGATCATCTCTATGTTGGTGGAGTGTTCATGTAGATACCAGTACATTAGGCATTCCACCATGCTTAACATATTGTTCCCTGTTAAGCATTCATGATGTTGATAACATAAGAACAATGATGAATTAATTGATCTTTTTCTGTGGAGCGCACGTTGTAGAAAAATTCGGTTCGAATTTTAGTATTATAAATATAAAGAATTTGGTTTGAGATGGTTTGTGCATGGATTGAGAGAGTCATCTTATATTAAGCTTTTGTAATATCTGATTCAGATTAATCAATTAATGAGGTTATATGTGGTTAACCGTTAATAGATTAATCGGTTATTGTTCTTAGAGGTCACAGGTTTGAACACTAATAATACCAATAGAGTGGTTGAGCAATTAATGTCCACCAATAGAGTGGTTGAGCAATTAATGTCCAATGATTGAGAGTACTACAATTTATAATAAAATATTTTATTTTTACATTATATTATTTACTTTTGCTTAATATTATCAGTATATTTATTATGCTAAATCTACTTTTTCAGTGAAGAAAAATTAAATGGAGTAAGGATCGAGAAAATGAAAAATCAGGTTGTCATAATCATTTTTAATTTGTATGTTTATACTTTTTAAATTTAGTTATTTAATTTGATATTTTTTACAATTCAATCATTTTATCCAAAATTATATAAATATATTATATTACCAAAAAAATTCATCACTCGAATTTGACTAAATTAGAATAAAAGGACTAAATCCAAAATTTATTCGTAACACAAGGACCGGTAACTGGATTTAACCATTTGATTTGAGGTTGGAGAACACGAGCTTAACCCTGAAGAGCGAACAAAACTTGCGGGGAGAAGAGAAACAGATAAAGCAGTGAAGTGAAGCTGACGGTAGAAATTGCCAGAGTTCGGAAATGGAGAAGCTTAAATATTTGGTTCCGGAGAGCTTGAAGCGGAGGGTGGCGGAGAGCGGTATCGATGATCTTCCTTCACTATCGTCTTCACTGCTCCAATATTTCCTCACTTTGCCGCAATTTCACCAGTTGATATCAGAGTTGGCAGCAGAGCCATCGACCCAGGCCGGTCTTTGTGCCAAGAACAAAGGCGCTGCTTTGGAATTGAAACAAAAGGGCAATCAATGCTATTCCTCTGGAGATCACTCCCAGGCTCTGCGTTGCTATTCTCAGGTCTTTAATTCTCTTTTCTATTTATTTTACCAAAATAATGAATGAATTTTCCCTTTCTTGAGCTTTGGCTTGCTGGTTTTATTGGAAATGTAATAGGCGCTTCGTCTTGCTCCCATTGACGCCCACGACACCGGCAAGAATCTTGTTGCCACATTGTATTTAAATCGAGCTTCTTTATTTCACGTCAGTCTCTCTCTCCGATTTCTTACTGTTAAACGTTCGATCTTTCATCTAATGTAAATCATTGAAATCTGTCATTGTTTTGGTTTTTTACTTTCTAGAAAATGGGTCTGCCTATGGAGTCTCTTCGAGATTGCAGCAGGGCTCTAGAATTTTCTCCTTCCTATCCTAAGGTACACAATGAACTCATCTTCGCTAGGCTCAGTTTCAATACTTTTCGATTATTAATTACTATGAACAGATACTACCTTGTAATCACCTTTAAACTATTCAAAAAAAAAAATTGCATACATCCGTTTTTCTAGTTTCCTTCTGTGATTGTTTTTGGTTTCTTTTTCCTGCTTAATCCACCAATCTAAGCAGTTTCTGGTGGCAGTAACATTTCTTTGTTGTAGGTGTGGTATAGGAGAGGTAAGGTGAATGCTGCACTGGGCAACTATGAAGATGCAGTTCATGACTTAACTGTTGCTAAGAATATGGAGACATCAATAGGGGGAAAGAAACAGATAGAAAGTGAACTGGAAATACTTGCAGAGCATCATGAGAATAAAAGTGCTAAATCAGTTCACCATAGCCGGAAAACGGTAGGAATTACAGGTAAGATGGTAACCTTTGCTCGTCATCTCTGGTTTTCACCTTTTCATCAATAACCAATTTTTATCCTTCACAGATTTTCCTTTTTCATCAGCGATTTATTAACTGTTTTTTCAGTGTACTTTGAAGGACCTTACGTTCTAATTTTTTTCATACTTATCTTTCCTTCATCTGACATGTGGTAGTAGATGGTAAATTTTATACTTGAAACTGAAAGTGTGGTACTATAAATAACTGATATTAACAACTAAATATTGAGAAGTTATTGGGAGTATTGGGATATTTCTCTTGTTTGTTATAATTGTTGCCGTCTCTTGCAGACAAGAATTATTTCAGCTTATAAATCCTTAAGCAGGTTCTACTGCTCTCTGTATCAGAGGCTTTGTATATTGGTTATATTTTCTTAATATTTCTTTAATTGTTGTTTATCATTGTTGATTGCATTATACACTTGTAGCACAAGATGCTTTCTTTTTCTTTTTTTAAATTACTAAGACATCACAAATCATCTACCAGATGTACCACAACAAATAAAACTACAGTGTGTAGAAACAGCAGACAAAGGAAGGGGTATGATTTCACAATTTGACATTCCTGAAGCTTCCTTGATTCATACCGAAGAACCTTATGCTGTGGTATGAATCTATTATATTATTATTTATATGTTTTATTGTTTGTTTCATCATTTGATTTTAAATGGTTTTAAGTTTGAGTAGGCATTGCTTAATGAGTATATAAGAATATGCTTATTTTCTCTGTAATAGCTTGCTTAATTCCATGTTTAGTGTCTTCTTTGCCTCTTTTCACTTTGTATAATAATATTGGTTGGTGTTCACCACTGTTTGAGCATTGAAGTGTACTAACTTAATGATTTTTAATTCCTTAACTTTATTTTTTGATGGTACATTTAATTCCTTAACTTTATTACCTAAGGTTTGAATGATATAATTGGTTTACTTCAATACGCTATTATTTACTATATGAATTTAGAATGTATTATGCTTAATCTCCCCTTGATTCAATTCATTGTACTTTCTGAGCTCTACCCATCCACATGAGGCGAATTGTAGGTACGATCTCCTGTTCACTTGATGTGAGAAACTGAAATTGGAATTAAAATGAGACTTTGTTGTTGCATGTTTGTATGCCTTTCATAAGGTAATCTTGTTTTATCAAAGGGTTTAGGGATTAGAACCAGGGGAAGAAAATGATACTAAAAGATCCATGCCAGCCTTACATCTGCTGAGATGTTCTTTCTCTTTGGTTTTGAGCATGAGTGGGGTTTGTTGCAATGTTTGAGGCTGTAAAATAACGTGTGTATCGAAAGGGAAAAAAATTATGTCTGTATGCTTAACTTTGATGTTTTCTCACTTCCGTTTGGTTTAATTCATTTGTAAAACCCTCATCTTCTGGTTGTGGGAATTTCCAGTTCTGGTAATAGGGAGTTTAACTTTTACTTGACCATACGATATGCAGGTCATTTTGAAACAGTACCGGGAAACTCATTGCCATTATTGCTTGAATGAACTACCAGCAGATACAATTCCCTGTGTTTCATGTTCATTGCCATTGTACTGTTCCCAGCATTGCCAAGTGCAAGCGGGTGGACAAATACATGTACATTATTCTAGTAAAATTAACATCCACAAAAAGAAGTCCAACTGTAAAGAAGAGTGTCCAGATATAACCAGGGGCAGTAATTGTGATCCAAAACCTGACCACATTCCTGAACATAAACATGAATGTCAAGGTGTGCACTGGCCTGCAGTATTGCCTTCTGATGTAGTTTTGGCTGGTCGAGTATTAGTGAAATCCATGGAGCAAAAAGGACAATTTACTGATGTTCCTAATCTTTTGGAATTTTTGGTATATTCTTCAAGTTTAATGTGGATGTTAAATTTAAATCTGTAATGAATGACTAATGTTAAGGGTTATTGAGTTAATCTTCCAGCTTATGGACTGTAGTTTTCTCCTTGTAGGGGCTTTGTGAGAGTTATTCAAAAATGCCTCCAGAAAGCAAATTGGAACTGCATATATATTCCATTGTATTGTTATTTTGTCTCCAGCGCTCATACAGTTCTGAGATGTCAATTAACGGAAACTCTACATCACAGGTCCTCTATCATTCTTTCTCTGATATCCATTTATATTTGATGAGAAATTGTACTACAACCTAGATTTTTACTTACCACCATTAAGTTATAGTCTTACTGTACCTTCTAACCGCTTCTTGTAATTGCATTTGTATATGTTCACCTTAGCAGTGAAATCGCGACTTAAAGTTTCCTGCTGTTTAAATCTGAATCAAACCCCCAAAATTAAATAAATATAACACTGAAGGATAATCTATTCCCAAACAATTCAGGAATCAAGAGAAGGGATGAAATCCTATTGCTTAATCTGGAGCTTCTTGGAGCTAGCTTTATTTTCATATATTCCTAGGAGTTATTTAAAGATTTATCTATACATACTCCATCAAGGTTTTTCCTAGACATGACTTCAACCCATGTTACCTCTTCACCTAGTCAATATGGCTCATGTGCAAAGGTCTTAGTAAGAAAGCAAACAAAACCATAAAAACACTTGAAAGATTTTATCTGTTCTCTCTCTCTCTGTATTTCCCATTTTAGGATGTTTTTATGTCTCCGTATTTTCCATTTTATGTTCTTCTTAGGAGATTGAAATCTCACACGCATAACTGTTCTTCATTGATCATTGGGATCTGTTTTCTGATTCATATGCAGATTGTCATACTTCTATCTCAAATTAGAGTGAATTCTATGGCAATTGTCCGTATGAAATCCAATGATGTTCATGAACAGCAAGATTGGTTTCAAAAGTTCTCATCTGGTGAGGCAAATGTAGCTAGTAGTCTGGAACAGGTTTGTTTTATTGTATGCTTTTCATTTTGTACCCATTAAGTGCTTTATTTTCCCTGTGTTTGTCATATTCTTTAACAACATGCTTTTCATTCCTTACCTTCAATGTCCTTTGCAATGAATGATGTTGCAAGTAGGTGAAAGTTATGTTCATGGATTCGGGAATGTCGGATTGGGTATGTGCCTGGTATAGACTTATAGTTATGCTCGGTTTCTCTAAGAAAAATGAAGAGTTTAAGCAACATAGGTTGAAAGTTTAAGGCTTTTTAATTATATCTCCCTTTTCTTGGCATTCCTAACGATGAACTGTAATGGGCTGTTAAGTCCATTCTGACATCTCTAGGAATGATTTGATCTGATTTGGCCAATGGCTTGTTAGATTTGTTTATAGGCTATTTTATGATGGTAATGGGTTGCCACTGTCCAAATATTTTAGGTGCACATGTCAAGGAGCTCCAATATATTTTTGGACTTTAAAAAAAAAAATTGGATACTGTAGGCATAAAAGATATAGTGGGTATTTGTGGATGTAGTCATTACCATACGAACCAAAGCAAAAAGTGTGTGCATTATTTATTTAATTTGGACAATTAATTTGGTTTGTTTTTGTTTAGTTTGAAATTCGGGAACTAGACTCTTCAGTTTGGTTTTAAAAAAATCCTTCCAAACTGTATCATGACACCCATCGGGAAATATTCTCACTTATTCCGACTTGCTATGCATTAATTTATACCTTTATATTATGATTTGTTACAGAACAAGTGCAATCTTTTAATTACTTTGTGTTCTCCCCAGGTCAGAGTAGGCCAGGCTGTTTATAGAGCTGCCAGTTTGTTCAACCATTCGTGCAAGCCAAACATTCATGCATATTATATTTCGCGATCACTCTTACTACGAACAACAGAATTTGTGGCTGGAGGTTGTCCCCTGGAATTGTCTTATGGACCTCAGGTTCTCTCTCTCTCTCTCTCTCTCTCACACACACACACACACACACACATACACACACATTCTTCTTGTAGGGGAATGGTGATGTTATTCTTCTCTAAGATTGTGTTACATCTAATCATTTGCAAACAAGGCAATATAAATTTCCTTAATTTAGAGTTCAATTATACAGGTTGGGCAATGGGACTGCAAAGACCGCCGTAGATTTCTTGAAGAAGAGTACTTTTTTCAATGTTGGTGTTGCGGTTGTTCAAAACTGAATGCATCTGATCTTGTAATTAGTGGATTTTCATGCGTTAATCCAAATTGCTCTGGAGTGGTTTTAGATAAACTTGTGGCTAGCTGTGAGAAGAAGAAACCTAACATTCCAGAAACAATCAACAACGAGTCTTGTTTGCAGGTACTTCAGTTTTTCTTGGTGCAATTTAGTAAGCATTACCTATACAGTAGAAGAATGACTACTATCTAGCTACTCCGCCACAAGATTGTCAACCGGTGAATTTATGCGATTTTTTTTGTAAAATATTTGTTTAAAATTCCTATTTGTGAATGGTTAAGTGACATTCTAATTAAAATTCAACAAGTGCCAATAAAAGATGAATATTGCAGGCAGATTGAATTTTATTTAATTAATGCACTTCTGTAAAAACTGAAATAAAGCTCGTCTTACTTTTGTGAATATTACTATGTAGTTTATCGGATATTTATGGGGTTTTATTTTGTTGGTTTCTGCATAGTTAATCGGATAGACCATGTAACTTTGCCATTCTATCTCCAGGTACACGAGTCAGATGATATTGACGTCGAGAAAGTGGCTCACATATCACTAGATCAAACACATAGTTCCCTCCATATTGATCCCGGGTATTGTTTGAAATGTGGCTCCTATTGCAATTTTTCATCTAGGAGTGAAGAAGTTAAAAGGGCTTGGATTGATCTCAGAAGGTACACAGTTAATCTGTACTTAAGCTATTTTGGTGTTCATGATTGTCTTTTTTATTATTATTATTTTCGGAATTTTGTTAATTATGTACCAAATCTTGTTATTTTTTTAAACATCTCATTAGGATTATCATATTTGATTCTAAGGTGTACTTTTCACATTCATTTAGAATTATGGCCCGACATGTCTAGCTGCAGAGCAGCACATATGTTTTACCTACAGTGTGTTCATTGCTTGATAGGTTACAGGATTCAATAGCTTCCAAAGATATATGCAGTACTAGGCTTCCGGATGCATTGAGATCTCTTGGTCTTTTAAGATCAATACTGCATGCTTATAACAAAGGCATCGCAGAAGTAAGTTTCATCGACTAGTGATTAACACCTTCCTCGCTGCCAATGTGAGTTTCGTAAGAGTCAGCAGCCAGTAATACAAGATGTAACCATCTGTGATATTGTCTTTTGCAGGCAGAGGACATTGTGGCAAAGGGATATTGTTTTATCGGAGATTTTCACCTCGCTAGAGACCATTGTAAATCATCAATTGAGGTATAACTGTTGACTAGTGTGTGTACATAAACTACTTCACATACTTAAGATTCCCGGAATCGAATCACTAGGTTTGGAGGATGTTCGTTTCCGTTATATACTGAAATTTGAAAACTCTTGATGAAATATCATTTAGCCCTAATTATAAAGTCGATTAAGGATATGTTTAAATAAGATGTTCATAGTTTTTTTATTGGTTTCAGATACTTGAAATGCTGTATGGGCCAAATCACATTACAATTGGGAATGAATTAGTTAAGCTTTCATCAATTCAGTTGGCCATAGGTGATCGTACGGCAGTCAACAACATAAATAGAGTGAGTGCTATATTTTGTAAGTATTATGGAGCACATGCACCCACTATATTTCCTTACCTACTGGTT
Source organism: Abelmoschus esculentus (assembly GCA_035048815.1). Classification (NCBI taxonomy): domain Eukaryota; kingdom Viridiplantae; phylum Streptophyta; class Magnoliopsida; order Malvales; family Malvaceae; genus Abelmoschus; species Abelmoschus esculentus. Next base: position 18,027,820 of record JAUCBN010000017.1, on the reverse strand, counting down.
CTTGAGAGAGAGGTGTGTCGGGCTATAAGCTATTAGCTGAAGATGGCAAACCCCTTTTTGTTTTCTTCTCAATCAATCAGTATCCATTGTTGTTGTTTATATACCTAATCAGGCAGTCCTTTCTGTAAGCATTTTTTTTGGCAAATTGATACCAAATGTTTCATAGACATACAATTTTGTCTCGGGTAGAGCAATAAGAGCGACGGCCCAGTGCACACGCCTTGTCCAGGGTTCACATGCAGATAAGTTGAATTATATTAACACGCCCTGTCTCGGGTATAACCACATCCGAATTCAAATACTTCATTTCAAACAGAAGTGTATCACTAATTCATTGTAAAAGCACAACACAAGCAAAGTGAACTACTAAAAAATGGCAAGCAAGAAGGTAATATCTCAGCCAGACTGAGAAATGCAAATAACTATATTTTACAGCTAACTTTCTTTCACTCTATGCATATAGATCTAATCTGTCATAAATATATTAAACATAGTAACAAACAATGACCAAACCGCCCAACCACAGGTATGCGTAGACAAATGACATGACGCTCGAAAATACCTGTGATAGCTGCATCCACGAATATAAAGCATGCACCTTTGGGGATGAACTATCTCAACCTCGGCTAATTCAAGGATGTCCTGTGTACACCAGGTGGTGCTGTTGGCCTGGGAAGTTGAAGGTGAACTGAGCATCCACGAAGTTGGGGGATTCCACGTAGGGACTCTACAATTTCAAATTGCTTCAAATAGTTAAACCACATAAGAATAGTAGCAATAAGGGTGAGAAAGAAAATTTGTGACATATTCAGGGTCTTTCTGGAAATAAAATAATTTCAATATTTGCCTGTTTTGAACATAAGAATTTATGTAGTGCTTTAAATTTAATTTGGTGCAGTATCTTGAGTTAAAAATTTGACGGTCATGTGAAGAAAAAACTAAACATTACTCTCTCTTTCTCTCTCAAACAAATTCAAATCAAATCCCAGCTTCTGTGTAGCCATTTAGTGCAGCAAAGGGCGGATGCATGATGCTACAGCATCCGCATCCCCATTTTTCAAAAAATAAGTTCAATTTAGTGTGTTTTTCTTTAAAAAAAATAGTGTAGTGTGTAAAGGGGAAAAATTGTATACCCAATTACCCATTGGAGAAAAAAAATATTTTGGACCCCCCATTTTTAAATTTCTAGACCCATCACTGTTGCAGCATGAGTCAATATTCAACACAACGCATGAAAGTATCAGATGAAAGGTCTTCACAGTCTCCATATATCTTAAGATCAATCCCAAATTCTCTAAATGTAACCAAAGTAATAAAAAACTATGTTATCAAATACTTTTGCTAGCCTGCTTATATCACCGATAGGTAACAATGTAACAGCTAATCTAGAACAGTTATAATGCCATCTGCACAAAGGGGGCCATATTCACATGGATAAGACAAAGAGCTTATTGATTGGCATAATAATCATACCTGCGATGAAAATGTAGAACGAGATAACTCTTCCTGATTTAAAGACATTGATGATGCATTGAGAGAATTGGCATCATGGCTTGGTTCATTTCTATCCAATGTATTTACAGCGCTATTGCCTACAATAGGTTCACTCTCACTTCCGTTGGCAGACTTGGCCCTCTACACCATACCGTAGCGTTTCTCATGAAGAATTCAAATTAAGAAAGGGAAAAAGCAATAGAAAAAGGGGGGAAATGCATACCTGGAAGATTTTACCGAGGGTTTTCAACCCTTTTGCTCGTGCTCGAAGCTCTTCCCTTCTGCAATTGCCATCTTGGAGAACCTAAAACAAAAGTTTGATAGATTACTGGAAATATATAACAAATAACTAAATCAGTGTCATCTAACAGCCATAAAAGAAGAGACAAATGAAACAACCATTTGACACACACGAGAAAGAGTAGCTTCTATGTCAGCTACGTTAAGCTTCCATAAAGAATCAGTCATCAGCTTCTTGTTAGATTGCATGTACTCTTCAAGCTCCTCTTCAGTGTAGTTTCCTTCTGCATTAAGCTGCTTCTTCATATCCTCCTGAAGCTGAAGCAAAGCAATTGCACCTGAACCACAAACCATAAAGGCGTGAAGATGATTAAGTGCAACAATTCTTTCCAAAAAATTCTAATTTACAAGAAACCTTAACAGTGCAATTGATTTTATCCTTGCTAAGGATTAAATAAAAGACCCAACATTAATCAAAGAGAAGTACAAAATCAAAGGGTTATCAACAAATATAATCATCGTGTACTAATCATCGAAGTTAACAGCACTTTACTCACCTGTTGTTGCTGTTACTTGGGATTTAATATAATGGCCTTTGTCTCTGAACCACTCAGCAAGGAATGGCACACCCAAGTATATCGCTTTCTTCCCAAGCTCTTTTGCTGCTTGTCTTACATATATATAGCCAATTGTATTCAACATATCAACACCATAAGCTGTAAAACATGTACCGCAAATCAGTCAGTACTGAAAATCAATTGTACAACCAAACATCCAACAAAAATAAAGATAATGAGGAAAAGACAGTTACAAGACATGAAAGGCAGGTATACCTATCCTAAATCAAAATTTTAAAATCAATAAAATTCTGAACGGCACTAAAATTTCCCCATGTGTATTGTATATAAGAGTTTTTCAAATAGGAAAGCCATTTGAAAAGATCACAAACTAGATTAAATAATCAAATTTTACAATCTCCCATCTCCAGGGAAAAAATAATTGGAACCAAAAAGCAAGATAAACTGTTATCAACAAGCAAAACAGATTAAATTTTAAGAGCACACATCACTTTAGTTTAATCTTCAATTTGGAATTGATGACTACTCACTTTTTTCATTAATGCAAACATTTCAGAAGACCGAATCAAATGAGCAGTGAAGAATCATGAAGATGTTTAGTTGTTTACAAAGTAGAAATTCATCCAACAAGATGAAAAATGATTCCCAATTTTCATAGAACAGGAAATACTACCTGCATTAGAGAGCCTTGATACTTCAGCTTTTGCATGATTAACAAATTCTTCCTTATTTCCTTGCACATATAGATTTAGTCGATCTTTCAATATTTGTGCAAGTTTTTCTTCTCTTTCCTTCTGAACTACCTGTAGCCAGAAACATTTTGCACCAAGAAATATATATAATATCTGTGATTTTTTTAATTATTATTCGAATTCTCATTATTTGATTTCAGATTCAAGTCAAGGAAAGAGCACATAACGGCTGATAGCCTATTCATCCTAAAACCCTAAGCCAAATTCTTCTTCCCTCTTATTTGTCTATTTGCTTCTCTTTTACTTTGTGCCTTTTCTTGTTCGAGTCGTCTGGAAATTTCTGAAATCTGAATCCTAACTTTTGTTTTCTTGTTCAGATCAACATGCATATATTCAAACAAGGTTTATTTCGATCCAAGCTTCTGCTTCCCTTTCGCTAATACAAGGTTAATTAACTAAGACTTCATTTGTCCTATTTCTCCTGTCAATAACTCATGCTATCACAATTGAAATTCTTTGTACGAATCTTTATCTTCTACATACATAAATGAGAACTTTTACCTTCATTTTCTCCTGCAACCTTTTAGCATCAAATTGCTCCCCTTCTGTAAAAATGTCTAGAGAGGCCATTGATGCCATAGCAAGCTGCCCTATATATTCCTCAAAAAGCTCACTACCAAAAAGCATTGCAAATATTGCTGCAGGGTCAATAATTGCTTCACTGCAAGTTAAAAAGAAAAAAACATCAAAATAAAATCCATGGAAAGAATAATACACTTCTTTCAAAAAATTTATGCAACACCTGATTTCCCCATAAGCATCAAAATAAAATCCATGGAAAGAATAATACACTTAGAATATGAAACTAACGTTGAGATTCCTGATTTCCCATAAGCATCATATGCTTGTCGTTGTGTCGAATCACTTAATACTTGGTAGGCCTCTCCCAACACCTGAGTAGAAATTAAAGAAATAAGAACTCGCCGGAAAGATCTAACCAATATTGAGGTCAAGAGCAGATGCAACTGAAGCAGTTTATACCTGTCACAATGTTCAAAAGACTGTCCATGTAACAGTATAGTTAAACAATTTGTCCCTTTTTTCCTATTACTGAGGATATGTCATTATGGTCCCAATTAAAGTACATTAAAAATATTATAATTCATGCTGCTAACCTCGTATGGTGCAAACTGTGAAAGGGCTTAGTTTTGTTCTCATTGTTCTACAAGAACACTTATATTCAGATACAAGATCATTATTCTTTACCCAAACAGCATTCAAGAATTTTAAAAACGATAGCAGACAACTAAACAATTCATGGCACGATGATAAATGTGATTAATTCTGGCTCCATCAAGCAAATAAAAATTTTAAGGAGGTGGCAAGGTCCTGAAGAGAAGTCATGGCAAAATTGAACTTCATTTTGAGCTTTAAAGTGAAAACTGTTTCTAAAGATTACGAAGCACACAACTTATGGAGGAGGCAACTGATATGGAACAGCTATTTACATAAGCATAAAAAACTGTACAGAGATCAATGGTCCTCATGACAATTTTCATTTACCTTTGTTTTGTTCTTAAATAAGTAGCATATAAAAAGTCACATAAACATTACCAAAGTTAAACAACAAAGAAACTGATTTAGTATGCCAGTCTGCAGCATTTGGCAGTGGCAGGCGAGTTTGAGGTGCTGAAACATTTTTAGCAGGTAAAGTGATGGCATCCCTCCAAGCAAATGGAATCTCCACTTCCAATATTACAATTACTAGACTATAAGAGAGAAGCCATTATTTAAAACATCAATTTTTGGGGGAGCAGACTGCTGAATGCTGATCGTGCTAAATGTAAGGCTTGCCTGAAAATTCTGGGCTGCTAGAGGATCATTGGGGTTTTTATCCGGGTGAACCTGTCGTGCCTGCATACAGTAAAAAAGTGAAGATTCAATCTTAAAAGGACCACGAACCACAAAGTGAAAATTTTGAAAGCCAAAAATTGCTGAGGAGCAGTAGCTGAACTGCATAAGCACATACTGTACTTTATCTACTTTGAATAAGTAAGTCTAGCTCTGATTTTTACAATCAAGGAGTATTTTCAGACGGATCTAGCAGCACTAAATCTGAAAAAGATAACCTAATCTGGCTGAACATAGATGAGCATAAGATAGTTCTGAGGACGGAACTACCAACATTCAAACCTGGAAAAAAGAAAAACATTGCCTAATTTAGCAGCAATAGAGAGAAATAATCACCTTGATATAATACGCTTTCTTGATTTCCGCCTCTGTAGCAGAAGGGCTAACCCCTAACACATCGTAGTATTCCGTCTCCTTCACCATTGACGATCAATAACTGGCACTGAGCTTTTTGAATCTTGCTTATTTGTAACTTACTTTTTAAGAAATAGTCTGTATTTCGACGAAAATAAGATAAACAAATTGTAAAAATATTGGGAAAGAAAATGTATCCAAATCTAAAGCCGCGTACAGTTCGGTATTTTCTACGTAACTCCACGCGCGGAGCTTTGACTACAGTCAGACTCAAATTTATTGAATGAGTCATACGTATCGAACCTAAAATTTATTTAAGTAGAATCAAGTTGTATATACTTAAACCAATCTCTATTGGTGTGTTTTATTTCCTTTAAATAATACTAAACTGTTACAAATATTAGGAATGTTTATTTCGGATATTAAATTAAATTCAATTTGATTTTTTAATTATTTAAATTTTTAAATAATAATATATATTTGATTCGTTTGTCGAATATAATTTAACCAATTTAAAATCAAATGGTCCATTAAAAAAAGTTAAATGGTAAAATGATACAAACCTTAAAATTTAATGGTGTTTAATCTATAGTTTTAGGGTTTGAATATTATAATTAAGTTAACTGACATTAAAATAATTTTCTTAGCTCCATTAAAACTTTAGTTGATATCTTGATCATCAATTTGTTAAGGGTAATGATCAATTTTCTGAAAGATATTTTATTAAACGGTTAACGAGGCTCGTAGTTGCATTCTTTTTTACATAAAAAAAACGGTAAACGATTGACGTGTAATATATTTTATTTTTATTGATAAAAATTAAATTTTTAATTTTATAATTAATTTATTAAATGATATTAAGGGATTGGATTTGAATATTATAATCTGTATGTGAGTTTATTGGAATATGGAATTATAAAGAACTCGATTGATGGTAACGTAGAAGACTGCGAATGGAGAAGCTCCTGCCACGTCGCCGTGTCAGAATTCATGGCCATCGCTCGTGCTCCATTCTACTTGTCAAAAGCTCCTTCTCCACTGTCCACTTGCCGATTGGCTGCCAGCAGAATCTCAGAATTCTCCGCAGACAGAGTTCAATATCCAGAAGGTTTCTCTTTCAAATCATCTTGTTTTGAAAATTACAATATTTGTGTTTAATCCTCCTGTTTACTGATATATGAATTCTGGGTTTTGTTGATTTAAGACAAAAGGGATACCATGACAGAAGCAGAATGTTGTAAGGGCAAAGAAGCATCAGAATCCAATCCAACCAACGTGAAGCGTCTGTCTGATCAGATAATGCCTCACCTTCTTAACTTGTAAGTTTTCTTCTTACTCTCCAGGATTCCCTGGAAAAAAATGCTATCTGGATAAAGTTTCCTTGCAAAAAACGTGCACTGTTCTTTCGATTCCAGTTCTGTCTTGTTCACTGTTGTCTGATTTGATAGGCTTTTACTACCAAATGTTCACTAACCAGTAACCACATCATGATGTTTATGAAAACCTCTATGAATTGGTTCAGATATGGTTCTTGTGCCACTTCACGAGACTTTGAAATATATGATGTGAATGCTTCTTTTGAAGACCCTCTCATGTGTGCCCATGGGTTAGTACTTAGTAGTTAGTACTGAATCTCGAAATCTTAAACATGGTTTATGGATCCTATTATGCTCGGTCGTTTCTCGTATGTAATGATTCTATTTGTTTCTGCAGAGTGAAGCAGATCAAATCAGCATTTTATTCACTTTCTAAGGTTTCATCACTCCTCCATCGCCTTCCATTTCTAGATCTTGACCAGACAATGCAATCGGTCGACGCAGTAACGAAATTTTGTTTCGTTTTACAGGTTTTTAGCGAATCAAGAATCGTTGAATATAGTGTCACAGAGAATGAAATTTCAGCTGGAAAGCAAGAGGTATGCATTTTGAAGTTTGCTTTCATTTTGCTTCATTTTGATGGTAGATATAGGTAGAGGTTTGATTGAAGCTCTGCATATGAATTCCAGATATTAATTGACAACAAACAACAATACAAGTTCTTGGGAAGAAACATAGATATGATATCACTAATCCGGCTACATGTCGAGGACGGCAAAGTTGTTCGTCACGAAGATTGGTATGCTCCGAATACTTATTTCATTTAATCAAGCATTTTAATCGACTTCGTGATGAGTTTCAGGATAAATGCATTTGATTCATGAATTTCCATAGGTGATGGATTTCCACTTGATAAATGCATAGGAATAGTATGCCCCTACGGTTTTAATTCTCACCAAAACCTTGATTGAGGCATAGGTTTCCGCCATGAATTTCGAAAATCCGCCGTCTTTCGTCTTCGTTTTAGCTGGTGTTGTTTTAGCCTTTGCTTTACGGTAATTGATTTGCATCAAACAAATTTTCCTGCATATTGTTTATAGGTGGGACAAAAAGCCTCTTCGGAATAAGGAAACAGTGAAGCTTCCCTTTGTTGGCCGAATGATGGAACTGACTCGCAGGGTTTCAATGCTTGCTACTCATGCTTTAATGGGGTTTGGTAAGGATCCTACAGGATAATATCACTTTCGACAATCGAAAGAATTGTCGAAAGAAATGCCGTATACGCTACAACTCGAGTTCATGCATGTCCGTCTTGGTATCATATTCTTAGTTATATGGATGTGTTAGTCTTAATATCTTTGATTAGTTTACCATTTTCTCAGTTTTGGATGCATAAATGTGAATAAGCATCCTTGAATTCCACTTGAACACCATATGATGCTTTGTATTTTTTTCTCACAAAATTCTATATTAGCACATTATAATCAGTTTATGGTACAACAAAATATACATGTTCCATTCTTAGATTTATTTTGATATAATTTTAAAAAATATATTTTTAGATTTAAATAAAATTTTAAAATTATTTTAAAAGTCTATATCAAATAGTATCAAGTACTCAATATAAAAATTTAAAATTATTTTAAGTCTATATCAAATTTCATTAGAATATTTATTCGTCCACTAATATCAAATATTCGATATAAATCAGATCATATTAATTAGAACAAATCCATTAAAAAAAAAAAACAAATGATAACTAAAAAATTAACCTAACCAAAATCATATTAGTAAAAAAAAAATTATGAAACCGTATACAACTGTACAGATGAGGTGCTGCGCCTGCGGTACGGTCCCAAGGAGATTTCCTTGGCGCCCAGCGCCCTCGGTCATGCTCTCGAGTAGCTTGCGTTGGGTGGGTCGTTATAAAGGTAGCACAAAATTTCCCAACTCGACAGTAAAACATTGGTAATGGATAGCCTTTTGTCACTCTCAACCTCACACTTTCACTCACCTCTATTCACCTCAATCCCCCACTCTTCCTCCGCCACCACCACCGTTTCCTTCTCCATTCAACCGCCACCTCACCCACCTGAACCTAACCTCCGCCGCCCTCAGTCCACTACTTCCTCCTCTAAACCCAAAGTCCCATCCAACCCCCTCAAAAACCTCTCAGCTACAACAACTACTACTAGTAACAGCAACCATTCTCATCTTCCTTCTCCTGCTGAAAGTACTACAATCTCCCAATCTCTCGTATCCAAACTACGCCTCTCCAGTAAACTATTCCCCCCTCCTCCTATTCTTCACGATACCCAAGAGGAAACTCAAGTTTCTGAGCCGCCCCAAGTTCCGTTGCCAGAGCCTGAAAAGCCTGAAAATTTCCGCCAACATGGGAAGATTTTCATTGGAAATCTTCCCAATTGGATTAAGAAACATGAGGTATCCGAATTCTTCCGCCAGTTCGGACCTATAAAGGACGTCATTCTGATCAAAGCCCACAATGAGAACCACAGAAATGCGGGTTTTGGGTTTGTGATATACGGGGGTCCGCCTACGGTAGCTGAGAAATCGGCTGTGAAGGCGGTGGAGTTTGACGGGGTTGAGTTTCATGGGAGAGTCTTGACGGTGAAGTTGGATGATGGGACAAGGTTGAAAGGAAAAGCAGAGGAGAGGGCCAGATGGGTTGAAGGGCATGAAGGTCGAGACTTGAATAATAAGTCTAAGTGGCATCAAGAGAGGGAAGGGTCCCGGAAATTGTTTCGAAAGGTTTTGGATTCGGAACCGGAGAAGTGGCAGAAGGTCGTTACTGCTTTTGAGAGGATTGACAAGGTGACTTGCTTCTTCATTTTCTCAACGTTATTGATAATTGTTCATGTTTAGTTATCTCCCAAGCTCATAATGTTGAAAAAAAAACTGATATATTTCAGTGTAAGAAAATAATATCTGTTAGCAGGCTACAATTCTGAGAAACTTAGCTTTGCATTATTGAAACATAGCTAACTTTTTCCTTGGAGTATTTTATTTGATTTTTTGTTACTTTCCTCTTCTTTTCAGCCTTCTAGACGAGAGTTTGGATTGATGGTGAACTATTATGCAAGACGAGGGGATATGCACCGTGCACGTGAGACCTTTGAGAGGATGCGAGCAAGGGGAATAGAGCCAACCTCACACGTCTTTACTAAGTAAGTATCTAAATGAAATTATCCTTGCCTTAATGTCAAATCTTCTCAATGCTAGTTGGCTGGATTTTGGATTTCTGAGCATCTTGAAAAATGACTTTTTTGTTCTTTATTGTTTCCCGTAAGTTTAGCAGTGTTAATATTATTGGGTTTACGTCATGTTAAATCCATTGATTGTTTTCTAAAGATCCACAGAGAAGAGCCATGCTGCTTTTTCTGAAAGCTTGGGATGGAGTTTACATACCTAGAAATCATTAGTAGATTCATTGTTAGTGCATGTCAGATTGTTTTACTGTTAATTCATTCTTCTTACCGTTTTTAATAGTATTTCCTATCATAGAAGTTTGCTTCCCTTCATCTTTATATATTGATTTCCAGCAGTTTGAAGGGTACAGTTTATATATTGTTCTTTATCAGGCATTAAGATGGTTTATGGTCATGCAGCCTTATTCACGCTTATGCAGTTGGTAGAGACATGGAAGAAGCTTTATCTTGTGTTAGGAAAATGAAGGAAGAGGGCATTGAAATGACTGTTGTGACATACAGTATACTCGTTGGAGGATTTGCCAAAGTTGGCAATTCTGAGTAAGTAAAGCTCATAGGTTCTTCCCATTTTAGTACATTTATTCTTTTTTTTCCTCTCTTCTTTTGAGTTTTAGGTTCATGAATTGATTTTTTTTACACATCGTGTCTGTTTTCTTGGGGCCTTAGCTATTGAATATTTTTTGCAAGGTTGCTGAAATTTATGTGCTTTTTCAGCTCATAAGACTTCCTTGGGTCCATGAAACAGTCAATAATGGAATAGAGTTGGGGCTACACCTGGATATTAGTTTCTATTAATGGGATTGGTCATTTTTATTAGTTTAAAGTAGGTGGAATATCAAAGTTTTTTACATTTAAATGTAACTTTGAATTGTCCTTGCTTGCATTCATTTACTCGTACTCAAGTGTTAAGCATTTTATGAAAATAAATCTGGAGTATGTCATTGTGGGAAAAGGGCCATGGTGGCCGTAGATGCAACGAAAGATGATATTTTTCAGAAAGAACAAAGTGTTTCTTTGTATTTTCTTATTATTCTTCTATATCAAATGATTACAGATTTAAATAGGCTAAAATAGAGTTTTAATATAACTAAAATTATACTTTATCTATAATTTAAATAATATTTATTCCTAATTTAAATAAGACTTTTAATAAATCTAAACTACTTATTAGGAATAAACTCTAATTAAATATTAAATAAAAACTCTTAACACTCCTCTTTAATTTAGACTTCTCTTCAAGCTCTGACACTTCTTGGATAACTACCACTCCCCTTCAAGTTGGTGAACAAATGTAGTAGAACACCAGCTTGAATCTTGGATGTGATGCTCTACTCTTTTTTCTTCTGTTGTTTCTTTGAGAAAAATACCCCTTGTTCTCGAGTTAGGAGACTTTGATTGAGATGCCCCATGTGGTTCTTGATTAAAAGATCTGATGTGAATGATGTATGAAGTGATCAAAGGAATCTACACTCCCCCTCAAGTTGATAGTTACACAAACTAGAATTCCAATTTGAACCTTTGATGTAGAATCCTTTAAAAAAGTATTATTTAGTTTTTAAGGCTAAACTATAACCTTCTTGGCTAAGATAAAACCAAATAGCTTTTTTAAGGCTAAACTATAACCTTTTTGGTTATGTTTTGAAACAGATGGCTAAGATAGAACCAAATAGCTTTTAAGGTTAAACTATAACCTTTTTTCTTTCTTTTGGAACAGATGGCTAAGATAGAACCAAATAGTTTTTAAGGCTAAACTATAACTTTTTCATCTATCTTTTTAATTGTCTAAGATAGAACCATTAAATAAAGGACCAACAGAATTAAGCGAGTAGAAATTTCACCAGAGATGTAAGATTTTTATGAGGGAGAAGCCAATGAACGAGTTTGGTAATGATAGCAACGGAAAAAATGATCTATATCTGAAAAATCAAATCATCGATTTGTTTCTAATTTAATATAACTAAAATGATCTATATCTTCTATATCAAATGATTACAGAATAAGCCTTTAAATAGGCTAAAATAGAGTTTTAATATAACTAAAATTATACTTTATCTATAATTTAGATAATATTTATTCCTCATTTAAATAAGATTTTTAATAAATTTAAACTACTTATTAGGAATAAACTCTAATTAAATATTACATAAAAACTCTTAACACTCCTCGTTAATTTAGACTTCTCTTCAAGCCCTAACACTTCTTGGATAACTAACGGTCACAATTTAGATAAAAGGTACTCAAGTGTTAAGCATTCTATAAAAATAAATCTAATAAGTCCAAATAAGTAAAAGAAATATTTCCCTTTTCCGAAAACTAGTCATGTGAGTGACTAAAAGTTACAAATGAAATTAGTTTATTGCTAACTCCTGTATTAAGACGTGATGAAAAATGTAATACTCCTACCAAACGAAGCATTAGTATTAGTTTTTGGAGGTTGATAGAAACCTAACAAAAGTTCCCAGTCTTATGAGGAGGCGGGGAATAGTACTATGACCAGATACTCAAACTCTAGCCTCTAAGATATCACTTAATTTCCTTTAAAGTGTGTACAATGTACTTGAAAACAATAAATATTATCATTAGGCCTGCTCTCATGATTGAAAAAGTCTTTTGACGTAAAATGAAAAGCAAATTAACTGATGCCCTCCCACATCTATTAAGTGTTAATTTCCCTGCAGTCTATTATTCAAGTTAAATCCTTCCACTTGTTACCAAATGGTGTTAGGTTGGATACTTATCAGTAAGGGATCAAGAGGATGCAAAATTTTCCTTTGCAAGTACATGCCTTCAATGTTCTCGGGTTTGAATGGACTTATCTGGTTAAATTACTATGTTTCTTGTGCATCTTGCTTGCATTTTTTTAGTAATCTTCATTTGTAAAATCGTGGTAGTCTAGTTAAAGTTTGTTCTGGACACTTGATAATCATTATGGGTCTATGGAATTGTCAATGACTAAATGGGTAAATTTGCTTCGTCTTGAACTAATAAATATCCTGTGTCATTTTGAAAGAGCTGCAGATTATTGGTTTGAGGAGGCGAAAGGAAGGCATACACATCTGAATGCAATCATTTATGGGAATATTGTTTATGCTCATTGGTACGTAGTAAAAGCTTGGCTTCTGTCATCTCATACTTTTTATTCGTAATTTGTGTGTGTATCTACACAATTTTTTTGTGCCTTTTTCCCATGGGTTGATGAAGATAAAACTGAGACTTATACACACACATACATACACATCTTCAGCTCTGCTATATTTTCTTATCAAGTTTGAATTAGCAGGTTTTGCTAAAATGTACCGATGCAATATCTTATAGATTTTGTTGATCTAATGTTCTTCTGGAGATTGGTGTGCTGTGGAGTTGTGCCGCAATTCCAGAACTCAATGTTAATTGCCTAGTGTAACATTTTCGAACTCTTTCTAATCAAAACCCTTCCTTGTGAGTTGTCTTAGTGAAACATGTTCATTATGCACGGCAGTGTTTATAGGCAAGATAGGAACTAGATGTCAATGTTTACAGACAGACGGATTTAGTTCAGCTTTTCTTGTTAAGGTCAATGAAAGTTTGTACGCAATTATGAGTCTAGGCAATGACCTTGATTTTCTAGTCTTCTAGATTTATATGTCTATACTCCATTAAGTCTTCTTGGGTAATCTTGTTGTTATATCAGAAAAGCTTTTTAAAATATGAGTTTGTGTTGTTATATTAAATTGACATCTTTTTTCTAAAGCTGGCTAATTTTTTCTTTTATATTTTCCTTTTGCAGTCAAACATGCAATATGGAGCGAGCTGAAGCATTGGTTAGAGAAATGGAAGAAGAAGGTATAGATGCCCCTATTGACATTTACCATACAATGATGGATGGCTACACAATGATTGGCAATGAAGAAAAATGTTTGATTGTGTTTGAAAGACTCAAGGTAAAAGCTCATTTCATATGTTTCTTGTAAAGTTTATAAACGCATGAAATTCAGAAATTATGACAATTGAGAACCAAGTAGATAAAAATTTGGGTTCATAACCAAGTATTAATCTTTTCTCTATTTATCCCCTTGAGGTAAAGAAAGGGCCTTTGCACTCTGATAGTTTGGGTGTTTTTATTTTGGTACTGTTTTAACCACTGTATGGTCAAGTACTCAAATTTCCAAGTTTTGCTTTGTATTTGGACAGTGAGACCTTGAAGCTTAGAGGTGTAAGATATGTGTATGTTGTCGAGAATAAACAACCAACTAATATAGAAGAAAACTCAAAAAGGAAAAAGCTTTGCATTTAAAAGCTGATTTGATATGTCAATATTTATGGTTGTTGCCCCAAAGGCCTTAATCCCTTCACCTTTAACCTTTCACTTAAGCAGTGGAAAATGCTGTTTTATAAACAAACCTTTTTATTTCCAAGATTTCACCTTTAACCTCTCTCCGTAATCGTACAAGCTCAACTGTTTGATGAGATCTGAAGTTCATAACTTCTTTTTCCTGAATATGATTATTTTGTTCCCCTTATTCATCTCTTCTAAACATATACTGCCTATTCTTGACTAAGAATAGCGTATTACAATATTCACCTTTCTTTACTTGGATTTATTATACAAACCTAACTAAAACATGTTAATACTTATAAAGAATAAATCTTGAAATTGTTGGTCCAGGAATCCTAGAAAATATGAAGAGGATATTGTGTGTTATTTATTTCTAGAAAATGATCAAATTTGAGATTAGCATTTGAAAAATGAAACGATGTATTTCTTTTTTTTTTGCATAGTACATGTCCATTGTTAAGCATGGAATGAACAAGCACCGTGTATCCAATATATTGACCACATTTAAGCGTCTTGCCACTCTCTCATTCTAGCACTCGCACCCAAACACAGAGAAACTCCCCCTTCCCTGAAAAAAATAATTAATAAAAATAACAAACAAATATTTTTCCAAACTAGTATGACTTATCTTCTTCTCTATATTAACTTTTGCTAGAAATTTGCTACAGGAATGTGGATTTACTCCCTCAGTCATCAGCTATGGATGCCTTATTAATCTTTACTCCAAGGCAAGGATCTATTATCTTTTTTTTTTCTTACATGATCGCTTCCCTATTGTTTGCAGTCCCTCACCCCACCCCACCCCTTGTATGGTGTGTTCCTCTTCGTATGAGATGTTTGGTTCAGGGAATGTTCTTGCTTGTTGGTTCTTACAGTGAATTATTTTGAGATCTCTGCAGGATGAAACTTATTCATGATGATTTCTCCCAAATCTAGTTACTAGGATTCATATTCACTTTGGTGCGGCATAACTTTTACAGCTGTTAGAATCTTTTTAGAGTAAATAATACTAAAAAGTGGCTAGAGTATTTAAATAAAATCATTGGAACCTTTTTATGTTCAGATATTTTAGATTGTCTGCTGTGTAATATTTTCTCTGTTTTCTCCATGATATGTTATATTTAAGCATCTATTGTAGATAGGTACATTGATAAAAATATGATAAATGTGTAACTTGATCTATTGAATCGAATGAAGAAATGACAAGTATTGTACCAAGAGTATATGCCTGATATACCTTGTTTCTTTGTTTGGTGTATTTAACAGTATAAAAGAAATTATTTTCTAAGTGCTGCTCGTTGTTATTATTCAAAGAAAGCTACAATTTCCAGAAGCTTTTTTAGAATTTTTCTACCTACCCCTTTGATGGCAAGGTTATTAAGTAAAAAAGACGAAACAAAATTTCTTCTTCTTATTTGTTTAGTCTACTGCCAAGTAAAATGTAAGTAGCAGTGTAGAATCACTACCGTAGAATCTTACACATTGTGTGTCTGACGATAGCTTCCCAACAAATATCCACTGATAAATTGAAGATTCTGAATTACTATGTGTATAATCTTGTTTCATTTTCAAATTAGTGCTATATCTTTTTGTTCTCTTTTTATTATGGAATGCTGCTGTTAATACTTCTCTGAACTGATTATCTTCTTAGTGTATTTGGTTTCCAGATCGGAAAAGTCTCCAAAGCTTTAGAAGTTAGCAAAATGATGGAATGTGCTGGCATAAAGCATAACATGAAGACGTATTCCATGTTGATCAATGGATATTTGAGATTAAAAGATTGGGCCAATGCTTTTGCAATTTTTGAGGATCTGGTCAAAGATGGTTTGAAGCCTGATGTAGTACTGTATAATAATATGATCCGGGCATTTTGTGGGATGGGTAACATGGATCGTGCTATTCATACCATCAAGGAAATGCAGAAGGAGAGGCATCGACCTACTACACGTACATTTATGCCCATTATACATGGTTTTGCAAAAGCTGGGGAAATGAGAAGAGCCTTGGAAGTTTTTGATATGATGAGGAGGAGTGGTTGCATTCCAACTGTACACACTTTCAACGCTTTGATTCTTGGCCTTACTGAAAAACGTCAGGTATAGTGATATTTAAGATATACATGCCCACTAGCAACGCTAGAGGCATATGTGTTATATCTTGAGTTTTTGTTTCATTAGTCTAGTATTCCTTTTTATAACATGATTAATGCTAATATTTTGTCCCCTGGGTATTCCATTTGGCCAATGGAGTCACGGCGCACTGAACATTAAAGTACTTGTTTTACACGAGATAATGCCAAGAGAAAATATGGCCAATGGAGACACTATGTTTCATTCCTTTCTTTTTGGCATACATGGAGATTCCTTAGGATTGAATTAGGCAATGAGAGAGAGCTTTTTGCCATTTCATGAACCCTACTCTCCCACCCTCAATCTTAAGACTGGAGACCTCAAAATTGAAGTTTCAAGTGATATCTATGGCAGATTTCCTTTCAAGTCATCTCTTCTCCACAATATCTATTAATATTGTTTACATAGTGTTTGAATTAATTTCCGCAGATGGAAAAGGCTGTTGAAATATTGGATGAGATGACACTGGCTGGCATAACTCCAAATGAGCACACATACACAACCATCATGCATGGGTATGCTTCATTGGGTGATACTGGAAAAGCCTTTGAGTATTTTTCAAAATTGAGAAATGAGGGCCTTGAGCTAGACGTCTATACATATGAAGCTCTTCTGAAAGCATGCTGCAAGTCTGGGAGGATGCAAAGTGCTCTGGCTGTCACAAAAGAGATGGCTGCTCAAAATATTCCAAGAAACACCTTTGTCTACAATATTTT
Source organism: Abelmoschus esculentus (assembly GCA_035048815.1). Lineage (NCBI taxonomy): Eukaryota > Viridiplantae > Streptophyta > Magnoliopsida > Malvales > Malvaceae > Abelmoschus > Abelmoschus esculentus. The sequence continues at coordinate 18,010,848 of JAUCBN010000017.1, read as the reverse complement.
AATCGATGGGTTTGGACTTTTACTAACTCCGTGCATCTCTAATTTATTAAAACATAGTCTTACTACTCTCTTTTAGCCTACATTTAGTTTTCACTTATTTTGACCATCTGTAATATGAAATGACTTCCATCTTTCTTTTTCTCAGATGGGCTAGGAGAGGTGATGTTTGGGAGGCAGCTGACTTGATGCAACAAATGAAACAAGAAGGGGTTCAGCCTGATATCCATACTTATACATCTTTCATAAATGCCTGTTGCAAAGCTGGTGACATGTTGGTATGTATCTCAATCAGAATTCCCGGACTGTAGTTAGTATAATGTCATGCATTGGTAGCATGTATGGTTGAGAATTGTAAAATTTTATAATCTGAGATTAACGTTTAGAATGAGCATTTGTTGTCATTCCATTGCTTGGGTATATTTACCCTAAAATGCTTTAATATGTGGCTATTTTAGGATTTAGTCATCTTTTCAGAGCAAAATGAGTTTGTTAAATCTCTGGATTATGAATTATGTTGTGATGAACTTGTTCCTTTGTCTGTTTTGGAAATGAGAAGAGTCTGAACTCAAGTTCATTTGTGTTCAAGTTCTCACTAGAAAGATTTGATGAACCCTGTTAATTTTATTCCTGGCACTATTTTCATTATAAATGTGCCTTTGAGCGTTTCCTGTCCAGTGCTGTCCATGTTATTTTCCGCAATAAATTCTTATTTTTGACATTTGTTTACCAGAGAGCAATGAATACAATCCATGAAATGGATGCTATTGGAGTTAAGCCAAATGTTAAAACCTATACAACACTTATTCATGGATGGGCACGAGCTTCACTTCCGGAGAAGGCCTTGAAAAGCTTTGAAGAGATGAAACTGGCCGGTTTGAAACCAGACAAAGCTGTATACCATTGCTTGATGACATCACTTCTATCAAGGGCTACTGTTGCAGAGGCATATATTTACTCGGGAGTGCTGTCTATTTGCCGAGAGATGATCGAGTCTGGGTTGACTGTTGATATGGGAACTGCGGTTCACTGGTCACGGTGTTTACGGAAGATTGAGAGGTCAGGTGGAGAGCTTACAGAGGCCCTGCAAAAGACTTTCCCTCCTGATTGGAATTCATACCATACAATCACCGGAAATTCTGATTCCGAAACAGATGATGAACATGAAAGTGATGGTGAAGACAACGATGTATATTTTGATCATGTGACTGACGGTGACAATGACCTTGATGATGAAGATTTGAACAAATTATGGTAATGAAACATAGCTAGCTACTTTAAATTTATATATCGTCACTTGTCAGTCGTATCCTATCTTGAAAATATTCTTGCCTCTCATTTTGTTTTCATCTTAATCGATCACTTATTGTAGCACATTCAATGCAAAATCTTCTAAACTCTGCCTCTGAAAAGGCCTGTGAACAAACTCAGTCCAGTCCCAAGAAATGGGGTCATTTTATGTTGAACAGCTGCAGATTCAGGTTATTATTAAGGAATCTTAGATCAAGCAATGCTCTTGATTTTGCTGTAGGTGGAGCAACAGAATGCATAATTAAGTTGCTACGGCTTTTGCAATTTTCTGTGAATGGAGTGGTTAATGCCATGTTGCGATATTTCTTTTTCATGCAGCAGTCTGTAGGTTGCTGTTGAGCTGCAGGGAAGAAGCCTTGTTTACGTTTATTGGAATTGCTGAATATGAAAGAATAAGGGAAAAATCGCCAAACAAAGGTCAAACGGTGGGTTTTTTACATGAATAATCCCTTGTATTAATTAAAAACCCAATTAAGCCCATTTTGAAATCAATGTTTGATAGATGTCTCGTTTCAATACGGGACAAAGTTAACTTTAGTGGAACCGATAGGATTCAACCATGATATCGCTCTAGATTTTTAAAAGAAAATCGATAGGTTTGTTACGAAGTGATTAAATTATTAGTTTTAAAAGAAGAAAAAATGATATTTATTATTAAAACTATAACTGAGTGACTTGTAATGAAATTTACCCTTATTTATTCATCAAACCGGAGACAAATTAGAAGAAAATGTGAAGGAAAAGGGAGATATCTCAGAACAAAGGTCAAATGGTGGTCTTTCTACATGAATAATCCCTCCTATTTATTAAAAAAAAAAAATACTTTTAAAAGTAATGTTTAAAAATATATAAATTTTAAAATTTTAAGAGTGGTTGTACCTCTGGCTCCTCGTCTATCTTAGATAATTTTAATTTTATTTTGAATCCAAAATAATTTAAAGAAAAAGTTATTTAAATTCGAGTTCAAGTCTTTCTTTTTCACTAAAATATATTTTTATGATTTAAAATAATTTATTTTAAATAATTTAAACTGATTTTATATTTTACGTTTTAAGTTTATGATTATCTTTTTATAATAGAATATAAATCCTATCTGACAATTTAATTAATTTATTTTTTAATCGTTCATGTCAAACAAAATTTAATATTGATAACAAGATATATGTGATAATAATACATATATTAAAAACAAATTAACAAGCAATTGGAAAGAAATAGAAAATAAATTTACTAACATATTATATTGTCTTAAGTTTGAAAAATAAAATTAAGATTAAAACATCTTTAAAGATAAACCCATTAAAACTAAAAAAAGTAAAATTATCTTTATTTTTTATCTTACTTAGAGCGAAATATATCAATGACATCAGTAGTGAGGCATCTAGGTTCTATTTCAGACATCATCACATATATTAAACAGTAAGAACATTCCACGACAATAAGTGATGGTTCTTCGCATGTTGTGTTGCTAAACTCAACTTCCTCACCCGATGAATATTGGTTGTTGAGCGGGATGGACGGCATTGAAGTTGATGAGATCTTTGAGCAACAATTCGAAGATAGACGATCCTCCAGATACAGATCTTGAAGAGGTAGTTGGAGATTCAAATCCACACTTTTCTCGTTTTCTTTGTCACTAATCTTCGTAAAATTTTTCTTTCTAACGTTTCCATTACAATATTCCTAAAAAAACACAAACACAAAAAATAATAAATCATAGCAATTTTTTGTTAGTAAAATCTTTAGATTTTATCAGATTTCATCCATTTTACTCGTATAATCTTAACATGTTTTTTTTAAGAAATTGAGACACTAAATCTACTATATAAAGAAAAATATACAAGATATCTTATTATTGTTAGAACTTGAATTTACTTTTGAACCTTCATTTTTCACCAGAAGATTTAAACGATTTGCTCGGACAATCTTAAAAAAATAGATAAAATTATCATGATTAATAAACTACATAAAGAAATATATTTAAAAAAGGTACATCATTAGCGTTATTGAATTTGTGTCTAAACCCTCGATCTTCATCAAAAAATTTATTCAAATAAATTTTTTATAATTTTTTTTTAATGAAATTGACATGATTAATCCACCCTATAGAAAAATAGATCTGTACCTCATTATTGTTTGTACTTGGTGACTCAGTCTTGATAGGGAGATTAGCTGTAGAGTTGAGAGAAGTGATGGTGGGTTTCACTTCTTCTGAGCAACTCTCTTGCTTGAGGGGTGAAGCCATGGTTGGGAATACAAAAAAAAAAAATATATGATTTCTTTTCTACTCTTCGCTTACATTTTTATAGGCAAAATGGGCAGGGGAGAACATGGTTTTTTAAACAATGAGTAGGTAAAATGTGATAAAAACAATAAAAAATAAATAAAATAATATATTTGAAGTTATATGTGAGGTGATAAAAATGATTTATATATAAATTTATTTGTTATGTGTTTCATTTTTAAATAGTATTTTTTACTTATTTTTAAAATAAATGAAAATATAAAAAGACAAAAAATAGTAATGTAAAGATATTCATTATCATTTAATAAATGATATTTTTAGTAATTTTTTTAAATAAGATAGTGCTCGAAAAACTCGTGACATTAAATTCAATTATAATTTTAATAATATTATTAACATTATTTTTTAGAAAATAATATCAATTATTATTAAGGGTTAAGTAAAAATAATATCAAATGACATGTTTTTATCTCTAGAAATTTCATGTTCAAATAATTTATATACAAATTGTGTGTATTATTAAAGAATTAAGAAAAACGAATAAAAATCTCGTGCTTAAAAAGTTTAAAAAATCAAATTTTGAAATTTTCAAATAAAATTAATAAAAAAATCATAAGATATGTTTGGACACTGCAAAATAATTATATATTTTTGTACATATTTAATTAGCAAAATGTATTATACACAATTTAGTGGGATTAATTAATTAAAAGTACGAATTATCTTATTTCAATGGTTAAGAAAACGGTTGTTGTTTTTAGAGGTTACGGATTCGAGCACCAACATTTACAGTATAGTGATTAAGGGTCTAAAACAAATATTATTTATAACTAATACAATTGATTAAAAAATTAATTAAAAATAAATAAAAATAATTGGAAGTTATTTTTTATTAAAACAAAACCAAATTTAAATTCAATTAATTAATTTTATGTATAAGAAAAAGAAGGAAGTGACGAAACTGAAACGATAAAACTACAAGGTGCACCAAACACGTGTGAATTGAAGTGTGTGGTCTTTTCTTTTGTACGGTTATATACAGGGGTGAGTAAAATTTGACTTGACTCAAAAATAAAACTCGATTCAAAATAAAAATACTCAATTCATTTTGATTCAATTTAAAATTTTATAGACTTAACGTGATTCAAAATAAATTCAAATAAAGTTTGAGTTGTAAAATAAAAAATCGAATAATTCAAAATTTTTAGTTATTAAATGATTTTTTTAAAGTTTAAGATGCGTCTCTCAATTTTTTTATGATATATATAATAATATATAAAAATATAAATAAATATTATTATACATGAAAAATATATATATATATATCTTATATTATTAGAGAAAGTCGTTTAAATTGGAATCAAGTCATACTATGACATGATAAATAATTACAATTAAATATTTATTGAAACTCAAAAATTCGGCTCGATTCAACTCGACTCGAATTTCTTAAATTCGACTCAAACAAAAAATATTTAAATAAAGTTTGAGTTATAAAATATGATTTATCAACTCAAATAATTTAATTTTTTTAGTTTTACTCAACTTAATTTAATCGAATACTCACTCCTAATTATATATTTTAACATGAAGAAAGCGTTGGTAACGGTTGTAATGATAGAAACAAACAGAAAACAGCAAATCCCCACTAATATTACCAAAACATCAACAGCAACACATTTCTCCACTGTCACAAAAACATTTAATTCAAGGGATTGCATTCATTAAACTTTTTATTACTACTTAACTCTATTAAATTTGGTTGATACTTTTTGTAACGACCCGAACTTTCGGTTTAGTGTGTCGGGTTAACCCGTTGTGTTGGGTCTCGGGTTTGGGCTCGGGTTAGTGTGGTTTTGGGCTTGTTGGGCCTTGGCTTGTTGGACTTGTGAGATGTAGGCTGAGGTCATTCTAGTAAATACCAAAATAAGTTGAATGGAGGGGTTTTGGGTGAGTGGTTCTGCAAAGATGAAGTCATATGTGCAGGGAACTCTTCTCTTCTTTCATCTTCTTCATCTAAAGCCCAAGGAAGCGTAAAGGTAGGATCTTGCTGAGTTGGAGTTAGAATCTCGTTTTCTTGATGGAGAAGAAGTTGTAGGGCTGTTGAGGATCTATCTTTCAAGCTTAAGAGGTGTTTGTTTGGTGGGAAGAAGGGTTTAAGTGGGAGTTTTAGGGGGGAGCTCGGGATTGGGTTTTAAGAGCTTTAAATCTGAATCTTTTTGTATTTTAAAGCTCTAGAATCATCCCAAGGTAAGTCTAATCCGTTCTTCATCCTTCTCTTGTAGAGAAAGAGGCTTGTGAGCCATCAACTAGCCTTGGAGGGGGAAAAGCTTGAGGAAGGAAGAGGAGCTCGTTTGCTGTTGTTTTTGCTTGAGGTTGGTACTCCCAACTCCTACATCATTCCAATTCATGGTAGATTGCATGACATGTAGAAATATTCATGCTTGTATGTTGTGTTGCTTGGTTTCTTGAAATGGGTCTTTAATGGTGAAATTCGGTTTAATGTGGTTAAGGGCTGGAAATTGATGTCAAAATACTCTAAACATCATTAATATCGAGTAGGAACACTTAGGGATCGATTAGATTAAGTTTTGGGTTGAAATCTAGAATTTTCTAAGTGTAGAATCGTTCTTAGTGCAGGGGGTATCGATACTCGAGCTACTGGTATCGATACCCATGAGTATATTTTGGCTTGTCGTTCAGAGGTATCGAACCCTGTTTCGATACTGTGGATTCCAGAAACTTTTTGTATCGATGCCTGTATCGAAACGGGTCCTCCCCTTTCTGTTGACTTTTGGAGTTGGTCAATGGTATCAATATTGGTTTCGATACCTGTGTTTCGATACCCTCTTTGGGTGGGTATCGATGAAGGGTGTTTCGATACCCTACATAAGGGTATCGATACCCCTGTGTAATTTGGTTAAATTTGAATAGAGTTTGGGGGCTCGATGATCCTAATAAATAAATACTCAAATCTAAAAGCTATAGAATGAACCATTGAATTAAGATTGATAATCATAACCCCGAAAGACCTAAGTATGATAAGAATTTATATGTCTTGTTGTGATAGATCCTAGGTGGATCGTTTGTGTGGTTTAAGTCCTTTGTGTTGGAAATCCGGATATCTATAAGTGTTGCAACACGTTGAAGGCCATCCGATGTAACATGTCGGGTGATGATCGAAGACTTTTATTCCGAGTGTTGGGCGGCCTCACTCGAAGATGTTCGATGTAACATTCCGAGCATAGGGTTGGTTGGGCGGCCTCCATCCTTTTCCGAACGTTGGGCGGCCTCGTTCGAAGATGTTCGATGTAACATTCCGGGCATAGGATTTGAGGGCAGCCTCAATCCTGAGTGTAGGATCCCGATGCTGTGTGGACGCGGGCCTCACTCTTGTGTGTTGACTTATATGTTTGTATATGCTGTGTGCGATAGTATACATTCATTTATGTCATGTGTAGGCAAGCATGCTAGACCTTCATACCATGCATGTGATTTATATGTCATGCTTTACTGCTTTGATATGCATGATGTTGGCCGAGTTTGGCGTATCCACTGAGCTTGTGTGGCTCAGCGTTCGAAATCTGTTTTCGTGCGTAGGTTAGGTGAAGCGGGATTCGTGGAGCACCATCAAGGTTTGGACTTTCAGCATCGACCGTGTTGTCAGAGTACAGTTATTAGATGTAGTGGGCTTAGTACTATGTTGAACCCTATATGTATTTTGTAACTCTGTTATTTTATTTGGGTCGAATGTTTTAAAACAGTCTGTAATATATATTGGAGCTCCGATTTACTTGAATTATTTTGGACTTGTTTTTATTTAATCAGATTATGAAATTGGCTTTGGACTTACATGATTTTTATTATTGGGCTTTTAAAAAGAAATTTTGAAATATGGGTTTTGGGCCGGAGGCCTATTGTGACATCCGGGTCGGGTGTTACACTTTTATTAAAGTATATTTTAAAAATAATTGTTAAGATTTAAATATGGATATTTATTTGATAATTAATGGATAATAAATTATGTTAATTTATAATTTTTTAAATAAGTTAATAGTGATTATAGTAGTATCTGTTTTAGAATATAATTTGTATCGTTTGACATTGATCGCTCAATCACTTTACTGACATCGCTGGGGCTCGAACTCGTAACTTCTAGGAACATCAACCGTTAATATATTTTAATTGATTGAGTGACTAAAATATTTATTTGTTTCTTATATTGTACAAATTTGAAAAAACTTTTTTTTCTACTTTCTTTATTTTTTATCATTGTAACAAAAGAGAAACTATTTTATGATATTAGTTCACCACGTTATTTATAGCTATCTATTAAAATTAATGGATTAATTTTTTTTCATGATATTAATTTATTCGTAATCAATTTTTTATGTAATTATTTATTTTCTATGTATACGATATAAAAAAGTGAAAATCCATCTTAAAAAATCAATATAAAAAATGTAGTTGGTTTCTAGTTGAGATAATAAAAGATGCGATGGGTTAGGATTATATAATATATTTTTGTAATAAGAAAATATTTTATGATCTCAGTTCTCACCGCGTCATTCATGGTTATCGTCAATTAAAAACCAATTAATTAATCCTCTTTTTTATATCACTAATTCGCCATAATCAACTTTCATGTAATTAAATCTCAATAAAATATTTTTTAAAATCGTTTATTCAGTGATTATGATAGTATTTGTTTTAGTGTATACTTTTAACCATTAGATATTAATCACTCAATCATTATACTGACATTACTGATGTTTGAACCCGTAATTTCTAAAAACAACCTTTATTTCTTTAACTACTGAAGTTAGATGACCCGTGCTCAATAAAATGAATTAAATTTATACTTTTATAGTGTTTTAAATATGAAAACGGTTGTTTTGAATTTTTAAGCAAACGGTTTTTTTTTTAATTTTTTTATACGTTACATTTATTTTTTTAATGCAATACACGTTTATTTTATAGTTTATATTAGGATTTATAATTTTTCTATAATAATATTATTTTAATATTTAAATTTATATTTTTAAATAATAATATATCTTATTATTACACTCCATTTTTATCGGTGTATATTACATTTATTTAAGGTAAGGACTTAGCTAACTGTCCGTGATTCTAGGCTTTCTAACAAGAGTTACAAACTGTTTCAACCACAAAATTTAAGGGTAAGCTATGGTTGGGTCCCTTATGTTTTTAATTTATTTGATTTTGATCGTAAATTTTGAAAAAAATATATTTTAATCATTTATATTATCAATTTATAATATTTGGGTTCTTGAATCGTTAATTCTTGTTATAAAATGATAACTTAATAAAATTAATTAATTTTCTAATTTGACTCTTAAATTTTCAATAAAATATTAATTTAACATTAAAAAAATCTTGAATCTTTTCTCCTTTCTCTTGCTTTGATATCTTCTTGCCTTCTCATTTTTCTCTTCTGAAATAGAAACCCTATGCCACACTACTACTTATACAAAGTTATAATTTAATTAGATTAATGATCAGATTTCTAAATTAATTTAAATTTAAATACATTAAGTTTGAGTCTCATATAAATAGAATATTTAAAATCTGAATTTAAATTCAAAAATCTAAAATTCAATTAACTTTATCTTTTTAAAAGTGACAATTCAAAAAAAATTCTTTTTTTAAAAAAAAATACAAGATTAAAACAATTGGAGTTTGCCTTGATCTTGAAACTTAAGTTCGAGTAGCCTAAAATATTAAGAAAAAAGAATAATATTTGAAGAAGATAACCCGATAAAATTACTTTTTAGAGTAAGATCATGTTAACTTTTAAAATATTGATGTTTATATGTTTTAAATTTATGCATGGATTAAATTTGAATTATAAGTTCATATCCAACTCACTCACTTTCTATTAAGACTCAATCTTTTTTATACACGGATTCAACCATTTTCCCCAAATAAATTTAGATCATTTTCTTATTATAATAAAATTCAGATTAAATTATCCTCCCTAATAACCAGATATCTACCATTAACAAACTAAGTTACTTGTTCATATCAACCAAAGTTAATCCCTAATTTTAAATATACTTATTATGTATATTGGCAGACAAGGATGAGACGGGATGGAAGGTGTGGAGATGAGGAGAGGGTGAGTACAAGGTCATTTATGCCTCTTTCACCACCAATAGTGGGTCTAGTCTGTCTCCTTCCACGCTCCATCAGACCATTACCCTCAACTTTTTATGATTTTTATATGCAAACTAAACTGATTAGGATATATATTTGAGAATTTTTTTATTAAAAATAAGTTGGTTTTTTTCTTGGATGATACTAATTTCCCACATACATGCACATGGAATGAAAGTAATTGGCTTCTGATGAATACACAAATGGAAAAAACGTGTTTCACGCTGCTTTGCTTCGTTTGGTTTCTGATTAATGTTAGATTTCTACTTTATGATGAAGCAGAGAGTGATACTGGATCACATGATCATGCACAAAAATGATGTCTCGAAGCCATACAAAAAGGGATCTTTAGAGGGTATGAAGAAGATCAAGGAAAAAGGTTACCAAAACTTCTTACACTGCTTCACTACCCTCGACAGTTTCTACGGAGTCTCTCATCACTTCAGCATTCTTCTCACCTACACACCCATCTGCTTCAGCATCGAAACTGGCATGCACGCTGTATAACACGTACACAAGCACAGCTACACCCGAGAAGAATCCGAATCGGACATACGACGGTCCATCCAAAGACCCCAGCAGAAATATATTCAAGAAGATTGATATAGATGGTAGCCAAGGCATGAACGGTACACCCCAAAATTCGGGTTTACGCGCTTGCGGTACCGTGAAATGGAAAATTAGTGATATGGCTGCTGCGATTCCAACGCACAGGCCGAGTATAAAGGGTTTTGATCTGCCTGAGGGTGCAAAATGCCATGACAGGGTGAAAAGGAGGGAAGTGAGGGACAACAAACATAGGAAGGACAAAGTAGGCCATGGCTTTGTCGTCCCGACAACAACATATCGCCTGTAGATTACGGCGTTTGCTACCATGTAAAAGACAAAGAGGGTGCCAATGGATATGAGGTTCAGTAGGATGTTTAGATCAGTGAAAAGTGCAATCGCGGCTGTGAAAATTCCTGAAAATGAAAAATCAAGTCAGGTGCTGAATGAGCAACTTATCAAGTAGGTATGGTTGAATGTGATACTTATATGTTCACTGCAAAATCATATCACCAAGATACTCCAATCAGGAAAAGCCAACAAGAACAGAGGAAAAACACACAAAGACACACATGTTATAGATAAAGATGAGTCTATCCTATTCCTACAACATACATAAATCCCAAACCTATGAACCATATACATCCATGTCATAAACCTTATCATTGAGCCAAGGGTCACTTTCAATCATGGGCTGAAATTGAAGGCTTTTTATCTTATACAATTTAAGATGGATGGACCAATGCAGGTCAGAATAAATCTTTAAATTGAAAGAGGTTCAGTGGTAGGCGGTGCTGAAATTGTCAATCAGTAATGGTTGTCATGTGATCTTTTTCCTAATTTATTGCATGTTCTTGCCTTATCACATGGCTGCCCTATCCAAAAGCTGTGCCTATATAGATTCTTACTTAAAAGAAATCTACTTCAAGTTAAAAAAACTAAACTTTAACCATGTAGAAAAACTCATAATTTCAACGTCATTGAGCTTGGGGTTAGGAACAAAAGGACCCATTGAAGTCCAAAGGTTGATTCACAAGGGAATGGTGGCCGGGCAGGTCTAGGTTACAAATGGGGTTAGATATTATCTGGTTCAACTCTCCAGGTGTCATAATACGAGGTGGTCGACGTCAAAACATCACAACTAAGCCAAGATAAGCATGTTAGACTTAGTGACAGACAAATTTAGGACATTGGTCAAAGAATATCAAAATTTTTTAATGAAAATAAAGAAAAGCCTGGGTTGTTTTACTGACAAGTCTTTGAATGGTTAGGCCAATTGGTACCTAAATTTATTATTTTATGAGCACCTAATTATGCAATATTATTTAAATGATATTTAATTTACTTTTTTACTTACTACAATGGGATGAAATTTTGAAAATTTTGACCGCAACATTTTTAAAAAGTGGTTTCAATTTCGTTGTCAAGATGCATCAACCTGAACAGAAAGTAGAAACGGTTCAGGTGGGTCCATGCGCATCGGCTGCAGCCGAACTCAAAAAGCAATGGAAATGGGGGAAGATGCACATAGAGCCCAATGAACCCTCATCAAAAAGGAAAGAAATGCAGTCCGTACCAAGAAAGGCGGAGGCGTTGACAGGCGTAGAAGTTTTGGGGTGGACCCTGGCGAACCAGACGGGGACCACGTTGGAACGTCCGATGACGCACATGTACCGAGCCTGTCCCAGCATAGCCACTAACAACGACGTCAGTATCCCAAAGCTGGCCCCCACCCCTATCACCCTCGACACCCACTCCCAACCATCCGATCTCCCACCGAACGCCGCCGAAAATGGAGCCTCCGCATCGATCTGCGTGTTCATTCACCATAACCGATAAAGACCCAAACCCGAAAAGTTCATCAATTATAGAACCAAAATATAAAAAAAACAAAGAAGAGTTGGTAATTAGTACCATATCGTAGGGGAGGAGCTTGGACATTGAAGCAGCCATGAGGCAATAGAGAATGGTAACGACGATCACGGAGCCTGTAACTCCAATGGGAATATCTTTGACGGGATTACGGACTTCCTCAGCCATGGTGGATACGGCGTCGTATCCAATGTAACTAAAATAAACCATGGCAGCCCCGTTGAAGACACCGGAAGGTCCGTAAGGGAAGAAGCCTGAAGGGTGATCGGGGTTTGCCGGACGAGTGAAATTGTTCCAATCCCCTCTCCAAAAGCCCATCAATATCACAAAGACTATGAAAATGATATGTAACGCGGTGAGTATCATGTTCACCACTGAGCTTTCCCTCGTTCTGTAACAGATTACGAGAGTGAGGATTAATACGACGGCGACAGCCAGCAAGTCAATTTCGTTGAACCCTTTCGGGAGTCCAGCAACCGTGAACCTCCATTTTGCTGTGGATACACCGATTGCGGCACTCAAATACGAGGTAGAGCCTCGCGCAACCGCTGCGTTTGATATCACGTATTCCATTATCAGATTGGCTCCGGTTAAAAATGCGGCGAACTCCCCAAAGGTGATGCGTAAGTAACTGAAGGCACCGCCGGCCACCGGCATATGGACGGCGAACTCAGTGTAGCAGAAGGCGGACAGGAGAGCACAGAGACCAGCAATGGCGTAAGAGATTACGATGGCAGGGCCAGCATAGAGGAGACTGGCTCTTCCGGTGGTGACGAACACTCCGGCTCCAACCATGCCTCCTATTCCCAGACCAATCAAATCGTACCATTGAAGACTCCTCTGCATGTCGGATCCGGAACGGGCCTTCACCCGGCTCAACTCGTCGTATGAGGAAGAAACAGAGGTTGCACGGCGAGCAAAGCGAGCTGGCGTCTGGGCCAAAGCCCTGAGGTAAGACGGGAAACTAGAGAAAGAGGATGGGGTTTCCATTGGAGGTTTGGAACTTGGAGATGGGTTTAGCTTTTGGAGTACGACGAGGTATGGAATTTGGATAGCCTTGACTGACCATTTATAGAACAGACGAGAAGGACGGGACTTAACACGTTTTTAACGAAATGTACCTTTTAATCTAATTAATTATAAAATGGCTTAAACGGTAAATAAGTTTTAAACTATATTTTTTTGAGTTCCATGCTTAAAATAATATTTTAGATTAGATAAATATTTAATGTTTATAATTTTTTAAAATAAAAGTTTATAGTAAATAATTTTAAATTTTATAAAAATAATCTAAATTTTAAAATTTTTGTCTCTTTGAATATCAAATTCTAATGTGATCTGATTTTATTATTCATCAATGTCTTACAAAATATCAAAATCATTAAATATTTTATTCAAACAATTCACGATGAATGATGGCATAACAAACAATAAACGATGTGTAAATCATTAATAAAGATAAATAATTTTATTTCATCGTTGAAAAGACGATCAACACTAATATTAATGATCGAATTTTAAGAATTTTTAGGGTTTATGGAGTATTTAAATGTTATTTAAATATTTTAAGATGTTTTTATTAGCTAATATTTTTTTTAACAAATAGTTGTGATCATACACGATGTCAAAGTTTTGGGTTTGCAGACGATTGAAGACGAAACATAAATATTAAAGTAAGAGACAAATTTATAAATAAATTAATTTTAAAAAAATAAATATGATGATAAAATTAAAAAAAAATCAGGGGTGAAGGACGATTGTTCCTTTTCATCTTCCTTTGGCTATAGAAATTTATTTGAGTAATATTGTAAAAATTAAGTATCTGTTAAGTCCAAAAATTACTTTAGAGTTTAGATACGTAACTAACAATATAATTTAATATTTAAATTTTACAAAATTAATAAATATGAAAATAATATTTATTTATCATTTAATGAGAAATTGTATAAAGAACTCTTTCTGCAGTGCCATTAATAGTCACAATTAATTTGATTTATTTGTCATTATTTTTAAGATAAATCATCTTTTATATATATAATTAGTGAGTGTTTAGTTATTTAAAGATAAACAAACCTAATTATTTAAATTACAAATGATATGATAAATAAAATTCATTATATAATTTTTTTCATTCAATGTTTTAACCGACGATGATTTAAGATTTTTTATTTTATAATTTTAAATAATTTTATTTTAATATTTTATGATAGTAGAGATATTATTACGGTAATTATAGAATTCCTCAAGAATGTTAATCTCTTGAAAGTTAATATAAAAAATGACGGTTTTAGTATATTTTTAGCTCGTCCTTTCTTCTTTTGTACTTCTCTATTAAAATAATTTTGTCAAATATCGTTAGCATTTCACGACGTCCCCTCTGAAGTTGTTTATATTTCTCAACGAATTCTCCTGTTTTGTTCAAATATCTTACTTCACGAAATAAAAGGACTCCTATATCACAAAATAAAAAATATCAAAATATCGTATTTTTTAACAGTTTTAAAGTGTTTATAATATAATATATATTCATATTTTTTATTCTTCGATAAGATATATATCTTATAAAATTAAACTATTTAAATTTAAAATAATTAAAAAAATAATTTATGAATCTTATAATCAAATGAATAAAAAATATTTTTTCCAAATAATGTAAAAAAATAACAATACCAAACTCGACATATAAATGTGGCGCTAATTAGGAAATTAAACATTTACTTGTTGAGTTAAATTTGTACACCTTTCAAAATTAAAAATCAATCATAAAATATATATTATTTTTATTAATATAAATTAAGCTTTCAAATATAAAATTAAGAAGTAAAGTAATTACCAGATCATGCCTAATGGTTAAATCACCGCTCCTTAACACATTCGTCAAAATATATTTGTTCATATGAAAACAAAAAGACATTTTTATTTATTCGTATATTTATATGTTTACATTGCCTTGAACAATTTGTTCACTTCGATTATTATTTTATAATTTTCTTTTAAATTTAGCAATTTCTTTTAAATGATAATTCAGTGAAATAATAATTGCTCTATATTTTTACGGTTATGATGTTTTCTAACAAAATAATATATTTGTTAAATTTTAATTGTTTTTATATTAATAATAAAATATTAAATTAATTTTTTAAATGATAAAATATAAATAAAATATATTTTATTTTTTCACTTAAAATTGAAAGGTAAATATGTATAGCTTTGGAAATTAAAAGATAAATATGCAAACGAGCCTTGGTCTGCCTTTGACCTTAGTATCAGGTATTTGCATGGCCCACGTAATCTCAGGGCACGTGTCTTATCGACCTACTTTTTTTATTTATTTTGTTTTAATGCATTATATCCTGTTGCAAAATTCTACAAAGCCTACCAAAAAATATATAATATTTAAAAAAAAACTATTGTCCTCCAATTATAAAAGTATGGTGCCCAATTCAAGTTAAAAAATCAAAATACATAAATAAAAGTTAAAAATAAAATTTAAATTATAAAGGTTGTAATTTCAGATCATACCATGAGTGAACAATGCTTCATTTTTCTGACAACCGAGGAAGCCATACAAATTCATGTTCTGTAATTCTTTCAACCCTACAGCAACAATCAACCTCATTCTCTGCGGCGCCCACCGCCGTTTAGGTTCCGTATTTTCCGACCGTCGTTAGAACTACCAACGGCAGTGTCTTTCCGCCCCTCCCCCTGGTGTTTCGGTCGGTTTATTTTCGTCTTCCATTAAGCTAATTCCGACCAGATGACATGAATTTTCATTGTATCAGGCACAGTGGTGGAGTTGAGTCATTCGATTTGATTTGATGTACAAGTTGCAAGCCCAGCAAAAGGATAAAGTTGTCAGGGTGAGGGCAAGGGGCAAGGGGCTCGAGGACTAGAGCTATGGCTATGGCCCTGCGCATGGGATTGGCATGGGCGCAGTATATCCTATCAGTTCAATGCTACAATCAACTTAGCATCTGTCTATGACTCTACTAAATCAGACCAGATTATACCAGTGCAGTCCAATCAGATCCATTTTCCCATGACTTCTTTTATTTCATCTCTTTAAATCATCTGATTTACATTCGTTTCTTTCTACACTGACCGAAATGTCATGTGGTACAATATAGGGGACTGTATTGTATTTAACCCATTTCTGTTTGCTTATTTTTCAAAGTGGAGGGACCAAGTGTTATAGGCGTAAATTTAGATGAATAATTATTTTTTTTAATCAAGAAAATAAGGATCTTTAATTGATATTTGGGAATATAAATCAAAATAAATAGTGTATATAATGAACGCCACCTACAGGTGGCGATTTGAGGAAAGTCGTCACTTGCAGTCGGCGCTCTCCCTTCAAAATTAACAAAAAATATTAAATAAAAGAGAACGCCACCTACAGGTGATGACTTTCCCCAAATCGTCACAAGTCGTCACCTGCAGGTGGTGTTTTCCTATGTTTACTGTAGTTTTTGACTTTATATTCTAAAATAAACTTTAAACACCCTATTTATACAAATAAAAATTCTAAAGGGTCTAAAAATCTAAAGCTTCCGTTTACCATGATTCTGTTACTTCCAACAGTAAAATTATATATGGATCTGTGTAGAGATAAAGCTACAAGTTTTTATACTAAAAAGTACAATGGAAAATATACTTATTTGGACGTCCAATTTCCAATTTGTTTAAATTTTGTCCCCTTATTTCTATAGTTAATCATACAATTCGTTAAATTACACAATAATATCTCTGTTATGGGTTTGTTAAAGTTATTGGGTTAATCTTTGGGTTGAAAAGGTCTGTTTGGCGTAATTGGGTAATGCCATTTTGACTCAAACCATTTTAAATAATACAACTGTATTTGGTATCTGTTATGGGTTATGGTTAGACTAGACAAAGCATTTCAGAATGGCTTGGTATATAAATTAGTACCTGAGTTTCATAAAAAAAAGTTAAATTAGTATTTTATTTTCTTAAATTAATACTTAAATTTTAAAAAATTAAATAAATATATATAATTATTAATATAAATATAACATTGGTCGGTCAGAATAATAATAACATTAAATATCATATATTATAATCTGTTGACATGAAATATTACATCTAATATATATCTTAAACTCTCCATCGATTTTGTTTTGGTTGGCTGGTCGATTTGTCTGTTTTCTTACTTATCAAAACTTTATTGATAATAATGAGGAATTTATTTGAATGAAAATTTCAGATCAAAAAAATTACATTTAATTATTATTTCTCTGAAAAAACTTGAAATTTAGAAGGAAAAAAAAATATATTATACTAGCGAAGATCAAACAACCACTAAGTAGGTCCCACGTAACGTCACTATTCCGAACTACTCCATCCCTGTTTCAGAAAAAAAAAATACTGAAAAATTGAAAAATCCACTTCACGCCCTATAACATCGCTATCTCCTCCTGGAAAACGATGTGCCAAGTCTGAGTTTGATCATTGGAAGTTTTTCAAACTTCAGTCCATGGCGTTGTCGAATTCCTTTTTCCTTCCTTATTTTACTTCTCCCGTCGGCCACCGTCGACACACAGTTCCCGATCCCGGCTTCTTGCCTTTTCTCACTTCTCTCCATCTCTCCAGATTGCGTTGCAACTTTCCTGATTGTGGTACTGAAGTCAAATTCTCTGCAAAAAAGTAAGGAGGATAACGACAAGCTATATATTAATTTTGTCGATTTATTTATTTATTGGAATATTGTTCGTGCAGGTACATTATTTATGCTGCTAGCAGTGGTTTCGACGCGTTTAATTCGATTTCATTGGTAAAGAATCATCTTCATTTTACATCTTCACTTAACTAACAGATGGATCTTGTATTGGGAGACATCATTTCTTTTACTAAGTTGAATAATCTTTGTGTTTCTTATCGAATGCATAATGATGTTGCTCTTCTGTTCCGATGTTAACATGTATTTTTTAGATTTAACCAAATAATTGCGGAAGAAGGAAGAAAGAAAAATTGTTTAATGTTACAGATCCATACTTGTGTTGATTCATTAGGAATTGCATAGGCAGATTAAGCCACAACTGAAAGAAATGTAGTTTTCAAATACGAGTGATGAGTTTAATCAAAATTAAAGAATAATTTATCTTCTTAAATATGCACCTAGCTGAGTCGTTTCGGAAGACATTGTATCTCCAACGATATGCCGATATGCGTTTGTAGTTCATGATCCATGTCATGAAGTGTGCTTTGGAAACTGAAAGGACATAGTTGCCATTTCACTAACTAAGGAGCATGAGATGTAGTTCCTCTTTTGTTTTCTTAGTGATTTTTGGAAGTCATTTGGATGTTGGTTTTAACATTTCTTTGTTCTAGATGTTAAAATTACCATTCAATCCATAAATTCTAAATATATCAATCCCTTGGTGAGCATACTCTTGTTCTGCATCACACTGCATATATAACGATGCCTTTAGTTTAATTAGGTGTTTTACATCGCAGGAAACTGGCCAAGATGATGATTATATTCCAATGCCTATTGTTTTGATTGATCAAGATTCAGATTCAGAAGCAACAGTTGTGCAGCTGAGTTTTGGAGATCGTCTGGGTGCACTCATTGATACAGTTAAGTGGAAACTTATATTAATTTCTCCTTTCAAAATGTTATAAGCTTATTTTTCTGGGATTACTGACCAAGCCAATTATGGGACTTATTTTATCTTTCTTTGTTTTATTCCATAACTGAGTTGAATATGTTTAGGTAGGAGACCTCCTCGCCTCAGTTTGTTTAAATTACTATCTAATTGCACTTTTTGGATTCTTTTATAAAGCTGGAATCCAAGAATATTGTTACATATTGGTTGTTACATGCATGAGGTTAGGTCACTCCTTTTGTATAAATTTGGATGATTCATAGAATTATGTAATATGGATGATAGTAGCAGTGTTTACTTATTTTACACTATTTAAAGGTCTTGATTCCAATTTACATTATTCTTGAAGATTATAGATCCTGGCTATTTTATTTTAGGGGGGAAAATGTAATGATAAATCTGATAATTCCCTCTTTCGTTGTTGATTTTGAATATCTTTTTTCTTGGGCAGATGAGAGCATTGAAAGATTTGGGATTAGATGTTGCAAAGGGAACTGTTGGTACTGATGGACCCGTCAAACAAACAAAATTTTTCATCACGCGATCGTGAGTATTATGACTCAACCTCTTCGCTCTGCTCTTTGAGCACATGTTTTATAACAAGTTGCTGAATATCCGTCGTATTCATTTTCTTGACCAGTCTCTCAACTTTCCTAAGTTTTTTGACTCATTGCCCTTAGATGTTTTATAACACGATCATTATATTGTATTCCCCCCTCCCCTCAGTGGGTGATAATACATAATTGGAATGACTGTTTCTCTGTGTGTGTATGTGTGTGTGAGAGAGAGAGCTTGTGATATATTCAGAACTAGCATCACTTTCATCCTCACAGCACGAATGGTAGTCCTTGTAATTTTTCTTAATAATTCAGAGAGGTCAGCATTCATTAATTGATTTGTTTATGCTAGAGACAACGGGCGCAAAGTTGAAGATCCTGATATGTTGGAGGGAATTCGACTCACCATTATAAATAATCTTTTGAAGTACCATCCAGTATGTATGCTGAATTCACGCTTTTAGTCTTTTTCTTCCTCCCCTCTCTTCCTCTCATGGATGGTCGGTCGATCTCATGGCTGTCAAAGTATAGATATTATGTAGTTGCTGATTTTATGGATTAGATTTTGTTACATTTCCTGGTTTGAATTTAACTTGCTAGGAATCTAGTGAGCGACTTGCTATGGGTGCTGCCTTTGGAGCAAAGGCTCCAGAGAAGAAGGTAACATTATCTAGCGATTAATGGCTTGAATTTTTGTACCTACTTAAACTGGCTCACTTTGTTATTTCTGATCTATATATGCTGGACTTAATCTTGGGACATGAATATTTTATATAAAATTGGAATCATGCATTTTATACTTCATTTATCTTAGATGAAACATCACCTCTGGCTTTTATGACATCTTAATGGATTGCAAACTGATTGAAAACTTTGTGCCATTTGAAAGTTGGACATTCAATTCAAGTTAATTAGGATTCAAAATGGTATTCTAGTTCTTTTCAGAGTATTCCTGAATCCAAAGTGATTGCCACCATAGCTGAATCCCTTGAACGGAATTAGTTTGGTTCTTTTGACATAGAATGGGGGTCAACTAATCTGAATAAATTTCAAAGTTTGTTTTTCCCTGTCCCTCCGCTCTAAGCAAAAGCACATCTTGAATTCTTGATGTCATCAGGATTAGATCTGGCTTCAATATTGGAAAAACCTTCTGATTAGTTTTCAAAGAGTTGTTGCAAGCACTATTTGGGTTTGGGATCTTATGAACTTTGAACCTAAGCCTCTAAAACATTTTGGTGCAGATTGATGTCGACATTGCCACTCGTATACGTATCAAGGAAGATGGACCCAAGAGGAGGTTTGTAATCCAAAATAAATTATTACGGGAAATGGATTTCAACACATAAATCACGGCCTTCCACTGTTTAGATCACACTTTACCAACATATTGAGATATTTTTAACGCATTATGACTTCTAGAACATAGGTTTTCTGATATAATCGGCTTATATATTTGTTCCGTGTTACCAGCTTGCTTTCCATAGAGACAGCAGATCGACCTGGACTGCTGGTAGAGATTATCAAAGTTATTGCTGATGTCAACATTGATGTGGAATCCGCTGAAATTGATACAGAGGTATCTGTCTCTATGATTTCGAGCCCGTGTCTGCACACTAAAACTTTTGGTTCTGCAACTTTTTTCACCACCTTTTGTTCTGTGTACTTCACAGGGATTAGTAGCAAAAGACAAGTTCCATGTTAGCTACAGAGGAGCAGCTCTAAATAGTTCCTTGTCTCAGGTATTTGTTAAGGCTGATAATAGATTTTCTGAACAATATCAAATTTCTTTTCTCGGTTGCCTAAGTGTCTACTATCCTTTATTTTTCAAAATAAGGCCAATAAAGCATGTTTCACGTCGAACTTGTGCTTCTGCTGGATCTGTGTAACCTGCAGGTGCTGGTGAATTGCCTGCGTTATTACCTTAGAAGGCCGGAAACCGATATCGATAGTTATTGATACTTGATGTTCCCTATAAACCAAATTTGCTGGTTCTTGTACCAATTCCAATGTGAACTCGGGATATCAAACTATTCTCTCTAGATTTTAGGTTCATGCTGCACACTGCATTATGGTATGTTTCTCGGAACTCGCACTTACGCGACCTGCATCCCATATCGAAATCCAACGTTGGTTGCACAACTAAATGATATGAAATGTTTTTATTTCTATTGTGATTATGTTTGTATGTCCTGCACGATGTTTAAGCCACTTGACCTACTGAAAATATGTATGATGAAAACTACGATGGTTAAACAAGTGCTTTTAATGACGTTTGGATTATTAAACTGCATCCCTTTTGTCCGTTTTAGAGTTTTAGACTGGTGATTTTTATTTTTCTTAATGCCTCTGGTTGAATAAAGTTCAGAACAATGCCCCTTTCAGAACTACTTGTTCCGGAACATGAGGGTGGCTGAAAAATTGAAGGGGTTTTTTCTGGTTATAGCATTTCCACCCATTTTGTCTGAAATGAACAAAAGAGAGGCTTAAGTGTCAAATAAGTGTATTTTTTTTATATATATAGGTACCCGAAGTATTTTTTAGGTCAATTATATGCTTAATGTTTTCAAAATTTTTCTTTTAGATACCTTGGCGTTGATAATCATTTAAAAATATTTATTAACCGCTAAAAACATGACATATATTTTTTTTATAAATATCTTATATATTTTTTAAAAATCCTTAAATCCTTATATTGATCCCAAATCTTGATTCTCGCCATTGTTGCAGTTTATGGTGTACCCACCGTTTTTGTCACCAGATTCCTACAATTATTTCTCTATCTGTTCACATAGATAGTCGACGGATGACATGTATATCGTTGAAACAAAGTCAAATTTGCAAAAGTAAAAACAAAAACGATGAATGATAAATGATAGCCTATCGGATGACGAACGACGTTCAAATCTTATGGCAAGAAAAGAAGATTTCGTTCTGTTGTCGTTGTTGATGATAGTAGTCGAATTTGAGGATCCAGAGATTTTTTTAAAAAGTTAACGTTAGGATAGTTAAACAGGTAACTTTGAAAAAGTTAGACACCTAGGTCTGAAAATATTTTGAGCATCTATCTGAAAAAATAACACCAAAAACTAGGGCCGTAAACGAACCAAACGAATATGAATGAGGGTGTGTTTATGTTCGTTCGTTTAACTTTAACTGAACAAATGAACGAACACGAACATAAACGAACAAAAATTTTCTTGTTCGTGTTCGTTAAGGATTGTAACTTGTTCATGTTCATTTATGTTCGTTTGTTTAAATGATAAACGAACATAAATGAACGTAAACGAACGAATATATTAAAGCTACCAAGGATTGATATCCAGAAGAAGGAATCTAGCCTACTCCATATTTGAAAACATATATATTAAAGCTACTAAGGATTGATATCCACAGTGAAGTAATCTGGAGAAATTTTACCAAAGCAAATATCAAAGAACCAGTAGTTTTGCTTCAAAGTTCTAATACGAGCATTCTCTTACAATTGAAAAAACGTTCTCAGAATATGGCATAGCTCTACTCTCAAAGCCTAACACACCCTGACTAGTACGCCATGCCCCACCCCGCATCAAAACAGATGTTTGCTTACCAGGCATTCCCAAAGTTGATCTCTTCATTTGTAGAACTCAAAGTCAGTGTCGGGCTTCTTCACATTTGTTCTGTAACCCTTTTCAAAGTCCTTTGGAAGTATGACGTAACGGTTCTTGCGCACTGCATGCATGCCAGCTTCTTGGCAGATAGCAGCAATCTGATTCAATCAAACCGGCATTACAAAATCAGTACAAAAATATTTATGAACAAATCGAGTAGAAATATTAGCATGCCACAACTTACCTCTGCAGCACTAATCTTATCTGGCCGAGAAACATAATCCTCCAAGTCTACCTCATCACTTAGGTTCATTTTAGCAGTGCAAACCTGTGAGGGGAAATATTGCCTTAAGAAAATAAATACACGACAACTGAAGAGAGCCATGAATCAAACGGATAACTTGAAGTACAATAAGTCAATAATGACATATGCATTGATTTGCTTGCCTGGAAAACAAGCCTCTTCTGCCTTCTATCGGGCAAGGGGAACTCAATCTTTCGGTCAAGCCTTCCAGGACGAAGAAGAGCAGGGTCCAAAGTGTCTGCTCGATTGGTTGCCATAATGACCTTAACATTCACAGTCTGGTCAAATCCGTCCATCTAGAAAAGTTGGGTGCAAAAGCAACAGTTCAGAAAAAAAGAGGTTAAGTGATTAAAACACCAACTTCCTTGTATATGTTGAAGGATAGATTCTAAGCAACATTTTTTATTAAAAGACCTGATTCAGGAGTTCCATGAGAATACGCTGAACTTCTCTATCAGCTCCAATTTGAGCATCAAACCTAGCAGTAGCAATGGCATCTACCTCATCAATAAAGATAATGGCTGGAGCATTCTCTTTAGCAAGGCGGAAGACATCACGAACCATCCTTGGACCCTGAGACAAAGCAATGCTCAAGATACTATTATCCACCAACAGAAGATGATAGAAGCAAATATTTGATAAAATCACTATAATGGAAAGTCAATTAATGCAGAGAACCAAGTATTGCATTAATTAAGGGGTGATTAATTTAGTAATGACAATTAAAAGAAACTTGACAATTAAATTTCCTTACCTCACCCAAATACTTTTGAACAAATTCAGATCCAACCACTCTAATGAAGGCAGCTGTTGTATGGTTAGCAACAGCCTTTGCAAGCATGGTTTTTCCAGTGCCAGGGGGGCCATAGAGTAAAACACCACGAGGAGGGTCTATCCCGATCTGCTTGTAGAGCTCATGATGAGTCAATGGTAATTCCACTGCCTCACGAATTTCTTGCTTTTGGATGTCACATCCTCCAATATCCTAAGATAAGAAAATAAGGTCTCAAATGCCAGAAACAACACCAAGAGAACAATTATTGTCATTTTCAATCCAAGCAAAAAGACATGTACTCAGACAATCTGTCAATGTACTACAGCAGAACTTATAGTATAGAAAAGACCCAAGATAATAGAACATTCAAACACATTCAACAAAAACAAGGCAACTAAACTACAGGAAAGAAAATGCTTTTAATATCAATCATACAAAACAAATGAGGCAAAGATCCTCTCACAACAAGTTGTATGCCATTATAGCATTTTCAATATAATACTAAATTTACAAAATTACAGAACACATGGATAACTATGAATTCTAGAAGATAATAAAATTATCAATATTGTTGGTTATAATGCAACAACCACTAACACAACAAGCATATTTAAAAATGAAATAAACCACTATCATTCAAACTCGTGCTACAGGTCAAGTATCGTTGTTAGATATAACAAATAAAAAATTGGAACCCTTGGGTGCTGAACACATCAGTCCTCCATAAATGATCTCACATCTTCATGAATCCTAACCATTTAATCATTCAGGAACATCTAGCACAACTGAAATTGCAGGAAGATTTGCGGAATATTGAAGTCATAGATTACAGGGATAAGTTGCCTACCGATAATTACAAAGGCTATGTGTATCACAATTACCGATAATTACAAAGTCATAGATTACACACACATATATATAAAGCTCATGAAACCAATTTCCCCGATAACATTTGAAATTCTGACCAAATTCTGAATGTTCAATAGAAGTCAAAGCTATGTGTATCACAGTTTCCCACAAAACTACCTCTTTTAAACTTTCCCTTATCTAATAAATCTCATACCTCGAGTGCTCATAAATTAGTAGAAAAAAAACCCTAATTTTTTATTGAATACCTAAATAAGTTAATAAATCAAGTACTCTTAAGAATCAAGGTAACCGCAAAACGAAGGAATGGACCTGGGGTTAAAAACATTAAGAAAACCCAACTTTTAAAATTCTTTTTTTCCGAACAATTAACCAAAAATCCCCTTCATTTAAATAGAATGGAAGCATAACCCTAATTCCAAATAATTCGTCCTGATTCTCGAAACCCTAAATCCAAATGAATTAAAAGAATACTAAACTTCAAGACAGAATTAAAAAGAAAGAAAGTAACTAACGTTGTACGTAACGTCGGGTTTCTCGGATTGGCTAAGCAAAGAGATACTGGAATCAGCCTCAGGAGGCAAAACGTCCACCAAAGCATTAGAGTGGCGGTGAAGAGCCACCGAAGCCGACGGCTTTAGAAGCTCTCTGTTAATGGTACTCAATATCCGTACATAATAGTTGGACCCTGTGGTAGAGCCCACGATTCCATTATTTTGATCGACCATCTCCATAAACTGGCCTATGACCAGGGGCACGGACTGGATCCGCTTGACTTCCTCCTGTGCCCTCAAAAGCTCTCTCTTAAGATTCTTCTGTTCATCTTTCACGTACTCTTCTTGGATGTCTATGAACTCCAACTGCCTTTGAAGGGATTTCAGGCGACAGTACAGATCGTCCTCTTCGGCACCCATTGGATCCACCGATTGGCCAAGGTCGGATCTTGTGGTGGGAAACGGCAGCTCCGCCGCGGATTTGGGTTCCGCCACAATCGCAGCCATATGTTTTCAACGCCTCAGTTTGGATTGAAGAGCAAGAAAAGAGGTAAGTACCTAAACAACAGAAAAGAAAGATATACAGATCATCAGGGAATACCTTGGATTACTAATCTAGTTTTAAATGAAATCTGCTTCGAAACGGCGTCGTTGCTATTTATTAGTATTATATTTTATTTTAAGATAAAATATTTAAATGATCATTATAAAAAAGAAATACACATAATCTATATTAACGCTCGAGTCACTGTAATTTATCAAAATACAATTTTAAAGAAAACTATTTAAAACTCGAAATTTGTTACCCTAACAATGTAAAAATTATGTCATTTTCTTATATCAATTATAAAACTAATCGATCAAATATATTCAATTTATTAATTTTTATTTTATTTTTAATGAAATCTATCTTTAGATAAAAATATTTTTTTAAAATTTAATTTATATTAAATATTAATAAAAAATATTTAATAAGATAAAATATAAAATAAATATATGTAATTAATTAATTTTATAGATAACGTAACACAAGTATTATGATTGATTTATGTTGAGAACCTTTACTAACTGATCCGCAAACATGATTCGAGTGTATTTATTTAGGAAAATTCTACAACAGGCGTCGAACACGCTGAACACGGTTAATAATGAACATTGTTGAATATTATTAAATTGATTTATAAATATTAAAAAATTTAAGGAGTCAAAATATAATTATAAAATATTTAAAATAATTTTTTATTAAATTATTTTCTATGTATATTTTATTTTATTAATTAAATAAAAATACTAAACCCTAAAAATTAATTTAAAAAATAAAAAATTAAACTCTAACCCCTAAAATAAAAAAATTTAAATCACTAAATATTAAATTATAAACCCTAAAATATAATATTAAAACCCTAGATCCAAAACTTAAAATCAAAAATCCTAAAAATATTAAACCATAAAATCTTAAACCCTAAAATAATAAAAACCCTAAACCCAAAACCTAAAATCTTAAAATAATTTTGGATTTTAAGTTTTGGGTTTATGCTTTTAGAGTTTCATATTTTCTATTTTAGGGGTTTTGGTTATATTTTTAGATTTTAGGGTTTAGGGTTTTATTATTTTAGGCCTTTGAATTTAGGGTTTTAAGTTTTTGATTTAATATTTTTTATTTTTTAAATTAAAAATAATTTAAATAAATAATTTTAAAATAAGTAATATATATAGTTTTTTAAAAATTTCATTTAAAAAATTTAAAATTATATGTTTAATCCTTAAAATTTTAATTTTTATTAATCAATTTAATAGTGTTCAGCGGTGTTCATTGTTAGTGGTGTTCAACAATGTTCGACGCACGTGGTAGACTCATCCATTTGTTTAATAGTCTTGTTTTAGGTTCAAAATAATTAAAAATAAAAAAATAGTACAACGGGTGTCGAACATTGTTGAACATCACTAATGATGAATACTGCTGAATATTATTAAATAAATTAATAAAGATTAAAAATTTTAAGGACTCAACATGTAATTATAAATTATTTAAAATAATTTTTTTATTAAATTATTATATATATATTATTTTATTTTTAAAATAATTAATAAAATACTGATTTAAATTAATTTATAAAATAAAAAAAATTTAAACTCTAAACCTTAAAACCAAAATCCAAAACCTAAATCACTAAATACTAACTTAAACCCTAAAATATAAAATCTCAAACCCTAAATTCAAAACTTGAAATCAAAACCCCTAAAAATACTAAACCATAAGCACTAAATCTAAACGCTAAAATAACAAAAATCTTGTATCCAAATCTTAAACTAATTTTGGCTTTCAAGGTTTATACTTTTTAGAGTTTCAAAATTTTTATTTTAAGTTTTAGGTTGTGCTTATATTTTTAAATTTTGGGGTTTATGGTTTTATTGTTTTAGGTTTAGATTTTATGATCTAATATTTTAGATTTTAGGATTTAATGTTTAGTATTTTTACCTTGAGTTTAGAGTTTTAGATCTAGTATTTTTATTTTTAAACTAAAAATAATTTTAAAAATATTTTAAAAATTAAAATATAATATATATAATTGATTTAAAATTTTATTTTAAATAATTTGAAATTATATGTTTAGTCCTTAAAATTTTTAATTTCATTAATTAATTTAAAATTTTTAATTTCATTAATTAATTTAATAGTGTTCAACGGTGTTCAGCAATGTTCGACGCTCGTGATAAACTCATCCCTAAAAAAAATAATAAAAAATAAAGGTGAGAATGTGCAGGAAATGAACAATAGTCTTTTACATTACCAATCGGAAACTACAAGGAAATACCATAAGTTTGGAGGATGGATGAAGCAAGCAATTATTCATTCTTGGTGAGGGTTCAAATCTTAAACACGAGGGTAAAAAAGAAACTAAAAATACATAAAGGAGAAAAAGTAGCCGCATTGCTAAACCTATCTGCCATTTTTTGCCATCTCAGAGACGTTGTTCCACTCTCCTTGGAAGACAAGTCACTGGAGTTGCAGAGAGAAAGCAAGGGACTTCTTCTTACTTGGGAAGTCCAGTTTCTGGGTCAAGAAGAGACAGTTTTTCATTTGAAAGCAGGATAGGGCCTTTCCCAGGTCTTGTACAAATGAAGTAATTGACATCCCCAGGGTATTTCTGGGCAGAACCATTTTCGGGAGGTGGGGATAATGCTTCCACATCCTTCATCCCCTCCACGCCTGCGTCTTGGAGTATCGTCTTATCACCGATAATGTAACTGAATAAAATGGGGAAAAGGAAAAGGAAATGAAGTCAATCTATGAGAGTTCCTTTGTGTAGGAAGAAGGGGGGTGAGATTGCAGTGACAAAAGAGCCTGTAGGATATATGAATGGGAGTTTTCCTTATCATCATATGTATTAGAGTAACTTGATACCAATATCATGCTTCTTAGCACATGTACTTCCATTTACCTGTCCAGATCAGTATCAGACTTTGGAGGGAATGAGAAAAGCAGCCGCTGAAGTAATTGAGCCGCTGCCTTCCGATTGCGCGCAATTAAAACGGCATTCGGCCCAGCATCAAATGTATATGCCACCTATCAGTTTTTCATCATACCCAGCACAAATACTAAGAGGATGAATGACAAGGTTTGACCAGACATTCAATGATTCTTGATATTAAATGGATAACTCTGGTTCAGACATTGATGGCAAGAAATTTTTGCAACATAAACATCACATGCACATGCATACACATATGCATATAAAGGTACTCTGAAGAATGTTAGTATTTTTTTTAGGAAAGCCACAGCTAATACAAGGTCTCTTAGCACAGTACAGTGCGGATAAAAATATATTTCTAAAGGATGAACTTGGTTATCATCAACAACACAATTCAAATAAAAGATATCAACCATGATGGGATAATGCCCAGTCATAAAGTAATTAACCAATGGAATACATGACTTATGAGCTTTTATTTCAGGGCGTTCTTTGTGTTCAATTAGAGGAAAAGAAAAAAATGACTGAAATCAATGGTCAGCTACGGCCAATAAAGAAAAGGAAATCAAGTAGTTCATATTTTCCAAATACACTAACCCAAATGTCATACAAATCTAGAGATCACTAGGGGTAAGCAAAAGTCAGTTAAAACTGACTTAATCGGGATATTCATATTTTTTGTTTCGGTTAAGTCAGATATTTTGGCAAATTCAGTTCAGGCTTTGGTTAAAATGGTTAAGTCAGTCAGTTATTGGATATTGAATTTCATTACTGAGCAGACCAACTTTACTGACTGAATATATATATACATATATATATATATATTTCAAATATAGTTATAATTAAAATTTAACCCCACCAAATTTACAACCCCAACCCAAGAAGGCAATAACCCAATTCCAAAAAAAATACCCCACCCCACCCTAATTTATATTAAATCCAAATGAAAAAAAGAAAAAATATATATATAAATAAAATGTCAGTTAACTGATTTAATCGACTGATGTTAAGTCAGTATGGTTAGGTTGGTTAAGACCAATGTATGTATGTCGGTTGGTTTGGTTATAGTTGGAGGTTGATTGGTTCAACCTTAGATCACCATTAGAGGCCAAACGCTTGAAGGGTTCAACCTCAACAAAACTCTCGGAGTTAGAAGGATACAAGGGCCATTTAAACTCTAGAATATGATATTTAAGAGCTGAGGTATGATTACTGATCGCATGTTATTCCACTGCTCCCTGCATATTTAGTTATTGGCTCGATAAATAGGACCCCAACAAAAACAATGATTCACGGGCAGCCCTGCACTCCACATTTCACTGTCTTTTCAAAAGTTTACAATTGTCTTACTACCCTTCTTAACTTAGTAGGATTACTGATTAGACTGATAAATGTTCAAGAGTAAGGTCGCTTTCTGCAAAATAAAATGGCAGAAATAAGCAAACCTGAGGGGATCCTTCAGAACGATTCCATTTCTCAACA
Organism: Abelmoschus esculentus; assembly: GCA_035048815.1. Lineage (NCBI taxonomy): Eukaryota > Viridiplantae > Streptophyta > Magnoliopsida > Malvales > Malvaceae > Abelmoschus > Abelmoschus esculentus. The sequence continues at coordinate 17,980,532 of JAUCBN010000017.1, read as the reverse complement.
TGGCTTATTATCCTGAAAGATAGTCATTCCATCAAAACTCAGCTTTAGAGTTAAAAGAACGAAACTCATAAGAGGAATCAGCATACATAAACCAGGACTTGCCTGTGAGATGTATCATTCATGTAGAATATGGGTGGAGATGTATCCAAGCAGACTGCATGGAACTGGTTACTATCAGCACAAGTTAATTTTGCAAAAGATGCAAAATCACGGTTTTTTATGGCTTCTTCCATCTGTACTGTGCGTTTTGGCACAACTTCCTATTTCAGTCCAAAACAGTAACAAGAAGGCCCGAGTCAGAACAAGCTCAAACAATCTCAAAATCTTATTTCAATGATTAAAATAGCGAATTTCATTTTGGTTCCACCCAAGCAAATTGCAGAGTACTTCTAAAAATAAACCAAAAGGCACCTTTGCTCTATGCTGTAAAAGCAAACTTGTTTCAACACTCTCACGCATTCCAGAAGTGCTACTTGTTTCCTTCTGCCGTGAACTTACCTAGAGCAAGAAAAATAGAAATTAACACCAAACATCAATCGCAAGCAGTAAACTTTTATAGGCTTTTAAGTTTTATCCTCATTAATATGCAGTAGTGCAAAACTGACAGCAGTTACTGGAACATTTCCAGAAACCTGTTAGAAAGAAGCATATCAGGAGAAATGGAGAATACAAGACCCAACCATATGCCAAGTTGGAAATGTTCTTCTAATAACAAAGATACATAAACACATAGTTTACAAGCTCGGCACCTCAAAGATTGGAGAATAATTTTGATAAATTAGAATAAAAAGATGAAGCAAAAATGTAAAGTTAACAAACTTCAGAACATATTTTAAATGTATGCGCAACATGTAAAAGAAACACAATAACACTCAAGTTAAGCACAAAGGATGGAAGCACAATAAATGTGCATGTATAATGTCCATATATGTACATATGCATGGAAAACAATTAGATGTATATTTTTGTATCAAAATAGATATGTGTGCATGTACGTATGGCAAAAGAAGATAGCTACTTAGATTACGAGGAAACTGAGTTGAAAAATACGGAACTACTCTAGATGCAAAGCATGGGAAAAATTTGATCTCAGATTATACATTCTCCAATGATCAAAACAATGCAAGTCAAATATTGTTTTTTGTATATTTCCTGCATTTTAATTCAACTTTCAAAACTAGAAGTCTCAACAATAAATAAAACCAAATTATCAGAAAAGGGTGCAGATCCATTGAGACAGAATTTAGGTAAATCTAATTGTAACACATTTTAATTCAACTTTCAAAACTAGAAGTCTCAACAATAAATAAAACCAAATTATCAGAAAAGGGTGCAGATCCATTGAGACAGAATTTAGGTAAATCTAATTGTAACACATTTCGTGTTCTTGTAGGAAAAATTATCTCACTGCAGAGTAGCAACTGTAAAACTATACTTGGAAGAATGTGAAACATGAGGATTGGAGTAAATACTCACAACGGCAATAATGATGAAAAGATCATCCCAGTGTTTCTCATCCACTAGTTGAACTGCAAGACTATCACTTCCATCCTCCTCCTAGATGTTTCAAATTAGAATAAACTTGTAGCATCGGTTAATCAAACGAGATTGCCCTTCTTGATGAAAGGTTAACTGTTAAATACATACAGAAATGAACTGCTAAACACAGACAAAAAAAAAACTTACTTTTCCCATAATCCACTTAACAAATCCACCAAACAAACTGCGACAAGCACTGCCTGAACCTTGCCTATACGATTTAAAAAAATCAATAAAACATAACTTGAATTACAACTAAAATTCTTTCATTGATGTAAAGAGAAAAGGTCATACCTAGCAATAGCAGAAAGTTGACTCTCATCCTCCTTGACATTCATAAGCTTTGCAAGCGCGAAAACTGCATCAAACCCAAAACCATTAGTCGTATAAACTGTACTGAACTACTGATCAACGAAGGAAAATGGAAGAGAAAAAAGAATATTGAAGGGTATGTAAGTTTTCATGTAAATATAGTACCAAGACAAGCAAAACCAGCAGCCGATGAAGCCAATCCAGCTGCTGTAGGAAAATTGTTATAAGATGCAATATGGAGATGCAATTTCTCCCAATCGTTCTTCTCTATCTTTATTCCCTTTTCTTTATCATCAACTTCCCTAGCCCGTTTTCGGATTTCCCTCAAACAGTTCTGGTACCTTCCTCCGGAAAGGGGTATTTCCTATAGTAACCAGCAAAACATAAAAAACCCATACTTCAATCAACTGTTATGACATCTTTGTTATATCCTTTAGAATTCATATAGAGAAATATACCTTGCCATTAAGCCACATGCGATCTTGTTGGAAAGCAGGACTGACAGCGACAGTGGTTGTGGTGCAGAGATGAGCAGGATCAAGAGTGACACTGATACTGTCGTTGACAGGCAAAATAAGGGTCTCGTCCCTCTTCCCCCAATACTTTATCACTGCAATGTTGGTGGGCGTCTGAGCCGTTTTCATCAACACCCATTTCTCCCCCATTTTCAGATCGGATCGGGTCTCTTTTTCTTTCAGAATTCCGACGCCGAGGGAGGAAAGGATGAGAAAGGAAGTAGACTGATAGTTTTGACTCAAAGAAAAAGGAAAATCCAAGCAACTTATAGAAATGGTGCGATGGGAGATGAACAAGTAAGACCGCTGCCAATTAAGACAATATATGGAATAATACAATACTAGAATTTCAAGCTCGGAGGCTTCCTAATCTTAATTTTTTCGATTTGTTGAGTCTCAACAACTCCATTTTATGATTCAGACTTGACCTCAGATTTGGATTTATCAAACTTTTCACGTTGTAGGATCTTATAAAATCGAACATTTCAAGAGACTGAATTATATATATGGGTTTGATCCGTATAAACAAATTCAGCAGCTATTTTTGTTGTTTGTCTTATTCGTATTTTCTATACTTTAGCGGCATTGTGACGTTACGTTTAGACAAATCTCGAAAAATAATCAACGGTACAAACTCCAAACAAAATTATCCTAGTCTGTTAGTCAAAATTTTTTCTTAATACAAACTTAGTCAAAATAAGTTTAATTACTTCAAAGATTGACAAATACTACACTTTTTCAATTAAATTTTAATTTAATTATATTTTTAATAAATAAAAACTTTTATTCATTCAAGAAATTTATATAAACTTTCTGTATAAAAATTCTTGTATAAAAAATATCTAACTTAAATTTCATTTATAAGCTAGTCTAGCATTCAAACTAAGATTTTTTTTACAATTCAATAAGCGCAAATGAACATCAATTTGAATAATTGTAAATATAGTAACAACTCTACGAGGCTGTCTTCCATGAATTCTCCCATTTCTTTTCTGTCAGATGTAATAATTTAATCCATCTTAAGCCACTCTGAGAATAGTAGCGTGCAAGGTCTTCCCTTTATCTTCTCTATTTATTCATGCAAACAAATCAGACCGAGAGCATCTTTTTTGCTGACATTTACAATCACGCAATATCATCTCTTAAATCTCTCATAAAAAAATTATAATCCTCAAATAAATAATCTCAAGCTTTCACATCAGCCCCACAAAGGGTACAGTCGAATCTACCTAATATATTTAAAGTTTAATAGTTTTTAATTAAGGTTGTGTGTTAAATTTGGTATTTTCATAATTATAGTTAAATTTATGATTATGGTGACAAATATTGTTTATCAACAATAATAATTTTAAGCAATTTAAATTTAAACAATAATTTATTTATTTATTTCAATATTTGAGTAAATATTTTAAAATAATTAAATATTTTAGCTTTTGATCGACCGACGTCGAAACTTTAACTTAAAAAAGTAACTCTTTTAATTTTTTTAATGAGTTTTATTTTATTTGGATTTAACCTAATATTTTTGATTTTTTATTGATGTTTGGCGGTATTTTGCTAGCTTTTTGCCAAACTATTGACTATTGTACTATATCCAAAATTTGAAAGATGGAATATTATATATACTAATTTTATCATGGCAATAATGTCACATCACATAGTGAATATCAATAAAATATGCACTTGGACAATAAAATATATTATATATAATTGTAATTAAACTTATACCGATAGAAATATTATATATATATATTCAATCAATAAAATATATAAAATTTTATTATTTTTTTTAAAAAACTGTTTTATTTTTTATATAATTTAATATTAGTGACTGCTTAACGAATAATATAAACATGTATTAAATTTTAAAATATATTCGTATAAATAAGTATAAATTTAAAAATTATACCCACTATAAAATATTTATAAAAAAAAAAGTTAGTTGAAACTAACCGAAGCGTTGCGAGGATTCCTATATCTTACGTACCAATCAGGCAACTACATCCCATATTCTATATTAAATTCATGTTTAGAGATTTAATATTATTAAATTAGTGGAATTATATAAAATCAATTACCATTTTACGTTAGGATAACTCATTCAATAAAAAATTATAAATATAATCTTTTACATAAAATAATTTTTATTTACTATAAATGCAGTAATAAATGTAGAAATATTTGTGAGAGTAATTATAAATTAAAATATTTTAAGATGATACAATATATAAAAATATTAAAATTTTAGTGTGGACACAAATCGTATATAATTTATAGTGAAGTAAGTTGAAACAATGTTGTAAAAAAAGTTTGTTGAATCAGACCGAAGCGTTTTGACAAATTGACAATTCCAATTTCATATATAGCAATTAGGCTACTATAGTCTGAATAAAAATTATCTGTTTTTTTTTAATGAGCTAATAGTAGTATATGCTATAGAATATAATGGGATTAGGTTCGTGGGTTATTCGAGTTTGGTTTGATTAAAACTTAGTTTGAAAAGTTCGTGAACAGATTTAAAATTATTATATTAAATATATATTATATATACATTAAGAATAGAGATGGGCACGGGTCGGATCAGATTTTTGGCTCACCCACACTCAATCCGAAAAATTATACCTTCCACCCGCACTCGACCCGACCCAAATTTAGGGTGAAAAAATCCGACCCGACCTGACATGATTTTTAAGCTTTAAAATCCGACCCGAATCATTAAAAAAATTAAAATTTTAGGGACTAAACTGTAAAAAAAAAAATTTAGGAATCTAATTGTAAAAATATTTAATTTTAGTGATCTAATTATAAAAAAAATAATTTTAGTGATCTGATTGTATAAAAAATATATAAAGAGGGGTCATTATTGTAAATATCCCTAAATATATATGGGAAAATTACATTATTAGTCCCGGGTTGGGTCAGGTCAGATTTTTTTCACCCCAAACCTAAACCCGAACCCAACCCGACTCGAGACCACCCTTGAAAAAATTCGACCCGATTCGAACCCGAATTTTTTACCAAAAATTCGACCCGATCTGACCGGGTCAGGTCGAAACCCATCAGGTTCGAGTTCCGTGCCCATCCCTAATTAAGAATAAGGTCTTTAATAAAAACAATAATAAAATAAAATGGGATAAATCCCTAAAAATAAGTTAATTAAAATAAATGGGTACTATTTTTCTTTCTCAATATTGAATTTTATTTTGGTGTTGGTTATGGAAAGAGTTTTAACAAGACTATATCTTTTATAAAAAATATATAAAAAAAATATCTATTTGAGTCAAGTCGAGCCGAGTATAACAAGTCTACACCGAGTCCGACGAGTTCAAGCTCGAGCCGAACCCAATAATATTAGTTTAGCGTCGAACCCAAATTTAAAATTTTAAACTCACCGAGTTTTAAACTCAAATCAAATTTAGTTATACTATTTTTGAATCCAGCTACGCAGAGTTAGACCATACTCGAGCTCGGCTCGTTTTCACCTTAGGTTCGAGATTTTTTTGGGGTCGGGATTCATGCGCACACTATAACCCAACACAATTCATATGTTTAATTTGGGCTTACTTGACCCATCAAAATTGACACGATTCCTTGTACATTCTAGAAGGTTCATTTGCTTGAGGTTTGATTAACACAGTAACACGTGTAATTTGTGAATTTAACAGGTTAATTGAATGACAAGGACACGGTAGGTAGATAGCTGGATTTATGAAGTTGACGATTATCGTTTTATGGTTTTTATTGGGCGGTGATAATGATTATTTTGTTAACATGTTAATAAAGTTATATTTTTAATGTTATTATTGATGGTTTTTATTATTTGTTCGTTGATTTTTAATATTGTTTCTATATTTTTTTGAATTTTTTAATTTAATTTTTAATTTTTTTAGTGAATAGTCTTTATATGATCTCAAATAGTTAGATTTTGATTCAATAGTTATCAGAAGATATATGGTTTATTAATTTACTTTAAGTTCATGGGTATATATAGGTGGGTAAAAAATTAGATTATTCAATTCTGGATTTAACATGACTCGATGGAGTTTCATCTAAAACTTATTTTAATAAAATCAAGAATGAATCCAAAATTTATGTCATGGTTATGATTTGGATGAGGATTGAATTTTGATTTTCTAGATCTGATATTTGATAAGTACCCAAACAGTACCCAAACATTATATAGATCCTACTTACAATAAATAGAGTTTTTTCTTTTTCTTTCCTATTTATGTATGAATACTATGAGTATATTTTTTTTAAGACTTCAATCTTAGATTATAATATTCTAATTTTGTTATTTTAAGACTTGCAATAAATATTAGGTATTAAGATAATTTTAACCCTTAACGTTTATAATTTTTATCGTTTTGACCCTTATTCTTTTTTTGGATAAATTTAGCCCTTAACTTATATATTTTGGACAAATAGCTTATTTTTTTAACTACCATGATAACTGGATCGTTAAAAATCTAACAATGATGATATGTCATATGCATATGATAATATATTTTAAATAACATGACATCTAACCTATCAAATACATATATGTATATGAAATATAATTTTATTCTAGTATAAAATATAAAATAAAATATTAAAAATTAATTAATTCTAAAATAAAATCTTGCTAAATATTCTTAACACTAACTATGATAGAATCAAAATTCTATCTTAAAAAAATAATTAATTAATTAGGATTGAGAATGTTTAGTAGCCTTTTACTTTAGAATCAATTAATTTTTAATATTTTATTTAAATTGTAATTGTTTTATATTTTATATTAGAATAAAATTATGTTTCATATATATATATATATATTTTATAGGTTAGATGTCATGTCATTTAAAATATATTATTATATGCATATGACATGTCATCATCGTTAAATTTTTAACGGTCCAGTTATTATGATGGTTAGAAAATAAGCTATTTATAAAAAATATATAGGTTAAGGGCTAAATTTATCCCAAAAAAGAATAAGGGCCAAAACGATAAAATTATAAACGTTAAGGGTTAAAATTATCTTTATTCCTAAATATTATCAATGGTTGGAAATTGTAATTTTCCCTAATGCTCAAATTTTATTAATAGTAAATCAATTTATCGAGTATCCGATATTAACATCAATTCCTACTAATATTGAGATATTTTTAAAATCTAAGACATGATACTATTAAGACCGAGATTGACTTTAATTTTCCAAAAATAATATTATTGAAGTCAAAATAAATTTTGAATAAATTAATCGGATATACAATTTTATCCACCTCTGATTATATGCCATCATTATATTTTTATACACTTCTTTTCAATAGAATTGACTTTTATATAAAAAATTAATCTATATCATTAGATATAAAATGGAATCAATTGTATATAAAAAAATTCTAACATCATTTATATTATTCATAACTGGGTAATACAAATGCTAATCAGTAACACAGTCATCATTATCATATTACTCACCATTGACTAATAAAATACACCATTGATCATTGTAATATTCATCATTGAATAATTTAATATAAATTTTTTAAAATTTTATGATAATATATATTATAAATAAAATTGTTTGATTATTGTTATTGTTGTTTTTTTCTTAATTCTAGTATAGTTTTAGTCATTAATTTTAAAAAGGTCGATAAGATTACTTACGTTTTTTGGTATAAATTTATTGTCATTCCAATGTTAATTATCGTTAAATGTTGATAAAAAAATACTCTAACATAATAAATAAAATATAAATTATTTAAATAATCTATAAACTATTATTTCACTTTTATTTTATCTTTAATTTAATCTAACCCCTTTTCTCGTGGTTAGTTTTTTTTAGTTTTTCTCCTTGGTGTAATTGTTGTATGTACTAAATGGTAGGGGTGTTCAAAATCGGCTCAATAGGTACCTAATGACTTAATAAACTCATAATACAAGTTAAAAAAAATAAAAAATATAAAAACATAAAATATAATATATAATATTGATATTAAATTTATTAGACTGTCTATTACCCATTAAAATCAGTTTTAAACACCTTTACTCAATGGTGCATTGATTTTAGCAAGTGGCTTTTGTATTCATTGTTGATCATCATTTGATTTGTTTTAAAAAAAAGGAGAAAATGATGGCAAACACATAATTCATTCATTCTTCCATGTTCATGGCTGCATCAGAATTTAGGCACAGAGCAGTACAACTCAGAGCAATTGATTAGGGAAAAAGTCTCACTAATTGATTTGTTTTCGTGGACCGTTTCATTTATATTTGGTCACTCGACTGGTACAAAGTTTTTCAATGTTTCCTCTTTTGACCTCAGAAGAATAATTTATATTAATTTATTATCATTAAATAATGATATGTATTAAATAATTAAACTATACGTACATTAGGAGTAAAAATTTTCTGACTCTTTTTTACCTCTTTTTATGTTTTCTTTAAAAATTTATTAAAAAATAAAATTTAAACCCTAATTTTTATTTTTTATATCCTAGACCCTAAACCTTATATCAAAAAATATACTCTACCCTTAATTTTCTATACCTTAATCAAAACCTCTAGCTAAAACCCTAAACATTCTAATTTGAAGTGAAAACATAAATGAAGGCATGAAAAAAAGGTAAACGATTTACCCCCTATCGTTAGTTTTGACGGAGAGAATAAAAAATGTTGTACCTTACGTTCTCACCCTAACAAATTAAATTTAGTGTATTTTAAGATTTAAAGTTTAAAATAAAATAAATTATAATTAAAATTATTACTAACATATAATATTTTAAGTTGATAACAGGGTAAAAGAAAGAAACAATCTGCATTTTTAAGCCTCATAACTAAAAAACATGATTACTTCCATTAGAATTTGTATCTCAGAATCGTCTTGGAAATCTGTATCCTGATTAGCTAAAGGAGTGAATCAAGCACAATGAAAAATTTAACAAAAATATAAAGTAAAATGAAAAAAGTTGGGGTGAGTTTAGAAAGGATGGGAATGGCAGCAGGCCGGCAGATGGGAATCCCATGCCCATGGGGTCGGTTCATCAGTCATCAAAAGCGAAAGGTGATGGGCCAATGTGCTGAAGTTTCCATGAAGAAAGTGAAAGCATGTGAGGGGAAGGACATGCCTGTCAATTCCATGGGCAACAGACATTTGAAGAGATGATGGCGAGAGTTGGGATTAGAAAGGGAAAACACAGTCACTCCCTTTGCTCTTTAAACGTCATATTCCATGGGAAATAGACATTGGAAATGATTTAGCTTCAACAAAATCAATTTATATAGTCAAGAGCAATGACCAACATCATCATCACCAGACATGCACATAGTTGTCCTTGTGGTTTTTTATTCACTCATGTCGATATTATGAAACAAAGAATTTAATGCAGGTCTGTTTTTGCTGATGCTTTGTTCTGATGGAGAAGTAGGATTCTTTATACATTCTGGGTGTATGGTATATATGTGTGTTCTTATTTACAAGATGCTTTGGATTTCATTTAAAGTTTCCAACTTTTCCTAGAATTTTTTGAAGATAAGATTGGGTTAGAATGCTTCCATGAATTCTTTCAATGGGGAAGAAAAGGAGTTGGTTTAGTTGGGCGAAGAAGATTTTCACTTCTGATGCGAAACCCAAAGCTGAAAAGGTTCATTTACGGATACTTATTTCTCATGTTTCTGGTTCTCTTTTTAAGTTCTTTGCTGTTGAAATACGGTTGTGTTTTGTTTTTCAGAGATCAAAGAGGTGGAGATGGATTTTTGGAAGATTGAAGCTCAAGCACTACCACCCTGCACTGCCGCCTCCGCCGCAGAAATCATTGTGTCAAGCAACGGAGGAGCAAAGAAAGCATGCTTTGACTGTTGCCATTGCGACAGCCGCTGCAGCTGAGGCTGCGGTTGCTGCTGCACAGGCCGCGGCTGAGGTCGTCCGTCTTGCGGGATCCTCTAAATCTTTCCGTCATTTCACGACAAAGGATAGGAACCGAGCTGCTATTAAGATCCAAGCTGCTTTCCGGGCATATTTGGTAAGTAAGCTTACCTTTGAAATCCATGCTCCTTTGTTATGAAAAAATCACTTCATTGATCATGTTGAATTTGATTGCGGGGATTGTTGTATTCGTTTTCATATCGAAAATTCGATGTACAGTTCCAGGATATCTACAGAGTAAACCCTTCTAGATGTACATTTCCTTTATGTTCTTCAATTTGGACTGATATGATTGTTGTTGAACAGGCAAAGAAAGCACTATGGGCACTCAGGGGACTGGTGAAACTCCAAGCCATTATCCGTGGCGAAGTCGTGAGACGTCGAGCAGTGGAAAATATGAAGTGCTTGCAATCTGGTACAAAAATGTACCCAGAGATGAAGGACAAGTGCATTTCTACAACAAAAGGTATTTGTCCAGACACCAGGATAAACCAGAGCCTCATACACAAAGATGAGTTGCAGGCCAAGGACATTATCAAAGTATGTTCGATAATTCGAGTCAAACTATTCCTTTTAACTATTCTTTTACTCTTCATTACATGGATAGAGTGTACCAGCCATATATCTGTATCCGACACTAATCCTAAATCGGGAAGGTAGCTTTTACTATCCTTGTAAATGCGTTTGTTGGGGATGAGCCACACTAATCAATTTCATTGGACTTGGTGATTATGTGATTTCATGTGATGCTTCCTTTTCTATAAACATTCATATATGACGAGCTGCATTTTTACCAATGTATGATCTCTGGTTCTAAATTGTGCATTTTAGCTCAATCACTCAACATTTTGCTGTGGTCAGCGCAACGACTATAGTCGAAGTTGGAACGACATTGCGGTTTCTAAAGAAGACGCTGAAGTCATGTCCTTAAGAAGGAAGGAAGCCTTAGCCAAACGAGAGCGTATGAAGAAATACTCGTATTCTCATCGGGTAATGTTTCATCTCTATCGTGTTTTCGAGTCAACTTTATTCTGTTTTTGGATGCTTTGTTGCCATTATGTGTAGGCTTTTGAACCAAAGCATGTGTTAATCATCTCATATCCTTCAGGAGAGAGTGACTACTCGTATGCTCGATGAATCGGTGCACATCGAACCCGGAAGGAACGGCCTTGTGGAAGCAGAAGCAAATGCTGAGGGAGATAGAAAGGAAAGTCAAAGAGTGATGATTTTAGAGCCTAATGTAGCTTCTAATTCGAGCACCTGGGAAGTACATGGTCTACCTCATATTCACTTTAGAAATGTGCAAAAACAAGACATGCTAGACGGGTTAAACTCTCCGTTTTTGTTTCGGAGAAGATCGTTTAGCCGCGTGCAGCAGAGTCCATCCGGAGACGAGAGTTCCGTCCCAAGTTCCCCAGTTTTTCCAACTTACATGGCTGCAACAGAATCTGCAAAAGCAAAGGCAAGGTCAATGAGCACACCAAGGCAGCGGCTAGGATTTGCCGATACTTGCTTCGATTATAACATGCTACCTAAGGCTCTTTGGTCTACATATAACGGTGAAACGTTCTGTATCAACGAGAAGAACAGTCTCTCCATGAAACGACTTCCCTGAGTTCCCCAACTTCATGTTACAAGGAAGACCTTTCAGTTTTCAGTGTTGTATATTGATGAGAAATATAGGTAAGTGCTTGTTTGTTTTTTTCTTTTCTTTTCCTGTAAAATGTGTTTGGAAAGAGTGCTGTGCCAAATAATGAGGCAATGGAAGATTTGGCTTGTATTTGTTGTCATTCTTGGTTTCCTTGTGTTTTTTCAGATGGATTATTTGATAATCACTGTCGTTATGGGATTATGTACCATTATATATTAATTATTAATTTTTTTTTCTCTTCCGGTTTTATTTTACTTTGACTAATTCGAATTGACTCAGGTCGTACACTTAATTTTGATAGGTAAGTCTTTGGTAATGATTCTTTTATAAACATTATGATTTTTTATATAAAAAAACAAACATTATGAATTATGAATTAATCCAAATTTAAGAAAATTAAACCCGAAATAATCAAAACCTAATTATTCGAATCTGAAACAGCTCCATCCGAAGTTAATTCAATCCAAACATGAACGGGAAAAATAAAGTTGGGACAATAAATTATGGCCCAATAATTGTAAATGGGCCTGAACCTTAACTAGACTCGACCCATGAAACTTGGCCTGAATATATACAGGCATGTTTTTCCTGCTTGCTGGCAGGGTTTTAGGATAAAGCTTTTGTCTTCCAAATACAGCAGCAGCCTCCGAAGGGTTTTGAGTAGATGGGGACGAAGGCGAGGAAAGCGTCGAAGAAAGCCATAAAGAAGGCTTCTTCTCAGTTTCCAAACTCTGATTCTAAAACTGCTTCTGCAGATTTCTTGGTATGTTTCTTAGCTAGAAGTTAAGTTTCATCTTTTTTCGATATTATTTCCTTTATTGTTTTGTAACCCTAAATTGGGGTTTAATGCTCTCTCTCTCTCTATTGATAAAGCCATTAGAAGGCGATTCATTGCGTGAGCTTCCAGAAACCAAACCCCAACAAAATAAAGCTACTGTTTTGTATATTGGTCGAATTCCACATGGGTTTTATGAGAAAGAAATGGAAGGTAAGTGAATTTTGTATAAAAGGAGTGAATGCTTGCTTAAAGGTTTTTATTTTTTGAAATTCCTTGTTAACTGGGTATTTTTTTTGCAGCTTATTTTAAGCAGTTCGGTGCCATTAAGAGATTGAGGATTGCAAGAAATAAAAAGGTTTTAAGCAATTCCGTCAGCTTCAATATTTTGTCCATTCTTTTACATTTCTGTTTTTTCTAGCATATTTGCAAGTATAGACTGCATGGGGTGTTTTCTTTTATTTGTAGGTACTAGAATTCTAGTTTTATTTTGAAAAATGGCTTAGAATGAGTGTCTTAGATGCTATCTCTACATATACATTTGTTTGTTTTTTTAATAACATTTGCATATTACAGTTGTTGCTTCTTTTGATTCTAATATTTCTTCATTGGAAATTATGAATTCTAATATTTCACGTTCAATTTGATTAATATGATTACTAAGAAATCACTTTCTTCTGATTTTTTTTTTCATTCGTGTTTAACAGACAGGAAAATCAAAGCATTTTGGTTTCATTGAATTCGAGAATCCACAGGTTGGAGGCTGTTTGTTATTTGACGTCTACTGATCTATGCTTCTCCTGATTCTTGTTATTTTGACAGTAATTCTTGTTGGCTGCAGGTAGCTGAAGTTGTAGCTGATTGTATGCATAATTATCTGTTGTTTGAGCATCTTTTGCAAGTCCATATTATGCCTCCCGAGCATGTTCATCCAAAATTGTAAGCAATGATTCTTTATTCTGCATATTAGTATGCATGCTTTGTTAGGAATTATGCTTTATTTACTGCATGTTATCCCCAAATTTATAATGCAATAAAACCTTGTGTGCCACTTTACCGGCAAGATAGTGTATCTAGGAAATGATTACATCTAACCCCTGTTTGTCTTTGCTTGAGGTTTGAGTGATGGGACGGATATTCTAAGAGGATAAAGAGTACAAATCACTTAATTGTATGAAAAAAAGAATAATTTACTTTTACCACAGTAAATATGTGTATGCAACTTGTGTTGGATATTCCCTCCTGCAGATTCTGAACAATATGAAGGGTGAGTAGGTGGGTTCCTAGTGTCATGTAATTTTTTAATTTACATTTATATATTTTGGTTGGCCCAAAAAACAAATTAGTGAATTGGAAGGTATCTTGGTTTATAAGGACCGTTGCTACTGCAAACCTTGCTGGCCAAGCTGGGGATTTTCAGTAGTTTGTTAAAATAGTATGTGAAGTTGCAGCCGTTTTCCGTGCATTTCTCTGATAAATTGGTGATTGATCATATATTCTTTTATATGCAGATGGAGAGGTTTCAATTATAAATACAAACCGGTTGATTATTTGCAAATCGAGCGCCAGCGGCATAATAAGGTAATCAATCATCAGCAGGATTGGAAAGTTCTCTGGCACATTTTTGTGTAAATGACTAGTTGATTTGTTAGTCCTTTTTTTAATTTTTTTTTTTTGTTATACAGGTAAGAACATTGGAAGAACATAAAAAGTTGGTGGAGAAGATCCTAAAACAAGATGCGAGGCGTAGAAAGAGGATAGAGGCTGCTGGCATTGATTATGATTGCCCTGAAATTGTAAGTATCTGCTTCAGTCTTTTCTTTGCTTTAATCCGTATCACTGAAAATTGACAAGTCTTTATCAACACATGCAGTAAAGGTGAATGGACATTTAGTATTACGACACTTGCTTAGGGTATGCTTTGTGCACGAAGAGTTTAACCATAGGTTTACTCACACATGGCTTTGTTCTTGACTAGAGTAACTTGCTTAGGGCTTTAATCTGTGCATAAAATATCCTTGCTGTTGGTTATAACTTCTTTCCACAGTGTGCCATTTTCATTCTCACTCCTAGCATCTGGGTTATTGGTCCTTCATCCTTTATTGTGCCATTTGACTAGAAACACTATTCATGCTGTTTTAGCTTTGTATGCTCCTTCCGTCAAGGGGGGGCATTTTAATCTGGCCCTTCCACTTTTTCTGCTGCGACTGCAACCATTGCTATGGGTGTAGTTTGACTGTAATTGAGATATATCTTCATAATCTGCAAACATATTTGCATATATGATCTCCGTCAAAAATCGTCTTTCTTTGATCATGACATTTTCCCAAATCGTGTTGCTTACATGTGTTGGTTGCTATTTTGCAGGTGGGTAGCGTTCAGCCTGCACCTAAGAAGATCAAGTTTGATGAAGATTAAGCACTGGTAAGGTCATTATGCGTTATCCTGGTATATCCATGGTTGTTTATTTTAGTGAGTTGAGACAATTTGGACTTGGATTTAGGAAAGTTACTAATTGTTAAACTTCATGCAAACAGTTTCGACACCGATGCTGAACTATGAATGGAGTTAATGGCTTCCACAATACTTCTCCTGAGGAAGGTTAATTTTGCAGTATAATGTCTGTACTTTAAGGGGTTAACAACCTAGTCTCTGCAACCAGTAGGAAGGTTTATATTTATACTGTTGGATCCTGTGAGACCCTTGTCATATATGATTTCAATCCATTTTGATTTATATCTGGGTGCTTGCAGATTTATATATAATGTTGGATCCTGCTTTGGAATGCTTATAATACAAAAAAAAATGTATAATATTTTATAAAGAATAAAATGATTATGTTAATTTTTACACCTAAATTTTAATTATAAAAAATATAAATAATTTCCTACCTTGTGAGTTGTGACGCTCAAAAAGTCAGTGTCAACAAAAAACACAAGGCCTCTCTGTATCTGCCGTACCCGTTTGATGAGTTTTAATGTTTACTTTACTTATTCCCAAGCTTGGCCTGTTGAACTCGGCAAATTCAGAAAGATGACCAAACTCAGCGATTGGTTAAACAAAAATAAACAAATGAGGTTGACCTGAATACACCAACATCACATGACAACGACACACTATCTTTTTTTTAACGTGTTCACAGATGTCGGCGTCGCTCAGCTTTGGGGCGGTGGAGGGTTGCGGATTCATCCACCCAATCAGAAGATAACTTGTTTTCAATATAGGAGGATCCAAAATTACATGATTGCAACTTAATCTTTTCAAACAAAAAATTATAGTTATAAGAATAAAAAATACAGATTCAAACCGACTGATGATATAAAAAAAGAAGAAAGCACTGTTCCATGAACAAATCCCAGATCAGAAGTTTCATTTATCCCAAGTAATCCTTTAAATCACAGGGGAAACATGGATGACGCCTCCAGTAATTACCATGCAACTTCAACATGTCCAGCACCCTTTTCTTGGTCGACAATCGTCCCTCTAAATGCAACAATGTCACCAGCTTCTTCACGACTCCGTACATAAGCATTTCATCTAAAACACTCTCCTTCGGATGAAAACTAGACACAGAATATAATGTCTTCACCCCAAGTTTCGTTGCTGCATTCGACACCTGCAACAATGTCTTGGAAACAACGGCGATTCCTAAACCATGATCCACTAAAGCCATCCTTCCCTCCGGACATTCACACAACAACTTTATCAAAAGCAACATTTTCTCGCATTTGGACCGGTTAGAGTCTGGTAAGAGCTCGATGAGGATGCAGACGGCACCGGCTTCGATGGCTTTCAGTCGGCTTTTCTTTGAAGATGCTAGTATTTCAAATAGAACCTCAAGAGCATATGAACTTGCCTTGCTGCATAGCTCATCGTAGACCAGTTCTAACAATGACTTGAACAGGTCCATGCCTCGATCTTCAACCAACGGGTTCCAATCGAAACCTGCTTTACCAATCTTTCTAAAGATGATTATAGCATGAAATCTGGCTTCGGCACTTCCACGTTGAAGCACGATTGCTATCGATTTCATCGGATCAGATTCCGATAATAATCGAAACGCTTCATCTTCCTTTGACAACGGTAGTAGGTGTAAGAGACATAGAGCTTCCTCGCAGGACTGAAAGCTAACAAGATCACAGTTGTCCACCATGGTCTGACTAACAAGCATTCGAACAACAGCCTCGACACCACCGGATCGAACGAAATCAGACATCATATCATCTCCCCATTGGACGATCACCCGAATTTTCTTTAAAGAAGTTACTTTAAAAGGAGAAGAATCAAGGGTGCTGAAGAGGGAGACCATCTCAGCGTGCTTGCTAGACGGCTGATCCGGAGAAGACGACAACAACGGATCGGGGACGAGTGTTCGACGCCAGGCCAGGATGAGACGCTTGAGAGTGTGGTTTGGAGTCACATCGAAGTTGTGGAGGGGCTGCATGGTGGCTGGACATGTTTTCTTGTTGTATTCGTTGAACCATTTTTCAATGTTCTTGCGTTCGTAGGAGACTCCGGTGATGATGGTGACCGGATCCTTCATGATTTCCCTGGAGATGGGGCATCTGAAATCTAGTGGACAATCTGTTTTCTCCATGGCAATAAGCAGTCTGATTAAGAACAAAGCAATAGATCAAGTATATATCTATGGACAAGAATATGGATGGGAGATCCTGGTGTAGCAGAAAAGTAACTGTAGCAGATATGTGATCCTGTTGTCCCATTCTTCTACTCTAAACTAAGGAAATAGTCAAAGTCAAAGTATTGAATAACATCTAATTGTAATCTACATGCAAATTGGGAACCCAACAAGTCAACTAATTGCTAATTTCCCGTTTGAATTTCGGTAATTTAAGAAAAATAAAAAAATGATATTTTAAAAAATGAATATAATTACCTTAAAATATTCAACTTTAGTTCCAAAATTATCAATATATTCCGGTTGGTATACAAAAACGTTATGGTTTATGATTTAGGGTTTAGGGTTTATATCTATAGGTTTTACAGGCATGGAAAGTGATAAAATTATGGTGTAAGTTCATATAAAAAGGTTTTAAGAAAAAAATATCAAAATTTTTAAGTATCATATTCGGTAAATTATTGCAATACCAAGATTTTTTTATTTAAATTTTTTAAAATATAATTTATTTACGAATTTATTTTATTTTTAAATATTTAATTTTACCTTACATCTCAAATTCTGACTTCGTCCCAAAAATAAAATTTTATTTATATTTGTCTCACGTTTGTTTACAGAGATTGTTTTTTAATCAAATAAATAGGTATTATAGATTTGAATACGTATTTAGTGTGATAATAAATTACAGATTTTAGATGTATTTTTTAATTTTGTTTATTTTTGGACAAATTCAAGATTTGAGCCTTTCAAAAATTAATTTAAGTAATAGATTATGAACCAAATGGGTGATGAATGGGACTGAAGTTAGATTACCAACAGTTGACAAATGGAACAAGAAGACTACCTCTCAATTCATAATACTTTTCAAATGTACATAAACACACAGAGAAATTAAGGTTTAAAATATTCGAATTTGAATCTTATTTTGTTTTATCTTAATTAATATATACTGATTTTATCTTGACAATAAATACGTAAATTACATTAAATCAAAGTAGAGAGTAGAGGGATTAAATCTGGAATTTCGGCAAAGTGGGGAGGCTAAAAACAAAATTAGACCTTAAGTATTTATAACACTTCAATTATGGGATTGGGACTTGGGAGCTAACCTCTAGAAGTTGAGGGTGGATTCAGGGACTATTTTCTCATCATCCAACGGTTCAACTTTCTCGTCTTTCACATACAAGATATTACATTTTTATAAGAAAAATATATAAATAAAAAATTTTATTTTTAAATTTTTTTAAAAATATAAACTAAAATTTATATATATATTTTTAAGAATTTTGATATATATTAAAATATATATATTAAAATTTTTACAATTTTTATAAAAAATAATATCATATTTTTAACCATTTATTAAGACTGTATTTTTTAGAAATTTTCTATTTGGTTAACTGTATTTGATAGATTATATATTTATAAAAATATAATTATTTAATTTATAAAAGAATGATATTTATATATTTTTATTTTTTATATAGAAAGTATATAAAAAATTCCAAAAAAAAATTCATACACCTGGCTCCGGGTTTGTCTAAAAACCGGCTGTTAAATAACAACTAAAAAACAGCCAAACAATTATAGCTGTTGGATGAAACCCATCCATTTTGACCGTTAGATTAAAATGAGTTAACAGGTCAACAGGTTAACACTATTAAGAAAAGGGTAAATTACACAAGTGGCCATCCAACTAATTAAGAATACTTATTTTGGTCACTCAAATCAAAAACTCGTAAATTAGTCACTAAACTTTTAAATTAATATATTTTAAATTAATAAATTAATATATTTTAAATTAATAAATAAAATATCTATATAATAAATATTCGAATAAAAATACATGAATAAAAATATTCGTATAATAAATATTCAGATAATAAATATTCATATAATAAATATTCGAATAAAATATATTCATATAATAAATATTCGAATAAAAATATTCATATAATAAAAATTTGAATAAAAATATTCATTTAATAAATATTCAAATAATAAATATAGAAATAAAAATATTCATATAATAAATATTTGAATAAAAATATTAGAATAAAAATATTCGTATAATAAATATTTTAATAAAAATATTCATATAAAAAATCGAATAAAAATATTTGAATAAAAATTCAAATAAAAATATTCGAATAAAATATCTGTATAATAAATATTCGAATAAAAATATTTATATAATATATATTGAAATAAAAATATTCGAATACAAATATTCATATAATAAATATTCGAATAAAAAATATACGAATAAAAATATTCATTTAATAAATATTAAAATAATAAATATAGGAATACAAATATTCATATAAAAATATTCAAATAAAAATATTCGAATAAAAATATATGAATAAAAATATTCATTTAATAAATATTAGAATAATAAATATAAAATTAAAAATATTCATATAATAAATATTCGAATAAAAAATATACAAATAAAAATATCCGTTTAATAAATATTAGAGTAATAAATATAGGATTAAAAATATTCATATAATAAATATTTGAATAAAAAGTATACGAATAAAAATATTCGTACGATAAATATTCAAATAAAAAAATATATGAACAAAAATATTCGTTAAATAAATATTCGAATAAAAAATATACAAATAAAAATATTTGTTTAATAAATATTCGAATAATAAATAAATGAATAAAAATATTCATAAAATAAATATTTGATAAAAATATTCGAATAAAAATATTTATATAATAAATATTTGAATAAAAATATTCGTATAATAAATATTAAAATAAATATATTCAAATAAAACATCAAATTTTATTCGAATAATAAATATAGGAATAAAAATATTCATATATAGCTGAACATTTGTGTATATACACGAATGCTTATCATTGTTGTGCCATATTATGTACATTTGTAAGCAATTGTGTATGTACACAAATCCTTACCCTTGGATGTCCTCCTTTAGCTCATGGTTTCAAGTGGTATGAATTTGTGTACATACCTTTTTTCTTACGGTTTTCGTAAGTCGTTGTGTATATTTTGTAAGGAATTGTGTATATACACAAATGCTTACCATTATTGTGCCATATTATGTTTACTCGTAAGCAATTGTGTATGTTCATAAATCCTTACCCTTGGATGTCCCCCTTTAGCTCATGGTTTCAAGTGGTAAAGATTTGTGTACATACCTTTTTTCTTACGGTTTTTGTAAGTCGTTGTGTATATTTTGTAAGAAATTGTATATATACACAAATGCTTACCATTATTGTGCCATATTATGTACATTTGTAAACAATTGTGTATGTACACAAATCCTTACCCTTGGATGTCCCCATTTAGCTCATGGTTTCAAGTGGTAAGGATTTGTGTACATATCTTTTTCCTTACGGTTTTCGTAAGTCATTGTGTATATTTTATAAGGAATTGTGTACATACACAAATGCTTACCATTGTTGTGTCATATTATGTACATTTGTAAACAATTATGTATGTACACAAATCCTTACCTTTAGATGTCCCCATTTAGCTCATGTTTTCAAGTGGTAAGGATTTGTGTACATATCTTTTTCCTTACGGTTTTCGTAAGTCGTTGTGTATATTTTGTAAGGAATTGTGTACATACACAAATCCTTACCATTTTTGTGTCATATTATGTATACTCGTAGCTCATTGTGTATGTATAGAAATCCTTAGAAACGTAAGAATTTTTATACATACCGTTTTTCTTACAATATTTAAAGGATTTATGTATGTACACAACAAATCCTTACGTTTGTAACAATTTATGTATATACCTTTTTGTTTATAATTTTTTACAAAAATTATGTATATATTTCGTAACCAATTATATACATAAATGACCGGATAAATCGGTCAACCTCTTTTTAGCCGGATTTTAAATACCTTTTTGCTAGAACTACCCCCTGGCTCCGCCATGGTGCTAGGGTTAGGGAAGTGCATGTTCATTCTCTCTTAAAAGACCTTACTACAAGTTTGGGGGTCCCAAACTAACCCTTTGGCGGGAACTGGGAAAAGGAAGATAAGAAGTAGAAAGGGGGAAACCCTAAATCTAATACCTGCAAGTACACGATCCAGAATTAAGAGATGGGGAAAGACGAGGAGGAGATGCGTGGCGAGATCGAGGAGAGGCTGATCAACGAGGAGTACAAAATTTGGAAAAAGAACACTCCTTTCCTATACGATCTCGTCATTACACACGCCCTCGAGTGGCCCTCTCTCACAGTTGAATGGCTCCCCGACCGAGACGAGCCCCCCGGAAAGGATTACTCCGTCCAGAAAATGATATTGGGCACCCACACTTCAGAAAACGAACCCAATTACCTCATGTTGGCTCAGGTCCAGCTTCCCCTCCAGGATTCCGAGAACGATGCTCGCCAATACGACCACGATCGGTCTGACCTTGGCGGTTTCGGATGCGCCGGCGGCAAGGTCCAGATTATTCAGCAGATTAATCACGAGGGGGAGGTCAATAGGGCTCGTTATATGCCTCAGAATCCTTTCATTATAGCCACTAAGACGGTCAGTGCCGAGGTTTTTGTTTTTGATTACAGTAAGCATCCTTCGAAGCCGCCTTTGGATGGTTCTTGCAGTCCCGATTTGAGACTTAGGGGACATAGCACTGAGGGTTATGGGCTATCTTGGAGTAAGTTCAAGCAAGGCCATTTGCTCAGTGGCTCTGATGATGCTCAGATTTGTCTATGGGACATCAATGCCACTCCCAAGAACAGATCTCTTGATGCTATGCAGATCTTTAAGGTCCACGAGGGTGTCGTCGAAGACGTTGCTTGGCATCTCAGGCACGAGTACTTGTTTGGGTCCGTTGGGGATGACCAATACTTGCTTATTTGGGACCTGCGAACTCCATCTGTCACCAAGCCAATCCAGTCCGTAGTTGCTCACCAGAGTGAGGTGCCTATTTATCAATTTCACATTTCCTTTTTGTTCTATGCATGTAATTTCTGTATGCATGAAGAAAAAGACCAAGCTTTTCTGATAAACAATTATGATCTTGCCTTTTCTTTTCTGTATATTTTAGTTAGGCTGAATGGTACTTGGTTATTAGAGGAGGAACTCACTCAATGAAGAGGTAGAAAGTGACCAAAACAAACGATTGAGCTAAAATAGTCATTTTTTGTTTCATTTATCTTTCCTAATTTAGTACCAATTGGTTCTGCCTTTAATTTATGTGCTAAATATTTAGACATAAAGTTCTGATGAGTAGAACTGTAGAGTAGAATTTTAGTTCATATATGCTGTGATCAGAAATGCTAGCAAGTTGATAAGTTAAATAGTGAAGTGAAGTTTGTCCCACTTTGTTGTTGATGTTATTTTCATGATATCAGGTCAATTGTTTAGCTTTCAATCCCTTTAATGAGTGGGTTGTGGCAACGGGTTCTACTGATAAGACGGTTAAGTTGTTTGATCTTCGCAAGATCAGTACTGCACTCCACACCTTTGATAGCCACAAGTAAGAAATTCTACTCCAGGCGTACTCTGATTACTTTTGTGGATTCCTGAATGTTCCTATTTCTCTTTTTCCATACATAATGCAATCATTATAATGTTTAAAACTAGATGCTCAAATGTTGAGTCAAGCATTCTTGAATGTCATATCAAGCTAGTTTTAGTGGTGCACATATGGTTCCACTGTCTTCGACAAGATTATTGTTTGTGGAACTCTTGAAGATATTTTAATAACTAGTGGTGAAATTAAACTTTGTAATGATGTGCATCAGGGAAGAAGTTTTCCAAGTTGGGTGGAATCCAAAGAACGAAACGATCTTAGCATCCTGTTGTCTTGGTAGAAGGCTAATGGTTTGGGATCTTAGCAGGTGAGTAACTCATTGCTAATTAGTGTTTTGTTTTCTCAGTGAATCTAACCTTTTTAAGTTTCTAAGGAAAGAGGGAGAAAAAAAGCGAGGATTTGAGCAACATTATATTGATATTAACTTTTGGCTCGAGAAGATTAACTGGATCACCTAGCTAATAATCTCTTTTGCTGCAACTACAGTTTGTGACCTCGTACTCATTGATAACACTCTTGGTCATTCGGATCTTATTTTGCAGGATTGATGAAGAGCAGACACCAGAGGATGCCGAAGATGGTCCACCCGAGTTGCTCTTCATTCATGGGGGTCACACTAGTAAAATATCTGATTTTTCATGGAACCCACGTGAAGAATGGATTGTTGCTAGTGTAGCTGAGGATAACATCCTTCAAATATGGCAGATGGCAGAGAATATTTACCACGACGAGGATGACGTACCGGGAGACGAGTCTGCCAAAGGTTCTTAAATGTATTTTTCTCCAAAGCTTGAGGGGAGAACCAATTAGGTTAGCTTGTGAGGTTGACAAATTTAGGAGAGTACATTTTGCTTGTTTTCATATGTTTTACAGCCCTGTTCTCAACATCTTTTAACTCCTAGTGAATTTTCTGTTTGATCCCATGTTCTGAACTGTAACTGACATTAGATACATGTATTGTATTTCGCCATTTATAAGCAAGCATACGTGTCTTCTTTGTCTCTAATTTTTTTGTTTAAGTTCTGATATGTTGATAATTTGCATCAGCTTGAGGGGAGGACCAAACTGATGAAATTTGTCAATATATTTTTAGTAAGGATCAAATTAATATATTTTATAATATACTAGGTCACATTATTATTTTTGTGTAATAATTAATAGTTAATGATCAATTTGTGATAATATTTTAATTGGTGTTTAGCAACTCTTTGGATAATTAAACACCAGAAAGCAGGCAACGCAACTTAGTTTATGCAAAGAACAAGACATGTAAACAACAATTAGAAACCTTCAGCTTTATTGTTCTCAACAGATATACCATAACAATAATATAAATGAACATCATATCATCTCATTTAATTATAAACCAAATACAATGTGATACAAGAACAATCCAAATTATTAGAATACAGTAATGTGCAGCAGACTGACATATATAAGTATAACCTGCACCAATCATAATTATATTAAGTGGCAATAAAGAACACAAATGTAAAACTGTATAATCTACAGATAAATTTGTCACCTCAAATGAATATGCTAATTTATCACTGGTGGAGTTGTGAAGCCGCCTAGGCAGTGACCTGCAGAGGCAACGTGCATCGGTCATGAGTTGAACTCACAGAGGAAGATATATGTTAACTGATGATCACGTATTTCTTTGGAGCTTTAAAAGCGTATTAAGTAAAATCTAGTTAATGGCTCAACTCTCAAGCTTAATGTAGTTAGGCAGATTCAAATACTCATCCTGGGTACATTCATTTAATGACGTACCCAACTACCTACAGGTACTTCAAAGAAAAATGTGTGATTGGATCGGACTTTGCGTTATTATATTTCAAATGCAGTACATCCACACTTACTTTCGTTTTCCAGCAGAGGAAGGGTAACCCATACCTTTTCATCATTTGGGGTGAAGACGACTTTAACTGCCTCAAACACCTCTCCAACTGGCTTTGCAGCATCAATCTAAATGTAAAAGCAACAACACTTGAGTTGAGGCAAGACTCAGGACTCAGGTAACCATGTCAATCATCCAGTACATAACCAAATGGTTTTGACAGATTATTACCTCTCGGACTTTCCCCTTGGCCTTATAGTACTCAATTACAGGGAGGCTGGACTCGAGAAACACCTTGAATCGTTTCCTTATTGTTTCAATGTTATCATCTTCTCTTCCCTTCATTATGGGGATAAGGACCAATAGTTTAAACAACACAGAACGGCACAAGACAAAAAGAGAAAAAAAATTCTAATGTAAATCATATGGATAAATCTATAGAGTGAGAGAGAGTTGAATAACCTGGTTCCTACTCAGAAGACGCCTCTCCATCTCTTCTTCATGGCAATTGAAAAACAGTACAAATTCAGGCTCAATTTTCGTCTGCAGAACCACCACTAGGTAAAGGAGGCTCAAGGACATGCAAACTAAAGTAATATGGAAACCAAGAACCATAGACTTACAACAGCTTCAAATGCTGCACGGTTTTCCTCATTACGAGGAAAACCATCAATAAGAAACTTGTCATTACCACTTTCTATCATTGCTTTTTGGAGAAGCTTAATTGTGACCTCGGAAGGAACAATCTTTCCTTCTTTGATCATGTTTTGAATCATGGTTCTGTAGATCAGAAGAGATCATGTATTAAATTAGATCATTCAGAGAAAGGTGGCATGAGGAAAATGGTTCAACAGAAGAAATAATAATCAGCATGCAAAAGGTCCAAATGCAAACAACCGGCTAAGAATAAAATCCACAGAACTAGATTAGAGCATGCACCCAGTTCTACCCCAAAACATAAGTATGCAACAAAGGCAGAATAGAAAACATGTAGTTCAGATTTCGGGACCGAAAGAGATAGGTCCATATTAGAAAAAACACACAGATCTGAAAATAATTTTTTTGTGTGTCTAATTTCAAGAGCTGACCGTAAAAACGGCAATCATGTTCAATGAAAATATCCCATGTTTGAAATTGAACATATCTCTATAGGAACACAACCTACACCAACCAATAACAACGATATTCAATCATTAGAAACCAGGGTATGTTCAAAGCAATACGTCTAAAATCTCCTTTTTCTAGATTGATGCTGATTCCAGATTTCAATCACGTGTAAAGGCAAAAGGTAAAAAAAGAATCTCTAGAATCAGCAAGACATCAGTTCACGTGTAATCTTTTCAGGCACGACTGTCATACCCATTTTCAGAACCAGACTTAATTTCTGCTCGGAGGAGATCTCCAGCACTGAGATGGGTGTAATGAAAGTGTTCCACTATATTTGCACATTGGGTACCTTTTCCACTGCCAGGGCCACCTGATAAATAACCAAAACAGGCAAAAGAATCATCAACAGTTGTAAGCGCTTACCAACAATATGAAAATGTAAATATGAAACTACCAAAAGACAAAATACAAAAGAAAAAGGCGCTTACCCAAAACAAAAACAACTTTCGGCTTTTTGTCGGCCAGGATAGCTGTGACATCCTGAATATATATGTGATAATAAGCTGATTTGGATCGAAAAAGAATGCAAAAGCATGATAAAGGATGTTTGAATAACAGAATAAATTCCAACGTCGCCATTACCTTGTTTGCAACATCAACTGTTCCCATGATTGAACAAACCAGCTTAGGTCTAGAGCACCTTTAAACCTGCATAAATCAGAAAGGAAAACGAAAATTATAAGAAAGGCAAAGAAGAGATCTGAATCAAAACATGAGGTTATCGAAGAAGGGATCTAATGTATAGCAAGTTGATGCAAAGTGCAGGAATACAAAACATGCACAATTGCACACTGGAATCGGATTCGAATCCCGAATCGCACGTACAAAAGGAGAAGAAATGGAAAATGAGGTAAACTCGTAAATAACTGAACTACACAGATCAAAATGGCGTCGGATTGGCATTGAAAACGGAAAAACAAAGAGAAGAGCAATCAGATCATGCCAGATCCAATCAGATCCGACGATTAATTAGCAAGATAAGTAAAAAAATTACCTGAATTGTTAATTTTAATTAAAAAGAAATGAGGGAATGGAGCTTTGGAGGAAATTAAATATGGCGGTGCATCTGCTCTGCCTCTTCCCTTTGATTTGGGATTTACCATTCAAAGGCGTTTTAAATACTTTTGAACGGAGCCTGCTTTCCTTTGGATCCAGATCTTGCAAATTTGGGTGCCGTAAAAATTACACGTTATGTTAAGACTATTAATGAGTATAACCCCCAGTTAATCAATTAAATTATCTTTTAAATTATACTAGATTTTTAGAATTTGAGGATAAATAATATATAAATAATTAAAAAAATGTAAAATACTCAATCAAGCCTGTAAACTTATTTCATTATTTTGAAATTTGAAATTTTAGTTATTTTATGTAATAAATTGTGTTAAGATAAATTCGTGACAATAATTAATTAATTAATAATATATAAAATTCTGCAATAAGAGAGATTTGAATATTTAACGGAATATTTAATATATATAAAATAAAAATCATTTATTTTCTTATTGAATGAAAATAATTAAATTATTAATGTACGTCAAACACATAAAATAAATCAATATATATCTCTTAATCATTTAATCTAATAATAAATCTTAAATTATTTTACTTTTATGATAATAAATGAAGGGGAAGGGAAATATTTGAATAAGATTATCAATACAAAGATTGGCGTCCGGAAATAAAAGTAAAAATATTCTTTTGATATTCTTTTCTAAATTTTGGTAAATAATCTTCTTATTAAATGGGATTATTTTTCTTATTTTTTATTCTAATTGAATTAAGAATTCAATAATTATGTTTTTGTCAATGATTTTTAAAATAGATGATTAAAATTTTCAGTTAATATATATTATTTAAATTGTGAATTCAAAATCTATTAAAGGAATATAAATAAAATTTCCCTTTCCTTTACACTAAAGGAAACATATAAATAAATTTTACCTTTCAAAAAATAAATAAAGTTTTCATTTTTCGAAATAATCAAAAAGGAAATGATAATAATAACTTAAATTGATGGAAAACAACGCAACAGCAGCCGTGTTCCGTCTGGAGAAACATATCAAAATGAGATTGTTGAAGTTTTGCTATTAAAATGGGTAAACTACATGGTGGTCCCTTCTGTTTTCAGGATGTTTGATTTTGGATACCAGTTTTGAAAAAAGTTACATTTTGGTCATGATTATTGATTACCATGTAGTTTACCCAAATAAAAATAAAAGCCAGGGAGGAGGTAGGCCATAATATAAATAAACATCACAAGATTCACAACACAACAATCCCATGTGGTCATGGACATTACACATATGGCACAACACTACAACATTAGAAATGGGATCTAACAAAAAATCTTATGCTATCAAACAACTAACACAATCGAATTCGGCATTACTTACTAGAATCACACCGGTTCACGAGTCGAGGAAGATTCATATCCTGAGTTAATATCATCGGGTCCATGATACAGAATCAATCTCGTCCCTAGCAGCCTTGTATAGTTCAAGTCGTTTAGCACTCTGTTGTCTCCTCTCCATCAATGCCGGATCCTCATCTAACATTTGGGACAGCTGCTTCCCCTGAAACACATGCACATGCAAATACCCCATTAACCATGTCACCTTAATACCGACTAAAATGTGTGCTAGGGACTTACCTCTTTCTTTCCCAGCTGCGTGTAAAACCGGGTTAACAATGAATGTTTTGCCTCCCTAACTTGACAGTAAACCACAGCCTTAGGGATTGAGTTCTTAAGTGTATCCGACACCATACCAATATAGGAGGAAACATTTGACCCTATCCTCCGAAAATGGCTCTCGCCAAACCGGTCCGTAGCTGCAGTTGCTTGAGGGTTTCCTCCAGGATTTCCTCCTTTTTCTACTTCTAGGGGAAGCTTCCGGAAGAACTCTACTGTTAAATACGATGATTCCATATCTACCAACCGGAGAACTGTCTTCTTACCTTCACCACGAAACCGCTCCAAGGCCTCGTTAGCAGCTGCTGCTATATCAGCTTGCAGTGTAGGAAAGCGTTTCAGTTCCTGTGAATAGAAAACATCAATAAACATTCATCTATCAGCTAGGGGACACCAGACAAACTTAAATCACATAAGATTAATTTTCTTAAATTTTAACCTGAGTTTCTGCTATAGATTTCCTCACAAGTTCCTTCAAAACAAAGTGAACCTACATAAAGAAAAGTAGATCAACTAAAGGTACTGTCACAAAATCAGAAAAATAGCTAAGACAACTTGAAGAATTCAAAATAAATCTAGAATGATTATTAAAATAATAAATAAAGGATAACAACTTACAGCATCCACAGAAGCTTCAGCTGGGCCGCGGAAGTAATTTAATGCTCCTTCAATAAGCCTGCGGTAACCTTGCTCCGGTGCTATCAAGTGCGGTTGATAACCATCTGCCTCAGACACTACTCTCTTTACATTTTGGAGAGAAAGATGGCGGTCAAAGGGAAGCTTCCTCAAAGCAGCAGGTAGCTGGTTGTCAAAGACTCCATAAACACGATCACCTCCTGGTCGCCTAATTTATCAATGTCCAAAGGAGTTATTACACCACGTAATTATCACTGCTATAGCTTGAGGCGAAAATGGAAGTGCAGATAACCCTAATATATTAAGGTTAACCATAGTTGAATTATGAGAAGAAAATTGAATTAGATTATGTTTCCCACCTTTACTAAGGATATTTGGATTTCAAAAGCAAAGCATTAGTCCATATCTGAAGAGCATGAATCTAACTCAAGTATGAATGTTTTTTATGATCACGACTAATAACCATGTTAGAGAATGGTAAAAACAAACAGAAGTAATGAAAATGCTTTACCCTCCATCTAGGTGCTCCTTGAATATCCGTTCAAAGGCACGGCAAACTTCCAATACAGTGTATAGTTGAGCCTAATAGACAACATCACAATTATACACAGAACATGAAATAACTTATACAGAAGTAGGAAAAGATATGCTACAGCTACTCACCCCAGCATCAAGAGCAATAGGCCTGCCAATATGATCCATCTCAGATTCGAGTTCATCAATACTTTTGTTTATCAAAGAAGTGATACTTGGTATCCGAGCCCTAATTACAGATTCTAAATGCTGAAGACAAGGCAACATTGTTAGAAATATTCTCTTTAAGATTGCAAAAAGCCAATAAAGTAAAATGTACTCAATATCAAACCTGTGACAGAAGTTTTGCAAGATATTCTGAACCCATTTTACTTGCTAAGTGGCCATAGTCTGGACTAGTGGCAAAATATTCACGCTCCTTGCGTCTTGCAAAAATCATGTCCACATTTTTGTTTATATCAGCCTGTGAACGGTTCACAATTCCAACCCAGGGATGCTGTAGCCGATAAGATCTTCCTTCAAGAACCTTAAGAATGGAAAAGGAAATAAAACATGTTAGTAGACCAAGTCAGAAACAAAAAAGAAAAGAAAAGAATTGAGACACTAAGCTAAAGTAAATATACAATTTTAAATGATAGAGAAAGAAAACAAAATCTCACATCCAAAGCATTAGTCCCTTTGTCCATAAGGTCAAGCTTAGTTAACACCCCAAATGTACGTTCACCTGGTATAAAAATGACACAATTTTCTCAATGAAAAAAAGGGTAAAATATACTTTGCAAAGATTTGCATCTATACTAAAGCTATAGTGAAATGATAATTAATACATACCAGAGGGGTCTACCTCCCGGGCCAGTTTGATAGCATCAGAAGTTGCTATATCTTGATTAGCTGGAGATATAGCTAGTATGATACAATTAGGCTACAAAAAATATAATGATGATTCAGAATGCAATAGAGCAGAAATAAGAAGTTTCAGAAGAGAAAACTGTTTAAGCATATAAGATAGCAAAAAAATATATCAATTTCTGTGATAATAACAATAATAGCTATTGGTCCAAGGATTGAATTCATTCAAGTAGAAACTTATATACAAGTGAAGAGAGAGGGAAAAGGAAAGCCGTAAAATACTATTTTCTCCTAAGGAAGCACAGTTAAAGAACGAGACGCTTACCTTCTCAACATAAGACCGAACCATGGTTTCGATGTCTTGAACTATACTTTCTGGCTGTCCCTCTAAAAAGAACAATGGTCCCATTCAATAATTGAACACAGAAGAGAAGCAATGAATATGCAAAAATAACACTTACCAACGGCAACTTTTGTTAAGCCCGGCAAATCAATGAGGGTTAAGTTGACAACTGTGGGAAGAGAATAAATGGTGTTAGCTTAATGATTCTAACCGTTGCTTAAAAGTAGACATTATTTTATATTTGAGGACAAACCATTCGGAGAGTAGATACTGAGATGGATGGGAACAGGAGATATCTGTTTAGTCTTCCCAGTAATTCTATCAGTTTCCTCCTGAATTTCATGGCGGACCGCCCCTACACCAGCCACCAAGAAAGGAAAAGCGAAATAAGCTTCAGTTTCAAATTAACTTAAGATGAATAATCCATACAAGCAGAATTTGCAGCTAGCAGGTACGAATAAAAAGAAAGACAGTGAACCTTCTCTTGGGCAAGAAGGTTTTCTAATTTCCTAGATTGTCCATAATTGGAACAAAGGAAAGATAAAAAAAGAACAAGGCAAGTCCAGCAAATTCGCAAGTCAACGTATCCAAAGGCAAAGTAAAAAAGAAAAAGGATTACCAAAATCAGTGAACCTTCTCTTGGGCAGGTGAAGAAACTCAGCATACTCCTGCGACCCTTCGTCCGTTTTATGAAGCTGCAACACCAGAGGCCGTCTCGTCACAATTCCTGCACCAAATTACAAATCCCTATTACTCCAATTTAAGAGACTAAAATTTATAATTAAAAAAGAGAAAATAGGAAACCAACAAACCCGATCCTCTGGGAAGAAAGTCACGGCCAACTATGCTCTCGAGCACCGAAGACTTACCTGAACTCTGTTCTCAATCCAAAAGCGAAACTTAACTCGTATTAATAAATCGGATACGTTTGTTGTTTACAAAGAAATTGAAGAAATTTGAAAAACGTGAAAGACAAACCTGTCCACCAACGACGGCAACAGAAGGAAGAGCTTCCCAAAGGGAAGAGAAAGTGTTATCACCGCCGCCGTAATCACCGAGCACGGTACAAGCACGCTGAATCCTGTTAACCAAGCCGATCAAGCTCTCCATAGTGGTCATCTTGGACGGCGAACCCCAGAAGGAAAAGACAAGTTGAAATAGAAGGGAAAAGAGGAAAAGAACCGAGCACTTGGGTTCTCAAGCTGCAATGAACTGCCAGAGGTGGAGAAAGAACGGAAACAGATAGAAATTTTTAAAAAGAATTATGTATTAAAGTATTACTTTAATAATTGATAGTAGTATAATTGTTTTGTTCGGACAGACGTCAAGAGTGGGCTGAAGATAATGCAGTGCATGCTCCGCACCGTTTTGTATTTTGCTCGTGTGCGCTTCGGTCGTTAGATAGATAACGCGGCGGTTATAAAATTTTATAATAACACATTTAATTTTTTATATTTATATATTCAATTAATTTAATTTTAATTTAAAATAAATTATTATTTTTAATATTGTTATTTAATTCTTTTATTTAATATTATTTTATAATAAAAATAGTTTAGTTTTTTTTTTCTCTGGGTTTCTTGTAGCTTCAAGTATTTGATGAAGAGCCATTGGATCGTTAGTTTAGAGTGCGTAAAAGTTCGTGCATAAATCATCTAACCTTATCGGTTAAAAGAACGATTATTGTTTTTAAAATTTACGAGTTCAAACACAACAATCAATGTCTAATGGTTGAGAGTATACTTTAAAACATATACTATTATAACCACTATAATTGAATAAAAAAATATTATTATCATATATTTTAAATATCGATTGATTAATAATCTTTAAATATCATATTAACAATCAAATATTTAAAATTATAATAATGTACCTTTTAATTACAAAATACTTTAGGCATTAGGCACTAAAGTTCAACGGATCTATACGCTAAGGATTTATTTTAATTTAAGCCTTTTAGATAAAACTAATTAGTAGTAACTTTTTTCTTAACTAAATAGAAGTGCTGCCCGTTATACTTTAGGCATTGGGAGTTTTGAATTTTGAAATTTGAAATTTCAGAAAGACGGACCAACGAAAGGCCGAGAAAGACCGTTTGACGAAATTACAATTTTTTTCTTCATATAGTAATATTTAATTCTTTAATTGGTTAATGAGTTTTATACAAATTTATAAAAATAAAATTTTTAATATAGATTTTTCTTTATAAACAAAAGTCAGAATTTAACGAAAATAAAATTTGCCGCTTACTAAAGATGATATCATATTGTTTGGAAAGAAGTTAGGTTTAGTTTATTACTATTATTTTATAAAAGACTTGTTTATAAACTCATTAAGTTGAGTTGAATATTTGTTAAGGAGATAAAATGAATAGATAAATGTATTTATTCTATTTATATGAAATTAATATTAATATTAATTTTATTTTATATCTAAAAATAGAGTTATGCTTTTTTTTATTATTCACAGATTTTTTATTGTTGTATTATATATTTTTATTATATTTGTAAATATATCTATTTAAAATTTATAAAAATTAAATGAACATTTTAAAAATATTAAACGAGCGCATATCTATTGTTTACATGGATGCATAAATGTAATTTATTTAATTTAAATAATAAATTAACACGATAATCTAATTTATTTGATGTTAATTTAATCTACGTTCTCAAAAATCACACGTATTAATTAAATGACAAATGAATCAAAGTCTATCAAATATTAAAACCCATTTAATTAACAATTATATTCAATTAAGAATATTTAATTAAACTCAATTTATATTTTAATATTTTTATCGACATAAAAACATATAATTTAATATTAAATTTGAGCGTCCCGGGTGTTAAACTTTCCGTACGTAACCAACTTTTAAATCTATTTTTTTATGAATCGCTAATTTTATAATCTCCGGTCTAACTTATCCAAGTGACTGATGATACTTCAAGCTTTGTTCTCCACACACACTCATCCCGATCTTAATCTTGACCTTACTGGAATGGATTCTAATATAGAATGTCAGAATACAAAGTAAGATTATGCAACAAACTTACTTGATAGCAAGGCAATAAGTAACAGCAGTCATCTTTAAGAAATGCATCTCTAAGCAAACAATTAGCCACTTTCACCAATTAATGCTACAACGGGACACTATGAACCCACTACTTGACTCCGGCATCGGCCATACTAGAGAATCCGAGCATGGCCAAAAGATTGCTTATATTTATACAAAATCAGAATCCTCAAAATATGCATCTCTTTTCAGCATGGCCAAAACCAATACTTCTAGGAAGAAATAAACTATTACTCGTTTTCGGGTCCTCTGGGATGTGCAACAGCATGTCTGCTTACGAAGAGCTTGCCGATATCTTCAGTGACCACATTGCTCCTGCCAACAATTGAACCATGGATCATTAACAGCATTTTTTCTCAAACATAAATGAAGGATGTACAACACTATCAATCCAAGCAGCTATGACATGAAAGATTTGGTATGAAATTCAAGATATTAAACTCAGCGTTCACGGTTCTTTAGCCTTTAGGTCATATATGATAGGGAGTTCTCAAGCACAATGGATGCTTGTAATCGGTATCAGCCCCTAGGAAATGAAGCAATTTGTGGGGTGAAAAGAACAGAAACAAAATAGTTGGCTTGTCAAGCATAGAAAGAAACTTTTGTCTCAATTCGAAAAGCACGTTATTTTGCTTCTGAGGCATAAGAACAAAGCTGTAAGATTTTAAATTCTTGTGATTAAGACCTTAACACAAATCAATTGATATGGAAAAGTTGAAAAGCTCCAGGAAGCAGAGGTAGTCAACTCAGATTGTTGAAAGCAAAGATGAAATTGTTTCATAGCTAAAGTCTTCAGAAAAGGCCTAAATCAATTCAGCAGAAATTTGTATGTTTTTGGGGTTAAATTTGTTCTTTCTTTCTTTCAAATTTGTATGTTTTTGGGGTTAAATTTGTTCTTTCTTTCTTTCTTTCTTTCTTTCTTTCTTCTAGGGATTGAAATTTATAACCTAAATCATAAATGCTACCAAAATTTCAATTGATTCTTCTAAAAATGGATTTTAACCAATAAATACACTTTGATATCGTAGAGAGCAAACAAACTAAAAGAGTAACATTTAGATACCTTCCTCTGAGCTGAGGGGGAACAAGGGTTCCACCTCCGGTATCTGGAACGTTCTTGGAATGAGATAAGGTAGCTCTCGGAAGCTTAGCCCTCGGTAACGGTGGCGCGTTATTGCTTGAGCCCGACCCCGTCATTCCTTTCGAGTCTCGCTTACGCGACATATTGTCCAACATCGCCGCCGCTACCACAGATGCGTGGTCGTTACTGCTCGTTAATGGAACAGTAGGAGAGTTCAAAAGCATCGAAGCATCCGGGAGTTTCTCTAGGGTTTCTGGCTTTTGATTCACCGACGATCCAGATTCTCTGAGAATTAAATTTAACGACTTTCAATAGTTGACAAATTAAAAATGAAATACTTGAAAAATAAATTAGTGTAATGCTTCCTCACAATTTTTTAGTCGGGAAAGGGGGTCGCTGTTGTGGTTTTGGAGCTGGTGGTGGCTCATGGCGGCGTGGTGGTGGTGGTTCATGTTCGTGGTCTGAAACGTCGTCGTCTGAGGAGGATGCATAGTCAACCAGAGACATCCTCTTTGCCAAAAATTCGCGCTGGAACAAGACTTCCCCTAAAAGTCCAAAACGCAGCACTTTCGTGTTTCGACTTTTAGGTTATTTATGGATGATTAATTTACTTTACTTTGCACGTTAACTTCGGCCTAATAGTAAGATAATGTAAAATCTAAAAAATAATTATTTATTTTATTATTTTTAGAAAAGGGTCACAGTTCGACCGATCTTTTTATAATAATATTTTTGTATTAAATTATTATTATCTGATATTTTTTATGATTATTTTAGAGATCGATGAATCCGTTTTATTGTCCTTTATTAATTTATTTTTAAAAATCTTTTTAAAACTTATGAAATTACGTAAAATATCTATTTTTTGAGAGTTTTGAATTTTATTTGATCGGGACAAATCTATAGTTTCGGCGTGATATTTTGTGGGTTTTAAGTATTTGATTAAGTTTGTATAATGTTGTTATGAGTACTCTTTTCTTTAAATTAGGTTTAGGGAGGTTTTTAATGAAGTTCGTAGTTGCATTCCTTTTTATATATAAAAAAAGAGTTTGGGATGTTTGTTTTAAAACTGCATATTAGAAAATATTCTTTCGAGAATACGAATAAGTGCCAATAATGTAATTATAAACAAGTTATTGCATTTGAGATATTTTAGGTCTGATTATATTCGATTTAAAATTGATTTAGTCTAATCTGATTTAAATTTGAGTCTATAATAATTTTGATTTTGACATAGATTTAATTGCTTGATTTTCGATTTGATTAATTGTTTTTAAACCGAATTAATGAGAGATAAATAAATAGATTGGTTTCAATCAGATTTTTATACCGAGTTAGATTTTTTCATGCCCCTAGCTCCAGCTGCTGTTAGATTTAAGCCCAAGAACACATGTCCTTGGGCCATGGAAGACCATTTGTGATCTCACAAGTTTTAAAGTTCATGTGACATGGCAAATTAGCAATTAAATTGACAAGTTTTAGAGTTTGTCATAAATCATTGTACTTACAATATTTGAGAGTTATTCACATTACTATATGCTACCTATATGCAGCTAAAACAGTTACCTACATGCTGCACTGTATTCTCTAGATGCTATTGTGAGTAAGGTATTGCCTTTTGAAATATTCTTTGGCCAGGAGCAAGCATTGCCAAGGGATCATAACTCGATTTTCTCCGAGCGAAAACTTCCCATCGTGAGCCGAAATGAGCTTTCCAATCACTCTGCGTCGAATAATGCGGTAGGTATTGCTTTACGCCGAGACGAGCTACCTCGCAGAATTCCAGAATTCTTTTGTTCTGAATTAGTATGTGGTCTAAGCCATCACTGCCTGTTGATGAAGGTACTGCAGAAGAAAGGAATGCCACTAGATAGAAAACATCTTCTTCTGGTATTACAACTGAAGTTCTATTGTCCCACCTGTATGCAACATTAAGTCATTGATTCATACTATGATGAATCAAAGAAAATCATTAATGTTAAGAGATGAATTTTGTGAAGAAAACGAGAGTTTACTTCGATTTATTGACCGGGTAGATGAGAATGGGGCCATTGCTTGTATCAGTAAGGATATTGCCAAAGACGTGTTGAGCAAATATTTGGATTTTACTTCTTGGGATGAGAAGATTCAGCCATGGATGTGGAACTTCCCATAGACCATTTGATCTTAGTTTGATCTCGGAAATGTGAACTCGGTCGAGAAACTCAATGTAGGGAACTTCTGATAGAAAAAGTGTTGATGGTACA
Organism: Abelmoschus esculentus; assembly: GCA_035048815.1. NCBI lineage: Eukaryota > Viridiplantae > Streptophyta > Magnoliopsida > Malvales > Malvaceae > Abelmoschus > Abelmoschus esculentus. Next base: position 17,943,185 of record JAUCBN010000017.1, on the reverse strand, counting down.
TGGTTTAACTGGGATAATGAACTCTTGATTTCCTGCATGGTGAAACAGACATGTAAGTTCTTCCATTGGATGTGAATTAGAAGGTTCAATTGATGGTTGGAAGAGTGTCTCACCCGATTTACGCCGACCGTCTCGTCTCGATTGAAATACTTTGCCAATTCTAGGCAGAAGAGAGTTCTTCCATCTGACTTGAATTTGTTGGCTTGAACTGGATCTTGTGGATTGAATGAGGATCTCCAATTATTCAAGAGACCTGTTCTGTTTATTATTACAAATCCTTCAATGTAATCAAATGTGCTTTCTCCGGATATTAACTTCTCTTGGTCCTTGGCAAATATGGCAAAATCTGTGTACAACACTCGAATCCATTTCACCTGTTAATGAAGGAAAGGAGAATAGTCACAATAAGTTTGATTTCAACTAGACTAAGACCTTGTAGTTAACGTTTTCCGTTTTTACCATTTCCGGTGCCGGTTCCAACGATATTCTTGCCCGTGTTATGATGCCAAACTGACCGAGTCCTCCGAGAACGCTGTAAAAGAGATCACTGTTCTGTTTCTCCGAGCAGTTCACCACTTCTCCTTTACCTGCATTCAATTGCTATATCATTGATAAACATGGATGATATCATTGATGCTGAACTTTGTTAGTCCTTAGATTTTACTTGAACAAACCTGTAACAACTTCCAGTTGGTGAACATTACTGATCTGTGGTCCGTGCCTAAAGGCCTGTCCACTGATCCCGGCATTCGACAACGTTCCACCAACCGTTAAATGCAGGTAATCTGTCCAAGATTTCGGTGCCAGTCCATGTTTAAGGCCTTGACGCAGGATGTTTATCCACAACTCGCCACCTGAGACATCGACATAGGGGAAGTTCCCGGTGTGGAACTGCATTCCAAGGCCCCGGAGTGATTCCATGTTGATGACAACACCTCCAGGCGCTTGTGCTTGGCCGTGGAGTGAATGACCATGGCCTCTAGCTGCAACCGTGAGCTCTGATCCAGGACCCATCTGCCAAACATGCTTCACCGTGGTGGCAACATCCGAGACGGACTTGGGGTGTAGAACAGCCAAAGGAAGGAAGCTATATCTATTCCCGAAGTCTTTCGCTTCGCGGTGAACATGTTCGAAGTCGAAATGACCATCAATGGGAAGTGTTTTTAGAGAAGAAAGAAGGCTAGGAAAGCAGAGGTTGATTTTAATGGTCATGCAACTGAGGAATAAGATCATAAAGCTTCTCAAGAAAAGCATGTTCCCTTGCCTAGTAAAGGCAACAACTGCGAATCTCATATCTTTAAAAAAACTCTTTTTAATCGATGTGGGAATTGAAGAATTGAAGATTTAGGTGGCCGAGTCAACTTATATCTTCAGTTTCCAGAGTTTGAATCCGTATGGAGACTGTCTTCTTAGGTGGGAGAGTTTTAGGATTTTCTTTCAGTTCAACTTTCCATGGAAACAAAAGATTTTCACAAATCTTTTCTCGTTTATGACAAACCCTTTGCTTAACGTTACATCTCCTTTTTCACAAACAACATACAATTTTACTCAAAAAATCGTACAATAAACACGACACAATCGAAAATACGACACATAAAGATTAAAACCGTGACAACGACATTAGTGTATCTAAGATCAGATTTGGGGTAGGGCATAGGAGCACGTGAAATTCAGGTGGTTTATATGTGTTCTTTATGATTGAAGGTCATATGATTGGCCACGTTGGGACCTGTTTGGAGCAGCGAATTGTAAAATGGATGAAGGAGGAGATGACAGCTTAGTTAGGGGGGCCATGCATAAAGCTTCCATCTTTGGTTTATAAATATTTTATTACAATCTTTCGGCAGTCTGTTGTTAGTTGTTACTAATTGTGTCTCAAGACTTGCCTGGGAATCCAACAACTGGACAACTTTAACTTCTTTTTTGTTTCAAGGGATAACTTTCAACTTATTACCATGTTCTTATGATTTAGAAATGCGATCAGATTTGGACTACAGAGCGTAATTATTGGTAGTACTTCGTAACTGAGTTGTCTTTTAATATATAGGTTTACCTATGATTTAAGTTTTATTTTTATAATCAATATTTGAATTATTTAAAATTTATAACTATAATTTAAATGGTCGAGTCATTTTACTGATTGTATTATAAATTTTGTATATAATCTTTAATCTCACATCTTACTTTATAATAGTAAGAATAACTTCCTCCAAATTTTGAAAATCTTTTCGTCTAGTCTACTGTTCCGTTCTTATCATATATAATAATTAAATCCCTTCCATACCATTTTAATAGTAACTGCCCTCGATAATTTATTTTTACCGACTTGTATAATCCAATCAAATATTTTCCGTCAACGACAATAAAACCACCACCTCCTTCAAACCAACTGTATTGCATCCGGTGACTCCTCGCTTAGATTTTGTATCGTCTTTCTTCTTTTATATATCTTTAATCTTTTTTGTTAACCGCTTGCCACGTTCATACTGGGATTGATTCCTTTACTAGAAGCTGCGTTAGGTAAAGCACACTTGGAATCTCACAAAGGTTCTTTACTTTCATATTTAAAAGAAAGATGAAAAGGACATAACGAGGAAAGGAAAGACAAACAGATCCAAGCGCGAATCATCTTGTCTATCGGTTGAAAGAACAATTATTGTTTTTAGAGATCACGGGTTTAAGCACCAGTAGTGTCAGCACAGTAATTGAGCGATCAATGTCTAATGATTAAAAGATATACTCTAGAACAGGTACTACTATAATCACTTTTAGTTACAATAAAAAAACAAATCCGATAATTGGATACATAAGACATCCTTACATAAATTCTTATTAAAATAATTAAAATTTATATAAAATCATATTTTAACTGCGCTTTAATTACCTTACTTCTTGTCTAATTGTTTCATGCATTACTCTTAAAAATATTACTAAATTTAAATTCAAATCATAAAATAAAACCATTCTTTACTGTTAATGAAAATATATATCAGAACTACAACGATGTAAGTGAAACCCTAATTTGAATATATCTAGTGTTATAATATTCATATTTCAGGCAACCATCTTGAGCTTTACCGGATAATTATCTATCGCACTTGTCATCACAGAATCGAAGGGACGGCCGAGGTGGGATCAAAATTGGCATGCAAAATCACAAATAAAAAATGTTTGACACGGAAGGGAACACAGATTCTATGTGGATAATATATTTTCACGTATTTAGTTATTTTTATATTATATTTTTAATTTTTTTGCATATATTTTTATCTTTTAACATGTTATTTACTTATTTTTATGATAGATTTATTATCATGTAGAGATCCTCATATCGTTTGTATTTTAACAAGTTAAAATGTAGAGTAAAATATGTAAATGATTATTAAATTTTTAAAATTATGTTATTAAACTTTATTTTTTTACAAAATGAACATTAAACTGTTAATTATTATTAACTGCGTGATATAATAAAATCTAAAATTTAATAATTATTTTTATTTTTAGAGATAATTCAATAATCATTCGTGTCTTATGCTCAAAATATAATCTTGGGCACGAAATCGTTGAGGTGTCGTCAATACTGCTCCTTTCCCTTTCCCAGTACTGGTCAAGTCAAAGAATAAGTCTAAAATAGGGTTTCCTGGTCCCGTGGGTGAGAAACTACAATCTCTAGAATGCTTCCAACAACACCATGATTCATTAAACCCACTTTCCACATCCCTTTACCTTGTTGTTTGTGTAATAATTCTCCACCCAAAACCATGACCGAGCAGATGGAAAGAATACAACCTCAGGGTGACCCAGGCCCAGCTGACTCATTCAAAAGGGACTCATAAAACAACAGTCTGCTTAACCCTTGTCAATGCCAGTCTCTAGGACCAGGAATATCACCCCAGTCGTTTTCAAGAATATTGTGGTCAAGGATTCCATAGTCACGATTCACAGCTTTGATGTAAACAATGTTTTACGTTGGAATATCTGGTGAACGTGTTCTTACCACTCATGTCGGCAGGCGGCAGCATAAATTTGTTACAGATATCCGCCTCACGTTATCATGCTGGCGTTTTTAAACTTACAGGCTCTTGATATTTATCGCTTCTCCTGATTCTTTAAGGTTTTAAACTAACTAACTAATCCAGATCGATCTACGTTTTCCAACATTTTATATATATATATTAAGTCTCGAACTTAAACTCTAATTAAATGATAACAAACTGCTTCCGTGTTGTGTGATTGGTGTGTTAGGTTTCGGTCCAATATTGACCCATTGTATGTTAGGTTGAGACATTTTGTCTTTCATGGAAGGAAAATAGTGAAGTTTGGATGTTGACAAACGTGGGTGTTCAATCATAACATGTATAATACTTACCTTGCTAAAGAAAGCAATGTAAATTTTGAAGCGCCAGCGCCCCATCTTTGACTTGATTGTCCTCACTCTGGTCATGTTTCAATCCTGGGACCAGTGGCTTATGTGCCCACACTACTCAACCTGTCAAAACAATCTACTGCAGTTCTTTTGGAATTGATATCATTTGGTATTAACAGACCAGTTTAGCCTTTGGAAGAGTCAGTGATGCCGTGGCCATATGATCTTTAGCATTGAGAAAACCCATAAGTGAGTTAATTCATGCAATAGAGGCATGGATACTGAAGCTGTCCATTTACATAAACACAGGGTCAGGGTGTTTCATGGACGAGAACATCTTCATGAATATAGAGATAGATAAATAATACTAAAACATCAAAGGGAAGCCTTCTCTGGAGTATTAGAGCCAGGTTTCGATCCTGGGACCTGTGGGTTATGGGCCCACCACGCTTCCGCTGCGCCACTCTGATCCATTGGGAAGATTTTGTATATTAATTTGACAGCAATCATAATTGTATATATTACTATTATAAATGACATGGTTCTATTGTATCAAACAACAATATCATGAATTACAGTTGCGGCCATTCCTTGCTTCAAACATTCGATGGCAGAGCACAAATCTGTGTAACTATACACCACAACATGATGTTGCATACCTGCCTTTTGCTTGTCATGTGACCCCATGTGTTCGAAGCAAAAGACGTGATAAATCCGTTGGAATAGATCATAAAGAAGCATGCAGATCAGCCACTCCATCATTGCTCTAATGTTGTCATTGTCCATGCAGGGGGCGACAAAGGCGGAACAGCTGCTTCCTCATGAGCTGTACTGGCTTCAATTTCCAGCACCTTTCTAACAGATGGTTGATGCTGTCTGTTTCTACCAATCTTTCTTGCAGAGTGAGAAGCCATGGGAACAACTCTAGATGAGTTGCTACTGTCTATGGACGCTAAAAACTTTTCCTTCGAAAGGGTACTAGGGGCATTTGCAATAACAGAGCTGAATACGTCGGACTCTCTTAAACCTTGTATTATGGCCTGAGACAGCAAAAGAGCATTATCAGCAAGAGGTGATGAGGAAACAAGCAGGGCAGAGAAATCTGAACGCATAATCGAAGTGTAAAAACATACAAGTCTAAAGAGAAAGATCCAAAAATTTCAATATATTTCTTAATCTCACAATGGATTCATACTGAATTCTAAAGATGAATGCTTATAAAAGTAGTTTGGGTTTCATGTGATTTCAAATTTTCACTAATGTCAAACAACTAGCCTTACCGTTGGAGCATATATGCGAGTTAAAATACCCTTTCTCAGGAGTTTAAGCCTTAGGTCTTTGTCACCCCACACAACATGTTCACGATACCTATAATAGCCAGAACCAATATAGTTCAACATGAGCACATCCCCACACTGGATTCAAGTAAAAATGGGACAATTTATTAAAAATAAACAAAAGAAGACCCTGCATTCAATCATATACCAGTTAAGCATCTCTTCTTCTGTTGCAGTTGAAGCAATTATAAATGCCTGCAACAAATAACATTTACATAGATAATCAAACAACAGTTATAACGAAACAACGTCCATAACAGTAAAGATATTTAAAAACACCACAAGGTATTGAACTTACAGATCTATCAAATTCCAACATGAAGCATCTTTTGACATCTTCCTTGGTAGGCTTGCAGCCACACCGATCACGTCTAGATGTTAGGTCCGAAAATTTGGCATATGTGTAGTGTAGAACAGCAGCCTCCTCCAATTTGATCTCACTTAAAGAAGGAAACAAAATGTAAAGAAGTGTCAATTGTATGTACATAGAAAATGGTACGAACATAACCAGCTCCATTCTCACAAGTCACAGTTACAATTAGTACACGCTTATTAAGGATATATCGATATGATGCCAACATAAAACACTCTTATTCGCAAAGAGCCTGCTGCCCCATCGGCCATCCCCAACACTGAGGCCCAAACACCTATTACCACCCTGCCCCCTTCAAGCTATATGCAAGTAAGTACGTGTGTCGAACCGCATGAGAATTTATGATATATGAGCATTGGGTAATGTTATTTCATCATGATTTTCTATAAGAACACAGAGTCACTATACTTTGGGGTTTTCATATAATTGTGCCATCTGTGAGCACCATTTGGACGAAGATGATCCTGAATACGGGCAGCTGCCTTCCCGTTCCCATAAGTCAAGAAATAATTCGGATTACCACGAGTTGATTCTTTATACATGCCAAAGTAGGTTTCCTTTGGTAGATAGTCATAGTTCTTCTTGAACATTGACACCTGTTTGTATGGATAGGAAAGTAATCCACTTGTGAAATTCCAAATCCTAAGATAGACTGCAGTAATGAAAAACAAGGAAAAAGGACAAGTGACAATTTACCTCAGTAAAAGGATCCTTTATATCATCCCGTTCAACGCTGCTCTCCTAAACAAAAAGGAAGAAAAAACCCACTAACAAACATCACAGGCAAGTCCAAATGAATGACAAGATATCCAATCATAATCACCACTTCCATGTTCTCTATTTGATAACTTTTTCTCATTAATTTATATAAAGCTACTTACATAGTTGGGAAATATGACCATATCAACGTTGCTAGGTACATCAAGTAGCAGCTGCCTCAAAGAATATTCACGTGCACCAGCTGGGTGTATTAGCTCATCAGTATCAAGATGAAGTATCCAGTCCATTCCAGCATCCTTATATTTCAAAATGCAAAAAGGGAAGAAAAAAATCTTAAGATTTCTCTGCTAACAATTACAAATAATAAAGCATTTCAATTAATGAAAACAGAATCATCCATGGAGCATACCCTAGCCATGACAATGGCCATTTCCATATTGAGAGACTGCTTTACAAATAGCTCATAATTGCAAGGCTTGTAAAAGAAACTTGACAACCATGTCTCATTCCAGATCCGGCTGAAAATCACATAAAATACCAGAAATTACAAAACAGAAAACCATTTTGACTGAAAATAAAAAGGGACTTGTTCCTAGATAAGCAGAAAAGAAAATATAACAAAATCAAGCAGAAAATAAATGCAAAACAAAGACAGATTATTAACAGTATCCTCCACATTCTAGTTAAATGAAAAACAAGGAAGAAATATCAAGAACAACCATACTTTCACTTTAGCTTTGGAATCTAAGAGGTGCATTTTAAGCATAAAAAGGGAAAAGTCAATTCACCTTTTAGCCTGTTGCTCTTCAAGCTCTTTTGTTCTGTATATAACTTTCACTCCCTGAAGAGGTAAAACATAAAACTTATGCTATAAGCAATTCGGGCCAACAATAATCACTAGTAAATCAGGTAGAACTATTCAAATTGTAAATGAAAATCAAGGCAAAATTATATCATAATTCATAAGTCTCCAAAGACTTCCTAAACTCACAGGAATAGATTCCAAAACTTTAGAAACATTTGGAGACGCCGCCTGCCCTTCGACAAAGAGGAAAAAGGTTGTGACTCCAATAACCTTATGATAAAACATCCATGGTAAAATCTGTTCCAAGCCAGCTGATGTACTTGTTGTAATACAAATCTGTTATTTCAGAAGCAAAACAGCTGAGTGTTACAAACAATCACTTCGATTACCTCTTGAGGAAAAGTCAGCTACAAGAAACAAGGTAGCTATAAATTTTATTTAGATCTTCCACACATAATGAATTTATGGGTACTAACTATAATATTGATTTGATGAGAAAGAAAATCAATTGAAAAAGGCACTTTATAAGCAAAATTTTGAAATAAATTCCTCAAGTGTGAGGAAGGCAACACTATAAAGTCAGAATTCATAATAAGATTTTCCACTTAAAACCCAGAAAACAGAACGGATCTAAGACAATATTGGAGATTTTGAACAGGATCATTAGCTAAAACTACAGCAGTTAAGCAATATCCACCAAGTATCAATTACCGGAAGCAAGATAAAATTTCCAATGAAAAATTACTGCAAACAAAATAAATCACCAAAAAAGCAAGGTTCGGATCATCCACGGAGTAGAAAAGAAAAGAAAGAGTTACCTTGGGCCTTAAGTTAGCTTCAAAACCAAATTTCCAGTCCCCATAGTAAGGGAGGGAAGGAGAAGAGCTACGACCGAGATTGATGCAATCAGAAGAAGAATGCGATTTGGGAGAGAGAGTTGAGAAAGTCTCCATACCAGGGAAGACCTCATGGTGGGAACCCCGCGGTGCCCACCGGGAATAGGCGCCGGATGCGGCGGTGGAGGGATCGGATACACCCCCTCCACGCCACTGTAGAACGAAGGCTAACGCAGCTAAAGAGAGAGGGAGGAGTGTTAGGAGGAGTAGAAGCTTAGAGATTAAAGACTGGGAGGAGGAGGACGCTGACGTGGCGGGAGATAGCAGCGGAGTGGAGCGGTGATGGTGGTGGTGGTGGCTGGGCATTGTGATGATCGGAGACCGTAACAAATGAAAAGGTAGTCCAAGCCAATGGACTAATAGTAAATTGAAAATTGCAACCAAATAAATATAATAAAATAGTCGATTTTTTTTTTTAAATACTTACTAGTTAATTACAAATTTTTAAATATGTTTTCACATATTTTTATCAATAGCATATTTTAAATAATAAAAAATAAAATTCAAGAAAAATAATAAAAAACAGACTAATTTAATAAAATATTATTTTTTATTTTAAAGTATATTTGGTTGATGTGATTTTAATTGTAATGATATTAAAAAGGAAAAAAGTTTAAATTTGAATAAAAATTATTTTTTATTTTAAAAACATTGGACTGACTCAAACGGGTGGCGTTGGAGACTTGGAGTTGAGTAGTCTCAATGCTTTAGGGATCATTTAAGATGAGCTTATTAACTTTATATTTTGATAAATTAAATAAAATCAATTTTAATATTTTTACTGGGACCAATAACAATGAAAAATTAGGGTAATAATGAAATTTGAAAAATATTTAGATAATAGTTTTTATCTTAAAATATTTTAAAAAAACTTTTTTAAAAAATAATTTTTTAAATCTTGTCATTTAGTGATGAGATCAAAATAATATTAACTTTTTATTTATTTTCTAAATATTTTCAAATAAAAATTATTATCTTAATATTTTTTCAAACCTTATTATTATCTTAAATGGACCAATAACAATTGCACTCATATTTTTATGTCTCTCCGTTAATAAGCAAGATGGAGTTAAAATTTAGGGTTGAAAGAAGCAAAATATAAATATTTAAAAGTACGAGACAAATACATAAAAAAAATATTTTTAAAAAAATTAAAAAAAAACATATTTCTAAACTAAGACAATGTAGTTGATATATTTATAGTTTATTTTTAGTATGTATTTTTTTTAAACAAGTTAATAGTAATTACAGTAATATCTGTTTTAGAATATAACCTTCACTATTTGATATTGATCGCTCAATCACTTTGATAATTATCATTGTACAAATTATATTTTAGAGATGATTTATTTTATTTATTCAAAAAACGAGATTTTACTTTAATGTAAGGTCTTAAATTCAAATTTTAAAAAAATAAATAATCCAGCTTTGATCTTCCGATCATCAACGCTCATTCAATCTCTTTCTACGATATCTTCATTACACTCAATGGGGAGTTCTCGAGCAAATCCGTTATAACGTCCGCAAACCGCATGGAGAACACGACCTATCTTCGCTTCTTCCACGACCGTGCCAATGGAAAAAATCCAACAGCCGTGCAAATTATCACAGGGTTCATTGACAGAGACACGAACAAGATAAAAAAACACTATGAGATTGCAGAGAAAGAAAACTTGATATTCTTTACAGAGACACGAACAAGATAAAGAAAGAAACAAGCCCACACAAAAGACCGGTAAAAGCTTTATGGTCTAACCCCCCAGGCTGACATCGAATACAGAGGTCTTTCTTGCCAGCAGATGACCACACGGCCATTATCTTCTTTGATTTTGTAACCATCATAGTTATTGGTTTTTAATAACCGTCCTGCCTGCAACATCCCATGGTAGCTTAAAGGAACCTTTCCGAAGCCGGCCAATTCGAATCTCAGAAGCCATTTCTCAAGCTTCTCATGTCTCTCCTTTCTCTCAACACCTTCACAAGCTATGATGTTCTTAATTTCCTCCCCGAAAAGCATCTTCTCGACCTTTTGTCGCTCTAGTGGAGCTCTTGATACCGTAGACTCTAAGCAATCAAAGAGTGCAGCATAGAAATTCAATGCTTCTAGTACCCTCTCCATTAAAGTAGAGTCGTTATGGTTGGCCTCCTGCTCGGTTACAACTATCAATTTAGGTGACATTCCCCGAAGAGTGGTTAGAAAGTTCACCATTTTCGGCGCAGGAGACAGGGCAAGCGGGGATAACGGTGACGGTGTTGCCAAGTCCGAACTCGGGCTATATGCATGGACCGGCTCTTTCTTAAGCCACTCCCCTAGTGTACGTTGGTTCATCTGCAAGACTCTTTGTGACAGATTGGTATTAAGGCTCTTAGACATGGATGGGGAGTTGATCCTTCTAAGCATCTCATCATCTGTAACCAAGAGAGAATGAAGCTGAAGGACGGAACTGACCGCAAGAGCTTCTCCGGTCTTAACACGCAAACATTCGAGATCGAGATTCTCTAACTTGCAGACGACCGGATTAAACTGAAACGGAATGTCCCATTTCTCAGCTTCTTCAGCCAATCGAAGTGCCATATGATCCAACACCTCTTTTTGTTCATGTATGCCTGTAATTCTCAAATGGGGTGGCCCTTCTGGTCTAGCATTAAATGTTTGGAAAAGATTAATCCACTGTGCAGGCTCGAAGCAATTGAGATCTATTATATGAACCATTTTCTCCCCCTCCATAGCTTCGACAATAGCCTGATTGGTAATAACATATGCAAGCTTCAAGAAAGGACATAACTCAAAGAACAAATTCTGAACATGAATTCTCTCTTGTACTGATGATATTTTAGTGGAATTGAGGGCTTTGTGAAGACCAGGCCATGCTTTCAGCACCCTATCAGCAAGTGCCTCAGTGAAGTAAGCAACAATTCTTTGCATGGTATCTCCATCGGCGGAGGCGAGGTGGGATATCTGTTCTAGGCCGATGTTGGCGTTCTCGAGACTACCTGCGGCGACATGGTTCGCACATGCGACAAGAAGATGGATCAGATATAACCCCCTTTCCTCAGATTTGAGCTCCCCGAGCCAGGGGAATGGGGATCCTAAACCAGGAGAAAGTGACATCCACGACATGAACTGAAGTGGTGGTGAAGTTACAACGGATGGTCCCTCTTGAAACATTCCTGCCATTAACAATCAAAGTAAGCTTATGTCTAAATAATTTGATGGCAAATCAATCTACATAGAGCGAACAATTGTGGATAAGAAACTTGAATTTGCAAAAACAGTGAAGAACAGAAGCACAAAAACATGAAGTAAGCTTCCAAAATCCATACAGAGGGAGAGAATTACCAGTAAAAGAGAAGACTGATCAAATGAAGCACTGACTCAAAAGAATTAATCCTTGAAACCCCTTTAAAACTTGGAAAACTTGGCTGCCTGCCACTCAAATCTAAACCAATTACATTACTGAAAAAAGGGTTTTGGTTAGTGGTGTAAGTCTTGAGTTGGAACATGAGTCAGCTGGGTTTTAAAAGCTCTTGTCTTGAAGGACTTTTCCATGTCTTGTTTGGCAACACCACAAGGGTTGTTTTTGTCTTCATTGTTTTGTTTGTCTTTTTGGAGACTTCAAAAGAACATGGAATTTCTTGAATTCTTACACACAAGATCTTAAACATAGAGCCTCTCCTCCTTTTCTGTTTCAATCCATTCATGTTTAAAAGCATTCGAATTCAGTACTTTGAACACAAATTGTAATATAAAAATTACCTTTGAATTTGATTTGCTTTTGTTATGATGCTGAGTGGATGGGAATCAAAGGTGGCCAATATTTGGTATCATTCTCAAGCACAACACAAAGACAAACATGCCCACCAAAGCAAAACAACAGCCTTGGTTGTTGCTTAGTGGGGGATAGTGGGGGGTACAATTTGCATGTGCCTCCAAATCAACCATTTGTTCGCTTTTTCAAACCCAAAAAGCAAAGCGATATCCACTTGGGGGGCTCCTCGTAGCATTAGGACAAAGAGACACGTAGATCGGACAAACTTAATTCGAGATTTGAATCGATTTATTTGAATCGAGATCTGATATTAATTCGAATATGATGATTCAAATTGAATTTGAAATCTGAAACAAAACGAAAATGACCCGAATTTTAGTTAAACTGTAATAAATATATATTAAACTTTTTTTAAAAAATAAGACGTGGATTGCCCGCACAACTCACCCAAAAGTCAAATATACTAATTTTATAAAATCATATATATAAGTGTAAAATATTGACCCAACCTGAAAAATCTGACTGAAATCGATTGATCTTCTATTATATCAAAATTAACCAACATGATATGATTCATCCTTACTTGATACTTGATTAAACTGAACTAAAATAAACCTGAATGAGATATAATTAAATTTAAATAATTCAAACTATAATGATCTAAATTAAAATGAATCGAATAAAATGAAGATCCAACTTGTACCACATCCTCAAGGTTTATTGATTTACCACTTGGTGTACTTAGATCATAGCTCAATCTTGTTAGTGCAAATGTGATGTCCACTTTCTCCATTTTTAATTCTTACATGATTTTGTCGTGGTTCCTTTTGTCGATGGTTTAGTATGGTGGTCGTAGGTATGGAGGTAGTGGTAGTGGCCAGCAATGGCAAGCCTTTGCTCTTCTCAATTTATGCAGGCTTTGGGGATATACTTTTGATTCTTGATTCTATTGGTCTATAAATATATATATAATAGTATTTTTTAAATTATTAAGTTTCGTATAAACTCGCGTCATTTTGTAGGTAAAATTTTACCATTAATCTTTATATTACATGTAAGTCGTAGATTTAATTCTTATATTACAATTTGATTAACTTTAGTTCATAAATTAAAATCCGATTAACTGGTGATCCAACTTAAACTCAATAAAAAAAACTTGATATTCGTATTAATATAAACATGTCTATTTTCCTTGTACCTCTCTAGTTTTGTATTATCATGGGAAGGGGAGTGGGAGTGGTTAGAATCAAACAAAGCACATCAAATCCAAAGTAGAAAAAACATGCCCCGATGGAGTTTTCAAGGTGAGGTTATGTTTCACTCTTGATTTTTACTACACTTTGTTATCATAATTCCAAGCCAAAACAAAGATGTCATTTGGACATTAAGCCTAGCTTCTTGTCTTAAAATGGCCATCGATGCTATCGAAGTTAAGGTGGGATGTTTCCAAGACTCCCACGGTTTGTAGTTTTGCGGCCATGCATACTTTCCCTTATGTTGGCTTCCTTATGTTCAAACTTAAAACCAAGAATATGGCAAGATTTTCCCTCTAAAATTCAGCTCAACTCCAACATATTTTATTGGATTTGATCCAAATACTATGATTAATTAATAACATAATGTTTTCATTAGTCTAATCATGTGAGCCTAATTTACGAGATTGGAATTGTCGAGAATGAGAAATTTCGTGTTTTTTTTAATTATCAATATCTAATATACAGGCTAATTGACTAATTCAGATTGAGTACTATAGGTGTTCATTATGACATGACCGTCTCAACCTAATTTCTTCCATTCACAATGTCAATATTTGAATTATTAACCTTGCTTAAAAGATCTAATGTCTTATCTCACTAAACCAACTAATTGTTAGTATTTTGTGTTTAATTATGCTATTTTAATTTTTTTTATTTTGATATTTATACTATTTTTTTACCTTTTAAATGAGCTATATAAATGATTTAAACATTTTTTTTGGGTAAATTACACGGATAGTCACCATACTATGGGGTTGGTATCGAAATGGCCACAATACTTTAAAAAGCGTCAAATACACCGGTCAACTATTAAAACGGTATCAAAATAGCCATCGACTGTTAAAAATTAACGGACTGATGATGTGACAGTTAAAAATAAAATGAAATAATTATACATTTATTCTCTGTCATTCATACATTTTTGTAATTTAGTCCTAATTTTATTATAATAAAATAATATAATATTTTAGGGTAATTTAATCATTCACCATCTAATTGGAGAATTATATTATTTTATTATAATAAAATTAGTACTAAATTATAAAAATGTATAAATGAAAGATTGTAAATGTGTAATTATTCTATTTTATTTTTAACTGTCACATCGTCAGTTCGTTAATTTTGAACGGTCGGAGGCTATTTCGATATCATTTTAATAATTGATTGGTCTATTTGATGTTTTTAAAGTACTGTGACCATTTCAATACTAACCCCATAAGATGATGACTATCTATATAATTTATCTTATTTTTTTAATCCCATTTCTGAACTTAATATTTGTACTCAATTAATTTCTTTTAAATTTTAAATGGATTATTCAATATTTGATCAAATTTACTCATAATACCAAATTTAATCTAGGTGTTAATGTGGACTTCAACCTTTTCAAGTCAGTCCAAGTCCAAGAGATTAAATAGGATGCAGAGAGATTCAATTTTAACTTTGGGCTCACTAAAAGCTCATTGGAACATTTGGAAGTGAGCTTATTTAGGAAGGTTTTAAAATTTATAAATAGACTCATCTTTTTGTTTTGGCCCAACCATTGAAAATAAGAGTAAAATGCACTAGTGACCATTAAATTATGGGGTAGATTCTGTTTTGACTATTAAACTATAAAGTTTTTCAATAAGACCACTCAATTATTTAAATGATACCAAGCAAACCACTTGCCATTAAAAGCTAGAGAAATTGATGTCACAATTTTAAAAATTGGTATAATTATATATTTAATCATGTTGCTTTTATATCCTATTAATTTATTTCAAATTTTAATTTTAGTTAATTTAAAAAAATTAACCATCCAATAAGATAACAACACATGTTTAAGAAGATAAAGAACTTTCAATAAAGTGTATATACCTTATAAATAAAATTATTTGAACTTAAATCTTTTAAAATAAATATTATTATTTTTATTTGAATACAGATAAAATATGGTCCCAACTAATTAAATTAATGCACATCATAAATTTTTTTTCGTATTATATTCATATATAAGCATTGTTCAAATCATCCACTTTAATGCCTTTGGTTTAAAAAAAGAAAAAAATACTAAAATTTTTTTGTAATATCTTTCTATTTATTCTTCAAAATTTTCCTTAAATAATTTATTCTTCTTCTTTATATATAAAAAATATATGATGTGTATTAATTTAATTGTTTAAACTGTATTTTAAGTGATGGAACATGTTCATGTAATAATTTCTGGAATAACGCACAGTATTGAGGTCTGTAAAACCCTAATATTCCATAAAGAAATCCTCACCTGTGCTTTATATATTCCAACAGGCAACATGCACCAGAAACAACATTTGAAACTCTCGTCATACACTTTTCATTCTTTCAATTCCATGGAACCCTTTCCTTCTCTTTTCATATTATTCTTCTCCTTCATATTCTTTTCGACTTGTCATTCTTTATCTTCTTTGTCTCGGTTACATCCCTCGGTCGCCCACTCGACGTTCTTACATCGGAATTCCACCGCCGTATCCGACTTCCGTGTGGTCAATCGTAGAACCTTGCTCCAATGTCCTGATCCGAATCCTTTTCTCCAAATCAATGTTAGTAAAAATTCTAGCCTTCTCTCTAATGAAGAGTGGGTGAGCGTGACTGTTAGCGGAGTTTTGCATCCTTCGGAAAATCATTGGATTGCCATGATTTCGCCTGCAAATTCCAGGTAAGATTATCTTCTTCTTCCTCCTCCTCCTCCTTTGAGAATGATTCAAACTTTGAATGTATTGCTGCAGCACCGAAGATTGTCCGGCAAGTAAAGCATTTTACGTACAAACAGGTGACATCAGGAACCTCCCTCTTCTTTGCCATTATCCAGTTAAGGTAAGAAAATATGGTAGTATATTTATAAGGAATATTTTTAACCTTATTAGTAGTAGTTATTGCTTACATTCGTGGGGTAAACCGTTAAGTTACATAATACAAAACTTAGATTAATGGTAGTTACCATAAACATTATTATTTTAAAAAATAAAATATTAATTTGAATCGTCTATTTCAATCATACAACAATTCAAAATACATATAAAACTCTAATGCTGTTTATGTATTAGGGGAGAGCGTTCGAACGAGTCGAGTCAAAAAATTTTGAATTATTCGAGTTGAGTCAATATATTTTACAACTTGAACTTTTTTTTGAAAATTTTTCGATTCGAATCGGTTTTAGCTAATTCGAGTCGATTTGATTTTTTGAGTTGATGTATAAATTTAATTATACTATTTATAATACTATTGTGCATTTTGACTCTAATTTAATCGATTCCCTCTTTATATCTATATACACATTTTTTCATATTATTTTTTACATATATAAATAAGATTTTAAATTATTATTATTATTATTATTATTATAAATAAGATTTTAAATTATTATTATTATTATTATTTTTCATATTATTATTATTATTATTATTATTATTATTATCAAATACCTTAGGTATGAATATGTCATTTCATTAAATTACGAGCCTCGTTAAAAATATTTTTTATCTAAAAAAATCAAAACGAAATAAAAATAATAATAAATTAAATACAATAATATAAATATATAAATTAAAAATTATAAAATAATTAACATAATTTAAAAATATAAATAAAAATTGTATTAAAAAATAAAAAATAAATATAGAAAGTGACCATATTGTAAAGAAAAGAAAATTAAAATGTAAAAATAATAAAAAAGAGAAGATATAACTGAAATAAAACTAAAAATAAAACTAAAGGGACCAAATGTGTAATTAGATCTTAGAAAATTTCAAGTTATTCGATTTTTCGAGTAACTCAAACTTTGAAAATTTAAACTCGACTCGGAATCGAAATTTTTTCGAGTTATTCGATTCGACTCGAATAACTCAAAATAAAAAAGTAATTTTTTCGAATTGAATCGAATCGAGTTTTGTTTACCCCTACTATGTATACCTGATAAGTGTTGTGAGTCACCTATCATAATACTTAAAATATTTCCTTTCATGTCCGTGTCTGGATGGCTGGCAAGAAAATCTGAAAATTAACTGCTGTTTACAAATATAGTCCACTCATACTATATCTCATTAAAATTAACTACATTTGTATCTTAAAATATTTGAAGAGACTATGTTGACGTGAAGGAATACTTGGGTCTGTCCATGGGAGAGACGTAGCTTACAAGAGATGGATTCCCAAGTCTTAAGTCATCTTAACTGATTTTAAAGTAGAAGCCATTCCGATTCATATGTCACCATAACTAACTCATATAGACCTAGACTGGAATAATGAAAGATCTGAGGACTAAATTGATAAAAAGACCAAATTTATAATACATATGGAAGTGTTGGTGACCAATTAAAAAAGTCACGTCGCCATTGAATTTGGAATTTGCAGGCACTATATGTGAGCAGCGATCCGGCCTATCTAAGTTGCGAGAAGAAAGAATGCAAAAAATATGGTAAGGACGGAAAATGCGAGATCATAACATGCAGCGCCACCGTAACATTTCATGTCATAAACATAAGAACCGACATCGAGTTTGTGTTCTTCGGCGGCGGTTTCCTTGCCCCTTGCATCTTTCTTAGGACCGATCCCTTCCAATTTTCTAATCCTAAAGCGCCTCTGTATGGACATATCTCCAGCCTTGATTCATCAGGAACTTCGGTAATTACCATTTACCACTCCATGCTATGTGCATTAGACATATTTATATCGAACACTTACCTCGGATTTGAATAATGAGTTAAGGCGACGAGTTAATTCGATTATATCATGACAGATGAGATTAACATGGATCAGTGGTGACAGTAAACCTCAACAAGTGAGTTATGGGAATGGGAAATCACAGATATCACAGGTTACAACGTTTTCTCAAGAAGATATGTGCAGTGAGTACCAAATTAGATTTTTCTTTTCCGAAATTATCATATCGATGACTTAAATTAACTCAAAACCGAATGATGTACGTGACAATTAATTTCGTTATTGATTGTAAAATGGATAACAGGTTCTGCTCCTATTCCAAGTCCGGCCAAGGATTTCGGGTGGCATGACCCTGGTTATATACACACGGCGGTGATGACCGGACTCCGGCCTTCAAGCATCTTTAGCTACAAATATGGAAGGTACACATACATAGTAGGAACATGAGCACATATATAAACTCTGGAATGGCTACATAAATCAAGAATCTCAGTTTTTATTCTTGATTCAGTGATGCAGTTGGATGGAGTGATGAAATCGAATTCCGTACACCGCCGGCTGGTGGATCGGATGAACTTAAATTTCTTATATTTGGTGACATGGGAAAGGCTCCACTTGATGCTTCTCATGAGCACTACATTCAGGTAAGGATATCATTCAATGTGATCATTGTCACTAGTAAAACGATGAGGAACATGTAGATACCCGAAACGAACACTTTTAAATCACATATCACAGTCTGATGGATCGAGTCGTGACTCGTGACAATGTACGAGACATATCTAACTTGTTATAATGCACTAATGAGGCTTATAACATTGTGAGACACAGCCAGGATCTGTTTCAGTGGTAAAAGCAATGGTAGAAGAAACGAAAAATGGCACCATAGACTCCATTTTTCACATTGGGGACATAAGCTATGCAACTGGCTTCCTAGTTGAATGGGAGTTTTTCTTTAATCTTGTAAGCCCTTTGGCTTCTAAGGTTTCCTACATGACGGCGATCGGAAATCATGAGAGGTAACATTTCTTGCATACTAGGAGATCCCACTAATGAATAGATGAATGGAAACTTCAGCTTCTCTGCAACCATAGTGAAGCCAACATCCTCACATTTCAGGGATTATCACGGCTCAGGGAGTCGTTATGAGAATATGGACTCCGGCGGAGAATGCGGAGTTCCTTACGAGACCTATTTCCCAATGCCGACTGCGGCAAAGGATAAGCCATGGTATTCCATAGAACAAGGCCCCGTTCACTTCACTGTCATCTCAACAGAACATGATTGGACCCAAAGTTCTGAGCAGGTTGTTACTGGTATCACACTTGATAAATATGTATATATGTATGTAATTGACATGGTTTCATAATTATCACAGTACCAATGGATGACGAAGGACATGGCATCTGTTGATCGATCAAAGACACCGTGGTTAATCTTTACAGGGTGAGTTACGGTCCAATCACGAACTCGTTCATCGATCGATCAAATTCTGTGATTGTTATCTCAACAGCAGTATTTGCAAAAATGCAGGCATAGGCCAATGTATAGCAGCAGTTTATCAAATGATCCTTCCTTCCTAAAGGTCGTAGACCCAATCCTTCTGGCTCACAAGGTAAACTAAATGTTCCATCTTCTTTCGATTCGGCTATCATCTGAGACAGCAAGTGATCGATTTCGATAACAATGAATTAGGTCGATCTTGTTCTTTTCGGACATTTTCATAACTACGAGAGGACATGTTCCATTTCCAACTCTGAATGCCTAGCAATGCCCAAGAAAGATGCAAGCGGGGTAGACACGTATGATAATGGCAACTACAAAGCACCCGTGCATGCCATTGTTGGAATGGCAGGATTCACTCTCGATAAATTCTTACCCATAGTAAGTGTTGGATGAATATTTTATGTCTGAAACAGAAATATGATTGGTTAAACTGAGAAATCCCTTAATGTTTGCTGAACAGGTAGCAAGTTGGAGTTTGGTAAGGATTTCTGAATATGGTTACCTTAGAGCACACGCAACAAAGAATGAGCTAATGCTAGAGGTTGGTAACATATTATCTTGTTAGTAATAATTGGTACAAATCTTTTTCTTTTCTTCACTTTTGGTCACTAATTTATGGATTTGTTCAAATTTTGCAGTTTGTGAACTCAACAAGCAGGAGTGTTATTGACAGCTTCCGCATCACAAAAGCTAAATGATTTTGAAACGATTTATCTATTGGTTGAAATAAATACTTGTATTAAAAATACATATTTATTATTTAATAAAAATAATTATTTTATTACGAATTCAATTCTTAAATCGGATAAACCTGTGTCTACAATCTCAAAGTTACTGAAATGACACCAATTAAACTAAGAATCAATTTATTTACGATACTTTTTAACCAACTCCTAATTGAAAAATAAATTATATAATTTTAAATAATATTAATTATGTTGATCCCAATCATCTTATGCAACCTATAACTAGGGATCAAAATTACCCAACAAGACTAACCCGATCCGATGATTCTAAAAAAATATTGAGTAATTTAGAAAAAATATATCCAAACCGAGAATAATTGGGCGAAGTCTGAACTAATTTATGTTAATTACCGAGTATTCAACCCGGTAAATTTAAGTATCTAAATTGATTCTATGTTGATATTATATACTTTTAAATTCTAACATTTTCATATATATTTTCATTAGTTTATTGATAATGAAAGAAAAAAACAAGATTAATATGTTTAAGTGTTTTCTATAATAAATTTTAATATATATATATTTAAATATTCTAAAACTAACTTTAAATCACTAATTTTTATGTTTGATTTGTGTATTATAAAATTTTAAATTATATATCTAATACATATTTTTTTATTTTAAAACTAAAAATTTTAAAAAATATATAAATTGAATACATATTACTAGATTAACTGAGTATTCGGGTTTATAAGTACCCAATTTAAATAGATTAAAACACGGGCCAACAAATAAATACCCAAAAAATCGGATACCCATTTTTTATATACACCTTACACACTCTCCAAAGCTCAGAGGTGGAATACTTAAGACATTCATATCTGCTTTTAGATCATTTGAACTTGGCCTCTGCACATAGAACATATCAATATATCAACCGAGATAATGGCAGTTCATAAGGCAGAAGTATTTATTAGACACCACATCTAATCAAAATATTCTTCTTTTCACTCAGCCATCTTTTAATATTGTTTATTTCAGAAACTTTTCTCAGAGCTTATCCCACCATAACTTATCTGAGACACAGATGCAAGATAATCAAATCGTAATTCACATACAGAGGAAGGACAGATTAAGGTACACAAGTTCGGCCTGTCTCCACCATCTTTACTTGATTGAATCCTAGTGTCATGGACTCTTTTTATTAGCCGTTGGTGTAAGTAAATAATTAGTTCAATTAGAAATGTTAGTTAATTAATTATTAATGAAACGGTGAGTTTTGGAATGTCCTTATGCACCGTCGTTTGGGAGTGCAATCTAGGGTTATATACTCTGTTTTTTTCTCTTGGCTGGATATGAATGGAATGAATGAAATTGTCTCTGCTTTCTTTCCCAATTCTCTTCTCTATTGTCTCCCTATGCTCTATCTGATCCTCCCCTTTATTTTAATTCTTCTTCTTTAGTTTTGGAGTCTTACAAAGGCATCAGAGCTCAGGTTATCCTTTGAGTTTTTGTGGAAATTTCAGAATCAAGCAGCAGCAAACCGTTGCGAGTAAAATCCAAAAGCCTTCCGTCTCAGTCATGGTTGACGTTCAACAATTATCTTGGTCGAAGTTTTGCGAAGAATTTAAAGTGTTGTTAGAAAGCTATTCAACTAGTCAGATATTGTTGGTAACTGTCACTCAGGTAATGTATCCGATCACAATGGAAACTATGTATCAAGTGTTCTTTCCTCATGGGTTGGTGGATAAGATTGTTCTACTTCAACAATCGACTAATTTTCAAGCATTGATCAAGTTTCAAAACCGTTTGGATGCAATCTCGGCTAGAAATTATTTACATGGTCGTTATATCTACGACGTTGTTGTCGGATGGACATTCAATTTTATAAAGATAATGTGATATCAGACTATGTGGAATCGACATTAGAATCACAGGCGACAGTCCCTAATGAAGACATGGTGCTCGACAGATTGCCTGTCTCTAATGAAGACATGGAGCTCGACAGATTACCAGTCCCTAATGAAGACATGGTGTTCGACAGATTGCCTATGACAATAGACACAGAATCAGAAAATATTGATAACTTGATTAAGGGTTCGAGTGAAATCAAACAATTTGAGGAAGTCTTAATGCCAACAGTTGAAGCGAACGAGGGTGAAAGGATTACTTCCAAGTGTGATGAAGTAATGATTAGTAAGGTGAATCTTGTTGATTTGAACGACAAAATTCAGGTACATATTTTTGATAAATTATCTATGGACACTAATGAAGTATTAGATGATGTGAACAACACAAATAGGTATCTGTTGCAAGGTGATTTGAAAAAAAATTTGGATTTTGAGGGTTGTGATAGCTTGACTAAGAGATTACTAAAACAATCATCAATGCAAAATATGAGGTTGAATTCTTCTATGGAGGATGAGATGATTGGCCACAAAATAGGCCAATGTAATCGGTTGGTGAGCACCAATGAATGTACTAAAGTGCAAGGTAAGATTCAGGTGAAATCGAGAGATGTAAATCAGCTATCGGATCACATAAAGTTATCTTTACCATATGATCCAGGAGATTCAGACTTTTCCATTTTTGCTGCTCGCATGGGATTACCAGACACAGGATTTATTTCCTATGAGAAATTGGTTGATCAGGGCCAACAAATCACTCAAGCCATGTATCTTCCTGTCATGGGAGATGGTGACGATGGATATGAAAATACGATGAATGTGAAGAGAACTATTAAAGGATATATAAGAGCTGGCTTTGCAGGGATCATTCTTGAAGATCAGGTGTCTCCGAAAGCTTGTGGTCAGTCATACACAAGGCAGGAAGGTGGTGTCTAGAGAGGAAGTCATTATGAGAATCAAAACAACAATTGACTCTCGTGAAGAGAATGGTTTAGACAATGTTATTGTGGCACGAACCGATTCTCGTCAAACATTGTTTTTAGGAGAGTCATTTTGGGTATCAAAGGTTTTTGCCGATGCTGGAGTAGATCTCTTTTTTATTGATGCATTAGCTTTTAAAGAAAAGATAAAAGCCTTTTGTGAAGTTTCTCCACTAATTCCAAAAACGGCTAACATGCTTGAAGGTGGAGGGAAAACATCAATACTCATTTCGCTTGAACCGGAGAAAATTAGATATAAACTTGTGGCATATCTATTTTCCTTAATTGGAGTATCTGACCAAGCATTGCAGGATTCATTAGCTACTCTCAAAGGCGGCCATATTCTGCTGCCAAAAAGCATGTCATCTTTTGAAGAAATCAAGGAGAGTTTAGTTTTCAATAAATACTATGAGGAAGAACAAAAATACAAGACTAGCAACTATCAGCTATATGGAGACAGAGTTACCTTCAATACTTTATATAGAGAAGGAAAAAAGGTTGTGCGAGCCTACAGAACTGAACTTGTTTCAGTGATGAAAATGCTTAACACATTTTTTCCCTTCGATCCAGGTTTATCTAGGATATGTGATGGTTGGAGAATGCAAGTTGTTATTTTAATTTTTCTTTTTCTTCGTGGAAGTGACAGTAAAATGAAAAAGAGAAGTGCTGAACTGGGTTATTTTTTAGCTTTTGCTGCATTTAGCTACAATTTGGAAGTGGTCATTTTTGATCCTGGAGGTGTTAATCTTGCCAACGTCCACATGGAAATGTTAGATGATCTTTGGTTTTTAATCATTGTTAGTATGGAGGAACTACTGATGGTTTCTACTTCATCTTTGTTTAAGGTTAAAAGAGCATGGGGGCATATTTGGTCTAATCATCGAAAAAGGATTATGTTCAAATCCTCGAGGACAAGGATTTTATTGAGCAGGGAGTATTGTCATGGACTCTTTTTATTAGCTGTTGGTGTGAGTAAATAATTAGTTCAATTAGAAATGTTAGTTAATTAGTTATTAATGAAACGGTAAGTTTTGGAATGTCCTTATGCACCGTCGTTTGGGAGTGCAATCTAGGGTTATATACTCTGTTTTTTTCTCTTGGCTGGATATGAATAGAATGAATGAAATTGTCTCTGTTTTCTTCCCCAATTCTCTTCTCTATTATCTCCCTATGCTCTATCTGATCCTCCCCTTTATTTTAATTCTTCTTCTTTAGTTTTGGAGTCTTACACCTAGTACATTGTGTTCCATCACGAGCGTCTTTCCTTGAGCATATATAAAAGAAGGATCATATCAAATCCCACAATTTTCAAAGATGAAATTGATCCTCTCAGTTATTTATTGAGTAACATTCAAATGGAGAATATCTAACCATAAATTTGATCTTCTCGAAGACGACACAAGACCGCTGAAAAAAATGAAGAAGTATCCTTGTTCTTGAATGTTTCAGACACTTCAGGAAAAGCAGAAAGAACTTGTTCCTTAAAGTACCCCATGCGAGTACACTACAAAATCACTAATCAACATACACAATAGGCGCCAATGAGAGCCCATTTGCTTCAGTTGTATCAATAAGATCCTGCTTATGCATAAATGTATTTTCATCTGTGGTTTCTCTAATGATAAGGTACATCCATCTGATACTTCAAATCTATAATGCACATGCCATTGAATTCTTTTGGAACAATTCAAGAGGACCAATACATAAAAAAGAAGTTCAAGAAAATATTATGTACCCTTTCTAGTTATGTACCCAAAAACCCAAACCAAGAAAAAGAAACAACCCAAAGAAGTCAAATTTACTTTCTTTGAAAAATGCAACTGATCAGATGAAAAAAAGAAAGAAAGAAATGAGGATACTTGATGTCACTGAGATCTTTAAGTGTCTTGATGGGATGTTGAGCGTTGCAAATGTTGGTGTATGCCTCGGAATAAGACATGTCAGTGTTTTCTTTTATCCCCTTGGGTTTCTCGGCCAGCTCTTGCCTCCTTTGCAACAAGTAATTTGCTGATTCTTCACCCTCAGGACACATTACTCATCTATTCTTCTCCATTTCCTGGGATTTTGCTCAATTGCTAAGGCTAGGGGTTTGAAGTCATTGGTTTGTCCGGGAAATTTTGAGATTTTTTCTTTGCTTTTTAGAACTGGGGATTGCGGGGAAGAGGGAGGACTGAATAGTTTTGTGTTCAAACTTGGCGGAACCAGGATCCTTAGTTTTTTTAGGTCCATGTTTCTTTAATTTTAACGATTTAATTAACCTATAAAATATAACGATATAACGATTATGGTTAACTATAGGCATCCATAAACAATAATTTACTCTTCCACTTTTTTATTTATATGTTTGAAGTGAATATTACAGATTTAGCTTCATATCCAGGAGCCGACAGAACATAGCCTACAGCAATCTACTACAAATTGAATTAAAGCTACATTAATGAAGCTTTCTTAAGCAGTTCATATTTGAAATTCCCAAATCCTCATCTAAAGACACGCAGTGCGTGGTTTGAACTTGTAAACCCACCATCAACCATAAGATTATCTCCACTTATATACCCTGCTTCATCGCTTGCTAAGAACAGAACTGCATTAGCTACATGGTCCACTGTCAAATCCACACCACTCAAGTTAGCATTTCTCCGAGTGAAAGAACGAAAACCCTCTCGTATATCCTCGGTTCTTTCGTCCTCGTGCAAGTGAGCGAAAGCCAGGTCGGTCGCTACGGCATACGGAGAAACACAATTCACACGTATCCCATATTTGCCTAGCTCGGCTGCGACGCTCCTGGTCAGGCCTAACACAGCATGTTTAGACCCTGTGTATGCGTGTGGTCCAAGTCCTCCGATGACACTCGCAACACTACACAAAGAAATTATGGAACCCTTCCCACAAGGGATCATAATCCTAGCAGCATGCTTCATTCCTAGGAAAACACCCTTGACGTTCACATCCATCACCTTCTCGAACTCGGATAAATCGTAATTGCGGATATCGGCACATGGTGGACCTGATAATCCGGCATTGTTGATCATTATATCAAGCGTACCAAACTTATCGACAGCAAAGCTGACTGCACACTGAACTTCTTCCTCCTTTGAAACATCACAATGGAAAAAACAAATATCCGGGGTGTCACCGAGGGATTGACAGACTTGGAGACCAAGGCTGTCTTGCACATCGACTATGCAGACTTTGGCACCATGCTTGTGAAACAGACGAACAATGGCCTCGCCAATGCCAGCTGCTCCACCCGTGACCAATGCCACTTTCCCTGCCAATCTGTCAAAAATTTTGACCAAAACGAAACTTAAACTGATTTCACTTCAGAAGAGATAAATTTTATTCCTGGTTCAGATTCAAGATACCATTTAAAAATCAACAAGAAAACTCATCTAAAGTATATAAATTGACCACCAAAACATATCATATAAACCAGTAACTGAATCACAAAAAAGAACATGTTCTGCAGGAGTTGATTGCCAGCACAAGAGTCAGCAAAGCTAGAACCTGAACTTCTTACAAAACAGAAGCTGAAAAAGAGGGTAAAAGAGTTTACCTTTGTGTGGGCAGTGATGAGTCTAATGAGTTGCCGCTGCTAGTAGCCATGGCAGGAGCTTCAATTCAACAATAACAAGTTCCTTCTATGTTATCAAACCACAGCCTTTTTAAATACCGAGGCCAATGAAAATTGGATTTAAGTATCCCAATGAAAGGAGGAGAAGGAATCCCATTCTGGTATGGTGGAAAATGACAGAGCAGAAACTCCCAAGGAAGTGTGTTCCGTTACGATATTTCCTCGAGGGCATGGCCCATGTATAAAAGGGCGTGGTACCAGAATTGAGTAGAAAATGCAGTGCACCGACAACTCGACGACAAGTCACAACTCCACCGAGACAATTGTACTGTTCCTTAATAGACAGACACGTGCGTAGCATTTGCGTATGGAAACAGCATCCCATTTTTTATTGGTGAAATAGACGTTCTAATCTTGTAGTATAAGGGAGTTAAGAGAGGCCACACATTATAGAAGTGTTCAGATATTCCAAGCATGAGATTTAATGACAAGCTGGGGTTGTTAGCAGCTATATATGCTTCCTCACTGCCGCATCTTCACTAACGTGTTGGTTTATCTTTATTAAAATATCTCATAACATTTCTTTTAAAAAAAATAAACCTAAAATATATTCAGTCTTCTTTTAATCTCTAAATTTTATAGAAAAATCATAATTATAACGCATCCAAAAAATAAAATAATTCAAAAATCTTTATATCTTAAAATCAAAGAAAAATAAAAAAATATACAGATAAACATACTAACAAAATTCAAAAACTTTCTAAATTTTTTTGTTTCTATCCAAACAAGACGTATATAAAAAGAAGAATGAATTGTAGGCAATTCAAATTGTCATGCAAAAAATACCGTTATCTTAAACTGATTTTATCAACAAACAACTATCAATCGAGTGGAGATATAACTTTTCAAGTGATTCGATAAAATATAAATAAAAAATTAACATTGATTGAATTTTTAAACAAATAATTATTAGTTACTAAAATATATTAAAATATGTCATAAAAATAGATGAACTAAATCATAAAATAAAAACTTGTCAAAAAATATTAAATGGTTGTAAAAAAACAATTCCCACTAATATGTCGCGTGAAGACATAAACCTCAATTTTTTGAATTTTTATTTTAAATGTATTAAATGAAATTGTATTAAGGGTGATATTAGTAATAATAGAGGAATATTATATATATATTTGACTAAAATGTTAATAATAAGAAGGGGGAAAGTGGAAAACCTATCACTCCATTCCAAGTATATGGTGCAGACTGCAGAGGAATGACTTTGTCTTGAATCAATAAAAAAAATTAGAATATTATAAAGTAATAAATATTAAACGTTATAGTGCAAAAAGATTGGACCGCTTGATGAGTATTCTATTCTCTGTAATTGGGCCATAAAACGGGCCTGTATGAGTCAGTCTATCACCCTCAAAAAATATATATCATGGTATTTTTATTACATAATTGAACTATACAATAAATGTATTTTATTAGTTAATTTTATTTTTATGTGATAAAAATAACATGTAATATAATTTTTAATAGTTGAACATTATCAAAACACAATTACTATAAATAGGATTCCCAGTCCCAGTGAGAACCACTTGCACCATGACATCCATAGACTGGGAAACAAGCACAACATTAAGGAACTTAATTAAAATCACACAACATGATTAAGGAAAACATGATCACAAAGAGAGGATAAAGAAAAATTATTAGATAGATGTGATTCACGACGTTATTTATGATTTTATTTAATAATATTTTTTTAGTTTTTTTAATTATAAGTCATAAATTTTATTGGATAAAATTATAGATGACGTGATGAGATCGGACCATGTAATAATTTTTTGAGCATAATAATGCAAATGATTAAATTGCCAAAACCAGACCCGGCACAGACTTGCCAACTCTGTTGGAAACCCTACTCTCCCAGACCGGAATGCAATGCTCCGGGGTAATCTCATCCGTTGATGACGAACCAGAAGAGGATGATATTGGTGATGATGAATCGTATTTGGACGGTGGGGATTGGCTAGAGTTTCCAAGGCGAGTAACAGTGAGAGATGTGTTGAAGTACTCCTTCACTTGTGTTATTATCCCATCAGCACGGACGGTCCAGACATGAACCCAAGAGATGGAACGCTTCTGATCGCAGCCTTCCACAATAACGGTGGAGTCAAAGGTGGTGAGTGAGAGAGGGTCGAACTTGAAATGGAAAGTGTCTTCCGATGAAGCTCCGGTGAGAAGTCGCATCATAAACTGGTACGTCGGAGGGCCATGGAACCACCATTCAATGTCGTGGGCAAGGATTCGGTGAACGGCTTCGACGTCTCGAGTGTTTAGGGCATGGTAGAGGGCAAGAACCACGTCTTGGTTCTTGTTGGTTTCCTCCAGAATTTTATCCTCTGTGTTAGCCAGTTCTGGATGGAAAACGCCCTACAAAAAAAGCAGTAAACAAAGAGAGATTTATGATTTGGAGGAAACACCACTGGGGTTTATATAAGGAAACTCGTCATGATGGCTGTGATATTGTATAATAACATTATTTTTAAAGTTTAAATTTATATTATTATTTTTTTTAAATATAATATATTTTATTAATGATTTCTTTCTTACATCGACAATAAAATTATTATATGATATTAGTTTATTATGTTATTTATAGTTTTATTTAATAAGATTCATCTATTTTATGACTCGAAGAAAACAGATAAACATTCACCTTATAAAAAATATAAATTTATTTTAAAAATATATAAATTTATTATTAAATGAGAGAAAATAAATAATGCGATAAACCCTACGCATTTACTATTTTTTTTGGACGTAAGTGAGAACAATTTTGAATTTCCGTATGATAGTTCCAGTTGAATTAGTACATAATTTCCGTACAAGTCAGCTAGTTCCAAATTTCAGAGAGATTATACGGTCAACATAGTTCACCACATCATTCATGATCCAAGCAATTAAGATCATTAATCTTTAAATAACCACCTAATAATTACCCATCCACTAAACCCATGTAAGAAAGAGGTGATGATTCACTTAAAAAAAATTAAGATCAACGGTCCTAATTGCTTGAGATCATGGATGACGTGGTGAATAGGAGAAATTATTTTATGGACCGGTTCCACCACGTCATCCATGGTCCTTAAGAATAAAAAATAAATCCATGTCATCATTTTTTACACATCATCTGCACACTCATAATTTTAATTTCCTAATCATCTCTCTAAATAAAATATATTAAAATTAAAAAATGATGATGTGGATTTATTTTTTATTCTAAACCCTAACCCTAAACCCTAAGCCCTAAACCCTAACCCTAACCCTAACCATAAACCCTACCCTAACCCTAAACCCTAAACCCTAACCTAAACACTAAACCATAAACCCTAAACCCTAACCCTAACCCCAACCCCAACCCCAACCTTAAACCATAAACCCTAAATACTAAACCCTAAACCCTAATTAAAAAATAAATCCACGTCATCATTTTTTTAATTTTAATATATTTTATTTAGAGAGATGATTTGGAAATTAAAATTATGAGTGTGCAGATGATGTGTAAAAAATGATGACGTGGATTTATTTTTTGTTCTTAAGGACCATGGATGACGTGGTGAAACCGGTCCATAGAATAATTTCTCGGTGAATAGATTCACCGTATAATTTTTTCTAAATTCCAATTGAATTACATAATTTCCGTACAAGTCAGCTCGAATGCGTTCTTAGTTAATGAATTTACTCCATTAAAAAACAACTTTATAAACCAATTTATTATTACTAATGAAATGAATTGCGTCAAATTTTAGGGTTGTTGGATAAAAACATAAACATTTAAAAATAAAAAATAAATTTATAAAAAAATATTTTTATAAAAATAAAAAACAAATATAACAAAAAAAATCTTCGAGATAGGAATAATAATTTATTATTGCCGCATATATCAGAATATATGGTGAAGGATCACTGAAATTATATATAAAAAAGTTCCTTTCCTTTCACGTATAAGGCATCAACCCCACACAGAGAGACAAGCATATCTTGACATGAAAAAAATAACAAAACCACGACATAAACAGATTCAATATGAACTTAAAATACTATCATTATTGCAGTAACAGGTCCTTCCTTTGTCTCCTCCCCGATCCCATTCGCCAAAACAGAACTAACCCAGTTCGGAAATCGGGTCTTTTACGTTACCATAAAACCTGATTAATAAGGTTGAAAACCTGGAAAACACACACATCAGGCTATGGTGTTCAGAAACCAGTCTGGTTATGATTCTCTTTTAAATTTCCTTCCCTTGATTTTGATACAGGTTTGATGTTTGAATTAAGGAACTATGGTACCCAAAACTACCTAAATAAGGCCACTAAAACACTGCACCCAAAGTGTGGAAAATTATAATTAAAGACTACTCAACCACTCCATCAACATCAACATCAACATCCTATGACTGTAGAATTAGCAAAATGGAAGAGAAAACAAAATGGAGGGGGCAACGTAAGCTTTTCCATGACGTTCGAGGCCATCTTGCTTCCCTTGAGGGGCAAAGAAAGGTAGGGTTAATGGCTTTTCAAGGTGGCGTTGGGGCCAGTGTTGAATGGCATAAATTATATCACAGAGCATACTTATTCATTAAGAATATATATTTTTTTGTCCTTTTATTGCGTTGTGTCCCTGTTTATACTCTCGTACTAGAAAAATAAGTTTAGGGTTTAAGATTAAAGTTTTAGTGTTTTTAAGGTTTATTTTCGGTGTTAGACGTAAAAAAAATACAGATTTTATATTTTATGTTTATAACATCAACAATGGTCTCAATCAACTTAAAAAAAATATTTTTAATTTTTCTAAAAGATAATATAAAATATAAAATAAATGATTTTTATTAAGTAAAAGTGATGAAAATTATTTATGCTATGATTTTTCGTTTAATTTAGTTGAGAAATTAGGGTTTCAAGGCTATTTACCAGTAACTTAAGTTTGATGATCTAATCTATATTGTTAAATTCTGCCACTCCCACCGCCCATTTTGACCCAACCCCTTGTGTAGAATCTGGCCTTCGATCCTTTTGAGAGAGAAAAGAAAAAAATAATCAAATTAACCAACATTTTATATGTTCTATTTCGATGGGTGTAAATTTTTTGTCTTATTTTTCTGTCTTTATTTACGTTTCTGTTTTAAATTAAAGGATTTAAAATTTAAGATTAAAGGTTATAGTTAGGGTTTAAAAAATTAAGAGTATGATGTATTTTTTAAGGGGTGAAGTTTAATGTTTATGATATAAAAAATAAGAGTTAGATTTAAAATTTAATTTTTAAAATTTTTTCAAAAGAACTATAAAAATACATAATAAAGAGACATATAATTTTTACTCTATTTTAATAATCGAACATATTATAATATTTTTTCAGTTGTTCCATACATAGGTCACTGAACAACACAAGAATGATTGTGTGTATTATATATATTATTATTAATGGACCCCTATGTTCTGCTGATTTCAGATGCCACATTATTTGGTATAAAAAACAATAAAATATTTATGTTTAATAATAAGTTAATAATACGAGACAAAATCACCTACTTTAATGGTTTAATTATATTTTTAATTTATTAATAGTTTTACGATTAATTAATTTGTAAGTCTAATAAATGATTTTAGTAAAAAAACACCCTATAATAACTTTATTTAATCATTTTATTTATAAAATATATACTTATTATTAAATAATTAAAAATATTTATAAATAAACATTATCTTATAATTATTTTTAAATTATTAAAGTAATAAACGATCTATTTTCTTTTAGTTTAATCATGTTAATAGCAATGAACATCACAATCCATAAGCATATATTATTAGGTGAGTGCGGCATGACTTTGAGGCCATTCAATCTTAAGAAGTAACTATTAATATTATTTTTTTTTATCATCGGATTAATAAATATCGATAATTAAAACGAATGATATACAATGAGATAGATTGTTTTAGAAAAAAAAACTAAATTAATTTTATTTATTAAATTCATTTAATCCAACAATCTAAAAAATACGTAATATTTTTAAATTTTGCATTGTATTAATAAATTTTAATCATATTATAACATTAATAGTTGTTTTATCACATAAATTACCTACTGCAATTTTAATGACATCATTGTAAATTTGTAAGAGACCGTTGAAATAATTTCTGCCTCAGCATGCACTATAGTCTATACATATAATAAAGTAATTTTCATGAGCTGCATTATTAAATTAAATGAAACATTTGTTAAATACTATTATTATTAAATACTAATAATTATTATTAATTTTTTAATAAAAATAAAATTATAAGGATTCAATGAATAATTAGATATATTTTAAATCAAATTTAATTATTTTTATATTTTAATATTAAATCAATGTTATTTTATTTTAATCCGGGATTGGTAAAGTCAATTTGGATGACGAAGCGAGTAAGGGGAAGACGGGGGTTAGCAAAGGAGGTTCTGGGTGAATAACAGATCCTAGGAGTGGTGCCGGGATCATTTTAACCGTCAGGATTTTCCGGAGGAAGAGTTTAAGAAGGCATTCCAGATGAGTAAATCAACGTTCGGGTTGATATGCAGGCAGTTGGAGCCGGTGGTGATGAAGAAGAATACTACGTCGGGGGATGCAATCCTAGTACGACGGCCAGTGGCAACAGGGGAGCCTCTTAGGCTGGTTTTGAAACGATTCGGGCTGGATTTCGACTTGCCATAAGCTGGTATTGGAGGTGTATTCAGCCATAAACACTGTTTTGATGTCTAAATTTCTTCAATAGCTCGACGAGAAGAAAATGAAAGAAATGGAGGAGGAATTCAAATTGATATCGGGTATCCCAAATATAGGGGGCTCGCTGTATACCACTGAAGCTTCTTCAAGCCACAAACACTGATATTTCAATGCCTGGTGATCAAGTGTTGAAGTATGCTTTGCCCCAAAGGGCCAATAAGGGGGGTTTGAAGGATGTTTGGATTGTTGGGAATTCCTGGTACCCTTTGAAGGTCTGGCTTTTGGTTCCTTACACCCACCATAATTTGACTTGGGCTCAGCACGGTTTCAATGAAAGGGAGGTGAGCTTGCTTGCAAAAGAGAACCGAGCTAAAGCTTCAAGAGTTGCCAATGGTGCTTGGTGCTTGCTGTGTTCTGCATAACGTTTGTGAGAAGACCAACGAGGAGATACACCCACCATTATTTGAGCTTTTTGACGATGAGATGATACCTGGGAATAACTTGAGGTGTTCCAATGCCGTGCTTGCCAGGGATAACATTTGCTCACAATCTGTTGCACCATGGCGTCGGTGGAACTAATTTTCATTGGTGTTTCTATGCCTGCTGCCATATAATATTAGTAAATTGCATCTGATGGCCTTATTTATGGCAGTTAAATACTTTATGCATGTGCGATTCGGAACCCCCCACGATGCAGGTAGCATTATGTAAATCTCAAAACAACAAACGTCTAAAAAATTATTAATACAAAAAATTTAGGAGATACACTTGATAAAACTCTTTCAACCTATGTTTGCTTACACAATTATTGTATGATATCCCTGGAATTCAACAGACAAGTAACATTGACTATAAATCACCAGCTACGTAGGCATTGTGATAGTGCCCGGGCTATCCAATCCAAAGATGGAACGAATCAAACTACAAAATGCATACCAAAGGGATTTGTGATATTATTTCCTCAGTCGATGTTGATGCCAGGAAATGATGGCAAGACTGCAATGAGTGGATCTCCATACCCAACGGCATCTGTTGCAACAGAGATGAAACAAAGGCAGAGTTCAAAGAAAATCAACATTAATCTGGCATCATCCTATAAAGGGATCTAGACATTAAAACCGAAATAAATATGAAGTACAGATAAAACCATACCTCCATCTTCGAAGAGGATCTTTAAGACCTCTCCAGCTATATCTGACTGTTTTAACAAATCAATAACACAAACCATTAAATACTGCTTAATATATATATATAACTAACAAGTGAACATAATTTGAATTCACCTTAACAGGAAGTTCAGTACCAAATTGATCCAAGAATCCTATCAGTTGTCCTTCTTTGATCAAATCACCCTGGAAGTATTTGCGACTTATAAGGATCAAAAAAAGCCGGTAAATTATAAACGTTCAAAATATCTGTAACCAAAGAATGTTTTAAGTGTTTTAGGTCAAAGCATGCACTTGAGAATGAAACTAGTACCTCCTTGCAGATGGGAGGTTGCCTTTTTCCCTTAACTGTTCTACCTCTTCGGAATGTACCAACCTGTAGTAAGGTGATGGAACTTAAACAGTGTTCAAAAACATATAGTATAGAACATAACCCTAGCTCTCAATAAAAAGCACGCACAATGGGAGAAGGTACTAGAACATAGTTGCTTGATCCAGAAGCTTCCAAAGCAGCTAACTTAGATGACTTCCCAAAGGCAATATTTTTGAATGGAGTAGGCTTCTCAGGGGAGGGTTTCAGTGGTGATGGGGGTGGGGTAGTAGCTCCTGCTTCATTCATTGGTTCAGTCGGGATTGGTGGAGCTGTTGTAGGTGAAATGTTGGACAAGGGAACTTTTGTGACGCCAACATTCCGCTTCAAATGCATTTCAAAGTCTCCAATCTGTGGCAATAAAACAGATAACTGATTCAAAAAAATATTGTATTTGTGGGGAAAATGCATTCATAAAAGGAACTCAAATCCTGAAGATAGCTAGCAGCACCGAGACATATCTTTAGAGGAAATTTTCAGGTTAATCACGAGACATGAGGCTAAGTTTAGCAGAAGCATGCAAGCATATGAAATGACAAGAGAAAAGGAAGTAACCTTCATTTTCAGCTCTGCAATCTCAGTTTCATCACATACCTCCAGTACCAATGCCTGACAATTTAAGCAACTGATATGTTAATTATCTAGCCAATTAGAATAAAAAAGTTGTGAGTAATGATGTAAAAGAGTCGGTTTGCAGTTCCAAAAATCACCTCAAATCCATTTGGAAAAGTTGCATTCTGTGAAGATTTATTCTCCAACGAGCCTTGGGAAACGCTATCTATTCGGTGGCAAACATAATTAACAACTTTTAGCAAGCAAAATTAGAGAAAATGCTATGGTTGATGAAATTATATAATGGACTACTCTAAAAACCATCTTCCTTTACGTATTACAAAAGAGTTCTGCTTTCGAGAACAAGTATAAATCATTAATAACGCTGAGCCAAGTTTTATTATCCAAAAAAGAGTCTAGTTTGCTTATAAGAATAAATCCAAATCCAATGGTGAATTGGTGATTAGTTTTATCATTGAGTCATGGTTCAGCAGCAGTTAACTTATAATTAATATTTTTTTTTGAAAATGAGGACCATCAGATAAAAATATAAATCAGAAGTCAATATAATGTCACCATTTGACTTGTCAGCGACCATAGCTTCAGATGTCTTCGCTGATGACGTTAAAGTTATAGTTCGTCTTGTGGAAGAATTGTTATTCCCTCCAAAAACCAAGCCTGGGACACATGATTTTCTCGAATTTGACCAGCAAATGGAAGACACATGAAAGGTACTGGACCTTTCAAGTCTGCAATGAGCTTGTGAAACGGCACCTACAATATCCAAAATATTTATAAAAGCATATGAACGTTAGTTGCAAAAACAAAGACATATATGTAAAACATGCAATTGCATACAAACTGCAACCATACTTCGCTAATGTAAAGAAATTCAAAGCCTATACAATAATAAATGTATGACAATAAAAAACAGATAAGCCAGCAGCATATTATGTTGTTTATACCAAGGACATCAAATCACAGATTATACGCAGTATAAGAAACATGAATTTACAAAGTATCTCGACTAAAAGGACAGCCAAAACAAGAAAATCAAGATTTTTATTGTTGAAAATCTTCAAAATACATTGAATCTATTGCTTCCTAGGGATACATAGTTCACTAGGCATTTTTAAGAATGAAAATGAGCACCCACTTTCTCTCTTTCAGTTCCACAATAGAATCAATCAATGAAAGAATTCTGTTTTTACTTCTGCGAAACGTCTTCTGAAAATTTAGAAGACCTATATAATAAGATAATGTCCCAAACCAAAATGAAAACGAAGACGTGCCGGGAAGAACTTCCACAACTTCTATTAGAAACTCCCGAAGATATCTTCTTTTTTATTTCCAATTTTATTTTATGGAAATTAGATTGATATAAGTAAGCGAGCTTAACAATCTCAACAGATACAGCATTAAAAGAATAAGAAAGTAGTAAAAATAAATAAATCAGCAGATCTCCGAAATTTCTGAAGCTAGTTTCAAAATTTTCAACGACGGAAACACTATAATTTACAGTAATCAGTAAACAATGAACAAAAAATAAATACGATTACTAGATCCAAAACATATATAAAAAAACACTCAAAATTATTCAGAAATGTCACAGTTTATCCTTTCTTTTCTCAACTCGTTTTTCAGTGAAACCAAACAAAACTCAACCAAAGAAGAACAATAAATATAAAAGAGACTACAAGTGTGAGAGAGAAGAGTTACAGTGAAAGGATCGGAGAGCTGCAGAGGACTCCATTGGCAGAGAAAAGAAGAGCGAAGCGGAGACGATGATGAGGGGAAATACGTAGGAAAAGGATAAGGGCAAAATGGAGAAGATAAACTTAATAGGGAGAGGGTAGGTTAGCTAAGTAAGAAGTCTGTGCAATGGAAAAAGATAGAGAGAGCTTCGAAATGTCCGCCTCTGTCCTCGGTTTCTCCACTCCACCCTTTTAAATTCTCTACTTCTCTAACATGCGCCTCTAGTGTTGTCCGCCTCGCGCTGACGTGGCAGTACCTTTTAAACTTTTAGAATAAATTACCGCACAAATCACTTAATTATAAATTTAGTAACAACATATTACTTTTCTTCTCAAATTAATAATTTAGTCATTTATTTAAAATTTTGTAGTTCACTCTCCTATTTAAACGAAATTAATGATTTAATATAATAATAATTTTAATTTTAAAATTTATATATTTAAGCATATGATTCCAATATAAAATAATTTAATAAATTTATTTTTTGAAATTTTATTAATTAAATGAATATATCTATTAACAAACAGATTTAGATCATAATAAATTTATTTCATTATTTTATAAGTTATTTAATAATAAAACAATAGTGTCTATTAAACTATCATATTTTTATTTATCGAGTTGAGAGATAATTATTTATTATCATAAAAAATATTATATTAAAAATTTAAGAAATATAAATTTAAACTAATCATAAAAGATATTATATAAAATATATAAAATTTTAATTTTTTTTAAAGATACCACTGTTTATTCCATAAAATATCCCTCTGTCTGTCCCTACTCTCGATGTGAAATGAACCCGAAGGTTAGTGGAGCAACACCATATTTAATCTATAGTCTCCCCACACCCAAACATTCCTCCATAACTCAAAGTGGACCTTCTATCCTATCTTAATCTTATCCATCAGATTTCTTGGGCCGGCCCATTTCCCACTTTATCTTCTATTGAAACGCAAGCGTAATTCACGTGGCAACCACCGTCCGTTGGATAACCATCGGATGGATCGCATGTGCCCGATACCATGTTGAAAGTGGGATATAATTCCGGAGAAAACGACACGATAGGCATTAAAAGAAATTTGGGAAACATTATTTATTAGTATCATCGCCTTTCCCCGCCACACAAATTTTGTCCAACGATGAGAGGGAAGATTTTTCTCAACCTTTTTAAAGAATATAAATTAATTGATAAATTATATTTATTATACGATGATTATGTTTGAAATTTGTGATTTTTCTTTTTAATAATATATTTTTTAATGTTTAAACGTAAGTCTTTTGTTAAAAAAATAATGTGTTTTGTCATTATATTCAATATTCATCGATTATTTTGTATGAATTTTAATATATTTATATGTTTATATTTTATTTTATATTAAAAG
Organism: Abelmoschus esculentus; assembly: GCA_035048815.1. Taxonomy (NCBI): domain Eukaryota; kingdom Viridiplantae; phylum Streptophyta; class Magnoliopsida; order Malvales; family Malvaceae; genus Abelmoschus; species Abelmoschus esculentus. Next base: position 17,904,332 of record JAUCBN010000017.1, on the reverse strand, counting down.
TTATCAATATTATTCCACAATTCGTAGGGCGGGGATAAAAGAAAGGCCCATCAATGCCCGGGTCTCTCCAAAGTTTTCATGTGAAGGTTCCTTTCTCTCTTTTTTCTACAAATAAAGTTCATTTCTTTGAGTCAAATGTAAGTCTTAGCACGGACCATTTAACCTTATCGTTTGAAGAAATAGTTGTTGTTTTTAGAGATCACGGGTTCGAGTATTAATATTGTCAGCACAGTGATTGAGCGATCAATGTCCAATGATTAAGAATATATACTCTAAAACAGATATTACTGTAATCATTATAGCTAAATAAAAAAAAATGTTAAGTCTTATCCTTTTCTCTTATGAACTATCATTTCTCAACCAAACCAAACTAGACCCATAATGGTGCCCACATCTACAATTATTTCTAACACCCACGTCCACAATATAATGATATATACACACACGTATAAAACAAATACAGTTTTTTATATTTTCTGAATCGTTGATGATTAGATTCTTTAAAATAATTAAAATAAATTTATTATAAAATTGACGAGTAATTTAATTAACTGACCAAATTTATTTACTTAATTTTGATATGATATTAATTACTATATGATTTTATGTATGGTTAGTACATGAAATAAAATGGGTTGATATTTCTTATAACATGGGGAAGTTGGTGTTATTAGTAGGAACTAACTAAATGATAGACCCAAGACTATTGCGTACTGTACAAACTTAAAGCATTCTTTTCTCTGTAGCAGACTGTTAACAAAGTTGGAGCCTATTTAAATGGAAATTTGGCTGTTAAAGACTGGGAAAGCAAAGAGATCGAGGGAGAGTATGATATGAAGCAATGAGGGGTCAGGAGCCACGATCCACTTCTTCATGTGCAGCTTGTAAGCTCTTGAAAAGGAGGTGCAGTCCCAACTGTATTTTCGCACCCTATTTCCGATCCGACGAGCCGAAGAAATTCGCCAAAGTCCACAAGGTTTTCGGTGCCAGTAATGTGAGCAAGATCCTGATCGAAGTCCCGGAAGAGCAGCGCGAAGACACGGTGAATTCCCTGGCGTATGAGGCTGAAGCAAGGCTTAGAGACCCGGTTTATGGTTGCATTGGTGCCATAGCTTTGCTGCAAAGGAAGATGATCCAGCTTCAACATGATCTGGCCCTTGCTCGAGCATGTTTGGCTCGGTACGTAGCTACTCCTTCCTCTATCGGCAGTACTGAGGACCGAGTTATCATGGAGCCTTTTGGTGAGTTCCCGGCTGGTTGCGGAGGATCCATCGACAGTTTTAGCCAGAATCTTACATATGAATTGAATCAGGAAGCACATGTGTATGATTTTAGCCAAGTTCCATATGTATAAAGTTCCCTCTCTTGTTGATCCGTAGGGTTTGAATCCATTATCTATGTCCATTATCCCAAGATCAAGCTTGAATTAATATCAGAAACCAAACCGGTTTGTGTGTACAGGAGAAAGCCAAAGCTAATAGATAATATTTGCGAACAATTAAAAGCGATGGGACGAAACGCTTTAAGAATTTGAATCTTGACATCGTGAATAAAGAAAATTTAATTAAAAAAAATTGCATAAATTTCATAAAACTTTATTTAAATTAATAGACAAGTAAATCAGATATTCTTGATTTTAAAATGTCAAAAATCTAAAACTTTGTAGGGCATAGAGGTGGGTTCAGTTGAGATAAGTCTGCCTCCCCAGGGAAGAAGCATCATCACATGGTGTTCACAAGGTTTTGGCCTACTTCTTCCCTGCATGAATTATTACTCCTTTACTCTCAGTCGGCAGTCACAGGTCGTATGATAAGATCTCCTTTTCCACTGTCCTCTCTCCCACTGGTAACTTGCCCAGATGTTTTTTAACAGCCAAAGACTTTTAAGCAAGGGAGTCAGTACTCAGTAGGGCACCCAACTATGAACTGACTTTTCCCACTTTCTCTTTTTACATCACTATGTGTCAGTGTTAAATGTGGGGTTAATGGTTTCGTTTTTGATTTCTTTTAGGTTCAAATGTTAGTTAAATGTTTAAATTATATTTTTTATTTTATTTTATATTAAATTAATATTTAACGTTTATTTTGTAACGTAAATTAAAATTTCCGTCAATTATCACTAAAAATATCATCATTTAATTATAACATAATACATGATGTTTATTGATTGATTGAATTTCTTTTAAAATGTGGATTTCTTAAAATTTTAAAGTTTTAGTTTTTTTATTAAAATCTTAAATCATATCTTTATCACGGTTTGATATCTCTAAACGCCGTTGTTTTGTCGTTCATCACTCAAGTATCACGTATCTCTGGTTTGATATACCCATCATCTAATCGTTATTCAAAAATCAATATATCTCTTTTTTGATTTATTATATGTTTATTAATAATGATTTATTCATCAATTTTTAACGATAAATAATAAAATTTTTAGCAGCAGAGATCTAATAAAGACAAAAATGATTGATGGTGGTTGAATCGATGATAAAAAAAAATTAAAAATTTAGGGTTTGACTTTTCTCATACTTATACACAAAACTTTATATTTTTTTAGTGAGTAACTTTTATACAAGTACATGCTTGACCGTGCCGATACTAAGACCTTATCATATTGATATGAAGGTATCATCCATCAATACATTCTTTGTAACTATTCTTTCTTATTTTAATAAGTATCGATACTCAAAATTGTACATTGATATTCAAGGCAGCAAAACTGCATTAAAAGGTAGAAGTTAAGTCACCAACAACTTCAACTCCTCCTCAACGACCATAAATAATTAGTACTTCATTTTATATTATAAATAATTGTTTATTTAATTTTATTTGTGTATATTTAATGCATTTATTATTTTTTATAATATAAATATTATATTTAAAAAATAAATTTATTTATATATATTCGTTTATTTACTTTGGTTTAAATTTGTTTACATATGTCCTCTTATGTTCGCTCACACGCTACATTATTTAACAAACAAATTTGAATAAAAATTATGTTTATTTAAATGTTCGTATTCGTTCTTTTATTTGATTAAAACTAAACTAAACAAACACGATCGAGATCATATTCTTATTTATGTTCGTTTAATTCATTTACGTACCTAAAAAAATATCAACGAAAAACTTTAACTGATATCATTTACCCCTTTCTTCAAAATTAAACGTACAGATCTCACTTTTTTTCATTAATTATGATGCCTAATCTTTTAAATAATGAACTAAAACCAACTACATTAACGATGGTTTTTTAAATAAGTTTAAAACAATGACGTTGTTTAATAAATAATAAATAACTTATAACGGATTATATTAATTGAGAGGTAATAATATTAATTAATTTAATTAATGTAACCTTTGATACTTGTATTTGTAAGTATAAACCAGCATATGCGTAATGTAAAGATTGAAGTAAATACATTCAAATATTGTCTAAACTGTATTTTAACAAAATAAAAATAATTAATAAAAATAATTAATAAAAAATATATTATTATATGTCGCCACCATTTTAAAATTGATCGTGTGAAAATAGCATGACGAATTAATTTTGAAAAACGAGTTTTATTGCTTTTAATTGTTAATCATAAAAATCAAGGTCGTGTTAAAAACGTGTATTATTTGAATTTTAAAATGACATGGAGTCATCATCCGTCACTTAGGTAGGTCAAACATATAAGATAAATCAGAGATTTTTTTAAAAAAAATATTTTGGGTTTTGGAGTCAGTTACGCGTAAGGACAACACTCATAAGTGCCCGAAATCAGTACCTTATTAATTAGACGTCGCATTTTGGCATTTCGAATAATAATATAAATTTAGTTCATCATTATTGTCAGATAAATATCTTTCGAATGAGGATATCCTTTTGGATAAGAAAGTATATTTCTTTTAAATACGAGCTTGAATAAGACGTCTTATAATAAAAAAACTTAGCTTGTATTTAAAGAAATATAAATTCTGCTCCATAAGATTTAAATGCATGATCGGTTATTATCTTATCGATTTTAAGTTCTAACCTATAAGGCTCCATTAATTAAAAATTTAAAACCCTATTAAATTATTAATTTACCAAGTGTATTATAATAACATCTAAACGATTGGACACTACCATCTTGACACCAAATAAAATTAATAATATTATTGGTATTTTAATTATTTACTTAATTAATTTTATTTAATTCTAACCCTAAATTATTTATCATTTTCTATGTTTCGATGACACGTCAAATGCGATACTAAAGTACACTCTTGATCAACATAATGTTACGTCAAAACATTGATCATTTAGTGTATCCGAGATATATGATTAAAATATCATCATTAGTACAATTATCTCTCTATTTAAAAATAATTATTTAATTAAAGTGATTAATCTTAAAAGCTTTAATTAAATTAACTACGTATAAATTAAGTGTTATCCTAAAAAGATATACTATATAGTTTTAAAATATACATACAAATAAATAAAAGCATAAATTAAAGACAATGCTTAAGATAATTTTCATTTCAAAGCATAAAGCTTAAATTAAACGGAAAAAGTAATTAAAATGATCTAATTGAAAACTCAATTTAAAAGATTTAATGACCAAATTAAGAAGTTTCTAAGCCTAAACTAATACTTTCAAAAAAAAATAAGCCTAAACTAATCGGATTCGATCAAATCCATCCTTCTTCCCCTATCTAACCTAACACTCATCGGAAACTTCGATCAACACTAGAAACTTCATGTAAACCAGACAACAAGCATCTCGAACCAAAATCTCGTCTGAATCTAAATACAATTTTCTTTACTTTCAGATCTGAAATCTCCTATTATATTCGGCACAATTTTACAAGGAACTAAGAAGTTGAGTGGTGAAGTTACCTCGAAAATGAAATCGGTCGTGATTCAATGGATTCCGGCGAACTTCTCTGATGTTCTTTGGCAGATCCGGTGACCTTCAAGTGACCAAGGTAAGCTACAGATTCTCCTCTCGCTCATCGTTCTCACCAAACTGTTGACATGGCTGTACAAATGCCCTCCTTTTATTGTTCGATCCACCATCTCAATGCTCCCCTCCCAGCAATTGGCTCTCTACCTCCAAAATCAAGGCTTAAATTTTCTTTAAGCCTCCCGTGTATCTCCCTCTCTCCCCACCATGGCCGAAATTATGGCCTATGAAGATAATCAACCCAAGCTCAATACACTCATCCAAACATCCCTTGAAAAAGAAAAAAGAAAAAAAGATTATTTTCTAATTTACCTTAACACATAAGTTACTATTTTTTCCTAATAAATAGCAATTAAATTTAGAAACTATTCAAAGTTTGAAAAAATATATTTACTCAAAATTAATTATTCTTTAATTATGATACCTAATCTTTTAAATAATGGACCAAAACCAACATTAATGATGATTTCTAAAATAAGTTTAACATAATGACGTTGTTGATAAATAATAGCGAATAACGGTTTACATTAATCGATAGCTGATAATATTAATTAATTTAATTAGTGAATTATAATAAATGATTTTATAAAAGTATTTGGTACTATAGTTATATCTGTTTAATTATTTAAACAAAAAATATAATATATATGAATATGATTATATCTAATATTTATTTGAATAATTTCTTTATTTATCAATTTCGAATTAAAAGGATAGCAATTTCGTGAAATCCAGTAGCTACATATTTGCAATATGGGGTTCAAAAAGGTCACGGTCTAATATAATGAAAATTATTTGTCTGAATAATTTATTAATTATTAATTATTTTTATATATTAATTATTAAATCATATAAATTGAAATCAAATTAAATTATGACTTATGAGTAACCAACGTACAATTAAATACTTGGTAAGTGAGAAAATCGTTAAAAATCGTGAATAAGGAATATTAAAATTTAATTATAATATAAAATAAAAATCAGATTAAACGTTAAAATTTATCATTTACCTGACATGCCATGCACTATTTAAGATTTATAATTTATAATTTAGGATTTAAAATTTAAAATTTAATATGAATTAAAAATATCATGATCTTAAATTTCTAAATTCCCATTTAACGATTAGTAGATAGTGGATTACGTTAATTTATTTGATTAGGAAATTATATTAAATATTTTTATAAAAATATTTAATAAAATTAATTGATATTAAATATTTATTTGATTATTTAAATAAATAAAATAATATATAAAGACAAGATCATATTCAATACTTGCTTGAATAGTTTATTAGTTATCAATAATTTATATCTATCAATATTAATTAAATTATGTTAAAATTAATTTAACATTATTATGATATTATAATGATCTATATATTAATTTTTTATTTATATGATTATATTTTTAATATAATTTGTTTAATTAGTTAAACCTTTAAAAATATTAAAACCTTTAATTTTAGTTCGAAATATTATTTCCCAAGCAAGATTCACATATATACATAATATTCTTAAGTAAAGATGCAAGGGTTATTTTGAAATATTAAAAAGTTTATGGGCTAATGCATTTCATCCTAAAATAGTGAGAGGATTAAATTGTAATTTCTTGTAAAATAATTCTTAATCTCCCTTGAAGAATGAAAACAAAGAAAATGTAACATTTTATACTTGTATTTGTAAGTATAAACGAGTATAAGCGTATTAGAAATATCAAAATAAATACATCTAAGCATTATTTAAACTGTATTTCAATAAAAAATATTAATTAATATAATAATAAAAATAATTATTATACGCATAATATAAAATTATTGATAAAATATATATATATATATATATATATATATCAAGTTGGTTCGTATGAGAAGTTAATATATAAATCATTCTTAACCTATGTAACTTATCTTAACCATTGTATTGCGTGCTATTCTAAATTTGTTTATATAAAATACACTAAATATAATTAAATTTATTTTTAGTTAATTATTTATTAAATGGATAAGTCTACAATGTGCGTCGAACATTGCTGAACACCATTAACGATGAACATTGCTGAACACCATTAAACTAATTAATAAATATAAAAAATTTCAAGGACTCCATATATAATTAATAAATATTTAAAATAAAATTTTAATTGAATTATTTTCTATAAGGAAAACTACACAATTGATCATCCAACTATCACTCATTTTTTGGCTTAGTCACCAAATTAATTTTTTTATTAAAATCATTGTTAACATTTTACTTCATTATTATTTTGGTCATCGACTGCTAAATATTTTATAAAAATTGTGACATGACATGGTTTAATAATAATTTTAGTCCCTAAAATTATTATATTATATCAAATTAATTTTAATAGAATATAACTCATCAAATATTTGAACTAAACCTCAATTCTTTTTCCTTTTTTCTCTTGCAATATTATTTTAAAAAATTAATTTATCAACTCTCTTTATTTCTCTTGAGTCTTTGAACAATTTATTAAATTTTAAATTATATAAAATTACTTTAATTTTATGATTTATTTTTTAAAAATTTAATATAATTTTTTTTAACTTTTCACAAACTATTCATATATATATTCTATCATTTTTTATGTTTATGGATCTATAAAAAAATTTTGATTTATCAATTCACATAAAATTTTATATAAATCAATAGACATAAAATCTTTAACATGTAAATATAGATCAATTCGGCGCGCGTCGTAAAATTTTTCTTCGGATTAAATAAAATTTGGTTTCACTTAAATTTCATTGAAAACCCCAAATTTTCGATCTTTATTTGGATACTCCTATAATTTCACACAAATTTGGAATCATTGACTTTTCATATGTCGAAACACAACCTTTCTTGCACTAAAAAAGAAACTATTCTACGAAAATGTTATTCCGATTCGAAGAAAAAATTATTCTTTTAACTTAGATTTTAAAAGAATAAATTATAAAATTAAAATGATTTTTTATAATCTGAAACTTAATAAGTTGTTCAAAGACACAAGAAAAATAAAGAGAGGATTGACAAATTAATTTTTAAAGTAGCGTTGCAAGAGGAAGAAGAAAATGGATGAAAATTTTGGGGTTTAGTTAAAATATTTGATGAGTTATTTTTTATTTGGATTAATTTGATATAATGTAATAATTTGAAGGACTAAAATTGTTATTAAACCATACCATATCATAGTTTTCGTTAAATATTTAACAGTTGATGACTAAAATATAATAAAATAAAATTTAAATGATGATTTTGATTAAAAAAAATTAGTTGGGTGACCAACACAAGAAAAGAATGATATTTGGATGACCATCCATATTATTAAACCATGTTATGACACAATTTTTGTTAAATATTTAAAGTCGGTGACCAAAATAATAATGAAATAAAATGTTAACAGTGATTTTGATGAAAAAAATTAGTTTGGTGACCAACCTAAAAAATGAGTGATAGTTGGATGACCATTTGTATAGTTTTCCTTATAGAAAATAATTTAATTGAAATTTTATTTTAAATATTTATTAATTATATATTGAGTCCTTGAAATTTTTAATCTTTATTAATTAGTTTAATGGTGTTCAACAATGTTCATCGTTAGTGGTGTTCAACAATGTTCGACGCCCGTTCTAGAATTTTTCTTATTAAATTCTATCGTAGCAGGATGAAATTAATTTTAGCTAATTATTTATTTAAATCTAAGCGTAGCTGCAATGGTTATCTACCTATAAGATTGAGTGAGATTGTGTTCACCAGAATTTTTAAAATTTATATATTTAATTTTAATTATTTTAATTTTTATAGGTTAATCCTTAATATTTTTTTAAAAAATTTTAATGATTTGTGTTCATCCTAAAATTTTAAGATCTTTACGATTTATATCCACCTTTTAATATATTATGATTTATATCAATCCTAAAAAATATTCTTAAATCTATCATCGGTAACCGGATACTAGGGGTGTGCAAAAAAATCCGATCCTATCGATCCGATCAAATTATCCGTTGATCCGATCCGAAACTTCTGATATCCAATCCAAATTTTATTTTTTGGATAATTCGGATAGGATACGGATAAGTATTTTACATTCGGATCGGATATTCGATTATCCGGTATTCAAAAATTTTAATTTTTTTATATAAATATTGTTATATTTGATATTTTTACTTATTATATATATGGAAAAAATGAAATTTTCATGGATAAAAATATTATTATATTCAATAATGTGTTGATTATTATATTTAAAATCAAAAATTTTCATGAATAAGACCATCGAATTAAAAAAAAAATTCGTAAATTTGGATATTTGGATATCCAAAAATCTAATCCGAAATTTCAGATATCTTAAAAATCGAACATCTAATTTTTTTAGATCGAATACGTATCGCTAAAATACCAATTCAAAAATTTCAGATATTCAAAATTTCGATCTGATCGAATAATCCGAAATGTATTCCCCTAATGCATAGCCACTTAAATATTTTGGCCAAACATACTAAAAAATATATATGAGCCGTCAAGTTTGTAATACAATTAAATAAATCCACACAATAAAATGAATGGTATCTAAGAACTCTAGGGATGGTTTGAATGCATAGCTATTGATTTCTTTTAGTTGAAGCTCACGTAAAAGTTCATGTATCTTAATTGTGTCTTATATTTAGTATCCGAGTCAAGGAGGAACAAGTATTTTAAGATTTTGTAAATATCAATTTTGGTTTTAAATTTTTGAGTTCTGGTTTAACTATCTTTTTCAATATATTATTATTATTGCTGAGTTTTGATACAGTGACCGCTAATACCATGGGTTAGGTGCTTATAATATCGATCCCTGTAGGCAACCTTAGTAATCCAAAGAAAATTGATAGTAGAACCGTCTTTGTAGGTTTTTTAAAATCAAATAGATGTTTCCATTTCTTAGAAGAATTAATTCTTCTGCAAGCTTTGTTTTCAACAGATCTCAGGATTCTGATTAATCCTCAAATAGAACCGTCAATGAACAATAAATAAATTATGAAAATATTTCTCAAAAAATTGATGATTGAAATATTCCAATCATTCTAGTTAATCAAATTTATAAAAAGACAACTTTTGAAAACTTTAATGCCTTTTGTAACTACATTATCAAAATAAAAGAAAAAAAGTTTACCTATCCAAAAAGAGTATCAAACCTTTCAATTACTTGATGAATCTGCTATTAAAAGACTTAGAGATCAAAAATATAAATATATCAATTTTGGACTTGTCCAAGTGGGAATTAAACCTCTTAGTGTAGAAGCCACTAAAAATACATCCATATTAGTGATTTTAAGAGATCAAAGACATATTATATTTAATGATTCTTTATTAGAAACAATAGAAACAAGTCTTTATACAGGACCAATACATTTTAATTGTTATCCAAATTTTATGGTCTCTCTAACAGATAAAAATATTCTAAAATCATTAACTCTCCAGATTCATACTCATAATTATAAAATACTTCCTGGATCTGAAGTTTTGACTTTAGTTTATAGGTTGCATTACAAAGCAATGTACTCTGTAGTAAATACTAAAGCTTTAATCCAAAGTCCAAAAGGAGAAACCCTCCTAATAGAAACAGATACAACTAGATCTCACACCACAATACCAAAGACTATTCAGTGGCATGAAATTAACCTTCCTGATATATGGAAATTAGAAGGAACCACACCTCCAGTAGAAGCGAATCACATTAGAAACAACTCTTTAAGAGAAATTACCCAAGATAGTACTGGAACAGTCGAATTAATTTTTGATAGACTAAAAAGATTACCCCCAAGATATTCATTTGATATGGCAAGTACAAGTACTGCTTTTTAAAGATTAAATATCGCAGAATCAAGTAATGATTTTAGGACAGCTAGACCTTCTACTTCTTCTGTCTCAAATACATTAAGAACCAATTTACAAGGGATAGATAATTCCTCAAATATTGTTCAACCTATTTATGCTAGGCAAGTTGAGAGCCTAGAAAATTCACCAAACATGTCTCCAACATATTCTTTCATGACTAATAATAGAGGAAATGAAAATTCTGAAATATATGTTTTAGAAAATCCTTTTGAAATCAACAAAGAATGGTGCAGGAAACATTTCTATTCTGATAAAAACAAAGAGAAAAGAGAAAAATATTTTAAAGACCATGAAGAAGAAAAGGATGAAATCCTTCAAGAATATTATGAATTTATGAATATTCATAAAATTCATATAAAGTTCTTTACATGGTTCGAAGAATATTTTTTAATTAATACAATAAAAAATTATACGAAATGGCAAACAGGAAGAGGAGAAGTTGAATCTCAGCATCCTCCTTTAACAGAAATTTCCTACCTTCATAAACATATAGGCATAAAAGCAAGTCCTTTGAGAATGAGAAATCCTGATGCAGGAGAACAAATATCTTCGAAAGATATCAAAATGATTGTTGAACAAAATAATTATACAAATCTTAGCCTTCATACCATAGAAAAACAATTAGACTATATTGAAAATTTAGTAGAAATTTACCCTAAGAAAGAAATAAAAGAAGAAAAAAATTCTATGGAACCAATTTTTACACCTTATGAAATTAGAATCCGAACTTATAGCCCCTGACACTCCTATACCCACACAACATTCAATAAATACCCTAAATAAAAATTATGATTTAGAACAGTCGTCGGAAGATTATCACATCAATAAAATGAATTGGAGAGAACCTAAAAAATTATATTATCCAAAAATTACCGCACCAGATTTAAATATTGAAGAAAAACCAGTCTTCCAAAATAAATATAATGCAAATATCATTTATGAATGGAATATAGATGGTATGTCTGAATACAATGTTCTTAGCCTACTACAACAAATGACGATGGTGTCAAATGTTTATAAAACCCAAAATCAAAATGACTTAATTAGTGATCAAGCTATAGCTAATCTTTTAATCGCTGGGTTTACTAGCCAATTAAAGGGATGGTGGGACCATGCGCTCACCAAAGCTCAATAAGAAGAAATTTTAAAAGCTACTAAAAAAGATGACCAAAGAAGAATTATATTAGACGAACAGGAGAGAGAAATCCAAGATGCTGTTGCAACCCTTATTTTCTCAATTTCAAAACATTTCATAGGTGACCCATCTCATCTCAAAGATAGAAATTCAGAATTATTATCAAACTTAAAGTGCAAAAAATTAACAGATTTCAAATGGTACAAGGATGTTTTTATGACTAGAGTCATGCAAAGATCTGATAATCAACAACCTTTTTGGAAAAAAAAGTTTTTAGCAGGACTACCAAATCTTTTAGGTGAAAAAGTTAGAAACCAAATTAGAGAAAATCATAAAAGAATAATTCCTTATGAAAAACTCGCATATGGTGAATTAATTAGTTTTATCCAAAAAGAAGGATTAAAAATTTGTCAAGATTTAAAACTGCAAAAGCAACTAAAGAAAGAAAGATATATCTGTAAAAAAGAATTAGGATCCTTCTGCCAACAATTTGACATAAAAGAAGAATATTCTTTTTCTAAAAATTGTTGCCCGAAAGAAAAAAGAAAAACCAAGCATATCCCCGAATATTATAAAAAACCAAAAGAGAAAAGAGAAAAAACAATCCAAACCAAATAATAAATTTGATAAGACAATAAAATGTTATAGGTGTGGAAAGACAGGACATATTTCAAAATATTGTAAGATTAAAAGAAAGATTAATAACTTAAACTTAGATGAAGAAATTGAACAAAAAATTAATGAAATTCTTTTTGAGACTACAACTACTGAATCAGATACTTCAACAGAAACAGAAGAATTAAAAGTTGATGAATTACATACTACATCAGAGTCTTCTAAAGAAGAAGAAGCAGGAAAAAAAGGAATATTTATTAAAGCTTAAAGATTCATTAAAAAACAAGCAGGAAAAAGAGAAAGAAATAATCTCTAATCCTTCACAAATGTATAATTTACAAGATATAATCTTTGATAGATATGAACAGGCAAAGCCTAAACAAGTCCAAATTTAGAATTACAAGAAGAAATAAAAGAAATAAAAAAGGAACTTTTATAATTAAAAAATGATCGGCAAGATATGAAAAACTATATACAAGGATTAGGTCATAATAGCCTCCAAGAGTCCTCTCCAGAAGATGAACCTGAAACCGAAGAAACAATAAAAAATTATATGATGGTTCTCACTGAAGTTTCAATACAAAGATATTTGATAAGAATTAATTTATTAATAAATAATGAATACTCTTTAAAAACAATAGCCTTTTTTGATATTGGAGCAGATCAAAATTGTATAAGAGAAGGTATAATTCCAACAAAATACTATGATAAAACTTCTGAAAGTCTTAAAGCAGCAAATGGTAAAAAACTCAAAATTACTTACAAAATTCCTAATGCAGAAATTTGTAATAAAGGAATAAAATATAAAACATGTTTTTTAATGGTTAAAGATATTACGCAAAACATTATTTTAGGAACTCCTTTTATTTCTTTACTAAAATCGTATAAAGTGACAAATCATTCAATAACTTTGAAGATATTAAAAACTAAAGTAGAATTTCCTTTTATTGAAAAGCCTAAAATTAGAAATCTTAATTTATTAAAATCTTTATCAATTCAAAATAAACAAATTAATAATGTAATCAGTCATAAACAAAAACAAATCTCTTTTCTGAAAGAAGAAATATGCTTTAAAAGAATAAAAGAACAATTACAACAAACAAAAATACAAGAAAAAATAAATCAGATGAAAATACAAATTGAATCAACCATATGTTCTGATATTCCAAATGCCTTTTGGAATAGAAAGAAACATGAAGTAACACTACCTTATGAGAATAATTTTGACGAAAGACAAATTTCCATAAAGGCTAGACCGATTCAAATGAATGATGAAATGGAAGAATTCTGTAAAAAAGAAATACAAGATCTTCTCGATAAAAAATTAATTAGAAAAAGTAGTTCTCCATGGAGTTGTTCAGCATTTTATATGATAAAAAATGCAGAACTAGAAAGAGGAACACCAAGATTGGTAATAAATTACAAGCCATTAAATCAAGCCTTAAAATGGATAAGATATCCTATTCCTAATAAAAAAGATCTATTACAAAAACTCTGCAATGCAAGTATTTTTTCAAAATTTGATATGAAATCTGGGTTTTGGCAAATTCAAACCAAAGAAGAAGAAAGATATAAAACAGCCTTTACCGTTCCATTTGGACAATACGAATGGAATATAATGCCATTTGGATTAAAAAAATGCTCTTTCAGAATTTCAAAGAATTATGAACGAAATTTTTAATCCATACTCCCAATTTGCGATTGTTTATATTGATGATGTCTTAATATTTTCACAAAATTTAGAAAAACATTTTAAACATCTATCAATTTTTATCAAAATAATAAAAAATAATGGTCTAGTAGTTTCTAACCCAAGATAAGCCTATTCCAAATCAAAGTTCGATTTTTAGGTCATTATATTACACAAGGAACAATCACCCCAATCGAAAGATCCATAGAATTTACTAGCAAATTTCCAAATCAAATCCTTGACAAAGTTCAATTACAAAGGTTTTTAGGTAGCTTAAATTATGTAATAGATTTTTACCCAGGTCTAAGTAAATTATGTAAACCTTTTATACGAAAGACTCAAGAAAAATCCAAAACCATGGACTGACACACATACAAATGTGGTTGTACAAATTAAAAAATATATCACTAGATTACCTTATCTCTATTTGATAGACCCATCAAGTCCAAAAATAATAGAGACAGGTGCCTTGGAAATAGGATATGGTGGGATTCTAAAACAAGTAAAAGAAGGAAAAGAACAAATAGTCCAATTTACTTCCGGACACTGGAATCCAGCTTAGCAAAATTATAATACTATCAAAAAAGAAATTTTATCTATTGTTTTACGTATTACAAAATTTCAAAGCGATTTACTAAATCAAAAATTTCTTTTACGAATTGATTGTAAATCGGCAAAAGAGGTTTTACAAAAAAATGTTAAAAATATAGCCTCAAAACAAATATTTGTAAGATGGCAAGCAATTTTAAGCATATTTGATTTTGATATTGAATTTATCAAAGGAGAATCTAATTATCTACCCGATTTCCTTACCAGAGAGTTCTTACAAAATGTCCCCGAAATTGAGAGATAAAGGAAAAGGCAAGTTACAAGATGCAATATCAGTAAAACCCATCAAATCATGGGTAAAAATATTCGAATCAGAACAAGATGAAGAAAATGCTTCATCAAGATCATCCAATGCATCACTCCAAGATGCCCAAGATCCAAATGAAATCTCGCCTGAAGTCAAAAAATGGATTGAGTCACTTTCTCAATCTCCACAAATTGTCATGGCATTTTCTCAAATGAAGGATGAAAGTCCCCTCAAACAAATTGCTGAAAAAGCAATAAAGATTTAAAAAAATAGAGAGATTATTTTACATAAACCAAAATCTCTCGCAAATACTTCAAAACTACAATCTATCCAACATGTTTTTCCAAAATAAGTAGTATTGTCACAGACATCTACTCAAAAAACTTCACAATATTTTCAAAATAAAAATGTTGGATACATTGTACCATTGGAGGATGATTTTCCTGATAAGCCTCCACATATTTTAATCAAACATCTTTTTTTTAACGGTTGTCATTTTATAACATCCTTAGGAAAAACACAAGAATATTATATGAATATTTTAATTCAAATGGGATCTTTATCTTTCAAACATTATACTGATCCTAAAGATCCAAATTTTATAACCCATTCTACCGCCCAAATTCTCAGAATCCTTAGACCAAGAGATTGGGGTGAAAACCCAATGACTTTGATGAAATTTCCAACCTCATTTTCTGAAAAAATTACCCATTGTACACATTTCTCATATTGGGATTACCAAACAGCCTGGAACTCTGCCTTTCTTATGAACAACCCACATATGAGACATTCTTGGCTCATATATTTTAAATTTGGTTCGACCTACAAATTTCCCAACTGGTTTCATGAATGGTGGAGATTTTTTGGACCAACTATTGAAATATTACCACCCAAAATCCAATCCCTTTGGCAAAAATTTGTTGAAAAATTTCAACCCGAACCAGATCAAAAATACATATCACTTACCCTTCATTTTTTCTCAAAATTATGTATTTCCTGGATTGTTTCTTGGGGATACAATTACGAAGATGATGAAGAAACAAATCTTCGTTGGTTGATCAGAACTTTCAAGACCAAATGGTGGGACAAATTCAATGAAGAAAAATATGACTCCAAATACTCGGACGGTTTCTTCATCAAAAATTCGAACCTTTGCAAAACACTTATTTCAGACAAGGATACATCAAGATTCTTACAAGCAAAATCAAATGCAAGTGCAGTCTTAGCTCAAGCTACAAGTAAAAAAGAATACAAAAAATTGATGGCAGAAATGCTAAGTTCAATGAGTTCTGAATCAGAAGAAGAAGACAAAGACAAAGCTTCTCAGTCATCTTCAATAAAGACTATCGACCTGGCAGAAGACAACACCTCTGTCACAATTATCAAAACAAAAAAGAAGTAAAGACCGAAGTGAAATGCACATGGAAAACATGGTGTCAGCCTTCCAAGATGCCAAAACAAGAAAAGACCACACTCTACGGGAAAAAAGCAATAATGCTTGTACTAGTAATAGTGTTAGCAAAAATGTAGTGTTACCAATAATGCTTGTGATAGTGTTAGCAATAATGTAGTGCTAGCCTATGAGATGCAATAATGTAGTGCTACCAATAATGCTTGTAATAGTGTTAGCAATAAAGTAGTGCTAGCCTATGAGATTCTCACGGATAAAAATCCAAAATAGAGGAATAGTAAAGATTTCTCAAATAATGTTGTAAAGAGGATAGAGCCCTCTATAAAACCGCTCAAAAATGAATGTAAGAGATACGTTCAAAAATTGCTAGAATTCAATATCAAAGTTCTCTTTGTTCAAAAATAATTGCCTTCGTATTTATTTCAATTTTAACTTTTTATATTTAAAATTTTAATTTTCAAAATAAATTTGTTTTTTCAAAATCAAAATTTCAATTTGATTATAAATTAATTTCATCCATCCATCCATCCTCAGATCCACGGGACTATAAATTTTAAATTTTAATTTTTATATTTTAAAATTTAAATCTTGCATCCAAAAAAATATATCATATTCTTAATTTTCTAAACTCTAATCATAACCCATAACAGAACCCTAAACCTTAAACCCACTAATTTAAAGTAAAGATACCAATGAGGACACGATTAGAGGACAGACGATTTACCTCATTCTTAAAAATGAACGTGCGACTGATTAAGTAATATAATTATTTTATATAATGCATAAATTATTTAGATCAATTTATCTCGATCATAAATTATATTATTTGCTGATAAAAATTAAAATAAATTTATAAAAATTATAAAAATAATTGAACATACTTTAAATTCTTATTTCTTTCGATCTCATCTCTTTATTCATTAATTGTTTTATAATATTCGATTATATAAAGAGTATCAAATACTCGATCAAGCTTCAAACACCAAGTATTCTTTACTATCTCATATTCTTGTCTGATAATGGCAACAACTTCTAACATTCCTCTCGTTTTCACTGTTCGACGATGCAAACCCGAATTTATCACTCCGAGCAAGCCTATGCCCCATGAACAAAAAATAGTGTCGGACATCGACGATCAAGAAAGTTTCCGTTTCCAAATGCCATGCATCTTCTTGTATCGGCATGATCCCTCCATGGAAGGGAAACATCCTGCTGATGTTATTAAGGATGCACTTGCAGAAACCTTAGTGTCTTATTATCCCTTGGCTGGTAGACTAAGGGAAGGGAGCGACAGTAAGCTTATTGTGGATTGTAATGGTGAAGGTGTGATGTTTATAAAAGCCGACGCTGATGTAACTCTTGAACAGTTTGGTGAGATATTTCAACCACCATTTGCTTGTTTTGATGAACTACTCTATGAAATTCCTGACTCTCGAGAAATTCTAAATTCTCCATTGTTATTGATCCAGGTAATAAAGTTCCCAGTAATTCTGATATACTAGAGACAGGTTTTATTTTTAATTTAATTCTACCAGAAATGATAAATTTGATAAGTTTGTTCTATAATAATTTGTTGTTAAAAATCAACGATATACCAAGTTTGAGAAAGAATCACAAGTGTGACAAGCTGTTATATCTTCTTTCTCTTAATGAGTATGTCACATGTGTTTTTTCTCATCCTTAATCAACATATTATTGATTTTCTAGCGATAGAATATCAAAATAGAAACAAAACTTAAGGTCAATCATTATTTTATCCAAAAAATTAAATAAATTATTAAAATAAAAAATAGATAAAGATGAGGTATAAATATATAATTATCCCTAAAATATATTGACATGGATGTGATTTATGGGAGTTTTGAGTACAAGTTTAAACTTTCCCTACTGAGATTTTGCGTGTACTATATATACCTCTGGACATCACAAAGGTAATTAACATTTTTTTTTTATTATTTTTAGTGTTATCATGACTCATGGGATAGTATGTATTCTGTTTTTAAGTTTCGAATTAATGTTAAAAAATATTCGAATTTGAATCAATTTTAAAAAATATTTTTTTTCTCACTAAAATTATTATTTGTTAACAAATTTAAGTAAAATTATTTTTTTGTTAAATAGGTAACAAGGTTGAAATGCAATGGCTTCATCCTTGCCTTGCGTTTCAATCATGTTCTGTGTGATGGTACCGGACTAAAACAGTTCATGTCCGCCATGGGCGAAATGGCGCGAGGCTTCACCATTCCCTCGGTCTTACCTGTTTGGGAAAGACATCTTTTGGATGCTCAACACCCGCCAAGAGTCGCATTCACCCACCAAGAATATAACCAAGTGGATGCTACCGCCATCACTACCACCTTGCCATTGGACGACATGGTTGAGCGTAGCTTTTTCTTTGGACCCGATGATCTTTCACTTCTTCGGAGGCTCCTCCCTCTCCACCTTCGTCATTGCACCAAGTTTGAACTCTTATCAGCTTACGTATGGCGTTGCCGAACCATTGCTATCAATTTAGATCCTGACGAAGAGACCCTTTTGTTATGCGTTGTTAACGCACGTTCCAAATTCAATCCTCCATTGCCGTTGGGGTATTATGGGAATGCTATTGCCTTCCCGGCGGCAATAACAACAGCTAGAAATCTCCGTCAAAATCCATTAGGGTATGCAGTGGAATTAGTAAAACAAGCCAAAGCAAGCGTGACAGAGAGATATATGAAATCCGTGGCAGCTTTAATGTCGATTCGGAATAAACAACTTCATTTTTCGACTGTGGCTGGATCATTCTTAATATCAGATGTAAAGAACATCAGACTCGAAGATATCGATTTCGGGTGGGGTACTGGGGTATTTGCCGGTCCAGCAAAAGCCCTTGGATTGGTAAGTTTTTTCATACCAACGAAGAACAAGAAAGGAGATGTTGGAATTTCGTTGCCAATCTGTTTGCCAGCGCCAGCCATGGAAAGGTTTGCCCAGGAATTGGACAATATATTGAAACATCCGGAAATTAAGGTCGATAAAAGTAAATCTGGTTTAATTTCATCACATATGTAAAAGAAATATTACTATTTATGTACTAGTGTAAGAATGAGTAGACCGGAAGAAATCATCTACTCTTTTGTTATATATCTCTGATCAGTTTCTGATCCTGCAATCTTCAAACCTGGACAGTGTTTGATGGAATAAATAATTCAGACCATTTTATTTTTAGAGTTAAATAATACAAAACCACGTGTATTTCGTGGAAGAACCAAAAATATGGCAGTGGCCAGTTTCCCCTCCATAGATGGATATGAAACCAGTAAAATCAGTAAATGGAAAGATGGTTGGAAATGCGGGGTATAATACAAAACCACGTGTATTTCGTGGAAGAACCAAAAATATGGCAGTGGCCAGTTTCCCCTCCATAGATGGATATGAAACCAGTAAAATCAGTAAAAGGAAAGATGGTTGGAAATGCGGAGTATCGATCCCCATACCTCTCGCATGCTAAGCGAGCGCTCTACCATCTGAGCTACATCCCCATGTGTTTAGCTCTTCTTCAATATAAATTAAACCATTAAAAATATAAACATGTCAACTACGAAAACTGAGACAAAAGATTTTTTGTGAAGATGCGGGTGTATCAATTTCCGTACTTCTCGAACTGAGAAGCTCAACAAGTGCTTTATCCTATGAATTACATCCCCAATTGATTAGATTATAAACCAACGATAACCATCTGGTCATTTGAGTGCGGGTCTATCCCAGTTTCTTTCAACTTCAATGCATCAGGTTGATTAAGAAAAATATACACACGAAATCGGTTATATGTTGGTATGGGTCGATTTTATATTTCTTTAATACTTGCGGATATAATTTCGGACAATCTAATTATTCGTATCGGTTATTTTTTTCGTCTTTATCTTCATTATGGATTTTAGAGATTTTAGAGATTTTTAGAGATTTTTCATCCAAATATTTAAACTAAATTTACTATTTTACTAATTAGAATATATGATTGGTATTAATTTACAAGTTACACATGATATATTTTTACTTTACTAACTAAAAATATGGTCAATTTTAGTTTACAAATCATATAATCAATACATTTGAACATAAGTTGAAGGGGAATATAAATTTTAGGGAACATGAAATGTAAAAATAGGAAGATAAATAAATTATATACTCTTAATTAACAAAAATGTTAATATATTAGAGATGTCACCCAAACTTAATAAGATTTAAATAAAAGATACAAAAATCTTGATGGATTATAATACTGATAACAAAATAGGTAGGTATGCAAGTAAATGAAAATTAATCATATTTTTGTGAAAAAAATATATAAAACATTAGTTATTCTCAAAGTTATATATATGATTATGATTTGGTTATCTCTACGATTCAAATATAATAATTTTTCTATCCTCATTTAAAATTCGATGATAAAATTTCTCTTGTCTCCGTCCTCATAAATTTTATTTTTATCAATCCAAATTATTACGATTTTCGGATATTTCTTACTTAATTCATACTCCTATTCATGATTTACGGGTTACGAATACAATAACCAAACATGACATTATAAAAGAAAAAATGTACCGGATAAACACCTTATTTCCTCTTTCAAAGTTTCCAACATATGGTATGGTACAATTTTGTGCATTGGCTAAGGCCAAGTTTTTTCTCCATGAATGAGAAAATTTGCATTTCTCCCCACCTCAGTCCCCATTAAATCAAACAAAGGACAAAATCAAAATTTTATGACAGTCCATACGACTGAGGTAATGGAGAACCCCCTCCAAAAAAAAATACTGAACATATATTGCGAATTATGTCTAGGTGTGTCACGAGTTAGCGACGATACGTACGTAAAGGAATTCATTCCATGTGTCTGGTAATCCGGGAAGGCACCAGTGGATACAATCTGCAAAAGTGGCCGGATCGGCTTTTTGTTCCGGAGTAAGCATTTTGCCTTGACGGATGGTATAGACCGAGGTATGTGCATCTTTTCTGTATTCAGAAAGGCTTGTAATGTTGATAAAATGAACCTTAACTTTCATTCTGTGAGTTAAGTTGTTGGCAATGACAAATAACCTTCGGTCTGTGCCCACATCTAGGTACATTGACTGGTTGAGAATTGGGGTTGTTTCAAGGGCACATCTAATCCCATCTGGATTGTCCCAATCCAAGCTCCTACAGACATTGTTTATGTTTTTGGTTTAAGTTAAATTACTCACAACATTTGACCAAACAAGGTGGGGGTGCTTTCTTACTTGATATGAAGAGGAGACATGCTGTTGAAGAAGACTGTGGTTCGATTTGGATTCACATTTTTCTCAACCCATTTAGACCATGTTTTCAACACTCTTTTATATGCCACAGGCCGATCGATCTCGTCGTATTCCGTGTCCCCTCGATCAAACGATCCTCGTCTGTTACATCAATCCGAGAGCAGATATATACACACAACATAAGATCACTTGAGTTAAAGATCAAACACTGATGTCATGTTTTCAATCACTTACAAGACTTTCATGGTGAAAGTGTTCATCCACCAGATGTATGTGTTGAAGACCAAATAGTCCACATCTTTCCAGTTCTTGCCCTGTTGGTCGATTGATTCAGGCATAATTATACGATCCAAGATGCTGTGTCGTGTGGGGTCGTCGGAATTCGATTGAACCAGAAAAGGAGCCCAATAAAACTCCACTGTCGCATTGTAGTCCTGACATTACAAATGTTAGACGTTCATAATTTCTCTCATGGTTAGAGTTTTGCAAACCTGAGGTTCACCAAGTGTGAACCTTTTTTTACCTCGATTCTGAACACAGATAGAGACCCTGTTCTGTTCAAGCTCTTCCTTCCCGGAGGGACAGCAGATTGAACCAGACAAATCATGGATTCCCATTGATTTCTGTTTAGTGAATCTCCAACAAACATCAGCCTTTTGTTCCTCAGCTTCTCTAGCAATAATCTTGGTTTGTACCTTGTAACAGAAAGGAAAAAAGATGTCAGAATCATCAGCGTCCATTTCAAAGAGCTTATGAAGATGGTCTTACTTGGGAAGATTACAATCTCTAGGTTGCCATCTCCAATTCTGATACAAAGAATCCTTTCTTCCATTCCTCATGCAAGTAACTTGTGCCGTAAGAAACTCACATTCCTCTTCTCTGTATAAAGGATGCGTTACGTTGTCGAAAACCCATTGTCCGGTGAAGAGATCACAGTCTTCCGGAGGCAATTCGACATCGTCCTCGTCATCTTCGACGACTGCTGCAGGTGTCTCAATCTTTTCTTCTCCATCTTTCACAGCCTTGGTTTCCATGTCATGATCAGTTTCCTTTGTTATTTCTTCACTTGAAGCTTGAAAGCTCAACGGCGTGACCTCATTTTCTTTCTCGTTCTTGACAGATTCTTGAACTGGATTGCCTTTCTGGGATTGCTGCTCTGCCTCTTGCATTTCGCTAGCTTTGGGGCTCGAAAACGGGAACTCCCCTATGGACTTCACGTCCTCGTTGTACATAAAAATCCCGAACAAAAACACAGAGAAAACTATAACAAATATGGAAAAATTGTTGTTTTTGCGTTGCTTCATCGCTGCTGTACTCACTTAAGATCAGATATTTACGATAACCTGGACCGCTTGAGACGAATATATAAGAGGGAAATTAACTGAAGAAATACATATGTTGGGAGAGCAGATAATTAGGTTTAATTAATTTAATTCATCAGGGTTGGTGAGAAGGTTTTCCTTCAAAGTAAAACTGGTTAGAATTTTCTGGTGGTGGGAGAGTTTCTTTCTCAAGTTTCATTTTTTACCTTCATGGTCAAATTATGATTTAGTACCTTCATTATTATCACATTTGAGATTTAGTACATATACTTTAATTTCATGCAACTTAACCCCTCTATTTTTATATCCTTTCTATTCTAACTATCAACATAAATCTCTGTCCAGAAAGAAAACATAAGAGTGATTTCAAAGCTTGAGTAGTCGGTCTTACTCTAAACTAAGATTAGGAGTTTGAAGTGTTAGGTGTGGTGTTCTAAACTATTTGGTAGACCCCCATTGTCCATTAGAATCTGGTATAGAAGCTTTATCAGACATTGAAACTTGTTGGCTTTCCTTTTCAATTTCAGGTGCCCCCCCCCCTGTGATTTGGAAGTCAAAAATCAAAACCCTAAGCAACCAACCTGGAAAGATGATGTATTGTAATCTGATGGCTTGAGTGTGTTCTAATGTGGGGTCAGGTGAAATGAAGGGTCCTGATGCATTTCAGAAACTGTTTCTTCCTAGATGAGATGAGATTAGGTAGTCAATGCAGTTGCAGAAGAATTTGCAAAAACTATGCGTTCAATCATTTTCATGCAGAAAGTTGAACAGCAGTCAATGACATCAGAGACAATACAAGAATTTAATTTCTACTCTTCAGAATATTAGATGTTGGAATTAGGCCTAAAATGCATACTCTTGAAGCTAAATCAGAGATAAACATTATTGTCTTCTAGTTTAATCATCGATATCCGATTCATTCACCTACTAATTTATATTGAATTTTACATAATTCAACGTTAAGCCAAACATTAAGAAGGTAACTTATTAGTGAAAACCATTAAAAAATGAAGCATTCTTCTCGATTTTCTTGTCATTCGAGATTTTTGCAAAATGCTCACCCAATCATCCTTTCTAATGTCCATGTTTTCATTTGGTGCAATGTCTTGTCCATTAGGCACTTTTAAAATAAACATATCACAATAAAAAATTTAATATAATTTATATTTAGGTTTGAATACTTGTCTCACTTCGGTCGTTTCAAAGGGTAGGTCATCGCTTGTATTCCAAGCCAAGGCGGCTTATACATTACCTTACAGACCAAGATTTTTACGTACAAGAAAAGTAATATAACTCAACGTCAACACCCTTGTAAACAACATTTAATTGGATTATATTTTATAATCTGATTTGTACTGATAAATTTGTTTGTTTTAATCCATTCAATTTTATTTTCAAAATCGCTACACTTAATTACAACCATAGAACAAATTATCAAGTATTTTAATAATCACTGAGTTCTGAACAAATATAATAAAAGAGAGTCCAAAATTTTAATAAATCACATTCATTACATATATTAACTTAAAATTCATTATAAAAAATTTAAAAATACATTTTAAAAAGATGAATTATAATTGTTAAAACGTTATAATCATTTTTTAAATGTGATAGTTGATTATAAAATCTTATTGATTATTCATATTATTATTGCTTTTGTAAAACCATTGATATTTTGAACAGACGCAGTGGTAACGATCACATAGTGAGGCCTAAAAGAAATAATTACTTTTAAAGGCAACAATTTTAGAACTAGTAGGGGTTATGGACAATTGCATCTAACGGTCATATTTTAATAAATTGCATAGGGCCCCTAAAATCTTTGAACCACCCCTACTACTAATTAGGGACGTAAAAAGCTGACCCGACCTGGAAACCTGCATGAAACCTGTTCGAGTCAGAACTTGTTTTGACCCGGGGATGTAATGACCCGAACCTGATTTGTATCCGATTGTTGTTGACTCGAACCTGAGTTGAACCTGTTACTGTAGTAACCAAACCCGAACTGTATCCGATCGAGAATGACCTGAACCCGATCTCAACCTGTTACTGTAGACCTAAAACCCGACCTGTATCCGACTGAAATGAACCCGAATCCGAGTCTGACCTGACAAATAACCGATATTACCCGACTAAATCGATCCGAGACCTAATTTTACCCGACCTGTTTTGAACCCGACCTGATAAATGATCTGACTTGTTATTGACCTGAACTAATATTAACAAAACCTAATGTTTACATGACATATAATTAAATATACTATAACTTAATGAATTTAAAATATTAATAAATATACATATATTTTTATTAAGTATTTTAAATCAAATTGATTTAACTTTTAAAATAAATTTAAAATTAAAATTTTGAGATTTTTTTTGATTCTAGAGGAAATTTTTTATTTTAATATATGTGGGGGAACTTTTAATTTTAAGGGGAGGATTTTTTACTTTAACTGTTTGTGGGGGGAGGGAGGGGGAATTTTAGGCGGGAGGGGGGATTGAGTTTTAGATTTTAGGGGTTGGGAATTTAAATTTTAGACGGTTTTTTATTTATCTTAGGAGTATAATATATATATATATTAGAATATATACCATAATACATATTATATTATAAGTATACATATTTATATATATATGTAATATTATATAATATATATGTAACATATGTTATATATATTATATATATAATATATGTATAATATTAAATATGTATATATAGTATATATATAATACATATTATATATATGTATAATATGATACATATATAAATTAAAAATAAATATGTATGTATGATAATATGATATATAATGTATATATATATAATACATATACATACAATATATATGATATTATATATTTATATTATTAATATGCATATGTATATATATGTATAATATACTAATACATATGTGACATATTAAGTTATTAACATACATATATAATATATGTGCTAAACTACTAATACTATATATTAAAAATTAATATACATATTAACATGTATGATATATGTATAATATATATAACATACATATATATAATACATATACATATAGATTATAACATACATGATATATATATATATACATAATTTATAATTACATATTGATATAACATACATAATATATATACAATTATACTAATTATTATATATACATATACATGTAACATATATATATATATGATATATTGTATTATTGATATGTATATTAATATATTAATGTATTATGTATAATACTATTACTACTACTAAATACTAATCTACTATCACTATGTATACATATAACATACATTGATACATATATTATATATATGAATGTTAGAATGTACTTATGTAGTTATGTATTATGTATAATTGGTAATTGTATACATTATAAATATATTATACATACATTATACATATAACATATCTAATTACTAGACATCTAATTATCAATATATATTATATAAATATTTATATTAATTATTAAATTATTAATGTATTATATATAGTGTAATATATACCATATTTTAATATGTATTATAATTTTATTTTTCATATATATATATATAATATTAATTCATTTATAGTATTAGTCCATAAATAGTATTATGCCATAAAAAGTATTATTCCTTATTCTAGTATTATTTTACTTCCAGAAATAGTATTATTTTATATATATTATTAATTCATATATAATATTATTCTATTTCTAAAAATAATATTAGTCCATTTATAGTATTACTCCATATATAATATATTTTCTACATATAGTATAAATTCCTTATATAATATTAATTATATATATATTATTATTTCATTTATAGTATAAATTCTATATATTATCTAAAATTTATTTTTAATTTTTGAAATATATTAAACTATAGTTTAATTATAAATTTATAATGTATTAAAGATAAACTTTTAATACTTTTAATTATTATTAAGTTATAATTTTTGTAATTTAGTCCTTATAACTTACAAGTTATTTTTTTTTGAATTGATTATTATTGATTTTTCTAATTTACTTTAATGTTTCTAATTTTTATTTTTTTAATTGAGTCCTTACAAGTTAATGTTGATTTTTTAAAATTTTAAAATTTAATCTTTAACTTTATGATCTAATATTTTTTTTTATACAAAATCAAAATTAATAATTTAAATTACTATGAATATAAAATCAAATTTAATTCGACTTGAAACAAAACCGACTTGAAATGAACCCGACCTGAAATAGATCCGACCTGAAACGGACCCAACCTGAAATAGACCCGACCTGAAATGGACCCGCACCTGACCTGAATCGAGTCAAAACATCGAGTCAACCTAAAATGACTTGTATCCGATTTTATCCGACCTGACAGTATCTGACCTGAAACTTATCCGAGTAACTGTTTTTACATCCCTGCTATTAATATATTTATATATAACACATGTTATTTAATATAATTATATTTGTCGATGAATCAAACAAACGATCTCAATTAAAAAGAATATGATATTCATCTAAACAGTTTTAGATTGAAAACATTTAATCTATACAGAATATGTATATTGTTAAAGGTTTAAGAATATGTATAAATAAACCATCCAAAATTTTGTGTCATCAATTAAACGTTGACCCGAGTTTTGAACCTTCGTGTCTGTAAATGGGCTTCTTGCACCAAGTTTGGGCCCTATTAGAATAAGCTTGAGAAGTGGCAATTGTGTGACAATGAAAAAAGTTGGGGACCTTATGTGTCAATTATACACTTTTTAAAATTAAAGGCTTGCCTCCCCTTATGTGTAACAAATATATGAGCAAAGACATTTATTTGGAACAAGGTGTCCATCGGTCCTTATTTCAGAATAAACTCAAGGACAATTATCTGCAATATAACATGTTCACAGGAATGTTACATTAAGAAATGGTGTTATTCAGGACGAATCAGTTCTTTTATAAATAAAAATATATTTGCTGACGAAAAAAAATCAAACCCGACATTAAATTTATATAATAAACGATATTTAAATACGATGATAACAAAAAAAAAACATAGTTTATGACATGAATGCAGAGATTATCAAAGTTATTAAAAAATATTAGATACGATATCTATAGAGTGGATCTTTGAAGATATAAGATTGATGATAAAGTCTCCATGCATAGTCTTCAAAGGAGAATGAATTAAACACTCTCTTTTCCTGTTTTTCCTCTTGGTTTTCATCTTCGTCGCCAATTCCTATATCCCCTTCATCAATCACATTAGGAAGCAGAGGCATCACTCTACTGTCAATTGGAAGCGTCTAATACCGACATGGATATGCAACGAGACTTGTTTCTGTCGTCTAAACTTGCCACCGGTCTTCCTCTAACTTTACTTAGTTTCCCATTGCTCCAAACCTGTTAATACACTTTCGTTTCATCAGTTAAACTCGGTTCTAAGAGGGAAATTTAGAATAAGAACATAAATATGAAAATTAAAAAGAGATAAATAATTTTTATTCGATTATAAAGTAATATATTTATAACGCACTATTACTTGAAATAAGGGAAAATATATTTACGGGTTTGATGGGAGATTGTTGCTTAATGTCTAAAATTATAATATAAATGTTCGGCAGGCGTTAATTCAAAATAAATGAAGCTTACTTGAGCAATGTCACCGAGAGTGACCATGACCCAATCCACTTGGGGTGAAACCGAACCCGAACCCGAATCCTTCAGCAAGGAATATTTTTGGGACCTGATTTGGTATTGTAACCCAATTACATACGGGTAAAACCCGCCCGATGGTTTATTACGGTCCCCGTTTAAACCCTCTGATATCCACATCAGAGAGCAGAACCGGGTCGGATCCTCTCCTATTGGGTTCTCAAACCCCATTGCATTTGCCAACGTATCAATGATCTTCAACCCCAGTTTCTTTAAAGCACGTGTGAAGTCTCGTAGAGAACTCAATGACAGATCGGTTGACTCGGTTGAACACGCAGCATCCAAGCAAAACGACTCACCTTTTCCATCCCCATCTTCTTCCTCGTCATCAACGTCGAAGCCTAGAGGCCAGTTTTTAGGAAAGTATGATTCTTTTTGGCCTCTAGTGAGTTCAAAGAGTGAGAGAGCCTCGGTCTCAGCTGAGTTAGCGAGTTGGGAAGGTATGTCATGGTTTGTGAGTTGGAAGAACCCGAACTCGGAAGCGGAAGAGAGGAGGAGATGGTTAAGGTTAGGATCTGATAAAGAGATGGTAGGAGGAGATATGGTGGCGGATGGGGAGGAGCGGCGTTTAGGGAGGGAGAGAGTAGGAGGGAGGCGGTGAAGGAGCTTGGAAAGTGCATCCACAGCGGCACATGTTGTGGCGTTGTGATTGTTGGGCTGAGCGGAAGGGGTTGGCGGCGGTGCTGCGGTGGCGCCGTACAAGTTTGGCAAGTATTGCTGTTGCTTGTGAGTTGAAAATGCCATGGATATAGAAGGAAAATATAGAAGTCTTAGCCGTATCCTGTATATGATAAAAATAAATTATAAATTTGTTGAATATATAGAGAAGGTGGTGTTTCATACGTGTGTGAATTATTTTTCTCACGTGTGCACTAAATAATTTTTTTTCATATAATTCAAAAATATTTATAATTTTTTTGTACTTCAGTTTTTCATCCCATTTCGTGCAATAATAAAAAATAACCATGATGTGGTCGTAGGCTAAATGTTCGGGCAGAGTGAAAGACAGTGGACAAACATGTATGGTTTTTGTACTGAGAATCCAAGAAAGTATTCCTAGTTTTTTGCAGGGAGTGGCAGCCTGCTGCCTTGTTCTCAGGGAAATTGTGCCAGCAATGGTATATTGTATTAAGTGGTGGTTATAAAGATGGATTAAAGATTAGTTAATTTTAATTTTTTTTTTTAAAAAGTTGTAAAGAATTAGTTAGCGATTAGTTAGATGGTTTAGAATCAGTTATTTTTTTTTTCACTTGTATATAAAGCTATGTGTAGTTAGATTGTAAATCAATGAGAAAGAGAATTGGTTCCTGTATTTGGGTTTCAACATGGTATCATAGGAGCCCGTCCAAATTCTTTTTCTCATTTTCCCTAATCTAGTATTTGTCATTTTTCCGCTTGCTCATCACCATGCCTCCAGCAGATTCCATTCTGGATTTCAACTACCCACTTTACCTTCATCCATCTGATACTCCAGGAATGGTTCTCGTCTCCCACACGCTCACAGGTGTTGACAATTACTCTGTTTGGAGTCGCTCCTTGAGGATTGCGCTTCTTGCCAAGCATAAATTGGGCTTCATCGATGGTAGTTGTCGCCGTGAAGAGTACATCGGCTCATTCGAATCTCAATGGGATAGATGCAATGCCATTGTTTTGTCATGAATTCTTAATTCGATGAGTAAAGAACTTTCTGCAGATGTGGTTTTTGCTTTCAGCGCTCACCTTGTTTGGCTCGATCTTCATGAACGATTTAACAAGGTTGATGGCTCCCGCATTTATTTTCTTCACCGAGAAATCGCGACTCTCGCTCAAGGTGAATCCTCTATTTTGGTTTATTTTTCTCGATTGAAGCTATTGTGGAATGAGCTTCAAACCCTAGCCCCTTTTTCGGTTTGCGACTGTGATGCTTCTCACGATAATCAGAAAATTGTTCTTCAACGACTTTTTCAGTTTCTCATGGGATTAAACGAGACCTATTCTGCTGTCAGAAGTCAGATTCTCTTAATGAACCTGCTTCCTTCGGTTAATAAGGCGTATTCCATGTTGGTTTAGGAGAAATCTCAGCGTATGCTTCATTCTGTTCCTGTTCACTTTTCTGATTCTACCATTTTGTACTCTGGTGTTGGTTCTTCAGTTCGTCGTCGATTCAATGGAGTGTGTGACCACTGCAAAATCAAAGGTCACAAGAAGGAGAATTGTTATCGGTTGATTGGTTTCCCACCAAATTTTTGCTTCAATAAACGCAAGAATTTTTCTGTGACGTTGGCTGCTGGCTCGGATGTTACTGATTTTATAATTGATGTTCTATCTCATGCATCAGATTCGGCTGCTTTACATGCTCTATCTTTCTCTCAGGAGCAGTACAATCAAATTCTTGCCTTACTACAGCAGCCTCCTTCCACAACATTAGTCAATACAGCAGGTATTGCTTCATTTAATCCTGCTCTTATGCTCGTACTTGGATATTAGACACTGGAGCTACTGACCATGTATCATCTGATTTTTCTTGTTTGATTAATCCTGTTTCATGTGTTTTGAATTCTCGCCTTGTTCGTCTTCCAAATGGTAATATCGTTTCTGTTACTCATACTGGATCTTATGTTTTTTCTCCTTCTCTCATTCTTCACAATGTTTTATATGTCCCCGACTTTCATTTTAATCTTTTGTCTATTTCAAAGCTATCCACCGATCTTAATTTCATTTTGTTATTCTCTCATATTTCTTGTTTTCTTCAGGATCTCTCCACTGGAAAGATGATGGAGATTGGTAAAAAGGTCGATGAATTGTACCTGCTGGAGTCTTCTTTTTCAAGTTTTGAGTCGTCTCAGGTTCTTAATTGTTCTCATTTTTCGTCTACCATTTGTAATTCGACTGTTGTTCCCTTGAGTGTTTGGCATGCTCGTTTGGGTCATGCTCTCATTAATAAAATTAGCAAGTTACCTTTCATTTCTGATATGAAATTGGTTGTTAATCCTGATGATGCTTGTCATGTTTGCCCTTTAGCAAAACAAACTAGGCTACCCTTTCCACTAAGTACATCTCGTAGTACCAAATTATTTGAACTTCTTCATATTGATCTATGGGGTCCCTATAGAGTCTCCACTCACTCTGGTCATAGATATTTCCTAACAATTGTTGATGATTTTAGTCGTTATAATTGGGTTTACTTGTTGAAGTTGAAATCTGATTCCATCCTTCATCTCAAACATTTCTTTGCTTTAATACAAAACCAATATTTAGCCTCGGTTTTAGCAATTAGAAGTGACAATGGTTCAGAATTCTTTAATTCTGAGTGTAACTCTTTTTTTTCTTCTCTTGGTGTTATACATCAAAGTAGTTGTCCTCATACACCCCAACAAAATGGGATTGCCGAAAGAAAACATCGGCACCTTCTTGAGGTTGCTCGAGCTCTTAAGTTTCACTCTCACTTACCTATTAAATTTTGGGGTGAGTATGTTTTCACTGCTTGTTACCTAATAAATAGGTTACCTTCTTCCACTTTTAATTGGAAATCACCTTTTGAAATTTTTTATAATAAACCTCCTAATGTCTCCCATTTAAAGATTTTTGGTTGCTTGACTTATGCCACGAAACTAAATAATCATGATAAATTTTTTCCTCGAGCAATTCCTTCTGTCTTCGTAGGTTACTCCTCCACTCAAAAGTGTTAGAAGCTTTTTAATCTTGATTCTAAAACTTTTTTTTATTAATAGAGATATTATTTTTCATGAATCTGTTTTTCCATTTTTCTCCCAGATTCTTCTCTTTGTTTCTTTCATGTTTCTTCCATTATACCAGATTCTGAATTTTTAGATCTTCAACCTTCAACAAGTATTCCCACAACTGGTCCAGAGTCCATCAATACCCATACACCTGAATCTGTACATGACAATGCTCCTCCACCCATTTCTCCAGAACCTGATCCTATCCCTTTACCTGAACATGACATTGTTCCTTCACATGAGTCTGCACCCAACTTTGATCCTAGATCTCCTTCAATTCCTTCTAATTTTGTCCCTTAAGAACCTTGTGTTAGGAAGTCTTCTAGAGTTTCGAGGCCTCCTGCATGGTTACATGATTATGTGGACACCTACCAATCTTCTTCACATTCCATAACATCAGGAAAGTATCCTATTTCTCATCATATTTCTTATTCTCATTTACCAATTTATACTCAAATTTTTCTTTCTTTCACCTCTTCCTTTATTGAACCTACTTCTTTTTCCGAAGCTATTAAAGACCCTTTATGGCTTCAGGCCATGAAAGAGGAGATATCAGCTTTAGAATCTAATAATACATGGCAGGTTGTTCCTTTACCTCCTGGAAAATATCTCATTGGTTGTAAATGGGTCTTTCGTGTTAAGTACAAAGCTTTTGGAGCTGTTGAACGATACAAAGCTTGTTTGGTTGTCAAAGGGTATACACAGAAAGAAGGCATTGATTATAGTGACACATTTTCTCCTGTTGCAAAAATGGTTATTGTCCGTACCATTTTGTCTCTTGCTGCAATTTTTGACTGGCCTCTTCACCAGATGGATGTATATAATGCATTCTTACAGGGGTCTCTCTATGGAGAAATATATATGCAGTTGCCTGAAGAATTTTACAGCCAGGGGGAGTCTATGGTATGTAGGCTGCAAAAGTCCTTATATGGACTCAAACAAGCGTCTCGTCAATGGAATTTAAAGTTGACTGAGACATTATTGGCTGTTGGATATGAACAAAGCAAGCATGATTACTCATTGTTTACCAAGAGAGAAAAAAAATAGTGATTATGCTTATTTATGTGGATGATCTTATGATCACAGGAAATGATGAGAAGTTGATTGATGAACTTAAAGGAATCTTGAATCAAAGCTTTAAAATGAAAGACTTAGGAGAGTAGAAATACTTCCTTGGGTTAAAAATTCTAAGATCCAAAGAGGGTATTTTGATCAACCAAAGAAAGTATGCAATGGAATTGATCGAGAGCACTGGTTTATCTGGTTCGAAACTAGCATCAACACCTCTTGAGCAGAACTTAAAACTTACTACAGTGGAAGTTGATTTGCTGAAGAAACAAGAAATTATAGATGAATTGGTGGAAGACAAAACAGTTTTTCAAAGATTGATTGGGAAGTTGATTTATTTGACTAATACAAGACCAGACATCACATTTGCTGTGAACCACTTAAGTCAATTTATGCAGAATCCAAAGAAATCTCACTATGAAGCAGCAATAAGGGTGGTTCGTTACGTGAAAAATGATCCTGGACAAGGTATTCTATTGAGTGCTTCAAGCATGCTGGAAATGAAAGCTTATTGTGATTTGGATTGGGCTGCTTGTCCTATGTCTAGGAAGTCAATAACTGGTTATTGTATAAAACTTGGCGAGTCCTTGATCTCATGGAAATCAAAGAAGCAAAATACGGTTTCTAGGTTTTTTGCAGAAGCAGAATATAGAAGCATGGCTGGAACGACTGCAGAAATAGTTTGGTTGCAAGGATTACTAAAAGAATTGAAGATGCAAAGTGATGAACCAGTAACAATTTATTGTGACAGCAAGGCTGCAATGCAAATAACAGTAAACCCGATCTTTCATAAACGAACAAAACATATAGAGATCGATTGTTACTTTGTGAGAGAAAGAATTCAAGAAAGGATAATCAAAACAGAATACACTCCTTCATCGCAGCAACTCGCAGATATTATGACAAAGGCATTAAGAGTTCAGCAACATGCTTACCTATTAAGTAAGTTGGGAATTAGAGATGTTTTTAATCCCACTTGAGGGGGAGTGTAAAGAATTAGTTAGCGATTAGTTAGATAGTTTAGAATCGGTTATTTTCTTTTTTCATTTGTATATAAAGCTATGTGTAGTTAGATTGTAAATCAATGAGAAAGAGAATTGATTCCTGTATTTGGGTTTCAAATGCTATAGGCATAGAAAATATCAGATTTTTTAATCAAACAAATATTTTCGGTGAAAAATAGATAGCAATAGGAAATTCATTGATACAGTGGTTCTGGTAGGGAATCTTTGGTCAATCGGGCAACAATAGGAAATTAGATTGAAATAAAGAGGAACCAATATATCTATATAATCTTTATCATATATAAAAACATATAAGAATACAGATTTTGATCGGAGAAAGTACTTAACAACACTTTCTCTGTCGATGGGAAAAGAAGAATAACTAAAAAATATGAAAGGTCCCACATTTCTCATAATTCTAATATGAGCAGTAACTTAATTCTTCCTGCCCAAGCATGGTTTGCCTCTGCTCCTGGTTGTTTTCTACCACCGATTATAGCTACCAAATACTATGAATTCAAGAATATGAAAGATAGAAATTAGAAGATGGATACGAGCACAGGGGTCAGAGGGGTACTATTTATGCCATCTGCTCCTGTTCTATGTACATTTGCTCCATCCATGGTGGAAGTGTTTCTCCGAGATCGTAAAGTTGTTGTTGCTGCAACGGCTCTCCTGTAGGACCAACATCATTCACGAGGGAATGAACCCAGGAAACATCCGGCTCGTTGCCATTGGATGACATCATGTTTGTTGATGTGGGATTGTTGTTTCGGAATCCGAAAGAAGCGGACTTCCTAAGCTTGTTCAGCTCATCTCCTTGAATGTCCCAATCCAGTTTCTCATTAGGGGAGTTCCAATCAGAAATATTTGAAGACATCGTGGTTGTGGAGGTAGCAGTAAGTCCAGGACAACCAGTCATTGCCCTACGGTCTATAAAACTCTGGCTCCGTTTTGCAAATCCCGAAGACCTGGAATTCATTACTGCTGCAGCCACTGCAGCGGATGAATCGAAACCATATGCTGAGGGCTGCCTTACCGGAGAGGATGAAAGGTTCGTTGGGTAGCTTGCTCGGAGCTGGTTCATGTTTTGGCGAATTTGAAGGCCAGTTGGAGATTGCAACTGGGTTGGCGTTGCAGATTTTACTGAAAGTCCCTTCAAGGGAGACAGCAGAGATGGATCGAGGGATCCAAAAGCATCATCGAGATTTGTAGGCTTCAAATCCTCAAGCCTATTGTATTCGTTTCTCCAGCAAGATGGGGAGGAGAGACTAGATATCTCATCCATCAACTGTTGCTGCTGCAATTGGCTGGCATGGTTCTCGAGGGCAAGTAATTGCATTTCCAAATCAAAATCTCTGGCATTAAAAGCAGTCTTTAAGCGGCTACCTGGTAGCTGCAAGGCAGGTGGGGTGAGGTTAACTTTGTTGTGCCACAAGCTCCCGATATTTGGAGAGGAAGAAGAAGCTAAAGGAGACATGGGTGGCGTTGAAGCAGTAGGCAATGCCAAGGAAGATGAACCAAGTGCTAGAGGGCTCAAAATTGTCATGTCCACAGCATTGACAGCAACAGACCTCGGAGATGGCAAGGATGAACCGGTTGAAGCATTCACAGGACGCAATTCTTCAACTTTGTGGGCAAAGAAGCAGATTTTTCGATTGCAGCCAGTCTCATCTTTGCAAAGCCTCGTTCGATATTGAGCAGGATGCAGCCAAGATTCAAAAATACCATGAGCATATTCACAGGCATCACCCTTAGGGCATGCCCCCTTCCGGAACTCGGGGCAGGGCACACAACTATAAGGGCACTTCCTAGGGTCCCTCCTCCTAGCATTCTCACCAGGATGAACAAAGGGGCACTCGGTCCAGTCATGGGAGTATGCCCTCGAGCAAGGCTTCACCTTAAAGGTATACATCCTGAAGTCATCAGTTCCATAGATACCATTGTTGATATCAGGCAGTGATACATCAACAGGATATTCTTTCTTCTCAGACCCTTCTTTCACCAGCCGAGGCACTGTCGCCTTTTCAGATTCGTCTTTCTGATTAAGA
The DNA here is from genome assembly GCA_035048815.1 of Abelmoschus esculentus. Taxonomy (NCBI): domain Eukaryota; kingdom Viridiplantae; phylum Streptophyta; class Magnoliopsida; order Malvales; family Malvaceae; genus Abelmoschus; species Abelmoschus esculentus. Next base: position 17,867,698 of record JAUCBN010000017.1, on the reverse strand, counting down.
ATATGACCGCCAACATCAATTACATTTTCACCTTTTAGCAACAACTCAATCACTTTTCTTCTGGAATTACTCAAAGACTTTAAAGCAGGCACAACCAGATCGATAGGCTTGTTCCCATTAGCATCAACACGATTAACATCAGCAGAAGCATCAAGCAACAGCTTGACAATCTCAACCGAAGAATCCGAACCACCAGCAACAGCACAATGAAGGGCAGTAACTCCATCAGTACCACAAGCCCCATTCACATCAATCTTGCCACTTCCAATGATGTATTTCAAAACATCAATGCTGCCGAACATGGCAGCGATTATCAAGGGTGTCCTCTCTTCAAATCCCATCTTTCTCGACCAGATTCTTCTACCATACCAGAAATTTGCCTCACCAAGATCCAAACCTTTATCTTCTATTTCGGATTTAAAGGCTACCAGATCATCAGAGGCAGCCAATTCGAGCAAAACTGAGCAATTACACAGAGCAGCAGCCTTTTGCTCCTGTAGCCCACCTTCCATTGTGAAATTTGAGGAAACAGGTTCACTTTTTGAACCACGGCACATCCCCAACAAACCCTGCAAAGTTATTACAGCAGCAGAAATTCAGTGTCTCACTCTACAGCAAAAATCAAATACGAAGAAAACATTCTATAGTTCTGTCTGACCGAAGTAAAAAAGAGAACTTTAGGGTTTCTACATACAATTCAAATGAAACATTTTTTATTCTAGAACCCGAAATCAAAACAAGCCAGCGTCTGAAACTCTCTCATCAAAAGCTACTAATCATGAAACCGTAAGTAAAATCGGAAAAAAAAAATACTACATATACTCTAATTTCAAACAGTACAAAAATTCAAGCATAGCTCAGAAACTCTAAGCACAAAAGAAAAGAGAGGACCCAAAGTTCACAACTTTTTACCAAAAGGACCCCAACAGACGAAAACTCATGAATTCATAAAAAAAATCAGAGCAAACATACATAAAATTACTTTCATTAGACAGAGAAAGAGAATCAAAGCCAAAGTTGAAGTCTTTTTACCTGAAAGCAGTGTGAGATGGAGGGGAGAAAGAGAAGTAAAAGGTTATATAAGTAGAGGGGAAGAAGAAGAAGAAGGTGTGCGGGAGAAAGAAAGATCAAGAAGAGGCTTTTTAAAGAGTGGGTGAGTGTTGATTTTGGGGTGGAAGAAGAGAGGAAAGCGTGAGTTATCTTCCTTGGTTTATTGTTATGGTCAAACTCCAAAGGGAAGGACTCCTCTTCTTGCTTGCTTTTTGGCTATTTAGAATTGAGAGATGATAGATTCCAAGTTGTCATCCACCCTTTTACGCGTCTGTCTTCCCTTTAGGTGGGTGACAGACAGACAGGATTTGTCCCAGTACTGACTCAGATTTCCACTCCCACTGTTGTAACGCTCTTGTTTTATTCTCTCTCAAAGACAATACCCACTCACTTCAAGATAGTATTTCTATTAGATACTTAAATTATTCTTTAGTTAAAAAAATATAATCTAAAATATAATCTATATTTTTAAAATTATTTTTAGTTAAAATAAATATATAATTTTGTGGCATGTTAACATATTTAATTAGTTAAAATATATTTTTTTAAAAAATTAAATAAATATCCGACTTACTATGTGCTCTGTGTATTCTCTTCTTGCTAAAATATTTTTTATGAGCTAATAAAGAGAATTTAATCATAATTAAATTCAAAATTTTTAATAAATATCTGATAAATTTTATTTAAATATAAAATGTACAAATTTATTAAAAATAAATAAATTTCAATTTTGTTTTGAGTGATATTTAGATGAAAAATCGAAAAAATAATTGATTTTAACCTCGGATAAGTAAATGACACGTAGTGTTAAAAAAATGAAATCATACTGTGAGTCTACGTATAATATATGAATTTTATCTTTGTACACTAATTTGATATTTTTTTAATTTTAGTCATTTTACCTAGCAGTTAAATCATTTTTACTGCAGTCGCTATACTACGGGTAAGTTTTAGATTTAACTTTTGTTATTCCGTTTGATATTTTTAATCTTCGTAATTTATTATACAATTTAGATCAAGATTGAAATTTTAACGTTCGAAAATTATATATACTCAAATAAAGAGTATATATACTAAATTTATAATTTAGACACACTATAAGGATTAAAGATAGATTTTACTAAATTTAATTTTTTTTAAAATTGGTATGATTTTAAGCCGCAAAATCATATCTAAAGAAGTATTTTTATATGTCTTATTAAAAATCTTTCTAAACATGAATAAAAAAAATATACATAATAACACGGAAACAAATGATAAAATTAATATATAATAAAATCTAAGAACTTAAGACTTTCTTGTAACTAAAACTTAAATTGAGTGGCTTAATTATAATTTTTAAAATTAAATAATTTAATTATAATTTTATTATTGATTAAATGATTTAATTATAATTTTATTAATAATTGAGTGACCTCTTATGTAATTTACTCAAAGATTAAAAAAAATTGAAACGTGATGGCTTCTTTGGTCCACATTTCTGGTTAATCGTAGGGATGAGGGGGTGAGTAGTGGATCGAGTTGAGTTAAAAATTTTGAATTATTCGAATTTATGAATTATATTTTATTATTCAAAATTTATTTGAATTTTTTTATTCGATTCGAGTTTAAGAAATTCGAGTCGAGTTAAGTTTTTGAATTTTTATAAAAAATTAATTTTAATTATTTATTATGTTATAGTATAATTTAATTTGAATTTAAAGGACTTTCTCTAATCATATAAGATATATATAACTTTATTTGTGATAATATTTTTTTTATATTTTCATATATTAATTTATATATATCATAATAAATTGAGAGATTTATCTTGAACTTAAAAATAAATCATTTAATTATTAAAAATTTTAAATTATTTAAGTTATTCAAATTTTTATTTACAGATTAAACTTTATTTAAATTTTTTTAAATCAAATCAAAATGAATCGAATATTTTTACATCAAGTCAATCTGATTTTGCTCAAACAGTTTGAGAACACCAAAGCGGAAGCAACATAACGGAAACGAAATCGGCTAAATCATTTTAATATGCCCCTAAAAATAATTAATTAGATAAATACATTTTCTTAAAGTTTATTAAGATAAATTTATGTTTAATCTAGTTCACCTTAATACGAAATTCGTATTTAATGAAGTACGAGTTTATAACTTATTTTATATAAAACACGATTTTTTTATATAGATTAAATAATTATTTATCTAATTAATTGTTTTTAGTTGTAGATTTGTATGTTAAAAAACAAATATTATTTCAACAATCCCAAACTCCAAAGCTACATCCTTTCCTTCCCTTTCCTTTCCTTTCACTTATAATATACGTTTCTGGTATTTCACCTGCAATCCATTTAATTTCCTTCAAATCTGACGACCCTTTACATTGATCATCAATTCTTTCTTTCTTTTTTGTGATAATCATATCCCTCGATTCAATTTTTTCATCTATTTTTAAACATCCCCCCAAAAGGCCTCTCTTTGTAGTATTTTTTTGTGTGTTTCGTGAAGATCTGGTTGGTGGTGGATTCATGGGGAGGCTATTTGTGGTGAATCTGGAAGGGAAGGTTTATAGCTGCAAGCACTCAAAACCCATCTTGCTCTTTCTGATGATATTGTCTCCAAGGTTGTTTTTCTTCTTTATTAAATCTGATTCCTTTGACTCTCGACTGAAATCTTCATCTGGGTGTTTCCTATTTGTTTGGTTTGTGTAATGGTGGTTTTAATTATGATTAGAGAATACCTAAGCTTCCATCGTTTCATTGAGTATTTAGATCACATTTTCATTTTGGATGAAATTTATAATTAATGGGTTCCATGGTTGATTAAATTCAGATTTATTGTATTGTTAAACTAGGAATTTGGGTAATTATTATGATGCATTTGATTTGAATTTGTATTTTGTTTTACAAGTTCAATGGTTCTTCTAAGTTAAATTTATCATACTATCATCTCTTTTTAGGCATAGATGATACTTTGGTGTCCTTTGCAAGGGCTTGGCGCTTTGATGATAGCAAATTCTTGGTATTTTAAGACAAACATGATGTTAAATGTATGTTGTTTTGCTTTCGTAAGGACTTATGCTGGAGATTAAACCTACTAGTTCTGTGTAAATGTTATTCTCAATCATGAATGTGAGATTTTGCAATTTGCACATTTGGTTCTCTTATAAAGTATTTAGTTATATATTTCATAGGAATATCGATGTAGTCGATTTTGGGGTGTTTGGGGTTCTCTTATAAAGTATTTAGTTATATATTTCATAGGAATATCGATGTAGTCGATTTTGGGGTGTTTGGGGTTCTCTTATAATCACATTTTCTAACCGTGTGTTTTGGTTGTGTTATTTTATTCAGTCTTTCCACTGCAGGCATGGGAAGGCATATCTCTTCAGTAAGGTGTAAGTTTTCTCAGTTTAGACACCTGATTAGTATGTGTTAAACAACTAATCTTAACATTTGCCCATACTGTGTTGTACTCGTAATCTCTTGCTCAAAGGATGACGAAAAAAACGTGCTTGTTGGTTCTAGTACTTTGTTTTGCTTGTTTAGAGCAAGGAAATAACATTGCATTTTTGAGGATGTATATTCCAGGGATGGACTTTATAGACATCCCCACTTGCATGATCTTTTGAGAAAATGGGATTTCAAGTTATCTGGGCAGATTACTTTATAGACATCCCCACTTGCATGATCTTTTGAGAAAATGGGATTTCAAGTTATCTGTACAGATTGCTTGTTTTCATATGTGGTTTTCATCTCCCATTGTTTCTCAGAGTAAACGTTACTGCCGGAGAAAACGAAGATAGAATGATGATGACGGGGTTGCACACTGTGGCAGACATCTTCTGTGTTGGATGTGGATCAATTGTTGGCTGGAAATATGTAAGCTTTTAGTATTACAATTTCGAAACACATGGTTTAATGTATCTTGTTTCTGTTATTTACACGAATTGCTGTTCTAGGAATTTGCCCATGAGAAGAACCAGAAGTACAAGGAAGGAAAATCCGTCCTGGAACGGTGAGTAAATAAATCAGAAATATAGAAACTTCAGTTTCAGGTTAGGGAAGGATGTTCTTAACAGAGGTTTCTCTGGACCATCTTATTGAGCAGGTTTAAGGTGTCCGGTCCCGACGGAAGCAATTACTGGGTCAGCCATGGAAGACATGTGGGTGGGAGTGATGCAGATGATGTTTGATTAACAAATAAAATATGGTCAAATTCCAAATTGTACATTCTTTAAACCCTTTACATCTCTCATCTGAATCCTTAAAAACCAGACTTGTTTCAGCAGCTTGTCCAACTTGCTGTGGAAAATCCAAACAGGATTGAAAACATTGATATGTCTTAGCTAATAATGTTGAAACATCACCAGAAATATTCTGTTACAAATTGACATTCCAGATGTTTATATTGAAGTATTTGTGTCTAATATATGTTTGGCCATGATTATGTTAAAAAAAAAACTTTTTTTTAATAGTTAATGTGATTAGAATATCATCGGGGTTTTATTCCAATATCTATGTATTTATTAGGGAAAGCTTGTTGAGAGCTAGATTTGATAGTAGAGATCAGCATATTTGAATTTTTTACCATTTAAACTTTATTTAAAATTTTTCTATTCGAATTGAATTTAAGGAATTCGAGTCGAATTTTCGTGTAGTTATAAAATTTTAATTTTAATTATTTATCATGTTATAATACAATTTAATTTTAATTTAAACGATTTTCTCTAATCATACAAGACATGTAAGTATATATATTTTTTATGTGTGATAATATTTTTTTATATTTTCATATATCAGTATATATATATCATAAAAAATTGATAGACTTGTCTTAAACTTAAAAATAAAATCTTTAATTACTAAAATTTTTGAGTTATTTGAATTTTCATTTTACAATTCAAATTTTATTTAAATTTTTTTTCGAATGAGTCAAGTCAAAACGAGTTGAGTTTATAAAATTTTAAATCGAATCAAAATAAATCAAATATTTTCGCCTAAAATCAGTTTTACTCACCCTGATAATGAGAGTTATTGATTTTTTTAATTAATTACAATATTTTTCTAATATAACATAATTACCTGAATACGTAAAAAAAATTTAAAACAACACAACCAAAAAAACAATAATTAAACCACGAGATAACTGTATATATATTGTTAGAGGCGAGAATCGAACTTCTTAAGTGTTAAGGTCCTATGATTATAATAGAAATATCTAGTATATTGACAAAAGCATGTCAACACATCAGAGTGGCGCAGCGGAAGCGTGGTGGGCCCATAACCCACAGGTCCCAGGATCGAAACCTGGCTCTGATATCCCAGAGAAGGCTTCCTTATTTTTTGTTTTTCACTGTTCTAGGCTTCTATCAGAGCCTCGTCCATGAAACACCGTGTTTAACTGTTTATGTGAACAGGACATCTTCATTCGGCTCCTCTACTATCTGCTCTAAAACTAATGAACTCGTACCCTAATCCTCACTCAAATGAAGATGAAACAAATGTACAAGAGCTATCTTTGTACCAAAATGAGGTGACAGCACATTTAAAAGGGGGATAATGACTGCTACTAACAACTATGCCAGACATGTTCAACATTGTTTGAGATTTGAGAACTCACTAATGGTGTTTCTCAGTGCTTAAGATGATATTATTATTTGGCAATGGCCATGGCCATGGCATCACTGACTCTTACCAAGGCTAAACTGGTATGGGTACTAACACAGATATGATATGAACTTCCTTAAAACAAAAACATGTTGAAGAAGCATACGCCAGACTGATAATAACTGCAATAAAGAACAAATCAGAGATTTATTAGTCTGTTTAGACCATACACAACAAAAAATCAAATACAAACTACACAGATATAAATGATTGATTTATGCTATATAGACATAAATAGTATCCATAGACGTGTACTTATCTTCAAAAATGCTATTAGATTTTCTTAAAATTTTATGGACTTCTTCAACGAATATATAATGATAGTAATTCAAAAAGAAAGGATGTAAGTTGTTTTGCCAGGTGAGTAGTGTATCGAGGTGTAGGAGCGTGTCAAATTTATGTAGTCTTATGGTCGTAATTATCACAATAAAAATTGTTTATCCAGAGCTTAAAAACAATAAATCAGAGTGGCGCAGCGGAAGCGTGGTGGGCCCATAACCCACAGGTCCCAGGATCGAAACCTGGCTCTGATATTTCTTAATTTGCTATTCTCTCCTTTTTTTTACTATTCTATTTCACGATGTAAGCTATATCTATATGGGCCAAGAACCATTGACGTGGGGCTATCCATTTTCATATTTGTTAAGCCTAAAACAAGATTCGTTTCACTCTGTTTAGATTCTTTTGATCAATGGATTACGGAGACAAGCATGCCAACTGTTTGTAGAAATGATTCAGAGGGGGTTACTTAAAAAGTAACATTTGAGACTTTTGTATTAGGGTTTTAATACAGTCCACTATGTTGAGGACTTGGAGAAGGTTAAAAAGGAAACTTGAGAAAAATCAATAACTTTTGGTTATGAGCTTCAACACTCATTTTAAGCCATACATGAGATAAGTTCACTCTCTTTAGTTTATTTGTACGTTAATTGACTTTACCAGATTATTACAAGGATCATAATTTGCCTCAACATGTTCCCATAGGTACATTTGCAAAATAGACCAGTCAGATTGATTTTGGATTGAATCGAATCAAATCGTGTCTTAAAATTTTTGGATTCATGTCATCTTCGTTATAAACGGTTTAACACTTGGGTTATTCACAGTGATTAAGCAAGATACCGGTATTCGAAAGAGGCTAATAAAGTCGAAAGAAAATAGACACAAAAAGACTTCGAGTAGAAACATTCATGGTGTTAATGAATAATTGTGTAAGCATTGATTATCATGAATGTGAAGAAGAAAGTAAAATCAGGACCTAATACCAACATGTTGTCAGCTGCCTAAATCTACAAAACACCACACGATTTCTATTCCATCAAGAACCTGAATCTAATGGGAGCATGGTGGATCAACTAAGCAATCGGGTTACAGAGACAGATGATTGTTTTCTTCAAACTCAAAGATGATATGTACAAGTAGCTTTGGAGACTCGTTCAAATTCCCTCGATCATACCTGGTTCCGATATGGGGTACCATAAGCAACAGAAAAGAACTGTGTTGGGGTTCAACTTGCAAAGGGCTTCCCGAGCCTTGCAGCAGCACCTTCAGAGCTAGGGGCAGCCACCAAATTTCCACCATCAGCCATGTAGAAATTGTTTTAATTAATTCTAGTAACCAGATGAGCCAAATGTGGAAAGTGCCCCACATTGAGCTTGAAAGACAGAACCTGCATTTTCAACACACACCTTTGAATAAGAGAATCCAATTTAGGATATCACATTTTTAACTCTTTCAACTAAAATTTCTTCTAGCCTTTCTGGAAAAAAGAAAGAAAGAAGCACAGTAAATGCGTCTGTTGATGTTTACGGATACATATTTAGTGTTCTCAGAAAACATGAATGAGCTGGAAACTAATAAAAACCTGAATAAAGAAAAGGATAACACAACCAAGAAGGGTTAGAGATTACTCTAAGGAGGAAAGCAATGCAATCATCAAACTGCTTCTCAATCCGTTCTACTTCCATTTCACATCTAGCCTTAATTGCAGAAACTGCTCCACCACTGCTCAAAGTCTGCTGTAGGGAATAGAAGTCTAGAGCTAGTGCAAGAATGCTGTTAATTCGGCTTGCAATCAGAGCCCACTGAAAATCAATGAGATAATCGAGCAACATCAAACATAATTCCTCAAAAACTTTTTAACCCACACAGAGCACATGATTTTTCTAAGGATCAAAAATATGAAAATATATGAAAAACATACAAGCTTATCTGGAGCCACAAAGCATTGCCGATGAATTGTTAATAAGTAGGCTTCGTGTACTTCTATAACCTCATCTAGGGACCCAGCTGCTGCCATTCCCTCACAGAGTTCACGCCATGCACTATGATACACCTGATTTCCAAAAGCTAGTCAGAGATATGAAAAGCCACCAAAGTACACCATACCATTTAAATGTATTAAAGGTACATAAAGGCATTCTAATTAAATGGTCCAAAGGCCAAATTTGTTAATTGTCAGAAAAACAGCATGTCCATGTTTGAAACCTGTTACCAGGAGAGCAACAAAGCAATCATAATAATACTTAAAAGGATAATATATAAACATATGCATACATTTACTTAAAAACGGAAGTGATGTTAGAAGATAAGACACAAAAAGCATGATCAGCAAATTATAAGATAGAGCATTCTTGTTACAAGTCAATGACTTCAAAAGTTTGTATTCTACAGATAATAATTGCACTCTACTGATGATTTTTTTCTTACTTGTTTTACCCTATGATTCCACCATTCTCTCTCTCTCCTTAAACAAAGCTTACTATAACAGTTGTTACCACTTCTGCAACATGATACAGTAGAAATTGATCTGCTAATAATCTGTCTAGGGAACAAAAATGTGACCCTAGAATAGTTGGTATATTTTATAATTAATTCAAGCTATTCTATATATAGAAAGCAGCTGCTACAACATGAAAAGCCTTCTTGGTCAACTGGCTGTATCAATATTTGTCACTATGTGAAACTTAATTGAAACCCAAAAGATTTGCACACATTAAGGTTCTCAATTATCTAGTCAGCTGCAACAGAATAATTAGTAGGAATATAAACAAATAAATATGCAACACTAGCAAACTTTGTTATGTTAAAATAAAATAGTTGGATCATTAGTGTGAGAGAGGTCTGCTAAACATTGTGTTAGCCCAAATCATTCTTAGAAAGGACCCACAGAGAAACTATAGTAATCAGAGCTTGCTATAAAAGCACCGACAATTGATTCTGTTTTATCTTACTAGATTTCATTGATGTTGAGAGTTTCTGTGATCCATGCATTCAATTAACTATCAAGTCTTAAGTTTAAAATTTATTATACTTAATTAGAAACTCCATCCAAGACTGAATTGTAGCATTTCATTTGAGGAAAATTTGTGAAGTGATATTAAGGATATTTATATCTAAAAAGTGATGAAAGCAGGATACACGTGGTCTAGTGATTCTACAAGGACAAAAGTTAAAGCTAACAACTCCGCGCCTTTAAAGTGAAATTATCTACCTTTTTCAGCTTGTAACTTGTTTCTGAACTTCTACATTTGCTAAATTACTAATACCTGAATCCTTCAGAAACTACAGCTCAAACTCAGCTGTTTTGAAATCTTATTTATGGACATTCAGGTTATGCCTTGAACTATTTGTGAACACAGTTTAACTGCATATTCCTTTTTATATTCAGATAAGATGGTTTTTACTTGTCCTTTCTGCTCATTTTTCGTTTGTGTAATAACAGAAAATCCTCCATAATGTTGTTTAGACAATCAATCAGCACAAAAAATCAGAAAAGGGCATTGATGTTGAAATAATAAAGAAAATGTAGATAAAAAAGCATAAAATAAACAAATTCTTACTCCAGTCATTTTCAGGAAAAATAACTTACTCTGTCCATCACATATTGATGAAAAGCATCGACAAAATGGAGGAGTTTTTGCTCCACTAACCAATGACGCTTGCGGTTGTTTCTTACAGTGCCTTTATCCTGGAAAGAGAAAAATCAAAGACTAACGTTGGCATCTCAGAAATAGTGACAACAGCATGATTTGTTCTCACAATCACATGTTTCTGTTCTTTGAGAATGTGTGCTACAATGCAGAATAAAATGATTATCTGATAGAGAGCACTCTAAAAAAAGAACCTTCCACATCCATCTCCGAGCTTTATCAAGTGCAAACTTTGCCCGCTTGACCTTCAGCAAAAATGCCATGACCTACATTGCATAAAATATTTGAGAGCATGCATATTTCTAGATAACAACAACTCACAACCAAAATGAGAATAGTACCTGATTATACTTCTTAATCGCCTCTGAATTAGCTATCAGTTCAAGAGGCCAAGAGACCTGCCGCATCCAATTCATGCCCATAAAAAAATGACTCATTTTTTAGGAGAACAGATTAAAATTGGGGGGGGGGGGGACTATGGTCTTATGAGCTGACCTTGTAGGTGAATTTCAGAGAATCAAGGCCATCAATTCCATAGCTTTGGGTACGACTTTTACGAGGAGATGAAGTAACAGTATTTGTTGGCTCATCGCCATCAAAACCATGAGTCTTGGAAATGGACACCACCAAAGTCTCTGGTGTACTCAATAGCGAGCCATCAGCTGAATTTCTAATGGATTCCTGTAGTTTACGAGATTATATAAAATTATCCCAATAGAAGTAATACAGAAATTAAACAAGTGCAAATCGGATAACTGTACTAGCATGAAAGAGATCGGCGATTAGAAACTTTGCAATGTGGGAAAACTCAACATATTAAGCATCCCAAAAAATGTGAAGGATGATGAAAAAGCTAAATTGTAATACAAGAATTCACCTGCAATATTGTGTTCAACTCAAAATCATCATCCCAGGTTTCTCCTCTATCTAACTTATTAAATAGCACTGTTAAAAAGTGTTGCAGCAAATCACCTGAAGATAGGAAGGTGTGAAGGAAATGTCAGAGAAATAGAATACAGTATGCAGCAGTAACAATTACATGGAAACCGATATACATTAGAAGTCAACAAACTATACAGTACCTGAACCTAACAAGTATATGGCACGCAGCACTGCAAGCTCATCCATTAATCTCCAATCATTCATTAACTTTGACAGAATAAGACAGCCAACATAATCAACCTATGACACCAAATCTAAACATTTTAGATTTATAAAAATCTTCATGTTAAAAAAATAAGTGTGAATAACAAAGGCATATTTCAGCAATTTACCTGCTTCTTAATGTACACAGTGAGACATTCCTGAATAATAACCATAGGAAGTGGGGCAGTTCTAGGTTCAACAGTTTGAATCCAGCTAAGTACTCTTGATGAAAGGGTGCTATTCTTTTGGAAAGGCAAGAGCTTTGACATGTTGATATCATCCTGTTTCCCAATTCAGTTACATTTGAAAAATGTTTGCATGGGGTTAACAGTACATATTGAGTTTAAAAAACATCGGTCTAGCAGTACCTGTAGAGAAGGAAGAAGAGTAGGAAAGGGTAACAAAACTTCCAATAATTTAGTGTCATGCTGGGCACGAAGATGTTCAGACTCACCAAACTGGAAACCAAACGTATAGTTTGTTCCCTGGGGTCCAGGAAAAAGCTCATTTTGCTCTCCAAAAACTGCTTTTCTTAAGCATTCGTCATTTAAGGGGGGTAACCAAAACTTTTGTGATAAATTTAGTGCCTTCCATGAATTTCTGTTCTTGTCAATGGATGTTTGACACACAGTAATGACTGGATTTTCCGGACAAAAAGATCTTTGGAACAGATACTTATCTTCTACTCTTGTAATTATATTTTCTGCTTTTATATCAGGTAATGAACAAGAATCCTTATCTGCAGGCTCTATATCTATAACCTCTTTCTTTAACAATGAGTTGACCAAGAACTTATACCAGATTTTCTCTGAGTGAGTTGAAGGTGGCAAGGGTTCAGCAGTACCAGATTCCATGAGCTGTTCCTTCATATATGCAGACAAGAAATAGTCTCTGCTTTGCAGTGGTCACCTTGGCAGAAATATCGAGAGATATGATCACCATGGCCTAAAAGGCCAGCTAATGACACACAAAAGATTTCAGCTAAAGTTACCCCTGTCATTCCCTTCCAATGGTTCATCATATTTAAATCACAAAGATTACAATTCTCAGAATCAGCATCTCCTTTATCATTATTTTTGCAAGAAGACACTGTCAATGTCATAGGAATGTGACGAATCAGCTGCAATGATTTCCCAGCAGAAACAATTGACTTTGCTATGTCCTTAATAAATAAAGGACATACAACAAGGTCTCTATTGCTTTGTTCTTTTCCTTTCACAGAACCAGATGTAGAAACAAACTCCTTTTCAGCAGTTTCCTTTTTGTTACTCATCCCAGGTACATAATCATGGGTAGAATTCGGGGCAGATAGATCAACTTTTAAATTGTAATTTTGCATTGTCCTTAGCAAATAACTCCTTTCCCAGAACTCAGACTCATCAACTGATATTGCTTTATTAGCATACAAGAACATCTGCAGCAAGAGACCAAAGACAATAATTGGAACTTATTGATGAACTTACAACAATGCATTAGAATCTGAAAATATAAAAACATTATAGAAAACCACCTGATTTCTACTGTGTAAAGATATTGCAACTTCAATTATTACATCAACGGTACACATATCAGAGACATGAAGCATACTGAAATGCAACTAACATATAAGGCAGAATGGAATTCTAAGTGGAAACTATCATAATCATTCACAAACAAAGAATTAAGTTTGTGTGACAAACGACCATCTTCATCGATGCATCAAGAGAAAAAATGGAAAAGACAGTTAATGATGGTGCTTTCTGTGAAGATGGAATTTCTGAGGGATAACAATTCAGGATTTAGAATAATGTTCAGATTGAATAAAAGTTACCTCCTCAAAAGGGTCATACAGTGTCCCTTCAAAAAGCCAAGAGTCAAGACCCTCAATGTATGGCAGTATGCTTCCAACAAATATATGAACCAGCATCTGATATACATCCCCCTGAAATTAGCTCAAGCTCTAAGTTTGTATTTGCCAGAAGTTTATACAAATATGAAGCAACAAGAACACTAATCACCAATGAGAAAATAGATACAACCTCACCACCTTGTATAAGGCATGCTTCATCAAGCTTCAGATAGAGATAGTCAAGGATATAAGTAGCAATGTCAGCAGCCGGAATACTTGACATAGGCTCGAAGTATGCTTGGGGAATGGCTCCATGAACTATTTGCAACAGATATTCAACACCTGAGCAAAGATTAATGCAAATGAAAAAAGATCAAAAAAATTCACTAGAATAAGACACATAATGCCATGACTAATGACTTTGAACAAGAATAAAGAAAATAATCTTGGTGATGGAGCTGAAATCTACAAGTAAGCATATGTATATCTAACACTGAAAAATTATTATGCACTGAATGCTCTTCTATGCAAATAACATGATTACAAAATCACAGAAAAATGAGAATAATGAAAAGTAAAACTAAATGCCGGTTATTTATTTAGGAGAAAGTTTGAAAGACAAAATATACTAACCTCGATAAAGAACTTGTTAATCCCAACAAAGTCAGTGTAGATCCTGCATTTGTATTGCTGATCTTCGTTTCTTCCATCAAAGCAATATCACGCAACCTCTGCTCTAGACACAACAATTTGACTAAAGTTTCAAAGCATTCATACCAGCTCAAGACAATTTAACCTTTTTCTATATGATGGGAAAAAAAAAAAACATCTTAACTACATATACTTCTAGATGCAACATTCAAATATATCAGAAAAATTATGTTCTTTTGGGTCAAATCGAATGTAACATAAAAATTAATGTTTATGGTTATTATTCTATATAAAAAATTTATGTCAATAATGGGTATCGCATATTACACTCACTACTCCATCTAAACTTTCTAAGATTCTATCATACCAAATAGATCATCAAACAAAAAACAGTTGGATATAAACAGAAAAATTACAAATTTAAAAAATGGGTCAATAGTTAAATGTTACATTAGCTCAGTAAACCGAATTGGAATAAATTTTCCTCAATAAAGCAAGAATAAGAGAAAAATAAGTGAAAATGATGACCTTGAGCCAAGAGGAAACAGAGGAAGCAAAAGCTCTCAAAGTGGGAGGAGGAGATTTAAGCTGCGATTCCACCCTAGAGACCACAATTTGTACAAGTTCCAAACACGTAGCGGCGTACATGAACTGGTTGAGGATTACGCCCAGGCTGGAGTGAGACAAATGGGGCACGTAAATCCCACTTCTGACGCAAAATCGCTGCCCATTTTGGTCCCAATAAAACAAGGAACCCGAAAATCCTTGCAACATTCGAACAACTCCTCGAACCAACTCCATTTCCGTGGTCCTATTGGACGAAATCGGGGGCGAAAATTGGGCATCATTGTTTGAGAAGACGTCATAGATTTTGTTAATTAAACTTTGAGAAGCTTCTGGGTTTGAATTGATTGAACTGTTCCTAATCTTCATGATGAATCCAGCATCACAAAATTATCGAAAAACTTAGGATTTGAACCAAAAAGAGAAGGAAATATTGTGCTTGAATTCAGACCACTGTCTTTTAAAAGCAATGTTCGGAAAAGTAGAGACCCAAAAATTTTAGTGGTCAAACTACCAAATGGCGCCTCTTTGTTTTATTATGCAAATCGGCAATAAAAAAGAGTTAATTTCGAATTAAATAAAATTTTTAATGATTAAATTGAATAAAATAAAATTATATTAAAATAAATAATCTTGGACTCGGATAATCTCAGGGCCTCAAATGTCTAAAGACTCAATCTTGGGCGTCAAATCCCCAAATTTGTTAAGCGAGTTCAAACCCAAAATAAGCAAAACAAAAGCCCTAGTTCCCCCTACATAAACCAGCTGAAACCCTAGACTCCATTTCTACTAGCCTCCTGTTTTTCTTCATCAACAATTCTCAAACCGAATCGGAGGTTAAAGAGACGGCTTTGACTGCCTGTCCGCCTTGACTGAGCATCCGGCATCGGCTTGGCCCTCGATTTTGTTCTTTTACACGTTCACTAACCCTTTGTAGGAAATGGCAGTGAAACCCTCCAAGGCCGACAAGAAAATCGCCTACGATGCGAAGCTTTGCCAACTCTTAGATGAGTACACCCAGATCTTAATCGCCGCCGCAGACAACGTGGGTTCTAACCAGCTCCAGAACATCCGGAAGGTCTTCGAGGTGACTCAGTTGTTCTCATGGGTAAGAATACTATGATGAAAAGGTCGATCAGGATGCATGCTGAGAAGACTGGGAACCAGGCTTTTCTTAACCTCATCCCTTTGCTGCAGGTTGTTTAAAGTTCTATATCCATGCATATATAGAATATTGCATTTTAGTGCTTGATAAATGATAAACAAAGTAACTGGTTTTCTGGGAATTTATGATGCAGGGAAATGTTGGGTTGATCTTTACCAAAGGTGACTTGAAGGAAGTCAGTGAAGAAGTTGCAAAGTACAAGGTATGATAAGATTTGGATACTTTTTTTGCGGTTCTTCTTTACGAAATAGTTTCTTTACTAATATGATTTTAACAAGATATGAACTTGTCTAATATCTTCTGTCATAATTTATTTTTATGTAGTATAATAATGGTGTTAAATATATGTTCAGCCATAGGAAAATGAGATTATGTTATGTCATTTGGTAATTTTGCACAGAGCCAAAAACTAGGAAATATAATTACCATTTGACGTATGTGTTTCATGATATATTGAATTAGAATTTAATTTAGTTTTGCTTCATTCTATTGGATTTGCACTTCTGCAAAAAATGATTTCATTGTTCTGGTATCTACAGGTTGGAGCTCCTGCTCGTGTTGGTCTGGTTGCACCCATTGATGTGGTTGTTCCACCTGGCAACACTGGGCTTGACCCATCGCAGACCTCTTTCTTCCAGGTACAGTTGCTGATTTTTGGATGGTGTGTTCTATCTCATTCCATGTGCGTACTTGTTTGAGACAGTGCTAGATTTTGATCATGGCTATTATGTTATGTTTTAGGTGCTCAACATTCCAACCAAGATCAACAAGGGTACTGTTGAAATCATCACTCCTGTGGAGCTTATCAAGAAGGGTGACAAGGTCGGCTCTTCTGAAGCTGCTCTTCTTGCCAAGCTTGGAATTAGGCCCTTCTCATATGGTCTCATTGTCCTATCTGTTTACGACAATGGCTCGGTCTTTAGCCCCGAGGTCCTGGATCTCACTGAGGATGACCTGATTGAGAAATTTGCTACTGGTGTCTCCATGGTTACTGCACTGTCTCTTGCTATCTCGTACCCAACTCTTGCTGCTGCACCACATATGTTCATCAATGCATACAAGAATGTATTGTCTGTCGCTGTAGCAACGGAGTATTCTTTCCCTCAGGCTGATAAAGTTAAGGAATACCTGGCGGTATGTGATTATCTCTTTTATTTTGGTGTCTTATTTTTAAATTCCCATAATAGTATGACTGAATTTTATCTTTGCATGCCATCCAGGATCCAAGTAAGTTTGCAGTTGCTGCTGCCCCTGTTGCTGCTGATGCAGGTGCAGCTCCTGCTGCTGCTGATGAGGTGGAGGAGAAGAAACCAGAGCCCGAAGAAGAGTCTGATGACGATATGGGATTCAGTCTCTTCGACTAAGGTTACTTGTCATAAGAGTATGAAATTTGGGTTGTAAGACTTACCAGTTACACAATAGTCTGCTTTGGATTATTTCTCTAGTTTCTTTTTGTAGACTGGCATTGCTTTAAGTTTGGAGAATCTTAAGATTATAAGGTTGAATTACGTATTTTGTTGTCCTATAATCTCAATCTTCTTTGTCAGTTTTCTAGTATTAGTATTTAATGAATCTCAATTAATTTATGTTTTTTTATTATCAAATACTAATTCTAATGGACTTGAATTTTAAAAAATATGTCATATTTCTGGGTTATTTTTTCTCATTAAATGTATATCCTATATTAAATACTAATATGATTTGGTTTGATTATACCATGAATCAACGGTATTTGGATAAAAAGTTGGTCTCGTGATATTAGTTAGGCTAAAGTTTTGGCGTGATATAATCCACTTATTTATTTGGATTTTCCAGGTAGGAATCGGGAAACCTTGTCCTACAATTTGAGGTTTCTAAGACTCCAAAATTTAATTAATCAAAGATAGATATGGAAAGTTTGATCTGAGATTTGATCCAGATATTATGATCTAAATTGGTTCAAATTTAAATTAAACTGATCCAAATTTAGTTAAATCGAAATTTATTGAGACTGAAATTAACAACCCATCTGTATAGTAAGCAATTTTATCTAATATTAGCTCAAATTAAAAAGTCAACTTATTCACTATTAACCAACCCAAAAATCAAACAATTTAATATCAACCTAACCCGACTTTAAATAAAATAGACACAAATTAAATCTAAATAAAATCTAATCCAACCTAAAACGAATCGAAACCAAAATTCAACCTAACTCGAATTTAGCCCCGATCTAAACGACCTGATTGCAACTCCTAATCCATGAGTCTTTTTTCTCGCAAATTTATAATTCAAAATTTGAATAATAAAAATAAGTGGATGCCCAAACCTTCCCATATTTTCTAAAATAAATACAAGTTTTTGGATAAGGGAATTGCTAAAATCAAAATAATGATCTTAATGTGTGGTTCAAATATGTGTGCACGTTTTTATGAACTTTATGTTCAAAGGATGGGGGGAGGTGTGGGCAACATTTTCAACAGCGGATAAGTTCTTCGAATTTATTTAAACATAATTGACTTGGAAATTATTAAAAATATATAAATAAATACTTTAATTCATTTATTATTAATGCTACCATTTATTATTCATTTTAGGGTATGAAGATCGTTTACATAAATAATATATTTTATAATATTTAATTTAAATTAATCGAAACGAGATATGGATGATAACATTAAAATTAAAATATATTATTTTAAAGATATAGTAGATATGTTTAAACTTTAATATGGAAGATACAAGTTGGTAAAACTGACAACAGGATCGGATAATAATATAAAAATTCAGACAAAACAAAGAAGAAAAAATCTCTTATATTATAAATATCTTAACATTATTTTTTTTATTGCAAATTCAATGTTTATATGATTTTTATATTATATATTCGTTTGCAAGGGTTATGTTTTATTTATTTTTTCTTATAAAAAATTAACAATCATTCAGCTAAAATAGATAAAAAAAAAAAAAGTAAAGTGTGTATAAGATCCACTAATTAGTTTAATAAAAAATATTATTTTATATAAATTTAAATTATAATATTTATTTCAGAATATAATAACTTTTTATTTAATTAAAAAACATAGATTGGATAAACGAGAGAAATGGTGCTCTGCATCATGATGCATGTCCCTAGAAATCTGCCTCAAAATACGTTACCTTTATGGAGAACTCCTCTTCATCTACCCTTCTCAACGTGGAGACTGGAGAGGGGATTTTATTTTAATTTAGATTAATTTTTAATATTGTTTTTTTAAAATAAAGGGTAATAGATATTAATTTTAAGGTGATTTTAAAAATATAAAATATAAATATCAATTATTTTATAATCCATTTAAATAACTTTCATCTTTATGTGAAATTTCTTTTATGTTGCAAATTTTAAAATTTGGGTAGTCGTATTAAGAAATTACCTATCGTATAAAACTTTGTTTAGTGACTTTTATAAATGAACCACTACGGTCCAACCGTCAATAAGATTCGTGTTACAATAAATTTATACAAAACGGAAAAGTTACCCTTCATGATTTGGCGGCAGACCACACATCACCTTCGCCACGTGGCAAAATCAGGAAGTCATACCGTGTCACCGCCAAAGGAGCCTGATCGGCACGCATGGAAAGGCGGGTGGTGGGAGTGGGGAAAGAAGCACGTGCCGAGCATGATCGATGTAAGTGGAGAGTCGATGACCCATAAATCAGAAGCTACGTTAGGAGAGAATCATGGCTGACTGGCCTACACAACAATCAATTGGATCGTGGCACGTATTGTTGGGGTAAAAATGCGGTGGTTCGCGATAAAATAAATTATTAAATAATTCATATTTATTACATCATTTTTATACATTTAATAATTTTTATTTATTTTTTAAAAGTGAATCATTCACTGTTTTATACTTATGAATAAAAAAATAAACAATTATTTAAAAATTATGATAAAACATGATGATATTACTAGATGAAATATAAATAATATGATTAATTGAATCTATTTGTTTTTTTTAATTGTTTCACCGTTAATGCGATAAATACAAAGATTGAGGCTCAGGTTACTATTATTTTTAAAAAATACTTTTTAAACTAAGTTGAAAATATTTTAACTTGGAAATTTATATATAGCATTATTTTTAATTTTAAAGTCATTTTTAACATTAAAAAATATTTTTTAGAAAAACATTAAAGAAACGAAGCTCGAATCCAATTAAACCGTGCAGAGCAAAAAGGGTAAAAAGAGCTCAAGCCGAAAGGATGAGTTTATCCACAATCCAGTTAGTTTATGATAACATTAATCTCACTTCTAGAATATTCAAATAATTTCAATTTTAATATTAATACTTTATGTTTAAATCAGTTTTAATCAATAATAATAATTAAAAACCGATTAAGTAGGAAGTTTAAAGTGAAATAAATAAAGGCTTAAGGTACTAATAAACTTATAAAGTATAATTTTTTAAAATCAATTTGAATTTTAAAGAATATTTTAAGATATTTTATTTTTTGATAAATATTATTAAATTTTTATTAAATTCATAAAAATTATAATTACATCATAATTAAAAAATAAAATAATTGGATTAAAAAATTTAAAAATTCTTACAATTCAAAAACAAAAAAAATAAAATTCATATAGAAATAAGCATACCAATAAAATTTAAAAGCTTACGAGACGCATAATGAAGGAAGAAGGGGTTATAAACGATCCAAACTGTGACCTAATTATCATATATGATTACATTATAAAAAAAATAGTTTTAATAAAATTAGTAAATTACACATTATGTTTTTTTTTTAATTTAGTTTTTAAATATTTATTTAACCTAAAATTGATCTATATTATTTTATAATTTTTATAATAGTATAAACATAAGTTTATTTTTGTTCAATTTAATAAAAAATCTATATTTAAGTCTAAATTGACCCCTGTTTCTTTATAATTATTAGAATTTAGTCTAATAATTTATATAATCACATTTTTGTTTAATTTAATCCCAAGAATTATTATTTAACAAAAAAACTAACTCTATTTTTAATTTAGTCTAACATTTTAAATATAATTATAATTTTATTTAATTTAGTCATAATTTTTTATTTAACCATAAATTAACCTTGATTTCTTTCTGTTTTTTAATTTAGTCCTATATTTCAAATATTGTAATATTTTTATCTATTTAATCATAAAAATCTTTATTTAACTCAAAATTAATCTCAATTTCTTCAAATAAAGAATTAGAAAGAGTTTGAGGTTAACTTTGGATTAAATAAAAAAAATTAGCACTAAATTGAGCCAAAAATATAATTATTTTTAAAATAGTGGACTAAACTATAAAGATTAGAAGAGAAAAAAAAATAGGGCTAATTTTAGGTTAAACAATATTTTTTTTTGGATTAAATTGGATAAAACCATGATTACATTTAAAATATTAAATTATAAAATAGTCGGGGCCAGTTTTGAGTTAAATATAATTTTTCAAGACTAAATTAAATAAAATTAAAATTTAACAAACGTAACATACAAATTTTCCATTTTATTAAAACCAGATATTTTATTTATTTATTAGTGACACATTACATATTCTAATTATCAAAACTAATATTTTATACTAAAAGAGAAATGAAGTCACGGTTTATGATTCAAAGAATAAAGTTTTAAAAAATAATATTAAAATTAACTCAATAAAAAATTATATTTTATAAATCATTAAACCTTGCTGGCCTTAAATAAATCAAATATTCGATATGAACTAGTTGTACTTATCGTGAATAAGTACTCTTTAGTAAGCATCGGAATCTTAATCTCCCCCATAACTCAACAGATGTTAGTGTCGGTACAGTATCAACAATGGCATGTAAAATATCTGTATCCAGACGCAAAATCTGAGATCAAAAGTGGCTGAAATCAAGGCTGTCAACACGATATGGATATGACTTAATTATTTGGCAAGAAAACCCAAAATCTTGGCAGCTTTCAAATCAATCAAGGAGGTGCGTTTCACGGTGCAACCTAACAAGATCTAGACGCTAAAATACCAAGATTTTCCTAGAAGGCGGTAAGCCGACAATGGCGTGATCGTAAATATCGGATAAACCGTAAGCGTAATTGTTGGACAAGTCAGTCAGCCGGGGAAGGCGTCAACATTTGACCCAAAGGGACCGATCTTGTTTGTGACAATGGCAAAGATTCGAATTCAAGATAATTGTAAACATAAAAAAATACCATATATTTACAATCTACGGTACAGGATAAATAAACTTATTAAAACAAATTAAATTACATGATTTAAATTATATATTAGAGAAATAAACAAAATAGGTTATTATTGTTATATGAAAAAATAAAAGTATTTATTATTTTTTAATCTAATGAGTAATAAAACAAAAGATGTTCATCTTATAAAATTAGTATTCAATTGTATTATTATTTATAATATGTATATGTTATCAAATAATTAAGGAATATATAAATATATAATTTTTTTTATCTTTGTTATAATCAAAATTATTTTTTCGATTGATATAAATCTCGAATTTAAAGGTTTAATTGAGTGTGAAAAAATAAAAATCTAATTTTTTTTCTTAAAGTTTTAAAAATTTTAGTAGGTTTCGGTCAAAAATAGTTGCATTATATTTATATGTACCAACTCATGGAAGAACAACCGTGCCTATTAACAATTAAAAGACGTGTTTCCCAAATCGACCATACTTTCCTACTTCCTTCCCACCTACCCAAACAATACAGTCCAACGCTTCGCAAGGAATAATCCATTTCGGATAAGCTTCCCTACAACAAAATATTTTAGTAAAAGGTTTGGGAATTCTTGTTATTCCTTTTTCAGGCGCACGCCTTATAAATACACAATCCCTTCAACCCCTCATCTTCTGTCAAGAAAATCACAAACTCAAAAACATAGCTGATATATATTAAACGTTTTTTTTTCTTCCTTATTTTTGAAGAAAATGGTCGATCTTGATTGGAAAGCAAAGACGGTTACTTCTAACATACCAAACAAATCCTCGAAGCTTTTTAGTAAGCTCCAGGTTTCGATTCCGGCAACGTTTCGTGTATCCAATGTTTCCTCTCCACTTTCTGTTTCTCCTTCGGCTTCCAAAGCTTACGACTATTACCTCCGGTTGCCGGAGCTGAGGAAGTTATGGGAGGTGAGAGAGTTTCCAGCTTGGCAAAACGAGGACGTTTTGAAACCGGCTTTGCACGCTTTGGAGATTACATTCCGCTTTATCTCGATCGTTTTATCGGATCCTAGACCGTATTTAAACCGCCGTGAGTGGACGCGTCGACTTCAGTCACTCACCACGAGTCAGATCGAGGTCATCGCTATGCTCTGTGAAGAGGAAAACGACGATAAAACCGCCGCGGGAACGGCACCGATCGTCGATCTTACGTCCTCGAAGGGTGTACTAACACGAGAGAGAAGCTCCGCCGAGGTGTGGAAGATCCAAGGAGAAACGACGGTGGTGAATCGGACGAGCGAAACCAGTTTATTGCCTCGACTCGCCACGTGGCAGAAATCCGAAGACGTAGCACAGAAAATCCTCTACTCGATCGGGTGCGAGATGAGACGGTGCCCTTACACTTTAGGCTTGGGAGAGCCGAACCTATCTGGCAAACCGAACCTTGACTTCGACGCCGTTTGCAAGCCAAACGAACTCCACGCGCTTAAGTCTAGTCCGTATGACCACATCGACAACCCCGAGAACGCGACGCTTTACACTACGCACCAAATTCTAGAATCGTGGATCCAAACGGGGAAACAACTGTTGAAACGCATCGCTTCGAGAATGGACGCCGGAAACTTCGAAGCTGCTGCCGGCGATTGTTATTTAATGGAAAAGATCTGGAAGCTTCTTGAAGAAATCGAAGATCTCCATCTCTTAATGGATCCCGACGATTTCCTTCACCTCAAAAGCCAGTTGCAGATAAAATCGGTCAACGAAACGGAGGCCTTTTGTTTCAGATCGAAAGGGTTGATTGAGATTACCAAACTGTCCAAGGAATTAAAACATAAAGTCCCGTTCATTTTGGGAGTCGAGGTGGATCCTAAAGGTGGTCCAAGGATTCAAGAAGCTGCAATGAGGTTGTACACCGAGAAGGAGGGTAATAAGGTTTTTCTGGTACAAGCATTGCAAGCCATCGAAGCGGCCTTGAAACGGTTTTTCTTTGGGTACAAACAAGTGTTGATGATCGTTATGGGGAGTTTGGAAGCGAAAGCGAATGTGGCAAGTTCGGACTCATTGAGTCAGATATTCTTGGAGCCTACATATTTTCCGAGTTTGGATGCAGCTAAGACGTTTCTGGGAGAGTTTTGGAGTCATGAACATGGTGCGACTCGTTCAACTCGGTCAACGAAGTGATGAGGACTCGGTCGTTGGGTTAAGAGAGGTTATAGAAATGATTTTTTTTTTATAAGAATTAAAATTATTCTTTTAAATGTTGGGGTAGTTACTTTCTATACTGTAATTTTTCATACACATGTTTTTGTATAATGGAAATTATGATATTTTTAAAATTGAAACCAATTTCTTAAAAAATTCAAATTACTAATCGGTGTTAATTGAATTAAATAACTTACTTATAATTTGATTTATTTAATATTTAATTTGATTTAAATTTAATTAATTATATTAAATGAAATTTAATTTAATTTGATAAATTTATGAATAATTTTTTGATAATTTTATAAAAACAAAAAATTACAAAATAACTTGTTAAGGAATTTATCTGTAACATATTTGTTTTTAAATTTTTAAAATGTCCTAAAATTTAAAAGGTTAATTTATTAATAAAAACTAAATTATAATAATATTTTTTTTTGTTTTTAAAGAAGTTTTTTTATTTTTACTTTAACACATCAAAGTAGAAAATGGAAGAAAAGAAATTCTTAAAAACACGAAATCTTCAAGATTTTAATTTTTTATTATCTATAAAAAAATTGAGAAATTAAAAATGTATCTAAAATTAATTTCATATATTAACTGGATTATAAAGAATTTGATTATTTATATCTTTTATTCTATTTTTAAATTTGTATGATTATATTAAACTCTAATAATATTTTAAATTTTATTTAAATATTTTTAAAAAATCAGATAAAAAGTTTATCAAGTTTAATGAACAATCCATTGAAATTTTTAATGAGGATGAGTCGAATGTATTTTTAATGAGCTTAATGAATAACGAATCAAATTAAATAATATATTTTTTAACAAAACATAAATCGATCGTTGCTCAATTCACAACTACAATAACTTAAATTTATAACTCAATCTTCTTTTAATTTTTTTTTATCATGTAAGTTTGAATTAATCAACCTTTAATTAAACGATTGTCATTCATATTAAATTATACATTATATTTGAATTAAGATTTTTTTTAAGTATAATATTGGAAGACTGACGATATCAAAATTTGATTTTGGATTCATTAAATACTATAAAAGAAGCTTCAAACGTTGGCTTTCAAGAATTTAGGAGTATTTAAGGTATCCGAAATGTATTGCCTTCGATTCAAAAAAGAATTGGAATGTATAAACGGATACTAAATTTTCAAAATAATAAAATAAATCATCTTCCAATAATAATTACTTTAAGATTATTTTTAAAAATTAAATTTAATACTGTGAAAGTCATCTCTCCGCAAATGAATTGGTTCGTTGCAATCTCCCCCTCAACCACATGAAAATTAAAAAGAAAAAGAAATAAATTTTGCATATTTACCCTCTAACTTTAGCTTGAAATTATTACAATCTTGGTCTCACGTTATCTATACTTTCATCTAATAAGATTTATGTATTTAATGACGTAAAAAAATATAAAGATTTATCTTAGAAAAAATAAAAATTATTATTATATAAAACTATAAATAGAGTGATGAATGAGACTCATTTAATAATTTTTCGTGTTAAATACGGTGATTGGTTACCGAATTTTTGTGATTTCTTCCTAGTTACTATTTCTATTTGTTCCTTAAATAAATCGAAACCCTAACATAAAATCATTCCTCCAATCGCATGAAATGGACTGAATTGAGATTTCAAGCGATTACGTGGGTCACAAACTAAGCAATGTTTGTTAATTGTAGGAGTTATTCAAGAAGAAAAGAAATTAAGATCTATAAATAGGTCTACTAAGTTGGGTTATTTTTCTTGAAAATATGTGTATTAGTGTACAAAATAGGTGAATTGTCTTGCTCCTCAATTGTTTGGGTCAAATTAGTTTTTGGTCCCTCCTACTTTTGATAATAGAAGATTAAGCTCCACCTGTACTTTTAAAATGTCTAAAATACCCTATACTTATTCTTATTGCAATGGTTGGGCCGATTGAGTGTTGCCAACCGGAGGAAGAGTCCACAACGTTGTTGGTTCTAGTTCTAGATGATTTTTATATTGTTATATATATATATATATATTTTCGAAGTTCTGAACAAAAATTAAAAGTAGATCTTTATAGAATAAAAATATATTTCATATTTTGAATAATTAAATTAATATTTTATTATAAATTATTATTGTTTAGAAAATACTTTAAATACAACTAGAATAATAAGAAACACTCACTAACTTCCAAGATTATTATTATAAGACTCATTGAA
This sequence comes from Abelmoschus esculentus, assembly GCA_035048815.1. Classification (NCBI taxonomy): domain Eukaryota; kingdom Viridiplantae; phylum Streptophyta; class Magnoliopsida; order Malvales; family Malvaceae; genus Abelmoschus; species Abelmoschus esculentus. Next base: position 17,841,118 of record JAUCBN010000017.1, on the reverse strand, counting down.
GTTGTAAAGGTAGAAGGTGTAGCCTTGAGTCAGCGCTCTTATTCATGGTCCATTGTGCTTTCGTTTCAGGTACTGGAAAGCAATGGGTTTTGAGAAATCAACCCCTCACAAACTAAGCACTGCATTATGCAGGCATCTCATCTGTGTGAAGCTTTAGGTAGTTGTGGAAGAAGACAGGCTTTGTGTCATGTACTGATCCTTGCCTGTCTGCAGAAGATGAACAAATCAAACCACACAACTATGCATTCAATTTGGCTTCCATTTCTGGACTTCAAATCTACAACATGTTTAAGAAAGTATTAAATGTCTAAATACCATATAATTACTTGACAGTTTGTAAGAGGTGGGTCCAACTTTGCATGTTCACATACCTAAACCTTTTGCATGCCAGCACAAAACGATAGAGATGAAAGATTTTAATTGGATTTAGATTCTAATCCATGCATGATAGGCCACTCTGGAATTAATATAATCATACTCCTTCATCTTCAGAAAACAATGGCCTGGATTCACAAGTGTACATGCCAATTGCCAACGCCATTTTCCTACAGATTAGATATTAAATTAAATCCCAAATAGAAAACGATTGGTCGGTCATAATTTATTAACAGCTAAAAGTTGAATTAATCATTTTTAATCAAACTTGGCCTATAAAAACTCACCCTACATCAAGCTGGAACACACCATTTATCTACCAAAAATAATAATCAGTTTTCTTCTTTTTGTTTAGCAATGGAGGGCAAAGAAGAGGATGTTAGATTGGGAGCCAACAAGTTTTCCGAGAGGCAGCCTATTGGGACGGCAGCTCAGTCCCAAGACGACAAGGATTACACAGAGCCACCGCCGGCACCATTGTTCGAGCCCAGTGAGTTGACCTCTTGGTCTTTTTATAGGGCTGGGATTGCTGAGTTCGTTGCTACTTTCCTTTTCCTGTATATCTCGGTGTTAACTGTCATGGGCGTTCTTAAGGAACCGACCAAGTGTTCAACTGTTGGGATTCAAGGGATTGCTTGGGCCTTCGGTGGCATGATCTTTGCCCTTGTTTATTGCACTGCTGGAATCTCTGGTAGCCTTATGTGTTTCTCTTGTTTACTTTGAAATCATACAAAATTTACTTTCAAAAAAAATTATTAACGATGAAATGTTGTGGTGGGATATAGGTGGTCACATTAATCCGGCGGTGACATTCGGGCTGTTTCTGGCGAGGAAACTGTCGTTGACGAGGGCGGTTTTCTACATGGTGATGCAGTGCTTGGGAGCCATATGTGGTGCCGGTGTGGTGAAAGGGTTCATGGGGAAGAGTCGTTACGGTGCTTTGGGCGGCGGAGCCAACGCCGTGAACCATGGGTATACTAAAGGAGATGGACTTGGTGCTGAGATTGTTGGTACTTTCGTTCTTGTTTACACTGTGTTTTCAGCTACTGATGCCAAACGCAATGCTCGAGACTCCCACGTCCCTGTAAGCTCCTTTTTTCTTCAATGGCGTTTATTTCTTTATGTCGAGGGCTTTACTGTTTGATCAAATACTGACGGGTGTGAGTTTTTCGAAATTGTGGTGGTAGATTTTGGCACCATTGCCGATTGGGTTCGCAGTGTTTTTGGTGCACTTAGCCACTATCCCAATCACCGGAACCGGTATTAACCCAGCTCGTAGTCTTGGGGCAGCCATCATCTTCAACAAGGACAAGGGTTGGGATGACCATGTAAGCCTCTAAAATTTCCAGTTACATTTTTTCCTGATTAAATTACGAATCAAATTTTAAATCGATTATGTTTAAAAGTATTCTAGTAGAAACTTTAAAATATAAAATCCTATTAATCAAAACATTTTATCGAATAATTAAATATCCGTTCGTAGAGATTAATTCAAACACATGCATTATGCATATTCATAAAAAGTACGATCTACGTTTTTAATTAATCTTTAGATTAAATTCGAATCGACATTTAATGCTACAAATTTATGCTGCTGCTGCTGCTTGATGCCCTTTGTTTTGGTTTTGTGAGCAGTGGATTTTCTGGGTTGGTCCCTTCATTGGTGCAGCACTGGCAGCTGTTTACCATCAAGTTGTGATCAGAGCCATTCCTTTCAAATCAAAGTGATGAGATCAACGTTCAGGATTGTGATCTTAAGATAATCTACAACCAAAAATAAAAGAAATCCCTCCCAATTTTCTGTTTGTTTGCATGGAAAATGTAGTATGGGAAGCTTCTTTCTTTTCCCCTTGTTTGTTTATAAAGTAAGCGGGGTTGTATTGGTTTTCATAATGATATGTGATGAAAGGGTTAAAAATTATATCTAATTTAAGTTTTATAATTTATGTATTAAAAAATAAAATAAACAAGCAAGCATGCTATAATTTAAAACGAAACACGAAAAAAAACATAAAAAAAAATGATTTCCACCCTAAATACACTACATACTACTCAACTACATTTATTAGTTCGAAAATCCATTAAACTTTTTTTTTAAAAATGCAAATATAACATTGAATTTTAATTTTTAACTCAAAATATCATATCATTATTAACTCTTAATTTTTCGTTAAATTAAAATAACATCTTAAAAATAATTTAGTATAAAATAACGTTGTTTTGCTAATAGAAAAAATATCAAAATTATGTACTTAGAAGAACTTAACTTAAGATATTTAAATACCTTAACCATTGAATTAACATAATATTATATAATATTTTACTACAAATATGTGTTGATCTCCAAAAAGTTAATATTATAAATTAGAAAAAGTAAAAATTTAAAATGATTCACTAATTTCTCAAACCGATTAGTCAAACTAACTTACTGTCGATTTTAGTCAAACACCCCATAATGTTTCGGACCATATAAAATAACGATAAAAAGTGATTCGTTTCTCCCAAAACCCTAAGTTCTATCTCCTGCCTTTCTGTTGTTTCCCTCTCGAACCCAGAAAAAGATCGGCGAGACAATATGGAGGCTGGCGATCGCACCGTTTTGCAATTCAGCACGCAGTCGACGGGGAACCTTTCGGCGAAAGTTCACCCTCTCGTCGTCTTTAACATCTGCGACTGCTACGTCAGGCGTCCTGACCAAGCCGAGCGTGTAATTGGTACGCTTCTCGGCTCCGTCCTTTCTGACGGCACCGTCGATATACGTAATTCATATGCCGTTCCTCACACCGAATCCGCCGAACAGGTGACCTAGTCTTTATCTTCGAAGTTCTATATTTTTAAAAATTTTCAGATTTGTTTGTTTGGATTGAGATCTGCCTAGCTTATAGATAAATCTGGATCCCAAATACTGTTTATCATCTTTTTTTTTGAGCAATATGCTGAAATAAATAATTAAAAACATATTTATTATACCGATATCAGGGTTTTCTAAATGAATTGAGCTGGTTTTCCCTTTATTTTTTGTTCTTTGTCAATTGAATTTGTTTCTTAATGCTTAATACTGTAGGAAATATAAGTGAATGATGACAGGCTTTGCACAAATATGACATAGGTTGCATTGAAACAATTATTTCGTTTCATTCGTTCTTGAATTGCTTGGGAGCTTCGAGTTCTTGTTCTTGCAGGTTATCTATTTTGTTTTTTTGGTTTGTAATTACTGATTATTATAGTCCAAATAAGAACATAAATTTTCATAGTGAATAAGTAATTATCTTATTGACTGGTGTAGATGAAACATTTTCCAGTTACTGTTTTGCATGTTTGTTTCATATTCACTTTTTAGTCACTTAAAAATGACTTCATAAGTAATACTGATAATGACAGTTTTTGATAGGCCTAGAACTATTTAGTTTTTATTAATTGTTTGTATAATTTTTGAATATTGCTTCAGGTTGCTTTGGACATTGAATATCATCATAATATGTTAGTTTCCCACCAAAAAGTGAATCCAAAAGAAGTCATTGTTGGATGGTAATTCTCAACTCCATACCTATTTTTATTGTTTTCCTGAGCTCGAGTTCTTTTTAAGTGTCCTGCAAATATAAGACTATTTGTGTTAAAAGTGTCTTTAATATGTTTCCCAACCACTGTCCATTGCCCACCAAATGTGAGTTTGTATATTTCTGTAATAATTCAAATTCGGTCATTAATTTGTGCAACTTTGCCAGGTATTCTACTGGGCTTGGAGTCACAGGCGGTAGTGCATTGATCCACGATTTTTATTCTAGGGAAGTTCCTAACCCTGTTCATCTGACAGTTGATACCGGGTTTAGGAACGGAGAGGGTACCATAAAGGCCTATGTTTCTGTCAATTTAGCTCTTGGAGACAGACAACTTGCTGCTCAATTCCAAGAAATTCCTCTTGATCTACGTATGGTTGAAGCTGAGCGCATTGGATGTATGTATCATTTGCTCAGTCTTTGATACTACCTTGTTTCGGCTATGAATTTATGATGATGCTATTCTCTGTGTGTGTGTATTCGTGTGCATATACAAATGTATACGCCTGGACACATTCTCACCCTGTTTCTATGCTTGTGTAAGAATAGGAATGTTTACTGTTAATTACTTTCTTGTTATGCTCTGAATGTTTTTTTCATCTTTCTTTAATCTGTTACTGCATGTGAGAAAATGCAATCTGATTGAAGAAATTTTTTGTAAAATCAGTTGACATCCTTAAGACAACATCAGTCGATAAGCTGCCAACTGATTTGGAAGGAATGGAAGTCACAATGCAAAGACTTTTGGCTTTAATAGATGATATCTACAAATATGTTGATGATGTTGTGGTACGTAAATCAGCCCCATTATATTTATTTTTGTCCCAAGTCCTAGCTGCTTCCTTTTATAACATTCATTTGCATTCACAGGAAGGGCGTGTTGCTGCAGATAATAGTATTGGCAGATTTATATCTGATACAGTAGCAGCTTTACCTAAACTATCGCCTTCCGCTTTTGATAAGCTTGTAAATGATAGTCTGCAGGTATGATTAAGTGTGATTAATTTCAAAATATCATAACAAGTGTGCTTTGATGAAATCATGAATAGAACTGACACTTGAGTATTTTGCACCGTGCAGGATCAGTTGCTATTATTATACTTGTCGAGCATTACTAGAACTCAACTTGGTTTAGCAGAAAAGTTGAACACAGCTGCTCAGATCCTGTGAGCTGGGTTTGAAGTGATAATTTTTTGTTTGTAGGCCAATCGTACTGTGTTGATTGTGACCATTTTTTTTTAACTCAAGAAGGTTATATATCACACTCTAATTTATGGTTGAGTTTTTAAAAACTCCCAGTAGTTTATTTAATTCTTTACTCGTACAACCACGCCATTCCAAGGCCATCAGCACGCATACACCCAATCCAAGGGAGAAACCATCGCTTAACCAATGTCAGGGAAAACAAACGCAGCTCAGCAATAAACCAAGCTTTACTTATAGAGGCCAGCAGCTTGTCATCACCATACCCAACGTCCCAAAGAATCAGGATTTATCTCCCACCAGGTACCATTACAGTCGTAGCGCGGTTGAATCATACTATAAGAGAGAAACTCTAGGGATAAGGTGGTCGGCGTGGTGTGCTGTGGCGAAAGAAGGTGACCGGCTGGTGTTGGGTGCGTATTAGGCTCACGGAGTCATTCAAGTTGGATATTATAGTTCTTGAATTCGACATATCAATAGTTGGACCTCAAGCTAGGCTTGATAATTATCAGATTGAATTTGAATTTTTTTAATCAAACTCGTACGGCTTATTATTATTTAATACTCCCAGTTCTGACGCTGTGGAAGTTGTTGCTGCCAAAGCTATTTCGATAAGAAAAGAAGCATAAATCATCATAGGAAAAAAGGGATTAAAGAGAAACATGGCAGGGAAAGAAGGGATAAGCAATTAAGCATAACAGGGAGGATCCAAGGCAAACAAGCCTGGAAAACATAGTCAACGTCTCACTTCTCTTGGGCACCATCGCAAGTTATTCAAAGATTTTTATAGATCACTCGTTATCTTATCGAATCATTTTTTCTTGCATTGACTATGACAGTAACACTGCATGCTAAACTTAATTTCAGGGAGGATCCACAGGACACCAGACACAACTATCTTCCCTAATACAACCACTTGTTCACTACATAGCTTAATAGCAGAAGGATGTGACTCGAGAAAGAGGGCTTGTACACAGCGCACACAAGCCTAAATAATGCTTTAATAAACAAACTAGAGAACCAGGAAGAGCACACAGCAAGGTATATGTTGGCCTATGGCAGCAAAAAAACTTCACAAAGCATTCCCAGTATACAAGGAAGAAATATATAATATACTTAGCCCTGATTCCCCCTCTAACAAAACCCCTTCTATCTTATAAAACATGATTGAACAACCCTATGAGGTCAGCTCAATACTCCATTAAACCTCAAAAAAAAAATGACGGCACACAAGATCACATTCTACTAGCAACCTTAGAACTATAGTTTTGCATGCATGAGAATGTCTTTCGAGCAGCCAAGATGAGATAAAGCAAGCATGTCTGAAACACCCTAGCTGAATATAATTTAAGTATTTAACACATTGATAATTCGAAGTTCAATCATTTTCCATCAGATTCAGCAACATAGAAAAAAACGTTCAATGAAAACAGGGAAACAAAGTTCAAAACTTTGAATGAAAAACTAACAACTTATTACCGTAGCAGACGGACAAAACAAACATTCAAGAGTTATTCTTTCTCGGATCATTCTAATTGCCCTAGACATTAAAAACACAAAACCATTGTCAGCAGATCACAGGTTATTTACATAAATATTTATATTATATAGATCATCATCATATTCATAGAAATTAAAAACCAATCAATAATCCGGATGACGATAATCACTATAATCATCCCTCTCCCTTGATGACACGTCGTGCTCCACCCTTTGACCGATCTTTCCTTCTTCGTATCTCATTCCATCTTCTAACGTCAGACCACCTAAAGAAGACGCGGTCGCTCCAACAGCTAATCCAGTCCCGAGTCTAGAGACTCCTCTAGGTCTGTGATCATACGGAGAGTAATCTAATGGTGCTGATGGACCGCCGTAGCTGTAAGACCGCTCCAAGAAAGGACGCGGAGGCATAGGGGGCGGCGGAGTGGGATAGTAGTGGCTGGAATAATGGGGAGGATAAGCATCAGGGATGGAGGAGTACGGCGGCGTTTGCGAAAGAGAAGCGTAGGGTGATGCAGAGTATCTTGGCGGATGAGGTGGAGGGGCATTTGAGTAATAATAGCTGGCAGGGGAATAATGGAAATCAGGCGGTGGGGGAGGGGGACGCTCGCGGATCCCTAGTTTCACCCGAATCTTGCCTTGGGGACGACGCGAGGGTCGTAGGAGACAAAAGGTTCGGATCTTCGAACGGTCATCCGGGTCGGATAAATCTTTGAGTTCGATCCGGAGAGTTCCCACTAACGGCTTCGGTGTTTCCGATGGCTTGGAGTGGAAAATCTCGAGGGTTAAAACGGTGTCTTGGAGAGGGGCTGTAAGGGGAAGGGTGAACCGCTCGCTCCATACCGGCCTGGTTGATCCGGAATCATCCGACCGTGTACAGAGTCGGCGGTATGGATCGACCCAGAAAACAGCGTAGGGCTTGAGATCGCCGTTTTGCCAGTTGACATTTTTTAGATGTTTGGCGGAGACGACGGTGAGGTCGAGATCGAGCGCTGAAGCTGGCGGCGGTCGATAGGAAGCGGCCATGGAGGTTTGCTATAGTTCGCGGTCGATAAAGTGCTAACATACGCCGGATAAAAAAAGTGATATTTTTCTTTAGAATTTTGAGTGTGTGGGAGACTGTGAGGAGATGATTTCTTTGCTTCGAAGGTAGAAGTGGAATACCGTTTTTAGCCTTGGTGACGTGTGGGTCTGAGATTTTTTTTAACGGTTTTCTTTTATATTGGTATCCAAAGGGCCCAAGCCCAACATCATACCCCTGTTTGCTAATTAGTGAAGCGGATAATAAATAATATTAGTTGATAATATTAATTAATTTTATTAAATAAAGAAAAAAGTATTTCAAATATAAAAATAATTGATAAAATAGAATAAGACAAATGATACATATAACATATTAATGATGAAAAATAAATATTATCAAGACGAATATAAAAATGCATATATTAATATATCAATAAACCGATATTGTTATAATTTAATTATACATATTTTTGTTGATTCAATAATTAATATTATACACATTGAATGATTAACTTTAATATATAATTTAGATATTATAAAGCTTATTATAAAATATTTTTTAATCTAATTTATTTTATTTATAACTTTATTAGATTAAAAATGTATGATTAAAATTTTTAATTATTTTTCCTTTTTTAGGTTGTAAATTTAAGACTCAGTAAGAATAATTTTTTTAAAAATAAAAATTATTAAAAAAACATAAAATTGAGTGATATTGAATGAAAACCTATAAAAATTAGTTTAAAAACAATTTTTTTTCCAATCTGAAATAGGATTACAATCCCTATACAAATAAAAGGAGATAAATAAATGGTAAAATATGTTATTTTTTAAGAAATAATTTATATTCAAAATTTAGAGATAATATTATTGAAAAATATATAATTATAGAAGACAGAAAATAAAATAAAATCGAATGTTGAACCTATAGGATTCAATTCATAAATCTTGAGGCTATGGCTCATTCCTCGCTACTACCTTCATAGAAATCAAAATGTGCCCTTCACCCACAACTTTTCCTTTCACCAGCCTCACCAGTCCGACTCTGTCATCCTGGACAATTCCCACCATTTGAGGCAAAGGGACACTCGCTCTACCCACCACGACAATGCCCGTCGATGGACCAGGATCGCAGCGAGAACGCACCCTTACAACTTCCAGCTTCAAAAAACTGGATTCAAGTGGATTGACATCGAATAACCGGATGACAATTCTTTGGTTCCAAGTAATGCGGGGATACCCTGTCACTTCAACTGTCACGTATTGATCGAAAGGGTTAACCCATAAGAGGACTCGGTAGTTTCTGCATTGAACTTCAGGCCACATGGTTGGTGGATCGATCCCTTCCGCACTGTGGACCGTCACCAGCAAAACATGGTTTCGTGCAGCAGGATTCGGGTCCCTCAACTTCTTGGTTTTCTTCATCGGAGCTGTGTGAAGCAATGCGTTTTCATGCTCGTCTTCGTCCGGCGCCTTACCCATCTGAAAACAATAGAATATTGTTTTCTTGTGAAAGAAGTAAGAGCAAAAAGAATTATTCACAATGAAATTTTACCTCCTTGTTTAGGTTCAATACCACCATGCTTGAACTCGAAAAAGAAGGAAGATGAAGAGGCCTTAATTTTGTGTTAAGGGGAGAATGTAGGGTTAGTTTAATAATACTTGTGATTAAACCAGTTTACAGGGTGAAGGAACTCCCTTTATATATGGATTAAGACTTTAAGTTAGATTAGTATTGTTCGATTGATGGGTGTATTTCACTAGGTTTCAACGATAATAAATTAATACAGCATTTGTTTAATGACCGGGAGAACTCTAACACTAATCAAATTTTATTATTTTCTCTAAATAAATTCAATTAGTACCTTGAAGATTTCAATTGAGAGAGATAAAACATATTTAAATTTATTTAAAGACCATATTATTTATGGCTAAGATATTAATTTAAATGTTAATAAACAATATTTAATTATAATTCAATGTAGTCTTATTTGTTAGACGTCATTTGATAGTTAAATTTATTTAATGAAGTGGATACTTTATTTATTGGTTTAATAAATAAAATTCTTAGTAAGTTTGTTAAGTATCAAGTAATAGACTTAGACTCTAAATAGAAAGTAAAATTTAAAGTCATTCAAACTTATCTGTTTTATTCTATAATTTAAATTTTATATTAAATATTTTTGATTTAAAACGAATTATTTGAGTTTTATTTAAATTTAATTATAAATATTTATAATATTATAATAGTATTTAAAAGCCTAATTAACCGAGCTTTACATTAGAACATATCATTGCAAACTCATATACCCTAAATTTAAATTTCATTATCCCCAACAACAAGAAATGTAAATCCATGCATTAACTGCATCAAAAAGAAATCCCTGAAAAATCCATTGAAATTTCAACCCCTTAAACTAAAATCATCCCAGAAATGAAATTCAGGAAAATCCCATGGAATCAGATTCATCCCAGTGAAAACCAGCCAATTTGAAAACCACATCCACACACAATTCTTAATCCCAATTGAGAACTCCAGATTATATTTCATTTGCATATTCTCTGATAAAATGCCCCATTTCTTCCCTCCGTAATGATCCACTAACTCATAAACATAAACCCCCGTCACCCCGTTTTTCTTCAATGGCGTGGCAGCTCCCGACTTCAAATGCCTAACCAGACCCTTTAAGTACAGCTCTGCGTAAAAACCATTTGCTTCAACCTCCTTTGCCTCACTCCCGCTGCTCGGCCACCCTGTTTCTGCCACGATCACAGGGATGTTCTCGTACCCCATCGCCTTCATGGCTGTTAACACTGCATCTGCCATCATTGCGAACAGGTTGAAATACCTGATCTCAGTAACGGAATCATCTCGGAAGTTGAAAGGGTTGTCTTGGAATAAAGCAAATCCGATTGGGATTTCGCTGTTGAGGTGAAAAAGATTGTAGGGGTAGAGGTTGATGAGAAAGCAGGAATCCGTTTGTTTCAAGAACTGGAGTACAGGTTTTATGATGAGGTCTCCGGATGATTGCTTGAACACGGCGGAGGAAGGTGGGAAAGCGGTGGTGATCGTGGAGAAGAAAGAGAAAGTGGTTGAGATCCCGATTTTATCGATGCCGTTCTCTCGAAGTCCCCGGTGGAGGTTCCTCATCGCCGGAAGAAGGAAAGGGAAGAAGTCTTCTACGTTGGTGGAATTAAGCACGGTGTTGCCGACGGAAATGATGGAGATTTTTGAACGAGGATAGAAAGGGAAGACATGGCGACGGAGCCAGCCGACTGCGACGGAGAGATTGGATGCGAGAGCCGGGATGATAGGGTTGGAGATGGAGAGCAAAAGGGAAATGTTGGTGGATGAAAAAGCTTTAATGAGAGCAGGCTCGGGATCAAGGAGTCGTACGCTGGTGAACTTGAGGTTGGAAATGGTGGATGAAATCTTGTCCGGTGGAGGAGGGACGTCGGTAGAAGGGACTGAGTTGGTGATTCCGATGGAAGGGTGTGAGAAAGTGAAGTGGAGGAAGAGCATGAGGATAGACAAGAAGAGCAAGGAAACCATTTTTCACCGTTTGGGTAAATAAAAATGAACAGTGCGACGTGGGAGTGAGAGCTGAATTCGTTAAGTAATGGCTCTGCCTCGGATGGAGCTGTTTTTTGGGGCGGGAAATTTCAGTTATGGGTGATAGGATTGTACGCAGGAGGGTTCATGTTGGATATTAATCAGAGCCGTCAATTAAGCTGACCATCTGAGTTCTCACGTGACTGATCTAGCGATTAATTGATGTAGTTTAATCTTTTATTTAATTTTTTTAAATTCAATTCATTTATAAATTTATTTTTATTTTAAATATTTATATATTTTTTAATTTTAAATTTTAATTTCGCCTCGCATCGATGTACTATAAAAGGGCTAAAGTCATGGTGTAAGGATATATTATATCATAGGCCCGGTCTACCACATCAGCCGTGATCCATAACCAATGAAAATTACCCATTTTGCCACTAATCAATCATGTAATTAATATAATTTTTAGAAATTATATTTTTAAAATTATATGAAAATTATGAGTGAAGATCCATTGGTTGAAAAAAAATAAGTTTGAGATTAGTAGTAAAGTGGGTGATTATTATTGGATGAGATCACAGCTGATGTGATAGGGCAGACTTATGATATAATTTCTCTGGTGCAAATAACCCAAAGTATTTGTCATCCCTTAATGACCTTAATTTTTTAAATTTAAGTTTTAAGAGTTTAAGTTTATGATTGAATTATTTTTAATTAAAATAATATTATATTTAATTAATAAGTAAATAATAAGAGTTAATTTTTTTAATTAAAACAAAATTGTTTGTATATGTAAAATTTATAGATTAAATAGATTATCATATAAAATATATTAATTATCACATCATCCTTTTAACGGCCACTAATACATTAATAATCATTTTGAAACAAAATTAGATATCTAATGGTAACATAAAAACAATTAAAACTTATACTACCAAATTAAACAATTTATTAAAGTTCAATTACTATTCATATACTTTACCGAAAATATCTAAAATTAAGTAAATTTTAAAATTTTATAAAAAAATAATACTTTTGATCCCTATAATTTAAAAAATAATAATAGTATATAATAAATATCATTAATGATACATAATAATATATAATAAATCATCTTATAAATCAATATACGATGAATTAATTAATTAATCCATTGATATCCATTCGCTTAGAATATCAATATTCGTATTCTAAAATTTGTCACCATCCATTATTTTTTATTAAAAAAAGTGAATGGTATCGTGATTTCCGGTAATAATGGATTATGATTAAAATATATTTAAATATTTAATAGCGTGACGAGAAATTATTAGGTGAACTATGTTCACACGTTATTTATGATTTCAATTAATCAGAATCATTGATCTTAATTTTTTTTCTAAGTGAATTATCATAGTTATTAAGTGGTTATTTAAAGATCAACGGTTCTGATTGCTTAAACCATGAATGACGTGGTGAACAAAGTTCACCTAATAATATCTCCAGTGTGACACTGGCATGTGAAAATGTTTCAAACATACTGCCACCTGGCATAAATTTGTAGCAACAATGATCATAAAAAAATGAAATAATAATCGAATCAAATATCTTTCCTCTAAAAATACACACATAAAATCTGATAAAAATATTTTATCATAATTTTTATTTATTTATAACATATATACAGAAAACAATAAAATAATCCTCCTCTACTCCCAATACATACGTATATTTGGATATTCTAAATAGATTACAAATAATTTTTTAAGATTATTCACAGTTAAAAAGAAATTAAATAAATATTTATACATAAAACGAGAAAATATTTCAAATTTTGAAGTATCATTAGTCTTGTAACATGAAACGCATTTACAAATATTATATAATACACCATGAAACACAGGTACAAGGAAAAGTTTGTTTAAGTTGAATGGACAAAACAATTAAATTTAAAAGAATAATCCAATCTTAATTCAATTAATTAAGACACAATTATTTCGGACAGCAAAAGCCAGAGACAAAAAAAAAATGGAGATGCATTTTATTTGTGTTGTTTTTTTAGGAAATTTTAAAAATGTTTAGTAAATTAATTAATTAATTTTATATGGAAAATGCACCCCTACTCGGTTCATCCTACACAAGTGTATTTTTTTTTCTTATTTATTTACAAATTAAAATCCCAATAATTTTTCATTAATTTCTGCTGCAAAATCAATTATTATCATCGTCATCATCCACCTCAACAGCACCTGCTGGTGGCAAAAAGGACCAAATTCAACCTTTTTTGTTTTATTTATTTATTTGTATATTTATTTATCTTTTAGCTCAGTCTCTCTCTGTTGTTTCATAAATACCCAGAAAATCCTTTCACTCTTTTAACTCTCATATCTTTTCGTATTCGATTTCTGCTTCTCCCTATTTCATAGATCCGGGGGGGGGGGGGGGGGGTCGTCTTCAAAGGTACATTTTTTAATTTCCTGTTTTAGTTTAAAATTTTGACCCAGTTTTGCTTAAAGTTGCTATTTTTTATTGTTTGATCATTCTGTATTGGGTTCTTTTTTTGCTATATGTTTCTCAGATTTGATCAGCTAACTGGGTTTTACATGGGATTTTCGTTTTGTTTATGATTCTTTATGAACTCCCAGATTCTGGGTTTTTGTTCCTGAGATTATGTTCTGCTTATGTTGGTTTTATGGCTGAAAATTGAGTATAAAATGTTCAACTTTGCTTAGTTTAGGTAGCCTGGCCTATAATTATTAATTATGAATAAACTATTTCAAATCCCCCAAATTTTAAAGCCAATTTCGTTGAATTTGAAATAATTTGATTCTAAATCGTGCGTTCTAACATATTTGAGCACTTAATATTAGAGAATCTAAGTGAGGAAATCAAGTTCAAGTCGATCCGTTGATTTAGATAGAGAGCAATGCTGTTTCAGAGTTCTAAAATGTTGCAGCTAATTTAGTTGAATTTGACATAATTTGATTCTGAACTGTGTGTTTTGGTTGTTGTTTTGAACATCTTTGAGCAGTTAACATTGGCAAATATACGAAAGGAAATCAAATTCAAGCCCATCCATTGAATCAGATAAAGTACAGTACGGTACAATCCAAATCGAATTCTAGCAATGTCTTTTATCGGTACCCAGCAAAAATGCAAGGCTTGTGAGAAGACTGTTTATCCGGTCGAGCTTTTGTCGGCTGATGGAATCCCTTACCATAAGTCTTGCTTCAAGTGCAGTCATTGCAAAGGGACACTGAAGGTAATGTCTTTTAGTTGCATTCCATTTGTTGGCTTACATGAAAATATATGAAATCTATTGTCAATTGTTGCATTTTTGTTGAAGTTCTAAGCTCTTTACTTTGTTCATCAGTTGATCTTAGTTCGAATGTGTGAATCAATTGATGTTCTAAGGAATAACTCACACACCATTCTTATCTTATTACGGATTTTGTTTGAATCTTTGTTGTAATGAAGTCTCTGCATCTAACTTAGCAGTATTCCTGTTGTGTATTTCCAGTTGGGTAATTACTCCTCGATGGAAGGTGTCGTTTATTGCAAACCTCATTTTGAGCAACTTTTCAAGGAGTCCGGGAATTTCAACAAGAATTTCCAATCACGTATTTTTTTTCCTCTCTCGGTGCATAGAATCGTTTATTTGGCTTCTTGATAGTTTTCGTTTTATTGGTTTTAAATTTGCCTTTGATTGTGTTGTTGGCAGCTGCCAAGTCGGCTGAGAAGTTAACTCCTGAGCTGGTAAAATCTCTGTTTCAATCAAATGGGATTCTGATATGGGTTAGGGCATTAGGTTACTGGATATTCTTGCTAACTCCAAATAGCTCGTGTTAATTTCAGACAAGGTCACCTAGCAAAGCTGCTAGCATGTTTTCTGGAACGCAAGAAAAATGTGCTACGTGTGGCAAAACGGCTTATCCACTCGAGAAGGTAAACTTCAAAAATATACATCATTGGTTGAGAAACGTGTCTCTTTACTCTTTCCCATCTTCTTAACACAACATTTACTCTCAATCACTGTGTGACCCTAGCACATTCATCTGATTTCTTTATGATGGTTACCCCTTCGGGGGTTGCTCTTTTCCGCACTGATAAAATCACGAGTAGTGTAAATCCTATAATAATTCCATTACAGAAGCAAAGATTTGCTCAGCTCAGTTTTCGTTCTACTGTCTACAGGATGCTTTATAACATTCCTGCTATGTTGTTATTGTTATTTAAAAGGGGCACCACTTTCTGAAGAGTATAATTAGATTTAGAGCTGTACATGTTCCATTCAAAATATTTGCTTGCATAACGTCAGCATGTTCATCCAGTTAGAGTTTAGTTCTTGTCTCAGACATGGATATAGAGAGAGAGATGCATAGCATATTTGACATCTATATCAGGACTCGAACTATAGTTTTGAGAAGAGGTCATACTGTTGGAATTTCTTGGAACTGTTAGTTCATGGTTTGCAGCTATATATGCTTAGACATTGTTCGAAATGCTTCAGAGTTCATGCATACATACATATTTTATATATCTTTGTAATGGTTTCTATGCCCAGTATTTTGTAGTAAACTGTGGGTTCTTGTTGTCCGACATTTCGACAGGTAACAGTGGAAGGACAGTCGTACCACAAATCATGTTTCAAGTGCTCTCATGGTGGCTGCCCTATAACTCCATCAAATTATGCAGCGCTTCAGGGCATTTTGTATTGCAAACATCACTTCTCCCAACTTTTCAAGGAGAAAGGAAGCTACAATCACCTCATCAAATCTGCATCTATTAAGCGTGCAGCTGCTCCTGTTCCCGAAACTTAAACATGTTCGCTTGGAGTCGCATATCGCTTTTCATGTTTCTTTCCTCATGATTTCCGGTGTGTTTGATTTATGCTTAGGGGAAAACCGAAAACAAACATCTGTGTTCCGATATATGTTTGGTTTCCCCTGGTTCATCACTGTCTGTGTTTGTGATATTTGATTTATGATATGGAATTGTGAATATTCTGCATTCCTCAAGTTGTAGAAACGACCATTGCCTGCCTTTAACCAGAGATTCTTATCAATGTTGATGGAATCAATCATGATGAAAACAAATAGTCGAGATGGATATCTCAGTTTTCACATAAAAAAATGGCGTCCTAATCCCAACAGACTGATTGAAACTAACCGCCAGGAAGCTCAAAGAAATATTCCCGGGCACCACCGAGACACAAAAGACTTGTCGGTGAGTTCGATTTACTGAAACCATAAATTCAAGGAGAGAAAAAGTGGAAAATACTTGAGAGTAATATAAAGCGAATGCAGATTCCCATCATCCACCATCCTAAAACAAAATGACAGATTCGAAAGCACACAAGATCTTGAGCAAGTCATAACAACAAACATAAAATGCAGTCACTTGAATCATCTTGAACTGGCCACAGATCTATACTACTGCAAGCAAACAACAAATGAAATCATTAGTGGACAACAAATGTATTTGCTAGGATAAATTGTTCCTAATTTAACAACAGCAGCTTAATATCACTAAATTAACAATGCAACCAAAAGTTTATCCCAAAAACAAAAACCAACATTGAGAAACAGACTAGAAGATCATTATCAGCCATGAAATAGTCATGATTGCAACGACACAAAGACAACCGAGAAAAATTAGTAGTGCGGAATAGTGCCACAGTTATGGTAAGGCTCTTTTAATGAATAAACACGAATTAGCCTAGACTTGTCAACTGTATAGGTTGGACAATTGGCATTTTCAATCAAAATTAAATGGTGAACTCATAAACCCAGAAAACAATATGAAATATCATAAACTAGGAAGTGAAGATTACCTCATATATTGCTGGGGTACATGAAGACTCTGACCCTATCTCCCTGCAAAGAGACCACAACATAAATGTAAAACCAAGCACAGAAATGCGAAGAAACTTGTTAAATAACAACAAATATTGAACATGTACCATGGACTTGGGGGGAAGGTTAGATTTGAACTTAGCACGAACAACCCCGCTATTACCATGGGGTCTAGCAACCTTTCCCCAAATGCAGCGATAGTGTGAGCCATTCTTCTTCACTTTAGCCTTGTAGATATAAGCCATACGCTTTCCAGCATACCAAGCTACCTCCTCCTTGGTGTTAACTCCCTCAATTTGAATCAAAGAGGTGTTCGAATACTGATTCGACTTTGACCTAACACCAAACACCGAACAAATCGTAAGCATCAACAAATTACAAACAAAAGGAACACCAATATCAAGTTCTTCTACTCGGTTCAACATTTAATGTACCATACACGATAATTTAACAAAGTGAATAAGCTAATTTGACTAATAGGCGTAAGTTTCTGTTACCTCTTGTAACCCAAGATGGTTCCTCGTACATAGAGTCTGCATTACAAAAATCAAAGGAAATGAAAACGAAATAAAGCACGCAAAATCCTAAAACTACGTTCCTTATATTAAAACGGTGAATTGAAAACGTTAAGACTTTTAAAAGATGAATTGAAGAGATCGACGGGTAACCTGACTCTCTCTCCTTGGCGTCCCTTCACCATTTTCTCCGATGCCGAAGCTGTAGCTAAGTCCTTTCGCTTCTGATAAAGGCGGCTACACGAGAGACCTCAACCCTAATTAGGTATTGGGAAATTTATATAACGCGGCTAAAGACTGTAAGCACTTAGGACATCATTTATGGGCCTTGTTCTTTATAACAATATGTGAGTGGTTTAGAGCCCAGTCTTCGTTGGACTTAAATAAGAGGTAAATATTGTCTTTTAGTTTAAATTTTAGGATATAAGATATACAGTCTTATAATTAGGATCTACGATAAAAATTATAGTAATATAAAGATGTTAATTGTTGGTAGCGTTCTTTCATTTTTTATTAATAAAATTTAAATTTTAATGAAGATACTATATGTTGTCTTGAGCCAAATTACAAAATTTAAGCCGTCAAATTACGATATAAGATGGAATGTGTATATGGTCTAACTGTTGATTCACGGTTCAAATTTTTTTAAGGTGGAGTCTTGATTAAAATTTAAATTTTATTAACAAAAAATTCAAAATTATTTTATCTGTATGTGAGGTTTTCAAATTACTGTAGTTTCTACTGTAAATCTCTAATTATATGATAAGATATTCTGTATCCGTAAAATTTTAATTAATTTATAATATTTACCTGAAAAAAACTCATAAAATAATTAATTTGAGAATTCTAATAATCTAAACTCGTCTACCAATTATTAAAGAAAAAAGCTTAAAATGATTGGTTAATTTTTTTTACCATCAATTGATTAATAACAAATACTCAATCTAATTTGGTCCAAATCAGCTGAAATAAAGAAAATAACCAAATAACGAATAATCAATTTTGAGCATACATGAAAATAGTTTAAATTTCATCTATTTTTAACGTTCGACGATTTGTAAATAAAATAAGAAAAACATTTTTTTATATAAATAAAAATCAACAAACCAATATCTAAAAACAGCTGAAAATGAAGTATACATAAGAAACAAAGATCTGGCCAGCTTCGTCTCATGTTTCACATTTCGTCCTAATTCTTAACCATGCCAAATCATTTGACAAGAAAATCACTGGGAAATAACAAACCATAAAACCCATTTCGTTGGAATCGGATTTGACTTTTGTTCGAAAAAACTCTTGTGTTCATTGATGTTTGGTTTTTTTCTGCTGCCTGGGAATAAATATGTTAATCATTTCGGCGACGAGTATAACAGGTGATTCCTCGAGTGTTACCTACGTGTCTTCGGAGATTCTAAGATTCATGGCAAGAAAAAAAGTTTTTGAGTCGATCGACGGTAATGTTTTATCGATGAGAAACGCGATGTTTTTCCGTCAGAGAATTCGATTTTGTCTGGAGGTTTCGACGCCGGGGAGGTACCTGTTTATTTGGATGTGTTGGGGATTGACGACGCTAGCTTGCATGACCGTGCTGGCAAAATGTGCTTTGTTGAACACTCTCCATGACTTGAAGATCAATCATAATAAAATCCTTGCAGCATCGTCGGTCGAAAATTCGATTAGGGTAAATAAAATCATCACCGAAGGAAACAACAATAATATTATTTCCGAACCCAACCAGATTCCGTCGCCACTCAAGTACACGGTTAGAACTTAGAAACCCTGGATAGCATTCGTTATTTGAATATGAACCGATCGATAACATTCGAGTTAAATTAAATAAGTTTGTATTCAATGAATTTATTTTAAAAACTAAAAATAATCCAACTATTAACTAAATTTAATAGATTGTAGACTCGAACGATATTTTATTTTGTATCGGATAATGATTTTCACATTTAATTTCCACTAAATATTGAAATCTCATTTTTTAATATTTAATGTTAATTTATTTATTATTGTATGATCAGATACCTGATATTTGGACCAAACCCCCCTCTGATTCGTACTATAAATGTGTTCAAAGATCAGCGAAAGAAACAAGTAAGCTAAATTAATTAATCTTTTCGATTTATAATTTTTTGTAATTATATATTTGTATAGTATTTCTGTTTTATTAAATAAAATTATTTTATTTATTTTCAGCATACCCTACAAATGGTTATATTCTTGTTCATTCCAATGGTGGATTGAATCAGATGAAAACCGGGGTAAGATTTTTTGTTTTATTTTATTTTCTATTTTTTGGATAATTTTTCTTATTTTATTAATTAATCTGCAGATAAGTGACATGGTTGCCATTGCAAAATTGATGAATGCCACAATGGTTCTTCCATCTTTAGACCATAATTCCTTTTGGACTGATCCAAGGTTAACAGAAATTTTTAGAAAATAACATAAAGTTTTCCATTTAGAAAATATCAAAAATATTCGAATAACATATTTTATCCGAATATCTGTAGTGATTTTAAAGACATATTTAACTGGACACACTTCGTTGATTATCTGCGAAAAGATATAAGTATTGTTGATAGTCTTCCACCCGCCTATGCGTCAATTAAACCTCTTGAACGAGCCCCGGTTTCTTACTCTAAGGTATCAATTTCTTTTAAAATTTTAATTTAAAATTTAGGGTTTAAGATTAATGGTTTATTGTTTCTCATTTTGTCATATACGTAGGCAAGTTATTACAGAGATCAAATGTCTTCTTTGTTGAAGAAACATAAGGTGATTAACTTCACCCACACCGACAGTCGATTGGCCAACAACGGCCTTCCGAACCCTATTCAAAGGCTCCGTTGCCGTGCGATGTACGAAGCACTTAAATTCACCGACGAAATCGAAGAACTTGCCCAGAAGTTGATTACTAGGCTTAGAGCTGACAATAAGCCTTACATTGCTCTTCATTTAAGGTAAAAAAAACCCTAAACCTTTAAACATTGAATGGTTACTTGAATTTGTTAACCGAAATTTGTGTACAGATATGAAAAGGATATGCTAGCTTTCACTGGCTGCAGTCACAATCTGAGCAAAGCCGAAGACGCCGAGCTGCTTCAATTGCGACGCAGCGTCCGGCATTGGAAGGAAAAGCACATCGACGGCGAAGAAAGACGGCGGCAAGGGGTATGTCCAATGACGCCGCGAGAGATATCCGTGTTCCTCGAGGCAATCGGGTTCCCTTCGGATACCAAAATCTACATAGTGGCTGGGAATATTTATGGCCAAGATGGTGTTAAAGCACTCCAAGAGAAGTACCCAAATCTGTACACTCATTCAAATTTAGCGACGAAAGATGAATTGTCTCCTTTCAGTGATCGTCAAAATAAGCTGGCGGCGGTGGACTACACCGTCGCACTGGAGAGCGATGTTTTCGTCTTCACTTACGACGGAAACATGGCTAAAGCAGTGCAGGGACATCGTAAATACGAAGGTTTCCGAAAAACTATCATACCAGACAAGTACGTACGACGATTACACAATAATCTAATTATAAGATCAGTCCCTGTATTAAGAAAAAACTTTGTGAGATTATATCTAACCATTGAATTGTACAATGTTGCAGAAAAAACTTTGTGAGATTGATTGATCGAATGGACAAGGGATTGATAACGTGGGATGAGTTTTCGACGAAGGTCAAGATCCTGCATGCGAACAGAACCGGTGGATCAGTTTTAAGAAAGCCTGGAAAAGCCGTGAAAAAGGAGGAAAGCTTTTATGCGAATCCATATCCAGGCTGCATTTGCGAGAAGTAACATAGTTTTCCAGAATCAATACTAGCTAGGGTTTGAAGCAATGGAAGTTTCGAATCTTTCCTGCTAAACCAACAGTTTCTCTCTCGTTCACTCCAACCAACCTATAGCTGAGTTGAATCGGTTTGAGCCTTTCGTGCTTCAGCTAATTGAAACAAGACAAGGGGTAAGAACGCAGGGGTTTGATAAAAAAAAACTGTTATCAATTTGTACTTGAATCATCAAGAAGTTCGTCCGAATTTGACATGCAAAATCATTTCAATTTGTTGGGAGCATTGTTTTTGGCCATACAAAATCAACTTTGGACAATAAAATTAGGTGTTTTTGTTGATGAATTCAATTCCCCTTCGACCATTTTTCTTGCATCCGGGGAATTTAAATAGTGATCGCAATGATATTCCATGGTCATTATTCTATAGTTTTATTTTTTTATGTTATCAATGTTCAACAATTGTAATTTGAATCCCAATACATGATAAATTTGAATGGGTTAATGATACTCTTATATGGATATTGATATATCAATCCAGAATACCGATATTTATACTCAATATCAATTCTAAAAATTATTTAAAAGATTCAGATTAAAATTTATATTGACACGTGTACTTTACGTACCGATATCTAATACCGATATATAAAATTTTTGTACAACCTAAAATCATCGAGGCAAGCCCAATTACACTAAACAAATCCAAAAAAGGCTTTCAAGATCTAGTATCTTGGCCCAAGTGCGAGGCTTACATTTCCGATTAACCTGATTCTAAAATTTTAAAATTCAAATCGTTATATTATGTTATTATTTGTTAAAAGTAATATTCTTTTGAACTCATTTATATAAATTAGAAAGAAGAATTGATATACAGATTGTGTAAATTTTAGGTTATTTAATTTTTTTAATTTTAAAAATTTAAAATTTAAAATTAGTGTTTATAATTTAAAATATAGAATTTAAGATTAAAAATTTAATAATTGGTTATAGAATAAATATGCATTTAAAGTATATAAATTTTACCTATAAATTATACTTTAGCTTGTAATTAAGTTCCGCATGTTGTTGTACAATCATTTGTCCAAAAGAAGGCTACCTTTGCTTTTACACAACTAAAATTCTTTTCTCTTCAGCTAATCAGATTTCATCTTTATAAAATTACATAATTAAAAATTAAATATTCTTTTAACTTTTTTAAACGTAATTTAATCAACAATTAATTAGTCTATCAAATTAGATGTTATATTTTAAAATATATATTTAAAATTCGAATTTTAACCTTCTTAATTAAATGTTTAGTGACGGTGCTAGGGTCTCTAGCGGCAGGCAAGGAGCCTCCAAGCTTTCTCTTATGACTTCAAAAGAATAAAATGGCTTGGTTTTTGTAGTTTGTGTGTCCTAAATGTCTGCAACAAAATTCTTCAACATTTTCAATTTCAGCACAGAAGTAACTTATTTTTTTCCTTTTAATACAAAAAATAAAATAATGTCGACCGACCTTATCTTCATGTAACCATATTTTTAACCACAAACCTAAGTTTTCAGAAAGACATGCAAATGATCCTGAACACTTACATGATTGGTAAGACGTTCGCCGTCCGGTCATTTTCCGATGGTTTTAGTGGTCGAGTCATCGAAGTTTTCTCCGACAAAGTAAAGGAGGGTACAAGAGTGACTGTCATGAAGCAACCAAAGGAGGAATCCAAAGGGATAGCATGATCCCGAAGACAGTGTTGAAACTCCATGTCCAGGATCAATGCGATCCCTTTGGATACCTACTCTATCACCTGCAATCTGAAAACTTAGACCACGTTCCTTCCTCTTTTCTTTCTCTATGCTTTTTATAGAGAAAACAAGGGTTTGTGGGGAGCAGACCCTAAACAGTAAACAGTAGAGCCCCTTGATTTGTTCATGAACATTAGCTTCCGGATGTTATGCTTCAAATCCATCTATATTTACGTTTTTTATGGACACACAATAAATATAGCGATTTAAATTCGAATAATTTAAAATAAATATTATTTTTATTATAATTATTTATTAAATTGTTTAGAATATTAAAGTTATATACTGATTTTTTTAGTTTTATTGTTAATCTGATCTCATGATAAATATATTAATATCTTTACTGAAAAAGATGGGTTTATATAACTTTGAAGACTTCATTCTTTCTGAAGATAAATGTTCTGTAAAAGGACCTTAATTAAATTTATAAATGCCGAGCAGATTAAGGGTGTGTATTTGGTTAATTTGATTGATGGTCGAACCGAATTAATTAAAAATTTTAAAATCTTAACCGTTAGCCTAACTAAATTTTTTTTAACCGAATTAATCAAACTAAAATTATTTCAGTTAATTAGTCGAATTAACCGAAATTTTTTATAAATTTTGATTAAATTACATAATAGGTCACTAAATTATGCTAAAATAATTTTTTAGTCACTACACTTCTATTTTATACTCATTTAATACAAAATTTACTGACCATTTTTTAATATAAAAAAATTTAATAAACATTTTATAATTTTTTTAAAAAATTAAATGACTAAAAATAAATATATATAATATAATTCGGTTAATTCAGTTAATTCGATTAATTAACCAAATTTGAATTAACTAATAATTGAATTATCAAAAAAATAATTATTAACCAAATTTATCTAAAATTAATCAAAATAATTTTAATTCGATCAATTAATTTGATTAAAATCGAATAATACATACACCTAAAGTAGACCCCTTGCGTAACCAAACAAACCCATTGAAAGATTTTTATGAGTAGTGGGTCAGCTAACAGTCCTATCACCTCTTTGAAATTCCCGGCATGCAGGTTAGGTGACCCATTGATTATTTGTGGATCCCATCTTTTCCATCGTTGGATTTAATCAATCATTTTTAAATATATAGTGATTATAAGTCGAAGAATACTGAATATTGAATGTAAATAACTGTTTGTTTGGTATGTTATTCGTCGATTTTTAATAATAATATATTAAAAAATTGGTTGAGATCGATAATCGAAAAGGTAAAATTGATGGTGATTTTTGATTATAGTATTTTTAAAAATTTGAAGTGTTATTATTTTTAGAGATTTAGTGACTGATTTGAATATTTTTGAGAATTTTAAGATTAGAAAAATAAATTTTATTTTTAAAAAAGTAATTAAAAATAATCTTTGTTGCATGTGTTGTATTTTAACGTATTTTCATCCTTTTAAAAGGTCTGTGGTCATTCCATGTTCCACGCTTACATGTTTTTATGCTTATTTTTCAAGAGAGATATTGTATTTTTATAAATTTATTTTGGTAAAAATTATAAGTACAAATCTAAACTTTATTAAATTCAGAAAAAGAATTTTATTTTTCAAGCTAATATGGAATTATTGCTATTTAATTGAAATCACATTTTTATTTTACTCATAAAAATATATAAGTATTGATACAAAGATAATTATTTTGGGATAAATATTAAATTATTAAAATAGATCACTCAATAAAATATTTAATTTTTCATTTAAATTTAAATATAATGTACATGAATATGAATATATGTATGTAAAATAGATCACTTAATAAAATATTTAATTTTTCATTTAAATTTAAATATAATGTACATGAATATGAATATATGTATGTAAACTAGAGTAGGAATATATGTCCCTAGTCGTGTTTTTTTATTAAATTTCTAAAATTTAAATTCTCAATCTAACCCTATTTTTATATCCTACAAACCCATATCTTAAAAAATACACACTACTCTTAATTCTCTAAACTCTAACTACAATTTTAAATTAAACCCTAAATTTTAAACTCTAAATCCATTAATTTAAAATAGAACGCCAATAAAAATACGATTAAGAATGGACGAATTACGTTCAATAAAATAATACTTTTCTTTCGTACCAAATGCCATTAAGTTTCATACTTGAACAGAGAAATCTAATCATTCCTTCTTCCTTCAGCTATAAGTCTTTGGCCGTCACTGCCACTTTCTGCTCCAAAATTTGCCTGCTTTTTTTGGAGGTGTACAGGTTTGTGAACTGAATTATGTATTAATTGAATCGGGACTAACAAAATATTTCATATTTGTTCCGATTTAACACGTGGTTTCAAATTTAGTAAAAATCTTCCGACAAATCATCCGATCAGTTCTAACGACAAGAAATGACCCTTTCCAGCTCTATTTGCAGGGATTTCCGTGTATGTCTAGAAAGAGGTAGTGTCCCTCAATCATTTCACCTACTTTGGTTTTTGTGGTCATCTTTTTTTATGTATTTTTATATACTATGAAGCAATGAGTCAAAATGACAGCTCTGGTCCACGGCACTTCGGTCGGTTGGAAAAAGAACATGCACCCCTCATCTTGCTTCTTGTCATGCTGTTTCGACATTGTTGGTTAGCCAATGTGATTTCCATGGATGCCAAAAGAAGAAAAAGAGATGGAAATAGGGTGCAACGATGGGGAGATAGGCCCTGGACTCCTGTAGGGTTAGGGATATAACTCATAAGCCTGCCTAATTACACAGTAAAATTCTTGAACAAACATATATTACACACGATATATGAAAGTCGAGTAAAATACAAAGTAAATATTTTATTTATCATATATGAAAGTGTTAAGATTTATTTAAAAAACATATGATATATATTTTAGCAATTAATCATATTATAAAATAAATAGTGGGTTTTATACGACCATTGATTGATTTATAACATTGCAAAAGAAAAATATTATTCTTTAAAGGGTGAATATATATCGAGAAAATATTATATGCATTGGTTAATGTGAATATAAGAATTTAAACTTAATAGTTCATCGGGGTGATAGTAAATATTTGTATATAAGATTTAAGTAAATTAAATAAGCCATCCAAAATTACTTAATATATTCATAATGGGCATAACACAGAAAATCCTTCAATTACACTTAAAGTCAACTATGATCTAGTTACTCTTTTTATAGAATGTATGTATAGAAGAAAATGACTAAATTAAAATATATTTTTAAATAGTACTAAAATAATAAAAAATATAAATTTTAAGGATAAAATATCATTATTTCAAATCTTTTAGATGTTTTTTTGCATTTTAATGGGTGACCTAATAATAACTAAAGCTTTAATTGGGTGACTGAATTATAATTTTTAATAATTAAATAACTTAATCATAACTTTATTAATAGTTTAGTGAGCTCTGATTTAGTGTATCTAATTTTTTAATGATAGGTCAAGTGATCTATCATAGAGTACGTAGTTACACCCCTGTTATTGACGATGATTTTTTCATATATGATTTCAATTAAAGTTTATGGGTTAGAGTTTAAGAATTTAGAATTTGAGATTTAAAATTTAAATGATTTGAATTAAGGCTAAATATTTAAATTATAACTTTTAAAATAAAATTAAAAATATTTATAGATTTTTTCACTATGCATGAAATAATATACCTTTTTTAAGAGATCGGTATATTTTCTCTCTTTTTCTTTCCTTTTTTTTTCCCCTTGCTCCACTCTCCCATCGAGCCATTGTTTCATGTCGGGTCTTCATCTGTCTACCTGTATGTCTAGCTTTGAGCAGATGATCCTGGGACTCTTTTTTTTTGAAATATTTATATTATATTTTATATAAATAAATACTTTCATGTTTATTTTTTTGACTGTGAAGTATGACTCCTGGAAGTGATTGCGCATGCCTGATACTACATGATGATTCACAACGTGTTTAATGACACTAATTAGGAACCGATCCATGAAGATTTGGAGGGATGCTTGCAAGATTGTAAGTCAACTAAAACAAAAGGGAAAGGATACAGAATGGATGTGGGGGGAACACATGATGAAAGAGAAGAACCAATCAGGGTCTGCCACATCAATAGAGTTGCAGGAGTACTTGGTCGGTGGAAACAGACGTAATCATCAATATCTTCGATGGACATTTTATTTATTTATTTATTTTGGATAAATTCGATGGACATTTTAATTTGTAAGGAATTTGAAAATTTTAATTTGAAAAATTCATGTTTGATATTTTTCTAGCAATATTATATACTTTTTAATAGTATATTATGGATTATATTTTGATACGTAAATTATATTTTTTTTATATTTAAAATATAAAATATAAAATATAAATCTTTTACTTTAAACTTAAAACTTTAAAGCTTAAATTCTAAATTTTAAACTTTAAATTTTAACTGTAAATATTAAATTTTATGCCCTACATTTAAACCTAAACTACAATCTAAATATCTAGACCCTAAAATTAAAAAATTTGTGTGAAATAAAGTTTATACAAGCTTGTATATCAAAATATTTATCATATATTATATTAAATTTTATTTATTTATTTATATATAATGCATGTGTTTCATCTTTAGAGAAAAAATTTAATAAGCAAGCTTGTTAGATTAAGGATTTATTATAGTTTCGGGATGAATGTTAAGAGGTTTTAGATTTAGTAATTTAGAATTTAAATTTTGAAGAAAAGTTATGTAATATTTTTTATATAATTTAAGCGGTAAACAATTTAATATCTCACTTAAATATATTTTAAGTTTGAAACCTTATATATAAAAAATTCTATCAAAAATTTTATTTATTAAAATTAAATATATAACCTAAATTAATTTATATAAAATTCTAAAAAATGGAAAAAGGAAATACAACGCTTTCATCTTTTTAGTATTTATATAACTAATGCATCTGAAATCAAAGTTTCCAAACGGATCTGTAGAAGGCCCGGCCCTTTTAAGGAAATCCTATCAAATTAGTCCCTGGTTGGGCATACGCATCCAAACCAGATTTTCATATTCGGTTGGTTAGACCCATTGGGTCATGGATTTCATTTGATCCAGCAAACTGATTTTATGTATTTGTTTCAATTAATTAAATATTACTTTTTACAATAAATAAAATTAAGTATATTTTTATTATCGTTTTAAATTTCACTGCTGGGTTCGGAGACTGTCATTTATTTAAGGCACAAAGATAATTTTAACCCTTAACGTTTATAGTTTTTGTCGTTTTGGCCCTTATTTTTTAACTAGTTTGATGATTGGACCGTTAAAAATTTAACGATGATATATATATGAAATATAATTTTAAATGACATGGAATGTAACCTATCAAATACATATATATATGAAATATAATTTTATTCTAATATAAAATATAAAACAATTAAAATTCAAATAAAATATTAAAAATTAATTAATTCTAAAATAAAAATTATAAAACATTCTTAACTCTAACTACGATAAAATCAAAATCTTATTCGAATTGTGTTTATATTTTTATTATATTTTCAAATTAAAAAATAAACAACATATTTTTTAAAATTTCTACATAATTATTGTGACACAATTATCTCAAGGAAACCTTTTTCCCGTGAATTTGGTTTATTGTATGTAATATTTAAGATTAAATGTGATGGATTTTGTATTATTTAAATTATTGTCTAGAATTTGACATTTGAAATATTTGTTATATAATAAAAAATGAAATATTATATTAGTTTATAATATTTTATTTATATAATATTATTCCCGTTATTTTTTATTTGTTCATACATCTCAAATAAAAAATAATTACAATACACTATGATTACAAATTTTAAAATAAAAATATAAACACAATTCGAATATGATTTTGATTTTATCGTAGTTAGGATTAAGAATGTTTAATAATATTTTATTTTAAAATTAATTAATTTTTAATATTTTATTTGAATAATTGTTTTATATTTTTATATTAGAATAAAATTATATTCCATATATATATATATTTGATAGGTTACATTTCATTTCATTTAAAATTATATTCCATATATATATCATCGTTAAATTTTTAACGGTCCAGTCATCAAGCTAGTTAAAAATAAGCTATTTGTCAAAAAGATATAGGTTAAGAGTTAAATTTATCCCAAAAAAGAATAAGGGCCAAAACGACAAAAACTATAAACGTTAAGGGTTAAAATTATTTTTATACCTTTTATTTAAAAGGAATTGATTTTTAATTAAAAACCTTCCGAATAATTAAATTACAAAAATCATTTTTAATAGTTTAGTGGTGATTATAGTGTAATATAATCATACTTAAATTTAAAATTTAAAATTATGGTATAAAATTTTATCTTTAGTGTTAAGTATAAAAATAATATACATAGACACGTATATTAAAAAAACACTTTATAAACATGTAAGAATATAACAATAATTTTATACTCTTTTCTCTGTTTTCTCGATTAAAATTAAAAAATTATATCATAAATTTTTTTCTATCAAGTCATTTATGGTCTAGCTATTAAAATTTAACCATTTATTTATTTATTTATTATATTATCAATTTATTTTTATTTTATTTTTTAATTATCCCATCCCTATTTATATGGTATAAAAAATAAAAATTTATTTTTTAAAAATAACATAAAAAATAAATAACTAAATTTTAATAAATAAAATTACAGATATAACGAAATATCAAAGATTTATGATATAATTTTTTTTTAATTTTTTCTCTCTGCGGTTAGTTAATAAGAAAAAATATAAAATATTGGATTTTTCACGAGTCCCGAAACACCCTACAGGTTTGTGAAATTTCTATAAAATGGCTTGGATAATTCCGACTTTCCACACCAACAAAAATGTGAAACTCCTATATTAAAAAAAAAAAGTGAAGTCCTCAGCCTACTTCCCCTTCTCTTACCAAATTCTTAGACCGTCCTATCCTATTTCCATGGCGCAGTTAAACCGACTGTAGCTATCAGAAAAAGCCAACGACCCCTTTTTTTAATAGCAAAAAGATATTTACCTATATTTTTCTACATTTTTTTCTTACATTTTTCAGTATGAGAGATCTTTTAGGTGTATAAAATGTTCACCCTTTCTCGTTGCTCCATGTCTTGTTATGAACTGACAAACAAGTGAGAAAAAAACCAGACAAATCAGTTGCCAAAGACTTTACTGGTAAACTCTAAAAAGTAAAAAAAAAGAAGCTGGTATCTTTGTTATTCAATCTTAAAAAAACTTTTTTTTTCTACTGATGTTTTAGTTCAATGTGTAAATGAGTTGAGACACTTGATGATCTCTGTGTTTTGAGAACAACTTACATGGAAGATTCACTGTCTGGGTCTTGAAAAAGATGGAAGCTTTACCGAAACAAAATCAAGGGGTTGTCGTTGTCATCGACATTGACGATGGAGGAGGAGGAGAGCAAGCAAACCAGACAGAGACCGAGGGAGACCGAGAAGACAGCAGAAGGTGTTCCTCGTCTTGTTCGAATGAAGCAAAATCTGGGACGACTGAGATCATCAAGGAGAGGGGATCTTTGGTTTCTTCCCCGGAAGTGGATCTGGAGACTGAATCCAAGCTGCATTTGGCAAATGTGGAGAGAGATTGCAGGATTTGCCATCTCAGCTTGGACCCCAGTAATCAAGAATGTGATTTGCCTATAGAGTTGGGATGTTCTTGTAAAGATGATTTAGCTGCTGCCCATAAACAGTGTGCCGAGACCTGGTTCAAAATTAAGGGAAACAGGTAAAGATTTTGCTTTATTTAATTTTCTGGGATGTTTTCCAAGTGTTGTGTCACTATTGGCATGATTTATTCTTCTGGATAAAATTGTGTTTCTGGGATTATTTTAGTGTTATTCAAAAATGTGAAATATATTCCTTTGAAGATTGTAGATTGATTAATTGCTCTGCACTAGTTAATCTTTGTTGTAAATACTTGGGGATCTAAACAAGATTAAAATCTCAGCACTGTTGGAATGGAGAGAAAGGTTTAAAGCATTGTAGAAGGATTTATACTCGATATACTACAGGTGAAAATTAAAAGTTTAGCCTGATGATTTGCCCTTCAGATATTTTATGTAATCAGGATAAATGCTGTTGCATTTGTAGGTTCATATGCATTATGAAGATTTTGCCAATTTTGTTGTTGTTCAACAAAAACTGATTGGCATCGGAAACAGTCGATCTTTCAGCATCTCTTTCCATTGTCTTTCTTTGAATTCAGTTCAAATCTGCTGCACTATTTTCATGTTTATTTGATAAGAGAATTACATTATCATGAACACATTGATTTCCCAACATTGGATAGAACACTTTTGCCTTGGGCATTAGGTGATATCTGTCTTCGGTTTTCGTAAGTTGCTAATACACAGTGGATTTTATCTTCTTTTCTGTTATCTAGTTGTGTTGCAGATATGGCTGGGATTTATGTCGTATTTGTTTTCTTTAACTTGAATAATTCGTTTTAGTATTTTCCTGACTCGTTGCCCTAGATGAATATTTCTCTGTTATGACCTATTTATTTGCTACGTTTGTTTCTATGGTTGCAACGGTTTTCCTAGAATTTGTGAGATCTGTGGATCAACTGCTCGGAATGTTGCTGGTCCGAATGAGACGGAGATGACAGAACAGTGGAACGAATCAAATGATCCCACATCGGCATCGGCTTCAGCAGCTCCTGTTGCAATTCGTGGCGCAGAATCGAGAAACTTTTGGCAAGGCCATCGGTTTCTGAATTTCCTACTGGCTTGTATGGTCTTTGCCTTTGTAATCTCTTGGCTCTTTCACTTCAATATACCATCGTGAGAACCTATGGCAAAAAGCGAAAAGGGTCGGTTTCAGACGGCGACAATGATCAAGAAGTGGACCGAAGTCTTGCGAGCCATATCTTAAGCTATAAATAGTCCTTAATAAGCATGTTGTTTCTGTTAGTATTTAGAGCTTTGACAACTTCTGTATTTCATGTTGTGTTTTTATTGGACTCAGTTCACACAACAAAGAATGTTTTCAGATTCTGTGTTCTGTATTCGCATTGCACCATTTAGTTATCTGTGTGGTTTCTCCTGCCCTTCTGGTACAAAAATCGAATATATGTGTATAATTTTGATATATAATATAGTTTAAACAATCTTAGTACAACTGTACAAGCAGGTTGCCAACATTAACATTATGGAAGAGAGAATAGAATACACAATTTTATTATACAACGAATACATTATAATGTACAGTTCATATACAAAATGAACAAATTATTTTACAAATGCGCCTGATTTGCAGATTAAAACCGCCAAAGCTTAATAATCATATACATGGTATGTGCCATGGAGATAATGATGAAAACAGCTTGATGAAGATGAAGGATACCAGGTACCATACATATAGACTAATCAGAGAAAATCATAATATAGGGTAATTCTGTTTCCAGCTTTCGTCGACAGATATCTACATAGAGAAGTAGTAAAGATCAAACAAGGGACGGATACTGCAAGGCGAGAATACAGTTGAGTTTATCTCATGCTGGTAAAGTTTGTTGTAACCTGGATAAAATTTCAAGCAACTCGGTTTAAATGGCATCTAGGCTATTGTAACCTTAAGTCTTAAAGTTGAAAAAGATACTATATTTCTATCAATCAAGTATCCTCATGAATTGAAAATGATACCACTAGCTCTGGGCGACAGGTGAACGGAAAGCTTTGTACTTGAAAGGATAGAGGGAGACTCATGCATAGGATTTACTCTATTAAATACTTCGTTCAAACAAAAATAAAAAAAAAATATACGAATAGAGGAGTCATGCCCACAGCATGGCAATATGAAACAAAACATGCTGGGGAAAAGCATTTCAACAAAAATAATAACACTAATAGAGTACTATGGTGCAGCAACATAGTAGAGGAAGAGGTTTTATTGTTTTATAGAAAAATTACCACAAGAAGATCTTCGTCAGTACCGAACGACTTGCGTGCTTCTTCAAGGGACTTTGATGAGACCCTGTCGTGTTTCCTGCACATTGTTTCCCAAGTTTATGCTTCTAGCATAAGATCTAACAAATTCTCAAGAGCAAGTTTGCGGAGTTGAATTAACATCAAGGAAAACAACACTAATAAGATAGATGCAAGTTTAATAATATCTATTATCTGAACACTGTGTAGCCTTAACACTAAGGGTTGCATAATGTACTGGATAAAATCCAAAATTTTCATACATTTTATGAACACCACATCTATTGCTCTAACTACCAAATTATGCAATGAAAAGGATTAAAATCGTTTGATAACTTTAGATTTATTTGTAAATCAGTATCCTGAATCTTAAATTGTTAGATAATTTTCAGTCAAAGTCTAATGGATTTTTGCATTTTTTATAATAGGTCCTAGCATTAAAATATCAGGCAAGTGTATCATGGCATGTATTCCTAGTGTTTTTTTGCTGTATCATGTTTCTTGTCTTGCTTATTTTACCTAGAACTTGCAGGATCTCTAATCTCAAACTCATCTGCTTCAGCATCATAGCCACATATCACAACATAATGACCTACAAAGAGAGCAGATTTCTCAATAATGTGATGCAATGTGAAAGATTCTATAAGTTCATGGACAACATATAAAAACACTATAATTTTGTTGAGAGGAAAAAAAATTGATCAACGGAAGAGAAATCTTTTTTCTTCTACTAAGAGCCATCTGTTATTAACTAAATCATATTGTGCAGTTCATAGATGCAGCAACTCATCCAGTAAGAGTTCTTAATCATCGATTTTATGTTAAGTAGTATTTGAATTATAGATATTCAAAGCCTGGAATGAATATTTTCACTCACAAGCAATAAAGTTGCAAACTTTATAGGCAGAATTATAAATTTAGTTAGCAACAATATGCCAAGCAAGGGAGAACCACACAACTTCCAGATTCGCATTTATACAAGGCAATACCATAACATAAACATATTATAAGAATGATTCAGGCTTGACAGTGTTCAAGAAAATCATTCGCAAGAATATATTTATTTGCTTGACAAAGAATTGCACCTGTTACCCATCTGTTAAACAGGAAACTGTTTGTCATTCAAACACAAAGTACAAAGGATATATAGTCTCATAAATCATTATTAGCATTTTAATTTATATTTTCAACTCGTATATGATTAAAAAAAAACATTCTAAAAGCAAGTGTGCAACACTAACCTGTGTATTCTGCATCATTGTCATGAAATCCAGGGATGATAACATCCCCAACCCAAGATCGACTGCAATGCAATATTTTGATAGAAGAATTCAGTATGAGGATTTCATACTATATAAGTAACTATCATGCAAGAACTTAACCCTTTGCATAGTCCCTGCTCAAATGCAGGCATATAAAAAGAGGAAATAGAAAATACAGGAAACCAGATACGTTAAAATGAGAACTGCCCCATTTCAAATCTGAAGAAAACAACAAAAGTTGTATAATAGCAGCCAACTAGGCAAAATTTCTAAGAAATATGAATACGTACCTCAATTTGTACAGATCAACCAGAGCAATCACAATATACTTCCCCGACAAGATCCAGCGAGAGATTTCTTCCTTGCTGATTGACCTGCACTGTAAAATGGGGGCAGTTCAAAACCCCAATGAAAAAGTTAAATTGAGACCAAGATCATCCATATTATGTCATACAGGGTAAGAGAAGCTGATTTTTCAATACCAACAAGGCTTTTGAGTTACTTTTTTTGTTGAAATGAACTAGGGTCTTGTTTGAGTACTAAGCATTCATTTAAGTTTCAAGATAAAATACTGTGGCTATAACAATAGAAATGCAAAGTTATAAAAGAAAACATGCTTTGCGATAAGTACCAGTATATTGATTCCTACTTCCACTGCTTTTTGGAATAGCTTATCTACTCGAACCAAATCACTAGGCAGATGTTCCTGCAGAATACTCAAGTACTTACTTTGATTATTATGATAGAAACAATAATCAGACAAGTTAATCAACTTGAAAAGATAAATCATGGCAACTTAATGACACAATGACATCCTGACACTAAACTAATTGAATGAGAAATATGAGGGAAACCCCACAGAAAATTTTCCAGATGTAATTTCCTTCTAGAGATGAAAACCAATAAAAAATAAAGCTGTGTGCCTTTTATTCAAGTTGTGGTGTAGTCATACAGAGACATTATACAACTGCTTAGATCTACAAAAAGAAAAGGTAGATGGAAAACCGCACGCTAGCTAGCAGTTAATAAGGCATGCGTTTAAATAGATGCAGGTTTATTGTGCATAGCTTTAAGCAATAAACAAGCACGCTAATGAGAAGCCTCATCATCAATTTGAAACCAAGCAAAAACCCAATAAATAGACACAAAATAATTATGAAAATGCACATGTTGCAAAGGTAAGTTACCTTGTAATATGACTCCCCAGAGTAGTTTGGGTTAGCTCCAAATGTTACAGTGTAGTAGGAAAACCTAACAGAAAACTTTTGCAGTAAGTAAGCCAGATCAACAGTCCAAATGCTGCATACAAGATGTCAACAAAAATATTTATCAGAAATGGCTTGTATCAACTTATATATCCAAAATGAAATCCATCTTAAAGATAAAATAAAATGGTACAAATGTCCATCACATCCAGATTTCCATAGTTTTATATAATTCTTCACATACTTTGTAATGACAACTTACCTAGTTGTGCAACAAAGCTCGACCAAGTTCTGAATACTATAGCCATTAATGCCGACAGTACTCAAAGCCATCAAAACACAAGCAAGTCCACAGTCCCAAGAAAACATCTGATTAATATGTGGAACCTATAAGCACCAAACTACAGTTTAGACAAACAAATTCTAATCACAGTCACAGCATTCCGTAAATACTAATACACTCACTTGAACAAAATGTGATCGAGGCAATGCTGCCTCACGACCAGTTCTATTATCTGATGGCAACTCGAAAGGACAGCATCCAGCTGCCACATTCATGTTTTCCCCATTGTTTTCTTCCCTGTCTTCCCCTGCTTTAAGAATCTTGTTTAACAGAAAATATAAAGGCCACATCAAGTGAAGCCACCCTTTATTAAATTAATCGGTTATAGCAACCTTCAACACCGACACCTTTAATTCTACTTCCTCTAATAGATTTTTTCCTGCAGTTAAAAAAAAAGCATAAATAAATCAAAATAATGAAGTTTCCACGCAGTTTTGATAATAAACTCATTCATATAACCAATACTCGCTCATAAAAATCATAAATTTGGCAGGAAATGAAACTAACTATCGGAAAACTAACCCAAGCAAAGAATTGATAGAAAAGCAAACAAACAAATAAAATATATGAAAATCAAAAGCTTTCAGCAAGCAACAAAATGTTAATAACAACAACAACGATGAATTATTAACTTCTGATTTCAAACACAGAATATTAACATATAACTATGAACCCCATATGGAAGAAACTCAATCAATCAAAATAAGAAGGAAATTGAAAAACAATAACAAAGAAACGGAGAGAAAAAAAACACTACCTTTGATAGGAAGATCAAAAAGTTTAGTTTTTTCTTGAGGGTTCGTTTTAGTATGAAAATGAGGGAAACAAAACAGAGCAAATCAGAGACTTTCAACAGCTTGGGTCTGGTTGGTGACTTAGTTTTTGGGTTAAAAATTGTTCATCGACATTTTCGGTATTATTTTTTAAAATAAAAGGGTAAATATACGTTGTAGTACTTGAACTTTGCTCGAAAGTTCAATTTGGCATCTAATTTTTTTTATTCAACTAGGTATTTGAATTTCACCTAAAGTTTTAATTTGTTATAAATATATTTTTGGCATAAAGATAATTTTAACCCTTAACGTTTATAACTTTTATCATTTTGGTCCTTATTTTTTGGGATAATTTTAGCCTTTAACCTATACATTTTTGACAAATAGCTTATTTTTAATCATCATGATAACTGAACTATTAAAAATTTAACGATGATGATATGTCAAATGTATATAATAATATATTTTAAATGACATGAAAAAGATTGAGAATATTTAGGATTTTGATTCTATCGTAGTTAGGGTTAAGAATATTTAGTAGCATTTTATTTTAGAATTAATTAATTTTTTAATATTTTATTTAAATTTTAATTGTGTTATATTTTATATTGGAATAAAATTATATTTCATATATATATATTTAATAGGTTAGATGTCATGTTATTTAAAACATATTATCATATGCATATGACATGTCATCATTATTAGATTTTTTACGATTCAGTTATCATGGTAGTTAAAAAATAAGCTATTTATCAAAAAGATATGGGTTAAAGGCTAAATTTATCAAAAAAAAAAAAAAGAACCAAAACGATAAAAATTATAAACATTGAGGGTTAAAATTATCTTTATGCCTATATTTTTATCCAATCATGACCTTGTTTTTTTCTTTCAAATTGATATAATAATTTTGTTTCATGATTCAAATAAATCATTTATTGAAAGTGTAGATTTAGAGAAAAAAAAATCAAATTCAAGCATTTTTTGAATTTAACGGTATCGAATTCAAAAAATTATTACTTGAACCGATATAAATAAAACAAAAGATTTACCAACAATTTATTATTTAGCCTTAACATTTTTGTGTAATTATATCACTATTAATTATTATACAAAATAGATAAAATAAATAAATAAAATAGAAATAAACTATTACTAATATTAGGATAATTCTGTAAGATCCACTAATTAACCTACTGATTAACAATATTTACACAATCTCATTTTGTATGACTAAAATTTTAATATAAAAATATAATATTTTTTTAATTAACTAAAATAATATCAGGATAATTCCATAATCATAGGCAATAAAAAATTAAAATATTTAAGTATTAGTAAGAATAATAAAATTGACATAAGGTGCACCTTAACCTAGATAAACCCATCCCCTAGATTAAATAAAAAATTTAGATATCAAATTGAATTTTAAAATGAAGTCCAAGTAATTAATTAGATAAAAAAAAATAGTATAAAAATGTTAAAATTAAATTCTCTAAGTACCAAAATTTATATTTTTCCAATTTAGAATGAAAAAGACTTTGCTTCCAAGTTGCTCAATTTCATTGGGTCAACTCCATTTAATTAAGAGATAAAGTGGGTCTAGCCTGTCTTTCTCTTTTGGTGCGGTGGATAACTTTAGATTTTTGGTGTTTATATTACTTTTTATTATTTTATTTTAAACAAAGTTTGTCGTTTAATTAATCATTAAGCTTTTGCTGTAGTTGTTAATCAAAACTTGTTTTTGTATTAATTTAAGATTAATTTATTTTAAAACAAATTATTTGTGCTTTCTCCGGTTTCACCCACCATTGATTAGTAGTTGGAATTTAAAACAAAATCATTAATTTTAAATTAATTAAGTAAAGTTTGAATCGATTTATTATACAGTTTAAGAAATCAAAGAAGATAAATATATTTTATGTTATAATTAAAATTAAATTTAAATATTTTTAAAATAATTATTTTTGAATTCGTAAAATGATTTTAATAATAAAGAATAATATATTTTATTAAAGGGCTAAAAAATTAGAGGACTCTCTTGCTAATAAGCAAGTTTAATTTGGGTTGATGCAAAGTTTGCAATCAAATATGATAGTAAATTTAACATTATTTGAGTTGTAGTTTTTAAATTAATATTTTAAAGTATAAAAATATTTATTTTTAAATGAAATAATTTTATATTAATACTTTATAATTCAATTACAAAAAACTATAAATAATATTTTAATTTTTTTAATACAAGACCTATTTAGAAAAATTCAATGTGTGACTTATTAGATAAAAATAATCGTATTTATGTATGATTTAAACTTGAAAGTAAAACCGAAATCATAGACTCAATCTATCTTTTTTTAAAATACTTTTATTTTATTTTAAATTATATGTTATCAGTTTAGGTTTTCGATTTGCTAATATTTTTTCTTCAATCGTAAATTCTGAAACAAGTTAAAAGCATATCTTTAACGTTACGTTCGATGCATCTTCTACTCAAGTATCGTCTCGTAAATTTAATGATCATAACTATCTCTAATGGTCTCAAATGGTTTGGTAGGCCTAATTTAAATTTTCATAAATTATGAATCAATTAAATACATAAGATTAATCATTAAATTTATTTCAATGAATGTTTTGTAAAAAAAAATCATAGACTAAATCAAAATATAAAAAATATACATAAATTTAAAAATTTGTAATAAATCAGATATCTGATTAAAGTTTTTAAAATTTAAAGCGTTTGGTTAAATGTAAATTCTTAAAATATTGAAGGATAATCCGTTATAGCAATTATAGGGTGGCTTTATAGCTCTAGGGTTGATTAACTTCATGCTAACAGGTGAGGATAGAGACATTGAAAATCGATTTAATAGTGTTTGAGGTTTCATTTTTTCTGCAACTTCTTGACGTTGTTTTTAATGTTTTGTACGAAAATTTTGATATCATTATAAGTATTTTTTTCTTTTATTTTAGGTTTAGTGAGATTTTTAACGAGAACTATAATAATATATTTTTTATTTTTATAAAAAATATATGAAAAAATTAAATATTTATTGGACTAATTTTGAATAGCCCTGGGTGAAGAAGGCGTGAGGTTAAAAGCCGATGTTTCTAGAGAAAACCTTTAAAGAAGCTTTTATTTTTGCAGGATATGTTTGGAGTGCTAGTGGAACATTAATTCGAGTGTTGCAGAGACAGATGTATAGTTTTATAGTAAGAATAAATTTATAAATTTATAAAATTTTAAGAGTAAAAATAGACTTTTTAATAGAAAATATATAGAAATTTTAAAATAATATATAAGTTTCATATTTTTATAAGAGACAACTATCTTTTCTAGCTCCTTTGTTCCATCCATTCAAATGTGAACTGTTCCTGTTGACTCATGTATTGAACCAAGTTTATAGGGTGCATGGCCTTTTCTGCTAGAAGTATTAATTAAGCAATCAGTATATTCCGATATATTAATCAGTTGTTTATGATTCTAATACTTCTGAAATTAAGGACGACTGAAGATTCTAAGTGCCATTTATCATTTTCCAAATCATACTCAAAACCAGAAAAAGAAAAAAGAGGCCGAAAGTTGCTATACATTTATATAGGCAGACATTGTTGGAAAATAAGCTTTTCATTATCTGCATAATTATAGGCGACCCCTTGGCTAGCTTCTTCGTAATTTTCCAGTGAATATCAAAGTCTGAGCTCAAGATCCAAGTCCTCCAAGGAACCTGCAACAGCAGGCCGAACTCCGACAACTAAAAATGGCAGCGTTGAAACATCAATCTTTCTCCTTTTGTAATTGATTGCCACATCGTCATCAAAAGTAACATTGCCGAGAGTTGTTTTTATAGTGGAATCTGACCGGCCAAGTAACTGACGACGTTCATGTTCTTCTCGAACAATGGAACAAGTACCAGCAGGCCGATGTTGGAATATAGGAGCAGGTGGTTTTAGAGGACTGGGGTTTTGATTTTGCTGAAAAGCAACATCATTGTCGGGACTATGAGATTGTTTGAGCTTAGCTCTATCCCTTCTATGAACATTCATATGACCACCCAGAGCCTGAGCAGACCTGAATTCTCTCCTGCAAAAGCTACAAGTATATGACCTGGGAGGCCATATGCATCCCCCTAAAGACCCAGCAGCATCTTCTGCAAATGCTTTTTCTTCCCAACTCTCGCTCAAAGTAGTGTTCATTGGCATCTCAAAATGGGATTTCAAAGACTGTCTCCTCATCAACATCCAAAACCGAGCCTGCTCCATCGTGTTTTCTTGTTTTTACAGAGTTTAAAGCGGAAGAAATATGAGTCAGGGACTAGGTTAAGGTCATTATATAAGACACTGAACACTACTTTGAGAATCTATGAGAATAGGGAAACAGGCTGAACTGAAAAATTCTCCTGGTTAGCTTTTTGGAGGCTTATTTAATTCATTTTAAGTTGCTTTAACCATATAATTAAATCATACCATCACGTTTAAGAATGATTCTAGTAGTTGAATGAAAAAAG
The DNA here is from genome assembly GCA_035048815.1 of Abelmoschus esculentus. NCBI lineage: Eukaryota > Viridiplantae > Streptophyta > Magnoliopsida > Malvales > Malvaceae > Abelmoschus > Abelmoschus esculentus. The sequence continues at coordinate 17,799,936 of JAUCBN010000017.1, read as the reverse complement.
AAAATATTATTACCATTAAAACCCTGAGTTTGAACTTTGAACCCCCTTTGTCTGTAATATTATTTCAAATTCTTGTGAGAAACGTACAGTTGGAAAAGTTTGATCACGTTCTTCAAACAACATGGCAACAAACAGAAAGATGCTTTTTTATGACAATTAAATATCACTAAACATGTTTTGTTTAATACAGAATATGCTGTTGGATTTCTCCTTTTTCTTCTTCTGTCAACTGAATGCTTGAACTAGCATCCAAAAAGAATTGTGGTTAAGGTCAATAATTAAGAGCTGACAAGCCTACTCCTTAACGTATTCGATGGAGTCATCGCTCAACTAATTAATGACACAGAATAATACAAGATTAAGGTAAAAAAAACATTCAACAGTTGTTCGGCCTGCAACTTAAGCATGATGTTTTTATGATTCCTGTAATAACTTTACGACTTTAATAAGATCCAAGTCCTCCATGGAACCTGCAACTGCAGGCTTGAAATCACATACAATTAATATAATCCATAATGGATTATAAACAAAGTAATGTTCTTCAAACAACGTAGAAACAAACAAGAAGATGCTTTTTATGACACGTCTCAAGAACTAATTAAATATTACAAAACTAAAAGGAGAATGTGTTCTTTATATTTAAAAATTCAAACTTTAATCGGACAATATGTATATATATACTCCAAGGTAGGGTTATAATTTTATGTCTTACATGCTATGACTTTTTTTTCTGAGAGCATATGCATGTTACTGATCCTTTGGATACTATTCTGCACTAACCAATTAATTCGTGGCTCAAACGGCATTGGTAGGGTTAATTGGATGACATAAGTAAGCTGTTGAAGGTTCCTTAATTAATTATCTGGTACATCTCTTTGTCTGAAGTACATTACATATTTACATTGCCAAGAAATGATTCCTTTCCATGCGTAGACCCAGATTGGGTCAAGATTTGTGTACTTCTAGAAAAACTAACATTAGATTTTATCAATCATTAGACACTAATCGTTTAAACATTGTGCTCGTATTACTGATGTTTAAACCTGTGATATTTAGGAACAACAATCGTTACTTTAATTACTGAGGCTAGATAGTTCGTGCAAGTCTTTTTTAATTTAAATAATAATAAAATAAGATTTTTATTCCTCCAAATTTTAGATTTAAAGACTTAAAGACATTTGTCCCTCCTAATATTTGATCCTAACTCCGTCCCTGATCACAACCACCTGAGTGAAAAAACATTTTATATACAAATTATATTTACATCAAAGTATTTTTCTTATATCGATAAAGATTTTTTATGTATTTTATGAAATAAATTATTGAATCATATAAATAATTAAATATTTAACAAAAAATAATAAATTTACTCAAAATCGGTTGAGTACAATATATACTTAGAGTATGATTAAATTAAGGACAATTATTATATAAATAGGTCGTGAAAGTTTGTTTACACAAGCATACCCTAATTCAAGGCTAAAATTTAAAATTGAAATATCAAGTCCTAAACCCTAAATATTAACATACAATCTAAATCCTAAATTTCAACTATAAATTTTAAATTCTATATCATACAATCCAAATCCTAAACTAAAAGCATAATCTCCTAAACTAACCTACTTGTTTAAACCTAAAATTTTTACTGCTTGTATATGAGATGACAACCCTTGGAACACAAGTAAAGTTTTTTAAAGTCAGACTGGCCTTTAGAATTCTCCGTCTGTTCCAACAAAAAAAACGAGAGATGTTCATTTGCAGAAAATTGGTTAAAATGAAAAGGACCACCTCCAGTATTCATGATTACATTCTTTGTATGGAGCTTAGGGTTTGTTTGACAAATGCCATGGTGTTAGTATATTGGAAACCAAGACTTTGTTTAGTTGGAATTTCGAACTACAAGGTGGGGAAACCATAAACATCCATCATAAGAATCTTAGTAACCTGGCATAAATTACCGCCATGCTTCGAAACATTGCGTGTGTAGTTCCATTTGCTTCAAAAGAGTATCACGCTCCTCTTGTACGGAGACCTGCAAGGTGAAAGACAGTGATGAATGTTCCATGATTGTTAGTATTGAAGACGGAGTTGCAGTGTAGCAATGTTGAAACCTGTTGTTGAAGGGGCAAAATATGAGGATATCAAGGTTTCTTCGCAGATCATCCAATGATGCAAAATGCAAACTTGAAGATTTACAAAGAAGTAAAGAGGTGTCGGAATTGGGTAAAGACGCCTTGCTTACCTTTTTGTTCTAAGAATCCACCATTTTCCGCTGCTTCAGAATCATGCATTTCAGCATCAAGAATACCACACTTTACTACATGCTAATGTTTTCACTCTCTTTAAAACAGCCGAAAGTAAAGGGAAATGAACAGATATGATAGAAGCAGGAGGAAGGTTCATGCTCATCTTCTCAGAAATACTCGTGCAAATATCAAAGAGTAGGTCAATCACTTGGATGAATTGCAGTCATGATGATAAAATTATGCTGAAACTACGTAGCCAAGTTGTTGTAATGTAAGTCTTGATTCAGATGCTAGCAAGAATAAACCTCCGAATCCATGACAAGTGATAATAGATCAGCCAAATGGTTGAGCATGTGCTTTAAAATGCTTTTTTTTGTTAAGATGAACAGTCAGAGCTCTGCTTGAACTTTCTACATGTTCTAACCATGAATCGGAAAAAAATGTTAACAGACTGTCAAATCCTGTGTAAAAATCGATTTTTCTCTGATGTTTCTACTGTTTTTTAATTGGATGGTAGAGCAGTTCCTATAAATCTAGTCACTGGTTATTACATTAATTTACACTATGTCTGGTTGATATTAGAGCAGAAAACATTGGTTACCATATAGGATTATCAAGATTAGAAATGATCGTCGTCTAGCTTACTACATTATCTTCAGCATTTTCGTCATCACCCTCTTTCACTCGATTGAAAATCTCATGATCGTCAAATCCTGCATGAAAAGATTAAATAAATAAATAAAGCGAGAAAGAAACTTATTTGATGAGATCTTCATTCTTCATATCCAATAAACAATATTACCTGCACCTAACTCTTCCATTTCATCACATGGAGATCTTAAAAGCGTTGTGTTTACAGAAAGTGTCTCAAGTGTTGTCCAATCCGTATAGGTATTGTCATCCAAAAAAGTATCAATTCCCGTAACCCAGTCTTCCACGATAGACGCAGACTCAGATGAGATCAGTGGAGGATGCACACCTGAACTTTTTAAAATTCACACATTTACCTTCAATTTTTTGGATTTGGACCGCGCAGAATCTTATTAATTTTCTTTTCCGTAACCCTGAACTTTTTAAAGTTCACACATTTGCCTTCAAGTCTACCCACTCCTGTGAAGTAACCATGGCCTGCAAGTTGTTTCAAAGATCAACCATCTGAGTCAACATTGTAAAGTTTGTAGCTGACCGAGTGACTGCCGGTTGAACGATATCATTTCCGAAAGTATACCTTCTTACAATATTCAAGACCACACTATGATTACAGATAAATCTTGTAATAGTTCTAGCTTGCTCAATTATTGTATTAATCCACTCAACTTTCGCAAAATCTTCAAGTATCAAGTCTACACAATGAGCAGCACAAGGGGTCCAATACAGGGTAGGGAAAGTTTCAGCTAACCTTCTCCCAGCAACTATATACTGTTCCTCGCAATTCGTGATCACTTGCAAGACATGCTTAGATATCGTAACATTACTCTGGCAAGATGATGAGGTCCCGGGCCTCCAAATCAAGCATAAAGACGAATGGATACTAGTCAAGCCGATTCGTAACGCGATCGTGGTGAACATTGGTGATGTTATGGAGGTACTCACAATTCAATCCGTTAGATGTGTTAGGCCTGAATCTACTTTACCTTACATAAAGGCTTTGGTGTGTTTTGTTTGTGCAGATTCTGAGTAATGGGACGTACAAAAGCATTGAGCACAGAGCCATCACAAATGAGACCAAAGCAAGACATTCACTTGCCACCATTATGATTCCATCCGATGAACTGGAGATCGGTCCGATGGAGTGTGCGGTAGATGATGATCGGCCTCGAATGTAGGAAACATCAAATACCTTGATTACGTGAGGTACACATTGGGAAGGAAAATGGAAGGCAAGGCTCACCTTGACAATACTCTGAAAATTAAAGGCAGCTGAGTCTAATTGTCATCATCCACCCAAAGCACTCAAGTCGGGTCCATAATGACTCGGGTCGGATGTAATTTCGAAGTTCGATATCATTACATATGTGTAATTTAGTTCCTTTTTTCTCACAAATCTAAAATTCATAATTTGAGAGAAAATATTAAGGTTAATTTGTATGTGCATGACTGTTTCATTTGGTTAGACCTTTTGCAAATAAGAAATTTAAATAAATTTATGTACACATACACGTTAAGTTGATCGAATATAAATCACTTAAAAGTAATAACGTCGTCATTTATCACTTCATGAATTATATTGGTAATTAATCTGATACAAAGTCCAACTAAATGCCGTACAAGTTTTAGAAAAATAAAATCCTTAGCCGGCTATGCATCTGCGGTTAAATTAGTTTTATATTTCAACATGAAGAGTATATTGGTGAAGTCAAACCTGGTGCAAAACGACAAAGCTTGTCCATCGACGAACACGTGCAACTTATCTATACGTATGTGTGTGAAACTCCATAAGGAGGAAGCAAATGTGAGGACAAGATCAAACCAAGAAAATGGGTTCTGAGGAACAAAAAGGAAGTGATTGGGGTAAATCTCTGCCGGTTCCGAGCGTACAAGAGCTGGTCAGAAATGATCCTCAATCACTTCCCGAAAGGTACATACAACCGCACAGAGACAGGCCAGTGGATCCTGATATGGCAGTGGCACCATCTTCATTTGACATCCCAATTATTGACTTTGCCTTGTTAGCTAAAGGAGATGAAGATGAAACAAGGAAGTTAGACCTTGCTTGCAAAGACTGGGGATTTTTTCAGGTAAATCTACTAAAACAGAAGTTGTCAGTTCAGTCCTGTATCATCCTGTTTCTGTAATGAAAAATTGAAAATAGATATGCCATTTTGGCAGATAATAAACCATGGGGTGGAGGAAGAGGTGCTGCTTAAGATAAATGCAGCTATTGCAGCTTTCTTTGAACTTCCACTAGAAGAAAAGAACAAGTACGTGCAGGACGGAAACGACTTCCAGGGATACGGGCAAGGGTACGTCGTCTCCGAGGAGCAGAAACTTGACTGGTGTGACGTACTATTCATAATTACACTCCCACATGAGATTAGGAACCTAAAGTATTGGGCAGACACCATACCAGGTTTCAAGTATGCATTCTTTCTTTTAGCCGTTTATGCATATAAAGACTTGAAAATAAGCCTCAGGGTTAATTGATTCGGATGGAATTTCATGGCCAATAAGCAATCCCAAAAATAGATTTTAGTTCAGTTATATGAATTTAATGTCTCCTGTTTGGCAGGGATGCTATAGAAAGATACTCAAAAGAAGCACAAAGGGTAGCTGAGGAGATATGTGCCGACATATCATTACTTATGGGACTGGACAAAGACGGCCTGAAAAGGTTTTACGGCAAGACGAAACAAGCGATGCGAATGAACTACTATCCACCTTGCCCAAGGCCTGATCTTGTTCTTGGTATTAGCCATCATTCCGATCCAGATATCATAACATTACTCTTGCAGGACGATGAGGTTCCCGGCCTCCAAATCCGACATAAAGACGAATGGATTCTAGTGAAGCCGATTCGTAACGCTTTCGTGGTGAACGTGGGCGATGTTATGGAGGTACTCACGGTTCAATCCATTATATGTGTTAGGCCTGAATCTACTTTACCTTAAAGGTTTTGTTGTGTTCTGTTTGTTCAGATTCTGAGCAATGGTCTGTACAAAAGCATTGAGCACAGAGCCATCACAAATGAGACCAAAGTGAGACTTTCAGTTGCAACCTTTACGATTCCATCCGATGAACTTGAGATCGGTCCGATGGCCTGTGCGGTAGCTGATGATCGACCTCGAATGTATGGAAACATCCAATACCTTGATTACCTTCGGTACACATTGGGAAGGAAAATGGAAGGCAAGGCTCACCTTGACAATATTCTGAAAATAAAAGACAACTGTTCGTAATTGTCATCATCAACCCCCAGCACTTACCTACAGTTTTTGAAATATTCCATTGTCCACCTCCCCTGCATCCCTCTCTATCCATCCTAAGTCTCTGCATCTCCATGTGACGGATGTTGCTCTTAGCCTTATGAAGGTGACTGATGACTGGGTAGTTGCCAAGTGGTCTACTTCCACTTCCAGTGTTTCATCCTATGGCTCAAGCTTGCGTGTCATTGATGTGACCCTTGCTCAAGTAAGGACCTTAAAGGTTCTGCCTCTTTCCTACAGGCTACAGGCTACAGCCTACAGCCCTATGTCCCTTTAAGAGTGAGATTCTCAGGGTTCAGTGCTAGGACCACAAAAGTGTGGCTGTGGGCAGTGGCCAGTGGGGGAGACACGGCCTTTCATCAACACTGAAGGCACTTTGATTCAATCGATGTTGCCATATTTATTTGTGTCACGACTTGAAGAATTGTTGAAATTTCATTTAATTGCGTATTGGTTTTGTCATTTTTGATATTATAAAAAATATATAAAACTTTTATGTCAAATTGGAAGAAAATACATAAAATACTAGATAAGTGAAATTATTTAATTCAAATATCCAATGATATATTAGATTAAATAATGTATAATTCTATACAATGTTAATATCGAAATAACACTGCATCACTATATTTTAAATCAGATGATTTAATTTTTAGTGTTTAATAATATAAAAGTGATTATTAGATAAGTTGAGTATAATTAAAATTTTTGAATTAATCGTGTTTTATTATTTTTTTATATATAATTTTGAGTCAAATTTATAAAATTAAATTAAATTTTTAAGTTTTTGAATAAATTTAATTATGATTATTTATAATATTATAATTTGAATTAATTTTATTTTAAATATTTTTTTATATTTATATACAATTATATATATTTTTATATGATATATATAAAATAAAATCAAAAGAATTGATTTCAACTAAAAATTAATATAATAATTATTTTTTAATCAGATACAGTATTACAGTAGTATCTATTCTAGAGTATACTTTCAATCACTAGACATTAATTGCTTAAATATTATGTTGAAATTATTAGTGTTCGAACCCGTAATTTCTAAGAACAATCGTTCTCTTAACTATTGAGACTAGATAATTCATATAAAATATATTATCGCTTTAAACTATTTAAATCATGGTTGGTGCAAAATTATTAAATTTAAAATTTTATTAAAAAAATATTCAAATACGAGGGGGTAGCGATTTTCATTCCCAAAGTAATGATAATAATATAAAGCAGAGATGACTTGTATTTTAGCACTGAAACTTCATAACTCCCAAGGAGTTTTCCAATGGATAAACTATTAGATGTATTTAGTTGATTACGTTATTTATAATTTATTTAATAATATTTTTTTATTTTAATATAGTTTTTAAATAATTATAAAAAATTATTAAATATGTTTGGTTTATTATATTATATGTGATTTTAAATGGTAAGTTACATTTATTTTATTTTTTAAAGATAAATCTTCGTCTATTTGTTATATCGATAAAATTTAAGTAATATGCTTTTTAATAGTTAATTTTATAAACACTGAAGTAACTTACTCATAATATAATTTTTTCGAATGAAGTGTCGTATCATTATTATGGGTGTTCAAAAATATCCGACCCGAGTGACCTGACTACCCGACTACCCGAACATAAAAAAACGAGTATTTTTTGATTTTTTTTGTTCCAGGTCGGGTACCCGACCCGTCATTTTCCGAGTCGAACCCGGGTCAAAATTTTATAAAAAACGGGTACTCGGTTCCTAACTTTTTATCTTTTTATTTAAAAAATAATTATTATTTAAATAAAATAACTTATATTCACTATATTTCCAAATCAAATAACATAATTTTTAAATCTTAACCCCTCAAATGCTAACTTTGAAAAAACAATTAGGGATTCATTGTAAAAAAGAAAATTAAGAATCATTGTAAATTATAAATTTAGTTTTTTGAGTTGTAAAATTCGAATTTTACCCGTTTAGATATGCACTATTTTTGTACGTGCAATAACAAATACGGAAATCAACTTAAAATTTATTAATACTTAAATCATTATTTTTTATATATTAAAGTAAAGTATACTAGTTAAAAATATTTTAAAAAATATTAAAAAGAAAAATTTTATTTAGACCTTATATTATGTTTCGAATTAGATTATGTAATTTGGGTCTTAAAATTTATGTTTAGATTATGTAATTAGTTGCTTTAAAATCTTATATTTCAATGTTAGATTATATAATTCAAACTTTTAATTTTATTTATATTTTTTAAAAATTAAATTTAAAATTTATTAAAAAACCGGATACCCGATAATCAGGATTTTCGGGTACTTGAATATTCATATACCCAAAATATCGAATACCTGAAAAATCTAAATCAAAACACAAACCAATTATTTTACTATCCGAAAATCTGGGTAACCGGTACTTCGATTGTCCTAACCTAGATTCATTATCAGATCCCATTCCTAATACACGTCACCGCCCACAGTCTCTTCTCTTCTTTCTCAATGCAGTAACCCCGGCGGTATTCCTTCATTTATGACTTTCTTACCCTCCTTGATTCCCAAGATTTACTACACCTCAATTTCCGCATTAAATAAATTAACACCGAAAACCATAATATAAACATACGATTTTAACTTACCTATATGTCCCGAGATCAAAGGAGTCCAATGACTGGTCAAAGCTCAAAGTCGAGGGATAATATGGTCATTTGGATTTCTTTCGACACATGCATCGAAAATTGTGTCTAAATAACCTCTCCTCAGATTCGATTTTATTTGAATTTTATTTTGTATTTTTTTAATTCTCCACCAGAGAAGGTATATATTAAAAGGGAAATGATTTTATATACATGATGATGTGTGTATATATTTTTTAAATTAAATATTTAATTTAAAATTAATAATAAATTAATTTAATGAGATGTTGTACTAGATTTATTAAATTAAGTTAAAGGTTTAAAATATAACATAGGAAGAAAGTAAATTAAAGGAGGGTCATTCCTGTAACGAACTCTAATATTATATGATGTGAATTATAGGTTTTTAACAAACCGGGTTAAAAATTTTAAGTCGATAAAATTTTAAAATTATAAATTTAAAATTTTAAAATTTATAAATTAAAATTTTAAATTAAAAGTTAATTTGACATTGATTTTAAAAAATACAATAAAAACGATTTTAGAAAATATGATAAAAACATAATTTTAAAAGATACGTAACTAAATTTATGGTTTAATTGAGTAAGTATATTTAACTAAATAATTAAATTATTTAATTTTAGTCTCTTATATTTTTCTTAAATCATGATTCTAGATCCACTAAATATAATTACTCGTTATTTTTTAACCCCCTTTTCTCTCAGATTAAAATTATAAAATCCAATAAAAAATTACATTCTAATTCAATAAAAACACAACTTGATCCACAATTATTCAAAATCTTCTTTTTTAACTATAAAATGTGTAATTAAAATGAAACGAGTTGATTTCTTTTACGATATCTATTGATTATAAGAGACTTAAATATATTATTTAAACATTTATTATTTTATATTACAATAACAAAAATATAAATTAAACTGAAATTCCATTAAATGTAAATTTAAATAATTAAAAATAAAAACAATTTACAACTACTTTTATAAAGCAAGTTAATATTCAAAAACAGAGTAAGAATGGCATCTTAGCTGCCCCCATGATCAAACATGACAAACATTAAAAAAATTCCAAGATCTTAAAAAATTGAATCATCTGCGTAAGCACAGATCTCAAAAAACCCAGAAAGGAAAACAGAAAATACGAACAAACAGAAACAGAAACATATACTTTGATTCCCTCTAATTTACAATAATATTAATCTCGATGAAAGTAACAGTCGATTTAAGAAGAACCCAGAGATCCTTTCATGGAGATTAAAAACAAAAACTCTTTATATACAAGTATATATATATAACTTGATATCTGCTGCTGCTTCTTGCTTGGATGCCATTGTTGAACCAAAAACGAAGCTGCTAAAGCTAGCTAATTAACCCAGAAAAAATGGCAAAAAAGAAACTATCTGAAAGAAGAGATAAAGGTGGATTTCTTCAGTTAAGAATCGGTGTAGTCACGCCAGCAAATAAGCATGGTAACGCAACGCCTCATGATGTAAAATCGAGCCCTCTGTTCTTTCACTAATCTGGCACATTTCCTGGTAAAAGCACATCTTTTGGTCGAAGAATCAGATGAATTATTGACGATGAAAGAAGAAGATGAAGAACGGCTTCTGGAGGATGAAATTTCTTTCTTGGAGAACTTCCATTTCTCCTCAAAGTAGAAACTTGGCGGTGCAGTTGAGCATGGCGTGAGACTCGAGGAAGCCATTTCTGGAAACCAGGTGAGCTCTTTTGAGCTTAGGAAAAAAATCAATGGAGGTGACTCTTTTTTTCTGGATTTTTGGGCACCCTTTTGAAAGCTGAACAGTGAAGTGAAAACTGAAATCTGGCTTTGAGAGTAATAAAGAGTGAAGGAGGAGTATTTATAATCAAGTTAAAGAAGATGAAAAAGGAAAAGGAAAGGCAGAGGGTATCACCTGGGCTTTTTTGCCTCTATAGGCCCACAAAATAATTACTATTTCATAACGTATAGAAATTAGACATAGTATAAAAAATGTTATTAATATTTTATAGTTATTTCGATTTATATCTTTAAAAAATTATTTCATAATGCCAATGGCTCCATTATTCGAAGCTGGCAAAGAATCAACTTCAGTGAGAACAATTTTTAAATAAAATCTGAATCCTCTGTACATGTTTCTTTTCCTTTTCTCCCTGTTCTTTGTCAATGATTTTTTTTTTTACCTTTCTTCGTTTTTACATAGAGTCGGTCGGAATTGCTACCACGACTCCATTTTTGTCAGCATGAGAGTCTGTAATTCTCAAAGCTCCAGTATGATGTTTGCCATGGTGTTTAGCTTGATGCTGAGACCAGTAAGCATGAGCAGACATGACCCTGTCCAACAGTTCTTGGGGTACCGGCTCGCCCCGTCTTTGCTGCGGAGAAATTTTCGCTGTGTGAACTAATGTTTTCCATTTATCCTGGGAACAAGAATGACATAATTTAGTATAAGTCATACAACTAGTTCCAACAAGATATAAGTTCGATGATGACATAATGAAAGCCTAGGTTAATGAGACAAATGGAATTCCAGCAGGTTAGATGATGACCCCAGGAATTCTCCATAATGGAAAAGACTTTTACCTTCAAATCCACATAAGTTCGATGGTCAGCATTCTCAAATGCTCGCAATTTAACGTCGCGCCACCTGCACATGCCAGAAGAAGAGCGATTTTAAATTCTCAACTATTTTGCATGTTGCATCCTATTCGATGAAAGAACCAACTGAAACATCATATATGATTGCTTTTGTTCCCTTCAAGATAATCCATGAAAAGAGGGTGTGCCAGGGTAAAGGAGAAAAGTAAAAGGAACAGCAGCACAGGTTGTTGTACCTTCCTGTACCGAGCTTCTCAACAGCCTGTACCAATGCTTCTACTTCTGACACAGAAAATGGCCTCCGGGTTCGGCGCTGTGCAAACTCAGACTTTCGTATTTTCTGGTTAGCAGGGACAACAGCAAGTACGTCGACTTTCATTGCAGGAACTGGAACTAGAGCTCTAGACTCCGAGAGCTTTTGACCAGTTAGCAAATCAGTTCGGGAAGAAGTGTGTTTGTAATTACTATCCAAGACTTTTGCTAAATTGGTCAGTAATGGTGGGTCAGCTGTGGCATCTGGAATCTTTGTATCTGGGACTGGAGTGGTTAGAGAGCTGGAAACGAGCACTAATTAATCAACGGTACAAGTAACTCACCATAAACACATGATATAAAGAGATTCAAACCAAGAACTAATACAATTTACAACCAATCACGAAACATAAAAACAAATCACCTTGTTAAATTTTGAGGGGCGGCACTACATGGCAACAAGAGAGGGGTTTCCTCGGAGCAGAAGAGTGGAGTAGCTATCACAGGACCAGGCTCCAAAGTGAAACTTAGAGCATCCAAATTATCTTTAGATGAAATACCAGTTTGTGATAAAGTTCTACTGTCATCTCTCACGTTCTTCCCTTGAAGGAGTACACCCACACGGATTCTACCTCTGAGTAAGGCAGTCACCGCCTCCATCACAGTCCTCTACTCACATTTAAGTACAACTAGTATTAGAAGCTGGTCATTAATTAAATGAAAAACTGGTACAACAACATGAATTATATACCTTTAGTGAACCGACAGTCGCAGTTTCTGGCACCTCAATATAAAGTTCTGGAATCCTAAAGGACTTGATGCTTAATTTTACTGTACAAAAGACAAAACTTGAGTAAGACATTCAAGAAAATCACAACAAATTCACCCGTATGTATTTTGTGGTAACACATAAAGGATATCCTTACCTTTGGAATCATTAGACTTGTGCAATGCTTGATGACCTGTAAGCAAGGAGGATATCTCACATGCTACACAGCAGAATAAAATAGATTAGTCAGACTAGTTAACATCTCAATATGTGAATCTGTAAATTATTAGATAATTACAGTAGGGAAGCACCTCCATGCGACACTGCCCCTGAGCTATTCTTATTTTCATTCTTAACCTTCTCAGGTGAATTAGAAACACTTCCGCTACCAACCACCTCATCAGAAGTTGTTATTGAGCTATGGTCAAAGGACTTCCTCCTTTTACAAAGTGTGTCATATTGACAACTGTCATAGTTATAGTATGTCTTCCGCTTGTGATTTAGAGATTTTATTCCTCTATCTAGAAAAATAAGAAACTCAAAATTAGCAAGATGACAATTTATGAACTTCAATTATGAATGGAAAAATATGCGAAGAATGCTCCGAAATCTAAAACCACTGGAAACACTCACCAGTTTTGAAATATTCAAAATCCTTCAACTTTGGAGCAGCTTTCCAGTATTTGGATGTCAGCAACTTCCTTATTCTTTGATCTTCGATACGTGTTGTAGGCCTAGAAGCCTTGAACCTGTTGCTAAGTTTATTAAACCTAGAAATTTGGTCGTCGTTATCCCTATTACCTAACTTAGTATTGTTCCTATGCCTAGAAAAAGAAGCATTAGGAACAGAATCACTATGCGATGGCAATTTGACATCTCTAGGGGAATCACCGGGTGCAGTGAATGTCATAGACAAATCTAATGGATCCTTTAAGGGGCGATTATTAACAATAGCCGAAACCCCAGATTTTAAACACGTAGCCTCTCGCTCTCGGTTAACATCGTTCTCACACAACTGCCTGAAATTAGGGGAGCAACCATCTAAATTACCAGGAAAACTCCCATATGCTGTATTGTGCTTGCAAATTGCAGACTTTAAATCACAGTTAATTTGCTTTACATAAGCAGGCTGCATCTTTGTCAAAGTGCGTTCCAAAGTGGCATGGTTTTCAGAATGTTTAAATTCCTTCAGATTGTCACTGTTTTCAGTAGTCCAATCAGAGGCAACAACACTCGCTTCGCAACTTACATGCTCGATGCATTCAGTTTTTATTGGTTTATAATCGAACTCTATTTCCTCTTTAACAACATCCTTACCAATAGAAACACGATTGTGTCCTCCAGAGGCACTGCTTAAGGCAGAGCTTTCACTCTCCTCAAGTAGCTTCCCAGCTAAAGAAGCTAACAATTCGAATGCACAAATTTGAGTATCAACTGTCCTCTTAGTACGATCCCTCCTCTGGAATCAAAAACCAACAGTCATTGTATTCATCAAGTTTTAGGACAAATTCCAACACGATCAAAAGTAGCAGAAAACAACATAAAACTTAAAAATTGCGAAATAATGGATACGAAAAAGGCATACCCGAATTGATCGAGGGGCTCGGGGTACATTCGAAACACTGAAGGCATTAAATCCGTAATCTAGCCTCTTCTTAAACACCATGTCTCAGGCATGTATGATCATCCAACTCATCAACCAGAAAGAAACATTAATATCTCCAGATTCAAATTCTCTGTGTATAAGCCAATACAATATCAGCACATTTTACAAATATAACCACACAAACTTTATGATACAAAAAATGAATCAAATTCGTTTTATCTATGAATGATTATATTAGCTGATCCATAAGCAAAATATAAACCCCAGAACACAAAATAAATGGCCGGAATTTTAAAAAAAAAAATCAAATTCAGATAACAAAATCCAAAACAATGCATCAAGAGAAGAATATAGTTGCATTAACTTTGATCAAATTCAAAATATGTAAACTAACAAAGAAGAACCAAATTGACCTCAAGTTCTAAATTTGACATGAATTATGGTGAACATCTACTAACCAAAAAAACCCAGATCAGATCTCGATCCAAAGCACAGTTTAATTCGAAATTCAGTGATGTCAAACACAATTTGAGCATAATTCAACCGAATAAAAGAATCCATTCCAAAAGAAAAAACAAGAAGAAACCAAGAATTCAAGTAAAAAACACAACAACCGAAAAGATAGAATGAGTCAAACCAATAATTCACCTCTTAAATTGAAATGATCTTCAGTTCTTAAATCCCAATATACATATATACAGAAAAGAATGTAAAGAAAATGAAAAATTTCCTGAGAAAATTCCTTGAACTTTTCCTGATAAACAAAGATCAGGGAATGAAAAAAAAAATCAATTCAATTCAATTACAATGAAACAGTATCCATTTTTTCTCCTTTTTTTCCAGTTTATGTGGTTTGGAATGGTTGAAGAAAATAATTTTAAGACAAAACCCCTTTTAAAGAAAAACCACCAAGAAAATAAATAAATAAATAAATAAATAAATAAATAGAAGAGAAAGTTCTTAAACCCATATTATCTTTGACCACAAAACCGGATCGACCAGTGGATTCGAGATGGCTTACCGGCAATAGAAGGTAATTAAAACCCCTCCTCTTCTTTCTGCTCTGTGACCGATTCTTAATCCTTTCTTTGAATCTAAAAACCAGGTAGTACTGCCACGTGGGCCAATCAGGATTTATATAAGCTTGTTTAAATAAATTATTATTTTTAATTATTAAGTGTAGAAAATATTTTTCGTCCAATACTACTTTGTCGGTTTTTTTATTGGCGGGTATATGTTAAATTCATTTATTGTTTTTTGTAACTTCATTTTGATATTTATTTATATATGTTGAATATTTTCCGTTAATTTTAAATGATAAAAATATATTTTTAAAATATTAATTATTATTTTATTAAAAATGTAATGACATGTGTCAGTTAACAAATCATAGGGGTGGGTTAGGTCAAACTTAATAGAGATGGAAATGGAACGGTGGATACTGGATAGGACGATTTGGGTTTGGTGTGATTGGGGTACGTTGGACACGTGTCGGTCATTTCGTCCTACGGTTAGATAGGAATGACAATTGAGTGAACAAGACAGATGTTTCCAAATCCATTGGGCTTATTAATGGACAAAATGCCCCATAAAGTTTAATATATTTTTTAATTTATTTTTCAGACATTTCTGTCCTTAAAGTTGGAATCATTATCTAAATTATTTTAAAATACTGACGCCGTTAAATCAATAATTTATTGACTAATCATATGGTACGAAGTTAATTTTTAATTTATTTTAAATTTTTTGGTTAAAATTTTAATAATAATAATAACAATAAAATATTCATCACTGGTTTTTCATATTCATATCACATCACGTAATATCTGCACCAATGATTTTTCTTCTTCAATTCTTCGTCACTCATCCATCACCATAGCTTTATCTCGGTGAGAATGAGCTAAACTGAGTTTGAGCTTGAGTAATTTTAGTTTGAACTCGAAAATGATAGTATTAGGCTCGATTTAAGCTCGAAGCTCACCGAGTACGAAATTTTAGATACATTGTTGGACTCGATAATAATATTATTGAGCTCGAAACTCGGCTCGGTAAAAATTATACATACATGAACAACCGCAATAAGTGTTCAAAATGGTTCACTGATATATCGTTTCATACCTCTCCATGACTAGAACAATTTAAAGCCTGTATGCTACCTAATTTCTGTCCTATTTTATTTACAATTCCATTTCTCATTGATCTATTGTTTGTTACTATGATGGGAAAATTATGCCTGCAGGTTACTGCAGTTGGTCATGCAGCCATTCAAAGATATGTGCCATCGCTGGTGTGTCATCCCTCTTGTTTCAAGTGTTGAACCTCTATTTCTCAATGGCTAACCGTCTGTTTCATTGGCATAGACCATCCACATATAGACCTGAACGATTCATGGCCATTCAAGAAATGAGGATGTCGCCTGAATTTCTGTGTTTTGTTCCTTAGGGCTTAAGAGAAACTTGGGTCATTCTTCTGTGGCAGATGTCATGTGTCCCTTCTATCTCTTGATTGGCCTCTACCCTGATGCCAATGATAATCTAAATAACACAGATCAAATGAAGTGGATCGGGAAACAGTGAGAAAAGAAATTAACAAGCAACTTGTTTCGTGTGTTGATGTTTTTCATTTTCCAGGACTGGAATTCATTTGAATTCGCTTCACACTTCTTCCTCAAGTAACCTTATCCAGGATTGAGCGAGAGGATAATATATAGTTGAGTATGTGGTAACAAATTTTATGGATGGAGATTTCATTAAATCAGGTCTAACCCATGAGTATTTAATTCATGAAATCATTTGGATGCAAGTAAATAATCTTTGATTCATAAGTCTTACACAAGAATAAATATCATACTTTATAACAATAGAAAACCTTCCATTGTCGTCCAGTGGTTAGGATATCTGGCTTTCACCCAAGAGATCCGGGTTCAATTCCCGGCAATAGAAAAATCTTTTACATTATTATCCCTTTTGTTTTGTTCTTCTCTTGCAACACTAAAAATGACACCATTTCTGCAAGAATATTCGTATTAAACTTGTTAATTTCTGTTCTAACTATATAACTAACCGTAAAGATTCAAAATAAATATCTATAGGAAATTTGATATTTTGTAAAAAAATTAAAAATATTTATTTATCTTAATAATATATGTTAATAAAAAAATTTAATTATATTATTATCACTTTAACTTTCTCTCTAACTTAAGTACACTCAAATTTTTCAATACATTTTTATCTAATTTGTAGATTTAAGTTAAAATTTTCATTTAAATTTTCTTAAATACAACATTCTTTCGATCTTTATCATTTCGAACCGTTTTCAATCAAAATATTTAAACTTTATATTTTGAATTGAATTAATCATTTATTTTATTCAATTTTTTAAGATAAAAATTTCCAAGAATTGTTTGTTATTAGACACAATCTAAATTGATCTTTGTCACAGATAATTTTAGTGAGCAAATCTTCTAATAAAATTTATATATATATAAGATCTAGAACTAGACTTATTCAAGTGATATTAAATTATTTATCATTATTTATTTATAAAATATTAAATCAATTATGATGTATAGTTTATGGACTTAGGTTGGTGGGAGTGAAATTTAAGATTTATTGTTAGAATTTAAAGTTTAGGGTTTAAATGTTAAGTTTAAAGATTTAATTTTTAGATTTTATTGCTTAAATACGAACAATTGTATAATTTTTTTACACACCTTTTATATCAAAATATAAACCATATTTTTTATCATATAAACAATTATATGGATATGAGTTGGATTTGACGAGTAAGCTAATTTTTAATTTATTTTTTCTCCTGATTCTTCACTACTTTACTCTGATTAATCTAATCGATTCATATTATACACTTAATTTAATAAATATTTTTTTAATTTTATATACAAAATTTTAAATTTATTTAAATAATAATAAATTATTTACCGCTTAATTCGAATCAAACATGGTTTCATTATCTCATTTAATATACTGTTCCGAAAAAAATCCTAACAATCCTGCGGGCCATAAAAAATATGATAACGTGATTCTTTTGGCCATTTTTTCTTTCGATAGCGGTTAGGTTAGTTGATAGGTCAGGTCCTTTTCGTTAAGATTAAAGTTATATACGAGACGGCCGAAGATAAATGGTGACCAAAAATCGTAAATATCAAGATTAATTTTTTTTAATAAATTTTAATTCTAATTTTATAAAAAAAAAAATTAAAATAAATAATTAAATGTGTTTGTTTTCAAAATTTAGATTTTAAAATTAATTCATAAAATTATATTATTTAAAAAAATCGATATGTATTATTATATTGGAACACAATATCTTATTCAATACAAATCAAAGTCTCTATCACTTGTCCATCCATCGGAAAGTTAAAGTAACAGCACTGAATTAAAAAAAAAAAATAGAGAGAAAAGAAAGAATGTCGGTTGCATGAGTAAGAAAGTTGAAGATATGATTCCAATTTTGCGTGCTCAAGAAACTAGGAACCAGTTTTTTAATTGCGTAAAGCTCGGTAAAACAAACCAATGATATAGGAACAGGATTTTTTTTCTTGTAAGGACGAGACACAACTTGGCCAATGGTCCCTTCAGACATGCAACTGGTCTGTTAAAAAATCTCGATAATTGTTATTTTAATAAAAATCTCGATATTTTTTTATTCATTAATCTATTAATTAAATTAAATGTTATAATAATCAGTTTGCATTTTTTCCCTTTTAATATTCTTTTTTAGGGGCACAATTTGCTCAAATCATTTGGATTTAAGTTAATTAATTAATAGAATATAACATGCAGTGCAGTTTTAGTAGAAGAACGGATGATGTTTATTTAATGTTATTTAATTTTAAATTTTTTGTTTATAAAATATGTATAAATTGTCAAAGAATTAAAAATATATATAAACAAATACTATCGTGTAATCACCTAGGGACAAAACTAAGATCGGACCTTGATAAGGATAAAATATTAAATTTAAAAAATACAAGGGTTTATTAAATATTTAACCTCAAAACATATGGGACACAACCAAAATTTTCTAATAGTTCAACAATAAAGACTTAAATTATTATTGGACCACAAAATTTAAAGATATAAGCTCGTTTTTCTGCAGTTTGATCCCTAATTAATTATATATTCAATATATTTTTATATTTTAAAATTTAAAATATTTATTTTTACAAGAGTCAATTTACTATCGACGAAATTATCATTTTTATATAGATTAAATTATTATTTAAACCAAATTTTAAAGTAGAGATTAAGACCTCCTAAACCTCAAGAGAATTTTGTCTAACTCATCAAAAATAATTCTAAAAATACTCGTTATTTGATAAAAACACTTAAGGTGTACTAAACTGATTAAATTGAAATTTTCTTCTATTTTTAACTTCAAATTCATCTAATACTTTGTAATCTTAGCTAATCATCTATACTTATCTAATTTACACCTTAAATTTTTTGCTTTAATCCTATTAACAGCATAAATACTAATCTTGATTAGTTTGCGCCTACCTAAAGGAAATAAAAAAGTTGAAAATATGAGCCCTTTAAGACAATATTCCTCTCTATCACCATATCTACGGAAGGTAAATTATGTGGGTGAGATTTGGGTGGGATAATAAAGTGGGACAATAATTCGAATATATTAATTAATAAAATTTTAAAATAAAAGCACTCTAAATTTTATCTCACGGATTAAAAGAGAAACAAAGAAAAATAATTAATTATCTTATGTTAAAAACTCTAGAATTAATGTCTTCGTTCGAACAAATTAATTAAAAAATTCTGGTATTTTCCTTGTAACCAGTCAACCCTGTTGGTGATCTACGCCGCCCACCGTGGCTGCACTCCCTCCATCAACAATCTTATCGTCTTCATATTCGCACGAATCGTGTTACTATTGAAAAGAATGTTACAGAATTTCACAAAATCTTAAGCTTTTATAATTAATTTATCCGTAATTTAAATAAAAATTTTATTTTTAGAATTTTAATAATTAAAATTATTTTTTTTATTTTTTATCAGTGGATTAAGTTTTTTTGATTATTTTTTATTTTAAAGATTTTATTTAGTAACATATTAGAATTAATATACGAGGTATGAGAAAGAAAAATATGATTTATAAATTTTAATTTATAAAAAATATTATGTGAAAAAATGGTAGTGAGTTTTTATTTAATTGGGTAGGACTATGGATGACGAGAATTATTAATGGAATTATTTCTTTATGATTAATTATATGTCGAGCCTTTAATTTTTTTAATAATTATCTAAAATTTATTGTAAAAATTAATGATGTTTAATGATGTATTGTGTTAATTATATTTAATGACATACATTATTTATTCTAATCTCATCGCTTTATTGTATTTAGTTAACTCGTTAAGTTATATTGTCAATTCTTTTTAATAATTTCGATTAGGTTAGTTTTTTATTATTTTAATTAAGCAATTAATATTTAATAATTAAAAATATATTTTAAAATAAATAATACTATAAATTGGCACTTTATTTACAATAAAAGCAAAAAAAAATCGTTAAAAAGAAAAAAAAAGGTTCTGGAATCGAAGAAAAAATTGAACGTCCCGTGGAATACCATTTTCTTGTTATGAGCCGAGTCCACTATAACGTACGGCTAATGCACGGCGTAATTAGCTGCCAATCTATCCATGCCTGTGTTGACCCCACTTTTCATTCCATCTCAACCTTCAAAAGAAGGGAAAATGGAATCAAAGGGAAAAGGAAGATATTGATGAGAGCAAGTAGGCAAAGAAATAACTAACAAGTGACTTTGTCCTAGAGAGGACACAGCTTGGAACGAAAGCAAAACTCAGCCTTGCAAGCAACAAACGGAATAAGTACACTACAAGACACTTCGGTTTTAAATATATCCAAATTTGGCTAAGATACAAACATAATTATGTCAGTAAGAAAAAAAAATTATAATAATTTAAGATTTTTGTATAATCGAATAAAATATGAGAATGAATTTAACAAGTGATTTCAGTAAAAAAAAATATATGATTGCGCAATAAACATATGTTTGAGCCTCTGGGATCTGCAATGTCCCCTCTCCTTTTCTCTATAAATACCACTCTACACTCTCACCTTCTCTTCATTCATATTTAAGCTTTTTACCCTCCGTTTCTTTGGTCAAATATGGCAATTTGGGGTATTAACTGCTTGGTCTCTTTGCTTCTTATTTCTCAAGCTGTTGAAGCTAGAATTCCAGGTGTTTACTCTGGTGGCGCTTGGGAAACTGCCCATGCCACTTTCTATGGTGGCAGTGATGCCTCTGGGACAATGGGTAATTCTAAAGTTGTCTATGATTCAAGACAATAAAATGGTTTAAACCCTGTTTTAATGATTTTTTTTCGCCTACTGTTTTGGTGATTTTTAGGTGGAGCTTGTGGCTATGGAAACCTTTACAGCCAAGGCTATGGAGTCAACACAGCAGCTTTGAGCACGGCTCTTTTCAACAACGGGTTTAGTTGCGGTGCCTGTTTTGAGATCAAATGCGCCAGTGATCCACAATGGTGCCATTCTGGTAGCCCTTCCATTTTCATCACCGCCACCAACTTTTGCCCTCCGAATTATGCTCTTCCTAGCGATAATGGCGGCTGGTGCAACCCTCCTCGCCCTCACTTCGATCTCGCCATGCCTACGTTCCTTAAGATTGCCGAGTACCGTGCCGGCATTGTCCCAATCTCTTACCGCAGGTAAATAAGAAGGGCTTCCCCTGTTATTTCACATTTCTCGAGAAACAAACAGAGAAAGATTCAATCCAAACTGTCTTTTTCTTTTTTGTTATCGTTCATCTCCAGGGTGCCATGCCGGAGAAAGGGAGGAATAAGGTTCACAATCAACGGTTTCCGTTACTTCAACTTGGTTCTAATCACCAACGTGGCTGGCTCCGGTGACATCGTGAGTGCCAGCGTGAAAGGTTCTACAACAGAGTGGATGAGCATGAGCCGAAACTGGGGACAAAACTGGCAATCCAACGCCGTTTTGGTAGGCCAATCTCTTTCTTTCAGGGTTACCGGCAGTGATCGTAGGACCTCTACTTCGTGGAACATTGTCCCTTCGGAATGGCAGTTTGGTCAGACCTTCCGTGGCAAAAATTTCAGGGTCTAAGTACAAATTTCCATATATCTAAGAGGTGGTTTAGGGTTACTATTGTTTTTGATAGGTAGGGAAAATGGGTTCTTCTTTCTTTACGTAATGGGCCATTTTACTCTTCTTTTTGGGGGTGAAATGGTGAGAGAGTCGAACTGTGGCTGCTGTGGCTTGCTCAGAGGTTGTAGCCCGCAGCTGGAATACTTTTTTCTTGTTTGGTTACTTTAATGAAGAAAGTGTGGTTCTCAGAAGAAGAATATGATAATTTATTACGAGTGGTTTTTTCTTTTAGGTGCTCTGTTGTCGGGCCGTTCTTTAAATTTTGATGGACTAAAAGGTAAATTAATATTTTAGGCTTTTAAAATATTTATTAAATAAATAATTTTAAAATTATGTTAAAATTAATTTATTTATTTTTAAATTTTTATTTTTTATTATTATCGATAAATTATTTAAAAATATATCAAAATTTAAATCATGTAAAATGTAATCTCTTTGAATATATGAGTTCTTGTTCTTTTAGAGTATCAAATCAAAATAATAAATGAAAATTTTAAATCAAAATGTAAGAATATAATATAAGAAAGAGAGAAAATAAAGGAGAAATAGAGATATAAAAAGTAAAAATATTGCAAGGATTATTTATAGGTATATTTGAAAGTTTTAATCTTATTAAAAATTTAAAAATATTAAATTATTATTAAAATTTTAATGATAACTTAAAAGCCTAAAACCTAGTAATTCCTAGATTAATGAAATAAAAAATAATTTAATAAAATTTTAAACCATCATATATTTATTAGTGAGGCCCACAAATTAGAACTTAAGAGATTTTAAACGGTTATTTCACCATTCTAAACTATGGTACCCACATTTTATTATATTTTTTAATTTATTTTTTTATTATTTTTAATAATATATTTTTATTTTATTTAAAAGTGGGACCCAAACAATAGTGGGTCCTAGGCCGGTGCCGTTATTGCGCGGGCCCAGATACGAGCCTGTCTGTTGTTATTTTTTTAACGATATGGTATAAAACTAAAAGTAAAATAAGTATTATATACTCAAAAAATAGATAAATACTAAAATAATAATACAAAAATAAATAAAATATTGAATATTTAGTTTTATTTTATATAATACGTATATTAAAATTTTATCCTCATATTATTAATATATATTGATTTAAGTGATAAATAGTTTAATTCTGTTTACGTAAATTTTAGATTCGAGGTCCACTTAACGATTGATGGTAAATAGACTGCGCAGACAGCCTAGCCCAACTTAACAATGTTAACCTAAGACGCTTTAAAAACAAAGCCCATGAAAACATGGCAAAAGATGGGTGCAGCATTAAGACTAAAATTTTAAATAAAATTATAAACATGTGCGAAATTAGTATAATCTTGTACTAATATACCAAAAAAATCTAGACTGAACAATTGAATATCACTAATATATTATATCCTTAAATATTAATAACTTTAAATAAATATTAAAAATCTCAAAAATTTAACATATAATTATTTATATATGTTTTGTAAAATACAGTTAGAAAATAAAATAAAATAAAGTGTCTGGGGACAAGAAACCTGGCATGATGCTGGGGTTGTCCTTTGAAATTTCTTTTCTATGCAGCAATGATTAAAGGCAAAGGTGACTTTGGAACTTAATGATTTTAATAAAAAAAAATTATATTTTTTAAGAGATTTAAATTTAATAGATTTTAGACACGTAAATGAAATAAAAAATACGAATAAAGGTATACTTATATTCATTTGTTTAATTTTAATTGAATGAATGAATAGGTACAAATAGTTAGGCAAATATAATTTATATTTATATTTTAAAATTTAAATAAATAAATATTATATAAATAATATGATGACTAATTTCGACCTAGACCAAGTTCTTAATTTCAAGTTATTGGGAATTTAATGACTCGATCAATTCTTAATTTTCAAGCAAAGCTAAAATAATTGAATATTATGTTAATGCAAGTGATAAATTTACATAACTGTCTTTCACTACCTTTTTATAAGAAAAATAAAATTAGACTATAATTACTATAAATTTAATATTAATCCCATTGATGAACCATCATGGATCTGCCAAGTACTGAATTAATTGTGCATAGAATATCATGTGAACTGGTCCAAAGTCATCACTAGTAAAGGCGATCCAACATGAAGATAGAAGTGGCATCATCATGAGCATAGGACATCAAATGTATGGGTGTACTCAATAACTCCAACCTACTCCACCTCAAAAACACACTACAGAAAAAATAGATGGATACCACTTTATATATTATAAAATTAAAAATATATATAATTAAAATATTATTTAATTAAGATATATTAATGAATTTGTCAAGCGTCGATGAGAAAAATATTATTCTTTTTAAATAATTTAAGTTTAAATAATTTATATGTTCAATTACTATATAGAAATTAATTTGAACCTGTGATATCTAAGAAGAATAACTGTTATTTTAATCATCGGATCAAATCAATATGGTTTGTGCTGAATCTAAATTAATAGATTAGGGAGGAAGAAAGCAAACAAACAACTTGCACCACAAAAAAGCCATAGATTGGATTTGCTATCACACTCCAAACAAAAACCTTTCCTCCACCAAGAAAACAATGGGAGAAAAGGAGGAGGAGAAGAAGAAGAAGAAGCAAAAACATCAACACCCCAATGATCAAACAACCAAACCAGCTGCACTTCCATCATCTGATTTCTCTTTCAAACCCAGCAACGAAGTAAAGGGTCTGAGATTCGGCGGTCAGTTCATCGTAAAATCATTCACGATCCGGCGTGCAAGGCCACTGGAACTGCTCAAGCTACTCGAATCCCCACCATTGTTCAACAAATCCAACACCAACAACAAGCTCCCTTTCCCCACCACAACCGCGTTCTTGCCCACAAATTTCACCATCTTAGCTCACCATGCTTGGCACACACTGACCCTAGGCCTCGGAACCAAGAAATCGAAAGTGGTTCTCTTCGTTTTCGAATCGGAAGCCATGAAGGTAGCAGTGGACAAGATTTGGCCACCCGAGATACCTCTTGGGGAAGTGAACAAGAAGCTGATAAGGGGGTTAAAAGGGTGTGAAATGGCGAGGTTTAAGTTCAGGAAAGGTTGCGTTACATTCTATGTTTATGCAGTGAGAGCAGTGAGAACCGTGGGGTTTTCCTGTGCCGATGATTTGAGAAGCATTTTGCAATCGGTTGTGGCACTCAAGGATTTCTTGGATCATACTGCCATGCTCGCGTTGCCTAACCAAAGAAGCCTTAATTATTCCCCTCCGGTCGCCATGGCTCACTAATCTCCATGGTTCTCTCTGTTAGCTTTAGTTTTAAATTATTAGTCTTGTTTTGTATGATTGATTGGTGATGCATGCAGGGGATTGGTTTATTTATTTGTATGATTTTGTTCTGTTTTTCCTTTGAACAGATTTGTAGTCTGAATAAATTTGTTCTGGGCAATGCTGCAAATCTGTTAAGTTAATTTCTTGTTCTTGAGAATGTTCGTTATATTTCAGTCAAAAGAATTATATTAATTCGACGACGACGACGACGACGACGACGACGACGATAATAATAATAATAATAATAATAATAATAATAATAATAATAACGATAACGATAACGATAACGATTATAAATTATAAATTAGTGAAAATGATGACAGAATTTATTTTCTCTGAGAAAAAAAAGTTTTAAAAAGAAAAGGGAAATTAGAGTTGTTTATATTCTTTTAGGAAAGAATTGATGAAGCAGAAATGGGTCCAAAGCGAGGATTTTATTATGGTCAAAAAAGCCGAATAAAAGAACATGTTTTTAGCTATTTTACTAAAATATCAGATTCTCACTATGATTTAAAATAATATATATATTAGATATATATTTAAATGGATTATAAAATAAAATACTAGATATATATTTAACCTAAAATATAATATATATGTACACTTAATTAAAAATAATATAATTTTAGTATTTATTAACCCTCAAAATGAAATACATTATTTTTGTTTTTCATTAAATTTTATCCGAAAAGTACATTTCGTAGTCCACTACACTTGTGATATCTATAGCCCAAAGACTAACTCGACTAGTAACGTTTTTTTTTTAAAATACCTTTAACGGTCCAAACCTAACGTAAAGTGGGTTTACAAATTAATCAAACTGATTTCAAACTCAATAACATCTCAAATTAATTAAGACTAAACCCTACACTTGTATTTAGTATATTTATCGAGTCGATTACGAGTTAGATATTGCTCGATTCGTGTTTGTAAAAAGGTTTTATTATTCGATTCAACTCGTTAAAATTGTACTCTACTCGTGCTTGTTAAAAAAATAAAAAAATGGTATTCACTGAAAGCTTTAACTACTGGTTTTAAAAATTATTAATTTAAATTATAATTTTTTAGATAGATGTTTAAATTAATTTGAAAGCTAAAATAGATGTTTTTAAGTTTTTTGAGCTAAAGTATGCGTCTAAAACACTTTAGACACTTATCTCAAAAAACATATTTACTCTGTCCTAAAAATAGTGTTTTATTGATTTTTTTGGGTTAAATTTTTTAAACTTTGATTATCGATTATTTAAAATTTATTGATAAAAATATGAAAAAAAATATATTTTAGAAACCTAATAGATTTTAAATATATATTTTATAAATTTTAATTATTTAAAATATTTAATATAATTATAGTTAAAGTTTAGAAAATTTGAATTTAAAAAAGTTAATAAAAAACATTCGTGGGACGGAGGTTTGGACCCAAAAAATATTACAATACTAGGAAAACGAAATGAAACAACAGAAAAGAGTTTATAACACCAGAAATTTACGAGAAAATAGACCCAAACTGATGATGACTGTGGAGCCTCCACAACTTCACTTTCAAATGGATATAGCTCAGTCGGATAAGGAAATTGTTGAGCTTCTTGCAGGAGTCTCCTCGGTTCCACTAACAAAGATCCACCACCGGTAGAGCTTTTTCCAGTCTGAAACTCCATGTTACCAGTTCTTGTCCCCCAAAGATTTATCACATTATCGCCGGAGATATAGTCGGACGGGTGATGTAAAGGGTGCAATGGAGGTAGATGTGGTGGTGCAGGGTTCATTTGGCCCAAGTGAAACATGTCACTGTTACTGCACCTATTGGAAGCGAGTACTGATGATGATGGAGACTTTGTTCGTTTACTACTTTTGTTTCTTCGACAACCACCGCCGACAGGAACGTTCCTTAGAGAGCCTCCTCTAGTCCAGTACCGTCTACAGCTTTTGCAAAAATGGCGAGGCTGTGAAAGGCTGTAATTGTTGAAGTAACAGAATTTGGTGTTGGTTGGTTCACATCGAGGGCAACGGAGAGCTTTTTCAGCCTTTTGTACGGATAGTAGTCTGGCTCGTTCCATCAACGAGTCAGGCCTACTACCTCCTACTCCACCGTCAGATGGCGACGGTGGAAACTGCGGATTATGCTGATAATTCTCATCAGTGAAGACTCCAGCTTGTTGATGAGTTAGTGTCTATAGAATTCAACATATCGAATTAAATGAAAAAGAAATAATTAAATCAAACTTTAAACTCAAAATCTTTTTTTTAAAGTTAGATTGCAGGTAGGCTGAATGTTGAAGGTGATGAACTTAGAGGAAGTAACTGAGAACCAAAACTTGAATGTCATTGCTGTTGATCAATGAACCCCTCTCTCTTTGCTCCTATCAACATTGATTGTGATAAAAGATTCATCTTCTTCATCTTTGAGGTACTTTGAAGGAGGTGTCCTGTCCCCACTTTCTTCATCATCAACATCCACCCTTTGATGAAGCTTCTCTTCTGCTTCTTTCAGCATCTTCAACTTTAGGGTAGGTGATGACCTTGTTTTATTGAACTCAGCTTCACTTGCAGATTCAAACAAAGGGTTCAATGGAGGAGTGAAATATGGTGGGGAAGCAACAGGAGTAAAATATGGGGTTTCAAGCATTGACCCTAATTTTGCCATGGGCTTTGCTTCCTCAAACTGATCCAAATCCTCCTTTGTTTCTTCAACAATGGTGAACAGAACCCTTGGTGGTGGCCTCATCAGCTCATCAAAAGGCTTCAACTGTGATTGCAGATGACCAAACTGATGGGATTGCTGTGGTTGTGGTTCAGCAATTGCTGGTCTAATTTCCTGAGGATTCAAAGCTGGTGAAGTTGTCAAACAGAACATGTAAAAGAAGTCCCTTTTGCTGCTCAATCTCTTCTTCCACCATACCAAATAATATAACTCAGCAACCAGAGCTAACAACAGAGAACCAAAAACTATGCTCAAACCAAGTCCTACACTACCCAAAGATTCCATCTTTTTCCAATCAAGTTTCTCCTCCTCTAATTCTACATTACAGAACTGGAAAATTCTTCAACTTCCCCTCAAAAAATACTCATTTCTTCAGTACAGGAAACAAGTGAAAATCCCAAGAATAATAACAGGATTACTTAGAACTGAGAAGTCTCCATCTTCACAAAGCACAAAAAATAAGAGCTCAGGTCTTTTAAGTTTGACTAGAACTAGAATCTCACCCCCCATGGCGACTACTGAGTTATATCTGAAGCTCTTTTTCATTTCTTTTTATTTTGTATCCTTCTTAAAAGCATTAGAAACATTACCCGCTTCAGCTTTACCTGCAAAAAGAATAAAAAATGGCAGAGGTCTAAGACCCTAGAGCTAAAAAAACTCGAAGGGTCTCTTTTCTTTTAAGTACACCTAATGATTTAGAAGAAGACACCATTTATAGGTTACAATCTTTATATTTTTAAAATATTTAATTTCTAAAGACAATATAATATACACATAAAATTCTGTTATATATATTATAAAAATTAACTTAAAATTTAAAATATGACTGAAAATTTTTTGTATTCTAAAATTTAATTTTAATTTAAATTATTTTAAAAATTTATCCATCATCAATCATCTGCATTTAAGCCAAGCAAACGCATATTTGTCTAATATTCATTTTGATGGGAGATTAATTTCAATAAAAATAATTATTGAGGTTTTGAAAATTATGTGACTTCAAGTTCAAGTTTTATATCTTTAAGTATTGTCCGTGGGATTAAAATCTAAAGTTTATCCTAATTTTGATCTCCTAATCCGTGACTGATGTTCTTTCTAGGAGTCTAATCAGTCTTTCAAATGATTAATTCTATTAAAAAGTATTTAAATACATGAAATTTATTTGTAAAATTTTGACTGTATTGGAAATAATTTATATTAAGAAATTATTTGAATATAATAAAAGCATAACAAGTTTAGCTAAACAAAATGACACTGAGAGGAGTCAATGAGGGAGATAATTATGAAAGGTGTTTTTTAAAATATATTAAAATGATTATAATATAATATTTATTTATATTTTTGATTTTTTATATAATATTATAAATAAAATTATTTAAATTTAAATATTTTAAAAAATAAATTATTTTTTTCGATATAACTACTCATCGGGTTCAAATTAATTATATACCCGACAACCATACTTTATTAGATACAACACATAATTCCTATGAATTTCCATATGATTTTGGTATGGTGTATTTATTTTTTTAAAATATTTAAATGGCATTTTCTGTAGGAAATGAGAAAACTCTTGTTTATTTTTTTTTATCAAATCTGATAAATATTTTTATCTGAATATTTTATAATATTATACTTATAAAATTATTTTTAAAATATTATTCTTTAAATAATATCAGTAAAATCGAATTTATTAGATACTGATTATGAATAATGACCGAATAAAAAATAAAAATATTATTCAAAGTCGAAGCCTTTTATCACCGACTTTAATGTTTTTTTTACAATTTAAAATCGCAATCTCTTGCTCCCGACTTTAATTTTTAATTAAAAAAATAAATCATTATTCAAAGTCGAATTCTAATGGATTCAAGTTTGACTTTATTTTTATTGTAGAATCAATAATATTTTAGAAAATCAAAGTACAATATTATAAGAAAAATAAACTCAAACAACAATATTTATAAGATTTTTTCGCTCTTGTTTATAGACATTGACATCTCAAGGTTTAAATATTCAACTGTATCATTTATAAAATTAAATTTAAATTTTTTAATAATTTATTTCGATCAAAATCTAACCCAAATTTTATTATACGTATATCCTTTATATAAACTTATTTTTGAACTAAACTGAATCCACTAATACTCTGTAATGAATCATAATTATAGGATTAAGACGTTGGTGTGTTAATTTAGGGTTAAGATGTTGCTTTCTTAAGCTAAGCTTATAAAACAAACGTGCTAATATTTCCCACTCCGCACACCCAACTTGCATAACAATTGAAAAGTAGTGTTCTTTTTTATGTCAACATCGATTTATTTCCTACAAATATAAAAAAAACTAAAAAAATTAATACAGTGGGAGTATTATATGTTATCTTTAGGAGAAAAATAAAATTGTATGTTCTTCAAAACGACAAAGGCTGCCGGCAGATGACTCAGGTTCACATTGACGTCGTTGTCCGGGTTTCAATAAACTAGAGTTAAGGATATGTACAGGATTTGAATTAAGGGGTAAAATATAAATTTTTAAAATGGTAATATAAATTTATAAAAAAATTAAAATAAATTTAAATAAAAAAATCTTTGAAGGTAGGGAACGATTGCCTCGTCCCATATAGGTATAGTTTTGTTTTCGACTATAATTATTAATTTATAAAATTAAATAAAATAATTATGTATTTACTTATTTTACAAATTTACAGATATACAAATACGAATACGCTCACGAAATAAATATTTATTTACTTTTATATTTTAAAAAGATATATACCAATATGATTAGTATTCATGTAATTTTTGTTAAATTCAAATAAAATAATTTTAAACATAACCCATATGCTAATCATGTCGTATTTTCAGTAGGATTCATTATTCTGTTTCAATGGAACTATGTCCTCTTGCCTGGGTGATTGAACTGGGGGTTTTGTTTCCTACCATGTACAAATAAAACAAGGGTTATCAATAATGTGATTTTTTAAATAAAGGGTTTTATTGTCATTTAACTGAGACGAAAATAATGGATTATTATTTAGGGAAAATTATTATAAATGTCATTTAATTACGTGTAAAGTTATATTAAGATAATCAGATTATTAAAATTTATATTTAAATTATTTCATTATAAATAAGATTGTGTTAAGATCACTACTTATCTGGAGTTATACTTGTTCATTCAATTATGAGTAATTTATAATTAGGTCATCCTTCATATTTAAAAAAAATATATATCAATTTTTATATTAAATTAAATAATAATTTTAAATGAAGTATTTTAATATTAATAAGGGTATACAATTAATTTGAAAAAAATAACTAAATTAACATATTTTTTTAAATATGAAGGGTGACTCAAATATAACAATATCTATAACTGAGTGACTTACATATAATATTTAATAATTGAGTGACATATATATAATTTTATTCATAATTGAGTGACTTGAATATAACTTTTAATATTTAGGTAAGTTAAATATAATCTTACTTGAATGACCTTTGTTAGAAAATTAATAATTTAAATTGTTTAATAGTTTTATTTTTTTCTTTTAATTATATTATTCTTAAAAACTTATAATTATGAAATTAATTATATCTAGTATTTGGTTTTAATCAAAATATCTTACAATAATTATTTAAATTCAAGAGTTAGTTTTTTAGTTTATCAGCAATTCTTTAGTTTTATTTAAATCAAATTAGCTATTTAAGTTTGTTTTATTTATTCAAAACTATAACTAATTACACCTCACCGCCACTCAAGTCCAGCGGAGATTCTCTGCACCTTCGTTCGTCACCACCCGCTCACGATTACAAAATCACGAAAACACCCTACCATCTAACACAAACAGTACGTGTTACCACGTAACCATCTGACGTGGATAATATAAAAGCGGGTCCCACCTAAACCCCAACAAACAACCTAAATATATCCATCCTTTTTTAAAACCAATACTCTCAAAACCTCGCCGCCGTAGCAACCCAAGCTTCTCTCTACGCCGACATCGACTCCGCCGTCGACGAAGAAGAAGATGAAGACAATGGGTATTCCAAGTGAAGATGTCGTTTTAATCCAATTACCCAAAGACCCGTCGGAGCCAACCGTCGTCACCGTTAATTGCCCCGACAAGCCTGGTCTTGGATGCGATCTTTGCCGCACCCTTCTCGAATTTGGGCTTTCAATCACCCGAGCAGGTACCTTTAATTTCTTTCAATTAAAAATTTTAATTAAAAGCTTGCTAAATTGATAGTATTAATGTTTTTTTTTGTAATTATTGATAGATTTTTCGACGGATGGGAGATGGTGTTACGTAGTATTCTGGTTGGTTCCCAATATTTCGAATTCGTGTACAATTGATTGGGAAAGCTTGAAAAATAGGTTGTTGTCGTTGTGCCCTTCGTGTTTGGTTCCATTTTTTTACTTAAATTATCAACAAGGAGGAGATGCAAATGGAAACTCAGCCCATTCTTCTTCGGTTTATTTGTTAAAACTTTGTTGTTTGGACCGCAAGGGATTACTTCACGGTTAGTTACCAAGATTTTTTTCCCCGTTTTTTTGCTGTTGTTTATTGATCCTTTCACTATGATGATATAGCTTAGTTGGCGACTGATGGGATTCATTTTTTTCTTGTTTATAGATGTTACCAGGATTCTGTCGGATCTTGAGTTTTCAATTCAAAGAGTGAAAGTTATGACAACGCCGGATGGAAGAGTTATCGATTTGTTTTTCATCACGGATGGAATGTGAGTCTTTATGTTATAAAGAAAGTTTTGGTTGAGAGAATTACTTCATGCAAATTTGTTTTCTTTGACTTTGTATAATATGTTTTCGACATTTATCTGTCTTGGATGCATGCCTTGTTTTGAGTCTGCACCCATACGGGAAGGCCTGTGTTGCATAATGAACTCTATAATGTTATATTTGTTGTTTAGTTTCTGTTTTTTTATTGCTTCAATTTCTTTCTTGAATCTCTATGATGTTGGCTTTTAGAATGATCTGTGGTCTAGTAAAATTTTAGCTGAAATCGTGATGAAGATGTGATGCTTTAGAAATTTGTATATATACGATCAAAGCAGAGTAATACGGTGTACTTGTTATATGATCTAAACTTTTGCAAAATAGGCATTCCTTTTGATTTCAGAGAAGTTAAGAGACTATTCCCAACAATTCTAAATGTTATAGTCTGGACTAAAAAGGTTACTTATTGATCATATGACGAAGGAATGTGCCTTGTCTCCTAAGTTAGGTCTACTTAACCTTGTGGAAATTTTTATTACCTGTTGCTAATGCATGATTGTCTCATTACAGGGAACTTTTACATACAACAAAGAGACAAGATGGTACCAAGGAGCATCTGATTGCTGTTTTGGGGAATTATTGTATCAGCTGTGAGCTTCAGTTGGCAGGGCCGGAGTATGACAGGCTGAAGGCTTTGCCGTCTCTCCATCCAGCAGTTTCGGAGGAGTTATTTGCTTATGAATTGGCAAGCAAAGAAGCCAGCTCAAAGGAACTCAAATCTGATCTGGTGACACTGAAGAAGGCCACTGTTACTGTAGACAATATGTTGAGCCCTGCTCATACATTGCTACAAATACAATGTGCAGATCAGAAAGGACTCTTTTATGACATTTTGAGGACATCGAAGGACTTTGATTTTCAGGTAATTTTCACAAGATTGGTGTTATTTGACTTCTTCAGAGTTACTTTGGATGATGAAAATTACCAATCTTCTTGTTGTGAGCTGCTCAATATATTTGGAATCAAATTAGTATCCATCAATTTCTAGATTCTGGACTCTCTTATATCTGTTTCCTGCCTTTGTTGTCATGGTTCTTTGCTGTCAGGAAAGCAATGAAAATGGGATGCTTTTATTTATCTGAATTTATTAGGATGGAATCACTAGTATTTCATTTGATAATGTAGCTTTGATGAACATTTTTATTGGTTGACATTGCTCGCAATTTTACCAATACATGGTGGTGGTTGTATATCATGTAGATTGCTCATGGTAGATTCTCTTCTAGTGTGAAAGGCTACCGAAATTTAGACCTTCTTATTCGGCAAGCAAATGGAAAAAAGATCGTGGATCCTAAGCAACAAAATGCTTTATGTTCTCGTTTAAAGGAGGAGATGCTTCACCCATTTCGAGTGATCATTGTAAACCGTGGCCCTGATACTGAACTCTTGGTTGCTAACCCTGTTGAATCATCTGGAAAAGGAAGGCCTCGAGTTTTTTATGATGTTACACTGGCTCTTAAAATGCTAGGGATATGCATTTTCTCGGTAAGGAACTAAGGATTTACACTGGGGTTTCCTGTTTTTGTTCTAGCTTTCTCTTTTCTTTTTTCTTTTTTCTTTTCTTCCGTTGAATGTTTATGTTTAATGCATGAGCTTGTTTTCTTTACTGTTTCTGTAGGCTGAAATTGGCAGACATTCAGCTAGTGATCGCCAGTGGGAAGTCTACAGATTTCTTTTGGACGACAGCCATGAATTTCCATTAACGAGCAATCGAGCTAGAAATCAGCTTGTGGACAGAGTAAGAAGAATATTGATGGGATGGTGAGCTCCGATCGAAAACATTAATGGCAGATGGATGGTTTTGCTCCGGCTGTATGTTTCTCGACACTGAATCCCGTTGCAGCATATCACACTACTAGTTGGAAACCTATCGATCCCGACAAAACTTCCACATTCCATCCGGATTCAAACAGCAAAGACCGGGGCACTGCTCTAAGTTGTTTGCCATGTGAGCCATCTGCTGCTTCCACATTATGTATAAATAGCGGTCGAAAGATTCTACAACACATGCGTCCAAATCTGGGTTCAACTTCGTAAAAGTAGAAACTTCATGAAATTAGTAGTTATTTTACAAGTTTAACTTAAATGAAGGTTAAAGAAAGTAAAATTTATTTATTGTTCGGAGTTTAATTATAAATTTTTAATTCTCATAATTTTTTTTTTATTTTCCGGAGTAAAAAAATAGGTTTTGCTCAGTACAAAAAAGAAAACTGAAAAAAAAATAAGTGATAAAAAATATAAGGATGGAAATTATATTTTTTATTGTTTGATCGAGAAGATAAAAACTAGAAAAATGAAAATCGACCAATATATATTCTCTCTAAACTTTGAAAATTATAATTTATTTTTAGCTTTATAATTTAGTAAAATATATTAAAATAATTATTTATATTCAATTTAATCTTTAAAATTTTTATTTAAATAAAAATTAACCAATATATATTTTAAAAATTCTTATAAGAATTTGATATTTTTAATATAATTTTGTTTTTATCTAATTTGATTCATAAAAAAAATTATTTAATTTAAAATTAACCTTTATTTATTTTTAATTTTATAATTTAGTCTATTATTTGTATAATTTAATTTTGAGAATTTAATTGTCAATGTAACACATAATATTCTATCTAAATGAATCCACTTTGATATATCAAACGTTACAAATAACTCATCGATGGCTTAAAACAAATTTAAATAGAAAATATATATTAGTTCTATTATATAAAAATAAACGACCAAAATAAAAAAAAATAAAAAATTATTGAAAGACTCGAACGATCAATCTTATATATTATGATGGGTGAATTGTTTTTTAGTAATCGTAAAAGAAAATAAAATTTAAAAATTTATATAAATATTTATAATACTTCAGCTTTTAAATTAAATCTACCTTCACTACCCATATCCGCATCAACCTTGGCCTGCACGTCATTGATTCTTGAGATTAAAAAAAAAAAAAACATATGTTTGCACGTCATGAATTCATTTTGTGGACGGTGACAGAGTTTTTACTATTGATTCGATAGAATTAGTCAATGTAACATATTAAATTTATTAAATTATTTTTAATAAATTTAGAATTAAATTAATATAAAATAAAAATATATTTCAGTAATTTTATTAATTTTGATAATTAAAAATATAATAATTTAATGAATAAAAATAAAACCACATTAATAATTGATTGATTAATTCAAATAATTTAATCCAAGAGAAATCCTATGACTCTGATACGGATTATTATAATAAAATTAAAACAAAATCAACTTGTTAGAGAAAAATACAATACCTAACTGACAATCTCATTTGACCTTATAACATCTGATTTATATATTTTAAATTTCATTCACGAAGTAAACCTAGTTAATTATATATTCTTGCAAGGATTTTGTGACACGTGTTAATTGTAGGATTTATCTTCATATGTCAAAAGGAAATGAACGTTGAAGACAAAGAGAAAACTCAGTAGTTGACTTTGGAGTCTTACTTGGTCAAATGCATATATTAGTAGGAAAAAAATATTTTAATTTATAATTACATATATCTTCTCAAACCCCTTCTAGAATTGAAACACAGATTAATTTAATTATTATTTTTATATATCATCGATAATAATCTATTATTTTAATTATTTAGGGACTAAACTTAAAATTATGAATATTTTGAGGGTCATTTCATATAATTATGAATTAAATTGAAAATTTTATATTAAATATTAAAAGTTAAGTGTATTATTATATGGAGTTAGAAAATTATTTAAGCGATCATTTTTTTAAATTATATTTAAGGAGTGTCAATTATTTATAAATTGATGTCATTTATTTATATTTTTAAATATATACATATAATCATATAAAAAAATTTATCTAAAATTTTTGGAATGTCATTTGACCACCCTTATCAAAGGGTGGCTCCGCCCATGATTATACCAATTATTAAACGACCACGTTGTAACGACACACATCGGCTGAAATAATCAAATACTGACTTAAACGTAATATCTTAAAGTTCAATGACGAAAATATAATTTAATTAATATTCGAGTGATTATATGTATAATTTACCTTATTTTAATCCCATGGTTAATTTCCCCATCCCATGATAATCTTGTATGTATTGGCATCATTGCCACATTATATTTCCTTACTTTTTGATCAATAAAGTAGTTCACAACAATTTGATTACCCAAACCAATAAAAATACCCTTTGCCAAATTTGGGATATGAAAAATGTAAGTCTAATTTAATGAATCTGAATGAAGTCATTTTAATTTAAATACTATATATAAATATTACACATTAATTAATTAATATGTTCCCAATTAAAGCAAAAGAAAATTATATATGACATTAATGGTGCGGTCCAAAATATATTATTCCTCCATTATAAGCAAATGATAAAGATTGAAAACCAAGTGAAACCAGTTCAATTAATGGGGTTTCCAACCATTTTTAAAGCATGCCTTTTGAATTATATATACCGTTTCAAACAACTCCTTTTGTCATATACTATTAATTAAATCATTGTATATATTATCAAATCATACTAATTATTTTTATAATAATTATTTAGATTTATTTTATGATTTATATCAATGACGGAATTCGATATTATTTTATGGCTAAAACTGGGTTTATAACCAAATTGATCCCTGAAAGTTTAGGGTTTGACTTATTGCATGTTTTAATATTTTAATCAGGACTATAATATTTCAATTAAACAATTCCATCCAAAATTTAACGTGAAAGCGAAATCCAACTGATCATAAGCTATATATTAAAGGTTACCTATACTGTAAATATATAAAATAGTAGGGGTCTTGCTGAGTCAGCATTGACGTTTCATATAATTTTCATGCAATAAATAAGCTGTAACCTTGCTTTGTCTCTATGAAAGGAAATGAACGGTTCCTACACTCAAAAGAAAGACAAATCCATATTCAGAAAATCGTACTATACAGATTGATTTATATCAATCCCCCCTTTCAGAATTTGCTACCACCAAAGGAAGGGTTTAACCCTTCTTCAATTGCCGCCGGCCGCCGCAGATAGAGGTCAGATTCTATCTCAGTTTTCTGGGGTTTCTTCCCCACCACCATATTTTATGAGCTTTTTTATTGGTTTAATCTGAAGTGTTCTTCATAAAAGATCATGCTAATATCTATAATGTTTGTGAATTTATGTGACTTAATGAAGTTGACTCACTGAGTTGAAGTCTGATATTCATACAGGCTTCTGCACTCGAAGGGTTTTGGGGGGTGAAAGAAATCAGAGTGAAGATCATGAGGAAAGCTCATCTTTCGCCATTTTCATCACACTTGTATAACATTGGTATAATCCTTATTATAAAATCTATACCTATATGTATATGTATACGTATTTGTATACATATACGTATACCATTGTTAACTTCTCTGGGTTTTTTTTGGTTGCAGGAAACAATGAAGTTCAGATGCCTTATTTGGACGTCCTTTTGCAGGTGGAAAGCAAAGGGTATATGTTCTTTAAACTCGATAGTTTGAGATATAGATATGTGTCGGATACAAATATATTCGATATACTTTAATTATAAAAATAAATCATTTACATAGGTTAAATTAGTTGTCCAACTCGTATATGCTTTTCCTCTGTCCTGAATTTAGCTCAGAATTCAATTAACCATTAAAAAGATTAATTGAAAGATACCTTTTCTTTTGTCGTGGAGTTCATTGATGAATCATGGATGGCTATCTTTACTTGCAAAAAAGAATATAAAATGACTGATAAGTACAATCATACAAAACCAAAGTCAAATACTTTTCTTGCAGGTCAAGAACTTGAAGAAAAACCCTAATTTTATTTGTTCCTTTTGGACTGTTCCTTTTTGCAGGAATGTGAATGGAGATGCCTTTTCTATGGAACCCAAAGTCTTGAACAATGGCAATCAAATGAGAGATGGGGCCTTTGGTGTTCCTTACCAATCCCATTTCAACTCTAATTTCTTACCAGGTTTGGTTCATGTCTTTATCACACTTTCACCAGTTCTAGAAAGTGTCCAACTCTTTCTTTGTTCTGGGAATCTCAGCCTAACCTTCACCTTCTTTCCATGAATTTATGCATGAAAAAATTTGTAAATAAAATGAATAATCTTTGTTTGGTGTTAGATTATCAGTACGGTAGCTCCAATTTTGACGACAACTTCCAGCAGTCTATGCCGCTTGGCAGCAAGCTAGCGATTCCACATTTTGAACCAGTACGTAAGCTCTTTCATTTAGCAAAATTTAAGGTTCATAGTTTAAACTAAGCGCATTTGGTGTTTAAACCCGAGTCACTTAACTGAAGTACATCATCCTTTACGGGTTCAATCACAAATACAAATATCGAACCCAAATAAAATTATTGATTTCATTTCCTCAGGTAAACCCTCAGAACTTCGAAAATGTAAGGAAACGTGAGTTTCATAATGATGCCCTTACAGCCATGGATGAGAGGAAGAACAAGAGAAAGAAGTTAACCTCCTTTCAGCAGCATCAGCTATCTCAATATCAAACCATTGAAGAATTAACAGAAATCAAAGATTTCAGGGTATGGAAATTTGCAGTTTCTAATTAAACAATGAATCCCATAATAATGATTTGTTTTTCATTTTTGTGTGGTTTTAGCTGAATATGCCAGGAAGGAGAAGCCAGAAGCTAAGTGACAAAATCACAACTCTTCAAAAGTTGGTTTCTCCCTATGGAAAGGTAAGCTTCCATTTTAACTACTTCAAATAATATATATATATATTTATATATATATAATTTTTAACATTAAAAAGGGTATTTTTATTTAATTATATATATATATATATATATTATGTTGGTCTGGTTTGAAAAATTACTGCAGACAGATACGGCTTCAGTCCTTCAAGAGGCTTCTCTTTACATCAAACTTCTCCAAGAACAAATTCAGGTATATTAATTAAACTCTTTAATTACTTAATCATGTGTTTCAAATCCCATATTTATATTTTTTTACATTTCACCCCCTGAATTTGTTTCAGATGCTGAGCAGTTCATACAAGAGTCTGAGAGCCATTCATCCACAGGTAAATTATTTCAACATTGTATAAATATGGGCATTTCTTGTTTTTGGTCCCTTGACTATGTTTAAATTTGAGATTTAATCCCTTAGGTAAATCATTTTAACATACCCTTTTGAAAATTTTGATTTTGGGTTATGCTTTTCATTGTAATATGTGTTCTTTAAATCTTATTTTATAAAATTTTATTTGTTTTGTCAGGAAATTGGAAAGAAGCAAGAAGATCTAAGAAGTAGAGGACTTTGCTTGGTTCCCATTTCACTTACCCAAAGTGTGACCAATGAGGAACAATCATTGCTAGAAAATTTAAATAATATGTAAATGCAGAAGCACTGCCTTAGTTTTATCCTATTACATATATTATATTCCCAATTTTAATTGCTGAGATTTATTGGGGGAAGAGGAATTGTTGAATTTGGTTTGATTTATGATATTTAATGAGGTGAATGGATTATAGATTTAAAAGTGTTTAAGTGTATGGTATTATTTGATTTATAGCATAGACGAATCTAGATATATATAGATAAATCATTCGTCGGTCATTATTCATTGTTATTGTTGACCGTCGTAGATTGTAGTCGTTCGATCTCATTTTTCAGCAGTTACTTTGTATTATGCTGTTGAGTTTGAATTTGATTTTTATTTTGTCAAAAAATGCTTTGAAATCTATTAAAATAGATTGAAAATGAAGAAACTGAAATGTTTATATCATGATTCAAGAGTTTTAAGATATTTTCTTGTGAAATAATTGTCGAATTCAAATTCAACATATCAAAATGAGTCGCTCAGTATAGTTTGGGGTTAGACGATTACCGATTTTGAAAGCCAACGATGATGACAAGCAGCAAAGATTATTTTAAATATTTTTAAATTTTAATAATAAAATATTATTTTAAATTATTTTTATTTATAATAATAATAATAATAATAATAATAATAAAACAATTGTGAGTGACCAAAACTGTTTAATATATAAAATTCAGTTCTTAAATAAAAAATTTAAAAAATAAAAAGATTATTGAGTGATTCACAATATATTTTATCCTTATAAATTAGGTTCACATACGGGCAACAAACCTAAACGAAGCTTGAACCGGTTACATCTTAGTAGCAATTAGAAGACGAACGGATGAAAAATAAACCAAAAAGGGCTGAACCGGTTACATCTTAGTAGCAATTAGAAGACGAACGGATGAAAAATAAACCAAAAAGGGCCCAACCGGGTTCGAACCGGTGACCTCTTGATCTGCAGTCAAATGCTCTACCACTGAGCTATGGACCCAATTGAGAATAATTAACAAAAATTAACTAAAAAACTAAAAAGTATATATCACTTTATTTATAAAAAAATATACCGCTTATTTATTTTGATACTTTTTATAATATCTATATATTTTAAAATTTTGATAACACGCGTATATTATATATTTATTATTTATATTTATTAATTTTATAAAAAAAAATTGATTGATTTTCTACTTTTTCAAGGTCTTCTCCTGATTAATCTGAATGGATTCATATCACACGCTTAGTTTTTAGTAGGTAAGTCTTTTAACAAAGATTTTTTAGATATAAAACATCTCGAACTTAAAATTTATTAAACAAATCCAAACTACTTAACATTTAAACCAATCGTTGTTAATAATTTTAATATTATTTTAAAAATACTTTTCCAAACAAACAATTATTTTTAATTTCCAAAACTTGAAGAATTTTTAGTTCAACTTATCCTTTTTTTAAGAAAAGAAAATAGCTTAAGTAATAATACCATGTGGCCGAGTTTATGTAAACAGGTTCTTCCATCCAATCACATTGCAGAAACCGAATCAAAATGTGAAGAACAAGAAAAAAAAAGGAAATTCCAAGTACCCCCCTCCCCCAAAAAATGAAATTCCCAAATTAGTTGGAAGTTCTCTGTTCAATCGCTTCCTACCCTCTGCGTCTTAGGTTCTCTGTCTCATCTCCTTTTTTCTCAATTTTAATCTGATTTTTTTTTAATAATTTTGTTTCATATTATTTTGGATGCGGATGTTATTATATTATTGTGTGTTTTATAAATGCAGATAAGTAGGAGAAAAGATCAGACTTTTCTTTTTTAACTTGGGATTTTTTGTGTGATATTTGAGAGGATCCATGGTTGCACCACCAGCTAGAGCTCGGGCTGATTATGATTATCTCATTAAGCTTCTTTTGATTGGCGATAGTGGTAAGTTCTTTTTTTTTTTTTTTAATTTATTGGGTAACAGAATAATTTTTATCGTCACGCCATTGAAAGATGAACCATTGGGTATTGAAGAAACTCTGATTCGCTGTTATTATTTTTTAGTTTTGATTGAATGGTGAAATGGGTTTTCTTCAAATTGATTCCGACCATTATTATTTGCCACAAATTAATGAAGCCATAGACACATTGTTGATTTGAGATTGGGATTATGATGGAAGGAGCTACATTACATTGTAATATTTGGACATAGGAAGTGACATAAGCTTACTGGATTATCTAGGGGGTGTTTGTATGTGTGTATGTGCATATATCGCTAGGATCATACACCCGGAGAAATGGGAATCATCGATTCAGGAGTTTGGGTGTGAAAGTTGGGACACCCTTTTGTTAATTTTCGTATGTGGAATCTTGATGTCGAGACATGCATATTGATCGTTGTTGTGTGGTGTCATGGAAAACTTGATGGTGGGAAGCTTTGAAACATGACCTGAATCTGATGCAAAGTAGGAAATATAATTATTTTTGTCACATGTGACACGTTTTTGTTGAAGAGGCATGCTGTGTAATTTGCATAGGTTGGTTTTAAATATTTCCCGACTGATTTTCTGATTTGAATTTATGCAGGAGTGGGGAAGAGTTGTTTGCTTTTACGTTTTTCTGATGGTTCTTTTACTACTAGTTTCATAACAACCATCGGGTTTGTATCCCTGGAAACTCCTGTCAATTACTTGTTCAAAGTTATTTGCAGTTCTTGTATTTCAGAAGTCTGAATGCTGAGAGGAGCACTTACAGTGTAGCATTAGAGGAACTTAATATCGTGACTAACAAGGAAAACTGACTATGATTTGCACCATTTGGTTACTTCGAATGATACTGCCACCCTACAACGTTTTAGGGATGGAATGGAGTTTGCAATTATTGTAATCTATGTTTTCATTTAACTGTCCTATACAATCCCTTGGTAATTGGTATTCAACTTGAGAGTTTCTACACACACTTCAAGATGGTGCTCAATGAACTATTCACAGAAATAGTCTCTAACCCTTCCTATCCTTTGCTCACTTCTCTGCATTTTATATTGGTTGAGGAGTCTATTAAGTAGATTACCTAAGATTTATAAAGTTTGATAACTTTATGAAACGTTTTCTCCTGTTGACTATTCTATTTTCCTTGACAGCATTGATTTTAAAATAAGAACCGTTGAGCTTGATGGTAAGAGAGTCAAATTGCAAATTTGGGATACGGCTGGTCAGGAGCGATTTAGAACTATTACAACAGGTGTGTTTAAGCTTTTGCTGGTTGGATTTTATTTTCTTTTCCAACTATTATGAAAGTACCATTTAGCTTGATGTCTGACTTTGCTGATGAATCTTGCTTCTGCAGCTTACTACCGTGGAGCTATGGGGATTTTGCTGGTTTATGATGTTACTGATGAGTCATCTTTCAACAGTAATTTTCTGGCATTTTATGTTTTTGGATTATAGGTGAAACTGTCTATTTATATGGATTGATAAGGCATTGTTGCCGGACGATTTCCGTCATTTTTATGCTTCGCTCCTTCATTGGTTTTGGCGGTGAAATTGCTCTATAGTTGATCCTCCTTTTTTTTATGCCTTTGTTGTGATGGTTTATTATCTCTTTCTGTTGGTATGGAGTTTCTTACAGTGGGTCCTACATCTGTTTTGAGTCTTATAGAGCCAACTTCTATTCTTATCCAGATATTAGGAATTGGATTCGCAATATCGAACAACATGCTTCTGACAATGTCAACAAGGTGCTAGTTGGAAACAAGGCTGACATGGATGAGAGCAAAAGGGTAAGACTTTCCCTTTTTGATTATTAACAGGTATTGCTTATCTTGTTTGTATTGGAAGTTAGATTGTAAGTTCATTAGGTCCCCAAGCAACCCCTTCTTTGTCACATGACTTGGTCTTTTAATAAGTTTGACAAATCCTTATTCCTCCTACTTACACATGAACCAGACA
This sequence comes from Abelmoschus esculentus, assembly GCA_035048815.1. NCBI lineage: Eukaryota > Viridiplantae > Streptophyta > Magnoliopsida > Malvales > Malvaceae > Abelmoschus > Abelmoschus esculentus. The sequence continues at coordinate 17,755,614 of JAUCBN010000017.1, read as the reverse complement.
CGTTTCTCGAGTAATAATCGGAATTAATCTCCTCTTTCCCAGGCTGTGCCAACCTCCAAGGGTCAAGCTCTTGCTGATGAGTATGGTATCAAGTTTTTCGAAACTGTAAGTCGCTTGTTTGCTGCTGACTGGATCTCTTCTTTTGTAATACTATCTACCATTTCTTCGGATACTATTGGAACAATGTAATTCTGCAGAGTGCAAAGACAAATTTGAATGTGGAGGAGGTTTTCTTTTCGATAGCCACCGACATTAAGCAAAGGCTTACAGAATCTGATAATAAGGCTGAGGTATTCTCTCTTCTGATTTAATCCTTTTCCTTTATTCACCTTGAATATCCCTCCAACTGCTTTGTGTTCAAAATTGTGGGAACCCTTGTTTTTATGGTTACAGCCAGCTACACTCAAAATGAATAAGGAAGACCCTGGTGCAACCGGTGCTCAAAAGTCAGGTTGCTGCGGATAGTGATTGGTTTAAAAAGGGTATGCAGATTCAAAACGAAAGGTTCAGCCTCATAGTCGGTCTAATATCGAACCAATCGTAACAACATGATGGTGGTTTCATGTCTTTATCACTTTCTTTTCCCAGCTACTAGGCTTAGCTCGTTGAAGGCAGTTCCCTTTTTTTTTTTTTTATTTAATATGTGGAATTTTATAAGCATGTGTTTAATCTTCTTGAACTCAAATGGCACTTGTTATGTACTTGCGTAGATAGATAATCTGAATTCGTATTTTGGTACAAAGGTCTTAACCCCAAGTATAGCGAAAAAACTCGAAACGATTTAAACTTCGAACCTTCGTAATAACACCTCTTGAAGGCATCTATAATCGAGTAAAGCCTAGGAGGTCTAAATTCCTTAATCAAAACCCAGTTAATTTGTAACCTGCACGATAATTAAATTGAAAAGAATTTGGACCCACCTTTTTATTATTTTGCATTTAATTGTGATGTACCCTCGGTAGTGATTGGCCATTCATGAATAACACATTTTTTTTACAATTTATCAGAAATTTATATCTATGAATTTGATTTCAGAAGAGAACCTACCAAGTACCAAGCAATACCTGTCATCTTAATTAAACCATATCGGTGCAATAAATGAATAAATCACAAAAAATACATATATAAAATAAGAAAAAAATAACAATTTTTTATTTAAAGCAAGGAAAATTTTATTTCTAATAAATTCTGAACCTATAATTTTTATGAAGAGAAAGAAGAGAATGTCAACTGAGAGCTTTAACCTCTTATTCTAAAGATTATTGAGATATAGAATAATAAAATTAATTTCATTTAAAATGGAACCAAATATCATTGTGTACATTTCTGTATTTCTATCCGTAAATTAATGAATAAATATGTAAAATACTAGTAATTAGCATTTAGCAATATACTTTATAAGAAAAAATTTATTGTTGTAGCAGCCTTGCCTAACAATTCCAAATCATTCTCCAATGGAGTCAAGTTCAAATCTAAACACAAAACTCTTCTGCTATTAGATTTCTTCACAATCGGAGCCATCATCACCTCTTCACGAGAAGATTTCAAAGAACCATGCTGGTTTTCACCCAAAACACCTCTATGCCTCCTCATATGTCCACCTAACGCTTGTCCGATCGGAAACTCGAGTCCACAAATCGAGCACTCATGCGTCTTAGGTTTAACCGGCGATGCTTGATTCTCCGAGTTTTCACCGTCTACTTCCGTCAACTTAGGCTTCTTATGACTCGCCCGATGACCTCCTAGAGCCTGAAACGATTGAAACTGCCGGTTACACGTTTTGCACTCGAAAACTCGGGTCGAAGTATTATCGATCTCTGGGTGTTTGTACTCGTTTCCACCTTGTGAGAGGAGCATCAAACAATTTGCCAAAGCTATATTATTCTCCATTTCTCTATTGAGAAGACCTCGCTTCATTTTTTTAGGGTTTGGTGTGAAAAATATAAGCTTGTTTTGGTATTTGGTTTGATTTTTTTTCAGAGGAAAAGAAAATGAAATAGGACTTTGGGGTAACGTGAAGCTTGATATATATTTATAGGTTGGTTCTGAGGTAAGATTTGACTTTATATAGTTGACCTGTTTGGAATGACCTTTGTGCCCTTGCTTGCTTGTCTGATAAGGCAATGAAGTGTCGGGGATTTTGGGAATAATAAAATGGACCGGCCTGTGAAGGGGTTGAGTGTGAAATCAGCTCGACTCGTGCACGCGTCAGCATGACCGAGTTGCTGAGTCAAGCAAGCCTCGTGAGTTGAAGCGAGTTGGAAGTCTTCCTTAGAATCTTCAATCGTCTAGAATATTCTAAGTTTCACAGCAAAAATAGGGTGACCGGTCGTACCGAATGACGACATTCCACGTGGACTTTATAAGTTTTGAGTTTCTAGATGGAAGACGTGGCGGATAGTGGTTGGTTGTATGATTTTACTTATACTGGGTTCTTTTTCATGTGAACGTACGCCATGAGAGTAGAGGGAAGAGTTAAACAAACATGGTTGGCGACTTGATGTCGGAAAAGAACGTTCCCTGATCACTACTTTCACACCATTTCTATGTAAAAAATAAAATAATAGATAATTATTTCATATATATCATCTCATAAATATTTTAATTTTAAGATTTAATAATTTTAATTAGGTTTAATGTTTAAAAATTTTAACGGGTGAGCTTTAAATTTAGTGTTTACTAATTAAAACTTAAAATCTTTCGCCCTATTACTCTAAATATTAAATTCTAAAATTAAAATTTTAATTTTTTTTCGTTTCTAACGACATACATAAAATATTTTCTCAATAACAATTATTTTCACTTCAAAAATGTTATTTTTAAATCAAATCTAAATAAACTAAAATATTTTTTAGGATGAAAAAACAATTTTACTAAATATTGGTACGTTTTATGTACTTAAGGGTGAGTTTGATTTAAAGATAAATATTATAAACAACATGTCTCATAGGACTATGTAGTGTACAATACGTAAAGTGTTTCCTACTACAACTTGTCGTGTATCTCAAATCGTTGCCTATTCTGTCGTCGCTGCTTGTTAGATCTTTCACCGACGAATTGTAATAAAACTTTGACATGAACCTTCTTCTCTTTGCCTACAAAACTGTCGTGTCAAACAATCTACTCATTTTGCTTGTACTAATAATCTACTCCAACTTCCATTACTTCCGAGGTTAAAAGTCTCACTTCCGACTTGTCAAGGACTCGAAAAGTCGATTTTTTTAACATTTTAAATTTTATATCTTATAATTTAAATTTTTTAATTTTAAATTCTAACTTAAAACTTTAAATCGTAAAATTTAAGTACTTAATTTACATGCTTGTATATCAAAGTATTTTTCATAAATTATTTCTATTGTTTAAATTTCTGTCATAAAATATTAAAATAGGCATAAGTAAAATAAACTCATAGAAACAATTGAAGGAACAAGGAAACAACAATAGGAACCAGTTTTGGTTTTAAATTCAATGTTTTAGTTGTTTAGTTAATTACTTTGAACTAAGCTCCAAGCATAAAGTAGTTATGTTCCACATTGAAACTATTATTTTGTTTTTTTAATATTAATCAACCAAGCATTTGATTGAGTAATTGATGCATTTTAATAAAAAAATTATTTTTTAAATATAAATACTTTTATAGTAATCACAATTGCTTTAAAATATCAATTAAATTCGGCCAAAATCCAAAGATACCCCGATAGTCTTTAAAAATAAAAGTGTTAAGTGTCCTAAAAGTCAAATGAAACTAATTCTTCTAATTCCCTTTCTTAGAAACTCCCTAATTAGCTAAATTAAATGTACAAACACTGCATTGGTCACGAAAATGACAAAACTTGTCTTATTTAATCACAAGTTTGGTCCAATTAGCGTGAGTGGGGGAGAAGTGTTATGTTATTTTACATAAATTTAGGACAGCAAAGTATTTTGGTCCAAATTTCCCCAACAAAGACACCCCTTCGATGAGCCTACTTATTTAACCCTTTGGCCGAGAAGAGAATGATATTTATTTTAAAAGATTTGAATTTAAATTATTTTATTTATTTTAAAAGATTTGAATATTTATATGCAATGATATAAAATAATTGAAGACAATTATATTTTAAACATATAACGTATCAAAATTTAAATATTATATTATAGTGTTTCACATTAAATTTAAATACATATATTAAATTTTCAATTAAATGTATGAATATGACTGATGTTTTCCTGTTGCGAAGCTTACTTAGCTCGTAAGATAACCTATAAATGAAATAATCAATAACCGTGGGAGTAGTGTAAAACCCGCATCACCTAGTAGATATTCTCTTATTTCTGTCCCTTTCAAAATATTTACCTTCTTCCCATCAAGTCTATTTCCTTCTCCAGAAAGTCTGAAGAAACCTGAGTTCCTAAGGACAATGGAATCACTTGAACTTCCCGGCCACCGGGCAATCCCATCGCGGAATCTCGTATCAGTGTCCACACTTGCCTGCAAAACCATGCTGTGGTTCTTCTCTTGATCGAACCAGACATTATTTGACAGCTCCATTGAAGGCAGAGTCATGGCAACACCAACACGTGTAGTGTCGGTTCACCGGTGATTGATAATGATTCACCGGAGCTCAGACATCTAAGAGCAACAGCTACTTGATCATTTAGAGACAAAGGTTTCAAATTATAGGAATAACTCATAGTTACGAAGCTATTAAAAATTTTCGTATAGTTATGACTCAAATTATAGGTTTCAATTTAGAGACAAAGCTACTTGATCTATTTTTTCCAATTATTTTAGGATATAAATAATATTTAATTTAGTATAAATAAAAATTATGACTATTAATTCAATTTCTTTTTAATATTATTCTTGGCTTAATGAGATATTGTTCTAAAATTAATCAAATTAAATTATTTAAGTCCACTTAATTAAAGCTTATATTTAGTTAAACCAGTTTAAGTTTGTAATGATTTCTATATGATCTCATAACGATTTCGGATGTTGTGAAGTGTTAATATTTCTTCACATATAATCAACTTTTAAATTTATGTTTATAAATAACTCAGTTTATTCTATGTAATCAAGGTTTAATCTTTGGTAAATTGATGTGAGATTATTTTTCTCCTCAATACTAGATAAAAAAGTATGGATTGTGATTTTTTTAACTATCGACGTCTAATTTATTAGTCGATTAATTTAAAATAAATTTTATAAAAAGTTAAATTGTATAAATAAAAAAATTAATTTATGTTTTTTTAATTCATAACATCAAAATTTAATTGATTTATTATTAAATCAATTAGTTGTTGACTAGTGACCTGTGTTTTTTCCTAAAGCTAGATGAAATCGAAACGGCTATAGTTTAATAATTGGACTGATCGACGTTACTTCATTTTCTCACCTCATACGAATGTACAATGGATTTCGTCTCCTTTGGTTTGTCCTTCTCCTTATCAAAGGGTTTGTCTGTTTTAGGGGAATTTACCAGGATTATGGTGACCCACATCACGTGAACAGAGTACCTTGCCTGTATTGAAACAAAGAAAAAAGAAAGAATAATGGTTAAACAAAAAACTGAAGAAACGAAGAAGAAGCCAAGAAATGTTGGCTGAGAATCAATATATCTTAGCCAGGGTCATAGACCCATTTATATAGCCTCATGTATAACGAAATGACTATTGATTAGCTAATCTGTTATAACAATTAGGGCGCCTATCGTAACAGAAGAAAACCAAGTTTGTTACAGAAAGAACAAACTTCACCAGAGAGCTTAACGCCTTTAATATCATGCAGCTCCATGCACAATAATATTATCAACATTCCCCCTGCTCCGTCCTGGGTACAAAGATCACAGCACAGTTTCAGTGTTATGAACACACATCTTCTGTCGGAATGATTGAAAATATGCCTTGGACAACGGTTTGGTAAGACCATCGGCTGCTTGATGCTCAGCAGGGATATAATTGATCTGAACTTGTCGGCCAGCCACTTTTTCTCGTACGAAGTGTACATCAAGCTCAACATGTTCGGATCGTGAGTGAAACACAGGATTAGCGGACATGGCAACCGCGCTTGTGTTGTCACTCCAGACAATTGGTGGCGTCTCGGTGGTGACATCCATATCAGCTAGAATGGTGCGAATCCATGTTACTTCGGACACTGCATCGGCAATACTTCGATATTCGGCTTCAGACGTTGATCGAGAAACAGATTTTTACTTCTTAGAGCACCAGGCCACTAAACAATTATCCATGTAAACACAATACCCTGTCGTGGAACGGCGATCATCAAGGTTGTTGCCCCAATCAGCATCAGCAAAAGCAACGACATGACCAACTCCCATGTCAGACGCTGAGAAAACCAGCCTGTAATCAAGCGTACCAGCCAAGTAACGCAATATTTGTTTGACAGCAGCCCAATGATCTTCACACGGTTTGTGCATAAACTGCGCTACCCGATGAACGTTGAAGGCGATGTCTGATCTAGTATGACAGACATATAAGAGAGCACCAACAACACTACGATAGATATACGGATCGGCAATGAGACTCCTAGCATCTTGAACAAACTTACTTGACGACAACATGGGTGTAGGAGTCGGTTTAGCATGGTTCATTTTGGTCTTTTCCAATAGCTCTAATACGTATTTTTTTTGAGTGAGTATCAATGAATGTTCATTGCGGGAAATTGTGATCCCAAGAAAATTGGAGAGCTCACCTAAATCTTTCAAGGAGAATTGTGTGTTGAGGTCACGGATTATTTCTTCAACAATTGAAGCAGACGACCCAGTGACAACTATGTCATCAACATAGACCAGTAAATAGATCATTGTACCATTATCTTTGCGAATAAATAAAGATGTGTCCGCTGCAGAAACTTTAAAACCAAGCTGAATTAGATGATCATGTAGTTTTGTGTACCAGTTGCGAGGAGCTTGTCGCAACCCGTACAAAGCTTTCTTTAGTGAGCAAACAAGCACAGAAGCATCTTCGGCAAGTTGTTCGAAACCAGGTGGTTAGATCATAAATACTTCCTCATCCAATCCTCCATTTAGAAAGGTGTTATTAACGTCAACTTGGCAAAGTGTCCATTTATTTGTGACAGCCAACGAGAGTAAAATGTTCAATGTGAAGAAGCGAACAACGGGACTAAACGTTTCACCAAAGTCTTGTCCCGACACTTGAGAGAATCTCTTAGCAACAAGACGTGCTTTGTAGCGTGAGACAGATCCATCAAGATTGTGTTTGACTCAAAATATCCACTTACAACCAACAGTATGGGCACCATTAGGTAGGGGAACAAGAGACCACATGCCATTGGCAATAAGAGCGTTATACTCAGCAAGAACAGCCTCTCGCCATGCGGGAGATTGCATAGCTTGTTCTATAGAACTAGGAATAACATCAACATTGAAAATAGCAGAGTAGATTTTAGGTTTAAAGATGTCGCATTTGCTTCTTGTGAGCATCGGATGCGCATTGGTCACACCAACAGTGGTGGCACTAGTGTCAATTCCAGCATCGACCATGACACTAACATTATCGAGTAATAAAGCATGTTCATCAAGATCAGCGCCAACCGAGGTAGTATTAATTGTTTCAGTTGTAGAAGCAGAATTAGAACAACCGTGTAGAGATGTTGTGGGTAATTGTGCACTAGTATTAGTGGTTGAGGGTGTAGGTGAGACATCTCCATTCTGAGGGTTTTACGAAGTAGGTGTTGGGGCAGCACAAAAATCAGGTTCTGGACTTTGAGGTTCCCTGGCAGGTGAGCATTCTGGAGCAGCAACTTGTGTTCGACAAACGGTATTTGGGAACATAGAGAGGGTGAAGTATACACCCCAGAGTTTGATGCACAATTCTGACCAGATTGACTGGTTGTTGCAAACGGAAACACGTTCTCATCAAACACAACGTGTCTAGAGATGACAACATTTCCTTGCGGCAATAAGCACTGATAACCCTTATGTTGCATACCATAACCGAGGAAGGTGCAGGGCTGAGAGCGAAATTCAAGTTTGTGACTCTGAAAAGGTCGAAGATGAGGAAAACATCGACACCCAAAAACACGAAGCAACTTATAATCAGGTTTGCAGCCACGTAATTTCTTATAAGGACTCATGCCATTAAGAGCACGAGTGGGAAGCCGATTGATTAAATGCACTGCGGTCACCACGGCATAGGACCAGAAACGTAGAGGCATAGATGCTTGACTGAGAAGAGTTAAGGCAGACTCAATAATATGACGGTGCTTACGTTCAATAATACCGTTCTGTTCGGACATGTGAGGACACGTGAGACGGTGCCGAATACCAGACTCAGTTAACAACCGAGATAGACTACGAAACTCACCACCCCAATCACTCTGAACTTCTTTGATTTTGGCACCAAATTGTGTTAGAACAAATTTGGAGAACAATTTGAAGGCATCCACAGCTTGAGACTTGTCTTTGAGAAGGTATAACCATGTGTGGCGGGTGCAAGCATCAACGAACGCGACGTAGTACGAATAAGTTCCCGATTTTGTATGGGCAGGACCCCATAAGTCTCTAAAAATTAACTGGAAAGGTTGATTGTACACCGTTTGAGACGCTTCAAATGGTAATTTGTGACTTTTTTCCAAGTTGACAAGCTGAGCAAACACCAATATCACCATTTTCATTAGTTTCATAAGGAAGATTACAGTCACGTAAAACTTTCAGCAATGAAGCATGATTCGGGTGGCCTAATCTACGATGCCACACGCTAGACACAGTACACTTAGTTTTATTTATAGGAACTTCAATACTGTTCACAGATGAAAAGGTGCTATGAAAAGAGTAAAGTCCGTCCACTTCTGATCCTCTCAGAAGTTCTTCACCAGAAAGCTCATCACGAACAACGCAATATCCAGCATGAAATTCAAAGTACACGCGATTGTCTCTAGCACACTTTGAGACAGAAACCATCAGGATTGTGTTTGACTCGAAATATCCACTTACAACCAACAGTATGGGCACCATTAGGTAGGGGAACAAGAGACCACGTGCCATTGGCAATAAGAGCGTTATACTCAGCAAGAACAACCTCTCGCCATGCGGGAGATTAATCATAAACTTCGCGGATGAAATTATCAGATAGATTTAGAATATCTAATTACTAATAAATCATATAATTGATCGAATTCATCTAATAATTTCACCAGACAGATAAAGAATAGTTATTTTCAATCCCTCAGCCAATTATCATCAATCTCCCACGTGACCTGAGACTCCCTTCTCCTCTTTATCTGCTCTTTGATCCCCTCTAAGTGCACACTCTTTGTTGATCTCACAGCTGCTGATCACCAAATTACCCCTTCACCGTTTTCTTTGTTCTGTTGGCTTCATTTCACACAGAAGGGACAGACAATCATGGGTGATTCGGCAAAATCTTACATACATATGGTGATATATATGATATATATAATTTGGTATATACGTGTGGGATGTTAGATAGTGTAATTTAACATGTTTTGTTGTTGTTGTTAACACTAACAGGTGCAGCATCTGATAGAAACATGTTTGGTCTTCAACATGGCAAAAGAAGAGTGCATGGAAGCGCTTTCCAAGCATGCAAACATCCAACCTGTCATCACTTCTACAGGTAATATAATACGTGTAATTAATTACTTAGGGTTTGTTCCGACATTGTTTCTCAACTCCGTTCAACACTTTGTTGGAAGAATGGTATGGTAATGAACATTTTGGAGATTAAATTTATGTGGGTTCCATTAGTCAAATTAATTGGGACTAAGTGGATGATTAATCTATTATAAGAGTAGATGAAATTATATATTTACAAGCTTAAAATGTTCAATGGGTGAATGAGAAATTGTTGCTCAATGTGACACCCATGATGTTGGAAAAATAAAATGAATATGAAAAGTAAAATGTCCCAACATTTTTTTTCTACTTTTCTGACTTTATTTTTTCAACAGATATTATAGAATTAAATCACCTTTTATGGAGTTGCAGACCCTTCAGCTGGTTGTAACCTCCAATTTATTTGGATTAATTCTTTGTTAAATGTCATTTTGAATTTAGGGAGTTGTAACTCTTCAAGGAATTGTAATTACAGATTAATTTTGTAATTAATCATGTCCCCTGCATGAACACTATAAAAGGAACCCTCTTGCTCCTATCTCAACACACTGAAAAACACAAACATCCTCTAGCTAAATAGTGTTCTGCTTCTGTAAAAGTTCGCCGTTGCAGTAAGGTAGCCTTGCTCTCCTTATTGTATTCTATCGTTGTATCTTGGGAGACAGACGTTCCATAGTAACTCCAGCACCGGGAGGGGACGAATCTGTTTTAAGGACACTGTGATAGCACAAGCCTCGGTTAAAGTTTCAGAATCATATTTCTTTTATTTTGGTTTCTGTGATATTAGCATTTCCAATATATATATGTTTTATTTCAATTTCGTTTATAGGAATTGTGTTTAACATATTAATAACTTACTTTGTTTTGGTGTAACACACTTAAATTAAGGGTTTGACAGTAGTGTCGAAAAGACCCTTAATTTCTCAACTCTTTCGTTTTCGGTTTAGTGAGACGTAAATTTCTCGAACATGATCACTTGTTTCCATCTATTTTTATCATCCGAAACAACCTTAATTTCATCAAGTGCACAGTGTGGAATGAGCTTGAAAAGGAGAACAAGGAATTCTTCGAAGCCTATGCACTGTCTGAAACCAAAAAAAGATGACGAAACAAGTGGAATCATCCGAAAGATGGTCTCGGATTCATCTAAAAATACCAACAAGTGATGTGGATCGACACAATGCTTTGGGAAGAAAATGAATGGAGTAGTAAATAATGAGTCCTTTCAGATCATCTCGGATGCAATGAGAGTGGTCATCTCGAAGATGATTGATTATTGTTACTTTTTTTTTAATAATTTAAATTATAATTATATTACGATTTTTTTAAAGATATATATGTAGAAGAATATGTTGTGAATATTAATTAATGAGTCCTTTCAAGATCGTCTTATATGTGGTGAGAATGATTTTATTGAAGATAATTTGATTATCATTACTTTTTTTTAAGTAATTTAAATTATAATTATATCACGATATTTTTAAATCATCTCGTATGTGGTGAGAATGATTTTATTGAAAATGATTTGATTATCGTTATTTCTATTTTTTAATAAAATCTAAATTATAATCGCATCACAATATTTTTTATAAAACATATTTATAATTTTATTTCGACATATACTCATTACGTGTCATATACAGATTAATATATAATTATATTATTAATTTTAGATTGATATTATCGGCTCTAGCGACCACAGACAACTCATAAACATCTTATATTAATTATATTATTATTATTATTATTATGTATTTTTTAGTTTGTTTTTCTTTGTACGTCTTTATAGTTTTTTTCCTGTTTCTGTAATAGGAATAGATCTTGAAAATCAAGATTGAGGGACTAGTTTTTTTTCTTTCAAAATTTTAAATTTTAAATTTTTAAAAATTTTAAGATATAACTAAAAATTAAAAAATAGGACTTAATAGATTTTTTTCAAATATAATAATATTTTTATAATTTTTAAAGGGATCAAATTAATTTATCAAATTTTAGGGGGCGTGATCCATGGACTCCACAATGGTTTTTCGTCCCTGTTTTGTGGCATATATTTTTTACGACACTTCTTTATGATTAATTTCGAGGATTTTTTATGTTTGTACGATGATTTTTAAGATATTTATTTTTTATTTATGTTTTTTAATGATCACATAGATTTTCATTTCTTTTTGATTTATTTGTCAATAAAATTTGTAGGGGTTGTCGGTTTTAGAATAAACATAAAAGATGATATGTAAAAATAAATAAATAAATACTTGTAATGATATGTAAAATAAATAAATAAATACTTGTAATCTACTCTCAAAAATTAATTTTCTGGTTTCAAAACTGGAAAGGTGGTTGAGCTTGCAGTTAGCCACGCACGTTCCCGTATCTACTTATCCTCACCTCCAATTCTCCTACCTACCCTTCAGTTTCCATTAATTACGCACCTACTCCCTCACACCTAGAGGCTATATAAATCTCACCCGTTCCTCCCAATTCACACACCTCAAAGCAAAAATATAGTAAACTTTTAATCAATTGCCGCCAAAATGTCTACGTCACCGTCCATCACCCAAGTCCAGGTGGAGAACGTTAGCTTCCCTTCAACGGTGAAGCCTCCGGGTTCTGCTAACACCCTGTTCCTCGGTGGCGCAGGTAAGTGTTCCCCACACCACATTCTGTCTGAAACCCTTTCTTCCCCCCTGCCTTGCCCTTTTGGTTCTTCTGTTAATGTGTGAGTGCTGATGTGCGCCAGGGGAGAGAGGATTGGATGTAGGAGGAAAGTTCATAAAGGTGACCGCGATCGGAGTGTACTTGGAAGATAAGGCCGTGGATTGCCTTGCCGCTAAGTGGAAGGGGAAGAATGCCGATGAGTTGGCGGAATCCGTTGAGTTTTTTAGAGACATCGTTACAGGTAAGTTCTCAGATCATATCCTGTTCGTTTGTTTGTTTCAGTGGAAAAAAGTAATATGGAAATAGTGCTACGAAATTTAGAAGCATTGTTTTCCTAAAAATGTGAGGGAAAGTACGCTCGAACGTCCTGCCATGGTGGTTGGTGACAGTTGAGCTTATACTCAATCAGCATGGTAGGGAATAGAGATACATGGACTGTAACTGTATTGCCAGTCTTCACTTCTAGTTAAGATGGTTGGTTGTAGCAGGATCGGGAAAATCCCTTTGGCCTATAGGTAACAACAAGCATAGTTGTGATAGTGCCAGGGGCGTAAAAAAAATCCATCTATTTATACGTGGATTCTATTTCAAAATTCGAATATTTAATATGTTTTTGTTTTTATTTTTTATCGGATATAAATAAAGATATGTTTAGTTTTGGATATAAAATATTATGGATGTGATACTAAGGTAAACATTAGATAAGTTGAATAAAATTTTTTGAATTAATCTCGTTTTTAATTTTATTTTATAACTCAAATTTTATTTTAATTTTAGAATCGAGAGATTCAAACTTAAAGTTATAAAAAATTAGATTTTTATATAAATTCACGTTGAAAATTTAGATTTTTTCGAGCGAATTGAATTTTAATCCCTATATTTGAATTTATAACTTGTCTCTGTAGGTGATTTTGAGAAGTTCATACGGGTCACAATGATGTTGCCATTAACGGGTCAACAATACTCCGAGAAAGTAGCAGAGAATTGCGTAGCCATATGGAAATCTCTGGGAATCTACACGGATGAAGAAGCAAAGGCCATTGAAATGTTCCTTAAAGTCTTCAAGGAGGAAAACTTCCCACCGGGATCATCCATTCTTTTCACACTATCACCCAATGGTGACTTAACAGTAAGCTACACTGCTTTTTTCTTCATTAGAAATGGATGATTCATTATCCTGAATTGCCAGATGATTCGAGTTCAAGCAGAATGACTTCCTGTCAGTCTATAGCTGTCGATTTAGGCATTAAAGCTTATTTCAAATCTAATTTAGGCATTGTTGTAAAAAACAGATTGGATTTACCAAAGATACCTCACTGCCAGAATCTGGGAAAGTAGTGATAAAGAATAAACTACTTGGAAATTCAGTTTTGGAATCCATCATTGGTAAGAATGGAGTTTCTCCTGCTGCAAAGCGAAGCTTGGCATCCAGATTACACCATTGTTCATTGGGGAAGAAATGAAATTAGGGATTTCAGATGAAATTGGGGGAAAGGATCAGACAGCTCGTCAAGACAAGGGACAGGTTACTGAAGACGATGTTACAATTAAAGGGAACGACGTCGTTGTAGTAAATGGATTAATGAAGCAGCAGCCCAATGAGTTGGATATGTGTTATGATGGGCCCAAAGTTGAAGAGAACCCAGTCAGCAATGCTGATCTGTTACAGAATGCCAGCTCACAGTAGGCTGAAGGAGGCTGAATAAGGTGATGACACCTGTTTTCATTCCATTATTCTAAGACATGTTTGTGATATTAGAGAGAAAATGATCAGTGTTTGCTCAATAAACCCCTTTTTATATTAAAATAAATAAGCTTTAAACATTTTAACACTCAATTTAACCACTAATGGTGAAGTTAACTATACTTAAAATTTTGGCCATCCACTTAAACAAATCTTTCAAAAGAGGAAAAAACATTACGCCACGTGTCATGTACCCATTGACCAAAATGATCGCTCACATATTCCTCTTCCCCTCTTAAGAAACCAAACACTTTGCTGTATTTAAGACAAGTTTTAGTTCAACCAAAGAGCGTTGCCACAATTGATAATTATTTTTAAAAATTAAAATTAGGCTTTTAATTTAAAAATATGATTTCAAATATATTTTAATTTAAAAATATTATTAAGTTATCACCTTAAACAACAAATTCTTAAGAGTGTCGTTCTTACGTATCCAAAAATCTCTCTATCTATACTAAATTTAAAGAACTACCCATTAATTAAATTTTATTCAATTTTAAAATTATTTTTTAAAAATTAATATAATAAATACTATCATTTTCTCTTGACTATTCAAGTGCAGCAGCTTGTCTGTCACTCCCAATAAGAAACATTATGAACACACTAATACCGACAATAATGAGAATCTAATCTAATAACTTAACAATTAAATAAAAAAAAAAGGAAATTTAACATTTTCACGTGAGGATCCATTTTCTAGAATATAATAACAAAAAAATCCCTCAAATCAAAGCGCCATTTTTGTTTGTTCATCGTCTTCATCTCCTGATTCGCTTAACAAGAGGCCAAAACCGTATCAGTAATTTGATTCTCACGCAAGAAACGAGAAAACCATCATGTCTCGTATTGTTGCTGAAAATATACCGTCGGCTAAGGGTAATTCTTCCCTTTTTTACCCCCACACAGTCGAGGTTACCGCCGGCAATGGAGGTGATTTGCCGACGCTTGGGGAGTTATTTAAACATGGAGATTATGTATGGGAAAGCGCCACAGGCGACGGAACTCCGGTAGGTGAAACCCACATTGATGTCACCAAGCTGCTGTCAGTGCCATTTGTTCTTTCCTTCAGCAACCTTACGTATAGTGTAAAGGTTGGTCGGAAGATTCCGCTGTTGGGGTTCTCCGACGCCGGAAATTCTCTTGCTGGAGGTGGTTTAACGAAGACGTTGCTTAATGATATCTCCGGGGAGGCTCGAGACGGCGAGATACTCGCGGTGCTTGGAGCAAGTGGGTCTGGGAAATCTACACTCATAGACGCTTTGGCTAATAGAATAGCTAAAGGGAGTTTACAAGGGAATGTCACTTTAAACGACGAAATTATTTCGTCGCCGATGTTGAAAGCGATCTCGGCTTATGTCATGCAGCACGATTTGCTTTTTCCGATGCTTACTGTCGAAGAAACCTTAATGTTTGCTGCTGAGTTTCGTCTTCCTCGGACACTGTCCAAATCCCAGAAGAAAACTCGAGTTCGAGCTTTGATTGATCAATTGGGATTACGAAATGCTGCCAAAACTGTTATCGGTGACGAAGAGCACCGAGGGGTTTCAGGAGGTGAACGGCGTCGCGTATCGATCGGAGTCGATATAATTCATGACCCCATTGTTTTGTTCTTGGACGAGCCGACATCGGGGCTTGATTCGACCAGTGCTTTCATGATAGTGAAGGCTTTGCAAAGGATTGCTCAAAGTGGAAGCGTCGTTATAATGTCAATTCATCAGCCAAGTTACCGAATTCTTGGATTACTTGACCGATTGATAATTTTGTCTAATGGCCAAACTGTTTATACCGGTTTACCGACGAATCTGTCGCTATATTTCTCCGACTTCGGGTATCCAATACCGGAGAACGAGAATAAAATCGAGTTTGCTCTTGATTTAATCTGGGAACTCGAAGAATCTCCCGAAGGGACTAAAAGTTTGGTCGAATTCAACAAGTCATGGCAAAAAAGAAACTCGGATCCGGACAGGCCTAATTCGTCACTGAAAGAAGCAATTAGCATCAGTATTTCTAGAGGCAAACTTGTTTCGGGTGTAATCGTTGATGTTGGTTCAACATCCATGGTTCCCACATTTGCAAACCCTTTCTGGAAAGAAATAGTGGTTTTATCGAACCGATCGGTCCGTAATTCAAATAGGATGCCGGAGGTGTTTGGTATACGATTGGCAGCGGTTTTGTTGACGGGTTTCACATTAGCATCGATATATTGGCAACTCGAAAATTCACCTAAAGGGATACAAGAAAGACTAGGATTCTTTGTTTTCGCAATGTCGACGACATTTTACTCTTGTACCGACGCTTTCGCCGGTTTTCTCCTCGAAAGGTACATTTTCATGAGAGAAACAGCTTATAATTCTTACCGGAGACTATCTTATGTTATATCAAATGCTTTAGTCGCTTTACCGGGCATAATTGTGTTATCATTTGCTTTTTCAACCACAACGTTTTGGGCAATAGGCCTCGACGGGGGATTTTCCGGTTTCGTATTCTATTTCTCAATCATATTTGCCTCATTTTGGTCCGGAAGTTCCCTTGTCACATTTCTGTCCGGTGTTATCCCACATTTGAGATTAGGCTACCCGATCATCGTTGCTATTTTAGCCTTTTTCTTGCTCTTCAGTGGCTTCTTCATCAACCGTGACCAAATCCCGGCCTATTGGATTTGGTTCCATTACATATCACTTATCAAATATCCTTACGAAGCAGTTTTACGAAACGAATTCGATAATCCGAACGAATGTTTCGTAAGAGGGATTCAGATATTCGACGGCACGCCGCTGGAAGCAGTTCCGGATGCCATGAAAGTGAGATTGTTGCAGTCGTTGAGTGACACATTGGGGGCGTCGGAGATTACAGGCTCGACATGCTTGACGACAGGAGTGGATGTTTTGAAGAAACAGGGGATCTCGGAATTGAGCAAATGGAGTTGCTTGTTCATTACTTTAGCTTGGGGTTTGTTTTTCAGGGTTTTGTTTTATTTCTCTTTGTTATTGGGAAGTAGGAACAAGAGAACATGACAAGAAAAAGGACTTGTAATCTGTGTATGTATATATATATATATATTTGATTTTACTTTAATTATTTTTTTGACTATAATAACCTTATTTCAATGTCACAAATGAGATTATATGATTATCAAATGTACGTTTCTTAAAGTGTAAGTTTTATTTTTCTTGATTTTGTTTGTGAATTTTTTATTAAAAAATAAGTTTTAAAAGATATTTTTTTCAACTAATGAGAACCCTTAATCTGGATTTTGCAACTTTTTTTTTATCAGAGGAATGGTTTGATTTTGAGATGTGAACTCGTTATATAATTTTATGTTTTGAAGTCTTTTTTTTCCCTTCTTAACGTTGTTTATTGTTAAAATATATTTTCTTGTTAGTATTGGCTTCGAATTAGATTTTATTTTAATATTTTAAATTGATAACAACTTGTTTATTTTAAAAATATATTTTCTTGTTAGTATTGGCTTCGAATTAGATTCTATTTTAATATTTTAAATTGATTAATCGATATTTGTTTCAAATTAAAAGATATTGTATCAGATATTTAGTCTGTTCGGATTTGAATGCGAACACCATGTTCAAGGGTAATAATACCCAAAGTGTCCGAGCAACATAGATGCTAAAAGATTAGAAAAAGTGAAATATCATAGGACCAACATTTTTTTAAATCCTCTTTCTTGAAAAATTATTACATCAACCATTTTCACCACTTAAGATATGATCTCAACCAATTAAACTAAGACACATATTATATTTTTTCCATATCAAATTTACACAAAAGCATTGGTCAAATCATCTAATTTAATATCTTTGATTTAAAAAAGAAAAAAAAATATTATCAAAGATTTCTTGTATCATCTTTTTCTTTATTCTTTAAAATTTTCCTAATTAATTCTTTATATAGATTTGGGGTTTAGGATTTAGAGTTTAGGTTTAGGATCAGAGATTAGTGATTTAGGATTTATGTGGTTTAGGTTTAGGGTTAGGTTTAGGGTTTATGTGGTTTAAGATTAAGATTTAGGGTTGGAGTTAGGGTTTAGGGTTATATGTTATTGTTGAGGTTAGGGTTAAGGTTAGTGTTTATGGTTTAAGGTTTGGGGGTTAGGGTTATTGTTTAGTGTTTAGGGTTATGGTTAGTGTTTAGGATTTAGGTTTAGTGTTCATCGTTAGGGTTTAGGATTTATGGTCTAGGATTAGGGTTGAGTTTTAGGGTTTAGGATTTAGGGTTAGGGATTATAAAAAATTAATTAAAAAAATTGAACAATAAAGAGGAAGACAACATAAAAAATCTTTGGTAATATTTTTTTCTATTTTTAAATTAAATGCATTAAAGTGGATGATTTGGATGATGCTTATGTGTAAATATGATATGGAAAAAATATATTATGTGTCCTATGAATGAATTAAATGCATTAAAGTGTATCCTATGAATGAAGAAGTCATTTACATGACTTAGGATATGGTCCCAACCAATTAAAATAAGACACATAATATATTTTTTCCATATCATATTTACATATAAGCATCATCCAAATCATCCACTTTAATGCATTTAATTTAAAAATAGAAAAAAATATTACCAAAGATTTTTTATGTTGTCTTCCTCTTTATTGTTCAATTTTTTTAATTAATTTTTTTAATCCCTAACCCTAAATCCTAAACCCTAAAACTCAACCCTAATCCTAGACCATAAATCCTAAACCCTAACGATGAACACTAAACCTAAATCATAAACACTAACCATAGCCCTAAACACTAACCTTAAACCTTAAACCCTAACCTAAACCCTAACTCTAACCCTAAATCTTAATCCTAAACTACATAAACACTAACCCTAAACTTAAACCACATAAACCCTAAATCACATAAACTCTAAACCACCAATCCCTAATCCTAAACCCTAAACTCTAAATCCTAAACCTCAAATCTATATAAAAAATTAATTAGGAAAATTTTAAAGAATAAAGAGAAAGATGAGATAATAAATCTTTGATAATATTTTTTTCCTTTTTGAAATTAAAGACATTAAATTAGATGATTTCGCCAATGCTTATGTGTAAATTTGATATGAAAAAATATATTATGTGTCTTAGTTTAATTAGTTGAGACCATATCATAGGTGGTGGAAAGAGTTCATGTAATAATTTTTCCCCAAGGTAGATAGCTACCTGTATCCGACACCACACCCGAATCCAAGTAACATAGGATTAAAGAATATTCAACAACTTTGAGAGTTCTCTGACATCAATATCATAATCTATTCATTGTCATAAAACTGAGTTCATAAAAGGACAACAGGGCAAGAAATTGTAATATACATAGCATACTTTGAATATTTGTCACTTGTGTATAAGCTGTGAGCACTGAGCAGCCACTTGACTAGTAATTGGCATTAACAACAGAATAGCTTAGTAAGTTTCTCAATCTCAAGTTGCAGTAGCAAATTACAGTGTAGAATGTGTTAATTTTGGGACTTGACTTGCTTATGCAATGAGCATCTTCCATGAAATTCCTCACCAAACATAAAGTTTAATCCGTAGATTCAGAAGTGCAGTTAACAATTGCCACAAATTCTAATCCGTAGATTCATAAAGTTTAATGTGTTAATTTTGTTAGGCTCAGTGAACATAAAGTTTCCGCATCAGCAATGCAGTTAACAATTGCCACTAAGATTCAGAACTGCACCGATCATACAACTAATTTTAACGAGTGTCATCAGAGTTTGATTCCGAGAGACATCAAAATCACAGACAAAATGCCCTGCCATGCACATGATTCATGAGCTAAGACATGGAAATAATAAACAAACTGGGCTGATATAAATAGATCAAATCGAAGGTCTGAAACAGGGAGGAAACAACAAATCCTGATTGCATTGCCTCAAAAGTTGAAATGCCATTATCAAATCATTATCATTACTAGAAATTTCAAATTAAATTCAACGAGTAAGTGATTAAGAATGAAAAAAACCAAAATTTATAATCGCTACTTCGCTAGTCACAAATATTCGGCTAAATATGGAATTCAATAAAGGACTTGTTAATTCACAAATTAAATAAACAGACACGAATAAAGGACTTGTTCGTTCATTTATATTCGTGAACGTTCGTTAATTCATTTATGATTATATTAATATTTGTTCTAGAGTATACTTTCAATCATTGAATATTGATCGTTTAACTATTATGCTGTTATTATTGGTGCTCGAACCCATGATCTTTAAAAATAATAATCGTTCTTTTAATCAATGAGACTAAATGATTCATACTTCGAAAATTTTTACTTACAAAGTTAACGTAATATATAACTTAATCCTCATCAAATGTACCGAAAAGGGAAAAAATCGTTTTAGTACGTACCAATATGAATGTCACCAAGTCCCTCAGAGAATCCAATGGAAACATGACACGTGGAATGATAACAGTTGTGGTAAGTATATGTTTACTGTCATTGGGTTTCTTTAGAGTACAATGAAATTATAGCGTGTATATTAGAGTCTATATTTTTTCTGTTTGTTGAAAAACCAAACAAAAAGAAGACGAAAGTACGAAGTATCTATTTTCTCTCTCTTTCAAAACCCCAAACCCCCAAAGCCCCCTTTTGTTGAGTTTTCCCCGAGATCTATTGAAGGTAAACATAAATTCTTCAGCTTTTCTTATTTTCTTTGTGATTCATGATATAAAGATTTCCTTTTGATATATGTTTTATCATTCCACTTCCCCGCGATTACTCAGTTTCGTGCTCGTGTCAGTCTTAGGTTAAGTTGTGTTGTTAGGGTTTATGGATTTTATTTTATTTTTAGTTTCGTTCTTTTGAAATTTTCAATATTTTGAGTTTTTCTTCTTAATTTTGAGAAATACCCAGATTAGTTCTTTGGATAAAACTAAAGAAAAGGGTGGTTTAGTTAGTAATGCTACAGATTTGTTTAGCTGTTGTTAGTGAACTGTAGTTGAGTCCTTATCACTATAATTTTATATGGTATAAAAATGTGTATTTTAGCATTTTTTTTTAGTCTCAGTTTCCAGTTGATTTTGAAAAATACTCAGGTCGGTTATTGAATGGATGAGGCTAAAGAGAAAGGCGATTCCTTGAGTGTTGCTACGGAATCTTCACTAACTGTTAGTGAAACTGTAGTGGAGACGATGGATTGCGAGGGTCAAATTGAGATGGAGGAAGGAGGGGAAGAGGGACCTAGTAATGGAGATGACATAATGGTGGAAGTTCTGTGTTCTCATGTTTATGTTGATGGTATTTGTACTACTGATGGGGGAGATGGAGGTATGACTGGGACTGGTTTGAATGATGAAGCAGTTCATGGTCCTGGTGACTCCGGCGAAGTTGGTATGGAGGTTACTGGTTCTGGGGTTGACACTGGTGAGAATATGGAACATACTATCGGGGAGGATGAAGGTGAGGGAGATGCCAATCAAGCTCCGGAAGCACAAAATGTTGGCGATCCAGATGGTAATGACTTAAACCATGAAAAACAGAAAGCTGTTGAATGTTCATCTGTTGCATCCAAAGATTCAACATTGCAAACTGAAGTTGTTGAGGAAGCCACAATGCCTATTGATGACGAAAATTTGAATTCTCTGGATGGTTCTTGTGAAACTATATCTGTCACTAAGGAGGCTGCTGGTGTTGGTGTAGTTGCTAGCTCGTCAGGTGTGAAGACACAGATTATCGCGGATGTTCCTCATTCTGGTGCTAAAGGTATGGAAATTAGTTCTTTTGATCATAATTTGAAATTTCAAGTTGAAAGAGAGCAATGAAGTTTTGAGAGTAGGTGGTTAGCACTGAGAAATGTTCTACAATATTAATGCAGATGCAGGCTATTCATGTCAATCAACTGAATCGGTTGTTGAAAGTGGATTGGACGTGAAGGTACTTCAAAATTTTGATTCTGCCAATGGTTAAAAACACTAGTCTGTAAACCCAGCCTGACTTTTTTTCCTCTCTTCTGCAGGTTAGTACAAACAAGGAAACCGATAAGCAAGCTGCTGATTCTGAACAAAGGTCTATGGAAGTTGATATTCTTCACCGTAGCTCCGAAAATCATGCAGGTAAAGTTGCTGGAGTCGATCATGTATTCTTTCTTAATATATATATTCGTGGTTACAACAATGTTGATTTGGACAAGTTTTATCTTGCTCAGGAAATGACCAAAGCATAAAGGCTGCTACAGTCGTCGGTGGAGCAGAGGCAGTTGATTTAAGTCTTGGGGCTGCTATGGATGTTGAAAAGCAGGATTCTGATTCAAAAAATGTTGGCTTTGATGTTGATAAAGATGTTAAAGTGGAAGAAAAGTCCGTTGGAAATGAGACAGTGGGTGTTGGCTTTGAAAATCATGAAGCCTCAGAGGCTGATAACAATGTTTTGAACCAACTACATTCGTCACATTCTTTGGGAAATGAAGATGCACTAGCTGAGAGTGCAGCTTCTAAGGATGATTCATGGGTGGCACAAGATATGAATGTTGAAGAACAAGTTACTAGTGATGAACATGATGGTTTAGACCAGTTGCAAGAAATGGAAGTTGAAGAACACAATTCTGATCCTGAACAGCTAACTAACTTTGATGAAAAGACTGTTAAACGAATGTCTCTACGGTCTGCGAGTGCAATAAAGGTGCATCAAGCTAGGTACCAGCTTCCACCAGAGAAAGAAGGTGAATTGTCTGTTTCTGATTTAGTCTGGGGAAAGGTGAGGAGCCATCCATGGTGGCCAGGACAGATCTTTGATCCTTCAGATGCTTCTGAGAAGGCAGTTAAGTATCATAAGAAAGATAACTATCTGGTAGCCTACTTTGGGGATCGGACATTTGCTTGGAATGAAACTTCTGTTTTGAAGTCATTTCGGCCACATTTCTCTCAGATTGAGAAGCAGAGTATTTCAGAGTCATTCCAGAATGCAGTTGATTGTGCTTTGGAAGAAGTGTCTAGACGGACAGAGCTTTGTTTGGCTTGCTCTTGCATACAACAGGATGTTTATGACAGGATAAAATTTCAAAAAGTTGAGAATGCGGGTGTTAGGCAAGAATCAAGTATAAGAGATGTTGATAAGTCTTTGAGTGCTTGTTCTTTTGAACCCAATAAATTAGTTGACTATATGAAAGCATTAGCATTGTCTCCAGCTTCTGGGGGTGATCGACTCGACCTTGTGATTGCTAAAGCTCAATTGTTGGCTTTTTATCGTTTAAAAGGTTATCATCAATTGCCCAAATTCCAATCCTGTGGAGATTTAAGTGAAAATGAAACAAATACCTCACATTCTGAAGAGAAAATGCACACCGGCAAGGTAATTGATCACAGTACTCCTATGGATACAGATGGTCAGCAAATTTCCAGTGGCCAGGAAACTTCAAAAACTAAGAGAAGCTATTACCTTAAGCGCAAGCATAATCTGAAGGATGGGTTGTATCCTAGTAAAAAGGAAAGAAGCTTGACTGAATTGATGGGCGAGACATTTGATTCTCCTGATATCGAAAATGGGCCTGATGGGATGGCTAATAAGCTTCCTTCACCGTCATTTGGGAAGAAAAGAAAAGGTGCTGATTCCTTTGAGGAGTCGATGCAAGACGGGAGGAAGACAATTTCTCTTGCCAAAGTGTCTCAAACTCCTTCCCCTCATTTCCCAAAGCCTTCCTTTAAAATTGGCGACTGTATCCGTAGAGCTGCCAGTCAAATGACGGGATCTCCATCGATTCTGAAGTCCAGTGGGGATAGGTTACCGAAGATTGATGGAAGCAGTGAAAATCCTGCTGCAGATGGAATTGATGTTCCTATTGAGAATTTCGAAGATGCCCTGCAAAATATGATGAGTTTTATGGCAAATTACTCATCACTAGAGGAGTTGTTATCACAACTTCACGAGGCAGCATGCTATCCATTGAAAAATTCGTTTAGTTTAATTGTCAACTTCTTCTCAAATTTCAGAGATTCAGTTGTTGTGGATCAACATCCCGGGGACAAAGTAGGTGACAAAAGGAAAAAGTCACCCAATTCTATTTTTGGTACTCCAGAAACTTTCGAGTTTGAGGACATGAATGATACTTACTGGACTGACAGAATAGTTCAAAATGGTTCTGAAGAGCAACTGTCCCATGGAAATGGGAGGGGACAATATCAAATAGTGCCTGTTCAATTGGAGAAGCCAATTCAAAAAGGGCGCAAGTCTCGAAAACGGTATTCTGATGGTATTCATGATTTGACCACTCAGAAACCCCCTGGATATGTTGATGAGAAGGCTCCAGTAGAACTTGTCATGAACTTCACTGAGATTAATTCTGTCCCTTCGGAAACAAAGCTAAATAAGATGTTCAAGCACTTTGGACCATTAAAGGAATCTGAAACAGAAGTTGATCGTGAAACCAGCCGTGCAAGAGTTGTTTTTAGAAGATCATCTGATGCTGAAGTTGCCTACAATAGTGCTGGAAAGTTCAACATCTTTGGGCCAGTGGCTGTAAATTATCAACTCAACTACACCATATCTGAATCATTCAAAGCTTCATTGTATGCTCCAACCCTAGCTGAGGAGAACCCACTCATGTCTTCATCCGTATGTGGGGATCATGCTCTTGTTGCCTCAACCCTGGGAGAGGAAACTTCACACTTTCCTCCAAGCTTAGGTGAGGAAGCGTCATTCATGGTTTCAACCCTTGGTGAGGAAACTTTACCCATTGCTACAACTTTCCATGACGAATTTCACTCATCCTTTGGTGAGGGCAGTTTGGCCATTCCGACATCCTTAGGCAATCAAACTTCAGGCATCGCCACAAGCATGTATGAGACATTGCCCATCGCCACAAGCATGTATGAGGAAACATTGCCCATTGCCACAAGCATGTACAAGGAAACATTGCCAATTTCCACAACTGCAGTTGAGGGAACAATGGATGTCTCAACAACTATTGGTGACCGAACTTTTATGATTGCTACAACTGGAGGAGAACAATTTTCAACAGTTGTCACAACTATTAGCGAGCAAACTTCAATGGTTGTTTCAACATTTGAGGAAGCTTATCCCTTCTCCACAACCTTAAGCAAAGAAACTTCGACCATCACCACAAACTTGGGTGAGGAAACTTCAACGGTTAATGTAAGCTTGGGTGAGGAAAATTCAGGCATTGTTACCGAAGGTCAAGAAACTTCAAGCATCCCCGCAACTTTTGGTGAAGAAACTCCTGCCAATCCTGTGACCTTGGCAGAAGAAATCCCTAGTATTCCCAGAACCTCAGGCGAAGAGACTCCAGCCATTCCTGTGGCTGAAGAAACAGCCATTCACTTGATCAAAGAAACCCCTCCTATTCCCAGAAACTTGGGCGAAGAAACTCCAACCATTCCTGTGGCAGAAGAAACCCCCACAACCTTGGGCGAAGAAATTCCAGTTATTCCCTTGGCCGAAGAAACCTCTAGTATTCCCAGATCCTTGGTTGAAGAATCACCAACTATTCTGCTGGCTGAAGAAAACCCTAATATTCCCAAAACCTTGTGCGAAGAAACAACAGCTATTCCCCTGGCAGAAGAAACACCTAGTATTCCCAGAACCTTGAGTGAAGAAACTCCAGCCATTCCTTTGGCAGAAGAAACCCCTAGTATTCTCAGAACCTTAGGCGAAGAAACATCAGCCATTCCTGAAACCTTCAGTGAACAAACCCAGGGCATTCCTCCAACTTCAAGTGGAGAAACTCCTACAATTCCTCCAACTTCCAGCGAAGAAACTCCTACAGTTCCAACCTTCAATGAAGAAACTGCTACCATCCCCATAACCTTGGGTCAGGAAACTCTGGCCACTCCTTCAACCATGGTTGTGGAAACCACGACCATTCCTGCAACCTTGCATGAGGAGGCGGAGGAAAATCCAACTACCACAATATCAGGCTTGGGAACTCCAACAACTACAAACTTGGGTGATGAAACTCCAACCAGTCCCACAACCTTCGGTGAAGAATCTTCGACTGTTTCCACAACCTTGCCTGAGGAAATTTCAATTATCCCAACAACCTTGGGTGAGGAAGCTTCAACTGCTCTCACAACTAAGGGTGAGGAAACACCAACTGTTTCTACTACTACTGAAATGGAGTCATCTCCCCCTGAAATGTCTGGAAGCAAGGAACATTCAACTTAGCATCTCCACTGCCAAAATTTTCTTGGAACTTTCAGGTATCACTTCTCTTATCTGTATGAAAGCTTTTAACTTGTTAATGTTTGAATAATGACGGTTCTCATTTGGCTTGCACAAACCATTATGGAGGCTATGAGAATACGGTTTTAGTGAATTTCTTTCCACCTCTTGCAGTTAATTTCATTAAGTGGACAAGAATGGTTAATGGTTTTGGTATTTACAGGCAGATAATAGGCGAAAGATATGAAATTACTGAAACTATATAACTATATATGCCACCACTAAGTTCAAACGGCAGAAGGAGCAGCTGTTATTTTACATTTTTGGAGCCCAAAGTTCATATCTCCAGGCTAGTTTGGTCAGGGGATAAATGTTTCGATTATTATTCGAAGTTGATGATTTATAATTAGTTCATCTCGAATCCATATCATTTTTAAGGTGTATAAAGCTGCAGGTTTATTCAGTTTTTCATTACAGAATGACTGATGTTCTATAATACAAATTCTGTTTTGTTTAGCTCTGATAATATCGCCTTCTGCGGTTAAATCTTATTCTTGATTCTCTTGATGCAAGCATTACAGGGGAGAACTCATCCTGACGTTCAGGTGTCCGTTTGGCTCTAGTAGGCTTTTGATTCCACCTTACTGAAGAAAGCAACCCAAGTCCCGTCAGCTCGGATTCTTTGTTTCTTGAATTATGCTATAAGCAGCTGCATGGCGTTGCATGATCTGATTAGTCTAATGTAATAGCATTTTTAGATGATTTGACCTTTCCATGGATGCTATCCTTGAGAACCAGGAGAATTACATTGTAGAATCATGGCTGCCTATCTATTATTCATGCCGCTTGATCGATGGGTGATGAGTTTCAGATTTTTAGTCATTGTGTCATAACTGCAGCACCAACTGAATTAGTAAGGCTGGCATAATGGTTAGTTATATTTACCCACTTATTATCCATGCAAAAACATGATTTGGGGGAAGGATTTTGCCTTGAATAGACGTCTAATACAGACTTATGTCGATCAATGAAATCCATAATTCAATATTGGTTTTAAATAGGTTTAGCTATAAAATAAACGTTAAAATACGTTTCCTTTTTGCTATTTAGAGTATTTTTAATTAAAATAGATATATTATGTTTTTGGTTAAAATAGACGTATAAAATCTTATTTTTCTGTTAAAATATGTCAGAAATAAATGTTTCAGTTGATTTTAAACTATTTCAACTGAAAAATAGTTAAGCATTTATTTTAATAAATTTAAAAGAAATTAATAAAAGCAATTAATTTTATTAAACAAGAAAATACCTAATATTACAATAATGGTTTACAATTATCATCGTAAATTAAATACATAATTTGAACATTTTCTTAACACTAACCACTTTAGATCATACAAGGACCATACGTGAAAAAGGTTTAAAAACTCATCCAAAGATTTGATCGAAAAGATAGACACGAACAAATTTGATTGCATTAGCAAACGAACCACAAAAGGGGATTAATATATGAAAGACCACTGAGAAATGCAAATCAGAATTGAGTGTCGCGATAAACTATCCGCGAGCGCAAACCGCGTATCCATATTCAATCTGAGTGTCCAAAGCAAGGAGGATCACCGTGATAACAAATAAGTGCCATCTTGATCAGTCGTGACGTCGTCAGATCCAACCTTAAAAAACAAAACAAAACAAAAACTTGTCGAATGACAAAAGAAACGTACTAAAAGGTAGAGTAGATCATGCCACAAGAACAAAATTATTTATTAATAAAAACGAAACGATGGAGTCCGGCGGTCGACGACCAATATTAAAATTAGTGTCGCCGTCGACACTCAAAAAAAAAACAAAGCAACGACATTGAGCGATTTAGAGGAATTTGAAAAAATTAGGGTAAATTATTCTAATAAAATTTAAAATTTTAAATATATATTTTAGTTAAAAAAAATACTATAAACATCTGTCACAAAACACACATAATTTAAATAAAACTGATGTTAATAAACTAGTATTCAATCAATATTTATTTAAATTTTTTTTTATTTTCTTAGCCTCTAAATCAAAAAATATGATTTACAAATAGTATTATCAAAAGATTACTAGTGATTTTTTTATGTAAATTTGTTTTTTTAGTCTTTTATGTATATATGGTTTGTCACAATGTATAATATTATCGTGAGTTTTAAAATTTTATTTTTACTTTTACTTTGAGCGTGTTTTTGTTGAATTTTAAACTCAACCAATATAATTAAAAAAATATTATTTATAAATGCTAAGAGTCTTATTTTAAAATTTTAAACAAATACAAATGACATATTCCATGATTATCTTATTTGTAAAAAGATGTTGATAATATATTAAATAATACTCCAGTTCATATCTTTCTTAATATATATATATATATATTGTTTTATGATAAATATTTTTTATAAATTATATAATAATTTTGATTTATATATTTATATTAAATCGATTGGCCAAATCGATAAACTATTGATTTTTATTTTTTATATTCTTTAAGATTATGAGTTTTAGACTGATAAAAATATTTTTTTTACTATTAAAAAATTATACTATTCCTCCTTATTGAATGTCATTAATTAATCGGATGTAAATTCATTTAAAAATATTAAAATAATGTTTAACAATCAACCTATAATCATTGTTAAATACTCTTTCAAAAAGTAGATTTTACAAAATTATATTCTTTGGTGTGAGTATAATAAAATTTAATATATTTTAAAAGTATTAATTTAATGAGTTTTAAATATTAAAACTATTAACAATGTTTAACAATATTCAACGCCCGTCGTAGAATTTTTTTAATTTAATTGATTGGTTTTATTATTTTTAAATTATTTTACTTTTACGGTTATTATACACGTGTCGTTTTGTGACGACTTTATTATATTCCATTTTAAGACAAAATTAGAATCCTCCACTCTTAGTCTTAATTCATGTACAAAACAAGCGCTCCAGCCTCCACTAATTAAATTAATTAGTAACGGTTACAAATTAATTGTCAAAATCTTCAATTTTTTTTGAAGTTTTTCACTTTTCCCTCTCTTTCTCTCTTTTCTGTCTCACTCTGTTATCGTTTTCTCTGTTAGTTTCATAATATATGCCTTCAACTCCAATGCAAGAAAAATAATAGAGTAATCATCTTGAACAAGAAAATGTCATCCAAAAGAAATATTTTGCAAGAATTTCAATTTCCAGGTACTTCATTCATACTGGGGTTTAACTCTTTTCTTTGTTTGGATGTTGAGAGAAACACAGGAAAGTTAAACCTATTTTCTTCAATTCTTTGTTGGTTTTGAAAGGTTTAGATTTTACTGTTTTTCTGTAAAGAAAAATCTTAAAGTTTAGTCAAATTCCACTACAGAAAAAGGGTATCCGGATTGAATTTTTTATCAATTTATTATGAAAATTGGGAATGATATTAGGATTTAATCTGAATATCTGATTGTTCTTTGCCTTTCTTACTACATTCATTGACTATTTTTTTGATGGAATATTATTGATTTAGCAGAGGCTTCAAGGAACAGACAAAAGATTGCTATTAATGGATTCAGGTTGATTGAGGCTTCAAAAGATGAACCAAAGCAAAAGGAAGAAGAAGAAGAAGAAGAAGAAAAGACTGATGGATTCGAATCCAAGTATGATTTCCGCAAGAGTTTGGCTTGGGACAGTGCCTTCTTTACAAGTCCAGGTTGGTTTTTATGCTTTCAAAATGACTGATAAAATTCCCAAGTTAACTTCAACATCATTATGTAGGCGGTAGGCCTTTTAGCTTTCATTGTCATAATATCATTCATTTCATTTTTGCGAAATTTTGTTCATATCCTTAGGAGTTTTGGATCCTGAAGAGTTGTTTGAGACTTTGAATATTAATGCTGGAGATAAAGGGCTCACGGAACCAAGTGGTTTACCTTCTGAATACATGGCAGCAAGTAGAATTGGTGAGTGCAGTGCCCGTAGAAGTTTAGCTTGGGATGCTGCATTTTTCACCAGTCCAGGTATGCTTATTTACACTTGGTATAAATGAGTCCTTAACAGCTTAACCTCGAAAGGAAGGATCCACCAATGTTGGGATTCAAATTCCCAACAGTTGAAAGCCTTTTCCAGTGTGACACTACATGAACCAATTTGCTAAGCTCGGGTTCCTTGTTATAGCATATTTGCCTCATCATATAGTTTTCCACTGTTAATTCTTACTTTCCACTCCTTTTTTATTGCTCAGGGGTATTGAATCCTGAAGAGTTGTCTTTGGTAAACAATGGATATAGGAAGTCTGAAACAGTAACACATGTACTTCCGGGAATTGAACAACAGTTTTGGAAATCTACTGAATCAGACTCTACGTTGGATAGTGATTACTCCTTGTCAAGTCTTGAGATTGATCTTTTTGATGATATGAGAGCATCCATACAAAAGTCTACCAAAGCATCCAATTTGTTGATTTCCAGTTGCAAACTTGAAAGTCGAACAGGCATTCCAATTCCCCATTGTAAGTACTATCTTCAGTGGGAACTTAATGGAGTCAAATAATTTTGTCTAGTTTTCAGGTCAATACATTTCAATCTGCTTCTTTCTTTTTGCTAGTAAACTATTTTACACTAAATCAGGTTTGAGTGTCGGATTTGGGTATGTTTCAGACATGTTAAAAGCTTTTCTATGTATTTAGACACATATTAAGGACCTGTCTTGGACATGGGTTGTGGACAAGGCGTACTTTTAAGAAAATTGAAGAATTGGAGTTACAATACAAGTAACTTCTATACTATAGGATTAGTTAGAATTACAAAGCTCAAAATTAAATGTGATTCTAGATAATAAATAATAACTTGAAGTTCATATGATTGTTTTACAACATGAACTGGTTCTTGGATTTTCTTTTGCCTAGTGCTTATCAAGTCTGCTTTTTCTTTGCAGTTTCAAAAAGGCTGGATACTACTTCAACAAGGGTTTGTAGTTTTTTATTCTTGGGGTGAAATAGGACATTATTTATCCCTTTCTGAGACTCATTCATTTAAAAATTTTCAGGTTAAACCCTCTCCAGCCTCCAGAAGACCAAAAACTCCTGCAGATGGAGTGGGGAAGACAGCAAAAGAAGCCACCAATCCTTCAAAAGCACAGGTATGTTCAATTCAGATACTGGTACAGACTTTACTGCTTTGTTACTCAAGATTTTGGTGTGGGTGTCGGATATGAACACGTGCCGAACCTAAGACACGATTTCCCCCCCCCCCCCCCCCCCCAAGATTCCCTTGTATTTGAAGTGTAACCCAGATACCCATATTTGCATATGTATCAAACAAATGTACTCTCTACTCATTGTTTTTGTTTTATTTTTCTCTTGTATTGTTTCGTTCCTTGCTTGTGTTTTTCATATATTATTTATGAAATTTCCGTGCATGGCTGAGTTGTATGAACTCGACCTTTTTATATGATTGACTGATTTGGCTTCATCACTTATGGTTAAAATCAAAGCACGGTACTCGAACCAGAGAACATGAGCCATCTTCTTTCCTTAAGCTGTCCAAGGCATATGACCAGGCCAAACCTTTCTCGCTTGGTGCAACCAAAAAGGCCTCAGTGGACGCAAACCAAACGAAAGCGAACAACAAAATCAGAAAATTTGTACCTGGTAAAACTGTCATAAATATTTGGTTCAGTCATACAGTGTTTGTATTTCATTTCTGTTTTACATAAAATTGTTTATGGATTTTCTTTTTGATTGATGATCATAGGGAAAAACATGTCAAAGAAACCTTGTATCGGCGACCCTGGTACACCGTCTCCTGAACCATCTTCTTCACGTTCCCACATTGCCTCTAAAGATCTTTCAGGATCTGGTTGTGGTCACAGTGCTTCCATTGTTAAATCCCCAAGCTTTCTCAGAAGAAAGAATGATTTGTCTCCTTCGGATTCAGGTATTCGGACCCCTAAAAGATCTGCAACTCTACACAAAAGCAGACTGATAGATTCTTCTCAGCCAACTAGTTTACAGTCCACACCGAAATCTCCGAGCACACCGCTTATGACTTCCATTGATTGTTGGTCTTCTGAATCCTCAGCTTCTTTGGATCATGTAAACACTGATAACTGTTCTAATGATCAACTTGTTCCAAGCGGAGGTAAAGAAACGAGGTTTCCACATCAAGATGTTGGCAAATTCTCAAAGGGAAGTTGTCATCTACCATCGACTGTTTCAAGAGAAGCAAAGCCTTCCAGCCTTCGACTACCATTGCCAAAGACCGGATTATTTGAACTGGTTGGTTTCTTTATTGATTTGCCTTGTTTTATCTCATTGACAAATAAGTTTCTTTCAGGTTCGAACATCACATTCTTCCTGTTGAATGAGTTTTTTTTTCACTGACAGGGAAATTCCAGGGAATTAACTCCAAATGGTGTAAAGTTTCATCCTGGTGTGCAAAATAGTTCAAAAACTAGAACTGGAAGTAATCATCTCAATGGAATTCCAACTAGAGCAAGGTGTAGTAAGCTTCAATCACCAAGAACATCAACTAGAACTGCAAAGCTAAAGAAGAAAAAACTCAGTTCTCCGCAAAACAGAACCCAGAGTTCTGGGGATATCAAGCCTAATGCAAAGCTTGAAGAAGAAAAGGCAGGTCAAGAACCTAGATCTTCTAGGACTATCAAAAGCTCTCCGACTTCAACTTTCATAGCTGAAACCGACTTATCTTGTGAGTCAGGCAACAGATTCAGCTTGAAAACGGACAGTTTCAGATCAGACGTGAAAGATGATAAAGGTCAAATTCAAGCTAAGAGCCTAATGGTTGAAAAATCATCTCATGGTCAAAACAAAGAAATTATTGCACTAAATCGTGATGAAAAAGAAAAGCTTTTTAGTTTCAAGAGTCAACTGGATGTTCTAACAGAGCAGTTTGAGGCCATTGATGTCAGTGGGGAATTGGTATAGAATTATAATCTGACTTGGAGTGGTTAATCATTCAAAATTTGTTCCTTTTTTATGCTAAATCCTGCAACTTCATCTTTCTCGGATGAGCTTCTTGTGGAACGATTGTAGATTATCAAACATTACAGTATAGCAGTTGCAGTGTAAGATTATTTGCTCATAATATTTGAAACAATGGAATTCAACATGTTTGTTTTGTCCCCAAGTTGATCAAACTTAGTACCTAAACTTTAAACTAACTTGACTCATCCAAAAATGACATTTTAATAAGAAAGTGTATCATGATCTTCAAGATATATGAAAAAACTTGAAAAAAGAAAGTATATCAATATCTTTACATTCATCCTCAAGTCTGAATAACATAGGCTAGAAATGTAACGAAGGGGATGAATTTGGTACAAGGTTTTGTAACGGTAAGAAATGATTACCAGTTTTCATTGGGGTTTTAAGGGTAAATCTCACACTCCCAGTCGTTGGGAAACATATTACAAAAGTATCTTAAACAATTTGGCATCAAAAGGAATTTGCCATCAAACCAAAAACATAATGAAAACCAGCAGACTGGATCTGTCAAGGATTCAGCATATACCAACAAATTCGAAAAAACTCGGGTTGCAGCTACGTTCTTGCTCATCACATCATCTACACAAGATAGAAAGACGTAAATAAGAAACCCATCTCTGTAAGTTAATTTGGTTTCCGGTTCTTGGATGAAAAAAAGCTAAGAGTACACACATTTAAAACGAAAATCATGTACCAGGAAAGAAGTAAACTGCAAGCGAAGTTGTTTAAAAGAAGCTTTCGATACATGGAGATGATTTCATTTAATATGTTTTTTTATGCCAGGAATATTATGATCCAAAAATCGAAGTTTTTATGGATATGTTGATAATCACCTTGAATAAGTCGCCAAAAATCCCTTGAAGGGGATTTCTACGCTTTACACCGTAGAACTTTTCTGCAATTTCATCTAGCAACTGCACAATCATTTTTGTGTTAGAAAAAGATACATAAAAAGGAGACTTAGCAAATATATGAAACAGTTGAATGCAAAACTGATTGCACACCTCGTTGAATGTGGGTTCTCTGTCTATGCTAGATTTGTAATTCACTCTCAACATATTAAAAAGAGGCAATGCATCTCTTTCCAACCTGCATACAAAAGAATTATTAGAACAATTTACCGGGCCATGTTAAATTTACCAAACATGGAAAGAATATGGTAGCCTAAATCTAAGCTGAAAACTGAATATGGTGGTTTTAATTAAAAGTGAAAAGAGAGTTTTGTCAGATAGGTCAAAGTATAAAACACTAGTGGTTTTTTATGCATGTTACTCGGACAGGGGTCTAAAGGTTCATAAGCCTGCGTCGAAGTCTGGATACACACTGGGCATGGGATATACCTTCCAATTTCAGCAATACCAACGTAATGCAATACAAGTACATAAACTATGAAAATCTGACCAGTTACTGACTTGAAGATAAAGAAAATTAGGCAACTTAACCCGCAGTCCTGCCCCTTAATCTCGTAAAAAAATTCTCCGTATTGATGCACAATAATGCCCGTGGGAGGGTGGAGGAAGTATATGCACTTAAATCTTAATATCATCCTTAAACTAAATTGTTGAGAACACCGACTTCTGACAAAGCAGGCAGTATTATCAACATTGCATCCACACCTATTTGTGCTGAGGATAGTAGAACCGTTTCCTATAAATATGGAGAATGAATTGATGTAAGAGCAAGAGAAAAATATACTTACGTTAGCAAGAGAAAAATGGTAAACTGAATCAAATCTGATTCAGGGAAATCAAGCTCCTGGGATTCCACTAGTCTCTTCAATTCATCCATAAGGTAATTGGCATCTCGGAGATTACCCATAGACAAGTACCTATAATGTAAAAGCCATTTTCATTATTCGTATACGATTTATTGCTACATTATTAACAGAACAGACTCAAATTTATCATGTTTGGACCGTGTAAAGATTCAGAAAAGAAAAGAGAGAAACAAAAGTAGATTCCCTATCATCGATTGAAATTTATAACAGTATCATAGAAAAGAAATCCATTTGCAGGTTGATAGTGGAACATGGCATGTTAATAATCAATTTATGTTTATAACATACAAAGAACCACTTTGAAAAGGGTAACACTGAAATGCATAGCTTCTTTTGGACAGTAGAATTTTGACGTCAAGAAAAAACGAAATTTAAGATGTGATGTCAAGATTAAAGTCCGTATGAACGGTATTGGCAATAGGAACAGTAAACTACAATTCAAGTGAGCAGATTTTCAGCAGGCTTACATAAGAACTGCACGTGCAATGGCTAGATCATCTTCACCAGGATAACACTGCATGGTTGAAAAGCATATCAGTTTATTGCACTAAATAAGTATCAAAGGAAAAGTAAAGCCTACTGTAGATCATAGAGAGTAAAGACGGAGCTGGAAATCCAAGTAAATTGATTTTGAGTTGGGCCATTTTCCATCCATTTTTTTCTCGAAAGAATCTTCCATGCATTTTTTATGGCTAATGTTCTAATTTTAGAATGGTAGTCTTAGAAGTGACAAATTAATTCCAATAATAAGAAATAGGCTTAGATGTAGAATGTCCCTAGCAGAAGTATCAACATATGCAATCCGAACTCCGAAGATGATTGAAACTTTTCAAAAATATCAAATACATCTTTGATGCTCTGGCAGTGAAAACTTTTAACTCCGCAAGAAGGAATACAATTTCCCTGCTTCAATTTTGGGGAAGAAGGGGGGGATGTTTCACCTGGTTTATATTTTTGTCCAGTTCTAAAAATTACAGTGCAAGGATGAATTCAAAATATCTACAATTATGAACTATATACCGTACTGTTGCACAGGGAACATGACTTTTATTTGCATGCCTCGAACCATATTCATAACAGGGGGTGGAGAGAGAGAGGAAAAAAAGAGAAGAAAATTAACCTTGCTCATGAAATTTACTAAAGCAGATGCAAACTTCTTTGGGTTGTTTCCTCTAACAAAATGATAGGACACTTTAGCCATGTTCTGCAAAAAAAATCATATAATTTAGGCATCCACAATCATGTTAACTGATGAATGGGCCTTTGAACTGCAAAGTGACGAAAAATAATGTACGATAACCAGATATAGGGATACTTTTCGAAGTCTTGTATGGAGGGAAAATGGGAGCATCTAATTTATTTCCCAAGCATTGTGATAACACCATAATAAAAGCAACTCCAATTACCCATAGCAGAATCTTAACTAATTATCTAACTTTGATTTTAATGGACTCACCAATGTTCCAATTGCAAAATTACAAGCAAGATGTATGTCAGACAATCTTGAATTCCCTAAGTCTCAGTACATGACAAATGCTGTAAAGGTTTCAATAGGTGTAAATTAACTAGTCAAATCAAAAAAAAAATCGGGATATCACTATCGAGTACATGACCAACTTATAGTTAGTAGAGCAGCTTACATGTTTTTTTCACATATTAGAACGGATTTAGTGGCGGACCGGCATTGTCTCTCACTCTCTCTGCATGGAATGCTCATACATACCATCCAGAGAGGTAGTTACCTTTTAATCTGAAGGACACGTCATGTATTTACTGAAGTTATTCACATTTAAAAGTTATATAGACTACACATTTTAATTATTAAAGGTTGAGCACAGCACACATATAAATAAAATGAATGCCTCAAATAATGTTAGTGTGCTATCTACAAAACATTAACTTGATCATTAGCGTACATGCATGTATTTCACAATCCATTAGGACCTTCAAAACTAAAAAAAAATAACTTCCTCTAATTTAAAGTAAGAAAAAATGAAAATGTGACTGAAGCAAAAACAAAGTCAATTTTACTTCCAAACCTACCAACTCAGTAGATTCAGAATATATGTATTCAGCCATCATAACGTGCAGTTGTGGATCACCATTCCTGGAAGCACCAAACTCTGCAGACCACCTAAAACCCAAAATAATAAATTCAAAGGAAAAATGCAGTACCAATAGTAAACGCAAATAAAAGAGTCTTTCATTCTTTCTGTATTCATATCTTCCATTTCCATATTATCTTACTCGGTGAAGTGTAAGTTCATGATCATAAGAGTACAATCTTATGCCTCCACACATATTATAAATGGGTGGAGGTTGTAATTCATCCATCAAATAAATTTAACCACCATAAATAATAGGACAACGGGACAGGCTGAGCATTGTTCCATAATTAACTTCAATGATTGGTAAAAGAGCTACCGCACTATCCGCCTCGTAAATTACCTCATGAAAACATAACACAGCAACCATTAGAAGAAAGAAAATAGCTAAGCAACAAAATAATAAGGGAATAATGTCTCACTTTATAGCTGCTTTTATGAATGATGAGCAGCCCTCTAGACGTGTTTTTGCTGCCCCAAGAGCTTCATTAAGTTCTCGACCATCATCCTCATCATCTGCCACGTAACTAGGCAGTGGCACCTTAGGAAACACATTATAGATTCTCCTGACACGGTCTAACATGCACATTTTGTTATAATCACAAGAAAAGAAATAGCAGAACCAAAAGAACCAAACAGCTATATATAAAATGATATAATCAACTATATGATTTTTTCCCATGTAAAAGGTACCCAAGGCATCAGAAAAACTAATAATCAAAATTTGTGCTGATCAGAAAATCAAACTATAAGACATTGCATGTACTGACCAAGGATATCTTTGCCATATGGAATTTTCCCTTTGACAAGTGCTTCAACAAACAAAACTGCGAGCTCTGCCCCACAAGTCACCTGAAAATTTTCACTCCCGTGATTTCAATGCCATGGCCATGAAGTAAAGGACAACAATTAATAAGACTAGCCAACAATTTCTTCATGCAAGTTTCATCACTTCTATTTCCACAACAGAACAATCATTTTTAAGTAATTATCAAGTAAAATCCAATAAATATCAACGTCAACATTCTTAAGCTGCCCTTCTCATAGAATATTGGGCTCTAGTAGATAGCTAATACGTCCTAGCCTTTGCTACACTAACTTGCATCATTCTTACATCTTATATAACATTTTGACTAGGAGGAAGTCCAACCATGCATGTAAAGGTATTAACCATGAAATATTTACAATTTCTGTATTGATGTCATCTTATATTGTTCCAATCTGAAAAACTCATATTCTATGCCAATGATTATCCTAAGGAGATAAAACAAAATACACCACTACCCAATCATCTTCAATTCATTCTGGAGCCAAATTTCAACAACCAATGCCAACTACATGATGCTTTTGCACAGAACATTAAGGAAAAAAGAAAAAGAACTTGACTGACAAGCTCTGAAGCAATGTAACTGAAAGGGGAAAAAATAACCTGGCCATGCTTCAACTGGAGGCATGCACCTGACTCGAGCAAATCCAACGCCTCAGAATATCTTTCAGCAGATAAATATCTGAAATAAAACATGAATGTTTAAAAATCAATGATAAGTTTTGCGAAATAAAGAAAAGTTCAAACATGGTAAGCAGCATTCTTAAATTTGTCCCAACAGCAAAATTTCTAAAAGGAAAACAAAAGACAAAACATTAAGTAATTACTCGCTCCCTAAACAACTAAGAGAGAATCCTTAGCAAAGTTGAAAACAAAGAATGCTGCTAGCAGAATCCCATAACCTATTAAAGTATACAGGTTTTTAATCTGACCGTAAGGGGATATGCACCATTAAGCTCCATCGAAGACTCTAAGGACAACTAATACCTATGTTGCTTAGGCTCATCATTTTTTTCTTCTGGTGAAGCCCCTTGTTTGACATGTATAATAGGCATGTACGCTATTAAAAAAGGCCTGGCTTTCCAACCTGGCATGCATCCAGGCCACAGAGACTAATACCATGTCTAGCTATTTGTAACTCTAAAAGAACAAAAATTTGAGAATTACAGAATCATACCGTGCACTTATAGATTTGTACATCTGCTGAGCCCCATAGAAATTACCGTCATTTATAGCTTTCTCTAACTTAGTAATATTCTGCATTTCATATCAAAAGTAAAAACTAAATCAATTAGAAATCATTCTTCACCATAACAATAAACCCATACTTAAATACAAAATTACACTCTTACTTGGTTGGATTAGAAATCACTACTCACCATGAAAATAAAGTAAAATCATACTTAAATATAAAACCTCAACCTTTAACGCTTTACTCTTGATTGAAAAGCAAGGGTTGTTTCTTTCAAAGAACAAAACTTTACACAAGTAAATACTACAAACCCAGAGATAGAAATTTCAAAAAGGATTAAATTTGCCTTCTTTTTAATGTAACATTCCATTCCTCCTACATCCAGCACTCCTATTTTCTAAGCAACCAAACAAAGGTTTGGAACAAGTACATAAACGTAAAAATAATTCCAATTTATCAATTTGTTGTTTTTTCTTCAGTTTTCTACGAAATAAATGATAGATTCTCCGTTTTACACTAAAATATTTTTTTTTTTTTATAAAAAATACCAAAAGCAATAGAAATAGAAAACGAATACCTCTTGAACAGGAGGGAGTGCGGCTCGTCGGAGTTTCTCTCTTGACATTTCCCTCGATTTCCTCTTTTACTTCTTCTATGGAAATAAAGTACTGGATTTTTCTTTATTATTAAGAAAGATCTGCTTACCTATTAATTTTTCTACTTCAATTCGTTCGCTCATCTGCAAATTCAATAACATAGGAGAATCCAGACAAGTCGAAAATGGGTTGGGCCTTTCTCAACACATGGCAATTGGCATGGGCTTTTTGTCTTTCTTCTTTCGTGGGTGAAATAAAAAAGACGAGAACTTTGCAAATAAAAAATAAATAAGAAAGCAGCAAAGATTTTATCTTTTTAAAGCTCTAAATCTAAACGAAGGTAACTTCATTATAGTTTTCTTGTTTCATGTTTCTGTGTTAATCTTTAGTTTAAGCCATTTCAATATCTGGGTTTGTTTTAAAAGTAAAATTGGTAAAGGCTCGATCCCAACGAGACTTATTAACTTCTTCATACTGTTCGATAAAATGCCTGAGAGAGTGTGTTAACATTGATTGGTTTTGACATTGTGACCCCCCCCCCCCCCCCCCCCTCGATTAAGGGCTTGTGACAATGGGTTCTCAGCAAGCTTTGAAAGCATTCAAAGCATATCGTGATCTTCTCAAAGCAGTGAAAATGCACATTGGAAAAGAGGAGTATAAGAAGCATTTTAGCGAGTATATAACACAACAGTTCAGGAAGAACAGACAACTTTCAGACCCTTCTTTGATTGCCCAAAGGATCCAGCTTGCCAATGATTATACTTATTTACTTAACGGTGTGCATCATCAGAAGGTAATTGCTATCTGTTCCCTCTGATTGTAGCTACTTTGCACGTTTCTTTAGAATTTCTTAAAAGTATGTATAAGTAGAAGTATTCATTTGGTTAATAATTTATATCAAATTATTCAAAGACATTGTCCATACTTATATTGAAATGCCCTTTTGCTTCCTGTTTATGAAAACAAAAATGAACTGCAAAACCAGTAATCAAAAGGATTCTATAATTGCCTGCATTGATAAGGCACACTGTACTTCAATCATTTCAAAAATGGTAAAACATATCATTTCAAAAGTGGTAAAACATATGGAAAAACAAAATGTTGTATTTTATAGATTTTGAGTACCATTATACTCATTTTTTATTTAAAAAAACGGCATATAATGCACACATCAAGTTAAAAAAAACATTTATTTTTTTAATCAAGGACCTCGTTTTAATAAACTGTATAGAAACCCTTAAATCTTTGAATCTCCCTTGTCTAAGCCATGCCAATTGATTAATACAAGGTTTACTTTTCATTGAAGGATTGGTAGAAAAGGTTTTAAGATGCTTGTCATTGGTTTCTCTAATGATAAATTAGTTATGGTTTTCCTGTTTTCTTTTATCCTTCTTGTATGGACTACTGTTATTTGTATCCTTTCATGTTACCAGCAAACGCATCATTTTTGTCCTTTAAAATGCCAAAATTTTCTAAAAGAAACTAGTGTGATTTTCTTCCGGTTTTGGTGCTTCTTTGGCAGGAACTATTGTTCTCTTACAACATTGCGGTAGATAGGTCAGAGGAAATGAAAAGAGTACTTGGAAAATCAGCTGCAAGTGTTGGTCTTAAGCTTCCTGAGGTTTATCAGCCTTGATATCAATGGATGCTAATTTTCTTCTTCGTCGTCGTCTAGGGGAGAATAACTTTGCCTCCATTCTATAAGTATCTGAGATTCAGTTCAAGCAGAACCTGTCTACTTGTTTCTGTATCATGTTTGATTGAACTTGTTAACGCTGCTTGAGCCTTGAAGTACTGATAAACCATTTGATTTATCTTATCCGATATGTTTTGTATCATACTTGAAACTCTTGATAATAATGAGTTTTGCATTGGGAGCACGTTCATCTTGACTTGCATTAGGCTTTCGAATATTTCGAGTTTCCAACAGGAATGTTCCTACTGTGTTTTTTGTTGTCAACTTCATAATCACGAGTTTTGCATGTTTCAGAACGCACCATAACATGATTGAAAGCATTCTTACCAACAGAAATCAACTACAAGCATCAAGGGTCTAATTGTTTTGCGGGAATTGGTTTCTGCATCCGGTGTTTGTTCCCCTTAAAATAACTTGTTTAGGAATATCTTCACCTACCATCGGCTAGGGCCATGAAAGTCCTAGGGTCTTAGAAACATGGTAGTGTTAGCAGTGAAGGAGTTCAGATTAAATATCGAGAGGGACAATAATCTATCATGTCTTTCACTAGTATAAAAACACAAACAAGTTTATATTGAATTCTTCAAATCTGAAAAATTATGGTTTAACACTCATGTTTATATCGAAACATGGATTATTACATCAATTTGGTTTTATGTACAAATATCTTTTGTGTTGACCATCCAAGAAATTGAATGAATATTTTAAATATCTAAAAGTAATGCTATTTTAAATCTATTAACTTATTTGGTGGGGTAAGATGTTACGACCAAAAGTCAAGAGATCAAATCCTGATACTATAAATTGAAAAGTTGAATTAAAAGAATCATTTTTATAATGAATTTTTGCTTTATTCGATCTAATCGAAAGACGGAAGAAACAATTCGGCATACCAGCATGCTGGTGTCAACCCAATCGTCTTTGCTAATATTGTGAAAAAGAAGGTAAGTAGCTAGATGAGCAGGCTCTGTGTGTGGATTAACATGGCTTCTTCCTGTGTTTGTGCTTCAAACGTAGTCTTTTCTTTCCAATCTTATCTCCCCTACTCAAGGATGCAAGCTTGTCCACACACTGTATTTAGCTCACGTCGCGCAGGCCGAACCTCTACGATCCAACAAGTCATAGATGGCTTCCACGGTTCCACCAGGATACTACTTTAATAAAACGATACTGTACAATAAAACCGAAAGTCGTCAACATTGGGATTCTTACGCATTGTAAAACATAAAGAAAAATGGACTCTTTTCGTTAAAGATCAAAATCCGTTGTAGTCTAGTTGGTCAGGATATTCGGCTCTCACCCGAAAGACCCGGGTTCAAGTCCCGGCAACGGAATTTCTAATTTTTTTAATGGCCTCAGTATTTACGTTACAGTTTCTCCTAAGACAACGGAAAATGGCTACAGTCTAAAAATAAGCGGATCGAACCGGCTGAGTCAAATTTTTAATTCCAATTTTGTCCATCAAATTCACATTTAAGATTATCATCACTTCCCTAACCACCACCAGCAGCCATTGTTATCACCAATCAGTCATCACCTAGAACTTTGGGGGGGAAAAAGAATTGCGTTTGGGAAGTGAGAAAATGAGCGGAACAGGGAAGAAAGTAGTGGATGTAGCGTTCAAAGCATCAAAGAACATTGATTGGGAAGGGATGGCGAAGCTTTTGGTCTCCGATGAGGCTCGCAAAGAGTTCGCCACTCTTCGTCGCACTTTTGATGAAGTTAACTCCACATTGCAGACCAAATTCAGCCAGGTTAGAGTTACTCTTCTTTCTCATCTCAGATTCTTTTTTTTAATGAAAATTGATTGGATTAATCTTATGTTAGATATTTAGGGTTTTAGTGGATTTTTGGTAATTTTAATATATGTTATGGAAGAACAATCGTTTTGAAAGCTTTTATTTGTCATTAGGTTGATTGTTCATGTTGCGCTTGAATCAATTTTCTTGCAACTGTGAACCCTATCCTGGTAATAATCTGATTATGTTAAGCAGGAACCTGAACCTATTGATTGGGAATATTATAGAAAAGGAATCGGCTCACGCTTGGTGGATATGTACAAAGAAGCTTATGAAAGTAAGGTTATTTGATGATTGGCGTGTTTTGGGTTTACTTTCTATACTTTTTATGCTTTGATCTGTTGTAGGTTCCTGAAAGCATAAATGGTATGCTTGCCTCATGTTTGAGGTTCTCACTTGGTTGCAGTTTCCTCAATTTGTGCTTTGGATTCACTTTTGCTTAAGCTCTTTTGTTCTTCATTATTTGGGAGAAAAATTAAGGGTGGAATTGTATTTCACAACCATTCTTTGACTGTGGATATCTTTGATCTCTCTTGGACAATTTCCAACTTTGCATGATTTATCTAAAAGCTAAGTTGGAAATCGCTTGCCAAATAAGGGCAATGCATTCATTGGTTGTTTTATAATTTGCTCAGAAAGTTCTTAAATATGATTCTCTGCTGCGGTGGTTTTTGGAACATGCTTAGACCTTTCATTTTCATGATACTATTATGGTAATCAGATGCTCAAGAATACCCGAGACTCTCATCACTCCAGTACTTTGGATGTTTGGTGTAAAATGAAGCTCAATTCTGACCTTTATTTGTTATGATGAAGGAAAAATGTTTACTCAAATCACTGGAGTACTGGACCAGATTACCTTTATTTGTTACCCTGAGCACCTCCTAGCAATTAGCCATATTAATGAGTCTGCTTCAATTTCACAGCTTGCTTAGCATATTGGTTGTGTACAACGTATAATTCTTTCGTAGTGTAGTTTCTTTGCCTTGATCGTAGTAACTTGTATAGCTGGATTGCCACCAGCTACAATCTTGTGGAATGTGATTGTTTATTGGGTGTGTTTTGGGGTGTGGGGGTGTGTTCATCATTTTTTTGCCTACATTAAGTT
Source organism: Abelmoschus esculentus (assembly GCA_035048815.1). Taxonomy (NCBI): domain Eukaryota; kingdom Viridiplantae; phylum Streptophyta; class Magnoliopsida; order Malvales; family Malvaceae; genus Abelmoschus; species Abelmoschus esculentus. The sequence goes on along the minus strand of JAUCBN010000017.1, from coordinate 17,711,380 downwards.
CTTGATCCTCATCTTTGCACGTTTTATATGCTATGAAGGTGTGGAGATTCCCAAGTTTGTTGACACTGTCACTCCTCAATACAAACCGAAATTTGATGCCCTGGTGAGTATCATGGGGATGCTTGACCCACTTTTAACTTTGAGGGGGTTGTTTTTCTTTTTTGTTATGCAATGTGATGTGGCTATTTACTTGTTAACAGTTGATTGAATTGAAAGAAGCTGAAGAGAAATCCTTGAAAGAGTCTGAGCGTTTGGAGAAAGAAATTGCCGAGGTTCAGGAACTGAAGGTAAGCAAACCACTCTATTGAATGCTTCTTTATTGTAACTGGCTATGGACTGTGGTTGCAATTGTTGAATCTACTTTTTTCAATTCTTTTTCCTTCATTTGAACAGCAAAAGATCAGCACCATGACAGCAGACGAGTACTTCGAGAAACACCCCGAGCTGAAAAAGAAATTTGATGATGAAATCCGGAACGACAACTGGGGATATTGAGACGTCTTCGGTAATTTAAGGGCCAAGCTATAGAACAGTTGGCCAGTTTTCTGAGTAAACATTGCGTCATCCATATAACGAAGATGATGATGACCAAAACCCTTTTTGTGTTAATTTAGTTGATCTTTTGATGGAAATGTTGGAATCCAATAATAATTCACTTGAGAACCAAAGTGGATATTGTAAGACATGCGTTTTCATTTAAGTTGCATCCATTTACATGGTTTGTTCTTTCATCTGCCTTGTTTTGGATTTTATGCAAAACTGATGAATAAAGAAGGATGGCAAACGGACGAGGTGGATGCATACCCTTTTCCCTATACCTGTATTCATCTAAAATTTTCAAACTCATCACCCATAAAAGATATAATTTTTAAATTTAAAATTGTCCAATATAAATTCTACTCAAATATAACAAACTAATTATATATAGTTAATTTAGTTAAAAATATATTTATATTTTTATAAATTCTACTTATTCACACATTATAAATTTATAATTTGTTAAGAGCGGATATAAAATGAGTGAATACGGTATGAGTAAGGTCTTAAACCTATCACCTACTACTCGCGATAGGTATGACTTTTTACATCACACCTGCCCAACACTCACTAAACTCATATCCATCCCTATTCCAACTAATGCAGATACAATACGAAACCCATAAAATTATACCCGTCTGCCATCCTTACGTATAAATACTGATTTTGCAGTGGATGGAACCACATTGAAGTTTTATTTCTTCTTCTATCGGCTTATATTTCAAAACATATAAATGGCTGTAAACGAACTTAAGAACATTTACTACAAAATGATGTACAAGAGATATATATGAGCAAGGGATTCAAGATACAAAAATGTAACCCAAAAGTCAATAAACCAATTATCCTGGCTAAGTACAGTTCAAAAAGAAAGTCAAGGTTACAACAGAAATACAAAGTTTTTAGCCCCCAAAAAAAGGTGTTGTCAACAAATTAAAGTTGAAAAAGTTGGTACTATACCCCAAGAGCACAAAATTTTCCAACAGCATTCAGTTTGTTTTGACCACTAACAAAAAAATCTAGAGGACATCTCTAGATTATGTACTGTAACTGTTCCTCCCAAGGATTTTTAGCCTACTTAGACTTTGGTCAATTTCTTTTGGGAGAATTGATCCATAGCCGCCTCTTCATTTTTGACCATGGCCTTCCTTGCCAACTCATAGCCGGCAAAGTTCATGGCGCCTAAGGGAGCAATCCAGAAAAAACGGGGTACTGCTCCTTTAAAGAGACCAAGAGGTCCCTCGTGACGGAGTATAGAAAAGGCTACCACCGACATCGATATTGGTTGCCCCCCTGGAGCAGTCATCATTCTAGTTTTCATGACATCAAAAGGCGTGGTGATAACAGCAGCTAAACCTCCTGATAAAGCTCCCACGGCAATAGTTTCCCATGGTTCCAGTTCCCGTTGGAGAACTTGTTGGGCAAGCTAAAACAATATGCAGAACCGAAATGAAAAATTGCACACACACAAACACACCAAAAAATTACACGATCAATAAAAATACTCGGTTTCAAGACAAAAATCAATACCTTTTTTGATTCAGCATAAAGGCCCATCCCAGCAACATAGAATGGCACCTCACGACAAAGAGTAGCCCCAGTTCCACGGAAAAAACCTTTCAGACCATCCTGGTTCCAAGTGCCAACAAGAGCTTCTCCAACGTTGTCAAAAAGGCCAGCCTGCAAACGTTGTTTTAGTACCTCACAAGGAATCCGCACTGCCGTTCCTAAAAGTGTGCTGCAGAACGATGCCATGGATTGAACCTGCATATCATGTAAACACAAGTTTTAGCTCCATATCTCATATCAATAACATATGTTTAATAGGAATCACTCCTTTCCGAAAATTGTAAATTAGCTGTGCAAGACCAGTTCCTTCTTCATGAAAATAAAGAGATACAAAGCCACGAAAGCACATTCAGACGCACTCACATACTAAGGACTGAGTGCTAAACTTCTTGAGCACATAAAAACACAATAAAATAACAGGATTCAAAATTCAGAGTGATGGGGAAACACTATCTTCACTTGAAGAAACATATTAGTATTATAACATATTCGTAATCGAACAATAGTGCAACAAGAACTACCTGGATGTCTGGAAGGTTTGGAGCAACATTGATCAATACAAGCTTACTTGCTTCAAATATTCCTGTTCGCAGGCCATGGCTGCAATGTTGAAAGAAAGCCACTCAGAAAAATGACGCAAAACAAAAGCCAAATAAAAGAAAAGAACAAGGTAAACAACAAAAAATATATAGAACCTTGAAAACTGTCCAAGAATTGCAGGGATTGAACCCCTATATAACCCCTGTACTCCGATTTGTGGAAGCTTTGAAATAACTTCTGGGAAGGTCAGGGTTGATGCTTGTACCCGAGTCTGATAAAAACAAAAAAGGGAAAAGAAAAGTATCAATACAAGCCCGGTTGATTGTCACAACATGTACTCCACAAAAGAGAATGACAGCATAAGATGAACAGAAAAATGAGCTGTTTCGGCAAGAAAGCCTGCAAGAGGACATTCATCTTAAAAAATAAAACCTCTTTTGACTTCTTTTTGCTTAATTTTTTTAGTGTTGAAAGTAAAAGCAACGAAAAGAAGCATTTATTTATTTATTTATTATCACGAACAAGGACTGGTGAAGAGGCTGAAGGGGAACTTAGAACTAGAAAGAAGATGCCTCTACCAAATGAAGGAGACAAACAAATCTGATGACAAACATTGAAGTACACAACATCACACAATAAGCAGAGGGTAAGAAGACTCGTAGAACCGGCTGGGCAATAAGTTGAAAACATTTCATGACGAGCACAATTTGGACCTGAATTATATTTATCAAAGAAAACAGAAAAACTCAGGTATTGGGGAACATTATCAAATTATGGTTACTTTAATGACTTACAAAAAATATATGTAAAAACTAAAAAGGATGTGTCTAACAACATTAGCTGGTTTATCTTGAAGAAAAGGAAGGAACAAAAATTTCAATAAAAATCATCTACTATAGAACCCAATATATGATAAATGCCACAAGGAAACTATTTCCATCATATCTAAAAGAACATTAATGGTTATGTGAGTGGCACACACGAGCTCTCCACAGTCCATACTGACAAATAAACACTAACATGCGGAATACATCAGTCCTTGCAAAAGATACGATGGCTATTGAGAGCAGTAGATGTTCACAAAGAGTATATTTTATCATGTAAAAACAACACTAAGCTGAATAACGTGCCTTTATAGTATCAACTGGGTGCAGTAAAGATGTGGAGAGCGCACTTGCAAGACCCCCAGCCAATGCAGATTTAAGAACACTTCCAGTATGTATTTCCACAGGCGGTGCAACAGCAACAACAGTTGCAGCTTCAAACCAGATATTCCTGTATGTAATACAAAAAGATGTTAACTTCAAAAATTAGTCACCAGAAAATTTGTGCAAAAGGAGTGCATGAGAAAAAACTTTATACAAACATATGCATTGATTAATATGAAACAATAACATTTTTCTGGTATAATCACCGGTATCCAACTCATTGGTTGACTAATCTGGATGGGCACTGCAGAGTCCCATTATGGGGGCAGCCCTCCCAACCCAATTTGTTCCATTCACAATGCTAAGACTCGAATCCCTGACATTGCTTCAGGGATCTAATGCCTCACCCCACTAGACCAACTAGTTTTTGTAAAACAATAACATTTTTAACAAGGTATCTGGACCAAGAAGCATAAAGCAGAACTGCCGTAGACAAACAATTTCACAAACCAGACATACAAATTCAAATTTGGTAACCATGACCCAATCTATAGTTTTAGCTTCTAAAAGATGCAGCCTGAACAAAAGGCAAGCCAATCATAAATAAAACTAGACCTTGAGCTTCAACATGAGTTTCTAAATAAGATTATTCAAATGGAAATATTAATCTCACCGAGGGTCATCTTGAAGCAGGCGATCAGAAGGCAACAAAAGCATAAAATTGCGGAAGTGTCCATATGAAATAGATTCTTCGGTATCTGCATTCAAAAACCGCATCATAGCAACAGCATTGTCTTCATTTGCAGGAGTTCCTGAATTTTTAAGTGATGCCAATATTTCACTTTTTTGGAGGGTCCCAGACTTGCTTAAACAGAGAGAAGTATAGGCTCGAAGAATAGTTGGCTCCTTCTGTTCCATTAAAGACAAAAACTGCTTCCAATTGAAAGATTTTGAAAATAAATGACTTCTAGTACGGCGCATGAATTCCCGAGCATATCTCTGTGGCAATTTTCTTTTTCTCATAGCTACTTCAAGATCATCTAAGGTTACTTGTCCATCACCATCTCTATCCAATTCTTCAAAGAACCTCCTCCCTAGAAAAAAAAAAGCACTAGTAAAATTAGTTCATAGCTATTTTACTGCATTATAGTTAATCAAATTAGGCCATGGTAAATTACCCAACCTGAAATTAAAGCCATGAGAACTCAAAGGATACAAACTCACATAGCATAAAGTTAGATAACTGACAAGTCTATTAATGAGAAGGAAAAAGAAAAACTATCTATGACCAACCAAATGCACAAAAATAGAATTCATGCTATGCTTGAAAGTTACAACCTGAATCTCTGAATCCCCAAATTCAGTTAGGAGTAAGGGAAGGGAGATAACCGTAACCAGATTACAAGACTAACTAGTTCCACAGGTTTAGCGTGAAGAGAGGCACAATACAGATTACAGAGTTCAAAGAAAACTCTGGTTTGACATTATGCTACATAGTGTCGACAGCATAATATATTACTTGCTTATATTCCTTGAACCAAACCAAGAAAACTATGATTAGAATTATGCTACGTATAGTCTACAGCATAAAATATTTATTGATGTTGCTATTCAAGGAACCAAACCAAGAAAAGAAGATGATACGAAGGTAATTGTTTGCTGAGCTGGCTGAGAAATCATACCTTCAGACTCTGTGTATCTGAAAAAATCCTGGACAGAGAATAATTTCTTCTTGTCAGGATGATCTTGTGAAGAGCGGCCCAAAAGTGGTAGAAGCTCAATCAATTCCATTAGTGAGACAGTGGATAAGGTGGATTTCAAACGCTCCACATTTGATAGAGGAATGCTAAGTATCCCACTGGCCAGCTTCTCTGAGGAATTACCAGCTGTGTCTACCCTACTCCCAATGCTAACATCATCGGCACCCTTTTCGTTCACTTGAGATGCAACTCCAACCATACCTGATGGAACACCTCCCACTCTAGCAAACTTCAAATTTCCCAAAAATCCATCCACATCCACTTTTTGACCTTCCCAAATACTTGTCACTGATTTAAAGTAATCTAACAGAGGGGGTGGAGATGGAATCTGGGGGCAATCACGATGCATATGTTTACTTTCCTGTAGAAGCAGATCAAACTTCTGAAGATTTTGAGTCAACTGATCAAGAATAAGCCCTATAAAGCATTCAACCGGTGCATGTTTCCCATCAATATGTTCCAAACCCTCATTCTTTGCACTAAACTGAGCCCTTGCCTCACTATGGTTACACTCAACTGGAGCCTTTGACTTCATGTCTCGAGGACATGAATGTCGACACCCTTTATCTTTGTCACCCATTCTCTGAATTCTCTTCCTACCGGAGTTAAATGAGTTTGGTATAGACTGGACAAAACTGTTAATCAACACTGACCATGTAATTGCAAACCGAGAACAATTCATGCAAGACCCTTCATCTGTATCCACATCTTTTTCTTTCAATCTTTTCCTAACCACCTTAATCTTCTCACTATTCTTATCATTTGACAGAGAAAACATTCCTATAAAGGCCTTGATGGGAACTTTAATAGGTAGACATTTTTTTCTCTCTTCGCTACCAACACAACACTGCCCATCATTAACACCATTACCAAAACTACCATTTCTCTTCCTCATACCAAAGATTTGAACCTTACCATTCCTATCACTAACATTCGATTGGGCAATCAATTCAACATTATCTCCTTTATTATTTGACACCCCAAAACAACTTTCAACATCTTTTGCAGTTTTCTCGAAGCCCAATTCAAGAGGTAAAAGTGCTTCCTTTACAAATTGAATCGAATTCGAAATCGATTCCATTGGATCATTCTTAGACAACATTACTCCTACCACCTCAAAAACTCCTCTCTCTTCAATACAAACTCTCTCTTTCTCCTCTATGGAGATTCAACAAGAACCATATCCAACCCACCCTCCAAAAAGTCAGCCAAGTCAAAGGATGAAAAGAGCTTTTACTACTTAAATCGAATCAAAAATCAATCCGAACAACCTGAAATCCTTGCTTCCCTATAATATAAAAAAAATACACTTTTCTTAAATATTTCGAACCAACTAAAAAGAACCTACCAATCTAGAGCCACAATTTCGAAATAAATTATATTAATAAAACATAAGGAAAACTCTATCTTTAGCCAATAAAATGATATTTAATGAACTAAGAGGAGATTTTACTTCGAAGGAGGATCTGCTGAAGAAACCCACGCTGCCTTCTAAAGCAAATCAAGCTTATCCATACTGACAAAATAGCAAGATGGGTATTAGTTTCTTGTCTATTCCGTGGAAGAAGATTCCAATTTCAACCCCAAAAGGGATGAAATCATTACAACTCTAAAATGGGTTCGTTCGTCTGAGTTCTGTGTTCCTTTTGAAGTGATAAAAACAACATTTTTTTTAGAATTTGAAGTGATCAAACAAGGAGAGGAAACAAAGGGTTGTTTTGAAAAGAACGTGGAAATTCAGAGACTAAATATGATTTTAAGAGAAAAAAATCTAAATTTATCATTTTTTCAAAACTTTTTTAAGGAAAAAAAGCGAAAGATATGGTGGTGGGGTGGCAAAGGAAGAACAAGAGGAAGAAGATGAAGCATAAGGCTCTGTTTTTTTTTTTTATATTTATTTTCTAACTTATGGGAAAAATAATTAATTAAAAAATTATTTTTTCGGATGACAAATAAAATAAGCAAAGAATGGATAAAAAGGCCGACGTAGAGCTTTGTAGGACCTTTGCCCGGCAGGTCGGCTCTTCAGTTCTCGAAAGTATAATAATGAAAAAATTATATTATAGTTTATTGGGGACAAGTCAATAAAATTTATTTATTTTATTAATTTGTTATATTGTTTTTAATGAAATAAATTTTTATTTAATAAAATTATATTTGAATTTAATTTATAATAAATATTAATATAAAATTATTTAGTAAATAGATAAAATAAAAATTTAATGAAATAAATAATTTTTTATTAATCTCATAAAAACACGATAAAAAAGGTTTACAATATAATTTTTAATTATTATATATTATATATTTATTAATTATTTTATACTTTTTCTATCTTATTTATTATGTCCATTATTGTTTTTTAATTAATTTAAAAATTTTGATCATAATTATTTTTAATATTTTTATTTATAAAATTTTATAAAACATATATTTTCACTATTTAATTAAAGGTTTTAAAAATATATTTTTATATTTTTTATTAATAATAAATTCAAAATTATAATATATCAAAATTTTGAAAAAATAATGCTAAACAAATTAAATGAGATAAAAACAATAATTTGATAAACTTAATAATGATTTATAATTATTAAAAATAATAATTAAAATAATATTTTTTATAGTTTGACGGCTCCGGTGCACACTAATCTAATAATGTTTTTTATTTTAAATTTAAACTAAAAAGGAAATCCTATGTTTAATCCTTATCCACCTTGGTAAGTAATTTGGATAGTATTTTGCATGCTTGTCTTTGTGTGGTCAATTTTATATTTTCTAACGAAAAAATTAATTAACGACAAAAACATTATTATAATTAGTAAAAGAGTTTCAATACAATTGAATTGTTTACTGTTTTAAAATAAAAATAAAGTAGTAATTAGACTTATTTTCATTGTTTAAGAAAATATAAAAACACCAAATAAAATTATTTTCGAATTTTGTAAAAAAAAAATGTGAGGGAAAAAATAAAGTAAAATAGTGAAAATAGGAATTGTTGGATCCATAAGTTGGATCAGTGGCTATAAAGTGGTTGACAAATAACAATTGGACATCTAGCTTTCTTGTGCAACGGTTTTGACACGTGTCAATTAAGTGTCTTGACGTCCGTTATCTAACGTATAAGTATTTGTGGCTTTTTCTTAGAAATTGAATTATAATAGTATTTATTTTAAAATTAAATTTTTAATATATAAATTTATATCTTTAAATTATAAACTTTAAACTAAATATATATTATCTTTAAAAAATATTTTTTCCGTTACCTAATTTATTATGATTCTTCTAGTTAAGTCTTCTCCCCATTCCTTTTGCCTAGAATTGCTCTTCCCTCACTCTATCTAGAAACCTTCCCCTCAAAGCAATTGTCTTGTAAGAACTGATCCAAAAGTTTTTACCACTTCATCCTCTAGAAGCCCAAACCAAACACGTATATAAAATAAATTATTTTGTCAGTGACAGAAACAAAATTAAGATAAAAATAAAATATAAATATTTAAAAAGTAAAAGAATAAATTTATAAAATAATTGAAATTAAAAAAAATTAAAAGTAAAAATGATTGTTCTTCTTCACCTATTTAACTTTATCGACAGGTTTTGTCAAAGTATTTAATTATGTCTCAATCTAAAAATTAAATATTAAAAATTATAAAAATTTTAATATTAATTTTTAATTGTATTAAAATTTTTATATATATTTTTAAGAAATTTGGTATGTATTAAAATTTTTATGATTTAAAATTTTTTAAATAAATTTTTATTTGAAGTTTATAATTAATAAAAACAAAAATTTAAGGAACTGTATGAATAAAAAATATAAATATTAAAATATCCCGTTAATCTTTCTTTCGAGATAAAGTTGATTTTATTATTGGTAACTTAGTCAAATCTTCCACTTTCTTTCCTGTAAGTCTTGTTTGCCTACGGTACAATACATATTCCCTCTAGAAGCCTTGCTTTCAAACCAAGTATACATATATTGTATATAAGCCACAATCCTCTTACAAAACTTTTCATTATCATTACATTTTCCGTTCCATTTTCTCTCTCAGAAAATGAATACAAACAACACTCTTAACCATTCACCAGAATCGGATTCTCATGAGTCTGAATCTTTCGAGTTTTCTTTCATTCCAAACACTCCTTTAAAAAACAATAAAAACGACATCGTTTTCTGTGGAAAAGTCATCCAAGAACGAGACTTTACTGTTGGTGATGAAGATCAAAGTAGCCATGTCTTCTCTTCATCTTCATCCAAGCAATTCAGCAACGATAGAAAAGATTTGAAAAGGTCTTCTTCTTCATCGGTCAAAAATTTTAGGTCTCAGCGTTCTTCTTCAGTCAAACAACGTAAAGCTTTGATCGGAGTCACAAAGATACCACAGAAGATGGAGTTAAGTGATTTAAAGAAAAGGCAAAGTAAAAGAAACCATCCATTGCCGATGTTTCCTCCGGCGGCCGATGATGATATGACGGTTGTGGACGGCGACGATAGCTGTGGTGCCGGTGGCAAGAGATGCCATCTTTTGAGTATGTTAAGGCGTTTGAGGTGTTCAACTCAGACGTTTGGTACCTTGGGCAAGACCTTCTTAGGATGTATTCCACACGTGTGAAGTTATTTTCATTTTTGCACTTGGAAAATTGATTTTAGTAGTGCGGATTAGAGAAAGAGAGAGAGAGATTTCATTATTGCTGCTTCTTGTAGCTCATATGTACATATTATTATTCTTTTTTATTGACGGACCACTGCTCTAAATTTATAAATTCTATATCAGTTATCACTAAATAATTAACACTATAATATTGCTATTTAAATCTCATATTAACTGAAGTTTAGTTTATTCGATAGTATTGTTGTTGTCACGTTAATTTAATAAATGATTTTAATAAAAAACAGATAATAAATATTAACCTTCAATAACATTCATAACACTTGCTTTATCACTGGGACCCACTTGATGACTTAAAAAATATGAAAGAATAAAAATGATCAACTTAATTAAGTGATTGAATTACTTCAAAAACAAAGCTTCATTGGAGAACTTTTAGATATACAGTAAACTGTAAATAGAAAATTCTACAACAAAAGTAAAATATCATTGAACATCATTAACGATAAACACTACTAAATACTAATAAATTGATTAATAAAGATTAAAACTTAGTATATAATTATATAATTATTCTTAACTATTCAATCAATTAATAATTTATTATAATATTATTTTATTTAATGTATTTGATCTCATTATAAAATAAAATAAACTTCAAAATGTTAATTTTATATATTAAAAATGATTTTTATATTTTACAAATCTAATACATTTACATTGGAAAATTCTATGACGGGAGTCGAACATTGTTGAAACCATTAAATTAATTAATAAATATTAAAAAATTTAAAGACTTAATATATAATTAATAAATATTTAAAATAAAATTTTAATTAAATTATTTTTTATAAGAAAAACTACACAAATGGTCATCCAGCTATCACTTTATTTTTAGGGTTGTCACCAAACTAATATTTTTCATCAAAATCATTGTTAACATTTTATTTCATTATTATCTTGGCCATCGACCGTTAAATATTTAACAAAAATTGTGACATGACATGGTTTAATAATATGAATGGTCATCCAACTATCATTCTTTTCTTGTGTTGGTCACCCAATTAATTTTTCATCAAAATCATCATTAAAATTTTATTTTGTTATATTTTGGTCATCAACGGTTAAATATTTAACGGAGACTATGATATGGTATGGTTTAATAATAATTTTAGTCCTTTAAATTATTACATTACATCAAATTAATCCAAATAAAAATAACTCATCAAATATTTTAACTAAACCCAAAAATTTCCATCCCTTTTCTTCTTCCTCTTGCAACGCTACTTTAAAAATTAATTTGTCAACTCTTTTTTTGTGTGTCTTTGAACAACTTATTAAGTTTCAGATTATAAAAAAATATTTAAATTTTATAATATATTCTTTCAAAATCTATGTTAAAAGAATAGTTTCTTTTTCTTTGAATTAGAATGACGTTTTTGTCTAATAATTTCTTTTTCAGTCCAAAGAAGGTTGTGTTTCGACATCTGAAAAGTCACTGATGCCAAATTTGTGTGAAGTTGTAGGAGTATCCATATGAAGATCAAAAAGTTGGGTTGCTCAATAAAAATTTAAGTGAAACCAAATTTTATTTAATCCCAAGAAAAATTTTACGACATCCGTCGAATTGATCTATATTTACATGCTAAAGATTTTATGACTATTGATCTATATAAACTTTTATGTAAATTGTCGCGACCATTTTAAAATCGAAACGTGTGAAAAATAGCCTAGCGAGTGAATTTTGGAAAATCGATTTTTATTGCTTTTAAATATGAAAAAAATTATTGAAAACATTTGAATTTTAAAATTAATTTGGAGTCGCCACCGGCCACTTTGGTAGGCCAGACACCATAAAACAAACCAGAGATTCATTTTGAAAACATTTGGGTTCGGGAGTCGGTTACGCGTAAGGACGACCCTTACGAGCGCCCGAGATCGGCACCTTTTAATATACGTGGCATTTCGGTATTTCGAATAATAATATTAATTTACTTCGTTATTGGCAAATAAATATCGCTCAAATGAGAATATCCTTTTGGATAAAAAGATACATTTCTTTTAAATACGAGCTTTGAATAAGACGTCCTAAAATAGGAAACCTTGATTTGTATTTAAAGAAATATAAATTTTGCCCCAAAAGGTTTTAAATGCATGACCAATTATTATCTTGTCGATTTTAAGTTCTAATCTAAAAAGGCTCCATCAATTTAAATATTTAAATCCTATTAAATTATTAATTTCACCGGGTGTATTGTGATAACATCCGAATGCACGGACACTACCATTTCGACACCAAACAAAATTAATAATTCTATTGGTGCTACTAATCTTTACCTAATTAATTTTATTAAATTCTAACCTTAAATTATTTATCATTTTTTACGTTTCGATGACGCGCCGAATACGATACCGAAGTACACTTTTGGCCAACATAATGTCATTTCATAATACTGACCACTTAGTGTATCCAAGGTATAAGATTAGAACGTCATCGTTACTAAATTATCTCCCTATTTAATTAATTATTTAATTAAAGTGACTAATCCTAAAAAGGCTCTAATTTAATTAATCTAAGTGTAATTAAGTGTCACCTAAACATACATACTACATGACTTTAAAAATGCAAACATAATAAATAATTAAATACAACAAATAAATACAATAAAGTAAACAAAAAGACGAAGAAACTAAATTACTTTTGATTAAAACATGAGAGCTTGAAACAACATCGTGAAACTAAGTGGAGGGAAAATGAAAATCCTAAGTCCATTTGTATGATTAAATGGTGAAACAACAATCGATTATAAAATATAAAAAGAGAATCAAAGGAACACCTTACCACTTCAAATAAAAATTGCAGTGAAATGTGATGCAAGGAATCGAAGCCGGAGTTGCTTTCAAGAACCGAAGCAACAAAGTTGCAGACACTTCCCAAATTAATATATAGTTTCTTCTATGTTCGATAGCTTCAAGACTAAAGAGTTCGACTATACCATGGCATCATACTCAGGATCTCCTTGCTTCACAAAGCCATCACTGCTTTGTTCTCTGTGCCCCCTTGATCCACCGAATTTTGGTGATCACCAAACCAATAATAAAACCAAAAAAACAGCCCCCCCAAGATCTCCTCTTGTTGCTGCCTTTGAATCCATGGAAAGTAGTTTAGTTTAAAGTGATATTACAAGAGAAAAAAAATAATTAAGGTTTAGTTTAAATATTTGATGAGTTATATTCTATTAGAATTAATTTGATATAATATAATAATTTTAGGGACTAAAATTATTATTAAATCATGTCATGTCATAATTTTTGTTAAATATTTAACAATCGATGACCAAAATAATAATGAAATAAAATGTTAACAATGATTTTGATGAAAAAATTAGTTTGGTGATCAACCCAAAAAATGAGTGATAGTTGGATGATCATTTGTGTAGTTTTTCTTATAAAAAATAATTTAATTGAAATTTTATTTTAAATATTTATTAATTATATATTGAGTTTTTAAAATTTTTAATACTTATTAATTAGTTTAATGGTGTTCAACAATATTCATCATTAGTGGTGTTCAGCAATGTTCAACGCACGTTGTAGACTTATCCCATTTCTGTTACATGTTTTTATATTTATTTTAAATATCCTTATTTTTCTTTTAATAATAGAAAAAATACATCCGTTGATTAGGATTCTTTCTAGATTCTTGAAGACTTTTTCCTTGATAATTTTAATTCTAGACTTAAATGTATGGTTGTTTCCTAGTAAGTTCGTCAAATCTTTGATGTTTCATTGTCTGGTAACTAGAACTACTAGTCTCTGATTCTAGTAAGTCTTCTCCCCCATAACTTAGCCTACGTCTGTTCTTCCCTCACTCTCTCAATCCTTTCCTTTCAAAGCAATTATATAAAACAAAATCAGCTCCTCAAATCCATTCCATTCTCTTCATCTTTCCTTCCACATTTCTCTCTAGAAAAACCCTAAAAAATGGATACAAAGATGAAAGAACACTTGTAATTTGTAAATCTCTCTCTTTCGATCTCTCTCTCTCATCGGGGATCGAGACTTTGTTGATGCTAAGCAATTCGATTGGAGAAAAAAGACTTGGATTGTGTTTACGACGTGAATTCCTAGTCGAATTCTTCTGTATCTACACAGAGTTGTAGGTCTCAATCGGTAAAGCAACACAAGTACCACAGAAGATGGAGCTAAGGGAGTTAAAGAAAAGGCAAAGGACAGGAAGCCGTCCCTTGCTTAGTTTCCTACGGCGGTGGACGGAGATGACGGGTGCGGCGGTGCCGGAGGCAAGAGATGTCGTATTTGGAGTCTGTTGAAGCCTTTGAGGTGTAGAGATCATAGTTTTAACACATGGAGCAAAGCCTCCTTGAGATATATTCCAAATCTGTGAAGTTGTTTTCTTCTCGCACGTGTGAAGTTATTTTTTATTGTTGTCTTGGTTTTAAGGTCTCGTCCAAACCCTCGTTCGTCGTATATTTAGTTTTGGTAGAGAAATCTTTTAATAGAGATTTTCTACATATACAATGTCACAAATCTAAATTTAATTAAATAAAACCAATCTGCTTATCACTTGGATTAACCCTATTAATAGTACAAAGTTGATTTTAATGCACATTTATTTATCAAAATTATATGCGTGGTTTTATTTTTTTTCGCAGACCAACAACGTCGTTTGTATCAACTTGATATCATTTACATTTATATATATATATATATATTGGATTTATTTTTAAAAACCTATTTACAACTGAAAATAATTAGTTTTAAATGTATAATTAAATCAAATTATAATTCATATATTATATTTGATATTACATCACCATATGCAATTTTAAAGTTTATTCCAAAACTAAATGAAAGAACCAAAGCATAATCAAAGTTTTAGATATATAATCACAAAAATCAAATTTTATGTACGATATTATAAATTAAGGGTTAAATAATATATTTTGTTCCAAAATTGTTCCTCAATTTAAGTTTCCGACTTGAGTTTTTTTAATATCCTCTTAAATTTTCTAATTATATATCACGTTGTCTCATTAGAAAAATCGTGTGCCATGCCAGGAATAAAATTCATAAAATTTTTAAATTTTTTATAATATCTAGAATTTAATTTGTATAATATTTAAATTATTAGGGACCTTGTTTTGTTAGGTGGCCTTAGGATTAATGGATGGATTTTATAAGTCTTCAAATTTTGAACATATACAAGAAAAGAATGGAATCCATCTGGAAACTACAGTGTCATGAAAGGGACATGTTCTTTTATTAATACTAAAAATCTGAATAATAACACAAACCTGTTCATCTGTCTGTCTACAGAGGTTTGATTTTGTAGTATTTGTATTCTGTTTCCTGGTGACTGAGTCAATAGTCTTACGCACCCCGTCCCTTGTTTATTACTACGAGATGCCTTGCTTTCAAAGTAACTGTCTGGACCACCTAGCCATCTAGAAGCCCTAACCAGACACTATACAAACCATGTCCCTCTTACCAAACACTTCATACTTCCATCATCCATTAGGTTCTCTCTCTCTCAGAAAAAAAGAACCCTTCTTCTTCAGCTCAAAAATCCAACAAAATGGATACCAAGATTACTCGTAACATTAACCGAGAAGAACTCGAAGAAACTCCCTCTTTTCGTGATCTTTCGGACGAAAACCTGGAACGGGATGATCCATCCCTTACTTTCCACGACTCACCAAACTCTCCTCCTCATGATCTTGAATCTTTTGGCTTCTCTTTCTTTTCGGACAATAAAAACGATGTCGTTTTACACGGAAAACCTGTCGAAGAACAAGATGTCTGCGGCGACGAGGAGGAGGAAGAAGGTAAGAATGTTTTCGCTGTATCTTCTTTCCGGCAATTCGACAGCAACAAAAAGGATTCGGCTTCTTTATCTACCAAAAGTTTTAGGTCTCATAGTTCTAAGGTCAAACAACACAAGTCTTTAATTGGTGTGACAAAGATACCACAAAGGATGGAGCTAGGTGATATGAAGAAAAGGCAAAGTAGAACAAACCACCCACTATTCATGTTTCCTCCGGTGGCCGACGGTGACATGGCGGCGGTGGTGGACGCTGATGAAGGCTGCAATGACGGTGGCAAGAAATGCTTGCTTAAATATTTAAAACATTGACTCATTTTTCGTCCTTATCAATGTAACATAGTTGTGCATCTATATAAATA
Organism: Abelmoschus esculentus; assembly: GCA_035048815.1. NCBI lineage: Eukaryota > Viridiplantae > Streptophyta > Magnoliopsida > Malvales > Malvaceae > Abelmoschus > Abelmoschus esculentus. The sequence goes on along the minus strand of JAUCBN010000017.1, from coordinate 17,695,012 downwards.
AATATTTATTTAGATTTAAAATCTTTATAGTTGAATCATTATCAAAATTATGTATAATTGTACTTGGTCAATGTAAAGCTTTGTCTTTAAAAGTTAATAAATATCCGATTTATTGATAAAAATTTAATCATGCTATTTATAATATAAAAATAAGATATTTATCTGATAAATATTTTATTTTTATATTATAAATAACATGATAAATTTATAGATTTTTTTATTTTTTTTAAAAATTGTGAAATAATAAATATTTATATCAGACTTTATAATATGTGTATTAAAAAATATTTAATCCTATTAATCTAATCTAAAAACTTGAATATCCAATCTGATTTTTATTTTCAGATCGAATACCCGATCTAATTTTAAAATTTTGAGATTGGATATAGATTATAATATTTCAAGTTTTGGATTATCCGAAAATCTAAAAATTTAATTTTTTTATATTTTTTATTTTTAATAATTTGATGCTTATTATATAAAAAAATAAAACAATTAATTTTTTATAGATGTAAATCTTATTTATTATATTTAATAATTTATTATATTCAAAATTTTAAATTTTTTATAAACATAATATTTAAATTTAAAAAAAATAATTAAATTAAAATATATTTTGGATAATCAGATATCCAAAAATCTGATTCGATTATCCAAAAAATCGGATATAAAAACGGATTGAATACAAATTATTATATTATCAATTTAAAAACTCAAATATCTAAAAAATTAGATTAATTTTAATCTGATATCCGACGATAAACATCTTTTATAACAAGAGAGAGAGTTAATTTAATTATTATTATTATTATTATTTTATTTAGTCTAATGAGTAATGACAATAGTTTATCAGGATCAACATTATTTTATTTTTATTTTTTGCATTTTTTATATCAAATAGAAAATGCCAATGTCTTCCCTGCGCCTGGTGTCGAAGTTGTTAAAACCATGTCCAACTGTTCCACCCACCACGTATCGATTACTTGAAGTAGTTATCTGCATTTAATTAAGTCGAGTTCATTAAAAATTATAAATTATTTAAATTAAAAAATTATATTTTATAATTTGAATTTTATTTAAAAAATTAAGTTTAATTATTCAAATTTATATTAAAATATAATTATAAAATATTTTAATATTAATTAGTTTTAATTTAAATAATTTTTATAACCATATAAATATATTATATATTTTATTTTTCTATATATATAATCGAAAAACTCAACATTAACTTAATAAAAAACTTCACCGTTAGCATATACAAACTAGTTCTCCTTTTACTGTAGCGTGTGCTGGCCACGGCGTCGTTTCGGCTCCCTTTCTATCTTCGGAAACTGTGAGAATTTCTTGTATTCTAACTAAATGCCCTTTACTGCCGCCGAACTCCCTCCTTCGATTCCTTCCTCCGTCTTTATTCTTTCCATTTTGCCTTAAAATTCAAATACCCTTATTTCCTCTTCATTTTTTCTCTCCTTGGATCAGGGATACCTGCCAAAAGGTACACAATTTCAGTTCTTTTTCCTGGATTTTTGTGATAGAATGTTCATAATTTGTTTGCTTTTGATGCTTTTTTTGTGTTTTCTTATTCATTTACTCGTGTATCATTTCGTTGTGTTATAGCTTATCTTGTCTGTGAAGAATTTGTGGTGGAATCACTGTTTTTTTTCTTAATTAATCTCTGAGAATTCTTGCGAGAAATTCATTGTTTTTGTTGAAATCTGTTGAATCACATAATGGCTCAATTTAACTGGAATTACAGGATTTCAACATTGAACGGGCTTTTGTTCTTTGATCTTCATGGTAATAATACTAGTTATTAGATTTCAAGTCTTGGAAAGAATATCGGAGAACCTGCTATTTAAAGGCTTCAGTTTTTCCTTCGCTTGTTGACTGCTTTGACTTTAGTTTATGGTGGCTCATATAAGTTGTTAACTGTAATTTGCAATGCTTTTACATTCCTTCACGGTTGATTCAGTGAATTCCATGTGTTTGATGGAGTTAAGGTTCTGAATTTGTTAGTGCTTTTTGACTGTTTTGTGGTTTAAAAGCTTAAAATCTTCACTTTTTTCTCAGGATCTGACTGCTTTAATTTGACCAAATATGTTTGGTTTCATTTTGTAATAAGACTAATGTCGATTTGTTTTGTCAGTTGTATTCGTTCTTAATTTGTTCATATATGTATTGTTCCTTCGATGCTAAGAGATGTAACCATTGGGGATCTAGGCTTTATCTATATGTTCTTATGGCATAGAAAAGCATGTAACCTGATTGTTTTTGTGTGTTTATAATAGTTGTTTTGGGGTTATTATCGGTAACTGTCGAGTTGCTCGAGTGTTTGATCGTTTTTATGTGGCATTTTCCTGCTTTTAGCACTCTTAGATTTTGTTTAATACTAGTTTTTATGTTTTTGTGCAGGTCACCTTTAAAATGAATTTTCCCTTTAGAAGCTTGCATGAGGATTCTGCAATTTCTCAGATGGAAATCCTCAGATGTCCATTTTTGAGAAACATTAATGAGCCAACAAACTTTTCTTTCTCGTCGGCCATGCCCTTTCCACTTCAGGTAAGATCATGGTTCATCTGGAATTTTATGTTTCTTTCATCATGTTCTTGATTCTAGTCACATAGCTTTTAACTCCACCTCAGGTACGTGGAGCCAAAGGTCCAATTTTTGAAGATGGGCCCAATTTTGACATGGCATTCAGGCTTTTCCATGGACGGGATGGAATCATTCCGCTGTCAGAACGGTCTTCCTTGTGTGCTAAGAAGGCAGAACCAGAAACAGTCCCACCCAAGTTCAATCCATTGGCAGCAAAGGCAGCCACCATTAGTCTCTCATCTTTCGGACCAGGAGGGCCTTTCAGTTTCGATGCATTTTCCAATAAGTGGAACAATCAAAACGGAAAATCAAAACAATCCAGGAAAGAATCCTCTTCACAGGTAATCAATATTCTGCTTGTGGAATGCAACATAAGTTGGGCTTTGGAGATCTTTTTAAAACGAGAACAATCGTCTAATGTCTGAAAATTCGTACTTTATTATTTTAAAGCTTTCCTTTATTGACATCATTTCTATGCTTGATGTTTCAGGGAGGAAATTCCCATCACGAAGCATTGGGCAATGAGTGGCTGCAAAACTGCAATTGTCCGATAGCAAAGTCATATAGGGCTGTTAGTGGTGTTTTGCCGCTTGTTGCCAAGGTTTTTAAACCACCTCCAGGGATGAAATTCAGGTGCCCACCTGCAATAGTAGCAGCCCGGGCAGCACTGGCACAAACCGCTTTTGCCAGGAACCTCCGCCCTCGAGCGATGCCTACAAAAGTACTGGTGATAGGGATGTTAGGCATGGCGGCAAATGTTCCCCTAGGGATTTGGAGGGAACATACTAAAAAATTCTCACCATCTTGGTTTGTGGCCGTCCATGCAGCTGTTCCATTCATAGCCATGCTGCGGAAATCTGTCTTGATGCCCAAAACAGCTATGGCTCTCACCATTGGGGCATCTATACTAGGCCAGATTATCGGCTCTAGGGCAGAGCGATATCGATTGAAAGCAGTAGCATCAAAACGATTAGGTATCGAGGAATCCTCTGTTTCTGTTGGTACTGCACATCCGCTAGAAGGCATTGCCTCTAAGAATGACTATTGCGGGAAAGATGAATGGAATCTCGTTTCTCTTCAGTTGGCTAGGCCTTCATCAACAGACATATTTTGCTAATCAGTTTCTTCCTCATTTGTATGTCGTTTTCAAACCACAGTTGGCGGCCATTTGATGTTTTATTGTGTTTCTTTCTCTGTACCAGACATTTCTAAACTCTAATGTTTGTTATGCTCTCTGAAACCATGACTGCCAAAGGATTTGACTTGGTAAACATTGGCAAGTTCAATCTTCCATGGAAATAGATTAGTAAAAGGGGTGTAATCATTAATTTTATTCGATTTATATTAGTGCTATTATTATATTATTTTAATGTTATTATTATCGATTATTTAAATTAAAAACATATCTGAAAATGTTAAAGTCCATAGAAAAGCAACCCAAATAATGATTACATATGTCCCGTTTTAGGCCCAACTAAACCCTAATTAAGGTTAGTCTTTTCTCCTGCACCGACAGTTATGGATACAACACAAAACCTATAACATGCAAAATCAGTACAAGTTTACAACAAATACGTGCAAGTTATATTAATTGCACAAATATTAGCAATAACGCCTATATTTAAAAAGGTGTTAAAACTATATTTTGTGGCTATTTTTTATGTTTAAATTGTTTTTAGTTTTAAATATGTAATTAAAGTTTAAGTATTTGACTATTAATTATTATTTTTATTTTATTTTTTAATTTAATTTATTTGTAACTTAGTTTTAAAAAATTAGATTTTCTAAAAACTCAACTCCCATATTCAAATCTCTAACTTCTTCGATCAATTTCGTCATCAATAGACACACCATTGCCGGTGGAGGTTTTGGACATGCGTGATAAGAGCGACCGCACAGGGCTCCTTAAAAAATAAGGGCCCAAAATTTTTATAAACTACATTCATTAGATGATATTGATCTCGAAATTCTACATTATAATTATGTCCTAAATGTAATACTAGAATCTTATTGATTATTCTTATTTCTATTGTTTTTATAGAACTAGTGAGGTTCTGAACAAACGCAATAGAAATGACCGTACAGGGCCCCTAAAAATGACAATTATGTCTAAGGGTTACATTTTTATAACTAGTGAAAGTTATGAACAATTGCTTCTAAGGGATACATTTTTAATAAATTGCACAGGGTCTCAAAAATCTTTGAAACGCCCTGACCACTGCCCACCATACCTAATGCCATGTCACTATAACTTTTCTTCTAATCACTCATCGTTGGGAACCAACAGTAGGTGTACCGCCCACCATACCTAATGTCAAAAGAAGCTAAAGTTGTAAAAAAAATTCAACTGACATACCCACCGTCGATTAGTGACGATGAATGATCGAGAAAAATAGTTATAGTGGTCTAACAGTGGTATTGATTATCTTTGATAAAGTAGTAAATGGTAACAACCACAATAAATTAGAGATTCTGGGTTTTGGATTAGGATTTAGGATTGTTTTATAAAAAGTTAAAACTATTATTTTAAGAAAATGAAATTTATTTAAAAAATAGTTATAAGAAATTAAAAATTAAAATATATCGAATGTCATATTTTAATTGGCTAAAATTTCTAATAGTCAGATACGTAAAATGACCGAAATTAAATTTTAGATACCTATTTAAAACAAAAATATTAAACATAAAAAATAAATTATATGTATAATTTTGATATCTATTCGACTATTAAACTTGTTAATAATCAATAATGAGGTATAACTATAATTTTTATCAATTTTTTAGTATAATATATCGATTAATATTTTTATAAACTCCCCTAATTAGAATTCCACCTGTAATAAATGATTATCTTCAACTTTTTTTTCTATAACCACCATTATTCAGAGCGAAAATCATCTGCCCCTTTCCCATACCTCCATTTATGTCCCTACTTCAAATTAAAAGGTTTAGAGTTTAGGGTTCTAGATTAGGAGTTTTGGTTAGGGTTTAGGAAATTAAAGGTAGGGTGTAGGGTTTATGATATAAAAAATAAATTTTTACGGTTTAAAATTAATTTTTTTTTAAAAAAATCAGAGACACCAAAAAAAAACACGAGGAAGGGACATAGAATTTTTTTTTTCATTATTCATAACAATCGTTCAAAGAAAAAGAGATAAATTATCTAAACGCCCATAATAATCATCAATCATCATAATCTAATTGTACTCATTAACATAGGGTTAAAGAGTTTTATTCGATTATTTATATAAAATAATTTTTATATGAATCGTACATTATCATATTATTTCCACGTATAATCCAAAAATCTACAAGTCAACCTCCACCTTTCAAACAAACACAATATCCCCTGGGGTTCAACCCCACATATCCACTCAACCAAGATTGACAAATTCCACGTGGACCAATAACAACAGATTTCCTACCTTCACTCACCCAATGAAAAAACACTTTTAGATTACGATCCATATCCTACCATCACCTTTATCCACACCTATCTCTATTAACCTTCATAGTCCAAACTTTCTCTTCTTTTCATTTACGTCCCCAAACTCCAAAGAAACAACAACAAGCATGGCCGCCAACACATTGATGAGCTGTGGCATAGCCACCGCTTTCCCTTCAGTCCTTTCTTCTTCAAAGTCCAAGTTCGTCGGCGCTATGTCATTCCCTAGCTTTGGCGTCAATGTAAGCCACCGTGTTAGCATGACGGCTGACTGGATGCCTGGCCAGCCTAGGCCTCCTTATCTTGATGGTTCAGCTCCAGGGTATGGTTTCAAAATTCAAACTTTTAAAAAATATTGTCTGTTTTCCATCTTTTTTTTCTTACAAATCTATGTTTTATTATATGTTTGGTTTTCAGTGACTTTGGGTTTGACCCATTGAGACTTGGTGAGGTGCCGGAGAATCTCGAGAGGTACAAGGAATCTGAGATATATCACTGCAGATGGGCTATGCTTGCAGTTGTAAGTTTTTTTACTGGGGTCAAATTATGGTTTTAGTCCCTCTACTTTAATTTTGAAATGCTTATATTGTTATGCATGTTAAATATGCAGCCTGGTATATTGGTTCCCGAGGCTTTGGGGTTAGGAAACTGGGTAAAGGCACAAGAATGGGCAGCGATTCCCGGTGGACAGGCTACTTACTTGGGCAACCCGGTTCCATGGGGAACTCTTCCAACAATATTGGTCATTGAGTTCCTCGCCATCGCCTTTGTCGAGCACCAACGTAGCATGGAGAAAGATACCGAGAAGAAGAAGTACCCTGGCGGTGCTTTCGATCCCTTGGGATACTCCAAGGACCCTAAAAAGTTTGAGGAATATAAGGTCAAGGAGATCAAGAATGGTACCAACTTCAAACCCTTTTCTTTTCTGTCCTGTATTTAAGATGATTCGACCCGAACCGAAGACATTTAGTTTGTTGATCATTTTGTGGTCGATCTTTGTTGTTTATAGGTCGTCTGGCGATGTTGGCGTTCGTGGGATTTTGTGTTCAACAATCAGCTTACCCCGGAACCGGACCATTGGAGAACTTGGCGACTCACTTAGCTGACCCATGGCACAACAACATCGGAGACATCATCATCCCCAGATCAATTTCCCCTTGAGATGATGGTGGAGCATTTTCAATATGTTGTTCTATTACCCGCTGTGTAAAACTCCCCATGTAATCCATAAGTTTCACGACTTTGTTATGTGTAATTAGACCCTTCACCTATATTTTTAATGGACCATAAACTCTTCATTAAACAAACTTTTTTGGGGGGTCAGAGTTTCCAGGAAAAAATGAAGAGAAACAGTTTCTTTGGGAACACACATTGAATTTTATTTCAGACCTGGAACATGTTCATCCAAAACATGGCACAAATGAAACAAAAAAAAATGATAAATTAATGACATAAAGTTGTTCCCAAGCATGAGCTCAGAGTTTTAACATAAATCATTCAGGGACTGATTAAAGGTTGTAGTTGACTAAACCGTCTTTCATCGAGCAAGATTACTAGCTCCTCACGGTTGTCACATTCTTCAAAAGCATCCCTACAACATCATGAGATATCCTTGCGGCTTCATTCTTCAAGTGATTGATCTTTTCATCTGTTTCAATCTCGAGCCGCTTCACATTAGCCCCCGAGTCTCCGCTACTCTGTGTATGATGATCCACAAGCATGAATAAGAATCAGAATTTTAATTGAAGACTTACAGAAATTATGTAACTATGAGATATTTAAGCAATGGGTAGATTCAATAAAAAGATACATTTTTTGTATCACAATTGTGATGGAAGCCAACAAAGGGTCTGTTGCTCATGTATACATGTTCAGCACATTGTTGTCACCGAAACAAACTAGACCACAAAATCTACGAATTCATACCTCAGCTACCTTCTTCTGAAACTCATACTCCACTTGAGCACGATAGTCACCAATCTCTTTCTCCGCCTCTTCCTTGGCATGTTTCAGTCTAGCCATTTTTGCTGAAAAAAATGGCAGAAGTGAGTTGACATTGAATCCTCCAGAAAAAGCAATGACTACTACTATTAGAATAGCAACCATGAAAGACAATCGAACTTCTCTTCTACGTTTAGTTCTCATCTTAGAAATCATTAAACGGGAGTAGTCTAACAACAAACAAAAATTATCATGTAGCTTCCACAAAGTCCACACATGCTTGCCCGCGTTTATATGATTAAATTGTTTAAACAATGCCTTGTTATCAAGTGAGATCAAACGTGCAAAAAAATGTTCTATAAAACCCGAATGTGCCTTCCAACCAAATAAAAGGAATCAACATAGAAACTGACATCTTATTATTCTTGAACTAAGGTTGCATCAATTCAAAATAACTAAGAAAAATGAACGAATTCAGAAAATTATAGAAAATAAGACCAGTGCTACCGTTTCTTGCAGCATTGACAATCTGCTGAGCCTCTTGTTCTGCAGCTAGCAGCTGTTGGATACCGTTTTGGCTCCCATTGGCTTCCATATTTGATGAATTTTGTTACAGTTACTCTGAAACTAAGATTTTTGGGAGGGTCAAAAATAGTACTTCAGTAATTGTACAGCTATAAACTGAACTCACATAATAAACATAATAAAATCCATTGGAACAACAGAAGGCCATCAAATAACATTAACATGCACGCACATGGACCTTATACAGGGACGAAACTACTAACCGGTGGTTGGGGCAATTGCATGACCAACCCCCATTTTTTTACCTATGTTCTTATATAGGATTTTTTAAAAATGGGTTATTTATAAATTTGCCTCCCCGCTTTCAAAATTTTATATTTTACCCCACCTTCAAATCTTTTAACTCCAACCTCAAATCCTAATTCCGTCACTGACTTTATAATACCCATCCCATACCGACCTATGGACATCCATAGCTCAAAAGTTACAAATTTCAATTGGAATTGTTAGATCCATACCAAATATAAAATTCAAAGAGACATCTAAGACTCTAAAGATCTTATTTTCCTGCCTACCAACGAATTACATGTGTATTTTAAGGCAGCCATGCATGCACTTTCCGCGCTTAAAGACGTAAACTCGAGAACAAGCAATTCTTAACTCGTATGGATTATGATTAAAATCCAAATCCTTTGATGCATCAAACTCTTATGGCTTATGATTATTCGATCATCAAGATAATACAGCACAATGCCACCAATTAGTAACTTACCCATCAAACCTAAGTCCACAAAAAGGCAGGAAAAGAATACCCACAAAGGAATTCACTAATAAAACAAAAAAACAAGTGAACTACAATTATCGATCAACTAAATAGTCGGATCAATGTTTTTTTTTTCTTTCTTTTTAGATTTATACAATTTCCAAATCGATTATACAGTGAAGTATTAAGTTAAAAAGCAACATTTCGAGAGTTAAACAATATCGACATTACTGGAAAAGAGGGAAAAAAACGATTGAAAATACCAAGAAAATATAAGGAAGAAGCAGAGAAGAGAAGACGTACCCAGGAGAAGCGGTGTTTTTTGATTTGAGATTTAACCAGAAAATTAAGGTACTAGTAAAAAATGGCTACTTATTGAAAAGAGAATGACCACTCTACCCTTATTTATCTTATAAGATATAAAATAATTTCCGCGTAATATTTGTTTAATATTCACAATTAAACTAAATACGCCGAAATTTACGTTTGGGTAAAGAAATTATATATAAAAATATATTTATTAAATACATATTTGATCGATTTAAAATATTATAATGAGTGTTATTAGTTATCTCAAATTATTATTTGTATATTAAAACATCAATAAATATAATATGGTTTAATATATTATTTGACACATGAATGTGTCTTTATTATAAATATATTATTTGTATATTTTTTTTATTTAGTATCTAAAGTTATCATTTTTTATAAATGTGATAGATATGTTTTCTTTGAATAAATTTGATATTTATACTCATCAAATATTACACATTAAATAACTTCAAGAAATGGATGTTCAACAAAAATTGGATGTTTCTCACCATTATAAACCAGATCACAGTTTCACAATTGTAATGGATGTTCAGGTTCGGACGACGACCGATGCATTTGAACGACCGGTGTAAGAGGCTAATGTTTCTCACCATGCCATAACTGAGTTTTGTGACCGGAGAACTGGCCGACTGAAATACGGCATACAACCGTTCATGTACCTAGCCGATAAACCCTTGCTTTGCATGACTTGTTTAACAAAGCAAACTCTGCAAGGGGTTGTTAGCCTTCCACTAGCTCTGCAAGGCATTCCTGATTGAATTTACAAAACGGTGAAAGTTTCTACAAACATAACAAGTAATAGATAATCGGACGGTGGATCCGACGGAAAATTCAAGCATATACGTATAACAACAAAATATGATGCATTGTACTATTGATAAGTTAACAATAGGCCAAGGGTTGCCACAAGATTACTACAACTATGAAGATTGCAATCATTAGTCTTCAACTTGAACAGAATATTATTCAGTTTACTGCTTCCTATTTCATTTTTGTACAATTCGGCGGTAGACGGATTTCAGCGCCTAAAACAAATGTCACGTGCTGCATCAGTTATCTTCTTCATCGAAACAAGCTGAATGGGGTAATTCACAGTGTTAGGTGATAATAACGAATCATGCAATGAAGAAACAAGCAAAGATGTTATATACAAGGGGAAATGGGAACGAAACACAACACACATATAAACCGGGTAAAAAGATGGTTACGAAAGTTGACAATGGCATCCATCAATGTGAAACATGATTGCGTAGCAAAATTCAAAAGCAATTCCAGAAACCATAAAGACGACAATGAAGGGATTCATCGTGCATGCATACGGCATAGACATCTTTGGAAGCATCAGTTCTGACAAGAAGAAGCTTTGGAGGAAAAAATGTAAACTTCACCATAAATTCCCATCACAAAGATCACCAGTCAAATATAACAACTCACAAGAGCAACATCAAAACACAACCAGCTTTGAGACACTTCTATGATAAGATCAAAATCGAAAATGCTGTCCAATGCATATACTTTCAAAAATGTCTAAAATTTCACAAACATGAGGAGAATTAGCATTACACTGTTTTCACTTCCTCAAGAACATCTACAATTAAACCAGGCAGTACATGTTATAAAGTAGGTCTTAAAAAAGCCATGGTAAGCCCCCCGGTACGGGGTTTAAAAAGGTGGGCAAATGTCCGATCAATTCCTTAAAGTTTTCATCTCGTCAAATCGGAAGCAAAACAAGGATAAAAAAAATCTGGTGTCATGACTAAATATATCAATCTTTGAACTTCATAATTCTTTGCAACTTGCATCTCAAAGACATTAGCTTCTGAAATGGAGTATCTCATTATATCTCCGATTTAGGAGCAAAAGCAGGTTTTCCTTACTATGTCAATTCACTCTCGTTTTATCAACAATTCAAGGTTGAGAGTACCAAACAGAGCTCAATTTTCACATATTCGAATACCTAGCTATACAACATTTAAAAATACTAGTCTGAGCTTCCAGCCTTCCACCATACAAGGCTTGTACTATTATGACCCTAAATCAAACAGACTAAGCCATATCTTTTTAGCAGAATCACTGAAAGCGTATGATCCTTCACTCTATTTGAATGACTGAGCAATTTAATCAAGTAATATGTGAAGAAAAAGAGGCGACTTGACTTGCTGCAATACTATTTGTACTGAATTGTTAAGTTTGAGTTATTGAATGAAGAACCTAACAAAGCACAACCTATACTAAAGGAGACACCAAAGTCGAGTAAACTCAAAACCCCAAATCTAGAAACACCATAAACCAGCATAAAATCAAAAACCCAAACTAAAAGAACTAATCTTTCAACCAAATTTTCCCAGGAAAGAAGTAAAAAAAGGGGGAATTTTAGATTTCAGAGTTACCTCCACAGCAGAAGCAGCAATAACAGCAAGAAAGGACCATGAAGACCTCTCTACAGATCACAATAAAACCAGCACAACATTCGGAAGAAGCAGAGTTGGAGTGGGCAGGTTCTTGTTCATTTAAGAGATTTTGCTGGTCGGTGGGAGTCTTTGGGGACGAAGAAGAAGATTGTTTCTCCGATTTCATTCGATGAAGGTTCCATTCAAGCTTTCTCAAATACGCAATTTTGAATGAATCCCTTAGTCTAACTGATGGCCATAGATGCATTTTTTTTATCTTTCACACACAAACACACACGCAGATTCTTTGTCTTCTGATCGATTGAAACGTGAAATTTCTGGCAAGGAAACAAAAAAAGAAGGGGAACAGCAAAAACCGAGTTTGACTATTACGGTAAATAAAAACTATTTATGTTTTCTTATTTTAGTCATTAAACTATTATTTTATATAAAATTATTAAAATTATAAGTATATAATAATTATATCATATATAATAAACTATAATAAAGAATGTTAATTATTATAAAACAATCGTTAAACGGATTACTAATCCTTAACTTTTCGAGAAATCCTTTATTAGTGATTGTGAATGATTGATTTTTTTTAATCTTTTCGACCTTGGTTCCGTAAGAGCAAGTCAGAAAGATTGAGAAATAGAACCATCTGATTTAATTCGTTCTCAATAGCCATGAGATGATCATCTTAAGGTGATCCTTTTGTCGACGGATGTTCCTATTACACTCGTAGTCTCTAAAGGATGAGAACCAACTATATAGCATCTACATCGAGAATTCATGTATTGTATACGTCATTAGTCCGATCCTTTGAAGGAATTACCCTAATAACGAACTTGCAAAATGCATTTGTTTATCATAAAGAGAATCATTGTTCCTGACCCTGTTTCACCTTAGTTGTTATTTGAACAAGTCAAAGTTATGTCTTGGTATGGTACGATATAATCAATAATTTAAAAATAAATTAAAAAAAATTTAAAAATAATTTAAAAATAAAAAATTTAAAAATTTAAGAACCGATTACGAGTCATTTTAAAAGATAACCCTTAATTAATACAAATTTTACATACAAATATCCAAATTCTACAAACATAGCTGCTGATACATTAACATGTGAATGTAGGATCAACAGTCTTTCTGAATACATCATATGCAGCAAATGATACACTAAACATTCAGATTAAAACCATGGATTAGAACTTTCTTACATTGTCAAGCTTCTCCATTTCTAAACCCTTTCTCCGCCTGTAAACAACTGAAGATCACCTCTCATCAATATGCATATCCGAATTGCAACTGCTGAACTGTCAGGAGATCGGGAGGGAAGAAATCGAGTCCGATCCTAGACATCTCCGGCACGTTCGGTGAAGGAAGGAGATGGAACGGAGCCGGGATGAGAACGGAAAAGAAAGTGTCGAGGAGGAAGAAGAAGAGGGTAGTGATGGGTAACATTTTTTTTTCAAACTTGGTTGTAGTGAAATAGTTTCAAGAAATTTTAGTTTATATAAATATATTTATTTTGTGGTTTAATTGTTTAGTTTTTAGAATTATGATTTATATTCTAAATAAGTATATTAAATTTTAAAATTTAAATAAAAATATTATAATTTTTTTATATGTCATATATATAAAAAACCCAATAAATAAAAAAAAATATGAATAAATAAAAGTATTTAAAAAACCTTTTAGCCAACTTAGGGGGAAACTGATAGTGGGTCCACCTGCCCAGCCCATCGTGTGCAAGGGACAAGTTTCGTGTTGGGAAAGGGAAGATGCCAAGAAAGTTCCATCCACTTCAAATACAAAGAGATTTATTTATTAATTAATATAATATATATGTATTATTAGATATGATCATAAAATGGGTCGAATTTAATTTTTTAATATTAAAATAAATTAATTTATATTAATATTTAATTTTAATTTCGTCCCTAATTATGTTATACGAAACACAACTAGGGGCGTTCATTGAGCGAGTTAAGATTTGCTCGACTCATGCTCCTTAAAAAATTTTATTGCTCAACTCGGCTCATTACTCGATTCATGCTCGTTAAAATATTTTATTGCTCGACTCGACTCGTTACTCGTTAAACTCGACTTTTGCTTGTTAAGCTCATTAAAAAGCATACCTTATTTTTAACTAAAACTAAAAATTAATAATACCATATGAGGCTTGATATTAACTTAAATTAATAAATTTAAACAAAATTATTAAAAAGAGTATAAAATATTTTTTAAGTCTAAATTTAAAAGTAATATTCTATAAATATACCAAATTAGCATATTAAAATTAAAATAATAATTCACACATTAATAATTATTATTTTAATTTATTTTTTAAATGAAACTATTCTAAAGTAATTATTAAAAAATATTTTAAAAAATTAACGAACTGCTCGCGAACTTTTCAAGTCGAAATAGACTTTACTCTATTTAATAACCTATAAGTTGTGACTTTAACTGTATTTATTATTTAAATAAGAGATATTTAATTTTGGATATAGATTTGATTCAGAATTTTGAATATATAGAATTTTAAATCACCTAAATAATGATTTATAACAATAAAAAACTTGAATATTTAAATTTTTAGCTTGAGTATTTAAATATTCGATTCAAACATAACTTAATTAAAAAAATTAAATATAATCTTTTGAATGTCCAAAAAAATTACAGATTAAATATTCATATTTTTAGATCAAATCATCAAATAAACAAATTAAGTTATTTAGCTCTTTTTTTTTCACATCCTTAATTTAAATATTAAATTTCTACAATTTTAAGTATTGAAAGGTCCCTACGTAAATCTACCATAATATAGAAAAACTGGACCTAGCAGAACCAGAACATGACTTGTAAATGAAAATTGTGTGTATTTACGTTGATTCGAGACATGTTTTAACACATGTTCAATGGATTTGTCGGCAGAAAAAATGGATTATTCATCCAAATATTACAAAAAAAAAAGGTACAGTCTGAAGCTTTTTTTCTTTTTTTAATTTGTAGACCCCTTGCTGGCCTCTGTAAAAAATCCAAAATACTGACTGTTTAATTACCTCTCATAAGAGTGCATATTCCAGTTGCAGCAGGCGAGTTGTTGGGTACTCAAGCTGGAAGAAATCGAAGCCAGAACTCGACACCGCGAGCGAGTTCGGAGAAACATGGGTGAGAACGGAAGAGAAAGCGTCGAGGAAGAAGACGAAGATGGTAGTGATAGGTACCATTTTGCTCAGTTGGGTCTACTAAAATGGCTTTAACCAGTCACTTTCTATATTGTAATGGTCTGATATTTGGCATTTGCGTTTCTTGTAGGGCCTGGGGAATTATGCTGGTGGAAATTAGACACGTAAAATTCGAGTAGCTTTGGGTGTAATTATACATGTATAATGTTTCTTTTAATTTGATTCAATAATTATTTTAATTTTTTAAGTAATTAATATTCAATATTTCATTTTAAGTTAAAAAATATCTTTATAAATAAAATTATTAATTAATTAATGTTAAATAATTTAAAATAACATAATAAATTAATATGTTAATATATTCTAACAAGATAATGTCATATAAATAGAAATATTATCATAAAAAGTATTATACAATTAATTAGAAATAGATTTATAAAATTATATAAAATATAAATTAATTATTTTGGTAATTAATTTATATAAAAGTTTATACCCAATGCTGTGAATGATTGCCTTTGGTTCGTGCCGTGTGCAAAATGATTCGGTGCCGAGGGTCCTACTGGTACTGGTGTTGCCTTGGGACATTCTTGTTGGGATAGGGTGGAAAACAATGGGCAGGGTATAGTTTCTACACAACCTGTTGTGTCAAATGTCATGTCTTTATATTACGAGTATGATGTTCATATTACGAACCATCTAATTTTAGTAGTTAAAAAACGGTTGTTATTTTTTAAAGGTTATGTATTTAAGCATCAATATTGTTAGTATAATGTTTGAGCGATCAATATTTAATGATTAAGAGTATATTCTAGAACAGATATTATTGTAATACTAACTGATTTAAAAGAAGTATGATGGTCACAAAATTTAGAATTTTATTAGAGATGTATAATATTGACTTAATTTTTAAAAATTAAAATATTTTTGACTTAATTTGAAGAAAAAATAATTTAATTTAATTTATAATTTTATAAATTTAGTTTAATTAAAAAAATAAATAAAATTTAATTTATGAAATAGAATTTTAAATAATCTAAATATCTTAAATTTTTAGTAATTAATTGATTAATTTTTTATATACGAGTTAAGTTTATTAATTTTGTATGATACATTATATATATCACATACAAATATATATATATATATATGTATATTGTATATACATACAAAAATTCGTTAAAATTGAAATCAACATGTTCACTGTCCATCGTTACAGATATACATAAAAAATATATAAATATATAATTAAATTTGTATAAAAATTAAAAACTCAAAAAATTTAATTTAATTTAACTCTACTCAATTCAAAAAAATTCAAATAAAATTTAAACCATAAAATAAAACTTACAAACTTAAATAACTTGAAATTCTTTAATTCAATTTTATTTGATAAACACCCAACTCTACTACCATCCAATTTTGCACTATAAAAATATTATAAAATTTGATAATAATCTAAAAGTTCATATAAATTTAAAAATATTTTTTAATGAAATATCTAACCACTTTTATCATAATAACACCCCATGAATAACGTAATAAAAATTACCGTGACATAGTTTCTTAATAATGCGAGAGTATTAATAACAAGAGCAATAAGAGCAAACTGTGTTGAAATAAGTGGTAAATAAGGGTGAAAAACATCTGCTTCAAATTAGAGGGTTTATGATTTTAAGTTAGATTTAAGAAATTAAAGGTAAGTATATTTTTGAGATGTAGGGTTTAAAATATAAAAAATAAGAGTTAAAGTTTAAAATATATATTTTTTAAATTTTCAAAAAAGCATAAATAATACATAATAAAAAGGTTAAAAAAAATTACCGTGTAAATAGAAGCAATTTACCATACCTAAGTTTATCAACAAATTGTAATAAGAAACAAACCCATAAAAGGAAAAAAAATAAATAACAAGAATAATGTTAAAAGTGAAAATTAGGACAATAAAAGGTGATTTCTTTCAAGTTTATCTATTTGGATGTTCGCTTATACGATGGTTTGGATTTTGGAGGTCTGTTTAGTTGATCATATTTTTTTTATGATTTGTTTTATCGTATTTTTTTTTTATTGTTTTATCTTTGTCATCCTTTTTATAATTTTATTGTTTTTTGTCTTTTTAAATTTTTGTTTTATAAAATATTTATTATTAAATAAAGATCAGCTTTACATGTTCAAAAAGGGATTTGAAAAATCATAGAAAGCTTAAGAACCATAAACAACAACACGGGTGGGAGAAACAGAACAGTGTGCAGTTTGCATAGATCCTTGGTTTTCTAGGGTCGTTCCACTCTAGTTTATAGCTATTGAATATTGATGATCTTTTAATAATTTGATTCTCTTGATAAAACATTTATGGATACATTTAAATTTATTGATATATTTTCTACTTAAATTTTTGATTGGATTTTAACATTTTCCTTATATAACTAGTATAATAAAAATATTACTTTTTTTAATCTCAATGGTTATAGACAAATATTCAAATTGTATGTAAGTTATATTTATAATTATAAACCTTTATTATAATTTAAATATTTATTGTTTTTATAAAATTGTGAACATCTAAATTAAATAAAACCATTTGTTGACTTTTTTAAATAAATAAAACTCTGTATTTTATGTGATTCCATGTTGAAACTGAGTCAGTCTTATCAATAAACCCTCCATCAATGAGCAATACAAGTGGTAAGTAGCACTTAAGAGACATAATAGCTAAAATAAAGATAGCAAGGTCCACTGCTTGGGTTTGGCTAAACAACTTGGGTTTGGCTACCGGAACCAACAGCCTTAGCAGCTCCGGCTCTCAAGATCATCGAGTGGTAAAAGGCTGCAATGCCGGCTCCGAGCATCGGACCAACCCAAAATATCCACTGATAAAAAAACAAGGAAAAGTAATATAATACCAAATCAAATGAATGTAAGTAAAGCTTTTGAGATATATACTAACATGGTGATCCCAAGACTTGTCGTAAATAACAGCAGCTCCGAAGCTCCTAGCGGGGTTGATGCTGGTGCCGGTGATCGGGATGGTGGCCAAGTGAACTAAGAATACAGCAAAACCAATTGGAAGTGGTGCTAATACCTTCAAAAACAACGACCCCAGTGCTTAATTCTTTTGTAATAATGTAAGTCATGAACAACTCTAGACGATGTAAATTAGGTACTTACCGGGACATGGGAATCTCTAGCATTCCTCTTAGGATCAGTAGCAGAGAAAACAGTGTAGACCAAAACAAAGGTTCCGATGATCTCTGCGCCGAAACCGGTTCCGGTGTTGTAACCCTTGGCAAGACCGTTGGCTCCGCCTCCATTATCGTTATAGTGTGATTTTTGGACAGCTTTAACCAGGCCAACCCCACATATGGCTCCCAAACACTGAGCCACTATGTAAGCTATGGCTCGGATCATCGACACCTTCCGAGCCAAAAACAGACCAAACGTCACTGCTGGGTTAATATGACCCCCTGGTGGTGGTAGCAAGGTACAAAAATTAGCGAATTAAGAAAATATCATTACGGATTTAACGAATGTTATTGAAATTGAAGTTAGAACATGAACATATATACCAGAAATACCGGCAGTGCAGTAAACGAGAACGAAGATCATGCCACCAAAGGCCCAGGCGATGCCGAGAATACCGACACCATTACAAGGATCGGGGTTGGATTTAGCCTGGCTTTTGTAGCCGATCACGGTGGAGACAGTGATGTAAAGGAAGAGAAGAGTGGCGACGAACTCGGCTCTGAGAGCCCTGTAGAATGACCATTTCGTAAGCTCCGCCGCATCGAACAATGGCGCTGCCGGAGGATCCACGTAGTCCTTCACCATGGCTAATCAATTAATTAGCTTCCAACAACAAAAACAATGGACACACACATATATATACTACGTGGGGCAAGGACGGTGCTACTCAAAGGTTGTCAATGCCATACAGGTAGAAATATCGGTTTTTTTGATAATAATATTATCTTAAGATCGATCGATTATTATTTCTTTCTTAAATTTTATTTATTTTTATGATAGATTTATATTTGTAAATAGTTTTTTTGCGACATTGAGTTTTAATTTACCATTATCGATGATCTTTGACTTATCGATATAGTTATATTTTTTTGAAATAACATATAAATATTATTAATTTCGCTCGTTACTTCTATTTTGATGTGTTGGTCGATAGAGACGATGAATTTTGTTTATTTTTCGTTTCTCCTATATTTTATTTCATCCATATCATTAACGTGTTTACTGTTATGATATTTCATTTTTATTTTTATTCTTAATCTTACTTTATGTTATTATTTTTTGCTCCATTTTGATTTCGTTTAGAATATTTCTTTATTTTACTTTCTCATAGATTCAATTTATTTAAAGAAAATAGAACACGTGTTAATCACGTGAGTGGGTCAAAACTCAAAGTTATTAAAGGCTAAAGCCAAGTGGCGGTGTGCTGCGTAGATAGGACCGGACCCACAATCGGCCGTACCCTATGGACCCCCTCGTCCTTCCATACAACTTGACTCTCTATTAATCTATTGAATTATTGATAAAATTATCGAATTTTAAAAAAGTGATTCATGTTTATGTAAGTTTTAATAAAAACTTATTTTTAATATAATAAAAACTTTTAATATAATAAAAATACTTTTTAATCTAAATAATTTTAAAAACTCTAATTAAAACATTTTATAGAATTTAGAAACTTTTGAGATGATTTGATATTTTTTAATATTCAATATATAATATTTATATTATTCAACTGTTTATTATAAAAATAAAAATTTAAACATTTATATATATTTGATCACGTAATTAAAAAAGAGACGATTTCAAAATGTAGGGCGAGTTTGAGAACAGTACAGTACGGTGTATCACCACCCGAAAAATGTATTCATCAACTTAAAAATTATATTTTTTTGTAATACTTTGGGTTGATAACTAAATATCAATACTTAATTTAGAATATCGATACTTATCGTGTTAAATACTAATTTAATATATTATTAAAATATATAACATCTTAAGTTAATAGATAATATTATAAATTTTGTTTTATAACTCGTACAATACTATAATCTTACCGTAACATATTGTACGTTAAGGGTGCAAATCGTCTACCTCTTTTTTATGTCTTCATTTGTGTCTTCGTTCTAAATTAGAGATTTTAGAGTGTATGATTTAGGGTTTAAAGTTAAGAGTTGTGATTAAAGTTTAGGGAATTAAGGTAAGGTATACTTTTTAGGGTTTAGGGTTTCAAAAATACAAATTAGGGTTTAAAGTTTGATTTTTATAAAATTTTATCAAAAAGTATAAATTAAGACATGATAAAAGAACAAATGATTTATTACATTAAACTTGTCCAAAATGTATATATAAGTTTGTAATAAATACAGAAATAGACGAGAGAGGACCAACCCTGAATCAAGATTGACGACTCCACAGTTACCCAACCAATAGAAACGTGCCATTTGTGATCTATATGTTAGATTGAGGAGAGGTCTATACCATGTACTGTCCATTTTCCTCACCATTTCTTTTGAATTGCGAAACCAAGTTGTCTGTTAGTTCACAATCCCACCATTATCTGTGTCAATTTTTTCTACTCTATACGCCTCCAGGAGGGACGGTGGTCCTTGTCTTTGACTTTTTGCAAAGCATCGCTCTTTATTTGGGATATTTATTTGGGATATTTAATCGGCAAATTCGATTAATTGATCAAATTAAATTTTTAAAAGTTTATTAATTAATTTTTTTTATTAATTATTAACTGAATCAGATTTTTTTAATAAAATTCTTTTATCAAATCAAAATTTTTTTGGTTAATTTAGTTGATTTTGAATTAACCGAAATTTATTATAAATTTTAGATAAACTATACAAATAATCACTAAACTATGTTAAAATGATCTTTTTAGCCATTGAACTTTTAAAAGTTATAAAATAACCATTAAATTTACCGAAATATTACGAAAATGATCATCGATTCATTGCGCGTTATAAATTATTAATAAATATTAAAAAGTTTAATGATTATTTTTAATAATTTAATGATTTTTTGTGCTAATTTGATAAAGGTTAATAATCATTTTATAATATATCAAAGAATTTATTGATTATTTTATAATTTTTAAAAGTTTAATGATAAAAAATAAATATACATGTAATATATATACATTTTGGTTAATTAACCGATTATTAAAATAATGTCTTACTTTATAATCAATAAGGTATAAGTATATTTTTTTCTTAAAAAATATTATACCATCCTCTTGATCAACAAAAATTTAAATACTAAATATCTAAAAATCAAATATTTTTAATTTCACTTTAAAAGTGATATTTTTTTAATGTGTATTCAAAACCCTATTGTGTAAATAATCTACCTTTTTCTTATACCTTCATTTGTACCTTTGTTTCAAATTAAAAATTTTTAAAAGCAGACACTAATATAAACATGATAAAGAAGTAGAGGATCGTTACCTCGAAAAACAGCTAACTTTTCGGGGCGGTGGGGTGGGTGGGGATCAAGTGCTGCCAAACATTCCTTGCTTCATAGCAGCCCTGAAGACATTCCCAATGTCGTCCACATCCCTGTTGCAAAGCGTACAATGTGCATCATAGCGAGATGTTGTCTAACACGTTCGGAGTTTGTGAGCAATTTACCATGCAAGTAACATAGCCACACTAGCAACAACAGAACCTAACCGAGTGCTAAAGCGCCCAGAGCTTTCCCATCTCTAACTAGGGTTGTTGGCTCCATATGATACATGCGAAGGGGGTGATAGCCGCAATATAATCAAGTGAAACTATTAAGAAGGTATATTAAAAATGTAACTGATGTAAAATTACAAGAGTCCGTGCACCCGTTAGGTCCATCCATCCCTGCTTGTTACTCAAGAATCAAGTGTCCAGTCATCAAGAGCACTTGGGTGGAGGCATGCTTCTTGTAAAGTCCCTCAGATTGCTTGTTGGAAGCAAAATTAACCCCGGGTCAGCTACCGAAGCCTCTTAAACTTGCAACCCTGTGGATGGGACAATAAAGTTGCAAACACAATAGCCATTCTGTACAGTCATCACCCAAATTTAAGGTTCAAATATATACTAATGTTTAAAGCATAAAAAGGAGTTTGAAGTTTGAACCTGTGTGAATTAAGAGCTTTTCCAGTTTTTCTCTATTTCCTTGAAAATATTTTGTGAGATGATCCATCACTTCTCCCAGATTCTATTACTTATCAGTCTTATTGTCATAGGGTTTAACCAACTTCTCCATGTAGTATGGTGAGTGATCGCGATCATATATTTATGAGCACTTTGTGGCGGGAACTAGCTCAGTTGTAACTTGTAAGGAACAGAGTTATGCATGAGTTTCGCATACCACCCTCAAACGGATAGGCAAACGAAGGTATTAAACAAGTGTCTATAATGTATCTAGATTGTTTAACAGCTGATAACCCCCACAAATGGATTGACTATCTTGCTTGGGCGGAATATTGGTACAATAACGCTTATCAATCTTCGGCTGGAATGATGTCATTCCCAGCTCTGTACGAACACAAACCACCTACTATACTGATTATTTGGAAGGATTACCCTCGCCACCAGCTCGTGAAGCATTGCAAGATCGTGATGCCTTACTACGGGACCTCGAATTGTCCGTGGAAAGCTGGGTATTTGTTCGTTTGCAGCTATATCGTCAATTATCGGTTCGGCTACGACGTCGACAAAAGTTAACTCTTCGTTTCTTTAGGCCTTATCGCATTGTGCAAAGGGTGGATGTTGTGGCATACAAACTTGACTTACCTGACACTGTACGAATTCATCCCGTTTTTCATATTTCCCAATTGAAGCCATGTAAGGGACAACCGACGCACCAAATTACTCCCCTGCCATTGTTCGACACTGGATCCACTGACTGTGAGTATGGTCAGCTCGAACCTTGAGGACAAGGTTACTCAATTAGGAGGGGATGATGTAAGATGTTAGAAATGACAATTGACCTTGTGAAACCAGAAAATTAATCACTCGGGTGGTCACGACAGAAGCACCTCCAGAGTTAGACAAGACCGAGCCATCTACATTCAAGCACGACCAATCTGGATCAGGACAACGCCGGTGATATTGGCGGACATGATTCGTAGATGCAAGTGCAACACTATGGGATAGCCAACTCCAATGATTTATTTGTAGATTAGATTTCAACTGATCAAAATAAAGCTTCATCATCATACCTAAACCTAGGAATCATAACTCATCACTTCCCTTCTAAATTATTAATTAGTATGTATTAGTGAACCTAACAAGTGTTTTAATAAAAAAAGACTGATATGTATCTTAAGGTTTAAATAAAAAAAAATTAAGATTATTATTTAATATATTAATAATAATTTTTTAAATATATACATAAATTATGTTGCTAATTTTTTAAAATAATATTTTATCTGAAATTTTAATTACTTTTAGTAGTATTTGAAGTGATGTATCAGTTGAGTGACTCATGTTGTTTTAACATTTTATCATTAAGTAGGGCCAGGGATATCCAGCTAAATCTATGTTGTGTTTCCCCTTCAATCAGAAAGGAACAATGCCAAATGCAGAAAAACAAAATACCAAAAAGAAAATACACCCACTTCCCTTTTTTAAGGAAAAATTGACTCAACTTAAAAAAATAATTATTTAATTCGACTCATATTTTTATAAAATCGACTTATCTATTTGAGTAATTTATTTTTTATTTTATTCGATCGAATATTCACAGATGAGGAAATATGAGAAAGGAAATGTATATATGTTCTCGTGCAATTCTCTGAATTGAATCTAAGAATTAGGCAATCAGGTTCACGTAATCTCTCTTAAAAATATGTATCATTTTTTTATTATTTTTTATTTTTTAAAATATTTAAATTTCTATTAATTTTGTTTTTCTTTTGCTCGATTTGATCAGATTGAACTAAAATCCTGAACTCCGATCAATTCGACTTTGTTGATTAATTTACATCCAAAACGATGAAAATTGTCCGACAAAAATCTTATCCATTGCCAGCTAAAATCTGCATCAAATGCATGGGAAATCTAGGGTTTCCTTCTTGTCGTAGCTTCAAAAGAGAAAATGGAATAATTCTATTCGAAATATATCCAACAGAAAAGAGCTAACCCTAAATCAAATTATTTATATAACTTCAACCAACAAATAAACAAAACAGTAACAAATAAATGCAAGAAAACAGAAATAACCGACACTTTTTGTGAATAGCACATTCTTTCGACCACTACTGGAAGGGGTCGGATTGAATGTCAGGAATCGGATAATAAACATATCTATATATATACGACCGCGAAAAAATCTATTGATTTCAACCTTCTGATAATAATATATCTATTTTTCATTTTTAATAAGAACATCTTGTTTTCTTGTCGATTTGTTGAATTCAGAGTTTTAGGATTTCTCAGATCCTTGATAAGGGTTTTTGTATTTTAAAATCATTCTCGAAATATGAACGAATATAATATATCATAATGATTATATAAACAAACTAAATTGTTCGATTCATTGCTCGATTATAATTCTAGTATATATCTTGTGAATGACGTGTATCAATAACTTGGGATCCTCATCTTATTTTCAACAACTTTGAAACCCTAACAAGAAACTACACGAAAGAGACAATGTGATGTGTGTTTTCTAGACAAAAATGCACAAATTTTCTGCCACATGGTATATAGTAACCCACTGTGGGCTGGCCCCAATGTAACACCAAGGGATGAAATTCCTTGTGGGGGAGAAATGGCTTTCTGGCTTCTTGGGGATGGAGTTTTGCAGAAACCCTAACCAGACAAGTTGCATGAAGATGAATAATGTTTTCTTGAGTGACACTTAACCTAACATCACTCAAAACCTGTTTGTTTATCTCGATATGTTTGTCTGAATTCCTTTGGACATATACAAGCAAGTGTCCTTCAATTAGGGTCAAACACTCGTTATACATGCGATACGATTTACTATTATTTAAGAGTACCAATAATGCACTCAAATAATTAAGATCAGTCTAAATGTTAAGTAATTTGATACTGTTAAAACAGATCCCGAGTTGAGGTTGTATATGCAAATGTTCCGTAGAGAGATTAACTCATCTTATGTACAACGCGCGTCGTTCTAGATTAATCGGGATAAAATCCTAAAAAATAAAAAAATATATTTAATTCTATATATTTTTAGAGTTAAGAGAAAATAAACGATCATGATTAACTATAGAAAAAAAATAAATTTTGAATAATCCTCCCTTCACTTAGTGGGTCCATCGTCAAAATTATTATGTTTTGACATAAAGGTTATGGTGCTCGGGAACTCAAGGATCAAACTTATCCTAAAACCTACAGAAACTATCAATTTTAAAACTCTTCAATTAATATTTTAAAGATATTTATCAAAATAAATCTAATAATTAATTTTTATATTTAATTAATTCATAAATAACTAATACTTTAATATTATTTAAATAAGTTTTGAGTTAAAAAATTTTATGCGTAAAGAAAATTCATCAATTTTTTGCGTCATAGAATTTGATGGTATATCCTATCAACCCATTCAAACAGTAGCTATGCCATTGCTATCTTAATTTGCAGGTCCATTTTTAAAAATAATAAAATATAAAATATAAAAACTACAAAAGGGAAAATATTAATCATAAGCATCATTGGAAAAGAAAGGGCAATATACAAAATTCAACTTCCCCTCCAACTTAGGATATATATTCGATCGAGTCGATAAAAAAATCAAATTAATTGAATTATCAATATTTGTTTTTATTATTTAAATTTATTTAATTTTTTAATTACGTTAAATTTATAAAATTCGAGTCGATTTAAATCGAGTTAATTTTATCTAAACCATTTTTTAAATATATTGTGTTATTATTTTTTTCATATATTATATAATTTATATGAATATCCCTATCAAATACTTAAATTCCTTTATTTTTGGTATTTGATTATTTTAATCCTTTCAAACTAGTCATTATTATAGGCATTTAGTTATGAATTTAAATGGAACTAAAAGAAGTTAGCATTGATTACTCCTGCTCAAATTTCCCTTTCATCCTCTGTGGCAAAGAAGTAAATTCAACTAAATGTCACATTATAACTCCTTGTTAAATATTTTTTTTTCTTTTAATTTATTTAAACAAATTTCAATATGTACGGTGTAAATTTTTACTATCAAATTACATATACATTAAAAAATTAAATTATAATTTACTTAAAATTAATTTTAAATTAAATAGCCCAAACTCCGAAAAGTGGCAAAGAACTCTCAAAACGATTATATATTAATTTATGGGTTTTTTAAAATATATTAAAATAAAATTAAAAAAGACACAATCAAAATTCTTATAAAGAATATAAAAATTTTAGTATCAATTTTTTGATATATATAAAAAATTTTATATTTTTTATAATAAATTAGATATATATAAAAAATTAATACTAAAATTCTTATAATTTTTTTAAAAATTTAAATTACGTCTTATTTTAACCTTATTTTAAAGTGTTTTGACCCTAAACTTTCTTTCCGTTTAGTACTTACATATATGCATAGGGCAGAGTTTGTGGATAAATTTATTAGTATATTTATTTAATTATTAAAGTTTATTTTATTTATATTTATTTTATCATCTATAAATTAGGTTTCATAGTACCCATAATATAATTTCTCATGGGTATGATAAATTAGGTATGATCATTCCATATGAAAAATGCACCATTTTGTTTTCAATGAACTTTTCATTTTCAAGAATTAACTCATTATTTGGTTACAGACTTACGAGTCTAAAATTATAAGGGTGTGTATTCGTTTAATTCGGTCGATAATCGAACCGAATAATCATAATTAAATTAACCGAAAATTTTAAAATTTTAATCGTTAACCGAAATTGAATTATCTTTAATCAAATTAATCGAACTAAAATTATTCCGGTTAATTAATTGAATTATCTGAAATTTATTATAAATTTTAATTAAATTACATAATAAGTCAACAATTCTGTTAAAATAATTTTTTAGTCACTGAATTTTTATTTTATGTTAATTTAATAAAAATTTAATGATCATTTTATAATATAAAAAAAAAATAAATATTTTATAAATTTTTATCAATCGTACGCTTATAATTTAATAAGTCTGTCACTAGTCGATTATAACCAATCATTATCAATCGTTTATTTATAAAACTAAACATTTATCAATTATTGTAAGAATTTGTGTAACATAAATTTTTATCACTGATAAAAATATATAGATTTTATTTTAAATAAAAATTATTTTATTATACATGCCCGGATCGTATAATTTATATAATATTTAATATATTTATATAAATCTATCTTATTTTGACTTCATCTTCCCATAAAAAATTCGCATTCAAGCCCGGGTCGTTACTAGTCATTTAATATATTTATATAAATTTTTATCAATTTTTGAACTATTTAGAGTGCTTCATGCTCCATGTATCGGATATTAGTTCACTATCACATTTATCACATTTTCTTTCAGGACAAGGTGTCTGTAACGACAGATTCAGAAAAATATTTTCAAGATAAATACGGATAAAATTTTAAAACTTTAAGACAGATATAATTTATAAATTTTTAAAATATTTAAAATTAATTTATAAATTTTAAAAAATTAAAGACAAATGTATTGACTTTAGAAAGTTTAGAATGAGTTTGAACTTACCATATGTTTCAAGTGGATCTACCACTGGTTGTCTGGATAGGCATAATGTTTATGGTATTGTGTCGGACAGTGATTGATCCATGCTTTGAATAGGGTGAATCCCTGTTCACCCTAAACTTTTTAAAGTTTACATTTTTACCTTTTTTATTTTTATAAATTAATCCTTAAATTTTTATAATATTTAAGTTTTGTATTCATATAAGATTTTAAAATTTTGTATATGTTTACTTTTAAATAAATTTCTGAATGATATTAGACCAGTTGTAATAGAATGCAAGGTCATGGAACCGATTTTATTACATTATCTAAAAATACAGATTAACCTCACTAATTAAGTCATAAATATTACTTTATAAAAAAAATTGTAGAGTGGTGGTGTCATAAGCATGAAAAAAGAAGAGCGAGTGAGTGAGGCTGAGTGGGTGACCGAGTCTGTTCAAAATATATAATGACGTGTCATTATAAAAATATAATTTTCTAAAATAGGACAAAGGCATTATTACGTGTCATTCGTACGTAAACTGACGCGACCTTTTTTCCCGTTAAAAGCTAATAAATTGAAAATAAAAATATTCTCTCTTTCTTGTAATAATTATTATAAATTTCTCACATCATTCTCTTGGTTTGAAATCCCTCTCCTTTTCTTTCTTTCCTTTTTTTTTCTATCCAAACAAACAAGATTTCTGTTTTTCCAGTTTCTTGTTTTTCAACTTTGAGTGTAACAATTTCCCCATATTTTTTTAATGCGAAAACGAGTGAAAGAAACTCTGGGTTTCACTCTTTTCGCTGTATAACATCACAGGTACGTCTCTCTTTCACCAGAAAAAATTGTTCATTGTCGGCAATTTTCTATATCAAATTCTTTTTCTATTTTTCATTTGGTTTGATCTTTTCTTTTTTGATAACTTTGCTTTTGTTTTTTGGAATTGTTATCAGGTGATGAAATGAATGGGAGTACTATTCGTATGGAATTTTAGGGCGTAGGGCATAGTTATTCTCTGTGGATTTTTTTTTTATCAAGTTTGTAAGTCAAATTAGTGTTTGTTTTGTAATTTTTGGAGATAATTATCAAATTTTGTGACCTTTTTTCGGGTACTAAGGCAAATGAGGCAGATTTGCGTAATGGACGAGAATTACATGTAAAAAGGGATAAAAAAATGACGGATTTTCAAGCTTTACAGCAAAAGCCAGACTCTTCAAATGATGCCACGGCTGAATTTGAAAGGGGTTTAGAGGAATTAATGAGGGGGCATTTAGATGATTGTATGTCATTTGCATCATGTAGTTCTACTATAAATCCTGATGATGAAGATGAGGAGGGTGATCAGCTTGTTAGGAGGAGAAGAAGGTCAGATCTTGAAGGTGATGATTTAGCCGAATCATCGGCCGCTAGGAGGCGGCATTCCAGGATTTTGAGTAGGTGGGCTGCAAGGCAGGCTCAGGAAATGATAACCACGATTGAGAGGAGAAATAGGGAGTCTGAATTGATGGCCTTAGCTGGTTTACATACTGTTTCAACACTTGACTCTTCGTTCTTGCGAGAGTCGCAGTCTCCTAATTCTAGGCGGCAAGGAGGGACTGTTGAGAGGCCTAGTACGCAGGCTTCTTCAATTTTGCAAATGTGGAGGGAGTTGGAGGATGAGCATATGTTGAATAGGGCGCGGGAGAGGGTGAGGGAAAGGATGAGGCAGCAAACAAATGCTGATGGCAATACAACAATGTCTAGTACGAGTTTGTCTGAGAGTCATGGGAGTGAGAATCATGGTAGTGTTGTCGATGCAAGCGAGAGTGAAAATGATTACGGAACATGGTCGAATGAGCAGGGTGTGTCGCTGAATGATGGTGGGGATAATAATGGGTCTAGTAGGGAGCAGTCTCCTGATCTTGGTGAAGTTGAGAGGGAAAGGGTCAGGCAGATCGTTCGTGGATGGATGGAGAGTGGGATCGGTGATCATTCATCCTCCCGTGTATCTGGTGTTAGCGGTCCTAGAGATGAATGGCTTGGTGAAACTGAACGTGAGAGAGTTAGAATTGTCCGGGAGTGGGTGCAAATGACAAGTCAGCAGCGAGGAGTTCGTGGTGGACGAAGGGAAGATCATCAGGCAGCTGCCATAATTGATGCGCAAGTCGATCAACCTCATGAAGGCTCAGTTTCTGACCATGATGAAGGCCAACCAGAGCATATTCGGAGGGACTTGATGAGGTTGCGTGGACGACAAGCTGTTATTGACTTGCTTATGAGGATTGAGAGAGAGAGACAAAGAGAACTTCAGTCTCTGTTAGAGCACCGTGCTGTTTCTGATTTTGCTCATCGAAACCGCATTCAGGTCCGTTGACTCTGTTTCATACCTCCAATGAATTATATTCAGCTATACATTGTATATGTTTGTTATAACTTTGCTAATTTGCTGAAAATATCTGAAATATGCTGGAGCCTAGATCAATTTAAAGTAAACCTGGCGGATTTTGGAGCTATTTGATGTATCACTAATTTTGTTGCATGCTCGTATGTATTCCCTTACTTGATTTATTTCATATATTTGGTTGTAATTTAAGGATTACAAATGGTTCTCTATGTGCATGGATAGTAGTTCCATCATTTTACAAAAGTTTCCGGTCCAACTAGTATTATAGTTTCATGTGGGATTAACCTGTTTCCATGATAAGGTACTAAGGGTGTTCTACAGTAAGTCGAGCCATTTTACCGGTGGAAAACAGGCCAATTTGATTTACTAAGCACTTTGCTCGACGTTGTTTATAGTTTTGTCAATGTTGGGATGACTGACCCTCAATGATGTTACTCTATGCCAGCTTAATATATATAGGGATAACTTCACTTATTTATCCTTTTTCTAATTCTTCATAACTACGTTATACTTCAGTTTCCACTATTCCTTCCTTCTTTGCCACTGCCCGTTTGGAATTAAGATGCAGAAATATTCATGCTAGATGGGAAATTGAAAGTTGATGTGTGCTCTTTTTCGTTGTAGAGAAACAAAACATGCTATATGCATTTTATTTTATAGAAAATAAGTATGTTGATGTCGGAATTATCTTTTATTTGTCACACCTGGACTATTCTGTAATCACATATCTTGTTAATATGTTTTTTTGGTTTTGCTCAATGAAAGTTCTCAACAATGACCTTTTTATTTGCATATGTGGGCATACTTAACTAGCAATACATTTAAATCTGCAGTCACTACTCAGAGGTAGATTCTTACGAAATGAAAGACCTGTTGAAGAGGAGAGACCGCCTTCAATGGCAGCGAGTGAATTAATTCAATTAAGACAACGACACACTGTATCTGGCTTGAGGTATGAAATGTTGTCATCCATGCTTCAGATTACAATTTTTTAAGAGTTTTACAGTTATACAAAATATTTTGGTGAAGGCTTGAACAATTCCTAGTAATGCTGCTTCCAGCTCACTCAAGTATGAAGCTCTCATAGTTTCATTGATTTGATTAACAGCTAATTCTTTTGCTCATTTAGGGAAGGATTCCGCAACAGGTTAGAAATCATTGTCCGTGGTCAAGCAAGCAGCAATTTAGAAACCACATCTAGAAATGTCATTGATGATGCTAGAAACGAACTTCCCCAATCAAATCCGTTTGGGGATGTTCAGCATGATCAAATTGAGCATACACAATCCAGCATTTTGGAAAGTGATGCCACACGGTCACAAACAGGAGATATGGATAATAACAACATGGCTGTTGAGAGCATAAATTGGCAAGGAAATGCTAACCAAGGTGGGAATTGGCAGGAGCCAACAACCAATGATGAGCAAGCAAGTTTGACACAACCAACCTATGCTCAGTTCAATGAACGGAGAGAAGGCAATGCAGAAGAACTGGATACTAACTTGCAAGAAGGCCCAGTTAGTGAGTACCGCCAAGAAAATCCTGGGAATGTAAATGGAGAAGAAAATCATCCACCGGGAGGCCAAAGGGTTCTGCATGAGGATGGCTCTCTGGAAGCTGTTGATAATTGGTCAGAAGGGCCTTCTGATCTTCCAAGCGCACGTCGTGCAATCCCAGTTAGAAGGTTCAATAGATTTCATCCACCTGAAGATGATAACGTATATAGTATGGAACTTAGAGAACTTCTGAGCAGGTATTTGATCACAGGGTATTTTTTTTGCTAACAAGTAAAAATGTTATAACTTGTTTGATGGTTGATATAAATTTAATTTGCAGGAGAAGTGTCTCTAATCTTCTTCGAAGTGGATTCCGGGAAAGTCTAGATCAATTAATTAATTCTTATGTGGAAAGACAAGGTCGTTCTCCCATCGATTGGGATCTACGTAGAAACTTGCCAACTCCAGCCTCACCAGAGCATGATCAAGAGCAGCAGAGAGATGGAAGAACTGATGATCGGAATGATACAATTAACAGACCGTCACTGGTGTTACCTTCACCTCCTGTGCCACCACCACAACCACTATGGCATCAGGACTTACATCAAACCAGCTGGTCTCGACACGGCATAAATAGATCAGAAATTGTGAGTCATCTTTCTTATTTGTGCAACTGTATACTATCAAATCATTTTCACTCCATTCTGTATAGTGTTGCGTTAGGTGTCAAGTTTTCTCTTGGAATAAACATTCAACATATTAGAGGTGGGCTGTAGGATCATTGTCGTGAGTTTTATACCTAATAATAATTAAAACTATCCATGGAAACCATACTATCTGGAGAGATATTTCGTTAGATAAGAAATTGAATTATGTACTAGAGATTTTTTTCTCTCTCCCTCATTGAGGGTGTTAAATTTTGTAAATTATGCAGCTTGTTTCCTATCATTATAGGTTGTCAATCTTGGCCTCTTCAATAGTTGCTGAATATTATCAGGACATAGGCCCATATATCTCACTTTCGGTTCTATAGACGGTACTTTTTGTCATTGTGACTTTTAAGTTATTTACAAGGTTGCTTATTTCAAGCAGGAATGGGAGATGGCTAATGATCTTAGAGCCGATATGGCTAGGCTCCAGCAAGGCATGAGCCACATGCAGAGGATGCTGGAAGCCTGCATGGATATGCAGCTCGAGTTGCAGCGATCTGTCAGGCAGGAAGTTTCTGCAGCTTTGAATAGATCAGCTGGTGAAAAAGGTTTGCAATTCCTCCCAACTTTTTCCCCCTCCTTAAAACCATTATTCCAGACCTAACTTCTACTACAGTTTTGACAGCAGAAACATCGGAGGACGGATCCAAATGGGGTCATGTAAGGAAAGGGACTTGCTGTGTTTGCTGCGATAGCCATATCGATTCACTCTTGTACAGGTTTTTACCTTCCTTTTAACTCTCACTAATTTTTCTCTTTGTGCTCAATATGATTGGCTAACACTGGTATCTGTGCAACTCCAGAACTCCTTGGATGCTGATCTATATACCATAGCTGTCTATTAAATGATAAATACTAATAATGTTTGCAGATGTGGACACATGTGCACGTGTTCAAAATGCGCGAACGAGTTGGTTCGTGGTGGAGGGAAATGCCCGTTGTGCCGAGCACCCATTGTGGAGGTAATCCGTGCATACTCGATACTGTAAAGAGATGAAAGAAGAGACCAAGTAGATGGTGTAAGAGTAAGAGAAGCCAATGTGAGTTTAAGGGACTCCATTCCAATTATAAGAGTGTGAATTTTGTTGCCTTTGGGGGGATGTGTTTTCTGATGATTCCTGGAACACTATGCTTTTGTATAATTGGAATAACAATTGGCACCATTCTTCATTCATTAATAAATAAAACCATTATGATCTATAATTTTTTAAAGTACAAGAAAACGTAATCTTGTTTATTCCTTGAAGTATGATGATACATGCAGGCGTTAACACATGATTTTCCAGGGCACTTAAGATTAAGATTCAGCATCATGGTTGTTGTTGTTGACTGTTGTGCATCTCGGTATACGCAGCCTTCCAGCTTCACTCAAAATTTTATAGACTCGATTTAATTTTTAAAAAATCATATAAAGTTTAAATTGTAAAGTAAAAATTTGAATAACTCAAAATTTTAGTAATCAAAGTATTTCTTATGATATATATATATTGATATATAAAAATACAAAAAAAATATTATCACATATGAAAATATATATATTATATGATTAGAAAAAGTCGTTTAAATTAAAATCAAATTGTATTATAACAAGATAAATAATTGTAATTAAATATTTATAGGAACTCGAAAACTCGATTTGAAAAAATTTTAAATAAGGTCTGAATTGTAAAATATGAGTCGTCAATTTGAATAATTCAAATATTTTTAACTCGATTCGATCGGATACTCTTCATTTTCTCACCACCTCCATTTTCACAATGACTCAGACTTGACTAGACTAGTAGTTGAAGTGACTCCTACTCCTACTCTACAAGTTATCATCTCTTGTTATAGGCATGGAGTTAGCCTAACGGTTAGGCTTTACCCCCTCATGCTCTTGGGCTGGAATCGAGCAGTGGACTGACCCTAAACACCTCTGTTTTGGGGCGCTAATGGACTCAAATTTTCAACTTCTGTAACGAAAAATTAATTTCGGTTCGTATTGTGTTTTAAAACTATGCCTTAAAAATAATGTTAGGTACCAAATTAAAACACTTTATTTAGAATTAACTATCCGTAACGTCACTCGAATCTATATATTTTTTATCTTACTCTGAATTATATCATTTATAATGGATGAACTTATTACGTGTATCGAACATTACTGAATATCACTAACGATGAATAATAATATTATTAAATTAATTAATAAAGATTAAAAATTTTAAGGACTCAATATATAATTAATTTAATTAAAATTTTATTTTAATAAATTTTAATGAGTAATGACTTAAAAAGGGAATTTAAATTTATTTTAAAAATAATATTATTAAACCATAAATTTCTAACATTACCAAAAACACACACGAAATCAATGATTTCTAACCAAAAGAGAACTGTTGCCTATGCCCAAAGCAACATTACAACATTCTTGCTTTCTATCACTTTCTCGAGAAAATTCGTCTCCGAAAATTTCAAACCAAATCCGTTATGGCAGATCCCAAAGCCGAGTATTTTACTTTACAACTATCCCCAGGAACAATCCTTACAAATCAAGCAAAATCAAACACTTTAAAACAAAAGCAACCAACGAAATAACATTTTTATTTGATCCATAATGAAAATTTTAAAATTAAAAAAAAACAACATACGAACAAATCGACGGACACCTATGGAATCGGAATCGAGGATAAAATATAAATTGTTTGAAAATTGAAGATAAATTTGTTATTAATTTGTTTTTATTAAATTAGGGATAATAGCTCGAATGTTTATTTTGTTATTTTTATCTATACGAGATTGATATTTTTTAAGCGTTTAATGTGTCTTTTATGTTTGGGACATTAAATGATACTTTTAGAAAAAATATAAAATCAAGGGAGTTTGAAATAATTTAAACTCTTTTAGATTAAATGTGACAAAATAGAGGGTATAAGAATAATTTTACCTTTTTCTTTTTAGACTAAAACATCACCTCTTCTTCTCCCACTTTCCTCGTCGCTGTTTCGTCTGTTTCTCCCACCGGTGTCTTTCTCCGACCGACTAACCTCCCTTCATGTCCTAAACTCGATTCCATTCGACTGTCGGAGAATGCCAAGGTAAATGCATTCTAAAGTGTGCTCACAGCATCAAATCGTATCATCCTTATGCAACCTGAAAGACAAAACTGGAATAAGAAGGATTTCCTCAGAAATTGCGAAATGTCTGCTTATCACTGGATTAAGAAGGGGTACATTGAACACTTAAAGAATATCAACCTCACATCGACAAAAATGATAAAATACAGGGGGCATTCGTGCCATTATCCCTATAAATTAAAGACAAGAAACATGTCACCCTCTAGACACTCCATCCTTGCTTGCAACCTATTAGATCTCTAAGAATTTTAAAGTAGATATCTTAACCTCTTTTAACAATTAATTTCAATTTCGCCATTGCTTATGTATATATATATATACACACGATATTGTCAAAGGGATAAGATCCACTTACACAAAATATAAAAATTACAATTTTACACGTTTTTACGGATCGTTACACAAGTGGAATAGTTAACTAATATTTATTCTTTATTTTTTTTTCAAGTGATAATCTTCACATAACTCGCTATTAATCTCATTTATAATTTTCATTTATAATTTTTTTAAATTATAAAAGTTAAAAAATCTTAAATTATGAAATTGGATCGATTCTTATTATTGCAGAGAGAGGTTAGGATCAACTTACATAATGTAAAACTCGTTTAGTTTTAAACTAATTTTGGACTACTAGATAACAGTAATAAACAACTCAGAATATTTTCTTATTTTTTCTAAGCGGTAATCTTCACATTTTCTATTGTTAACCTCATCAATCCATTTCACTCATCCAGTAATTATAAATTAATGTAAAACTCTTTAAATTTTATACCATATAACTTGATCTCATCCGTATATACGATAAAGCAACAACCCTTCATTTTTTTTATCTTGCAAACCATTGTAATTTTTTTAAAAGGTACTAATGGTACCTTAATTAGCTGAGAGATAGAAACACAATAAATCTGAATTAAGTAGCAGGAGCAGGAGTATGATTCCATTTAAGAAGAAGAAGGAGGAGTGAACACAATATTTAGCCATAAATTAAAATCGAAACTAAAGCAATATAAATGAAAATATTTAACATGTATATAGATCGGATCCATAAACCAAACAAATATATATATAAGAAAACTGTCGTCTGATTATTACAGATTTATATCTAAACTGTTTTGAATCATGATGGTAGAGATTTGCGTGTAATTTCAATCCAATACATACAGAAAATAAATGAAAAAATTACATATAAAATCACAAAAAATAAACAAACAAATATATTATAATAAATAATAAATTCATGTACGTGGGCACCTTCTTTTAGCGATGGGGTCAAGAAAACCAGCTTCGAAAAAAGCATCGACTTCATCTCTGTTGAGGATCTCGAAGAACTGAAATTCAGACAACTTCCGTTTACGCGAAACAAGTGTTTTCCTAGGTTTTCTTGGTGCTCCCGGACACACCAAAACCGCCGGGATCTTGTTTTCTTCCGATGTAGGCGTTGAACACTCGCTGTTACTGTTACTGCTGCTGCTGCTGTCGTCGTCTCGATCCTTGTTTTCTTTCTGAGTTTCTGTTCCACTTTGATTGGAAGTTTGAATGTTTAGTTTGGGTAAATCTGGTTTCGCTAAATCTTGGAGTAATCCAAGATCTCTAGACATTATTATCTTAAAAGAAAAACAAACCAGGAAGAGGAAGAAGAAGAAGACGTGTAATGAAAGGTAAGAGAAAGGCTGAGTGAGTAGGGAGTGTGGGATCCTTTTATATTCCTCTCTAAACAATTTACTGTTCATTTTTCCAACTTCTTTTTATTTATTTATTTATTTTCAAGATCAAATAATAATAATAATTACTATAATACTATATTGCTTTTCGGTGCGGAAAACTTTGAGTTGTTTGGGTTGCTTTCTTAGGCTTTTTACCTTAGCTTTTTGCTTGTGTAGCTATGGGGAAAGAGGGAGATTTTGGTTTCAGTTTCTCTAAACAATTTACTGTTCATTTTCCTTTTTTTTTTTATTTCACGGATTCGGAAAATAATTAAATATCGCATAATAACATATAAAGACGACGAGAGACATTGAACCTTCAAAATTTCGATATGTTATTATCTTATTTAAAGGATTTTGATGTGGGTAAATATGTTAATATTAAAAAAATTATATCGTATATAAAATTTAAATATTTAAGGAACGGTTGTTTTTTTTTCTCGATTTATTCCTCGATCGAGGTAAAACAAATTTAACTGTATAGTAGGGATTGACCAATGTTGATTGATAGGCATGCACTTGTTCATAATATACCATTGTCCATAATAAAAAAATAAAATAAAATAAATTGTAAATTTAATTAATTTGACTCGAATTTTATTTTAATAAAATATGTGTTAAATAATTGTACGAAATAAAATTTTATTTTAAATTCAAATTTAAATTCAATTTATTTTGATTTGGATCAACAAACATGTCCTTCATGTTAATGATTTTTCAGTTAGAATATGCTTTTCGAGGTTGCGTTTTTTTATTTTTTTCAGCACCCTTTTAAAAAAAACGAGACGTGTCTACCTCTCATAACAGATAACATATGAGACCGGATACAGACAATCATACCCCACTTTCCTTTATTACAACTCCATTTTGTTTCGCTTTAGAGGATTCCAATTATAACATGAGGAACGTGAAATTTACGTCGAAGACAAAAGGTGGCAACTATTCTGTCTTCTCTACTTACCCACGCTCTGTCAGGGAGCGTGTGAAACACACTCCAATTTTCTTATTTTTAATATTGATATTACTATTTATGAAAACCTTATTTTACCTCGATTTGAAATAAATTATCGACCGTTGTTTTGATTTATTTTATCACTATCAATCAGGAATGGATCGAGAATACAAGGGATAGTCATATTTTTTTTAATTATTTTTTATATATTTTATATTAATAATTTTATATTTTTAAAATTTTTAAATTTAAATATAATTTTAAAACTTAATTTTTTTTCGCATGCTATTTTATATCCATATTCATATTTAACAACAGTCAACAAACATGTATAATTTAAACGATTATTGTAAATGATTATATTCATGTTTTAAAAACACATCCTGTAATTAATCTTATATATATTATAATTTTAACAATTATAATAGAAAATGTTAATTTATTTTAAAATATGGTCTATATAGTGAGTTTCTACTTGAATTATTATCTAAATTATCACCATTATTTTTCTAATTAAGTTGAGCTCAAATGGACCGATCCGTTGCTTTGCATGCAAGGCAATATTGTCAATCTGCCAGAATTACATTTCACTGATCTACCAATTTAATTTTGTAAGGTTGACACCTATACCCTACAAAAACAATGAAATCGTATCATTATTGATTAATCCACCTCACTTATTTAAAACTCTTAATCATCATTTAACTCAAAATATACGAAACAGACCAATATAAAAAAAAACAGAGTATAAATTATCTATCTTTTTATTACGATTTCTTTAATATTTTATTTTAAAATAATAAATTTAAGGTTTAGAGTTCAAGATTAGAGATTATGGTTCGAGTTTACAGAATTATCGTTAGAGTATATTTTTTTAGAGTGTAAAGTTGTGATATGAAAATTAGGGTTATAATTTAGAATTTAATTTTATGTATTTTTAGTGCGAAGTATGGAAGAAAATATAATAAAAGTACAAAAGATTTTTGTTCATGAAACAAAACAAAGAGTATTTAGTAGTGATTTTTTCCGCCTTCTTTAACTATAAATATTTAATTTATTGGCCGAATAATTCGAATCAGAATTTACAAATTTGATACGACTTATGGTAAGTAAGGTCTGGCTTAAGTGTTAGATTATGTTCTGTGTATGCTTCTCTCTCCTGTTCACCTGTATCTGTTTCGCCTAGGATCCCATGTTCGAGCCTTGAAGACTCTTATCTAACCAGATCTCTTCCTTGAGTATTTTAATGGGAAAATTTATTGGATTTGGTTTCACCAAATACCAACTCATAATCAACAAAGACAATGAATCTTTCCACGTGAAAGATGTCTGTTCTCACCGCTCAAATCACTTGGCTTTTCCACCTCAATCAAGCTTTTTAGAAAGCAACTAAAAAACATTAGACTAGGTCTAGTAGTATAGATTTGGATTAATTATATTACTTAACAAATAAACCCTTCATTAATCCAATCTTAAATCCTGTTTTTTTCGTAATTTGTGAAACAATCATTTTCCCCAGAATTCTGGGGAAATTCCCTGGGTTTGTATATGATGAGAAAGTCAATGGGGAAAACCCTTTTTTTAGGTTCTTGATGAACTAATAAAACCAGACAACAACGTTCCAAATCTTGACGCTTTATTCCTTGTGTCGAGGCTTGTTTAAGAATTTTTTCCATTCTTTCTTAAGCTTTTTCTTTCTTTTTTAATATTCCTTTCTTCTTCCTTTTCCTTGTATTATATCGGGATAAGAAGATTTCACGACAAGACTGGTTTTAAGGTTCCTTGTTTTGTAATCTTTCTTGTTAGTTAGTAGTGGTAATAGAATAAGTATAAAAGGAAAAAGGATTTTTAGCTGGAAATTTATTACTTGTTAAGCGGCGGATTTAAAAATATTTTTAATATAAATATATATAAAATTTAAAAAGAAATCGTATAGATATAATTCAAAAAGATTAAAAAAATAATTCATAAAAAATTTAAAAATTAAATTAAATGTATAAAATTTAGAAATTTAAGATGTGCCATTTCATGCAGTTTACTGATATACTGTTTTATTACATGCTTAATATTTTTATAAAAAATAATATTTGACACATACACGTACCTATGCGTGTAAATTATACGTATTTTTCGTGAAATATATATAATATAAAATTTAACATCGATATGGGTAAGTTTAAAATCAGAAAATTTAAAGATTAATAACCCCAAAACAAGTATTTAACTAAAAAGTTAACATTTTTTTTATTTCATTTGAACCATGATTAGTAACAAATAATTAAAAACGATGGCGTATTTTAATTTTTTTAAATAGTTTTAAGATAATTATATTAAAAGGATATTAATTTTTAATTAAATATATAATAATATGTCGGAAAACATATAAAGTAGAGACTGTGAAAATGGCTTACCTTGAAAGGATATTAATTTGTTATCAAAGTTTTTAAATAGCTTTGATTATGACTATAAATTCAACTGCCATGGCCAATAATTAAGGGTTATAAACAGGGTTTGGTATGATTATAAATTCTCTTGCAATTTCTTTCAATAAGTGACATAAAAAAACATAAAATTCAACTTTAATTTTAAAATATGTAATCTATTTAATTTCTATTAAAAATAAAATTAAAATATTTTTGTGTGAATACAAATATTTAATTTATTGGGTAACTAAAACCATATCAAATATTGTAAAAACTCATTATAGAATCCGTGTAACTCAATTATCCTATTCACAAATGTTGAGACTCGTCGTCCTAACATTATTTAAGGAATATAACGTCTCATCTAACTAGATCAACTGATTGTTGGTAAATTCAAACGTTAATACCATTAAAATTCTTCAGTTAAATTCCGATTCGTTACGAATGTCACTTTTCTAGTTATATGGCTTCCTACTTAGTTTTTTTTATGTCACATAAACAAGTTTGAAGGAAGATTTTTTAAACGGACTCAAATTTTAAAATCGGAAAAAAATGGATTTTGAGAAAAAATAAAATTAAGGGATTAAATAAAAATGCACATAAGTATATGGACATGGAGTAAATTAATCTAACAATTTTCCATCGATTTATATGGACATAATTAAGTTTCATATTTCTTCCATACTATCAATACTTTTAACAAACTAATAATTGATTAGCATTTTTATTATATTTATATTCAACATTTATGTTATTTTTTATTAAGTATAAAAGCATTTATATTTATAAGATAAATATTAAGATTCAAACGTATACAAAATAAACTAAATAACGAATTATTTTTTTTACTCAAATAAAAAATTCACTTTACATGACCTATAAAAATAGAATATAAACTGTGACGATCATATTAGAAAACCAATCCTATTAATCATTTACATTTTTTGTATATATAAATATTTTATGTGAAACTTTATACGCTTGGTATTATATTTTTTCGTATACAGATTATTACAAATATACGATTTCCAATACTGTGATGTGTTGATAAAATGTTTAATTTAAAAAAACAAGGACAATATACTGTGATGTGTTGATAAAATGTTGAATTTAAAAAAACAAGGACAATGTTCAGTAAGAAAATAAATTTAAATGTACCATGACAGAGGGATTAAATCCAAATTAAATTTTAGTACGTATTTGTTGGTACGTTGAATTATTTTTTTTATTGAAATGGTCTTACGGGTTACTGTTGCAACGCAGTACCATTGATGGATTTTGATTCCCGTTGCTTCCATTCTTAAAAATACTTGATGGGACATGCTTGTGTCATAAAGTCATTACCATCTTCTTAAAAGACATGTCTGATAAGATGTGCAATGTCGTCACCGTATTAATATCGATGTAGAATTAATGTTCTCTACCTCTTTTAAGCATGACACTCAGCATATGAAAAAAAAAAACATCAAAATTATCTGTTATACATATAACAAGATTGTGTTCCAAGTTCAAGCTAATTCTGTTCATGACAAAACAAGTTTATCCAATTCTAAACAGAAGGAACATTGTTCTCCCCAACTATAAGTATTAAGTACCATACCACTAAATGGCATTTGAATCTGCAAATCTAATTCAATCCAAGGAAAAACTACTGCCCCGCCATTGCCTTCAAAGTGTGCCACAAATATAGTAACCTTGGAACTCTTGTAAACATTTAGCAAGCTAACGCAACAGGAAAATAACCACAAGTGCTCTATAGTTCTATATTCACGAATAAAGTTTGTATTACTCTACCGAAACTGTTACTCGGACCAGAATTTCATGAAGGCGGCGACAAAATATTTGAAAATAGCCAAAAGGGGGTTAGTTCCTTCCTCAGCACCTTTCGATGTCCGTTCCCACGATTCACTGTACATAGAAACCAAAGTAATATCCTAAGAGAGTTTATAACATTGAAACATAACTGATAAAAACTGATTCAACTCGAAAGGTAAAATGGGCAAAGGGTAGAGATACAAACAGATTCATTCTGTCTAATGTTTTATTGCTTCCTTTCTTCGAGTTGACATGCTGCACCTCAACTTTACTTTCAGACGTAACATTCGCCTCCAAAGTTGGCTTGCAAGTGCCATGAGTTTTCGAGTGGATACCATTTGGAACATATATTGCCTGATGAAAAACAAAACCATCACCTGCTCATTCAATCCAATACTATGATATTTAACATTAGCTTGAAATTATATGGCCATATAGACCATGTAGTATAAAGACAGGACTTAAAAGGGAAGATTTTTCCACACTGAAAATGAACGCATCAGTTCAACCTAAAACAAAGTCATTAGCTTTCTCCAATTGGCCCATAGTATTTATTTATTTGGGGGCAAGAAAAAGGTGATTTACAATTTGCTAAGACACCAAAAAATGTGAACAAATGCATGTTAGAGCATCTTAGTCATGTTAAATTATTAGCAAATATCATTGTTTCATTTTTCAGCAGACACATTTAGTGAAGAGTCTAAAATCGAAAATGTGTGAACCACACACACATTTCAGGAGGAGAGAGGGTTTGGAAGATAATCAAATCACTCCAAAGAACCTTTGTTGCTCCAACTTTTCATTTTTCCTGGAGTAGTTAGGTCCGACACTTGTGTCGGAAACATGGACATAGGGATGTGACCTCCAAGGATTCTCCAAATATATTAAAAAACACTTAGAAAATTCTGACCATACCTATTTTGGACACATACCCGTGTCCGAGTAACATAGTTCAAAGCCACACTTTTGAATTCCTAAAATACTATTAAAAAAAGAAACTCCT
Source organism: Abelmoschus esculentus (assembly GCA_035048815.1). Classification (NCBI taxonomy): domain Eukaryota; kingdom Viridiplantae; phylum Streptophyta; class Magnoliopsida; order Malvales; family Malvaceae; genus Abelmoschus; species Abelmoschus esculentus. The sequence continues at coordinate 17,651,511 of JAUCBN010000017.1, read as the reverse complement.
AATATAACAAGATTGAGTATAGTGTCCTTGAACATGTCGGTACATAATCCCTTTTACACCTTTCGATTTTTTAGTGATTTCATAGCAACGCACAGCACTAATAGCACATAGATCCTGCACTGTACTCACAGTAACAACTCCCTGTTTATTCGACCTAAATTATAGTCAAACTACCGACCATTTTTATAAGCAAAACTTATAATTAGTGAATAATAGCAGGAGAAAACAAAAATTTAGATGCTAATAGACAAAACCAGTTTATCATGCGGATTGAGCAATCACTCTGCTTGATGTCTGACATAGGCATGCACAAAGGTTTTGGACAAAAACTCACCTCTCCAACAATTGCTTGGTTTTGTTCATTTGTTTCAGAAGTTAAAATATCATCACGAGAGACCTCTAATGCTGCATTGTTGTGAGTATCATCTATGGCAGTTCCCCCAGAAGAGCAATCCGAGCTTTCCAATAATGGATCTGAAATGTTTTCTACCGCTTTCTTATCTGCTAAATCGGAGTTATTTTCCAACAACAAATTCTCACTGTTTTCCACTTCATTCTCATCAGTCAAAACAGAACCCTCAGAGGAATTCATACCATCCAACTTAAAACTGCCATTTTCTTGACTCACACTCACCTTCCCTTTTTCTGTTTGATCAAAGTTCTCATTTAATTTCCCAACATCACTAGACATTCCATCAATGATGTCAGTTGGTTTAGTGACAGGCCACAATGGAAATGTCTCTACTACTACATCTGCTGGTATTTGAGTGACTTCAATTGTGGATGCATCCATTTCCTTTTCACTTTTATCACTTTCTGGATGTTCAATTACTTGCACCTCTACAATTTCCACCTTATCAGTTGCATTGGTTACATCTACAGGACTCCCATTAATAGTTTTCTCGCTATAAAATTCATCAGTAACTGAAAAAACTGAATCATCACTAACATCCTCATGATGACTGGCAGCAAAAGAATTTCCATTTGAATGGATGGACAACAGAGTTTCGGGTGTAATTGAAATGGAGCCCAGTGGATTTTGTTGCAAGAACATATCAGTGTTCTGCTCCCCTTCAGTCAACTTTGCAGGACCCAACACTCTATTTTCCTGAATTATCTCTCGTACAATCTCCCGCACTGTGTAGAAAGACCCACCAACTTCCTTGTGGGTAAGGTTAAGAGATGGAAAATTCCCATTGTTTGATTCTTGATACCTGCAAGAAGTTCATCAATGGGCGAATTTAAGAGACAAATTTTCTATTGCTTAATTTCCATTACTTGCAACAAGTGAATCAAATAAATGGTACAGAAACATAGCACTCACTTCAGATTTTGGCTAAGGAAACTAGAAAGAAGATATTTTTGTTTAAGTGGAGAACCTATAAGTTTAAATCCCGCATGAAGAGAAATAAATAGAGTGCAAATTATATTGAAATGGGTACATCAAATTGAATCCAACATTGGAAATTGAACTATTCCACTCAATTCTACATAGGTTTAAACATCTAATGTTGCATACTAAATAAACTACAAATGATGCTCCCACGAAGAATAATGGAAAGGGATAATATCAATCAAGTTCATAAAATGCCATACTGATGTTGATTTAGAAATAGCAACGTTTCACATGCTGCATTTGCACAAAAATCCTTATATTGAACAAAGTATATTCAGTTTAAAAATAAATCCAAATGTGTCTTCAAAGAAATAAAATAAATTTAGGCTTCAAAAAATGATTTTTCCTCAGTAAACTATTCTTCTAAAAGCTAATAAAAGCCTCATTTGATTGTATCAGATTTATTCCCATACATATTTAGAACAGAAAAATTTACTGATACATAAGGACAATCGTAAATTACAACAATGTCTTTGCGTTCAATGACCCAGCATTCACACATTTAAAGTTAGCAGTGCTCAGAGCCAATATTCTAGCAAATATTTCAAGTTAATACTCATATGTTAATCAATCACAGGCATCCTGCAATTAGTTTGTTAGATACTATAAAGATGATAATTTTAGAAGCTTGAATGTCTAAAATATCCCACTACATACAGAGTAATTCGATGCTGACTACCATGGAACGGGGTATAATTAAATTCATCAGTAGTGGCAAACAAAAAGGAAGAGAAACTGTATGAGATTACTTCTTTATAAAAGACTCAACCATTGACTTCCTTTCCTCCTTTGATCGACGAACCCGAGACTTCTTCCCTCCGGACTCATTGCACTTAGCTAGGGCAAAAGTTTGACCAACCCACCCACCTTTTATAGCTTGCATGATGATACCAAGGTTTACCACCAGCTCACAGCATTAAGGCCTACACGATACAAGATCGAGATCAGAAAAGTACAAATGTATAATCTATGAATACAATTCCCTTTCCAGTGAAGCTTAAATTATGCAGTACACAGAGAGGCATAATGCATAATACAACATATCTCAGTAGATTAAATGAAGAAAAAACTAATCTCCAACAGCAATCTAATGGTATTCTAAATTAAAGAAAATCATACACTTGGGTTATCTTTAGAATTTCTATTCCAAGAAAAAGAGTCTTGCTCAACCCAACAAAGCTAACAGCTTCAGCCTTAAAACCAAGTCAATCAATTCAAAGTGTTGCCCTTTCAGCAAAAGAACTTCAAAAAGAAAAAAGAAAACAATAACTCGAGATCAATTAACAAAGACAAGGCTTTACACAGGCAAAACAAGAAAAGATTACACAAAGAAGTTAGTGCAGAACAATAAAAACTAACAAGAAAATCAGATATGGCGGATGGAAATGAATTCCAAAGGTCGCCCAGAAAAATAAACTAGAAGAAAATGAAGCGGAGACTGAGTGCTTACCTACAGAGCTAGAGAGATGTCAGATTGAGAATTCCCTCTCTTTAATGCTAATTGGGTTTTAGAAAAATGTTTTTAAAATCCTGCGGGAAGGAAAAAGAAACTGCAATATAAGCAGTAAATTAACAAGTGTGTCCCATTTTGCTATTGGTTTCTGCCGACGGTTGGGGCGGCGACCAGCACACTCATATTTGAAAACATTTTGACCTCTTCTGTGAAAAAATATTTAGGTCATCTTTTTAAGAAGAAAAACACAGACTAATTTTAATTTGAGTAAATTACAGCTAAAATCACTTGTTTTTGTGGTGTTTTATTTTACTCACTAAAGTTGGAAAAGTTAAAATTTTCAATTATTTATATTATTAATTTATTATATTTTAATTATTGAATTATTAATTAATTGATAACGTAATATATTAAAAGAATATAAATTTTTAATTCAATCTTAAATTTAAAATAAAATATCAATTTAATTTTAGAATATATTCAAAGTTTTTCGATATTAGTCATTGTAGTCATTATTAATAGTGATTGAACTCAATTATTAGTTAAGCAATAAATAATTTAAAATGATTTAATAATTTTATAAAATATTTTTTATTGATGTGTCATAAATCAATATATTTATTTATATAATACTATTTTTGTGATGTATACTGTTATACATATTTATCACATTATTTTAAGTTATTTATTATCTATCAACTAGTAATTTTTATCTATAAAAAATATTTAGACTCAAAATAAAATATTAGGGATTAAATTGATTAAAAAATTAAAATTAAAATGACTATTCAACCCAATTAAAATAAACTTAATCTAACTGCACGGTATAAAATTGAACACAAGGCTTGTGTTCGAAAACTGTTTAAACCAATTTGACTGAAAGAAACAAACCACAATGGAAACATAATAGTTCTTTGGCATCCTCTGACCAGAGCAGAGCACTTTATACATGCATGGAATTCAAAGTATGTGAACACCTTATTGTGTACTTGTGGAGGTATTTTTTCCAAATTCTTTGGCTTAAAAAGATGCTTACATATCAAGAGGACCGAACACATTCGGATCATCCGACTGCGCGTCCCCTAGAAACAAGTCTATGTTTCGTCTTGTTTGCTGTTCTCTAGCGATCGGGAAGTTCCAAAACGAATCGGATTTCTCGAAGAATATGTAAAATGCAACCGCTGATGCCAAGAATAGTCCTAAAAGCAGCAAATAGATCTGCCACTCTGCATATGGAGAAGAAAATTAAGATTATCATACTCGTATTCTTTTATATTGTTCTCGTTTATTCCGAGATTATGCTACTTCGACTTTTCACGTTCTTTAAGTATCGGTGTATGATGCTTGCAGGCCGGGTAGGAGTAACATAGTTTGAGAGGGGAAGGAAGAGAGGAGTACCTTTCCAGTCTGCAGGAACGTTTAGTTTTGTCGCCATCGCTCCCCATTGATTAGAAGTTGTAAGAACAACCCGGCAGCTGCAACAAAGCAACGACGACAGAAATCAAACGAGGATCTAAAAATAGTTGCTTTCAAGAAAGATACACATAACCTTGTTAAGACAAAGTGAACACAGCATGAACATATACACTTTTAAATGAACTGTATAAACTTTCTGTACGTAAATTATACCCATTTTTAACCATTTCTCAGCCATTACAACGGTAATAACAATAACGTCATCTTCGTTTAATATGATCCATTCAACTGGAAAAAGGTCAAGGGATCTATGATTACTTAAGTCAGATCACAATACTACAGCAATCTCAAAAGACCATTTGGACCACCAAAATATCATTAATAGTTGCCTTGGAAATAATCTGTCAAAATAGTACTTGTTTCAATGAAACTTACTTTCGACTAGGACAGAACTCTAGTGATGCAATGGGTGTACCCAGGTGAAGCCGCTTGCTCCAATGGCTGATCTCCATTTTCTTTACTTCAACCACACAAATGTCTCCATCTTTGCTTCCACTACGATAAAAAACAGTTGAGAGTATTCATCAAAAGAACATATACATTGAGTCATTGGCAAGTATTATAATTTATAAATGTAACTAACTCTGCAAAACGTTTCGAATCATCATAAAACAGTGCCTGGAATGTAAAAATCCAGGCTTAAGATACTCAGACTCGGATGTAGGAGTCAGGTCTGTTCAATAATTCTAAGTTTTCCGGTGTATTTGGAGGATCCTTAAAAGGGTATATCTTCATACCCATGTCAGAGAAGTACTTTAAGAACAATGAAGAGTCAGAGCAACAGAGATCCCTACTATTCCACCCTTCTGTCCGTCTCTAACTCTTTATTCATTTTCATCTGTCTCTGTACTACTCCACACATATGTAGGCGTACACCCACCCACCCACACCACACACTTTCAGCTATAAATATAACCATGGGAATAGTGCTCTTAAATACGTAACGTTGTTTCCAGCACAGAATTCTACAGTGGCAAAAACACAACTTGGGAATAGATTTCAAAATAAAGAATACGAAGAATTTGACATCTCAAACAAAAAAAAATTAAACAAAGCAAAAGAAAATATGTGCATTTGGTTAATTTCAAACATGAATCTTATTCGAAAGGCAAAGCTGAATGCTTACAGAGCAAGATATTTTCCATCCAGGCTAACAGACATTACAGAAGCAGACTTTCCAAGTAATCTTTTATGCCCGATTTTATTCCACGTGCTTATGTCATAAACTGCAGTAACTGCTTTATTGCCTGTCATAAGACATCATTAAAGTTTCATAAAAGTGAAATAATAATAACAGACGGAAAAATTGATTACTAGAAACAGAAACAAGCATACCCCTTTGAACAGTGCAAAACAAAAATGGTTTTGTCCCATCCTTGGAAAACCGACACAATTCAATCTTTTCATCCTACGGATGAGGCATACCCAAAAAGAAAAGAAATCAGAAAGACTAAAATTAAGTTGCTAACAGCATTCAATGAGAAACTGCTTGGTTAAAGAAATGGTACCGAGTTGCGGGTTAAAGTCAGTAAAGGAACACCATCTTCTGTCTTCCATATTCTTGCAGAACCATCAGTTGATGTAGAAGCTAAGAACTCTGAATCTAGGCTAGAATATGACAAATAGATCAGATCAAATACAAAGGTAAGGTTGGAGAATATACTATATAATTCATGTTTTTATCAATGTCGTAGATGCATGTAAAGATATTCAATCTATTTTTAAAGATTATTAGATAATTGATGAGCAAAGAAGTCTTATAACAGCCTATCTTATCAATAAAATTCTATACTGCAAACAAATTACTGCATATTTAAAAGGGAATGATATAATTTTGAATAATAATAATAATAATAAAAGGCAAAAAAGATTTTCTGCACAACTAGGTACAAATAGGTTCAATTCCTACCTAAAATCCATATCCCGAAAGGATTTATGAGCTCTTGTTTCATCTACAATGATGCGTAGGGTTGGCCATTCCAAGATTCTAAGATGTCCATCCTATTGTTCATAAGATAGAAGTTAGCAATATGGGCACAACAACAACAACAACAAAATCTTGATTGAATTCCAGAGAACTGCTTACCACCCCACCAGCGGCAAATCTAGAACCATCAACACTGAAAGCAAGGCATTTTTGAGGACCAGCTTCTAGGAGAGGAGGTAACTCTTTGGAGGACAGCTTTAAATGTGTTTCTTGACCATGCAACTCAAACAACCTGCATATATAAAAATATCCCATTCTATAAGAACATTTTGCCTGGGAATTATAGGATAGTGGCTAAGGCTAAGCAATTCTTAGTTGTAATGGTCATCAAAATTAATTTTTCAAAAACTTCTCCTTTCTTCTCAGGCCACAATGCAAAAGATCATGTAAAATTGCATAAATAAAGGGATGATAGCCACCACTAGAAGAAGAGCAATTATTCAACCCCTCTTCTAATCAACATTCTCATGTTAAAACAGAGAAAATATCACACTTCTCCAATCCAACCGCTCCAAAGCCAAAAATAAAAAAGAAACCTTTTACAAGCCATATCATTTCTATCCTCAAGATCGAAAAATTACAAACTCCCTCATGTCTCTCCATGGCCTTAAACTACTAAAATCAAAGTAAAGAAATGCAAAGCAGAAGTCCCCCAAAACAACAAAACAAAGATTTAATCAGAAAATTCACATAGTGATATTGCAAAGCACATAACTTGCCAAATTTAGACTTCATTTCGATCCCATAAAACAGACTAACAAATTTCTTATAACTTGACAACCATGACACCCTAATGCCCATCAGAAGCATTCAATAACAATCAATATAAAAACAAAACCGACTATTAAAACGTTTCCAAGCTACTGATTAAACAGATAACAAAATCATTTAAAAAATAAGAGAAAGAGAGAAAAGATGGAACTTACTTGCAGCCTCCATTAGTGGTAGAGCAAACAAAACAATCTCCACTTGGGTGCACAGCAATGGTTATTGGATCACCATCACTTTCTTCGAGATCATACCTAGCCTAATATAACAAATGTAAATATATAGACATCAAGTCCAAAATGAAAAAAAAAATGTTTTAAGAGAACAAAACACATAAATTGACCCTTGTTGTAGTTATAGAAAAATAACATCACCCTGAAGTATTCCACTTTTCTCAAGTAAGCCTGCTTTATTATACCAAAATAATTTATGTTCAAGGGGATAAAATTAAAGGTTAAGCACTTATTTTTAAGGCAAATAAAGCATAGGCTTGCATAGGCAAAACAAAATTATAAGACATTCAAGTAAATTTACTTCTAAAATGAACTAAACAATAAGAAGAATACCATGAAATTGTTTCTTTAGCAAATAAAAAGTGAATTAAAAAATCCCCCACCCCCCACCCCACTTTAAAATGGAGGGGAAATTTTCACTACATATATACCAAAATCAGAAACGGAAACCCCGATTCCACAATTCAAAAGAAGAAACTTTCTTTTTTGTGTAAACCCAAATTTGTTATACCGAAAAAACGAGCTTACCAATGGAGATGAAGCGAGAGAAGTGTTCTTGGGATCAAAAGAGAAAATCTCAACAACTGAAGAAGAAAGTCGGGTCGTTATCCGACCCAATACGACCAAATCAACGTTTTCGGACCGCCGAATCCATGACCCACACGTGACAGACCCACCCTCTTCTCCTTCCATTGATGAAAAAAGAGAGTAACAAACTCAGAAATAATTCAACAATTTCTTCTTCCCGTTTCTGGGTTTTCGAAGGTTTTAAGATGAATTATGAGGAAACAAGTGGTCTACAGAAAGTAGGAGTCTTGTTCAAAATGAAAAAGGATCTGGACAATAATAAGGTACAAGTAGGAGAAGAGAGAGGTACAATGTGAACAAAGCGTGTCTGGTTTCTTTGTATATCGGCGGCAGAAGAACCCCTTTGGGGAAAAAGACAGTCAACTCCGGTTTTGAGAGTCTGGTTTTGGATATTCGAATTATCCAATATGATTCCGCGGAAACCGTGAATAACGAGAAATTATATCATGGGTCAGTTCCATCGTCATCTATAGGACCGACCAATGATAATCATCCACCTCATTATTTTTTAATTTTTAAAGTGAAGATTCACCTGGAAAAAAAAATATGACATGAAAAAGTTGATGAAGTGGGTAGTTATCATTGGTCGATCTCATGGACACGTGGTGGGACTGACCCATAATATAATTTTTCGTGAACAAGGAGAAATTATATCATGGGTCAGTCCCACCACGTCATCTATGGGACCGACCAATGATAATCATCCACCTCATTATTTTTTAATTTTTAAAGTGAAGATTCACCTGAAAAAAATATGACATGGAAAAGTTGATGAAGTGGGTAGTTATCATTGGTCGGTCCCATGGACACGTGGTGGGACTGACCCATGATATAATTTTTCGTGAACAAGGAGAAATTATATCATGGGTTAGTCCCACCACGTCATTTATGGGACCGACCAATGATAATCATCCACCTCATTATTTTTTAATTTTTAAAGTGAAGATTCACCTGGAAAAAAATATGACATGGAAAAGTTGATGAAGTGGGTAGTTATCATTGGTCGGTCCCATGGACACGTGGTGGGACTGACCCATGATATAATTTTTCGTGAGCAAGGAGAAATTATATCATGGGTCAGTCCCACCACGTCATATACAGGACCGACCAATGATAATCATCCATCTCATTATTTTTTAATTTTTAAAGTGAAGATTCACCTGAAAAAAAATATGACATGGAAAAGTTGATGAAATGGGTAGTTATCATTGGTCGGTCTCATGGACACGTGGTGGGACTGACCCATGATATAATTTTTCGTGAACAAGGAGAAATTATATCATGGGTCAGTCCCACCACGTCATCTATGGGACCGACCAAATGATAATCATCCACCTCATTATTTTTTAATTTTTAAAGTGAAGATTCACATGAAAAAAAATATGACATGAAAAAGTTGATGAAGTGGGTAGTTATCATTGGTCGGTCTCATGGACACGTGGTGGGACTGACCCATGATATAATTTTTCGTGAAGAAGGAGAAATTATATCATGGGTCAGTCCCACCACGTCATCTATGGGACCGACCAATGATAATCATCCACCTCATTATTTTTTAATTTTTAAAGTGAAGATTCACCTGGAAAAAAATATGACATGGAAAAGTTGATGAAGTGGGTAGTTATCATTGGTCGGTCCCATGGACACGTGGTGGGACTGACCCATGATATAATTTTTCGTGAACAATGAGAAATTATATCATGGGTCAGTCCCACCACGTCATTTATGGGACCGACCAATGATAATCATCCACCTCATTATTTTTTAATTTTTAAAGTGAAGATTCACCTGGAAAAAAATATGACATGGAAAAGTTGATGAAGTGGGTAGTTATCATTGGTCGGTCCCATGGACACGTGGTGGGACTGACCCATGATATAATTTTTCGTGAGCAAGGAGAAATTATATCATGGGTCAGTCCCACCACGTCATATATGGGACCGACCAATGATAATCATCCACCTCATTATTTTTTAATTTTTAAAGTGAAGATTCACCTGAAAAAAAAAATATGACATGGAAAAGTTGATGAAATGGGTAGTTATCATTGGTCGGTCTCATGGACACGTGGTGGGACTGACCCATGATATAATTTTTCGTGAACAAGGAGAAATTATATCATGGGTCAGTCCCACCACGTCATCTATGGGACCGACCAAATGATAATCATCCACCTCATTATTTTTTAATTTTTAAAGTGAAGATTCACATGAAAAAAAATATGACATGAAAAAGTTGATGAAGTGGGTAGTTATCATTGGTCGGTCCCATGGACACGTGGTGGGACTGACCCATGATATAATTTTTCGTGAAGAAGGAGAAATTATATCATGGGTCAGTCCCACCACGTCATCTATGGGACCGACCAATGATAATCATCCACCTCATTATTTTTTAATTTTTAAAGTGAAGATTCACCTGGAAAAAAAAATATGACATGGAAAAGTTGATGAAGTGGGTAGTTATCATTGGTCAGTCCCATGGACACGTGGTGGGACTGACCCATGATATAATTTTTCGTGAACAAGGAGAAATTATATCATGGGTCAGTCCCACCACGTCATTTATGGGACCGACCAATGATAATCATCCACCTCATTATTTTTTAATTTTTAAAGTGAAGATTCACCTGGAAAAAAATATGACATGGAAAAGTTGATGAAGTGGGTAGTTATCATTGGTCGGTCCCATGGACACGTGGTGGGACTGACCCATGATATAATTTTTCGTGAAGAAGGAGAAATTATATCATGGGTCAGTCCCACCACGTCATCTATGGGACCGACCAATGATAATCATCCACCTCATTATTTTTTAATTTTTAAAGTGAAGATTCACCTGGAAAAATTATTAGGTGAAACCATCTTCATCACGTTGTTCATGATCCTAATTAATCTGGACCGTTAATCTTAATTTTTTTAAATGAATCATCACCTCTTTCTTATATGGATTTAGTGTGAGGTTGTTATTTAAAGATTAACGATTTTGATTGTTTGGACCATAGATGATTTAGTAAACAGGGTTCACCTAATAATATCTCGTGAACACGGGTTTTGTTTTTAAATAAAAATTTAATAGATAATTTAGTTTGTTAGTAATTAGGTTATTGTGTTAATTTTATTCTATGATTGAAAATAAATTTATAAATTAAAAAATATTAAAAATTAATTTATAAGAAATCTTTTTACGATAAATTAGAAGTCGTCAACAATAACCGTCAACGAGTTCTGAGTCAAATATATTCGTTTAGTATTTAGGTTTTGTGATTAAAATATAAAAAACTAAAATTAAAGAGTTGAAAATTAATATTTTTGAGAATATAATTTAATATTAATTGTTTTTTTCTACTAAAATGTGAGTCTAAAATATTAAAATGTCATACTTTCATGCTTGAGTGTTCGGAAAATTCTGTTTTGGACTTTGATTTTTGTTTTTTCGGGTTCGATATTTTTAACTCTTTGGCTTTGATTTTTTTAAATATGTTAGACTTCAAAAATAATTTTTTTTATTAAAGATTTGGTACGAGTATTTTCACTGAATTACAAAAAAAAATATTTTTTAACAAACTGATAGTGATTACAATAATATTTGTTTTATAATATAATCTCCACCATTTGATATTGGTCACTCAATCACTTTACTAACATCGCAGGTGCTATATTGACATGAGCTAAATTGAAATGAAATTAATTTTGTAAGAACAATCATGAATTTATTTCAATTATATTCGGCTTTGATGGGTTTGTTCTTCGTCGGGAAGGAGAGTTTAAAAAAGTATTTTTAATCCTCTAACTTTATTTTTTTTACATTTTAATCCCAACCGTAAAAAGAACCCGTAAATTTCTAATTTAGAGATTTATTTTGGTATAAAGATAATTTTAGCCCTTAACGTTTATAATTTTTATCATTTTGGCCCTTATTTTTGGAGATAAATTTAGCCCTTAATCTATGTCTTTTTGACAAATAACTTATTTTTTAACTATCATGATAACTGGATCGTTAAAAATATAACAATGATGACATGTCATATGTATATGATAATATATTTTAAATAACATATCATCTGACCTATCAAATATATATAATTCCCTTAACGATATAACCTTATCCACACTCTATAAACGAAAAAATTATATTATAAATTATTTCGGTTATATTATTTATAAGATCAATTAATCAAATGAATTTATTTAGTTAATTTTGTTATATCATCTTTTTAATTAAGTAAATATTTATTTATAAAAAAATATTTTTAAACATAATTTATAATAAATATTAATAAAAAAATCACTTGATAAAATATAAGGTGACAAAATCAATTAAATAAATAAATTCATTTGATTGGTTAATTCTAATAGATGACGTGATAAAAAAATAACTTATAATATAATTTTTTTTTTTACAAACAAACTCTTTTCTTTAACAATTGAGTTTCGCTATATGTAATATCATTTAAAATTTTTATTTAAAAAGTAAGATATTTAAAATTTGTTTTAAAATTTAGGTCAATTTTGTCTGTAAGAGAAATAATTTTTATTTTTTAATATTTTTTATAAATTTTGAAGGAAAAATAATTTTAAACTCCAGCTACAGTAAATGAAATAATTTCCTCTATAGAGAGACCAGTACTAGCAAGAGAAGAATCCATTTCACTTTCCCCTCATTCGTTCCAGAAGCATATTTAAGGAAAGATCCGGGATAATTTCCAATGAAAGTCTAAACAAAGAGAAAAAAGAATCCCTTTTTCTTTTCTACTCTTTGACTGGAAACAAAAATCGAAAAAGAAAAGCTTCTCCCAAGAATTAGTAGTAGTATGGTATACATGGCAAAGTAGGGTAATTTTTTCCAGAGAGAAATGTTGGCCATGGACAAGGATTTTGATTCAAAGCTTAGGATTCAGGGAACCGATGATAACAGCAAAGTTGATTCATCTAACAATGTTCAGAGATCTAAAAGCTTTGCATTTAGAGCTCCTCAGGAGAATTTCAGTATCCAGGATTTTGATTTGGGTAAGATCTACGGCGTTGGTTCTTACTCAAAGGTTAGTCAAGGCACTCTACCAGTAGATCATACACTACTGTTATTGATGGTTATAGTTTCTATTTTTGGCTTTTGTTTTTCTTTGCTTCATTTTTACTATTTTTGATCATTTTAATATATGCATGCTTTAGCTTTAAGAATTGTGTTTTGTTGGCTAAATTTAGTTGTTTTTGTGAATTTTGTGGGTTTTTACTGGTGATTTAAGCTGTTTGAATGAAAGGCACTGACTTGTAGAAATTTAATGCAAAGAAAAGAACATAAAATTCTGTTTCCTATAAGATGAATACTATTTCTCCTTGAAGATGTGTGATGTTTAGGCATTGCTTGCTTAAGAGACGAGGATTCAACCTGCACCATGAGTGCTGAACCTACTGCTCTTCCTCTTACTGCTGGATCAAGTTCTTATATGTTGCTCTCCTTTTGATTTTATTTTGCTTAGATAACGACATTTTTATGATGTTCATCTCCTTTTCCCCTTCTGCTATTTTGTTTTCCCACCATCCCAAATGTATTGCACTTAGTAATAAACCCTTTTTTATTGTTATTTTGCTTTGAGTTTTGAAAATGTGAGGCTGAAATAACTTACCTTTTCCCATTATTTGAGCACTTCAGTTGTGTACTTGACATTAAATGCGTGAATGGAGTCATTCCTTAATCCTTATATGCGTGGTAATGGCTTTAGATACTACCTGTATGGTTAAGAGTGAGAAGGGTGATTTGAACTGGACAGTTATTTCTGTTTCACGGTAATCCTTTAAAATAATTACATGAAATTTGTATGGTTGTGATGGCTGCTTGATATGTTAGTTCAGAATATATCTGTTCACTGGCTATGCAGATAAAATAAACATCCTTTAGTTGAGTTTACAATTATACATGGTTAGTTGATTAATATGAAGGCTTGTGAGCTTATTTTTATTACCATTAGTTTTGGTTGTAGTAATATTCTTCATTTTTATGGCAAATATATATTGACTTAATTATTTAGTTTGTATTCACTTTCCATTTTTGTTCACCATTTCTTAGTGGAGCTTCTTTTTCTCGTTAGTATTATTCTGAATATCATATTGTTGTTGTCATCAGGTTGTTAGGGCAAAGAAGAAGGATACAGGAATGGTGTATGCTTTGAAGATCATGGACAAAAAGTTCATCACCAAGGAAAATAAAACAGGTTATGTAAAGCTGGAACGTATAGTGCTTGATCAACTGGACCATCCCGGGGTTGTGCGGCTCTATTTTACATTTCAAGATACTTATTCACTATGTATGTGTTCTCGGTTGTATCTTCCATTAATATTATGTGCATACTTGTTTAGTTAGTTTTTACAAAAGCCTTTCTTTCTCGATTGTCTTCCATTATTTATTGCCACTTCATTCAATTTGCTTTGTTGTTTGACATTTTTTCCTTGATTATGTTGTGAAGACATGGCCCTTGAATCCTGTGAAGGTGGAGAACTTTTTGACCAAATAGCAAGAGTAAGTTACTCTTGTCATGTGATCCTACATATGGAAAATTCATATACAAAAGAGGGTGTGCAATGTCAAAGATTTTTTTTCTGGAGCATATGATTGAGTTGATTGAAACTGAATTAGCTGCCATGTAAATTACTATTCAGTCCAGTGAATGTTATTTTCAATTTATATATTTTCCCTATATCTCTGACAATATAAATAATAAATATGTGTACTTTATCTACGATCATTTCTATATATGATAATAATTCTAATCAGTCACCACTTTTGAAGTTTTTTAAAATTCATTGCAAAACGTTGCCTACTTTATCCCTAGTTATAATATTTAATGTCGACATATAATCAATCGTCTGGTTATCTTTTTGTTCAGAAAGGTCGTTTATCAGAGGATGAAGCTCGCTTCTATGCTGCAGAGGTTGTAGATGCTATTGAATATATACACAACATGGGATTGATACATAGAGATATTAAGGTATTTTCACACCATGTATGTTCTGTTAGATTGACTATTGTAATATACTAATGTTTGTTGTTACATGGCATGGCAGCCAGAAAACTTGCTTCTCACTACAGATGGGCATATTAAGATTGCTGACTTTGGCAGTGTAAAAACCATGCAGGATAGCCAAATTAGAGTCCTTCCTACTGCATCCTCAGGTAAAATCATTATTATATCATGTTGAAATCCTCGCTCCCTTGCCATGTTTAAGACTAACATTTTCCTCTCCAGGTGATAAGGCATGCACGTTTGTGGGTACAGCTGCATATGTTCCTCCCGAAGTCCTAAACTCTTCTCCAGCTACTGTCGGGTAAGAGACATTCAATCTCTTAATGAGCTTGCCTACAGTCTTGATTAAAATTGTCGAGCTTGAAATGGAATTTTAATCTTGCTACAACTAATTTTAGATTCTTTTTAATTCTTTTTCTTCCCCCTCACTTCCTCCTTTGCCACCTCTTCCCCCCCCACCCCCCACCCCCACCCACCAACACCACCACTTTTTTTCCTAAATAATTCAAGTGCAAGCACTTGTGATTTGGCTTAGATATTTTTCTTGATTTTGTTCATAGGATAACTGGTTTGTTCTTTTCAACATATTCAAACAGAAATGACCTCTGGGCACTTGGCTGCACCTTGTACCAAATGCTTTCAGGGACTTCTCCTTTTAAAGATGCAAGTGAATGGCTAATATTTCAAAGAATCATAGCCAGAGATATAAGATTTCCAAATTATTTTTCTGAAGAAGCTAGAGACCTTATTGATCGCTTACTGGTGAGCTCCATTTCCTGCATTTTGGATTTGATATATACTATACATCCATAAACTTGTATGTTTAAGAGTTAAGACATTTTGAAGTTGCTGGCCTTTTCTCTTCTTAGATGCATGTCATATTTTTTTCTGTACATTTGTGACGGAAAAAGATGGAATATAAGGACTCAGAAACTGCATAGAATTCAATATGTGCGGGTTCTCTGCACCAATTGGCCTATTGGGGACGGAAAATCAACTTTTGTTTCTGAAATTATGAGATAATTTTCCTTAATATCAGTTTTCAACGTCCACTTCCTTAATAAACCATTAATGTTTATGTTTTTTGTTTATAGAACTTCTACATGAAAATTGTTTTATCTATTTTAACAATCGGTACAATGACAGTCATGCACATCCAATGTCATTACTTTTCCCTTTTAGCTTCAGTTTATCCTGTGTTGTGCGTGATGTTAACTTCTGGGCTAAAAGTTGTAGCTTCAGAATTGTAATGCAACCGTATGGTGCAGGATCTAGATCCCAATAAAAGACCAGGTGCTGGGCCTGATGGTTATGCCACACTCAAGATGCATCCTTTCTTTAAGGGAGTTGATTGGAGTAGTTTAAGAACACAAACCCCTCCAAAACTTGCTTTAGAGACAGGGGTATGATGGCAACATGTGTTTTCAATCATTGTTTATGACGGAATCCAACTTTTTCTTTACATATTGTCTTTTCGGAGTTTAAGTTCTATTATCCTATGTTAAAATTTCCAGGCTCAATCAAGTGAGGGTGATGATTATGACGATTCTTTGTGGAATCCTATGCACATTGGAGATAGTTCAGACGGAAAGAATGATGGAATCATCGGTGCCTCATCATCTGGCCATATAACTAGACTGGCCTCAATTGATTCCTTCGACTCAAAATGGTATTTCTCACTTTTTATTTTCTCAGCACTAATTTTTTGATTTTGTTGAAAAGAAAATGTTAAGGGAAAAGTTCGAACCTAAAGGTCGAGCTCTGTAGCAACATGTTCTATTTTGTCAGTGCAATCATTAAATTAGACTCGTTTTCCATCCTTACCCAACTGAGCCTTAATGTTTTTTGTTTCTTTCCCATCTGCTGATTTAAGCAGGCAACAATTTTTGGATCCGGGAGAATCAGTTCTCATGATCTCAATGGTGAAAAAACTACAAAAATTATCCAGCAAGAAAGTGCAGCTTATCCTCACCAACAAGCCAAAATTGATCTATGTTGATCCTTCAAAACTGGCCGTGAAAGGGAACATTATTTGGTCTGATAATCCTAATGACCTCAGCGTCCAAGTCACAAGTCCATCGCACTTCAAGATTTGCACGGTGAGTATACGAGCATGTCCTGATAGGATAGGAATGAATTCATCAAATTATTTAACGGAATGATCGATGTCACTGAGAATCTGGAATTCTCATGCACCCTGGTGCTTTTTATTCCATTTTCTCCTATGTAATAGTCGCCGGATTGCTGTTCTTTCTTCATTGTTCCACTTTCTTATCTATATTTGTGGTGCTTCAGCCAAAAAAGGTATTGTCATTTGATGATACAAAACAACGAGCATGGCAGTGGAAAGAAGTGATCGAAGGGCTTCAAAACCGGTGAACGGAGTTCTAATGGCACGAAGCACTGCATTTGTTGGACTTTTTTTTCGATGTTATAGAGGAACTTGGGGAACTATTGAACAGTTTAGCATCCCGAAGCATCAGCCTCGGATTCATCTGTGTCTCGTGTTGCAGGCTGTTGCTGGTTCATTGTAAGCTTTCATTCCTTTGTTTTGTAGAATTATCGTGTACTGCAGATTTGTCTTACACGTACCGACGTACATACAATCAGAAATACAGTTTCAACTGAAAAAAAAAAGATGAAGGGGAAGAAGTTTTGCTGTCAATTACATTTTATCAGGCATTAATGAAAATTCCTCTTCGAGATTTGGTTTTTGTTTTGGTACAAAGGAAGCGTTTGAATATTTTTTAAATTTAGTATGATACTAATGGTTCCGAGATAAATATTGATATTCGAACTCAGACAAAGGTTAAACAGATAAATATTTATATCTATTAAGCCAATTAGTGAATCTTAGGATTCTTTTCCTTAGTTATATCCTCAGTCAGTAGAAATGAGTATTTCTGATGGCATGCTTCTTGGAGCATGACAGTACTTCGCTTGTTCTTATACATATAGGTTAAGAACACATGAAAAGAGATGCAAATGGATATTTATATATTTTAAATCGACATTAATAATTGTTTTTACCCACTGAAGTTTTAGTAGTGATGATTATAAGAGAATATTTATACATACATATTAAAATTTTAAAATAAATTTAATTACAAACATTTAATTGGATTTTAATATTATAATTAATTAATATTTCTTTTTTTATGAAAAAAATACGTTATTTTTTATGAATAACAGGAAAAGGAGTTAAAACAGGGGGGGGGGATTACTGCGAATGAAAAGTCTAAAAATCTGTATACAAACTACATTTTCGTTCAAGAAAAGAATCAAGTAAAAATATAGCAAGTACTAAAAATACCTTCTTAAGAAAGTTACCAAGAACTGACTGGCATTAGCTGCATCACCTCTTGAATGTACATTTTCTTGCTTCTGTCCTCCAATGGTAGCTAAAACTAGATTGATAACAATCGAATCGACTCTATGTTCTCTGTACAGCATATCCCGAAACCCGTCCAAAAAGCTTGGGTCAGTATCACTGTGCCATTATCTCCGGACCTGCATCTAGAAGAGAGCCAAGATTTCCAGTTTCTTGCACCAAATCCTATTATTAAGGCCAAAACGGATTACTTCGGCTCATCTACATACCCAACATTTCATTCAGACTGAAAATATCGGTCGTAAATAGAAAGCCGGTCAAATGCATTGAAATTTGCCTTCAGTCCGACAAACTGGCTACCCAGCTGAGCACAGGCAGCATCTGGCCACTGGCAGCCCCGGCCTTGTGCACGCAAAGGACACAATGTTTCACACACTCGACCAAGTGGAGTATCACGAACAACATCATCTGCCACAACTGTAATAGAAACCAATAAATCTGAATTATCATTGCGTCCCGTCGTACCTTCAGGTTCTCTTCTAGGAAGAGAGGGTTTTTGGGAAGTTTCTGTTGGACTGTTTTCCCCGTCAACGGCACAATCACTGCTATTTGTAAAATTAACCCTGCACCCCAATGACTCTACAGCTCGAGTTATAGCTGCACTTTCCTTGCTAGCTCTCTTTGCCAAGTTCATCGCTGAGCTGCTGACCTGTTTTTCATTTTGTAGATCTGCATTCAATATTTCCATGGACACCAAGTATTCTTTAGCTTTCATCTCAGCCACTTCTTTAGCCTGTTAGCATCACAACACCCAATGAATTATATTTCAGAAAAATCCAACCCTATCCCATGCACCGTGTATTTCTGTTTAACCAGAGGGAAGAATTATTGACCAAAACCGTAAGATTGAATACCTTTTGCAGTTCAGAAAACTTTTTAGCCATGTTCCGGCATTCAGCCTCGAGCTCACTGGCTTGGGATTCAAAAGGACATGCCCAGCGAAGATGGAATTGGGGCCAAAGAGTAGGGGCTAAAGCAGCAGCCGGAGGTAAAAGTGGCCCATCGTGTTTAAGTGGATCATAGAAGAGGTTATAATGGGTGTGAGACCTTCCCTCTGAAGAACGCAGATGAGCCAAATAGGCCCACATGCATCCGCAAGCTTCATCCACACCACATATTTGTCTCTCTTTCTCACTAAAATTTTAAATTAAAAAAATATCAGAGAAATTAGTATGTCCAGGAAATTTTCAAAATGGTGCATTTCTCATACCTGTTACACAAGAAATTTCCAAAACGGCAAGAAAGCACACAATCCAAGAAATCCACCAGGAAAGTCTGAACCACCATAAAGTAACAAAAGAAACAGTCGTGTCAATTGTCAACCTCATAAACAATTACAAAGTAAAAAACCAGATATGCATGTCCTGTGTTAAAGAAAGATACATACCGAGGAGAACTCAAAAGCAAACGGATAAATCCTTAACAACTGTGAAACACAATCAACCCACTGCAAAACGCCAGATGAGATTCCATCAGCAAAACATGTCTCTTTTTCAGCATATTCCATCAGCCTTTCAATGATGATTTCACCCTCCCCCCCTCATGGAGGAGAAAGGGCGTCTTTTAAATTAATGAACATAAATAAGCGTATATAAAAAACTCATGAGGATCATAATATAATTTTAGCAGTCCATTAAATTTAACAAAACTTCAATAAATGCTACTTTATTCATAGAATAACATATGGCAGCAAGCGTACCTGCAAAAATATGGGAGAATAATTGTTTTGTGCATGAGACGAATTGGATGCTTGAGGCGAGAATGACCCTGAAGATTGACGTAAGGGTGATGATGAAAAACTTCCTGTAGAAGCATGTCTGGTTAATTCAAATGAAGATCCAGAGATGCTTGGCATTCCAACACGATCTGAAAATGGGTGCCCAAAAGCTAGCCAATCTTTTTCAATAAGCGCCTGCATCAAGATAAACTAGTCCAAAACTGAAGAGAAAACTCAATCTGTGGTTATACCAAGTTCATTGCACATTGAAAAACTAGCAGAATTTCATGTGGTTGTGAGTTGTAACCAAGTGAAATTAAATATCAAAAGCACATTTTTGGGGGGCAAGGGCACATGATATTAGTATTATTTTTACAGGCCAAATCCATGTTAGGAAAGCCCCTTAATTTGGTTATTTAATCAAGGCTTAGGTTATGATTTTATTTATTTCCATAGGTTTATTGATTATGTTTATTTATTTCAGCCGATTTATTTTCATTTTAAGAATAGCTTTCCTTTAATGTAATGAGTCGGGTCCTTATTTAAAAGGATGTATGAAATGATAAAAACCCTAAGTCTGAATTTTATCAAAAACATTAAAAAGATCTGTGTCTCTCTTTTAAGGAGTCCTAAAGTTTCAATCCCCCTTTGATGAGCTGAGAGGTTTCGGTCTCCCTCTGACGAGCTGAACTATTAATCTGACACTCAAGATCGCCAGATACATAACAACTACTGATCTGGAAATGGCAAACATGTGACGAAATTTCACACAGAAAAAGTGAACCAGGAAAGGTACAAGGAAAGCCTGGTACATAGTCTGCAGCCTGGGTTCAACAATGGAGAATGCAAAATCATGGACAGTGAATGGTGGTTGACAAGAAGTTTATTGTTCAAAAAATACCTGAAAACCAGTGAATGTGCGGTAATAGGGGTCAAGCATCAGGTTTGCAAGTGAAACCAGCTGACTTGTTCTATCCCATCCATCACTGCACAATAAAATAGCCAAAAAAGAAGTAAGAAACACCAGAATAGGAGGACTAAAAAATGTAAGGTCATTGTCATTCACATCATTTACAGATAGATGCAGTTGTTGGCAATATAATATGACCTTTTTGATATGTGTGTGTGTGTGTGTGTTTGAGAGAGAGAGAGAGGACAAGCCTGGTAGTAGTCTCAAGGTAAACATTTGTCTGTGGACAGATAAGGAGAGAATGGTGACAATTTGCTTTTTATTCCTTTACTTCTTTTCTAAGGTTAATTGTGTCAGAGATGCATTTTATATCACAATCAAATTTAGCCTTATTTCAACTGGGATTAGGATCACATAACTGTCTTTTTGCATGTTTAATTTATTTTCTCATTTTATCTATATGTTAGGTTTCACTTCAGCCAACTCAGTAACAGTTAAACAAATTCATGTGAATAGCCTAAATCAAACATGATTAAAAAGTTAAAAGGGTAGAAGTCATAAGAAAGGGGATGGAGTTGGTCCATCCTCAAATAAACTCTGGAAATAAATTATGAAAATGCAACAAAGGATTACAATGATCAATGAAAGAAGCATGAAATCAAAAGAATTCTGACCTGCAATGTACAAGCACAGCTGCTGATTCTAAGGCAACACGTGCAGCAATCCAAGCAGAACCAGCCAAGACACTTTGAACATGTATTAACCAACCACTGTCACCGAGGGTTGATACTGAAGCAGACATACTGCTGAGATTTCCCCCACCCCAAGTCCAACCGCCATGTCTCTGTCAGTTAGATTTGTCATAGATTAGATGTTAACCACAATATTCTAAAACTTCAATATAGTGAGCAAGACTATATAAAACTTCAAATACAATTCTTGTCTATATATATCCTTGATCAATATCAACTTCAGAGACCTAAAAAGCTGAAATGACCAGTAAACGCTGGGAACAGCCTAAAATAAGAAATCCATATTCAAAATAGGATTCTATACAATAAATCTATGAATAGATCCTTTCCTAACAAGATAAATCAAGTTTAGAATATACCCTAGGAGTTTATATAAAGAAGTTACCAGCTAGCATCTTATCCACAAAAAAGAATTTGCTAGATATTATTCCTCTAGCAAGAACGTCTAAATATGTTAATGCTTTTACAATTTTTTTGCCAGCTTATCTCACCAAATACATATCATCATGATTCTCCCTAGATGCACTTCCACTGTGAAAAGGTTTTGCCTTTAACAAAAGTAATTGATTAAGATCTTCATAGGACCATGACTGTAGGACTAACCAAGAATGATGACATTCCATCTGATGATGCGGCACCATGAGTATCTAAATACTCTCTAAACCGAGCAAAACTTTCTCTCATTGCATGTATGTTGTCTATCCCAAAGAAAACTATCTGACATGGAGAATAAAAGAAACTGAGGTCAAGAAAAATTATATTGACAAATTTCATGAGCCACAACATAACTTCCAAGTTCAAACCTCAGACAGACCTCAGACTGAAAATAATTTGAAGATGACTCTGAGCCCCCTCCCATCGCTCCATTTGCCAATGCATTTTTCCTTGGTCTCGCATCAGCAATATATAGCTTCCTGAATTGACAAAATGAATAATACGAAAATAAAGGAAAACTGTAGTCCTTATATGTTAGACAAATGATTTGGTAGTTTAAAATCAGTCGGGACAGTGTTAGTTGGTTAACTGGGCCATTTCAACTGTTAGTTTCTTAGTAATTCGATAAGCCATTGAGCTATGTAAGTCTGTGATAGTTGGGTTTTGTAAGTATGTCTTGATCCATTTTAATAAAAATATCTAAAAATACATCTGTTTCCATTAAACCAGCCATTCCTTTTCATCATCACTCCTGTCCCTTTGTATATCATCACTAGCCACTGCCCGTTCATCCGGCCACCAATGCCGCCATTTTCACACTATAGGAACATTACTCTCTTCCCATTGGGAAACAGCAAATAGAAACATGCCATTAAAAGTTTTAAATTGTGTAAATTAAAAAAAAAATGGTTCCTTCAAGGAGCTTTCTCTGTGAGCAAGCTCCCATGTCATGATGAAAATGAGACCATCAATTTAAATCCGTTGGAAAGCAAAATACATAAACACGTTTTAATTTGATAATTGATATTCACCTCTTATGGGGCTGATAAAAATTATCAAGTAGTCAAAATACTTATTGAAAGGGTAAAAAGGACCTCTGGGAGCATGTAGGAATAAACAAAAAGGAATACCTCCTTGAATCCTTTCCATCAGTGAGTTGAGCGCAAAGTGCAGCAACCAACTTTTCATCAGCATTGCTATAGCAAAATAACAAAAAATAGTAATCAGATGCAGCATATTCTGAACCTTGAATGAAAAAACAAATAACATGTTTGTCATAAATAAAATTCTTATACAGCATCATTTTCTTGTGAATTATTTTCAGTGAAGTGCTTTCGTGTTTATTTGAGAACTTCGGAATACCTCCTTGTATTCATAAGACCAACTAAAGGTTGAGATGAACGTGCAAGAACTGCTCCAGTTCCTGTTATTCATATTTTTCACATCACAACCACAAAATAAGTACGGGCAGATCTTATTGAAATGTGTGCACACACAAACAATCATATATGCCCCATACCAGGGTGACACCAAGAAATTGCAGGTAACCTAGACCTTGCACGAAAATTTGAAGCTTGGATAATTTCTTCATCACTAGCATCAGTAACCAGGCAAAAAAAAATTAGTTCCTTAGCTCTAGGAAAAAACAAACAAAATAGCCCTATCAACAATTGGAGAAATTCAAAAGTGAAAATGGGGAAAGAACTCAATATAATTTCCTTTTCCTTCTTCTTCTTGCTATCTCAAAAGACTCCAGCATCTTACCTAATAGTGTTTGGAACAAGCAATGCAAACGGATAGCTCTGGCACATTGCATAGTTGAAATTAACATCACTTATTCTCCAAAAATCATTAGACATTGCAAAGGAACCATCTTCAACCATACTCATTGATGCATGATGGAAACCTATTCCAAGAAGGCGAAAGTACTCATTCAGTAACCGCACCTTTGGGTTTGGGTTACTGAATTTGGATGGTCCACAAGTAAAAGCATAAATATCCCAAATTCTTTCTGGCTTTGTACATCTGGACAATGCATCATATATTACTCGTCTCTACATGGATAAAAAAATACAACCTTGTTAAATTCTTCAAATAAATTACTTGTCTTCAGGCCATGCTGTCAAAGAATAGAATAGCTCTACTACTTTCTTTTCTAAATAAACTACACTGTGAATGACAAAGTTGGCCGTTAACACTTCCTTTACGCTTGTACAAGCGCTACAGGTATTTAGGCATCATGACATTAAAACAAAAATTCCCTTTTCATAGGAGGATAAACGTCCAAATTATGCCCAGAAGAAACTTTCAAGGACTCATTATTCTCAATACTCAGTTCTGCATATTTATTTCCTGTGAATATCTGAACAAAACTTAATTGAGGGCACCGCATTGCCTCATCTCAAAAAGAAAACAAGAGTAAAAAATAAAACAAGAATGAAACTTATAAGTGGCAGAAATAAACCTACATACAAAGGGGGATATAAACAGCAGAGTTGTAGTTGTGGATAACGAGGTATGGTTTGTCTCCCACTTAAAGCCTAACATAATCTCAAAGCAGCCCTCAGCTTAGCATAATAAATAGCACCTTTTTAATTTCTATGGAAGCATAGTACATAGAATAAAATATTAATGCTTGAAGGCGAAAACAAAACACAATGCTCAAGTGCAAAATTAAATAAATAAAATAAAACAAAATCAGTTAAAATACAAAGGAACTCAGATAATTGACAGCAAAAACTTACCTGTTTTGTTCGAGGGCGAAAACAAAACACAATAATTCTCATATCTTTCCCTGTAAAACAGGGCAGAGTCATAAGGTCCAATACTATTTCCATATCAATTGAATTAGAAAGCAGTGCTTATGACCCCATCCGAATAGAACCTCACTGGCATAAGAAATAAAAGTGCATAAATAATATTAAATTAGCCTGGTTGTTAATCTCTGTGTTACAATTTACAGACAAGTTTAAAAGATTGTTAAGTTACTTCCTAGAGTTCCATTGGGAGGGAACCCCAAAGGGATCGTCTGCAAGAATGTTAAGTGTTTTACACTACCTATGTGCAAGTTTAGGTATGAACCAAATTCCAACCAACTCCGCTAAAACATCAATTCTTCAAATCAAACTTTGGATTTAGAAGAAAATTTTACAGGTAACATTTTTCACCCTACAAAATCTGTTATAAAGTAATTCCGCATTGGCGTATAATGACGAGACATTCTAACCTTACCCCCCTTCAGCAGACAAATGTAAAGACTAACTGTTGTCTCTACTATCTCTCCAAGTCTCAATTAATCGAGCCCCTACCATTTCTCCAAGCCTAAATGTAAAGGTTCAAATATATTTTAACAGGGGAAAATGAATGATTTCGAATATGCATTTGGAAAATTCTCTTTTCAACCATGCAATCTTGACTATTTTGAGCTTTTACTTTTATATGCAAGCCTACCCCCCTTGAGATGTAAGCAAACAAAAAGATTCAGTAGCTGCTAATTACATAAATACCTCCACCTAGCTTGCTACCAAAACTCTACTTATCCCAAATTCCCAGTGAATAAGCATGCTCATCCAAAGGCAAAAAATAACAAAAGTTTGTCTTTTAAACAATTAAGGTATTGAAAGAGATTCATGGCATACCAATGATTTGGAGAAGACGACGTGATGAAGATTTGTTAGTTTGGCGTGAATTAGATTGAATCTTTACCACCTATACATATTCCATACAACAACGAAAAATTAAAAAAAAAACACTAGAAGAAATGTGAATAATAAATGACGCTACTATCAACATTCAAAAGACAAAAAGAATCACACACAGAGAGACATAACATAAGTTCATATCAACCCTGTAACATAGAATGCCACATATGAAAAACTAAGAGCTAAAATGACTTTCTACGCTATTGATCGTTTTTCTTTTCCTTTTTTCTTTCATTTTAAGACTGATCAAGTACATGAGCAAATTGATTAATTGAGCTCACATGATTGAATGCAGATAACAACATGGTGGCTATTAGATCACATAGAAACCAAACACAGCATCCAAAGAATATCCGAGAATGACTTCCAGCCTTGTGAAATTCTGAAAAAACACTCAATTGAGCTAACTGCTCAACTATCTCACAAATGAATAAAGATGTCACCGTGTTTATCCTTACAAAACTGATAAAAATCACACTTAAGACTCATTCCCATAAACTTCATTTGTATTGCTTGTTACATGTTAGGGGTCCACAATAAGTATTGAGATTTGCGACATATATTCAAATTGAATCTCTCTACCTAATGCAAAGCTCACATCTCAAAGCTTAACAACAAACAATAACTTACCATTTTGTTGAATTTCTCAATTGTTGCCAGTGGAATGGTACCTAGCGGAACAATATTTCTGGTCCCGTCACTCTTTGGGAAAAGGGAGAAAATTGATCAATTACATTGAATTTGTAACAAGAATGAATAGCATGTACTACTAAAGCGTACGTAAAACAGAAATTCGTAAATAGTGAATAGTGATGTCATAGAAGTTTTGTAAAATGCAATAGAAAGAATGAAGCCCCACAGACATGCTATTTCCTGTTCATTTTCTGTCATCATTATTAACTCATTTGAGCCATCATAATTCTCGTCTCCTCTAAAAGAAATGATTTTACTTTTCTTTTCCAATGTGTTTTGTCTCTTCTGCTTCTTATGTCATCTCTGCTAAAAAGTCTTCATCGTCTCAACATAAACACCCATCATGCAGAATAATTTATAACAAGTCAAGGGCATGCCATAGAGCAATAATGAAGGATATTAGATTGTTAGATTGGCTATTTTCATCCTGATACTAATGTAACCCATACAGTAAGTGAAAACAATTAATTTCCAAAGTTAAGGGTGAATCAGTGATATCAATCTAAAACAAAACTAAAGCATTGTTCTCAGACATAAATAAAACACAGTATTTGACCTACTTGCTTAAAAAACTGGAGGTTGAACGCCATTATTAGAATATCAAGTAAAGTAACCGAGTAAGTTATTAGGTCTTAGAACTAATTTTCTAGAATCCTACATGAAACCTGTCTGTGCAGCTACCCCGTATGATTTCACTCACCCAACATGCTAATTTGATGATGGCATATGTTTGGCCAAGTAAAATAATGCAAGATGGCAACACGCAACAGTTTACCAGAAAGTGAAACTAAAAGTCGCAAGGTAAGTGACTCACAAGAAAGAGAAGACGAAAGTTTGTAACAAACAAGGTTCCAGCCTCATCGGTATTAACAAGAACTACACCATGACCCTGAAAAAAGAAGTAAATTCCAAAATGCCATTATTTATTATTCACCATGCTTTTCAAAAAAAAATTTAAAAAAAAAAATCGAGATTCTATAATTGAATTCATGCTTTAATATTTAATTATTAATAACTAAATTTCTCGTTTTAATCAAAACAATAATTCATGATCCAAATTCTATGTACAAAACGCCTACCCCATTAATTCAGATGGCGTATCCATGATTTAAGGAATTGAAAAGCAAAAGTATAAAAAAAATATGAATTACCTCCTCTACGACTCGTTCAGCTTCGAGCAGAAACTCGGGATTGACATGCGAAACCGACCTCGTAACTGGCTGCAATTGAAGTTAATTATTTTTAATTAAAAATAATAAATCAATCACAAACAATAGAATTCGAAACAAAAAATTAGAATACAAAATGGAGAAGAAGAAAACCTCAATTTTGGTCCATTCAAGGGTGTCCCAGCAGGTAGCACCTTCCAACCTATCGCAACCGACGGGAATGTCTCTGGAGGATACCGACCGGGGCGGCCTCGATGCAGCCATGACCGTTGATTATAGAGTTGAAATTTCTTAATCAAGAATTCTTCTCGTTGTTTTGAAGTTTATGAAAGGAAACTGCTGTTTGGTGAGAGAAATGAAACGAAAGAGACGTGCGGCAAAGGGAGGGGCTATGGTTTCGGCTTCTCGGCATCGCCACATACACCAATTGGTGGGTTCGTTGATGATCTCAATTTCATGATTCTGTTTCGATCCAACAAACCAAAACCAATTATGTAGGACAAATTTCACACTCAAATCACTGATTATAAATGATTTAATCCTATTATATTTATTTATCATAAAATCAATTAGATAATTTTTAAATTAATTTTAAATGATTAAAAACAATCAATACAAATAATACGATGTATTGACTCATCATTTTAATCAATAAAATTTAAGTGTTTTATTTATTTATTTTTTGGATTTTATTTTTTGGATCGAATATCTGATCGATTATTTTTAAGTTGAATCTGGATTACAAAGTTCTAAATATTCGAGTACTCAAATATATTTAAAATTAAAATACTTTTATATTTAATAAATACATAGCTTTATGGAAAAATTAGATGGTTCATAATAATAAATTATTATTTAGAACTTTGTGGTTAATATCATAACACGAATTCACTCATTTTCCATATTTGGTTCAGAGACTTGTGTGTAGATAGAGAACCTCAAATTCCTTTTATTTGGTATAATAATTATTAAATGATATAATTATTATTTTTGATGAATTTATTAAAAAAAGGGTCTAAATAACTTTTATTCGGTTTGTATTCATAATTTTAATTATTAGTAATTATGATTTATGATGATGACAAAACGTTGTCGTAATAAGGCCATTGATTCTTGGTCTATCAATTTCTGTATCATCAAACGATGATAAATGGAACATGGTCACAACTCTTCACTGAAGATTACATTCAACAAACCATAATAGCCATGATACCATGGGGAGAGAATTCAACCAAAATCAGGAAGTACAAGCAACCTACCTCACTGCAATTTCATGGCGATATTCGATGTTGAATTCGGACCGAACAACCTGGTTATATCTGCTTCAGTTATCATGGATAGGAAAACTCAGATATTCTCACATCAAACATTGCCTGCGGATAAACGAACACGCAACCGAGTGGCACTCGTAACATAAATGGGGGAATAACAGCATGTATGGTAAATATACAATTAACTGCAAAGGGTGTCGATATTGGTACTTAATATACACATTTCGTCGATAATTGCTTAACTATAAAGAGGGTATTCGGAAGAATCTTTGAAACTAGATGACCAGCAAAGCTCAAACTATATACCTGACCTGATAAAGAATGCTTTTGACTTGTATTTCACTGGTAGGTTGGATAGTTCTTTCATCTTTTATCACACATGCATATTGAACAGAGATGGCCATTGCTAGCTGGAAACAGAATCTAGCCCGAATTTAACTAGATACCATTGATACGTGGAGATATCATACTGCAACAGAGTTAAAGAACTTCATTTCTCGAGATGCAAACATTCATCAGATATTCTACTGCCTGCACATTCTTGCAGTGCCTTTGCATTGAGTTCTCTTCCGTGTCTCCAGACATAATTAAGACCGACAAGAATCTCAGTGATTGCTGCTTCCGTCTTTTCTCGATTTGCAAAGTAGAGAGTCTGCACCAGAAGCATATTAGTTCGGGAAACAAAGTTTTGCTGCTCAAGACTCCGCTCAGATTGCCATCTAATCATGTTATGAGCTAGTGGTGCCAACCACTCTAGTATGGAAGACATTGCTTCGGTCCATTCTTCAGCAAGCTCAGTATCATAAACCGATGAAGCTAAGCTCTTTGCATAGGGTTTTAGCTTCACCCTCAGAGCAGCTCTCACACTTGCGGGTAACATGTTGTACAGATCCTCTCGGGCATCATGACCAATCAAGTGAGGAGATGCTGCTAACTTCTCAATTACTATGATAACGTTCGCATAGTGCAATGCTAAAGCAGAAGCACCGAGAGTTTCTAGTGGAGCATCCAACAACCGACATCTGAACACTGATGAACTACTCTGAGCAGCATTTCCTTCAGTAAGGTTAAGGTTTCCATCTTTGGTTCCGTTCAAAATTCCAGAACGAACACCATTTGAACTTACATTACAATTTCTCATGGTACCACTGTCAACAGCTACCATGCATCCTTTAAAAGGTCCCACTTGAGTCAATCTATTGCTTTTCAAATGTGATTTCCTTCCATTAACAGCAGCCGAGCGGTTGTTAGTCTGCCAAATCTTGCTGATTTTATCCATTCCAAAAAGTGGTCCAGACCTTCCTGCAGCAGGCCTTCCGAGCGGACCTGAATGGAAGTTGAAATTTCCTTTCTTTCTGGAAATAGAGCCTGATTTTGTGGTCGAGGCACCAAGAGGCCCTGAATGGAAATAATTCATTTTAGTTGGTGTTGGTATCGGGCCTGATTTAGTGGCAAAAATCCCTAAAGGGCCTGAAGAAAACCTGGGAAGGCCAGTGTTTTCAGTTGGATGAACCGGAGAATGCATTATGGCAGAAACTGATTGGCTGCGATGCATAAAATCCGAATTCATCATCCTCGAATCCCCAACATCTACATTGTGTTCAATTCCGAAGACATGTTTGATCCTACCGAATATTGTGAATATTGATCTTGCTAGAAAGCGAATTGTATAATCATACGTCTTATTCCAAAGAGAGCTTACCCGTAGGCTCTTCACTTCGTGCTGCTTCCACATAACCTTCTTCTGAAATTCAAGCAAATTCTCTGGTGCTGAATCACTACTTTTCATCCTCCTTAGTGATTGCTCAAGATCCGCAAGCAGTTCCATCTCTTGATACAAAGTCGCATTCACCAAAATGAAACGTTCCATCTTCTTAACCTTGTTGTCCATCTTCTTCGATGAAAATATCCAACTGTAAGGGTCAGCACCCATCTGGACCAACTCGGTGAAGACAAGTTCAAAACTCTTCAACCCCGGATCACTACATTTCTTCGCAAGCCTAGATACAGACTTCGCCACATGGATAATATTTTCGACCATTTCCGCACATATCAGACGTCCGATGTATTCTTCATCTTCGGACACTAGCTTTTTAATCCCAACAGAATTTGTTATTTCCTCTCTCAACCTAACAACCTGTTTATCACTCAAACACTGCCATAGATGCACAAGCTTAGACATCAAGCTCGTAACTTCAAATGCTAATACTCCGATTTCGACTTTCTCGGAGATACCCTCATGCCTCCGCGGAATTTTCCAAAGACTACGAAACCAAGACTCTGCCACCATCTTTTACTCCCCAAAAGTATCTAACATAAAACACAAATGAAGAACAGAATTAGCAAAAACAAACCCAGAAATTCAACATTTTCATAGATTTTTTTCTTTAAATTCCCAAACCAACTAAAGCTCAAACAATCAAATTAGAAACTAATTAAACTAAACCATCAGCATGAAAAATAAAAAACACAATACTTTTTCATGGTTTAATAGCTAGATATTACCCTAAAAAAGTAACAAATTCCAATTGAAATTGAATTTCATCTAAACAAATGAATTGAACTATGTTATTATCATCCAAAGAGAAAAATCAG
This sequence comes from Abelmoschus esculentus, assembly GCA_035048815.1. Lineage (NCBI taxonomy): Eukaryota > Viridiplantae > Streptophyta > Magnoliopsida > Malvales > Malvaceae > Abelmoschus > Abelmoschus esculentus. Next base: position 17,619,955 of record JAUCBN010000017.1, on the reverse strand, counting down.
TTAGAATATAAAAGGTAAGAAGCTCAAAAAGGAGCTTATAATTATTAATAAATAACAAAAAGTAAATAAAATAAAGTAAAATTCAAGATCAACCAAGCTAAACAAAGGAATCAAATGAAAATTATACAAATCCAAAGGTTAAAAGAACAACAAAAAACACCCAAAAATTCCAATCATCAAAACAAACAAAGAATTCCAAACAGAATAAAACCAAAACCCAGAAAGAGAACCCAACAAAAAGCCAAAAGCTTCATAAAAATGTTATTAACTAAAGAAACACTTACCGATCACATGTAGTGGAAAAGACAACACTCGATTTCAGAAGCTGTGAAAAGGAAAAAACAAAGAAAAAAAAACGGAAATGCTGAAGAGATGAGACGCTGTTGCTGGGAAGGTGCAGTGAGGGCTAAAGAAGCCAACTGGTGGGCAATGAGTGTTTTTTCGACTAATAAATGTAGTTGGAAAATCAAATGTTATAATAAAAAACAAAACCGAGTGAACGTTAAAGCTTATAATTTTCTTTTTTTTCTTAATACTCCCTTTACTTTTACATATTTATTCTAAAGGTCCCACTACTTACACGTTCTCTGACTTTTGCGCCCCAATTAGTGGAATTTTCGTTAGAATCCGGAATACTTTATAATCATGTAATTTGATCTAAATAAGTATAAATCGTCCATTTTTTATTTTATCTTATTTTATACTTTAAATAATAAATTTAATATTTAATGTTTAAAATATATAAAATTTTAATGTTTAGCTTTAACATATGAATCATACATTAAAAAACATATCATAAAATTCAATATCTTTATTATTAAAGATAAATAACTTGACTAACCGGTTAAACGTACTTGTTCAAAATCATATTTTACAACAATATTTTCGTTAATTGGACTAAATAGATCAATAATTAAAATATTCTACACATTAAAAATTTAATTTTATTAATTTTATTTATCACAAAATTTCTCGTTAAGGTTGATAGATATTTAACGTAGAAACAGTATTTTATAATTATTTTAAATATTATGATAATCTGGTTTTTCATTGATAAAATTGTTAATTAGTTTAAAAAATCAATTACTTTGCTTTGTTTAAACTTCAATAGATTAGCATTGGATTATTTTTCCAAAAAATAATGATTGCAAAGGGATAAGAAATTATTAATAGAAAGTCATAAGAAGATTTTTAACTTCACAACTAAGTCTAGTGGCCTTTATTGTCAATTAATGTTTAAAATTTATTGATTTGTTTCATTTTCTTAACTTATAAACTCTATTATGATAAAAATTAAAGATGAGTCTATCATATGTATTAAACAATATTAAATATATTAATATTAAAAATTTAAAAGATGCAATATACAATTAAGTGTACCACTACAGAAAATTTAAATCACTTACAAAAAATATATTTTATTACTAAAATCATTTAATAAATTTTGATTAATCGTTATTATAAAATTAATTAAGAATAAAATTCCTCTTCTCCTTTTGGAGAGAATTACTAAAAAATTTTCATAGATCATTATTTTAATAAAATTCACTACTATCTAATTGAATAGAGACAATTGTTATACATTCCTTTATTTTAGACAAATCCAATTTCTTGTTTTATATATATATATATTCGAACCATGTTAATAATAAAACTTGTAGTGATCTTAAATTTCTTAAAATACTAGGTATAGTAAAAAAAGAAAAGGATAACTAGTGAAAAAGTGGAAATTAGAGTCTGAAAATTAAAGATTAGGTTCTTAAATTGGGTACGAAAATTGAGAATTTTGAAATGTTAAAATAAATTTGAAATCTAGGGTTCTTTTAAAATATAGAAATTGGAAGGCTAAAATTAGGGATTTGAGATAAAAAAGAAATTTTAGATTGAAAAGGGGAATTTGAAATTAGGGATTTTTAAAAAGGGTTGAAGTCGTCACCGGCCACTTTGGTAGTCGGATACCGTAAAAACTAGAGATTCGAAATGATTTAGGTTTGAAAGTCAGTTACGGTTAAAAACGGGTTTAGGGTTTAAAACCGCCAAAAATTAACACCTTTACAAATTATCGCTTAATTAATTTTGAATTTTTCGGATTAAAGTAGTATTTAAATTAACATTTGTTTAAAGATTTGAATCAATTTTATTTTTACCGTGTCTTTATTTGGAGGCAACGTACACACCGCGACCATTACGTTGGAACACGGGCCCGTTACGACCGAATAAATATGTATTTATTAAGATTCATTAATTATGGGAAAGAATTGGCTTTGAGCGAAAACAAGTTACAAGGTAAAAAGCATATATGAACAATATATATACAAATATAACTACAAGAAATATAAAGCGTGAAGTAAAGACAAAATATGTACAAAACATGGTAACATGTAGATTAAGTGCATAAATAAAGCATGCATGACATAAAGACACATGATATTAGAAACAAAGAGACATAACACCATAATAAAATAATATAAATATACATAAATATTATCTCTTCCATAACCTTAACAAAGCATGTGAACTAAACCAATAACATGACATATATATATATATATATATAAAAAGCTACTAACAACATTAAAAAAACAAATAAATATCATAAGTAAAAACCTACATGAACACCTAAGAAAATTAGGTAACACATGATAACAAAGATTAAAATAAATAGAACCAACAAAACAAACGAATAACATATATAAATAAACAAAACAAAAAACATATAATAAATAATGTAAATAAACAATAAAATACCAATAAAAACATTCACATTTTCTTTGAACCATAAGAATAGATTACATAATATATCAAAAGGAAAAGAAATATACCCAAATATGCTCGATCAACCAATAATCGTGTATGGTGGTTAGGAAGCTCAGAACCTCGGATAAGGGTTCGGTTCTAGAACCTTACTTCCGTGAGAATAAATATTGTGATTTTGAATTTGAAATTGAATTTCAAATCAAAATCAATCACCGATTTTGAGCCTTACAACATAGGCAATAAAGGAGAAAAAAATGGGAAAGAAAATAGAAATGGGAAATGGAGAAGGACGTGTGGAAAAAATGGTTAGGTGTCCCTTTTATTTTTAAGGTAAATGTCATATATATAGTTAGGGTAAAGAGTAATATATGAGAATAAAATAGATTTAGGTTTTAATATATAAGGATATCTATAATATGATGTAGGGTGTTTTAGATCTATCCCTTTAAAAATGAAAACCAATTAAAAACAAGAACTTGGGCACCAAGTAAGGATTTTTATTATATTTTTTGATTTTTAATTATAAAACTATATATGATAGGTCAAATTTATTTATGGTTTGAGCTTATAAAAGTAAGCTTTAGTAAAAGACTTTGATTTATATCATATACTTATATATATATTTGAATTTTTGGTTTTAATTAAGAGATAATAAGGAGAATAATTATAATAAAGTGACAAAATTAGGATAGGTTAAGATGGTTTGGGTTTTAAGAAAGATGTGGATTGATTTATTTCGAGCATAAACCCGGATAAAATTAGTGATTACAAAACTCAAATTATATCGAACCAAACCAAGCTCGAGTAAAAGCTTTCAAATGAAACTTTGATCCATTGACTTGTCAATTCTCCCTTCATGCTACAAGACACGATTATAAGAGCTTTAGAACACAACAATCACAAAGAAAGAAGCTATATCCAAGTTCATACACAGAAAAGTTGAATGAAACTCTTCCAACCATCATCGAAGGAAACCCGAAAACCGAACAATTCATAGTAGCAAACATCGTAACCCAAACATTAAAATATAACTGGCAAAACACGAAACAGTAACCACGTCCCAACACAAGTTCAGTTGAAACTGAAAATGAGATTTCTCAGAAGGTCTCAATAGAAGAAGCCAAGTACTTTTCCACCAACATTCTTTCTTCTGGCTTCTTCGTGGTCCATGATTCCAGCAGATGTGGTCAGCACAATATAGCCAAACTGCAGCAGTAAACACAAATCTCACATATAATCAACAAGCCTTTTTCAAAAAATTTAAATCAGTAACGAGATCAATTTAGCACCAAACAATTCAATTTTCATATCGAACAAGTTCATGCTTTAAAAGTGAGTATCAATTTTGTAATCAAGCTTGATCTTCTTAAAGATTAAGTTCAGGTCAACTTGACTACATGTTGCAACCATAGAAGCCACTTACCAAGAAAACCAAATAATATTCATACATTGAAGTACATTTCTTTCTTCCAACAAAAAGCTCTTGACTAAGAAAATACTAACTATGTTCTTATTAAAACATTTCCATCAAAAAATAAACAAAAAAGATCAAAAGACCACAAAGTTCCTTATCTAACCTGTCTGGAAGGAAGTAACCGAGCAGTCCAACCCTCAATCTCCTTCACTCCGATATCAAAACGAGGACTGATAACCCCACACTTATTCAGCCTTCCATTCAGTTCAACCACAATTTTACCAGATCTATGATCATCTACATACTCAAACTCTCCAATATAACCTGCAATGTCAATCAAAAACCAATGTATCTACACTCTGCATCTTTCATATTACTGTAAGCCGGATTAAAAACCTATGATGCTCCTCTGACCCATCCCCGGCATGAATATGAACATGTAAGGCTCCAAATACGAGAAAAACTTGCAGAAATTGAAGTTATACATGTATGATATGTACTTAAATCCAACACACCGGAATCGGAGTCATAGTATATTAAAACTAGAATGAAGGCTAAAAGGCAGAGTTTAGGAGAAACAAACCATGCTTTTGCATGACCAATAGGAACTTAATAATAACTTTAGAGGATGGCCTGATCATCACTTGTCGTTTCCCCCTCTTCTCTGCATTGTACATGCTCTTGAGTGCATCATTCAGAACGCTCACCCTCACCATTTTTCCAAATACAAGCTGCTACTGCTTCTGATTTTTTAGAAATAAATAACAATTATTGCATCCATTTCTAAACCATATCCAAATCAAACTATTCTTTCTTCCAGCGGAGTCACATGACTGCAAGCAATTCAAATTCAAAACATGGAAACCATTTCAACCAAACCCAACTTTTCTTTCTCTAGGCTAACATAGAGGGAAATTGTCAAGCGAACTCATTTAGAAACATCGGAAACATTTGGTAGCGGAACCTTTACTTTAATACAAGCCCACAACAAATCATTTAAGTTTTCATCTTTTAATAATGGAATACAAGATCAACAACAAGCATTCAATTAGAAGCAAATGACAAGTTTCAAGATCTACACGCTGAGAAGAAGAAAAGAGCGTTGAGCGTACCTGAAAGCAAAAAGGAAATGGCAGCTGCGTCAATGTTGCTTGGGAGAGTGAAGAGAAGAGAATACTGTTAGGGTTTTCGGCTTTTAAAGGGACGGTGGTTGAAATGGTGGTAAATAATTTGTAGGGCTTAGGGTTTTCTGCGGGCCTGCTGGATTCTGGAAGGATATAACAGATTTTGGACAAGCATCGCCCCGTTAAGCAGTTTCGGCCTAAAAGTAATTTTAAGGATGAATAGTTTAATAATAATAGTGTTTTAATAGTTGATTGATTAATTTAAAACGAATAATTTAAATTATTTTTTTATTTTATTTGAGTTTTTTTATGAAATCAAATAATTTAGAGGTGATTTGTATAAATAAATTATATAAAATAAATACGAAAAATATATAACATGAATTAATTACAAACCTAACAATTTTTAATAAAATGTAAATAAATGAAGTATAAAATAAATAAATGCAATAACAAAATAATTTAAAACAAAACAAGCTTTAATAAGTTAAGACAAAGCTTATTTCCTTTCTGCCGACTTAATTAGTTAAAATCAAATTATATTTAAATTAGAAACAAATTTAAATTTTAAATAATTTTATATTTTATAATATTTCATCAATAAAATTTAATAGGGTAAACTACAACAGAAGTCACTCAATTATAGATAGGTTATGTTTAGGTCACTTAATTATTAAAATTTATATTTAGACCATTCATTTATGGGTAATGTTATATTTGGGTCACTCAATTATTAAAAAATATATTTGGGGTATTTTATTATGTGTAAGTTTACAATTAAATCATACTTCATATTTATAAAAGTATATCAATTTTATCATTTTTTTTTCTAAATCACTTATATAACTTCGTTAACATTAAAGTATTTTATTTGAAATCATTAATCAATCTAATACACAAATTGATAAAACTTATTTATATATGAAAGGTGATCCCAGTGTAACCTTACTTATAATTAAGTGATCCAAATATAAACATTATTAATTGGGTGACCTAAATATAACCTTACCATAATTAAACGATTAAAACATAATTTTCAATAATTAGATAATCCAACTATAACCTTACTTATAATTAATTAAGTAACCTCTATAGTTTATCCACTTAAATATCAACATTTAAATATGTATATTGAAAATTCAGAACCGGGTCTTTTGAAAGATTAAGATCAACTAGAACTAGGATTCAATAAATTATGATTCAAAGTTTTAAATCAATTATAAATCTTATCATTAAATTTTTATTTTTTATAAAATAATCACAAATTTTAAAATCTCAAGATTTTAACCGGATTCACCCGTGCCTATTAAAAAGGTACACGTGTGCATAACATAAGACGGTTGTGTAAGTTTCTAGCAATTCACGCGTCAGTACAGCAAAGATGGTTTTACAGTAAAACAGGCAGAGGGAAGAACAAATGGCGGCAAAAAGAAAACCATCTGAAAAATATCCAAGGGAAGAAAAATCATAAAAGAATTCAAATCTTGTTAGGCTTAATAATAAATAATGGTAATTATTGTGATTATCTGGAATCTGCGCTTCCATTGGTTCGTCAATTATTTCCTTTTTTCACTTTTGTAACCGTTTTTATGATTTCAATGAAGGTATTCTTCGATTTTCTATTTAGTCTTTTTCCTGTATATGTTTCGAGGTTGTTTTCGATCAAATATTGTTGTATTGGCCGTAAAGAATTCTTCATCCTAGTTTATTTGTTGAGATATTGGAGGAAATTAGAAAAAAAAATCTTGGTTCTTTTTGTTCCCATGATCTAATATCTGAGAAAATTGTTGTTTGATTTCTGAGAAAGTGGGAGAAACATTAGAAGCAAGCGAATTCAAGGGTATAAATTCTAAGATTTATTTTTTATTTTTCCATCCATTGTTCTAATATCTTTCAAATGTGTTTAATCCATGTTTTGATGCTCAGAAAATGGAAAAAATGATATGAATGCGGTTATTCTGAGTTTAATATCTAAGATACCTTTTGCTTTTATAATGTTGCATGATATGCTTTGGTTGTTGATAAATTTGAGGAAATTTGGAGGTGTAAGTAAAAGTGTTGAATCTAATATCTCTAGTACTTTTGTGATATGCTATAGGAGCTTGTCAATTGTTTGTTAAAAAATTGTCTGAATTGATATTTATGATGGATCTTTCATTTAGGACTTTAGCTTGTTTAAGTTTGTAATAAATACATGTTTCTTGCGCGATTATTGGACGGTTGCTATGACGTTTAAATATTAGAATTGATTTTACTTTGGTAAAAATTTATACAAACGTGCATGCAAGGCACGCCGGTTGTTGATAAATTTGAAGAATTTCGAAGATGCAAGTAAAAGTGTTGAATCTAATATCCCTAGTACTTTTGTGATATTCTATATGAGCTTGTCAATTGTTTGTTAAACAACTGTTTGAATTGATATTTGTGATGTATCTTTCATTTGCGACTTTTAACTTATTTAAGTTTGTAATAAATGTGTTTCTTGCGCGATTATTGGACGATCGATATGAAGTTTAAGTATCAGAATTGTTTTTACTTTGTTTGGTAAGAATTTATGCATGCAAGGCGTGTCGTATCAACGCTCTGTTGTTGTCAATGCATTCAATGATTACGTGTCTAAATAACGGTTTGCTGAAGTTCGGTAGAGGGATTTGTAATCATTGTAGGAGTTATACTTGGTGGTTACGATGTCGCTTTTGATTTTTTTAGCTGTCAGGAAATCTTTTTGTTGAAAAAAGTATTATGAATTCGAGAGTAGATTTATTATGTTTTATTACTTGAATATAAGTTTTCATGCACGAGTCTTGTGAATTGAAGTTTATACCTTGCTTTTTGCTTGATGTTCATATACATGGTTAGGATAAATATTGAGCAACAATGCTTTAACTGCAGTTTGAATTAGGCTAAGCAACATACGATGATACAGAAAAATTGACAAAACTTCACCATGAAAGAGATAATACTTGTTGGTAGTGCTATTGTGCAACTAAGGGATTGTGGTGTTTTGCCTTTAGTACATTTTGCAAGGAAATATTTGTTTTCCCTCAGGCTTAACCTTATCCTTCATATGTCTTATGTACTTTTTTCCTTATGTAAAAAGCTATTTTTACCCACCTCATGTGTGCATACATATAATATTACTTTTCTTTTGTTGTTTTCTAGTGTACTTTTTTATTTTTGCATGCAAGCCTGATTGGCTTTCTTTAGATCTATTTTTTACCGTGTCTAATTTGCTCTTTGATCATCAGTTCAAATTTGAGTGCTCAGTGCAGAGAAGCTGCTTGTAGATGATGTTGTATATGGCATTCACGCTCAGTGCAGTAAGATCAAATTGTTCTCACATGTTTAACATTCATTGTTTCATCATAAAGGTTTTGTCATTTAAACTATTGTAATATTTATGATTTGTTTGAGAGATTACATGGGCCTTATTTTTTCCCTCCATATTTGTTTATTTGCTACAGACTGCATTGCTCTTAAATTTAATGTTCACAGTCTTGAAAATTTACATGTTAAATTAGTATCATAGGAACTTTGACCTGTTAAGGTCAGTTGGTGGTGAGCCTTAGAAAATCACTAAAAGAGAAAAGTAATAAGCTGTAAAGACTTGATTGTTTTGGGAATTATCATATACTATGCATGGTTTTCTTTATGTGCTGCCAAGGATTGCTGCAATATCTTAGTCTGGATGTCACTGCCAGACCATGTTTGACAACCCAACCACAGTGAGAACAATTTATCTCTTAGTACTGCATGATTTCCTTCTAAATTCCATTAAGGCATTGTTGTATGCATGTAGAAAGACTTACTGAGCTTGGGAAGGTCTAAGTGTGGTTGGTATCACCACATTTTTGTGACACATTTACTAAAACGCATGACATATGTTTTAACTTTGAATAGTGGTCTTCTTAAATGTGCTATTCTTTGTTTGATGTGTCTTTCTTGTAACAATTATCATGACAATTATATGTATCTGCATATGTAATGCTTATGTATTGGCATGAAAAATTAGATAAAAAGGATATGAATACATGATTGTTAAAATTTATATTACACACAGTCCAACATGTCAAATATTTTAAAAGTCGGAAACACCTTAAATACGATTATGAAATGGAAAATAACATGACACTACACACATTATAGACATACAAATTGCCAAGTCAAGACTGTATTGTGAATTGGAGCATGAGTAGGAAAATTTATTGCTGGCTATTTATTGAAAAAATGGCTCTCTTTAGAGCATGAATTAAATAACAATCACAGGTTCGATAAATTGACAGACTACATTGATCCCACTTACCACGGGGTTCAAAATTTCACTAAAACAGCTCTTTCTGCTTTGCTAACATGGGTGGATGCATCTCATGTTAGATACAGAACAGTCGTGTACAAAAATTTGTTAGTAAAAAATTTTCTTCTCTTCTACTCTGCAAATTTCTGTTTCTATTATGGGCAGATACTGGTTGGCTATTGTAGTTACCTTTATGGATTGGTGCTAGTTGGTACCTTTAAGTAACATTCATCTCTGTATCATGGCTGGTTCATTTCTTGTTGTCATTCTTCATCTTGGACAGCTTGCTTGCAGGAAAGTGCAACCTGGCCATAAGTGGTCGGGGGGCTCGTGTTTTTTGGTCAAATCCCCTTACACAAACAAATCCTGCAAATAATTTGAGCCAGTTAAAGGAGCATAGGTGAAAGCATGGCAAATCTTCAATACATGCTAATCATCGTTCACATTAGTTCTTAAAAGTGTGAAATGTGGCTCAACTGAATTTCTTTGCATATTAATTGCAATGCTTCTGGAAGGACTTTAAACTAGTGATGTTTTGTAATAGTTGTATTCTTCCATGCATACATGGGTACTTTTTAAAACTTCTTGAGGTGTTCAAAATGTTAAAGAAGAAGAAAAAAAGACAAAACCTGGTTTTCTAGTAGGAAATATTTTGGTTAGTGTGTGATCTTATTTGTATTAAAAAACAGTTTTGCCCCATTTCTATATGTTTGTCTAATGAGAAACAAATGTTTGTTGCATGCAGATATGATAGATAATGAAAGTAGGATTTCATACCTTTCCAAAAGCAGTACTGAATTCCCTCAGTTGAAAGTCCTATGAGACATATTAATTCTGTAAGTAACCTTTTTCCTTTATTGCTGAACCTGGGCAACAATTTTAATGTTCAAAAGCTTGGTGGGTAGTTTCTTACCTTTGAATATTGATGACACAGATGTTCCAAAGTATACAGTTCGTCTCGGTAAATTCCAGATCCATTCCCTTGGAACATTGATTGGGTTGAGGCTTGATTCATGATCTGCAAAGACCTGTTTGGTAATAACAGATTAATCTTATAAGCATCTAATTAATAAATTATATGGGCTAGGGATGTACAAATGATAACATGTTGGTTCCTGAATACTGAAAGATAATTTATATCTTGTCTAGGATATAGTTCTATGTTATTGTTTCCCGGATTTATTCTGACTTTTGAGTTTTCTAAGAATTAGAATTCGCAATAGCTTGAACAAGATTACCTCATTCACTTGAAAATACGTCCCATTTAGGGGAAAGCTTCCTCTCATTGCAGATCTACAAGGTATCTGTACATGCCAATATTACTTAGAAATCTCGGAGGTATTTGTGTATGTTGCTTCCATAACATTTATATACATGCAAGTCTTGCTCACCAAGATGGTTCCTCGGACTGTCTCGGCATTAGCTTCTTTTACGCTATTGCAAGCAAAGCAGCTCTTCTCACTGCACAATCTTCCTTGTTCCTGGGATCCACAAGTTTGTTCTGGTGGTTGAATTGAGTGTGCAGTTTCACCTATTAAATACATGTTTATGGGAGAACATCTTATTAGTTTTTAGTTCAAACAATATATTTTCTACTAAAACTTTTGTGTGTGTAGTTTTAACTCTAACGATGATGGCATATCCTATTAACACAATGGCGATCTATACCGTGATCTTAACAGTGTATACTATTTACAAAAGTATTTCATAAATGGCATGAGCTTTTTGTGCCTATCTCTCAGCCTGCTTTATATAGCTTGGCAATCTGAGTTTTGTTCTTACCCGGTGTCCATATAGCTAGAAGATAGGGGCTAGGATCATCAGTTTCTCGCTTTTCCATCTATAAATGTTAATAATGGAAATTAGAATAGTATGTTATGCATTGAAGTCTTAAAATTTCAATGAACTTGTGAATAACTTACTTGTTTCAAGAGAGGATGTGTATCTGGAAGCTCATATCTGCATCATTGCAGCTATGTATCAGAATGTGGTGTATTTTCTTGCACATGGTATCCACTATAAATTACTGAATAATAGGCATCAAAATTTTGTGGTCTCAATGTTTTTCCCTCTATACCTGCAAGTCTATTTTTTAAAGCAATTTCCAAGTATAACCCTAGTCCAATTTTTAGAGCAGAAAGTTAGGTCAATTTTATCTGGAGTGTATTCTACTGGTACATTGGTTGGGATAATTTAGCCCTTCTGGTCATTATATTAACAGGTTTATCCATGATCATAGGTTTGTATTCGGTATTTAAGTTGCACAATGATGATGGAAATATCCACTTACACATAGTGCTCTGTTCGCAGCCTGCTCACATTCTTCAGTTTTGGAGTAGGGATAGAAGCAGCTTCGGGATTCAAAGCTACTAAAGCCTTTGACATGTCTCCTTCTTGGAGTTCCATATTCACCTGCATGTAATGCTGTAGGTTTGCTGTGAACTCTTCCATGTTCAGTTTAATTGTGGGAATTTCATCAGGATCCTCATAGAATGCGTCTTCAATATCACTCTGTGTTACTTCTGTGTGCTCTGGTTCTGGTGTTGCTGGTTCTTCAATGATAGGTTCACTGTTGCCAACATTAGGCCCTACTTTAAGCAAGTTATGCACAGGTGGAGGTAATGAAATTTGATTCACAGCTCTGATATGATTTCTCTCAGGCATCATTGGAGTACTTGAACTTGTCATACTTTTTTCTTCAGGTCCTGGTAGTGCGAGCCTTGCACTGCATGAAAGAAAGTTCACACAAGTGTGAAACATAGAGTTCAAGCTTTTGGAAAGCAAGGTAGGTGATTTTAAGAATATCTGACTTTTTTTTGTACTTTTGTCATTAAATTGTCCTTAAGTTGTTTTCTCTGGGTCTTAAAAGGTGAATGTGTTGCATTTTAAAACGATTTGAAATTGTATACAGTTATTTTTTATCATTATTCCCTGAAAGCTTGTTGGCACCTCACTTTGTGTTTATTTTTCTGGAGACATGGGTTCCCTGCCCGGTGTGTGTGTGAATTTTAAACATAGGAGAAAGAAGCATCTAGGCTATTGGGAATCCAATAGGTTTAAGACAGATCCTTTTTACTTAATAGTGAATTCTCTTTGACTCCCTTTATGTTTAAGACAATTAACATTTTCCACATCAATGAGGATGCCTATGACATAATTCATGGCCATGTTAATATCTATGTGATTTTAGATCTCAGTAGATGTCTGTTGAAATGACTGTGAATACCAAATTGAATAGTAAATTTACAGTAGTTATTTTACTTGTATGCTCTAAGACCTATATTGCCTTAAGCAAGAAAGATTAGTGTTGGATACCAACATGTATATATTACATAGTGTAGGTTAGTACGTGTATATTAGGAGTTGTAATCCTATCATAACTAGTAGTTTAGTTGTAATCTAACTCTATCTTTGTAAAGGATAAGAGTCCTATCGTAGAGGTTAAGTACTAAATGTAAAACTCCTTGTAAAAGTCTATTAAGTAGACTTATTTTTCTGTATATCAAAATATACAACAGAGAATATTTCAACTCTGTTTTCTACACATAGGCTCATGCAGACAACAAGAGTAAAACATCAGTAAATGGTCATTAATCAGTAACTGAGCCAATAAAACTTTAAAGACTTAGATTCTAATATTGATATTTGTATCTGGAAATTTAGATGATGCTGATGAGCAGTGCCTATTTCTAGCTGCCCGGTTATTGACATTATAAAGAAATAGGTTGGACACTAACCTTGCAAATGCACTTGCAAAGTGCCTGCACTCCCCTCTCATTGGGCATGCATTGCAATTTGGTTTACTCTTTGTGCAGAAAACCTACATAACATGGTAGTGCATGAACATACTGATCCTCTTTAAAGTCCTTCAAAATATGATTCTAATTTCTGAAGCATTGATGTAAAATTTAACCTAATGAAATACCTTTCCAAATGTAATCATTTGATAATGTAATTCATACCTGTACCAATAGTGCATAAATCAGTAAAAAAAATTATGAATAGACATTTATCTAAAGATGGGTTATGAGGTTACAATGTATTCTGATCAAGTTTGCATAATCTTGGCCACAGATATTTTTGAATTGACTCCAGTATTGGATACCTAAGAGGAACGTGTTAGCATCTGAGCAATGAGAAAAAATGAGGTTGGCTTGTTAAATGTCTAATACTCACAATTCTAGGAGATGCAACTGTAGTGACTCAGGCAGCGGTTGTAGAGGAACCCATCCTAACCGAACTGCTATTCGTCCAACATTTGTGTCAACCTTAAGAAAATGTAAATGTTGGAAATTGGATGAGCGGTTTTGTTGATCTCGTCAAACAAGAATTGTAAGTACATTTTATTCAAGCCTTACTGGAAAAGCAAGATGGTGAAGGGTTAAAAGCCGAACACATTCCACACTTTTCAGCCCCAGACCCCGTATGCTTAAAAGATAATCCCTGCAGCATAAGCATTTTTATGATGCCATGAACATTAACTTCAAAGATGCAGGAGATCAGTGGTTACTCACTTTGGATTAGTTGATGCCATGAAGAGTTTTGTTATTTATGAAGATGATAACTATGATGTCAAAGAATTAACGTGAATTTTGAGATGGCTTACTTTGCTTTACCAGGAGGAACATCTCTTAGCCATTCCAGATCAATTCTTTCATGGTCTCTAACCAGTCGGTCCAAGAAATCCTGCAAAAATTTTCAAGTACTTTTGAATACGTAGTAAAGGTTTCACAATAAGTACTACTGGAGCTGCTCCTAGCTAAGATCAATTCCTTAGTAATTGAATTCAATCACATGCCTTGATTCGTTCTGACAACATGTTGTTCATCCCTCTCTCTTTGATGGTGTTAGAAATCTCATCAACACTGGCATTTCTCATTGCTTCGTAATTCATGGAATCCATAGTATCTTTGCTTCTTTGTTTTTCTAAACCATTGGCCTGCACCTGTTTTCTTAACTGATCCCAGTGAGTTGCATTATTTTTCTCTTCCTGAGCGTTTCTTCTCTTGGGCTTTAAGCTGCTATTTTCTCCATGCTGATTTTTAGAAGAACACATCGGTTCCTTTGCCTTGGATTGAACCTCTCTGCTTTCAATAGCTTTTCCCTTAGACAAATCACTCATTCTTTCAGCATCAGATCTTTCTGTGAGTTTGAGGGCATCTGCAGCAGACAATGATGTGCTTTTCTGCATCTTAGTGATTTCATCAGTGTTAGGAGGCATTGCGACTGATGCGCTTTCTGATTGGAAGGTCTTCTTCCTCATTTCTTGATGATTGTTGCAAAGCTGATTGCTTCTAGTATACACTTCTTCTTGGTGCACTATGTGCTCACTTGATAAGGTATTCAAGACTGTTGAGGGCATATTTTGATTTATTGTTTGTCCATTGTGTTGGACTATGATTTTACCTACACTATGACCTGATTGTTTTGGCTTGTTGAACCCAGAAGCAGTTGACGCCCAGGAAGACATGCACTCTTCACTGAAAAGTTCAAGGCCCTCTTCTTCCCATGGTTCAGACTCCAAATTTATGTGTAGTGGATGGCTACTCGCTCCAAACTCTTTTTCCTGCAGTTGACTTCTAAAATAGCTATCTTGATTGAATGAGGAAGACCATTTGAGATTTTCTGTTCTTTCCAATCTTGATGTCTGCCCCTCTTCAGTAACTTCTGATTGTTTATATTTTAATCCTTCATGAAACAGTGAGCTCCCATTTGCACTATGGTAAGGTTCCTCCAATGAGGCACTGTATTGTATCTGGTCAAGAGTTGAATCATGAATGTTGAGGAGCTTGCATCTCATAGTAGGATCTTCAGTTTCTGTATAGGAGCCTGAGTAGGTTCTGAGTCCTCTGCTTGCTTGAATAACTGAGGAATCAAAAGAACCTTGTGATGATAGCACTTCTTCTTCCAAGCTCTGGCTACATGTTCCAGTGAAGCTTGTTCTCTCTACACCTAAATACTCACTGTTCCTTAGGTAATCTGTTGACCTGTTGGGAGTCATGGAGCTTTGGCCGTCAAGTTGATGACTGAATGGCTTTTCATGCCATTTGATGGTTTCATCTGGATTAGGTTCACAGATTTCTGGTTCTTCAAATAGTAGTTTTGCCCCATCTGCATTGCTGGCTGTATTGCTTGATGACTTCAAAGGAAACTTTGCTGCTAGAGACATGAAGGCAGAGCTGCATGGTAGGAAAGGGGGAAAATGTTCATTTATACTTTCAGTTTTCATGTTTATTTGTACTTCCAGTATGACCAAACTAACTTACCTTGACAGGTGATCTGAAACATTTTGGGTTAGGAAGACTCCTATTACAGAATCCACCACAGATCCCTTCCATTTTGAGAAGCGCCTATCTCCTGCAAGGTTTTATGACACTTGGGTCAACATACATGCTGCAATCTATAAGACTCAAGTAAAGAGTTTATGTTGAATATTCAGGTGATTTTGATTGATACAATTTGTTGCTTATGAGCTAGGCTCTAAAATTCCGAATTCTGTCAGAACTTTTGTTAACAGACCGGAAAGTGTTAGTCTGAAGCTGTAGTATAAATATTTAATATTCTATTATGGCAGTTCAATTATTTGGAGTGCTTATCTTGTTTGAGTGAACTGCAATTTTTTTATTGACTGGACACCAGGGGGTATTTCTTCCCTCAGGCCCTATCTCTTCCAGAAAGCACATGTATTAACTTTTGATATGCATTCATCTCAAGTTCGTACTTGTCTTAAAAGATGGTAGACAGGTTTGTGCTAACTAAGTGGACTTAACATGATGTAGTTTTAGAAGATAGGAAGAAATCCAGTAGTTTTAAAACAGTGAGTCATGCTAGCTTGGCAATTTTGTACTACATATGGCTAGTAATTCTTTTTATCATGTGAATTTTTCCTCATGCTTTTCTATCTTGTTTATGTTGTCATGCAGTGTTTCTCAAGCTTCATTTATGCAAAAATACACTTAATTATACAATCTAGAAAGCAGATGCAAAAGTTTTTGTACTGCAGAATATTGGGACCAAGAATGTAACAGGCTGTACCTTGTACAAGATGCATTCGTGCGATAAATGAATCAACTCTGCCATGAAAAACTCTCCTTTCTTCTTCCCACCATTTTTCCTTCTTATCTGTGTCCTCAATGTCTTCTCCCTCCTTCCCCATCAACAAATTCCATACCCTATTTGTCTCTGGATCAAGGTCCACTCTAGGTCGTACTTTGCTTTTTTTGATCAAGTCAAACCCCTCATATGGGACGACTGTTCCAGCTCCATTGTATACAACTAGTGCATTCTGCATTCCTGTCTTGGATTTGTTGTTCCTTTCTTCGAGACTGAGACCCTTGAATTTATTTATTATCTCCTCAACTGGATTGAGAGATGCCTGTTTTTCTAATGGCCCTGCATATTTTACCAAGAACAGTTGATTTAATGATGGTGAGTAGAATATTTACCAAAGACAGTTTATGAAAGGGTAAAGATTTGTTAGTACCTCTTGCTTTTATGGATTGCTGTTGGTTCTCATACACTTCCTTTTCTTGTAGCATCTTTCCAGTTCTGGATGGAACACTGCTAGATACACCAGGCTCGCTTTTTTTCTTTTCTGAAACATTGGTACGAGATCTTTTGCTGACCAATCCAAATTGAGGTGTAGGAACCTTTTCAGGGGTAGTTGGTAGAAGGAGATTCCAGTCCTTGATTGTGGCCAAGTTTTGGACAAGAGTCAACGCATTTGTGTTTACTACTTTTTTCATGCCTGAATGCAGTTGGGGAAAGGTATTTTGCTTTGAAGAAGTTAGCCCACTAGTTGTAGAGTTAACATACCTGTCTCCTGTGAGTTCGCTGAATGCACCACTTTTTCTTCTGTCTATGTTATTACTTTGAAAATGGGGGTTAGGTGTTCCACAATCTCTCAGTGATGTAAATTGTCCTTCATTAATATCGTGTGTACCTTTTGTCTGAAGTAGTCCTGCAGCATGTGACATTGGGCACTTCATTCCATAAATATATGCACGGGTTTCATCCTCGATCATCTTTCTTTTCAAAGCATGTAGAAAAGGTGCCCCATTACTGCTGCCGTTCTTATAACCTTCAACCTCTTCAAATATCCCTTGGGATAGCAATGAACTGATTGAACCTGCTCCGCTGAATTGTCCCTGCTCAATGGCATGATAGTAATCTCTCTTGGATCCCCTACCTTCATTAGAGTTGGACAAAACTGCTGCTACTGATTGAGGGTGTCTCTCGAGCATGAGTTCCTTGGTCCCATCAATATTTTCCCAGTTGTTTCTCCTTTGTGAAGCAAATTGAATAGCTTGCTGTGCTGTAGTGTACCCATTTCTGCAGCTTTTTTGGCTCAAATCAGCACTGTACATGTTTACGTTCCTTGCCATGACATTTATATTTTCCACCACCTCCTTTGCTTGAAGTTGAGAGGCTGTAGCAGCTGTGATACCTGGCAGGGACATGTAATAAATTGGCATCATATTCTTCAAGAAAGTGGGGTGACTACATTCAGCTTGTGGTTGCTGGTTTTCCACAGCGAATCCACTATTTTGAGGAGTTTGCGTGGTGAGTTTTGTTCTAAACCCACTGTATCCATCATCGGGAAATTCCAGGGCTGGAGATTCAAAGGACTTACTTCCCTCTAGCATTGCTCGGTGATTAAGCATGTCGGACAGACTTCCATTTCCAGTGTTTTCCAAGTCAAAATTCAATACTCTTCTGCAGGATCTTTGAGCAGGCACGGGACTAGGATCGACCTCCTTTATAAGATCTGCTTGTTGAGTTGCTTGAGCACTAGGAGCAGAGTCCCTTGTACAATCTCCTTGCAAAGTCGTTGGTTCTTTCTGGTTGCTCTCGTGCATGTGCTTCCCCGTTGCAGTTGTCCCAGCACCACAAGCAGATTTGTTTGCAGGGTCTTTTAGTTCATTGGCTGATTCTTTCAGGCTTCGCTTCCGTACATGCTTCCTCTTCTCTGAAGTTTCTGAAGTTGAGCCTGATTCCTTTGTTGAATCTGCATGTTCAATTGCTGATTCCTCCAGGCCTTTTTTGCGTACATACTTCCTCTTCCTGATTGGTTTGTCCTTGGAGTTAACGTTTGCTGCAGCGGCAGACTTCGGAGTACTTTTGGGTTTGCCTTCCACAATTACCTTGGGTCTGTGTTTTCTTCGTTTAGGTGGTTTTTGCTGAGGCGTCTTATTCAGATCTATGCCACTTACCCTTTCAGAGTCCTTTTCCTCCATTGGAGTGGAAATGACAGCAGATGAGGAATCGACAATGTTCTGTAAGAGCTCACAGTTCTTTTGAGAAACTCCATTTTCATTGCATTCAATTAAGTTTTCCTGCTTTTCCTTCTCACATTTTAAACATTCATCCGATGCAGAAGTTGGTGCTGCGAAGATCTGCTTGTTCTCCATCTTCTCAGTTTGATTTAGTTCTGCTAACATGGATTGAAATGAGGTGGTGAAACGAGAGGCCGCACCGACTTCTGTGCTTGGTGAGTTTAAATTGCACTCTGGCATTGAAGGTATCGGAAGTCCATCTGTAAGAAAGTTACCTTTAATAAACAGACTCATTAATGATGAATATCACGCAATTTGGTTGAATCAACGTTGTTGTGACGTGTTTTCCGTTTTCCAGAGCATTGGTAACAAACTGCACTTGTTCTTAAAGTTTGCTCAACTCTAGTAACTTCATAAATAATGAGAATTTTCTAATTTCTCAACAAAGTTCTGAAAAGTTATGATAATCATTAACTATCCGTTACATACAAACTACTATAGTTAAAGTAGAGTAATATCAATTACCATGGCATTTACATTTCTTTGTGAATATATTTGTTTCTGGAAGATGACATTCAAATGAAATCTTAGTTGCACAATTTTCCTTTTTTAAACAGATTTAACAACTTACATTGCGGTATCTGGAGGAAGCTGTTGATATCTCTTATGAAGTCTGGACTTGGGGATTGATGTAAGCTAGAATGCCTCCAGTTATCTTCTCGAGAATGTGAATTTGGGATTGGCACAGTGTTCCCGTTGCCTATGCTTGCAGTTTGGTTTGCAGAGGCGAAACCATTTGCGGTCTTTCGGGTTGCCAGAAGATTTTCCCAGGTACGATTGTTCCATTCCGTGCTTCCATTTTGAAGAACCTGTCTATAAGAACCTGCAATGTTATTTATCGTTCTGTTATTCCTTGCCAAATTGAGACTGCCAAAATGTTGATCCTGGTTGAAATTGTGAGAAACTCCAGTGTCAATTAGGACATCTTGAACATATCCTGTAGGAAATCCAGTAAATTCCTGCCAGTTTTCTTTTCTAAACTGGTTCCCATGCCCATTCACCATCGGATTCGATCCCGGTGGGATCAGCTTTTGTGGGGTTACTGGTATCCAAGAACCCATAAACTGGAACTCTTTTCCTTGTGGAATTGAAAATTCTTCTCCAAAATTCATCTCGTATTCAAATGCAAAATCCAGCAGCCAGTTCTTCCTATTCTTACAAAAAAAAAAAAAATACCTTGCATCCAACAAGTACTAATCCCTGAAAATTTCCCAGGAAAATCACCAAAACTCCAATCTCCTCAGGGAATAAATCCTACCCCATTGCTTCAACTTATCCTCCCAAATCACCAAATCTCCCCCTAATATCCTCAACACAAAAACACCCAGAAAACCTGAAGAAAATTAAAAAAGAAAAACAAACAAACAAACAATTCTCAGCTAGAAAATCAGTACATCAAATGAACATCTGAGATATAAAAGATGATTTAGGAAGCCATTTCCCAAGTAATTTCCAACAACTAATAAAAGGCAACTATACCATTTCTGTCCAGGAAAACAAGGAAAGCAAGAATAAAAATATAGAAACCAGATAAAGCAAAAAGGTCATGTAATTTAATTCCCTTAAACAAAACAGTTGTATTATTCACAGAATTAAATGAAGATTTGTTAACAAAAACATGTTGCAAATATCTCCAAAGATTCTGTGATAGAATTGAAGAAATAACAGCTAAATTGAGTTTTACACCAATGTACATGAACCAGGTTAAAACAATAAATCAATGTCCAAAAATATTATATATGTTTAGCTTACCTCACCGATTTGTTGCTCTGGGTCAGCCTTGTTTTCAGAGCATAGTCAATGCCGGAAAAAAAATCAGTAGTTTCTAAGCTAAAACAAGGAGACAAGAAAAGAGAGAGAAAATAAATGAAAGAAAACATAATTTATAATATATGAAAATGAACTTCTGATTTGGTCCTCTTAGAAAGTGGACAGTGGGAACTCCTAAATTATTAAATTTTTCATTAAAAATATTTTAAAAAGTTATTTGATTCAAAGGTTTTGAATCCCCCTGATTTTTATTTATCAATAATTTTTTTACAGAAATATGACAACTTTTATTGAAATGAATTTCTGGGGATTTTTATTTCATTATTTTAATTTATTTTCTGCAAAAGATTTTAGTCTCCTAGGTTGGTCCCTGTTTACATTTATTCTTTTATCGTGATGATTTTTTCTTATCTTCCAGAAAGAAGAAAAAATTGGGGAAATGTTTTTGGAATAAAATACAGTTTAAACGTTTTATAATTTGGCAGGCTTAAATCTGTAGGGTTTTTTATCCCTAAAATTCTCTTTCAAATGACACCAAATTAAATATGGTATTAAATTTTTTCTAATCGATGATGTTATTAATAGATACGGGTATTTTTTTCTCTTTTAGAGGTTGACATTAGATTTTTTAGTATTGACTGTAGAATTAAAAAACAAAATAATTTATTTTTAATAAAATTTATTAAATTTTAAAATAAAGAAATTAGTTATTACTAGCATTTAAAGTTGGTAGAAAACAAACAAAAAAAACATTTAAATTTGAGTTAATAATTTATTAGATGGAGTAGTAAAGATGACTTGAATTTTGTCAGAATTCTTTGAAAGGCAACTCTAGTTATCTGAAAACGGCCGACAGTGGGAAAATTCATTGATTTTTAACTCTTAAGGTTGATTCCATGCGAGTTAAATTTGTTAATAAATTGGAGCGTTGATGGTTATAAAAACTTTACAAATAATTTTAATTAAATATAGAAAAAAAAATAGGATGAAGGTCGATTTATTATTTTATTTGGTTTAAATATATACATTTGATACTCTTATTAACAATATCGACTTTTAAGACGTGACAACGTAAGATTCTGATTTCCGAGGCATATCAATGATGATGTCATCTATATCAACAGGTTGGTTCAAGTGGTAAGCGAATTTAATTTTGTTAAGTTTCAAGTTTGAAATTGTGTATGTAAAAAATTCTTGTTGGGAGACTCGCCCACTAAAATTAGGTTGCGACGCGAGTCGATCTGGATTAGTCAAGAGGTTAAACTCTGAAAACTAAAAATAGAAAAAAAAAATAAAAACAATCTTAAATATAATTATACCAAAAAATTGAGCCCTAGAAATAAGATTTTCAATGGATACAGAACCAGATGTAGCTTTGCTTACTATAAGACTCGTGTAATATGGTGAAACTTTCTTTAAACCAAAACAATAAGACTCATGTTTTAGATATTTAGGTAGAAGTGTATTAGACAAAATAAATTATTGGGATTTAATTTTTTATAAAAAGTTTTTTAATATTTTTTATGAATTTTATTTTTTTAAATACATGACATTATTATTTATGCTTGATAATCAAAATATCAACTCATTTATTGTATTTTCTTAGTACAACTCGTCCACTTGTATCTATCAATCGTTCCCGTGTCCAAAAGACAAGTCTTTAAGAGTCACACGTGTTTTGGTCCACATGACCCAAACACGTGATATGACCTCGAACTAAACCGGCCGGTCTGTTACTTCTTTCATAAAGGAAGGGGGCCGGGGCGCCGACAATATATTAAATCATAATTAAAAAGCATTTTTAAATGCTTGCTTGATGTCAATATCACATTCTTTTATTTTACGTTGTTTAAATATAACACCAGGCATCTAATTTCAGTAATTAAAGGAATGATTATTGTTTTAAGAGGTCATAAGTTCGAGTATCAATAATATTAACTGAGTGATTAAACGATTAATGTTCAATGATTGAGAGTATGTTTTAGAACATATATTATTGTAATCACTATCAACTAATTCAAAAAAAAAACGTTTAAATATATAAATTATTAAATACGTGTATTTGATCAATTAATTAAAATATTTATTTTTATATTTAAGTCATGAGTTATAGATTTTGTTTTTTTTTCTTGTACTATTTAAATTAAAAATTATTATATATTATTATAATCACTATCAGCTAATTAAAAAAAACTATTTAAATATATAAATTATTAAATACGTGTATTTGATCAATTAATTAAAATATTTATTTTTATATTTAAGTCATGAGTTATAGTTTTTTTTTTCTTGTACTATTTAAATTAAAAATTATTATATCATGTACATATAATATTTGAATTTGAGTATTATATCAATTATCATCATTTATTATTAGTCTACTAGCAATGACGAAATTACATGAGGTGTGGAGGTGTAATTGCTCCCACCCCTGATTTTTTTGTCTTTCTATTTAATTTTTTTAATTATTTTTTTAATTATTTTTTTATTTTTAAATATTTATGTTTTGTCCTACTAATTTACGAGTTCAAATATTTTAATATTATAAAAAAGACCTGCGATATTTTAAGAATATTGAAATAACCTCCCAAATATTAAATTAAACCCTGATCAATTGAAACATACAAATTTATAAATCTCATTAAATAGATTAATATAACATGGAAAAAGCAACTCACTAAGGTATTAATATACAATCTAAAAATATATACTGAAACTGAGTGAAACTCACCTTTTATTTTATTCAAATCTAATTAAAAAGGTATTTATAGTTACTTACATTTTACATTCCAACTTTTATTAAAAATTATATTCGATACATTCTCGATATATAATTGTTTTATCAATAAATCAATCATATAAAAAAATTATTAGAAGAGTCTGGCTTACCATGTCACTCATGGTCTCATCTAATAATAATTTTTTATCTCGTTTTTAAATTAAATATTGATCTCTTTCTTGCATGTTATTAAATGTATAAATCTCATTGGATTAAAACTATGGATGACGTGATAAGACGAGATTATGTAATAATTTTTTCATCTATATGATATTACATGATTAATGAGTGAATACTAAATTTTAATTTCTATATGTTTTTGAGAACATATTTTTTTCATTGAACATTACAAATCTTCAGTTATTTATGTTTATAGTTTTTAAGAGTTAAATTGATAAAAATAAATTATAAATATAATTTAAAAAAATATCGTGTTTTTATGCCTAAGGAGTCAATGGTTAGTACTAAAACTAAATAGTAGTTGGAAAAAGGGATTAAGAGTTCCATAATAAAAATAATTGGACTTAATTTCGTAAATAGTAAAAGTAAATAGTAGTTGGAAGAGGGATTAAGAGTGCAAATTAAAAATAATTCATGTACTTAATTTTATAATTATTGAATTTTAAATTTTTAAATACTAGGTGAATTTGACTCTCTGCAACCACGGTTAGGAACCACGACTGACGTGATAGGACGGGCTTATAATATAATCTCTCTTTAGGGTATACGGTTTGATTCGGGTTATATTACTACTTACTAGTCAAATTAAAGCGTAATTGACGAAAAATTATATCATGGGTTAGTCCCATCACGTGTCCATGGGACTGACTAATGATAACTACCTACTTTATCAATTTTTTCATGTCATGTTTTTTTTCTAGATGAATCTTCACTTTAAAAATTAAAAAATAATAAGGTGGATGATTATCATTGGTCGGTCTCATGAATGACGTGATGAAACTGACCCATGATATAATTTCTCGTAATTGACGCTTATCAAGTAGGATGATAGTGATGCTTTCTTTTAACTGGGAATATTTAAATTAGGGATTATATTTTTATTAAACAAAGAAGTATTATATTTTTATATTAAGATTTAAATGTATATAAATTAAAGTAATATGAATATTCTTTATCGGTCTAGATGATTAAATCATTGTTTTAATAATATAAAATATACAAAAAACAGTGATACAGGCTTTTGCTTATAGCCAGCCTAGGTGGTTCCAGTTGGACATAGAACAAAAAATTGGGTCGTAATCCGGTTTAAGTTTATGGACAACTCAGTTTATAAATAATAGTCAAATCATGGTTGACTACATTAAGTGTACGTAGGATGGTACGAGCAAAGTCTAACTCGATTCGATAAATTTACGAGCATATCGTTAATTTTTTAAAATATTTTTTTAATAATTATTTTAAATTATTTTATTTAAAATATAAATTTAAATAATAATTATTAATTTGTGAATTAATACTTTAATTTTATTATTTTCTAATTTAGACTTTAAAACTGTTTTATACATTCTTTTGATATTTTTGATTAAAATTGTTAATTTATGAGCTTAACAAGCAACGAGTCGAGCATAATTTTAACGAGCTTAACAAGTAACGAGTCGAACAACAAGATTTTTAATGAACACAAATTGAACAATGCCCAACTCACTCGATAAGCACCCAAATAAGCACCCAAATAGCAGGAGTGACTTATAATATACACTGCATGTTTCTTTCTCTCGTGTGTTTTTCCTTGTTAAACCTTATTATTCGGGTTCTTAAATAAGTGTTGAAACTATAAAGAGATTTGCATTTTTATTTATTTATTTATTCTTCTTTTATTTGACCTGTGATTTCCGATTCAACTTCTATTTGGAAGCTCAAAAACGATTTGTGTTTTCATTTGTTGATTTAATTTCTTTTTATTTTATTTGACATGGTTTTACTTTTGTTGCAGATCTAGTGTGAGCTTTTCTAATAATGAAAAGAAATGAAGAACAAACATGAATGAAGCAAGTTGGTTCAGAAGACTTGTTCTATGATGGGTCTTTGTCATTCCTGATCTGAATTAGTTGATCAATAAATCAGATATCAGTAGTTATGTCAAAAAAAAATCAAGAGAGAACAATATACGCACAAAGAAAGCCGGACTGAAGACGTAGAGTAGAGATTCATAGAGGATATATACTAACAACCAATTCATCTAATGGAATAAAATATTAGATATCTTAAGCAAGGTCAAGAATTTGAATTCTAGCGTTGCGAATGATGCAAACTAGAATGGAAGGTTTACTCTCATAATGGACATTTGCAGTATCTGATCCAAATTTGTCGACCAATGATAGTTATAAAGAGAATAGAAATGTTATTTTACCTAAGATTCAAATTTTTATAAACAGAATAGAAATGTTATTTTACCTAAGATTCAAATTTCTTGTTGAGAGATTAATGTAGTGTAGACTGTGTTTAATAAGGCAGAACAATGTACCCAATTCATACCATATGCCAATGTAATGACT
Organism: Abelmoschus esculentus; assembly: GCA_035048815.1. Taxonomy (NCBI): domain Eukaryota; kingdom Viridiplantae; phylum Streptophyta; class Magnoliopsida; order Malvales; family Malvaceae; genus Abelmoschus; species Abelmoschus esculentus. Next base: position 17,593,966 of record JAUCBN010000017.1, on the reverse strand, counting down.
TTCTTTTATAGCAACAACGAGAAGGAAAACGGTAACATATGGTAAACTGACCTGTACAGGGACCGCTGGTATATTCATTAGCAACTCAATCGATTTTCCAACTGTTTCACAAGATCTTCTTTCTTCATTGTAGAGTATTTCTTTAGCTTATGTGATTTTGCAATGGCCTTCAAATCGGACAACTTCATTTTCATCAAGCTACTTGCTTCAGAAGGCAGGGATGCCATGCCCTGTATACTGGAATTATCAATCGGAGCCTCTAATTTCGCAAAATCAGTCTTCACAGCATCACTTCTATTTAGGTCCCCATGCAACTTTGAGATGTTCATTTGATTGCATGAACCTGTAAGGTCGACGACAACAGGCACACTAGAAAGCTTTTTACATCTCTTGTGTGGCAGTGACATTGTGTTTTGACTCGTACCTGGCATTATGCTTGGCACCTCAGCTTTGTGTCGGCTGTGCTGAATTGTTTTCTTAATGATTCTCCCGGTCAAGGAGTAGCTTAAAGTATGGTTGTTAACCTTCTTGCCTTTCGGAAAGGGGGGAGAGTTTGAAACATTTTGCTTTGGCTTTAAACCCAATTCTTCAACTTCAGTGGGTGTTGACTCCACATTCGTCGCTACATTCTTTACCACTCCTCCTTGTATCCTCATGCACAAATTTGGAACCAGTTTGCCATCACTAGCAACAATTTCAGGCATTTGAACTTCCTCCATTTGTGGTTTCCCCCCCATACGACAGGCAGTTTTATCCTCTCCACTTCCGTCCTGCAGTTCTATGAGTGAGGTTAAGGCGGAAAGTTCATTGTCAGTCAGAGCAGCTTCTTTTCGCATCACAACTGGTAAAGGGTCTTCTCTGTTTTCGTCTCCCTTGAATAATGAAATTGACTGCTGATTCTTGTTAGTTGAAGCTGCTTTAAACTCTTTGACGCCTTGTTTACGCGGAGATTTCACAACAAAGTCGCATAGTTTTTGCTCCATATCACATTTTGTACTTTCTACCTGTTTGAAAGCACATAAACTAGAATTAGAATTTACCACGTCTCAAACTATAAGAATTGATAGTTTTAACCAGGTCGCTTGTAGAAAATGACATCATAAGCACGCTAGATTCAAATAAATGACTCAAAGTGGTAATTGAAATACTCCTGTGAAAACAAAAGATTACCAAAGCAGTGAATTCCCCCCCCCCCCCCCCATGAAATTGACAATTACATAAATAAAAAAATCCATGAGAGAAAGATCTGATTGTACCGTATCCGCTTTCTGAATATTTCCTTCATGTTCAGAATTCAAACATGAATTTGGCATATTACTTTTTCTGATGGTAGTTGTATTACATCCTTGCATTTCACATCCATGAACTTTCGGATCATGTGTGCATAATTTCATTTCACCAGAGTGGTCAGCTGTTGGTTTTGGAGTACTCGAGCATAAATCTTCGGCAATAATATTTGCAGTCAGCACATCCTGAAACAAGAACCAAGTTAGAACAGACCACAACGGCCACCTTAAGTGAGAACAGTGGTAACAGAATCACCCACTCTTGTACATTGACACAACATCTTAAGCATCAATTTAGAACCAATTGACAGTAAGTGGAGAGACCTAAATCGACAAGAAATCTAAGACTTCACAGATGTAGGATAATTTCATTGAACACTCCCTCTCACATGTAGCCCAATAAGGGCTTTCTCATGGACCACCTCACATGGGATTAGCCGATTAGGTATCAAGAACAGAACACATCCGGGATGTTCAACATTGAACCTAAAACTATTTGGAAGCAGGTAAGGAGACCTAACTTGAGTTATAACACCACAAGAAACCCAAAACTTAGTAGATGTGAGATAATATCACTTAACAGAGGTATCTAAAGAGTAAAGACGCATTCAATTTTGGCTCTAACATGAATCAGATAGCTGATCATACCTTCAGTTTATTGCCAAGATCTGCTGTCATCCCCATTGACCCAAAACTTAATATATGTGGAATAACATCTCTTAACAAAGGATATCTAAAAATACATCACATTTTGGCTCCAACATGAATTAGATAGCTGGCCATACCTTCACTTTCTTGCTAAGACCTGCCGTTATCCCCATTGAATTTGGTGAATCTAGGATTAACATATCTGTGGTAGAAGTGTGCATTGTTATTTTGTCACTTACGATCTTCAAACTAGAAGAATTTAACTTTTTCTTCTTGTTCAGGTGGCCAGCTGAATGTTTTAAAGCATCCAGGTCTGAGTTATTCACACACAGTGCAGCTGCATCCTGATGGAGGCATATCAAATTTAGTTTACATGCAACCTGATTGCAATAATGCAACACAGAGAAAATGATATGCGTGTGTGAAAAAGAAAAGAGTATATTCATTGATATGATGGCATGCTTAAAATTAGGAAGGGTAGAAAGCTGCGAAAGAGCATTTCATTACGAATTCTCTGTAGTTAAAATACAATTAAGTCAGTTTTTTTCTCTGTGCATATCATAAATGCAAACTCATTCAGTGGATACTTGATTGTAACATATGAGAACTCATAAGATCCAACTTATCTAGTGTAGACAAGCTCAAACAGCATATTTGTTATCTACATGTATAAGTAGTGCAAAATTAAGGGGAAAAAAGAAGCTAAATGTATGTTAAAAAAACTTCCTTTATTGAATTAAACAGTTTGAATTGATATTCACTGAAGTTACCTTTTACATCAAGCAGATAAAACCATGAAAAGTACTTTTGGAGGTTCACATGTATTAAAAAAATTCATTTCAATTATGAAGGCAGACACCGTGAAAAGAATATGAGCAGTTGCAGGATAGCATGTACACCTCAGCCTTCGGCTAATCAAATATTTTCTATTTTTTAATCAGAACTTGCTAAATGATAGTGGATTTGGTTGCTTGACCAAAAAGAGAGCGAGTGAAATACCTTAACCTTGGTCCTATTTAGGTTATTTGTTCTCTTCCGTGCAGACTTGGAAGAAGAATGCTGAATTGTGTTTTTATCCTTAATAGTACTAACATTTTCTTTGAGACTCTTGAGAATTTCTATATCAAGCATGGTTACGATGCTCTTCTCATCCAATTGACCAGCTGCTAGAAGCAGTGAATGCGGCATCAGATCCTTGACCTCAGCATTGGCTAGCTGCTAATGAATTACAGATTAGGACAGCAAGAAAAGGAGGTAAAGCAGGCTGTATTTTACAAGGTGGAGCTAGTACACTAAAGGATAAAACTAAGGTTAAAACTTCATGTAACTTAACTGTTTCTGAACTATTTGTTTTCTTCACTTCAAGCTCCGTAGATGGATTTGATGAGGTAAATTTTTCTTTGGGTGTGCCACTGGGTGCATTGTTTTCCTCCTTTGCAACGGAACATGGAACTGAAGAGCTTGAATTTTGGTCCTTATGCAGAGCAGCTGAGTTGTCTGGAGAACCAGACCTTGAAAGTAACACAACATCCTGAGATTGCTCATTCTTGAAAGAAAAACTGTGTCTTAGTTTGTGAATTAATGCATAAAATACGCAGATATTAGAAGGAAAAGTAATAAGTAAATGACAGGTCACTATACGAAAGACAACCAATCTGCAGATAACAAGAGGTACCAGCAATAGGCTGAAGAATTTGGCGAAACTAGCTTAAATTGCAGAAGCAAGAAATACATATACTACACAAATTTGGTTGAAATTGCGAAGTGTTAAGGGAGACAATTTGTAAACAACGTGAGGACACAATCTTCTGGTATTGTTCCTTTAAATTTAAGAGTTGAATCATGTTCATGGCAAGTTAGTAAAAGAACATGAAAAATATCCAAGAGCCAAACCTGCGTATTTTTCTCATGACAGAAACTTTTGAGCAGGGCCTTCACTATTTCATGCAACTTCTCAGAAGGTTCTGTATGCACCAATAAGAAAACCTCAATGTCATTCTCATCCTTGCTCATCAATTTCTTTATTGAGATATCAAGGCAGTTGATCTTAGATCTCAAGGCATTACAGCAGACGTCACGCCATTCTTCATGTTCATCCCAGACCAGTTCACTTTGGAGAAAGACCAAATCTTTCTCAAGTTCCTCAATTTCAGTATCTGCTTTTGCAATCAATATCCTCAGCACTTGAACACAAGATTTCTCATTCAAGCAATTTTCTTCAATTGTATCTGTAAAAAAACACTGCATAAACACGGTAATAACAAAAGCAAGGAAACACTATATCAATCAAAACTACAACAAAAATAGGCCATCATTATACCGATGCCATAACCGAAGTAAAAGTCATACTGCCATTCCGGTTGTATGCAACAGCTGCTTTCTTCTGCAGATATTGGTCGTGCAGTCAAATCACATTGGAAAAAAAAAGCAATGATCAAATAAGAATGCTTGCATGTAAGCGCTACTTCAAGAAAAAAGAAAGCACCTTGAGGAAATGATGGGCCCCAAAGGTCAAAAGCCATCAATGGTATATCCTAAATTGCAACAATCAAACATTGTGAATTTTGCAAAACACAAGAAAGCACAATAATGATTCATTACACAATGAAAACAGAAGGGTCATTACTCATTAGTTGCTCCTATCCAATACTCATTTTTGTGGTAACAATTGAGATAATCCAACATGAAGAAAGTGAAAAGAAAATAAAACCAACGCAAAGTAAACAAGATTAACAAGGTATTATCAAGAACATTAGCATAAGCAACACTATCCGCATATACATCAATATATGATTATAATAATAAACAAGAAGAAATTAATTTACCCAATAGTAACACTTCAAAACAACAAAAGGAAAACTCAGTGTTAATTACCTTAAGTAGCTTATAATCAACCACTTTCACTTAAACAATGTTCATTCAAATGGATTAATTAATGATTACGAAACATCCGAACTCAAATAAAACAACTCCACACACAATTTTCATCAAACAAAAAGTTACTTATAAAAGAAATTCAAGGCTGAAACAGAACTAGGAAACTAAATGATATTAAAAAAAAGGCGAAAATAACGGAAATGCAGCTTCCCCTCCCTCTTTTCTTCTCTCGAAAGCCAAACAGTACCTTAAACAACGAATCGCGATGGGAAAACGTAGAAACGATTCAGCTTCCTCTGACTCACTGAGCCCTACAACGCATAATCCAACATTTTCTATAATTTCGAGATCTCAGCAACAAATCAAAGAGAGATAGAGTTGAGCAGAGTGTTTTTGTGTCTGCGTGTGCTATCAATGAAGGAGAAAACACTGAGATTGAAAGCGACGAACGTTTCTTTTGATGATGATGCCTTGAGGTGGGGACTATTATGGAAACAGAAGAATTTCGTGAGGGTAAAAGTGGAATCGTAAATACAGTTGGCAAGGAAAGGACACTTGTGTCAGATCACACGTAGAACGCTAAGGAGGTTGTGAGTGAGTACACCAAATATATTCCCATTTGTTTTCTCTTAGCGCTATTTGGCAAAAGTGGTAGCCTGAAGACCGTTGATTCGTTGACTTTCATAAAAGCACATCGGACGGTAAAGAAACGTCTTAAGATTGTGGGGCCACAGTCAACACGTTTAGTGTCGATAGCGATGTTCATGGGTCGGGTCGGTGAATCACTTGATTCAAAAATAATTATTCTAGATTCATTTTGGTCTTGTCCTTTAAAAAATTAACCCAAATTTTTTTAGTTTAAATGGTTAAAAGAATGATTGTTGTATTAAATGGGAAAGATTATATTCTAGAACATATACTACTGTAATCACTGTTAGTTAATTATAAAAAAATAATTATTTTTAAAATTTTTAATTATAAACAAATTAAATTTAAAGATTCCCTTGTCAAAAATATGTATTTATAAAAAAATATTTTAAAAATTAATTTACAATAATTATCAATAAAGATTCAATTGTAAAAAAATTGAAACAAAAATATTAATTAAATAAATATATTTAGTTTAATTGATTAATTTAACAAGTCGTGACGAGACATGATCAACAAAATAATTTATCAGAAAGACTTTCATTTTGCGATGTACGACATGCATACTTTTGAATTCTGGGTTAAGACGTTTAAATTTTTATATTAAATCAATAGATAAACAGATCAAACTTTTTTGTACACTTTTAACTAATAGGTCAGTATCTTAGTATACATTATCACTTAAATTTATCATACAACTTTTAATATCATCTTTTTTTTATAGATAAAAAAAATGTATATTTTAATATCATCTATTAATAGTTAATTAATAATTTTTATCAACAATTAAAACAAAATATTAAAAACTAAATACATAAAATATAATAATTAAAATAACTATTTAATCAAATATTAATAATATATTTTGATATTATACTTAATTTTAAGTCTAATTCCCTATTAACGAGAATAAGCAATAACAATCAAAATTTAGAAAAAAAACAAATTTTAAATTCTAACAACAAATTTATTTATTTATTATTTTCTAGATCATTTGTTTTTTTTATTTTTTTATTTAAGAACTTGTTTTGTCATTTTCTTTGAAGTGTCCAAAAAATGTCCTTGGCACCGACAGGCGACAGAAACGTTCGAACCATAGTTGCCAAATACACGTGGCATTTTTCTCACAATTCTTGTAAAATCCAATAAGAACAGCAAGGTGGATGATGTCCACGTATTATCTATTTTTGTATTTTCCTCAAAATTTTAATTAATTGATTAATAATTTTAAAGTTAAATTTATTTTACAGTGAATATAATAATTTAGAAGATGAAAACGTTATGTAATTGAATTGGTACATATACTCCGATATTTAATTAAATTTTAATGTATAATTTCACTCTTAAGTTATATATAATAATTTAGAAGATGAATATGTTATGTATTTTTTTAACATACAATAATGTTTATCTTAATTTATATTTTGAATATATTAAAAGCTTAAATATATTTAATTTTATATATTATTTATATTATATCATTAACATATTATTGAATTAAATTTAATCGATAAATATTATATAATTAAATTATATAAATATATATTTTTTAATATCTAAATTTGATTTTAATATAGAATTTTATACGTAAATTATTTTTTCAATTAGATATCTGAATTTGATTATAAAGTTTAATTTGACACTTATTTTTTTTACTCAATCAAATACTTAAATTCAGACGGATCTTCATTAAAATTTTGGGTTAATTAACTTTACTTGATTTGTTGGGTATGAAACTTTCAAAATACACATTTAAAAAAAATATATATATGCATTGATCCAATTGTGAGGGAAGCACCTTGAGCAACCGCTCAGGACGCCTAATCAATCTAAGGTCCCTAAATTTAATTATTTATTTTTCTATTTTTTATTTTTACAATTTATTAAATAAATAAATTAATTTAATAATTAAAATTAACTTTTTAGATATATGAATAAATAAATCTAACAATGAAAATAAGGTGTTTAAAATATTAAATCAATTATTTAAACTAATAAGATAAAAAAAATAGTATTAAATTTTTAGATATATTAACTCTACAATATACCTTAAACTTTAATCCTAAATCATATTTAACTTTAAACCTATTTTTATCGTTGATACATAATAGAACATTAAAAATGGGGCATTTTTTTTATTTATAATAAAAATATACATTAATTTTGATTTTTCCTCAAAGCCCTAAAATTCTATGAAATGATCCTGACTACACAAATGAAACCATTACCGTACAAAACATAATAATAACAATACCAATATTAAAAACAAATGGGTATATACAGTTTAAAGGTGAGGTAATTAAGATTCAATATTCGATAATTTTTTTAGTTAAACAATAATAATTATAGTAATATCTGTTTTAGCATATATGTTGCTATAGTAGGTAAAATAAAAAATCACTACATAAGGGAAAAAATGCATAATTTATTGACATTAATATTAAAAAATAAATCAAGCTTAAGGGTTGATGTAAAAAAATATTTTTAATCGATTGAATTCATCCTTGTTTCTTTTAGCGCTTCATCCAAAATGATATATCAGAAAATTATTTATTAACTGTTTATAAATAATTTAAAATAATTTTACAAAAAGATATGTTACTAAAATATAATTATATAAAATTGTTTTTAATTGTTATGCCATTTTGAGCGTACTATTATTTAGGTTTGTCGATGTATATTAATATTTAGATTTATTACGTTATTTTAAATTTCTTTATTAATTTATTAAAATTTTATATAAATAAAAATTAATTTAATTTAAAATAAAATAAAATATCAATGGTTAAAATATTTTAAAATACGTATAAATTAGAGTTATTATCTTATTAAAGCATTAATATTATCTAACGATTAATATATTATTTTAATTGTCAGTCTGTTTTTAATAAAGTGTTAATTTGTTTTTAATAAAGTGTTTATGAGAATTCAGAAAAATAATGATATTTAGGAATATATTTAATAAATAAATAAATTTAGGATAATTTTAAAAAACAGACTTTAAAGTGGCGAGACCTATGTTAATTATTGGATTAAATTGAAATTAATCTGAAAGTGAAAAGTTTAAAAAATATTGATTTTTTTGACTTATTTATTTAAATATTTATCATACACTTATTTTCTTATTTTTTTAACTCCCTTATTCATCTAATTTAACCGAGTGTTAATATTATCCAATGATTTAGTATCATTTTATAATAAAAATAAAAATTTATTATTTATTATATAATTTTTAAAGGTTTGGTGAGTAAAATAAATATTTTAGAATTGTTTGGTCACCATGAGCTTTACCCAGAAAAAAAGGTTAAAAATCCCCGGTGAAAGCTCAGGTGACAGCTTCTTCAGTTCTTTATTTCATCTTCTTCGTCGAGCTCGTAGAAAAAAAAAACAGATCCAACCGTTCTCTCCTCTGGCTTTGAAATCTCCCAAAATGTCATCAACCCAGCAGCCATCATCATCAAAAAAGCAAACCCTCTTCATAGCTTCACTCATAATCCTATGGTACTCCTCAAACATTGGAGTTCTCCTCTTGAACAAATACTTGCTTTCCAACTACGGTTTCAAATTCCCAATTTTCTTAACAATGTGCCACATGTCAGCCTGCGCTTTCTTCAGCTACATCTCCATTGTTTTCATCAAGCTCGTCCCTCTCCAACAGATCAAATCCAGGCCTCAGTTCCTAAAGATTGCAACTTTGAGTGTCGTCTTTTGTGGTTCGGTCGTCGGAGGAAACGTTTCTTTGAGGTACCTACCGGTTTCCTTCAACCAGGCCGTCGGTGCCACGACGCCGTTTTTCACCGCCGTGTTTGCTTACTTGATGACTTTCAAGAGAGAGGCTTGGGTTACTTATGCTGCTCTTGTGCCTGTTGTTGCTGGGGTTGTCATTGCCAGTGGGGTATGTTCCCTTTTTTTCCCTTCAGCTCTTTGGGATCTTTGTGATTGATACAAAAGAAGAAAGTTTCTATTTTTTATGTTTGATTTTAGATTCATTACTTGATTTTGTTATTGTGTAATGTGTATGTGTGGTGATCAAGATGATAGATCTGAGATTGTGTATTGATGTTATTTGTGTATGATAATTGGTTGTAATTGTGTGCTCTGATCTTTTACTATCTTAAATCTTAAGTAGATTTTCAGTGCTGTATAATGTGAACAGCGAGAGATCAACAATGTTGCTCGGACTCCTCGGAGTCTTCCGTACACTCGAATTGGCATATGGATATTAGGATATGAACTCCAAAGATTCCCTAAACATGTAGACAAAATTAGCAAGTTCTAGCCATATTCCTGATGGATAATTCCCATATCTAATGCTCGAATCGGAGTCTGATTAACATACATAATGGGAAGGTGTTATATCAGTCAATTTATTGGAGAAAAAATCTATCGTTTGTTTCTCTAAGTAGTCCATATTATGCTTAATTAAGTAATTAGTTTCAGAAGCTGAAACTACAAAACCAACAAAGTTTTGTAGCATTTGTTGTTGTCTTCTAGGCTATGTTATTTGCAGTTGGACGTGAGTGGAGTGTAGAAAGCGGGTATGTATCTAACATATGTATTTTCAATTTTTCCAAGTTTTTTGATGTATTTTGAGGATGCCATCGCAATAGGTACCTCAAGGGAAAAGAAGAGTCGATTGAGAAGAACATAACTTTTGCGTTAAAAATATTCCAGAATTGTCTTTTTGCTGTAAGTATGCATTAAGCTATAGGTAGAAGAGTGGGATATCTTGGTACACTGGAAATTTGATCACGCTGAAGTAACATATAGGTGTGTTGACTTGGTTTAAGTTACATGGTTGGTATCTTAAAACTCAAATATCTATTTCACTAATTTATTTGTTTATTTTTAGGATGGTTTATTGAGTCACTTGATGATTAACCATAGACGTGCCAAAACCTTCAAATGTAAAATTTGGCTTGCACCGAGCTACTCAGTAACTCAATAAGATGGTAATTTTCTGCAATAATTGTGTAGCAAAGGTGCAAATTACTTTGGAATTGAAGATGCAGTGTAATCGGAACCTAAGCAAATTTATGAGATATTGATTGCATTGTGACTGCAGTGAAGGTGCAAATTACCTCCTTTAATTGAAGTTGTAGTGTAACTTGGTATGAAAGTATATTTCAGTGAGATATCGATTGCATTGTGATTAGCCATATCTGAAGTATACCGTGAGATTCATAGCTTATTGTAGCAAATTGGCTCGAGTCTTGCACTTCTAGAAAAGCAAACAAAAGAAACTGGCTCGAGATCATTGGTGTGTTCATCAGTAATGCCTTTTTTATTTATAATTGACCTGTTTTAAGTAGAACCGTTTTGCTCTGGAATGAAAATGACAAAAGGATAAAAGATGAAGGAAGAATATGTGTTCACTGTGCACATGAGCTTGTATATGTATGGTGTCTCTTTTTAGGCCTTCGTTGTTTGTTATTAACTAGGAAAGAGAAGAGACACAGAGCTCTAAGTAACTTTTCCACAGTTCTTGTCAACCTTTGTCTCTTTCTTTAACTTAAACCCTTGAATTTGATAACCGGTGGCAGGGTGAACCGGGTTTTCACTGGTTTGGATTCATTATGTGCATAAGTGCAACTGCTGCAAGGGCCTTCAAATCAGTTCTTCAGGGGATTCTGCTGTCTTCAGAAGGGTATAACACTTATGTTCCTATTTGTTCATCATCTGCAATTCTCTTGGCATATATCTTTAAATGTTCGGTTAATAGTTGCTGGCACAGAAGTTTGTTGCATTTAGATTCGTTTTTCCTTTTTACTCCCCTATCATGGTGAATTTTCAGAGTCGGATGATACGATGCAGTCACTTGGTGTTTAACCAAAGATAAGTTTGTCTAAGATTCGTGTTAGTGCCAGGCCATGTAGTCATATGCTAATGTTAAGTTTAATTTATTGTCATTCTTTTTAACATTGTAATCTATTAAATACAATGCGTAATTGCGTATAATGTCTTGAATCCCTCTCTAGTCTCTCCCATGGCTGCCGCCTTTTTTTTCTTCCTTGTAAACATTTCTTTCTGTCTTTCCCTCATAACATAATTTCTTGCGATGTTGGACCTTTCTTTCAGGGAAAAGTTGAACTCAATGAATTTGCTACTCTACATGTCCCCGATTGCCGTTCTAGTTCTAGTGCCTGCCGCACTTATAATGGAACCAAATGTTGTGGAAGTTACAATATCACTTGGAAGACAGCATAGATACATGTGGTTACTTCTTTTCATTAACTCAACACTCGCATATTCAGCTAATTTGTCAAATTTCTTGGTGACTAAACATACAAGTGCATTAACACTCCAGGTTCAATCTCTTCTTCCTTTTAGTTCTTTTCAATATCTATATCTATGAATGACAATAGGACATATTGATTATTGACCTCAAGCACTAAACAATGTCCTGAGTCAACTCATCGAGTTATTCCATCAAATAGCATGAAGTAGAAGCACTAGTACAAGCTGCCTATATTCCATGAACCTTGATACGATAAACCTGTCCCAGGATGGGACGGAAGGGTATTAACCTTAGCCATAGGATATTATATTAGGCCTGTCCATAGGTCGGGACAGTCTGCATTACAAAAACCTAGCCAGTGTGGTCTAATTCAAGCTTGGCCTAATCGACTTATGTTCTCAAGTGGCACGGAAGGAATCCCATGTTGGAGACCGACACTTGAAAGTCAAAACCTCTCATTGTTCTATGTCCTTGACCTTGAGCACTCCCTCGTATAATATTAATACCTACACAGCTGAAAGCTGAACAATAACCGACCATCAACTCGACATTTTTTTTCCTACATATTTCTCCTACAAGAATACGAATTACCATTGTGTTTCTTACCCGCTTCTTGCATTTCCTTATGTTCCTTTTGGGATGATATTGTGATTCAGGTATTAGGCAATGCAAAAGGAGCTGTGGCCGTTGTTATCTCGATACTTTTGTTCCGAAATCCTGTCACAGTCGTTGGCATTGCTGGTTATACAATGACCGTTCTCGGGGTTGTTGCTTACGGAGAAGCAAAACGGAGGTTTAGGTAAATGATTCTTGATAGTTGGCCGGAAAATATTGTATTTCGGTGAAGAATTCAGTGAAGCTAAGCCTCATAGGTAGGTTTTGGGTAAATCAGCGTTCAGAGTGCGTGGAGAAGAAGTTTGTAATTTATATTTTAAATTTGACTGGATAGATAATATTTGATTTTCCTTTGTATTAGATGCCTCCATTCTTCTATTCTATTTTTCATTATTTATTTAGCTTCATCTATTCTTTGCTTAATGGTAAAGGTATCCTATAAATCCTTCTACCATATTTTGGTAAAATGGATTTTTTTTTTTAAAGTTTATATATTTTTATTATATTTTCGAGATAAATATCGGGATTTAAACTAATAAATAATAAATATTTTTTTATCATTAAATCAATTCAATGTTAGTTCTTGATGCAAAAACCCTAAATTAATACACTAACATTTTTAGTCCTTAACATTAGCATATTTTATCAATTTAGCTTTAAATATTTAAGATTTAACAGCTAAAATTTGTCAGTCAGTCTACTTCCCTTGTCGCTCCACAAAGAAGACCAGCCTTGCAACTAGAATTGACGGGGCAACACTCGTAGTCGTACTAGCAGAAGACGGCAAGAATTATAAAAATAGCGTCCCAGAGGTACCACCACCCCATGCATGTAGTGCAAAGGGACATCGGAAGAGGAAATGAGCGGAGGAATGTATTTATAGCAGATACAGAATTTAAAAGTTAAGAGAATTAAGGGTGAAGTGTATTTATAAGACGGGTGAAGTGTATTTATAAGACGTATGATTTAAGATTTAAAATATAAAAATTAATTTTAGAGTTTAAAATTCAATTTTTAAAACTTTTAATGTGCTTCATATTATTTTTTAATCAGTTAATAGTGATTACACTAGTATCTGTTTTAGAGTATACTCTCAACAATTAGATATTGATCGCTCAATCACTCTGCTAATATTATTGATGTTCAAACTCATGACCTCTAGAAATAACCGTTCTTTTAACTACTGAGACCTACAACATATAAAGACTCTCAATTCGAGTAATTTCTATTTGTATCATTAAAAGACTAAAGAATAATAAAAATGAATTTCTTGTACTGCCACAGATATATGCTAAAACTTCGAACAGGAATTAAAATTAATCAGTAAATGCCATACGACTTAATTTTCCACTTCATCTCCCTTGTCTCTCTACTTGCAAGAAAAATGAACAGGGAAAAAGAAAACATACATCATTACCGGAATGTACCAAAAGTTCCAAGACAACCGGTGGGAGAGAACTCGGCACTTGGAACTTTTTTGTTTCTTTCTTTCGGCTACTACCATTATCGTCTGTTCTATGATTCAAGGACTGCATAGGTTCTTCAGATCTTCCTCCTTGGCATACCAGTTTGGTATGATCTTTGACACATGGGGATAAAGATCCTTGTATGAATTCCGGATCGTCCCTTCCGCAACTCCCGTAGCAACTGAAATATCTGCATCCAACACATTTTTATATCAAAACTTTGAATTTTTCAGAGAATCATACATTTTTTGATGCACTGTTCTTGGTTTTGTTTTTCAATTTTTTATAACAAACACACAAACCCGTTCATTAAGCACCAAATTGATGTTGGGTTATTTCATATGGGACCTAAACTGCAGAACTATGTTCCTTGGTCATGGGTGTGGGTGTTGGACACATGGAACTTCTTAGTTTTGGTCAACAAGAGAGATGGGAAATATCAAACCTTTAAGAGGCTTCTTATCATCTGAAAGTTGTGTTACAATATAAATAACAGCCGCTGCAATTGATATAGGACTTCGCCTGCAAAAGTCGTAAAAAATTAGCAAACACTGCATCTAATACATGCCAAAGATAAAATAGCCAAATTGAATGAAATTTGAATCATGAGTTTTTCAAAATGAATACCACCAAGATCCTTAGAAACAACCGTATCCCAAAAATATTATGCTTCTAGTTCTCTAGTTCACTATTCAAACAACAATTCAAAAATTACACAATCACATCAGTTAACCAACTCAATACTCATTTCCTAATTATATAATCTGTTAACTTGAGAGGTCCACCTATGTTCCTCAAATTCAAATGAGTATTGAATACATGTATGTGCCCAACATTTGTAAGTTCAACTTTTTTTTTCTCTAAGTTTTCATATATTTGGAGGATCATAATCTCTATACCGGTATCTAGAAATACGTCAGACAGTGTTAAACACAGGGAAAGAAAATTGAAGAGTCGAAATAACATAGGTCCATACGGATTTATCCAAGTCATAGATGACACTGAACTCAGATTCATTTGAAAGCAAAATGTTTAAAACGGAATTCCGTATAGGCTCATAACTTCATTAAGAAAGTAGAATCAAAATTACCTTATATCAAACTCCTCAGACTTCTGAACTGCTTCTTGGGCAGCTTTAACTACTTGATTATTCATGCCAAGATTGGAACAAAAACGCCTCTGATAATTAAACATATTAATGTCAGTGGCAACCTCAAATGGTGAGACCGTAACACAAATAAATATAGTTCAATATTCAACCATGGAAGTGCTGCCTTCCAAGCATATGGCAGACAAGGGAACTCACCATGAAGTCACCAGCATGAATGGCTCCCATCTCCACAGACTGACCAGTCTCCAATCCTAGTTGTTTCACTATGTACTCTTTTGCTCGGCCAATTTCTTTCTTTGTGGCTCCATTGGCGACAGAACAAATTTCTAATTGAAATCCACAGGTTCAAGGAAGCTCATAGAGATTAGGAAAGATAAATCATGAAGCATCCAGATGTTAAAAGAATCTTAGGCTGTACCCTTGACAGTGCGTGGCTTGTCCTCTTGTCGACAAGCAATGTATAGGCAAGCAGCCAACAATGCATCCTGATTTCTTCCTCTACTAGACTTCTGGTCTTCCACCTTCTTATATATCTCATTGGCTCGATCCTTCAACCAATGAAAAAAGAACCATAAATCACACATGAAGAAAAGTGAAAGAAAAATATTATTGAAGATGAAAATGTCAGCTAACTAAATGTTTAAATGTAGAGCATGAGATGTTCCAGCCAAGAATAGGAAGATTCTCGATTTAGCTTAACAAATACTTCAAATATGAAATAATTTCTTTTAGAAGCGTCAACATACTCAAAACTAATAGTGATCATAGAAGACAATCAATGAGAAGTAGACTACGAGTGGTAGAAATTCTAAGAATTTCACTTGCCAGCTGAAGAAAACAAATTTCAACTAAAATGCAGCTAGTTTTACCCAAAAAGCTCCTTTGAAAACAAAAATACCTTTCTTCGAAATGGGGGAATAAGTGAATTTCCAATTCACAACCGCTGCTATGAATTATTCCCAACCATCTTTAACAAATCATTCCCCTTTATAAAAGCTTTTATACAACAAATAATGTTTCAAAAAAGGACAACTAAAACTTAGGATTTGAAGTTCACTCATTTCCTGTTGTTAAATGCTCATTGCTCAGCCACTTTTATAATTGCAAAGCAAAAAACTTGTCACTAAGATGTCTCTCCTGCACTCACTCCTACTTTTTACTCAATATTTCAAGAGTTTATAGGGCATTGTATCCTGGCCTTCTATGCGATAGTAAATTCCCAAGGTTTACTTATTTCTATAAAGTTTATTAGTAGCTAATACGGTTTAAGGGTAAATTCTTAGTTCCTATACAATTGAAATACAAGTATACAACATATTACCAGTTATAAAGATAGTCAAATGATACGTAAAATAATATATAGATATATATATATCAATCAATAATGTGTAATTTTCTATTAAAACTTTCCTTATTTACTAATAATGATACAGACCCACTTACATCTTAAAAGCATATTTAATCACTCACAATTGCCAACAATTTTGCGTTATTATCAAGATGGTTTCTTCTCCTGCTATCAATTCTAACCTAATTCTTTCTATTTTTTCCTCAATGGCAGGTAACTAAGAGCAGAAGAGGCTTTTTTTCTATTGGTGAACACACAGGATTGGAGGTTTAATTTTATTTCTTATCCAAGCATAGGTAGGGACTCTGAAAGAGCTGTCACACCTATGTTGACGTTTATAAGCATTTCATGCTTTCAACTCATGCACGTGATTGGGTTTTAAATTTTATAATTCCTTTCAGCTATGTTAAGGTTTATATGTATTTAAGGCTTTCAAGTCATGCACAAGAATGAAGATTGGAGCTTCATACGTATACTTTATTTCTAGTTGGCTCATCTATCACAAATTTGTCAATATTTACACTAAAGGCATACTGTTCAAAACAAGTTATTCTCATTAAGCCTGTCATGCAAAGCTTTTAAAAATTTTCAATTTAGTATTGCCTCTGACATGATATAGTTTAGCACATCAATCCTTTATTTGGTCTAGCAATGCCAACTTATATCAATGATATACATACACACTAATACTAAAGAATAGAGTATGTCAATTATATGCCATAGGTGCCTGTCACTACTCAATACTCGCTAGTCTACAGTAATACACTGAAACACCAAATGTTTCAATTTATATCTACATTGAAATAGGTAGCATACCTTGATGGTAGCAACAAGACCCAGCCTGAAACATAAAATTATGCAAATAAGTGCCATTTCGTAGTAATTACTATCTCCCAAGCATAGAACTTCCCATCATCGAAAAAGGGAAGGTAAATAAACACACAAATTCTTACACCTAAAATAGATTAGTAACTGAAAGCCAATATTTGGAGTCCTCACAAGGTAATCGCAAAAATCGAAACACCAATGCTTTTAATAAAATCTTAATATTTTTAATACGATGCCTAAATTATCCAAACTCTCCCCACCCATAAACGGAGAATATTGCATGCTTAAGCACATGAGAAGTTCAATCCCACGTCCTCCGGCCTGAAATCTAAATATTCAATACCAGTTTGATTCTACCAAAGAAAAAACAAATCTGAAAAGCATAACACTTTACAAATAGATGGTACTGAATTTCCTAGAATCAAAGCTCAAAACTTTGTTCAAAATTTTCTCCTGTACAAACACTGAAACAGTATAAAAGCTAACAATAATTGCCGTATAATTTGTTTTCACCAGCAACTGAAACATTTGCTTTCTCAAATGACAAACCAAATCAGGAAACAGATCAAAATTCCTAAAATATTATGCACTTACGTTAATTAATTTCATTAAACAATGAACTCTCCAAACTGAAAATCAAACAGAACTCAAATAATTTCACACAATATCATATACTAACATCTACTTTCTCAATTATTTGCCCCCAAAATTCTAACCATCAAACTAAACTCCATAATACCAGTAAAAAACCAAAAACCCCAAAACTGATTCAATTACCTATCAGACATTGTGGCAATTGTCTTAAAAGCGAGAATCAACCCTCGATCCGGATTCGACCCACGATTCTGCCACCGACCCAAAGATGACGAAAGGAACTCTCCAGAAGCACCGTTGGGCTTAGCAATAACGGTGGATAAACCGCCATCAGCTAAAAGCGGATTAGTGGGACCGCCAACACGGACCGGATCATTATCGCCAGACTCGTTGGCGAAGGTTCTCCACTCTGATGTCTCGTCAATGGAATGCGATTCTAACACCAACCCACACTCTGAACACACCGTGTCACCGGCCGAGTGATCGAAAACAACCTCTGTATTCCTCTTGCAGTCTGAACAAAAGGCGTCCGCCATTTCTGGAGCAGCTAACTGTATTTTGTTTCTTCTTTTAGATTTTTTTCGCTTAAATTCTGTTGTTTCAAACTGATTCGAAGATGTAAACTGAAATCAAAATCTACATTTTTTAAAAGGTTAACCCTCAATCTACGTTTTAAAAATTAAAAATATCAAATTTGGTTTATTCTCTGCACTGGCATAACTTTCTCTCAAATCTATGTATTAGTTCGATATTTTGTACAATTTATTATTAATTATTTCTATTAAAATATTACCATCAATTTTTTTTCTTAAATACTTCACACAAAAAAATATGGATGGTGAACTGAAAATCATGTATTAGTTAACAATGATATATTGTTCTAAAAGCTAACAATGATATTAACTATTTAGATTAATTAATAAAATAAAATACTTTTATTAATCGAAGCAAATATTTTATTCAAAATATAATAAAAAATTATCCAAAAACTGTAAGGGAAATATTAAATTAACTTGTTAGGCTTATATACATGAAAACAATGTAAATAGTATAACAACGATTAAAATATTGATTATTAATTAGTACAATGAAATGAAATATTGTTTTTAAATAGATATATATTATTAAATCATTAAGTTATCACTAAAAATAATTAATTAAAAATATAAAAAATAATTAAACATACCCAATCTAAATTTAATATTTAATATTACTAAAAAAATAGATAAACATTTATGTTATCAAATAAACGTATTTAGGTATTAACTTATTCGGGCAATGGATACCGAGTTTAGGTCTTAAATGATCTGGCCGTGGATATGGTTATCGGGTTAAGTCTATATTATTTGGGTTTTGTTTAAGATTAGACGGTCACGACAGCGGTCGTGGCGGTTATAAAAATGTCCACCAGAAAAGCCCATATAATGTTCTTTCCATTCTCAGCCCAATTCCTTTTTAAAACTATCAAAATTTGGATTTTTTTTTAAATAATCCATTCTGAAAATAAAAATTTAAAATAATTTTTTATTATAATTTAAATTTTAGGTCAATTTTACGGTGTACATGATAGAACGTTATGTGCATATAATGTTCTTCTTTCAAAAAAATAAAGAACAACACTCGTAACTGACGTCTTCCTTCCAAACCGTCATTCATAAATCACGTTTTTATACTTAGACTATAACTTTTGATCTAAATTTTAAAATAAATTTTAAATATTTTATTTTCTCAAATAAAATTTTAAACGTCTCGTATTTAACAGAATCAATAAATTTTATTTCGAGAGGAAAAATTTCAAAATGGTCTATATCAAAATATATAAACATATTTTTTTCTTTGAAATAAGTATATTAAAAAATATACTATAAATTATTTCCACGTCATTTCTTTCCCGAGCAATACTAAAAAAATAATTTTAATGGAAAACGAAGTCATGGCCTTGCCGCGGATCCAACTGAGACTGACACCTGCGGTGATAGTTCAAGTCTTGTGACTAATTAATGGCCTTTATGAATAAATAAAAGTTTTCCTCACCATCCAATTTATTTAACTTTATTTATTTTTTTTAAATTAACTTTATTTTATATGAATTCAAATTTCAATCTAAAAATATAATATTTTTATTTAATAAAAATATGGTGTATCTTTTACATGTTTAATATTAATTCAAATAAATTAAAATATTAAACTTACATTGTTTAGAAACTCGAGCACTGGATCCATTAAAATTTAGATTTGAAACTTATTTTATATTCGAACAAAATTATATATAACTCGTACCGTTTAGACATTAACTCCGTTCGGTTTAACTTGAATAATAAAAAACAAAAAAATACGGATCCATTTGAGACTGTCGGGCTGGGTGGGTTGTTGGGCCCCAAGAGTAGTGTCGGTGAAAGATGTTACTGTGGTTACCAGTTACCTGCTCCGAGAGTAATAATGCCTCGAATCCGCAAAATGTATTGTCGTTTTATTCATAATTCATATAGCAAAGGGGAATTAATAAAAGTTATCACGGTTAGTTTTTTTTTATTTAATTATCTTTATAACATTAAAAAAATGCATTTAGTTAATAAAAAATAAATAAATATATAAAGATAATGTAGAAATGATTTTTTATAATATTATATCTAAAATAATTATTTATCTTTTATAATAATATTAAATATTTATATTAAATAAAAAATAAGAATATTTTATAAAAATACTTTTTACCACCTTTTCAAACAAGTTATTATATGTTGTACCCTAATACCAATTTGTATATAAACTTAAATATTGGTAATGATAGGATTTTGAATAAATAATAGACATTCATTTCTTAATTTTATAATTATTACATATCTTTAATTACTGGTTAATTATAATCTGACTGGAATAATGTTATTTTCTTATAAATGATTAATTTAAAGAACAAAATTAAAGGTTCTTTAATTAAAAAAATATTTTATACGAATTATCTTGCTTTAATGATTATATTAAATATTATTTAAAATAAATATTATTATAATTATTATAATTATTTTAAAAAATATTTTAAAGGTATTTAAAATTCACCACATAAAAAAATAGTAATAATATATTTAAGTCGAAATGAAAAAGGAAAAGGATTTTCAATAAGTAGCTATTAAGAAACAGTATCAAAAGAGTCCATATTTATTATACTAACCTTGTATAAATAATAAATTTCATATATATTATATATAATTTTGCCAAAATATTTAAATATTAGGTTTAATATGATACCGAATCGCGTAAAAATAAACAAATATCGAATTAAGAAAAGACGTCAAATTTGGTATCGAAGCACATATTAAACCTAAATATATTTTAAATAAAATAAACAAAAAATATTAATAAAAAAATACAATAACAGTGTCAATCTACGATAATGACGTTAAAAACTTATTCCGTGATTTAAATGCAACGAATAGTACAAGTCTATATTATATATATAATATATAAATAAAAATAATAATTATTTATAAGAAATGTTTCGATTTATAATTTTGTGTAAATTAAAATCTTTAAATTTAAGATTTTTGGTTCAAGGTTTTAGAAGTTTACTTTGTAGGGTAAAATTTAAAATTTACGGTTAAAATTTAGGGTTTAAGTTTTAAGATTATAATTTGATATTTAAATTTTATATTTTATAAAAATATATTTTTTAATTTTTTATATAATCTGTATATAAAAATATAGTAATTCTTTATTAATTTTTATTAAATTGATGTTCTATTAATCGATAACGACGAACTCTATCTGATTTTATTTTTTTTCATAACACACTTAGGTTAAATTCCCAAATTTTAACATAATTAGGGGTAAAACCATAAATTAACCTAAAGTCAATTAAAATAAATTTAATCGCGGAATCATTGAAAAATTATATATATATATTTGGGAGGAATTATTAAAATATTATAATTAGAAACTTTATTTTAAAAAATATAGTTCACACATCATTATCTCCCACAATATTAAGATTACTTTAGCGTTCAGAAGATTTGGTTCTTACAATCCGGCTTTGAACAGTAATTCGAATAAAAAATAATATTTTGACAAAGACCAAGGGTTTATAACACGACTTTGAATAGTGTTTACACATGCATGCAGCCTTTGCCAATTTTTAAATCACTATTCAAAATCGAGTTGTATGCATGAGGTCTTTGTCGAAATATTATTTTTTTATTTGAATCACTGTTCAAAGACGGATTGTATGCATGAGGCCTTCTGAACGCTACAATAATCCATAATATTATAAAAAATAATGATGTGTCAACCATATTTTTAAAAATAAAGTTTCTAATAATAATATTTTAATAATTTGTCCTATATATTTGGATAATTTATATATTTCTATTACAATCAACTCCTTAGATAGTAATTCATTAAAATTTAAAATAAATTTTTTATGGTAAGTAATATTTTTCCAAATAATAATTAAATCGATTCCTTAAGTTGCGAAGCAGTTCACATTATTTCCCACCAAATAAAAAGCTGGGTAGTCATCAAAAGGGACAAGTGATAGGGCGATTTAGCCTGAGCCACACAAAGCCTTTGCCTTCGGCAGCCTCCTCTTTGTCCTCGTGAAAACAACAAGCCAACCCCACTTCAAGCCGAAAAAAGAAAGAAAAAAAGCTTAGGCAATGAGAAAATGTGAAAGGGAAAGAGATAGATTGGGAGAGAATCACAGAAATGGGGTTCGCAGCGGTTAAACCAGGCGTCAATACCAGCAACGGAAACAAAGAAAGCAAGGGCATGGGTTTACTCTTGGTGTTCTTCCATGGCGGAGGAGACCAAACCAAAATCACCGCCGATTCCGCCATTGATAACCAAAACAATACCAACACAACCGCTGCCACTACACCGAGAAGATTCATAAGAAGAACAACCAGTTCCACTCTCCTTTCCTCCAAAGCTCAATCTACCATTTCGATTTGCATTCTCTTGGTTTTCATCACTCTTCTCCTATTCACTCTCTCTACTTTTGAACCCTCCCCTACCATCAAAAACCCTCGTCGAATCTTATCCCAGAAGACCCAATCTCCTCCTCCTTTTAAATGGTTATTTCCGATGTGGGATTATAAACCACTGAATGTCAAGCAAAACCCAGGCGTTTCTCCCTCTTCGTTCGCTTTGCAGAGGATGGGGACTTTGTATAGACGTGGGACGAAAGCCATGAACGATCTTATAGTCAGCCATGTTGTTGAAGATTTGACTGAAGATGAACTCAGGCTTTTCTTAAGAGTCTTCCATAGGTCTGGTATCACTTCGAAAGCCGACATTGTTTTTCTTTTTGGTTCTTCTTCTTCATCATCATCGAAATTCAGCACTGTTATTCATGAAGAGAACGAGTCGTCCTTGAAACTCATTCAACACTACAAAGAGTTTAATACTAAGGGGTCCCGTGACTCAATGTTCGGTTTTGACTCGACCCAGTTTTGGAAATCTGGGAAGAAAGATGTTGGGGAGACTATTTGGGGAAAGAAAGGGGGGCGAGGGAATTCTAGTAATTCAACTGAAGCTGAAGGTGAGTCAACTCGGTTAACGTACGGCTCAGTTGTGGGATTCGACGTGAACGAGTTGGATCCAGAGAACTCGCTGGCTGGGTTCTTAGATCACGTTTCGATGAGTTTCAGAAGATGGGCTTGTTACCCGATGCTCTTAGGAAGAATCAGGCGGAATTTTAAGCATATCGTGCTGCTGGATGTTAAGAGCTTGATGTTGCTAAGTGACCCACTCGGCCGGGTCAGGAACCGGAGTCCCGAGTCTGTTTATTTATTTGCAAAGGAAATCAACTCCGGCAAGCATGGCAAGAAGAACTCAGATAAAACTCGGTCTCATTCTCAAATTAACTCAGCGATTTTGATGGGTGGAGCTAAAGGGATTCGGAGGTTAGCCAATGCAATGTTGACGGAGATTGTTAGAGCTACAATGCAACACAAGAAGAAGACTTCTATATCCGAGTCAGAAATCTTGAGTCAACTCGTGGGGAATGTACGTCTATTGAAGAATGTTGATTTGATCACCTCCACTGAGTCAATTCCAAAAACGAGTTCACTCACAACTTCGAGTTCCAACTCAACTGCAGCAGATTATTCAATAATCCAACACGGTAATAGTAATTTAAATTCCATAATTATGCAGTTAATATGTTTATGTGAAATAAATTCTTACGTTTATAGGGATTGTTAGTAAAATAATTAATTAGTCTTCGAATTATAATTTTGTTACTACATTTTTTATAGTTTTTTTAATTGTATAAATACTTTTAGATTTTAGGGATTTCTTAACCAAAGAATAAATAAATAAACTCTGTATGATCAAGTTCTTCTCTTCAATTTGTTATTTTTGTCAATTTATCCTAATTGTGAATTAATATTATATATAATAAAATATCATGTTTTATATTTATAAAAAAATAACAAATGATATAATTTTTAAAAATAATTCATTTATTCGTCGTGAAATAAATACAATAATTTTAAGTGCAATCATTGTTACAACACAATTTGTACGGTAAATGAGGTCAACAAGGTTACTTTTTGTTAATATTTTATTGATTTAATCCAGTAATTAAAATAATTTTCTACTTTTTTTATTATTTTTTACCCACGGATAAAATTCCTTCTTTATTTTCCCCACTTTATTCCAAACGAATTAAAGAACAAAACAACTTTACCATACACCTTTTCTTAAAGCATAAACGATGCTTTACAGCGAATCATATTTCATATATAATTTTTTAAAAATACTTATTATCCACATAATTAAGTAGTTTTAGATACGATTAAAATAATTAATATACGAATTTTATTTTTAGTTTTAGGAGAGAAGGAAAAGTGTAAAGGGAACGTATAAAATTAAATCAATAATTTAATCTTATATACTTATATTTTTTGTTCAATAATTTTATCTTAAAATGAAATAAATGTACTAAATTCAATCTATCGGCGCAGGAAGTCGTGACCATCTTGATTAGCACCACGTGGATGCGGCTGCGATCTAGTTTCATCTCCGCTGTCAAAGTAATACAAGTCAAATGAGTTGTATTATTTTCAATATATAAAATAAAATTATTATTATTATTACTATTTTTATATGCATATAATATTATTATTACTATTATTAAACAGTAGTTTTTGGTATTAAAATAATCACGTGCCAAGTGCAGAAAATTAAGTATTGTGATTGGTACTAGTCCCAATGAGATTTTTCCCTTTTTTTTTAATAATATCAATGTATTATTAAAAAAAATAAAAATTAGAAAATAATTTTAATAATTTATTTAAATGCAAAATCTGACCTTAAATCTTCCTACATGTACTGACTTGTCAGAGAAGCAATTACTAGGCAGGACGAAGGAGAGAGGATGGCGCAGCGTTGAAAGGTAGAATTGCTGTGCCTGGTAATGTTGAGCGTCACAGACAGGTGATTTAAGCAAAAGCCAATCCCACCGACACCCGATAATGTGCCACGTTTCATCACGTGATTCATACATGGAAATTTACACGCACCATTTATTTTGATTTTTGTTGAGATCACGTAGTGGAGCCGGGAGATTTTTTTTTTTAAGATCCGATGTATTTTTTATTTTATGATTTATGATAGTTTTTAAAATTTATAGAGTAAAAAAGTTTGTTGGCGTGGTATATTATGACTTGAAATCGACGTAATTTTAGATTCATTTTTTATTTGTTTAAAATTGGTATGTAATTTTAACAACTTTTAATGAAATTGTAGCAAAAATATAGTACGTGGAGAAAAAAAAAACAAAATACAATATTTTATGGAGTATTTGGAGTTTAAAATTATTGATGAGTTTTGAGTAGTTTTTTTTAAAAAAATTTTATCAATTGTTTTGTCTCGTATCTTGAATCTAAATTCGATCTTATTTTATTTGAAAGTGTCTCAAAATTCACGAATTTTGTATTTTTTTTTGTTTTTTCTTGTTAATCTTCTTTTGTCATTAGATGGGACCCGAATTTTAGTATATTGCTACTATTGTGTCGATAAAATTTTTTATGTTCAGATTTAGAAGAAGTTTATTCATTTGTCGATAAATAGATATTGTCAAAAAGTTAATGAAAGAAAAAATAAGTTTAATATCTAAATTTCAGTTAGTAAATTGAACGATTTAAAAATCAATAATTAAAATAGGTTTAAGTGTAAAATTCAACAATAATTTATGTAATTTAACCTACAAAATAAATAAAAAGCTAAGTAATTTATATTATCATTTTCACTCTATAATTTTGTTATTTATTTTTTTATGGTCAAAGTTACTGAATTTTGAATTTGTATTATTTAAAAATGTTGTTGATACAAATTATATCTAAAATACTTTTAATTAATAATTTTTTATTAGTTTAAAAAATTACAAAATAATAAGATATTTTTAATTTTTTAACAAAATATATATCTTATAAATAAAATGATTAAACATAAATTTAATATATTTATAATAATTATGGTCAATACTTAAAAGAGTTTGCCGAGAAGTCAATTAGTAACCATTTCAATAGGACATAGAGTATGTAATTTAAAAAATAATTAAATTTACAATATAATATTTAATAATGTTAATAAAATTTGAAATACAACACTATCCTATTTAATCGACTTTAATCAAATATATTAAATGTTGATCCTTAGCTAATGTGACTGGTTCAGTCATAGGGGTGGCTATATTGATTTCCACGGACGGCGTCTGAAGGTCAGTATAGTTCATAATTGGATGATAGGCTCACATGAGAAGAAAGTGAAAAACTATGAATATTGTAATAATATTATTATAAGAAAAAAAATTAATATGAAAAAATTGTATAAATTAAATTATATATATTTTTTTAGTTTTATAGTTTAAGATTTTAAGATAAGATTTAAGATTTAGTATATAAGTAGTAAAATTTAAGATTTATAGTTAAAATTTATAAAAAATTAAAAAATTTTATACTATTTGTATTTCAAAATATAATCCTTATTATAAAATTGATATTTTAATGTTTTATATTCGATATTTAAATTTGGAAAATTCTCATAGTTATCATGAATTAAATTTTTTCCCTCAAAATATTGATATTCAACTATTATTTTCTAAAATATTAAGCTTTCGACAATGTTTTAAAAGTTAGATGCATTAGACACCGATTTTAAACAATGTTTTCAATAATTTTAAGTGAAAATTGAGCCATTAGGCTTCGACTTTAGTATCTTTACGTGGAAGACTTATCATGTAAACACTGTTCAAAGACGGAGATGTCAAAATCGGAGTTTAATAACTCCGTTTTAACTCAAAATTATTAAAAATACTGTTTAAAGTCGGTATCCAATGCAACTGACTTCCAAACATAATTAAAAGATTAATATTTTAAAAAAAATTATTAAATATCAATACTTTGAAGAAAAAAATATTCATAATAACTGTGAGAATTCTCCTTTAAATATTATCTTGATATTATTGTTTTTAAAATTCAAATTTAAATCGAAAATATTTACCATTTATAATAATTAATGATATTTTTTAATTCTCGAAGACTCCTTTTCGCAGAAGGGGCCTAATCACATGGTATGTGACAACTCATCGCCCTAATGTGGTAAAATCGAGACCAGATTTTCCGGGGGATTTGAGTGTTTGTTTAGATTGTCCCATTAGAGGAAGACAAATAGAAAATTAGGATCGAGATTGGACACGATTTAAACACTGCCCGTGGCTTTTGTTTTTAGGAAGAAAATATTTATTAATTAATAGAAGGATCATTGTTTTATTTTATATAAATTTAAATATTAACATTAACAAAACAAATATAATATATTTTTATTTAATAAAAAAAACGAACAAGTTTTGTCATTTTAATTAATAACTTAATATTATGTGATCCAAATCCCAATGCTTTTATTTTTAAAATCGATTTATTTTCCGGACAATATTAAAATTAAATTTTAAATATATAAAATTATTTTTAAAAATTAGATATACTTGATCCTGAAATAATTTATATTTTAAATTATCTGATACGAAAAGAACTAAATAAGCATTTGGTTCATAGAATATAATATTATTTTTGAGAAGAAAATTTCGAAAATGATTACAGAATGTAATAAATTATACCTTTTAATTCTAATATTTGTATTTTATTTATAATTGATTTTTAAATTATATAGAAAATTGAACTGAATTTTAAATGTTATTTGGAATATATAACATTTTTATCATTATGTTAGAAGATAAATTTTTAAAATTTCAAGAATAAAAATAAATTTCAATATAAATTATAATTTTTAAATTATTTTTTTCATAAAAAACTGTCACTTTGGACTTATCGATTCATTCTTAAGTTTTAAATTATATATAATTTTATTTTTTAAAAAAATTATCGCTTTCGACTCCTTGATTCATTCTTATTTTTATATTTTATTAAATTTTAACTTTTATTTTCTTAAAAAAAGTATTAATATACTTCAAGTTGATGAAGTGTGATGGACCCTTGTTTTTTGCCCAGCAAAATCTCCTTTCGAATCTTGTCCTGACACAGGAGCACACGTAGGATGGAATAACTTTTATTTTATTTATAGTGGAGGACTAACTGAAATAAAATAAGACCTAAAGAAGATGTAATTAATTGTTAATTAAGGGATTAGTGGATCACGACCAGGAATTTACGTGGGAAATAATTACTACTTACTATTATATTAATTATTAAATAATAAACTCATAGAATTTTAGGATCAACACAAAAAATTAGGATACAAGAGTATAATATTCTCATTTAATTAAAATTTTTTACTAATACACACTCAACAACTATACATAATATATTAATAAATTACGTAAAAAGTAATGAAGTTTTATTTTTAAATTTATTTTGATCATAAAAAATTTAATATATTTCATTAATTTATTAATATTTAGATATCAAACATTTAATTAAAAATGATTTTTAATTAATCTCTCTTTTTTACTCTCGATATAATCTATTTCTTAATGAATTCTTTTTCGTGCTAATAGAAGTTTTTACTGTTCATCGATAAATAAATATTGTCAAAAAATTAATAGAGGAGTGACAAAAATATTTAAAGTTTGAATTTCGACGAATAAATTAATGTTTGAGAATAATAATAGAAAATATGTAATGAATTGATGAGATTAACAATAGAAAATATGAAAATTATATATTAAAAAATAAAAAATAATCTTAACCATTTATTATCATTGTCTAACAATCTAAATTAATATAAATTAAATGTATTCTCAGATGAGTAACCAAAAAAAATGAGATATATTGCAAACAAGCCAAAGAATGTACTTATCCTGAAAAAAAAAATTACCATGTATGATCATGGTAATCCATGCAACATCGGAATGATCCGAATACTAATTACAAGTACGTTAATCGGAATTGGAATCGGAATCGGAAAACGGACAAAAATGTTAATGCAAGCATCATGTAACAAAGAAAACGATGTTTCTCGGGTTGAATCGAAGATCGAATTGATACGAAGGGTTGCTGGTAGGAATGAAATGAGCACTTCAATCACTTGTTCTAAGTGCATGAAGCTCTAGAATAGATCAACATCCTTCTTCTTTTTATCTTGCTTCCACTTCGGCATTTTGTAAAATGCTTCTTTCGTCATCTCGAATATCGTCTCAAACTCTTCCTCGGACAGATATGTCTGATAAATCGAAGACAAGAGTAAGAACACCGGTATGATTCGAAAAAGGGTAAGAGTGGACTTTAAAACATCGAGTCGGGACGAACCTCTCGACGTTTGAGGTCAATTCCGGTTGCAGGATTTTCGGACTTGGACTTAAGTTGATCGTAGCTGTATGTACAGTTTTGACTCACATTCCCATCATCACCTGTCTCTTGGTTCTGTTCCGAATCATCCGCATTGTTTTCACCTGTCTCTTGAGAATCATGTGCTTGGGAAGGATCCAGTTCAGCCTTTGCGTCAGCTGAACAATCTCATCAAATACAGTATCAAAATTATGCATAAAAACGTACATCAATTCTACAAGAACACATGTACTTACAAGGAATGGTCTTTTCCGCAGTAAGAACCCCTGAGAGAGCAGCTACAGCAGCTGCTCGTTGCGATCCCTGACCAGCACCGGCAGGCTTTGGAGCTGAAGTTTTGGTATCTGATGCTGGATTAAATGCAGATGTTAAGGCAGCTAAAGCTTCAGCTCTTTGCCTAGGTCCTTGGCCTCCATCGGATTTATCCTGCTTAAAATACACAGCACTTCAGTAATGATCATTATACATGAAAACAACACATTATGACATGTAGCTTGGGGAAACAAATGCATCATCGAGCTGAAGCTGACCGAAAACAGAAATAATTTTTCGACATGAAAGTCCTTGTTTCTCCTTGAACATTCCATTTGATTTACGATCCAAACTTCTCGGTATGTTAAACCGAAACTCAATATAGCGAAAAGAAATTACCTCTACTTGGCCACCACCAAAGAGCAATGCCACCTTCTTCTGGAACGAGTTTCCTAGCACCTGTGTTTGACAGATAGCATCTGAGCATAAATATCAAGTAGAAGCAGTGCAAGCAATAAACATGAAAGAACTTTCTTTAAAACAAGTGCACTATGCTAATCGATTCTCTGAACCATATAGCATCCATTCCATGAAAAGAATGCAGTGAAGAAGCAGGGTTCGGTTCCGGGTATAATCACGAACAATCTCATACTCTCTATACATCATGCATTCAAGAATTTCTACATCTAGCAAACAATTGCATTGATTCAAAGTGTTCCAATACCATTGTATCTATTTTCATCCCATTTTATGTATAAAAACTGAGATTAACATGAATTTGTAGCTGATGGAAATGAAAGTGATGCATTAATTGAAGTGACAACAAGGAATAAAGTAGAAAACTCCAGTCAGGACACATACAATAGCTCGATGAGAATCCCATGAAAAGAATGCAGTGAAGAAGCAGGGTTCGGTTCCTTCAATGACTTTGAAAAGTGCAACCTTTGGAGACAAACCCTCTAGAGATACAGCCCTGCCTATGTATTTCTGCATGGAATTTTCTAAAATGAATAACGAGCATTCGGACGGGATATTACGACGACAAACCTGAAGTTAATGTATTACCTGGCCAATCTCAAAAGCACTTTGTTTTTCTTTGGTGTCTACACACTGACCAACCCAAACAAACACTTCCGCACGTGTGTCGAGTATCAGAATATCTTCAGTCAAGAGATCATCTTGAGAGAAATTGTAAACTTCCTCAACCTGCACAATAGAATGTAAACTTACACATAGAGGACATCGAATATATATTGGATACATTAAGAACAAGTTTTCAGTTACAGAAGGAAGAACTCACCTGAAACTTTCCTGAGGCACCCGTGTCAAAAAAGATAAAAGCATGGGAAAACAATTAGAATGGTAATAAGCTTCATTGATAGTTGAGGCCAAGCACATCACATTTTTGGTTAAGAAATAAACCTTTATTAAACAAGATACTGAACAAGTGGGGATCCCTGACAGTCTCATCAGGTTCTTTTTTGGTGGAGGAATAACTTTCTTTCTCACCTAGTGCAGACCAGAAGGTAGAGACCTCTGCTCCTTCTTTACAATGTTTCCGAGTAACTCCCGGCTGAATGCAAAAGATTATTAGATGATCGATTGACATGGGGGAAGGCAATTTTCAAAGGACTAAACAGTGTTACCATTGTCCTTTACCTAGGAGCTAATCACAAGATTTAAGCTAGAACGGGAATTATTATTGTCTCACTATATCTTCAGTAGACATTGGAAGGTAAAAAATGTAAATATATAAATAACATCTTGAAAAGAAGAAAAGAGGTATAATCAGCTGAAGAATTGTGATCAAATGAAAACTTAACTGCAACACTGAACTCAATTGAACCATAATCATTTGATAAGACTTAAGGCATACATAGGCATATATTCCTGTTGTTACTTTCTTCTGTATTATCAAGTAATTGGTCAACTCAAATTGTTGGAACTTAGATTTTAAACTGTAACTATATCAAGTAATTACCAGGCTTCTCTATAAATCTATGTGCTTTAATCTTATGTCACAAAAGTAAACAACTTTCTGTAGACTACACCTTTAAAGATTCAGCAACTTTCACAGCCAATTCCTGCTCTTCTTTAGAGCTTTGAGTTCCATACCAAGTGAAAACTGTCGAAGATCCAGATTG
The DNA here is from genome assembly GCA_035048815.1 of Abelmoschus esculentus. Taxonomy (NCBI): domain Eukaryota; kingdom Viridiplantae; phylum Streptophyta; class Magnoliopsida; order Malvales; family Malvaceae; genus Abelmoschus; species Abelmoschus esculentus. The sequence goes on along the minus strand of JAUCBN010000017.1, from coordinate 17,562,110 downwards.
TAGGAGGAAACACTCATTTGTGTTCAGCGATTTCGCCACCTAAACAATGGTTACAAATCCAAGAATAGAGATATCCAGTAGTATACATGTTAGGTACAAAGGGAATAGGCAGTCATCACAAAAAAAACTACAGAAATACAGTCATCCCAACTCATTTGATGGCCTATAAACTAGCTCGTACCTCACTATTGGTAAAATAATGGAAACATCATGAAAATATCAATATGAAAAGTTCAAATTGAACAAGGTGTTACATCAAATAAGATTGTACAATCATCGGTGAAAGCAGGAAACTTTAGGGTCTAAAAATACTGGGATGTCATGCAAAGTTAAACTACTTGTTTGCATGTATGTTTTTAGGAAAAATACATTCTCATTCATTGGAAAATCAAAACAACCAAAAGAAAACTCGAAAGGAAAAGGTGACAAAAAAACCAACTAATGCATACCGCATCAACTTGCAGTGCTTTAGAATTGTGTGCAGCAGTTCCTGATATCTGAAACAGAGCAACGGAATCTGCTGTGTATGTTACATCAGTCAAGCCCTGGTCTTTTATACTCTTCTTGTAACCCGCGCTTAGGCCACCCTAAATGGGAATCAGTCATACATTAAATTGATAACTTCCAATTTCAAGCCAAAAAATCTCCATGCTATGGTACATTGATAATGAGATTCTAAAAGTTTGAGGTAAAATTGAATACCTTGAGGACCACCATAGGTTGAAAAAGTGCAATGAATTGGGGTGTCTCTTTACCTTCAAATAGACGACCCTGCAAACAAGCATCTATTAGAAACACAAGCACTAGAATAACAGTACTCAGACGAAGGTAATATGGTACCTGAACAGGCTTCCCCTTAAGTGAGTTAAATGTTGAATTAGCCAACTCGGCAGCCTTCTCTTGGTCCTCCTGAATTAAGAAACATACTTTCAGAAAATGAACTTTCTTCTATGAATGCACATGAAGGGTGGAAATAATGTAAAGATGCGACTTAGATTCAATGCAAAGAACAAGTTGAATGAAGTAGATATTGTCGCCACTAAATGTGCTAGAAAGCAATTCTTAAAAATCAACATTGGCAATGAAAGTGCAACTTATAGCGGATGCTAAAAATCAACAATGGCAGTCCAAGTTGACTTGCACGAACATTACAAGTCAACTTATTGCAGACACTTAGAAATCAACAAATTGAATGATAGATAATGGAGACATATCTATCATTTTTAAGTGCTGACAAGGAGCTCATATTGGCAGCACTCTGGTCCAGATTATTTAACATCAAATCCACTGTTTCACATTGCTATATCGAAGGTAGTACATCTATCATTAACAAAAACTTGAAGATGAATGACAGAAAGGCATATTGTTTAAACTATTTAATACCCAACTATGATCAATGTAAATTACCTTAACGCTATCCTTTCCAATCCACCAGCACAGAAAGAAATCATCTTTCCTCTCACCCGAGTGGTATGTATAAAGCACAATGTAGCAGTCTCCGCTATAGAATTTACCAATATCCTCTTTTTCCAACGGCGTCTTGGCACCGTCATTGATGCACCATACCTGAAAAACAAGCAACACCATAGTCATGTAATATTTGTTTTGTCTTTAAGTCAAAAATCAATAACTAACTAAAACTGTTAACTTGACACCTCCATCTTTCCACCGCCTTCAAGCAAAGGAACTTCTTCTTGTACAGGAGCAGTTTTGGTCACTCCCTGGATAGCAGCTTTTTGTTGCTTCAGCATAGCTGGCAGTAAAAAAGTGGCAATCAAATAATTTTAACCACAAAATATAATAGTGTCAATTGTAGATTCTTAAGTAATCAGTACCAGCTACTTTTCCTCTTCCATCCTCGCCACCAGGGGCTGTAGATACAGTCGGCCAAGATTCGAAGCTGGACTTGAATGAACTGGTTTCATACCCTTGGATGAGACGAGTTATGCGTGTTGCTTTTGGTCTATTGTTGCTAGCAACAAAGCCCTGGAGATAAAAGGTAGGTAATGGGAATTCATATTCTTAACATGCATAAAGAACCACTACAACTCCTCTAGCTCTACCTCAGCGACTTGATTGGCGTTTTTTCTCTCCTCTACTTGTGTCACTCGTCCAACCCAAACAAAAACCTCAGAACCGCAGTCTAGTAGATAGCATTTGTCGTTTTCCAAGAGGCTTTTCGAAAGTTTGCCTTCTATGGGCTTCACCTCACCGTTAGTTATGCTACAGGAATAGGTGATTCCAAATTATTAGTTAACTAAAAAGTACACCTTTAAAAACAATAGTAACATAAACTATACTAACTTAAAAGCATTTTAATCAGGAGTGTCTACTCACTAAAATTTCTCCTAAAGATATGGTCTCCCAGAAAACAGATATCTAGCCTAAGAAAGTTAATTTCATCTATATTAACCTGGTCCTGGTGGTGAGGATATCATCCTATAAACTGTTTAGCAAAGGACATGGTAATAGTGTTTAGCAAAGTTTTAGTGTTTAGCTGTTTAGCAAAGAATATCACAACAAAACAAGATGCATGGTAATAGTGTTTAGCAAAGTTTTAGAAGATACATTACCTATAAAGTTTAGCTGGAGTAGTCTCAGGAATAACATCATCTTCACTGCTAACCTTCTTGCCTATTGGAGCAAAACCACCAAAGAGGACCCAGAACTCGCCTGAGTCAGATTCGGTATCCAATTTCCCATCATCTGTCAGGATGATTACCATTAAAAAAGTGGCAGTTTTAGATAGAGTAAGATAAAGTAAACTTGCATGAAATTCAATTAATACTTGCAGAGGAAGTAGAAAATCCGGAAAAACATCATCATCAATCAATACTTTAAATGCATCATCCTTACCAACAATTGCAACTTTGCACACTCCATCATGATACTTATCCTTTAAAAACTGGATAACTTCTAATGCCTTCGCCCTTTCCTGAATATTAGAGTTTGCACCATTGAACTGATAAATCTTATTCTCAGAGTCCAGGATAAATACATCATCATGATTCAGCGAAGACCGAGCAAAAGGAACCTGCAAGAGCATAATCCAAAATGGTATTCCCCTCATCCCGAAAAGCCTAATTGAATAATTTATAAATAGTTCATGAAACTTTCTTTTGTCTTTCTTTCTTCTTTGTCTCCATACTCATCAAACTTATGTAAAGATCATCAGATACCTGCTTCAATTTTACAACTCGTTTTCCTTTGCAGACATACAACCGAGTTTCAAACACTTCTTCCTCTGGTTTTTTGAATCCGGAAGCAACACCACCCTGCAATGGTACAATGCAAGGCTTAAAGTATGACAAAAATTTGTCAGATTCATGGCCTTGAAGTTCTCTGTGCTGCACAGAACGGCCTCCTAGCCCTGCATCTAGCTCAACAGTTTTGATAGTGGCTGTTCCAGCTTCATCCTGCATACGGCAACATCATCTCAAAATGTTGTTTTAGTTCATCTGAAGGAACATTCAAATCCTTAGCGAAATAGATAAAAAGATGCAGAAAAAAGCACACCTGACTGGTATCTTTCCCAATCCAGAAGTGTATATCATACATATAGGAACCACCCTTGCTATGCGTCGTCTACAAAAATACATACAAAAAATCGAATAAGGCACATAGAAATGTATGCCATGTGGGTAGTAAAGGAGAGACAATTAGACTGGATACATTTAAGACAATGTAAGAGTCCCCCATGTAGAATTTTCCATAGTCAGACTTTGGCAATGGAACCGGCTGAAAATTCTCAATACGCCAGATTTCAATCCCTCTACAAGATGTCAAGTCCAACAGCCTTTACGGAAACAAAATATCAGGACATATATAGAACATAAGCACAAACCTCAACAAGAAGAAAGAGAATGTGTCATTATCTTCTTCATGATTTCATGTTTCTAATAGGAAAAAGCTTAGTGATTGGTTTCAGTTCTCTTATGATCAAAAGACCCAAAAATACCAATATTAGTCTTATAAAAGAATTAAAGACATATATATATATATATATCCTTTGTTTTAAGGATACGATTTCTGACCAACTCCCTGAAATGCAGGATCCAGAACTTTTGCGGCGCTAGCCATTTCTAGGAATTCTTCTGTATCAGTGAGCTAAAGAATCCAACCTTTATCTGTCTGTAAGTTCCAAAAAGAAAACTTACTGGAGAAATACTAATATTAATAATAAGAGTAACTCAAGAAAAAAGCAAACAAAAAAAAAAAAAAAAAAAACAGCTTTGCTTTCTATAACAGCACAAGTTTTCCAAGACAAAACATTTAACAAGCAGAAAACAGAGAAAAATTGTGATCGAACAACTCGAAATTTTGATATCAACATCATGCACATGCAGACGAAGGGAAACCCCCCACTAAAACTGAGACAATACCAAACGTACACAGATCAACAAAACATCACGCGAAGATGATTTGTAACCCCGAAAAGGAAATGTTCAAGGCAATGGCTTTCCGCTTTCTATAACTGAGAAAAACAAAAACAGATGATGATCGAAGAAGACAAGAAGGGTACCTTTAGAGACGACAGATGATGATAAAAAAGGAACAAAATGAACGAAGAATGAATGGAGAAGGAAGGGGAAAAGATATATATATTTTCTGAGTTTGTGGCAGAGAAAGTAGTCGTTAATCGTTATAAAAAAGGTCCGGGAACGATGGCAACGGCGCCATGTTGATTTTGCCTGTTCTTCCTCTTTTGCTTCCATCCCATTTTTTTTACTAATTCACTTTCTTCCTAAAATAACCAATATTTTTTGAGTTTTATTGTTTTATCGACATAAATATTTATACTTAAAGAAAATTTATTTTCATATACTCTATTTTTTAAATATTTTTATATCTAAATATTTTTTATTGTACTATCTATTTTTTAAGTAATAAAATGTATTAACATGCATGGATAAATTTTCTGGGAGAAACAGGTCAATATAATATATTTTTAAATAATTTAAAAGATAATTATAAAATAGTTTATGTTTATACTTAATTTTAATTTTTAATGAAGAGAAATTTAAATCGTGTCTTTTAAAATAAATATTATCTATTTTTTACTCAGATACTGCATTTTTACCCTTTTAATAATTATTATAATATACAAGTGTAAGGGCATAATCATTTCATACATGCTTTGAAGAAAAAATCTTAAACTTAAATAAAAGAGTTCCAAAATTTAACAATATTGTTTTTTAATACTGATAACATACGATTAGAATATAAATATCAGTTATAAAAAGATAATCAAATGTATAGAATTTACTTAATTTTATATTAATATGCATAATTTTTAAATCATTAGAAAACTGAAACGACAGACTAAAGTATATAAATTTTAGATCATTAGATGAATGAAACAATAAACTCAAATTAGCTTTTTAATTTTTTTATATAATAATCTTTATATAATCGACCGTTAATTTAAATCAGTTATTTTAATCATTCAACGATCCTAAAATCGTGTAAAACATAAAGAATTTGATAATGTTTATTTTAATCAATCCCATTAAACACACATATATATATATAATTGTCAACTACTAGCAAAATATTAAATCCCTTTTACTTATTCTTATTTTCTTTTAAAAAATAAATTAAGTCGCAAAAATACCAAATATATATGATTTTTTTAAATTAAAAAAAAACTTAGGTCCAATACATACATATTTGAGACTGTAAACTAAGATCCCATAGACTTGTACGTTCAATTCTATCAGTGCATCAATTTCCATACAAATAAAATCACAGAAAGTAGTCTCGTTCTCTCCAATGTGAACAAATTCTATGGTGAAAAGAAATCTTTGTTTCCCCAGGGCAAGCCTGATTAAATTTTGTATTTGCTGAAGGGATGAGCCTTTCTACTACAGTTTCATTTGACCAAATCCTCCTTTGAATGAACCATACAGAGGTTGTGATCTTTTAAAACTGAAGATATCGTCGATTTGAATTGTATTCGGTTGAACGGTTTCCCTTTCCGGCGAGTTCAAATCGGCCAAATGTTGGTTGCCGTACACTCGCACGCTAAGTGTTCTCTTTCGAGTTGCACCCACTTTGATGTTTTCATTGAAGAATTCTATCAGCTCTTGTTGTGAAAGTTTCTTTAATGCTGCAACCTGTTAGGAACAGATGGTAAAGATGAACTATTTAAAGATCAAAGTAGATGACTTTCCTTTCCAATGGTTAGAAAATACCAGATCAATGGACATACCTCAGCTTCTCTCCTATCAAACTTGAGAGTCCCGTCTTGGATCTCTCGCCAGTAGAATCGAGATTCTTCCGATAAATTCTTGTGCTTCTCGAGCTTCATATCGATCAATGCATTTACATTGCTCTGTGTAACAAGTTGGAGATTTATGATTAGAGGACAAACTCTCATTCAAATCCAGAGCAAAGGGAACACACAAAGGAAGAAAACACAACACAGAGCATTTCGGTAAAAGCTCTTATCTATTACTTGATAACTAAAGGAGAATGGATAATATGGGGATGTTTCACTTCAGATTCATGGTGACTAGGGCAAAGAAAACTTGGATTTTAGGTTTTACACATGGAAATTAAGATTTGATAGTCAGAGAATGAATCAATTGAGATTCTATAATCTCAGAAATTACCTTAGCCTGTCGTGCAGGTTCAAAATAGTGTCCATACAAACAAAAAAAAGGAAATTTCTTCCAGCAGAACTCTCCATCTTACCTTAAATTCATCGTTCGTCATTTCATACAGCTTACTCTCGAACATTTTAAGGAACGACTCAATTCTCGAATCAATATGTCTGGGGCCCTGCTAAGAGAGATTGTATGCTTAAGTTAAATGAACAAGGCAAGAGTTATATACAAAAGAAAGAACTTGCTACTCACCTTTACTGTAGACTGGATAATGAACTGCACCCCACGAATCCCGGAATCATTTCTACAGGGAGACAATAAAAGGCCTTAAAATTTGGCAGACCAATCCAAGAATAAAATAAGGGTAAAATATTTTCTTCATACCTCTGCATGAGGACAGTAATGTATCCAAGTTGTTCTACGGATCTAAGCTGATGGAAGGCAGGTTGCTTCGCAATAAGAGCGAAAAGCTGAAGTTTCACATTCAGTATGAAATCATCAGGATGAACCTGACCAGTCAAACACGATTCACATCAGAACAAAATAAAGTCTAGAAAATCAAGATGCAACATAATTTCACCCACAACAAGCAAAAAAGACAGACACTAGAACAGAAACAAAAGAAAAAGAACAGATAAAGCTCTGTGCAGGGATGGAAGGTGATATGTAAAATCCAACTGTGTCATCGAGAAGTGAGAGGCAATAACCACATCATTGCAAAAATGTTGAACTTTCAAGTGCGGAAACCACTTTAAGACCTAGACAACCTTTCATTTACAAAATAAAAAACATTTTACACTTTTAGAGATACGTATGTGTAACCAAAACATTACTCAGATATTTGAAAACAAGAGCCTTGCAGCTAAAGGTTCTAGAAAGTTGTAAAAAAAATAAAATAATAACTGCGTTGGCATCTGATTAATGGAAAGACCATATTCTTGTCCCCAAAATATCGAATCAGAGTAGAGGGAAAAGTATTTCCCATAATTACATAGCCTTAAAACATATCATCCTCCACAAACCCACATAATCATGCAATGGTTTTGAGGAATACCGATTTCGCATCCATATACAAACATACATTTGTTTATTCAACACAAATACGTTCCTTTCAGTCTTAAGCTTAGCACTGACATACAGGATTTTCGATTTTTGCATCCAGCACAATGGTCTCAGAAAAGTTCAAAGTCGTAACAGGTTGAGTTGAATAAGCTAAACATCAATGACATGTCCTTCCAGGACGAGTTGAGAACTAAAGCAACAATATTTAGGGCAAATACTTTCTTAAATGAAAATGGCATAAATTGGTTACTTTTCAGCATGTTATGCATTGATTCAAAACTTAACATCATTGTCTTTATAGAGGAGAAAGAAGTATGAAAATCCACTCAAGATGGGACACCAAAAATTTTATGTTCTCCAGACAAACACAATTACCTGAATATAGTGGAGTAAGGCAGAATTCTCATCACTTGGATTAAGGCCTTCCTTACTGTAGCAGTAATTCATGCCTTTTTCAAGTTTGACCACTCTATTTGTTAAAAGCTGAGATGGAAATAGCGGTTGGCATATTGGGTTTGGACCCTTAAAGAACACATCTTCAACAAGCTGAATCATTGATTCAGCTTCCTGATGTTCAATGTTTCCTGTGGATTAAAAAGATAAAAACAAAAGGATGAGAACGTAAAAAACAGATGCGAAAAGAAAATGAATGAAGTGAGGGGGAAGAAGATATGACAAACCTGCTATGTAACACTCTAGGAAGGCCCGTGAGAGCATCATTGGAGCAAATTTTGCAAGGTCTTCCGGATTAAGATGAGGCAAAACTTCAAGTTTTTCCATCAGAGGCCTTTTTTGGTCATCGAGTATTAACAAGCAATAATACATAGCATGTCGATATGGTTGTTCGAACATGAAATTTTGATAGTCTTTAATAACCATTTCCTGATAAAACAAAACGAATGCAAAGGCAAATCATAAGGTTATTAGCAAATGTATTAATTAACAAAAGAAAGTGTTTCTAAACCACGTGCTCGGTGCTCCATTGATGAACCAATAAATTCAACTTACATAAAAAGGCTTAACAAAAATATCTAGCAGTCCTATCCAATAGCATGTGTTAGCAAAGTGACTACATGCCAGGAGCCAATTCTTGCATATTTTTATTTAGACAGAAAGAAGACGGGCTGCCCAAACAATTTCTTTTATCACAGATTACTCAAAATCCATAAGTTTTCTTTTGTCCTTAGGAAACCCTTCCCTTCCTTACAATTCAAAGGCCGTTTAGAAAAGTACTGCATTTGGCAGACAGGCAGCTGCATAAATTGTGTCTACTAGGGGTGTTCAAAATTTCGGTTAACCAAATTAACCGACCGAACCGAATTTTTTTTTCGGTTAAGTTTAGATTGGATCGATTAACGGTTAATAATTTTTTGAAATTTCGGTTATCGATTAATTCGGTTCGAAATCGGTTAATTAACCGAATTAACCGAACTTTTTATATATTATATATATTATATTTTTTATATATATATTTTGGTTATTAAACTTTTAAAAATTATAAAATGATCATTAAACTTTATAAAATTAGCATAAAATCACAATTAAATTTATTAAATTAAAAAATAATCATTTAATTTTTTAATATTTATTAATAATTTATAACGTACGATGAATCAATATAATAATTAGATAGGTTTAATGTTTTTTTTTATAATTTTTGAAAGTTCAATGCCTAAAAAAATATTTTAACATAATTTAGTGATCATTTGTGTAATTTATCCAATTTTTTTTAAAAAGTTCGGTTAATCAAATTAACCGAACTTTTTTCGGTTCGGTTAAAAATTTTCGAAAAATTTTGGTTCGAAAAAATTTCGGTTAATAAAATTTTGGAAGTTTGGTTCGATTGAACACCCCTAGTGTCTACCTTTACAAAACTAGTCACCGTGAAATTTAAATTAATACCCATAATTAAATTGCCCATATATTTGTCAGTGAAAAAATAACTCTTATACTCTCCTAAAACAGACATATAATTATTCGAAATTAGAGGGACAACAAGCGCATTAACTTGGACTTAAATTAAATTTAACGTTAGTGACAATTTTGAGGAGAAATAAAGAGTTGCAGTATCTAAAATTCAGTTAGTAACTAATCTTCAGGCATAGAAACCGTAATCATTGCCGTTTTATTCTTATTTAAATCAATAAGTAACAAATATACTAGCGGTGAAAGGCAGATCTTATTTCTGAAGTGAAAATAGCATTTATATCAGCTCTTAGTCAATTACCTTAATAACTGAAAACCTTTCAGGTTTCACTTCAAATTTTGCAATTTTATTGACCACGGCTTCCAGCAAGATCCTTAATTTGTGATTATAACCAACCAATGTTACCTAAATGAAAAGAAAATTAAATGATACCATTTAATTGAGATATAAAAGAAACAATGAGTACTACAAAAGCGCTTGGAAAGTTTGCACATACATAGAGAAAAAGAGAGAAATGGTTACCAAGAAAGAATATTTTCCCCCTAGGATTTTGTCAAATTACATATATTTTGAGAATCCATATGCCAATTTCAACTTCAATCTAACTTGAACAGAAGGCAAACTCCATATTGGTACAAGAGTAAGACAGAATTTAGGGTGTCACTGTGTAAGTTAATGGTTTACTTCCTCAAAAGATTATAATGCTATACATTTTGGTAAACCTCTCAAGAGCAATAGCATCGATGTCTCTTCAACAAACAAACAAACAAAAAAAATAACAGAGTATAGCAGCATTTCAGGTTTTCTTGAATAGTCCAATGATCTAAATTAACTTCTAGCATTCAGAAAATCTTTTCTTTTTACTGAAAGAAGAATAAAGTATAAATTTGTTCGAAAGCTAGAAGATAAGTGCCATCACTTTGCTCAAGACACAATCTATAAAACAGACCCAACCAACCAATTCAACGTGGACAAATCCAACACAGGTTAAAATGACCCTAGTAACCTCCCTAGAAATTTGCCAAACTCGAGCAATGTTGACCTTTAACCATGAAATATATAACCCCACCTCCAAATTCTTAAGACAAATCTAAATTCCATCTCTGTTAATATTCTTCATAAAGAATATATCCTTTTCAATGGGAAATAGCTTCAAGACTTTTATGCATCATAAAAATGCATTAACTAATCCATAGATATACCTATTTATTTCAAAAAAAAAAAAATAGATGGAATCGAATTAATGCCAAAAAAAAAGAGAAAAAGTACCTCAAAACCACTCTCTTTGAGGATTATGTCATAATGAAGACCAGCAACCTTAGCATAATAAGCTGAAGCATGAAAAATAAAACAAAGCATTAGCAAAGAAGACGTCCTAAAATGATAAGAATAATCTACTGTCACTATAGAAGGTTTTGCATATCAAACACTCAACAAAGAGAAAAAAAGATATTGGAAGGGAGAAGAGTGTTGAATCATACAGGAAAATCACATTAAACAACTATGGCAAAACCATCAAAACTTAACATACCGTATTCATTCAAGTAATCAATCAATAACTGTGTAAAAAGATCTGCGAGAACCTCCGTTTCAGGAGAGTTGTTAGCATGGGGGCAGTTGAAGTCTATCTTAACATATGCCTTCGGAGTAGAGAACATCGTGTCAGGCTTGAACCACAACTTTGAATAGGAGGACTTTCTCAATAGAACAGGGAACTTGGCCTGTTCCAAAGGATAATCATATGCGAAGTCAGGATACCTGTAAAAAGGTTATTATAATAAAATCAAATGAAACAAGTCATCAAACCTTCTCCTGTGCATTCTTAATAGATAAGTCAGTTGGTATAAAGACATTAGGTGCTGGTAGATGAAGGTTTTCATTAGGAGCTGAGGACATCCATGCCTGCAAGCAAAGTAGGGTTGATGAAGCACCATTTTCAGTAAATCAAAAGACTAGTCCACCAATAGACATATTAAGTTATCATACAAATGTAATTAACATGTCATTGGCAAGATCATACTACAGACCTGAATCATTGAGGGGTTAACTTTCTCAATGGAATATGCAGTACCATACCATGGCTCAACCCTGTCAGTCAGTCCCTCAAATTTCTTCGACTCCCAGAAGATTCTGTTAAAAAGTGGGCTTATCATAAATAAACTATATTGGAGCACAACTGCACATTCTCTTAAGTTATACAATTCAAAAATATTTCTACTACTAAGGGAGAGATAAATAGCAATTTTGTTTAGGGGGTGCTCGAATGACTAATGGTAAGTTCATTTGATAACCTGGAAACCCTTTTATTTGATAGTATGTATGATATAATTCACACAAACACAGAAAATAAATTTTGGATGCCTATGTTAACCAAAAGCCTCAAACTAATAAGAGATAATTATTGTTTCAGAAAATGTATGAGAGTTCCAAATGGAGGACCAAACAATTTGACAGACATATACTTGCATTAAAATGAAGGCAAATAGCACTGCTTCTAATGGGACAACTGAATGCTTCAAATCTTGTGGTTTAACTTGCTCAAACATGTACCTGACTCTCTCAGCAGACAGCTCATTTAGTATCTTCTGTATGATGGCTGGATTGAAATCCGAAGGCAATGATGATCTAACCAACCAATCTTTCGGAGGATATATCTGAATATCAACTTTGAATGTATCAGAAGAAAAAAGCTCCAACAAGAGATCATCAAGATTATAGTAAATTCACAAAAAGAACGAACTTATAGATGAGGGCAATTGAGATAGAGAATGACAGTCTAAACCAAGTCCTAAAAGTCAAAAAGCTAAATACATGCTGGTTAAAGTACCAGTTTCATTGAAAAAGTTCTAAAAGGAACTTATAGGGAACTAAACAAGCACTTAAGGGAGCGACCAAATGAGCTTGAGAAAGATATTGCTTCTGAAACTGTCCTTAAGTATCAGGTTTCAGAGACAGAGATTCACCAAATGAAATACCTGCTATCCACATACAAGACCTCAGGGGCACACTTTAAACAATTTGAATCGTCAATCTTGCTATTTCCATAACTGCTTTTAGGTCAATCACAAATTGCATTATACTTCTTCTAATAGAAGCCTAACATCCTCTAGCATATGGAAAAGCTGTTCCTGATTAGCATAAACACATCGGATATACTAACCTTAAATATTCAGAATATCTTGCAAAAAAAGATACAACTATAAAAGCACTCTCTTCACTTGAAAATATGCAACTCCTTTTAACCAGAGAGCAATGCATACGCTCTCCTAGAGCCTGGAAAAACCTACCTATATTATGCACCTTCAGGCCAAAGAGAAGGTCAAAACAATGAAACACAAGTTGAAGAAGTCTCTCATAGTCAGCTCATTTCATACAAAAACCTCTCGAAAGTCCATACAAATTAGGACATTCACGAGCAGCTGTTTAGTTTTTCTCGGTAGGAATGATGTGAAAAAGGAAGATTAAATGATGGATTAAAATATTTCCATTGGATTATGAAAAAAATTAAAGGTAAGGGTTAAATCCCATAACCAGCTAGGTGAAAAACTTTTCCCTTCCATCTCCCACCAAGCAAAGCCTAGAAGGAATATTTCAGTTAATTGGCACAATCCAAGAAACCTCCAAACAAATCAGCTTCATCCAAGTTCTTTTCTATTTAGAAAGAAGAGATAGACTAAGTTTAATATAGCATCCTTGCCTCTACCCAGTACTTACGCCACCAACTGTGGTTACATCCCCTGATATTACACCATATTAACCTTCAAAAGAAAAAAATATGGGTCTGGAGAGCAAAGCGTGAAGACTGGATGATAAAAATGAAGAAATGAAGTCCCAAGTCAGAAAAATCTATGTGAGAGAAACATCAAACGCCAAAATGCTTTGGGGGAATTTAAGGCAATTAAATAGGCCACCAGTGAAACCTTGGCAGAATTGGCAAAAGCTGAGGCCTGGGTCCTTTAGTCTGTGTTGTCTCCTGATTTTTTCTGATTCAAAACCCAACAAGTGTGGGTCATTCCATATTTGAAATTTATTCTTGTCTGGCTCAGGATATATTTCAGTTATTAGTCCGATTGTGATTTGCAACAATTAATTCTAAGTTATAGTCTACACAAATACGTATTACTTGTAATTGTGTTTGTACCTTGTACCTATGAAATCAAAAGAAAAAAAGATCACACAAAATTTGGATAAATAAATAGAACTTCCAAAAGACAAATGATAGAAAACTGACTAACTGAGTCTAAATAGTCCTAAACAGATCCAAATGTTTAGTAAAACCATAGGGCAAGTTTGGGGGGCTAATTTATTAATTTGCTTTTACATGGAAAAGATGGTTACACATCATTCTAAATTTTCATAAGCTGAATGCTTTAAATTTTTTAAGCTATATTTCTAACAGCCTATCTATTTTGTCTTTGCCTTTTTCATTCTTTCCCACGGCCATATTCTTCTTTTGAAGAATAATAACGGTTTAATTCCTATACTTCCTTTTAGGTAGTGCAATCTCTTCAGTTCTATGAAACTTTTAATAAAACCCCTATATTTTGTAGTGTTGTTACCGTTGTGTTCTTATTTCATCTACTTCAACACTAAACACTTATTCCCCCATCCCATGTATCTCAAAAATGTATATTGTGGGCAAGATACAGTTCTTAGGAATAGATTCAGGATTTTGCATGTGATCACCTCAAGTTGCAAATGTTCTGGCAATAAATTCTTCATTTCTATTTTTCAAGTGGTATAAAATAGAAAGTTGAGACATCATTTGATGTTTTTTCCAAGTAACATTACCATCAAGTGATAAATGCCATTCAAATTTACAACACATAAATGACCCTTAGTTGCCTCTGCTACCTCTATTACACAAAGTATATAATTAAACATGTTTTATTTCATGTCATCAAATATAAAAAATAATCCTTTCTTTCTATGTATTTTAATTAAAGTAGAAAAAACAAGTAGCTTTAGTCAGCTAGTCATGTCCCTCATGGAAAAGTTATAATTTGGAAGTTTTTTTCTTCTTCATAAAACTACAGTATGATACAAATGTAGACCGAACTACAAGTGAAAATATATCAAAAACGCTAACAATAGAACCCTTAAATAAAAGTTACACAAAAATGGGGTAAAAAATAGAGGGATGTAATCTATTTACCTGCATGTTTGCTGAAATATCTACAACATAGTTAATAGGAGAAATTTTGTCCTGATGGTGAAATCTTGTCTCGCAAACAGACGATAGCTTCATTCACAAATTAAATTAGCTTAGAATCATTAATATAATAAGATATTGAGATAGTGAGTACCACTAAAATCAAATCATAAATGCACAAAAAGTAAATGGACACATTGAGCAATTCCTTCCCTTTCTCCCAGCTTTTCTCCCTTTCTAGCTTACCTGTACTTTAAATCAATTCCTATCAGAAAAAACCCACTCTCTCTCACAACAATCTTATCAGGATACTGTTCCTAGCATAAAACCTCTGCCTCCGAACTGTAATTACCTCTCTTTTTTGTAGCCACTCATTCCTTTATATTACCCATTAACCCTTATTCTCACCCATAGTTTAACATGATTCCCATCAGCCAAAACCTCAAATACAAAAAAAAATCCTAATCAACTTTTCCAGCCAAAATTCACAAATCCAAGCATTTGTTTCCACAAGCTCATGAACCACAGTATGTTAAAATAGACATATGATTGCACCCGCAAGCAACAAGGACGTATTCAAATGATGATAAAAAGTCACAATGGAAGGTCAATAACTCCTAAAAGAATTATAATTATTCAATATTGCATACCTCATCAAATATCCATTCACAAACGTCAGATTGTTGCAACAGCTGAATGTATTTAAATAGTAACCCAATTATGTCTTGCATGTGATCTGAAACTTACTCAAAGGGAAACAATATTAGTCAAGTTAAAAACATCAGTGCTTCCCACGCAAAGTTTACAAGGCTTTGTAACCTTTACCAATGAAGAATACTTCAATGATTAAAGCATATCAAACACCAAATGATGAAAGAGAGGATGTGAATGAAAATAAGATCTAACCCTGGCCAGCATCAGTAAGATCAATTACTACATTGAAGAACGAGAACTCTGAAGTCCATTCACCTTCACCAGCAGACAATCCAGTAGCCCATCCTACAAAGTTTCATGCATATGCATGTGCAAAATTCACTAAATATACACACACAATAAATTCATATGATGTCCTTACATAAATATAAATAAATTTGAATATGCAAATATATGCAACTTTGTGCATGCCTTCCTCATAAAAGGAGAAAATAGTGGGAAAAGGAAAAGAATAAAAGGAAGAAGGGGGGCACGATGCCTATCTGTCCATGTGTGAACATTCAAATTTGAGCTAATGCTGCTAAGTCATTTAACTTATTGAAGTTTTCCACACTTGGAGCTGCAATAACAAATATCAAACAACGGAAAACGATAGCATATCCTAGTGCAATTGTAATGGTCCTCACACACTAACCCCATACCTAAAGGATACTTAAATTTTAAGAAAATTATTGAAGAATTCAAGTTAAATACAATGATCCTAATTTGACACAAAACAGAGGAGAAAATTACTTATACTTATACCAATCACTTATCATTTGATGAGATCTCCAAAAGATCCAATGCAGTATGAATTAACAACTGGATTCAAAATGAAGCAACAATTTTGCAAAACTTCTAATTGTATTTATAATTCCATTAAAACATATATGGGCTGTCAATCCTATTGCATTAAATGCAATGAAAGAAGAGAAACAGCTCTTACAATATATATAATAGAGGAACCATAAAATAGAAGTGTAGACAATGTAATAAACTGAAGACTTCAATTAAAGAAGCAACATATTTCTAGGGAAAAATAAAAAGATCAAAATACCAACCAAGACTAGAAAAGCCCATGATTGAGTTCAGTCTAATGAATACAATTGACAGTGTGACACCATTGACATGACGAAAAACCAAACATAAAACAAAAACTTGTACTAGTAAGAGTGGGTGTGAGCAATCAAATTGAGTGAAAAATAATCGAGTTAGTCGAGTTAACAAGTCATATTTTTTCTTCCAAACTCAATTTGATTTTTTTAATCAAGTCGAATAAATTTATTCAAAGTAAAATCTTGTCAACAATATAACTAAATTCCAAATTAAAGAAATATATTTAAGACCATATATATTTGAAAACTATTTTTATTTGTCCAAGCCTCGAATCATCAATTAGGAACAATTTTAAAATATATAAAATTAAAATTTTCATAGATTTTTAAAGATTATATATTTTATATTTTTATAAAATACTTGACAATCTTATAAATTTTTAGAACTTTTGAAGTTTTATTTTTGCAATCCATATACATATTTTGAAACTGTCAGGGACCAAACTGATATTTACAGAAATTTGTTATTCAGTTTATTCAATTTGTAAAATCAAACTAGACTCAAAATCAAATAACTTGATTTGATTAACTCGAAATTCAATTTTTTGAGTCAAGTTTTGGTCAACCCTAAGTAAGACCGTATTTGGTTATGACTTTTCCTATGATGTAGACAGAGTCAAAACACCTTTTTACAAGACTACTTGTTCTGTGTTGGTTCTTTTACATGCATATATTCAATATATTTTAAGATGACTCAAATTCTTTCATATTTTGTAGTCTAATATTATCTACCTCACCCATGTAATGGATATGCTCATAAGCATAGACTGATACATTTTGTACATCTGAACCAATAAGGATGCATCCAATATTTTAGGGATGCAAGAATTTTAAGATAATTTCCAAACTGGATTATCTAAAGCATATAACATGTGCAACCTACCTAATTGTTTCAAGACATAAAATAAAGATCCTTCTCCTTCGTGGCCAATGAGATGACTAAGATACATGCATGGCCCTTCTTTGTAATGAAGAATGCTTGGAGTGATTGGCCATACAATCCTTAATTTGTGGCCTTGTTTTATTGGAACAGATTTGACAAGAATCTGAGAATTGAAAAGAAACAATAAGCAGGAAAGGAGCCCAAAAAAACTCTTAGAATAACCTTGTAGAAGAGATTGAACAGTCTAGATTTATTTGTTCAAAACTTGACAAACATAACACATAGGCAACATAAACAGCACTGTATACCTGAAGATGTTCTGATGTGCAAGGTTGACCAGGAAACTGGAAACGACTTCTATCAGAGTTTCGAATTTCATGGAATTTTTCCTCGACCAGACTCTGAATTTTATCAAGGCTTTCTGAAATTACAGAACAAATAAATTGTAATTTTGATGATTCAAAGAAATATAGAAACAACTTTTCTTCTTACCAAACCCCTTGACTTAAGTTGCTGATAATTTTTGTTACCAACCTTTTGAATACACAACCAGATGCATGAGGTTGGCTGAATATTTCTCTTCATAGAATTTAAGGAGTTCTTGCCTTGTGTCTACTCCCTTTGCTTTTGGTCTATCATTCAGAGTATCCCAGTTCCCTGTACATGAACAAATGATAAGCATAAGAATATGGACTAGTCACTAGTGTCATTTTTTTACAAGTTCAAAACACATGAAAGAAGCTGTGACAAGAACATGGGGGGGGGGGGTATCAGAGACATCCAACAGAGTAAAAGAATATAAAAGGAAGAAAAACAAAGAAATTATTTGAGAGAGAGAGATCCGTATCTCAAAATTAAGATCCAGATCATAATCCCATCCTTGCATATTTTTAAGGAATATAGAAAAACAAGAGAATACTCAAAAAGGAAGAATAGAAATTAAATTGATCACTTAGATTCTAATTCATCCAAGAAATGTATGAGAAAGAAAATATTAGCATCTGTCTAAAAAAGAAGAATCTCAGTCAGACATCCAGAGAGAAGTCTTGGGGAAAATAAAATATGTAGAACTGAATTAATCCTCATCAGGGTGATCAATGTTTTTTATTGTTAATCTTCTCGTTCAGTTTTTTGATAATTCGTCTCCAATGTCACTAGGTTAATTGACCAACTTCAAAGCAGAATGCATGCCCTATAGGCAGCTTAGGCAATGAATTCAACTAAAGAGAAGAAGATAGAAGGGGTCAAGAAGAAATGAAGAAAGATCAAATAAGAAAAATGTTTTAACCTGTGCTGAATTTATGATATGGGTGACTTTCCAAGCTTAGATGTTTCTGAAGCTGCATAGAAGTAAAAATTGCAGTTGGGAATACATCTAGAAAAAGCACTGTGAAGAATATTAACATGCACTTGAATCACAGGAAAAGTAAGAATGCAAACTAATACTACATAGAAGTTTTGAATCAATTGTTATCACTATCAACACTCATAATCATCAAAAGAAAATCTTCCACTCAACTAAAAGAACACTGAGAATTCTTAATTATTTTCAAGAAACAAAAGGATAGGGAAGCTTCTAAAAGTGTGCTTACTCAAACAATTATCAACTATTTACCAGTTTTAACAGTATAAATCAACCACTTGAGATGACTAGATTGCATGGAGATCCACGAACAATCACTCAAATACAGAAACCCAGTGTGTTCAATTATCACAAATATCTTTTGCTTATTAAGGAAAATAGCAAAGAAACCACAGTAACCATGCACACCACATGCCCTCAACAGGACCTGAGGAAGCAATTGATGAACAACCCTTAATGACGGGGTACATTCAATAATCCTCATCTATCAATATCAAGGGATGAAAAAACGCTTCCGAACATAAGCTCACTTCACCACTATGAGGAACCAGTCACTTTAGTAAGTAACTAGCTTCTCTGTGAAGTCCAGCCAAACCCCAAATTAGTATGAGAACCTAAACATGACAAGCACAGGCAGAATATGGAATTTCCTATGTGAATAATGGAAAACAATACAAGATGTTCCTGTGACAGACAATAGATTTTGGGGTTAGGTTTTAATCACTAAAGCAAAAGTGATAAGAATGAACACCATAAAAAGCATTGGTGGGAGTGGAATCACAAAATAATAAAGTTGCAGTTGGGATTTGGGAGAAGGGGGGCAATTCTAGAATCCGTACCTTTCAGAAAAAAGTAACAATAATAAAGGGAAAAAATTATTGACATTTTAAATTAGTTCAGAGAAGGGATTTTGCAATCTTTCAGCTGACATAGAGTGATTTCAACAATAAGAAAATAATACCTGGTTCATTCTCCAGGCATCCGACAATAAGTTTTTCTGGTTCTCTAGAAAAAGAAAGAATTGTGTTGATTAATTACAGATTAAAGTAGAGTCCATGTGTTAAAGTGAACCAAGAACCAAAGAGCTAACCAGAATCAACAGCTTTAATTTCCCTTGTGGTAGCATCGGCTGACATCAATGGTTTGATGAAGAACTGTGCAAACCTATAGAGCAAGTGACATTAAAAGATCCAATCTCACATACATTACAACAACACTGATGAAAATAACAGCTGAAGAAAGATTGCAAAAACATCTACCGGTCCAGAGCCTCATCAAAGCAATCAGTGTTGACATCAAAATAATAGTTGGTCATCTCAGAAGCTGTGAAGGCATTTGTACTGCCTCCATGCTGTAAATCAGGAACATAAAAGCCCATGTAAATTTTATATCAAAAGAATATTATCTAAAAACAAGTCATACCAGTGATTTTACTTCACCATAAGCCTTGTGCTTTATGGGCACATCCCATTAAAATTATTCAAAGTTAGCTACCAATTAATTAGTTATTACATCACATACATCTTAAATTAATCCTTTCGAATTTGACGATCAATTGGTGTAAGATAATTGTATGCGTAATTTTGTAATTATAAAATAATTAAATTATTATGGGAAAAGAATAACAATAATAATAATAATTTAAAATACTTGCCTTTCGATTTATGCTTCAAAATATTGATACTTTTATAGTTTTAAAAAGTTTTGTATCAATAAAACAACTATTCATTCGCTTATCTATATATGGTTTATATATCGGAAACTCCCTGATAACGGATCCAAATACTTTACCTCATAAAGAGGTACAGTAGCTGTAGTGGCATGATGCAAGTGACCATTCATTTTTAGTGAGCAAGAGTAGAGATATTAAGAACCCTAATTCCCCCAACCATGTTTTATTTAAACAGTTTCTATATACTTATATAGCAATTTAGTAATTAAAACAGGATAGTAACCATTAAAATTTAAAACTGCAGGCAAGCATCAATAGGTGACCATAATGCATTTAAGAAGAGAAATACCTCTGTTATATACTTTGAGTAACTATCTTCCAAGGGATACTTCTCACTAGCATAAAACAGCATGTGCTCTGCAAGCAAGGACCACATGTTAAACATCCCACGTTGAACCCGATTGCTGGCATGTAATTCTTATTCGATTGCTACACCAAAGTTATTTCAACAATCAAATCAATGCAAGAAAACAATAATAACACCAAAAATAATAACAATGTAAGCAAATTCATTTCAAATAAATTATGATAACAGAAGTTGAACCCGACTTCAGTATTACTGGCATATTTCATAACACTATGAGCAATAAAATTACTTAAGTCGCACGTTGTCAGAGTTCAATGCATAGAAAAAAAATACAGGCAGCTCTCATAAATAAAAAAAAGGAAGATAAATCAATTGGATAAAAAATACCAAGAAAATGGGCAAGGCCTTCAAGGCCGACGGGGTCGCAAAAGGAACCGACATTCACATTCATAGAAGCAGCACACTGAAAAACAAAAACAAATAAATTAGAAAGGGGAAAAAGGACAATTGTGATGGATTACTAATGAAAAGCAACTAAAGAAGGAATTGGAAGATTCATTTGCCTTGTCGGTTTCGGGATCGCTGATGAGGAGAACTTGAAGGGAATTACTAAGGACGATCCTTCGATACTCCCTTTTGTCCGTTCTGGGCTTTGTAATCTCCACATCTTCTCTCCTGACCGCCATTTCTCAGTTCTCAGATGTTCTGTGGTCGGATTTTGGGGGTGGTTTTGGTTATCGAAAGCGGAAGATAAGATTGACTTGGCTGTTTCAGGACCAGATGAGACGTTTATTAAATATTAAGAGAGGAGGAGCCTAGGAGGAAGATTCGTAAATTCTCACTATTTTTTTTCGGGGAAATTAAAAAGAAAGGTAAACTGAATAAATGACCGTTTAATTATGAATTAGTGTTAATATAATCACTATATTTATAATTTTAATAAATATTTCACATAATTATTAAAATATCAAAATAATATAATTATATATTTAATCTCTATTATTTATATATTTTTAAATATTTTTAAATAATATTTTTAATGTTATTTTAATTTTATTTTAATAAAATAATTTAATTAAACAATAATTCTTATAATGTATGTATATCAAGGGAATTGAAGTTGGGACTAAATTAATAAACAATAATGTGTTAATCATTGTACCAAACACAATTTTATGTTATAAATCAATAACAACAACATATATGTATTATTGTTTTATATAATTATTCTTTTAATTTAACATATAATCATAGATTTAATTTTTTAATTTAATTAAAATGTAAATTAAGTTATTTTATATATAATAAATTTAATTGTAATAAAATTTTATTTAACAAACTCCAAAACATAAACCATAAACTTAAAAACCATAAATTTATTTAAAAATTTTAAATCATAATAAAAATTCATTTAATAAATCTAAAATCTAAATCCTAAATCCAAATCTTAAACTTTAAATATATTATTTTAATTGCTTAAATATATTATTTGTGTAGCTGATTTTGCATAGATGAGTTAGCACCAGTGCTCTAGCCTCTAGACATCACCTATGGTGACTGAACCCAAGCCAATATTCACATCAATCTATCGAACCACGATCGATCACTAAATTTAGCTGTGATAAATGGGAGAGTTTTTTGGTTGGCGAAAGGCGTTCAGCCGGGAACGGGTAGAATGACATAGCATGGCTCTTTCTTTTTATGGTCTCCTTTCGAAGGAAAGGCCTTCAGTTCTAATCCGGTAGGGCCGAACAGCTTTGATTGCCTCAGCTTATCCGCGCAACGTCATTGTTTGTGCGCCCCTTAATGTTCTTGCTCAGTGTTTGCAACAGGTGGCTAGAGAGATAGTCGTAGAAGCGAAGACTATCGCCAAGCCGACCATCAGATACGAGATTGAGGCCCTTCTCAAAGCATTGATGGAATCCCATGTCATATGGGAACTGATTTAGTGCCGAGGTTGACTAAGAATGGAGAGATTCTTTACATAGATTAAACGCTGTTTGATCCAAGTGTAAGTGACAATGACATAGCTTAAGATGCAGTAATGTGGAATTTGCAAGTTATGACAGTGCATTAGCTCAACGGCAACAACATTTTTATTACTTTAGCATGGCTACAACACAGTACAGTACTCCTATTACATATCACCGATAGACTAGACAGTCCTGAAATATCCCCTGACGACATTGATGACATTTTCAATATGTTGATACTAATGACTGAACCTAGCTTAGACTTGAATCTCTACGTGCCATCTGTACATCTCCGATGGCACTGGCAGAGTCAGTGTGACCAATCCATTGGCTGAGTCGTAGTTAAAGCAAGTCTCGACATTGTCCACGCGGCACTGCAACGGACGCTGAGATGAGTAAGCACCGAACCTCCCACAACCCCTGACTTTGAAGCTGATCGTCACGGTTGGACGCTGGTTGTCACCGAGAGAAGATGTCAACTCTGAGGGAACCTCGCCATTGAGGAGCTGGGATTTCTCGTCGGTTGTCATTTGTACTTCGTACTGCTCCACGGCACCACTGCTGTTGAACATGTCAAGCAGGCCAATTGGTGCAAATGAAATGTTGTTGGTAATATCCTGCACCATATGAAAATGCATTCGATAAGCCGCCGTAGTCAAATTACAGAAAGTAGCCTAAAAGGGAAGGAAGAAACTAACCTTGACTGGACAGAAGTGGAACAGTTCATACTCGAGAACCTTGAGTGTTACCGGCACCGAAGCACCTTTAGGCAGCCTTATCACCTCCCCTGAAAGTTGAAAGGCATTTTTTTAACATTATACAATCATAAATGCAAAAATCAAAATAAATCCACGGCGTAAGGGAATAACTGCAAAGAACGAATTACCTGATCTATGAGCATAAACCACAGTCTCCCCGTTCCAGTCTGCACCAGCAACCTGAGTGATTGAATCAACATCATTGGCACAAACAGAACCCGTAAGTGTACCGGGTGATGCATCGTGAATGCGTGTTTTCTTGGAGATCTTGCACCAACCAGCTCCTTGGCAGTTAAAAACACCCACCACACCGGAACACTTGTTTACGTTCCATATCTTGAGCAAGCTGAAAGATAGAATTCGCTGTTGGTAAAACTCCACAATAGAAGACTCACAACATACAATAAGCAATGAGAAAGAATGCTACAAACCTGATCCCATCTCTAGCTGGATCAGCAAACAGACAGTCAACAGTAGGCCTGCCTGGCAGTTGGGGGCGAAGAACCGATCCATCAGGAAGAACTAATTTCTTCAAGAGCTCGAAGTTGTGGTTCCCAGGCTTATCGCTTCATAGAACAACACAAAATGCACATTAGAAAATCGTTACCATCTCATTAGGATTAGTGAAAAATACAAATTAACTTTAGCATAACATACCTGACATAGATAGCACATCCACCAATAGCACGAGCGGCAGCATGATATTCTGCAGCTGGGTGTAAGCTCTGCAAACCAGCAATTTTTCATGAGTGCCACATGAACATTCTTGTTTTGATGATTTTATCCTTTCTTTGGTGAATACAACAATAACTTAAATTAACGTTGGTAGTAAACAGAACACTTATTTTGACTTACGTGGAACATATCCCAATCAGGTTGCATAAATTCTCCAAGAAAAAGTGTGTTGTAAGCCACTGATGAAATGTGGATTGTGTGTGAAGCAGGGTCACGGGGATAGAAGTCATCAGAAGCTCTAACAACAGCAGTTTGCTTGGTGCTGTAGATTCCATCGGTGTTATGACACATGCATGCTATGCATCCATTGTTAGGAAAGTTTCGGGCGATTGAAGCTTCAAGGGCCTGTACATAACTGCGGGTAAGAGATACTCTACCACCATGTCCAGCACCAAGGGTCTCAATAATGTTTTGCACATCAACTTTCACTCCATCAACACCACATGAAGCCAGATAGGCATGAAGCTCGTTGTAGAAGTTGAAAACCTTCTTCGGATGCACCAAACCCAGCCCATGAACAGAAAGGCTGTCCATAACTACATCTGGCTGGTTGCCCAACACACCAGGGGACTGAACAGGATATGCCAATGCCGTATCATAATGTTCCATACCAGCAGCTGCCGGTTTGACTCCACCCCAATAGCCTGCCAAAGCATGCCACACATACACATTCCTATTCACAAAGTAGGCCAAAATGTTACTTGTGATGGAAATCAACATTATTTATTGGAGAAACTGAAGAGGAGGGGAAAAAATAAGTAGACTTTCTTTACTCAAATATAGGATGAATAACCAAGTAGCAGGGTTTATCAGTTTCATGTCTATGATGAATAATTATGTATTCTGATAAAGACCCAGAATAATTTGGGCCACTTACTTTACATTATGATGCTTCTTGGCTTCATCTACAACAAATTTTAGGCCAGAGACCTGTTCATTGTTTTGGTCATTCTTTTGGAACTTTGCATTCTCTTTAATGCCAGTCAACCTACTTGCAAACCTGCAAGAAGCAATTGGACATCATATATCCAACTTTAGAAAGAAATTTCTAAATGTGTAAGACCTTCGTCAAATAAAAGAAAAATATTAATATATCCAACCTAAGCCCTGCTTCTATTACAAGAATCATATTCTACACCTGGTCTAAAAACTAATTCTAGATGACAGGTGCCAAAACCTGTCAACTTTTTACTTAGCCTACTTTTCCAAGTTCCAAATTTACAACCCAAAAAAGGATCAGGGGAGAGAGTTGCGAGGAGTGGAGATATAATGTATCATATGAAATCTGACAAAAGAAATATGAAAATATTAAATCTTCATCATGTTAATCTACTTTTAAAGAGCTCTTATCCCTCCAACCAATCACTAAATTTTACCACCATACGAAGGCTTAGCATAAAAATAGAGGGTAATTGTCAGAGAAAAAATCAAATATCTTCGGACAAGATGAGAAAATCTGTTGATGCTCTCACACAGGACACTTGTGAGAAACTAAAGATGATGCATGATAAATAACAGTATTTTTTTGCGGCACTCATCACTCATGCATACGTGTGTGTGAGGGAGTGAGATAGATCTTACTGTGCCCCTTCTTGTACAATGCAATCACTCTCCTTGGGCTTACTTTCAATCTGCTGCCAGCCATCGTCTACTATCAAAAACCGAGGTGGAGTCCCTCCCTCTGATAGACTGGGATCAAAAGATAAAGAAATCAGCAATGACCATCTTATTATCATCGATGCAGTTTCTATCGATCTGCAACTAATCAATTGCTCAAACTGCTACAATTTTCTACTACCTTTTGAGGCCGTCCTTAACACCCTCTGCGGTGACATCGGTGTAGAAAGCATCCCATGTGCACCAGCCAAACCAATCAAGAAATGAAGGCAACTATTCACAACCAACATAAAAATGTTAGAAAAGATTTGAAAAGACAATATTAGCTTTGTCACGAACTAATTTAGAAGTGTAATAAAAATTATATAAATGGCAGGGGAGGTACGCATCAATGGAATTAATTATACCTTCTTCTTCTCTCGATGATGGAAAGTTTGCATGTGTTTCTCCATAGCCCTGGTTGGTTCATGAAACAGATCATAATATACCATAAGAAACGCAATATATTTAGGAAATCAAATAAAAATCTTGATATATGATAATAAGTAGTCCATAATTTCGAGAAACAAAACACTGCCAACCTTTTGTTTTCTTTTTAAGGGAAAAATATAAAAATAATCAATTACGTTTACATATTAAGAAGAAAAAATGTGAAAAAAAATGCATGAAGAAGCAAATCTACTCACTTTACAGACTGATTGATAACTTCAAACGGATTGGTACCAGCATGCATGTAGACAAGGTAAAGGCCTCGGTTTGTTTCAACAGTGTTATCACCTGCAAAACCAAATCACACCAAAAAGAACAAGTCGTTTTGGTTCTTTGGAACTCCAATCATTCAACCTATTCTCTTCGAAAAAATGCTATGTATGCCACTTGTCTTGATTTATCGGGATAGCGGCCATTCATGAAATCATGCTTTCTCACTCTGGTTGTTCGCACTAATGACAACTCCACCCCATGATTGATGATGTCATATGGTGTCCTCCATTTATGGCCAATAACTAAAGGTTCGCCCCCATGCAATTACATGATAGATAGGACATATATAGCAAATGCCACGAGTGCCATAAGCTACTCACCACTCTCGAGGCATATCTCAATCTCGTTCTTGTCATTTCCTTGAAGAACAGCTCGGAACTTGCCTTCAAGGAGTGGGAGGAAAACAGTGTAGATTGTTGGAGCACTAGGATCATCTTCTTCCTTGCTCTCTACGAGCATGAATTGAGTCTCCAAAGGGACATCTTTCCCACAGGTTCCCATTCTCTGAGTCATCCACCATAGTTTGAATCGGAAACAGCACATGAATCGGAGACCACTGTGACAGGAAAAAAAAAAGAACAAGTCATGACTTGGGGTACACATCCACACCATAATCATCTAGAACTTACAGGTTTTATAATCCTTACGTATCATATTTCGACCAATACGAAACTCTAGATTCCATTTGATTGCATACACATATAATTTGTTTCTTTCCAATTTAACTGGGGAACATTTTTAATTGACAAGTGAACCTTTTCCTAAAGGTGTACAAAGATCAAATGGGTGAAAACGAAGTAAAAGGTTGAAGTGAAATCTTAAGGCAACAATCAGTAACAACAAAGCTTGATACTGTTAGTTATAAAAATATGAATCATCCTCTCTCACATAGTACTAAATTTCAATGATTATCTAGATTTCAAACTGGAAGTCCATAAACAAACGTTATTAGTAAGAAATGCTCCTACAAGGCTACAATAATGCATCACCAAATCACAAACAGGGAATTATTAAAAGGTCACTTACAACTAATAAAAAGCGACCATGAATGTCAAACCCTGAGGACGAAAATGGAGGAAGTGCTTACTCTAAAACACCAATAGGAAAGACATGAAGACTTTTGCTATCGGAAGCAGTAGCACCAATGAAAGCGCCAGCAACAAGGCCGACACCGGATCCCGGGGTCAGAACGATGTTGTCCGGCATTCCAGTGAGGATGGTCTTCCCGTGAACCACAAGGTTCCCGTCATTGATGGAAATTCTCGGTGTGACAGTCATTGTTGATGATAAGCACCTGAAAACAGTCGAAAAACACAATAAACGACATCAACATATATAAAAACAAAAGGAACATCATGTTCACGTTACCTCAGAAACAGAGTTTCAATCAAACTAATTAAGAATCATGCTAGATAGTATATACAAAAACAAGATTAAAGACCACACATTTGCAAATTAAGAATGATGCAATTATACATACATACATACATACATACATACATACATACATACATATATATATATATATATCACGAACATGAGCACCATGGAACCGGCAACAAGCTCACCAGAGTGGGGAAAAATTCACTTGAAAATAATCCACCGTAAACTACGATTTCAAAAAAAAAAACCAGCAGATCACAGAAACTCCAAAATCCAAATCACGTCTCGTTTCATGATCAACACGGAACCAGCAACAAAATCACCAAAGAGGAAGTAAATTACAATTGAATTTCACATCTCACGGCTCGGAAGTCGGAACCACAAATGAACTCACCGGTAACGTCTTTATGCCGCCAAGAGGGCTACAATCTTGAAACTCTTGTTCTGTTTACTTTAAAGCAAAGAAAACTAG
The DNA here is from genome assembly GCA_035048815.1 of Abelmoschus esculentus. NCBI lineage: Eukaryota > Viridiplantae > Streptophyta > Magnoliopsida > Malvales > Malvaceae > Abelmoschus > Abelmoschus esculentus. The sequence goes on along the minus strand of JAUCBN010000017.1, from coordinate 17,533,568 downwards.
ACAAAGAGAGAAAACTCTGCAGATGCGCACTCCAACGAAGGGAATGCGTCTTCTTTATACCGAAAGGCCGAAGCACAAACTATGGGTTTGTTTTCTCACTGGTAGCCAACGGGATGCGAGTAGTGCCGTTGAAGAAGATGGGTTTATATAGCAACAATTTCTTGAGTTTGCAAAACATCGAGCAGCTTCCATTGATTGGACCGTCCCTGATCTCGCCACGTGGGATTTCCATGTTTTTGAATCCTTGCTCTACCAAGTGTCTGAATCTGAATAAACTAATGAATGGTAGATGAGATATTTTGGTTGTTTCTTCTTCGTTACCTGTTGCTGAGCAATCATTGAGCTGTTGTGATTTTCAATCCGGCCTTTCAAATTGCGGGAAAGAGCATTGGAACTTTAAAGGATTGGGGATTCTCAGGCAGGCAGCCATCCTTTACACGCGGTTTTCACGCCAACACACGCACATCAAATTCCATAGATTCCGGTATTGGATAATACATATTTTTTAATTTTATTAACAATAAATATTAAATAATCATAAATTAGCCTAAATTATATATATTTTTAAATAGGTGCTTAATATTTTTTCGGTTAAAATAAATGTATAAACTATATATTTTATTTTTAAAATATGTATTTAATATTTTTTTTGCTGAAATATGTGCCTAAAGTTTTATTTCGTTAGTGTTTTAAGATAACCCTTTAAAATTTTATTTTTTTAATTTTTATTAAAAAGATACGTTTAAATAATATATATTCTTTTATCTTATTAAAATTATCACACGTTAATATTTTTTGTAAATTTTTTTAATTTTGATATTTTATTATTTAAAATAAATTAAATATAATTTAAATATAAATTTTTATTTATTAAATCATTTAAAAAATTAGAGTTAAAGTTAAAAAAATTATTTTCACTTGTAAGATTTATATTTTGAAATTTTCTTTATATTTTACAAGTGAAATAATTTCTTTTAACTTTAACTCCAATTTTTTAAATGATTTAATAAATAAAAAATTATATTTAAAATCTATTTAATTTTTTAAAATAATAAGATATCAAAATTAAAAAAATTCACAAAAAAAATTAAGGTGTGATAATTTTAATAAGACAAACAAAATATATTATTTAAACATATGTTTTCAATAGAAATTAAAAAAAAGTTTAATGATATTTTTTTAAAACACTAACAGAATAAAATTTTAAACACTTATTTTAACAAAAAAATATTAAACATATATTTCAAAAAATATATAATTTAAACCTTTATCTTAATAAAAAACATTAAACACTTATTTAAAAATATATAATTTAAGTATTTAGTTTTTAAGTTAAAGCCAAAATTAAATAAGGTAATAGTAATAATTTATGTTTAGTTTAGTAATAAATTATGGTGAGACAAAGTGTAGAGTGGCGTTGCGTGCTCCTCTTCGCCTCAACTCCAGATTTGATTTGCACCGTTGGGTCCCACCAGTACCTAACCCAGTCGTACATCATTTATTTGGTGACAAATAATTAAATAATATATTTAATGATTAGTGAAAATAAATTATGATATAAATAAATTATGGTACGTGAATTATTTTTCAGAAAAGACAAAGTTTTCATTCATTTAGCTATAAATAGCATCAACCGGTTCATTGTTCATGATGCATTTAAGGTACTTTAATTTTAATTTAAGTCATATTTCGTGTGGACGTGGTCCAAAATTATTAGTATAATTTAAGACCTTTTAAATATATTTTAATTAGCAAACCTTTTATTTATATAATATAACCCGACAAGATTTTAGTGGTTAATCATTTAGATTCGTGATTATATTATTCTTGAAACAATAACATAAATACATACATCTATTATTATAATTTTTTTATAAAATATCCGCTAACGATTAAATTAAAACTTATTTGATAAAAAAATCAAATGATCGTTCTAAACCTCAATCACAAGTAAAATTATACCCTTAATCAACATAATAATAACAATCAAAGCTAAATCAGCATCTAAATTATAAATAATTAATATAATAGTTTTTGAGACATATGATAAAGTCAATCATTTTTTGTTTTAATATTTGTAAATTTAAGACAGCAATGGAAATAAAATAGGCCACGTGTCTCTGACCTGTCACATTATCACATTTCATTATTGTTGATGTATGAAAAGTATTAGCCGCCGTTCATTAATTAAGCCAAAATCATCACTTGAGCAACGCTTTCCAGTGGGTGACCAAACTGGATATATCACAATGATTTGGGGTTAAAATAAGTATTTCTAGAAAAGGAAAGCCCTGTTTTGTTGATTAACCACTAATTAATTATAGCTAACCAATGACGTGTACAGATTGTTATTATTTTATTAGTATTTTTGTTAATGGTTAACAGAGGCATGAAAATAAAAATGAATTTGTCGTTTGGGAGTCATCTGAGGACATGCAATTACGTGTGGCTTTGAAGCAAAGTTTGACATTAGTAGTTAATGTATATTGGTGATGCTGTGTTTTATTTTTATTTATTAATCGATTAATTTAAAATAATTTTTACGTAAAATAAAAATATATTTACATTTAATATTCTAAACTTTAATTCTACGTAAATTAAAAGTTTAGTCGGATTTGACTTCAAAACCATTTCACACATCATACAACAAAAAGAAACAAGAGCTAAATAAGAGACTGAAAGTATCAATACAAAGCCAAGCCAAGAATGATTTGCCTGTCAACATAACATATAACGAGTCGGAGTTCGACCATTTCGCTTGATCGGATGATCCTCTATGTTCGGAGTTCGCCGATCAAACACTTGCCATCAGCTGGCCATTTAAGAAGGTTCATTTGATAGTCAGGGCCCTGTGAGACCCTGGCTGCCATGATTCTTTCATGCTGCTGCCTCGGACAGTCTCCCCCTTCCATTTCTTTATCCGAAAGTGAACGAGAGGTAGAGAAACGAAACCCTTGATTGTGCAGATAAAAGTCGTTGCTGTTGTTGAATGTTTGCAGCATATTTGTTCCCTGAAGTTCAGATTCTGTTGCTTCTCGATAACCGACAGATGAATTACCACTCAACGAGTTGTTCGCACGTTGTGATGGAAGATTTGAACTAGTCTCAATGCTTTTGTTAGGCATGGCTTTAGATGCATCACTTTTGAGCTTCTTAGTGTTTAAGAACCTCCCACCACACCCTCTTGCTCTTCTCATAGCATGTAAATGTCGAGACTCGTGAAGATAGGGCTGAAAAGCACATCTAATAGACACTCAGAACTCATAAATGCACATGAAATACAAATAGGTGCAAAGAAAGATTTTTCACACCTATGGACCTCAAGTATCAATCTCATGATAACAATATGCCCATATGCATTGTTTTCATGTTATAATCTTATGTCGGAACAGTGTTGTCTTGTCCCGGTTTTAAATAGCAAAGAAACTATCAGTCTTCACAATGGATAAGCATCATTAACCATCTCATTCAATAGAACTCAACACTTCATTTGAAAGATATAATATATTGTCGAAGCACCAGCTTCGAGTGAAGGCTCAAACATTAAGGTAGAATGCAATAACATTGCACTCTCTCAAATTACCTAATATTTGAACATTGCTTGACTTCGGGATCTCACTTCTACTTTGTATCAATGGTAAACTCTCTGCACTTTATGACACATGTATGCAGCACTAAAAGATTCAGACAGTCTTGACTCTTGAGTCTCAACTCTTAACAAATGAGAATGAGAATCTTCTGTAAATTAGACTAGAAAAGGTTCTTCATCTCTTCGAAACTATTGCTAATAAAAGCCCGATGTTATGACACCATGAGATTTCAGTATCATTGATCCACTGGTTCTAGTTTCCTTGTTGTCCATCAATGCTTAAAGCAAAGATTGGAACATTTTTCACTTTTCACAGAACTCAATCTGCTCAGTGTTTTCCCATTTCCCTACTTTATACAGTTTTAATCTCGATAAGAAACGAAAAAGAAAAACTCAATGCCACCAGAGTGCCACATTAGTTCATGTATCACATGCAAAAGGAACATGGTTGAGATTGTGAGACTTGCCTTAGAACTTTAACCGTTAAATTGCAAATGTCGTGATGCCATGCAAAGTTGAAATATATTTTCTAGCATCATGATGTGATGAACCGATTAATTATATGCAAGTGCTTATATTAAGACAACAAAAACCTTTCGAACTTTGATCACTTTCTTTTCCAGCTCAGCTTTTGCACGCGACTGCCTTCGTCTCAAAATCCCATGGTATTGCTTAGCATTCACATAAACAGGCTCCTCTGCCATTTCAAGAGGCAATACCATTCTAGCAGGATGCACACCAAGACTATGAGAATGTACCTGAAATGATATTTCAATACATTTCATATATCCGTTATCATATTTCAACAGTATATCCAAATTTTAAGAAAAATCTAAAGCTAGATTACGTTTAAAAAAAATAATTACTTCCACAAATATTTAAGTATATATTTCTAAACAACACCACTTCTAGTCATGTAAGTAAATAAATCATTCCTACATCACAATTGATACTATATAGGTTTCTATGTACATATGACCTGGTGTTGCAACTTACGTGTAATCTTAATTCTCAGTTTACTTTTTGCCCAATTTCCATTGACAACCCTACCTTGAGAAGTGATGCTTGACAAACTAATTTGCCTACAAACTATTTCACCTTTTGTATGGGTATATTCAGAGCAAATAACTTTATAGGCAGTCAAAAGGTGAATAATGTGCTGCATAAACCCATACCAAAGATTGAGGTACATAAGGAGGCACTACTCCCCCATAATATTGATCCGCGTATGGATAGGACGGACATGCCTGCAAGAGAGTTTTCCTCTTAGAATTCCACCATTGCACCATTCGAATAAATATCTAGGATGGCCTCAGCCTAAAATATGAAAGGTGGGCTTATAGGTTTTTTAATCCAATAATTATAATAGAAACACCAGATGATTTAAACATCAATTGAAATACATCTTTCTTTCCACCTTTCTATCCTTCCTATCAAACCAAACCCACGAAAGATACTCCCAACAGCTCAATGTCATATTCTATGCAAATTGATTTTCATACATAATTCATGTTCTCCCAAGAGAGGAAGAGAGAACTTACAATTGAGTGGCCAACAAGCTCCAGCTGGGTTGGTTGTGGTACATATTCACCCATTGTCGGACGTATAACAGGTATAGCATGCTGTAAATATGGCTGTTCATTGGCACATTTTTCATCTTTTTCATAAAAGAAAAAACTTCATTAGCTTCACAGCATATGAACATGATGTGCAAAAATGGAGTGTACATTAACAATGGCTAAAGTACTTTGTTATCTAAGAGAAGAAAAAAATCCATTGCCAGGAAAACAAGGAGAACTGTTATTGCTGTTTGGTTATAGCGTAGCAATGTTAGTTTTAACCAGTGCAGCTCAACTCCAATAAGAAGTTTGAACGAATCAAACCCCTTTTATGGTCTCATTGGAACCAGCCTCGAGACTACATCCGTTACACTAGCAAGCTTTTAGATCACGTATTGCAACTGAAAATGCAGTCATAAGTTGAGTATTACGCCTTGAAAAATATAGCATGCAAGAATTACACCTTACTTCAAATCATTTAAAAACTAATAATTTCATTTTAGTTCGCATGTTGCATGAATCTACAAACATGAAAATGCGCACAGTCAATAAATTGGATTATGAGCTATTTTACTTTTGCTTTTATGCAAACATTATGGAATATTTTATACCCTTTCAATGTTAATATGTTCCCCACCATCTTAGCCATCATTGGTTAGAGAGAGTGGAACTGCTGAGTCTTAAGAAGTCAAACTATTACCCAAATTCCCCAATCTTTCGATTGTGTGTAACTTTCCAGCAATATAAAGTCATACAAGTTATGTATAAACTTCTCAGAATCTCTTAATAATGAGCCAGTTAATGGGAAGCAGCTGTGAAATTAAATTATTGTTTAACATGATCTTAAAGTCTACAAATCTAAGATTGCAAATCAAGATCACTAAAAACTTGCAAACCCGTCACATACTACAACATATACATTACCTGGATGTGGCAACATAGTAAAAGGTTTTTCTTTACTAGAACAAAGCTTATCATCAGTCCCGACCATGCTAGGAGATTCGGTAGTTTTAGTCACTAAACTTCCATTTGGGTGTTTGGGAGGAGATAAGCTAGCCCTGCTTTCTCCTAAAACTTCCGTTAAGATAGAATTCTGCTGTGTGTTGCACCACCAAGGTTGAACCCGAATTGTCTGTGGTTTATTTTTATTATTTGCATTGGATTCTTGCTGGTTTCTACCATCTGGCTTTCGGTGCATGCTTCAGTGGTCTAAAATCTCCGGATCCCCAACCAACTGCTTGGTTATGCAAAATAAAGCTATTAATAGACACAAGAAAAGAATATCAGAATTATCATTACATGTCTGTATGTATATCCTCAAACAATTAGCTAGGACATTCAGGAGAAAATGCATATAAAAGTCAATTGCGTATACACAGGGAAAACATATAAAAGTTAATATGAACAAAAATCTTTTACCCCTAAGTATGCCCCTTTCTATGTCACACACTAAACAATTAAATTCTAAACTCTAATCCTAAATTCCACCTACTAAACCCAAAACCATCCACCCTACCCCTAATTCCCTAAACCCTAATCATAAAACCTAACCCTAAACTCGCTTTTACATTGAGGGCACCAAAAGGGGCATAGTTAAGGAGCAGACGATTTACATCCGCTTAATATTACATGATTAAGATTAATCTCACAAAACATACCATATAAAGATAACCGAGGATACAAAAACCATTGTTGATGCAACACATAATGGGAAGAATATAAAAATAAAGCCGCTCTTGCCTTTTTAATATTTGCATCTTTTCTCCCTTTTTATCTTTTCATTTCTTATAAACAAACCAGAAGAACTAAAAACATATCTAACCTCAAGTATACATGAGCAATACACCATGAACGCATTTGGGGCATAAATCGAAGACACATCTAGGGACCGAATCTCAATTAAGATGCAAATTAGCTATAATGCCATGTTTCTTGTTGCTTTTATTCTCAAGAAACATGAATTAAGCAATCAAAAGGACTCATTCCAATTTCCAACAACAATGCTAAATGAGACCTTAACTAATGAGCAAAGATGAGCAATATACCAAGCTTGCGGGCATAGCCAAAACACTCACTTAGCTTCATAAACAAGTCGAATAGCGACTAATAACTTCACACTTTCCTACTTTTTAGCAATTCTTGAACACTATTTTCAAATGTTATGGATCAGATTATGTTTATACCTAAACTTATTCAAGTTATCTATATTAGAATGATCTTACCCTTGTATCGCAGAAAATGAAAAGTTCGAGTAACATAAATCTTCAAATAAACCCCTGATTAAGTAATTGCCTTTGATAAAGTTCTATACAAATGGCTTAGCTACTTTAGCTAGCCTAAAAATGTACCCTGTATTTTTCATCAAAGTTCCATTTGACTGTTGCTTTTCTTCTTTTTGATATATATTAAAAAAATGTTATAGAAAAGCACAAAAATTATCCAAAAGTGAATAATTAATGGACTAAAATATAACACTAAATTAATAATATAAACAATAACCATAGTATATATTGTCCCACAAAAGAAATTTCATTAACTTAATCCATCTAAAGAGAATTCAAATCATCTCAAGAACTTCACTTAAATTAACAATTATCTTACATTAAATCCATAATATATAATTTAAAAAGAAAAAAAAATCAAGGAAATCTAAATTTAGCAAGAACATTTAACAATAGTAAAAGACCAGACACACCAGATCATCAACGGAAAAAATTCAAGAAAATCCATAAGCGTACATCCATACATGCATGCATGCACATACATAGCTTGATTCTGATCCTCAATCGACTATCTAATCCCAAAAAATCCATAAATAGTAATTAAAAACTGAAAAAAAAATCGCTCAAATGAAACAAACCATCGGGAACAATAATAAACAATAAATCGAGAAAAAAAAAGAATCGGAATCCATTAAATCAACCAATAACCAATACTAACACTTTTTATTTAAAATTAAATAAATTAAAAAAAAAAAACGAAAGAGGAAATGGTGAAGAACTTACTGATTCGCTCTGAACTTTCAAAAGGAAGAAGATAATCTATGTCACAGTGTAGTAGTAAGTGTGATAGAGCAACGATACCAAAAATAAATATATATTCCGTTTAAACGGCGTGATGACGTCAATGCCGCTGCTGCTTCTATACTGACCGGATCATCCTTCTAAAGTCGCAACAACAAAAGTGTACGATGTTGCTTTTTTTTTTTTTTATTTCACTTTTTTTCTTACCAAATTTTCAATTATTTTTCTACCCACGTTCAACTTTTTTATTTATTAATTGAATATAGTTCGAATAATATTATTAATAATATAATATACAAGACAACATGTGATGGTATATTTAAAGCATAGAATTAAGATTAAAATTTAAAGTTAAAAATAAATATAATTTTTTTAAAATATAAATATAAAAATAAAGGCCTCATATGCTATATCCCTTCGTCTCTACTTAAACGCTTATCTGAATAATACAAATATTATATATTAAATGTCAAAAGATATGATTTTTTTAAGGTGAATATTGATTGTTAGTTAAATTTTAAGATTTTAAAATTATTTTATAATTGAGGATTGACAAAAACTATAATAATTTAAAAATATTACTTTTAAATAAATTTTTATTAATAAAATTCAGTCAATTATTGAAATATACCGTTTAAATTTTTTATATTTATAATTTATGTTAAAATTATTTAAACTTTTTCTAATTTATCAGATTGCGTCCAAAGCGTAATATTATATATTTTTAAGTAATAAAAGTGGTATAGGTAAAGATTAAAATATTTTCGTGTCGTGCCACTGGATATGACGCCCAAAAGAAAAGTATACACCTGTCCTACTTGCTTCCACGAGATCCAAAAAACAAGGTGGACACATATGGCCCACCACCACCACCACCTATTGCCACGTGGTCCATTCCAACAGTTAGAAACGACTGCAACGCCGTTAGTCTGTCCCGGCGTTAGGTAGCAACCAAGGAAAAGGTGGTTGTGGGTCCCCGAGAGATATAAAACGACAGAAGCACGGATCTCGGTGAGGGTAAGGGAGAAGACCACGTGTCACCGAGAGGAGAGTGAGTGAGTTATAAGCCGTCCCTACATCCACTGCCACGCCGCCACGTTTGAATCTCCTAGAAACTTTGGGAAAGTAAAGTGGGACAGCTCATCCATGGGCGTGGATCCACACTGACTTTTTCTTTTCCTTTTTCTTTCAGGATAATTTATTAAATAAATTATTATAATTCGATCTAAATTTATATATTTTTTCATGCATAACTGCTTATTATGTTATTATTATATTTTAAATTTATTTTTTTAAATAATTTTTCTGCTAGTAATTTGAAAAGTTAGATATTTGATTAAAATATCTAATGTACAAAAATTAGATATTCATTTTTATAATCAGATACAAATCACTATTTTATTTATCTGAAAAATGAAATACTCAAACTTTTTATATTAAATTAGATTCAATATCTAAAAATATATATTATTAATAATAAATTAATTTATCGTATTTGATTTAGATTAATCCATTAATATATTAAATATAAATAATCTTTAGAAAAATAACTCCAAGTGCTTAGGCCCGTGTACATAGGGTCATTGGATTTTAGAACCCACTCTTGCTTGAATTGGACCCAAGTAAATCCAAGTCTTTATAGAGCTTTCCAACCGATTTTCAGCAAATACAGAACTCTGAATTTTGAATCAATTTAAATGATTTGAATTATCAATATTTAAATTTAATAGAATTATGTGTGTACCATGAATATCAAAGTTGAAATATAAAATCATATTTTTTTCCTTTTTTTCTATTTTAATATTTAAAAAATAAAATATAAGGTTTAAAGTTTAAGATTTTAAAAATAAGATTATAATATAATATTTAATATTTTAACGTTGAAATATAAATATGGGAAGAGAAAATGTTTTTCTCCAAACATTCTTATTCATTTTTTTTGGTTTTGCTGATTTCACTACAAAATTAAAAATATTTATTTTATTTACCGAACATTTTAATTATGATTATTGTTTAATCTTCGTCTATCAATAAATATTATCATTACACTAATGATATCAAATAATCATATTCTTCTTTATTTTATTTTTATCGAATCAGTTTTTTACAATGTATATTTAAATTAAAAAAAAAACATGATAGGATGACAGTTTTTTTCACAATACTGTCCAAACAAAATTGAAGTAACACTAAGGTAAAGGAACACTCGACTCTGATCTCAGACCACTAAAGTAAAGTTTTTTTTCCTTCATTTTTTGGTCAAAATCCTCCACCAGACATCAAAGATTCTGCTGTCCCGATCGAATCGTTGTACGAAGTGCTATAGTGCCAAGTGTTTGGAAATTGTAGCGATGTGACGTTGGTGGTGGTTCGGTCCCCATGTGAAGGAGCTAATCGAGCCGGACATCGGCATTGGCATGTCAGAGACCCACACAAATATGAGGGGTGGGTCATGTTGGAGAAGGATAATGCTAAAGTAAGAACTTCACGTTTTAGGGTGTCCGAATAATTTATAGGCAAAAGCACCTAAATATTCCAATTTAAATAATTATTTATTTTTATTTTTAGGGTTCGACTTCAAAATCTATTAGGGGCATTTTTTCTTATAAAATATCATTGTTTTCTATTAAGTAAAAATATAAATAGGAGAGATTAGATTATGAACATTTTTCATCACGTTATCTGTAGTGTATACAATCAAGCTTGGTTATCTTTAGTTAATTGTTTGATAATTATTCATTCACTAATTACATGTAGGAAAGAGGTGATGATTCACCTTAAAAAATATGAGATGAATGAATTTGATTGACAGGGACAGAACTAGGATTTGGGTTGAGGGGAGTAAAACATAAATGTTTAGAAGTAAGCGGCAAACTCATAAAAAAATTTAAAAAATTAAATAGGGGGACAAAAGTGAGAAAAAAATTCTTCGGGTGGGGGAGATTATCCCTCCCCACATGGGTGTAGTTTTATCCCTGCTAATTGGTTTGGACCACATATGACGTGATGGAAAGGATTCATGATATAATTTCTCTATAAATAAAATATAAAAATAAGCTTGTAAATTTTTTAACTCAACTATCGGTATAAATATTTATGAAATAATTTAATTTGTTTGATATTATTTTGAATAATCTTAAGTGATTATAAGATAAAATTTATCTATATATATTTTTAACACGTTAATAATGTACATATATCCTATAGGTAAAATAATTTAAATTTAAAATTTTTTAAAGATATATTATTTTTTTACTAAAATTACTTATTGAGTTCGATTTACTAAGAATATATAACATATATAAATATATGTAACAATAATATATTTATATTTGAAGGATACGAAAAAATTATGATTCACCTACACAATATAATAAAATTAACATCAAAATAAAATGAAAACAAAAACCTCAATGCAATTTATATAATATATAGTTTTGCTTGATGAGTAAGTTTGCTCATAAATTCTATTCAAATCAGTACTATTTTCCTTATTTTTAAATGCATTAATTTTGTCTTTAAAGAATTAATTATAATAATTTCGCACTTAAAGTAAATTAATTTTAATCATCAAAATTAAATGACTTTTAAGATAAAAGTGATACAATTAGATGATTTTAAAGATAAAGTTTATTTAATTAAAAATTAAATAAAAAACCGATTTTTATAATGACTTTTCTTTTAAATTTAATTTTTTTAATAGAAGCTGCTAATTTTATTAAACGAAAAAATATTTAATATTATAATAATGGTTTATAATTATCATTGTAAATTAAATAGAACATTTTCTTAAAATTAGTCACTTTAGATTATACAAAGATCATACATGGAAAAAGTTTAAAAACTCATCTAAAGACTCGATCGAAAAAATAGACACAAACAAATTTGACTACATCAGCAAACGAACCACAAAGGGGATTAATCTATTGAAAGACCACTGAGAATCGCAAATCAGAACTGTGCGTCGCGATAAACTATCCACGAGTACAAATCGCGTATCCAAATTCAATCCGAGGGGCCAAAGCAAGGAAGATCACCATGATAACAAATAAGCGTCATCTGATCAATCGTGACGTTGTCAGATCAAACCTTAAAAAACAAAAGAAAAAAAAACTTACCAAACGAAAAAAAAACATACCGAAAGGCAGAGTAAATCATGTCATAAGAGCAGAATAATTTATTAAAAACTAACAAATAATATAAACGAAATGATAGATTCTAACCATCAGTGTCTAATATTAAAATTGGTTTCGCCCCTCAAGCTTAAAGAAAAATAAAAACAAAGGAGCAGCACCGGATCTTAGCAAAGAAAAAGTTGGAGAGCGACACTAGGGAATCTCCACGCTATATATTTATAGTAGTTACGAAACCTAGTTTTAATTTCTATCTAAAAGAGGAGAGATAAATTCTAAAAAAAAAAATATTCGTTGCGAGTCTTGAATCCGAGACCTAAAAAAATAATACATGCGATCAGCTCTAAAATTATGAATTTAAGTTTACTAAAAACAAACTTAACTCTTCAGTATTTTAAAAATGTTTCTAAATATTGTAGTTGATTAACTAAAACCTCAAGAGTCGGTCCAAAAAATAAAAGTTGATCTATAAAAAGTTAAAAAGGTTGAATCTCATCCCTACGTGCCCAAATCTCCCAATTTTTGGACCATATATTCTTATCTCCATTGCATAGAATACATGCAAAGTTGCTTTCTATTTGTCAAGATTAGAGCCAATGCCCCTTCCATGTCCATTTCATAGGAACTTTGAAAATGAAATATGAAAATGGACAAAGACTTGGTCCCAATATTTGTTTCTAATTAGGAACAAAAAAAATGTTTATAGCATTAATTAGATGAAATTAGGGTACCTTGTTTTAGAAGGCATTACTTAAATGTACAAATCACATTCAATTCAATCAACTTGATTTATATGTATATTTGCATTTAAATCCATATTTTATTATAGAGTTAAATAAACCCTTTAATTTTTTTAAAAAATGAATTAAACCCTTGTTTTGTAAAAATCAATTATACCCTTAATTTTTTATATCCAATTAAATTCTCAAACTCAAAAAAATATCAATTTGGTCCTTTAACTAATTTTTACATCCATTTTTTTATTACTTGTCAAATAATACTATAATAATAAATCAGAATTAAAAAATATTTTTAAACCGGACCTCAGCCGATCAAACCCGGCGATGGACACGTAAGGAACATGACACCAATGGAGTGTTCAGATTCGTGTTGATTCATGAACAGGATACGGAGGTCTTTTTAGCAAAAGGTCAAGGGTATTTATGGAAAATAGAGTTTCCAATACGTTTCACATCCAATGAAATCCTGCCAGGTCAGCATTTCCTTCGTATTCTCCGTAAGAAAATTTGCAGTTGATGGTTACTCTTTTGGAAAATTTAACAGTAAGGTAATGTAATGTAAGGAGAAATTATTATCATTTATCTCTAATCTTGTCTTAATTTAAATTAATAAGTTTAAAGTTTAAAATTAAAAATTTAAAAATTAAAAATAGAATAATTCTTTAAGGTATAAAATTTAAGATCAAAATATAAAAAATTGAAACCATTTATAATTTAAATCATTAAACTTAACCTCAATTTTCGTATAGATCACAAACCTTTGATTTAATCAAATTAAATCATTAAACTTTTATTATTAACAAATTAAATCATTCACACTAGCATCGTTAAATATTTTAATGAAAAAGGTAACTCAATAATCTTACTAGACATGTTTTTTCATGTCAACAAGTTAATATTAATTAAAATTAAAGAAAAAATATTATTTTTTTATATTAAATTATTAAAAAATTTAATAAATTTATATCGATTGAATTATAATTTTTTAATAATTTAATATAAAAAAATTTAAATATTTTTTTTAATTTTAATTAATATTAACTTGCTAAAAATATGTCTAGTAGTATTAATGAGTTAATTTTTCTGTTAAAATAATTATGGACGTTAGTATGAATGATTTAATTTGTTAATAATAAAAATTTAATGATTTAATTTAATTAAATTAAAGATTTATGATATATACGAAAGTAAATGATAAGTTTAATGATTTAAATCGTAAATGATTAAAAAATTAATTTAAAGTTTAAAAAAAGTAATTTTAATTTTTTCCCTCCCTCCCAAATTTATTACAAAAACATCGTTTGTGTCATCCTAGTTAAAAAATGGAAACCGATAAATTCTTGCCACGTGGAAAATAAGAAAATCCCGCATTTTATTTAGACGAAAACAACCTTACCTTTAATTTCCAGTGACATGGATGTTCTCTGTTAGGGGGTATAACGACATTTCACTCCATTTGTCGTATTATAATATTTTTAATATTATTTAGTTCATTTATATATATTATTAATTAATTAGATGGGAAGCTGTTCATGTTCTCAAACTCTCGCCTTCCAGCTTTAAAAAAGCACTAAAAAATATATAAAATCTTAAACTATCATTATTTTATTCCATTTCTGAAGACTGATCTTCTTTTCTTCAGAGTAGATCTGTATAACTGGTAAGGCTCTTCTTTTTTTCTGGGTTTTACTTTAAAATTATGTTCATTTCTTGTACTTGAAATGAAACTCTGGTTCTGATATATTCTATGATGTGTAATGAGTGGATTGATCACATGGAATCGAACTTATTTTTGTTTTAATTTCCCCTTTTAGCTCTTTTGATTTCTGCAGAATCAGATCTCTTGTCTACTTCTTCTACCGTGAGTGATTTTTTTTATATTATCTTTTCTAAGTTGTTTTAGTTTGCTAGTTATGACTGTTGAAAGATCTGTTGCTGGATCCTGTATTTGATTACTTGAATCGAAGTTTAGAAAAGAATATGGAAGAGAATCTAACTTTACTTTGTTTGGTATTCTCTAATTTAGAGTGATTTAGCTCTCATTTTGCGAAGATTTTTAATTGAACAGTATGCTTTTGTTATTAGGAATTATGTTCTGAATCTATTTTTTGGGGTTTTCACTATTTGTTTTGATTGTCATGTTCAACTGACTTGGTACACTTTGCTCGGTTGTTGTTTTCTTGGAGAATCCCAGATAAATCGGTTTATGTTCCTTTTCCGAATTAATCTTAATTGAATATTTGATCATATATGAACTAGCCTTTCTCCAGATGTTGATTCTAATGGGTGCTTTTTTCTTTTTTCTTTTTAATCTCAGTTAGAATCTTATCAAATGAAAGCATCTGGTTTGGATGGGAGTGGTTAAACCCCAAGCCGACTCCGATAACATCAAACACTTCTTTTGAAGATAGCAGACATCCTAGTGCAGATATGAATCACTTAACTGTAGTGACTGAAGATACTTTTGCAAGTTTGCTTGAGCTTGCTGCTAATAATGATGTTGAGGGCTTTAAACGATCGATTGAGCATGATCCTTCCAGTGTTGATGAGGTTGGATTGTGGTATGGTCGTCAGAAAGGTTCGAAGCAGATGGTTAACGAGGAGAGAACTCCGTTGATGATTGCTTCTATGTATGGTAGCATGGATGTTATTAAGGTGATCATTTCGTCTTCAGATGCTGATGTTAACCGTGTGTGTGGCAGTGACAAAAGCACTGCCCTCCATTGTGCTGCATCCGGTGGGGCTGTTAATGTTATTGATGTTGTGAGGCTGCTTTTAGCTGCTGGTGCCGATGTTAATGTGGTTGATGCCAATGGTCATTTTCCTGTTGATGTTATTGTTGTTCCTCCGAAGCTTCGAGATGTGAAATTAACTCTTGAAGAACTCCTTGCGACTGAGAATTCTGGTATCGATTTGAATTTGAAGGTGTCAGACATAGCAAATTCCGACTCCCCTCCTCTATTTCCTTTGCAGGAAAATGGGTCATTGTCATATGGTTCAGATTCCCCTACGAAGTCTAGGCCAAATGATGCTCCTATTTCTTCGGCATCAGAGAAGAAGGAATACCCGATTGATCCATCTCTTCCAGACATCAAGAACAGCATCTATTCAACGGATGAATTTCGGATGTATTCGTTCAAGGTACGGCCTTGTTCACGTGCCTACTCCCATGATTGGACCGAGTGCCCGTTTGTTCACCCTGGGGAGAATGCTCGAAGAAGAGATCCTAGGAAGTTCCATTACAGTTGCGTTCCTTGCCCTGATTTTCGCAAGGGGGCATGTTGTCGGCGAGGAGATATGTGCGAATATGCTCATGGTGTTTTTGAATGCTGGCTACACCCTGCCCAGTATCGGACTCGGTTGTGCAAGGATGGTGCTAGTTGTGATAGGAGAGTCTGCTTCTTTGCTCATACACCCGAAGAACTCCGACCTCTCTACGTCTCCACTGGTTCCGCGGTTCCTTCTCCTCGATCTAGTACTTCCGGTGCTACAGGTATGGATTTTGCTGCAGCCATGAGTCTCTTGCCCGGATCTCCTTCATCTGTATCGGTTATGTCTCCGTCACCATTCACTCCGACCATATCTCCTTCTATGAATGGGATGTCTCATTCTAATGTTGGCTGGCCACAACCTAATGTTCCGGCCTTGCATCTTCCTGGAAGCAACCTTCAGTCGAGTCGGCTGCGATCTTCTCTTAATGCAAGAGACATTCAAGCTGAAGACTTCAACTTGCTGCCCGATTTTGATGTGCAACAACATCAGCTGATGAATGAGTTACCTGGCCTTACCCAACCATCGATGAGTTCAAGTTCTTTTAACCGATCTGGTCGAATGAAGACCCTGACCCCGTCAAACCTTGATGATCTCTTTTCTGCTGAGAGCTCATCACCACGGTACTCGGATCAATCGTTGGCTGCTGGCGTTTTCTCTCCAACCCATAAGTCTACTGTTCTCAATCCATTTCAGCATCAGCAAAACATGCTATCACCTATCAATACGATTTTTTCTCCTAAAAGTATTGAGCATCCTCTCTTGCAGGCTTCTCTATCTGGTAGGATGTCTCCTCGAAATGTTGAACCTATCTCACCAATGAGCTCACGGGTTTCATTGTTAGCTCAACGGGAGAAGCAGCAACAATTTCGCAGCCTAAGCTCTAGGGAGCTTGGCTCTGGCTCTGCTGCCATTATTGATTCCCCTCCTGTTAACTCATGGTCAAAATGGTCATCCTCCAACGGGAAGCCGGACTGGGCCGTCAATGCCGATGGGTTAGGCAAGCATCGGAGGTCCTCCTCATTTGAGCTCGGTAACGGAGACGAGCCCGACCTATCATGGGTTCAATCCCTTGTTAAAG
This sequence comes from Abelmoschus esculentus, assembly GCA_035048815.1. Lineage (NCBI taxonomy): Eukaryota > Viridiplantae > Streptophyta > Magnoliopsida > Malvales > Malvaceae > Abelmoschus > Abelmoschus esculentus. Next base: position 17,516,173 of record JAUCBN010000017.1, on the reverse strand, counting down.
AATCTCCCACCGAGATCAAAGAGAAAATAGCAGCAGCACCAGTCTCGGGTGAAGATTCTAACACGAACTCGGATCCAGTCGATAATGCTGCATTGGGTGCTTGGCTCGAGCAAATGCAGCTGGATCAACTTGTGGCTCAGCAAAACTGAAACCGGTCTCGTTGAGCCGTCATGAGGTAGAGGCAACAAAAAAGGTTTTGGTAAATAACATTCATATTTTTTCGGATTCCTGTGGCGATTGAACGAAGGAAAGATATAAAAAGATGAATGCAAAGAGATTGAGGTGAGTTTTAGGATGGAAACTTCAATTTTCACCATTCATTATCATTATTATTACAACAAAACAGTTAGAACAGGTTGAGGCTAATCCCCTGCCTTGTATGTCTTAAAGAAATTATGAACAGGTTTAGGTGTTTTTCCCCCTTCAAGAAACTCTTAATTATATTTCCATTGCTGCTATTTCAGTATGTATGGTCCTTTAATGATGATGATAAAGATGGTGTTTAAAGGGATATAACATCTGAGATTCACTAATTAACACTCTCGTAATATTTTATCTTGTATGAATTGGAATTTGTTTTTATCTTAAAAATATAAATATTTAATTATTTAATCTAAAAATTTAATATTTTATTTTGTTAGAACAACCGATTATTGATATATAAATAATATCTATTATTGAATTTTTAAAATATGATTACTTAATATTTTGAAATATAAAAAAAACTGAGAGCTATATGTGGCAGGCCATCAATATTAATTATTTTTTTGCCTATGAGCTAATTTTAGGGTGATTTTGAAGGAAAAAAAACTATTATTCGGTATGATTTATACTAGTTTTTATAGTTATTGTTCGAATATAATATCAGTAAGGATTACGTACGATAACAAAACACATTATTCTTTTAAATAAATAATTTATATTTAAATTTTAGAAATCATATTATTTTATCAAGAAATCCATAAATGACCATACTACGAATTTAACATAAAAATTTTAGTCTATCTTACTCAGCCAACCTCTTCTTTTAGTATTAGTGGTTGAGTTTGATAAGCACGATGGGTTGAGTTTATAGTAATTGGAAAACGGTGTTTTTAACTAGAGATTATTAGGTGAACCTTGTTCACCACATCATCTATGGTCTAAGTAATCAGGATCGTTGATCTTTAAATAATCATTTAATAACTACCCACCCACTAAGTTCATATAGGAAAGAGATGATGATTCACCTAGAAAAAAAATTAAGATCAATGATCCTGATTAATTAAGACCATAAATAACGTGGTGAATAAGATTTATCTAATAATTTTTCGTTTTTAACTGACTAAATAGGTAATAATAAAATCCCTACTCACTTAATAATAACCACTTTAGATTATATTTTTAACTTATTAAATCTGCCACTAAATATAAATTTATTCTGATTAAAATGATCCAATTAACCTTCTCTCTTTCTTGCCAATGGGGCGGCTGCCAAAGTTTGTCTTTAATTAATCCTCTTGGATATTTATAATAATTCATTACCTTTCTTGGCTAAGTCAGAAGAGTATTTAATGAGGTTCACTGTTGTCCTACAAAGTATTTTATTTTATTCAGCAAAATTAAAAAATCAATTAGAAGTGGGTTTAGATGTGAACAAAAGTTACCACATAATAATTTTAATTAAATTTAAATTTTGAATTTTAATATTATAATTAAAATAAATTCAGTTAAGAAACTTTACGTTTAAAATTTTATGAGAAATAAACTCTATAATATTGTCATTATTTCATGAAACGAATCTTTATTCAAATTATAGATGAGGAGAGAAATGGAGCCTATAATATAATTTCCTCTAAATTCTATTTGACTGAAATTCCACGTGTCGGCGTTCCACGTCTTTTTTGTTTTTCTTCCTTTGTGATTCGAATCCAGAATTAACCAAATTTGATTTAGGTCTTTGGAGTCCACCTTGTATGATGAAAAGAGTTCAATCCCATTTCTGGAGTATTCCCGAGCTTTCGCCGGCACCTCCGGTTACATCAACTCTTGAGAAATTATTATATATATAAGCTTATTAGCGGTATTTATAATTTTATTTAATAAAATTTATTTATTTATTTAATAATATATAAAAATGTAAAATTATATTAAAAAATAAAATAAAAAATATTATTAAATAAAATTATAAATAATATAATGAGATAAAATTATCTAACATTTTTTTGGTTAAACTGCAATAAAGATCATTTAATTATGTGTATAGTTACATTTAAGTCACTTAATCATTAAAAGTTATATTTAAGTTACTCATTTATGGGTAAGGTTACATTTGTGTCACTCAATCATAAATAATGTTACATTTAGGTCACCCATCATATTTGAAAAGTATATCAATTTGGTTATTTTCTTTTCTAAATCACTTGTATAACCTTTTTAACATTAAAGTACTTTATTTAGAATAATTAATTAATTTAATACATGAATTGATAATTTTTTTTAAATATAAAGAGTGACCCAAATATAACCTTGCTTATAACCGAATGATCTAAATATAACCTTTAATAATTGAATGACCCAAATGTAACTTTACTATAAATAAGTGACCTAAATATAACTTTTAATAATTGAATGACTTAAATATAACTCTATCAATAATTAAATGATTCCTATTACAGTTTACCCTATTTTTTTCTCCTTTTACTCACCTAACCGGTCATCTCTCCCACCTTTCCACTTCCTCAACCAGTTCCCGGTTTCCCTTACCCTTTAGTAAAAAGCATATCCTACATTCCCCTAGTTGACACCTCAGCATCGCATGGGTTCATAAACAAGGATACGGATGCCTTTTCACCAACTAATCAAGGGTATTTAAGGAAAACGGAAAACCCTTACGATTCACCAGTCAATAAAAACCTGCCACCTCAGCATTCACTTTATTTTTCTCTCGAAAATTTAACCGTCATGTAAGGTGAATTTAAGTCGAATTTCTAAGCAATCTGTGGGGAAGACAATGAAAAATTATTACACAAAATTTAGGTCTCGGTCTGTCAATGGGACTTGTCCTAGTTAAAACATCATAAGCCAAACAATTCACACCACGTAGAAAATAAGACAATCTCTATGACGAAAGTAACCTTGACTTTGATTTTTAACGACTTTATGACGACGTGGCGTTACAATGTCATTGGTCAAGCAACAAGGAGAATAACGTCATTTCCCATTTCACCACTTTTTTTATTTTCTTTATTAATTATCTAAAAAATAAAAACAATAATTTTAATAAAGAAATAAAAAGTAGCAGTAACATAGGAAATGGAGATGACTCAGATGAGAAGAGAAGCTGCTCTTCATTTTTCTCAGAATTCTCATCTTCCTACTTCAAAAATACCCATAAAAAACTGAAAAATCTAATTTAGATTATTATTTTTCATTTTTGAAGATATGACTGAAACACTCAGTTCTTCTTTTTCCGGGTAGATCTATGGATTTTTGAACTGGTAAGTCTTTTTATTTTGGGTTTTCGTTTAAGTTCATTTTAGCTGAGGTTTTTGTTTTGATTTCTCCTGAATCCGATCTTTTATTTACTCTCCTGCTCTCACCGTTTCATATTATAGTTTGATATGGATGATCATTGAAAGATTTGTTGAAAGATCCTTTAAATTTTAATGATAATATGTTGTGACTGCCGAGTGTTTAATTTCTTTTTCAACAAAAAAATATATTTATATTGATGTTCATGTTCATGCGATTGGTCTCTTTGTTTTATTTGATGTTCTGTTTTGTATATAAAGTTTGTTCTGATTTTCTGATATTAATTCAATTTTCTAACAAAACACAATGTTTTGATGTCCGTAATTATGTTTGTGTGTGTTAAATACCGTAATATTGGTTTCACTTTTGTTCTAAATCTAGTTTTAGTTTCCCACTATTTCTTTTGGTTGACATGTTCTTGATAATCACTGACTTGGTGGCCTTTGCTGTTGTTTTCTTATGGAAGTATATATATGTATATGAAACTAACCTTTATAAATATGTTGATTCTGATTTTCTTTAATAAATTTTCAGTTGGATTCTTATCAAATGAAAGCATGTGCTGTGGATTGAAGTGGTTAAATCCGAAGCCGTTTACGATAACATTGAATACTTTCTTTTGAAGTTAGCAGAGATCCTAGTGTTGGTATGAATCACTTGACTGTAGTGACTGAAGATACTTTTGCTAGCTTGCTTGAGCTTGCTGCTAATAACGATGTTGAGGGCTTTAAACGATGGATTGAGAATGATCCTTTCGGTGTTGATGAGGTTGGATTGTGGTATGGTCGTCAAAAAGGCTCGAAACAGATGGTTAATGAGGAGAGAACTCCATTGATGGTTGCCTCTACCTATGGTAGCATTGATGTTATTAAGCTGATCCTTTCATCTTCAGATGCTGATGTTGATCGCGTGTGCGGGCGTGACAAGAGCACTGCCCTTCATTGTGCTGCCTCGGGTGGGGCTGTTAATGTTATCGATGTTGTGAAGTTGCTTTTAGCGGCTGGTGCTGATGTAAATATGGTTGATGCGAATGGTCATCTTCCTGTTGATGTTATTGTTGTTCCTCTGAAGCTTCAAGCTGTGAAATTAACTCTTGAAGAACTCCTTGCAACGGAGAGTTCTGGTTTTGAGCGGAATTCAAAGGTGTCAGCTGTTGAGAATTCCGACTCTCCTCCTCTATCGCCTTTGCAGGAAAATGATTTGTTGTCATCTGGTTCGGATTCCCCAATGAAGTCAAGGCCAAGTGACGTTCCTATTTCTTTGGCATTGGAAAAGAAAGAATATCCAATTGATCCATCTCTTCCAGACATTAAGAATAGCATTTATTCAACGGATGATTTCCGAATGTATTCATTCAAGGTGCGACCTTGTTCGCGTGCCTACTCCCATGATTGGACTGAGTGCCCATTTGTTCACCCTGGAGAGAATGCTCGAAGAAGGGATCCGAGGAAGTTCCATTACAGTTGTGTTCCTTGTCCCGATTTTCGCAAGGGGGCATGTAGGCGAGGAGATATGTGTGAATATGCTCATGGTGTTTTTGAATGCTGGCTACACCCTGCTCAGTATCGGACCCGGTTGTGCAAGGATGGTACTAGTTGTGCGAGGAGAGTCTGCTTCTTTGCTCACACACCTGACGAACTCCGGCCTCTTTATGTCTCCACTGGCTCTGCCGTTCCATCTCCTCGATCTAGCACTCCGGGTGCTACAGCTATGGATTTTGCTGCAGCCATGAGTCTGTTGCCAGGATCTCCTTCATCTGTTATGTCTCCATCACCCTTCACTCCACCCATGTCTCCCTCTATGAATGGCATGTCTAATTCTAATGTTGGCTGGCCACAACCGAATGTTCCAGCCCTGCATCTTCCCGGAAGCAACCTTCAATCGAGTCGCCTGCGTTCTTCTTTTAATGCAAGAGACATTCAAGCCGAAGACTTCAACTTGCTGTCTGATTTTGATGTGCATCAACATCAGCTGATGAACGAGTTTTCTGGACTTAATCAGCCATCGATGAGTTCAAGTTCTTTTAACCGATCTGGACGATATAAGACCCTTACCCCATCAAATCTTGATGATATATTTTCTGCCGAGAGCTCATCTCCTCGATATTCTGATCAAGCAATGGCTGCTGCCGTGTTCTCCCCAACACATAAGTCTGCAGTTCTAAATCAATTTCAGCAACAGCAGAACATGCTATCACCAATAAATACAAATTTTTCTCCTAAAAATGTTGATCACCCTCTCTTGCAGTCTTCTCTATCCGGTAGGATGTCTCCTCGAAACGTCGAACCTATCTCACCTATGAGCTCTCGGGTTTCAATGTTATCTCAACGAGAGAAGCAGCATGAATTTCGCAGCCTAAGCTCTAGGGAGCTTGGCTCTGGCTCTTCTGCCATTGTTGGTTCCCCGGTTAATTCATGGTCAAGATGGGGATCCTCCGATGGGAAGCCGGACTGGGCTGTCCATGCCGATGGGTTAGTCAAGCATCGCAGGTCCTCCTCATTTGAGCTCGGTAACGGAGACGAGCCCGACCTATCATGGGTTCAATCCCTTGTAAAAGAATCTCCCACCGAAATCAAAGAGAAAATAGCAGCACCAGTCTCGGGTGAAGATTCTAACATGAACTCGGATCCAGTTGATAATGCTGCGTTGGGTGCTTGGCTCGAGCAAATGCAGCTTGATCAGCTTGTGGCTCAGCAAAACTGAAACCAGTTTCGTTGTGCCCTCCTGAGGTAGAAACAACAAAAAAGGTTTTGGTTTTGGTATATAACATTCATATTTTTTTCATCGGATTCCGCTGGTGATTGAATGTTGAAGTAAAGAAGGTGAAGGCAAAGAGATTGAGGTCAGTTTTACAATGGAAACTTCAATTTTCATCATTTATTTTTCTCATTATTACAACAAAACTTTTAGAACATGTTGGGGATAATCCTTGTCTTCTGTTTTAAAGAAATTCTGAGCAGGTTTAGTTTTTTTTTTCCTTCAAATATTTCTAAGTTAGATTTCCATTGCTGCTCCTTCAGAATGTATGATCCTCTAATGAAGACGATGTAACATTCAACTAAACTTCTATTGCTTAATTCCTATTCCTAATAGCTTCAATGGTACATGTATTTCCACCGTAATGATCTAAACCCTAAATTTTTATATAAAATTATAAAATTTAAAAATTAAATCCTATATTTTAAATTTTAAATTTTAATAATAAACTTTAAATTTCATACCGTACAATCTAAACTTTTAAGCCTCAAACAATAAAGTAGAAATTCTCTACCTCTTTATCTATATGTCTTTTTAAAATTTTTTAAAAAATTAAATTTTAAACCTTAAATCCTAAACCTTACCCCTTAAAAAACATTATACTCCTAATTCCTTAAATCTTAATCATAACCCCTAACTTAGAACCTTATACCTTAAAGCCTAAACTTTTCTGATTTAAAATGAAGGCAAAAATAAAGAAATGTGAAAGAGGTAAACGATTTACACTCTAAACAACCACCTAAATATATAAACTTTAGAATTAAAATATTTGTATAATTTATATAAACTTATATAAAAATATTTTCACTAAAATCAACTTTTTATTTCGGTAAGCGAATAAAATAATAGAAAGAAAAAGAGTAATGCATATATATATATATACTCCCTCTGTCTCAAAAATAGTATTCTTTATTATTTTTTAGGTCAAACTTTTTAAACTTTGACTAATGATTATTTAAAATTTATTATTGATAAAAATATAAAAAATATTTTAGAAACCTTTAACGTGTATATTTGAAATATATGTTTTATAAAATTTAATTATTTAAAATATTTTATAGGTAAAGTTTAAAATTTTTTATTTTCAAAAACTCAATAAGAGATATTATTCGTAGGACGAAGGGAGTATATATTTCTCCTACTGTAGAATTGATTAGGGCTTTGAACACCAGGTTGCTCGGTCCATCGCTGGTGCTGTGGTGCAGATGGCCATTGAAGGCTCACTCTCGTCCTTGATCTGGGCCGTCAGATCTGACTAGATCTGATGGTGAAGAGTTGATTGCAAGAAACTTTAAAGGTTTATTTTCGTTTTTGAGCCCAACGGGTCAGTATAGATATGCTGGACCTTAAATTATGTAACAGGGCTATTGATTTAATATGGACTGAAATGTATAAAAACCGATAGATTTAATTGGGTCGTTTATTTAATTTTTTAATAATATTAACTAATTAATTAAAATTCGGACAAAAAGTAATGATTATAAAAGAATTTTGAGTTTTTAATAGTTTTTACCTATTTTTTTTCATATCCATAGTTAAACTTTTTTTTAGTATTTTTATTCAAGCTTTGATTTTTATGTTTTTTTTATTGAAGGAAGCGATTTAAGAGTTTATTCAAAAAGAAATTATATTAAAAAAGAAATTAAAAAAAGTGGGTCAAATAAATTTAAGATTTTTATCACTATATTTTTGGCTCTTATTTTTTTTAAAGATAATAAAGCCGAGAAATTATATTATGGGTAAGTCCCACCATATTCATGGATCAATCACTAAAAATCATCTATCTTATTATTTTTTATATGTTATATTTTTAAGTGAATCTTCAATCATATTTATTATTAATTTATTTTAAAAATAGTTTTTTCAAGTGAAGATTCACTAGAGGAAAAATATGACATAAAAAAATTGATGGAATGAATGATTTTTAATGGTTGATCTCATAAACACGTGATGAGACTTACTCATAATATAATTTTTTCGCAAAGCGATTGTTTTACTTGATTTGTATGGTACAATGAGTGTTGGTATAAGAAAATTTGCCCCAAGTAATCGAAGTAAATAATGAATGATAAAAATAATATTAGATGACTCTAATAAGTTCATAATTAATTTAGTATATTTTAGTAATTATTTGGGGTGAATTAGGGATGGTTAGAGACAAGTTTGGGGTGATTTTTTAGTCTTGGAAAGTCATTTTTGGCTTTAGTATTAATATATAAAGAACTCATATCGATATCTTTTGTTCGAATAAAAAACAAGGGCGAGTCAAGAGATGAGTATCAGTACAATGTTCAATTTGTATCGACACGTATTTTAAGATAGTATCAATACGGGTCAACTTGTACCGGTGCGCGTAAGCTCGTAAATTTTTAATAAATTATTTTGGTAGTACAGTGTGAAGTATCGTGCAACACCCGACTCGAATGTCACATTGGGCCTTCGGTCCAATACCCGTATTTTAAAATTTCCTTTAAAAGTCCAATGATAAAAATCACGTAAAGTCTAAAACCAATTTCATAGTCCACCTAACTTAAAACAAAACCCAAAATAATTCAAAGTAAATCGGAGCTCCAAAATATATTACAGACCATTTAAAAATATTCGACCAAATAAAAATAACAGAGTTACAATACATATAGGGTTCAACATAGTACTAAGCCCACTACATCTAATAACCGTACTCTGATAACACGGTCGATGCTGAAAGTCCAAACCTTGATGGTGCTCCACGAATCCCGCTCCACCTAACCTACGCACGAAAACAGATTTCGAACGCTGAGCCACACAAGCTCAGTGGATACGCCAAACTCGGCCAACATCATGCATATCAAAGCAGTAAAGCATGTCATATAAATCACATGCATGGTATGATGGTCTAGCATGCTTGCCTATAACATGGCATAAATGAGATGTATATTATCACACACAACATATACAAATCAATCAAAACACACAAGGTAGTGAGGCCCGCGTCCACACAGCATCGGGATCCTACACTACAAGTAGGGCCCGCGTCCACACAACATCGGGATCCCATGCTCAAGGATGAGGCCTGCGTCCATACAGCATCGGGATCCTACATCCGGGATTGAAGCCCGCGTCTACGCAGCATCGGGATCCTCCAAATCCCATACTCGGAATGTCACATCGAGTATCTTCGAATGAGGCCCGCGTCCACACAGCATCGAGATCCTACACTCGGGATAGTCGTCACATCATCATCCGGAATGTTACATCGGATGGCCTTCGACGTGTTGCAACACTTATGGATATCCGGATTTTCAACACAAAGGACTCAACCACACAAACGATCCACCTAGTATCTTATCACAACAAGATATATTAAAACTTATCTTGATTAGTCTTTCAGAGTTATAACACCAATCTTAGTTCGATAGTTTATTTCGTAGCTTTCAGATTAAAGTAATTATTTACTAACAAACACCGAACCCAAAACTCTACCCATCTTGGCCAAATTACACAGGGGTATCGATACCCTTAGGTAGGGTATCGAAACACCCTGTATCGATACCCACCCAAAGAGGGTATCGAAACAAACAGGTATCGATACCCCAGAACAACAAGCCAAAAAGCTCTAATGGGTATCGATACCGATTGCCCGAGTATCGATACCCCCTGCACTAAAGACGAGTTTGCACTTAGAAATTCTAGAGTTTCACCCCTAAACCTCACCTAAACGACTCCAAAGTTTTCCTACTCATTTCTAAGTGTGTTTAGGATGTTTTAACATCAATTTCCCACCATTAAACATATAAACTCAGATTTCACCATTAATGACCCATTTCAAGCAAACCAAGCAAGACAATACACATACATGTTTTCTCTATATGCTATGCACTATACCATGGATGGATGATGAAGAAAGAGTTGGGAGTACCAACCTCAGCAAGCTACAACAACCCAAGCAAGCTCCTCACCACTTCAAGCTCTTCTCCCTCCTAAGCTTGAGGATGGGTCTTCCACTTGTTTCTCTACAAAGGGAAGGTTAAACCAACGTTTAGACTCTATAAGGGATGTTTTTAACTCATAAAAACATCAAGGAAGATCATAGAACAACCCCCAAACTCAAAATCCGAATTAAACCTTAAACCCTTATCAAAACCTTACCTCCACCAAAACAACACTTTCTTACCTCTTTTTAAAGATCCCAAACCCCTCTACAACTTATCCTTCTAGCATAAAACGAGAAACCACAGCAATCTAACAAAGATTACACCTTTTTCCTATTTCTTTTTCTTAGCTCAAAGAAGATGGTGAGGGGAGTAGGAGAGAAAAAGGGCGAGATCATCCTCTGCAGAACAATAAAACCCCTTCCCCTCATTTTCATCCCAACTATACATTTACCGAAATACCCCCACCTTAAAACTCTTAAGGCCCAAACCACTCAAAGCCCAACAAGCCTAAGGTCCCACGAGGCCCAAACTAAACAAACCCGGAGCCTAAAATCAAGGCCCAACGTCTCGGATCTAAATCCGGGTCGTTACATATCGAGGCTCGAGTATCAATAAGGTCGACTCAATACTGATATTAATAGCCTTTGAAGTTTTACTATTAGTAGGATAAAGTATAAGAATTATTTATATTTCACGTACAAGCGGTGAATTTTTTTTAGTTTCTACAAGTATCTTTGTTTTAGGGTTTAAAGAGTTAGTTTAGAGTGTTAGATTTAAGGATTTAGGTTTAGAATTTAAGGTTATAAATAAAATTTAGAGTTAAAATTTAGGGTTTATAAGTTAAGATTTAAATCCTTAATATACTGTCATAAAACCTAGACTTTAAACATTAATCATAATCCCTAAATTCTAAATTCCTAAACCATAAAATTAGGATGCTTGTAGAGACTACAAATTTTCACCACCAGTGTATTAGATATAAATCCTTAATGAAAAAATATTTCATTAACAGTGAAAATTTTGTGTTTTCACAAGCACTCTAATTTTAGTGTTTTGATATTGGAGGTTTTGTGTTTAGGGTTTAATGTTAAAATTTAGAATTTAAAGATTAAATTTTAGGGTTTATGATAATATGAATTTAGGTTTTACCTTAAAAACATTAAATTCTAATTATAACTCTTAAATTCAAAACACAATTTTTAAATTTTAAACCCTAAATTTAAATTAATAAATAAAATCTCTAAAACACAAAATTTCCACCATTGATACACGATATAATTACCTTTAATTAAATTAGATCGTTAAAAAAGAAAAATAAATCACTGTGATGACCTTTTCTTCCAGCTTTAACACTACCCTTCAGTCATATGAACTGTTTTTCTTCTTTCTCTCTTTGATCTATAAAAACAAATCAACCATCCCCAAACTGTTCATAATTTCAATTCCTTCAAGACATAAACCTTGTCTTCCACGTCCATGGCCGGAAACCCTTACTTCAATTTCTTCTCACCAGGTACGTCCAACTTCAACCCTAATCCCTACCCCCAAAACTCCCATTCAAACAAAACCACCAATTTCAACCCTTTTCTTCTCCATCATCAATCATCATCATCATCATACCCTCCTTCCCCACCCATTAGAGAAGCTCTGCCACTGTTGAGCTTAAGTCCCACGGGTCATTACCAAGAGGAACAAGATGACAATGAAGATCAACGAGAGCGAGTGGTAGATGAAACTGTTACCGTTGCACTTCACATGGGGTTACCGAGCCCTAGTGCTTCGGAGTTGGCTTCGGTTTTATCGTCTTCGTCGGAGATAACCGACAAAGACGATGAATTAAAGGCCAATAGACTCAACAAAGGACAGTACTGGATCCCTAGCCCTTCTCAGATTCTTATTGGCCCTTCACAGTTCTCTTGTCCCGTTTGCTTCAAAACTTTTAATCGATACAACAACATGCAGGTAACATTAATCTAAGGTTTTATGCAACAAAAGTTTATATGTTGTCAACTGAAGTTGACACTGGAGAAGTTTTTCTATGATCGAATCTCGAAATTCGATCATTAGAAAAACTTGTGACCATAAAATTTAACCTACAAGTACAATTGTCTGTTGAATTTTGTTGTTCAGATGCATATGTGGGGACATGGATCTCAATACAGGAAAGGTCCTGAATCACTGAGGGGAACTCAACCAACAGCGATGCTGAAGCTGCCATGCTATTGTTGTGCGCCTGGTTGCCGGAACAACATCGACCATCCTAGGCCGAAGCCGCTGAAAGATTTCAGAACACTGCAGACACATTACAAGAGGAAACATGGGATCAAACCATTTATGTGCAGGAAATGTGGGAAGGCGTTTGCTGTGAGAGGGGACTGGAGAACCCATGAGAAGAACTGTGGGAAGCTTTGGTATTGCATTTGTGGCTCAGATTTCAAGCACAAGAGATCTTTGAAAGACCACATTAAAGCTTTTGGGAATGGTCATCAAGCTTATGGGAGTGATGATTTTGAAGAAGAAGATGAGCCTGCGTCTGAAGTTGAACAAGATAATGAATCCAATTCATGACTGAAAATTATTCAACAAAGAATTATGGTTTTCTATTAACAAAAGCTCAGCCTATCACTGAAAATTAGTCATTGTTTTTCTCCTGCGTATGAACCATGAAAAGCTTGACCCATTCACCTTTATCCAGTTTCACTTTGCTGGGGAGACACGTTCGTCCTGTGGCCATTAGATTTCCTCTTTAGTCTTTTTTCTGCTGTTTTACTACTCCTATCCCTGCGTTTCACTGTTTTCTCTCTCGTTTCTTGTCAATTCTATGATTGTTTTATATGCAATCCATTGTTTTGATTCCCATTTTGAAGCTTTCGTGGATTGCCCGATATAACTACAGATAAAAATATTATTCTCAAATATATATATATATATATCAATACTAAAATTCAAATTATATATATTAATCCTAAATCATAAACTCTAATCCATAAACACTACAAAATAAACCCTACCGAATAAATACTATAATTTTAAATCTAGTTTTTAACTGGATATATATAGGGACACCAGAAAGAGAAGGTTTAATCCTTGAATAAGTGTTCAAACTATATTTTTTCAGGTAAATGTTCAAGCTCTTTTGAGCCAAATAATTCATTTTTATAGTATCTTAATTTTTTTAAATAATCCCCAAATTTGATACTCTCACCGATGTCGCTCGCTTTTTCAACAATGATACGAAAGTTTTTCCCTCGTCAAACGACTAATATACTGTTCATTGTCCGTTATATCGGTTTTCGTTATGAATTATTTGAATAAATCATTTAACGATTTTAACGTGATTCGGTTTCTAGCAAAAATATGATAGAGTAAATGATCACGATAGTAAACTAAAAATAACAATGATTTTTATTCATTAACACATCAGTTATAAGAAAACACTTAATATATTATTAAAACTTTAGATTTGTTATCCTTTTAGAAAAGAAAAGCATTAAAATGGAGTAGTTTTTACTATATATAATTATACGAATTATTTAAATCTAGATTTTTTTAGGATAAATATTAATAGTATCTTTTATTTTAATAAGACATTATATTAAGCCTAATGATATATTAACCACCCCTTTGTTTCCCTCGTACAACCTTCAATGAATTCTGTTTTCTTCTTGTTTGTAGTAAATGGAATTAGGTCAGGCTCACATGGGCAGTCATGGGGACACAAAAATCATGAAGACAAAACCTAATGAAACATTCTCCATTGTTGCTACTCTTTGCTGCTTCTTACAAAACATACCACTTGACAATCACAATGGAAATGTTCACAGGAAATAAAATTGATTAATAAAAATTTAATAGACAATTGCACGAACCATCTAATTTTAGTGGTTAAGGGAATAATTGTTGTTTTTAAAGGTCACGGGTTTGAGTACCAATAATGCTAGCACAATGTTTGAGCGATCAATGTCTAATGTTTGAGAGTATACTCTAAAACAGATACTACTGTAACACTGTAACTGATTCAAAAAAATTAATGATCAATAGTGTTTTTACCCGTTAAACATTTTATTTCTAAGGTATACAATTTTTTATTTTTATTTTTTAAAAACAATTATAATAAAATCGAATCTAATTCGAAAATTAAAATTCATTCTTGCATTTACTTTTCCATTTCTCTCTTTATATACATTATTGTACTTGTTTATGGTACAATAAATTCTTGCCCATATGTATCCTTGTGGGGATCAGCACAACACTCATGGTGGGATCTATTTTCCTAGATTTCCCTTCTAACAGTAGAAAAAGTGTCATGTCCTAAAAGTCAACCTAAAATTCTGTAGCTTCCTAGATGTCACATGAAATGTTACAGAAAATATGATTTTATTTTAGGAGGGTTATTAGACATAAATAAAAATTTAAGAGTATCATAATTGTTTAAATAAAAAAATATACTGGTTTATCTAGTTGTATATTGATTGAATTGTATTATTAATGATAAAGTATGAAAAATAAAAATGAAAATTAAAGGTTCGTTTGATTTTAAAAAAATATTTTTATTTTTAGAAAAAATGATTATTTAAAAAAATTAAAAAGAATATATTTGGATGGTAATAGAGGTGCTCAAACGGTTTTATTAATCGATTTTTTTTCTATTAATCGTTAATTGAACTGAAAAAATCAGTTAATTCGATTAATCGAATTATTTTAAAAATTGATTAAATTACACAAATGGTCAGTAAACTATATTAAAATAATTTTTATCCACTAAACTATCAAAAATTATAAAACAACCATTAAACTTATGGAATTATTATATAATCATTATTGATTCATCGTCCATTATAAAATTATTAAAAATTATTAAAAAATTTAATGATTAATTTTTTATAATTTAATAAATTTAATTATCTTTTTTCTATTAACTTTTAAAATTTAATGATAAAAAAATATAAAAATATATAGTATATAAATCTTTTTGGTTATTTTGATTGATTAATCATTAATCGAAATTTTAAAAAATCATTAACAGTTAAATAAATTAACTGATCAATTAATCAAAAAATTTATGTTCGATCGATTAATTACATTAACCGAAGTTTTAACATATCTAATTAATAGGAATGATGACTTATTTTTATTTATTTATTTTCTATTTTTATTTTTAAATTATTTTTAAATTTTACAACCAAACATGTTTAATTCGCCATTTTTATTTTTTAAGAAATTAAAATAGACTTCTTTCTCTAAAATCAAACGGACACTATAAATCTCTTGTAAACTATAATTTATATTTTTTATTAAAAAAATATATTTTATCAAATTATTTATATCTCACATAAACTCTTATTTCTAATGGCGATTTAGTTTATGTTTTTCTATGTTAAAAAACAATTTATGTTAAATAATATCCAAACAATAAATTTATATTTCAATTAAATAATATCCAATTATATGATAAATAATTGTAATTATTATGCAATTTAAATCGTCAATGCAAAAAAATATTATTAACAATAGCAATAAATTCGATATATACGATACAATGTAATAAAATTATAAATTCAACAGAGTGAATTTAGGGATTTGAGGGCGTGGAATATTATATATTAACAAGAATTTAGGGTTTGGTAGTTCAACTAAAGAAATGTAGAGGAAGCAGCTTGTGCAAGGGGTGCTTTGAACAGCTCAATGTTGAGGGGCGCGGTAGGTGTTTGATGAAATGGCTGACAGAAGGGACGTCGGCCAGTTTCACGCAGACACGTTGCAATTGTTCGCTGTGGTTACAAGGTTTGAAAAGGTTATTGTCGTTTGGCGTGTTCTCGTGTGAGACTGTGAAACTTTACCCAACACCATGTGCGGTGTGCGGCATTAGTAGACCATGGCAGCTTGGCCTCATGACACCGTTACCCCTTTTATAAAAAAAGAAGTTCAAAATTTGTTTTATGGGTGGACAGGAAAAAGAGTTCATTGATTCAGACATTATCAATATCATATTTTGGTTTACAGGTTGGTATTCAATTTTAAAACATTATAACTAAAATTTTAAAGTATAATTATCATACAAATAACTAGTCGACGGATTAAGTTAAAAGGTTAAATTTCGATTATAAATTTTATAATATTTGATTTAAATTAATCAATTAATAAATTGTATATAAATAACTAGATAAAAATCTGATTATTATAATTTATCAAATGATATTTTCAAAGTATAATCAGAAATACATTTAAAATATATCATGTCTAAACTATATGTATTATTATAATTTAATCCATATATTATAAAAACAACAATACGATTAGAAGACGATTATAGCTTAGGTATGGATGAATAAATATATTTAATCGATTGATTAAATTATTTATTTTTATTTTATAATGTAGATATATGATTTATAACATATATAAGTCTACTGAAATTATTTAATTTCACAGATAGAGTGGAGTCTACTGCTTTGATTCAAGAATGGTTTCATCGCTAAAATAAGAAAGAAATTCCACACAAAAACATCGTACCAGAAGCATTTTATTCAATGGATCGACTTCATTACAACAATATAATGAAGTAAGAAAGAATTATATCATAAATACATAGATAAAAATAAAGAGGGAAAAGCACGCGCTGGGAGTGGCCAAACAAGACCTTGAATTTAATGCTTGAAGAAAGCAAGAAGAGAAACGATCAAGGAGAAGCCGACGGCGGCGGTAGAAACACCGACGGAGAATCCAGATCCAGCGTCCGGTGAGGGAGACGGAGCCTCACTGACCTGTGCAGAAGCAACGGTTAAGATCGCCATTACCAAAGCCAACAAGAAGGATTTCGACATGCTAAGTTGTGCCATTTCTAGAAGAGAAGAGAAGTGAAGTTTGTTTGACTGGTTTGAATTGGATGGGGTTGGGAAGAGCTGGTGGTGTGTTTTTATAGGGAAAGGGAAGGGCGCGTGGAGTCTACGGAGCGGGAGAGTGGCAGCTGGGTCACGTTCCCATCACAGCTAATAAGTTAAAAAAACAGCTAGTAAGTTGAGTGAACATGACATAAACAAACTTGAAGATATTGTGTTTTGTTGTTTGTGAACTGGAAAGGTTAGCTTTGCTTAGAAAAAGGAAAAAGGAAAAAGGAAAAAAGGAAAAAGGTTAGAGTGAATGTATTTTATTACTTTTATATAAAGATTATGTTGTTGGTAGTTGGTTGCACCATAAAAATCTTTTACCATTTAATTATGTATTTTTTTATATTTTATATTAAAAATTAAATATTAAATTTTAACTTTAATTTTTTACGTTTTAAACTTTAAACTTTATCTTTAAAAGTTATACCTTACCTCCAGGGGCGGTTCGAAAATTTTGGAGTCTCTGTGTAATTTATTAAAATACGACCCTTAGAAATAATTGTCCATAACTTTTGCTAGTTATAAAATTGTAACCCTTAGAAGCAAATGTCCTTTCTAGGGGCCCCTGTGCGATTATTTCTATTGGTGTCTATCCAAAACTTCACTAGTTCTATAGAAGCAATAATAATAAGAATAATCAATAAGATTCTATAACCAATTATCGCATTTAAGAAATAATTATAACGTTTAAACAATTATAATGCATCTTTTTTAATTGTATTTTCAAAATCTTTCAATGAATTTCGTAATTAACATTATCTAAAGAATGTTTTATCAAAATTTTGGGGCCCTTCTTTTTTAGGGGGCCCTGTGCGGTCGCTCCTATTGCGCATGTCCAGAACCCCCACTGTTTACCTCTAATTCTTTAAACCCTAATCATAATCTTTAATCTTAAACTCTAAACTCACTAACTTAAAATAGATATACCGACAAAATCACAATTAAAGACAAACAATTTGCACCTCAATCAGGGATCGTAAGAGATTTGTAATGTTTTTCTCTATTAATATTAGTTCATATAGTGATACAGAAAAATCAAAATAACAATTAAACAAAATTTATATATCTTAGATTTAAATAATAAATATCTCAGTAAACTAAAAAATGTTAAAAAATAATCATATTTTTAAAAAATTAAATATTTGAATTTTATTTTAATGTTTTAATTTTGTATTCTTATAATTAAAGAAAATTAGTCAAAATCTGTATCCTAAAACCATGCATAACCAGCCAACCAAAACCAAAACCCTAATTTAAAGGGAAGAAGAAGGCGTGGGATTTGACGTATAAAACCACCCAGGAACTCCCCTCGTCCTCACCTGCAGAAAAATAAAAACAAAAACCAGAAAGCTAAAAGCAACACAAAGTTTTCAGCACCAAACTACGGCAGGTCCCTCCAACACCATGGACATGAAGAAGATCTCTTGCGCTGTCATCGTCGTCGCCGCCTCCATGAGCGTTGTCATGGCTTCCGGCTCCGCTGCACCAGCTGCCTCCCCATCTGCCACCCCAGCCGCCTCCCCACTTGGCTCCTCCTCCTTGGGTGGCCCCGCAGCAGCTTCTGCACCAGGCCCAGAGTCCAGCGTTGCAACCTCAACCTTGCCTGTTCTTGGGTCCTTGGTTGGAGCCTTCCTTGCTTCTTTCCTTGCTTAAGTACATGGTTAGCTATATAAAACCCACAAATCTCTCTATATTCTATATGTATTGAAAGGCTCAAATTTGATTACTTGGGTTTCATCTGATTGGAGATGGTTTCTTCACTTCATTTGTAACATGAGAATTTGAAATCCTTCCCATATTTTTCAGTAAAATTTTATTTCTATTATTATATTTGATTCCTGTTTATGATATATTTGGCTACAATACTTTAACGTAACACATACACTGAGCCTGCAAAGGAAATAGAAACTCTCTCACTCGTCATCACCGAGAATCGTTACAACCTTTTGCAGTTGCTGAAATTTCTCTGTCTTCCTGCACAAGTCATATGAAATGGTACAAAATGACAAAATCGATGAAGTTGTAGCTTAATGTTCTTCTTCCCATCAGCAATTCCCCCCACAAACAGATATTTGAAGACTAGTTTCTACAGTTTATAGCTCAACACCAGGATTTTTTGTATTAGGATGTAGTCTCGGTGCCAACTTATAATAAGCTTTCTTAATCTCTTGCTGAGATGTTGTCTTTTCGACGTCGATCACGTGCAAGATTTCAGTTGTTGTTGGTTATGAAGTACAAGTACTTTAATTTAATATCTCGTCACATATGTATTTATATGTCTCTGTATCGAGATATATTAATTACGGCTTGATATTTTTGAATTTCATCTCTTGCACGAACCATCTAGCCTCATCGGTAAAGGGACAGTTGTTGTTCCTAGAGGTTGTCAGCTAATTGAGTGATCAATGTTGAAAAGTTGAGAGTATACTTAGGAAGATATATTACTAACCACTTTTAGCTGAATCAAGAAAAAAAAAATTCATCTCTTAATTTTTACTTATTCTTTTCCCAACGTATGTTATTCTTACTCTAATTTTATATCATAAACCTTAAATTTTATACCCTAAACATCTAATTTTCTGAACCTTAACAACCTCTAATAAAAACAAAAATACTAATAAAAATACGATAAAGAGACACGATTTATATTTAAAATTTAAATATTAATTAATTTAACGAAATGAAATAATAAATTAGTTAAATAATATTAAAAATTCCATATTCAAGTAATGAGTAACATAATGGACCTTTAAACTATACAATTAAATTAATACTTATTACAAAAGAAAAGTCTTTCCAAACAATCCCATCAAAATCCACAGATGGAACGAACATTCCAATTTACTCCATCAGAAAGTGTTTTCCCCAGGGTATGAAGTACATCACACTTTCTTGTCTTCCACTTTCCAAGATATTTCTCTTTTAAATTCTCTCACAGCTTTCCTAAGAAAAAAATGCTATACACAATCCATATATCTTACTGGGGTTTACGAGTTCTTAGGAAACAGTTAAACCGGCGATGAACGATTTGTTGGCAAAGTATTTTTCCGGCTCCCCAAGCCCAGACGCTTCCTCTAAGCATCACGTAATCCAGATGATTCAACCCTACTCCTCCGCCGTCTCCACCGGCGTCGACCACCTAGACAAGTTCTTCAAAGATGTCGAGTCAATAAACGACGAGCTCAAAGAACTCGAGAAGCTGAACGTTGACCTCTCTTCGTCTCACGAGCAAAGCAAGACGCTGCACAAAGCGAAAGCGGTGAAGGAATTGAGAGCAAAGATGGATTCCGACGTAAACATGGCGTTGAAGAAGGCCAGGTTTATTAAGGCCAGACTCGAAGAACTTGAACGGTCCAACGAGGCGAGCCGGAACAGGCCGGGGTGTGGATCGGGGTCGTCTTCGGACCGGACGAGGACGTCTGTTGTGAACGGGTTGAGGAAGAAGTTGAAGGATTCTATGGAGAGTTTTAATGGTTTGAGAGAGAAGATATCGTCTCAGTATAGAGAAACTGTTCAGAGAAGGTATTTTACGGTCACCGGAGAAAACCCCGATGACCGCACTCTTGATCTTTTGATTTCAACAGGTCAGTATAATCATTCCCTTTCCCGGTTACCCTACCCCTAGAGATAGGTCATTTGAGTTGAATCGAAGTTAAAAAGATTTGGGTGAGTTTAGTTAAATAGTCATATTTTATAATTTAAAATTTATTTAAGTTTTTTTTTTAATTTAGATCATTTGAGTTTTTATTTAAATTTAACTATAAATATTTTATAATATTATCATACTATTTAATTTTAATTTAAATAGTTTTTATAGTTCTATACTATATATTTATATTTTTCATAGGTGATATATATATATATATATATATTATAAGATGGAATTAAAAAAACTCGATTAAAACTTAAAAATTATTTATAAATTATTAAAAAAATTAATAATTAAAATTCTATAACTCAAATTTTATTTAAAATATTTTAAAGTCTATCCGAGTTTATAAAATATGAATTTAATAATTTTACATTGTTCAAGTCTCATTTTATTCGTTATTAATCGATATAATATTAAATTGCAGATCGTAGACCTTGAAACATAATTTTCTCTAAAACATAATATGATTTTAAATGCAATTATATTTTTCAAATCTGTTAAATTGTGATTGCGACGACCTTCAAAATCATTCTTACGCGGCTGTGATGTTGCGTCCGTGCAGTTTACCAGATTTTCTGCTCATTGAACATGGTTTTGTTTGAAGGTGAGAGTGAGACGTTTCTGCAGAAAGCGATCCAAGAACACGGGAGGGGAAGAATCTTGGACACGGTGAACGAGGTACAAGAAACGCACGACGCCATCAAGGAGTTGGAGAAGAATCTGAAAGAACTGCACCAAGTTTTCCTGGACATGGCGGTTCTGGTCCAGACCCAAGCCGAAGAATTGGATGACATCGAGAGCCAAGTGAACCAATCCGATTCGTTCGTGAGAGATGGAGCAAATCTGCTCCGAACGGCTAGAGATTACCAGAAAAACAGCCGCAGATGGACTTGCTATGCCATCATACTTTTTCTGCTCATCATCTTGTTCGTGGTGTTGTTCTTTATCAAACCCTGGTAAAACAACCGCCGACCGTGGTGCTGGGCAGCTGGCTCTATCTCCGGTACACAGCTTCAACATCACTCCCTAATTAGCTTTACAGTGTGGCTGGCGACACAGATATTTAACTTTGTTTTCTCCTTTAGAACATAAATACAAAGTTCTTTATAAATGTACCAAACCCTTATCTGGTACAAGTTTGAAAACTAAAATATATAATAGGCTTTTCTACCCATTAATTTGTCATTTTATTTTCCAAAAAATCATTGAAATTTAACACCTATTATCTACATAAATAAAATAAATTTTAAATTTGATCATAAATTAAATAATTAAGGAAATATAAGTTAAAGTGTTTGTGATATCGAAACTTAACCCACACAATATGACCTGACCATCCTTGTCAAATATACATATCATCTTTATAATCCATAGTTAGAGCAAGAAGTGTGACGGGATAACCAAATAGGATGATGGCTTGCCCATGAAGATCCTGAAACATGATAAGAAGGGGACACAAACTATTGTTGGGGATAATATTAAATAAAATAAATAATATGATAAAATAGTTTATCTGTAAATAAAATCAACATAATAAACCTATATAAATTATACTGTAATACAATAATATAATATAGATAACGATGTTGACTTTATAAAATAGTATTTCAGTTAAATTTTTTTATATAAACATAAAATTATTTTTTATTGACGTATTAATATTTTAAGTTATTTTGAGTTGTTTATAATTAGTTGATTAATAATTTTTATCACTAGTAAAATATTAAGGGTTAAAATATTTAAAATAGAATAAAGTCTATAGTGACTATCTAATCAAATGTTTGAGGGTGATTTTTCTAACATTTTTATAAACTCCCTTCTTTTCATATTATCTAATAACAGGTAATAAATCACAATTTTTTTCAATTGTTGAGATGGCCGAGTTGGTCTAAGGCGCCAGATTAAGGTTTTGATCCGAAAGGGCGTGGGTTCAAATCCAACTCTCAACAAATATCCATTTTCTTTCCTTTTTACTGAATTGAAATGTAAATTTGGGCCATAGAAGTTAAAAACTGATTCGGCCCATTTTAAACTGAGGTGCCGTGATTATATTCCATTATATCCTTTTCTGTTTTGTTGGCTCGTCTTGTGTTTGCTATTAAAAACGACTGCATAATTTATTCGATGTTATGGTTGCTTGTTAACTTTTCAGTCCCTGAAGCATTATAGCTGATAGAATCTGCGATTGTGTGTAACAGGGACAATGCTGGAAGCTGTTGGAAGTGGAATGCCAACAGGAGACAAACTTGTTTTGAAGGGATTGATGTTTCATGGTTTCCATGGGGTAAAGCCTGAAGAAAAAACACTGGGTCAGAAGTTTATATAATATAGCATACTGAAGGAAGTAGTGGAATTTTGTTTGTTCATGTCATTTTTTTAGTATTGCTATTAAATATTAATTAAAGCCTATTCGAATTATTGTGTTTTTATTTATTTTTATTAATCAAATAACTTTATCCAAAGTGACAATGAAAGTTAACCCACATACAGTTTTTTTTTTGTCTTTATAAACACATGGATTTGAAAATTGGAATTTGATTATGTATTTAATTGAAAATTAATTATATAATTGAAAGCAAGAAAGCACAATTTAAATTCAGTATTTCAGATTATCATTATACTTTGATGAAGTTCAGTATATACTAATTTTTTTTATTCATTTAGTGAATTAACACTAAAATCAACAATCAAACTGAACTCGTTGATTTGTCCCAACAAATCTTCAGTTAGAAGACAGCAAGAGTTTAATGTTCTCCTTTATTGGTGTGGACCCTTCTTGTCCGGAAAAACCCAGCTAACATCTATTGTAAAGTTCCAGAAGCAAAAAAGAAGCAAAAGGCTGTTATAATTTCTAATTTATTGGTGATTTTGCTGGATGCCGTGTCTTTACACCCAATAAGAAAATCCCATGTTCGTTTTGTGTTAAGGTAAGGGGGTCCGAAATCAAGTTGCTTTTTTGCATCCCTCAAATCTGAGATCTGCAACATTTTTCATTCTGGGTTGTTGGGTGTTTCAATTTTATGATTCTGGGTTCTTCCCAGGATTTTCATTGAACAATATATATATTATTTGTTTTGATTCCCAGTGTGCTTCTTGTAAGTTGAACTTCTTTGATTGATTGCTTTTATTTCTATAATATATGCTTTGGATAAGGAGTTTTAATGGCTTTTTTATAATGTTCCCAGAAATTTTTGCAGTTCTTCAATGTCATTTGATGGGTTATTTTAATGTAGTTCACCTTTGGTCTTCTTGATCTATGAACTCAATCAGCATTGTCTTTTACTATTTGATTTGCTGCCGAAAACTTAACTAGAAATTGATTTCGTTCATGATTTTCATGTTTGAGGCTTTTAACTGTTATGGTGATCTCTAGTATATGAACCTAATGGAACGCTATCTTTTACTGTTGCATATGCTGCAGAATTCTTAAATAGAAATCAGGTCGTTCATGATTTAGGTGATGGAGGCTTTGAGCTGTTCTGGAGACCTTACTAACATGAACTTAATGGAACATTGTCTTTTTACTGTTGCATATGCTGCAGAATATACTTGAATAGAAATCGATTTCGTTCATGGTTTTCGTGATCGAGGCTTTGAGTTGTCTATCTTGGTATATGAACTTAATGGAACACTATCTTTTACTGTTGCATACGCTGCTGAATTTTTAACTAGAAACCGTTTTCGTTCATGATTTCTGTGATTGAGGCTTTGAGCTGTTATGGAGATCTTACTACATGAACTTAATGGAACATTGTCTTTTACTAATGCATATGCTGCAGAATACTTGAATAGAAATTGATTTCGTTCATGATTTTTGTGTTTGACCTGTCATTAACTGTTTTCGCTGATAATTTACAATGAAATTACTGCGTGTTTAAAATAGTAAAGCTTGGGAAGTTCTCAACGAAATTGGTTTTCATTCACAAGGATAGTTGCTCCTTGGAATGCTTGAGAGGGAGTTGGATGCTGTTTGTTTGTGGTTGTAAATATGGAAAATAAAAAGGACATCTCTCGATACCGAGAGAGGCTGGACAGGACTCTGTCCTCTGCTGAACTGACTGATCCGGAGATGCTTAAAACCCTCGTCAAGAATCAGATTGTACGTTATGCACACAATGAGAAAGAAGGTTAAGAGTATTACCTTCAATCCAAAGTCCCCATGATATACACACTTTGATCCCTCTATGCACATTTTCTTCTGATTTTCTTTTTCGGTCTGCAGATTTTAGTGAAGATTTTCTGGAAAAAAGGGCTCGAGATGCATGGAATTTTCTTGACATGTTAAGGAGTACTTCAATAGATGATCATCAGGTGTCTAAATCCAGTGAAACATCACACGGCGAGTGGAAAGTATGCGATAGTTTTCTTATATAAATGGCTTTTTTAAACGTATACGAGTGAAGTGAACTTTATAAGTTATGTGATTAATTTTCTTCGAACATGCATGGCCAACTTCATTTGACAGTTACAGCACGATAATGAAGAGTTCCGTGTTATGTACCGAGAAGGACCTCATGGCACTCCATTCCACACATTACTAGTTGAAGGCTATGTAGATGGGCCTTTGGATGTTTGTGAGTTCAGCTCATTCTTCAATTACTTTAAGAACTAATCCGAAACCACAAGAAGGCTTTTCGATATCATTCTTCAATTACTTCATTGCAGGCTTATGCATCTCTTGGGAGTCAGCTCTCTACAAGAAATGGTGAGAATTGTTTCCATTGTTTTTTTTTTTTTTATATCATCTGTAGAAGTAATATATTGTGTTGTGTTCCCAAGAATCTCAACACACTTCTATGGTGTTTTATTTTGGATCTGATCCCGAACCATGGTGCACAAGCAATGTCTTTTTTACATTTTCCCAGGTGGCCTCAGTCCAGTTTTCCGTCTTTCAAAGTAAATAGTTCCACCTGTTTACAAAAGGTCCGAATTGGCGAACAGATATCTCTAGTGAGGTTTGTCGAGCCTAAAACGATTACATTTTACTTCAATTTGTTTCCCTTTCATTGAATACCATGTTGAAGTCTGATGCTTACTTGATTTTGTATTTTCGGATGAAGGGTGAAGGTTGCGTGGCCAATGTCAGCTAGGGAGGCTCTAGTTCACTATTTCTTCTTCGAGTACTTTCAAGATGATCTGATTGTCATTCTCGTGAACACGGTAGTGACTTTGATTACTTGAACATGGTTTCATAGACTTTGCATTAAGCTTTCTTCCTACATATTGGAAAATATATCCAAGTACTTTCTGCTTCTAGATCTCGGATGTCAGCAGCATTGATAAAACAACACATGGATTTACTAATGACGGAATTCCCGAAGCAAAGGATGTTGTAAGGATTGACTTGATCGGAGGCTTCGCTTTGCAGAAGGTGAACAATGAACGAAGCTACTTTAGGTCAGTTGCTGTAATACTTTCAAGCTTTCATATAGTATATGCAAGTAGATGGTTTATATATGTTCTTCGAGAAAGGGTCGAAGGGATTAGGTCCTCTGTACAAGCTCCAAAGGAGTTTTGCCATCAAAGATAATGGATTTGAAATCCGAACAGGTCATGTGCTTGAAGAGTTTATTTTTCAAACATCCCAAAACATGAGTATCAGGCATGACTGGATTTGTCCAGTTCAGTGTTTATGTGGCTCGAAGCTTCGGAGCATGAGGATTTGTGGGTCTATATTCCTGTTATATTCTTCATTTTTCTTCTCAAAATATCTAAGTTCATTAATTTTGTAGGACAATAGCAAACATGGATATGAAGCTGGATTTTGTCCCTCCCTCTCTTATAAACTTCATCTCGAGGCAGCTTGTAGGAAATAGTTTCAGACTCTATCAAAAGGTTAATATATATACATATATATTCTCCAATAGTAGTCTAGGAAAAATGAAGAGTTGGAGCAAATGAATTCCCAGATATAGATGGATACGATGGATTATTCATCGTAAAGGGTTTCATTGCTGAGGACTTCTGGACTTGGAACTACATTTTTTATGATGCAGATTATTATGATGAACTGATTAGTCTCAGTTTTTCGGATTTACAATGCCTGCAGACTGTGGCTTCTGTGACGAACCGTGATGAAGATTACAGCAAGGCCTTGGGAGATCCTTTGTTTGCTCTAATACGTGAAGCGCTTTACACCCGTAACAAATCAGGCGATGTTCTTGAAGTACACGAGCTTGAAAGTGAAGCCCGCATTTTGCAGAAGGAGAATTTAATTGAAGGCACACGTAACGACACATGTGATATCGAACAGAATGTTCATCATGCTAATGACCGAGCTGCTGAGACTCCACTGCGGAAAGAAAAAGACACGAAGAGAGAAGCTTTTGATGAAATTGAAGAAGAAAGTGAAAAGAGTACATACTCAGAGGAGGGCGTTAAAGCTGCAAATAAGTGTTCAACCAATGAATTTACCAATGCAAACAGCGTAAATTGTAAGAGAAAGATTCCTATTCGTCCCGAGGTGGAAGATGCTCTAAGAACACTGGAGAAGGTCATTTCAGTAGTACAGCAACATGGATATAATGTCCGAAGCAGCTCTTCTACTTTTTGTGATGAAGAAATGGTAAATTCTGAAGGTGTTGTGAAGAACTTAATTTATGCTGCGGATGATGATGCTAATTTAAAAGCTGAGGTTGACGTTAAAGCTCACTCCAAAGAGTTTGTGTTGAATCTGGAGACAACTTCGGAGAAATCTCGGGATAGCAGTGACATTAACGACATGAGGTAACCATGTTAAGATACATATTTTCATATTCAGCTTTACCAGTTTTGATCTGTGAATTTCCTGCAGGCATGAAGATTTGAATTCCTTTGCAAGGGAAGCTAATCATAACAAAGTTGTACTGGCTTCACCTCGGGTGAATGTATCAGAACCGATGGAGACTAACCAGGTTGCCTTGAGTTCCTATGGAAATGGAACCAACAAGGCAAATGGGTTCCATGAAAATGGCCTAAATGAAGTTAAAAAGTCGAGTAACCGGAGAAAGCATAGGTTAGGCTGCTTCAGCTCGAGTTACAGGTAACCATTGCTCCGATGCTTCAACCCTGGAAGAAGACCTAGATGGCTAATGATAGTTGACTTCATCAGCAAGGCATTTGGAAATTTGAGGGTAGAGTTGAAATACAGAATACTTTGTTATATGCTCAAATTACTGTTTTTGCATAAATAAAAATTCTTTTTTGAACTTTGGATTGGTTCCAATTATTATTTAGATGATATTTTTTTATTTAAAATTAACAATAAATAATAATTATAAAATTTTGAACTTAACGTGTAGACAGATGAAAACACACACATCAAACTATTCCCATTTAAACATGTAAAATTTAGAAACAATTCTAACAGAAAAACCTACCCTTTTTCTTTTCTTTCTTTCCTTCCATTTTCTTTCTCTTTAGAATGGAGAAAGAAAAAAATGCAGAAAATCCTCACTTTATTTTTCTTTGATTATACAAATAAATTAAAAAATACATTATTTCCCCATTGTTTGTGATTTCAAATCATTGTTTTAACGTTGGATTTGTCGATTCTGGTTGTTTATTTGCATTGGGCTATTGGGAATCTACTTCCTTTTGTTAATGACCATTGATTATTCTAGGAAAATATCTTGTTTGTAATGATTATTGTGGGGATTTTTGTGAAGAATTGAAAGCTCTCAAAGGATCCCAGCTTTTTATGGAATTGATTTAGATTAGAGAGATAATTCTTCTAGTTGATTCGTTACATTCATCATTGAGTTATTGGTGTTTGTTGAATTGTTTCTGTGAAGATATAGGGGTGATTTTAGATTGGCTAAAGCTTCCATTTTTTATGTTATTTTATTTAAAAATGAATCTTTTAGGGAGATACGAAACGGGATTATAGTTCATGGGAGAATTTATATATCATTGGATGGTTAAAGAAGAAAAGGTGTGAGAATCTAAGTGTTCAAATGGGAAATACTTGTGTCAAATCAGCTGAGGAAGCCGGAAATGATGGGAAAAAACTAGATGGTGATGGCAATGAGGGTGAAAGTAAAGAATCGAAAGGATCCGACACGATTCAAAAACCTCCGGAAGAAATGAAGATTGTCAGAGAAGAAACAGGGAAGGAACAACAATCAAAATCCACCGAAACAACCCAAAGACAACAATCCAAAGTCCAGGAAACAACACAAAGACAACAATCGAGATCGCATCCTCAAAGACTTAACTCCAAGCCATCTCAGCTTGCAGCATTCGATGAGGGTAAAGCCGAGACTAGAAAAACCAAAAAGGCTCATAATGTAAAGAGGCAATCCTGTGCAGGGTTGAAGGTTGATTCAGTGTTGCAAACCAAAACAGGTCATTTGAAGGAATTCTATAACTTGGGGAGGAAGTTAGGTCAAGGACAGTTCGGAACAACTTTCCTTTGCATCGAGAAAGGTACCGGAAAAGAATTTGCATGTAAATCGATTGCAAAAAGGAAGCTTACGACAATTGATGATGTCAATGATGTGAAGAGAGAGATTCAGATAATGCATCACTTGTCAGGGCACCCTAATGTTATATCCATCAAAGGGTCTTATGAGGATTCCATGGCGGTTCATGTTGTGATGGAGTTGTGTGCAGGGGGTGAACTTTTTGATAGGATTGTAAAGAGAGGGCATTATAGTGAAAGAAAGGCGGCTGAGATAACAAGGATTGTTGTTTCTGTCATTGAAGCTTGCCATTCCATGGGAGTAATGCATAGGGATCTCAAGCCTGAAAATTTCCTTTTTGTGAATCAAGAGGAGGATTCACCTCTTAAAGCTATTGATTTCGGATTATCAATATTCTTCAGGCCTGGTATGTTAAAAATAACTCTCTTTTATCGCTTCCTTTATAGTTAAAACAAACAATGTTGTGAAATCATCAATGTATTGATTTCTTAAAGAAGCTCTTGAAAATTTTCAGGGGATATCTTAACCGATGTCGTTGGAAGTCCGTATTATGTTGCTCCCGAGGTATTGCAAAAGCGTTATAGCCAGGAAGCTGATGTGTGGAGTGCTGGTGTAATCATTTACATTCTCTTAAGTGGGGTGCCTCCATTTTGGGGTGGTAAGTGTTCACCTGATATAGTTTCAGTTAGTGATTCCTTTGTTGAACTCTAAAGTTTTTCTAGCAATCTTGTTTTGAACATTTGGTCTATTTATTGTTATTTTGATATAGAAACTGAACAAGACATATTTAATGAGGTTTTGAATGGTGTGCTTGACTTCTCATCTGATCCTTGGCCTAATATCTCTGAAAGTGCTAAAGAATTAGTGAGGAAAATGCTCGACAGAGATACGAAAAAGCGGATAACGGCTCACGAAGTACTACGTAAGTCTCCTTATAACTAGACGTTGATAAGTGATTTGAAGCTTGTTTTAACTTTAAATTCTCAGATCATGTTCTTTTCTGATCTTTTCATGTGTTTACCTGGCCCTTAGCAGGCCATAAGTTAATTTGTCACCAATCGAAATCATCCGAATTTCGAGACTAATTGATTAAACTCGATGATCTATAGTTGTTCCACCATGGGATTTTGAGGAATTAGCTTAATTTGATCTTTGATAACTTGCAGGCCACCCTTGGGTTCAAGTTGATGGGGTGGCACCAGACAAGCCACTCGATTCTGTTGTCTTAAGCCGCATGAAGCAATTCTCTGCAATGGATAAGCTCAAGAAAATGGCCTTAAGAGTAAGTTTCTGCCATTTACAATGGCCTGTAAAGCTTCAGAGCAGACACATATTGAAATCAAAACTCATTTTCAATGCAGAAATCCCATATTTAAATGACATTTATTTGGTCAAAATCTCAATTATTTCATTATGTTTTTAAGGTCATTGCCCAAAGACTTTCTGAAGAAGAAATAGCTGGGTTGAAAGAAATGTTCAAGATGATAGACACAGATGGTAGTGGTCAAATTACCTATGATGAACTCAAAGCGGGATTGAAAAAATTTGGTGCTAATCTTGCTGAATCCGAATTTCGTGCTCTAATGCAGGCAGTATGTTTCTTTGACACTTCTATTTTTGATAAAGAATCCCTGTCAGACCCGAGTCCGAGTAGATTCCATTATCATACCATTTTGACACAATTATCTTCTGTTTACTTGGGAATCTCAGGCAGACATTAACAACAGTGGTACAATCGATTACGAAGAGTTCGTAGCTGCAACATTGCATCTAAACAAGATTGAGAGGGAAGACAATCTATTAGCAGCCTTCTCGTATTTCGACAGAGATGGCAGCGGATACATCACTCCCGATGAGCTTCAAAAAGCTTGTCAAGAGTTCGGTATCGAAGACATCCGCATCGATGAAATCATGAAAGAAGTCGATGCAGATAACGTAAGCATATCTCTAATCCATTTCCTACATGCATATGCAAACTTTCATGTTTTCACTCGACTTAAACCACAGTAATAACCGCATCCCTCATGAACAAATGTTCATGTTCGACTCATGTCGTGTTCGTGTTCACAGGATGGTCGGATTGATTACAATGAATTTGTAGCCATGATGGTTCCTAAAGTTGGTAAGAAAGGTACATAATAGATATTCGTACGTGGCAAAGGTATAGTATTTTCCTAGGTCATTTTTACTTAGGTTTTCTTCTTTTTTTAGTTTTTCAAAGTTTAAGGGGAAATGATTTTCCTTAATTATTATTTGTGACTGGAATTTGTTGTATACACATCTTTGCTTCCATGTATGTATTGGCATTTGTTATTTGAGTGCATTGTATTAAATTAATTATGTGATATTAATCCCACCATAATTATGGATTATAGATTATTTGATCACTAATTATGGATGTTAAATTAACCCACTTTACAAATAGGATAGGTGCTTCAAATGAAAAGGGTCTAAACACATGTTTTATCCTTAAACGTCTACAAGTTTTATAAATTAGTCATTAATTTTTTATTACTTGTGTCTATCATAAACTTTTGAATTTTTTATATTTTGTGTAATCACTGTTAGCTTGTTCAAAAAAAAAATGTAATTGTTTTAAAGAAAAATTTGCTTACAAATTAGATCTTTATAAATTAGTCTTTGAAATTTTGTGTATTTAAAATTTAATCCTTTTATTTTAAATTTTAAATTAAATTATTGACGTTATTGATTTTTTTATATTAAAATTATTACATCTTTAAAAATAAATGAACAAACACTATATTAAAATTTTAAATAAAAACATTCATAACATAAAAACATCCAAAAATAAATAAATAAATAAATACAAACAAAATTTTATTCATTCTAATTCCATTCATTTATATTTTATACCCTTATTTACGGGCATCCCGCTTGATATTTCTTTCCAACCCAAGTTTTATCATACTACAGGATGGAATAAAATATTAATACCCTTCCAAATTGGGTATATTGACATTTTTTTCATCAAATTGTTTAAAAAATCATTTAATATTTAATTTTTTTTCTTTTACTTTTTACCTTTTTTTGTTAAATATAATCAAATAACAAAAAAACATGCTATTAAACTAGTCAACTATTTTATTTTTTACATAATTTTCAAAAATATTTAAAAAATATATGAATATATTTAACTTATAAAAATTATTTTTATGTAAAAAAATATATTAGAAATATAAAACTTACGCATAAATATCAGAGAAAAGAAATAAAGAACTCACGTTCAATTCAAACGCTCAACATTTTCAATTTAAAATTTAAATATTTAGAGTTCAAGGTCCAACTTACGTAATTTTAAAATTGGAAAAGATTTAAAAAAAATTAAACCAAATATACGGTATCAGGTTTAGTTTTTAATTTTTAAATTAGTAATGAGAGGTTAGGAGTTAAGTTTCCTAGTTTTAAAACTGCGAGGGGCTTTAAAACAATTAGACAAAAAATTAATTTAAACTGATAGGGGCTTAAAAACAATTATACACAAAAATTTGTCTCTCTTTGAGACTGAGTCCGCCAAAAACCAGTCCCTCGAAACTTTTCCCACATCTCTTGTTCAAGTTTAAACAAGGCTTCATCGTCTTCCTCAGAAACCTTCACGTCTAACAAAATATCTTTAACACAATCCAGTGGCTGATTGCTTAAGTCTCCGGCTTCACATCCACAACCATTCCTCGGTTGAAACAGCCCTTTCTTCTGCGATTTCCTCCGCCGTTTCAGGCGGAAAGCACGACGGCATAGCCCCGCCGGGACTTTATAAATTACTAAGACCAGGAGGTTTGCTATCCCGCAAGGGAAACAACAACAAACAGCCGCGCACTCGGCCGTCGCTCCCCCACAAAACTCCCCGAACTTGGCACTCTTCGTGGAGTTGCTTCTGCTGATCACGCTATGGCTGCCATCGTCGAAGCCGGAAAGAACGGAAGACGTGGTGGGATGGGTTTGAAGCAGCGGTTGCCGCCGGAAAACGGTAGTGGTTGGGGTCGTAAGGATGATCCGATGAGACATCGTTTTCCTTTTCTGGCAACAATTGGCAGAAAATAAAGAACGTATTCAGGTTTGAAAGAATACCAACACTGAAATCGAAGAAACAGAGATTGGTCTGGAAATGCCAAAAACAGATGAAGAATTGGTCCTGGAATCTCTGTTTTTTTGTGGGTTTCCTTTGACTTGTTGCTTCCTATTCTTTAGGCTAACCATAGACAAGACAGGAAACCAAACCGTAGGAGCCTGTGTCTGATATTTGTAAAGTACAAATTAAAAAAATAGATTTGATTTTTGATTAAATATATTTATTATCAACGACTAGTTGTAATTATTAATTAGAATGTATGATTTTTCAAATTCCCAAATCTAGACTATTTATTATTCTTATTATTATTTGTATAGTAAAAGTATATAATATTAATTTATAAAATAAGATAATTACAATTTGTTAACATGTGAACTCAGATAATTAATTATTAAGTTTCACTAAAATTGAAAACCACGAGAAATGAGCCGCCGAGTATTCTAGAATGAGGTACTTCCTAACTTTATATCCATTTAAATAATCATGCATAAGTAGAACTAGGTATTCAATTGGGTAAAAAAAAAATTTAAGTGATTTGAGTTTATAAGTTTTATTTTACGATTTAAGTTTTATTTTGATTATTCTGAATCAAATTGAGTTCATAAAATTTGAAATATATGTATATACGTAACGGTGGACAGTATACATATTGATTGAAATTTTAACGACTTTCTATATGCATATACAATATATATATATATATACTTTCTATATGCATTATTAAAAAATTATCAAAACTTTAATTATTCAAATTTTTATTTTATAATTACTAAACCCATTTCCTATTGTCCACTCTTCGCCCTCTTTGATGTACTATTAAATAGTTAGATAGGTGATGTTGGCGGGTAAAGTGTAAAGTCATTGAAGAAACCACAGAATCTAATCTCCATCAGTACCGTGGCAGAGGGAGAACTAAAGTACAAAGGGGGTATAATTGCGCATCCGGGGAATCGAACCCCGGTCAGTACCGTGGGAGGGTACTATGATACCACTACACTAGATGATACCACTACACTAGATGAGCCTGGTTGATATTGTCAATCAATCATCAACATACAAGTTTCAGAAGAAATATTTGTAGGGATTAAATTTCTGATCATTGCCCAAACCCACCAAAAAAGCAGGCATTGGTCAACTTGAAACATAAAGTGGATTGAATTGTAGTGGATACTGCTGTCATTTTAGTTTATTGCAGAACTAACGCTGCCTTCTGTCTCATTCTTACGTTTCGACAAAAAAGGATACGTATGGTTCAAATCTTCTTCGTACCTATTTCCAAACATGCATCGGATTCATTATACGAATTGGGGACAGAACAGCCCCCAAGGGAAAAAGGAAAGTGTAACATTAAGCTTGGTTTAGACATTTGAAAATCACAAGTAATGATATCAACCAACAGATAGAGAAGAATCATTAGAAGACATCCACGGCAGTCTGCAGTCTGCATGTGCATGTGCATGCATTTAACCAGTAATACCAAATGCATCTGCCTGCAGATATCAGATGACGGATTCAGAGTCCATGGAGATGATGGGATGGTACGATGTTAAGATAATAAGATAGGAAGAGTTTATATGAACTCATTCAGGTTTAACTGAGTAAAAAAAGTTTACAAGG
Organism: Abelmoschus esculentus; assembly: GCA_035048815.1. Lineage (NCBI taxonomy): Eukaryota > Viridiplantae > Streptophyta > Magnoliopsida > Malvales > Malvaceae > Abelmoschus > Abelmoschus esculentus. The sequence goes on along the minus strand of JAUCBN010000017.1, from coordinate 17,481,344 downwards.
TAAGTAATTTGGTTCTAAAAAACATACTTCCAAACACAACTTTTCAAGAAAATTGAAAACCTTGCCGCATCAATCAAACTATTAGAAGATAATATCAACATAACATAAACACACAGGCAGCAATATGAAACAGAAACCTATAAACAAAAATAAGCGAATCAATTAACACTTTTCCGGATTGACATAAGCAAACTTTAGGAAATAATTGGGGATCCAAAATGCCAGAATAAAGCATCAAAAGTATCTTAATATTGCAGTGACAAAGGACTATGTTACTTGGTATAGATGTTGGATAAGAGAAATGTGTAGGACACCATAAAAAAGGATGCAATGTATATACATGATAGCTTATTCAAACCCACTCGGCAATCAACATTATGATTATCAGGTTCATCTTGAAATGGAAGTGGTTGAATCAATTTTCACATTTGTGTACTTGAAAGGCATCTCCACCGCCTTAGTCGAGGTCCCTTATCGAGAAGCATTAGCAACCCAACGTTGTTTGGTGACAATCCATACAGGTACCTATACATAATTAGGGAGAAATATGAGCAAAAATGAACCAAACTCTGCCATAAAACACAGGTAAGTCCAACAGTAATCATTTATATGACAGGTATACTACTTACTTGTTTCGACGAGCTTTCCGCCTCCAGAAAATAAAGGACAGAATCCACTGAAAACAAACAAAATCAAAAGAAAATAAATTTTAAGTCGAACTATGGTGTTCAGATTTGGAAACATAGAACAGCTCTATTGACGATGCTTCCAACAATGTTACGAGCAACACTCAAATGAGGGGGTTCCAGAAGAGAATTCAATAAAACAAGTGGAACAAAATTGATATTAAATTAGTGAAAGAAGTGAACTTGTTCATGAAAGTTTACTTCATTCAACTCCTATTGTGTCAAAACTTGGATAAACACTAAATTAATACAAGTAGAAATAAGAGTAAAAAATGAAACTAAAAAGGGGTAAAAAGAATAGTGAATAGGATACATGTACGAGTTGAAAAAACAAGGATCAAGCTTTTGATGCAACAAAAGATGAAAGATGAGGTGTAAGAAATGGCTTATCTTATATGTAAGCAGTTTTAATGTCAATTACTTTTGGAAACATGCAACTCATCTTGAAAAACACCTTTAGAGTAGTATATTTCAGCTATTTCAACAGTCGTATAGAACATTACAGATAAAATAACAGTTAATAGGAAGAACAGTTAGTAAAAAAGCAGCAGTAAATTGTGAAGTTTCAAGAAGGAATGGCGAGATAGAATAATGCCAAATATACAGACCTAAGAATGTCAGTAATAGAGCTAGATGGTGTAAAATATATACAAAAAACAACTTTGCGTTCAAACAAAGATTACCTTGAAGAAGGACATGAATGGAAGGCTTGCAAGAATAGACGGCTTCCTCACAATCACTTGTCTTTCAGGTGACATTTCCTTGCACAAATGTTGAGCTATTTCTTTCAATAGTACCAATTGTGCATTTTCAGTTCGCATCGATATTATTGCTTGTTTCATTGAATCCCTATCAGCTTCAAGGGACTCGAGCCTCGAATAGAGCTTCTTGATATTGGGATCACAAACATCAGGCTGATCAAGTGCATCCCTTGGAGTGTGTGCATAATCATCACGATCTTCAGCTCCAGGTTTAGGTTCGGAGGCTCCCTCATATGGAACCCCAGTATGGACCGAATCAATCATATAAACCCTGTCACTCATATCATCTCCAACTTCTGAAGCATTATCCATTCTTCTTGAGCTGGAAATCTTGTCCATTTCTGAAACAAACACTGTCTTCTTGAAGCTAGTATTAGACCTGGGAGAATCACCGGTAAACTCCGAACTGATCTCTTTAGGCAGGAAAGTGTTTGAACTATCACCTGAAAGCCCCCTTGAATGACTTCTTCGCCTAGGAGAGTGACCAACTGTTACCTTCTCTGAAAAATTCTTTGTTTCAGGGACACATCCATCCGGTTGACTCAGCTGACTGCTGCTCAGATTCCTCTCCATTTGGAAGATCCCTTGTTCCAGATTTCTCAAGTGTTCTCGGGGGGTCTCACCTAATGCATATTTCTCAATATCTTCAACATCATCAGAAAGATTCTCATTCAAATTGCACTTTGGAGGTGGATAATCATAAGGAAGAAGATCAACTGAGTCATCAAAGTCCTCAGCCATGTTTTCAACCTGCCCATTAGGCTCACCTTCAACCTCTTCCTCGGTAAGCCCATAACTCAACATCCTATGCTTGCAAGCCTGAACTTCGCATGTAAGAGCTTGAATAGTCTGCTCTCTCTCATACAACATATCCTCCAACATCATTATCTCCTGCTGTTCATGCTCCATTTTCTCCTCAGCATAACTCTTGAATTGCCGTGCCTCCATTTGGATTTCAGCCTTCTCTCTCTGCAACTTCAATATCATTGACATGGCTTCAGTAGCAGCCGATGATGAGGCATTTCTCTCTTCCTCCAATTCTCTATTCAAATCTTGTATTGCAGCCTGTTGGCTGCTAACTGTCTCCCGCAAAACAGCACATTCATTCTCGATTTGGACTATGACATTGAAGTTAAGATCCAACCCCGGAACATAAAAGCTGTTTGTTGTCTCGAACTCATCATATTTTCGTTTCACAGACCGAACCCAAGTACTTGAATGATCACCAATCAAACAACCGGTAGCACAACCACAATCACAACATTTCACCAAATCTCTTGGAACTGAAGATGAATAAATTTCTGACTCCATCTAAGAATATATGCATTCAAACTCAAGCAATCTAATTATTTACTGACAGTTAATACCAAAGTCCAAAACAATAGAATCCAAAGGATATAAGAACTTATTAAAGTTCTCTTGAACCTTGGATCCTTCTATGAATATTTCCCCTCCCTATTTTACTCCACTCACCAGCCACGTAAATTCCTCCTGGGTCAATCAATCACAAAGATAAGTTCCTGAAAAATAAATGAAAGATATGCAACAACAAAGTTCCGTTTAGACAAATTTTACAGGAATCCTTATAAACAATACAAAGAATATATTAATAACGCGATAATTCTCAGATAATATTAAAAGGATAAAAAAATCCATAAAATCTAATCGAAAAGGATTTTTTTAATGAAACGGAGAGAAACGAAGAGCAGGAAGAAGAGAGAAGGGGGAAGAACGAAACTAACCGTGGAAGCTGAGATAGAGCGAGCTTGAAAAAAAAAAGCAAGCAAATTTTCCCGGGAAAATAAACCTCTAGAGAACAAAAGTCAAACTCTTTCTTATTTCTAATTTTATCAAACTTCTCGGACAGAAAATCAATCGCCTGACACCAAGCCCAATAGCAAAAAAAAACTATTTCCCAACCCAAAACTGGTAAGCATTGCAATTGTGTTTGGGAGAAGAGAAAATTGAAGAAAGAAAACAAATCAGGAAGTGGGAAAACCCTAACTTTAATTTTCTCTTCGGTCCGTTTGCTCGTCTGTTTAGTGGTTGGTGGAAATGATTTCTCTTTTATTCAGCTTTTTTTTTTCGTGCCAACCATAAACGAAAACTCTCTGAGTTATTTTACTGAGTTCCGATTCCATGTACTTGCTTATAATATTTATACTTACACCATCCAATTAACTGTGTGCCATGTCAGATGGTTTTCAATTTTTGTATTTAAAAAACAGTCAACAAAAATCTAGAATGATTAGCCTCAGGATACCTTTTCCTAAAAAAATATTAAATTAAATATATTTTAATTTTAAATATCTTTTGTGTACTCAAACATCACTTTTGATTTGTTCTAAATATTTAAAATATTTTCGATGGAAACGAATGGTTTTGTTTATTTTTAAAAAATATAAAAATATTTCAATCAAAAAGTTTTAAAAGAATTATTATTAAGAAAAATAATAACCATTTGTTACACAAATAATAACAATTTATTATTAATAAAAAAATAAAAATTTATTTTAAAATATTTTTAATCAAATAATTTTAAAATATTTAAAATAAGTGGGGTCAAAGTTAAGAAATTTAACTTTTATAAAAAATAATAACAAACAAATTAAAAGAGAGAGAGTAAATGTTTAATTTAATTGAAGTTACTGTCTTAAAATAAAAAAAATTAGGCATGAAGATAATTTTAACCCTTAACGTTTATAATTTTTATCTTTTTGATCTTCTTTTATTTATATAAATTTAGCCCTTAATCTATATTTTTTGATAAATATCTTATTTTTTTTACTAGCATGATAACTAGACCGTTAAAAATTTAACAATGATAACATGTCATATGCATATGATAATATATTTTAAATAGCATGACATCTAACCTATCAAATACATATATATAATATAATTTTATTCCAATATAAAATATAAAAAATTAAAATTCAAATAAAATATTAAAATTAATTAATTTTAAACTAAAACATATTAAACATTCTCAATCCAACTACGATAGAATCAAAATACTATCATAAAAAATTAATTAATTTTGAACTGTGTTCATATTTTTTTAAGATAATATTTTAATTTTATCGTAGTTAGGGTTGAGAATTTTTAATAGTCTTTTATTTTAGAATTAATTAATTTTTAATTGTTTTATATTTTATATTAGAATAAAATTATATTCTATATATATACGTATTTGATAGGTTAGATGTCATGTCATTTAAAATATACATATAACATGTCATCATCGTTAATTTTTTAATCATCATTAAATTTTTAACGATCCAATCATCATACTAGTTAAAAAATAATATATTTGTCAAGACGATATAGGTTAAGAACTAAATTTATCTAAAAAAGAATAAAGATCAAAATAACAAAATTATAGACGTTAAGGGTTAAAATCATATTTTATTTTATTTTTATATATAAAGTGTCGCGACCATTTTAAAATCGAAACATGTGAAAAATAGTATGGCGAGTAGATTTAATAAAAATCGAGTTTTGTTGCTTTTAAATATGAAAAAACAAATTTTATTGAAAATATTTTAATTTTAAAATTAATTTGGAGTCGCCACTGACCACTTTGGTAGGCCAGACACCATAAAACAAACCAGAGATTCATAAAAAATATTTGGGTTCGGGAGTCGATTACGCGTAAGGACGACCCTTACGAGCGCCCAAAAATCGGTACCTTTTAATTACACGTGGCATTTTGGTATCTCGAATAATAATATTAATTTAATTCATTATTGGAAAATAAATATCGCTCAAATAAGAATATCCTTTTGGATAAAAAGATACATTTCTTTTAAATACGAGCTTTGAATAAGACGTCCTAAAATAGGAAACCTTGACTCGTATTTAAAGAAATATAAATTTTAACCCAAAATGTTTTAAATGCATGACCGGTTATTATCTTGTCAATTTTAAGTTCTAACCTAAAAAGGCTCCAAACAGAATTAATAATTCTATTGGTGTTACTAATCTTTGCTTAATTAATTTTATTAAATTCTAAACCTAAAATATTTATCATTTTCTACGTTCCGATGACGCACCGAATACGATACCGAAGTACACTCTTGGCCAACATAATGTCATTTCATAATACTGACCACTTAGTGTATCCAAGGTATAAGATTAGAACGCCATCGTTACTAAATTATCTTCCTATTTAATTAATTATTTAATTAAAGTGATTAACCCTAAAAAGGCTCTAATTTAATTGACTAAGTGTAAATCAAATGTCATCCTAATAATTATTCTATATGCCTTTAAAAATATGCAAACATACAAATATTATCTAAAAGCATACAAATAAATTAAATAATAAAAAACAATAATTAAAGATAAAGGGACTAAATTAAATTTTATTTCAAACATGAGAGATCAATTACGAAATATACCGAGATACGATGCTTGAGAATGTTGATCTCGTTGAGAACGACTGGATCTTCTTCTACCTTGGATCGAGCCTCGCCAATGGATTTAACTAAATTCAGAAAATTTTCGGACATTGCAAGATCCTTATCGGAAATTCTTAATTGCTCTTGCTTCACTGCGATGTCTCCATGCATGCGCATCATGAAGTAATCCCAAAACTAGGTTCCCGGGCTGAATTGTGAACCTCTGCTGCCGAAATTCTTTTTGCTTTTCTTTCCCCCATCATTGCTTAATTATGAACATCATCATTTGTTGCATCATCATAAGCCCATCATTGCCATTATAATCTTTATTATTGTTGCATCATTGCACCATCATTACTTCATCACCAAACCATCATCACTTCCTTTCCCTCATAATTACTTCATAATGACCACCAGCATGGCCATATTATCACTTTAATCATTCCTTCAATGATGGCAAAAATCATGAAAAAAATCATTTTTTCTCCCCCGCCGACTCCACTGTTCTCTCTCTCCCCTTTCTTTTTCCCTCAAAACCGAGAGTAAAACATGGCCACCCTTGAAACTGATGGAAACCAACTCCCCAGGTAACTGAACCACCTTATCCATATATTATTTATTTATTTATTATTTTTTTGAATTTTTTATGAATATTATTTATTTAATTATATTTACGTAGGCCTTATTTTATATTCGAATCTGGACGAAATTCGGGTATTACAACTGTCCCTCTTTGCTCAATGTTGTGGAGCAGGAGACGAGCAAAGACTGAAAAGACACGAATTTCGTCTAAGCTTCTTGGCCTCTGTTAAGCTAACAAAGCTTGAACTTGTTCTTCTCATTATGAAATTCTTCAAGCAAAAAGTGATGGAACTCGAGGCTGTTCTTCTCATTACGAAATTCCTCGCACCCCATGATATCTGAAATTGTTGTTGCTTTGATTGGTTGTTTGAATTCTTTTTGACCCTTGAATCATTCTCTGCAAAAAGAGAAACCATCAATTAATACAAATTCAACATGAATTAAGTTGAAAATTATCTTTTCGTTTGTCATCGTCATCGCTTCTCTGCTCAAGCTTGAACATTTTCTTTTGAACTCATTGTTGGTTTAACCTGATTGATGTTGCTCAAGGTTTTATTTCTCTGAATAAAACACAAACCTTTAATTTTTATTATTTTTTCTTTTCTTTTTTCTTATTTATTATTTTTTTTCATATTTTCTTTTTCTACTTATTTTTTCTTTTTATTATTTTACTTGTTATATTTACGTATGCCCTTAGGTCAAAATTCGGGTATGACAGTTGCCCTTCTTTGCTCAATGTTGTGGAGTAGGAGATGAGCAAAGACTGAAAAGACACAAATTTTGTCTAAGTTTCTTGGCCTCTGTTACGCTAACGAAGCTTGAAGCTGTTCTTCTCATTATGAAATTCTTCAAGCAAAAAGTGATAAAACACGAGGCTATTCTTCTCATTATGATATTCCTCGTATCTCGTAAAACCTGGAGATGTTCTTCTCATTATGAAATTCTCCAAGGTCTGAAGTTGTTCTTCTCATTATGAATTTCTTTAAACAAAAAGTGATAGAATCCGAAGTTGTTCTTCTCATTATGAAATTCTTCGTATCCTATGGACTTTGGAGTTGTTCTTCTTATTATGAAATTCTCCAAAGTTTAGAAAAGTTTGAAGCTATTCTTCTCATTATGAATTTCTTCAAACTGATCAAGTGGTGGAAAACGAGGTTGTTCTTCTAATTATGAAATTCATCGTCTCCGAGAAATCTAGAGTTGTTCTTCTCATTATGAAATTCTCCAGATCAAAAGTGATGAAATCTAAGGCTGTTATTCTCATTATGAAATTCCTCAAATTCCACCAAATCTTTCAGGACTCACGTCGAAATGACTGTCAAGGTAGGGACTCACGCCGAGAAGGCTGCCAAGGTAAGGACTCACGCCGAGAAGGCTGCCAAGGTAGGGGCTCACGCCAAGAAGGCTACCAAGGTAAGGACTCACGCCGAGAAGGCTACCAAGGTAAGGACTCACGTCGAGAAGGCTGCCAAGGTAGGGACTCACGCCGAGAAGGCTGCCAATTTCTGTTTGATTCTTGTTGACAAAAATATCATGTATTGTTAATATGATCTTAATACGGATATTTCTACTGAAGCATGAATGTTAATTGAAGACCACTTGGGTAAACTTTTTGCTCCAGAGAAAGTGCTAATAAATTTCTTCATCTCCCGACGTATCTTCTTTGACCGATATGGGAATTCATCTCAAACTCAGGTTCAATTTTCAAGATCTTTGTTTTTTTGCTCTAAAGCGTCTTTTTATATTTTCTATTTCTTTTCTTTTTTCTGTCTTTTTTTCTTTTTTTTTGAAACAAATAAAGTCTATCATGATCTCAATGACGCTTGTTCTTGTCTTCAACATATGATCTTTGTATTTTCAACCTTTGAACACTAGGAAAAATCTATTTTAGAGGAGATTTGTTCTCTGCTCTGAAGGAATTCACTATTTCCATTGCTCAAGCATGCAAGCTTCGTTCTTTGCAGCATTTCCCCACTTAAATCTGAGCATAATTATCTTATTTTCTCGTTCTGATATTCACCCTGTAGTGCTTCCTTGTCTTGTGATGTCCCAGTAATAACAAATTCCATACTTGATGAAATGATTCAGCTATATTTTGCACTAATTAATAGTCAATGTTCTCTCTTTGCCCCAAATTTGCTTATGTCATCTTTGTTGCTCGAATATTTTTGCATTTTGAGCTTTTAGTTGTTTCCCATTATAAATCACACGTACCGAGGCCACCTCCTGTTCTGCCTGCACTTAAAGGATTAGTACATCATAGTAATACTCATAGTAATACTCATGAAATCTGCAAAATGCTTGTTAAAACGATAAGCAAAAAAGCTCAAAAAATAATTTTATCAATTTTGAAAACATTGTAAAATTTTGACTGTCGTGGCATATAATAAAATTGAGCCTTTGAATACCAAGTGCGATAAAGCCTTTGAACCAATTTGCAAAGATTAACTACAATGTGACCTTTTTCAAATTTATTAGATTTTCAGGAGAAACATTTCCATTTCTCCTAATTCTACCCTGTTTAAGTGGTATTCTTTGCCTCATTAACTCACTATGCTCAATTTTTCCCTCTTTTTTGATCTCGATCAAGCATTAGCAGACTGAAAATCTTTAAAGAAAGGTTAACCCTGATAAGTGAGATATATTCTGAAGACTAACTCTCCTTGTTCCAATATTCATTATGATCAAAATGGTCTTTCGTGGCTTGCAATGTGGCTATGGTTCATGGTTACCAAAGAAGGGATGTATAGGCTGAAATAATTATTTTAAGGGTAATAAAACCAAGGATCATTATCGCACTGATCTGAACATGCGCTATTGAAACATTTTTCTTTTTTCTTTCTTCTTGCGGATCACTCTAAACTGCCCTTTTTTTGGGTTTTCACCCTAGAGATCATTTCCTTTTCACCACTTCTTTTGACAGTGGTTCAATTCATCAAAATATCTCACAGAACCTTCTATTCATTTTTCTTTTAACGTTTGCTTCAACTTTCATGTCAATCATTTGAACTTGACTCCTTAGAAATAAACTTTTACTCTTTTTTTATTTTTTCTGTGTTGATTCAGAATATTTCTCCTCACTCATCTTTTTTCTTGGTTTCTCATTTCACCTTTATTTTTGCCCCTGATTCACAAGGCATCCCAAATGTATTTTACTTTCGAACATGTTTTCATCCATTTTGCCCCCAGTATAAGGGTGATCCTTGGTTTGGGTTGAATTGAAAAAAAAAACAATATTAGGCTCAAAGGAGACAACAAATGATATTTTCTTATTTTCTTTCTTTGAGAAGGGATATCAAGGAATGCCAAATATCATCCCATACTTGGATATCATTGAAGAAAAGAAATCTTCAGTTGGATGAAGTTTTGGGTTATCACTTCATTCAAAAATCTTAGTCAACAATGCTTGAGAGGAAACTCACTCAAAATTTGTATTTGGAATTTTCCCGTGATTCTTGAACACTCATCAGTATTTTCCTTTTGGCCTAAATAAAATAGAAACGAGTCACATTATCGAAGTTGATCTCTAAACTTGGTTTAAGGTCAATCCTGCAATTAATATTCAAGACATGAAAGAATGATGTTAGAGATGATATATATAGATAGATAGATAAATGTATGGGCAATCAAAAATTAACTCATAACAAAGAATGTTTTTCTATGGCAGTGAATAAAAGAATTAAATAATATGAATTAATGAATTAAAGAATACGAAATGTTTGCCACTTGAGAGAAAAATATATGAAACAAGCATCATGACCAAATAGATTGAAATAGACTCCCTTATAAAGGACCACAATGTTCACGGGCAAAAATAACTAGGATGATTCAGGGTATCACTCCGTAACGGTCCAAAAAATACAGAAAATCCCCTATGATTTGATTGTCTGTCATTCATCAAAGGAACCAGAATGAATTTTACCACCCCATTTTACCATCTACTTTTCTTTTTCATGTTTCTGTCTCAATGCCGAATTCTCGATTTTCGAAACATCAATGTAACATCTCCTTTGGTTGCACTCTGTTTGGTTTGAACTTCTTGGTTTTTATTGTCAAATGGAACTATTAATTTCAAGACTCAATAAAATTTGCATCTACTTACATCATTTAGGGTGGATAAATGCCCCAATTCTTTTCAAGTTATCGTCATCGTGATCAAACACTTTATTGTTGCTTCTATAGCTCAAAATCTAATCTTCTGAAATTTCTGTAGATACCCCAACTATTAAACTCAATCGTCATTTCTTTTTTTCGACTTCTTTTTGCATTTTTTATTTTTTCCTTTATTTTCCTTCTTTTTTTCTCTCTTTTTTGTAAGATGAACCTTTTAAATTGAACCCTTGTGTGAGATAAATTTCCATTCAGTTCTCTTTCATCTGCATTTCATCTGGATGACTTTCTTTCTCGATCTCCTTGACACCAAGCAATATGAAAACTGATGTCTGATTTTGAGACCAGCTAATTTTTTCATGTTACCCAAGTAATCCTCAACAACTTTTTGATGTTTTTAATCTATTTATGCCTCTTAACATGCAATGCTGATAAATAATAATATGAAATATGAAATAAACATATGCATGAATGCAATAATATACAGATGTCAACCTATCAGAATAATGAAATGGTATTATTAACAAAAATATGTTAAATATAAATCTACTCTACAATGTATGAATGTAAGAGATATCGATTTCAAGAGCTAGTCATTAGACAATACTCATCTAACTAAAAGATCGAATACAAGGAGAAGTCAATTTGTTGATAGGAGACATGTGGCTCGAGCTTCTTGATTGATCACCTCGTTCAGTCTGATTCGGCAACTGTCCTGGTATGTCAATGAAAACCTTACAAGTCTTCAAATTTATCAAGCAAAAAAACCATGTATATCTGACATTTCCTGTACTTGGTTCTGAAGTTGATCATTAATTCCATTCGGCATAACCTTGGTGACTGGCTCGGTCCAACTTTCAACATGTTGTTCTTTACTTGAAACGTCGGCTCAAAACTTGCAAACTGATTTTCTACCTGTCGTCCTACTTCCTGATGTCCTTTTCTATTAGTCGTTATTCGTGAAATTTGAACCTAACTCTTAAGTTCACAATTCTCTTTTCCTGAGTCTTTATCTATCAATAATAACCTTGAGATGCCCCTAATTTATCCGTCAAATATCCACTTTCTGCCTATCTTTGCCTTTTAGCTACCGCGTCTCGCTTATGTTTACACTTGCCTCGGTACCCAACTTGAAACTTGAACAAATGCTAAACTCAATATGAATCTAATTCTTTTTTATCTACTGGAACGGTGTAGCAAAACCTCGTAGTTGTTAATGTTGTAACCATTCTCCTTACGGTAACTGAAATACCTTATCGAATGACTCTTCATGTCAGCATCCAAAAATTCCCATATTACCCTTAATTTTGGCAGACATGACCCATGCTTTAAGTCTTCTGAAATATCCTTGTATTAGTGGTACTCGGTCTCCCTGAATACTAACTCTGATCTCGCATTGAGTCTTCTTGAATATGGTCCCTCAGCATATTGTCCTTCACTTGTATATAGAACCCTTTAGTTGATGCCTATTGTCTATACAACTAGCTAATAAATCGATACCTCTAATGCATGATATATGAACTCACTCATACACCACCAAAAAGTGTTTGTATGGTGAATCAATAATCTGAACAAAATAAATTAACTTGCGAAAAATAACCAGAGAATAATTTATGTTGCATAAAAAATAACCAGAGAGCATATTAAGTTACGTAAAAATAACCAGAGAGAAGTTTAACACAAAAATCCTAATTTGACGGTATTTCGGCAACATACCGTCTTATCTTATGGTCCATGTCTGGCTCAAATAGGGGTAGGTTCCTACTCTACATATGTGGGTTTTGATCTAGACTCTAGGTTCCTGAACTGTCGTTACCGTCTACTGTAACGATAAGACATCGATTCGGTAGTATAGGTCCCTTACAACGGAGGTGAATACCTCACGACGCGTAAGGCTAGTATATCGGAAGCAGATAAAAATCCGAAACTCGGAGCTGGATAGTATCACGTCGAACAATATCTAACTCCCACTCAAGGGTAAAAAGCTCAGGTCGAGAGCTGATGTATGAATGATAAATATATCACACAAAATGAAAATACTATCCTTATCCAAACGATATTTATTTGACAATATTGAATTAAATTAATATTTATATTTAAAATATCGAAATGCCACGTGTAATTAATTATTAGGCTTCACTCACAAAAATTTATCCCCAGCGGAGTCGCCAAACTGTCGCAACCATTTTAAAACCGAAACGTGTGAAAAATAGCCTGGCGAGTTGATTTAATAAAAATCGAGTTTTATTGTTTTTAAATATGAAAAACCAAATTTTATTGAAAACATTTTAATTTTAAAATTAATTTGGAGTCGTCACTGACCACTTTGGTAGGCCAGACATCATAAAACAAACCAGAGATTCATAAAAAATATTTGGGTTCGGGAGTCGATTACGCGTAAAGATGACCCTTACGAGCGCCCGAAAATCGGTACCTTTTAATTACACGTGGCATTTTGACATCTCGAATAATAATATTAATTTAATTCATTATTGGAAAATAAATATCGCTCAAATAAGAATATCCTTTTGGATAAAAAGATGCATTTCTTTTAAATAAGAGCTTTGAATAAGACGTCCTAAAATAGGAAACCTTGACTCGTATTTAAAGAAATATAAATTTTGACCCAAAAGGTTTTAAATGCATGACCGGTTATTATCTTGTCAATTTTAAGTTCTAACCTAAAAAGGCTCCATCAATTTAAGTATTTAAATCTTATTAAATTATTAATTTTACCGGGTGTATTATGATAACATCCGAATGCACGGACACTACCATTTCGACACCAAACAAAATTAATAATTCTATTGGCGTTACTAATCTTTGTCTAATTAATTTTATTAAATTCTAAACCTAAAATATTTATCATTTTCAACGTTTCGATGACGCGTCGAATACGATACCGAAGTACACTCTTGGCCAACATAATGTCATTTCATAATACTTACCACTTACTGTATCCAAGGTATAAGATTAGAACGCCATCGTTACTAAATTATCTCCCTATTTAATTAATTATTTAATTAAAGTGATTAACCTTAAAAAGGCTCTAATTTAATTGACTAAGTGTAAATTAAATGTCATCCTAACAATTATTCTATATGCCTTTAAAAATATGCAAACATACAAATATTATCTAAAAACATATAAATAAATTAAATAATAAAAAACAATAATTAAAGATAAAAGGACTAAATTAAATTTTATTTCAAACATGAGAGATCATTTACGAAATATACCGAGATACGACGCTTGAGAATGTTAATCTCGTTTAGAACGACTGGATCTTCTTCTACCTTGGATAGAGCCTCACCAATGGGTTTGACTAAATCCAGAAAATTTTCGGACATTGCAAGATCCTTACCGGAAATTCTTAATTACTCTTGCTTCACTGCGATGTCTTCATGCATGCGCATCATGAAGTAATCCCAAAACTAGGTTCCCGGGCTGAATTGTGAACCTCTGCTGCCGAAATTCTTTTTGCTTTTCTTTCCCCATCATTGCTTAATTATGAACATCATCATTTGCTGCATCATTATAAGTCCATCATTGCCATTATGATCTTCATTATTGTTGCATCATTGCACCATCATCATAATTGTATCATTGTACCATCATTACTTCATCACCAAACCCATCATCACTTCCTCTCTCTCATAATTGCTTCATAATGACCACCATCATGGCCATATTATCACTTTAATCATTCCTTCAATGATGGCAAAAATCATGGCAAAAACCATTTTTTTTCCCTGCCGACCGACTCCACTGTTCTCTTTCCCCCCTAAACCGAGAGTAAAACATGGCCACCCTTGAAATTGATGGAAACCAACTTCCCAGGTAACCGAACCACCTTATCCATATATTTTTTATTTATTTACTTATTATTTTTTTAAATTTTTTATGAATATTATTTATTTAATTATATTTATGTAGGCTTTATTTTATATTCGAATCTGGACGAAATTCGAGTATTACATAAAGGATTGAACTTGAAATCTTTCATAAAATGGATAACATGCAAAGTTATTAATTTAACATGTGACGGTTAATAAAAGTTAATAACGAAAATAAAAAATAAATATAAATTAAATACCTTTCTGACTATTATAGTTATATCTTCCTATTTTTACATGCAAATATTTAATTTTGATATAAACTAATCTAATTTTCTTCGATATATAATTCTAACTTTATGCTTATAATCATGGACAAATGAACATATAATCGAAATAAATAAATATTATTAACTAAAATTTTCAAAACTTTTAACTACTTAATAATTTTTTTTTTTCAAATAACTGGATCAAAACTTTATTCAATTAATTTTAAACTAATCAAAATAATTATATAACTCCTAAATGCTTTTGTTAATATATATTCGGTTATTATTGAAAACCCCAAAGTTATCAATATTTTAGAGGAAAAAAACTTTTTATTTTTTACAAAACAGTCCCCAAATTCTTAAAAAAATTTGAACTCAAGCTCTCACATGGTGCTATTTCCGGAGTCATTGTCGCCTGTAAACAAACCGAACGTGAATATAAAAAGAATTATAATTCAATAATAACACCATCAATCAGCAAAACTCTTTAATTCCAATAATATCTACTGATTAACTCCATTAAAACAAGAACCTAACATGATTAACTCCATTAAAACAAGAACCTAACATGTCTACTGGGAAACCAAACAAAACATTACTGCATGTTTAGGACGCAAGAAAAAAAGATTAACCTGTAAAGTACTGATTAAAGCAATGAAATTTCCCGACAGCCATGGTGTCGTAATCTCGTCTAATGCCTTAACGGTTGGCCTTTGCGACTCTCTCAATTTCGTCCTTCTTCTTGATGGCATAGCTACACGATCAAGTATATCATCAACATCATCGGAAATGGAGAATACAATGATCCAAACTAATTGAGCAACAAATGAGAGATGAAGTACTTTACCTGTTAGAAGAACCCTTGGCAGCATTAATCAGCTCATCGGCCAAACATTCTGCTATGGTTTTAATGTTTCTGAATGCAGATTCACGGGCACCGGTGGTCAAGAGATAGATAGCTTGATTAACACGACGAAGAGGAGAAATATCAACGGCCTGACGTCTGACAACACCAGCAGAACCAATACGAGTAGCATCCTCACGAGGCCCACTGTTAAATTAATCAAAACAATATATAAAGATACCCCAACATAAATGGATGATTTAACTAAGCTTAAGGTTTCGTATATGCTACCTGTTGATTATAGCATCGACAATGACTTGAATGGGGTTTTGATCTGTCAGAAGATAAATAATTTCCATGGCATGCTTCACAATCCTAGTTGCCATAAGTTTCTTTCCATTGTTCCGGCCGTGCATCATCAGTGAGTTTGTAAGCCTCTCAACAATCGGGCATTGAGCCTTCCGGAAACGTTTCACTGAGTACCTCCCAGCAGTGTGTGGCACATAGGTTGCATGCTTGGAAGCTTGGACACCAATGTAGTCACTCAAAGAGATATCAGTAACCTAAAATTAATAACCATTCAGGTCAAGGACCATAGCAACCGAGAGTTAAAAAATTCAAAGGGAACAGCAAATTGGGAAACCAAATTCTTCCCAATCAATAGTTCAACACAACAACCACAATTCATAAACCCTAATTCATAATTCACAAACCTGAATCCGTTAACTATAATTCAAAATCCAATTCAGAAACCATAAATCAACTCACATACGGACACTTGAATTCCAATCTACTTAAAATCTTATCAAATCAACCTAAGCCACAAAAAACAATTAAGCTCAGCTCAAAGACAAATAACAGTTAAACGAGACAAGAATTTCATGTTCCATCAAAATCAGTATGATGCTAAAAATGTAAAGGAACATAAATTCAAGCCTCATTTATAAAATAATGAAACAATAACAATTTTACACTAAATTCAGTCACCAAAAGGAATTTTGCAGAAAGACTTACATAATTGCAGCTAAAGTAGAATGCAATGGAAAACAACATAAAGATTAAATGAGACATTTCAAACAGATCTATGAATATGGAGGCATAAGGGAAAGACGGAAAAACCTGAACATCCTCAAAAGACCATCGATTGAATAGCTTGACTTCGTTGGAGCGTTGAGTTGGGTCCCTAGGTACCTCGGTGGCTGCCACGGCTGTCGCCATACCTGCGAAAACAACACCCGACTCATAAATAACAATTGATTTTGTATAAAGAGACAATCAAAGTGAGTATTAAGAGGGAAATTAAAGTTTAAAATAAAAACTAAAAGATTTTAAACAGAAACAACCCTCTGTTTAGCTGGATGGAAAGAGCTGAAGGAGTGGCAACCGAAAACCGAAGAGTGCGTCTCTCAGTAGGAGGATGAGGAAATCAAAGAGAACCCTAATCTAACAATTGTGTTATATATGGAGAAAAAAACGCATGCTAGGGTTTCCTATGGATAAATAGGCGTTGGATTTAGGGGTTTCGGTTGGTTTATTGCTAGAATTCAGCCCCAAATAGTAATTTTACGGCCCAATTAAGCTTCAATAAGCCCAATGACTTATTTTAGGATGTATTTTTTGTAATCGTTATGGTAGAAAATGAACATTTACCGATAATAACAGTCCTAAATAATTTATTGTCTCATTCTAAATTTTTGTTCATATTTTTTTTTTATCTCGAACGACCGTTTTAAAATAATAAAAATTTTAACTTTTATAAATGATTATAATAGTATCTGTTTTAGATAAGTATACTCTCAATCATATTATTGTGATGATATTATTAATACTCGAACCTTTAACCTTTATTAGCAACATTCGTTCTTTTAATCACTAAAACTAGATGATTGATTCAATTAAAAGATAATTTTTAGTTACAGTGATCGGTAAACTAATGATATATGACCAAATTTAATTCATGGACTTCATTAAAATATGACTAAATATTTTGAGGGACAAAATTTAAAGATATACTTAAATTACTTATTTACTCACTCGATTGTAAAGTTGTTCTATTTTGATTATTAAATATAATTTATCAATTAAATAGTTAATATTTTAATTTATAATTAATCAAGCCATTAATTGGTAACTAATTAACAAAACTGTTGGCGTGACCATTTTAATTAGGATACTAGTAACACATATAGGAGTCAACCCTTGTCTATTCTTTTAAATTGATCTAAATTTTAAATAATTCAATAAAATTAATTAATTAAATTCATCTTCCATCTTCATTGTCAAACAAGATCAAAGAGGATAACTAAAAACAAATCCAGTTCATTTCAACATATCATGAAATCAAGCTTTTTAGGATAACCAGTCACCCAAATAGCAAGTCTCGATATTCGAGAACATATATTTAAAAAACCCGATCAACGGAGCCTCCTAGCTTCTCTCTCAGACTCCAGCAACGTGAGAATATCTCCTTCACGGACAGGTCCTTTCACGTTCCTCATGATGAACCGGTTCTGATCATCCAGAAACTTGACTCGAACTTGAGTCACTTGACCTCGGGAACCGGTCCTTCCCATAATTTTAACCACCACAGCAAACTTAATCTGGCTATCCATTCTGTAAAAGGGGGGAGAATATTATGGATTGAACCCTAGAAACGAGATTATTGAGCTAGAATTTGAAAGTCCATTCGCAAGAACAGGCAACGATCGCAGAAAACAGATTAAAAGGAAGGATTTCTCATATAATCAACCATTATATTCCGAAAAACAGCGACAAAAATTAAGCAAAATATTCAATAAAAGAACTAAAAGGCAGCAAATTTATTGTTAAATATAATAAAAACGATAACATAAAATGCAAGAGATTAAGAACTAACATGATTAAACCTTGACAAAAGGGATGGATAGGGGAGCGGCAGATTTCTCTCGAGTGTTTGGAGGGGCGCTTGATAAACCCTAGATATGTTTTTTTTTTATATAGACATATCTTTCGGAATGACGGTTATACCCATTCAGCTTAGCTCTTTTGAACATGCCTATTTTAGTCATTTTATTGTCCGATTGAGGGTTTCAGCGTACATGAGAGGTCCCTGGTTTATTTGGCATGTTTAGACCGTCCGATCAGAATACTTTTTTAATAAAAAAGACCCTAATGATTAATTCGTAAAAAATTAAATAATTTAAAACATAAAAGAAAATCCGAAATTTATTTATCTTCTAAATTTCTCTTATGGAAGAGATTAGAATACCAAGTTCCCTCTGTAGTCTCTCAACATGCTAAAAATGAAATTTTAAGTTAATGGAAAGATCAAGGGTAGAAATATTAACCCAAAATTCAACCAAAATGAAAGAATATAGGGGGAGAGGGGGAATTCACATACAGTTATATATTGTAGAATGTAGAGGCTGAAGCTTTCTTCATCTCAAGTGTCTGCCTGATTAAAACCAGATGGTATGATGTGCCTTTTACCATCTTCAATCTTCGTTATTTTCATTCTTTGTGTCAGGATCTTCAGCATACTTCAATACAGTTTCTGAAGCTTCTTCACTATCATCCTTTGAACCAGGAACTTCTTGTGATGATGGTTTTGCCACAGGATCCTTGGTTTCGGTTTCAGAAACTTCTTCACTCTCTTTCTTTAATGGTGGAACTTCTAGTGACCGCGGCATTGCTTCAAAATCTTTAGTTTCAGTTTCTTTAGCTTCTTCAACATCTTTGCTTGATGGAGGTGCTGTGATTTCTTTAGTTCCGGCAGCATGCTCAGTATTCTCATTTGTGCCACTAACTTCCGTAGATTCAGGCTTTGCTTCTGTCTCTGAAGGTTCTTCCTCCTTTTTCTTTGTCTCAATTACCAAGGGTGGGAGCTTTGCATCAACATCCTTGACTTTCGATGTCAGAGATCGAACAGTTTTGGCATTCGCTAGCCTACCACCAGCTTTCTGCCATGAAAATGTAAGAGCTTTGGTTAAAAGAGAGAAGAAATCGTCATCTACATGTAAACAAAAGCAGATGAAGACCAGCCTAGCAGCATGGTGATTAATGACTTTCATAAAGGAAAGGTGTACAGGGCTTGGGGTTTGGGAAACAATCAGTGATACGCAGCAGAAGCAACAACAATGAATTCTGCAAGAATCAATATCATAATTCACAAGTAGATGTTCTATACAGCATATAGCCATATACTGAAAGGCAATTGACCATATGTGAAAGAAATGATGCAAAATATATGTGCATTCGATCTTGATAACCTAAATCTTGTAGGAAATTTTTGATGCAACTTTCATTAACATTGTTCACACTTCACAGCACATAGAGTTGCTCTGGTATTGTAAATACATGCTAGCTGATTGGTTGAAGACACCGGTTCGTAAACATCTCTATAAGTTTGATTGTTTCGAGTGAGAAACTTGAAATCATAAAAGGTTATAATGTTAGAAAAACTTTTTAATGTTCATCATGATGATTCATTCTGACTTAAAAAACA
Organism: Abelmoschus esculentus; assembly: GCA_035048815.1. Taxonomy (NCBI): domain Eukaryota; kingdom Viridiplantae; phylum Streptophyta; class Magnoliopsida; order Malvales; family Malvaceae; genus Abelmoschus; species Abelmoschus esculentus. The sequence continues at coordinate 17,461,370 of JAUCBN010000017.1, read as the reverse complement.
GTAAAGAAAGATACCCACTGCTTAAAGAAATATGTAGGAATTCTCAATCACATATTGACTTACCTCTTCTATTTGATCCACCCGTTCTTTTAAAACCTCCTCAGATGCTTCCTTATAAATACCTTGAAGAATATAAAGGATGTGATAATGGAGCTCTTCAGATTGATGTTCTTCAATCTTACAACTAGGTACGCCTGCTTTGCAACCCACTGAAAAGAAAGGACAGTTCACGAGCTTCATCGGACAGACAGTTATGCAGTGTCTGTCCATCTCACGTCTTATGAGGAAAGCTACGCACTTTTGTTCACATGGAATTATCTTGAAAGGGCAAACTGAATCGTGCTTCTCCAATTTATTTGCCGAAAATCTTGCGTCACACCCTTCATTTTCACAGGTCATTACTCTAAAGCTGCAATTTGGCATGTGCAGCGAAAGTTCTTCCTCAGTTTCAAATTTCATGTTACAGTGATGTTCGTCCTTGACATCAACATTCTTCAGCAAAGTTTGTACAATAGCCTCTCTCTTGTCAACCGGCCAAAACCCATTAATTTCCATCTGTTGAGCAAAATCATCGATACTGTCTTCTCTCCTCTCGCTTAGTAGCAATGCTGAAACCCGACTAAACAAATTCCTCTTTGAAACAGCAAACTCATCAATAAGAAAAGCAATGATATCATAAGGATTTTCAAATGTTTCCGTCTCTGGAACACCTTCCAGGACAACAGATTCAGCCACATAAGTTTCAGTTCTTTGTGTAAGATAGTCCACCATTTCTTTTCTTATCTCCGCAGCTACTGAACCCGGGGACCTGAAAACACCACCGGTTGTATTGTCAACACAAGCCGTAGCTAACCCCGGGAGGAGTGCTTGAGTTATCTTGAAAAGCAGTTCTGCATCACAAAGATCACAGTGAAATGCAGGATCTTTGATCATCTCCGGTACATTCTCTACATCACCTGCGGGTGGTTCTGTACTTGCAGGCGGGTTCGTAGTAGTAGGGAGATCTGTAGTAGCAGGCGGATCCGTACTTGGTGATGCCTACAACAATGATGTCAAGCACAACATATAAGTATCTGGTTTGATAACAAATCTACTTGACAACCAAAAAATCTCCCAAGTCTAATACCCTTTCTAAAACAAGAAACCTATTGATTGAACTTGTAAGACAAAATCAAAGACAGAAAACAACTTATATCAGTAATCAAATTTCATCCGAAAACAATGCTGATCGTCAAATTTAATATCTTTGATCAATCGATCTGTGAATAGATTTGACTATTTAAGGGGTAAACAGAAATTAAGAAATATTTCAAACAGGAGAAAAGCAGCCCAGAAAAATCTAAGTAAAATAAATTAAAACCCAACGGTTCCCAACCTGCGGGTGGTTCTCTACATCACCTGCGGGTGGTTCTGTACTTGCAGGCGGGTTCGTAGTAGTAGGGAGATCTGTAGTAGCAGGCGGATCCGTACTTGGTGATGCCTACAACAATGATGTCAAGCACAACATATAAGTATCTGGTTTGATAACAAATCTACTTGACAACCAAAAAATCTCCCAAGTCTAATACCCTTTCTAAAACAAGAAACCTATTGATTGAACTTGTAAGACAAAATCAAAGACAGAAAACAACTTATATCAGTAATCAAATTTCATCCGAAAACAATGCCGATCGTCAAATTTAATATCTTTGATCAATCGATCTGTGAATAGATTTGACTATTTAAGGGGTAAACAGAAATTAAGAAATATTTCAAACAGGAGAAAAGCAGCCCAGAAAAATCTAAGTAAAATAAATTAAAACCCAACGGTTCCCAACCTAAGAACAGTTTTTCAGATTCCTTAATCTTTTAGCTCATTATTTGTGCTTAATTTGGTATTAAACGAATCTCAATTAATTTTCTCAAGATCAAATCACCAAAATAATATAAACAATCCGAATTTTGGGCAACGAAACGGATCATAACTGGAGAATCAAATTCTAATTATTCTCTTAATCAAATGTAACCGGAAAAGTTTTAAAAAAAACGAGAAAGAGAAATACTTCATTCATTTTCAAACGCTGAAGAATTCAGAGATCTGACGACTTAACCACCAAAAACTGGCTTTAATCTTTTTCACCGCTCTGGTTCTCTCAAAATTATAGATTCAACTAAAAGGAATAATTCAAACCTCACCTAAGAGCAAATCGCAATTCATTTTCTACAGATCCAAACATCAAAACTTTCAACAACAACAACAAAAAAAAAAAACAATTAATAACAAAATAACTACATTAAATCATTAATCTTAGAAGGGTTGTAAATGGAGAATCAAATTCTAATTACTTCATTAATCAAATAAAGCACGTAAAAAAGGGGGGAAATTACCTCCATTTGTTAAATGTTGAGAATCAAGCGATTATGATCACAGACAAGCTTTGGCCATCTGAATGAAGAGAAGAAAAGGCTAAAGAGAATAGGCCTGAAACCGCTCTTTTTTTTTCATTTTTATATTCATTGCAACTGTTTTTAACGATCCTTTAGGCTTTTTTCCGTTTGACTGAAATTTCCGACATTGCCCTTGCGTTTAAAGTAGACATGTTTGCCCGTGTTTGGCAGGCAGAATTATTTCATTCGGGTTCTGTTAGAGTTATTCCGTGTTTCGTAATATTCGGTTTGGGTTTAGTTTATATATTATTGTTTTAGTTTGATTGGTTTAATTTTAATTCGATTAATGTTAATATCGGGTCAAGTTAATACATATCAATGGAAGATTGATCGATTTTAGTATAATTTTTAAGTGAGTTAGATTTTTTATCTTATATATGATTTTTATATAGTTTAACTATTTAAATTTTTAATAAGTTGAGATTTTTATGACACTCCATCCATCTTTCTTTCTTTTAATGTATATATATATATATATATATTTAGGTTCATTTTGTTCGATTCAAGTTCATCCGCTTTGGTTAAAAATTATTTCAAGTCGATTTTCAGTTTAATCAAAATTCGATTCGATTTCTATTCAGTTTATTTTGAGTTTCAAATCAAATTCGAATTATTATATTCAGATTAATTTCGAGTCTCAAATTTCATATTAAATTTATTGGGTTTATCTGCCTTCATAAGATAACTTTTTCTAATAAGTAAATAATTTTTTCAATATTCTAATCTAATTATAAAATAATGCTTGTATCTAAGATAAATTGACGTACACTTGAAAATTACATTCTTCGAATCCGAAACACTTAATCAGACTTACACTTTTAGTTATATCTTTCAATAAAATACTCAAATGGTCATTAAATTGTCCCAAAAAATAAAATTATAATAAAAATTATAATAGTTATAAAATAACAATTAAATTTTATATTCTTTTATAAAATAGTCGTCATTAATCTCAATTAAAAAGATACTACAATTCTTAATTTTAACTTTTATATATATTATAGTTTAATCATAATTCTAAAAAATTTAACTCTTAATATTCAAAATTACTTCAATTTAGTCTCTTTAGTCCCTTCAAAGTTCACCACAAGTGGAAACATCCATCTTGTTTTTGCTCTAACTCTTCATCTTTTTGGTGGAAGAAATTATCTTCCACATACTCATATCCGACACACACCCGAGACAGAATAACATAGAAAACAACCACTAAACATAGTACTTTTCCGTATCCGATATGGAGCCGAAAACGATAGGATGGATGAATCAAAAGAAGACGGGAATATAGAAAATCGAAAACAAACACAAAAATCCTACATTCTGATGGTGCGTACTTCATCAGCTATGCAATCTTTTAGACACAACATTCAAGTGTAACATGTTTTTTTGGTACTCATCATCATCGTCGAAAGGTTAAAATAAAATAAAACATGGAATGTAAATAACTGGCAGGTAGTAGATGCAAGAGATTTCGGTGAAAGATCGGCTACCTGACTATGTAACAGGATGGAGGAGTTGAGGAAAAGTGAAGTATCTTGAACCAGTTATCATAGATTTTTTTTCAGAGGAAGTAATCAGGTGTTCTGCGAGTAACATCGGGTTCTCCTCTCCTTGGAGCTGGCTCAAACTGCAGTAAGATGAACTTAAACAGTTTTACGCAGATGAAAAAGATATCCGGGAATTCGATTTCGAAAATTAGATGTTGCTCTTTTAAGTTTTACCTTAATTTGCATATGCATGTGTGTGTGCAATGATAGGAAAATGAAAAGAGCGAGGAGGTAAAGAAAGACCTGGATGAATGTGTGATTCCTGCAATCATCAACTTCCAAAATCGAAGCCATGTTCCCGCAGCGATAACAATAATTAGGCGCACTAAATATAGTTACCACCTTTTGTTCCTGTTACAAGGAAATCATTGGGAATTAACCCCCGGGAGCATTTTGTATCGTGTGTACAAGCAAAAAATAATAATAATTTAACGAATAAAAACAAGAATGATTACATGTGCCCAGTTAAACCCATCCATAACCAGCTGATGAGCTCTAGCAATCAATTTTAAGCTGTTTGTGTGATTGAATTGTTCAGATATATCCTGCAGAGATTAACCAAAATTGTGATATTAAAATACTGAAATATAGAAAGGCAAGACAACAACAAAATTTGAACAATAGTGACTATGTACATTAATTACCTGGCCAAAAGTATATCCAGCACCACGAGGTGAGATGCCCCAACCACATCGATCATCTGGATCAGACCACAATAAATCACACATGGGCCCCTCGTGAGGAACTTCTTGAACACGATCGAAGTTTCTTATGTTATCAAGGGTTTCAATTGAAGGGGACAATCCACCGTGCAGACAAAATATTTCTGATTCCACCTAAAATGAAGAAAATGGCACTACATCACCGAATGGAAACACCTGATCATTTTAACAACCATAATTTCCCTTTGGTTCTGTGAAGTAGAAAGTTGACTAGAACATTACTGAGACAACATCTCTCCTCAGTTGGGACTAAACCAATATAGTAATAAAGTTGGTTATCTTGATTTTACAATAACCATCAAATACAAGAAACAGCCAGTTGCTTCCATTACATTCCAGAAAGATTTGGTGTCATTTTTAAGAGGTGCAATGCTACAAATACCAACCTTTTCTTGCCCAAACAAAAAGACCATGGAGCATAAGAATAGTATAAAACTACAAAGCCAAATGAAATAGAACTAACTAAGACATAAATATCAAAGATCAAAGATACTAAGCCGATATGTATGTCCTTAGTTCTTTCTTTCCTAGAATTTAGGTTTGAAATAAAAATAGTTGGTACCACATATTAGTTCTACTTACCAAAGCAGTTAATGGAAAATAGTCAAATAGGTCCGTAAAGATCTTCCAAACATTAGCATTGCCGTACCTGTAAATAAATATCCATAAAAAATATTAACATGGATTCGCAAGAGGATGAAGAAACTAACCGTCTCCATATGACTCCAATTTCTCTTAAGAGTATAACTCCAGAAAATCTAATCCACTAGTTTTATTGATCATATCAGTCAAAGCAATAATATAGCAGTTTAATATCTTAACTGAAAAAAAAGGAAAAGAAAAGGCAGTAGTTTAAAAATATCATTGAAAGGGTAATAGGTAAGTATGAAGACTTTTAGTAGAGCTAATACATCAATGGCTCATAAAATTACACCCTTTCAAATGAAGGTTGCGCAATAGAAACTCACTTTCGCAGACATTCATCATAAAACCCATAAACTTGAGTGATCTGCCATAAAGAAAAATGCCTCGAGAATTAGATAGACATTCACATTATAGTTTGCCAAAATTTCATATCAAACATTGAATTAGGTCTCAGATATACAAAATATAACACCATGTCAAAATTTTGGGTGTGTATGTGCATACATATTTGGACAAGTCGGGAAGGAGTAGAGGAAAATGCAGACGTCATACCTGGCGGCTTTCATGATTTCCTCTGAGAATGGTAATCCTCTGCGGGTAACGGACTTTTAAAGCCACCAATAGCTAAAAGAGAAGAAAATAGAGTCATCCAAATGAAATGCACAAAGAGCTGACAGCTTAAATTTGTTTATTTCAATTTTAAAAGATTACACTAGCAAATGCAAGACCAACTATGAAGAAAGTAATATAATGCATCTTTAGGAACAGAAAAAGTAACAGTAGGCAACAACATTTGACTCCAGTGATTTAAATATCAACCATAAACCTAGCATGGAGTATAGTTTCAGTGAAGTGCAATGTAGTGATAAAAAACACCAGTAAAAAGTTTCACATCAGCTACCTGCTGAGTTAGGTCAAAATGAAGTTCATCCACCACAGAGAACCAAAAGTGTTAAATAAGATAAAATGCAGTTACTCTGAATCCAAAGCACCCTATCCAAAGGGAAATCTAAACTCGTCATCTCTCTAACCATCGTTTAGCCTAATAACAGAAGAAATCTTCCAAATGGCAGAGGCATCTCAAATCCACGGGGTCAATAGTATCAAACCATGTCGGTTCACCCCACCCTCCCCCACAATGTTGAAAGGAGTATGCGGTCATTTCAGTCACACAGTTAGGAGCCAGAAACCATGGAAGTCATATATTGTTTCTGTCGCTAGACTATGCTTTAGCAGAAATAAGAAACATTTTTAGGGAAAAGGTAGAAAAAATGCATTTTGTAATTTACCATTTATAATTGTACATACCGTAACAGTTTCAACAGAATAGTACCCACGATCAACATAATCTCCCATAAACAAGTAGTTTGTATCTGGACACTGTCAAATAAGATAAAACCAACTGTGAGGTATAGGCTCAACAGAAAATCTGATAATGAACATAGAAAAAAGAAAAAGGAAGCAAAAGTGTATAACATATAAGGTGAATCGAGCATATGATAAGTTCTAATACATCCTAAGAATCCCCTAACAAACACGTATGTCACTATCTAACAATTAAAAGAGGAAAAGCATTAATCAGAAAGGAAAAATAAATCAAAACATAGCTCTTATGCATGAAAAAACCAGAGACAAAATTTTAAATGGCTGACACTTGCAAGGGAGCATAAATTGAAATATCGGTGCTATAGCCTACAGCTACAAGATACATTTGCATATTTCAAAACATTGAGTTCTCAAATAATGATATTACACACTACCTCAGATGAAACAGAACGGTATACAAAAAGGGGGGTTAGTTAAAACAAGTACCTTCCCTCCAATTCGAAAAAGTTCAGCAAGATCATGGAATTGTCCATGAATATCGCCGCAAATTGTTACAGGGCTTTTTACAGGCTGTGATAAAATAAAATAAAATGAATCTACATCTTCCCAGTTCATAGATGAGCAATCTCAACATTTCCAAATTAACTGATAATTAAACACACATAGATAAATGTCTCCTGGAATTAGAGACTAAAGACAAGCTAAGATAATAAACCTGGACGTTGCTTTCTTGCATTAATATTTCTTTTGCCTTGTCGCATAATGCTTTGACCTAACAAGGCAACACGAATAAAATTACAAACAGTTATATTCATTCAAGATATATATACAAGGATTTCCAATTATCAAACTGAGAACGACATATTTTCCAGTGAAAAATCAATGATTCCTCTTGAAACTACCAAAATCAAACAAATCAACATTTGAATTTCTTTTCCTCTAAAATGAAGAGGACAAAAGGTTTCAATTTTATTAAATAACTTCAATAAAATTTAAATAGAAAGAAAAATTACTATCATATATTGAGAAAAAGCTTAATTTCTCGTGCAAATACCCCGATTTATTCCAAAATTACCGTCATAGAATAGATCAAAATTTGATTCTCTTTCCGCTTTGAAATACAGAGAAGAAAAGCCGCAATTTCTATCAAATAACTTAAATCAAATGTAAATACCAAGAAAAATAAGTAATATATATTGAAATTTTGAAATAATAAATTCAATTCAAAATCATTTTGGGTATTCATTTCTCATCAGAACAGAGCCTACTAATAGATCAGTCGCAAATCAAAACGACCGTTCTTTCTAGGGAAACAAACAGATTGTGAGACATACCTGCTGCTCAGAAAGTGGCTTACACTGCATAAGCTGCGAGATCTGTTCCTCAAGATCGGCGGTTGAGTCCGTTGGTGACGGATTAGCCCCCATCTTTTATTTCCCAGTTCAAATAATCGAAACTGAAATTTCTCTCTTTTTTCACCGTTTTTTTTTTCTTCTCCCACGAAGACGAAAAGAGAGAGCGCGTTAACGGATGCCGCGAATAGAGCGCGTATGGTGCGAGTGTCCGGAGCTCATTATTATTTATGAGCTATTCGGCCGGATAGGATTAAGTTAAGCCATGCATCAATAAATTTAAAATTTGAACCGACCGGATCTATTTTATCATTTAAAAATTAAATAATATTTCAAAATTCATAAAGAATAGACAAAAACATAAATATCTATTTATTTTTATAAAAAAAATGAAAGACTTATTAAACAAAATAAAAAAATCAAAGCTTTTTGAAATAAAATTTGTATATTTCAGATTTAATTAAGATTATACAAAAAACAATTAATTTTATTCATAAAAAATAGATAATTAATTTTATTCGAACATTTAATTGTGAGATTTTAATTAGGTTGAGGAAGTAAATTCGAACCTTAAAAATTATATTATTGAAAAGAACAATTTCACATCTTAAATCTTAAATATAAACCGTAAAATAAACATAATTTCTCTAAGGTTATGTCTATGGATGGACCGAAAGGGGCCGGAGGGGACAGTCTCCCATGTACTTAAAATCATGCATAAAAAAGCATAAACTGGAGTTTACATATTGTTATTGCACAACAAAGTCTTTATGTCAGCAATGAAAACAAGCTAAACAAGGGTCATGTGAACCATTAACAGACCGGAAAAAATCTTCCTACTCAGAATTATGTCAACCTGACATTAAGCAGCCGGACATCCGAACATGCCAGAAACGATACAATCGTCGTCTTCATATTGTGAATCGTTTTAAGGTTAGAGATGAATCCTAGTAACTGTAAATACCTCGAGCTTTGATTGTCTTCCACTTTCAATGTAGTTGCAATACGGATGAGTCTGTTAGGTAATAATTGTTACTTTTTATTGAAATCATCTTCTGCATCGGAGGTCTCATCGTCGGATTCATCGCCTGTTCCAAACTCTTCATATTCTTCCTCTTCGTCGTCATCGTCATCTATGTTTTCATCTTCCTCTTTGTCTTCCACACTATTCTCTGAGTCTTTAAGCAAAACGTCTTCCCGAGGTATAAGATTTGCATCTTTACCACGATAAAGAAGGCCAGTCCTCATTACATGATAAAACTTCTGTCTTATACGAACAAGAGGATGTGGGTTAACGAGTTTACCTCGCCTGTAACCTTCCTTGAGAGCCACAGTCGTCGTTTTGCACTTCAAGGACAGGTAGAAAATCCCGGGATATCTAGTAAATAATCGAGTAAACTTATGCGGGATGTTTAGTTCCTCTCTCAAGCTTCTCAAGTAGTTCCTCTTGGTCTTCTTATGGATTGTCAAGCTCAAAATTTCGTGCAATACACCAACAGCCCTTTTTTCCATAAGTTCACTATTCGGATCAATATGCCGAGAATCTTCATACGGCGATATATAGGGAAGCTTCTGAAACTCCTCCATCCAAGCTCTCACCTTCTTTTGTGCTCCATAACCTCTCGGGAAATTCATCGGGAATGCCAATGTGGTTTGGCCCCTCTTAAATTGCCTATACTCATCACCTATCTCACCACCCTCATTACTTCTTTGCAATGCCGAAACAGCAAATTCCTCATGCCACCGTGCAAGTCTCAAAGCTGAAAAACCGGTTGGAGCCTTAACAAAGCTAAAATGATCCGGGTATTTCGGGATCAAAACTTTCTCAAAGTTATCCGGCAAACCAAGATCCCATTTCAAAGACTGAAGGGACTGAAGAGGTGCAGTCCTACTTCTCATCATCATAAGCACTCTGGAAAGCCTCTCTACTGTATCATTCTCGTGCGCCTTGTGTATGCTTTGTTCTTGTGAATCTAACAAGAGTGCAGTACCCGTCAACCGAAAGCAAGGCAAATTAGCATAACGTGGATGTGGGAATTCTTCGAAGAGAGTAGGATACCTAAAGCAAAGTCAGAATAAACAATTTGCAATCACCAACCACCATCCTTAATAAATTCAATAGCTAATACCAGTTCATCGAACAACGGAACAAGGAAAACCACTCTCTTGTTGGAACTTACAAATTTATGTTAGGCTCGAGTTAAGTGCAACACCCGACTATGCCTACGGTTCGAATGTGTTCAAAATGTATAAAGCTTTTTTCCATACATTCGAAGGATATTACTCCACAGGTTCAAACATATGGTTTCAGATAATTATCCACTAGCAATGCCAAAACTTACCTATAGGATACTGCTTTGTGTCTAAAAGAACAATTTTCCCAGAAAAATGTGAGATTTTGCAATACATTTAATCAATTTTCATACGAAGCAATCATGATTTTAGTTTCTACCATATGCTCTTATCATATCATATATAACAAAATTCTACAAAATGAAGCAATTTTTATCTACCCATTGTTGCAAAGCCAGAAAAAGGTATTGAAAAATTGGAGTATATTAGACCAAAATCTACCTGCGCAAAAATCGAAGAACAGGTACAGTGAGGCCGAGGAGTTTCTGCCAATCGGCGAAAGACTTAGCCGTGAGAAAACCGGTCGGCGACCGTTTTATAGCATCCTTCAAGAGGCAAGCCGCTTTGAGGTCGGTCTCGATGTCGATGACATGATCGAGGCTCCGATTCTTAACCCATTTCAGCCTCACTTTCACTATGCTCCTCCATTGTTGGTGCTGAATTTGGGGATGTGAAAGTAGGTTTTTGATTATTGAAACAAAGGTTTCGGCTTTGAACATTAATTTGCAGCTGTAAATTAATCACCAATTAAGGCAAAAAAGAAGAAGTTCCTTCTTTTCAGCTCGTTCTTGCTGCTGGGAGACGAACTGAAGCAGTACTTGTAGCCATGGACGAGTGTTTTCAAGTTTTAAACTTTAAACCCAACAACATTTAGCCTTTTCTGTTTATCTGTTGGATTCCCTCTTTAGCCCAAATCCAAATGCAGTTTATATTTATTATTCTTAGCCCAAGGGCTCAAACCAGTCGAATTGTGCTGGGGTTGGTCAGATCATTCTTATTCAAAGTTTCAACTTGAAATATTTATTATCTAAAAAGTTAAGTTGGTCATAACCCCATCTAACCATACACATTACATCCGCCACTGTTTCTTACGGTTAAAGTAATCAAAACGAAAGGGATGAATGTATTATTTTTATTCGGATATTATATACGCATAGTTTCGATGAGACATCAAAAAAAAATGAAATTACATTGGTGGACCCCTGCAATAATAAGTGCAATGGCAACTGTTGTCCCTGCAATATCCAAAACCAGCAGGTTCCTTGGAACATTCATGGATGCATTCCTGCAACTCACAAGTGCTTGTCTCAAGAATCTTATGGCATCTGTATTCCGGGATCCAGGCGACATATTTAGCACTTGTAGCTATTGAAGGCATTGGCTCATCAGCGGCTGAGACAAAAAAAAAAAAAAAAAAAAAAAAACGAATTTTAGGTTATATCAATCGAGAGAATGCTCTTGAAAGAAAATAAAAAATATTTAGATAAAAACCTGAGGCGACAGCCAAGAGGGAAAGCAAGAACAGTAGGTATATCTTCATCCTTAATGTCGTTTGGTGACCCTGAAAATTAGAGTTGTTTTCCGACGTGTGAAGGCCACGTGTTCTTGAAAGAAAGGTATTCAAAACAAGATACTTAGGTTAAGAAAATAGGATAGAAGGGTGTTTACTGTAAGAAACTTGATGTTTTTATGTTGATTTATACATGTGGTGGCAAAGCTAACTGCTTTCTGAACATGTTTCTGTAATGCTTGAAACTGTCATTTAAGCTTAAAAACCGTTGGCTTTCAATGTTGTAGGGAGTTTCGAAGTTCTGTTTTTTACGTTTATCATCCATTTGGTATAATTACGGTTTAGGTCCCTATATTGTTTAACATATGAATTCTATAATTTAACTTAGCATATTTTAATCTTTTGCTCTTCGTGATAACCCACTCAACTACTTTTAAATGCTATTAGTACATCTAAATTGATAATATCGTGATATAATGAAAACGATGATGTTAATAAGGATAAGATCGAGTTAAATAGTATAAATGTTTTTAAATTTTACACGATTTTTGAATTGTTAGACTATCGTGATATAATGAAAACGATGATGTTAATAGAGATAAGATCGAGTTAAATAGTATAAATGTTTTTAAATTTTACACGATTTTTGAATTGTTAGACGACAAAAACGAAAGACTCAAATTAACTTTATGCTTTTAAATTCTGTAATTCTAAGTATATCAAACATATATTCAACACTCTCGAATTATAGTGCACCGGAATCTAAATTATAACATCATGATGCATTTAAAAGCATCCTTCATGTATTAAAATCTCTGCAAAAACAGTGTTTTCAACAGAAACTAGTAGGCAAATAACTAATCCAGTTTCACTTCAAGTTTATCAAAAATAAACCAGAAACTGCGAAAAAGGAGTAGGTTTAATAACCACCCTTGAGATCATTAACAACATCGTATGGAATGGGAGTGACTGTTTCCAATGTAGCACCCTCCACCATGAAACCAGGTTTAGGTCCCCCTGGTTGCCTCTTTGTGCTAATGACTTCATCCTTTGCCTTGGCCTCGGCTTTTAGTTGATCATTCTTTACTTTCCTAAGTTTGAACTCCTCGGCGCATCGTGATGGCTGAACATGCTCCACGCGTACGTGAATCCTCTTCCTGATGATCCTGTTACCTACCTGAAATCAACAATCATAATAATGCAAGAAAACAGAGTTCAAATATCCAATATGGGAGTGTGATGACATGAATGCAAGATTGGCCTAAAGGTTTTGAACAAGACGGAAAAGTTATAACGAGATCACAACCTGAAATGCAGGCACATTGAATCAAAAAATGATGTGAATTCACATCTAATCTTACAAAGTACACATTTAAGCTCACCCCAACAAGAACACCGAATCGGGCCGAGAAAGTTAACGAAATGCAAGAAAATTACAACACATTTCAATAAAAACAAGATTTAAATTTGTATCTCATCTTGCTGAAATCATTATTCAAGCTCACCCACAAAGAGTGAATTTAGATCCTTTTTCTGTGACAGATATATTACCAAACTAAACCAGGTGAATGCATTCCATGGATCAGTCGTATCATATAACCAAGCAAATCCGCTATTAAAATACCAGAATTCAACACAACTATATATATATACATACACAATTTCACCATTATGCATAGCAGAATAATATCAAACAAAGAATCTATATCTTGCTTTTCAAGATACAATATACCCTATTTCAAACAAAGAGTCCACATTTCGAAACAAATCAAAAGGAAACAAACCCAGAATTTTGTTTATACCTGCTTGTTGACTTCAACGCCGATAGCTCGTTTGGTGACGTTCCAGACACGACCGGTGCGGCCATGGTAAAACTTGTGAGGCATACCCTTGTGAACGGCGCCGTTTACCTTGACGTCAACATAGTCTCCGATCTTGTAGGTCTTGAGGTAAGTAGACAAAGGAATGTAACCCTTCTTCCTAAAGGGCCTGGAGAATGAATCCCTTGTTCGAGCGCGAACACCGTGACCTGCTGGCATTTTTTACACTCTCTTGCCGTTTCTCCTTTCGGCTGCAATAAACAAAACCCTAGTTCTGATCTTGATATAGCCGCTGCTTTAACCTCTCCAGTGCGAATATTTTTAGGCTTTGATTATATTTTGGGTTATTTTCGCTTGTATGAATCGAGCAAAGCCCAAAGTTGTCACACTGTTGGGGTCTGTCGAAGAGATTGTAATAATAATAATAATAATAATAATAATTTTTTATAGAAGATTATGTATTTTTTATTTTTTATATAAAAATATAATCTTTATTTTAACACGCAAATTTAAATATTATCTGAATTGAAAATAATTTAAATTAAATATCTATGAATATTTGAATTATTATTCAAATTGTCATCTTGAACTATATTACAAGGGTAAATGTGTTGAATTGAATTTCAGTAATTAGTATGGACTGTATTACGGATGAGATTGATTAAAATTAAATTTAAATGATAGAATTTTATTTTTAAAGCTTAAATTTATTTAATTATATTCAATTGAAGTAGTTATGTTTCGATTTTTCATGCTCGACTTTAAACGTTTTTATTTATACTTATAAAAATAAATTTTGATACACGTATTGTATAGATTCAAAATTTTTAATCCTAACTCTATATTCTAAACCTTATGTCACAAATTTTAAATTCTAACCTTACGTTTTAAGCCTTAAAATATAAACTCCTAAACTAAATGACTACACAGCCAGAAAGTGAAAACAAATGGAGGAGATATAATCGTTTCACACGCGATTTTTTTTACCTTTGTCTTTCAATTAATTTTCTAAAAAAATAATTTATTTATGATTTTCCTTCGCTTTCAAATATTTTTGTTTTAACCTAACCCTAAATTCTGGTTTCATCCTTCTTTCTCTTTATATAAAAGGGAAAGGATTAGAATCTGATACAATCTAAGAACAAATCCAGATGAAAGCAAAACCTCAAACCAGCAAAGCTTCATTAATCAAAACAAAAATACAGAAAACCTCAAACCAACATTTTCTTCCTTTACATTTTAAAAAGAAAACCATGAGAAAATTCAGGGTAACCATCTACTAAAGCAACTCTAAAACTATAACTGGATTTCCTCTCACAGTAAACATTATTGTATGCTGAAGTCACAGACTTACTGAAACGCCAAACGGCTGTCTTCAACGTAGCTAATTATATTAGAAGAACGAAAACGTTATGCCGTTACTTGCGGCAAACAAACTGTACTCTTCGACAGTAGCCTCTTTTTTATTGCAAGCGTGATCACTTCCAACTTGAGATGCTGATGGTTGAGATGAAAGTTCTCCAGCAATCTCGTCTTTCAGAGGGATGGGATTAGATTTGCATGCCGTTGAAAGAGCCACCGGCCCATCGAAATGGAACAAGGAAAAGCTAGTGTCATGTCTGCGTGATCTGGAAGAGATATCATTTTGCCTACCTTGTCCATCTGCAGACTGTTCCGTTGTATGCATCCTGCCAGGAGTAACCCTCTCTGTATTAACTTTAGTGAAAGCTTCATCTTTTGTTGTAACTGGCTTGAGAATTTGAATATGGTCCTTGGCATACAAGCCATTGACCTTTGAAACGGGCTGATAGAGTGGAACTGGACCAGGATTAAGCATGGGGGTAGCAAAATGCTGCAGAGTGCCATAAGGCATGCACAAACCTGAGTTCCTATTTAAACCATAGCCAAGAGGGCTGGTATAAAAATAGGGATTCGGAGGAGTGAAAGGAATTGATCCATTAGCAGGTGTTGCCGGCCAAGAAACGGGATTCTGATAGTAGTAATCCATGGTTGAAGGAGCTTGATATGCAGGGAATTGTAGAGGTTGGTTATGTACTGATGTAAACATTCCTTGATGTTGAGAATCCATAATAGCAGTTGATTTCTCATTACCAGAAATTTCAACAGTTGACAGTGGATTTCCGAAAACTTTGTTCCCTTCATCTGGTGAATCTGCAAACATTGGTTGGTTTTCCAAAGCAACCCCTCCATTGACATGCTGTACGCTATCAATCCCTTTCACCTCTCGCTTGGGGAAACCAGTTTTAATGCAGATTGAAGTATCTCTCTCTTCTGATTCTTGACTGGCCTCTTCAGAATCTGATGATGAAGATTCTAAGTTTCCATGATTTGAAGAGGAGGTATTGCCATCTCCTTCACTAAGGCATGAAGAGCAGTTATCAGAACTAGAAGTGCTACTCATCGTTGAATGAGAAATTCCATTCAAGGTAGGTTTTTTATTAGGACAAACTCCAACTTCCTTGGATGCTGCATTCTCCGAAGAACATGTATCCTTTGTTTCAACATGGCAATCCTCATTTGTTGCAACGCTGGTGCTTGATTTCTTAACTTTGCCATGCTCTTGATCAATTTTGCCCAAATTTACATCAGCTTTGCTTGAGCATGTCTCATGGGAGGACTTAACAAAGCTACGATCAAGTCGAGCTCCTTCATTGTAAGTAGATGACCTCAGAGTAAAATCTGTATCAGAGTTGCTCTGGGGGTAATTTCTCTGGGCTTCTGCTGGCTGCCAAACTTTCTTGGAATGAAGTGAATCTCTACCAGAAGGGTTGTTTCCTGCAATAATTTTATTTTTTAGTTTTCCACAATCTTCGCTCATGTACTCTTGTCGATTATACTTGTTACCACGATGTAGTTGCTTGGACATATCCAATGCAGATTTTGACTTGCTTACATACTTCGGTTCTCGGCCTACTCTAGTAGCAGAAACATATGGCTCAATCTTGGCTCTGTACTCATTGTGTTGGCCGCAACTGCAAAATTCACATCTGTCACTCCGGCTGTTTGGACATTGAAGCTTTTCAGTATACTTAACACCGCAATTCCAGCCATTGGACTTGGCACTGCTTATCCTGGACTGCCTATTTAGTCCATTGATGCTCCTTGAAGGAGCCTCAAAGCTTTCACTTTTATATCTAGCTTCACATCTATTAACAGGACTTTCAGAAACAGAAAACCGGCGCCGATCAGACCATTTCACAGACGTATCAAATTGACCATCCTTGCAAAATTTCAATCTCCGATGAGAAAATTTTGATTGTTCCATCGTGAAAGAGCCATTCCCATCTTTTACTTTAGCATCTTCTCTGTCTGGGCTATCTAAAGAGTGATTTTGCAAAGTTGAAGTTGAATGTTCATCTAAAAATTGTTCTCCTTGATTGTCTAGAGAACCAAGTGTAGACACAATCATATCACCTGTCTTACTCACAGTGTCTCTGCAATCAATAACAATATTTTCTTCAACCTCGATATTTGTAGATGATACTTCCTTGGAGAAATCAGAAGCAGCAGGTGCAATGCTCAACTCTGCACATTTTTTCTCTTTCTCTCTTTCTTTTATTTTCAGTCTCTCCTTTCTCCTGAGCTTTTTCTCTCGTTCTTTTGTTCTTTTCCTGTCCTTCTGTTCTTCTTCTTCACGCTTTTCCTTCTCTTCTTCTTCGAGAAGCTTCATCTGTAGAATCATTTAATGTCAGTAATATTTATCAAAAACTAAAGAATAGTCTCCTATATCGGCCAAAACGCAGAAAGGAAAACTTATCAGGAAGTGCAACCAATTTATCCAGACCTGCTTTTCCAACGTGATAATTTCCTTGCATGCAACATGAACACGTTCTTCCAATCGCTTTATTGCAAGGCAAACAAAGATACTGTGTGCATTTTGGCGTGCTGTTCCTTCCCTAAAAGCCTTTTCAACCTGAAAATCAGAATGGGCAATTGTTAATGTAAAACACAAACAACTGAAACAGTCTTTGACTTGTATGATCACTGTACCACTACTCCATAGACACAACCACAAGAACCCCCAAATAAAGCCCAAAGTTTATTCTAATTTCCATGAAGTTTATTCAACAAAAACTCATTTTTAACTCTGTGATTCAGTTACATAAAATATATTTTAAAACACCTCTTAATCATGTATATAAGCAAATCGTCTCTTTAAAAAAATCTGAACTATGGCAATCACCTATATCAGAAGAAAGGATTTATGTAGCCTTAAATTTGATCTCACTAGCCTTGATTGTAGATGACTTCACTTTATAATGTGTTCGATGTCCCTTCTCAAAGCAGTTCACCATGACACTAGGATCATCAACTCCTACTTCCCTACCAGGCAATCCCTGGTGTTCTTCCCTATTCAAACTCTCTAGTGTCCTTTCATTCCTTTAGACTACAGTTTATTTCTCAGAAATAGTATCCTTATAAACTACACCCCAAAACATTTTCTTTCCTCAAGTAAAAAGTGTGCTACTGTCACTGTATTGACATGAATTTGAGCAAAAGAGAATGAGGTTGAACACTTGCAAGGGATTTATTTGACAAATCCAAAGCAGCTAACAAGATGTCATATTAGCATTTGTATCCAAACAAACTAGCAGCATGGAGCAAGTTTGGCCTCATAAAGCCGTACTTGTCTCATGATATCATTGCTTACACAACAAACTAATTGCCTTTACTACAGAGGAGTAGCTATACTATGATGAACATCCTATTCTAATATTTATTGCTGATATAGGTGTTTCCTGATCATTAAGTTTAAAGCATTTGCTTATCCTTCTAGAAGTTTAACCAAAGGCTACTTTTTAATTTATCATTAGCCCTGCTCCTCTAAATAACAAGAGTCAACAAAAGAAAAAACAATTGAAACAATGTTCTTTCAAGAAACATAGGATGTGAGTATGACAGTTTTTATGTAAATAATTGAAAAGAATATCATGCATATTGCAATACTTCAAAGCATAACAAAGGAGAAAAGATTGGAACATGCCTGTTCCTTAAATATCACAGTAGCCGCATCAAGAAGAAATTCTCGAGCAAGTTCAGGACTCTTCGCATGCTTTTGGGGACGGAAGCATTCTCCATCAATCTCATTTCCATCTTTGTCCATGGAATCATCATCCTGAAAAAAAAACGAGCTAAAGTTTCACCATCTCTAAAATCCAAACAATTTTTTCCCCAAGCCTCGCAGAGTATGAGCTACCTCTTCTTCCTCAACCTCTTCAGCATGTTCAAAAAATCTTCTAATATTTTCACCCGTTGTCATTGTAACATAACCATCACCAACTACAAGCCTGCAATGCACACATTGTTGGCCCTTTAATGCATGGGCTTTTACAGAAATTTCAGAGCAGTGGCCATCCAATTTGCAGGCCCTCAGGGTAATATAACACGAACTCAAGCCATCAAGATCCAAACCACTGACTTGAACACTTCCACTCATGCCAACATTTTCAAATTCCATAATATCTGATTTTGCTTCCCCAGTTCCAACTGCCCATTCAAAGTGATCGTAAGTTCCAATAGTGTCGGCAAAAGTTTGGCACCAATCAACCTTGACTGTGTCATCAGATACCTGGGGAGAAGTAAAGAGAAAAGTTAAATCATACATTCTGTATGAACAATTAAAATAAGAGATGAACATATGAGTATCGAATAATATCTACTGCACTAAAAGGTATAGATACGGTTGAAGCACCTCATACAGAAAGGCTGTATCTGCAACACAAAACCAACTAGTGCATCGAGGTTCTCTACGCATGCGTTTTAGCTCCTTCAACTCCTTGAACTCACGGATAACATTTCTTCTGCAATCTCTGCAAAACCTCTTGCTGTCAAACCTGAGATAAAGACACCAAAGAAACATTTAACTCTGTCATGACAGCAAATATTTACTGAATTTAAGAAGTAACAAGACGGATGATAAGCATGCGAACAATTCATCACAGAGAACTGATGCAAACACTGCATCCATCTTCCACTATCCAGCAGTTCAGAGATTTCAAATTCCAAATCACCCTCCCAGTCAGTTTTCCATATGAATCACTTGGAACTGCTAACACTGAAACAATCAGACATATTTGAGATAGCTTCATCAAAAAGACAGTTTCCATGTCTTCTCACAATCTCTAGATAGCAAGTTTCTGTTTTGAATTTATAGTAACAAGGAAAGAGTCCATTAAATCTTTACTCTGTTTTCTCCTCCGATAAATAACTGGACAGTCTTTACTTGACTATGCAGAAGGGAAAAAATATTATAGGGGGCAGAACAGAGACAGATTTATTCATAGACTGTTCATAAATCCAGGCTCCAAGATCACATAGCTTTCATTCTCCTTCAACATAGAAAATTTTGGCCAACATTAGTTGTCCCCAGTACCACAACTTAGTTTCTTGATAAAAAAAAACATTAGGGCTAACTGTCCTCCAAAGTTAGCAAAACTGAGGTATTGCATGCATTTTAGAAACTTACGCCTTCAAAGCTGCTAGGAATAGATGAATTTTCAAGGTTGTGTTTTCCAAGCCTTAAAAGGTTTCATATCATGCTTGAAAGCCAGTGAGAAAGCATAAATCCAAACTCTAAAGGTCAATACAGGCTTCCGGCAGTACTAGTTTATTTCAATAATTATACATTAACTCTTTCATCTAGGAAATCAGAGGCTCCAAAATTGAATTTCCTTTGACAGGGCTAGCAGGTCGTCGATTAGGAGAACACAGTATTCTATAACTTTTAAAGGAACAATGAAACTTTCATATCTTGAATACCATCCAACAAAACATTGTTAGTCTTTATAGTTAACACTCCCACCACTAGTCGTGTACTTTTAGCTCCAATGAGAGCTGCTTGATCAGTGATCATTTGTCCATAATGTTTGCTAGCAGAACAATAGAAAATGAAACACATTCAACCATAAAGAAGAGCCACAAACACACCTGTACATGAGCCTCTTAATAAATTCTTCTTCCTTCATTCTTAAAAGGGATCGCCGAGTTTCTTCTCCAAGAGCTGACCAGAAATCCACCAAGGTGTCACAAGAAAGCCGAGCAGTGTGCAGTGCGCATGTTTCTCTTGTTCTATGTACTCTTCCATGACTAGAAATTCCTTGGCTTATCCAACCCCGACCTCCCCCTCCACAAGCATCAGGATACAACAATTCACGTTCCCTCTCCCTTGCACGTGCACTATCAAACACCTGATTCAATTGAAGTATCAACAACTAGAATACAAGGGAAAACATTGTCAGAGAGAACAATTTGATCAATACAAACTTTTTGTAGACCCTTAAGTGACTTTGGGAACAAATAGCAGTCAAGAAGTGTCAGTGAACCATCACGAGTTGTTGTCAAACCTCCCCAAGGATGAACAGTTGGATCTTGAATTTCGTCTTGTGTCCCATTTGTCACACACAATCCACCATCAATTCCGTTTTTTGAGATTCCTAATCTGCTGCAATGACGGTTACCAGCCACTCCTTCTTGCTGCAAGGATTTTCCATACATGACTATCTGCAGAAAACCTTCAAGCAGAAGCCCATTACACCTGGAGCAGTAAATATTCTTGCGAACTCGCTCAAAGAGGGTTTGTTTATCAATTTTAAGGAGCTCCTGCCTTGCTTGCAATGACAGTTCACTCCAGAACTATAAAACAAAATCAAAGCTCCATCTTAGTAAGAGATCAGAAAATAAAATCAATAAATCACATATTTATAAACATATTCATTATTAAATTGCATAATCAATACTTCCCCTCTTTTTTCATAAACATGGAGCGAGGAGAGGTGACTGCAGAGAGGGTTAGGTCTTTTTTTTTTTGAATTAGCTACAATGGTTACAGTAGTATCTGTTCTAGAGCATAACAGAAGTTAGCTCTAACTTATGCCACAGACCCTGCCTCCCCCCAGCTTAAGGACTCAAACATGTGATTCAAAACCGGAGTTTCACATTCTAACCATTTAGGTACCCCTTCCTTATTAGCTAATATAAAACACACACCATTTCTTGTAATTCAAGATTGGAGTTTCACATTCTAAAATCTAACCATTTTGGCTACTCCGTCCATTCCTTATTTGCTAATCGGATGAAAGCACCATTTCATGTTATTCAAAATCGGAGTTTTCCCACTCTAACCGTTCGGGTGCTACATCCTTATTTGGTAATATGAAAAAAAACACCATCCTGTGTTATCCAAAATCGAAGTTTCCCTTTCTAACCATTCGGGTTGGGTGTTACATCCTTAATTCCTTATTTGCTAATATGAAAGGCACCATTTCTGAAATTCCCAAATTCTCAATCACTTTCATTAAATAACCGAAAAATAGAAAAAAAGGCAACAGACACCAGCCGGAAGCCGCATTGAGCTCAACAAAGAGTATAAAGAAAATCCATAGTGACCGAGTTAATTATCAAAGTTCTAGTTTCTATTGCTTCCAGTATTCGATTCAAAATCAGGAATAGCACTAAAATATCAGTGTTTTGGCAGTAAACAAAGTTAGGAAACTAAATGTCTAGAGCCTCTAAGCAAAAGGCAGATTTCATCAAACAGGAAACCCAATACTAGAGTGAAAATTGGCACAGAATCAAAATTAAATAAAATTCTCTAAACTGGATCTAATAAACAATAAAAATAATTGAAAATTCAATATATTACTATTCAATCCGAACTTAAAATACCCATTAACATAAACAGAAAACCCAATCCAATCCCAATATAGTAAAAACTATTATTTCACCAAACAAATACAACCCAAAAAGAACATAATAAAGCGAAGAAAAAAATTAAAAAATGCAATACCTTCTGAAGCTGATTGTAGCTAACATCATCATTATGCTTAGACCAAAACGCATTACTACAATCCTCATTTCTTCGCGCTAATCCCGGCATCCTTTGATTTCTCAATCTCTCTTTGCTTTATGATTATTTACCAATCTTCCCATTACCGCTCTCCAATTCCGCCTTTGTTTTATCGATCCTAAAATTCGATAAAATTGAATCGGATTTAACAAAAACGATGATCCAAAAACCAAATCTGATTGAGTTTGAGAATGAAATCGGAGAAAAAAAAAGAATAGAAAATTGAACAAGATGGGTATCGAGGAATTGCCGAGGAAAATCAGTCTTGATGCTGCATATTTCCTTTTATATTTGTAGGAGAAAATCAGTGAAGGAAGAATTGTAGAGAATGTCTTGTTTGGCAACGGGGAAAGGCGAGTACGGTTAAACTGGATACAGTACTGTTACATTGCAGTTTTTAACTATACGAGGTTAAAATAGATCAATAATTAAACCATAATAACAATAATAATAATTTTTAAAAATAATGTAGGAGATAAATTTAAAAACAATAGATAAGACCAAATAAAAATATATCCATAAGGTAGGAATGTTTTGTTTATGTTATAAAATATTATTTTTATAATATAAATAGTATATTTAGAAAATAAACAATATCAACATATTAATATTAGAATATAACTAATTATAGAATATATTAATATTTATGTTATAAATATATTGATAAAGAATATAACAATATATTCCTTAACATTATAATTTATTTTAATGGTTAAATATTAAATTTTTTAATCTTATTTTTTTAATAAAACGATAACGCGTCATATCATTTGTCCTGATTACGTATTAATAAAAAACCATATATTATTATAAAAATTATTATAGAATAAATATCTTGATCGATCGATGACTCTTTATTTAAATTAGAAAGTTTGAATTATTGATAATCAAAAAAATATTTTGAACGAATAGAAATTATTTATTTTTTCGTATCTTTGTTTATGATTTTATGAGTAAATTTTTTTTGCTCCTAATATGTCTCGTTCCATGTCGAATCTTAAAAAAACTAAAATTAAATTTTATTCTAATTTTAATTTTCATATCCCTAAAAAATACACCTACTCCTAATTCACTAAATTCCAACCTTAAACTCTTAACATTATCCTAAACTCTAATCCCTAAACCTACTGATTTAAAATGGAACACTAAAAAATTTATAATAAAAAGACGATAATTTACACCCATATCTAGCGGCGGATGCACATGTATGATAAGGTGGGCCTGAACCTTTTAAAGTTTACATATGTCTTAAAATTTTTAAAATTTTATGAATTAGTCTCTAAATTTTTTAATATTTATAAACTGTATCCACCCTGAAATTTTAAAATTTTATATGTATTCACCTTCAAATATTTTTCTGGATCCGCCATTATTCATATCTTTATAATAAAATTAGATATCACAAGTTTTATTTATCCAATTTTAATTAAAATTCAAAGAAAATAATAATAAAAACTAACATGAAACAAACTGAAAGATTCAGAACATAGGAGATGACCAAATAACACCACTTTAATCCACTTTAGACCCAAAAAATTCAATAAATAGTACATTGCACTTGGTTTTAAGATGATACCCTTGAATCTCCAGGGAACAGTATCATCTTCTTCAGTCAAAGTAAAACCCTTACAGGGAAATTATAGTACATCATAAAATAAAGAGATTACAAAACATGAAGAAAAGAGTTACTACTAAGCAAGACTTTACTACTGTTTATTATGTCGGAAATATAACACATATATATGTATATATTATGATGCTTGGGGAGGTTCTTGTCCTGCTGGTCGTGCATTTAGAAGAGGCTGAAGAGCTTTGACAACGATCGTCATGTTCGGCCGAAAATCTGCCTCGTACTGGACACAAAGTGCTGCAACAGCTGCTAGCTGATGTTTTAGATAAATACAGATGCGCCAAGATGCGAGTTAGAGATCTTATAATCATAGGTTAAATGATTTTTTTTTGAAGTTTTTATGTGTATGTGGATGATACAGCTAAAATCTCGAAATCGTTGAACTCCGATCTACTGCGATCCTCAAGGAATGATTTTTTTAAAAAAAATCGGATTAACGGAGCAACCGAGCAGGTTGATTTATTCATTAAAATTTAGATAAGCAGAATGGTATAGGAAGATGATTAATGTAAGCATAAGAGAGAAATACAACCTTGGCGATTGCCTTTGGTGGGTAGTCATCGTTTAGCTTGGGATCCACGCATTGTTTAACCTTATCTTCACTCAGTCTTGGAGTTGCCTGAAATCAGTGGAAATGAGTTGGACACACACACACACACACACACACACACACACACACACACACACACATACATACATACATACATACATATAAAGAGGGGAAAAACATACCCAAGTAACTAGACTTTGTTGTCCTTTGGGCATTGTATGATCTACTGGTTTTCTCCCTGTCAAGAGCTCAAGAAGTACAACTCCGAAACTGTATACATCACTTTTCTGTGTTATTTGCCCTGTCATTGCATACCTAGAAACAGAAATCTCTTAATAATGTTATTCGAATATAGATACAAGTGTGGGATTTACATCGTTATACCATGTCAAGTTACGTGTGTGACGTATAAGTACTTTAGAGAAAACGAAGAGTCGAAAAAATGGAGATAGACTGTGATGTATGATACCATTAACTTAATAGAAGCAACTTCTGCAGATACAGGAAAACTCTAAACTAGTCCAATTTTTTGTTACTCGGGCTCGAGTGTAAGTTTTAGATTCGGGTTTACATCCTCGTACCTCATCCAAGATACTTGTCAAATACTAGCTTTTGTTTCAATCCGAGACTTACTCTGGTGCATGGTACCCGAAGGTACCCAAGACTCTAGTGGAATGAAGCCGAGCTGCAGTGTCGGAAGATTGATTCGTCAGGTTGAAATCGGCAATTTTGGCGACGAAATCATCGAAAAGGAGCACGTTGCTCGATCTCACATCACGATGGACGATCGAAGGCTGGACTTTCTCATGCAAATACTCGAGCCCTTTTGCAGCACCAAATGCAATCTTTACTCTTTCTTGCCATGTTAGAGCTGGTCCTGGTTCAGCCCCTTGTACCCCTTTCCTCCCTGGTAAATTAAACATAATGGGATAATAAAAATGAATTCTTATTATTCTCTCTTTTATTGAAAAACACAAAGATGAATGGTGACACATAGCATGGGCATTTTACCATGCAATACATCATGTAACGAGCCCTTTGTTGCATGCTGATACACCAAGATTCTGTTATTGTCCTCCAAACAATACCCCAACATCTCCACAAAATGATCATGTTTAAGTCTCGAAACCGTCGATAACTGAAAAAAACCATAAATTTACATGTCATCCTTAAATTGTATCGAACCTACTAATAGTATTATAGTATGGTATAGTATAGATATCGAATTACGGGAAAAAACAGGGTTCTAAGTCATATGTAACATGTTCACCTGTGCTCCGAAGTCAGAATCGGGTTCGGGAGAAGAACCGGTGTCGAGTTTCTTAATAGCTGCAGGCTGGCCGTCACTTAGAACTCCATAGAAAACCCGGCCATAAGAACCCTCTCCGATCAGAGACTGTGTACCAAAGTTATTAGTCATCTGGTTTAATTGTTCTAAGGGAATGGCTGGTATTTCAATTGGTAGAATTTGCTGAGAATCTGCACCACTTTTAGCCGTTGGGCCACCCCTTGGCTCTCCTCTTCCTCTTCCACTCGCTGTAAAAATAAAATTAAAACACCATTCGAGTATTGTACAAGGATCAAGATCGTAATTTAACCAAAATCGGGGAACGAACGGAGCAATTACCGGCACCACCGTATTGACTAGGCGGGGCTTGATATTGGTTCGGTGGTGGACGGTCGAGCTCCTCCTCCGCACCTCCGCAACACGACATAGCTTAGTAATGTTAAGTTGTCAACTTTTTTTCATGCAGAGATAATGCAAAAATCAAATCATTTTTTTCCTGCATGACAAATAAAAATGTAACAATATAATCTCTACACATATAAATACATCACGATTCAAATCAACATTCATATTTTATTACAATAACCGATACAAATCATTCGAATTCCAACATTTACGATCGAACAAAGAGCATTAGAAACATACCTGGAAAACTTTGATCTGAAAAAAAAAAAGAATACCCGAAGAGAAAATGTATTTAATAAGCTATGAAAGGCTGAATTGAGAGGGTGGGGGAGGGGGAGGCTGGTTACAGAGAAGAACAAGAAAAAAGACAAATAAAAACAAAATATTAATAAGAGGAAAATAAAAAGAAAAGAGAGAATTCTTGCAAGGTTGTTTTGTTCTTCTTCTTCTTTTAGGTTAATTCCCCCTTTGCTGTGTTTTGGAACAGACACACATGTTTTTTTTCATTGTTCTGCGAGGAACTCGGGTCTCTTTATAGTTTAACCGTTAATCTTAAAACTAACCTAACTCTACGTGGATTCACGTTTGCATGTCTCTTAATTCAATTCCATTTTTTTTTTCTATTTTTCTTATTTTCTATTAGTAGTGGGGTTTTATTCTAACTTCACAATATGAAAAAAAAATAGTTTTCTATGTTCATACATACATGCATGCATACATATCGTGAGATGCATGATCTATACTTAGGATTTTGTTGGATATGTATCAGTTTAATCTGGGTTGTCCATGTTTCTTATTCTTAATATGCAACGACAGTGATAATAAGGCTAAACTTTCTTGGTTGGAATGTGAGGAAAGGGAGATTTGTATTGCATTTCTAATGAACTTTGTAATAATATAACATTAAATAAAAACATGTTTCTGTCATAAAGACAAGCACGTCTTCTCCACTCTTCCAACTTTGATCTACAGGTCAAAGTAAGCTTTTGCTTTGCCTGCAATTTTTTTATTCAGACGTGATGGTTATATCAAGTTGGTTGTCGTAAAAGATGGTATCAGATAATTTGAACTACGAATTCTAATATTGACGATCACAGTTTCAATTGTCGATGTCGATTAAAGCTTGTATATCAAGGAGCTAGACTGTACTTGAATTTTGAGAAATTCATGGAACAAATTCAAGTTGTTTTCTTGGAAAATTTGCAGGATGGTAATCAAGCTAGATTTGCAATATAGATGGCAAAGGCATTGAGGATTCAAAAGGAACTCTGCATACATGGTGCATTGAGCAATCGAGTTGAGTCATATAAACCAGTATTTCCTACAAAAAATATTCGGTGGACTGGGACAATATGTAAATACAAAAGAAAGCCGTAATCGACGGGGGAAATCGGAAGTTTCGTCTGCCTGCAGCCGAGACTTGGAAATTTTCGAAAACTGTACAAAATCACCAGAATTCTACACCGTTTTGTTTTGTATTTCTCATTCTTCTTTCCATATACGGCCAGTTACCCTCAACTTCAGCTCTTGCTTATCGCCACCGGAAAAGAATAGAGCAAGATTCTTTTGGACAATAAGTCCATCCTGACTGTCACGAACATTCCGATGACTGTCCCGGATGCTCCTGGGAATCCCCTGCCATATTAGCTTACGACCATTGGCACCAACTTCCAAACTATAACTGAACGTTTTTGCTTCATTATCGTCACCCATGAGACGTAAAAAGGCCATATATACAGGTGCCATCCTGATCTGGAAAGCCTCAAAATGTAAGCAGAACTGTTTTCCAAAACAATTGAACACCTGCACGTGATGTCAACATTCAAAAAGTAGAACCAGGGTTCATAACAGTAGAGGCAAACATTCAAAAAGTAGCACTAACTGTAAGTAACTTCAATGGTCTGAAGAGAAACCATATAATCTCCTCGGTAATTGTAAGAACCCAAGTGACTTAAACTCGACAATCCTAATGCTTATTGGAATTCACAAATAACTATTACTGGAGAAGCATAGTAACATTGGTTGTCATGTATTGTAGCATAAAGGAACTTACAGTAAGCATCCATGTGGCATTTTCAACTTCATGCGGCTTTGATTTCATGTATCGATGGTTGAAGGTACATCCATCATGCATGTCGACCTTATGGTCATCCTTGAGATGTGCAATGAGGGTTGGGATGTCACCTGTGACAGAACAATCAGAACCGGCATAAGGGCAATTGTAGGGACGAAACCGACAGTGCTGCTCATGCTTAAGCTTGCTGTAATAGGGGAAGATATTATGGCAACCTAGGCTCCGATATTTACAAGGGAATTCCAAGGATTCCGTAAATTTCTCCAAAGCTAAACACCTTATATTTCCAAGATCATACCGGCATGATCGACAACAATTGTGCACTCTAATCTTGCAGTTCATACATAAAGTGTGTCCGTTTGAGCACTGTAAAAGAAGAATGAACACAAACCGTATAAAATTTTCAGTAACCAAATAAATTTTACAAATTTGACGTGAAGATCAAATTTCTATATCATTGTCAAAATCCGCCTAGAAACTAATCAGTAAAGAAAGCAGTAACAGGACTACACTAAAGACCAAATAAACTTATGTTGGAGCGCCAAACAGAAAAGCTATGTTGAAAAGGCATGGGATGTGTGCTGATCAGCCGTTTGCCCTCAATGGGAATTCGAAAATTGATGCTGAACGGGTCCTAAGCTTTGAGATGAAAAGCTATTTCTTGTATAGACATAAAATAGCCTTTGTTTCCCTATAGCATAATGTCCATAAACCTTGCTTGTGCTTGATTCCGTGAACTTGACAAATAGATAACCGAATAAACTAATTTAATAGGGCATTATAACCAGTTCTTCACCCGGACATGCAGATTTATCCACTATGTTCCATAGTAACAGGAAAAACAATGAAAAGGGTAAAAGAAAACGAAACTACATCTCTATGGAAGAGCAAGAACAAGCATCGGCCGGTAACAAACCTGGTGAATTGGAGCAAATCCACCATTTTTTAATTGTATTTTACCTAGCAAAAACCCAGAAAATGAGGGGAAAACATGAAAGAAGACAAGCCCCTCCCCCACCCAATAATGTCCAAATTCCAACAAAGTTCCCTCCTTTTCGATGCAGTGTCGAAACTTACTCATATGGATTAATTAAGACACAAACAACAATGGAGCAAAACAAAAGTAAATAATTTTTTAAAGTTCCAAACATTACCAATCAAAAGAAGAAGAAAAAACCAAACCCAAGCAGGGAGACAAAGAAAAAACAGGTACCTAACTGAGATTGCCAAGCTTAGTGTAACATCATTGAAATGGACAAATATAATCCGGGTTGTTCTCAAAACAATGAAATAATAATAAAAGAAGGAAGAAGATACAAGTACCAAAGGAGAAGGAGGAGCGAAAGTTACAAGTTTTAAACCGAACCCATGGGAAAGATGAAAGCGGAAATCATTGGAGACTTGTTTGTCATTCAAACGACTGATATGAAAAACAAAAGTACTGGGAAAATTATTTATTTCAGAATGTCTAATTTCAATTAAATTTTTTTTAAAAAAGTACAGGTTCATTTATAATCATACCTAACAATCTTTATTACTTAAAATTAAATATTAATGAAAATACATATATAGCTAAATGACATTTTAGTATTTTAAAATTATTAAATTTATTTTTAAATTTTATTAATTTAGTTTTGTAATTATCCAAATTACATTATTACTGACTAATAAATGGATATTTTTTTAATTATTTTTTTTAAATCACCGAACTTTTATTAAATTTATAGAAAAATCATTATTATATCGTATTTAATAAATAAAATAATTAGATTAAACAATTTAAAAAATTTTATAACTCAAAAATAATAAAAAAAATTCTATGGAGATAAGTATACCAACAAAATTCAGAGGCTTCCTGAATCTCTTTATCTTTGTCCAAACGAGACGGATAAAGAAAGAAAGAGTTGTATACGATCCAAACTATCATGCAAAAAGTATCGCTACCCAGAACTGATTTCATCGACAAACAAATCATCAAACGAGTGGGGATAAATATTTTCAAGTGACCACCGACAAAAGCAAAAATCAAAAACTAGCGTCGATTGAATCTCTATGTAAACAACAAACGAACGATAGGGTATGCTAAAACATGCCACAACGATAGATGAATCAAAACGCAAAACAAAATAAAAAACATATCATAAAGACAGAAGAAGAACGTGTCACAAAGACAAAAAAGTGCTACAAAAATAGAGATTCTTATTAAGATTAAAAAAGTATAATAGATTCGGTGGTCGATAACTAATACTAAGATTGATATATGTTAAAGCTCATGTATGTATCATTTTTTAAAATAAAGTTTTATCCTTTAATAAATGATATAAGTCAATTTTAAGAATATAATAATACAATTGATGTTATTTTTATAAAAAAAAAATATAATTTTAAAATAATAATTTATTTTGAAATTCTTTATTAGCATTACTATGTTATTAAAATTGACATGTCATCAATATATCAAGATAGTTAGTTACAATGGCTGATGTAAAAACATTAACTATCATATATATATATAATTTAATGTTTCTACTAATTAATTATCATCAAAGAATAAAATTAATACAATTTAAAGAGTTCGAGAATTGAATTGATAATGATAACATAATCTTATTGATTTTAAAAAAATTATGATTAATAAAAAAATAAAAATATAAAAATATTAATTTAATATTACTACGAGACAAATTTATGTTTAATGACCGAGCGTTAACAAATTTTTTTCATCGAAGGTTATCTTCTAGAACACATTCACTATATGAATCAATTCGACTTAAAAAATTAAATAAAATTTTAATTATAAAATTAAAATTCGAATAACTTAAATAACTCAAATTTTTTTATTAATGAGTTGATCAATTTTTATATTGAAGTTAATTCTGTCAATTTTGCATGATATACCATGTATACCAGACATGCATATAGAAAATCATTAAAAATGAAATTAATATTTATTAAATTCAAAATCTTAACTTGAATTTTATAAATTTGACTCGATTAAAAAAAATTAACTCGATTCAATTAAACATCTAACCCTACTCGAAGGCATTGGACTTTTGAGGATCAATTAAGCCTCTAAATTGTTTGCACCCAATTAAGCAAATTTTTATCCAATTAAGCCACCGAACTAATAAATTAAGTCAATTAAATTCTTTGACTGATTTTAATTATTAATTTTTTAATATTTTTATTGAGATATCACTGTTATCTGTCATAGTGCAGTTTTATCGTATGATATATGTATATATATATATATATTTAAAAAACTTAATATTTTATATTTTTAAGTTCAAAACTTTTGAAGAAATTTTAAAATAAAATATTTTTAAAAATGTTAAACAACAATATTATAACACGATGCGTTATATAAATTGATAAAAGAATATGTTAGATTGTACATTTAATTAAATGTATAATTTAATAATATTTCAAAGTATAGAGATTAAATATAATTAAAAAATTCAGAAACAATTATTTTTTAAAAATATATAAACTTATAATATCTTTTAATAGATATCTTTATTTTTTAATAGACTAGAAAGTAGAATTATATAGTATATAAGTATAATGATTAAAGTAAGTTAATTTATTACCTGTAAACAGCTCCTAAAAACAAATGAAAGAAATCCAAGGAAAAAAATTAAAAAAAAAATCTAGAAAAAAGTATATTCATGCATTTTTACAGGTCACATGACCTACATATCCAGTATGATTTGATCAAGTGGCCTAGCGCGGTGATGCCCGGAGGGAGAAAAAGGGAAATATCCTCTAGTGTTGGCAGCCGGCGGAGGCCTTGGCGGCGGCGACACGCTCGCATGAAGAGCACATGGTGAGGGTGGTGGCCGGTGAGTGCATGAAAAAAGGTTGAGAATTTTTCAAAGCTCTTAGTTCTTGGAGTTCCTTTTGTAACCTCTTGTTTTCTTCCGTCAGGGTCTCGCAACATCGCTTTAAATACTCACAATCGACCTCCGTCTGCTTTAGTTTTGTCCTGTTTTATTACAGCAATATTACTATTTTTTTAAAAATTATGAATAAAATTTCTCTAATTTTATGAAAAAAACAATACCTTGCTCGTCTGTTCTGAAACCAAACTTCCACTTGTCGAGGACGAAGATTTAAGTGCTTGGCTAAGACAAGCTTTTGCTTCTGAAACGACATTCCGAAACATGTTGGAACAAATTAGAACCCTAGCTGAGACAATGAGAAGTGTTTTTTTTTTTGTTGTTATTTTTATATTTTACTTACAGGATTCAGAGTGTTGTGTTCTTTAAAACTTTCTTCGAGGAAAGCAGATTGATCTTTGGAGAGTCTGAGTTTCTTCCGAGTTGACCCGTTTAACTCGTCGTCGTCTTCATCACTTGCCCTTTCAGCTTCAACGCCTTTTAGGTCTCTCTTCCCTTTGTTACTCCTGTTTCTAATCCTGAAATCCATTTGAAAAGACGACACCGCGCTGTTCGGAGATGAAACCGTGGCTCCTTCCTCAGATTCCTCCGCCACCGCCGGTGGTAACTGGTTCACGTCTAACCCTCGTCCGTCCCCATCTAATGTAACAACGTAAAGGTTAATAACTGAAAGAAAACCCAGACGAAGAAATCATTTTTAGGGTAAATGAAAAATACTGACGATTCTGAGTGAACCAATGGAAACGAAGCTGAAGAGGTGGATCCGAAGGAACCCTTTTTCCATGTCCACCCCCCATGCAAAACCCTGGATCCTTGCTCCTTGAAAACTTTGGGTTTTTCTCAAGAAACGGGAATGACTTTGAGTTTGAGGTTTGTTCACCCAATCTCAGAGCTAACTCCATCTGTAACCTTTTGTCAAAAACTAAGAAACTGGGAAGGAAGGGTTTGATTTTGAATATGTTTATGTTTATGTTATTTTTTTATTTTTATTAAAAGATAACGATATTAATTTTAGTGTTAGATTATTAATTATTAATGTTTATTATTTTTTATATTATATATCTTTTAAGTTTTTTAATAATATTTTTTATCTTTACGATACGTTTTTTTATATTCTTATACCGTACTTTCTTTATGCTCTTGTAATATAATCCTTATAACATAACTTTCAATTAAAATTTAGTTTTTTACATTTTTATATTTAATATTATTATTTTATATATTCTTCGACCCTTTGGTTGGTTGGGACCAAAATTTTTCTGCATAAAAAAATATTTACTACATATTTATTATGTTTATTGGGAAAAAATTAAAATTTAGAAATAACGAAGTAAAATGTAAATGATTAAAATTAAAGATAAATTTATAAATAAATTATTTTTTAAAAAATTAAATAATATAATATATAATCTTCTAAAATGAGAGACAAATGTAAATATTTTTAATTTTTAAAATTTTAAGAGCAATAAATAGAAGGAAAAAAAACGATATAATATTTTAATTTATCTTTAAAATTTTTAATTTTAAGATTTTCGGGGAAAATTAAAAAAATCGGGAGTCAATCGGTGCCGTTAGTTAGGCCTAAGCCTACATTAATTCGTCTATAATAATATAAATATTTTTATTATTCGATCAATTAATAAATATTTATCTTATTACAATGAAATCAAAATGTCTTCCATTTCATCATTTTCTCACCTTCTGTCAAAAATAATTCGTGACTCTACGACTGACTCATTTCACAAGAAAGATGTTGTATCCTGTGTGCATGTGGCAAACCATACATAATTCGAAGGGTCTTTGGGAAGGGACCCCTTGCCTTCTAAGAGGGCATCAACATAATCAAAAGGGACACTCAAACTTATACATAATTGTACATATAACGGTACTTAATATTTTCTGAATTTTATTTTTAGAAAAATAAATCAAGAATTTTAAAATATTTTAAAATTTTCAAATAATCTCGAAATAGTCCTCAAATCCATTAACCCCCTAGATTTGGTCATATTTACTGACGTTGGTCGCGTTTTTGGCGGTAGAATGAAGCACCCTCCCTCATCGATTAACCCATATATCGTTTATCATGAATTATTCGAATGAACTATTTGAGGATTTTAGTATTTTATAGTGTCAGTTGACTTTCAATGACAATGTGGTGGGATAAATGGTCGTAATGGTCTGACGACGGGTGTGATAGATGATAACATGACAATCGACAACAAAATTCATGTGAGATCAAGATTTAGGTTCTGTGACATTATGAATTTTAAATTTTAGGATTATTTAATTTTAAATATAATTTTAAAATTTTAAAAAAATGACACGTGTCTAGTAACGAGAAAATTATGAACAATAACAAATGACAACTATTAGTGTAATGTAAAAAAACATTACTTATTGATCTAAACCAAAATAAAATTTAAACATTTAATTAAAAAATATAATTTAAATACTTATTTGACTGTTAAACAAATTCTATATTACTCTGAAAAAAAATCTTTTGAGTAATATAAAATTAAAGTTCATATATAATATTAAAATAATATACGTATATATAATTGTCATTCATTTATCCATCCATCCATATATTCTTTTTTAGGACATAATCATTATGTATTTTGCCATGCTTGTTTTCATTATCACAATCATCACCAATTCACCTTCCATCATCATAATATTAGATGCTATTTTAATGCCTAAAAGCATGGGACAAAAAACCCTAAAAATTACAATATTTTATTTCAGCGAAAAAATTATCAAAGACGGAATCAGAATTTAGAATTGAGAGAGACAAAATATAAATATTTAGAAGTAAAGGGTATAAATTTATAAAAAACAATAATTTTTTAAAAATTAAATAAGAAGACAAAATTTAAAAAAATCGGGATAAGAACGATTACCCTTCCCCACGCGCATGTAGTTCTGTCTCTGATCACCAGCATCATCATGAACATACTTCATCATAGGCTTATAATAATTTCCCTATTTTTCTTTTGATAATAGAAATTCATATTGAATTTTTATACTTCCTTAAAGTTTGAAACAATTAATCTTCAATTAACAAATGTTTTTTTTAAAGTATATAACTATTTTGTAATTACTCATATAAACATTAATAAATATCAACCCAATAATCATTTATAAAATAATTTTTTACGAGAAATTATATTATAAGTCATTTTATTCATAAAATTAATTAATTTATATTTATTATAAAATAAATTTTTAAAAAAATCCAATAAAAAATTAATTAGTAAAAAATAATATAAAAATAATAAAATAGATAATTTTTATTTATTTATATCGTAAATAATAAATATAATTTCTCATTATTTACCCATCATAATAGTTATTACTACTGTTCACTATTTTATATTTATATTACTAAAATATCATATACATCAATTATTCAGCATTTCAATACTTTTTTCAAACTATTTATTAGTGTAATATTTTTTTTAACTATCAATATCTAATTTATTTATATCAATATAATTTAAATCATTAATTATATTTAAAAAATTTAATGTCTTATCATTAACTAACTGGTAGTCGATATTAATACAATATATTTTAATTCAACAATATTTGTTAAACTTTTATAAAATCCTATATTTAAAATTTATAAAATAAATATAAAATTAAACCCTATGGAACATAATTTAACAGGAAAAATCAACATAAAATTATTACATCTATAAGACCAACTATAATTAGTTAATTAATTAATTTTCTAATCTTTCAATGCTTTGTCAATTATTATTACTATTATTAATTACTAAGTTAGTAGTTCTAACGACATCATTATCTGCACTTTCATCTTTAGTGAAATCCCCATCATCATCAACAACATTATAGTCAACCAGGCATGCCTACGATTTAGTTTACCATCGTCATCATCATGATCATGGTCTGAGCATATTTTGAGATTTGATCTCATCTCCGACGATCAGAGTTTAAAGAAAATGTTTTATTGATTTTAAGTTGGGTTTGGTTAGAATTTGATTGTGATTAGAAGTTTGAACAACTCGTAAGTTGCTCAAATTCGATAAATGTTCAATTTCGCGTTCAAATTCACAAAATATAACACTGTTTTTTGAGTTTCTTACTGATACATGTTTTATTAAGGATGTAAGCACGTGCACTATGCTACTTACAGGAGGATAGTTTGATGAGCTATGTTACTTTATTGGTTCTGATTCTGAATCTTAAAAGGTAGGATGTGCATGGAACCGAACTCGATGGGTTTTAATTTGATTTGGTCAAATTTTTTAAAGAAAATTCGGGTTTGGATTGGTTTTTTTTAAAGGTGATTTCGGGTTAGGCAGGGTTCGGGTTTAGGGTGGAAAAATCCGATCCGACCCGATTCGAGATTAATGGTGTAATTTTTCTATATATATTTTAGAGATATTTGCAATAATGATCCCTTTTTATATATATTTTATTTAATTAGGTCATTAAATTTATTTTTTTACAATTAGATCACTAAAATTTTATTTTATTTATAATTAGATTCCTAAATTTTATTTTTTTATAATTAAGTCTCTAAAATTTATTTTTTTAAATGATTCGGGTCGGATTTCGGGTCAGGTAACAGGTGGACGAAGACCCGACCCAACCCGTACCCATCTCTACAGAAAGTGCAGCTATAATCTTGACTACTACAACCGAGGCTAGCTTAGAATATTGGGTTTGTCATGGAAGAATAGACCATCCGGCAGCTAGTATACTCAGCAAAGCACTCAATTAACTAATGAATCTTGATCAAAATTCAGTGTGTTGCCTGCCCAATGGTGCAACTATTTCCTTCATATTCTACAGCTTACACTAATACTTTTGAAATAATACAAGTGGGTGTGGAGAGTTTAGACTGTTGGAGTCTGGTTTGGGTTTTCATGTTGTGCAACAAAGAGTGAACAAACACAGCATGGTGATTCAGTAAAGCTGGTGTATTTCGACCAAAGGTATTCCAGGTGCAGTGTGCACAAGATGCCATGCAGGATCTAGCCTGGAATACAGTTGTTATGACCGAGTACAAGGCTCTGATTGACGAGAACACTTAGGAGGTTGTTTCTTTACCTCATGGCTGTAAGTGAATTTTCAGGGCGAAAGAAAACTCTGATGGCACACTCAATAGGCTCAAGGACAGATTTGTGGCTATGGGGTTCTCATAATAAGTCCCTTGTTGTGATTTTATGGACACCTTTAGTTATGTCATAAGATTTTTTTACAGTTAATGTCGAATGGGTGGCAGATCCGACAAGTTAATGTCGATATACCTTCTTCAAAGGAGATCTATTTGAAGAAGTATATATCCTAAGAAAACATGTCTGATAAAATGTGTAACGCCGTTATTTATATATTCTAAAACCTTTATTTTTTTAATATAAAATTAATACCTCTTACCTCTTTTTAAACGTCACATATATATAACGCAAGTCTGCAATCATTAATTTTGAAAATAAAATCTATTGATGGAATTTTGTAAGCTAAAAAATGCCTTATATGGGCTTCATTAGGCCCATGAAATTGGTTCTTAAAGCTAAAGGACTGTTTATGTGAATTTAGGTTCAGATCTCTTTATTTGTTTACACCGATGGTCCTCATAAAACATATAAATAATAACTCAAATAATTTACGATTTTAAAACATAATAATTTATTATTTAAAAAATAAATATTTTTTAAAAAATTACTAACGTGATGCATGTCAGTGTACCAAGTCAAGTCAACATGCTACATTGTCATTTTATATTGATCGTTAGTCAATTATCAATTCTTATTTACAAGTTATTATGATTTAAAATAAAATTTTAATGATAAAAAAAAAATTATAACTGACGTCGAACATTATTAAACATCACTAACATTGAATATCGTTGAATATTATTAAATTAATTAATAAAAATTAAAAAATTTAATAGCTTAACGCACAATTATAAATTATTTAACATACAATTTTAATTAAATTGTTTTTTATATATTATATATTTTATTTTTTAGACAATTAGATCAAACACCAACTATGATTAATCTTTAAATTGATTGAATAACAGATTTAGTTATTTTAATTTAGGGATTAATTATGATTAGTATTTAATTTAATTAATTGAAAAAATAAAAATATAATATATATGAAAATAATTTAATTAAAAATTTATTTTAAATAATTTATAATCATTCATTGAATCTTTAAATTTTTAATTTTTATTTATTAATTTAATAATATTTAACGACATTCAACGTTAATAGTATTTAATAATGTTTAACGTGATAATAAATTTATCTTAAAAATAAATTAAAATAATATTTCATAATTCATTAAAAACCTTTTGACCCTATACCTAAAATTATCAACTCCGAATCATTTTGAATTCTCTCTCACTGCCAGCCTGGCATCCCATTTATTCTTACCTTCTTCTGATTCCTTCACTGCCTATCTTTTAAACCGGTCGCTCCCACGTGCAGTCCCCATCACTCCTTTTCGTCACTAAATTGCAGCAAATAAAACGGTAAGAGGCATATATTAAAAAAAACTATATATTATATTAGAATTATTTTACTTAAATGTCAAATAAACCCTAAAAAAATAAAAAAAATAAGTAAGATTTTTTTATTAAATTGAGTTTTTTAAAATTTAAATTATAATCAGAATCTTAAAATTTAATTATAATTATTTTTTTTATAACGTTAACCGTTATAGTTAACCGTTAAATCAAAAGTAATTATTATAATAGTAACATGTGACATGTCACATTTTAGAAATGTCATATCATCAAAACCGTAAAAGTTACTTATAATTTTAAAAAAATTTAAAATTATACTCTTTCTGTCCCATAAATAATGTCTCTTATTGACTTTTTGAAAGTTATTTTTTTTAAATTTTAACTATAATTATATTAAATATTTTAAATAATTAAATTTTATAAAAAAATATATTTGAAATTTACTCGATTAGAGGTTTCTAAAAATATTTTTTTTCATATTTTTATCAATAATAAATTTTAAATAATTATTAGTCAAAGTTCAAAAAGTTTTACCAAAAAATCAATAAGGAACACTATTTTTGAGACAAAGGGAGTAATATTAAAACTGAAAAGTTTGAAAATAATATTCAAAATTATAAAACAAATATTTAATATAAAAAATACTTACAAGTTTAAGAAAATATAAAAATATGTAAAAGATTAATTTTTTTGATAAAATTATAAAAAAATTACTTAAAATAAAGAATAAAAAAATATTTTTAATAATTATTAAAATATAAATATTTATATTGAAATTATCTATATATTTCAAAATAATTATAAAACCCAAAATTGTCAAAACTTTCAAATTCTTAACGGTGGAAGTTATTGGCACTGCGGTTGACGATGATGTTAGTGAGAAGAAATATTGAGGGAGAACAAGTTGGACGATATAAAAAGTAAAATGACAATGAAGATGGGATTATTTATATTTTATATAAAAATAGAGGAAAATACAAAAAATAAAATAATTTAATATTTACTATTTTTAAATTTATAATTTTTATGATTTTTAATTTTCTTTTAATAATTTTATATATTTAAAAAATAAAAAATATATTTTGATGACAAAATACGCCTAGGTTGCACGATATATTTTTTTAATTTAATAGTTAGAATATATTATCAATTAACACGATCAATATAATAAAAAAACCAAATTAAGTGTAATTTAAAATTTTAAAGGCTAAACTGAGTAAAAAAATTCTATAAAATCTTAATTATTTGTTTTTAATTTTTTTTCTTAAAGATAGATTACTTTTAATCCTAATTATTTTTTAGTATTTACTTGTTATAGATTAAAACAATAATAAATTAATTTTTTGGTCTTGCTGATGTTATAGTAGTAGTTGTGTTGTTTTTTTGGGGGTTGCACCTTCTTTCCTTTCCTTCTCTCATTTCTTTATTCTAGAAAAAGGAATCGAGTTCATCCGCTGGTTTTTCTCGATTTGGTTTTCTTCAGAATTTTCTTATATTGTATCGAAGATGAGGATCAGAAAAAGACCGGTTCAGCAACCTTTCTCTTCGATTTCACCTCTAATTTCATCAGATCCCAACCTTAACCGGTCGCCGGTGGTGCAACACCCTCCGCGGCGGAAGTCGCATCCTCCCGCTGATCATCCAACCCACCCGATTCGACGACAGAAACCGATCCACGACCGTGATTCATCCACTTTCCCCGAAACAACAACAACAAGAGCAACACATGGGAAAGAGATGAAGAAGATAGAAGACGGCCTGGTTAGTTCAATGATTCAAAGATTACGTCATTCTTGTAACATAGTTTTGAAGTTGTTAAAAAGAGTGCACTAGTGTAATAAAAAACTCCGTCTTGTCTGAAAAATTATTTTCTCTTTGATTAATTTGCACCAACGAAAGCTTCATATATTAGGTAAAATTTACCCAACTGAAATCCTTGTCTTTTAACTTCTTGTAGGATTCGAAGCAAGGAGCAGAGGAAAGGGGAGAAAATGGGGAGAAGAAGAAGAGTACTTGTACCACCAGGTAAGAAAACCAGCCAATGTTATTTTTCTTACTACAGGAACTCTTGTAGTAAAAAAAAAGAAGCTAAAACGAAATACTACTAGTACAATACAAAGTGGAAATACTATTTTTAGTATGTCCCATTAATTATAAAATAATTAAAATAATAATTTTATTCTTAAAAATTATTAAAAACAAATATATTTCTATGTGGTGTACAATGGCCCATTTCAATCAATATCCTGTTATGTATTTTTCTGGGTTTGTTTTTTAGGAAGAACAGTGTTTTTGTTGAAGAACTAGGAACTGGATCTACATCCCATCAACAAGGTAAGAAATCATATCATCTTCTAAATGAGATGAAATCATAAAATACTTCATATGGCGTTGATGGGTGTTGCACTTTTTCTTCATTTTGTTTTTGAAGGAGAGAAGGCGTTTCCCTTGAAGAAAAGATTAGTGCAGAAAGGTAACGATAAGAGTGGTAAAAAGAGAGGTCGAAACGGTGCGTTAATGGAAGGTTCGAGGTGTAGTCGAGTTAATGGAAGAGGCTGGCGGTGTTGCCAACAAACACTCGTGGGTTACTCGCTGTGCGAGCATCATTTGGGGAAAGGGAGGCTGAGGAGTATTACTGGTGCTAAAAGCCGATCGAATGATAATGCGGCGGAGAAGGACGATCGGAAGCCGCCATTGATGAAGCTGGGGATGGTTAAAGCTCGATCCTTGAGCAGCCTGCTTGGCAAAAACGACGATGTCATTGCAGTTCCTGATCAGGATAATTAAAACTGTTTCCAAACTGTATGTTTCTTTGTAATGTTTGAGATTGTTGATGGAGCGATGGTTTGTGTTGATAAAAGTGGTTTTGTTGTAGGGAAATAATTTCAAACAATAATTTAAGTGGAAAATAATAAAAATATTACTATAAATATTGGTGTTTGAACATCTGATCTTTAAGAATATCAATAATTTCCGTACTTACTCAGGTATAGGATATTTAAAGATTTTATTTAAAAAAATATATAATAATGTAAGCTAAAAATTATAATACCGAAAAAATCACATATAAATAGCGATTTAAGAGGAAGACATCATCCGCACATAATATTTTTTATTTTTATATTATTTTTTTAATTTATAAGACAACGTTATGTGCACGTAATATTTTAGCATATACAACATAAATGTTAACCTATAATCTGAAATTCAGATAAAAATTCCTTATATTCTAAAAATTAAATTTAGATTGAATTATCTTTAAATTTTTTTTCATAATAATATCATTAGTATTTTTTTACGATTTTACTAGTTTATATAATATAAATTCATTATTATTTTTATGATTTTCTTTTTATTTATTTTATGATATTTTTTTGTCTATTAATAATTTTAATATTTCTTAATAATTTATTGTTTGAATAGTAAGTATCAATGAACGTTATTATCTACAAAAGATAATAATCTATTTATATTAATTTTTTTAATGATTTTATTGATATATGCCAAAAATAAATAAAATAAAAAATTTGTTTTTTTTTTCACAAAACACTTTAGTAAAAGTAATTGATCGTTCGATTTTATTTAAATTTTTTTTATTTTTTAGAAACGATGAATTTTATTTTTATATTTTTCACTGCCTTAAATTTTGTTGTATTTTTTTTTTCAAATTAAATCGTTAATATTTACTATATAATTTCTTAATCTCTTTTTTATTTTAAATATAATTTAGTATATTAAAAAAAAAAAAAGAGTTTATGTTGTTGAGCCAGCCACCCCATGAGACCTAAGGGCTAAGCTCACCTAATTATTGTTTATCTTTTGACTGAAAGTGCATGAAAGTCCAGTCATGGTCTTGGCTTTCCAACTAGACCGAGTAAAGTCGAGCCGAAATATAGGTGTAAATACGTCTTAGTACATATAAATTTAGTTGTATAGTTTATTTCTTCAAAATTAAGTTTATGTATTAATTTAAACAAAGTTTTTTTTAATTTTTTTTAATTTTATGATTAATTATTAATCTGATACTTATAAAATGAGAAAAATAATTTTATCTCTTATTTTAACAGTCTCTTTATTTTTCAGAAATATATTAATAAGGGCGAAGAATGTGGCGCGGTCCTTCAATTTATCATTTTACTATCCTTTATTTTTTAATTATTCTTTATTTTCGTAAAGATCTTAAATTCAAGTTAATATTATTTTAAATTTATTTAAATATTATATTAAATAAAAAAATTAAAATCATATATTTTAAGTAGTAAATTCTACGGACGTGACAATTGTTATTAATATTTATTCTTGATTTACAATTCTTGATAGTTTTCTCAATAAGGATATTAAAAAATACGAGTAAATTAAATATAAAAACTATAATAAATAAAGATAAATTTCATTCAAATTCAATAAATTTACTGAGAAGAAACTTTCCAGTCAATAATCAACAGAAAGGGAGCCAACTGTTTCCGCCATGATTGTGGGGGGAAATGGGCCCGTAGATGGGGATAGAAAATGGGAAACGGACGGCCAGGATCCGACGAAATCGTTCTAAAGGTGAATTTACAATTCGCCTTCTTTAAAGCAAAGATGGCACGTACCTTAACCGCCTTTTCCCGCGGAGCTCAACAGTCCGTTAAAATTGCAACAGAAAGTGAGAAATTGCTTTATAATTTTTGAATTCAGATTTTTTGTTTGTTTCATCTGAATATTTTTCTGTAATCTTTTTGGCAGTAATTTGATCGGATTTTGATGCTCAGATCTTCTAGTTCAGAATAATTTTAATGTAAATCTCTCAAAATTTTCACCTAGTTTTGATTTTGGTTATGGATGGTTCTGTCATTATGCTGCATTGGCGTGATTTGGAATTTGAATTTTTATTCTCCAATTATCTGATGCTTTCAAATAAGAAACTGAGATCTACAGTTGAATCGAACATTTGCATATTGAATTTCATAATTTGAAGTTCATTTGCGGTTGTAACAGACGATAGAAAATGGCAGACGGTGAAGATATTCAGCCACTTGTTTGTGACAATGGAACTGGAATGGTGAAGGTAAACATTCCTCAAATCTCCGTTTCGATGTTTTAGCTTGATTTAGTTTTCATTATTCCAATCTCTTTATATTTGTTTTGATTTGATTTTAGTATTTCTGAGAATTGATTTTGTTGATCGGTGATATGCTGATTGACGTTTAAACTTTTCAGGCCGGATTTGCTGGAGATGATGCTCCAAGAGCTGTGTTCCCCAGCATTGTCGGTCGCCCTCGACATACCGGTGTGATGGTCGGCATGGGCCAAAAGGATGCCTATGTGGGAGACGAAGCTCAATCCAAAAGAGGTATTTTGACATTGAAGTACCCAATTGAGCACGGTATCGTTAACAATTGGGATGATATGGAGAAAATCTGGCATCATACATTCTATAACGAGCTTCGAGTTGCCCCTGAGGAACATCCAATTCTCCTCACGGAAGCTCCTCTTAACCCCAAGGCTAATCGTGAGAAAATGACTCAAATCATGTTTGAAACATTCAATGCCCCTGCGATGTATGTTGCTATCCAGGCCGTTCTTTCCTTGTACGCCAGCGGTCGTACAACAGGTTAGCACATATTGACAATTATCTGCTTCTTCATTGTTCAATATTATATGGATAAGTTTATAGGTCTTGTGTTCCTAAGAAACTTAATTGAAATCCAATGGAATGT
The DNA here is from genome assembly GCA_035048815.1 of Abelmoschus esculentus. Taxonomy (NCBI): domain Eukaryota; kingdom Viridiplantae; phylum Streptophyta; class Magnoliopsida; order Malvales; family Malvaceae; genus Abelmoschus; species Abelmoschus esculentus. Next base: position 17,416,972 of record JAUCBN010000017.1, on the reverse strand, counting down.
GTGATTGGAAATGTTCTTTGCCAATATATTGTTAGAAAACAAAAATGTGTGATATTAGTAAGCCACTTGAGTTCAATTTGATTTGATTATCATTGAGACGAACTCAAACATGAGTAAATAGAATAGACTTTTGGACCTAACAAGCAAGGTTAATGTATAGGTATTGTTTTGGACTCTGGAGATGGTGTGAGCCACACTGTTCCTATCTATGAAGGCTATGCTCTTCCACATGCCATCTTGCGTCTCGACTTAGCCGGTCGTGATCTCACCGATGCCCTCATGAAAATCTTAACAGAACGTGGTTACTCTTTCACAACAACCGCCGAGCGAGAAATCGTGAGAGACATAAAAGAGAAGCTAGCTTACATTGCTCTTGACTTTGAACAAGAGCTTGAGACAGCAAAAACCAGCTCCTCTGTTGAGAAAAACTACGAGCTACCAGATGGACAGGTTATCACCATCGGGGCTGAACGCTTCCGTTGTCCTGAAGTCCTCTTCCAGCCATCCATGATCGGGATGGAAGCTGCTGGCATTCATGAAACCACATACAACTCGATCATGAAGTGCGACGTGGATATCCGAAAGGATCTCTACGGAAACATTGTCCTCAGTGGTGGCACAACTATGTTCCCTGGAATCGCGGATAGGATGAGCAAGGAAATCACTGCATTAGCTCCAAGCAGTATGAAGATTAAAGTGGTTGCACCACCGGAGAGGAAGTATAGCGTTTGGATTGGTGGCTCCATTTTGGCATCCCTCAGCACCTTCCAGCAGGTGCATATTAATCATAATAAACATGTCTATACTCAATACTTACACTTAATCTAAGCAACATCGTATATATTTGCAGATGTGGATTGCCAAGGCAGAATATGATGAGTCTGGGCCATCTATTGTCCACCGGAAATGCTTCTAGTTCTGCCAAAAGCAGCAGATTTGGGTGCTGAGATATCTACACGGCACATTTTTGTATGAAGGCAATGCTAATAAACCAAGTGAGTTGCTGTTTTTTCTTTTCATTTCTTCCCTTTCGGTTGTTTTTTTTTCACTGTTGATGTTAAAAAATATGTTCATTTGGATTTGGAACTTGATTTTCCAAATCAAATAATTCAAGGTTATTTATTCGAATCATTTTAGATTCGAATTATTTTAAAATTCGATTTGTTGACTTCTATGATTAAATCAAGTTTAAATTCCATTTGAATTTGTGTTAACTAGAAAGAATTTTTAGTTCAAATAAAATTTTGCAAATCTAGTCATTTGATTTATTGAATAACAGTGTAGTAATTTTTGAAAAATTGATTGATTTTATAAAATCTGTGATGGTTGGTTATATGTAAAATAGTTTATGTTTGACAGATTTTTTTTTGAATTTATTATTTGAAAATTTATTTTAGTGAAATGAACAAAATATAAATATTTTCATAACTGAAAACGTTTCTTGAGTAATTGATTTTTTAAAACATTAATTTTTAATAAACTCAAACAATTTGCTGACTAGAAAAAAGAAATATCCCATCTAGGCAGAATCCATGCAAACTAATTGTATGAAGAGCTGGATGTGAGATATAAATGTTGGAAAAGAAAACAGAGACCCAACTTGTTGGTTATATGATTTGCAAGAAATGATATTTTGTTTGCTTGAATTTCTGAAAAAATATTTATGTTTGGATGCACAGAAATATTTTTTAAGAAAATTTTTGTTTGGATGTAGAGAAAATTTTTATAGAAAAATAAGTCTATTCAGGTCGGGTTTAACGAGAACGTATATACATATTTAATATCGGTCGGAGAGAATATAACATAAAAATATCTAGATTAGATCAGATTTTAATTTTTATTTTACGGTCGGAATTAGATTTAAAAAAACCTATAATACTTGTTAAACCTCATAAATGATTGATTAATACCTGTAATACCATCCATCTGTGTATTTATTTATTCCAATATATTTTACATGTCAACAAAATACAAAGCTAAAACGAAACAACACAAACTATGACGGCTACATATCCTTTTAAGATAACCCAAATTAAAACGTGATTAATGTGCGAAATATAATAGTCATGACGCGCGAGTTATTGCTGGGGTGAAAATCTAGTCCCATAACAATAGCTTGCAGTTGCAGCATATTTAAAGCTTGTTTCTAAACCAGAACACACCTTTGTCCTGAGTCCCATCATCCGGTTCAACGTAAAGACACTCCTTCGCCTCCCTCCATAGCGCCGTATAAATCGGAGTACCATCGAACTGGTAGTATTCCCCCAGTATCGGCTTTATCGCCACGGTGGCCGTCATGGCATGATAGTGTGGCATCGTGGAGAACAAATGATGAATCACGTGTGTGTCAGTTATGTTGTGGAAAACCTTGTTTAGAATTCCATAATCTCTGTCGACGGTGGCTAAAGCTCCCCGCAACCAGTCCCACTCCGACGAATCATAGTGCGGCAGAGAAGGGTGAGTGTGGTGCAAGTATGTGATGATTGCTAAGAACGCGTTAACCACCAATAATGGAACTCCGTACACACAAATAACCCACGGCAACCCTTTGGCCAACACGAGGCGGTAGAGGGCGTAGACGACGGCGAGGAAGCCGGCATCCGAGATGTAGACTTGGAGACGTTCGCGGTCGGAGAAGATGGGGCCGTAAGGGTTAAAGTGGCTAGCCAGTCTGTCGTAAGGTCGACCCCCAACGTTGAAGGCTGAGTAAAGCTGCCAGCCGAGGGTGAGGTGAATGGTGACCGACAACAACCGTCCCGGTGGGTTGTTGAAGTATTTAAACCACCATCTAATATCGGATTTTTTCTTCGGAACGTATACTTCGTCCCTTTCGAGTGAACCGGTGTTGGCATGGTGGCGACGGTGGCTGTATTTTAATGAGAAATATGGGACTAAGAGGAAAGAGTGGAGTACAAAGCCAACGCCGTCGTCAAGCCATTGATAATCACTGAAAGCGTTGTGTCCGCATTCATGTGCGATGACCCAAACTCCTGTCAGAACGCAGCCTTGCATGGCCCAATAAAGTGTCCACGCCACGTACCGTAGAGGCTGAGGAAGGTGGTGGAAGTAACTGGTGGCTACGTAGTAGAAAAGGGTGGCCAATATGAAGTCGTAAATTACATAAGAGACTGAGCGTACAACGGAGCGTTTGAAACAGTGTGGTGGTATGGCCTTCTTGAGTTGACTCAGAGTGAATGGTGGCTTCGTGATCGGAACTCGCTTCAGTGAGTCGTGTTCTTGTTTCTTTGAACTCGGTGGAACCGACATTCTGCCTCCTGCTCCCATTTTTCTACAATCTGAAGAATGTAAACAAGGAAACACTCGGTTGAATTTATATTCAATTCATTTAAATATAGTTTATTGTAAAACAAGAAATCCTTGCCTAACCAGCTAATCTCACTAGGGTACTAGATTTAATTTAGAGTTTTCTCAAAATAAATAATTCATTGATAATTAAAATTATATGTTAGGATTTTTCATTAAAAAATTAAAACGTATTAAGATTATTTTTTAGTAATTTTTATTTTATTTGTAAAGTAGTAAATGTTAAAGAATAAATAAATATTTAAAAAGGGATTAGAATCTAAATTTTTTGGTATTTAAAATCACATAAATCATTAAAAAAATGTTTGAATTAATACATCCAATATTTTTTTTATATTTAAATTAATTATTTAAAGCAGTTTTATAATAAATATGTTAAATAAAATATTTAAAATAGCTTTATAAATTAAATATTAAATCAAATATTATTTAATTATATTAAATCAAATATTAAATTTATATTTTAAATATTTGAATATTTTAATTCAAATATTTAATACTTTTATATTTAAATTTAATCAAATATTACAAAAATTACTTTAAACATTCGAATTTAATTTAAACACACAAAAAAAATATTTAATATGTTTGATGGTTTGTGTGATTTTAAATATCTCAAATAATTTAGATTCAAATGTTTTATTAATTATTTTTATTTCTTAGCATTAAATGCATTATAAGATATAGAGTAAATAACTCAACTCAAATGATAAAAATTATTTACAGTAGTGGTAAAGGCACAGATCCTTCGCCCTAAAGTATTAAGCAACTCCTTTTATTTTTATAATTTTTTATCATAAGATAATAACACATATTATCATTCGATTAAAAAGAAAAAATATTCAATTAAATACTTTTATCTAAATATGGATGACATTAATTAATTAATTTTAAAAAATTAAATTAAATTATTATAATAGATAAATAATAAAATTACATATATAATTTTATAAAATTTCACTAATTCTCACGTTATGAATCCATCACCTTTATTGTTAGAGTAGTTTATCCTAAAATAACTCCAAACAGAAATTCAAAACGACCGCCAAAAATTAGAAAAAGATAAATATGAAATCCATTTTATTATAATTTTAAAATTTTATAAACGAATTCGCATAGTTTTGTTTGAAGGGGATTATTAGATTCCATCGTCGGAATCAACAGAATATGCCTTTGAAGATGAAAATTCCATACGTAAGACGTCTAGAGAAATTAAATAAATATGAAATCGGTTTAATTAAAGATTTTTTAATCCTTTAAGCAATATTTTATAATCATTTAACGCTCTTAAATTTTACGAAATTGGAAAATCATCAAAAGATCTGTGGTTTACTGATAGTATCGATCAATGAATGAACCCAGGGAAAATAAGGAGTTTGTTGGATTAAAATTCAATAATAGTAGACATATATATATATATAATATGTATTGTTATTATAAAATTTAACACGCAATTAAATAATCAATTATATTACACGTGTTATAGGTGTAGGTGTTAAATTATCATAAAATTAAAAGTGTAGATACCATAAAGTGTATTTATAAATACTTAATAGTTGATTATTAAAAACTATATAAATGATTTATGGTCTAAGAATTAGGTTAACTTGCAAGATTGTGCGGCAATAGAAAATCTAACTTCTTGAAAGATTAAATTCTTTGAAAAATCTTCATTAATGAATTTAGGTACGCTTCCGTATTCAGTTTTATCTTATTATTCGACATGTATAAATTTTAGGTTTATATTTATATCGAATATATTTTAATTCTAACAGAGTTCACATGGGAACTCAGAGAGATCGAGATTTAAATATACCGTAACACAAACTTCAAAATGCAAGTTCGAAACAAACAAAAAGATCAATCACTTTCAAAATAAATAAATCTGAATATAGAAATTTAAAACAACGAATGGAAAAGGAGCAAAACTTATTAAAAGCAGAGAGTGAAGAAAGGGGGAAAATACCTTGAAACGGAGACGGAAAATCAGTGGATTATCCTATTGGCCTCGCTCTGTGTTTTCTGGTTTCAACCTTGTCCTTATTTACGCTTCGGCTTCCCCTTCTTGTGAAACGGTGGAATCCATATTCGGCATTTAAACCACGTTTTCCGCTTGGATTTTTTAAGACTATTCGGCCTGTGAATTTGAGAGGATAAGGTTCTTGGATTTGATTTTAAAAGAAATACTTAATAGATATGGAGAATTTTTAGGAGAATGCGTATTTGTATAATATTTTATATTTTAATAAAATTATTAGGTTAATTTTATTAATTATATGATTCGTGATTTTAATTAATTAAATTTTTTTATTTTGTTTTTTATATATAATTAAAAAAAATAAATAATCATTTTAAAATAAATAAATTTAATTAATTAAATCATAGATGATGTGATAAATATAATTTATCTAATATTTTATATTATTGATACAAAAATTTTTATTTTTTAATTTAGATTATCTTCGCTAAATAACAATTTTGAACCACTATAAATCGCCTTAAATTTTTAAATATTCTCCAACAACTTTTAAATCTCTAAAATTAAAATGTCAACTATCTTACTTAGATTAAAGTGGTTGCACCACCGTAGAGGAAGTATAGCGTTTAACGAGTACAGATATACATATCTATTATCGGTCCGAGTAAATATAAAATAAAAAAATATTTAAATCAGGTTAAATCTAGGGATGGCATCGATATATTATTTCCTAAATCTGATCCCGACTCGATCCGAAAAATTAAAAAAATAATATTCGTCAACGATAAAAGTTTGATTCGATAAATTTTTTTATCACAATTATAAATTATGGTTTTTAAGTAACTTTAAATCTATATAAAAAATAAAATATAATTTAAATTACACATATGTTAAATTACATATTTAAAAAAAAAAAAAACTTGAATCTTCGACTAACATAATCAAATATATTAAAATTTGAACAAAATCTAATAATTTTTTATTATAAGAATAAACTTCAAAAGTATAAAAATTACTTAAAACCCATAAGAATATTTATGTATAATGATATTTTTTTATAAATATAATAAAATATATAAAAATATACCGGGACGGGAAATTTCAAACAAATATCCGAATCCGATCCGACCCGATTTCATGACTTCTCCGCCCCACTCCAATCCCAAAATTTAGAGAAAAAACCCGATCGAATCGAGTCGGGACGCACCGAATCGGATCAAGAACGGATATTTTTGTCATCCCTAATTAAATCTTAATTTTTATTTTATGATGGGATCGAGTTTATCAAAAACCTATCCTATTATTATTGTTAGTTCTAGACAAGTATTTAAGGACCAAACTTCCATACACTATAAAATATGGAGGTCAAAGAATGAATATAACTATGAACGTAAAACTCATTGAATTCTCAATGAAAAAAAAAAGTGACATTTTTCTTAAGAAATTGAATTCAAACAGTTTAATGATAAACCTCATAAATGATTGGTGACTTTTTCCCTTAAATTCATTGGTCTTTCATATATATGAGAAAATTAATGATAGATTGAGATATAAAATGGCCTTTATTGACTACATCCAAACTATACCGTCCATCTGTGTATTTATTTATTCCAATCTATTTTACATGTCAACAAAATACAATGTTAAAACGTTACGAAATAATGCAAACTATGACGGCTACATATTCTTTGAAGACAACACAAACTAAAACGTGGTTAATGTGCGAAATATAATATTTAAAGCTTGTTTCTAAACCAGAACACACCTTTGTCCTGAGTCCCATCATCCGGTTCAACGTAAAGACACTCCTTCGCCTCCCTCCATAGCGCCGTATAAATCGGCGTACCGTCGAACTGATAGTATTCCCCCAGTATCGGCTTTATCGCCACGGTGGCCGTCATGGCATGATAGTGTGGAATCCTGGAGAACAAATGATGAATCACGTGTGCGTCAGTTATGTTGTGGAAAACCTTGTTTAGAATCCCATAATCTCTGTCGACGGTGGCTAATGCTCCCCGCAACCAATCCCACTCCGACGAATCGTAGTGCGGCAGAGCAGGGTGAGTGTGCTGCAAATATGTGATGATTGCTAAGAACGCGTTAACCACCAATAATGGAACTCCGTACACACAAATAACCCACGGTAACCCTTTGGCCAACACGAGGCAGTAGAGGGCGTAGACGACGGCGAGGATACCGGCGTCCGAGACGTAGATTTGGAGACGTTCACGGTCGGAGAAGATGGGGCCGTAAGGGTTGTAATGGCTAGCGACTCTGTCGTAAGGTCGACCGCCAACGTTGAAGGCTGAGTAAAGCTGCCAGCCGAGGGTGAGGTGAATGGTGATCGACAACAACCGTCCCGGTGGGTTGTTGAAGTATTTGAACCACCGTCTAAGACCGGATTTTTTCTTCGGAACGTATACTTCGTCCCTTTCGAGTGAACCGGTGTTGGCATGGTGGCGACGGTGGCTGTATTTTAATGAGAAATATGGGACTAAGAGGAAAGAGTGGAGTATAAAGCCAACAGTGTCGTCAAGCCATTGATAATCACTGAAAGCGTTGTGTCCACATTCATGTGCGATGGCCCAAAGTCCTGTCAGAACGCAGCCTTGCATGGCCCAATAAAGTGTCCACGCCACGTACCGTAGAGGCTGAGGAAGGTGGTGGAAGTAACTGGTGGCTACGTAGTAGAAAAGGGTGGCCAATATGAAGTCGTAAATTACATAAGAGACTGAGCGTACAACGGAGCGTTTGAAACAGTGTGGTGGTATGGCCTTCTTGAGTTGACTCAGAGTGAATGGTGGCTTCGTGATTGGAACTCGCTTCAGTGAGTCGTATTCTTGTTTCTTTGAACTCGGTGGAACCGACATTCTCCCTCCTGCTCCCATTGTTCTACAATCTGAAGCATATAAACAAGGAAACACTTTAAGCAATATTTTATAATCATTTAACGCTCTTAAATTTTACGAAATTGGAAAATCAGCTAAAGATCTGTGGTTTACTGATAGTATCGATCAATGAATGAATCTATCCAGATCCTGGAAAATGAGGCGTTCAAATGCGAACTCAGAGAGATCGAGATTTAAATATATGGTAACACAAACTTCAAAATGCAAGTTCGAAACAAACAAAAAGATCAATCACTTTCAAAATAAATAAATCTGAATATAGAAATTCAAAACAACGAATGGAAAAGGAGCACAACATATTAAAAGCAGAGAGTGAAGAAAGGGGGAAATACCTTAAAACGGAGATGGAAAATCAGTGGATTATCCTATTGGCTTCGCTGTGTTTTGAAATGTAGTGAGTGTGGGTTTTCTGATTTCGACCTCGTCCTTATTTATACTTCGGCTTCCCCTTCTTGTGAGACGGTGAGATCCATATTCGGCATTTAAATCACGTTTTCCGCTTGGATTTTTTAAGACTCTCGACCTGGGAATTTGAGAGGATAAGGTTCTTGGATTTGAGTTTTAAAGAAATAAAGAACATGGGAGGGTGGGAGGGTGGATGGCCGTTCCTGAGATTTTGGTGGTTTAAGGACGAATTAAAATTTTAAGCCCTTAAAATATTTATTAAATAAATAATTTTAAAAATATATTAAAATAAATAAATTTATTTTATTATTGTTGATAAATCATTTAAAAATATATCAAAATTTAAATAAAAACATAAATAAATTTTATTGAACATTCAAATAATCACACAAAACAATTTTTACGTGCATTTATAGATACAAAATCACTAATGATAGTGTTTACATCAATATGGTCTAATATATTTTTCTCAATATATAAAATGGCTAGACCATTCAGCAGAAGCAACGATCACCAGCATAATTAGAAGAATTCGATAAGCAATTGAAACATTTGGACATTTTGACAAACTAGAAAATTTCAAGTGCTTACATTAAATCATCCGGCAAAATCATCTGCAATACTTTCAGTTTCGAAAAAAATAACATTATACTATAAAAATTATGAAGTAAAAAGGTATAGAATGATAGTCTTAGAATTTTGTCGTTGAATTTATGCTTCAAATTCGATTGTAGTATATCAACAGCAAATCATGTAAACCGCAATCTCCTTGAGTATGTAAGTTCTTGTCTTCTTAGATATCAAATTAAAATAATAGATAAAATTTTTTAATCAAAATGTAAGAATATAACATAAAAAAGAGAGAAAATATAAGAGAAATAGAGATATAAAAAGTAAAAATATTGTAAGGATTTTTTATAGGTGGTGTATTTGAAAATTTTAATCTTATTAAAAAATTAAAAAATATTAAATTATTATTAAATTCAAAATGATAACCTAAAAACCTAAAACCTATTAATTTATAAATTAATAAAATATAAAAATAATTAAAAACTTTCGAACGGTTATATAATTGTTAGTGAACCCAAAAAAAATTTTCAAACTGTTAAACTGTGGCAGCGGCAAAAATTGATTTTGTGGGATCCACTATATTATATTTTTTATTTATTTCTTTATTATTTTTTATATTTTTATTTTATATAAAAGTGGGACCCACATTAAATGTTAAAGATTTCAAATGGTTAACAACAGACAAAATATGATTTATTGGGCCCACTTTATATTATATCTATTTTTTATTATTATTATTTTAATTAATATATTTTTTTATTAAAAGTGGGATGCAGACAATTGAGGGCCCTAGGCCGGTGCCCTTATTGCCCGGACCCAGGTACGGGCCTGGGAGGGTGTTTAGGAGAACGCGTATTTGTATAGTATTTTGTATTTTCTGTAACTTCCTCACCTAGAGCTAACTAGAAGTATGAACACCTTCACGTGGACAATATGTACACAGAGATTGATTTCATATACATCGTTGATGAAAAATTATTAGGTTAATTTTATTTATTATATATTTATAGTTTTAATTAATTAGATTTATTTATTTTTAAGATAAATTATTATTTTTATATATAATTAAAGAATAAATATTTTAAAATAAATAAATTTAATTAATTGAACCTGGTGAATATAATTTATTTTTTATTTTTATTTTTGATACAGGAATTATTATTTTTTAATTTAGATTATCTTCACTAAATGACAATTTTGAACCACCTGAATCTACTTGTCAGGAATAGAAAAGTCTTTACACATGCTTAAATTGTTTATTTTTATTTAAAATACTAATTGTTTAATATTTTAAGGTCATAATCAGCGTAGCAGGTGCGGAGTCAGAAATTTAAAGGGTGACATTTTTTAATAATAATTAAAAAAATAATTATTTTTAAAGTGATGTTAACTTATTTATAAAGGGGTATCGATTATATATTTTTAATTTTTTATATATAAATTATATAAAAAATATGATTTTTTAAAAATTTTAGGATATCAACAGATACTTTAACTGTATACGTGGCTCCGCCCATGAGCGGGAGGAAACCGCTGCTTTCTTCGCCCTTTATGGGTTAGATTGTTGTTGCATGTTCATTTTAACTTCTTTGGTTGGTCAATCACAAGGGAATTCTTTACGACAGAAAGCAGCAACGGAGGTGGAAGCTTTATCATGGATTTCACGACTTACCCGAGGCTGACTCTACGCGTAAGGAATAAGAAAAGTCTTTACACATGCTTATTGCTTAAATTGTATATTTTTTATTTAAAATACTCATTGTTTAATACTTGTCAGTCGGTGCTGGTGCAACAAGCATGTGGAGCCAACTCAAGACAGGTCACGGGTCCGGAAGAGAAAAGTCTTTACATATGCTTAAGTTGTTTATTTTTATCTAAAACACTCATTGTTTAATAGTTATGACAAGGGAATTTTTTATGACAGAAAGCAGCTGTAAACACGAATTTCTCGTGGCAGATAAATAATAAATATAAATAATAATTAATAAAATAATAATAAAATATTAAAATAATAATAAAAAAAATCGAAAAACAGAATTTGAATCGTGTTTGGCAGTGGCCGGTTTTCGTGGGATTCATGAGGGGATTGGGTTGTAGGTAGAGTGTTTTTAGGATTAGAATTCGATTCTGATTAGGATTTTAGGTTTAAATCCCTTTAAAAGGGATTCGATCGATCAATGGGGGGATCTGGAGGCATTCAATCGGCATTTGAATCGGAAAAGCTTGGTTTGTTTCAATCAAAGGAGCAAAGGTTTCAATCGGATCTGAGGTAAGTTCTTGTTTTTTTTTTCCCTTTCGATTAATCCCTCAGTTGATGATTGGTTTCTGTTCCAGATCGTTTAGGTGCTTAATATGGTGTTTCTAAGTGATTAGATTCGTTAAATCAAGTTTTAGGGTGTTTTCTGGGTGTTTTTAAGGTTTCTGGCAGTCTCGACGGCATCGGAATTGATCGTCGATATCGAAAATGCTGTCAGAAGGGCGATCGAAACCCCCCGCTGCGACGACCGACGAACTCGTCAGAGCGACGCCGGGCGATGGAAGAATGGATTCAGGGGCGGACTGTAGCGACCTTTTTAAGGAGGTTTCGAAAGATGGAAAACGAGAAATTAATTTAGAAGTGGTTGTGGAGGGGTAAAAGGTCTTTGATGCTACGATTTAATCCCCTTTGAAAATGTTACCTAAAAACATTAACTCATTTAAAAACGATAAAATTGGAGCCGCCACCGGTCACTTAGGTAGACCGGACACCTTAAAAGAAAAACCAGAGATTCACTTCGAAAAGGGTTCGGGAGTTGATTACGCGTGGGGAAGGATTAACACCCCCAACACGCCCGGAAATCAGTACCAAAAATATTTTCTTTTAAAAACCATTTTTGAATTTTAACTTAATTTTAAATTGATTTCTAAATTCAAAATTGACCTTAATTAAACGGTCTTAATTTAATTGGTGAATTCAAATTAATAAAGCATTTAATTAATAAGGTCGACGATACACCGAATCAAAGACTAAATCAACGTCAAATAATACTGACCGTCGCGTTAGTTTAGGGTTCAGATCCCGTATGTCACCTTTATGCATGGTGCAAGCATAAAAGAATGATATCATGTTCTTGTCGGTTTTAAATTTTATTTATCTAAAGACGGTAAAAATTAATTAGAATATTCAATGAACCTCCGATGATCTGGACGATTATGGTTTGAATATCGAAATTAATTAAGACCTCCTTTTGTTAATTTTAATTCAAAATAATAATAAAAAATGCTAAAGGTCACGTGAAGAATAAAGTAAATGCATGAAATAATAAAATGCGAGCCAAACATAAATAATAAATAAACAAATACACGGTGAGTAAATAATAATAAGAAAACAAACAAAAACAATGGAAATGGTGGATATCATGCAACATATAAATTATGATGTAAATGTTTTGCAGGAGAAACAAATTTATTAGGTAAAAAAGAAAACTATAATATAGTCAAATATAACATGAATATCACATATATGTAACATCACAGAGAAAAATTAACACATTAAGTGTAAGACATATCATGACATTTAACAATAATACATACTACGATAAAAGAGTGATACCATATATAAATACACAATTATAAAAATAGGATTATGGAATATATATCAAAACAAAAGGAAAAAAAAGGTAAAAACAGATTTAAATGCTTGATAACAATGAAAAAGGAAATAAAACTAAAATATTAAGTAATATTGGTTAAGAAAATAAAGAGAGAATAAATTAAATATAGATAAATATTGACATAAAGGAATAAATATAAACTACATATAACAAGTCAAAATTTACATATATAAATCAAAATTATACCATATAATGATCATAATATATACATATGGAAAAGATACACCGATTATTTACTTTCTGACATCTGAATTCCGCTCCGAGTGGGCCAAACTATACCCTGTTACTTGTGTAGGAGTAAGGTTCAAACATGGTAGCCTAGCTTACTGCACTTTAATAACATTGTAGGCATCTTCAGGTAACAGTTGTAGTAACCTGCGGTCTGTTTACCTTTACTAAAATGTCTAATCCAGTCTAGTTTTTTCAAAACTAACCAAATTTAAGAGCACGAGAGCTAAAAAAACAAATGGGAAGAAGAAACACCCAGGATAAAAAGAAATTTCGAAACTTAAAACCACAGGGATGACCAAGGGAGAGAACAGATCACAAGACTTGCAGAACTGGGTTAACAAATATTACAAAAAAATAATAAATTATTCATTTTCTTTTCATCAAAAAAGAATTTTACATTGAGATTAGCAAATGTATACCTAAAGGTATCTCTGCACATGAGCCAATCCATATTTTTTTGTGCTGTTCTCCATTACAAGGGTGATTCTCAGCTGCCTGTTGCACCTGAGGAATTGGCAAAGGGTTGAAACCGAAAGAAAACTGTAAAATAATCTTCTATAACTCAGTCGAAACGTGCGGCATGACTGTGAGATATCAATCGCCTTGTAGGCAATACAGTTGACGAATGTTTCCCGAAGCTGCCATATTATATTATCAACAACCCAATTTAAACAACTATAACCATGAATATGAATGGACAATAATGAAAACCGCCACAGATGTAAATGTAAAGGGGAACTTAACAAATGATAAAATAGAAATGATGGATTTACCATATAACCAGTCTCTGAAGTACACATGGAGAGCACTTGATAACTCCCTTTTCCGATTTTCTTCAAGAGGAGCTTCTCTCAATATTTGCTTTATCTCACTTAGATTCTTTTGCTGATGATAACATTAGGAATTAGGCAAAAAACAGTTAATTCAAAATTAAAAATATTAATAAAACCAAACACTGATTTTGAATTAAAAATAGATTCCATCTTTGTAGGTAAAAAACAACTCAAACTATAAAGTCAAAAGTTTGTCATCCTCAAGTAGGCTTAGTGCATTACATTTCTCTGTTGCGATGTCAAGTACGCATCAGGTAAGGGGAAAGGGTTGTCCGTTGTCGATCCAGTAGATGCACCTTCAAACCAGTTTGGAATCTGTGTTTTAAGAAATGCTTTATATCGTGCTCAAACAATAACAAATATTAAAAAAGTACAAGAAAATAAAGATGCACAAGTACCCCTAGCTAAGTTATGAAATACACCAAAGCTTACCAGGAAATTAGTGAACTGATCAGGATCCAGGTGTGTAGCTGACTCAACTTGAACATCAAAAACACCTGCAGTATGAGCTAATGAATCATATGGATCAACCGCTCCAATTGGCAAAGTTACGTCCCATCTATTGATAGTTGGCACAATGCCAACTTTGGTCATGTGCTCCTCCAATTGGGAGTAGTATGTATTATATGGAGCCATCTGACAAATTTTAAAAATGAATTTCCAAACTGTCAGTCTTCCTGAGTATTGAACTTAATACTGGTGATAACACCCAAAAACCAACTCGAAATAACAGCAAAACGAGACTAAAATGTGAAACTTCTCATTAACAATAAATCAATTATTAGTAAGGGTCTCGTATCTACCAGATGGAGAAAGGAACAAAGAACGCCTTCTTGGGGTGCCCTCCTCCACTAATCTAGAAGAGTTCTTATTCTAATTTGCAGCATAATTAGATTTAGATATGGTAAAATCAAATCTTTGAGAAATATACAGTTTATGCTATCATAGTGATAGGCTGATACCAACAATTTGCATTAAAATGTCCAGAAGAAAATTCCAGACCACCCACCATTACAAGGAAACAGATAGAATGGGTAAGAGTAAGACGGCAACAATATCCGACGGATGATGAAACAAAGAAATCAAATGCTAAATGCAAGATCAATAGCACATCCAAAGATCTTAGTTTAGAAACTAGGGTAAAGGACGGGGTCGATGGGTGATCAACAAGGCCCATGGCCTAGGCTAGTGACTGTCATTGCACTTGGGAGAGGTGCTCGCCTAAGGTCTCCCAAATACACAGATCATCATTCAACTATCTTCTCACTCCTATTTTGGTCGCTCAACTTTCAAAATTTTCAATTTACCAACTGAACTTTCAAATTGCTCATGTTTTACCCACTATGAATTATTTTATTATTATTTTCTTATGACTTGACATTTATAATATTATTAAAAATAAAATCATATTTTATTATTAATAAAATAATAATAATCTAAAATCATATCCAAACCCTATCCCCAAATTATAATCCCAATACATAAACCCTAAAAATATCCCATTCTTCTCGTGCAACAGCTTCACCAGCCGGACTTTGAAGAACAAGAAATTCAAATGACGGTTCCAAACCTAAATCAACAATAATTTGTTCTTATGCTAAGCTGTAGCTGATTTATGTTTTCCTCGTCTACTACAAATCATGTATGAGTAGCTTGTGGGGTGTTGTGTATATGACACAAAGTCATTCTTTCTCCAAACTTTATTAGTCTCCGAACACATTGCAGCTTTTTCTCGTCAATTTCTTTATCGAATTCGGCAGCGGAAGACAAAATGATTTTGTTAGTTTATTCCATTATTTTATGAATGAGTTTCACTCCACAATGGTGTTTCTTTTATTATTTCTTCCCTCCTTTTATTGTTAATTTCTGGAATGTGTATTGCCTTTTGATTTTCCCGTAGATTGTTGAAGTTAGGAAAATACCTGTTGAAGAACAGAACATGTTTTAAAAGCTGAATGTATGTTTTTTTTCTTATTTTGGGAATTCAAAGCCTTAGGAATTTAAAGCTGAATAGAACATACCATTGAAAGCCTAGACGGTGAAGGTCCGGGTGGTGAGGGTGTGGTTGAAGAAAGGAAGGCTTTAGGGTTTATGGATTGAGATTATAATTTAGAAATCGGGGTTTAGGGTTTGAGAAGATAAAATTGTTATTTTGATTTTTATTTAATAATAAAATATGATTTATTTTTTTATTTTAAATTAGTTTTATATTTAGTAATAAAAAAGGCAAGTCATAATAAAATAATTCATAGTGACCAAAATAGGAGCAATCTAAAAGTTCAGTTAGTAAGTTGAAAGTTAGGTGACCAAAATAGGAGCAAGAAGATAGTTGAGTGATGATTCGTGTATTTTATCCTAGAAAACATGCACGAAAATGACAGAAGTTTAATTGCAAAGTAATTTTTCTTATCTTGTCACTTGATGTTACTAAGAATGATCAAGTTATAATAACCTTAATAAGGCTCTCCTCAAGACGTAAGGCACTACAGTCTACAGGCATGTATTCCTAGTGCCCCCTATCCAGCATAGGGACCACTGACTACTTGAATTTCTTTCCCTCCAGATATCTCCTTTGTCCCAGAAAAATTAAAACTAGTCGGGCCTTACTCAGAAATAAGTTATTTATAATAGTTGCCACAAAACTCAAGTGTGATTAAATTAAATTCTTATTGATCTGTAAAGCGATCAGTTTGGTTCACTCACCTGTAGCTTGTTGTTATCACCAAGAACAAGGGGACGTTGGTTCACTCCCAAAAAGAATACACACTCACGACAATTGGCAATGTAGATTCGTTTCGCTGCTACAATCACATGAACACGTTCACAGTGTTCAACTCTTACAGCCTGCAATGAACAAAAAAAATCATCAGATTCATGACTCAGAGCATATCATAATTTAACAGCAAAAAGATTGACCGTTACAGAGTGTAGACATCAGATTGACCGTTTTACAAGGGAGAAAACAGTGAAAATCAAAAATGAAAAGGGAGGAGGTAGGGAGAGCACATAAAGTGTTCCCATAGGAGAAGACCTATTGCAAACAGTAAAAAAAATATTATACAAAAGACATAACAAGACCCAGCAGCAAAATTTAATACATGACCTCATACAAAGATTACATAGGCATATATCATGCATGGTCGAGAAAATATCTATTATCGATTTAACAATCCCAGCAATATAAACTGGCACATGACCATATTTCAGTTCATCTTGGGCAAAGCCAGACATTCAGGAAATGAAGCAAGGATGAAAAGTGGCTATTCTTCTAGAAGTTCAGACGCTTTTGTTATGTACGTATTTGAATTAAAAACAGACCAACTGACATTGGATGATAGATTTTCATAAAGAGAAAATCAATGCCATTACAGTACACCTAGAGACATTCCAACCACAAACAATTCAAAGATTACTCACAGGTGCTTGGCAGATGAAAGGAAAGACAAGAACCCTATCCTAAAAGCAAAAACATATTGAATCAAACAGTAAGATGTTTGACCACCTGTCCACCTTTCGATTGAGTTATCTTTGGAAACAAAGAAACAATTAGCTAACTGCTTTAATAGTGATGGACATTTTGCACCCAGTAGAACAGAGAATAAGAACATTAAAGAACAATCATCAAAAGATTCAAAACAAATCTATTTCCAAGTTTCAGTTCAAAAAACAAGAGATATGTTCTCAGTAATTCAAATATAATTTGAATACAAATTACAGTAGCAGAGACTGTTCCACTGATTCCAAAATTAATGCAACACAAATAGCTAACAGCACAAAAGGCAATGATACCTTGCCAACAGCTCCAAGAACTATAGTAGCTTCAGAGCATCCATAAATGACGGCATATCTCAAAGGCGCTAAAATGTAAATAGTTGAATCATGGCAATTAATAACCTGAAATCATAAAAACATGTAAAGTTAGAGGTGTTTTATGCTACAACTTACATAAATAACAAACAATCATCAAGAATTTAATTTGTTGGAATAATTGGATATCAAACAAAAATTATTGGAGCCTTCAATTTTGAGGAAAGATGTATTCTTAATTGGTTTATTCCAACAATTTTAGCTTTCACCAAATTGCATAGTGAATACCCCATGAAAATTTTCAGGTTAGATGCAATCACAATGGAAACGTAAACTGACCTTCACAGAAGAATTTTTAATATCAGATGCTTGCTTTACATAAGATGATTTAGAGACTCCCTCAACATAAAATGGACTCCTCGTGCTTGATGAGGCTTTGGCTGAACTTGGACTAGCATCAGACATAGTAACATCCTGGTCAGAGCCACTAGAAGGACCATTTTCTTTTGCAGAAGCTTTTTCAGTAACACATTCCAAAGAGGAAGCTATAGTTTGCAGAAGCCAATCATGAACCTGTGATACTGGAACAGGTACAGCAGGCATGTCTGGATCTGAATTAGCAAAAAACGGAGCAGCTTGACTTAAAGGAAACCCTTCAGATCCCTTATCATCAAATTGAATCAGGAAACCAAGATGCTCAAACCCTTCCATAGTTAAAACCTGAAGGAACAATAGTTACATGAGCAAACGAAAGTCATAGAAACTAACCACAAACACAAAATATTGGAAATAGGGTAAGGGTACACAACAATGAAAAGGATCAATCAAGAATACATGGCAAGAAAGTTACACAGACTGTCAGATAACAAAGAGGAAGAATTAAGAGAATACAACAAAGCAAAACATCGCAAAATGATAGGGCATAAGGAAAGTCATTTATGTAATTAAAGGTGGAGGCTGGAGACAATAGGATTAGAAAGATTAAAACAAGCTCCAGTTCGTATTTTGAACATTTTACAAGGTCACAATCCAGGCTAAAGTCATTGATTAGTTATTGAAAAGCCGGCAAGGATTCTTTTGTCCTCTTTTGGCCAAATTCGCTCATATTTCAGGGAGATTCATAAATGCTTCAATTTGCATTTTGAACATTTTACAAGGAAATTACTCTTGTTAAAGTCTGAATAATTGAGTATGTATTGGGTAATTCTGTAATAACAAAAAAAAAGCATTACAAAGTTGTAATAATTTACTTAATTTGATAATGCTATATGTAATTGTCCACTAATGTAACCTTATTTTGAATCCCTTGCCCTAGAACCACCCCTAAAACAAACCATTTTTAGTGCAAACCATTCCTAATGCAACGAAACCAACACATAAAAAGACAATCTGCACTATGAGGATCTGATTGTTTCATAACAAATGGAAGAATTTTTCTAACTATAGCAAAGTTATCAATAAAACAAACCAGGTAATGCCATCATAAACTATAACATAAACCACATAAGACGATATGTAAACAGCCAGATTTACATCCCAGCTCAAAACTATTCTACATGAATGTTTGTCACTAAAAAGTGCAACCGCTTAAATTATCCGATTGTGCCTTGCCCTTTTACCCTTTAAAGCTACAGTTACCACATGTTGGAATACAAAATTGCATTCCGAATCCGAATATAAACTACAAAGACATCAATAATTAAAACGCAACAAAAGATCATTGTGAAACCAACAAAAATAATTGCAATCCTTGAGTTATATTCAATTGCCTCAGTTTTGATTGTAATGAGAAATATAAAATAAAACCCATAAACTTAGAAAGAAACATTCCAAACTACATATAGCAAGAAGCAGTACTACAAACCGGAGACTCTTCGCCTTCCCCCGCAACAGGCTCTGACAGAAGGGAGAGAATATTAGCCAAATGCTTTTGTAGATAGGAGAGTTGGTGGGCCTCTTCATCAGCCAGTGATGGCATAAATCGACGGCTGTTGCTGCGGACAAGCTACAATGAGAAGAACCACCGACTTAAGTCTAAGAAAGTAATTCACTGTAAAGTAAAAGTCTGCAACCATTAACTTCTAACAGCAAATACATCTAAAATTCTTACAAAAGTTAACAGAATGGAGAGATCCATATCAATGAGATAATAACTGGATAGAGTAGTTACCAAATGCCGCCACTATCTGAGATACTAATAACAATCTCCCCAGTCAAAATGCCAGCTGAATTATCATATTTTACAGCAACCTTAAAGCAGAAGGAAGAGTGGGGGTGGGTGGGTGGGGGGAATAAAAACAAGAACAACCAAACTAAAGAATTCAAAACATTGCCTCTCAATTTATACTTATTATATTTTTGAACAGAACCCATCCCAACCTCTTAGGGTTAGAAAAATGCAACAATACATTCTTTAGAACTAAAAGAAGAAGTATAACCAAACATGGTAAGGACTATACTTTTAAAATTATGCTTCCTCTTAGTCATCACTCTTGCTACTTTCCTTATTCTCTAATGGTCTATTTGGGTTTGGTTAAAATAATGTTTATTTGTGTCCAGCACCCATCCCAACTTCATAAGCTTATAAATGCAACAATGCCTAATATTTGGAACTAAAAAAGGAAACAAATAGTACAGCAAACACAATGACCACTAGAATTTTAAACTTATGCTTCCTTTTAGTTATTACTTTGTAATTTTCCTCCCCTCTATCCAATGGTCTATTTGGCTGTTGTTTTATGCTTGCGGCTTATTTTCTGTTAACTGAATTTCACCTCCTAAAAATGATGTAGTTACTTTAAGGGGAACTAATAACCTTAAAAGTACTTAAAAGTCCTAGCTTTAGCCATCTATCAGATGCTTAATAATTAATAAATATTATAAAATTATGCTCCTGCATCAAAAAAGTTAATAAAAACAAAATAAAAATAAATAATTTAAAGCAACTTAATACTTGTTAAAAACAAATTGAGCTAAAATGCAACACCAATGCTGATATAATTTTCTACTTAAACGGTAGCCTATGCCCAAGCATCATAATAGCGTATTTTAATTGAGTTATTAAAATGTTGTTTATTATTGTATATACATTTTTTAAGAACAAATAAAAACATCAACCAAATGGAATTTGAAACTTTGCCCCCAACAATATAGCAAAATCCTGTTTTATCAAAATAAATATATAAAATGTAAAAAACATGCTCAAACATAATTGTTGAGTATAAACTATACACATGCAACGTTGGCATCAAAAAGTTAAATTAATACTTGAAAAATATTGTTGGTTTTAGTATATTAAAGACTTTTTGCATCCTATTTGCACCCAAAACACAAGTAAATAAGCCAGGCATTGCGTCAATAATCCAAAAGATCAAATCCTCTGAGACATCATTCAGGTTGCTAAACTATGGAATCACATTTAGTTCTTTCCTAGATGCCAACCTATAGCCAACTTTGTTGTGAATTTTCCAAAAGTAAATGGCGAACGGTCGAATTCCTTACCTGCAAAGGCGAAAGGGCCGATAGGTAACCATCAAAAGCTGACGTGGAAGGCCATACATCAGCAACCGCGGGGGAGTCCTTGTGCGAGCGCGGCAGAAGCCTCTTATACGATTGAATGTACAAAAACAGGATCAGATCACGCAAATCGGCACCAATGGAGTCGACATCATCCGTCCGTGAGGCTACGAGCGGGTCGGTTTCAGAATGGAGAACAGACGCGAGAGTTTCAATGACTAGACGCGCATGGTCCAACGAGATCTGGAGCAACTCCGCAACGGCCACCGAGTCGACTCGTTGATTTGATGAAGACGCAATTTTTTGCTTTAGAGGAGTTAGTGCTTCAACCGGATCGCTGAATATGAGCTTCTGGATTGGTAGGAGGCCGTGTTCGAAAGGCTCGCGTCGCGGGTGTACGATAGTGGTCGGTATTGGTTTCAGATCAGGATCGCTCGATGACGTTGATGGTTCGATGGGGTCCGCCATCGCTCCGATTAAAGGTAGCTTTTTTTGGCGGTGGAGTGAAAAAAATGGAAATTTTATGTTATGTTGTTGCAGATCTTCGAGGAACGAAGATGTTGTAGAAGGGGAAGAGAGGGTGATTGGCTGAGGTCGAGTATATTGAAACCTATTACGTGGCTAGGTTTAATAGGATGTAATGTAAACGTTGGTGGATACCGGCTTTTTAACCAAATAACACCATAAAAAGTAATTCCCAAATTCCCACTTATATTTTTATTTTTTTATCAAGTACATTTGGACCGTTGAATTTAAAAATAAAAAATAAATACGATAAAAAAATAAAAATTTATGATATAATTTTTCGAATATAACATAATATAACAGAAAAGAAAAAAATGTTGTAACGTAGATTTTTGGTTATTTCGTTAATCAAATTTAAAAATCTTCAAACACTTAATAAGAATTTATGTTACAACATAAAATCTGACTTCAAAATTATTTTTTTTATCAAATGCATATGCTCCTGCATAAATTCGTATCGAAATCAATATAAATTTTTATGATTTGATTATTGTATTTTTTATGATCTAAATAATTCCTGGATTTTGAGCGTTGGATAGATTTGAGTGAATATTTTTGATTGGGTGGTGAGAATGTCAAGCATCCGCGGCGGGGATTTCAATCAAAAGATCGATTATGTATTCAAAGTGGTTTTGATTGGGGATTCTGCGGTTGGGAAATCTCAGTTGCTTGCACGTTTCTCCCGTAATCAATTCAGCTTGGATTCGAAAGCCACAATCGGTGTTGAATTCCAGACTAAAACACTTGTCATTGATAACAAAACTATTAAAGCTCAAATATGGGATACTGCTGGACAGGAAAGGTTAGTTTTTACTTGTATATGCAAGAAAATTTCAATTAGGTTATCTGCGTAAATTTTGATTTGAGGAAATGAAAGCATTTAAGTAGAAAATGTTTGGGGGAACAATTCTGCATGTTATATCTTTTTACCTATCCAAAGAACAGTGTTGATGCATGTAAATTGTAATAGGCAAATGATACACATGAAAGAAACATGAATCTGATAAGAGAGAAATCATTTCTTTTTTCTTTTTTACAATTTTAAAGGATGATATTTTTCAACGTTATAGTTGCTTGGCTTATGGTTAAATTTTGGAGATGATGATGCATTGGTTGCTTAAAGACTACTTAGTTGAACCCTAGGGATTTGGTGGGATGAGATTTTCTAATTTGGTTAATGTGAGGCAGTATGATTCTTTTTCAATTCAATTGGTGTTCTCTGTAAAAGGTTGTTCTGAGAGAATCATAGCAGTTGAGCTGCTTAGCTTGGCTAATACTTCTGGGGATGGTTTTTGGTGGTATTCAGTGGAAAATTCTAAAATCTTTCAATAATTTTAGAGTAGATCGAGCTGATGAATGAGTTTGAGTAATAGATTCATGACTCTATATGTGTAAGGATGAATTATTATCTAAAAAATTGTGAAGTTCTTCCGGAATGAGATTGCAGGCTGCAGTTGACAGTAACAACATAAAACCTCATTAATTGCTTTATGCAGCATGCATGCTAAATGGTCATTATTGGTCACCAACATATCATTCACTCTAATAATCGAACACATCTTTGTAGTGTATGCATGTGCTGAAAGCAAGAAATGATTAATGTGACTGTTAATGGACAATGAGACCATCGGTGGCTGAAGGCGCTTGACGCCTTCTAATTTGGACGGAAGAGAACCACAAGTGGTAATGGCATTAGGCCCAAGCATGGCGGGTGTTTGGAGAGCAAAAATTGGTGTTCTGGTTATGGGTAGAGGAAGAGATCTTGAGAGAATGAGAATGGGAACAGATCTCCTCTTGTTTCGAGAGGAGAAAATTCCTGTATTGCCTCTGCCCCTGAGTGAAGGGTGACTGAGGAGAGGTCTTGTTGGTAAATGTGTTTACTTAGAGGTATAACAATGGCAATTCTTTGCTTTAAAACACTATTCACACCCTAATACTGCAAAAATCGGGTGTTGCAAAGTTTTTCTCAGACATGGTAATCACAGTTCTGGTTTACTCTATATGAAACAATATAAAATTGAACCTTCTTTGGAATATGTCAAATTGCTTCGGTTTGGGTATTTTCTATCTCTATATTTTCCTTATAGACTAGATCCCAAAGTACCATGGGAATGGCTGAAACACCAAGATGATCTCGAACTGTGTTTTGTCGCTTCAACCAACTGCATTTTGTTTCCTTCATGCTGCATGGTATGCTGAAAGTCATCCCTTTATTTGTTTTCCTTTCAGGTATAGGGCTGTGACTAGTGCATACTATCGAGGAGCTGTAGGAGCAATGTTAGTTTACGACATGACCAAGCGTCAATCATTCGATAACATGGCAAGGTGGTTGGAGGAATTGAGGGGACATGCAGATAAGAATATCATCGTAATGCTCATCGGCAACAAGTGCGACTTGAGGCACCTAAGAGCAGTCCCAAGGGAAGATGCACAAGAGTTTGCTCAAAGAGAGAACCTGTTCTTTATGGAGACATCAGCTCTAGAATCGACCAATGTTGAGACTGCGTTTTTAACAATTCTAACAGAGATATACCGAATAATCAGCAAGAAACCTCTTTCTGGTAATCAGGAGTCAGGTGCCAATGGCAGCGCAGGTCTTCTTAAGGGAACCCGGATTATTGTTCCCAATCAAGAGCCACAACCACAAAAGGGCTGCTGTGGGGGATCATGATCATCCTAATTTTAATAAAATCTGTTATTCTTTTCTTCTTCTTGCTAAACTTCGTTTTGAAGTATGTTCTCCAAGAATTTTTTGTTTTTGTTTTAGGTTTATTTGTTGTGCAATTCTTATCAAATGGTATATCAATATTTTAATAGGTAAAAGTTACTCTTGGTTACATAGATCCTTTGAGATTTAATTATTTTGTTCTCTTGCTCTGACTTAGATGATTTTTTTTTTTCCATTTCAGTTGAGAAGTTCATGAGAATGGAGGACCACTGGACCAGTAAGGACCAAATCTGAGGGGAAAATAAACAACTTAACGTGTAGTTGACAAGAATCAAATGTCAAGACCAGCTGGGCAGTGCAAAATTCCATAATAAAAATTCAATCAAAATAACACAGCTTAGCTAGATGCAAAAGTTACTCCTAGAAGGTAAGTTCATGAGGCTTCATGCCAGACTTGAGCGAAAATCTTGCAGCAAGGTAGGCTTTCAAATCCGGGACTCCCTCGATGAACTTTATCAAAGAGGCGTCGACGGCTTTCTGGTCTTCTTTCTTGTCCTCTGGCAGTTTCTTCTTATCCTATATCATATCGAGGAAAAGTAAAGCATCTCAAATGGGATCTGCTTATTTAGGGCAGCTTACATTACTAAATGCCATATAACTAACCTCTTTTTCAGCTTCAAAGAACTCTCCCTCGCCCTTCTTTTTCTTCTTCTCGACTTCCTTGGCAAAGTACTTGTCATCGAACTTCTCCAAGTTAACTCCTGAGATGTCAACCTTGGTAGAAGTGGCAATGACGTAGGATTGGTTCACCCGCCGTAGAGGAACACCATTGATCTTGAATGGTCCTACGGTGAAAGCAAGTTCCAAATATAAACAATGAACAAATAACAATGACTGGGCCAAGCCACAATAGGCAAAACATAGACACCCTCCAGAAACAGAGAAACTATAAAGAAACAATACATATGCATATATGTGCGTATATAATACAGAAAAAGAACAGTTACCAGTAACCAGAAGAAGTCCAGAAGGAAGTTGCTTCAAAAACACAACTCTCTTCCCCATAAATCTACCAGCCAACAATATCAACACCGTCCCAGGTGTAATGCTTGCTCTAAACAACAACAAGAAAGTAGAATCCAACAATGAGAAATAAATAACCTTCAGAGAGATCTAGAAATGAATGAAGCATTTCATATAATAAGTAAGAACCTAAGCTTGGTGGGTTTAGGCTTGCGCTTATTGAGAAGAGGCTTCTTGACATCATCAGCTGGATAAAACTTGGGGGGCTTCTCTGCGGCAGCGGGGGGCTTAGGCTGTGGGTCATGACGGGGGAAAACGCCGCCGTGTTTGGCCTTGATAGCCCAAAGGCCACGCTTGTGGTACATCTTAGACCTGGAATACTTACCTACACCACGAATGAGATAAAATTATTGATGAAACGATCCAATCCAAAACTAATGGCCCAATTTTCTTTCCACATAGCAAACGTTTTAAAAAAAATGTGGCTGCTGGGATTCGAGCCCAGGTCTCCACGGCCACAACGTGGAATTCTCACCACTAAACTACAGCCACTAATTATTACGTATTTTTGAAATAGTTTAAATTTAGAATTTGAACCTGGGATCCTCAAGGCAAAAGAATAGATACAATTTATATCGAGATAAACTATATAAATGACTATCTGATTATAAGATTGGTATTGATATGGTTATTATATTTTTAATTTTGATAAATATTTTATTAAATTATTTGATTTATATTTATTTGACCCGAGAGGATTAGTATTCAATTTGATTGATTGTAGAATATATGATTCGGCATGTGAATCCTCTAAATACAATCAACTTGCTTACCTACATTCGAAAAATATTTTATATCTTGATATATAATAGAATTCTAGATGGACACAATAAAAACGATTGTACAAAATCTTTAAAAAAATCTAAAAAAATAATATTTATATAAAAATATAAATATATAATTATACGTATATATAACAATTATATAAAATTTAAAACTAAAACTATTTATTTTTTAGATATTTAATATTTAATGTTTTCTCAACATAATAATTTAATAATATTTTTTATCAAGAGAACCGTTCCTATCAATATATATATGGAGTGGCTAATCTCCCCTCATTTAATTTTGAACCAAAGAACTGAAAATTTAAATGAAAGTAAACTTTAACTTTAGCTTTGAGATATTATCAAATTTTAAAATGACTAAAAAGTTAAACTTCAAAATTCAACAGTTTTAGAATATGATTAGATTGTATAATTAATTGAATTAAATTCTTGGTTTTAAAGCTAATTAATTTTGTTTTCAAAAATTTAAAGTCTTTTTATATCTTAAATCTTAAATTATTTGATTAATTTTCTCATGTCACTTCAAGAAAAATATTTAGTGAAAGTAAAACACATGGCCATGGCCATGGCCCCCTGGTTCACATGCAGGACTTATGGGGTTTATAATTAGAGATGTGGATGCCTTTCTTCAATGCTTATTAACTTCCATCTTTCTTCTCTATTCAGCTCAAGCCTCATCCCTAAATAAGCTTCTCAGTTTCTTAGTAATAAAAAAAATGTCAGGCGACAAAAAGAAGATGATTCTCAACACAGTTTCACTCAGCTTAGGCTGCAACAGCTGCAAGAAACTGAAACTCACCGATTTCTTCACCCCCAAACCCAAATCCAACCCACATTCTCGTTCATCTAAAACAACGCCTTCTTCCTTGTCCGAATTCGAGACCCCGACCTCGTTTTCTCCGAGATCCGACTCTTCCAGTCAGTACTGGGACATGGACATCGAAACAGACAAGGAAATCAGGTGTTCTACGACGACAGTCCGAGGGTTTGGCCGCGTCGGAGGTGAGAGTCTGGCGGTGGAGAAAGAGTCCGATGACCCTTACTTGGATTTCAGGTACTCCATGCTGCAAATGATATTGGAGAAACAGATTTATTCGAAAGATGATCTGAAGGAGCTTCTCAACTGTTTCTTGAAGTTGAATTCTCCTTATTACCATGGGATCATTGTTACAACTTTCACAGAGATATGGAACGGATTGTTTTCCATCAAAAACGGTGGGGATTCCACAAAGCTACGTTTATGATTTTATTAATCCGATTTTTATTTGATTCGAATGAATTCGAGGATTATATTTTAATAAAATTGAAGTTGTTTATATATTTTAAAAGTTTTTGACAACATGTTATCATCGGATTTGTTAATCGTATATAAAATTATATATTATTAATGTACCACGGTGGTACATCGTTAAAAAAATTAAATTTTAAATTATTTAAATTAAATTGAATAAATATTTTATTGTCTGATTCGTTTTACGATATTGTATATAATAGTACACGAATTCGATCTTAAATTATAATAAATAATTTTATTTATGATTTTGAGGTTCAATTATAAAATAAAAATATTTCTTTAAATAATTTTTTTTAGTTAAATTGGGTTCATGTTTGTTTATGTAATGACTTTGAAGAGGCAAGTCAAGACTCAAAATCTTAGCCTATTTTTGTTTTTGGCTAAATTACATCACAAATCACTCAATTATCATTAGAATATATAAATCGGTCACTTATTTTTAAAAGTTCATTGATGTGTCATTCTATTAATCGATTGTTACAAACGTACCATTGGACCGTTAAAAACGAAACAAACGGCAGAAAATACCATTAAGAAACATCTTTAATGATTTTTTTATTAGATAAAAATTATAAGAAATTGCTAAAAATAATCGATTAAACTTAAATTTTAATTATTTAATGATATATTTATAATAATTAATTAATTGAGTGACTCGTTTATAAACTTTCCCTCAGGTTCAACAGATGACTTATCAGGCTGTATCTTAGTGGGGGACATCTCTTAAGTGGTGTGACCACCAAAACAAAATGCCCCCAACCTCATCGCTCTTCCTTTAATTGGAATTAAAGCCTTCGTTCACGCTTTTTTAGTTTGTCTGATCAATAACAGGGCTGTATTAATAAAATGTGATCTTATTTCAAGTGTTGGTCAAATCAAAAACAGAAGAAAAACATATTTGAAGAACCTAAATAAACATGAAAAAAAATTAATGTACAATTATTATTATTTGTTTACATGTAATTTTATACGTATATAAAATATTCTTAATTTTTCAAAAATTTAAATGAAAGATAAAGTGTGTTTAAGTGTGTTTTTTATGATTTTTTTTCAAAAAAATATTATATTTAGGTTTAAACCTGAATTTTTTTCTTGAAAAATACGATATACTTGTCATTTTACCTAACACTTTTTAGCGTAAAACTCTAATATATGATAATAATTGTATCATATATATGTGTGTTTTTAAGAAGAAATTATATTATAGGCACGGCTCGTCACGTCAATTGTGGTTCTTAACTAATAAAACCATCCATTCCACCACTAATCACTCATGTCATTAATATAATTTTTAAAAATTATATATTTTTAAATGACTTGAAAGATAACGATAAAGTGATGGCTATAATTAGATAGGACCATGGCTGATGTGATAAGCCAAACCCATGATCTAATTTCTCGTTTTTAAGGGACATACAAGGACTTGCAAAAAATACATTAAATTAATATAGTGGTGAAATTGTTACTTTTGAACACTATTCTCAAATATCCCTTTTCTTTGTAAACTAAAATGTGGATCACAAGTTGAAAGCCATCCAACCCCCTAACTATTTGAAATGATGTTTAATGTTTAAAAATATCCAAGGAAGAAGACAGGTTGTGGATCTTTTTTTAACCATTTTCCTCACAGTGGGGAACATCTCATTACTTGCTTGTCTACAAAAACACACACAACTGAAACACTAAAAGGAAATGTTAAGTTTAACGAACATGTGTTTTGGACTTCAAATTTGAACAAAGGCAAATGATTTGGAATAAGTGGTTGCCTTCATCTTCATTTTGTTGATGTTTCAAACTATCATTTACAAGCACTCATGGGAGGAGCCCTCTTTGGACGGCATATCGGATAAATTTATATGATAATATACGTTGATATAACAGTATATTTATCGGATATCAGTTTTTTTTTAACAATTAACATTCACATAAATACTATTTTAACACCAAACGAAACGTTGTCAAAAGAGAATAAAAGTCAAAGTGACTATTCGATCTAAGAGATATTTTTTAACTTATACCATTAAGTTATGTTGGACATCTTTTGTTGGATGCAAATCATCTGCCTCTTAGTTGTGCTCGTATTAGTGTCCCACTTTAAATTAGTAGGATTAAGGTTTAGGATTTAAGGTTATGGTTATGGTTTAAGGAATTAAAGGTAAAGTGTACCATTTAGAACGTAAAAAAAATAAAGTTAAGACTTAAAATTTAAATTTTTAATAATTTTTAACATAAAACACGAACAAAGATACGATTAAGAGACTAGACTATTTCTCTTCTCTTTTTCAATCTAATCCAAAAGAAAATAATGCATTAAGTTCTCCTGTTGGGCCGTAAATGGATACTAGTTTGTCTCTTCATTACCCTGGCAAAGATACCGTTTTATGTGGTTGCCAGTTGCTGTGAAAAAGAACAGACCAAATATAAAGTATGAAAAATGAATTTAGGAGCAAATTATTTAGGGGACCAATTAAATGTTACCTTCTGATTTGGATCTAAGACTTGTTGACAACAAAAGATAGTGTTGGGCAGATTAAAGTCAAATCAAATGGATGAACTAAGTCACTTTAAGAACCCCAGTGCTTTGTCCCTTAAAGAGGGTACCCCCAAGTCCCATGGTCTTAAAAGGGTTTCCATTTGATGGAAGGATTTGTTGTAACTCTTACTTTATTGGTGGATAAGATTCCAATTATCTTAAACCAACATCCAAGGCCTAAAGACATGTCAATTAACAAGTAAAGAGGGTCCATGATTTTGTGGATCAAACAAAGTTGAACTAAAATATGTTAGATTTGATTTCATCTTTGAAATGTTTGATATAATATCTGTGTTATTAAGATCTCTTTCCGTTCATAAGAAAATATTGAGTGTTTACATATGTCAAAATTCACGTCCAGAGATGGGACAATCACGCCCTCAAAAGATTGTAAGTTTTCATATATTCTATATATTTATTTTGTATTTTTTATTAATAATCAAATTTTGCATTTTTTATTTTTTTTAATATAATTTTTTAATAATTTATACTTTTATATAAAATTCTGAGTCCATTCCCGCCTGCATCTTCTTTTACATTATACTAGCAGATATGTTGATTGAACTAAATTTAATCAGACATTTTTAAAAGTAATTGCACGAAGAAATTCGATTATGCAAATTTGATTACAAAGATTAATGATTTTATTAGTAAGTTTTAGGTTTGTCCAAGAGTAGGGCAATCTACCCGGACAATATGCATACTCTGGCATAGACAATATTGCCTAAACCGAGCTTGGACAAAGAAAATTTGGACGGCGAACGAACCCACACGAATTACTAATTAGTAATTAGCAAAATATTAATAAAAATATAACTGCCAATGTCAACAGTTACCCACACTGTTCTCATTGTTTTTCTTGAAGTTCATTTCATCAGAGACCACCTTGAATCATAAATCATAATACTCCTACATATTTTCCAACTCATTGAATTTGATGAGAAATCAGTGTCGATATTCTCGTCGACATGAGTTTCCACCAAAACGAGTCCAATCACTAACTTTCGTGATTGGAGGCTTATGCAATTTATTAAAATGTATCCTTTATAAGTAATTATCCATAACTTTTATTAGTTTTAAAAATGTAACACTTAGAAGTAATTATACTTTTTAGGGATCTTGTGCAGTCGTTTTTATTGCGCTTGTTCAGAAGCTCAAAAACAATAGGAATAAGAATAGTTAATAAGATTCTAAAATCAATTATCACATTTAGGATATAATTATAACATAGAATTTCAAGATTAGTATCATCTAATGAATGTAGTTTAAATCTTGGGGCCCTTCTTTTTAGGGACCTATGCGGTCACTCTTATCATGCCTGTCCAGGACCCGACTGACTTGAAAGAACACTGCACAGTTTCTACAAAAACGAGACCAATGGATGGTTAACATCTATAATTCTTTCTTAGATTGGTAATCTGGTGTACTCTTTATCATATCTACCTAAGGGCTAAGAGTGCAACAACATGCTTTCTATTCACCATTAAAGTAAACATCTAACTAAAATATAAACAAGAAGGCTAAACTATCAAAAATAAAGAACATTGAAGGTGATCAAGTAAATCATCATCTTTGATTTGCACTCAAATAACACCAAAGATCTGTTTTACTATAATTAAATGCCAAGGCTTCCTAGGTACAAATTACAGTTCTAAAGCTTATTTGAATGTAAATAAAAGATTAAGAGCTTAGTTTAGTAGAAGAAATACAAATTCATAATATGGGGAATGTGGAAATGAATGAATAGAACTGAAACTAATAAAAATATTGATGATTGATTAATAACCCAGAACTTGTGTACAAAAATCTAACTAAAAACAAATGACATGAGATTTATCTGAAACATGAGGATGTATCAACAGAGAATGCATTTAAATTTCATGAAGATTTAACTTCTAAACCATAAAGAACATTAGCATAATTCTCAACATTCCCTTCCACAAAATACCTTCTTTTGACCTCTAACCACGCATCCAATGTCAGCAGGCTATCGGAACCGGCCTGATGGCACTTCCCAACGGCCCGGTTAACCGACAGAGCGCTAGACGCTCTGTCGAGTCCTCCGTACAAGCCAGCGCAGAATCTCATCAAGTGTTTGACGTCGTAGACTCTGTCTCCGAAGAACAAGCGCACGAGGTCCAAGAACTCGGTGAGTTGGAACGGTAACAACCCGCCCGTCAAGCATTTCACGAGGTATCCGAAATCGTAAGCGCAGTGAAAAGTCACCCACGTAACGTCGTGGTTCAAAACAAGTCCCGATGACATCATCAGTTCCGCGAACCGGACCAAGTCGATCCCTAATTCCCGGGTTTTTTCGAAATCTATGCCTTGACGACGGAGAAGCTCGACGGAATCGTGAGCGTGGGCATCATTCGCGACATCGAAGTCTCTGAAATTGAATTCCCAGATAACCTGGTTTTCAGTGCCGAGATCTGGTAAATTTCCGTTACCGTCCGAGAGAGTTAAGCCGAGTTGGATCATCTTCAGCAAATCGACGTTCGCTTTGAGGCTTTTATAATGCGCCGAGACGTCAGTCGGTCGTACGTAAAGAGCGCTGCCGCCGGGGGATTTTGGCCTGACAACAACGCCGGGGAACTCCGTGTCCATTGAGATGATCGGAAAGTCGTCGACGATGGATCTGATTAACTTGAATTCGGACTCCAAATTCTCAGACCAAACGGATCGGATCAAGACCGGCTTTCTTAGAGGCGGTATATCTGACATTTTCTTCGATCTTTTCAACCAAATTTCGATTTAAATTGTTTATTTTAGATTTAGGGTTTCAATTTGGGGAAGATCGAAAGAAAATAGACGCGAGGGTAAGGTATTTGTAGACTGTAGAGAGACGGTTTACTCCTATTTAATTATTAATTAAATTAATTATTTAATATTACATTATTATTTAATACATTAAAAATCAATATTCAGAACTCTAATCATTCGAATAAGATTAATTGAAATTTAAATAAATAATTAAAAATACAGAATAATCAATTACTTTGTAAGAATAAATTCTACCGCAATATACCAAACAATTAATCTTAAACACCAATTAATTAAAACCTTTTTAATTTGAAAATTAAAAACGGTGAACATAAGGAAATATATTTAAAAAATCTAATCCAATAACTTTCAAATATAAAATTTATAAAAATTAATTTTTTAAAATATTTAATATAATTATAGTTAAAATTTAAAATTTAATTTTTAAAAAAGTTAATAAAGTATTATTTATAAAATTGAGGGATTAGTATTTAAATTTGAGTTTGAAAGATTATGTATAAAAAAGATTTATGTCGAGAGATCCACTCATTAAAATTAAATATATAATATGAAATATAAAATTTAAAAATAAAAAAATATTTTAACATATAATTTTTAATGAATTATATAATAATTTTTTTAAAAAAATTATGGAAACAAATAAAAAACAAATGATTTAAGCACTTGAAGTTAAATTCTAGCCTTGATTTCTACAGTGTCGGCACAAAAACTTTTGGCAGCCGCCCTGCCCAATCAACCAAACATGGAAACCGTGTTCTACATTTACTTACAAACAAACAAAAACAATATATATTTTTATCAATTATAAATATAAAAATATTAAATATATTTTTATACTGGGTTTTAGTTAAGGTTGTCTGAAGTATCATATTTGTTTGATAGCTAGATGGTTTGGCATCAATGTATTTTGTTGCATGTATTATACTCCTATCATTTAATTTTTAATATATACTTTTAAAAATATTTACATATTATTATTGGATATTATATTACCTATGTTAAAACTAGATGCAAATAATCAAGGTTAGTCTAAGTAATAAGCAGCTTTATTCTGCTTAAGTAAATCTCAGGTTCGAGACGTTATGTACGTAAAAAATCCTTGCCGGGAGACTCACCCACTAAAACTGGACGTGCGATACGGGTCGATCTAGATTAGTCAGGGATAAGCTCTGAAAACCAGAAGAGTCATGAAAAAACTAGGTGCAAATATAAAATTATTAATATTATATTTTAAACCAAAGTTTTAAAATTAATTCCGAATTTAATAAGCATTTGTCACACATTAATCAAATCCTATAAATCAAACAACAGCCGTTCAACAGGGTTTTGACCAACAGGATTAAAAAGATGAAGCTGATGATAAGTAATTGGAGAAGCTTTTTTCAGGGCATTCCCCAGATTGTTCTTAAAGCAAGGATCAAACAAGCAGTACAAACTACATATTGCATTACTACAAATGCAATTAGATCCAGGAATATATCTAATGTGTTCTTGAGAGCTAGAAGTAGGTACCCTCGGGCGGTTGGACCGACTTCCGGTTATGAGGGGAAGCCATCTCCTTCTTCAGCTGTGTCAGAATATCCTCCATTGTATACTCCCTCTGCCAATTTGCAATAAGTCCGAACTTCTTTGGTTCCACCTGTGGCAATTTGATACCATTAACTTCTAAATCACTATGTTTTCTATCATCATACTATAACCATATAAATGATTAACCAACACAAACGAAATAAATAAACCGAGCATTGTATGACCGATGAATGTAGCACTAGTAGTATATACCACTCCGGTTTCATGGTTAACACAAGTCATGTTGATCCTTGAATGAAAACGGACACTTGGTGGCTTCTCGGGATAATCTTTATCACAGAACAGCTTCAGTTGATAGATTCGACCTTCGTGTACGGTCTGTGAACAGGAAAAAAGAATCAACACAAAGAACGAAACAGAAAGGCATGTACAAAATGACAGTTTAAATACAATTGTTCACTTCAAAAGCAAGGAGAGGGTAATCCCAAAGACAAGCACCAGGATATCAAAATCCCAATGACAAGCACCGGAACAAGATTTAAGTTCTGTTTATATGACAAGCTGTGTTTAATACCCGGTGCTTCGTCTACGTTCAAATGGACACTAAGTTTCATCTAAAGGAAAAGCATCAAAATATGAAGGTTGACTTCAAATATGCAATTACATTAAGAGGACCAATAATGGTGCCGGTCCACGAGCGCATGTAAATATCATCTCCATCATCCATTCCATAGCTGACAGTACCATCACCAATACCTTTTTCTCCACGTTCAAGCTCCTCCAGCAATCTGAAGTTCCGAGGCACTGTAAAATGAGCGTATAAACTCAAAAAAAGGCAAGATGCCATGATCATTATGCTAATCACACAATAACTCCCACATTGGGTTTAACACCAATAAAATTTCAATCTCCGAGGAAGGTTTCTGAAAAGTAATGGATTGTGTAAGCATGATTAATGGCTCCATGCTTGCACATAGTCAGATTACAACTTACAACCGCCATAGATTAATTGTGTCTCACTTAGGCTCAAGGATTCACAATCTTGTATTGGTTTCATCTTATTCAAACTATACTTATTCTAAAACAACATGAACAATCCCTAGAGATTCATTGGTAATAACACTTGATGATAAACATATTTATAGTGCCATATTAATAAGCAAAACAAGTACAATAAGGTGCAGATTACAACTCCAACAACTGTAAGGAAGCAACATCTTCATTCACCTAAAGAACTTCATAATCATCTCCGCCTATCTATAGTAATTTTAAGAGGAAGAAAGTTACAATACACACAAAAAATGCACATTTCCATGTTCTTTGATTCAAGATTTTACTTACAAAACACACACAAAATGCAGGTTTCCATGTTCTTTGATTCAAGATTTTACTTACAAAACACACAAAAAATGCACGTTTCCATGTTCTTTGATTCAAGATTTTACTTACAAAACACAAAAAAAATGCACGTTTCCATGTTCTTTGATTCAAGATTTTACTTACAAAACACAAAAAAAATGCACGTTTCCATGTTCTTTGATTCAAGATTTTACTTTCAAAACATATTCACACACTATTAGAACATAAACGATCCAAACATTCATATAAGATTTTCTAGTAGCATAATTCATGAGTTTTTTCATGAAAAATCACAATTAATAAACTAACATAATATTCATAATGAAACTAAAAATGCTTCAAGTTGTTCAATAGATACCCAATATAAGCAAAGAAACTAAAACTTTACACCAAATACAACATCAATGAAACCAATTCAAGAGCAAATATAAAAAATCCACCCAAAACTTGAAACGAAATAATAAACCTATAAAACAATAGAAAGAACAAAAGGAACCCCTTAAATTTCTTATCTTAATCAATACAAATTGTCCAGGCACAAAAATAATAGCAGATTGCATGCGCAGGAAGCGATAAAACAGAAAAAATCAATAAAAAATCCCAATAAAGGAATCTAATAAGTGTGAAAAGGGAGCAAATGGGCTAACCCACGACACTCGATCCCCCCGAGCCAAGCGTCATGGGTGGTTCGCCGGAGGTTTCTGTTCAATGGGTTTCTAGAGATCTGATCGGTAAGGGCAGAAAAAAGGAAGATATCGAAGTCAAGAATGGAGAATCAGTAGAAAGAAAGGCGATGAAAAGCAAAGCTATGGGATTGGGGAGAATAAAAGGGCCAATTTATTGTATTTTTGGGTAAACTTACAATTTAGTCCCTAAAGTTACCTTGAGCAAACATATTTATCAATCAAATTACTAAATTTTAAAATTTGATCAATTAAATCCTCAATTGTTAATTATTAGCAGTATTGTTGATGAGGTTATTTTTTTTTATTTCTATATTAACACATTAGCCCATTTTTATTTAAATTTTAACTTTATCTCAATTTATTAATTATTTATAAAATCGAACATAAATTAAAATAATGACCAAAATTTTCAAATAAAAAACAGTACGATGATTCAATTTAATAAAAATATAATATGTGGACTGGAATTTAAATTTTGAAACAGTACAAACACCATATATATGGTAAGAAAATTTGGGCAATTGCTGTTGAAGCAGTTCCCATAGTAAATAGTAATCTGCTAAAGATAAATAAAAAAAAAAAAAAAAAACCTCAAAAACAGACCAAAACAGAGACATCGAAACATAAATGACGATTTCAGAGAAAAACGAAAGAAAAAAGATATATAAAACTCGTATTTTATTTTGTACGAAGGATAAAAAAATATTAATTAAATGATTAAAATTTAAAATAATTATAAATTTTAATCATTTATTAACAAATTTTCCATCCTTTATACTAAATAGAACCTATCTCTTTCTTGTCTTAACGTTGGAAGTCGTTGCGGTGTCACGTAGGAAATCAAGCAAAACAGTGCTCTTGCATTTGGGGCATTTCGGGTCATCCTCCGAAAGCATCACGTACATAAGGCACCTCGGACAACCTACGAGAGCCATCAACTTTACCTCGGGGCTGCTCGAATATCCGACGGCATCGACCATGTTCATGTCGTGTGATGATACGCATGAGCTCGGAGAAGAAGTCGGCGACCCCGTCGCCGCTCGGCTAGGTGATTCCACTCTTGGACTAGGCCTAGTTGGTGGTATGTTCAGTTTCAACTCACGCTTGGGACCGTTTCTTGAACTCATCTTTCTGAATGTAGAATTTGTATAAATTAAGCTGAGAAAAAAAAAAGAATTCAGTTCTATATATATATATATATATGAAATTGAAAGAAAAAAAAAGTTGGAAAATACCTTAAATTTCCAGGTGACTGAATCTTGGATTGTTGATGTATTTTGAAGCAGAACAAGCAAATATATATAATGGGAGAAACTGAGGGAGAGAGATGGGTTTTTAGAGCTTAATTAAATGTTTTTTTATAGCAAATGTCATGACTTGTTAAGAACATTCAAAGCTTTATGGTTAAAACCCCAGATTCTTTAATTTTCTCGAGAACCAAACATCAAATTCCACCTAAGATCTTAATTTCAAACAACAAAGAAATTTAATGTTGACCAATGAAATGAAAGAGTAGCAGATAAACCCCATTTAAATTCCCCAACAGAACTCCTATAACTAAAAATGAATGACACCTACTCCAATATCAACAAATTTTTCATATATTTAAGTTTAGGGTGAAAATTTTAATGTGAAAAGTACTAGTAGAATGGGTTGTTGGTGTGGTTTAATAACATAAATATTCACATGGGAAAGAATTTCTTTCATTTATAATCACTTAATTTACTTATAAATTTTTTAATCTGATACAATAATTACAGTAATATATGTTCTAAAATATACTTTTAACTGTTGGACATAAATTGTTTAATCATTGTACTGTAATACTGGTGTTTAAACCCGTAACTTTTAGCAATAATAACCGTTCTCTTAACCATAAAGAAAGCTATCTCCACCGTAATAAATAAGTTTTAACTCAGAGCCGATCCAATTTGATAGGATGGTTTTTTGTATAAAAAATTAAATTCAATAAAATTGATTTTTTTAAATAAAATTCGATCGAATTTAAGGTTAAAGTAAAAATATCTAACCTAAAATAATAGTTTAATTTTATTTTATACTTTCAAGGATAACTATTATAATACTTTTATTTTTATGTTTTTCAGTTCTTCCTATTTGTCTAATAAAATATATTAATTATTATAAATTTATAATACCTTCTTTGTATGTATATTTTAAATTAACTTTTTATTTTATTAAATAAAAATTAAAAAAAATATTTTT
Source organism: Abelmoschus esculentus (assembly GCA_035048815.1). NCBI lineage: Eukaryota > Viridiplantae > Streptophyta > Magnoliopsida > Malvales > Malvaceae > Abelmoschus > Abelmoschus esculentus. The sequence continues at coordinate 17,378,273 of JAUCBN010000017.1, read as the reverse complement.
TAATTGTAGTAAATTCACTTTAAATCAGATTCAAATACCGAAATCCAACCTACCATCCCTATTTGTAGACGTTGAAGTTCTAAAATCTAATAATGAATCACCAATCAATAAGGTTTTTTTCATTTAATGCATTTAAAGGATTTTATTTTTTAAAATGAATAAATAGAAAATTTTATCTTGTTTTCTTTTGTTGTGTTTTGGAAGTATAATTACAATTTAAATAAATATTATTTTTATATTATTTTAAAAAAATTATATCAGATTTTATAAAAATTCAGTTATGAGATAATTTTTTAAAATATTTTTTATTTTTAATATTAAAATTTAAATTTATAATTTTATTTAAAATTTTAGTATTTTATTTGATTAGATTAATTATTTTTTATATTAAATATTATTTTTAAAACCCAAATAAATATTGGTTCTTAAATTTCTTTACCGACGTACCAAACCTGATTTGATTTTCCTATTTAATTCCCTAACATATTTATAGGTGAGGAAATTTGGTACGTGGAAATGTCTGATGACATCCTTACATGAGCGGGGTTTGACGAATCGATTTGAGAAAAAATTATTAGGCGAATCTTGTTCACCACGTTATTTATAGTTCTAATTAATTAGGACTATTGATCTTAATTTTTTTTCAAGTGAATCATCACCTCTTTCCTACATGAATTTAGTAGGTGGGTAGTTATTAGGTAATTATTTAAAGATCAACGGTCCTGATTTTTTGGACTATGGATGACGTAATGAACAAGGTTCACCTAATAATCTCTCTAATTTAAGGGACTTATTTTAATTTTTAAAAATTTAAAGACTTAATATTTAAACAAGTATTTTATTATGAATATTTTTAGTGCCTAATTATTTTTAGCTTTAAATATGTGTCTAAAATTTTAATTTAAATTATTTTAAATATTTAACCATCAATAAAAAATTATTTATCAATAAAAATACGACAAGTGGTATATTTTAATTTTTAATTTTTTAAATAAATTTTAAATCTCATTTTTTAATTGACAATTTTAAATTCTTACAAAATAATCTTAAGTTTTTAACCTAAAACACAATCCCTAAATTATCATTATTGTCATTGTTTACTACCTCATCGGAGACCATTGTTACTGCCGTCGGACAACCATGATAATTTCTCTTCAACCAACCGTTGTTTATAATTGATGGTAAATATGCTGACGGCTTTATTTTCACGATTTTTTTTTGACGTTAGGAAACCAATCGATATACCTACCACCGATTAACAACAATGAGTGGCTAAGAAAAATGATTGTGGTAGTACGACGACGATAATAATGGTCTTCGATGATACAATAAACAATAATGATAATGATAATTTAGAGATTTAAGGTTAGAGATTTGAGATTTTTTTAAAGACTTCAAATTTTAAATGTTAAAAAGACTAAGATAAAATTAAATTAAATTTAAAAAATAAACTAAAAATAAAAAATAAATAAAAACAATGATAATTGATGGTTAGGCACTTAAAATGACTATAATTAAAACTTTACACACTTTTTTGGAGCCAAATTTAAAAAGCTTAAATTAAGTTTTTAACAGATTCTAAAAGGCTTAATTTAAAAGTTATATCAAAATGTAAAGATTTAATTAAAATTTTCAAAAAAAAATAATTTTTTTTAAAACTTTTAAGAGAAGATTTAATTAAAATTATTAAAAAAATTAAAATACAATAACAATTTTTAAAAGAATCAGATTAAAAATTTTAAATTAAAAGTAGACTAAAAATATTAAATTAAAAAAACTATTTTTTAGAAAGTAAACGAATATGGCTGACTGAAAATGAGATTGGGTATTTATTAAATTACATGAGCAAATTTGAATTTGGAGTGTTTGAAAAAATATGATAAATCGGAAATTTTGAGGTATATTTTTATGAGTAAAACGAAGGTTTAAATGATGAATTTATAATAAGGTATTTGTAACAGTATTTGGTATTCTGTTTCATAAGAAATTTGAAAATATAATATTTATGAATTATGTAAGAAAAAAATAAAAACCGTATCCCACATTAGTAGGTGTTTATATACACTAATTCACTTGTTAGTCATTGAATGAATTGAATTGAATTTGTACTTTGTGCGTAAGCAATTTGTGGAAGATACAAATCAAAGCTTGTTAGATCTATTTAATAAGTTGGGGGTGCACTTGCATTATGTGTTAATTAATTTTTTCCTTAAATATAGCATATTTTTTAAATATTCAGAATCAAGAGGATAAATATAGCTTATTACTGCATGGATGTTGCATCTACGTTGCCTCCTATGTCCAGTAAAGATCATGAAACAGGGGTTGATAGGAAAAAGTCCTATGTCCTATCAGTCTCGGTGGTTAAGAGAACGGTTGTTGTTCCTAGAGGTCACGAGTTCGAGTATCAATAATGTTAGCACAGTGTTTGAGCGATCAATGTCTAATGGTTGTTGATCAATGTCTAATGGTTGAAAGTATACTCTAAAACAAATACTACTTAACATTGTTAGCTGATTCAAAAAAAATGATTAAGCTTAACCCTAAAGCTTAGGAGTAAATGTCTAGTTCAGTCATGGCTACATGGTGCTAGCTTGCATGTATATGTTTGAAAGACCTTCCAGGTAACTAGTGGCACTAATGCAAGTAGAGGAGTTTATATCTATGCATTTCTTATATGACTAATCATATAAAGTGTCAGACTGGTTTTACGGCACATAACGATGAACACGAGAAAGTTACCGGTTGACTTGCACCGGGAATGGGCTCTGAAGTTTTAGAAACTCTAAAAGTGGGAGGAACACCAGATATTATTATCGTTGGCGTCAGGGTAGAGGCAATCAAGAGATAGAAGGGACATATGCATAAGGGTTTTTCCAGCAAGAACAATCCAATGCACCATTAAGTACAAGTATAAATATAGTAAGAACATGAGAATATTTCTTTGTCCCACTTGGCTTTTCCTCTTATCATACCTGCTTTTGGAGCTAAGTCAACTTAATGTTCAACTTTGTTAACATCTACCACAGAAGAATGACCTAATTGTCTCTTACTTAAGCCCTAAGAACAAATCGAAATCAGTAGTGTAATGAAAGCAACATCGACATCAAGCAAGAGAACACTAGATTTTGTAATGATTGTAAGCTTGAAAGGGAAATGGATTTAGAAGAAAAACAATTGTACACTGGAAATGGTTGTCTTAAAATACCAGAAGCATCAAAATTGGAAAACATACCTTTATAACAAATGTTTGTCTAGAACCAGAATGTCGACAGTCTGCAAAATTCAAAGTAAGCAATTCATCAAGCAGCAACTGTGCTTGGCAACACCAATGGTACTGCTTTACATATCTCTTCCGCAAGTATTAAGAAATAAATACTTTTATCACACAGTAATGTTTCATCCCAATATTAGAGCAAAGCTAAAATAGAATTTCAAATTACCAATATCTAAATATAGACCTATATTGCTCCGACTCTTCATTTTTCTTGAAGTACCTGTGTCTAACACTTGTGTCCAAGACATGGATATGAGTGTGATGTCTAAACATCCTACAAATACATGGAAAAACTTGATAAAGTCTAACCATACCTGTATTGGACACTCACACACGAGTCTGAGTGACATAGCCAGATCCCTCAATTCCATGCAGTCATTTATAATGCACAATCATTTTCAATCCTCTCTATCCTGTGCAATGTACTTCAGACATTTGCTATTGCAAATTTGACACAAATGTTATCCACATACAAGACTTTCTAGAAAATAAAAAGCAGAGTCCAGCAGTCTGCTTAATTTTTTTAAAACAGATTGTAGACAAGCAGATTCATAAGAACGTCTCATCCTCATTGGACAAGTAAAAAAACAAAGAATAATAAAATACAATTTTTTTTGAGCGTGTACAAGCCTGCCTAAGGCATTTCTCGGGCTTTGTTTGGTTTACATTTGTGCTTTAGCTATTTTTGCAATTAATGAAGAAAAGGCAAAACAATGAGTATTGTGGATCTTAAACAGAAGATGAAACCATCTGTTACTCCATATGAAGAGTATTGTTTCGATTTTAAAGGCCACAAGGCATCCACAGATATTCAGGCTACATCCTCCACATTTTCTTCAGAATCCACTTCACTCATCTCCATTTCCTTCATTTTCTCAAGCTGCCTCAAGAGGTATAATCGTTCAGGTCCATATGTGGATGGTATCTGCCATGAAACAGATTGTTAGCCATTGAGAAATAGAGGTTCAACATTTGAAGCAAGACATAAACAAGAAGGATGACACACCAGCGCTGGCACATATCTTTGAATGGCAGCCAACATGGCTGCATGCCCAACAGCAGTAACCTGCAGGCATAATTTTCCCATCATATTAAGAAACAATAGATCAATGATAAATTGAATTGTAAATAAAATATGACAGGAACGGTAGCATACATGCAGTTGTTCTAGTCAGGTAGAGGTATGAAATTATTCTTTTTTAATTCTCTAATAATTTAAGGCTCGCTCAACATGACTTGTCTGATATACCCACCATGCTAGATGTTTATGCTATGATTCATTATTTTGGATAATGAAGGGGAAAGGAAGAACGGAAAAACTTACTGTAAAGAAGCTTGTAGGTGTCAAAGATACCTTACATGAACAAAGACTTCCAGATGAAGTTATAGGAAGTGTATTCTCTCTAAACTTAATTTTCAACCCCCAACTCATGTGGTCAAATTATTAGCAAAAGTCTTGCTTTTTTATTGATCCAAGATGGATGATTTAAGTGGAAGTCCCATGACAGATATGTTATGTGCATAAGAAAAACAAAAATGATCAATCAGCAACGCATTGGCAGAGACAGAATTGACAGAATGATGTATTATTTTAACTTACAGGAAGAAGCATCAAAATACTAATAGGAATGACTGATGCTAAGTCGGTTAGAGTTCTCCGAAGAGCTTTCTTTTCTTTTTCTGCTAATTCATCCCCTATAAGAGCTCTTCTGAGCAACTCTGTTGCAGCAGCAACATCAATGGCTAGAAGCTGAGTTCCTTGCAAGACATCCTGTTTGTTGGTAAATAACTCAGATGACAGCATTCATCAGAAAACTATAAATGACTTCATGAAGTGATTGTATGCACCGCATCATAGTCAGACAACAAAATATTGATGAAGAGTCTGAAAAATCAATAGAAATCATCCAACACAATGACCTTCTCAGGGGATCATAAAAATTTTGGTTCATAATTCTTCTCGGGTTTCATGAAAAAGGGAAAAATTACATTAGCAAGCCAAACGTTGTACAGATAAGAGTACAGAAAGATGTAAGCACCCTTGCTACTTATAAGTAAGTTGGTTGTTTTAGGATGCAGAATCACCAAACGGGACTGGGACCAGAACCAGAACAGGCAATATAGCTGAAGTTTTGTATTTAATAAGAGCGAAGTATGTTTCAATGGCATCGAGAGACTATACAGTTTAAAAATTATCATTATATAGTAAATAAACCATATGCTAGACTTTAAAATGAAGAAAGTTCCTCTGGCCTTTAACCAATCTAACAAGCCCTATCATTCGGCAATTTAGAAAAGTTTTCTCAAGGTCTATGAAAGACAGGTTTCAATTAATCAAACTAAAGTTTAACATGAGAAAAAAAAATTAGTCATTGAAAATAAGCAGGAATTCTTTTGTCCAAAAGTTGGAAGAACGTGTATAAATCAAAGCTACAGAAATCACAGAATGCTAGAATACAAACAGTATTTGATTTATAGACATCCTCAAGAGGCGCATACCGTGCTTGTTTCTTTAATCTTCTCTAATGATTTTTCAATGATACTTTCTTTCTTCTCAACCACAGCCAATTGAGAACGTCCAACATCATCAATAGAGCTAGGATGATCAACAGTAACCTTAACATCCTGAACAAATTTGAAAATGGTAACGGAAATTAAAACATGCAAGAACAATAAAGCCATTCCGAAAGGTCCATGGTTAATATATCATGTGTCATCATGTTTCTCACTCTTATAATGGATGGCATCTTTTGTGATGAAACTACAGAATTATAATTGTTATAGATTGAGCTTACCTCCTCATATGCTGACTGATCAGCACTTCTTTTAACGCGCTTCTCGAGCTCAATTAGTTCATTCCTTAATTGTTCAAAGCGGAGGATTTCATTTGGTTCTGAATCAGCATTATTGGCATTTGAAGCATTCTGCTCGAGAAATTCATTTCCCTGGATGCAATACAATTGCAAATAGCTTTCATTTACATAAAACATACAGAGATTTCCAACAGCATACTATATGTTTAGCTCCTGGAATATGTCTTATCATGATTAAACTCTACGGATTTTATAACATAGTGTATATTTGACGGTGTATCAAAGAACGACTTGCTTCAAACATAATTATTGGATGACAGATTTGTTCTGAGGTTCTTCACTACCCTCTCGAACCTTCAACCAATGCTCATGTTCAACCTTCCATACAGTTATACAAACAACTTAAGCTAGATGTACATGTCACAGATTTTGTAATATTTTGATTAACAAAACAGAAGTTGAAACCAGACGCCATTCGGAAATTGTTCAAACATCTCAACAATATATCTCCAGACTTAAAAGGTCTAGTTCTCAAGTTCTTTGGAATTAGAGCTTAAGGTCAGATCACTGGGGGTGATATAGACCAACAGGAGAATAGATACAATGCAAATCTGATACCAAAAGGATCAAATGCATGTGACCAACAAGTGTAAAATGCTACTTGTGGAGACAGGTTATACCGATTTCTCTATAGCTGATGACTCTGCGTCAGGCTTCCTGGATGAAGGGCGTAAGAAGCTCCATAATCCACGATATTTATTGACAACTCTAATGGAAGAGACAAATAAAATAAAGAGGCATGGTATGGTTGAACCAGCATTAACAATAAGTTCCATGAAAACAGGCAAAAGCTGTAGTCTACAGCTGAAGTTGCTACCTGTTGCTTTTATCATTTGTTAAAGTAGCACTCTTTCTGGTTTTTGTTTTAGGATATTCTTGCTGCTCACTAAAAGAGGAGTGGGAAGTATCATCACCAGCTTCCTGAATGAAAGTAATGAATTTACATACTTTCGAACTAACCTCACAAACATTTTTTATGTGTAAGATGCAAGATCAAGGCATGGACCGACACATAAAGAAAGTAAAACTCCCGATAACGGCAGGGGAGACCCAAAATTTCAATTTGAACTAAACTATTTAGCTTGTTGCAAAGTCACCCTTGCAATTTACCAAAAATAAGGAAAAACCACTCATGTAGTCTATGGTTAATGTCTAACACCATGAAATGAATTACACTAATTTGCAGATAAACCTAGCACAAAAAATTCTTTGATATCAATTTTCTTGGCCATATCCCAAGAGCGCTTTTATTTAAGAAAAAGGTAAAAATTTATCTCCTATATGTGCGACTGAAAAGCCAGAGCCATCTTGCCATCATAGCACTAATTTCATAGTGAAGACAATTCATTACTAGAATATATGGTATTTAACAAAATTAAGCATAATGGAAAAAGAGGTGGGAGGGGTAGGAAGAAACCTGTCGAAGAAAAGCTTCTTTTGCTCTAAAAGATGCCTCCAGAAATTCAGCCTCTTTCTTTAGTTTCCTTATTTTCTCAAGGTCCGAACAAGCTGCCTGTAATTGCTCTTTCCCAGAGTAAGAACTTGAAACATGCAACTCTTGAAGCAAGTTTTCCAGTCTTTTCAGAGCTTCTTCAACACTCTCTAATGCCTGAAACCAAAATGATGTCACTGCATAGTTAGAACCATTCAACAAGTTCAAAAATAAGACACATATAGATGGTATCAAATAAGTGAGCAATTGTTCTCTCCATACAAGCATAACTAGCCGCAGCAAGATGAGAACAAAGAAAGGAATTATGTCTTTCATATTAAACATTTGCTAAATCCTTATAGCATAAATCAAGAAAGAAGTGTCGCCATAGTAATGAGGTCATGGGGAATTTGATGATCGGCTTTGGACATTATACTGCAGGAAGTTGATTTATTGATGGTAAAGTGAGCTTTGTTAACTATTACTATTCTATATTGATTGCAAGTTGAGCCTTTATGCTTCTAGCGTGTGTATATGTTTCTGAGAAGTTTTCTACTTTTGCTATGCATCAAACATTTTATCATTTGTTTGCTCCCTCAAAGATTATATGTATTATGGAAAACAAACCAAGTAATCGCCCAATCCACCAATGAAGTTGAACAACAGAATCTAGTCACAGAAATCGAACAAAGAAAAAGGGTGGGATGTTAACATTCATTCAAGAATTTTGCAAGAAAAAGCTATGACATCCTAGGTTTCATGAGAAAAAGGCGGAAACATTAACATTAACAATAGATCAGCATAGGCAAAGAAACTAGTTCCAAACTACATAAATTATGCTTTGAAACAACTAATTTCAAAGGAAAAAAGGGGAAACCTTATCAAATGAATCTGACTCTTTCCCGATTACTAATCCAGCCCCACCAACAGATCTAGTCTCAACCATTTCCCTTCTGCATCAAATTTCCAGCAAGTATAATCACAGATTAGAAATCGTTATAAATAAAGTACCACTATGAAATGCAATACTTGTACGGCATGAGACTGAGACAATAGTAAAGGTTTTCAATATAGCATTCATGCATCTACTTGAATTTAAAAGAGCATGCAAATGTGTAAGAGAGAAAAAAGGGGGCTTCAAGAGAGAGAGAGTGAAGGAAGCAAGGAAGGCTAAAGATAGCACCCACAACTTACAATGGTATCCTGAGTTCTTTCATGCACATCATCAACTTGTTGTGCCTAAACAATAAAGATGGGAACATTTTGCTCAAATCGCACAACAGAGATCAATATAAACTGGCTATCAACTAATTAACCATAAACTCCTTTACCCTCTAGACAGGAACCTTGCAGCCTTAACACTAGAAGGATTTTCCAGCCATCTACTATATTTAATAAAGCTTTGCATCCAATGAGAACAAACATCCAACACTTCAGGAATAGCTTTAGTATTAGGAGGACCTTCTCGTATACTTTTATGTCCATGAGATTGTTTTGATGTGCTGACAGTGCCAGGGTAAAAAGGAAGCCAATCTAGCTCCTCGCACACCACCTAATGGAATAAAGATAGGGTCAGATATTTATCAAAAGGTAATAATCAAAAAACCATGCACACTGACCTCAACATAGAGTTGATAAGAACTTATTGATGATAGTTGGGGGTAGTGCAATACGCTGCCACCAAGAAGATACCTACAAGAGGACATAGAATTAAATTCACAACTAAACCATGGGAACGAATCCATCATAATAGAGGAGAAAGTTAATGTATTCAAAGATACCTAATGAAGCTTTCAATGGGATCATCTATAACATCATATCCATTTGCAGATAAAAAAGCCTGTGTATTTCTTCCTAAGGCAATAAAGAACCCAAAAATGGTCAAATCCCTTTCCAGGACCTGCAAGAAATTAGTACAACTTTCAATGAACCTTGACCAAAACAAAAATTGAGTTTGTATGCAATATGTAGCAGTTCTCCAGCATAAATGTTTTTTCTTCTTCCAATTATCATAATTTCACGTTTTATCCATCATATTCTAAAAGGATGTGGGAAAGCACAAAACATCTTGTAAACAAATTCATCCCAGAGATATGAACTTGTTAGATTATTTTATAACCTTTGGCCAGGATGCTATTTTCAGGGGATGACAAAAAAACAGGATGTCACAAAATGCAGGCAAATCATAAACTGTCACTCCAAACCTCAATGCTTTCAGATGTTGTCAGCCTTGACCATATTTTCTCTCTATCTATAGCTCTCAGGAGCTGCTTCTGTACAAGATCGACCCAGAAAAAAACCTCCTCTGAATCTTGATCGTTTTCCACTCTGCAGGCTGCAGCTCGGGGACCAAAATGGACAAGAAACTCTCTGTGTAGCCCAATGTCCTTTATAGATTGATAAGCTTGGTGAATTGGAACAAAATCAGCCAGCATATCCATAAGTCTACCAGTTATGTCTGGAATTGTGGAAAAGAACCCGGAACATGAAACTTTGGCAGGACCAAGTCTTGTGATTGCAGCAACACAAGACAGCGCAAGCATGAGAAGAGCTTTGTCATTTGCACTTCCTGCAGTTAATGACTTGACTTTCCCACACCTAGGAGCAGATTAAAAGAGTCAGAATATTACCACAAGCTTCACAACTATCAATCACTTAATAAGAGGCTCACATGAAGAAGCAAGCAGCGTTTACTTACACATCTGTGGCAGCAGTAAACCGAAGGTCTCCTTCAAAATAACTTACAAAAGAGATCACCACAGCAGGTATTTGCTCATTCCAAAACCAGTCATATGCTTCAGGTTGCTTGGCTGATAGTTTCTCCCTGATTAAGCTCTCTATGGGGGCAGATTGACGCAACAAACTGCATCAACATGATTATTAGAGGATGCTAGAAGTGCTAAATGAGAAGGGAAGTAATATCTACTTCATATACAGTTTGCTAGAGAAGTAACTGATTAGTGTTTATTAGAAACACATAAACAAGCATAATTAAAACAGAGCTTTCTTATGAAAATAGAGAAGGGCGGAGACAGCTTAATCCTCCTTCGGCAAACTTGATGAACGAAATTTCAAATTTACAACTATAACATAATCTACCTCCATCAACAAAGCAAAATAAAATACCCCTTAACTACCAAGCATTATCTACTTCACATTTCACAGCAAAAATGATTTCTTTTAGCTTTTTTGTTCTGTAGAAATAACAGGTTACTTTATAACAACCAGAGGAGAGCAACTTACATATCTAAAATCATTAAGACCCCATTGTGACATTGACATTTATAACTTGTAAAGCCAATTGTAACATGAACCATATTCAAGGGGGGGAAAAGATTTCAGTTTTTCTTACTGCAAAATAGGCTATATTTGAACAATATTTGTGAAAAGTAAATACCAATGAGTTACATAAAATATAAAATATAAGCAATGCACTACCTTCTTTGGACAAAAACATAAGTATCCCTGTCTCTACTATCACCTCGGGATGCAATCTCGGTAGCAGCTTGGAGTAGGCAATACACAGCAGCCTGAAAAAAAAATGCATGAAATTTCCAGGCTCAAATTATGCTTATCTTAAGGTGGAAGCATACATACTTTATGTTATGCATCAACATAAACATGTTAATAAAAACTCAAAGAATGAACCAAGACAGACCTGATAAGAGAGTGTTTTCACCCATGCATTCCCATCTACACCAATCCAGGCCGTTGAAAACCAAGACAATTTTGATAATGAAACTTTTTCTTTGATTGATAGCTCCAAAACCCTAGCAGCATCATGTAAAGATTGAACGAGTCCATTACTATAATCTTCACCCTCCAGTGATTGGTTAAGCTTGATCCTTATGCCATCTACATCTGTACTAGTACTGGTCTGCAAACTCCCATTGACAGTTACACCATCTTCGGCTGATGCAAGAGGAAAATGGAGTCCCATCCTTCTTGGTTTACGAGAGGCTGAAAAATGTTTCCTATAACCCACTAGCCGGTGATTTTCCAATGAAGTCTGCCTTATTATGCATTTCTTCCTCAGATCACCGCAATTTGTCAACATATAACCTGAGCTAGCCATTCTTGTGCAAGAAGCATGGGTTCCAAATGAACTCCGTGAAAGACATAGATTTGAAGTCCTGCTAAAACAACAGAACCAACAAGGCACCAGAGTTTTCACACAGCATTAATAAAAAGAACACTAATGTATATCATATTACATGTATCTTGTTAACTACATATATTCGATGGCAGGCATTATTTTAGTTTCCTTCCATCCTCCTTCTAAAGGGTTAAACCTTCTAGTTTAATCCATAAACCACTAGCCATATAGCTCCTGGTCTTCGAATCAATTGAATTGGTAAATACATGATCAGCTGAAACATTTTTTTAATTTAACTTTTTAGCAATCCTACATAACATATTATCAAAAGCACAAAGCATATCTTAATTCATGTGAAGTGCAACACTGAATGCCAGAAACAATTTACTTATATATAAAAAATAACCTAGAAACTGAAAAAGCACAATAACATTTCCCAAAAAAAATCTTCTTAAAACGGCAATACGCTCTGGACTTTTTCTCTTCTTTATATATGTATACCGACCTGTTTGGCTAGCAAAGGAAACGAAACAATTCGCCAGCATCTGTCATAAAAAATTACCCTACATTTAACTATTTTCAGCATCAAATTTTCCATGGAAAACAGTTTAACAAGTACCATCGACTAATTTTAAACGTGATAATTATAAATAAAGAAGCTAAATCGCTCATCCGAAACCAAAACCAAACAATCCGCAAGTGAAAGCAACAAATTAAAGGGGAAATGAAATAAAACGAGAAGAAAATTTTGAATCACCTCGAAGATACAAAACTGTGATGGTGGGATTTAATCGACATGCACGAGTTATGAAGGAATCGCCGGGAAAGCTTGTAGCGTTTGGATTGCGAGAAAAAGTGCAAGGGAAAATGGTGAGTAATTATTTATTTTATTTGTAGTGAAAAAGGAAATGAGAGGCTGCTGACGTGCAGTCTTGTGATGGACTTTCATTTATTTGTTTATTTTTATCTGTTTTTTTATCCGTTGACGTGGAGAAACGAATAATCACAAAAAAGGGCATCGCCTTCGATTCCGTCCGCTTCCTTTCATCTGAAATTTGAATGGAAAATTTAGATCCAGGAAAAGATTGAAAATCCATTCAGATTGTAATTTATATATATTTTTAATAGTATAATATATTCGTTTACATATATTTTAATTTTTAATAATATATACATTTTATAAATATTATAATTTAATTTATTTTTTTAAAATAAATATTAGTGTATTTTATTATAATTATTTTTTAAAATATCAATTAAACGAGAAGGATACGAAGAAAACTTTTTTCGCACTTATTTTCATTAAGAATTTTTTATTTCGTTTACACTCTCGATCCGTTGTAAATATAAGATTTAAAATTATTCGTATCTTACAAATCGTAAAACGCCCATGATAAATATTAAATAAATATATATTAAATTTATTATAAAAAGATGTAAAATATTTATCTTTGGACTCTCATATGATATTTTTTTCAACTATTATAATTTAAAAAAATAATAGTATATTAAATTAAATTTTGTGCAACACAAAAATTTGGATACTAAACCCTATAATAATAAAATAATGTTTAAGATAAAATCTAAATAACATACAATATTAAAAAATAAAAGAATATACTAAGGATAGAGGAGAAGAAAACGATCTTAGAAGGAAGGTTTAACAATAGACAACAATAAAAAAAAATCAATAAATATAATATTAAATATATGTTTTAAAAATATTTCAAGATAAATCAATTTAAATTATTTAAAATTTATTTTAATTTCAACTGATATTTTAGAAATATTTATAGATTTGATCCGATTAATCTTAAACTCAATTATATATATATGTTAAACTTTATAATTTTATCCATAGACAAATTAAGATAAACCATCTGAAATTTAACTAAGATTTAAATTGATATTATATTTTTAATATTATATTATAAGGTTTGGTAAAATGGAATGATATAAGGCGAGTGAGAATGATACATATATAAAAATATATTTACGATATTTTATCATTTACGATAAATTTAATTTTAACTTTATCCTCGTGAATAGAGTGACGGATTCATGTTTTGAATAGAATGGACCCATGTTCACTCTAAATTTTTTAAAGTTCACATATTTATCATTATTTTTTTTAATTTTTATAAATTAGTCCTTATGTTTTTATAATATTTAAATTTTGTGTCCACAGGGACGGAGCTACCTTAGGTTTGGGTGGGGCAATCACCCCCATTCCGAATTTTTTTTTCTTCACTTTTGTCCTTTATTTAAATTCTTTTAAAAAATGATTTTTTTAGGAATTTGCCTCCCCTATTTCTAAATATTTATGTTTTGCCCCCTCAACCTCAAATTCTGACTCTGTTCCTGTGTGCCCACCGTGAAATTTCGAAATTTTATACGTACCCACCGTTAAATAAATTTTTAAATCCGTCACTGTATATATAAGGGTGGAATATTTGTTGAACAACGAACACGTTAATTTCATTACAATAATTGTACTTTCCTCCCAGCACAATAGAATTTCATACAGCCAAACAATGATAATTTTAACAACTATAAGCACACTTTAAGAAGAAGAAGAAAACCCCATAGGAAACTGTAAGAAACATATACATTCTTCAGTGCCTTTTGAGAGCAAAACCAGAAAGTAGAATCAACACCATGAGGACGACAACAGTCACAAAGGATGCTACCACAGCTCCGCTCACATTCTGGCAAAAATCACCGAACTGGTTGCAGATGGCAAGCCAATTTGTGTTGGGATTTCCATTATGAGCCAAGTAGACTATGGCTGCCGCAGCCGCACCGGCTGCCGTGGTAAGAGTCAATGCCACCTGCCATGTATTTATTCAACTAAAACGTTAACGTTTTTCTGATCTACTCGTATCTGAAAACAATAAACTCGATATTGGATTACGTTTAAAGATTTAACGGAGTTGCTTACAATGTCGCAGATGAATAATAGGAGTCTAGGTGCGACGGCATAAGGGCGGACGATTGTAACTATGGAGAAGGGAAGTGAGAGTACGAGATAGCCGCCGATCAGTGCCATTGCAATGACGAAAAACCTGCATTTATGTATCAGTTAATTTCTTCAGCTAAGGTAGATAGAGAGATCGACTAAGTATTTTTATATGTATATAACGTACATGAATGTTGGGAGATCGTCGTAACTAGCTTCGAACTGGAAGAACTGAGTGAAGAAAGGAAGAGTTTCGTCGCTGGTTCCCATGGTAGCTGCAGCGGCAAGAGCAGCAGCTATGGCTCCTAGTCTGAGTAGGAAGTCTGCGATGCCCAATCCCTTGTTGACGCCGCTCTTTTGCTCCCTCTGAGACCCGATGAGAGGTGCTTTGCCTTTTGCAACAGCGCTTGACTCTGGGACATCAATGGCTGCATGATCACCGTTCTTCATTTTTGAAGTGAATATGAGTTAGGTAGCTGAGAGTTGTGTATGAGAAAATGCTTAGTTTGTGATGAAAATGGTTTACTGGTTACAAGTTTTTATAGAGGGTTTAAATGAGAAGGAAACATGCAATAATAGTATACGATTGCTGACAGAAAAAATTAAAAAAATAATTAAAGAAAGAAGTTTGCTTTATTAATGGAGCAGGGGGATTCTATTTCCTTTGACCTGCTTTTCATAAGAAATTAAGTCTCCTTACCAAATTAATGGATTTGTTATTTTCATAAGAAAATTATGGCCAAGAAATTATTTTTTAATTTCTAAAATTATAAATTAACAACTATATATTTAATAAGTTATAATATACAAAGATTATGGAGTAGGACGGAGGGGGGGGATATGACAAACTACCAACTCACAAAAGAAAGTTGTATTAACAAATCAACTAAAATCAAACACCCAGCTGACCTCCCTAATCCAAAATACCAAAAAAAATCTATTGAAAAATTTATATAAAAAAATTAGATCGAATCTTAATCGACTTCGATCTAATTCATTAAAAAATTCAATCAAGTTTGCCGTTATGGGATGACTAACAAAAACAAACTAGATTTTGTTGCTCATTAGTAGAAGCAAATATTTTATATAAAAACATATTTATAAAATATAATTCAAAAAATATATTTTGATCAGTTTTAATACTATTATCGTTTAATCTCATATGACAAACCATAAATATTTCATGAAATCTTATATATTTTCATATTATTTTTAATTTTTTGTTGGCATATAACTTTGACCACTTAATTAGTGAATCTAAGTCTTATGGGAAATCTTATTCCTAAGACTTTAAGCTTTGCTTAAGCAATGAAGGGTTAGTTAATCATTTAACTTATTTCCCCCATTAGTGTTCTTAATATTTGAGGTATACACCTGGGGTAGCTCTTAGCTAAACTCAAGATGGATGTTGCGAGAATTTTAAAATGAATATTTCAGTTGCTATCATCCAAGCTGGAATAGCTCAGTTGGTTAGAGCGTGTGACTGTTAACCACAAGGTTGGAGGTTCAAGCCCTCCTTCTAGCGCTTGAAAATCTTTTTTTCCTTCTTCTATTTCCCATCTACTATAAGAATCGATCCAACTTTTCTGCCAGCCTGCCTGCCTGCCTGGTTTGGGTTGTGCTCTATACAACATCTGATGCTCGATTTCCCCAATCCGCCCCTGACGGCTACTCTTCATGCACATATTCTCTTTCTGATCTTTAAACTTACTTGTTTGGCTGCTGAGAAAATTTAGAAAGAAATATTGACCAAAACTGAAGGCAAGGCTGCCTGGAATATGGTGCACAATTCCAAAGAAAATGCTTGATGCTGCAGTATCTTTTTATCTTTGGCTCGAAGGACAACGAGAAACATAATAATAAAGAAATGAAGATAAAAATAACCTACAGAAATCGATAAACCAGTTTCAGATAGTTTAATTTAAAATTTTATGATCAATTGATTCAATTAAATACACATGTAACATTTTATCTTTAATCGAAAGATCAACGAGAAGCGTAATAAAAAAACGAAGATAAAAATAATTTATAAAAATAGATAAATCAACTTAAGATAATTTAATTTAAAATATTATGATCAATCCATTGAATTAAATACATATGATAATAGTTTATTTAAATAAGGTACTTAAACTTTTATCTGGAATAAGTATTTAAACTATATTTCATAAAAATAATTCTATCACTATCCATATATACTGTAATGTATAATTAATTATTTTTTAATTAATTTTAAAATTCTAAAATTAAGAGTATTATTATTCTTTTATAATAAAATCTTTAAAAAAATACTTTTTATATCATTTTTTCAGACTTAGATTACAAGTGAAAGATTTATCTATATTATTTTGATTTGAAATTTTCTGCAATAGCAATCTTCATAATTTTTTATTGTTTGTGAAAAATACACTTTTTAGATGAAAAAAAATTAATAAAACTCAATGGAAAGCTAATACGATGGATCTTTTAAGGGTATGCATGCTTTTATAAATATATACGAGATAAAATTTTCATACACCAAATACAATTTTTAAATTTTATATTTCAAATGATTAAATTAATATAAATAAATAATTAAGATTAATAATAAAAATTATTTATTTATCTTCGACTGATAATCACCGACGGATGCCCCCTTTAAATAGGGTGGACCAATATCCACCTTGAATTTTTTAAAATTCATATATTTATCCTTAATTTTTTTTAATTTTTATGAATTGATCCTTAAATTTTTATAATATTTAAGTTTTGTACCCACCTAAAATTTTGAAATTTTATATACGCCCACCTTTAAATGAATTTCTGAATCTGCCACTGCTGATAATTAGAAAATATATAAAATTGAGCTTTTCATTCGTAAAATTGTTATGTAATAGACATCACTAATTATAAAAAAAATAAGCCCCTAATTTGAATATAGATAAAATAAGTTATTGTTATTTTTTAAATGATTTCTAGTTAGAAAAGAAAAATTGAAAATTTTTTCCTAATGAATTTTGAACTCACAACTCAGGAGAAAGAACTCAGGAGAAGGGTGTTAAATGAGAGATTCAGTTTAGAGTTATGTATTATTCTGTTTTAATTAAATTAACGAATTAAATTAATTTTTCTAGTTAATTTTAGGTAAGTTATGATTATTTTTTTAAATTCAGTTATCGGTTAATTTGGTTTAAAATAGATTAACTAACCAAAATACTTATATATTAAATATTATATATATTTATTTATTTTTTGTATTGAACTTTTAAAATTATAAAATAATCATTAATTTTTTGATATATTATAGAATTGCCATTAAATTAACATAAAATAAAAGTTTAGTGTTTAAAAATATTCTTTTAGCATAGTTTAGTAATCATTGTGTAATTTATCTAAATTTTTATAACAAATTTTGGTTAATTTAAAAACTGATTGATTTAATCGATTTTTTTGTTTGATTATTTTTTTAAAATAGTTTGATTAATGGTTAAAAGGGAAAAAGATTAATGGAATTAAGGTAATCTGATTTTATTATTAATCGAATTACCGAATATAAATCTATATTTTAATCGTTTATTCTAAATTTTTTAATAAATAAATTATTATTTAAAAAATAATGAACAAATAAGACCTTTGTAATTAATTTTGTCATTGAAAATCTCTCTTTATGATTTTTCAAATCATCAATGACTTATTAAATAATCGTTCACTCAATCCCGATATAAAATCTCGTTTGATCCATGATTCAAGCCATGAACTAAATTTCATTTTTTTAGTCCAATTAGACCGACCTATCTGTATAAGGTCAGGTAGCTCAGAGGCCATGGCAATAAAGAGATTAGAGGCTTCCAGTTTCCATAGCTTTACAATGTAGCTGGAATAGCTCAGTTGGTTAGAGCATGTGGCTGTTAACCACAAGGTCGGAGGTTCAAGCCCTCCTTCTAGCGGTACGTTTTTTGGCTTTTACTTGAAAAGTAATATAGAGTTAATATTATTATTTCCCATAACTTGCCAACCAGGACAGTTTGGCCGAGTGGTCTAAGGCGCCAGATTTAGGCTCTGGTCCGAAAGGGCGTGGGTTCAAATCCCACAGCTGTCATTTGTTGCTTTGTTTTTTCAAATCCAATCCCTTCTGTTCATTTATATTGGTTTTATTGTTTGAAAAGCTCTGTTATAATATCAGAAGACTTACCTAGACTTTGATATCATGTACCACGACTTTTCGTTGGTTATTATTTGTTAAAATTAAAGTGTTTATAATAATTTATCTAGTTTGTTCCTACTTTGTTATTGTTAGTCAGGTACAACAAATATTGTATATAGGATGGATAATTTGATATTTTTTAATTCAGAATTTATAATTTCTATAGATTTTTGGTTGTCGAGTAGATTTTTGGTTGTCGAGTAGATTTTGGATGATGATACATGTCGTCAATATCATTTTAAGTGCTTACGACTTTTTTCGTCACTTTTTTCATAGATTTTTATCGGGTAAAATTGTGGTTTATGTTTGTTTTGTACTTTATTCTCTTTCGTTGCTGATTTTTTTAAGAATTTTATTTTGAGTATGACAACAAAATTTGCAATATGACATATTCACATTAAATTCTGAGCGCTTGAAAAATATCCGCAATCATATAATTTATGTTCAAGATTTAAATTATATGACGTTGAATTAAAATCATGTATAAATTATGATATCTTTTAAGACACAAAAATAATCATCAATATATGATATTGATTATACATATAACTAGTTGAATTTAATAATCATATAATTTATGTAAAGACAGTATTCAAGATTTAAAGATTAAAATAAATTATTTAAAGGTACATGAAAATATAATGCATAAAATGTATAAAAGCAATTTTATTTAAACTTAATCAACCAGACATTTATCTATTTTTAAGGGAATGGATTGTTTTGTATGTCCCAATTAGTTAAGGGATTAATATATATTTTTTGATAGTTAAAAATAAAAAATTAAAATATAATTGAAAGATTATTTATATAATTTATGTTATAAAATATATAGTTGTACATATATTTATATATTAAATTATTTAGATTTGAATTATCTAAAATATTTTATCCTTTTATCACCGGGAGCATTCCTCGAGTTTAACAAATATGTTTTTAATCATGTGATTGATTTGGACTAAAATATATTATTAATGATAGTAAGAGGACTAAAACATGAAATTAAATTAGAGGACCGAAACGATAGTTTGAGTTATCTCAAGGTCCTTTTCGTCATTTACCATCTAGGTTATCAAAACCCTAACTATAAAACAGTTTTAACTGATTCTTCCAAAGCTAAGATTGTGCTGCGCCAAAGCGCTCTCAAAATCCCTAATTTGACAGCTCTCTTGTTCTTTGCCTGAAGCCATGGTAAGTCTTTGATTTTTCATATTTTTTTCTCAATGTTAAGTTAAATCTTGTTTGGTAGCTGAGAAAAAAAAAGTTTAAGATTTTAGTATAGAAAATAGAAATTTAAAAGTAGAATTTTACATACTATCTGCGACAATGTAGCAAACTGCGACTGCCTGATCTCTTTATTTATTTAATTTTTTAGCATTATAAACAGTGCAGTAGATAGCTTTTAGTACGTTTTATGCCTGAAAGACGCTGACGGCGCTAAATATAAACTTGAAATGTGCAAACCTTTGTCTTTGGAAAGGGAAATTGCTTATTGGAATCATTTACTGGTTAGATTGGATTTAACTTTGTACATGTTGCCAATGGTGTTTATTTAGATTCATAGGATCGTTTTTTATTACAACTTTTTTAGTTGAAGGCAGATTTAGGTGACATTTTGTAGTCGAGGAGAAAGGTTAGGGAGCCCAAGGAGGAGAATACCACCCTTGGACCTGCTGTCCGAGAAGGCGAGCATGTTTTTGGAGTGGCACACATTTTTGCTTCTTTTAACGACACATTTATAGTAAGTGATAACCTTCTCTATTTTACATTGCTGTCGTTTTCTGGTAGTTGGTTCCATTTAAAACGTTGTCATTGAATTGCAATTGCAGCATGTGACGGATTTGTCTGGCCGGGAAACAATGGTTCGCATCACTGGTATTGTTTGTGCTGATCTTTCAAAAATGGTTCTTTTGCTTGCTATCTTTGTTTTTTGTGTGTCTCGATTTTATAGCTGTTTTAGCTTGTTATAGTAATTCGAATGCTGAACACCAGTATCGGATTTCTTAAGCTATAGTGATTAGTAATAACCTGTTAATCGAACATTGCAGATTTGCTATGTGTGTCGATATTCGTTACCCTGCTCAGAGTTGTTTCTTTCAAGGGTATGTTTATTTTGTATACATGATTCCTCGATTTTACATAGGTGGGATGAAGGTGAAAGCTGATAGGGACGAGTCTTCCCCTTATGCAGCCATGCTTGCAGCACAAGATGTTTCTCAACGCTGCAAGGTCGTTATTGCTTACCCGTTTGAATTGTTTTGCGTTCTCCTTCCTTGTCTTGAACTTACTTTTGTTCTTGAACGTTATCTGTAGGAGTTGGGTATTACCGCCCTTCATATAAAGCTCCGAGCTACCGGAGGTAACAAGACCAAGACACCAGGCCCTGGTGCCCAGTCAGCACTTAGAGCCCTTGCTCGTTCAGGCATGAAAATCGGACGCATAGGTACAAATCGTTCATCCTTTCGATTCAGTGTCATTGGATACATATACTCCACTCTTGTAAACTGACAACTTAACATTTTACTCGCCGCAGAGGATGTTACACCCATTCCAACCGATAGCACCCGTAGAAAGGGTGGCAGACGCGGAAGAAGGCTGTGATTTTTCACTTCACAACCATCACTCAGCTGCTGCTGCTTCGACCCTAGGAGTTGTTTGCTTTGCTTTGCCCTGTTCTGTTGTTGCACATTTATAGTCCCTGAACAGTGAATGGATTTTCAGCTTGAATCTTAATTTAGACAAAAAGTTGTGACCTCTTTATGCACCTTTTTAAATATCGTTAATCGAACTTTTTAACTCTTTAATCACAAATTAAACTGTTTTTTATCAGTCGAGTGCAGGGTTGTTTAATTGTTAATTCGTTAGTAAATTAAATCGAACTAGTTAAATATTATTAATTGAATTTTTTAACTCTTAAATCACTAATTAATTAAAAATAACCAAAATAAACTTTGTTTGATTAATTTTTGAATTAATTAAAATAACTATAAAATATTTAAATTTTGGGTTAATATATATTAGATTAATTTTTCTTTTATATAAATAATATTTTTTAATTAAATTAATTGATAACCAAACTTTTAAAAAAATAACTGATATGTTATTAAAATATGGTCAAAATATAATACTGTAATAAATCAAATTTAAATTTAGGTTATTCAAATTAAATTGTGGATATGGATCAAAATTGAGAGGTCTAATGGTGTGCTTGTAAGAAAATACGACACCTGGGTTGGGGTGGTTGGTCCTAGATTGTGTTTGTCACAAGCCCTTTTGCTCATTTGCGCTCCCAGAGAGGAAAACCCAGAAAGTTACATCGAAGAAGGAACGGAAATATCGAAGCTTTAAACCCAGAAAAACATAATATGAATGCTTAGTTCAACTCCCATGTCGAAATCATTGATTCAACGCATTTCTCCATTTTTCATAGCCCGAATCAAGCAAAACCACCTGCTTCTAAGGGGTTCTTTTTCGTCTTCTTCTTCAGCTCTTCATGAGGCTTCTTCTGAATCTCCTTCTCTCGATGCAGTTCACATGACTGATAATTGCGTCAAGGTAAAATTTTGGAGAAATTTTATTTCTTTTTGCTGTGTAGGATTTATATTTTCTTCTGAATCTTTCTTATTTGATTAATTTGTATTTATTACTATTATCTGATGGTTATGGGATTCCTCTTATTTTTGCCAATATTGCTTTGTTGGGTTTCTCATATCAATTTGTTTTAGAGTGTTGTGTAATTTAAATGGGGTCTGCTTTTGTGTTTGGATGCTGAGAAAGTGCAGGAAAAGATTGAACCCTTTGAATTATGTTAATTTCTTGTTGTGTAATATGTAGCTGATGATACCATTTGGATCACAAACAAATTGAAAATTTCATTCAATTTCTTTCTTAGTCGTAATTTCACTTTCTGCCCTTTCCCTCACAAACTCCATTTCCCCCTTTTTATCTAAAGCTATGTAATATTTGTTCTATCATTATTTTCTTGTTATAAATTGATACCTAGATATATTGCAAAAGAATACCCCTTTTGCTAGGTTCTAATTTTAACTTGTTAAAATTTTGCATACTTTAGGAAATTTAGGAGACATTGTAGACCTTATAACTTGTTTTCCATTGCAGTAAAATATGAACGAACAACCTTGCTTTGTTTTTTTGGATTATGTTTTTAATGCCGGTGTCATATGTGTTTCCCAATTGCTTAGAAAATCTATATTTTTAAAATATTTTTTCTGACATTTTGGTTTGCCTTGCAGAGAATGAAAGAACTGCAAGCAAGTGAAAAGTCGTCCAACGATAAGATGCTTCGGCTGAGTGTGGAAACCGGAGGATGTTCGGGGTTTCAATACGTGTTTGATTTGGATGACAAGAGAAACCCGGATGACAGGTTTCTTTGTTTCCTTTTGGTTTTACCAAAAGTAAACTTAATATCACACTCTCTTTCTACTGTTTAACCTTTATTTTTCTTTTCTTGTACCGAATCGTATTTGCAGAGTTTTTGTAAAGGAAGGAGTAAAGTTGGTAGTTGATGACATTTCCTATGATTTTGTAAAAGGAGCAACAGTCGATTATGTCGAGGAGTTAATTCGTTCTGCATTCGTGGTACGTTGTGTTTTCTTGTTACATGCATAAATGCATCTATGATATTGGCTTAAATCCTAGGACATAAGTAGTTTCCCTCTAGCTAAGTGATCCGTTATGTTATTTTCTAAATAGATTGCTGATACGATGCATGCCTTAACTGTAAGTAACCGGGAACTCAGATAAGATGCAAATATTCTTCATTTATGGTTGTATGAGAAATGTTAAATGTAAAAATACGATACAGTCCTATGTTATTTTGGTACTGCTAAATTGATTACAGGTTTCGTTTTTCCTGGTTTCAATTTATGTTAGCTCTGGGACTAAGCACAAAGAGAGATAAGAAATGTCTGGATGGTACTCCAGTCTCCATGCGACTATGGTTCTATAGAAATGTCTGGATGGTATTAGAAAGCATGAACAACTTTCATCTAGTTTGGCCAGATAAGATAACCCTTTCTCGTTCTGTACCGGAAACTGATATCCATAGTTTCTATATATGGTTTATGCCCCTCTTGGCATATGTTTAGTTCATTGTGGTCGATTATACCTTATATAGCCATTAGATGAATTCTGAGTACATTCCATTTTGCCTCTTGGTACAATGCCAACTTTCCCCTCGCAGTTTTGCTTCGTTGTGCTGTCACCTTTGTGGCCTGGCTACTCCCTTGAAATTAAATGTCTGGCATTCGTTAGTGTAGGACTTATGTGTTGATCCTTTAGGCATGATCTGTAATAGCTTGCTGCTTGCATGAAACTATTCACACTCTGGAAAATGTTTCAACGATCAATTATATGGTTTATGAAATGTAAATTCTTTCTAATATGCTTCATCCCAATATCATTGGTTGTAATTACACAGTTCAAAAGATTATGAACCACATGCAAAGTCGAGTGGTTTTGCGGATCCACCGTGTTAGTGTCGATACAATAATACGGAATGATCTTTTACTTCTTTCACCTTGTTCTCTTTTGTGTTCTGCGTTGCCACTTGACACTTTATTTTTTCTGTAAACATAGATCCGTTTACATTTGACCTAATGTGCCATGAGCAAGGGTTTTGGCATCTGAGTTCTGAATTCTTATTTTTTGTGCAGGTGACAACAAATCCTAGTGCAGTTGGAGGGTGCAGTTGTAAAAGTTCATTCATGGTGAAACAGTAGATCTTTCAAATACATTGCTCATATTATCGGTCAGGCCGAGGGTTTCGGTTGGTCGAATGAAGTCACTTAACTGATTTTCTGTACGAATTTTCGTCACAACATTTATTTGGATTCAAACTTAATAAGCGTACTTAATTCTCCAGTTCTGTGTTATCTGGATTTGAGATGAATGTCGTAATGTAATACCAATTGTCATGTTAATGAGTTTGGCTAGGCTTTTGGTCTTTGCTCTAGGATTGATAGTTAATTAGGATGAACTCATATATGGATAAGTGTTTGATACATGAAAGTTTACGTTTTCCTTATTCTGAAGAATCATAATCCAAATATTTGTTGGAAATTCTGAATAATCCAAAAAATTCCAAAGATTAACTGACCAAACCATGGTTTAGAACAAACAAATATTATAACATTTTATTTCAACAATGAGCATTGCACTTAACAGACATGCTCAGACCCATTTCTCAAGAACAGCTTCAAATACCCAGGGCCAGATTTCATTCCTCCGATTGCCTCTGTCCTAGCACCGGAATGTCTTCGTACCGTTTCTGTTGTACATCAATGAAATCAAATGTATAAAGTTAGTACATGAACTACTTAAGCAGGCAAAGAATCGGAAACATGCAGATGTCGAGCCATTGTGCAAACAATTTCTGAGGGTGAATGAGGTGGGTAGTTCTGCTGAAAGCCCATTAATAAAAGTCTAAAAAATGCCTTAACCGATTTACTCGGTCACATTATATACACAATTTCTTACAAAAACTGTAAGAAAAACGGTACATACATAAATTAGCACAAAAATAATAAGGATTTGTGTTTGTACACAATTTCCTACAAGAATATACAATATAGCATGAAAACAGTAAGGATTTGTGTTTGTACACAATTCCTTACAAAGTATACACAACGACTTACGAAAACCGTAAGAAAAAAGGTATGTACACAAATTCTTACCACTTCAAAACCATAAGCTCAAGGAGGCTTCCAAGGGTAAGGATTTGTGTATATACACAATTTCCTACGAGAATACACAATATAGCACGAAAACGGTAAGGATTTGTGTTTGTACACAATTCCTTACAAAGTATACACAACGGCTTACGAAAACCGTAAGAAAAAAGATATGCACACAAATTCTTACCACTTCAAAACCATGAGCTCAAGGAGGCTTCCAAAGGTAAGGATTTGTGTACATACACAATTTCTTACAAGAATACACAATATGCCACCCAAACGGTAAGGATTTATGTACAAACACAAATCCTTACAAAGTATACACAACGACTTACAAAAACCGTAAGAAAAACGGCATGTACATAAATCCTTACTACTTCAAAATCATGAGCTCAAGGAGGCTTCCAAGGGTAAGGATTTGTGTACATACACAATTTCCTACAAGAATACACAATATGACACGAAAACGGTAAGGATTTATGTTTGTACACAAATCCTTATAAAGTATACACAACGGCTTACGAAAACCGTAAGAAAAACGGTATGTACACAAATCCTTACCACTTCAAAACTATGAGCTCAAGGAGGCTTCCAAGGGTAAGGATTTGAGTACATACACAATTTCCTACAAGAATACACAATATGGCACCAAAATGGTAAGGATTTATGTTTGTACACAGTTCCTTACAAATTATAAACTACGGCTTACGAAAATCGTAGTAAATTGTGTATGTACACGCAAAACCTTACCTTTGGATGGCTCCTTTAGCTCATGGTGAGAAGTTGTAAGGAATTATATACATACCTTTTTCCTTACGTTTTTTGTAAGCCATTGTGTATACTTTGTAAGGAATTGTGTACAATATTTATTCGTATATTTTTTATTTGAATATTTTTATTTATTATACGAATATTTTTATTCGAGTATTTTTATTCGAATATTTTTATTTGAATAGTTATTATATAAATATTTTTATTCGTATATTTTTTATTCAAAGATTTTTATTCAAGCATTTTTATTCGTATACTTTTTATTCGAATATTTTTATTCAAATATTTATTATATGAATATTTTTATTCAAATATTTATTATATGAATATTTTTATTCGAATATTTATTATACGAATATTTTTATTCTAATATTTATTATAGAATACTTTTATTTGAATATTTATTATACGAATATTTTTATTCGTATATTTTTTATTCGAATATTTTTATTCAAATATTTATTGTATGAATATTTTTATTCGAATATTTATTATATGAATATTTTTATTCGAATATTTATTATACGAACATTTTTATTCGAATATTTATTATACAGATATTTTTATTTGAATATTTATTATATAAATATTTTTATTCGTATATTTTTTATTCGAATATATAAAAATAAATTGAATAACCATTATTAAAAAAAAAAAGGTTTACATTGAAACCGGCTAACAACCGGTTCTCCATTGCCATTATCACATGGCTTTTTTTAGGCTCCCCTTAAGGGGCTTTTGCTAGAACTGCCCGAATGAGGTGGACAAGCTAACTGCTAACCAATTCGTATTATAATCATCGGATTGAAACATGTTTTAAAACTTGCAATAAGGCTATATAAAAACCTAGATTTATGTTATTGTTTAGGAAGAGGAAAGAAAAAAAAAAAACTTCATTTTGGCTAATGCATATCAGTGCATACAACTAACAGCGTATGATATCAACAAAATAACAAGCAACATATCAACCACCACAGAATAACAAATATGAAGTGCTATAATTAATGAACACTGAACAGGTGGTACAGCCTTCTATTGGAAAGTTGTTCAGAATATTTGAGTTGCAAGAAAACTACAATACTTAGAGATCCAATTTTTTTTCCGGAAAGCCGAAACAAAACAAGTTATGTGAGAATAGCCATGTTCCTAGAATTTCAAACTGCTTCTAAACACACAGTTTTCAAGCATCTAATAGCAATACATTAATGGAATTATGAAAGCTAATAATGGTTATTCTTGAACGACAATTGACATCTACCTTAAAGAGTAAAGTTACATGAAAATCCACCATTGAGTGTAATAGGCTAAAGATCATTATTAACTGATATAAAGGTTTAAACTTGTATAAGAGCGTGGGAACTAACCTATCCGCAAATGCAAGCAATCACATCAAACACAAATCAAAGTGTACTCGTGTACATTAATATATTGAGTTATTGATGATGAAATTCAGGATTAATATTCGGAACAACCCAGGAATAAATAAACTGACTAAGTTATAAAAATGCAGCAGAATTGATATCCCAAAGAAAAGAAAATCTACCCCAACATTGTTGTATTCCCAGAGCCTATGAACTCCATAATCCACAGCCTGCAAAATTCGAGTCAATTATATTAAGAATCTTCACCAATCCTTTTCATTAGAACATAATTCAAGTAACAGCTCATTTTAAACATTATTAGAATCTCGGCATTCACAGAAAAACAAAACAAATAATCAACGAAAATTAACAACACTCAAAACAATAATAGACCAATCAGTAAACAGTAGCAAATTATAAACATCAATAGAACCTCAGAATTTACAATCAGATAGCCAAATAATCAATGAAATCTACAATATTCCAATCGGTAAACAACATTTTTTTAAAATATTATTAGAAACTCGTAATTTACAATCAAAATCCAATCAGTAAATTCAAAAGCCCTGACATTTTGTTCCTAAAATCAACAAGATAATTTAACAGAAACAACTGATCGAAATTGGAAACGATATAGATTCAACACCCAAATGATTCAAAATCTCACCCGTTCGCCGAGGAAGGCGCCGGCGATGACAAAGGTAACGTATTTGGTTATAGTGGGTTAGTTTTTGAATAAGGACTTTTTTTATACATAAGACTTCAAAATTGAAACATACTCAAACTATTTATCACTTAAATAATTGATTGGTATTATTATGTGAATTTTTATTAGTTATAGGTTCGACCGATATCAAGTTGCTTATCATTTAGAATAACCTATTAATATTATTATATAAAATTTTATTAATCACATATTTGATCTTCAAATCGACTCAATTCTACTCAATCGAACGTTAATACGTACATTGAAGCAATGCGATTAGAGATGGCACGGGTTGGGTTGATTTTCGGCCCACCCGAACGCGACCCGTACATAAATACCCTAAAACCGAATCCGACTTGAATATTTTTTTTAAAAAATCCGACCCGACCCAAAAGTAAATACCCTAAATCCGACATCGGCCCCACCTCGAGATATGCCAAGTAATGTATACCAAATTGTTGATTAAACGCTTACAATGTTGCAGACAATGCATCAAGTTTGGTGGTGATATGGGGATAATGGGATATAAACATAGCACAGACTACTTCTCTCCGATCAAAAACGCCTTAACTATAGTATCCCACATCCCATCCGCAAGAGGAAACAAATGTCCACCACCCTCTACTTCATGGGACTGAATCCATGGGAGTTGCTGGACAATGTAACGTTGCAGCGTAATTGGTACAAACTTATCCTCATCTCCGTGCCATAGGTGCACGGAGCCATCGTTGTTAGGAAACGGGTTCTCCAGTTCCACCGGAGAGAATTCCCATGATCCAAATCCGACCATCATGTCTCGATGCAAAGACTCGTGATCCCCTTGTTGTCTTATGTGTGTCTAAACAAAGGACAGATGAAATCTATATAATCCCAACAGAGTCTGATGACTAAACCAGATAGAACAAATCACAGCTTAACTATAAGTTAACAGAATTAAACTTGTACGGCAACAGAAAAGTGTGGCGATTTTTCGTTCGAGAGATGCGTACCGCAATGTGATTCCTTGGAGGCATCTTCATCAAGAGTTTTAAGTCCTGACTTGAAAAAATATCCATTTCTTTAGCGATAACGCTAGAACTAGGGAACCATTTCTGAGTGTTCCACCAGTAGGTAAGCCAGGGAGCATAGTGAGCCACACGAAGCACCCACTGATCTTGCGGAAACAGTTGCTGAAATGCTTGGTTTGATAAGTTTGTAGGTAAACCTGACCACCAATAGTTAATTGCCGGAGCTATTAATGTCGCCCCAGCTAACCTGTCGGAGTTGTAAACATCAAGTAGTATACATGACACAACAGTTGAACAAACATTATACGCGATCGCTTGGTACTTAAGTTGCAATACCTGTGAGGGATGTACTTGAGGCAACTCCAAATCACCTGCCCTCCCCTAGAAACTCCAAGTACATAAAACTTGGATCCTAGCCTCAATTGATCTGCAAGCTCTTCTATATCCAAAGCCATACTTTTTACGGTTTGCTTCGGATTAGGGTCACTCTCTCCATAACCTGGTCTGTCAAAAGACACAGTGTAGATCCCTAATCGTTCAACGAGTTCCTGGTACAAAGCAGAAACCACCACAAAGGCAAATGACTCCCAATCCAAACCAATTATAGCTGAAAGCTTAGATGACCACAACAAACAAATACCGGAGACAGATTAATTGTATCAAGCCTACAAGAATCGAATCTGTGGACTACGATGATTTTGTACTTTGCCACATCTCGTGGAACGCCACGTTCTTCGTAGGCCAAATGCCGCCCATCCCTCAGCTCTATTCTTGGTGCTGTGATGGGTGGACCACCAGGAGAGCCGCATATTTTTGGAGGTGGTGGCTGAATGGCCTGATAAGCCAATGCTAAAGCCCCCACAGACAAGACCAATAGTATCTTTTCGAATAAACCTGCAATTTTTTGCATATACTTCAAATAACCAGTGAAATCATAGAAATCCATGAGAATAAAGTTGCAACCACATCATTTGTGAAACAAGTGAAGGTCACCATACTTAGAAAGTTCAAAAGATGCAGAAGCCATCCTTTTCAAAATGAACCTTTCTGTAAAAAAGATTTACATCAAGCTAAGCTAGAAATTCAACCCTTAACACAAAGACAGAGAATGTGGTAGCTAAGAACTCATTAAAATTCTAAAAAAATTCACAACAATAGAATGAACCAATATTTCTAAGATCCAAGATCCTAACTTTCTCATGCATTTCAAGAATCAAAGGAGAAATAGAAAAAAACAGTGACCCAGATTTTAAAAGAAATACGGAGTTCAGCAACAAGGTTTAAAACCTATACCAGATCTTTGAAAAAAAAAACTTTATCAGATCAAATAAAAGTTAGATCTTTATATATATAAAAACACCACCTTTAGGAAGGTTGAAGGCAGTGTTTTGCTTTGGTTTTCTAGTGTGAGCTCTTGC
Organism: Abelmoschus esculentus; assembly: GCA_035048815.1. Lineage (NCBI taxonomy): Eukaryota > Viridiplantae > Streptophyta > Magnoliopsida > Malvales > Malvaceae > Abelmoschus > Abelmoschus esculentus. The sequence continues at coordinate 17,347,498 of JAUCBN010000017.1, read as the reverse complement.
TGATGCAGCTGAGACTCTCCTGTTAACTACTCCTGCCATCTTTGAATCTCTTAAGAAACCAAATGGAAATGCACAAGATTTGTTTCTAAAATTGCAGAAGAATTTCTAAAACAGAGAAGTTGGCAATGTTGTTTTAAGTATTATTATATGACATTAACATGCGATATTTTTTAATACCTTTTCAGATGTTTAGCTTGATTATTGAGAAAAAAATATTTTTAATGAAGTTTCTAGCCCCCTGCCCACAGTGATAGATAAAGTATAACGGTGAAGACGTTTTGGTAAAATAACTCACTTTAATCAGACAGTTAATCTCTTTTTCTTCTCTTTTGTAACGGATACGAGAGGTTCAAAAATTATTATAAATTTAATTGGTACCGTAGAACAATTATTATTTTTTTCCCATTAAATTATTAATTTTATTCAGTGGTATTGCACAAAAGCAATATTATTATAAATTTAAATTTGATAGGCCTGGTTAAGGGTGCTTATCGAGCGAGTTGATCGTGAGTTAAGTATTGTTCGACTCGTATTCGTTAAAATATTTTATTGCTCGACTCGACTCGTTAAGCTCGTTAAAATTGTGTTCGATTCGTGCTCGTTAAAATATTTTGATACTCAACTCGACTCGTTGCTCGTTAAGCTCATTAAAAAACTTACCTTATTTTTAACTAAAAGTAAAACTTAATAATACCATATAAGGCTTAATATTACCTTAAATTGACAAATTTAACCAAAAATATCAAAAAGTGTGCATAAAATATTTTTGAAGTCTAAATTCAAAAGCAACATTTCATAAATACATCAAACTAACATATTAAAATTAAAGTAACAATTCACACATTAATAATTATTATTTAAATTTATTTTTTGAATAAAATTATTTTAAAATAATTATTAAAAAATATTTTAAAGAAATTAACAAGCTGCTCACGAACTTATTGAGTCGAGTTAAACTTTGCTCGATTCAACTCGTTAAAGTATCGAGTTGAGTCCAAATCAAACTAATTCGAATCAAGCATTTATCGAATTTTAACCGAATCCAGTTCGAGCAACTCACGAGCTGCTCAACTCGTTAAGCACCTAGCATGGTTAGGGGTGTTCAAAATTTCGGTTAACCGAATTAACTGACCGAACCGAATTTTTTTTCGGTTAATCGATCGATTAATTTTAGATTGGATCAGTTAACGATTAATGATTTTTTGAAACTTCGGTTATCGGTTAATTCAGTTTGAAATCGGTTAATTAACCGAATTAACCGAAATTTTTATATATTATATATTTTTATATATTTATTTTTAGTCATTAAATTTATAAAAATTATAAAATAATCATTAAACTTTATAAAATTAGTACAAAATAATAATTAAATTTATTAAATTAAAAAAATAATTATTAAATTTTTTAATATTTATTAATAATTTATAATGTATGATAAATCAATGTAATAATTCGATAAATCTAATGAGTTTTTTATAATTTTGAAAGTTTTGTGCCTAAAAAATTATTTTAACATAGTTTAGTTACCATTTGTGTAATTTATCCATTTTTAAAAAAATTCGATTAACCGATCGGATTAACCAAACTTTTTTTTATTCAATTTAAAATTTTTAAACTTTTTTCGGTTCGATTAACGGTTAATACGAAAAAAATTTCGGTTAATAAAATTTTAAAAGTTCGATTCGATCGATTAATCGAACCGATCGTTTGAACACCCCTAAGCGTGGTTACGAGTACTTAAGATGTGGTAACAGTGCAATACTTAAGAGGACGCAAGCAGGGATAGAACATAAAATATAAATAATTAAAAAGGAAAATAAAATTATAAATAAATTAAATTTTTAAAAAATATAAAAAAATATTAAAAAAAATCTTGTATGTTTCTTTGCTGTTCAATCATTTTTTTTTTCTTCAAATTTTGTAATAAAATATGTGTTTCCAAGTGTTGTTCTGTATATCTGTCATAATCATTCCAAGTGTTGTAATTAAAATCTGTTGCTTCAGTCTAACAGCTGTTTGGGAAGCATTAGCGGCCACAAACAGAATCATTTGCTTTCTTTCATGCTGGAAAACAAAGACTTTTACCCCTACAACGTTGATTCTGGGTGAGGCTAAAAAGAGCCTTCTAAAAAAACTTAAAAAGAGTCTTTTAATAGAGCCCTTTAAACATTGATTTTTTACCCCTACAATATTGATTTATGTATAAACACAAATTTTTACCGTTTTCGTGCTATATTGTATATTCTTGTAAGAAATTATATATGTACACAAATCTTTACCCTTGAAAAATTCTTTGAGCTCATGATTTTGAAGTGGTAAGGATTTATGTACATACATTTTTTCTTACGGTTTTCATAAACCGTTGTGTATACTTTGTAAGGATTTGTGTACAAACACAAATCCTTACCGTTTTCGTGCCATATTGTGTATTCTTATAGAAAAATGTGTATGTACACAAATCTAACTCATGGTTTTGAAGTGGTAAAGATTTGTGTACATACTTTTTTTCTTACGGTTTTCGTAAACCGTTGTGTATACTTTGTAAGGATTTGTATACAAACACAAATCCTTACTATTTTTGTACTAATTTATGTATGTACCGTTTTTTTTTACAGTTTTTTGTAAGAAATTGTGTATATAATTTTATATGCACAATGTGACCGAGTAAACAGATTTAGGCTTATTTTAGGCTTTTTTTTAGGGGTTTTCTCGGTAACTACCCTTGCTTTTGCCATCACATATAGATTCAGGAATCTGAAGGGAATTGAGTATAAGAATGATATTATCGTGAAGGAAAGGAATTTTTCAGTTCAGATTCAGAAACGACCGACCGAAATTCTGCAACGTTGTACATATGAAATTAAAAAAACTTGTCATATTATTCATAGAATCCCCTAAAACCCTAGTTCTACAGGGGAATCAGTTTCAGCTAAAATATGACGAGAAGGGAAAATAAAGCGTAGATCAAGAAACAAGCGTACGCGATAAGACCACGGTGTTCTTCACCTCCATCAGCAAGCGACACCATCAAATTGGTGCAAGACCTAGTGGACCAAACCACGAAAAAACAAGCCAGGGCGTACATAGGGACGCTGCTACCTTGAGGGATAAAAAGAGACGCTGCCGAAAAGATCACCACCGGTAGAAGACAATAACCGACCACGCTCGTACACGTGTGCAGATCTAGGTTGCCGTAGTTGCGACCCGCTAACATGTTGAAAACGATGTAGAGGAAAATCGAGGAGACGACGATCCAGCCGAGGATTATGCCGAACTGGATCTTGCCGCCGAGGAGTTGGAATAAGCAGAAAGACAGGTAGAGGAAGATCGGGCCGGACAGATCCGAGTCTTTATGGGCCGTCGCGTTGACTCGGAAGGGATTGAGGATGGATCTCGTTTTGTGCCAGATTTGGTCCGGGTGGATTCCCAGTTCGTCGAGGAGGGGTTCTTCGTCGTCAAAAGAACCGGAACCGGATACTGCTGATGTGGAGATTATGCCGCCGACGGGTCCGGATGATGAGGGAACCGACCCTATATCGAAGGCCATGAAGGGTATGGAGGAGGAGGAGGAAGGGCGTGATGGTTGGAAAGGAGCCGTTGGGACTCTGCGATGGTTGACGTTTCCAACGGTGGGATTGACTCCACCGCCTGATGGAAAAACGACCGGCGGCACATTGAATTCTTTGGTCATTTTTCTTTGTTGCGATTCCTTTTGGGGGATCAGGGCAAGGCAAGTTTGTGCTTTCAAATCTTGGTGCCTTGCATCTTAACGAAAAGGAGGGTACTTTTGACTATTCGTCTGGATTGTTTACTATTGCACAAGTAGTTCTAGTGTTGGGCCTGGGGAGATGGACAGGATGACGTGTTTGCTTCGTAAATTAGAAAATTAGAGGATAGTAGAAGATATTTTGAAAATTATATTTTTCAGTTATTTTTAAATTATCTCATCTAGAATATCATGTTAAAAAAATTAATCAATTTTTCTAACATAAATTATTTTTATTTTATTTTTTAAATTTTTAAAAAGATAAAATTAATTATTTTATATTATATAATTTTTTCTTAAAACTGTGTGTGACATAAAAATTTGGATGAAATGAGTAGTAAATTTTACTAGTATGGGCATTTTAAAGATTTTAGAAATTTTGTTAAATAAGTCCCTTATTTTATAATTAATAGGATGCATAATTTTTTTAAAAAATCACTTTAATAAAAATATTATTAAAATATTTTTTAAATTAATAAAAAATTTTAAACATCTAAAAATCAAATTAAATCAAGATTATTGCTTATTAGAGTAGATACCAAAACTATAATAAACCGGAGCTACGATCAAATAGGTCGAACACTTATCATTTATCTTGTACAGGTCCACATTATTTCTTCACTAATACTAAAAGCCATTTCAAAGAGCCTGAAGTGACATTAAAGCAGAACAAATATTTACATCACTAAATGGAAGGTTCATGGTGTATGTATTACACTCATATGCCAGGAATCCCATTGCTATTCGATTCGTTCGGAGTTGGCCGAGTTGCAATCGGTGCAAGGTTACAGGGGTTCCTGTATCCAGATGGTGTCGTAGGAGTACGTGGTGTTCTTGGAGTCAAGAATGGCAAAGGGGTGTTTGGCGTTCTTGGGGATAAGTTGACAAACTCTAGTGCTTGTTGTCTCAGTTCCGCAGGGTAATCGGCAACACACCCGATCCTTGGCCCAGCACCGGTTGACCATTTCAGTGACAGCTGATGTCCCAGTTGGTATGATTTCGTCGCCTTCTTCGAGTTGATCCTTTGTAATATAGCAGTTTTAGGCACCTCAGTTCTTGGGCTCTGAAGACCACCAGATAAAGTCCTTGTGTAAGTATTTGTGGTCTCTGGTTGGTTAGTTTCAGTTGATTCTAATGACAAATTATTCTCTTCATTATTGATCTCGGGTTCAGTAGGCACCGAGCTTGATGGAAATTTGGAAGCAGTAACATTATTGCTGGATTTGCCATCATCATAGCTATCGGAATCATCAGTGGCCCGACGAATCTGAAAATGAAATAAGGGTAAGTCATTGTGTTTATTACAGGAGTTGGAGAAGGAAAATGCATGATACAAGTCCTGCAATTTCACAAATTTGATATATGCTGATGAGAAAATGGATAGATTGAAAGTCTACCTCAACTACGCCGAGGTTCACTCCATTCTCCTTCAGAAATGAAAGAAAACAGTTGAGACTATCGTCCGTCGGCCGGTAATGTCCACTATATGCAGAGATGGACTAAAAAATGAAAGAAATCAGGTTTCGATGCATCAGAACATTGTATCATATATGAGCCATTCAAATGCAACCACCAATATCAATAACAGGCAACAAAAATGGAATACACTACTGAATCCTAAATCATTATGAACCGAAAACCGAATAAAATCAGGTCTCGAACTCTCAATATCTTGTATAAGATTTCAAGCCATCCAAATGCAACTATCAATATCGGCAGCAGGTAACAAAATCCGAGTACAGTACCAAATCTCAAACCATTATGAACCGAAGAAACAAATGAAATCAGGTCTCCTACAATGTATCAGACATCCAGCATTTCAAATGCAACCATCATTACTGGCAAATTTACCTTTAGTATCCCCTGCTCCACCACCAATCTACCGGCTGCCAACGTGGCTCCCCCAGCTAAGAAACTAGAATGATGAAACATCCCTTTCTTCTTCTGCAGGGTACCAAAAAAGACATTGTCGGGTTTCTATAAACCTAGTAGGTAAACAATCAAACAGTTGCCGTTCGAGTCAGACAATTTACCTCTCCAGCATACAATTTCTTCGAGGTGCTCATAACAAATATCCACTTAGCCTCTTTCAATCCTTTGAATGTATCAAGGACATTTCTAGTTTGTTTATGGATAATCCTTCCTTCAACAACAATGTACTCATAATGTTCCCTTTCTTGCTGTTTACAACACCAGCAAAGGAATTGTCAATTTCTTTCATCTCATTTGGAAAATATAAAATCTAGATTGAATCAAAAACGAGTGGCAACGTACCGGTCCGAGATACTTGATGCATTGTTGTCGAAGCTTCGATCTTGGACATTTTTTGAGATCAACCTCTTTGCCATCCCCTATATCTAACCTACACGAAACAAAAATATTGCTCTTGATCTGGACTAAAGCATAACATTAACAATAGCATGATGACCAAATTAAAGTACATGAACTACATTTCAGGTTGAGTATAGAACAGGGATGAAATCATAATTTACCCCAAAAGTCCAAGAACAATTAAAGAAAATAAAATTCACAAGTTTGGGGCGGCATACCAGTAGAAAAATGGTTGACCTGCATCAGCTTTACACCATTCATCGTAGTAAATATGTAGGTTGTGGCCATAACGATGTCGTGGATCGATCTACAGTTAACAAAATGGATTCCATCAATGAAATAATCCAAAATAGTTGAAAGGATTGGGTCAAATTATGGATTTAGTCCCTCTATTATGAATATGTTTGAAATTTGATCTCTATATTAATTTGGCATAAGGTTCATAATTTAAGCAAGGAAGAGTAAATTACAGCTTCAATCCAATGTTGAAAAGCCAATTTCTGTGCTTTGGCGTCTATGGACAACCCTTTTCCGACCTGCCAAAATTCTCAGATTAAATTTACGAAAATATTTTAAAAATCCAACAATTTGTGAAAATTAACAACAAAAAAAAGACTGGGCATGGAGAATAAGCAGAATTTTAATGTAATTTTTTTTTTTTTTTTACCTTAGAAGCATTTAAGCCAACGCGATTCCACCTTGAAGCAGCAGTTTCTGGTTTCAAATAATTAAAAAAAGAAATTGTGCTGTGATTAAGCCTTGCATAATCCAAAGCCAGCCACCTGAAAATTAATATTATTAATGATAATCAAGAAAATTAGGATTTTTTTAAGAGAGGCGAAGACATTTATTTTTATGAAAGTAGTACCAGAGTTCTTCAGCAACAACGGCGGAGTCCGCTAACATGCGCCGTGTCCGGTAACTCCTATACACCTTCTGTACCCTAACGACGGCGTTGGAATGACAATAACCGTCACCGCGCGTGTGATTCAAGCTCGGAGAATCTCGGCCGTCGGACAACGGTTCCAGTTGCATTTCCAAACCACCTCCATTATTTCCGAACGGGAAACCCGATTCCGTTGCTCCGTTCGGACTATCCATGGAAATAAATTCGGATCCAGCAGGTAAGCCGTTGCTTTGAGGATCGGAGGAGGAAATGTCATAACACGGAGACTTTGACTGGAGATCGAAACTCGAAACAGGTGCTTGAGTTTCAATTACTTCCATTTTTCTACTAGACTTAGTCAAAACTGAACGATTTTTTTAAAGAAATATATATAGCAAATAACGGGGAAGGAGAGCAAGGAAAAACGGGAGCAGAGGAATTGGAAATTTTCCGGGAAACCATATATATGCCATTTGGGACTTGGATTAAGTGAAGTGCGTGTCTTACGCGCTAAGGATGAGAGTAAGGTAAGAGATTCTCATTTCTCAATGCTAGCTAAGTCAATTTTAATTAATTTGATTTTATAATTAAATCCATGACGGCCTTACTTAATTGATTTTATTAATTAATTATAAAAATCTATAAAAAAAATAAGTGATTTTACGTATTATTTTGTTACACAGTTCTTATAATATTATCAACAATAAAATATGATCAAATTATTTATAAAAATTTAAAAAAATTAACATCGTGAAAATATATGTATAAACATCAAACAATCATAAAAATAAATATAAAATATGATATAAAAATATATCATAAAAACAAAAATATAATAAAATATATAAAGATTAAAAACAAAATAAAAATATTCTTATTATAACTTACAAATAATAATAAAATAATATATAAAATATATATTATTTGTGATTGACGATTAACACCCATTAATGTTACCGTCGGTTTAAAAATAAGGATAAAAATGGAAAACGTAAATTTTATCCGTCCAAAATAAATAAACGTGAAAAACACTACCCAACTAACGAAAAATTATACTATGGGTCAATGCCATGTTTTGAACCACACATTTACTAGGTCACATTAATTAATATGAGACCCCAATCACTTTATTGTTTGGTGGCAGAAATTAAGTGACACGAATGCAATATAGGATGTGTCTCCTGCCCTTTGAAAATGTAATTAATTTTAATCATACTAATTAGAAATCTAATTCAAATGAGTAAGCAAAGTAATTATATTTATTAAAATATAACTTAAAAAAACTTAAGCCGCTTTTTTTTCTCTCAAGATATTTTTTAGCTGTACTTTACTTTGATCAATTCCTTTAAACCACGATTGATTAATTTTAATATTGATTGTTGATCATCGAATCTATTATTTTTTTGTTTTTATTTCTGATTTTTAATAATAATCTCTGTTTTATAGCATATTGTTTCTGTCTTTGTGACACTTTTTTTTCATGTTTTTGTTTTTGTTTTGTGATTTGATTCATCTGTCTTTGTGGTATGTTTCAGCGTACCCTAACGATCGATTGTTGTTCAGAGATTCAATAGATATTAATTTTCTGATTTATGTTTTTGTCGGTGATCACTTAAAAAGATTTATCCTCACTCGGTTGATGGTCATTTACCGATGAAATCAATCTTGGGTAGTGATATTTTTTGCATGATAGTTTGGATCGTTTACAACTCTTTTTTTTTCGGTATGCGTCTCGTTTGGACAAAGATAAGGATATTAAGCTTCTGAATTTTATAGGTATACTTATTTTCATAGAAATTTTTATTTTTTTATTTTGGGTTGTAAAAATCTTTAAATTATTTAATTCAATTATTTTAATTATTAATTACGATTTAATTATATTTTTCTATAAATTTAATAAAAATTCAATAATATTTATGTATAAAAAAGTATTTATATTTATTAATTACGCATGCATGTGCTGATAATCCCATTTCTTTTGTTTAACAAGAACAGGGTCTTTTAAGTGATGACTAGGGATTGAAAATGATGGTCAGCTGCTTTATTTGGACACACTGTTCAGTGTTATGTAATGAAAGTGACAAAAAAGGAAGAAGACAACACCACAAAGGAGAACAGATAAAAAGAGGGTCTTGGAAATGTACCACAAGTGACACATGAAATAATAATAATTAAAATATGAGTAAATTAAAATGATTAAATGTCTTGTCTGAAGAGAAAAATAACATGAATATAAGATGGTTTTGGTTGATAAAAGATTGGTGGGTAAAATGGTGTTGGGGGTTGGGGGAACAAATACTAAGAGATTAAGAGTTTTAGAATCATGAAAATGTACAACATTTGCATGTGTTGGAAAATAAATAACCCACTTGTCTCATCAATTAGCTAATAAGACGCAAGTCTCTTTTTAAACGGATTTTTTATCGATCTGAATAATATTAATAGTTATTATTTCATTTTTAATAATAATTTTTTATGCATTATTTACTCATTTGTTATTTTTCATTCTTTCTCTGATTTGCATATGTTAAGAGTGTCGTCAACGTTCATCTTAAGTTAAAATCTAATTCTTTATGAGATTTATAGTTGTATTACCTATAATTCTCAGGTAAATTCTTCTTATTATTCCTTAGCCTACGAGATATTAACACATGTTGTTCCTCTCTCAAGGATAGATTCTTATGCGTTATCCGTCCGTCATTTAAAATATCACTCTCTGTCTAACTTGTATGTATTATGTATGTCTACTCTGAATTAGGGTCAGATTTTCTATAAGATTTATAGTTAAATTCTTATAACTTTTTTGTTTGTAGATAAAGTCGGTTCGAGATTATCTATTATTCCAGTACATAATTTGTATCTATACGCTTCATATTTGTCTCGATGTTCATCTCAAATCTCAATCATGGGCTTTTTTTTAAAAAAAAAACGTTGGATGATTTATATGATGTGTCCATAATTGAGCCCGTTGGGCTCATATAATCATATTATTTTGAATAATTTCTTAAAAGAGTTGAGAATCAGAAGCCACCTCCACATTTCCTTCAACTACTCTACATGCATGAACCCTAAACTAATTGCACGTGATTATTTCTCATTCCAATACTAATAATTGTTGTTGTTTCATGCACAAGTTAAACGTGATCTAAATATGATGTTCAAATGGATTGCATACACTAAAATCCGAATATATTTTATATATTCCAAGCTGGCAAACTTATTAAATCTCATTTCTTAAATATTGATTGAACTTTGAATATCAATTAATACAATTTGGAAATATCGACACTATTAAAAAATATTTAACGTGATTCAAATATGACGTAAACGAATTGAGTCGAGTTCGATTAGTGTTGAGTTTGATTTGAACTTAAAATGCTTGCAACTGAGCTCGACTTGCTAAAAACTCGTGAGTTCAAGAATATTAAGTTTGAACTCGAACTCGAAAAGCTCGAGTTTGAAATATAAACCATTATTTAATACTAATAATTATATATTAGTATTATTATTGATTTCGAATAGCTTTCGAGTTTTTCGAGTCGAATATCAAGTAACTCAGTTTGAACTCGTTAAGAGCACAAGTCGAGTTCAAGCTCGAGTAGAGTCCAATAAAATCGAGCTTTGACTAAGTCGAGCTCGAATAACTCACGATATATTTTCTCTCATTTACAATCCTAATTTAAATTTCTAATATTTTTAATAAGATTAAGTTTCAAATTTTGATCTAACCTAATGGTTAGTTATTTTTAACTAGAGGGTCTAAATAAATATAACTATTTGTATAATATTCATTTATTAAGTTAAATATATGAATATGAACAAAAATTTTATATTAATTTAATAAATAAATGAACATAAATAAAAATATATTCGATTTATTTACATTCATGAACAAACTTATTTAAAAATTCCGTTTATCAACTCTTTTTTAAGCTTGTTTACCTCATTCTCATTTCCTTTATTTTACATGTTAAATATTGATAAAGATAGTGACTAAATTAAACACATGAAAAAATTTTAAAGTTCAAATTGTGAAACTTAAAAGATTAAGGATTAATAATATAATTTTATTATTTTGACGAATATATAAATAAACATGTTAAAAGACATACAAACAATAATACTCGTCAACATTAAACAAACAAATACAAAATACATTAAAAAACATAAATTTAATATTAAAAATTTAAACGAATTAGAACCGAATATAAACACTTTTAAAAATATATCAACAAAATAAATAAAAAAATGTTTGACTTAAAAAAGTGGGTGGGCCAACAGGGATTGGTAATTGGTATTGTGGAGGCTTAGGGTCCATACACGAGGTACGGACAAAGTGGCCGACAGTGTCTGACACGTGGATACTTGTCCACGAGTGAAGCGGACAAAGCTTTAAAAAATAGATGTATTGACGGTGCAATGCCTTCATAGGTCACTGTTACCTTTCTTATCTTTAGTGAAATTTGTTTTAAAAGGCCAGGGGGAAGGGGCCCATTTGGATTTCCTAACTTTATATATTTGTTTGTTTATTTATTTATTGTATTTTTCTAAAAAAAAAACAAAAATCGTAGAAGCAACTAGGAAGCCAAGTTCAAATAAAAAAATAAAGCGAAAAGAGTTAATTTCATGACATGTTTTAAACGTGAACAGTAAAGCAGGTTTGTAAGGAAATATCTAGTTTTTTTTATTTATATAATTTTGAAAAGGTTTAATTTAGAAATAAATATTTAATTATTTTAATAAAAACAGCTGATTTTATTAAAAGAGGAAATATCTAGATTAGTTTAGATGTATTTTAATTAAAGTGAGTAAAATTTAACTTAGAAAACTGAATTATTTAATTCGATTTGATTTAATATAAAAAATTAATTTTATTTTAATTTGATTTATAGAAATTTATATATTTTCAGGAATTATTTTATAGAAATTATTCCACTTTCATCATTTTTACCTGGATAGTAAAGATTGAATTCACGAACTCTCCTCTCTCCTTCCATTATTACTAGTTTCTTCTTTATTAATTTATAGCCCACCTTCTTCTTAAATCAAAAATCTGATCTTTTTCTGCGTTTTTTTTTCTGGTTTAGACCTGAATTCTCTTCTATTTATATTGTCTAAGGGAAAAGTTTTTGAATTTTGATGATGGCTCAAAAACATTTGCACGAGTTACTCCAAGAGGATCAAGAGCCATTTATTCTGGAGAATTATATTGCTGATATGCGTTGTCGATTACAAAAATCATCATCTACAATCCATTTTCTATCCAAACAACTAAAACCCATCTCCAAAAACTAAAATTTTCCTTCGAATTTCTGCAAAAAAGCTTGCCTTTACACCTCCAATGATTCGCCAGACTTGATAAAGAAACCCCTTTTATTTGAAGCTAAAACCCCCAATGCTATATTTCTCCTTGAAGCTGCTCTTAGGATTCAAAACCAATCTTCAGCAAAAACCAAATCCCGAAACAAAAACAGCAATGGCGCTGCTTCTGGGATATTTGGTTCCATTCTAAGGAGGTTAAAGCATCGTGCAAAAAACCCAAAGCGCGGAACAGTTAATGGTGGAGCAGAAGTTTCAGTGAAGGGAATTTTGATGTGGGATTCAGCTGTGGAGGAAAACAGCAAAATAAGTGAAGAGAAAAGTGGATGTGAAATGGGGTTTCCAAGCTCTTGCAATGAAGAAAAATCCATGGATATGGCCTTGTGTACTTCGTGTAGCTGTAGACAAACAGATGATTTTGAAGATAATTTAATGTACAATGGAGTTTTAGAACATAGCTCTGCTGCTGCTAAGCACTTTTCTCAAAGTCCTTTCCATTTCGTGCTTCAAACAATCCCATCTCCTAGCCGCCATGGAAGAGAGGTGAGTAAATTTAATTCAAAGATTACTTATAATTAATTGTGAATTCAGCCCATCTGATTTCTAATTTTAATCTATGGCTGCTGTACTGGTCTGTAACAGGAGAAGGAAACTTATGAATTACAGAGCTTAAAAAGATTGCACGGTGAAGAAGAAGAAGAACAATGCAGTCCTGTTTCTGTTTTGGACCGTCCATTCGAGGATGATGATATACATGTTGACGACGACGATGACGATCTTGAATACACCTATGCAATAGTACAAAGTACGTTTATTTTGAATTGCTCTCAATGCTTAAACTTGTTAGCCATAGGTATATAGAAGAAGTTGGTATATGTGTAGGATCCAGGGGGATTTTGTTGCCATTAGATGTTTAGCTTGTACACCAAGGTAGGTTAAAGTGATCTGTTGTAACAGAACTGTTGCTTGTCATAACATTTCATAGTTAGGAGATCCTTCCCTAATTGTTGGGATATTTTAATCATCTTCATGAAAAAATTCTGTGTTCCTGTTGGAAAAACTTAATTTTTGGTCTGGTTTTACCATTATACTGATGCCCTTTTCTTGCTTGTCCTTGTTTTATCACCAGGAGCTAAGCAGCAGTTTCTGCATAAACTTCGTAGATTCGAGAAGCTGGCCGAATTGGATCCGATGGAGCTCAAGAAAAGAATGTTAGAACAAGAGCAAGATGATGAGTCGTCTTCATCACAAAGTGAAATGAACACCGATGGCTACAATCTAAAACATGTCCCCGATTGCATGAAAAGGCTAGTATCCGATCTCATTGCCGAGGAAGAGAAAATGTCTCAACGTGACGTATACATCGATAAACAAGCAGCGGCCGAAAGGGTACGCAAAAGGCTTGATTCATGGGAAGATGTGGAGTGGAACACCATCGATATGATGGTGGAACAAGATTTCAGAAGAGATCAGCTTGAGGGTTGGAAGGGAAATGAAGAACAGATCAGAGAAACTACGATCGAAGTCGAACGTGCCGTCTTCGAATTACTGATGCAAGAACTGGGCGAGGGACTAGTTTTCGCACCGGAGATTGAAGTGAATGGCTAAAAATTTTGAAGTTGAGGAGATTTTTTTGCAGTATTTTGAACAATAAAAAATGTTAATTAGAATATTTATGTAATATGTCCATGGTCCATTAATCGACCGGAAATGAACTCATTGTTACGACACATCAATTCGAATAATTTAATTCGAATAATTTAAAATATTTTAATTCGATCGAACACTCTTCCTTAAAAAACATGTTTCTCGAGATCTATACCTTGGTTACTAAAAAACATGGGTTATATCTGACTTTGGAGAATGTATATTTACCCAATCCATAAAGGCAAGAGCCCAAGTAGTTCACTGAATTGGGCTGAGAGCAAGGTCCGAAAAAACTCAAAACGAACAATAAACATGTAAGAGATTTTTTTTTTGTACCATAAATTATGAAATAAATATTAAATTTATCCAAAACTTTGATTAATGTGTAAAATTGTTATAAGAATTTTGATTCAGTGTAATTATATATATAAGATTCTAATTGTGGTTCAATTGTAGACATGAAATTTAATCCAATACATATCACATATGCTGGTAATTTGTGAAAATTGAATGAAAATAATTCTTTTAGTATAAAATTATACAAAATCAAAGTTCATTTATCAAATTGCATACTTGGCTAAAACTTATGTATAATTTTGAATTCAAATCCTAAATCAAAATGTATTATTAATGTACAAAATAATAACATATATACAGGGACGGAACCATATAAGGGTGAGGGGTGCGAAGATTTTTTTTCACTTTTGTCCCCCTATTTATTTTTTTTAAATTGATTTTTTATGAATTTACACCTACTTTTAAATATTTATGTTTTGTCCCCCTCAACCACAAATCCTGACTCTGTCCCTGTATATATAATTAATTATAAAAAATTTAAAAAAACAAAATCTTAAAGAGTTTTATCGTTCTTCCAACTTTTATGATTTTGTTCTAATTAATTTGAACTGACTATTATCGCACATCTAATTTTGGTGAATAAATCTTCTAACAAAAATTTTTGTATACACAATAACTCAATTCTGAGATTTACTTAAACTATACTAAATTCTTACTAGTCGAACCTCCTAAATATTTTAAATTCAAATGAAGATGCTTTTTGCCAAGAAAAGGGACTTCAAAAGAATCTTTATTTAATTAATCCCTAAATCAAATCCTCTAAACTTTTCTTCAATCTCATGATTATGCATTTCAAAGGTGCCAACTCATTCCCACACAAATCGATAAGACAAGTTTTAACTCCAAATTCAAACCAAGCAACCCTACTATCATTTTCTTTGGGTGTTTTCAGGCTAAGCAATCAATCTTTTCTTTGACCCTAGTCTCAGTCTCTCCTCTAAAATGCTCAACACAAGTGATCTTGGATAAAGTATCCTATGTTCAACCACGGACGAAACCAAAATTTAAAGTCGAGGGGCCAAAACATAACTATTTAGAAGTAGAGGGTAAATTCATAAAAAAACAATTTTTAAAAGAATTTAAATAAGATAACAAAAGTGAAAAAAAAAATCTTCGAGGTGGGGGGCAATTGCCCCTCCCCACCCCCCACAGTTCCGTCACTGTGCTCAACACAAGTGATCTTGTATAAAGTATCCTAATAAAAGAGGCGCTCTCTTAACCCAGTATTCTTCGTTCAAAATGTTAGGGTACAAACCTCAATATCTCTTAAAAATTTTAACGTTTTATCTCGTTATACCAATGTGTACCGTTTATTCTTGATGTCTCTATGTGTTTGACTTCCTTTGACTACCGTTTGTATGTCCTAAACTCATCATCCTTTGTATCTCCATGTCTGTATAATTGTGTGTTGTAATTGATCCATCCCATCTTGATTGCTGCATGGGGTCGGTAGGCATCATTCGAATCGCAGCCCCCACATTTGGATCTCAATCCCCAATCAACACAGCCTACAATATTCAAATGGTTTCATCGAATAATCTGGGAGGGGGAGGGCTCTTCCATATATATGTTACCTCTAAAAACCGGATAAGTAATTTTTAGAAAAAAACAGATACGATCTATGAACATATATTATATCGTAATCACTTTATAAAAATAAATATCTATTAAAATTATATAGATCACTTTTAAGAGATAATTATCTTTCCAACCCCTCATCGGTCTATCCCTTGATACTATTATTACAAATTTAATTCATTAAAAGATTATAAAAAATAGTTAAAGAAATGAAATGGGTGACTATCCTTTCCTTCATCATGTCTCCATCCATCATAGGAGCCAATAGCCATGGAGATATGGACAGCGAGCAGCTAACGAGAGAGGCCCTACCTGGCCATTTTGTACAGACAAATCCAATCCACAAGGGAAAAAACAAGGCTTTTCTATTACATTTTATTTTATTCTCGCTAGAAAATTTAAATAAACTAAAATCTTAACTCGTAAAATTAAAATTTGCAAAATTGAACATAATACGTATAATAAATGTGGAAAGTATTGGCAATAAATATCAGTAGGTCTGAACAAGCGCAATAAGAGCGATCATACAAGGCCCCCTGAAAGTAGAGTCTTAAATTTTTGATAAACTATACTCACTAGATGACGTTAATCTTAAAATTTATTATTAAATTTTTGAAAACACTCTTAAAAAATATGAGTTATAATTATTAAAATATTATAGTTATTTCCGTGACAATTGATTCTAAAATCTTATTGACTATTCCTATTATTATTGCTTCTGTAGAATCAATGAGATTCTAGATAATCGCAATAGAAATGACCGCACTGGACCCCTAAAAAAGACAATCGCTTCTAAAGGACACATTTTTAGAACTAGTAAAATCTATAAACAATAGCTTTTAAGGGTCATATTTTAATAAATTGCGCAAAACTCTAAAATTTTTGAACCGCTCCTGATAAATATATATGTATATCATGCATGTGCATGTGCATGGCTGGAACGTTCTGCAAATTGCACATCCAAGCCATCAGATTTTTCCCACGAGACCTTGTCAGATTCTTCTGTTCTGTTCAGTTGTTGTCTGAATTTGCCCATTCCTCTAAACTCCAACTCTTCACGCATGCATGCGTACAAACATCTTCAATGACCTTTAGTAGATCATCATTGCCAACGTCAACACACTGTTGAATTTTTCTTCTTCAGTTAAATATACAAAAAAATTATATTATGAATTATTTTTATTATATTATTTATGAGATAAATTAATTAAATATATGTATTTTATTATTTTTTATCTTATCTTTTTATCATTCTATAATAATAAGATTTTATATAAATCTTTATAAGGTTTGTACATTATTATTTATAATATTCGTAAAAAAGATATATACGTAAAATAAATTCATGGAGTTGGGTTGAATAAAAAAGAAGCTACTTTGTTTTGATTTTTTTCGATCGATTTTTTTATACTAAAAAACCAAAAGAGGCAAACATTTAGTAATAAAATAAATCCACTTAAATTCGATTAATTCCATTCTAAATATGATCACAAATACTTGAAAAACAAGGAATTAAATAGACATTTTATGGTACGTCTGTACAGACATCACCATCAGATGTTTGGAATCACGTGGTCTGCCTTCCTATTTACCTTGAAATCCTAACAAAAACATGAGGGCACTGCACCCTATTTTATGTTATTTCAATTATTGATCCTAAAGATCTAATTCAATTTTATGTTCTGAGTTTTATTTTAATTCGTAAGGTTTATTCGTTATACGTATTCAGTTTATATTATTGTTATCTGTAGGAAGTTTCATTATATATGGAAGTAATGTAATGCCATGGTGGTAACGAGGGTAAAAATTTTCTACTTCTTTATCATGTCTTCATTCATGTTCCTTGTTAAAAAAATTTAAAAAATTAAATTTTAAACACTAACACTTATTTTTTATATCCTAAATCCTAAACCCTATACCATAAAAAATAAACCCTATCTTAATTCTTTAAACCCTAACCCTAACTCCTAGCCCCTAACCTAGAACTCTAAATCCTAAACCCTAATCCCTTTAATTTGAAGCAGAGGAACAAATGAAAGCATAAAAAAGAGGTAGACAATTTGCACCCAGTAACGAGGGGTAAAAATCCTCTGCCTCTTTATCATGCCTCCACTCATGCCTTATTGAATTCTAAACCTAACCCTTATTGTCTATATCCCAAACCCTAAACCCTAAAAAAATACACCATACCACTATTTCCTTAAACCCTAACCACAACTCCTAACATTAAACCCTACACCCTACACCCTTTAATTTAAAGCGAAAACACAAATGAAAGTACAAGAAAAAGGTAAACGATTTACACCAAATAACAAGTACTTGATGATTGAACCACAAATTCTTTATATATATAAACCAAACAAGTTACATGTTAAGTTCCACTTTAAAGTAACGAGTTATGGTTTAATATTAGGGATTAGGGTTAAAGTTTAGAAAATTAGGTGTAAAATGAGTTTAAAATTTCATTTTAAGTATTTTTTAATGTGAAGCATAAAGGGACATGATTAGAGATGAAGGCTTTTTGCCGAATTTTAAAGGCGTTTTTGTCATTTCACACTTTTTATATAGTTTTTAAAACAAACAATTTAAAGTTGTTATTTTAAATTCAAACACTAGATTAATAAATATTTTCATATTTTACAGATTGAGCTCAAGAATCTCTCAAAATGTCAGTTTGGGCCGAAGCCACATGATCCATACGGCCGAAAGGGGTTGCTAGTGGTGGGGAAATGGGATCCGAATTCAGATCCATTCACCAGACCCGAATTCATTCTCAGCAGTCCACTCAACTCAGCTAATCAAAGGGACAATGATGGAGATATCAGAAAAATAAATGGTCAGCAAAAATACGTATATTTATACACCACTTGGAACGAAGATGTAAGAATATGGACCCTTGTCGCTTAAATTCAAGCTTTTTCGTGGACGACAGGATCCGAGTCCGCCGCTCTCTCTTCACTCTTCCTCTCCATTAATAAAACCTCTTTCCTTGTACCTTTACCCTACTCTTTGCTTTTTCCCTTTTCCCTTTGTCTAACATAAAATCCATATGGAAATGGAGGATCATCGTCGCCATCAGTATTCCATGCCTGATCTTAGGCAACTGTTGAATGGAAAGCCAATCCACTTCCAACAATTTCCACAGGATACCGAGTTATTCTCCCCCGATCATCGGAATCCGCCGCCACTGCAACAACCCCACTTGCTTCACCCTTTTGATATGATGCAAATGGTGGGTATGCAAGTTGGTTCGATTGCCGATAATAATAACAATACTACTGATCCCATGGCTGTCATTGGGACGATCACTAGTGCTGCTTCCACACTTAGTCCCAGCTGTGGTGGGTTCGATGGTGATTCCGCTACAGCTTTGGGAGGCGATGGAGGAACAGGAAGGTGGCCGAGGCAAGAGACTTTAACACTTCTTGAGACCAGATCTCGACTCGATCCCAAGTTCAAAGAAGCTAATCAGAAAGGACCTTTGTGGGATGAAGTTTCGAGGTACATGTCTATGTTCTATACATACATAACAATTCATACCCTAATTCATTCTCCTCTTCCTTGCCAAAGGCTCCTATGGTTTCTTCAACTTAGCAACTTCACCTCCTCCATAGATTCTTTGTCAAAAATACATATATTTCTTTATATTACCATGATTGCACTGCTTTACTTTCTTGGTGTTACTGTTAAAGAGAACTTCTGAAACAAATTTATGGCTTCAAGAAAGAGAATTACTATCTATTGTGAGCAAGTGAAGTTCAGAACTAGAACCAGAACCAGAACCAGAACCATGAACAGATGAACAGTGTTCTTCTTTGCTGTTTCTTCTTAAAGATTCCAATAGTCTTCTAACTGACTTGCCTCCTTTTTCCTTTGAAGTTCTGTTGCCTCCATTATTGTGCAAGTTTTTACCAAAAAAATTACTAACCTTTTTTGATGTTTTAAATGCCCATTTGCTGGTTTCTATCCATAAAAAGACGTTTTCATCAGTCCCTTGCAAAGTCTCGTCTTTGTTTCCCATTTTTGAATTATCAATATAATTAGCTTATCTGGGTTTACTTGCAGATTTGAATTAGGGTTCATGTCTATTTGTAGTTTAATTCATTGCCATTTTCTCTGTAGGATCATGTTGGAGGAACATGGGTACCAAAGGAGTGGGAAAAAATGCAGGGAGAAATTTGAAAACTTGTATAAGTATTATAAAAAGACTAAGGAAGGGAAGGCTGGTAGACAAGACGGTAAACACTATAGATTCTTTCGTCAGCTCGAAGCTTTATACGGAGATACCTGCAACAACAATGGCGTTTCAGGCCAAGAAACTCACCTTGTCGGGACCAGTTCTCAGTTTCATGGCAGTCAAGCAACTCAAGAGATCTATCACTCTCAAAAGCTTTGTGATAGTCGTAGCCTCTCCAGTTCCACCAAATTCGAAACGTGCTCCTCGGATAACAATGAGTTGAGCACTGCAAAGAAAAGGGGTTCTTCAAAGAGATGGAAAGCAAAGATAAAAGAGTTCATCGATTCTCAAGTTGGGATGCTAATGGAGAGGCAAGAGGCATGGCTTGTAAAACTGACGAAGATGCTGGAGAAGAACGAAGAGGAGAGGGTTTTAAGGGAAGACCAATGGAGGAAAGAAGAAGCGAGCCGGATAGATAGAGAGCATAAGTTTTGGGCTAAAGAGAGAGCACGGATCGAAGCTCGTGATGCTGCTTTAATGGAGGCATTGCACAACTTGAAAGCGCAGCAATTCAAGGCCGCCGCCACATCCTCCGGCAGTGAAAACCATAATGGAAAGGCAGATGAGTGGCAAGAAGTTGAGGTTTCCAAGCTGATACAGCTTAGGACCGCCATGGAAGCGAGGTTCCAACAAGGAGGGTTGCCTGAAGAGGCTGTTTTATGGGAGGAAATAGGTGCTAAGATGGGTTGTTTAGGCTTTGAAAGGAGTGGTTCAATGTGCAAAGACAAGTGGGATGCCCTCGGCCATGCTTATTCCCTAATGATGAATAACAAAACAGGAAAGGAGAATTCAAGAGGGTATTGTGATTACTATCAGCACAATGAGTCAGTCTATCAAGGACCGGAGACATTGAGACAGCAAGCAAATGATGGTTCCTCTCATGCTGTAAACGATAGTTGCTTCCGGTTCTTCATACCCGATGGAGATAATAACTTGTGGGAAAACTATGGTTTAAAGCTAAGCAACTGATGAGAAACCCCCCCAGCAAGTAAGTTGAAGCAAAGATGACAGATTCAAGCCCTAATTTTAATCCCCATGGGACATTTACGTTTTGTAAGCAAGGAGTTTGAGTGATCATCTTGACTCTAGAGACTGTAGGTACAACCGATTGTGTTTCATGTTAAATTTACATATGGATTAATGGGTTTAACTTAGTATTATCTTGCAGAGAAGAAAGGGTTTAAATGACACTCTAGATCTAGGTGAAGAAAAAACATTGAACCCTAATCCAGCTAATTAATGCATGACAACTTGCTTTATGTTACTTCTTCATGTATTTGCTGATCTGCAGTACCGAGCACGGACGGTCCTAGTATTTTATGGCGAGGGCAAACCTATAAAATTTTAAGGGGGGCGATTCATTCTTTCGATTGTGTGTAAATTATCTACTTCTTTTTCATGCTTTTATTTATGATTTTATTTTAGATTAGAAGGTTTAGAGTTAGGGTTAGAGGTTAGAGATTGTGATTAGGGTTTAGGAAAATAGGGGTAGAGTTTAGTGTTTAGGATATAAAAATAAGGGTTATTTAAAATTACATATCTTAAAAATTGTGAATAGGAGGTATGGATGCAGACATGATAAAGAGGTAGAAAATTTATCTGTACTACTTAATGGGTGCAAATCGTCTACCTCCTTCCCATATATCCACTTGTGCCTCCGCTTTAAATTAGAGGGTGTAGGGTGTAAGGTGTAAGGTTTAAGGTTAGGGGTTGTGGTTAAGGTTAAGAAAATATGGGTAAGTATATTTTTTACGATGTAAGGTTTACGATTTAAGATATAAAAAATTAGGGTTATGGTTTAACATTAAATTTTTTTAAAATTTTTAGAAAGAGACACAAAAAGATACATGAAAAAGAGACAAAAAAATTTTCCCTACTTAATATCGATAGCATTTCTAAAATCCACCTAATATCATACGGAGAATTTATCTGCACTACCGTTCATCGATGTAATATATTTATATATAAAACAAACGATTCACTTGTACTGCTTAGTGTAAAGTTCTATGCTTCCCTATCAATTTCTATTTTTTTTTTTGATATAAAAAATTCAAACGTTTTGTTGTTCCTAGAGGTCGGGTTTGAACGATGCCAGCAGAGTGGTTGAGCGATCAGTATTAAATGGTGGAGATTATATTCTAGAACAGATACTACTGTAATCATTATAACTTGTTTAAAAAAGATTAATCATTAAATAAATATTAGTAAATATGATTCATCGATACGACAAAAGCATATATAGATTGATACAAAATCTTACATAAATCACTAGTATCGATATATTTACTAATCGATTATATAATAGTCATTTGGTAATGTTTATCGATTTTGGTAAACAACTCTTTGAATTAAAATTAAAAGTTCGAATCATTTTAGAAAATTTTTGGATTATATAACTGAATATAAGAGATGCACCAACACAACACTAACTCTCAGTCAATACATACCCAGGCCAGGCCACATGTATATATGTATGAAAGAAGTGATGGATATAATATAGTTGGTGTGGAATTGATACTAAAACTTGTGATGTACAAGTAAGAATGGATGAGAAAGTGAGATTGATTATTAATTTTTTTTTATTATCATGATTCTCGAGGTTTAATCTTGATTCATTCAAATTAATTATATTGTATATATTTAGTTTTGAAAGATAAATTTTTTAATATAAATTTTCTTTATAAATAACGTCTTAAACATAATATCTGTTTAAGAGATACCAAACTACTTTTAATCTTCACATAGACAGGTGTAGCCTTTAAATATTAATAAAATATGGAGGCAGGGCCAGGCCGTGATGGAACACTAAAGGCCCAACCCATTGCATGCAGATATAAAGTAACAAACCATAATAAAAGCATAGAACAGAACTAAGATGCTATTCGTTCAAAATTCAATTAATATTTTACTCAAAATCTTAATAGATTAAATCGAATAAAATTTAATTTTATTTAATAAATCCGTGAACATTTTATTAATTTATTTTATATTTTTTTTTGATTATCTTACAAAAATTATGATTCAAAAAGTTTGAATGCTAGTTAACCGAAATCATTTTTAATGATTAGTTAACCAAAAACATTTAAGTTTAATAATTAAATTAATTAATCTGTAAAATATAATAATTATATCAGTTAATAATTACAATTAACCGTTGTATTAATTAATTAATCTTTATTTATTATTTAAGTAACATATATTTTAAGAGTTACAATGTTAGTCTTGATATTTAATAACCGGATGATGATTAATTAAGGGGAGGGGGGGATAGGACTCGTGAAAGAGACCACACATGCAGTAGATAAAGTGAAAGGGACAATGATCGGATTTATGTGGGCCCTTTGTGGCTAAGCCCAAGCAGACAGCCCACATACTTTAGCTTTCGGTCTTTAAATGAAGACAAGGACTCAGTGAAAGGTAAACCCTCTACAGGTTTCATTCATTTATTTATTTTTTAAATATATTTAAAAATTTGTGTTAAATTTATTTTTATTTAATGAATTATATAATTTGGAACCAAGGTAATTGTTGGATATGGGGCGGATGTATTTTTAGTCAAAATAATCTCTATACGGATAAAAATCATAGGTTATTGAAGATAAACAATTTGAAATGACTTAATAGAATAACATGTAAGAAGAAAAAATATTTTATATTTAAAAATATATTTTAATTGTGTGTCATTATATAAAATTAACATATTTATCTATATGATACTGTTATCACGATGTGTACTGTCATGTAAGTTTGTCATGTCATTTTAAGTTGTTTATCGTTAGTTGATTAATATTTTTTTTATCCGTAAAGGGACATTTTAATTGAAAATAAGGCAGCGAGGTTAAATTGATTAAAAAAGATATGAATCAAAATAACAATCCAGTAAAATTTTATGAGTGTCTTACGTCTTAACTATACGAGATTAAAATTTAAGGTTTATAAATTTATACTCTTTAATAAAAATATCCCATGCATAAACAATAGAAACGAAAATTTCTACAAATATTTTAGTTTTAAAATGTATGACTTAATTATACGAGATTAAAATTTAAAGTTTACGTTTAGTATTTAAAATAATATAATTAAAAATATATTTAAATTTATAAATCTTAAATTTTAATGATACAAGTTTATACTACTCATTACTTTCTCTCCCCACTTATTAAAAAATATTAAGCACTTAAATATACTTAATTTCACGTCCTATTGTATGTTGTACCGGTAACAATGCCTATAAAACTAAGCTCGAAATAAAATTTTAAATTAAAATATAATAAAATTAAAATTATTTATCACTCAATTTAAGATTTTAAACCGACTCAACTTCAAATATAATTAAAAACTTATTTAGATACCAACAATCATTAATCTCGTACCCATTTTCTTTTCGAAATTATTTATTTTAGATCAAGTAGAATTAAATTAATCATAATATAATGTTATGTTTCTCCTTTTAAAGACAAAATTCTAACAAAATAGAGTAGATATTTAAGGTTTTCCCGTAGCGGAGTAGAATCCATGGCTAGTTTTGGTAAATATGAAAAATAATTTTAATATTTTAGAAAATAAAGGTGTTTAGGGTTTGTTTTAGGTTTTAAAAAAATTACGGTAAAAAAATTCGTTATCTACAGAAAATGATTTAAGTAAAGATATTATCTGCAGGTAATAATTTTTTAACTTTATCTTAAATCGATAAAAAATATTAAAATATTATAAACCAGGTGTTCACTAACATGATATTTTATTCAGATCATCATTTACAGGAGAAATTATATCATGGGTAAGTTTACCACGTCATCTATGTGACTAACTACTAAAAAACATTCATGTCATCATTTTTTTTCATATTATATTTTTTTAAGTGAATCTTCACTCATATTTACTGTTAATTCATTTTAAAAATAATTTTTTAAGTGAAGATTCATTTGAAAAAACATAACATGGAAAAATTAATGAGGTGTGTGGTTTTTAATGGTTGGTTCTATAGACACGTGATGGACTTACCCATAATATAATTTTTTCATTTACAGCTGATAATTTTCTTTTATATTATAATTTTTATCGTACATCTAAAAAATACTTTAACATCCTTTATTTTCCAAAAAATATTTAAAATTGTATTATTTAAAAAAAACGTAATTCCTAATATGAACCCAACTGAAACCTTTATAATCATTTACTTTTTCAGAATATAGTTTTTTCAGGTTTCAGTATCCAACCAATGAACCCAGACCCATGACTGATTCGGTCTCTAAACCAGTGGATGCCATAACCTGTGTAGCACTGGAAGAAGACCGGGGAGGATTCAAGCTTAATTCAGCACAATACAAACAGACAAAAACATTATTGTCGTAATAATTATAAAAAAGGTCATATGTCTTGCTATTTTATAATCCTTTATTATTCAATGCTTCACCATTTCAAGCACTCCATTGACTTGCTCCATGTCCCTCCACCACAATATCAGAAAAATAAAAATAAGAAAAGAGGGTTCGATTCGAATAAGTAACCGGAAAATTTTGACCTATTCGAATTCAATCGAATTCGAATTTATATGTAGTTTAAGTTACAGACAAGTCTAAAAGAATGGTAAAAGAAACCATTTAAGACGTTTCCATTTACAATTCAATCTCTATAACTCTAAAATTTAATTAAAAAAAAACAATTGAATTAACAAATAATAAAGAACTTAGTCAGGATTCTTACAAGCACACATGACCAATGAGAACTCATCTCTTTCCTTGATCTTCTGTTCTTCAAACTGGTGGTTCTTTTCTTCCAACCAAAGCCTGGAATCTAACCCACTCCTTGTCCTAAACATGAACACAGCACGTCCTGATGTCTGGTTAAACAGCCAACCATGCAAATCCCACATCATATCTATCAACAATCCATCCAAAAAGATGATCTGATTCCCTCTGAAATTCCATCTCAATCTCTTCACTTGGAACATCTTCTTACCGTCAATGGTGACAGTCAATTCAGGGTTTCTGAAACCTGTCTGTTTGCCTCCTCCTTCGTGGCATTTGATTAATATGTCGTGAGCCAATCCTTTGTCACAGAACTGTGCCTTTGTCGAGTAAACGCTGGTGGTGCCGAGGAAAACTTCACTCCTTGAAACCAATGTAAATTTGGGTGTTGGGTTCGGTTGTTCATTTATATGGATCATGTTCGTATCCCCAATAGATAAACCGAGCTGCGAATCGACTAAAACGATGACCGAAAACCCGGAACTCGGTTCGGGTCCATTGATGTACCGAGCATCGGAAACATCCCAAAAAACTTCAATATCTGAATTACAAGCTTTGAACGTTTTGCTTCCTTTGCTCTTTCCTAGATGGTGCATGTTGGGGTCGAGTTTCGACGCGGTTTCAGCGACGTTGATCGTTAGGCCATGGCCGAGGCGATTGCTGGACCATGTGAGCGTGATGACGAGGTGTTTATGAGAAGAGAATCTAGCTTTGTATATGCATTTCACGGTGTTTGGGGTAGAAGGGGTATTGTTTGGGGAGATATAGGGTTGGTTCGAAGGGCCTGAACAATAAGAATCCGACACTTTGATGGCATGTTCATTGTAACAAGATGTTATGCTCCTCATTGTAAGAGAAAAATTTTCCCAGAAAAGAAAATGATGGAAAATTTGAGACTTCTTTTCCCCCCTACTTTGATTGGAATATATGCTGGTTAAAGAAACAAGGCTTTTAACTCACAAGAAATTGACTCATTAATCACTTTATTCTTCCTTGTACTATATTAAAATTTGGGATTTAATCCTCCTACTTTAATTTGGTCTACATTTCCACCAATGGGTTGAAATGTAAATTTTCAAAAACTTGTTTAAAAATAAAATTTGGGATCAATTTGAAATACAGAGTGTAATACGAGGACAATTAATGCAATTAATATCAATAAATAAAAGAAGTTGAAAGAGTGTAATTTAATGAAGTTTTTAACGGAATTTTGTTTAAAGAAATGGAAGAGGGAATTACTACAGTTTGTATTTCTCCATGTGGACTATTTTTTATTTCCTTTTTTTTTTGTCATTTTTATTTATTTATTTGCTAGTGGGAAAATGAAACAAACTGAGTGAAACCAGACGTATATTAATTACGTTTCTTAATTTAGAATTAAAAATCATAAAAAAATCTAATTAAAAATATTATTCTTTAAAATTAAATATACGATATAAATTAATCTAAATTAATTAGGATTTTGTCCTAAAAACTAGTTGAACAATAAAAGAAAACATGACCATTTTCTTCTTCTTTAGTTTCATGTGCCTGTTCATTACAATGATTAAGAATCTAATTAAATTAACATGGATTAAACTTTTGACTTTAGCCCCACTACTACTAAAAAATAAACTTAAAATTCTTAATATAATATTTGGATGAATGATAAGCACAAGCCATTAGGTAAAACAACGAGGAGTTTGATAAACACGTGCTAGCTATTGGGTCATATTAGGACTTAATTCGATAGATCAACTCTGATTCGGATTTAAAGTTTGGAAAATTTTACCGCGTTGAACACCGCTGGACACCACTAATGTTGAACATTATTGAACTCTATTAAACTGATTAATAAAGATTAAAATTTTTAAGTACTCAATATATAATTATTAATTATTTAAAATACAATTTTAGTTAAATTATTTTGTATAAGAAAAACTGTTGGGTGGTATTTTGGTCAACTAATTATTTTTTTTGTTAAAACCGTCGTTAATGTTTTATTTCGTTATCGTTTTAATCAGCAACCGTTAAATATTTAACAAAATTATTATATTATTTTAATTTTAATAAAAAATCACTCATCAAATATTTGAATTAAACCTTAATTTTTTTCATTTTTAATCCCCTGTGATACTACTCTTCGTTAAATGCTTGATGTGCAGGAATTATCATGGTTTCACAGTTTGATAGGTAGAAAATTAAGACAACTAATTGGAGTGATTTCTTGTTTGTTCATGGTTGAAATCAAATTTGTTTTGAAGTAATCGATTATCCAAATTAAAAGAAAAAAGTCGAGAAATTATTTTTTAAATTCTATAATAATACGAACTAATATGATATGTTCGACCGAGAGATATAACCTAGACGAAGATTAAGAAGAATGTATGCTAGTGATTTTCTTGGTCCTAGAAATTAAAATCTGTCTTGAGATTCACCTTCTAACAGCTGAAGAGTACATGCACCGATGTTGGGGAGGAATAAGGATCCCCCAACTAGTCCCCCCCCCCCCCCCCAGCTATTTAGTATCGACTCCCATACCAGCACTTATTACAAGAAATAAACCTAAACTAACACGTGATAATAATGGTTAAATGCTAACTGATTTCTTACAGTGAAACTGACGTGATGAATCCAGACACTTGTCTTCTCTGGGGATATAATTCATCAAAGTTAATGACACGACAGAATCAGATGGGCAATGTGAGCCTGAACTGGACATGGTTACTGACTGAACATTATACTGTTCGGTTTTTGAAGCAGAACTGTGTAGGTTATGCAAAATTTGAGATATGGGGTTCTAGGTTTAGAGTTTGATAATATTGTTATAAGTCATGTAACCGATCGAACATAAAATTAATCGATAAATTAATCGAAGGTCTGTTAATTCAGTTAAAACCGAAGATAGACAATATTTTTAATCTAAACGTATTGAGTTGGACAATACTAAGATGGAGTAAATGGAATGGATTGTTTGACTGAGTAAAGTTTGTTAGATTCTTCCAGTTCCATGCCCTGAGGGTCTGGAAGGAGTTGAATAGGAAGAAAGGAATCATTTGGCAGTTGGCTTTGGATTTGTTTTGATCAAAGGATACGCAATGAATATGAAATGGGTGTTTGCTGGTTTGAACTCTGCCTGACACACGGCAATGGCAGCCTGGGATTTTATATATTCAAATTCTCGACTTTTTAATGTCGAACTGAGTTTAGATTAAACTCAGTTCGAATCAAAATGAATCGGACATGAGTATTAAATTGTGATTAAGTTTGTGCATGGAATATTTTTGGTCCAAAACTTTTAGACTTGTTCTTATTCTGTGGACCATGGATCCAAACAGATATGGTATCAGTGTTTCTAAAATTTTAAACTTAAAGCCAACAAGTATGTTAAAACTTGTACCAATGATTGGGGTGTTATGTCTTGCTCAAAATCACTAACAGTGTTAAAACTAAGGGACCAAAAGTATGATTAAACCAATAAAATCTGTACGTTTTAAAGTAATGGAGACAGATCAGCTTTCTGTATGATTTTGGAGTTTTGGGATTTATAATTTTCCCATCTTACCTCTCTAACAACTTGACCTGAAATGGGTTCATATATAAATTGGTTTCTACATTATACACGTTTCTAAAAGGCAAGCCATGTTCAATAAAAAATTAGTAGCTTCAGTACATAAAAATTGAAAACTATACAACTTAATTATTTGAATTTATCAAAACAAAAAATGATTCGAATCATAAATGGGATGAGACATCAGAACCCTTATACAATGTTAAAGTTTTGAATCTTAATGTTATGAATGAAGTAAATTAGATTAAAAGAATCACTTTAAAATACACATAAATCATGCCCGATCTATATAAAATATATAATATTCAATTACGTGACGTCAGCATTTGGACTCCTATGACTGTAAATGAACATTATTAAGAATAAAAACAGAAGATGAAACAAAGCCTATGCAGGGTGACACTTTACAACTCAACATCTAAAGCGGATGACAGAATCTGATGTTCATGTAGGAAGTCATGTGTTGTTAACGAAATGGGATGCAGACTTTAGTTTTGTCTTTACTTTTGTTGGACTAAAATTAGAGATGTAATCGATATATTTTAATTAGTATAAAAATACATGATGTTATTAAAAAAACTTTATTTAAACTAAATTTTATTATAGGGAAAGAACGAATATTTTATGGGAATATAAATGATCATTTCACCTTTTTGTTAAGAAGAAAAAAAACGTTATTGTTGAGAGTCCCACGCCCTTTCGGACCAGAACATTAATCTGGCGCCTTAGACCATCTCAACCTTTTGACAAGAAGTTCAAAATTATACTATATATCTAATAAAAACATCATCAACTCTATTATTCAATTTTGTGAAGTTTTATTTAGATTTTTAAGGCAAATTGGCCACCATAGTAACCCTTTCGAAGACATGATATGACCATAATAGAAATAGACTCACTTTTGATGTGCCTATATCTATACAAGGACAAGCTTCAAACATTTGTATGTATCCTTCCTTCTAGACACAAAGGGATCAAAACGTAATTATCCCACGAAAAAACACGAGTTGATTCTCATTTAATTAATCTCCGTCACAATCTTTTCATACAGAACTATGAGGGAAAAGAATACATATATGATACAACTTCCGTAACTGCATGTGTTACTTCCATGAAAAAGAATCTGGAAAGTCCCAGTTGGCTACTCCGAACAACCACTACGGCAAACAATCAAACGAATGCGAGTAATAATATTATCCCAAAGTCCTTCCCGTTAACATGATAATTTTCGTAAACAATGAAAGAGAGTATGCATGTGCAGATACGTCGGCATAAGTGTGCCTGTTAATGCACGGATTGGTGAGCACCATAGACATGACAAGGAGAGACGATGAAGTTCCTTCTAGTAACATTATACACCCTTGAGCTTTTGCTCTCTCACGAAGAAGCCAACTATGACCTTATTATTGAAAAGAATCCAACAGAGGACAGTAAGCGGATGAGGCTGAAGCATGTAAGGGTGCGCGTACCTTAGACTACCTAACAGCATGAATCCCTCCGTCTCATATAATGTCAAAAAGAATGCTGTATTATGTGCAAGAAGACAACTTCGTAGGAGTTCCAAACATTCAGGTAAGCAATGGCATGTCATCACGCCCTGGTTGAGGGGTAGAAGACTTATTAATCAACGCCTTCAACCGTTCCATGATAATGGAAAATGAAGGACGCTTCCAAGGCTCGCTGCATTCAAAATCGACGATGACAATGAAGAAACAGGGAAATTTGCTTAGCAAGCTTCACATTATAAAAGCTTTTGAGACTTACTTGGCCCAGCAATCCTCAATTATGGCAGCCACTTGAGGATTCAAGTCACGAGGAATATCAAGCCTTTTGCCCTTAAAACCAACAGCTGCTACTACCTGCAAAACAATTTAGATTGGGATATGTTCGTCAGAAATAAAACTCCAGAAGATTATCATTGCATGACAATATGTAAGTTTACGGAATAGTAAAACAACAAAGTTCAATGGCAATAAATTAGACATCAATAGTTAATGTTCAATGAGGGGTATGTTGGTCCACAAAGTGCAATACTTTTAGCTCAGGTCATACAACTCGCTTATTCAAAGTGCTTATAAAAGGTGGGGTTTGTTCCTCTTCAAGGGAGCTTTTAGTTGCCATCAGATTATTACTTCCTTTTAATGAAAGGTTCAGCATGCGCCTTTCCAGCACATTAAAGCTAAATCATCAGCAAATGAGACAACATTCGATGGGACAAAATCTATAATGCGTTAACAAACCTGTGCTGGATTTAAGTTGCCCCATGGTAGTTGCAATGTTGCAAGCTCCCACAAAATTACACCAAAACTGTATACATCAGACTTCTCATTTGATGGCTCATCACGGAGAACTTCTGGAGCCATCCACTCAGGCTAATATAAAAATAAATGTAATTGTTAAGATTTTGCAGCATAAACAATGATCGATGGTAACTCAAATAGAAATGCCAAGAATATTGTTAAGAATTAGTGTAACATACAGTTCCGGCTGCTGATTTGGATGAAAGAAATGTGTTTGCCTTCAAACGAGAAAGCCCAAAATCACAAACCTGAATGTACAGACCAGGAAAGCGAGGAAGAATTATGTGAAGTAACTTTTGAGAGAAATTTGCATTAAGAGGGCAATGGATATAATTACAAAGAAAGCAACAAATTAAAATAAAAGAGGCTGGCTCCAACTACATACAATGCTGGATATGATAACAAAAAACTAGTTGACAGCCACTTGCAATAGTAAAAAACTGTGGCTGGCTATATTTTACAAATTCAAAGACATTTTGAGGCTTGAGAACTATATACATTCCATTATCAGTTAAGAACAAAGAAGCCAATCACCTGGCTTTTATACATTGAAAAAATAAGTAAATGAAAAAAGCAAAATGTTTATGCTTCATATGACAGGATCATTAGGTGAAAACACTATGCTCTTTGAGGCACAGAAGAAACATTCCAGGACTTACCTTCACTGTATATTTCTTGTCTACCAAAAGGTTTGGTGATTTTAAATCTCTATGAACAATAGGGGGATTGCGTCTATGAAGATAATTCATTCCCTTTGCCTGTGCACAAAGGAAAAAATATGGTAATTTAGACCATAATATTAACAAATCATAAGGTAGATGCATAAGAAATTGGAAAATAAAAAACAAAAAGAAAGTAAACCATTTAAAACCCACCACATCATAAGCCATACTCAAGCGACGCCTCTCATCCAACACATCTCTCACACCGGGCTTACGCAAAAGCCTATACAAGCTACCTCTGCAAATTAGAGTCAAGGTTTTAATCCACTTAACAATTCAAACATCTAAAAGTAGTAATAAGAAGTAAACAAAGCGTCTTCCGTCTTCCTTATCCATATGAAAGGCAAACAGAAGGGCATTTCCCCATCCCAAAAATAAATATACAAAAAACAACAAACCTTGATAAGTATTCTGTGACTATGGACAAGTTGGGGGGCTGAGTAACAGCTCCCATAAAAAGAACAATATTTGGATGCCGTAGACGTTTCATAATTGCAACCTAACAAAAAATTGAGGTGAAAATACAATCATACCAAGACATGAATGAAAAACTGACTTTTCTTAATCACAGGAACAAAATTGTTCAAAATGTCAACAAACTCATACCTCACTCAAAAATTCTTTATAACGCTCACCATGTAAATCCTGCTCCATGAGAATTTTCACAGCAACATCCTGTAATTAAAAAAAAAAGATTATATGGAGAAAGAGGAACCTTCAGCTGCACTTGTAAAATTTAACCATTGTATTGTTCATTCCCACCAGGATTAGTTGCAACCAAAGAAAAATTATTTATCTGGTTCATAAATTCTGGTGGTAGGTTGTTTGTCCCCCAGTAAGCCCAAGATATGTCTTACCACAGATAAGATGCATTCTAATTACTGTCAACAAGGGAAATGTAGGATTCTAACTCGATACTACTTTTATCAAGGCAACAAACTCACCAATTGAGTCAACATCTTTTTAAAATTTAGTTAGTTCAAAACAAGAACATGAGCATCAAGAAAAATTATTCAATGAGGAACTTTAGCTCAGAAGCAGTGAATACTTTCAAGTAAAAATTCATCAAAGATGGACCAAACTCCAAAAATAAAACACAACAGAAGTACAGAAGGTCCACTCTTACAGTGAAACAGTACCAAACAGGTGAGAGAAAGATGTCTACAAATGTAGATAATTGAAATAACAATTTCTTCCCATGATAATAGAAATAAGTTGTCTGAAATTTATCGAACATTTATATTGTGCTTTGCATATAGAGTGAACTATGACTGTGTATGAACCAAGGTGCATTGCTGGAATTACCATACTCAAAAAACCTTTCATTTACAGACATGTCTAAAGAGAAATAGAACGTGACAAAATAGATTGGCTGCTACTTTAGAAAGGTTATAAAATAAAAGGGTTTGACACTACAACATGCATTAATAGTGTCAAGATTAATATTCAGAACTGAAAATTAAGCTTTGATGGTCAATTGATGTGTGCTGAAGTGAACTTCAAGCAGTTTACGATTTGAAACTGTGAGAATATTGTGCAGAAACTGATACAGATAGGAGATAAAAGATTACCTAGACCTTGCACCTAACTTCAGCAGATGCCACCCTAAATCAAATGCATATATAGGACATTATAGAAAAACTACAAATACTCTTAACTCCTAAAATCAAAGACACATAAAACAAATTCTGCAAATTCAGAAATACTAATACATCACACTAACGATTCTATCTACAAACATTTGTGAAATATATATCAATAATTATTGACAGTTTCTCATTCGCAAGGAACAGCACAAACAAAATAGGCCCCGGAATCTCCACTAGATGATTAGAATTCGACATACAAGAAAGCAGTGGTAACAATAAACAAGATGCAGAACAGAAGATATCAAAAATAAAATTTTCATAACATTTAACTTTATATTTATAACAATAATTCATAAACAGATTCTTACCGAGCCATTCCATTCGGCACGATGAACAGTTCCAAAAGAACCTGAAAAGAACCAAGTCCAAACCAAAACATGAATTATGACCAAGAATAAGGTCTGTCAGTAGTATATTCTGTGAAAATGGTGTTCTTAAAGACAGACGAGAAAATACCAGAACCAATTCTCTCTCTTAAAACGAGATCACTCCATGGAATGTCCAAATCATCAACTTCAAGGACAAGTTCTCTATTTCTTTTACCAGGAGCAAGTTTATTACCCTTAGCAAACCTTGAATCCTTAGTAGAAGCCCCCATTGGGCCAGCCAAGACTAGATCTGGGACATCTCTATGCCCAGGAGGGGGGACGCGCTTTAAAGGATCTTTAATGATGTTCTTAGAGCTTATTATAGACTGTGAATACTGGGAGTCTTTATCATGAGCAGGTGGCTTAGCACTATTACGTAGAGGTAACTGTGAGACATCATTCAAATTACTTGACATCTGAACAAGGTTATTTTTGTCTGTGCCAATGTTACCAAGTTTCTTTTCTTCATCCATGAAAGTACCTGAAATGATAGACAACTATAGCTTACTTGCATACCAGATGAATTACAGTCACAGATATAGAAATGGCAGACTCAACAGTGTTATGAAAGTGCAATTAATAATAACAAAACCAGATTAAAATCTATTTAGGAATACTTGTCCACGTAAAATTTATAGGATTGTTTTTCCGGTTTTCCCTTGTCATTTGAAACAGTATGAAAACATCTTCATGTGAGTCCGGGATGAAAAAAAAAAGCCACAATTGAAAGCCAGTGCAAAAAATTTTAGTGGCAAGATTCATAACTTGACATTTAAGTTAGAGAAGTAATAATCTATTGCTTTCATCAGGGCAGATGCAGAAAAATTTTACAAGAACTTGAAACAATACAATTCATCTTTGAATAACATTGTACATTTGTACTTAATAAGGCACGTCACAAAATATGAAATGTGGGGCAAATTAGCAAAAGAAACTACATACTTCAAGCCAAATGAAAGACTTAAGGTTGAAATATAAAAGCAGATAAGGGACATTCGGTAAAGCTCTTTATATAGAGAGTGAAAGAAAATATACCTGTTGTAGCATCATCAAATACTAGATTAAGTGATTCACAGTCTGAAAAGTACTGTTTGGCCAATAACCTGAAATCAGTGGCAGGTATAGCTGGTTTGAGATGTGGAAAGCGCAATGGGGAAGAAAATGAGATGGAAGAAGGACCATTGAGCAAGGAATCGGGCTCGCATAAGTAACCTGGGTTCCCAATTAGATCAACAAGATACTCCCTGAAATCACAAACACTAAGTAGGACAAGTTCTCCATAATAATAATAATAATAATAATAATATCCAACTCAATATCAAATTCGTTCAAGAATTTAAAAAAAAAAATCTCAAAAAACTATGAAACCTAAGTATATAAGGTTCATTAAGGTCATGAGAAAATAAAGCCCAGCTACAGTGCTACACTAGTGAATTAAGCCCTTCTATAATCATGTCTAGGATAGACATTCTTCCATAACTTGGAAGGTTCTCCATCAGATTGGCTTCATGAGATTATTCTTGAATATAGAAAACTTTAACCAAAATAAGACAAGGCAGTTTTTCACAAACAGTCGACCAAAATGGGAAGAAAGAACCACAACAAGCAAGTGGAGTTGCAGGTGGAATTAAGCAAAATATAGTTTCAAAAAGGTTTTTCAGTTTCCGCATAACAAACAACCACATCAATTAAAAATGCAGGGTTCTTTTGTCAGCAAAACATTGTAATTTAGAAAAAAATCACTAAAAGAATGACAACTTCAGAACTTAAAGGAAATAGGTTGTAAATCAGAAACAAAACAAACATAACTAACACCAACCCAAACCAAAATCTCACAGTGCTGATATAAAATACCTGTCAAGCCCAAAGCGAACAAGGCAAGAGGAAGCATCATCTCTTTTACAATATTTGCATCCCTTTGCAATTCGACAAGGTAGGTCAATTGTGTCAGCTAGCACCTGCACAAGTCATGTTTGAACTGTGAATGAAATCCCTTCTCTTCATAGGGGAAAACATTTTATAACAGAAAACTTGCTCCACAAGTAATGAAGGCGTACAAAGTTAACTATAACTAAGCAAAAAGTCATCCCAAAACCACGGGTGAAATGAGAACACTAGAAACTTAGGTCCTTACCTTGAATAGTAAAGCCCGATGTCTGCAAAGGCCAGCTGACAAGCTACCTATGGGAACCACAACTGAACCTAAGCAATCCTTTAAATCATCACTGCAGTCCCTCCAATATGAAACCAAGCTATCCTCTTCAGATGCAAATGAACCCCTTCGGTTTGAAATAAAACAATTCACCACCAAGGCGAATAAAATGGTAAAAATTTTGAAATTTTGTGCATTAATGGTATAGATAACTCACCCCATGCGACCACAGACAAGCTGTGCTAACTCATCAACAACTTCTTTTGTGGTTAAGCAGCTATGTGAAATGTTATAGACTCTATTTTGGAGTTCCTTTAAGCCGAGATCACTTCTTCTGTCAACCAACACCACTTCTAGTGGTGAGCCTACCGCATGATCAACAGATCTTAGAGAGTCGATTGACGGAATTCGACCATGCTCATGCAGATCAGTGCACATAGTCCAGACATATGGATTAACGCCACGAATTAAATAAAACCCATCAGGAACCTTTTTGAAATATGATAAGCAGCCACTCACCTGAAGCACATAACATTGAAAAGGCAGAATATTCAAATGCCCAATCTTTTATCAACCAAATCCTGAAACTTAACTAAATCCTAGTTTGCACATGACATGTATTGCAGATGCTGTGCAGCTATATACTCTCGTTGTATCCACATTCATGCCAATTGCCAAATATCAGAATAGTAACTAATCCCTAGTTTTCACATGTCATACAGATGCTGTGCAGCAATATACTTCCATTGTATCCACATTTATACCCAAGATCAGAATAGTAAATGTCACCGTTCACAAAATTCAGAATAATAATAAAAAATCCTCATCCCAGAAATTCAGATTGATATAACCCTGAACAAATACAAAATGTAAGAGCCCATGCACTAACATCCAGTTTATCTAATTACCGATCTTTAAAACCATCTAAAAAATAAATCCAATCACTATCACGATGGTTATATTCACCTAGGCATATTTGTTCAATCTCCTGGACTTACTAAGCATTAAGTAAATTTAACCAAGACAAGCGAATAGTGTGATGAACAAATAAATCTATAAGAAACGTACCCAGAACCGATGGGAAACTATCTCAGCAGAGCTGGAGCTAGTTGTTGCGGAATCATCCGCAACCGGACCCAAAAAATTTGGGTCATCGGCACAGGTAGCTTCCGAAGAAAGCCTCAAAGCTAACGCTAGCTGCAACTGATAACTCTCCTCCGTTTGCTGCGCCCAGCTTTTCCCCGACGACGAACCCCCAATTTTCGTCCTCAAATCCACAAGCCCAGAGCTCCCATCGTGACCATAAGCGAACGCATCAATCTCGTTAGCCGCCGTTGTAGAAAGGGTCGGCACATAATAATCTCCCGACAGAGAGCTCTCACCGAAGCTACTCCCGCTCGATTGCCGTTGAAGACCGATCGAAGCAGCAAAAGTATTCCCTCCTCCTCCCCCACCGCCGCCACCACAGATTCGATTCGCTTGTACCGGGGCGTGGTTTTGACTCTGACTCTGATCCCAATCAGTCAAACCTCTCTCCAATTTCACTCTATTCTTGCTACTCGTGGCTTCGCTTGAAGTCGATTCGTAATACGGAGGCGGTGCTCCCGATATGGACACCGAGTACTGGTCGTCGGGATATTGACTAAGCAGAGAGTAATTAGATCTTCTCCCGGGCACTTCCATTGAAACTCTAAAGGAATTGCCGTTCACAAAACCCTAGAAACCCTATAAACCGCCATTGATGAATCTTTGAAGCTTTTCAGTTTTTTTTCCCTTCCTATATTTTTTTCTCTTTCCTGAACTTTTTCTCTCTTTCTTCTACAATTCTATTGTCGGAAAGAGGAGCAAAAGGTTCCATTTTTATTCGGTGGGCGTAATTGCAATATTCTTTTCTTACGTTGAATTTTTAATGGGAAAATTCATAAGTGATCACTGATTTTTGAGTACATGTTCATTTTAGCCACTAATAGTTGGAAAGTTATTTAACATTATCACTGACTTTTAAGCAAAGTTATTTTTAAGTTATGTTGATTTTTAAGTAAATGATCTCAGATCGATTTATATCGCATATTTGATTAAGATTATTTTATATTTACACAAAATTCGAAAGTCGAGATATACTTAAATAATATCAAATGAATATTTTTTATATATATAAAGTCTAAAACTTAATACCTACTTAAACGATATCAAATGTTTATTGCTTTGGAACACCTCAACCAACCTATTGATTAAACCCTATTGATTAAATGATAAGAGAATTTAGGATTCATGCTTTAATAAAATTGGATTACAAATATAAATATAAAACAATAGGGTCAAAATTTTATTGAAAAATGTTTTGGGTTCTACTTCTAGGTGCCATTAACTTATGCAACGCAAGGCTCTATTGCACACATCTCGCCTGTCATCCGACAAAATCTTAATAGGGCTCAACAGGAGCACGGAAGCTTGCCCCAGCATAAACTGCATCAGCACCCAGCTCCTCCTCAATACGCAATAGCTGGATTGCAAAAAATATATATAACAATCAGACAAAACAAAAGCTGGATTCCAAATGATAATAATAATTGAAAACAATCAGACAAAGGTTTGGCACAATCTTTGCTTGTTTCCAAGGTTGTTAACAGCTAGATTTTGAATGTTGTTCTTAAACTCAAAATTGGGGCCAAATATTATGAATTCAATTTAATTAGCAATATGAACTTTCTCGAACCAAACACGAAACAACTCGATTAACGACAGTAATAGTCGTTCAAAGATATACTCTTGCTTAGGAGGTGAGGATGTTTAACCTGATTGTACTTAGCAAGACGCTCAGACCTGCAGGGAGCTCCGGTTTTGATTTGAACCTGTTTTATTTTAAAAGAAAACATGTTAAAAACTAGATGTTCAAAAGAAAGAACCAAAGCTGGATTCAGTTTGCTAGATATATATTCACAACAATGGGAATGCCGTTTTATTACCGTAGCCAGACCCACTGAAAGATCAGATATGAAAGTATCCTCGGTTTCACCACTGCAAGAAAAATCAAGTTAAAACATCAAATGAAAATTTGTTAGCATTTAAAAGTTGACATTCAAACCTGCAGTGGCTGGCCATCACGCCCCATCCAGCTTTCTTTGACATTTTGACAGCTTCGATGCTTTCAGTAACCGATCCAATTTGGTTAACCTATTCTCCAGTCATCAGCAAATGATCCAGGTTAATAAAAACTCGAAGGATAGATGGAAAAAAATGACCTTCTCGAGGAAAGAACCAAGTAGTACCTTGAGAAGAAGTGAATTGCAAGTTTTTTCTTTGATAGCCTTCTCAACCCTCTGCAGAAATTAAAATAAAGTATACAAGGAATGTCATGCTACTTCTGAAGGAATACATAGAGATGCATACACCATTTCCTATGGGAAAACGCGAAAGGAAATGCCAATGATACCTTCGGGTTAGTGACCAAGAGATCATCTCCCACGATCTGAACTTTTTCTCCCATTTCATTAGTTAGTTTGGAGTAGTGCTCCCAATCATCTTGGTCAAATGGATCCTCAATTGATACAATAGGGTACTCGGAAGAAAAAGACTTGTATAAATCTTTGAGAGCGTCTCCCGAGATCTTTTGTGAACCATTATTGCTCTGCAAATGCCAAACAAAAAAAGAAGTGAAGGATAAAATAACTTGAAAACACAGATAATCAGAAAATGATACGGTAACAATATATAATCGGTTCTCATAAAGGCACAATGATTTGAAAATATCTTGCAAGTTACGACAGTGTTCACCTCTTCCTTGAAGTTCAAGTCATAGGTTTTATCTGCTCCATAGACGCGGAAACATCCATTCCAATAACAACCTAGAATAGCAAAGGAACATTCAATCAGAGCCATTGCTTACATAGAAAGTGAGAATTCATAAGGGCAATTAAAAAAGGGCAATAACTTTGTCTGTGTAACCTGCTTTAGCAATGGCAGTTTTTAACAGCTCAAGCCCTTCCTTGTTTTCCTGTCTTCCACAAAAAAATGATGTCGATTATCTGAAGATTAAACTAACAGGTACAAATGAAGAAGCACCATGAGAAACCATGAAGTTCATTAACTGAGGATTGACCTGAATATTAGGAGCAAAACCACCTTCATCACCGACATTTGTTGCATCTTGACCATACTTCTTCTTGATAACAGCCTTCAAGTGGTGGTATACTTCCACGCCCATCTTCATGACCACCTTAAAAGATGATGCCCCAACAGGAAGATTCATGAACTCCTACAAGCATAGATGCCCGGGAATCCAATATCAAGAAATAGGGAACAAAATCAAAAGGAAATTTGAGATCCATACCTGCATAGCAAGTTTGTTTCCTGCATGGAACCACCGTTGATGACATTGAAAGCAGGGACTGGCAGGACCAACTTCTTGTTACCAGCAAGGTTAGCAATTGACTGCAACCAATAATAGGTAGGTTACATAGATTCATATTATACCTTAACATTAAATAGACATAAAATTAAGTGGTTTCAAGACATATTTTGCTCATACTCTTCATTTCTCTTTAAACAGTGTATGACACACACATTCAACGTATTCAGACATGGGTACGAGATATGACCCTCCAAATACAAGAAAAAATTAAAAGAACTGAACATACCTATATCTAACACTCACAACCAAGCCTGAGTGATATAGTTGGAGACCATAATAGAAATCATTTTCAAATTCACAGATAAATACTTAAAACAAACACATGTCTACAAAGGAAGGGGAAAGGAAAAAATGAAGTTCAATAGGCCAGAATGTACCCTGTAAAGAGGAATGTTCTTGACTTCAGATCCAGCTTTGCAAACAGCAAGAGACACTGCAAGAATGACATTTGTGCCGAGCTGGAGGGAAAATAACAAAAGAAGAAGAAAAACACACAACACCATAAAACGAAGGTAAGCCTCGGAATGAAGTCATTAGGAATACATTAAAGAAGAAATCAGTGGATGCCCCGCTAGGAACCGCGGCTCTGACCTTTTTGCCCATTCGATGTTTCCACATCAACCTATATCAAATTTAGTAATAAAAAAACCGTTAGAATCAAATTGAAAGTATTCATAAATTTGAAAACATTATAAAAACTGAAAAACAACTAACGAATTAGAGATTATTCCATGCAATCAGCGGAAAACTAATAGACGAACTCGGCCAATCGACCTGTTCGACTGGTTGAGTCATAAAATTAAGCGCAAATGGATCGGAAAAGGATTTAATCGGGAAATGAACGACGGAGATGTTAAATATACAGATCGGTGACAAGGTAAAGCATGGAAACTAAAGGGAGTAAAAATGAAGAGATGAGATGAAGCTAAGCTCGAACGCTGGATTTCCACGGCTATCGAAGATCTTCCTAGCTTTGACGGAGACGATTCCAAATATACGTAAATTGGATTCGATTTTTTGGAATCAGTTACGACAGTTAGAGTTGTGTATATTCTAATATATACTCTCAATTATTAAATATTACCTAAATCATTATATTACAATTAATGATTTTTAAACTCTTAACTTTCAAAATCAACAACTGACTCAAGATGATTAATGTAATTGAATTTGATTTCGATATGGAAAATAATGTTCATATTCACATGGATGGAGGTTTAAACTTTATTTATAGTAATGGACAAAGATTAGGATGATTATCGGGTGGGGCGGGTTTTTGGTCGTCTCGACCTTGATCTTGACCTAAAAATTTAAATCTTTTAGTTTGATCTCAATTCGATCTAATTTAAATATTTTTATCTCTAACTCAATTCGATATTATAAAAAATCATAATCCAAACTCAATTCGACTCTGATATTATAATAAAAAATTTGAATAAACTCGACTCAACTAAAAAAATAATAAAAATATTAAATATTAT
The DNA here is from genome assembly GCA_035048815.1 of Abelmoschus esculentus. NCBI lineage: Eukaryota > Viridiplantae > Streptophyta > Magnoliopsida > Malvales > Malvaceae > Abelmoschus > Abelmoschus esculentus. The sequence goes on along the minus strand of JAUCBN010000017.1, from coordinate 17,304,997 downwards.
ATATCTAAATATACCGGGTCGGGTCAAAATTTTTTTACCTAAAATCAACCCGATCCAACTTTAGTTTTTAATCACCCGATCCGATCCAACTTTTTAAATAAAAAAACTCACCCCGATTAATTCGAGACCTGACAAGCACATATCAAATTATCGTCCCTAACTGAGAGTACTTCAAAGCTAGAGGCCATTTTCTAGTGCTCGGAGATCTTAGATGAGCTGGTGTGGACAAGGGGTCAAAACTAAGATTAATTTTTTCATAAACGGATACTAATTTACGATCAAAACGATAACCGTCAAAAATATAAACGATAATTATAATTTTTTTAAATTAAGTGACTAAAATTAAATACTTTCCAAACAAAAGGACCTTCTGTGAAGATTACCTATTTAAAATTTTTAAAAAGAATGTCACGTGAGAAGCTCGGGGACAAATTGTCCCTCTTCCTCTTTCGCATGCCGCATGTTTTTCTGTGAATTGTCAAAAAGGTCCCCCACGGATTTGGTGTTGAATGGTCAAAAAGGTCCAACAAGTTTGATGGGTTTTGTTGAGATCAATTTTATTTGTTTTCTTGGTGTCCAAGTCAAAAGGATATATATAATACAGGGGAATAATGGCCGGGTTGAATATAATTAATCGTAAAATTGAAATCGAACAGAATTAATTTAAATTGAAATAATAATATTTATAAATTTATGAATTGTAATTAATTGTGATTAATCAAATTAAATAGAATTTAATTTTTAATTATTTTATAAGGTAAAAATCTATATTTTATACTTAAGATATTATATAAAATATTATAGATATATTTTTATTTTTTACTTAAAATAAATTTTTATAAAAAATTAAAATTATATCTTTTAATGTTTAAAAGTTATAAAATAAAATTATTTTATCAAGATAAAATAATTTCTTTTAAAGAAATTAACGTTGATATGAAAAAATAAAAATTAATCAAACCGAAAATCAATGATTATTAAAATAATTTCTTTTAAATAAAAACATGTCACAAGGACAGAAAAATAAAGATTCTTATTAAAATAAAACAGGAAAAAATAATGGATCCGATAGTCGACGATCAATACTAAAATTGATTGTCGACCACCGATCAAAGGGAACGATCAAAATAAAAAACAAAAAAAGATGAAATATTGGGAGAGAGAGCAACGACTAGGTTTTTCGAGAGAGTGATCTAATATAAATTTTTTAATCACTTTTTGATATTTACCTCATTTAAAATTTTAAATCTTAAAAACTAATCATTTACATACTTATTTTACGTTTCATAATTAATCTAGATTGATAAAATTTTAAATTAGGTTTTAAGGTCTATAATTTAAAGTTCAAAATTTAATGTACGATATTTAAAAACTAAGGTTAGAATATAAAGTTTTTTTTTTAAATTTAATTTTTGAATAATTTATAATTTAACTTGTGACATTTTATTTTTATAAATTTCTCTTATTCTTAGATATTTTCTTAATTTTAATTTTAATCCGAAAAAAAAAACAAGTACATGTAAGTCTAAAACAAATCCTGTAAAAAATATAATAAAACAAATATAAACAATTTGATCAATTGACTAATATACTTATTCTCGTAAAAAAAAAACAATTTCTAAACTTATAAAAATATAATAATCAAACAAAATATTATCAAACACAAAATAAATTGTCATAACTCTTGTCTAAACTCAGTGAAGTCAAGTTCCATCTATCAAAACATTCTAGAAACTTCTGCATCTAAAGACTAAATCTGATTGTTACGGTCCAAATGCAAATGTCAATAAAAATTCATTCTAGTTGAGTTATCAGTATTCTCCGACACTAAAAAATTAAATCTTAAACGAAGAATTTTCTCGAGGGTTAATTACCCTATTCACTAGGCACTGACACGTTAATATCGGGCGATGGCCGATGGGAAGATGCCGGTTCGGAGCCGTTATTCCAACCGGAAATGATGGAGGTTGGTGCAATGCTTGCTATGTTTCTATGACCAGTTATGATATTACTCGCTTCCCCAAAGGTGACCACTCGAAATGGTGACGCTGGTTTCATATTGTTTTCGCCGTCGGGTTTTGCTTGTGAGACGATCGGCCTTGCCTCGCCCGCCATCACTGTAGCTGAAGGGATGGCAGCAACCGTGGAAGCTGCCACCGTGTGCTGCTCACGGTAAGGCTTCTTTTTCTGCACTTTGAAGCCATTTGGCGTGAAGCTTCCCACCACAATCTATCCAAATGAATACAGTGACCAAATTGTGAATTTACAGTAACATTTGAAGGGGCTGAGAATATAATAACAAAGAGTCAAAGGACTTACTTGTATAGGGCTAGCAGCCACCAATGTACCAGCCAGTCCACCACCTATTACACGACCGTCCGGTCCAGCCAATGAAACACTTAAACCACCGGTTCTATTCATGGCACCACCGGTGTCACTCAATGTAAATGAGCCGGTTAAAGACAATATTTCAAACCGCCCCTGCAATGTAAAATAATTCCAAATATCACAAAAAAGACATTAAAAAAATATTAATCTTGTTTTTTTAATAAATTAATAAAAATATATTTAAAATTTTAAAACTTAAAAGTATAATGAACAAAGATAGAACTAATTTAAAATTTTAAATTTAAGTACAAATATTAAGTAATCTAAAATAAAAATATAATTTAAAACTACGTATATTAAAAGTTATCGAGCCAGGTCAGGTACACAACAATTAAAAATTTACTTAGACCCGGTCCAATTATTCTCAAATAAGATACCTGATGTAATCGAATAACTTTTCAAGAATTATCTAATATATTTTTTGAATCATCGGATCGAATCAATTGATTCAAATAATTTAAACACCCCTAAATATCTACCATACATCAATTTAGATTCGTTAATCAATCAATCAAATATCATACGACTATATAAAAAATTGAATACCTCGAATGTTAAAATCCCACCCGATGAACCAGGTTGTCGGATGGTAACATTAGAAACAGCCCCATTTGCTGATAGAATACAAATCCCACGAGGACCAGTTTGTGATAAAGAAAGAATTTTCCCTGCAACATCCTGCGAGTCCAATAAATTATAAATTATATACTTATTTCTCTATTTAAAACCCTAATATAGTAATTAACAATAATTAATATCATATTTGGAGAAATTACCTCGCCAGTATTAACTTTCACCACATGAGCAGTAAAGTCCCCTCCAGCCGTAGTAGCAAACAATTCACCTGTCCAAAAATAATAATATAAAATAAGTAAATAAATACGTAAGTTAAACTATATTAATATATCAATACAAGTCTATAAATTTAACTATTTTAAATGCAAATTAATTAAAAGAAAATAAAAGTAAACCCAAAATTCACCAAATTATTGGCCAACAAAAAAACACCTACTTAGGATTCCTTTTCCAGAGTTAATTTGTATGGTTAATAGATATAATATTAATAATTTTAGGTAATGCATTGAAATGGTGAATAAAGTGACCACCTTATCAATGCATTAATTAATTAATTATTTTTTATTCATTCGAGTTTCAGGATTCACCTGATTAATCCGGACCGACTCATATTACACATCTAATTCTAATAGATAAATATTCTAATATTAATTTTTTACGTACATAATTAATTAAACTCAAAATTTATTTAATAAAATTAAATTACTTACTATTTAAATTAATATATTAATTAATTTTAAACATAAATGATTATCTTTTTACAGATCCATGCTTAAATTTGTAGCAAATATACTACTGGACAAACATAGAAAAAAGAAAGTTAATTTTATTATTACAATTCCCAAAGAAAGTATGAATCAACCACCCACCATGAGTTGGGTGAGAAATGAAAAAAACTAAAAATACTAAAGAAAGAAACAATAAAGTATGTCCCCAACCCTATATTTCCATGTCCCGTCAGAGATTTACCCCATAAAATAACATGAAAAAACATGCAATGCAAGCAGACACTAATTTTTCTCTACATTTTCTCGGGAACCAAACAGCATAAAACAAATCTTTAATGAACTTTAACAGTGTTTATATGAACTTTACCTAGAGAAGCAAGAAGCTGCCAGTTCCCGGCGGAGCCGGGAGAGGACTTTACTTTACCTCGCTTGGACAACTTGAACTCAGTAGGAGAAGAAGGTGATAAAGTGAAACCAGGAGGCGGTGCACCCGTCATTATCTGATATGGTAACCTGAGGTTCCCATCCGCGTCATATTTTCTGGGTCTTCCTCTCTTTTTCTTCCCCAAAGAATCACCCACCGTTCCACTTCCTCCTCCGCCTGAGCCTAGACTCGGGGTTGTTGTGGTTATCGCCGTCGCTGCTGTGTTGACGTTCATCGGCTGAGGCAACACTTGCAGGGTGCTCACTGGTGCAGGTGGTGAGTCAGTGTCGGAGTTTCCTAGTGACCCAGATATCGTACTTTCCTTTTCTTCCATTCTAGAAGATGACAACCCAGAATTTGAGGGAAAATACAGATTTTATTTCGAAAAGAGAAAGAAAATTTTGGTTTGAAGATTAGAGGGAAAATGTAGATTTTTTATGAACTTCCTTCCATGACTGGGGGAGGGAAAAGGGAGAGTGGGAAACAAAGGTCTTTCTTTTTTCTTGTATTGTATGTGCACTCCATACAGGTTAAAAACAGGGTCAAGCACTGGAAAGCTTTTGGTTTATTCTTATTCCCAATTTGCCCTTACAATTTATAAAATTAATTTATTATTATTTTAGTATTAAAGCATTTTCGCTTGGTCACTCAAGTTTATGAGTTGTTTTATTTTAGTCACTCGATTATAAAAGATTCAATTTTTTGGTTATTAGGTCATTAAATTATTAACAGCATGATAACTTGACTGTTATATTTTATTTTTCAAGAAATAGTCAATTACCTAACATTGTGGTTCGTCATTCGTGATAAGATCGATATTCAAATATTCACATGTTTTGTTTTTACAAAAATCTAATCGAAATTAACGATTACTCATTTAAAGATTTGACCTTTTAATGATTTGGCCTCTTTTGATGATCGTTTGATGAGATTAATTTTGAGATATTTTGATTATCTTCTCAAAAAAAAAAATGGTGCCCATCATTCGAACTTTTTTAGTGAGTACTTTGAACCCAAAAAATCATATATTTAAATTTTAAAGTATTAAAAAATTTAAAAACTAATCATTAGTGCGGTAGACAAAGATGAAACAAGTTTAGCGATTTTTAAGATAATCGTAAAAGATATCAAAGAACGATAATTTAAAAAAATATATAAAAAAAACTCTTAAAATTAGAATATCCCAAAATGCAAATAAATAAATAAATAAATAAATCATATTAGCACAAAATTAAGAAAATGGTTTTCATGTTAGCACATCAAAGCTAACATGTGACATCATTTGATTATTAATTATTTAATAATTTATTGACAAAAAATATGTAAATTAAATTTATTTATAATTCAACGACCAAAACAAAAATCCCTATAAACTCCAATGGCTAATAATATATTTTACCCTCATATTAATAATAGAAGACAAATATTATACACTGGTACATCCAAATATATATACTAACCCAATGGGTCCACGCAAGAAATGAAAGGGTATATTCGGTATTTTAATATCTCCATCCCTTCCCTGTTTTTAAAAGGATGGAGTGATTTAAAAGTTCTCAAAACTTGGGAAGATTAAATTAAAAATTCAGTCAAACCGGCCTTAAAAGCAATAAATCCTGACCAAATATATATTTCTTTTAAAAAAACATTATTCTATAAAATTATAAAATTACAGCTCCTTGGAATCTGAATTTTCCATTTGTTTTCATTTCCTAAGAAGCTTTGTGATTTGAGCACCTCAGGATGATATTTAAAACAAAAAAAAATATTTAAATGACAAATAAACAACATTTAAGTTTGTTTCCATTTTCCTAGGAATTAATTTTTCACATTTTCTCTTCATTCAAATATGTTGGTCGAATATACTGAATTTACAGAATGATTTCGGTAAAAAAATAATATGATAATACGATAAAGTATATATATATTGTATATATATAAAAAGTTATTAAAATTAATATATGTATCGTTTAACAGAAAGTATATACATGTATAAATATATATGTACAATTAAATATGTCCTTCTTAGTTTAAATAATAATAAAATAAGATTTTTATTCATTCCAAATTTTAGATTTAAAAGCTTAATAAATATTTACCCCTTCCAATATTCAATCTTGACTTCGTCCCTGATATTAAGTATAAAATTCGTGACTTAAAAAATATAAAAATAACAAAGATAATAACTTAACGAACCGACCAAATATACTTTTTTTTTTATTCATTAGATTTTTTCTCTCAAAATAATTTTTGTAGAACTTTATCTTCTCGTTCTATTTGAATGTTAGTCCTTGAGGAAATTTCCAAGTTTCAATTTAGTCATTCATATTAGTTTTTGGAATTAAATAGTTTGCTTGGATTAATGAATATTTTTAAACACATTTAACTCCAGGGCTTAAGGACCAGCTTTAGAGACCAAATTGAGAAAACTTGCCAAATTAAGGGACTAAATGTTGCTTTATTTTTTTCTCTAAAGTAGTGTGCGCTCCTATCAATTCTCTCCTCCGTCTTAATGCTGTGTTAAATAAATAAATAAATAATGAAAAGGAAGGATAATAAAAAATAAAAATAAAAAAAAAAACATTTTCTAACACTGCAAAAAGTGAACAGTGATAAAACAGCTGTCGGTAAGACCGTTGACGGCCCGGACCAAACTCACAATTCTTTACAACACTATTAAACTAATAGCGAATATATATATATATATATATATAATTTAGTTATAGCATTTTTAAATTTTCATTGAAATTTTAATCATAATTTTAGTTGAAAATATACTAGTTTAATAGCGAAGAAAAATTAATTAGTTAAATTATTTGTTTTCATTTTATATTCTTTTATATTATAAATTTTAGATTCAGTAAAAATATTTTTCGTTATTTATTCAGAGTCTTTATTCTTTTTTCGAAGTAGAATTAGAATTATAAAAATTATTTTGAGAATTTAAATTTTTTAATTAAATAATAATAAGTATATGAATTTGTCATGTGTATTTACAAATTATTATATCCAAATTCAATTCTTGAGTAATTTTTTAAACATAATAACGAATTATTTTTCTATATCATAAAATAATCAAAGTAAATTTAATATTTTAATATGTAATTCAAAACTTGTTTTTTAAAAATAAAAGCAACTTCTTAAATTCTTAAAAAAAAAAAGACTTAAAATAAAAGAGTATTGCTTTCAAAGATATGGACGCTAAATTCAAGATCTTCCCCATAATTATACATGTACACTAAAGTGCATTCACCAATTTTCCCATTAGATTTGATATATTTAATTAATTTAAATTATATTTTTAATATAATTTTTATAATTATTTTCTACCGAATAATATAAATATTTATTATGAGAGTAATATTTTAACTCAATTTATTATATTCATAATATTTATATTTAAACCTATAATCTTATTTAATAAACTTAATACATTATCATGCTAAACCAATTAGTAATTAGTTCAAAATATCATTAGTTTAATTAAAAATTAAAAGAAAATTTAAAATTTTAAAATTAAAACAAAAATATGTACTCACTTAAAAATATTATTTTTTATATTTTAAAGTATTTTTATCTGTTTTAATATTTTATTATATTAATTTAAATACACATTAAATAAAATAAAAAAAATGTTTCTAGAAAAGGTTGATTCTACTTAGTGCTAAGCATGTGGGGATTAAGAGTTAATTTCAAGGCAACCCATATGCTATTTCTTTATTTAATTTACCACCTACTGTCCCTGGTGTGGCCTTTCGGATAATTAAAACAATGAAGTTTGGTTTTCCAATAATAATGCCTTAATAAAAGACAATGATGACTATAAAAAAAATTAACTGCATTTGATAATTTATTAATAATTAATATATTTTGAAAAATTCTACGACCGACGTCCAACATTAATAAAAATTAAAAAATCTTAAAACTTAATATGTAATTAATAAAAAATATAGATTCAACATATAATTAATAATTGTATATTGAGTCTTTAAAATTTTTAATTTTTAATTTAATAATGTCTAGCGGTGTTCAACTTCCATTGTAGACTCGTCCATATATTTTACACACTTTTTTAACTCCGTTCATGTTTGTAATATCTAATATCAATTAGTCAATCAATATATTATATATTTATGATTAAATTAAAAAATAAAATAATAAAAAATTAAAATAATTAATTATTATTTTTGTTAAAAAAAGAATAATTAATCATTACTTGAAAATTATTTAAAAAATATGGAATGATTAAACAATTTGGCATAGTGATTAAAGTTAGATGCGAAGGACCAAAAAGCCTAGTTTCACTGCATGCTTATTGCATAAATCTTAATTATTTATAAATTAATTAACATCAGCCTGCCCTCTACGGAGCTACCATTTCCCCCTTTTTTTGACAACCTATTCACCATTTATTTATTTATTTATTTTCCTATTTTATGATTATTTATTTATTTTTATCATCATTTTATTATTGAACATAACTATAATTTTAACCCTTAACGTTTATAATTTTTATCGTTTTGACACTCATTTTTAGGATAAATTTAGTCTTTAACCTATATCTTTTTGATAAATATCTATTTTTTAACTAGTATAATGATTAGACAGTTAAAAAAATTTAATCATTTTATATTTTATGTTAGAATAAAATTATATTTTACATGTATATATTTGTCATTATCGTAAAAAATTTAACGATAATGACATATTACATATACGTAGAATGAGGTTAGATGCCATGTTATTTAAAATATATTATTACATATATATATAGCATGCCAATATCGTTAAATTTTTAATGGTCTAATCATTATGTTAGTTAAAAATAAGTTATTTGTCGAAGAAATATAGGTTAAAGGTTAAATTTATCTTAAAAAAAGAATAAAGGCCAAAATGATAAAAGTTATAAATGTTAAGGGTTAAAATTATCTTTATGCCTTTATTATTTTTAGTTATATTTTAATCATAAAACTATATATTGAATTATTTATAGTTTATTTATCCACGTATATATACCTATGTAATGTATAGTAGACCATGTTGTACATTTATATTGGAATACGGTGTATTTATAATAAATTAATAAACCCTAAATTATTTTATTAAGACCAATCACTCACATGTCATAAATTTTTTGTTTTACTACCGAGGGATTTGGGTGGGAAATTGGGCTTCTTGAAAATATCGAATAAAAAACTGTTTTAAAAAATTAGAAATTATTTATTATGTCCCTAATGTGTCCTTTTTATATACAACTGTGAAAATCATAATATAATTTTCTTCTTTTTCATTTGTTCTTAACTGATCCAACCACTCTTTTGAAAAAAAATACACTTCTAATATTAATTAAAGACGTAACAATTTATTAATTTTAATTAAAATATTTCTAACTCAGTAGGTTAAATAAATTTATTTTTTATTATGAAATATGGTAGGCTTTTAGGCTAATTAAGGAAAATGGGGATCTCATAACCTTCCTCTCCAAAGATCGCCGCATCTTTCATTAGAGTACTGGAGTCGCGGCAGTATATTTCCACATCAGTGGCCAAGACGACGAAATTTATTTATGTCTGACAATGGGATTTCGAATACGAGGAATGGTCCTGGGTCAGAGATGGCAGTTCACCAAGGAAGAGATTTAGCGCATATGGATCTTGATAGTGGGGCGGACATGGAAAAAACAATAGGGTTATTGTCTAGAGACGGTGATATCACGTTACCGTCAATGATGGCGTCTGGGCTGAAAAGTGGACAAGAACCTATCGATATTGGGAAGAGAGTTTCTTTTTGAGATGCTGCGATGCGCTCCGCTGAAAGTAATAAGGAGGATAATTTTTTAAAGTCGTTGAAAGTGGAATTAACCAATGACGATATTATTATTAGCAGAGATGGTCCGGTTCCTGAGATTCGGTTTTCCGATAGGGCTCATAAGCAGATTGATGTAAAGTTGGCAAAGGCGATGATAGTAAGACTCTTGGGGCGCTCAATTGGACTCAGGGCTTTGAAGAATAGAATACATGCACTATGGAATCCGATAGGAGATTTCTCGATCATTGATCTGGATAACGATTATTACTTGATCAAGTTTAGTCTTGATACGGATTATGACAAGGTAATTTTTGGTGGCCCATGGATGATTTACGGAAGCTACTTGACTGTCCAACCCTGGTCGAGGGAGTTTCCGACAGCTGAAGATCATCCTAAACAGATTTTGGCATGGGTAAGACTGTCTGGATTACCCTATCGCTATTATTCGAAACATTTGTTTAATGCAATTGCAGGACTAGTTGGAGAGGTTATTCGGGTTGATTTTAACACGATGGAGGGTCGTCGAGGGAGGTTTGCACGGCTTGCGGTTATGGTGAGGCTAAATCAGCCACTACTACCTGGTATGATAATTGATGATAGGTTCCAATGGATAGAATATGAAGGTTTGCCGTTGATTTGTTTTGGATGTGGGAAGTACGGACATACTAAGGAATTATATGCGGAAGTGCAGAAGCAGGAGGCGCAACCCAAAATTATGGAACCAACACTAAAAGCTGCTAAGATGTATGGACCGTGGATGCAAGTGGAGAAACGACGACGGGGAACCCAACGAATTGCTAAGGGACAAAACTCTTCTGATTCGAGGGCTGTTAAGTCGACGGGTTCGCGGTTTGCTGTGTTGAATGTTGGAATAGATAATATGACGGTGGAAGAGCAAACTCCGACGCAAGGGATCGGCCAAGCCTCGATTCCTAGGGTCGATCATGGTCCTAGTTCAAAGAGGGTAATGAAAGGTAAAGAGGTTGTGGTGGTTCATGAGCCATCTGTGAATAAGGGTGCACAACAGGTTCAAATCATCGCGAACATAGCAAGACCATCAAATTGTTCCTCTTATGGAAGCTACTGGGTCGCAAATGAATACGGATGAGATGATCACAAAAGCAGTGATTGACACTTCTAAGGCATGTAATGAGCAGGAACAAGTTAAGAGTTTGTAGGTCACCAATATTGGTAATGAGACACAAAACACGGTGCAGATTGTTCCTTCTAAGTTGCCTACGGAAAAACATACAGTTATTCGTATTGCGGATGAAAATCAGAAACGGGTCTTAAAAGATAATAATGGAAAACCAACGTTAGGTTTGATTCGTAAAATAAACAAGACATATGCTCGTAGTGGCACTATTCCAAGCCTTTTGGTTCGCAAGAACGGAAAGGCGAAAAAGATTGATGGGAAACACCAAGCGATGAAAGTTACGCAATAGATAAATATAGTCTCAAATGAACTATCTACAAAGCAAGCAAGTCTGGATCTGTCCGTTAGGTTGAGGGGTTCAGAGACAGCTAAGAAGGGTGAAATTCGATAGACTACGAACGAGTCATTTGAGGGAACAATGCAAGCGGGGAATCAGTGAGTTTGGGTTTCTTTATGCTTATTTTAATGATTAAAATCATGTGTTGGAATACTCAAGGCACTCTTGGCCTTGACTTTAATCGCTATTTTAGATTATTAATTAGTGTGCAGTTACCAGATATGATTGTAATCTTTGAGCCTCGAATAAGTGGGGATGGAGCGAATAGTTTCATTCGTCGCTCGGGGTTTGATTATTCATACAGAGTAGAAGCAAATGGTTTTTCAAGAGGCATATGGGTCCTTTGTAGGGGTGAGCAAAACTCGACTCGACTCGAAAAAATCGTTTTTTTTTTAATTTCGAGTTATTCGAGTCGAGTTATTCGAGTTAAATCGAATAACTCGAAAAAATTTCGAGGTCGAGTCGAGTTCAAATTTAAAAATTTCGAAAAACCGAAAAATTGAAAAATTGAAAATACTCTTTTAACAAAACGGTGCGTTTTATAAACCAATTGAAAATTAAAAATATATTTTCAAATAAGAAACGACAGTCTCCCTTTCCCCTCTCTAATTTCGTTTTCCACTTCCCTCAAATCCCTAATTTTCAGTAAACCTAAAACATCCAAATTCCAACAATCTTTTCGTTTCTTGTTTCTTCTACATCAAAGGTGAAGTTTTAAACTTAAATCTCATAGGGCAAATTGGTTCGAAGTTCAACGGTTCAAGCCTTAAGGTATGATTTTTTTATAAATTTAACTTGATTCGTTAAAGTTTAAACTAATTGATTTCTTGGTTTTCAATCCTTGTTTAAACTCTTACGTTTTTTATAAATTTAAATTTTATGTTTGATGCAAATACTTACAGCAGCAACACAATATGATTATTTTTATTTAATTTAACCATCTAAGATCGACATTCATGCCTATCAAAGTTGCGTTAAGTTATCTTTTATCGTATAAATCATGTAATAACATATTTTCTAGCAATCCCCTTTAATTCTTGATTAAGTTAGATCTTTAAACTGCTTAGTGTTTTTATTGTTTGAGATTAAGAGCTTCCCATGTACCAGACTGCCGTAGTTGTTTCCCTGGTTATTTAATTGAGACTTAAATTAAGTTTGAGACTTTTTACGTTAAAAAATTGGTTTTGTTATTGTTTTAGGAACTATAGATTAGACTGTAATTTTGTTATTGTGTTTGGGACTTTTTACGATAAAATTGGTTTTGCTTTAAATTGTTTTTGCTTTTGTTCTTAAATTGGTTGCATCATGAGCTATAAATTAGAGTTTTGTTTTTGCTCTTAATTGGTTGCATCAGAAGCTATAGATTAGAGTACAATTTTTTTTTGTGTTAAAAATTGATTAGTTGTTGTTTTATTTAAATCACCTTTGTCCTTTATTTTTTTACTCTAGTATTTTCCTACATTAACATGATATTGTTTTGACCAAACATTAAATATGATATTGAGTTCCCTTTTTTTTTGCACAGCTCTTACAGAGATGAGTGAATCGCAAGGACAAGGAACTCAAAGCTCGCAAAGTTCTTCTCCTTCTAAAGTCAATGATCCAACATCAATGGATAAAAAAAGTGTTCGAAAGAAACAACAACCAAGAGCAGCTTGTTGGAGTCATTTCAGTAAATATATAACTGAAGATGGAGAGAATAGGGCCAGATGCATTCATTGTGACACAACTTACACAATGGAAAATCGGGGTTCCACAACTAGTTTGAACAACCATTTAAAGACGTGCTTACAAAAACCTAAAGGTAATACTTCTGATCTCAAGCAATCAGAATTAGCATTTGCTAAGGTTGGAAGTGGCTCTGAAAGTGAAACGTCAATTTTTTCAACTTGGAAGTTTGATGGAGATGCTATTAGAAAGGCATTAATTAATATGGTAGTCGTTGATGAGCTACCTTTTCGGATTGTGGAGGGGGAGGGATTTAAGTCATTTCTTTCTATTGCATGTCCAAGGTTTTATCTTCCATCTCGTTTTACAGTTAGAAGAGATTGTCTTGATTTATTCAATTCCATGAAGAGATTATTGAAGAGTTCTTTTGATAAAGGAACGAGTAGGACATGTTTGACTACTGACACTTGGACTTCGCTTCAAAGGGTATCTTATATGGTTCTAACAGCACATTGGATAGACGATGACTGGATGTTACAAAAAAGAATCATAAATTTTTGTCCGATATCTGCTCATAGAGGTGAAAGTATAGGTCAAGCTCTTAAAAAGTGTATTCGAGATTGGGGGATCGAAAGAGTCTTCACTGTTACAGTTGACAATGCATCCGCCAACGGTGTTGGTATTGAGTATTTGAGAAAAAAATTGAATCATCGAAATACTTGTGTTGCAAATGGAAAATATATGCATATGAGATGTGTTGTACATGTTATTAATCTTATCGTACAAGAAGGTTTTAAGCATGCTTCTGTGTCTGTTGATCGAGTTAGAGCTGCTGTGAGGTACATAAGAGCATCACCATTAAGGATAAAAAAATTTTATGATCGGGCAAAAGAAGAAATGATTGATACTAAAGCTCGTTTTCAGTTAGATGTACCTACTAGATGGAACTCAACATATATGATGTTGAATGTGGCTGCAAAATATGAGCATGCATTTGATTCATATGCTCGTGATGATAATAGTTTTTTTCTTGACCTTACAGTTGGAGATGGAGTTCCTACATTTGATGATTGGGAAAATGTTCGAAGAATTGCAAAAATTTTACAGCCCTTTTATGATCTTACATTGAAAGTGTCTGGATCATTGCATGTCACCTCTAATTTCTTTTGGGAAACATTGATAGAGGTACATTGGTTACTTGATGAATGGATGAATTGTGATGATTTAGACATTGTCTCCATGGCTTCTAAAATGAGGGAGAAATACAATAAGTATTGGGGTGATGCCACAAATATGAACTTTCTAGTTTATTTGGCAATTATCCTAGATCCGCGTTGTAAGATGGGTTTTGTGAATTTTGGGGTAAACTTGCTTTTCCCTAATGTTGCTAGCGAGGTTATGAAGATGGTTGAAAGAGACTTACATTATTTGTTTGATGAATATTCGTCTATTGTTAGAAAAGCTAAGTTCCACGAAGCTCAATCAAGTATTCTGACAAAATTTTCCGTGTCTGCAGAATTGTATCAATCAAAGACAAGTTTAGCTGTGCAACAATATCTTTTGAAGAAGCAAAGAGTTAGTTCCGAAAATAAATCTGAGTTGGATAAATATTTAACTGAGGAGGAAGAAGAAAATAACTCGGTTTCATTTGATTTGCTATTGTGGTGGAAAGTGAATAGTCCACGATATCCTATACTTGCACAAATGGCTCGAGATGTTTTCTCTATTCCTATCTCCACAGTTGCCTCAGAAAGTGCATTTAGCACAGGTGGACGCGTTCTAGATGGTTTTCGAAGTTCATTAACTCCGACTATGGTCGAAGCTTTGATTTGCACTCAAGATTGGCTTTGAAAATCTAAGGATGCCATCAACCTTGACGAGTATGTTGCGGAACTTCAAGACATGGAAGATGGTAATATCTTATTTTGACTAATAAAGTTAACTTTTTTTACATCTTATTTATTATAATTTAACTAACATATTTTTAATTTTGGTAGATTTGTCTAGAATACCTGAAAATCAAGAAATTTTTTCAAAAATGCCGATGGTACGTGAAGAGGAAGAAGAAGCCTAAGGTATTCGACAATATAATTCAAAAACTCAAAAAAAAAGTTTGTTGCAATTTACTTTTTAAAGTTATGTTTTTGTTTTATTGGTTTGTACTATTAAACATATGTTGGATTTTTTGAACTCTACTGTTATTTGGTTTAGTTATTAATATATTTTGGGTACTCTTTTCCTCCTTCCACTATCTTTGGTCTCCCCTTGGCGTACCTAGATAAGAAGGAGGTTTTTAACGAGGCCCGTAATTTAATGAAATGACTCGAACTTATAAGTATGTAAATCTTATATTCTTAGAAAAAATCTTTTAAATTTGAACCAAACTATAATATTGAAAATAATTATAATTAAAATTTGTACATAAAATCGAAAAGTCGAATCGACTCGAACTCGACTCGAAATCGCTAAACTCGACTCGAATCGAAAAATTTTAAAAAGAGTTCAAATTGTAAAATATGATGACTCAACTCAAATAACTCAAAATTTTTTGACTCGACTCGACTCGACTCGCTCGAACGCTCACCCCTTGTCCTTTGGAAGGAGGGGATTATGTTTGATGTTCTTACTGTTTCAAACCAGTTTGTACATGGAATTTGTGTGGATTCTAGATCAAATGTACAATTCAACGCTACGTTTGTGTATGCAAGCCTAGAGTGGGGTAAACGTCGATTCCTCTGGGATCAACTTGAGGTCCTGGATCCAGGGGCTGGAATACCGTGGCTGGTTGGTGGAGACTTTAATGCTATAGTAAGTTCTGATGAGCGGTCAGGTGGATCGACTCGGAGAGTGGGGACTTGTACGCAGTTTAGTGAGTTTATCTTCCTAACGGGGCTTATTGACATGGGTTTCAGTGGTCCATGCTTTACTTGGCAGAGGGGTAACTTGAGTCAAAAGCTTGACCGTTTCCTCTGTAATGCAAAGTGGTATGATTTTTTTGCGTCTTCAAATGTCCTGCATCTACCTTTAATGGGGTCTGATCATCGTCCAATTTTATTGGTGACTGAGGCGGATAGGAATCGAAATGGTCAACGACCTTTCTGGTTTGTATCAGCATGGAATGATCACCCAAATTTTAAGCAGTTATTATATGAGAGCTGGGATAGCAATATAAATGTGTTTGATAGCCTTTTTTTATTTCAGGAAAAAGTCATCAATGGAATAAGGATGTGTTTGGCCATATTGGGAAAAAAAAAGAGGCGACTTCTTGCCCGAATCGGGGGAATTGAGAGAGCTATTGATAGAAGGCATAATCCGTTTCTCTTAGTCTTAGAGATCAAACTGAAATCTGAGTTGTGTCCTTGAGCAGGAGGAAAGCTTATGGTTTCAAAAGTCTCGGAGTAAATGGCTTGACCAAGGTGATCGTAATACAAAATTTTTCCACTCTACCACTCTTAATCGGAGGAGGCGCAATACTATTCGCATGCTTCGCCTAGATGACGAAAATTGATGCTCGGAGTCAACCGTTTTAAAGGATCATGCTATCAATTTTTTCTCAAAGCTTTACACTATCGAACCGGTTGTTAATTTGGACCGTAATGATTTGAGTGGATATTCATAGGTGTCTAAGAGCCAGCAAAGGCTATTGTTACGGGATGTATCGCCAGCTGAAGTCCGTGCAGTTATATTTTCGATGAATCCGCATAAAGCACCAGGTATTGATGGCTTTCATGCGGGGATTTTTCAGAGGAATTGGGATGATGTAGGGCAGTCGGTGGTGTCTTTTGTTTGAGAGTTCTTCGCGACTGGAAATTTAGGCGACATCACTAACCAAACCTTACTTGTATTAATTCCCAAAGTTGCTAAACCAGAGAGTATTAAACAATTTAGACCTATCAGCTTGTGTACGATATTTTACAAAGTTATTACTAAGATTCTGGTTAATAGACTTAAGCCTCTGTTACCGAACTGGATATCTTCAACTCAGTTAAGTTTTGTACCAGGACGTCATATCACGGATAATATTATTCTAGCTCAAGAGGTAATTCATACGATGAGAAAGAAGAAAGACTCCAAACCTTGGATGACGATTAAGGTTGATTTGGAAAAAGCTTATGATAGATTAAGCTGTGATTTTATAGAAAGCTCTCTTTATGGGTTAAAGCTTCCTTACCGTTTTATTTGGTGGATTTTAAAATGTATAACTTCGGTTACTACAAGTATTATCTAGAATGAAGAGATGACAGATTCGTTTCAGCCTTCCCGCAGGGTGAGACAGGGGGATCCGCTTTCACCTTATTTATTTTTCATTTGTATGGAGCAGTTAGCGAAGGCGATTGATCGACGAATCCTTGATGGATAATGGAAGCAGATTCAGCTTTCTCGTGGTGGCCCGGGCTTGTCGCATCTGTTTTTCGCAGATGATCTGGTATTATTTACGGATGCGTCGTTGAAGCAGGCTAAAATTGTTCAAGAAGTTCTCTAGGATTTCTGTATGTCGTCAGGACACCGAGTTAGTGTTTCTAAAACCCAAATATTCTTTTCTAATAATTACAGCTTAGAGCAAAAACAAAGCATAGCGAACCATTTTTGGTTTGAGATAGTGGATGATTTGGGGAAGTACTTAGGTGTACCGCTTCTACATAAGCGCATTACACGGGCCACTTACCAATATCTGATAGAGAAGATTGATCAACGCTTATCGGGTTGGGAAGCAAAATCATTGGCATTAGTCGGGAGAATTACTCTATTGAAGACTGTGTTACGGGCTATACCAATTTATACAATGCAAACTACCTGGCTTCCTAAAGGTATTTGTGATGAAATTGAGAAATGTATTCGTCGTTTTGTTTGGGGTATAACACCAGACCATAATATTATCAACCTTGTAAAATGGGATATTGTAAAAAAGCCATCAAATATGGGATGTTTAGGTTTTCGTGATGTGCAGAACCAAAATTGTGCTTTCCTTATGAAGGTAGGGTATCACTTGGTTTGTAGTAAGGACAAGCTATGTGTCTAGGTACTAAGGGATAAGTATAAATGGATTGGAGAATTGCCTAGTGAAATTTATCGACGAAACTCCTCGAGGCTTTGGCAAGGTGTGAGTCATTGTTGGGAAGCAATAAAGCAAAACATGTGTTGGCAAGTTCGTAATGGGTGGAAAGTCGATTTTTGGTGGGACGTGTGGTTAGATGGGAGAGAGCCTTTAGCGACAAAATACCTTCTACCCGGTGATCCTCCTCACGTGAGTGTTGCTAGCATGTTAACGGTAACAGGGGCTTGGGATTGGAGCAAGCTTGCGTTGGCATTGCCTCGCGAGTCCTTGGATCAGCTGGCAAGCGTTGTTCCGCCACATGCTGGATTTAGGAATGACTCGCTAGTTTGGAGATAGACTAAAACGTGTATATTCTCAACCGCATCAGCCTATCGTACTTTGGGGCCAAAGGTGCTCCTTGAGGAGGAGGATTCATGAAAGTTCATTTGACGTCTTCTGGTTCCACAATGGATCAGAACTTTTTTATGGTTATTAAACCATGATAGGTTGATGACGAACAAGGAAAGAACCCGTCGACATTTTGGTAACAACAACCTATGCCCTGTGTGCAGTGTAGAAGATGAGGATATAAACCATGTGTTGAGAACGTGTAGTCGGGCGAGGCAGGTTTGGGCTAAGCTGGTACCGCAAAACCTATGGCGTAGCTTCTTTAACGGAAGTAATCGCGATTGGTTACAAGCCAACTTGAAGAGTAATAGTAATTGGTGGACGATTTTGTTTGCAACAACTTGCTGGATCCTTTGGAAGAGACGATGTGTTTTTGTGTTCGATAGTGGAAGAGAATTAGTTGGTAACGTTGTGGATTACTGTGTGGCGTATGCAAAGAAAATTGTGGCTGCTATGGAAATTCGCAAACAACAGCAACGAAGAGGGTTGTGTAAACAATGGTGCCGACCGGATGAAGGATGGGTTAAAGTTAATACTGATGGAGCGGTGGGAGGAAATCCTTTGGTTGCAACCGCTGGAGGAATCATCCGAGACGTCGACGGTGAGTAGATTCATGGTGTTGGGCGGCGCATTGGCCGTTGCTCGGTGATCTGTGCGGAATTATGGGCTGCTTTTGACGGTTTAACATTAGCCTGGGAATTAGAGTACCGTAAGGTGGTGCTTGAACTTGACAGCACTACAGCCGTGGCTTTGATACAAGGGTTGTTGGTTGACATCGCCCATCGCAATCTTGTTCTTCTGATTAGTGAGCTGATTGTACGTGCATGGGACGTTAGGATTGTGCATGCGGGAAGAGAGGCTAATGGAGTAGCAGATCTGTTGGCTAAGATCATGCGAAATACTGAGGATTTAGTGCGAGTGTTCTTGGAACCACCTAATGCAGTTCGGATTTTACTTGATCGGGACAAGTCCATAGGTTTGGCTTGATGTTTTAGGGGTTTAAGTTTTGTTTAAATTTGTTTAATGCCGCTACGAGTACTCTTTTCCTCCAATTAGGTTTAGGGAGGTTTTTAACGAGGCTCGTAGTTGCATTCCTTTTTACATAAAAAAAAAGGAACATGGGGACTCGTAAGTTCAAAATGTCTTATTAAAATAATTGTACGGTAAGTCTCGTCACGTTATTCATAGAATCAACCACTAAAAATCATTTATCTTATTATTTTTTATGTTATATTTTTAAGTTAATCTTCATTCATCTTTACTGTTAACTTATTTTAAAAACATTTTTTTTTCAATTGAAGATTCTGTTGGGAAAAAATACGACATGAAAAAATTGATGGGACGAGTGATTTTTAGTGGTTAGTCCAGTTGACACGTGGTGAGACTTACCCATAATATAATTTCTCGAATAGATGGGTGAAATAATCTTATATATGTGATATGATTCAATTATAACATATAATTGATGAATTTTTATAAGTTTTTTATCGTTAGATAGGTGAAATAGATGGTTGGGATTAACGATAAATTATATAAAGATTATCAATTAAAAATGAGAGTAAAAAGTTAATCTCAACCATTCATTTTGTTATTTTCAATTTAAAAACATATAAAATTATGAATTTTATATTTTATGCAAGTGGATTTTATTTTTTTATAAAAAATTATTGGTGTAAGAGTTACAAAGTTGATTATATTATTTAAGATGCATTAATTTAAGACAAAGTAACTAAAACGTATATATATTTTTTGGTAATACAGAAAACATTATTACACTTTAGTGTGTATGTCTTTTTTTTATTGAAGATGGAATAAGTTAATTCACAACGTCATTAGTCCAATTAAATTTTGAAATCAAATTAAATTGCTGATTAATTGTTAGTTGTAATATTAAATGTTAAATATATGAAATTGTGTACGGCCCAAATGCGATCATTAGGCCCATTTGGGAACCTTCCTTTGATTCAAAAAAATTCGATAGATTTGGAGTAAAAATCATGTCTTTTTTATCGTCCTCCATTTACGTCCTTTATCGAAAATTTTTAAAAAAATAAATTTTAAATTATAACCCTTATTTTTTATATTCTAGATCCTAAACTCTACGCCCTAACCACAACCCTTAGTCTTGAACTCTAAACCCTAAACTTCTAATTTGAAGCGGAGGTACAAGTAGAGACATAGGAAAGAGGTAGACGATTTACACCTATAGATTTGATTATCATTATTTTTTTTGTATTTATAAGTGGAATTTTTTATTTAAATAAATTTAAATGTGTGGTTATATTTTTTATTAATTGAATGCCCTTGTCAGATAACCCTCCTATTATTTTTAATGGATTCAATATTATATTAGAACAATAAATTTTTTATGAGCTTTCTTCTTTGATTTAAAAATAATTGTATCTGATAAATAATCTCGATGGCAAAAATAGATAATATTCATTTTAAGAGATTTATAAGCGAACAATGGGGTGTTAGCGAGGAGCTAACAGCCTAACCAGTCACATTCCACAACACACGTTTGAGGTACATTCTTTATTCTTACAAGAGACATTGACTATGTTGGTTTTGGTCAACAAGGTGATGACCAACAACATCTCCATTCAGGTTCAGTCACTGATCATTGACTGCTGCAAAAATCTAAAAATCCCATGAATTCATGGTCATGGATCATTTGAATGCTTTTCTTGATGCCGATGACTCCCATTGTGAGAGCACTGGCGAAGATGACGCCGGAAAGGATGAAAACTATAAGCGAGGCTCTTCTCAGGATTGATATCAGTCTTCGTACAAAATACTGTCCCCAGAAACCAGCCAAGATAGACACTCCCATCAGGTACAAAGCTGGAAAATGTAAGTAGATGAATTCGAATATCTGATTCAAGTATCTCGAGTTCATAACAGGATATAAAGACAATGGCTTACCATAGGGCATCGGAAACCTTTTGAGCAAATAGAATTCAACAACAGACAAGGATGCAGAGAACATCATTACAAATGTTGCTGTTGCACTAGCCACCTGCACAACAGATTTTGGTTTCATGTTCCTATATCAATGTCTGAATATATGTCACAGTTTCGGAGTCGGTTCGAGTTTATGAACTTACCTGTGGAATCACACCAATTTCAAGGAGGAGAGGACCCAAAATGAACCCTCCACCAGAACCGAGCAATCCACCAACAGTGCCTCCCAAGACACCACAAAGTGCACAAAATGCAATGTTCATAGGAGTCCACTGAATTGAAGCTTCACAGATTGTTTCAGTGTTCCCGGTGCTCGTTCTCTTCTTGTGATCTTCGTATAATTTGATTGCTTCGTATCCGAAAACCAGTAGGGATACCGGGAACTGAAATATAAACATAAGCTGTCTCAATCGTTGGATCAAAGAGAGCATAAGGTTTGCAATGTTTTTCATCAAACTTGGGCATACCTGTAAGCAGAACAGCACCCAATACATTGTGCTACAAGGAACCAGATCATTCTGCAAAAAAGAACAAGAACTCCCAACATGAATGAAGAACATTATGATCACCCAAACTTGGAATGAACTGAGATAGGTTATAAGCTTGCCTTGATGACTTGGATAACAGTGAAAAGGACCCAGACTATAACTAGTAACAACAGTCTTTTCCACCTTAGATTGAAACATAGTATTTGCTGCAAAATTCGGAAATGTATCGAACAGTGTTCGGACTCGAAAAAAAATGAAAAGTAGGTGCACCAGAAAAGCTTGATTCACTGACCAGTTCAGATTTCTCTTCTTTCGGAATCAATGGCTCATACTCTGTATCTATCAGTACTGAGATTCAAGAATTTTGGGTAAAAGAAATGAAGTTAGTATCTTTTCAAATATCCTAAAGACAGACATGTTAGGGAAATCATAAACAATGAATCTTACGTTCACCCCTTGAATTAACTGTTGCTTGTGGCTTGGTGAGTTCATTCTGCAATATTTAACAAATTAGAAAAGAAAAAATGGGTTAAACTTACAAAGATTATTTTTTTTGTGAAAAAAGACTTGATTTTATCAAATAATTGGTAAAAAATTAAGAACCTTTAGAAGTGTTTCTTCCTTCCACATTTCAATTCCCCTATAGAAAGACCTAGAAGAGGTACCTAAAACACAAGAAAGAAACAGGACATTTCAAGGTCAAAATAAGCGGGACGCAGAACAAATATAGTCTTAAATTGCGTCCGGTTTTGAAGAAACCTATGAAGAGTATGATGATGAGCACTGTGATGAGCCAATAAGGAAAAACAACGCTCAAGGCAACACCAACGGTGATGCCAAGCATCAACATAGGCTGGAAAAGAAGAGCCAGATCGTAGTCGATGATCGGCACTTCCTTCGACGGATGCGGCACTCTAAGATTATACCAAACCGACGATGCCGATGCCCCCATGATCATGCCTGCACCAATTCATATATCGTATTAAAAATAACAGCTTTGTTCCCAAGACTAGTTTTTATTTTCTGATCTGTTTTAGAGTCACTGTTCCATTGAAGATAAAGCAACAAGAAAACATAAACAAATAAGGGGAAAAGGTTTACATTTGGAAATAGCAGCGGCGGATTTGGTATCGAATCCGACAATCAACGTTAGCATGGGAACGAAAATGCCGCCTCCTCCAACGCCGCCCACTGTTCCACAAGCTGAACCTAAAAATCCTATCACCGTCGCCAGTACAAGCCTCCAGTTCAACTCCAATTCCTTCCAAAATCCAAACCAGAACAGAAACCATTTAAACCCCTCGAATACAAATTACAAAACAAAAAGTCTGCCACAAAAAGAGAGAATAACAAGCATACAGGCCAAACTTGATCAGTGTCTGATAAATCTGGGGTCCGTAAGAGATTCGAGTTACGGCTGACGGCGTTGTCTTTGTTGATGAACAAAACAGAGAGAATGGCTACTGAAAAACCAGACAGCAGATACAAAACGAATCCTTTGGTCGTCGTCGCCATGGCAGATTTGGAAATTAATCTTTGGTTTTCAGAAACAAGTCCGCCACCACCGCCGCCACCACGACCAGATACCAATAGGTGAAAAGGTGAACAACTGTTGTGTTTCAGACAAGGAACAGCAGCAGCAGCAACAGATGAAAACTAGAGGATCCAAAGACATTTGTTGTTGTTTTATAGAGGAGAGTACATCACTCACATGCATTTGCCAGTCCAGAACTCGTCCAATAATCGGAATCACAGATCATCTCCACGTGGCTCAATCACATCGGTCAAACTCCTTCAATCAACACACAAAATTACTGCTTTCTTAGAAACCAAACATTATAATGACCCACTGATTTTGCGGGAAACGTAAAATAATTCATAAAGAAAGTGTTCGTATTTTGTACGGCTTTTTCTTTGTAGTGTTCGAATAATTTCTTTGTTTACTTAGAATTTGAAAACGTGAAAAATACAGGGAAGACAACCGATGATTTTTATTCGAATTAAAAAAATTAAATATTAAAGGCCAAATGATATAATTTAAGTTTAAATTAAAATTTAATCTTAAATTAATATTGATTTTAATTTAATATTATATTTCCAAATAATTTAGATAAAGTTTTGAGAATTAACAAAACAAGAAAAAATACTAAATTTAAAGTTCGGTTACCTAATATAATTTACCCTATTTATCATTACGATGATGTCTGATTAAAAACAGAAATGCCCCCGCATCTTGGTAGATTCGGTCGCATATCAGTTTTATAGTATTTTATTTAGTTTTGAAATTTAAGGATAAAAAATATTATTTTTTAAGATAAAAGTTCTAAAAATAAAATTTAGATTTTTTATTTTTCAATTTAAAAATAATTATATTTTTATTATAATAATAATTCTTATACTCAATTTAATTTAAAAATAAAATTTATAAATAGCCACTAAAATTTGATCAATTATTCAATTTGATAATCAAACTTTCGATTGTTTTAATATTATAATTAAATTTTTAATTTCGTCTCAATTTTATCATTGACCCGTAACGACAGTTAAAAATATCCTCACTTAATTCTCGAACCATAAACTCTATAACTTTTAAAATTGAATAATTGATCAAAATTAAACAAAAATCTCTAAATTTAAATATATTTTTGTTAACTTATAAAGTAGATACTAAAATTAAAATTTCTACAAATTAAATTAATATAAATATTATTAATCATTCAACAAATCGATAAATCTTAATATTTTTTATTATAAAAATAGTCGAACCATGAGAAATAGTGAGAATAAATGAATTCCCGACTCCTAGATCACACCGAAGTTCCTTTAAATCCCTTTCTTTTCATTTTTGGTACAACCCATTACGAAAAACTCGTTACCAAACCGTTCCATAAATTGCAATTAAACCTTTTTTATTTACATCGTTGTTTCGATTTTTAAGATTTTATTTTGATTAATTCGAATTAAATTATATCGTATATTTAATTTTGATGAATATATTTTTTAATAAAATTTTTTGGTACAAATAATGTTTTAAACGATACTAAATTACTTATCACTTAAATCAATCTCATTGATTCATATATTAAAAAAATAATACTGAAGTACAAATATATGCAAACCAACGGGGTTGATTTAAGTGTAAGCAACTTGATATCGTTTAAGCAATGTCTCAAGTTCGAGACGTTATGTATGTAAAAAATCCTCACCGAAAGACTTATCCATTAAAATCAGGTGTACGACGACACATGATTTAATTCAGATTAATCAAGATCTAATCTAAAAAATTAAAAATTACAAAAAATTCAACTATATATATTTTGAATAGTCTAAAAATTATTACGTGATAAATATATTTTTAAAACATTTTTTTTATCATATCAAAGATGAAAAAGGTAAAATTAACTTTTAAACGATCTTAATTATTATTTGATTGGAAGGATATTTTAGTATTTATTGAACATACCATATTGGCCTTAATATTAATATTAATAATAAATAAAAAAATGAATTATTATAAATTTGAATGTGATGCTTATAGATCCGCACATCGACGTCACTTCACTAAAAAATACAAGTAATTAAAAATGAAATAAAAAATAAAATAATTTTAAATTTCAGATAAGAATAAACAAGTGATGGAAAAAAAAATCTAAAACAAATATGTGAATCAGAATTGATGAAAAATACTTTGTGGTCACCAATATAATAAGACTGAAGCTTACCTCTATCTTTCTAGCTTTCACTACTATTTAATTTTATTTCTATTGTGTTCGAAATTGATGAATCAAATCTTTAAAAAAATTAAATTTATTTTTAAAATAAATCGGTCAAAATCAAAAAATTATAAATTTTTAAAATAAAACATTCATTATTCTTTTTTTTATTTAGCTACAGTGATTACAGTAGCATCTGTTCTAGAATATATACTCTCAACCATTGAACATTGATCGCTCAATCACTGTGCTGACAGTACTAATGCTCGAACCCATGACCTCCAAGAACAATAATTGTTCCTTCAACCGATGAGGCTAGATGGTTCGTGCATAATATCACAGCCCGCCACCACATGATCGAGGAGGCCGCACACCAAGGGGCCAACATGACCGAGGAGGCCACACACCTAGGGGCCGAGTCGGACACCATAGTTCCTGCCCAACACCATGGGGCGGAAGTCAGCACCCAACGTGCACGCCATGGAGCCGAGGACAACACCCAACGTGCACACCAAGGAGCCGAGCACAACACCCGCACCACTCATCCACCCGTGCGGGCCGATAGCACCACTACACTTGCGCAACCGAGGGGCGAGACCAGCGCCCACACCATCCGATCGAGGGGCGAACCCAGCGCCCGCATCTTCCAGGAGCATCCGGCCAACTCTCTTGGAGAATGCTTAGTTGACCGGATTACACAAGGAATGAAGGAGCCACCAACCAAATCCCCTTATTCAAGGAAGGTGTCTCTCAGCACTTATGGAAACTATCAACACCCATCCATCTATTGAAGGAATGCCCACCAACCATGATTTTCCTTCCATTATTATTTATCTTAGGCTAATCCTAGCCCTTGATTAACATCATTTGTAGCTGTTAGATCTTAGTTAGCCATCCTATAAATAGTGACTTCACTTTCATTTGTAAACCACTTCATTCTTCACTTTTCTCTTGAGTAATACAAAGCAACGCTTTTTCTCTCATCTTTTCTTCCTTGCAATTCTTTCCGTTGCTCATCCAAGCATTTCCCTTGGATTTTCAGGCTGACTTAGCCGCACCATCGAAGAGATTCGCGACTAAGGCCGCACGGTTTCGCTAGTAGAACCCTAGCCTCGTGATAAGTGGTATCAGAGTCAAGTCTTCCAGCAAGGATCTGTTCAAAAGCTGACGAATCCAGGTGAAGTTGCAGCAAAAACCGTCGAGACTCGTTCGGACAAAGTCAAGAGGGCCAGTTTGAGAGATACAATTTTTTCTTTGCAAGACAAAGTCACCCGCTTGGAGAATTCCACAAGGGAGTCAACGGAGCGACTCGATGTGGTAGCCGACCGACTGAATGAGTTGGAGAACAAGGGGGGACAGTCTTAAGGAAGATTTCCAAAGCCTCATCGATGATACGATGGAGAACTTGGACTTACAGAACGCATCACTCAAGTCCGAATTGAATGATCTCAAGAAGATCGTGGAAGTGATGAAGTCAGACCTGTTTGTATATAAAAACGCCATGTCGAATGGTGTGATGGCTAGCCCAACCAAGGTGTTAGCCGATATCCCTAAGCCGAAGGTGTTTAAGGGAACAAGAGATGCTCAAGATGTAGAGAATTTCATCTGGAGCATGGATCAGTATTTTCGCCGCATGAACATTATGGAAGAGTCCACAAAGGTAAATACTGCATCCACTTATTTTACTGACACCGCTCTTCTATGGTAGAGACGCAGGTGCATAGAAGAGAAGAGCAAAGAAGCTCTAGTCGAGACATGGGAAGAACTCCAAGCAGAAGTCAAGGAGGCCTTCTATCCCAAAAATGCACAAAGGGAGTTGCGAACAAAGCTTCGACAACTCAAGCATGACGGTACCATCCAAGAGTACGTGAAGAAGTTTACAGAGGTCAAACTTCAAATCCCGAACTTGGGAAAAGATGAAGGTTTTTCAATCTTCATGGACGGACTCCAACGATGAGCCAACTTAGAGTTGGAAAGACGTGATGTCACTGATCTTTCCAAGGCTTTGGACGAGGCCGAAGCCATAGCCAAATTTGAGAAGAGGGGCGAGTCTTCCAAGCCAAAACCAAAACAAAAAGGTAATGGCTGGGATCGAGACAAGCAACCCAAAAGTGGTTCAGACAAACCATCGAGTGAACATTGGAAACATTCGAACAACAAGTCCAACAGGTTTGTTCGTTCATAGGAGAGAAGGGACCGGGGTCCAGTCAAGTGCTTCCATTGTGATGGGTCTCATTACATCAAAGATTGTCCAAAGAAGGCTAGTCTTTCGGTCATCAAAACGGATGAGGAGTCATCCGAGGTAAGGGTCCAACTTAGTTCCATCATTAGTTCCCTTCAAACTAAGTCTACTCGCAGGAACAAGGGCCTTATGTATGTTGAAGTAACAATTGTGGGGAAGCAATTGAGCGCACTAGTGGGCACCGGAGCATCCGAGTTATTCATGTCCGAAGGAGCTGCCAAGAAGCTTGGCCTTTATGTGGAGAAGGCAAGTGGATGGATCAAAACAGTCAACTCCAAGGAGGAGCCTATTGCCGGAGTGGCAAAATGAGTAGAGCTTCAACTTGGGAGTTGGACGGGTAAAGAGTCCATCAAGGTAATTCCCTTAGACGATTATGATTTAGTAATTGGTTTATCATTTTTGGATCGGATTAATTCACTTCTCTTGTCTTTTGCCGATTGTTTGTGTATCTTCGACCGCCAACATCAATGTGTTGTCGCGATGAGTCGAGAGACAGGTGTGCAAGCTAAGGTGTTATCCGTAATCTAATTCAACAAGGGCGTGCGGAAGGATGAGACATCCTACCTTGCCGTGCTCAAGGAGGATGAACCCGTGGAGACCCTAGAGATCCCGATGCCGTAGGACAAGTCCTTGAAGAGTTCAAGGATACTATGTCTTCCGAGTTACCGAAGGTGCTACCACCAAAGCGAGAGGTCGATCATAGGATCGAGTTGTATCCGAGTACGGTACCACCAACAAGGGCCCCATATCGGATGACACCACCGGAGTTAGAGGAACTTCGAAAGCATCTTAAAGAGCTCCTGGATGCGGGCTATATCCGGCCATCCAAGGCACCATTTGGTGCACCAGTGTTGTTCCAAAGGAAGCACGATGGTAGTCTACGAATGTGCATCGACTACCGGGCTTTAAACAAGCTCACCATCAAAAACAAGTACATGATACCTTTGATCGTGGACTTGTTCGACCAGCTTGGGAGCGCGAGATGGTTCATCAAGCTAGATCTTCGCTCAGGATACTACCAAGTGCGGATTGCTGAAGGAGATGAGCCAAAAACTGCTTGTGTGACAAGGTATGGATCTTTCGAGTTCCTTGTCATACCATTCGGCCTTACAAACGCTCCCGCCACATTTTGCATGTTAATGAACAAGGTATTGCATCCTTTTCTTGATCGTTTTGTAGTTGTTTATCTCGATGACATAGTCATCTATAGCAATACTTTTGAGGAGCATATAAGGCACTTGAGAAAGGTTTTGCAGGTTTTACACGACAATGAGCTATACATCAAGAAGGAGAAGTGTGTTTTTGCACAACGGGAAATTCCTTTCTTGGGGCATATAATCGGAGAAGGTAAAATCCGAATGAACCAAAGTAAGATCCGCGCCATCAACGAGTGGGATCCTCCGACCAAGGTAACCGAGCTTCGTTCATTCCTTGGCCTAGCAAACTATTACCACAAGTTTGTCAAGGGTTACTCCAACATCGCCACTCCACTAACCGAGTTGCTCAAAAAGAACGAGTAAGATTGGAGTCCGAGTTGTCTAAAGGCATTCAAGGAGATGAAACAAGCCATAGTAAGTGAGGTAGTATTGGCTCTTCCCGACCATACTAAGGCGTTCGAAATCTACACTGATGCATCGGACTTTGCGATCGATAGGGTGCTCATGCAAGAGGGGCATCCAGTGGCTTTCGAGAGTAGAAAGCTAAACGAGACCGAGAGGCGATACACCGTCCAAGAGAAGGAGATGACCGTCATGATTCATTGCTTGCGCACTTGGAGACATTATGTTTTGGGTTCAAGGTTTGTCGTCTATACTGATAATAGTGCTATTAGTTTTTTCTTAACCCCAAAGAAATTGTCTCCTAAGCAGGCTAGGTGGCAAGATTTTCTAGCCGAGTTTGACTTTACCATGGAGCATAAGCCAGGTAAAGTAAATACCGTGGTCGACGCACTAAGCCGGAGGTCTACATTTACCGCAATTAGCCAACTCGAGGGGGCCTTGATGAGAGCATCAAAGAGGGGCTTTCCCACGACCCTAGTGCAAAGAGCCTTATCGAATATGCGAAGGAGGGTAAGTCCCGACGATTCTGGATCGAAGAGGGCTTACTTTACACAAGGGGAAACCGCCTCTACATCCCTCACTTCAACAATCTACGCAAGCAACTCTTGAAGGGGTGCCATGATTCGAGATGGACGGGTCATCCGGGAATGCATCGCACCTTAGCCTTGCTAGCCGAAAGATACTATTGGCTGCACATGGGAAACGATGTGGAGGCCTATCTCAAAACTTGTCTAGTGTGCCAACAAGACAAGGTGGAAGCAAAGAAGCCAATGGGCTTACTTCAACCGCTTCCAGTTCTAGAGAAACCATGGGAGAGTATTTCTCTTGACTTTATCATTGGTTTGCCTAATGTTAACGATTTTTCGAGTATTATGGTTGTGGTTGACAGGTTCTCAAAGTATGCAACCTTTATACTAACAAGCAAAGTTTGTCCAGCCGAAGAGGCAACCCACTTATTCCTCAAACACGTGGTAAAGTATTGGGGAATTCCGAAGACTATCGTGAGCGATAGGGACACCCGCTTCACTGGCCGATTTTGGACCGAGTTGTTTAAGTTGATGAGATCCAACTTAAACTTTTCAACAGCCTTTCATCCGCAAACGGACGGGCAAATGGAGAGGGTCAATGCACTGCTCGAGATTTATCTAAGGCACTATATATATGCTATGCAAAGGGACTGGCCAAAGCTATTGGATGTGGCCCAATTTTCGTACAACTTGTAACGAACCGAGGCAACCAATAAGAGCCCATTCGAGATAGTAAATGGGCAACAACCGTACAATCCCGATGCGATTGTGACCAAGTACGAGGGTCTAAATCCCGCAGCCTTTAATTTCACAAAGGCCTGACAAGAGCAACGAGACTTAGCCGAAGCTTGCTTGCACAAGGCTCAGAAGAGGAACAAGAAGTGGGCGGATCAAAAGCGCAGAGACATGGAGTTCCAGGTAGGAGACTTAGTCCTTGCTAAATTGAACCTAACACTTTGCAATTTTTCTGTTCACAGGGCGCTCGTGAGAAGATACGGGGGACCATACAAGGTGGTCAAACGAGTAGGCAAGGTGGCCTACAAGTTGGAGTTACCTCCAAAGCTTCGAGCCCATCCAGTTTTCCACATCAGCATGCTAAGCCTTTCCATGAGGACACTGATGTCCCGGAGAGGAGCATATCCAGCCGAGCACCAGTTGGAGTCAGGGTCTCTTACGAGAAGGAGGCGCAAGACATCTTGACGGACCGAGTTATCCGACGACCCGGCCATAGACCAAGGTACGAATACTTTGTGCTTTGGAAGAGACTTCCTGAAACCGAAGGTAGTTGGGAACTTGCCGAGGACTTATGGCAATTCAGCGACAAGATAGCCGAGTTCCATCAAAGCCGAGCGACGAGGGCGTCACTCAATTTAATGCGAGAGAATGTCACAACCCACCACCACATGATCGAGGAGGCCGCACACCAAGGGGTCAACATGACCTAGGAGGCCACACACCTAGGGGCCGAGTCGGACACCATAGTTCCTGCCCAACACCATGGGGCGGAAGTCAGCACCCAACGTGCACACCATGAAGCCGAGGATAACACCCGACATGCACACCAATGAGCCGAGCATAACACCTGCACCACTCATCTACCCGTGCGGGCCGATAGCACCACTACGGTTGCACAACCGAGGGGCGAGACCAGCGCCCACACCATCCGACCGAGGGGAGAACCCAATGTCCGCACCACTCATGCGCAACCAAGGGGCGAGACCAGCATCCACACCATCCGACCGAGGGGTGAACCCAGCGCCCGCATCTTCTAGGAGCACTCGGGGTCCGAGGGACTTGCCACCCAGATGCACCCGAGGACCGAGCCCAATACCTTGCGAGCTGCCCAAGTATTTCTGTCCGAAATCTTAGGCCTTTATCAAGCCCATCCGGTCAACTCTCTTGGAGAATGCTTAGCTGACCGGATTACACAAGGAATGAAGGAGTCACCAACCAAATCCCCTGATTCAAGAAAGGTGTCTCCCAGCACTTATAGAAACTATCGACACCCATCCATCTACTGAAAGAATGTCCACCAACCATGATTTTCCTTCCATTATTATTTGTCTTAGGCTAATCCTAGCCCTTGATTAACATCATTTGTAGCCGTTAGATCTTAGCTAGCCATCCTATAAATAGTGGCTTCACTTTCATTTGTAAACCACTTCATTCTTCACTTTTCTCTTGAGTAATACAAAGCAACGCTTTTTCTCTCATCTTTTCTTCCTTGCAATTCTTTTCGCTGCTCATCCAAGAATTTCCCTTAGATTTTTCAGGCTGACTTAGCCTCACCATCGAAGAGATTCGCGACTAAGGCCGCACGGTTCCGCTAGTAAAACCCTAGCCCCGTGACAATAACATATTCATTATTCAGGACAACATGTTGAGTTAACTTAAGTATGTTACGTAATACTTCGATTATAAATTAAGGTTTAATTGAGCTTTGATTCCCAATCACCACAAGTTGGGAGCAAAGATTAAAAAGATAGGGAATATCATTTAAAATAATTAATATTGGAAGTAATTATTTTTTACTTTTTGACTAATCCCATTTTCTAAAATAAAAAAATAAAAAAATGTGACCTTTATAATAATTTGCATCATTGCATGTGCGTGTTGTCGAAATTCTATTGGATAAAGTAAGAAAAACATGGTGTATGGATGTAAAAAATGGGTGAAAATCGTTTACCTTTTTCTTATGTCTTTATTTGTGCATTCGTTTTAAATTAGAGGTTTAAAGTTTAGGGTTTTACATTAGGAGTTTTAGTTAGGGTTTAAGGAATTAGAGGTAGACTGTATATTTTAGGGACTAAGGTTTAGGGTTTAGGATATAAAAAATGGGGGTTAAGGTTTAAAATTCAATTTTTTTAAGGAGGCATGATAGAGGATTTTAATTTTAGCGATTATTCTTCTGATAATTTACATTAACCTGCGTCGTATACATGATTTTGATATATGTCTCTCCATGTTCTTGTAAATGCAAACCGATTCGGATCTTAAAACATTTCATAGGTTTAGCATTGGCCATTCCTAGATCATCTACGTTTTTCAAACTATCAACAGATTCTTGAGTGAAGTTTCTGTTTGGTTGGATGGAAAATTCCACATGAATATTACAAGAAAAACTAAATTTCCCAGCCATGAAATTGCATGATGTGTTGTTTAGAAGTTCGCACTGATATACCAAGTAACCAAAGATGAAGATATATAATGACATTCCAATTAAAATATCATTGGGAAAGCAATAGGAACTACACAAATATATATATATATATATATATATATATATATATATATATAAAAGCAGATGCTTATAAATAACAACCCTAGCTATTACCTTCAGTAAAGCTTTATATATAAATATATGTATATATATAAGCGGATGCTTTCTCCAATTCTAAAAGCTTGTGTTGCTTTATGTCCACAACTAGAACTTCTTACTAAATCTTTGCAGATTTCTGTCTCTCTTAGCCCTTTTGATCATCTACAGGAAAGCAAGAATCTCATCCCAAGCTTTCCTTCACATCTTTCAATCCACTCAAATCCATCTTTGGAATCCACTTTTTCCCCTTTGTGTGCAATATTCAGAACCAATGTCCCTCTCAGCATCAATTTCCCCCCATAGATCCACAACTTTTCCTTTGCTATATCATATATGAATATTCAGTAATTGCATCTATATAATTATATATATATATAATATTACTGTTTATTTAGTTAATCTCCAGGCTAACCTCTTTAGCAACATTTTCTTGATCTATAACTTGAATGATGCAATGGAGTTCTTGGACAACATCTTTCATGGCGGGTCTATCTGATTTCTTTTGTCTTAAACAGGCGAATGCAAGCTCTGAGAAAAGTTCAAAACTCTGTAGGATGTCAGTTGAGGGCTCCTTGTTAAGCAGTTGTTGATCCACAACTTCCATGATTGAACCATTGCTGGCCCGTTGGCTAACATAAATAGCCAAATTCACATCATCTTGGTCTCTTGAGAAGTCGATGGCCCTTTGTGAAGTCAGCAACTCGAGCAACACCACTCCATAGCTATAAACATCACTTTTATCAGTCAGCTGGTAGTTCCTATAGTACTCAGGGTCCATGTACCCGAGTGTCCCCTGAGCACATGTCGAGACATGGCTCAAACCCGGGATAGCCAATCTCGACAACCCGAAATCCGAAACTTTCGCGTGGAACTCGTCGTCTAGAAGTATGTTGGCGGACTTGACGTCCCTATGGTAAATAGGGGTGTATGCAGCAGAATGCAGATAAGCCAATGCCTCAGCCGTTTGCAAAGCGATTTTCAGCCTTGTATTCCAGTCTAAAAAAGTGGGATACTTGCCATGTAAATGATCACTCAAGGTTCCATTCGAGATATACTCGTAGACCATCAATGGTTGCTCAGCTTCCACACAACAACCTAGAAGTCTGACCAGGTTCTTATGGTTGACCTGGGAGAGAATCCCAACTTCATTAAGGACTTGTTGGGTGCTTTTAATGTTCCCAACTTTGGCTGACTTAACTGCCACAATATCCCCAGTTGGCAGCTCACCTTTGTAAACCTCCCCGAACCCACCACTTCCTAGGAACCTGTCTCTACAGAAATCATTCGTCATCTTCTTCACCTCTTTTAACCTAAATATCTTGGCTGGTTTCCCACCATTGCTTGATTTCAACATGTCTTCCCTTTCCTTCATTAGCTTTGCTTTCTCCTTCTTAGAATTCCTCCATGGTTTCCTTGAAGAAATTGCAGCAACCACCATAGCTAGTGTGAAAAAGGAGATCACTCCAATGGACGCCTTCAAGCTAACACTAGTTTTTTTACTTTTCTTCTTCCCCAAGCAAGTTCCATTAACAGGGTTCCAATAGTAACCCTTGTTGCAGAGGCAACGAGATAGGCCATTTGAAGCAGTAGGTGAACACTTTGAAGCCCCAAGGCAGTCGAGTTGGGTTTTACAAACAGGTTCAAGTGGAGGATCCCATTGAATTTCCAACCCTTCTTCCCATTCATAAGCAGCCTTTTGTGGATCCAAATGAAGGATGCTTCTGAAAGCCTTGCAACCCGAACTGTGAAGCCGGATTTTGTAGGCTGACGGC
This sequence comes from Abelmoschus esculentus, assembly GCA_035048815.1. Classification (NCBI taxonomy): domain Eukaryota; kingdom Viridiplantae; phylum Streptophyta; class Magnoliopsida; order Malvales; family Malvaceae; genus Abelmoschus; species Abelmoschus esculentus. The sequence continues at coordinate 17,269,885 of JAUCBN010000017.1, read as the reverse complement.
ATCCCTCCGGCGACGAACGTGCAACATGGATTGACCCCATTAGCACACTGCAAGGCTCGGTTGGCCTCGACGTCTCCGGAGCTCTCCAAATAATGGTGACAAAGACTGGTGGGAGTGCAATTCAAAGGAGACATCAAAAGGCGTGGGGAACAATTGAAGAGGAAGATAGTGTTCGACGAAGTGATGTTAAAAGGAAGCGTTTGGTTCAACCATATGCCCTCACTCACACCCTTGTCTCGAGTCTCGCATCGACCGGGTAACCACGGCGATGGTTGAACCACCATGCGGTACAACGAAGCCATGATTCGAGTAACAACGTAAGAACTTCCATTCAATGCATCAAAGTAAAGCTTACGAGACTGAGAATCACAGCGAAGAGAGTAGGTAGGGTCACCACAGCCGGGGTGAGTGCTTAGGGGATAAGGGACCTCCATTGTACCACAGTTCGGACAAGCTCTTTGGGAAGAACAGTAATAGCCGCCATGGAGCAAAAGAAAGAATACATAGATGAAAATAAAGAGCGGGTTTGGGTTGAAATCAATGGAGACCATGGTGGATCAACAGTGGTGGGTATGCAAATGCAAGGACAAAGGGAAACGATGGTGGAGGGATAATAAAATGGGTTGAGGAAGAAGAATAAAGTAGGGATAACTCAATCATAAAAGAATCTAAGCGAAAATAACCTTACAAAACTTTTGTCATTTATAGGAAAAGTGGATTCCTAATATATGGCGAAAAAAAATAGTATATCTGATCTAACTCTTTCTATATCTTACACTAAAAAATATTTAAAATTTAAATTCTAAACTCTAACAATAATTTTCACGTTAATTTTATACCCTAAAATATAAACCTTACATCAAATTCCCTAAATTCAAACCTTGAACCCTAAATCCACTATTTTAAAGTAGCTAGGGCACCAAAGGAGACATAGTTAGGGGAATATGATTTTCATTCGGACAAAAATTCTCTTTTTTTAGTGTTCAACATTATAAAGTTAAATCTAAGTCTTAATCATAAATTGTGAATCTTAAAAACTATACCTTAAAAAATACATCCTATACCAAATACTCTAAAACCTAACACTAAACTTTAATCTTAAATCTTAATCTACGGTCGAAACTTTAAACTTTAAACCCTAAACTTAAACTTTAAATCACATTTTTAATAAAGCACATAAATATTTTTTTTTCAAAAAAAGACAATTTCTATTCCTATATGGCCTCCACTAGGTGAAGGTATTGCTAGCTATGTTCTCTTCACAGTGCAAGATATTACCTACCAGTAAAGATTTTTTTCTTCTTCTTCCACAACATAATTACTATCCACTCACTACAACTTTTCAACACTGGTCTCTTAAAAAGTACTTACAAGTGGCCTGCACAAACTCCTTAATCCGCAAACTATGTGGGTGCCTATATGTCTATATATGTATTAAAAGTTAAATTTTGACTTAAACCCTTTTACTGTGATAAAATTTAGAATTTGGTTTCTGTACTTTAGTTTCTCTTAATATGCCCTTCATATGATTGTAATGTGTTATCAGTTAGTCCAAAAGTTCTGCATAATGTCTTTTTTAACTTCAAATTTTGATTCGTCCCTAGACGCGTCAATTGCCTATTCAGGTTCATACTTACGACCACAGTAGCATCAAGTTCAACATAATGTCTTTAGCAAGTTGTAACCCATGCCCATAACTCAACTTGTACACTAGTCGCAAAAGGCATATGATCGTCCTCTTATCTTCCAAGTAAATTATACTTTTGTCTATCTCAAATCAAAATTTTGATTTCTTCCCTACATATGAATACGAGAGTTGGGAACCAACGATACATTCTCAATGACTATCTCGAATGATCACCTCAATGTTTGTCTTGTCTGGGGTGATCAATCGACTCTGAATGTTGTAAGTAAAAAGATAAATATAGAAAATTAGAATTTTTTAGGAGAAAAACTTTACTATGTCACATCGATATTTCTTAATGACAAGGATCGACAAATTAAAAGTTAAATGAATGTAAGGAAAGTGAATTAAAAACTGAGTGTTTGAAATAAAAAAATATTTTTCAGTGACCCAAGTGAAAGCATGCTAAAAGTTGAGTGACTATAAGTGTAATTGCCCTTTTAATTATCCCAAGATATCAGGATATTGAAAAAAAATATTGAACTTTTAAGTATTTATTTAAATGTTTCTTATAAGTAATCTTTGTTTAGTGGGACACGAATTTGGTATCTTTCCTTAAATTGAGAAATCCCCATGAAATTGGTAAAAGAAAGCACTTTTTTTTAGTAGTATACTTTATTTTGTTCTTAAAAATATTGGTTATCTAAATCCACTTAATCAAAAAAATATAGCGAGATGAGATCTATTAATTAATTTTGTAACTCAAAAATATTTATATTATTCTATTTTTAAAGATATTTTGAGTTTTTTTAGTTTAAACGTTAATTAAATAAGATATCTGTTCACCCTAATTTTTAGGTTTAATTGTTTAATTCACTTTAAAGAACATATAAACAAATGTGTCCGTAAAAGTTACACAAACATGTTCGTGAATGTTAAATGAATATATTCATTAACACTAAACAAACGGATACAATATTAAAAATTTATACGAACACAAATGAAACATAAACATGAATACTTTAGAAATAAATATAAAAACACAAACAAAATTCTTTTAAATTCGATTCATTTATATCTCTAATAACAAGAAGCAAAAGCCAACCCAAAAATATAAGCCCATCTCTGGTGTGGAGATACGTGCACCGAAGAATCAGGCAATCAGCCTGTTGTCAAAGCCTTTCCCACCTAAATGCTTGAAAAATTTGGTAGCCCAAATAGAAACCAAATGAAGGATAAAATTGACAATTCCAATAGCATTTCACACTTTGTATTATTTACGGATCTTGCCATTTGCCTCCTCCCCTCAAAGAAAACCCAATCTCATTGTACTTTTTTTGGTCGGTTTCATCTCCCAACGACAACCCCGAAAAAATAACCCCACAAAATATTTCAAATTCTTGAAGACTAAATCGAAAGCTATAAATCTCTTCGATTCCGATCTTCAATTCCTCGATCAAAATCAATCTGTCATGGCTTTTATCTGAGAATATTTGGTAAAATCCTTCCACCATTGTTGCTGAATTTCTTGATTTTTTCTGATTTTTATTTGATTTTTTCTATTGTTTTTCTCGCAGAATTTAAGTGGATTTTGAGAGTGAAGTGAGTAAGTCATGAAGCGGGAGTTGGATTACGGATTGGAGGTTTCACTCCTTCCAAGTCGGGATTCAGTGACTCAGTCTCAAACTCAGGTCAGTTCTGGCGGTAGTGGTGGAAGAGTTAAAGGTACTCAAGTGAATGGTTACATTGTTTATACCCGAGTTAAAAAGTCGAGAATTAATTGCCGTGATGAATTTTCGGAGAACTTAGGAAACATAAAGCTCAAGGATTTTAATAAGTCGATAAATGGCGTTAAAGAATGTTTAATTGATGAGGATCAGAAGAATAAAGCTTTGAAAGAAGCTAGTGATGTGAAGAATAATGTAATTGAATGTGTGATTGGGGTTAGACCGGGAAAGGAAAATGCAGTAGGGGATAATGTTGTTGATAAGAACTTTCTTGATCGAGATATTGTTGAAGGGGGTTCACTTGTAGAGGTTTTGATTGAAGAGAGCCGTATTATTGGAGAAAATGCTATTGTAGGGAACCTGGTAGTTCAGAAAATTGAAAGTGATGGTAGGCCTGTTGTTCAATCTAGGCTTTGTAACGTGTCTGGTAATAATTTGGGCATGGTCATGTCTAAAGAGGAGTCAATGAATGAGCTTGAAAATTGTCGGGTTGAGGAAGGAAGTTTTGAAGGATCTTCAATGCAGATTATTGACAGTAGTGATGGGAATAATGATGATTTACTCTTGAAGACCCTGAAGCAGCCTAAACGACCATTGTTGAAACCCAAGATTGAAGCAATAGACCGTTTGCAGTGCCAACAGCAGACTGTTGAAAATGTGTTAGTTTCAAATTTTGGTGGAGATGAAGCAACTGAAGTTAGTGACTTGACGACTTCAAGGAATGATTTGGAATTTAAAATTTCAAAAGAAATTGCTCTTAATAGGTGCCCGATGACAGTTAAAGAGCTCTTTGATACTGGTTTGCTCGACGGGGTTCCAGTAGTTTACATGGGTACAATTAGTAGTAAGGTGGCTCTTTGCTTCCTCAGTTATTTTTGTTCTTGAATATGTTTTCTTTTCTTTGTTCTTTTACTTTGAAATTTAAACGTCGTTTGTAAAAGTAATTTAAGGCTTAATATTAGTTGTATATTAATTTCAGACAGCTGGTCTTCGAGGCATCATTACAGATGGAGGAATTTTATGTTCTTGTTCCTTGTGCAAGGGGCGCAGAGTAAGGAGTTTCTTTCCTAAGTTGGAGTGTTGGACATGTAATTCATGAAGTTATAATTGCTATTATTGAACTTGCTGCCACTTTGTTTCTTATTTTAGGTTGTTCCACCTTCCCAATTCGAGATTCATGCATGTAAACAATACAAACGTGCGGCACAGTATATCTGCTTTGAAAATGGGAAGAGCCTGCTTGAAGTGTTGAGGGCATGCAGGAGGCGACCTCTGCATATGTTAGAAGCAACAATTCAAAACATCCTTCATGCTTTACCTGAACAAAAATGTTTCACTTGTAGAAAATGCAAAAGTAACTTTTTTTCTGGTTAAATTCATTAGTATTGAGTCTATTGACAGAGGCAAGTAACAAGAATGGTTTTGATTGTATTGGGGTCTTATTCTTTTCCATTATCTTTTTTCCTAGGTTCATTTCCTGCAGTACATTTTGGCCAAGTTGGATCACTTTGCAATTCATGTGAGGAGTCAAAGAAATCTCAGTGCAGCTCAATGAATGCACCTAGCGCACGAGCTAGGTATGCTTTGATGTAAGTATTGTTTGTAAAAAATAGCAATTGATGTCTCTTCTGCGATAGAGTTTAGTTGGTACTTGGTAGGGATCTTAAGGTTCATCACTAGGTGAATATTCTTTTAGTTCAACTGCATTGTTTTGTGTCTGAATCTGTAGTTTTATGAGTGGGTTATCTAAACTGTTTGCAATTTGCACACCTCTCCATGGTAACTTAGCATTTATTACTATTCACTATCATGCAATGTAATACCCCTTGATGGTGTTAGATTGAAACCTGTGATTCTGTGTATACGATCGGTTGGGTTTTCAATGTCCATTCGGCTATAACTGATTGGCACATAGTAGAAAAATAGGCATGCTACATTACTTGACTGATATTATTCAGCATGCACATCCTTCACATAAATTCATATTATTCTTTTGTCCATGGGAGCATATGTCAATTAATTACGGTATGAAATTAAATATGAAGAAGTTGTAAGGAAATGCTTGTTTATATTTTCACTAAGCTTCCAGTATCTGTGCCTAGATAAATGTCTTATTTTATATTTACTATTATTTTTGTTATTTCAGATCACAAGAACCTGTTTTGATGTCACAGTCCTTTGGAAGTGCGCCATTGACTACCGTTCCACAAAATAGAAGTCAATGGAAGCAAGCAAGCAAGTTAGTATCTCTTAATTATCTTCTTCCTTTTTCTTTCTTTTTGATGCTGTCTTTTTTGGTACAAGATGAGATGAATTACTGATATTTTATGCCTGTTTTCGTGTGCCTCTTTCTACCTTGCTTCAGGTCATCAGAGCTTGATTTGACTTCAAGTTCACCAGAGTGTTCTTCTTCATTATCTACTTCTTCAAAAAATAGAAGAACATGGATGACATCAAGAAAGTTGGTGATTCATTATGTCTTACGACTGTTGTTTACTGTTGCATAATTCTGTCTTTAACGGTTTAACCCTTTACCCCCTTTCATGGGAATAAAAATAGTCTAATGTGAAGATCTATAATGGTGCTAGGTGCTAGTTTAAACTTCAATTAGTGTTCCTTTCTTTAGGTTGTAGTTTGTAGATCATGCTTCCACCTTTGTTATATCCAGGTTAACAAAACCAGGTTTATTCACAAAGACCTTGAAGAGTGCTTCAGTTGCATCTGTTCATATTCCCTCACGAGATAAGGGCCAAAGGAAAATAAAAAGGAAGTTAGTATCCTTTTTTTTATCCTTTTTACTTTTGTGATTTATCATGGTGTAGGTTTCTGACTTCTATTTTTCTTCATATTCCTGCTAAGTTTTATATTGAACTGTTTCAGTGAAGCTTTTTTTTTCATAGTCTTTTGTATTTTCTTCTTGCTTATTTGCTTTTCCCTTTTGTGCTTTTATTTGAATTTCTTAGGTCAGTGAATCTGGTTTTGACACCAAAGACCTTCAAAGGTGCTTCATCGCCAATGTATTCACCCATTGAAAGTCAATGGAAGATGACAACAAAGTTGGTACCTTTTTAATATATTTCTAGACAGCCTATTCTTTTCCTTTCTTGATGTAATCATTTTTTTTATAATATTTTTAGAGATCAGAGATTGCATAAGTTGATATTTGAGGAAAATGGACTACCTGATGGAACTGAAGTTGCATACTATGCCCGTGGACAGGTAATTGAGATAAAATTAATCTATTTTTTGCCTTGGTAGTTGGTACCTCGGTGGTGCGTAAAGTGTGATTAGTTTTAATGGGCAGAGATTGCTTGAGGGCTACAAAAAGGGCTGTGGGATAATTTGTCGTTGTTGCAATTCTGAGGTATTGTGCTTTTATTGCTGGAGCTTCAGAATTTCAAAACTGCTTTGTGCTTCTGTTTAGGCCGTTTCTTTTTTATCGTGCAGGTTAGCCCTTCGCAATTTGAAGCTCATGCTGGTCGGGCCTCACGTCGAAAACCGTATGTTTTTGTATCAAATACTTTGAGTTTCCTTCCTATGTTTCTTTTCTTTGTTAGGTATATGTTGATTATATTTGTGCTTTTTGGCAGCTATGCATACATTTACACATCTAATGGGGTGTCTCTCCATGAACTGGCAATATCACTCTCAAAAGGTCGTCAACATTATTCTGCCGAGGATAATGATGATGCATGCTTCATTTGTGCAGATGGTGGGAATCTTTTGCTTTGTGATGGATGCCCAAGGGCCTTCCATAAAGGTTCAATTGTACATATTAAGAAATTATTCACTTTAAATCGGAAATGCTGGGATTCATGTTTTAAATTTGGTTTCTTGGTTACAAAGCTTTATTTTTTTTGTGTGTGTGTGTGTCCCTCCCCACGGGGGCTGCATGCTGTAAGATTTTATTTATTTGTCAATGGCATGAATGTATAGTTTTTTTGGATACTGTAGCTTTACTTAGTTGATGGCATTGCATATTAGCCTGATTTTTTTATCTCCTAGCCTCTCTAGCATGTTATTATGTGTATTTACTGACATTTTGCTTTTATACACACCTTTTCTGGACTTCATTTTTAACTTTAAGAAATTCAAAACCTGGTTTCAGGCGTATCCTTCCATTTTCCACCTATTGAGATTCAGTCTCTTCTTTCTTTGTCTTGAATGTGGATGGTTGTGCTAGCTCTGAATTACCTGATTGATATTGGGTAGTTTTATTATGCAGAATGTGCATCACTATCAACAGTTTATGGTCGCTGGCTCTGCAAATATTGCCAGAATATGTTTATGAGAGAAAAGTGTGTGGAGCATAATGCGAATGCTGTTGGTGCTGGAATGATTGTAGGAGTTGATGCTATAGAGAAAATAACCAGCAGATGCATACATGTTGTAAAAAACATCGAGGCAGAGCTTAGTGGATGTGCTTTATGCAGGTGAGGAGTCCACACTAGGTTGAATCTGATTGAAGCTCATAGTTGAAGATTATTCTTATGCAGCGTTCACTGTGATATTTCTGTACCTTTCTTTAGTATTGTGCTTGATACCCTTTGATTTGGTTTGATATTGTTCTCTTTGATTTATGTCATATAGGGCTTGCGATTTTAGCAAATCAGGATTTGGTCCTCGGACAGTTTTATTGTGTGATCAGGTGGTGTTAATTTTTCATCTCATCCTGTTTTGTTCATTGACTTCACACCTGCTGAACTTGTTCTCTTTTAATTGTATTTCTACTGATTTGCACATCCTTTCTTTTTCTTTATTTTTAATCATTATGGATCAGTGCGAGAAAGAATATCATATTGGCTGTTTGAGGACTCATAAAATGGCTGATCTAAGGGTATGTATTGTTTTTCTTGTTGTTCCTTTAAATATCCCATATGAACCTCTTTGTTCCTGTCTTTTGGACACATTATTCTGTTAATGGATGAAGATACTGCGTTCACTTGGTTCAACAGGAAATACCAAGAGGGAAGTGGTTTTGCACTTCTGATTGCAGTAGGATCCATTCTAAGCTGCAGAAGCTGCTCATCTGTGGGTCAGAAAAACTTCCAGACTCTTTTCTGGATGTTATAAAGAAGAGGAATGTAGAAAAGGGTTTAGGTGCCGATATCAATATTGACATGAGATGGAGGCTTCTTAGTGGCAAATTTGCTTCCCCCGAAACTAGATGGTTGCTTTCTCAAGCCGTTGGCATCTTCCATGTAAGCCTTGTTCATGTGTTATTTACATGTTTCACTTTATGACCTATTGTATTTTTGTTGTAGTTGATAAGGAAGTGCAATGGCTCTGCATTTTATTTGCAATTATTATATTCTTATTTCAAGTATTTATTTCGAATGTATGCTTTCCGGATTGTATGTGTTGCACTGTAACTATCCATTATGCTTCTGGTCCTCATTCTTTCCTCGTTTTCTTTCCCCCTTCTGTTACAGTGGGGAGGGGGGGCACAATATTGAGTTTGTTGTTAATATGATCTCTTAATTTCCTAGAATTTAGCAGTGTTGTGCCTTGCTCCTTACCTTTTATCAACAGAAGTGCCTCAGACACTTTTAGGCCAGGCCTATTTGGTCAGGCGCACGTGTTTTTTGTAAGGTGTTAGGCATAAAAACCCACCTGATTGAAGTTCTCCTTAATTTCTTTTATTTTTCACCTTTTTTTTCTTTCCTTTGATGTATCTTTACTACTAAGAAAAGGATTATATCAAACTCTGCTTTGTAATATTTCAACATTCAACAACAAATTTTGACCATAAGGAAATCATGCATATTGACCTATAAAAAATCGCATGCTTTATAGATAACCTAGACTCTACTTTTAAAGTTTATTCTGTAGCGTAAGGTTTATATATATTATATACAAAAGCTCACACATATACACATTGTGCTTTGCTTTACTCGGGCAAGCGCCTTTTTTTGCACCTAGCGCTCGAGGCAATGATAAGATCCTTACGTTCGCCTAGCGCCCTTGCCAACATTGGAATTTAGTCATCCTTAAGATTAGATCTTTATTCTGCTGTTATTATCATCACTAAAATTTGGAAGCATCTAACTATTGCCTTGCTTTTGCATTATCTTCATGGTGGAGCTTTTAACACATTAATGGCATGCGTAGGACAAGAAACTGAATCTAAGTTTAATTCCATAAGAGCATTTAAGCCAAAAGGATATATAAATGGATGCATTTTTTCTCTGGCAATAGATCATAATGACCCATTGCTTGGCTAAATGCAGCGGTGATTTTCATATTTATTTCAAACTACAATTTTCTTGTTCAATATAGCTTTGAATTTGTGGAGCTCCAATTTCGTATGCAACTTAAGCCAGGCTCTATTCTATTCTCTAATATATTTCACTGAAATTTTGTTGATTTTCCCCTGTATTTATTTATTATTTTTTGTCCAGGAATGTTTCAACCCTATAATTGACGCAACTGGGAGGGACATTATCCCGTGCATGGTTTATGGGTAAGCATGGGTCCTTTTTTGTGCTTGATAAAATCTGGTTGCTTATTTACATGAGTGGACTATCAATATTTTGACAAAGCTGATCCTTCTGTCTTCTCTTTCTCACAGAAGGAATTTAAAGGGCCAAGAATACGGGGGAATGTACTGTGCAGTATTGACAGTCAAGTAAGAACATGTGCATGACATTTTAAAGATTTGAATGCTTGCGTTATTCGAATAATGACTGTAGTCTTTTTTCACGAATGCTGTAGCTCGTTCGTTGTATCAGCTGGAATAATTCGAGTTTTTGGACAAGCAATTGCAGAACTCCCTTTAGTTGCTACAAGCATTGCTAACCGTGGGAAGGTAAGGCTAATGGTCCTAAGTTTTCTCTCTCTCTCTCTCTCTATATATATATATATATATATAACCTTTTCCTACAATTCCCTCCTTTCGTACACGGCTCTAGTCAACTGGATTTCCAATTGTCTGCCTTCTCTTCTCTCTCTCATGAATTGTTACCTGTCCCATCAAACAACCTGAAGAATTTCCTTTTTGTCGATTCCTTTGGAGTTAATTTTCCTACACTTGTTATTGAAGGAAATTATTAGTTTTGAATTCATAATATATACACCTATGTATGATGTATATTGATTCAGTGGAGTTAAATTACCTTATAGGGCTACTTCCAGTTATTGTTCGCTTGTATTGAGAAGATGCTTGCGTTCTTGAACGTCAAAACCATTTTGCTTCCGGCTGCCGAAGAAGCAGAATCAATCTGGATAGACAAATTCGGTTTCAAGAAATTAGGACTAGATCAGGTACTTCAATACATATTGTGATTTGTGTTTATATTGTGTTGTACAACTTAGTTGCCATATTTTCTGAGTCGTCTTTCTCGTGCTTCAGTTTACGGAATACAAAAGATCCTGCCGCCAGATGGTGATGTACCAAGGAACTTCAATGCTCCAAAAGGAAGTTCCTCCTAATCAAGATTTCATTAACACGGAGCCGACGGAGTTATATGACAACAACACAGTCTAAAGGAGAGCTATATTTTGAAGCCGAATGAGGTGCATCTCTGTCTTTCTGTTTTACTTAATTCTTGCATATACATAATATAGATGTTACATAAATGTGCTACTCTGCCAGTTCCGTCAAAGATAAAGAAGTGAGCTCTATTAGTGAAGAACCGGAAGGAGCTATGCTGTTAAAATTTTCTTGTCCGACTATTATCGAAAACAACCCGGGACAAGACTTGAATTTGGTTGAATGGTAGTAGATATACTGGAGGTTAGTAGGGTTCGTATTTGATTTCTCGGATATTAATCATTTATCGATTCTAGGGGGGCGATGGTGTTCGAGACATAGGTCATGCATGTTTATGGTGTTAATCAGTTTCATAGTGTCTAGTCTTGCTTTTGTATCAAGTCTTTGGAGGTTTGGTAGTTCGATTAGCGTCGTGAAATTGAGTTTTTTTTTTAAACTATTATCGAATTGGGTTAGTTCGATTAATCAATCGAATTAAACTAACTAAATATGTCTAAAATTATAGAATACCTAAATTTTCGGTTAATATATATTTTGGTTATCTTTGGTTATATATATATATATGATTAATTTTTGTTTGGTATTAGTTAACTCTATTAATTGAGTGGAGTCGTGAAATTGAGTTGCTTTTTTTTAAAAAAAAAAAAAAAACTTTTTATCGAATTGGTTAGATCGGTTAATTAATTGAATTAATTTAAGTAAACATGTCTAAAATTATAGAATACCTAAATTTTCGGTTAATATATATTTTGGTTATCTTTTGTTATATATATATATATATATGATTAATTTTTGTTTTATTAATTGATAATTAATTTTTTATAAAATAATTAATTGTTAATCGATTTAGTATCTAATTAATCGATTAAAATTTTAGTTCATTCAGTTAATTTAATTTTAACCAAACAATAAATACTTTTATCTACTGTGGATATAGGTAAACAAAATCATTAACAAAAACAATTTATAAGATTGATTTTTCTATTTTTATTGTTACGTCTATATTATATCTAGTTAGATAGAGATAATTTTTTAAAATAAATAGGGTAAATTATACGGTTAACTATAATATTATGGAGTTAGTATCGATCTGATTACAGTGCTTTAGAAAGAATCAAATACACCGGTAAACTATTAATTTGGCATTAGAATAGTCATCTGCCGTTAAAGAAGTAACGGACTGATGACGTGGTAGTTAAAGATAAAATAGAATAATTACATATTTAGCCTCTGTCATTCATATATATATTTTTTAATTTAGTCTTAATTTTACTATAATAAAATAAAATAATATAATTATTTATAATAAATACTTTTATCTACGGTGGATATACGTAAACAAAATCATTAACAAAAACAATTTATAAGATTGATTTTTCAATTTTTTTATTTTTACGTCTATATTATATCTAGTTATATAGAGATAATTTTTTTAAAATAAATAGGGTAAATTACATGGTTAACCACAATATTATGGGGTTAGTATTGATCTGACTATAATGTTTTAAAAAGAATCAAATACATCGGTAAACTATTAATTTGATATTAAAATAGCTATATGTCGTTAAGAAAGTAACGAACTGATGACGTGGTAGTTAAAGATAAAGTGAAATAATTATACATTTAATCCTGTCATTCATATATTTTTTAATTTAGTCTTAATTTTATTATAATAAAATAAAATAATATAATTATTTAAGTTATGACACGTGTCATCACCTAGAAAAATAACTATAAACCTCTCTACTCACCATAAGAGTTGAACTTAGGTTCCCGATAAAGAAGTCAGTTTGCATAACTATTGCGTTGAGCACAATTTATTGGTACAAAACACTAACATTTCCTATACATTATTTTCTGAAAAAAGTGTTTCTTTATTTTAAATATTTGAATAAAAATCATAAATATTTGAATATTTGAATTTAAAAATATTCAAATAAAATATTTGAATTTTAAATATTTGAATAAAAATATTTGGATATTCAAATAAAAATATTCGAATAATAAATATAAGAATAAAAATATACATATAATAAATATTCAAATAAAAATCATAAATATTCAAATATTTGAATAAAAAATATTTGCATTTTCCAATAAAATATTCGAATAATAAATATACGAATAAAAATATTCTTATAATAAATATTCGAATAAAAATCATAAATATTTGAATATTTAGATTTAAAAATATTGGAATAAAATATTTTGATTTTAAATATTCGAATGAAAAATTTGGATATTCGTATATTTATTATTCAAATATTTTTATTCGTATATTTATTATTTTAATATTTTTATTCAAATATCTAAATTCTTTTATTCGTATATTTATTATTCAAATATTTTTATTCGAATATCTGAATTTTTTTATTCAAATATTTAAAATCAAAATATTTTATTCAAATATTTTTAAATCCAAATGATCTAATATTTATAATTTTTATTCGAATATTTATTATAAGAATATTTTTATTTGTATATTTATTATTTGAATATGCAAATATTTTTTATCCAAATATTTGAATATTTATGATTTTTATTCGAATATTTATTATATGAATATTTTTATTTATAAAATTATTATTCGAACCAAATATTTTTTATTCAAATATTTTATTCGAATATTTTTAAATCTAAATATTCGAATATTTATGATTTTTATTTGAATATTTAAAATAAAGAAACACTTATTGCAGAAATAATATATAAAAGATGTTAGTGTTTTGTGTTAATAAATTGTGCTTAGCATAGTGGTGACATGTGTCACCACCTAATTGGAGTGGAAAAATAAATTTAATAAATAAAAAATATAAAAATAATATCATTCAATAAGGTGGTGACATGTATCATCACTTAAATAAATAATTAAATTATTTTATTACAATAAAATCAGAATTAAATTAAAAAAATATATGAATGACAGAGACTAAATGTATAATTGTTTTATTTTATTTTTAACTGTCACGTCAGCAGTCTGTTACTTCCTTAACGACAGATGACTATTTTAATATCAAATTAATAGTTTACCGTGTATTTGATTCTTTTAAAACATTGTGGTTAAATCGATATTAATCCCATAGTATTGTGGTTAATCGTATAATTTACCCAAATAAATATTAGGCGTCAATGAAAGATAAATAACACATAAAAGGAAAAATATTTTTTCTTTTTTTTTGGATAAATGAGATTTTATTCTCTAAGAACCATCATACAAAAAAAAAAGAATATCTACATCAATAAACTCTAAATGAACAAACCCCAAAGAGAAAAAAAAACTAGTTAATCTCCCAATTCGCAACTATACAAATATCATTATATCAAATCCTATTGTATTCTGAGATTTTCCATTTCACATTTAATTTTATAAGAGCAAACAATTCAGTTTCTAACCTCATACCCTTTCCATGTAATCTATTACTTCGTTCTTGCCACAAGAGATAGTTAAAGATATTCCAAGCCAATCTCACAATCGTAGCACGTAAAGATTTTCCTTTGTCACTTGTTAAGGTCCATTCGAAGAGATCATTCCAACATCGAAAAGATAAAGGTAGTTCGCATCCTTGCATAACCATCGCCCAAAGATTCTTTGAATACACACATTCACCAAACAAATGGTCTCAGGTCTCACAATCGATGTCACAGAATAAACACCATAGGTCTCCATGATATCCCCATCGAACCATTCGACTCCTTGTCGGTAACTTATCCAAAATAACTAACCATGAAACGAAAGAATAATGGGGGATAAATAGGGCCTCCCAAACGACCTTGTACCAGGGTACTTTAGGTTGTTTATGCCGTGGAGCTTCCAAAATCATCGTAGCTTTGTACTCTCCTTGGATGCTTCCTATCACAATAAGATCTTCCTTTAAGTCTAACAACTTCTTCCATGCCCAGCTGTGATGATGTTTTGTTGAGGCATTCCACACTGAAGTCCCTTTTAACAAATATGCAGACACCCAAGCAACCCACAAAGATCCGGTTTGGATGAGCAACTGTCAAAGACACTGGATCATGCAGATTATATTCCAAATAACTATGTTTTTTACTCCTAAACCATCCTCTCTCTTTGGGTGACAAACTATATTTCAACCAACACAAGCATTCCTAGCATGTGTATCAACTCTCTTCCATAAAAAAAGCATTGCATATCTGAGTTGTTTTCTTTAAGACCTTCGAAGGGAGCAAGAATATCCTACACCAGAAATTTTGAAGACTAAACAACACAGCTTGAATTAGTTATAATCTACGCCAGAAAAATATTTTTTTCATGTTTTTTAAATTTTATATGTTTTAATTTTTCTCTTATGAACTTTTATTTTGTTACTTTATCCTTAAAATTCTTTTTAATAAATTGTCATATTACTTTATATATATATAAATATAATTATGACAATAAAACTGTAGTTTATAAGTTTGGAATATAAATTAAAAGCATTTAAACATTTTAAAATTTTAACTGATGTGAGCAAAGTCTTATTGAAAGCAGCAAACCACCACCTTGCTAAAATGAACCATGTCCTGCCTCGGCTGATTTCCCGAACATCATGAATTAATCGCTTAACATTAAGATAAGACGATCCACTGTTCCCAAACGCCTTATTCGCCAACACCCCAAGCTCCGCCGCTCTTTTCCTCATCTCCTCCCCTTCCACCACCTTATGAATGGCCTCCACAATCTGTTCTCTCTTCACCATCACACCATACTTCTCCTCCTCTCCCCATTTCATAGCAATCTCAGAACCAACCCTTTCCCCGATGCCCAACACAGAAACCACAAGCTGTTCATTGAAGAACTGCTCAGCCAACAATGGCCACGTTATCATCGGCAAACCAGCTGATATCCCTTCAAGCACCGAGTTCCACCCGCAATGTGTCAGAAACACACCGACTGCTTTATGTGATAGTATGGAAAGCTGTGGCGCCCATCCATGGATTAACAGACCTTTTCCTTTGATTCTCTCTTGGAAGTTTTCTTCATCTTCCCATTTCTTGAACTCGGTTGATTTGTATCCTTCTCTTATGACCCATATGAATGGCCTGTTTGAGGATTCTAAGCCAATGGCTAGCTCGATAAGTTGTATGGGTTCGACACAGCTTATTGTTCCTAGGGAAACGTACACCACTGAGTTTTCTGGCCATGAGTCGAGCCAGGCCTGGCATTGGGAGACGTCAACTGAGACTGCGTCGTTTCCTCTCTTTTCCATTTCTTGTTTCCCTTTGTTGCAGTGTGATAATGGACCAATGCACCAGATTTTGTTACCTTTTGCCTTTTTGTATTCTTCAACGTAGTTTGATTCCAATTCTTCGAATGAATTGACCACCAAACCGTATGATCCTGTGTCTGCAGTTTTGATCTGATCTTGCAGGTGTTTCAGAGCTAATGATCCCGGATTGAACTGGGCAGGCAGCTGTGCTTTCGTTAGTTCAATCCTATCTGGTAAACCAGGCACTATGAACGTCTCTCGATCGTCGGAAACCGGCTCATGAATCTTCGAATCTGCAATGAAATGCGAGCATACGATGTTAAAACAACTCGTACCATCGAAAGCGAGCCTCGGGATTCCGAACTTTCGAGCCACATCGAACGTCCACGGGAGGTTTCGATCAGACACAATGCAACTCGGTTCGGATTTCATCTGTTCCATGAACTGTTCAATTGGATGTTGCAACATGCCGATGGCATCCATGAATGTTCTGGATAGGTGACGTGATGGGAGTGCATCTATGTTCTCACAACCTTCAGGCAATCCTGCCTCGGTGCATGGAAACGGAAGCACGAGAAGTCGGATTCGAACTCCCGAAGCTACATCGTTGTCGATGCTGCTCTTGAACCTGATAGCATTACGAGGTGTGGTGACAATGGTGACGGTGACACCGTGATGAGCCAATATCCTCCCCATGTCCACCATTGGGATCTGGTGTCCTGGGCAAAACAAGGGTATTAAAACAAAGTGAAGTTCACAGGATTTGGAGTCCATGATGATTTGCTCTTGTGATGGTGGAGTGCCTTGCAATGACCAGTATTTCATATAGGAAAATCCTTTATAAAGGTAGGAATCCAAAAGCATTTAATTTTATACCATAAACACACGAGTGTAGGGCTGTCTTTCTGGATTATTTCAACTGAATTTTGATCCTACCTAAATAGATTTTTTTTACTTTCGGTTTTAGAGTTTTATTTTCATTAATCTTATTCAATTCGCGTCGTATATCTGACTTTAATAGATAAATCTTTTAATGAAAATATGCTACACGAGATGTTGAACTTAAAATATATTTAAACAATAATAAGTTATTTATTATTTGAACCAACAAAACTAGTGTAAATATAATAATAAAGAATGACAAAATTTTAAAAATCTAATTTTTAAATTTGTAATTTTTTACCATGTAAAGAGATTTTTTTACCAAGGAGAGGATTTTTATATGATTAAAGTAAATATCAATACCTAATTTACACAAAATAAAATAATATAAATATTTTTATCACTGAATTAATTAGTAATCTTATGTAATTCTTAAGTAGATGTATGAATATAATTTTATATTTATTTTGTTGTAGTACAATAGTTTTTTTCTTTTGTTTAATATATTCATTCTGTATCAAATTTATTAATTAATTAATTTAGATTTAAGTACTATTTTTATTAAATAAAATGTAGATAACACAAAACCTATTATGAAGATAACTTTCTCAATTCAATTTATATTTGTAATATTATAATTTAAAACTTAATTTTTTTAAAAAAATATATCATCTAATTAAATTAATTAATAATTAATATACAAATTAACGACACAGAAAATAGAGTCATGTTATTTATTTTGAAAATGTATTATACTTTTTTACTTGTATCGTTACTCGCCTTTCTCTTTCGAGATTGGATTTCTAGCGGTTCATTTTTATTCTTTTACTAATTAGATGAATCAAGTTTGAATAAAATTTTATTTATTTATTTATTTATTATGCTTATATTTGATTCGTATTCGTTTGAATTTTTAACGTTGTGTTTGTGTTAGTTTATTTTTAAGGATATTCTTTCATTTAACATTTATGAATATACTCGTTTATATGTTCATCAATAGCGAAATTACACTACTAGTTCTCAAGTTCTTTAGGTTTCAAAGTTTGAACTCTAAAATTTATCACGTGTTAAATTTAATCCTTACTTTATTGATATTTAAAATATAAAAATTATATAAATAAATAAATTTATTTGTGAACATAAACAAAAAATCGAATTAACTTATATTCGCCTTTGGATTATCAAAGGCATGACTATAAGCCTGAGGGCACTTATTCTTAAAGATCCTCGACTAATTGATGGGCCGACATCTCTGGGGCGAATTATATTCACCTGTGCAATTGTATTGAGGTTGACCGAGTTCACGTTCGCTGCTCATCTCGTTCTGATTCATGTCCGACCGGTTTAGGGTTAAAATACAGTCGTAACATAGTGTAATGGTCGCGTTGTAATATTTTTCAAGATTATCATAACACATTATAAACATAACGTAATAAACGAATTGTATCATGATTTTTATGATACGAAATCATTATATAACCTCGTAATATATTATATGTTGTACCGTAACGCTGTATTATCACAATAAAACATTAAAAATTGATCAATATATAAATTTGTTACAACAAAACGAAGTAAGTTATTAATATGTTAAACACAATTCCTGTAAATAAAATTGAAATAAAACATATATATTAGAAATGCAAAGATCACATAAACCAAAATAAAAAAAAATGATTCTGAAACTTTAACCGAGGCTTGTGCTATCACAGTGTCCTTAAAACAGATTCGTCCTCTCTCGATGCTGAAGTTACTATAGAACATCTGTCTCCCAGGATACAACAGTAGAATACAATAAGGAGAGCAACCCTACCTTACTGCAACAACGAACTTACAAAAGCAGAACACTCACTGGCTACAGGATATTTTTGGTGTGTTGAGATAAGAGCAAGAGGGTTCCTTTTATAGTGTTCAGGCAGGGAACATGTTTAATTACAGAATTAATCTGTAATTAACAATTCCTAAAGAGTTACAACTTTGTAATTAACAATTCCTGAAGAGTTACAACTCCCTGAATTCAAAATGGTATTTAACAGAGAATTAATCAAAATAAATTGGAGGTTACAACCAGCTGAAGGGTGGTTTAATTCTATAATATCTGTTGAAAAAATAAAGTCAGAAAAGTAGAAAAAAAACCTAACCCAAGGACCATCTTTTGTCTTTTATAAAAGTTAACCAATACTAACCCAAAGTGTCTAGCCACCCAAGCTTATTTCCAATAATAATATGAAGAACTTTTATATATAAAGCTTTCTAAATTTATATCCCCGACAAATGTGGGATGTACTACTTTTTATCTTATTTTTTTTAACATCATGGGTGTCACATTGAGCAACAATTTCTCATTCACCCATTGAATATTTTGAGCTTGTAAATATATAATTCCATCTACTCTTATAGTAGATTAATCATCCACTTAGTCTCAATTAATTTGACTAATGGAACCCACATAAATTTGATCTCCAAAATATTCATTACCATACCATTTTTTCAACAAAATCTTCATAAATAAAACACTTTCATGATTCATTTATAAGTTTACGGGGGCAGTGGTACCTGTTTCGGGTATTTAACCAATGAAAATCACTCATTCCATCACTAAACAACCATATAATTAATATAATTTTCAGAAATTATATTTTTAAAATGATATGAAAAATATGAGTGAAGATTTATTGATTAAAAAAAAAGTTAGAAATAAGTAAAGTAAATGGTTATATTGAATGAGACCATGGCTGACATGGTTAAACGGACCCATGATATAATTTCTCCATCAAAACAATATTTATTTATATCGACTTAAATATTTTATTTAAAAATTAATTTACTTTCCAAAGATGGTGTCAAATTCTCTCACTTTTAGTATAAAATATACAATATTAATATAAATACTTTGATTTATCAAAAAATAATATAAATAATTTGATTATTTTTCATTTGGTGTACCCTATACTTATTCAATGATCGAAAGTATATTTTAAAACAAATATTATTATAATTATTATAACGGATTCAATAAAAATATTGAACAATCCTTTAAAGGAAATTTTTTTAGCAACGCTTTAAATGTAACAATTAATACGTGATGAATTTGAATATCTTAATAGTATTATAAATATAAATATACAAAAATATTACATATAAAAGTAGAAGTAGATGTATTAAATCTTAAAATTAGATACCCTAAAAGGGATTAAAACGTAATTAAATTAAATTTAACAAATCATTAAATTTAGTCTTGTATCCCATTCGTGACTTAAACGAAAATAAATATAAAGATTTAGGAAAATTCTACAACGGGCGTTGAACACCGCTGAACACCGTTAATGATGAACACTGCTGAACACTATTAAACTAATTAATAAAGATTAAAAATTTTAAGGACTCAACATATAATTAATAATTATTTAAAATGAAATTTTAATTAAATTACTTTTTATTGGGATAAATATAAGGGTGGTCACTCAATTGTCACATTTTTTTTTGTTTTGGCCACTCAATTATTTTTTTTATCAAAATTATCATTAATATTTTATTTTATTATTGTTTTGGTCATCAAACATTAAATGTTTAATAAGATTGTACCATAACATAGTTTAATAATAATTTTAATCCCTAAATTTATGATATTATATTAATTTAATCTTATTAAAAAAAACTCATTAAATAAATTCTTATATTTTTATATAAACCCGCATAATAATACAAACAATACTTATTCCCGAAAATAATTTCCTTTCACATCTTTCAATCACTCCATATTTCTCCTTTTTTGTTATGTTAACTCTTTATCAAGGTTTTGTTATTTCAGTTTCTCTTCTTTAAATTTAAAACCCAACAATCACGTTTCTTTCTCTCCATCAATTACCAGCGAGTCTCTTTGAAACAATTGGTTAACAAAAATAAAGATAATAAAAGATAGAAAATCATAACAAAATCTTATGTTTAGCTTTCTGGTTTTACCCATACAATGAAGAGAAACCATAACAAAACTCTATTAATTTTATATTTTAACCGTTTTAAGTTGTTCAAGAAATAACGAGTTATACTGATCTACATTAAATTTATTTTTTAATTGTGTGTGAAAATATTAAAATAAATGAGTTTTTTAATCACAAATTCAGAGTTTAGTATAGCTATAAGTACATTTTATATGGTTTAATAGTTTAAACAATACCAATAATATTGTTTGTTTTTACAATATTATTATATTGTTATGTAATATTTTAAAAAAATATTTTCTCTTTAAGTTGTATACTGTTTGTGTGTGGATTTTAATTCATATAATATGTAAAATTGAAACATAGTAATCGGTTACAATCTTACAGATATTCATTAAATAAAGTGAAAACATAAATTATACAATAATCACATGAATAAACTGTTTAGTTTTATCTATCTAAAAAATTATTTGATTTTTTTACTATTCAATCACTGTAACTAACATAATTTAATTAAAATATTTAATAAATTTAAAATTATGTTCGGAAATATATTTTTTTAAAACTGATTTTTAATAGAAAAATAGTTATGAGTTGAACTTTGATTAAAATTAAGAAGAAACTGATATTCAATTATTATTTTGTAAGTTTAGTATTAAAAAACAATAATTTTGTGTACAATAAATTTGATTGGAATTAGAATAAACGTTTAAAAAAACATTGAATTGCAGGAATAATTTTTCTATTAACATTGCTTTATTTTAATATTTATATGTTAAATGTTAAAATATTTGTACAAATTTGACTCAAAAAATAATATATACGAGTAACTTAAAGAATAGAAAAAATTAAATTAGATTTAAAAAAGTAAATCATAAAATTAAAATGGTGTTTTATAATTTAAAACTTAATAAGTTGCCCAAAGACACACAAAAACAAGAAATAAAAAGTGAGTTGGTTAATTAATTTTAAGTAGTGTTGTAAAGGAAAAAGAAAAGAGATGAAAAATTTAGGGTTTAATCCAAATATTTGATGATTTATTTTCTATTAGGATTAAATTGATATAGTATAATAATTTTAGAAATTAAAATTATTATTAAATCATGTCATTTTATAATTTTCATTAAATATATAATGAAAGATGATCAAAATGAGAATAAAATAAAATGTTAGTGACGATTATCACTAAAAATTTTGTTGGAAGACCAACAAAAAAATGATGATAGTTGAATGATTACCTGTGTAATTATTCCTATAAAAAATAATTTAATTAAAATTTTGTTTTAAATAATTACTAATTATACATTGAGTCCTTTAAATTTTTAATTTTTATTAATTAGTTTAATAGTGTTCAACAATGTTCAGCGCTAGTGGTGTTTAGCGGTGTTCGACGCACGTGGTAGACTCGTCCAAAGATTTATTTACTGTAATCTGACCCAACTAAAGCTGATGAAAATTAAATTTTCCAGGACTGTGCTGTCTGAATCACATTCAACGAAATGTCAAATTTCTTGCAGGTTTTTGTCTCTAAATCATTGAAAGTTGAAACCAATCAAGAAAAGAAAAATTACATAAATGATGGCTCGGCTTTTAGGATAAATTTATTTTAATCATCATATTTTTAAAATATTTGATAAAATTATTTAACTTTTAGTTTATATTTAATAAGTTTTTTATCGTTATACTTTGTTAAAACTTACCGGTAATATTCATTTTTCTTTGATAAAATGGGTAAAATTATAATAATAATTGTTTAAATTTCTTCTCACTCATGTTTTGATCACTAAAGTTTAAATTTTTTAATTTAATAATTTATCTTTTGAATTATTCATATTTTAATTACTCTCAAACGACATGATTATAAAAATTAAAAAAATATTAATCTTTAAAAACATTAAAAATTATTTTTTACTTTTCTTAATAAAACTGATGATCTTATTAAATATTTTAAAAGTATAATGACTAAAATAAATCTATTTCAGAAGTTAAGTGGTTAAAATAAAATTCGTTTAAGTATATTCAAGAGTCAACGATGAATTTAATATTATATATTAAGGAAGTTATTAAAAGATATTTAAATTGAGAGGGACCAGAGGGTTAATAGTATAATTTAATATTAAAAAGTTTAAAATATAATTATACAGTTATATTAATTGATTTTGTTTTTTAGAGATCGTGACCTCGTCAGTTGTCATTACGTAACGTTCCTGTAACAAGTTCATGTGTTATAAAAAAATAATTTTTATTTATATTAAAATAATATTTTTTATTTCAAAAATAATAATAAATAATTTTTAAAATGATGATATTTCAGTGAAAACTTCTTTTAAAGTATCTACATTTAATGATTAAAAAAGTACCTACATTTAATTTCTGTAGTACGATGGACTTGATCCATTTATAGGGATAAAAATATTTATATTTTTATTATATTTTTAATATGAATATATATAAGTTAAATTTTGTTTTACCCTTATTTCAAGTTATATATATATATATATGTTTCTTTTAATGTATTTAATTTAATCTTTTTATTTATTTTATTTTATTTTAATAATTTTAAAAAATATTATACATGATATTTTGTTTAAAAAAATATTTTTTAGACTTTATTCTAATTATTATGTATCATTTATCTACTTTTATAATATATATATATATATATAAACAAATATAAAATTATTTTTTAAAAATTTTATTTTAAAATGGATAATAACGTTTTGGTCCTTGTAATTTAATATTATATTAAAAATAATATTATCAATTTAGATTTATTCATTAATAGGTTATAGCAACTCGTGTTTCATAATTTGCTGCCTGAATTAAGTTGAAAAAATATCCAGAGAGAAAAAAAAAAATGGAGTTTGCAGAATTGAGAGAAGCCATAGAGCAGATAGAGTTGGTGGATTCACATGCTCACAATATTGTTCCTTTGGATTCTTCATTTCCTTTCATCAATTCACTGTCTGAAGCAACTGGCCATGCCTTAGCCTTTGCTACTCACTCACTCTCTTTCAAGGCAATTCCTCCCTCCCTCTCTCGTTCTTTATATTACTATAAATCACCCCATTTTTGCATTTTTTAAGGGTGAAAACCGAAAACACTGTTAGCTTCAAAGGGATCTGCTTGATGCCTTATGTTTGTTCAGACCTTTAGAGTTTCCGATGACTGATTCTTTTTGAAAAATAAGGAAGCTTTTGGGACTTGGGGTTGTTTACTTGTTTTTATTGTGGTGTATAAACAGTATAAGTATTTGGTTGTTTTGTTCTACTTTGTTTTGGATTACTTTCAGACAATATTCAAGTTCTTTAATGCCTTATTTATTTGTATGATAGATGGACTGATGGAGTCATAGAAAGGCCAGTTCTTTAATGTCGATCTAACTATTGGTTTTTGGCAGAGGAATTTGAGGGATATTGCACAACTCTATGGCACAGAATCATCGTTGGATGCTGTGGAACAGTATCGCAGATCATTTGGTTTGCAAGCCATTGGCTCAAAGTGCTTTAAAGCTGCAAGAATCTCGGCTATTCTCATCGATGATGGATTGAAACTTGACAAGAAGCATAACTTACAGTGGCATAAGAATTTTGTTCCATTTGTTGGTAGGATACTCAGAATTGAACGCCTGGCAGAGGAGATTCTTGATGGAGTAGGATGTCTTCTACATCCTCCTTTTTCAACTTTACATTATATTTCGATTTATGATTTTGCAGCGTATCATTTCATGGAGCATAGGACTATCTTTAAATTAGAAGGCTCAGAAGTTAACATTAACGTAAACTAACAGTTATAGTCCAGTGTGGCATTTGCTGTCAGGAGGAATATTCATATCCATTTTATAATTCTGTATTATATAGGCAATATGTTTGCAAAAAAATGTTGAGAGGTGAAAAATAATGATATGAAACTATTAGAACTTAAAGAGAGTATGGTGGTGGATACGATGATGATGCACATGTACCTGGTGTATCTTTTTATACATCTTGGTTCTTGTAGGACCCTGAATTTATTCGGATTAGGGATTGTTGGTTTGGTATAGGCAACTTGTATGCAGAGTAAATATAAAGTGTACATGTCAGTCTTTTACTACAGGCATAGACTGAAAGAATTAGAAATGGTCTACACAAGGGTATAAAATGTGAGAAGTTCCTTTATGAGTTCTTGTGGAATGTGGATATGCACCTCTGCGATCATATGTTGCTGCCATGTGTGGTTGTGTGTTCCATTTAGTGAGAAAAGCGTTTTCTCTGTCCATTTGAAGTTGTCCTGATTCTAATTACTTGGTATGATTATACATCTTACATTTTAGTCTGTAAGTTATATTGGACACCATTGTAAGACTTTTGTCAAAACTATCCTCTTTTGTCAGTTGCACTAAGTCTGCAATGTCTTATGCCTGTGGACTTTTGAGGGTCTAGTCATAATTTGCAACGTGGAGGTGCTGGTTTGAACATCTTTGAATTAAAATACACACTTGAGTTTTTTTTTTCAGTATTGGACGTTCAATAGTTTGTGTTTTTTAATCATTGTTGTTATGCATATTTACAGGAGATGCCAGATCAATCTACTTGGACACTGGATGTGTTCACTGAAACATTTCTGAGAAGCTTGAGATCATATCCTTTACGATAGCTATAGAGATCTCTGTGGTCATTTTATTTCTCACTGATATGTGGCTTGAAGAAGTACCATGCACCTTCAAGTCTTCACCACATGATACTACCCAATGACCTCTTTTATTCATTACTGATAGATACTTATTTCCAGTGTTTTTTTTTGGTGGTGTGAAATTAAATTTTTTTGCATGCATATGATTGGAGTTTTAAGAAGAGTTCATGTTACTTCGGTTGATTACCGATGAATGGTTATTGAGGTTAAGTTGCCTAATTTGTAGGGATGAATAGATTACAGGAGCTTACTGTCTTAGGTGGTTTCTTTAACTCGATGTTACAGTTGCAAATGAGATTGTTGGCTTGAAAAGCATAGCTGCATACCGCAGTGGTTTAGAAATCAATCCACATGTCACCGAAGAGGATGCTGAGGCTGGTCTTTCTGAAGTTTTACAAAGTGAGTGGTATGTGTATAGATGTTCTGTATTCATCACATGATATAAGTAACATTTTCCTATTGCAGGTGGGAAGCCTGTACGCATTGCAAATAAAAGCTTGATTGACTATATTTTCACGCTTAGTTTGGAGGTCGCTTCTCAGTTTGATTTGCCATTGCAGATACACACAGGGTAAGAGTTGGCATTTATATCACGTTTGCAGATAAGCTATTATTGACGGCTAGGAAGATGAGGAAATGAACTTGGAGTTTGGTTGCAATGTGAAATGTGGCATGGGAAAAATAGGCGGATGAAACTTAAATTTGTATCAAATTAGTTCTTTTCCTTATCCGCGAGCTATAATTGATTGAACTATAAAAACCTGTATGCACTTTCTGTATCACCCCCATAGTTCTCATTTGTTTCATTTCTCCCACAACTAGTTTTGGAGACAAAGATGTAGATTTACGACTATCAAATCCTCTTCATCTCCGGAAAATTCTAGAAGACAAAAGATTTTCTAGTTGTCACATAGTTCTTTTACATGCATCATACCCATTCTCAAAGGAAGCTTCATATCTGGCCTCTGTTTATGCCCAGGTGAAAATTCTACCTCTGTATACTTGTTATATAATTTGTGATATTATGTTCTTATACATGTAATAGTTTGTTCTTTTAGGTTTACCTTGACTTTGGGTTGGCAATTCCCAAGCTCAGTGTTCATGGGATGATATCCTCAGTCAAAGAACTTTTGGAACTAGCCCCCATAAAGAAGGTGAGAACACTCACTCAAAGGAAATAATGAGAGCCTGGTACTAGGTACTTGATAGTGTACAGAAAGGGCTATTGTGGTTTCCTTTCAACTTTGTACACTAAGTTTGTTCTTCAGATCTGTGTACTAAGTTTGTTCAAATATTAATTGATCACAAACACAAAATTTCAGGTGATGTTCAGCACTGATGCATATGCGACTCCCGAAAATTACTACCTAGGTATGTCGAAGTTATCATCCACTGCATATTATAGAATAACTTAAGAATGATGCTGCTTTCTTGATTTGCTTCTGATGTTTAATACATTCTATTGTTAAGATTTTCATGTCCTTGTTTGATCACTCGCAGCATTTCTTGAATTTCATTTTTCGTGGTGGCTCTTGTTCTCCTTTTTTGTGTGTCCGTGGGAGATCCAATTTCTTGACCAAGATAGTCAAATTATGGATTTATTTCTATTCTGCCAGGACCAAAACTTTTGCATTGCAATAAATGATAATTTTCATATAGAAAATTCTTTGTATTTATTAGAAGTTCTGACTACATACCACATTGTAATTCTGCAAAATAGCCCTCTGATATCATGGGGGAAAAATAACCACACTATATAGATGCTATTGGTTTTTTCAATGTTCATGCAGCATGTAGGGGACCAGGTTTTTCCATGTGATACTTATTCTGGTCCTTCCATTCACATATTTGCTGAAAATAAACTAATTTGTTAAAGAATTGGAAAAGTATAAAAGCCTTGAGATATCAGTCTACTTATTTGATAGCTTCTTGCAATTTTAGATTTCATAGCTTGCTTGAGGTGCGTTCTATATAATGATAATGCAAAAAATGCTTGATCTAATCCTCTTTCAGGTGCCAAAAGAGCTCGTGAGGTTGTCTTTTCCGTTCTACGTGATGCATGCATTGACCAGGATCTCTCAATTGCTGAAGCTATTGAAGCATCCAAGGACATCTTTGCCCAGAACGCGGTTCAGTTATACAAGATTGATATAGGCAGGAAACATTTTGATTCAAAGGCTAGTGATTCCCCCAGCTGCATGATAGGGACAAATGTTCGAGAAGAACGGGTTTCCCTTGTTCGTATCATTTGGGTTGATACTTCTGGACAACATAGGTGTCGTGTAAGGTTCTTTTTCCTTACTACAAAGGTGTTATTCTTTGATGAAGTTCATATGCACAACATTTCAGTTGTATCTCCCTTTTTTCTTTTAACATTTCAGGTTGTTCAAAAGAAACGCTTTGATGATGTTGTGAAGAAAAATGGCGTTGGTTTAACTTTTGCATGTATGGCTATGAGTTCCGCTTCTGATGCACCATCTGCTGGGACTAATCTGATTGGAACGGGTGAGATCAGGCTGATGCCTGATCTATTGACCATGACGAAAATTCCATGGTACTGTATCTTCGAGGAATAAAAACTGATTTCACCTTGTGAAATATTTGAACATACCGTATTTAACACCTTGATATATTTTACATGCATTTATATCATTCCAATTTCCTACGATGATGTAGGATCTTTGATGGTGATCGTATGAACATCACTGTGATCATCGATGCTACAAGTGAAATAATGTAGATGCTCACTTCTTTTTATAGGAAAAAACAAGAGGAGATGGTTTTGGCTGATATGCACCTTAGACCTGGTGAACCATGGGAATACTGCCCTAGAGAGGCATTACGAAGGGTTTCAAAACTTTTAAAAGATGAGTTCAACTTGGTACGTAGTGTGGTCTGCTGTACTTCTCGTAGGGAGGACTATTTCATGATTAACTAATGAATGCTATATGCACAGGAAATGAATGCAGGATTCGAAAATGAATTTTTTCTCTTGAAAAAGCTCGACAGGTAGAGTCGTGTATGCCAGTTTATTTCTTTGTGTCATCAACCATTCAACCTCAGGCTTCACACGTTTAATGAAATTTTATATTGAAATCATTCAGAGAGGGGAAAGAAGAGTACTGGGTGCCAATTGACTCGAAACCTTACTGCTCCTCTTCCGGTTTTGATGCTATCTCCACTTTATTTCAAGAAATTATTGCAGCTCTCAATGCCTTGAATGTCTCTGTTGAGCAGGTACGGATTAGAAGTCTTATATGCTTGACACAGGCATTTGTTGGAGGTGCTTTCTATTAAACCGATAGTGCATGCGGTTCAGCCATACCCTTTATGATGTAATAATTATCCATGAAAGCTCGTTTCTTTTTCTGAGTTAATCAATTGATAATACTAAGCTTAGTTCCTATTTAACTCTCAGTAGTAACACGACTGCAATCGTTTTTTCTCCTTTTCTCCATCTCGTGTATGCTGACATCGTGGTTCTTTCGAAATGCAAGTTCGATTCTTACCTGCTTTTGTTAACTTTAGTTTGTAAGATTTGCAGTTGCATGCAGAAGCTGGAAAAGGTCAGTTTGAATTGGCTCTGGGGCACTCTGCTTGTACTCATGCTGCTGACAATTTGATTTTCACGCGCGAAGCTATTAGGGCTGTTGCAAATAAACATGGTCTGTTAGCAACTTTTGTCCCCAAGTAAGTTGCAATATTTTTCTCTTATTTTGATAAATGCTTGCATCCCTGCTCTCTATGTCTATAGTTTTTGATATTGGGGGATGAACATGCAAGGCTGATCGCCATGATTAAAATATTTTCTTTCTTCGTTTTTGCTTTCGATGAAGTTTAAATGGTTCGTTTGAAGCTTCAAGTACTTGTTTTGTTATATTGTGGATGTAGATTTATTCAATTTCTATACAAATAATAAACTAATTTACTGTAAAACATCCCAACTGCCTACTTATAACTAAATGGTTATGGGAGGCTTTCTTGCATGGCCGGCTGCCCGGCTTTGAATGTTACAAACTTGTCTGGTGCTACTCTGAGGCTTTCTTGCTAATCATTTGAGCTAAATTTCATGTCGAACTTGTCTGTTGGACCGTTGCTACTGTGAGCCTTTCTTGCATGGCCGGGAATTCGAATCATTTTTAACCATACTTCTCTGCTCAGGTATGCTTTGGATGACATAGGTTCAGGATCCCACGTGCATCTCAGTTTATGGCAGAATGGTAAAAATGTTTTTACTGCATCTAATGCATCGAGTCAGCACGGAATGTCGAAAGTCGGAGAGGAGTTCATGGCCGGGGTTTTGGCCCATCTTCCTTCAATTTTGGCACTTACAGCACCACTTCCAAATAGGTTTTTTTCTCTTCTTCCAAATAGTATTATATCTTTTGTAACTAAATCAAGACCGGTGGACTTATCCGGACCGATATAAAAGGATCATCCTCCCTTACTGTATGTAGGAGGGACTGCCAATCCAATATCCTGCCTCACTTTGATTTACTTATGTGTTTATGTCCTCCTTCAACTGTTATTTGTCTTCAGTTATGATCGAATTCAACCGAATACATGGAGCGGAGCTTATCAATGCTGGGGAAAAGAAAACAGAGAAGCACCTATAAGAACTGCATGTCCACCGGGGATCCCGAATGGTCTGGTGAGCAACTTCGAGATTAAATCTTTTGATGGATGTGCAAATCCACACTTAGGCTTGGCTGCCATAGCTGCTGCCGGAATCGATGGCCTACGCAACCACCTTCCTCTTCCTGAACCTATAGGTAAGAAGGATTCAGATCTTTCAGAATCTTGCATTTGGAAATTTGTAAGCATACAACCTTTAGGAAACTGGTATCTGAGGCACTAACCATGAATACCTATAATATCCTAATACCGGAAAAAACGTTACTTGTCCGCGAAGAATGCTAAACTCCATTAGTATCTTGATGTGTTTTCAACTATGAAACAGATGAAAACCCGGCTACACTTGGCGGGAAATTACCGAGACTCCCGACATCACTTTCCGAATCCGTACAAGCTCTTGAGAACGACAATGTGTTGAGAGAGATGATCGGTGAAAAGCTCTTCATAGCTATAAAAGGAGTCCGAATGGTAAGTTCCAAGTTCCAACCATGTTTTCTGAAAGGTTATTTTCTTAGAGAAGATTTCGATGCATAAACCGATGCCGGTGCCGACATATATGCAGGTGGAGATCGAGTACTATTCAAGGAACAAGGAGGCATACAAGCAACTCATACATCGTTATTAAGCCGTCGATGATATCGATATCCGGGCAGTTCATGTAGGCAAACTATTAGGACAATGTAACGGTTCGTAGAATCTTCTGAATCGAATAAATACTATCTTATAATCGCTTCTATAACTGAATCTACGTTATTAAAATATCGACACTTTGAACTATAGATTTGTTGGATAATTTTATTTTAAAAACTAGTATTAAGCGATTAAATTAAGCTTGAGTTCTATAACACACGTATTAATTTGAATAAGTAGCAAGGGGGAGGAAAAGCAAGATTTGCTAATAATAAGCTCAGCTATTTTTCATTCTTAGTGTAATGCAAATCATCTTAATGTGAATTTAAATCTTAATATCATAATATAGTTATAATTATTTTTTATTTAAAAAATAATAAAATAGATGAAATATTCAATTTAATTTTTATTTTATAATTTAAACATCTATTTAATGTTTCGATAATTTTAATTGTAAAATATTTAAAAAATTATCTAAGAATATAAAATATCCTTAAAAAGGTAAAGATCCCCTGCTAAAATGTTTGAAAATTTATATAATAAGGTATATCTCATCACATTATTTATAGTCTTAACTAATAAAATTTATCTAATTTATTATTTTTATATTATTCTTTATTAAGTATTTTTATTTATATTTATCAAAAATCAAATTAAAATTTTTTTATTATTTTAAATTTTCACTTAATAAAAAGATAACATAAAAAATGAATGAATAACGTGACAAAAAATCTTATAATATAATTTTTAAAAATTAAGATATATTTTTGAAAAATTAAAAAATAACTTAATTTAAACTAAAATATGATTGATGAGTTACAATCGAAAATATTATAAGAATATATAAAATTTTAGGTATGAGTAACATTTTAAGTTATACTTAAAAATATTAAATTAAATAATTTAAATTAATTTTTAAATTGAATTTGAATTAATTAAATCATACCAAATTTTCGGATAGGAAATTAGGAATGCTGGTCGACAGAGATCCATCCATTCAGTCAGTCAGTTCCCCTACGTAAAGCAACTTCCGTCCACCAGACAGTTGGAGCGTCGAATACACGCTCCGTCGATGTCACGTGTCACGTCAGTACCTAATCGAGGGTCCACAATGCACACACCACCCATACGACACCGTATCGATGAAAAGGAAAACACAACCCATAAAGAACGACGTTAGTGTGTGAGGAGTTCCCAGCTTGCCCGTGTTGCTCGCATTGATTCTCAATCTTCCCTTTTGTTTTTCTCTGGAACGAAATTTCCTTCCTTTCGTCCTCTCCATTAAAACAAGTTCCACTGTTCTTTTGAGAGCAAAAGGCCATTCATTTCTTACCCAAGCTCATTTCTATAGGAAGGGTGGTCATCGTTGGATACAACAGAGACTTTGTAAAGAAGATTAAAAAAGCAGTGATTTTTAAAACTTTGTGGGGCATTGTTTTCGGATAGAAAAATCGAAATGAGATCATCTTCAGGGCAAAACAATGGAAGCTATGATCTTTCATTCAAGATCTTATTGATTGGAGACTCGGGTGTTGGCAAGAGTAGTTTGCTCGTTAGTTTCATTTCAGCTTCTGCAGAAGATCTAGCTCCCACCATTGGTTCATTTTCTCCATTTTTTACTCTTGTTTTTTACTTCATTCATGGATCTTTGATAAGTTTATGGTAAAATTTGATTTGGGTTTTTGTTTGAATCCATGTTTTAGGTGTGGATTTTAAGATCAAGTTGTTAACAGTTGGTGGGAAGAGGTTAAAGCTTACTATATGGGATACTGGTATCACCCTCATATCAATACCATTTTATCTTTCTTATTAGTCTTTTGAGTTTCAAAATTTGTAGCTTGTTAGTCTACTCGAAGTCAATTGTCTATGACTCTATGCTTGCAAGTTACATTTCTCTTCTTTATTTTAGAGTGAGTTCATTTATATGACATTGGCATCAATCTTAAGTGTTGGATGTTTGGATTTTGACCTTTTATTTAAGTCTGTCCATTGAATTGTTTCTGGGTTTTCATTTTGATGTCAGTGGTATACTTCTCAAATGTTATGTTTCATTATAATCTTTGATTAGCTCTTTTCTCTTCCCTGTCTATTAAAACAATTGTCTTGCAACATGGAGAAATCATATGATTGATTTGTGAAAGCATAATGTTTCATGTAGCTGGGCAGGAAAGGTTCAGAACATTGACAAGCTCTTACTATAGAGGTGCCCAAGGGATCATACTTGGTAAGTTTATTTTTATGGTACACGTATGAGTTATTCTACTTTCTTAATTTTGATTCGATGCAGCATACCATCAGTTTCAATATACGAATGTTGACATTCCAATCATCTGCCAAATTGTATCATGAGCTTTGATGTGTCTGATAACAATCTCGATTAGGAACTGGCTCTCAATCCCCTATAGGCTATAGCAGACCCTTCCATGAATATTGGCATGCATAATGTTGAAATGTCGATCAAGCTTTCCTCTTGGACCAGTTGCAGGATTTTGGTTATATCTGCAGACGATTATGACAAGTATGGATACACGTTAGAAGCTGTTTAAGAAAAACTAAAGGTATCATAGGTAGATCGAGAAAGATGGCCTCTTTCTCTCTCATGCATACAAAGGAAGTTAAAAAGTCATTTTGGATTGTACCCTTTTATTCTATAATGTAGTTGTATTCTTGATGCCTTAGCCTGATAATTTCACAGCGTGGTTCTGGGTCTTAAAGATGATATCCTTGTCTGAAACAATGATCAATCATGATTCTTGTCAATTTTTGAAGATTTTGAGTTAATATATTTGTTTGTCCGGTATTTGGCTGTAGTCTACGATGTAACACGGAGAGAAACCTTCACAGATCTGTCTGATGTTTGGGCCAATGAAGTGGATCTCTATTCTACCAATCAGGAGTGTGTCAAGATGCTTGTTGGAAATAAAGTAGATAGAGTAAGTCTAGCATTCTCTTTCATCCTTGAATTTAATTTTTGAAGTCCATTAATAAGTTTCTTCTTGACAATTTCATAATCATGGAAAGAACTCCTTTACTCTCTTCATGATGAAGAAATATTATGGGAAAAAGTTTGTTAATGAAGATCATTGAACCCATAAATGCCTTGAACCATTTTTTTTTGTTTCGTGTCATCTCAATTCCTTGCACTGCCAGAACGAGTATACTTATGTTTTCCGCTCTAAGGTTGGACGAGTATTTCATGTGGATTAAACTTTTAACTAAACTGATTGTAATCCTTTGATTGTTTTTTATCCACTGTATATCTATCTATACTAGTGCAGACAGAAAAATCCATGTCACTGACACTGTTGCATTGCCTACCTTAAATTATGCTTCTCGTTGCATGTGAAAATGGTTAGAAAACTAAAAGAGCAGTGAATAATCAGTTTGATCATATTAATCCTCCTCCTTTATCAAGCTGCCTCTCAAACTCCAGAAACTTTGAAACATTGATTCCTTCATGATACCAGCCTTGTTATATTACCTATCTGGTGATGTTGCAAATCTTGTTTTCTTGTATGAGACCTCCTTTTTGAATCATTTTCTCTTGATTCATGTGCTTTATCACGTTTGACTTGTTTACATTTCAGGATTCTGAAAGGGCTGTAAGTAGAGAAGAAGGCAATGCACTCGCAAAAGAGCTCGGATGCATGTTTCTTGAATGCAGTGCTAAAACAAGAGAAAACGTGGAGCAATGCTTTAAGGAGCTTGCATTGAAGGTAAAGTTCTCCCGACAGCAAGTTTGCGGTTCAGCATTTCCATTAATAAAATACAAAATACTCAATATTATTGGTTGGTGGGTTAGTCCAAAATGATGAGTAACCTGCGGTAGGGTTATGTTATATGTAAGTCAATCATTGAGAATGGTTGTTTCCGACAAAGATATTCAAATCATCTGTGGATGCAGACAATAGGTCCCGACCACGCTGAATGTTGTCTGTCGTGTGGTGTGTATGAGTTGGTTAGTGTTCAGTTTGCAGATTCCTAGTAACTGTGAATTTTCTTACAGATAATGGATGTTCCAAGCTTTTTGGAAGAAGGGTCTGCTGTAGGGAAGAGAAACAACTTAAAGCAGAAACCAGAGTGTAAGGCTCATCAAGGCAGTGGATGTTGCTCTTAAATTGCAGAGATATCTTACTATATTTCTTCTCTCCGGTGGAGTTCCCATGGTTGATTGCTGGAATTAACTTGAGTCATAGAGTTTCAAGTGTAAGTGAGTTTTAAAGGTTGTTCCTTTAAATTAGTGAAAATGAAGTCAAATAAAGGAGACTAAGTATCAGTGTAATTTTTCTTCTTTCCAATGGGAACTCCATTTTATTCTCATTTTTTTGTGTTCCGCCGGTATCGTACATCCGTATGACCGATATATTTGATCCAGTTTTAACAACAATGGCTGATTGAGAAGCTTGACTTCCAATCAACCAAATTAGATGCCACCAAGGCCAATGGTTTTTCCTTGGAAGAAAATGGGAAACTAGATTCTCTAAGATGACCATCTTCTTGTAGAATAAATAGATTCAAGTTTTACACTTAAAAGAATGAAAAAAAAAATACTAGTGCTGTCAATAAAAATAAAAATAAAAATTCTGATATTTTTCGTGTTAGAAGAACAAAGAGCATGACAAAAAATTACAAGTAGTTCCTCACAGAGCATTCTTATCTGCAGCATGTTTTACTAACTAAATCCATACATTTTAAAGTACATTGGTCGCTGTTCTTTCTCGGGTATCTTTGCTGATCGTATCGAGACCAAAAGTTACAAATTAAATTGAAAAGAGAGAAGAGAAAAGAATGTTGCCAAAAATGGAGAAGGGAACAGCAGCACAGCCATCATCCCAGCATCCAATCATTGACAGATCAACTCTTATTCATCTGTTAGTCTGTAACCATATCATCTTCTCCTCTCTGCACGGCAGCATCCGCTAGTTTTTTCCATGTCATTTCTCGTTGCTCTTCTACCTCTTGCGCTCTGGACTCTTTCTCTTCAAATTGTCTCTCACACTGGTCGAATAACTCCGCATCCATTTCCATGAACATCTTTTGCACATTCACAGTCAACCCATGAATAGCCTGATTCCAATGGTTTTGGATATTCTTCTCCAATGCCTTGAAGATAATCGGTAATATCACCTGCCGGTTTTGGGCAATTAAGCTCACAATGTGCTCATTATTCCACAAGAAGAGGGCTCTTTCTGCCACCTGCAACACAAATTGGTCTTAAGAAGAATTCCGAAGGATTTTTTTTTTTAAAACAGTCAACAATTGTGTAGCAATACATTCCCTCTAACAATTCAAAACTGCGACAAGCATGGTAGAAACCTTACTAACAAAAATAAATAACCAAAAACACCAAATGTTGCACCATACACTCCTCTGCAACAGGTAATCCATTGAGGGTGAAACTGAGCTCGACAATAGCAGCTTAATAACTATTCACCATATGGTATTTGAGAAAAAATGCCAGAAAAGGCTAAAGTGAAAAAAGAAAGTAAAAGGGATGTAGGAGAATAAAACAGTAAAGGTGGAAACACCAGACTGAAGATTATGATTAAGGGACTCGTGATGATACAGCAATGCGTAGAATTAACAGGCAGCGAGGATTGCAAATGAACTTCAAACAAATATCATTCAAGAAGAAATTGCTGTTCAAATTTTGGTTCAATCATGTCAAAGACTTGCAAGAAACTAAATTGAATGCAAGTAAAGAGAAACAACAAACTTCCAAAGCAACTCAATTTGATGTTTGGGCCAAGATACTTAAAGTTAACTGATCATGAGGGTAATCTGAAAGTCACAGAGCATGGAAATTAAAAAAATATATTTACAGATAGAGGACAACAATAGAAACTCCATGATGCAAGACATTGCATAAAGCAAAAGCAATCCCCCCTCTCGGACGAACCCCGGCCAACAGAAACCCTGCCAAAGGATCTTATTCCAACAAGCATATATCAGCTACACCAAGGGAAAAAACTGAAACTAATAGCTTACTGAATCTGACACTGAACAGAAAGAGAGAAGCTACTGGAATGTAAGCAGAAATGGTACATGGTTCAAATCATATATTGCTCGACTCCTATCTTTTGTTTAAATACATGGCAGCACATTTTTGGACATGAGTACTGAGATATAACAATCGAAAACCTCTTAGAATCCACAAAGAAAAAAAAACTTAGAAAAAAAATGAAGATACCCTTATTCTATACTAATAAACAAGTCGAGTAACGTAGTTCAAAACAACCTAACAGCCATATAAAATTTCCAAAAACATAAAAACGTACATACAAGTACCAACAGTTATAGGAGAAAAATATCAAAAGCTGACAACAATTATCAAAATCATAGTTAATCCAATTTTATCAACAACTCGACACTCCACAATTCTGAATACTAAAAATTCCTATAGATGAATGACAACACAACCTATCAGAATTTCGGAAACCAAAAATAACATTGAAAAGAGAAAAACCTTTATGTATTACCTGAAAATGAGAGCTATTGAGGCAACGAGCAATCTGTCTGAAAAGAGGAACCATACATCGTTGGAACTCAGCAGGCTGAGTTGCTTCAAGTACTTCTTCAAGTTCTCCAAGGAAAAGAACTTCCTTTTGACAATTAGTCAAAGGCCAATATTTCAACAACCCTCTAATAACAGTGTCAGCCAACTTATAGTCCTTCTCAACGAACTGAATTATACAATAAGACAACTGCTGGTGATACATTGCTACAGGTTTCGGCTTATGTAATGGAATCAATGCTCTCACTAGGAACAACTTATGTTCCTCTTTCATGGGCAAAGCGAAGCCATTAATAATACTTCCAAGAATCTCCAAAAGCTCCCCAATCCCGCTATGCCTCTCTGTTTCGTATATAAACCTATAGAAAATATTATTTATGGCTTTCCTAATAAACGGTCGATGAACCATGAATTTACCATAAATCCTATGAAGAATCGTTTTCAAAAACTCCCTTTCCCTGTGATCCTCTGAATCAAACAAATCAAGCAACTTCAAAACAAACGAATGATCAATGTATCTCTTAACAACCTTAGTGTCTGTTTCTGAAGATACCACATATCTCAAAAGAAGCTCGTAAACTATCTGTAAATGCGGCCACGAGGGCTCCAAGTAGCCTTCATCTTCTTCAGGATCCGTAGCTTCTTGGCCCGTGTTCTCGTGAGACGCAGGAGGGAGGCACCGGAAAATGTTGACTCCGATCATTTTAATCATTTCTTCCTGACACACATCCGAGATTTTGCCTGACCCGGATTGGATGAAATCCACAAGCTCCAACAGTGTTTGCCGCTTGATTTCTTTTTCACGGGACGATTTCAAGGTATTGGAGAAATCGAATTGGAAGCAACAAATCTGTAATTTTCTCATGAACAGGTTCTGTCTCTCGGAAACGGAGACGTCACGGAATAACGGCAAGGGTTCCACGGCGGTCATCGGTGGTGGGAGCACAGGAACGTCAGGGTTTTGAGCCGGTACGACGATCACATTGGAATTTAGACCCGAGCCGGGGTTGTGGGAACTTGGTGGACCGTACCCGTACAAATTCCCATCTGTTGAATTCGATTTGGAAGACTTCCGTTGCCCTCCTTTGATAATTTTCTTAAACATTTTGGACTCAGAAAATAAACCCTAGAAACGATTATGCTGGACTAATCGAACTAGGAACTAAAGAACTCGACGGCGGTAGTTCTGCGGCTACACCCTAAGAAAGAAAACTCGATACCGGATCTGACAGTGACAATGGTTACTGAAATGATCGGATCTCATCAAAGTTGATTGACCGGAGATTAAGAAATAGTCACTCGGAAGAAGCAGATCCCGGAATGCGATCAGCTGATCTAACGGTGCTGCTGCTCCGGCGAACGGACCGATTTAATGAAACAAGAAATCAACAGGAAGAGTAACGAAGAAGCGGGGGTAATTAAGGGGGGAAAGCTTTTTAAAAATGATTGCAAAAACATCTTTTCAGTAATTTTATTGAAATAATCAAACTAAAATTAATTAATTAATTAATTTTGTAGATTAATCTCTTTTTCACAGGGGTTAATTTTTACTAAACGTCCTCAAACTATCACTGAGATTCTAAATTTATCTTTATACTTCAAAGTGTTCATAATTGAGTCCTCAAAATATAAATATTATTTAATTAGGTTCTTTCATCAACCTAATTGTCAATTTAAAATATTTGAGTATAAATTTAAATTTTAGATTATTGTTTGAGGACATTTAGCGAAACCAACCCCTTTTAAACAAAAAAAAATATTTTATTGTCATTTTGTATATCAAATACATCATTTTTAATTATTAAAATGACATCCTCCGAAGATTATTTATTGAAAGACTATTAAAATGATTATTTATCTAAGTGATGCTCTTTGCTTAGCATTCTAAAAAAATATGATTAATAAAAGGATAAATTGCAATAGAGGTCACTTAATTATAGGTAAGATTATATTTGATTTACTTATTTGTAGGTAAGGTTATATTATGGTCATTAATTATTAAAGGTTATATTTAAATCACTCGATGATAAGTAAGGTTATATTTGGGTCACTCTTCGTATTTAAATTTTTTTTTTTACCAATTTGTGTATTACATTAATTAATAATTTTAATTGAAGTACTCAAATGTTAATAAGGGTATACAAGTGATTTAGAAGGAAAACGATCAAATTAATGTACTTTTTCAAATAAGAAAGGTGACTCAAATATAACCTCGGTTATAATTGAGTGACCCAACTGTAACCTTTAATAATTGGGTGACTCAAATATAATCCTACCCGTAAATAAATGACCCAAATATAACTTTTAATAATTAAGTGACTTAAATATAATTTTACCCGTAATTAAATGACATTTGTTAGAGTTTACCCTTACTTTTAGATATGTTTTATTATGTGTTGATGTTTTTAAAGGATAAGTTTGAGTGCGTGATGTGGGCATGGAACACGAAAGCAGCATGACTCCTTGACTTTTGGCCAAATCAAACCCTGACAAGCGTAAGGGATGGGGTTGTGTAGCGTACAGTTTGGTGCAAAACGGAGAGAGAAGCGTAAGGGATTGACTTCACATGTTTATCCAGGTGCAACACTTGGCCTTCATTCATGATCTAGTCCGGAGGGATTTTTCTTTTCTTCAAAGGGTTCGTAAAATCGAGTTAGATTAACTATTAATACATTATTCTAGTTAATCAGAAAGTTTGAATTATTTAATTTTTATTTTAAATCGTAATAATTTAATCGATTAACTGTTATTCGGTTAATTAAAAATTTTAATTTAGATTGGATAATAGGTTTTTTATTTAATTTATTAAAAATATAAATTTTAATAATACGATTAAAAATATATATATTTTTAAAAAATAACAATCATAACAACAGCAACCAAGACGACGGAATTTTTTATGTCTAACAATGGGGTTTCGGATACGAGGAATGGTCCTGGGTCAGAGATGGCAGTTCACCAAGAAAGAGATTTAGCGCATATGGATCTTGATAGTGGGGCGGACATGGAAAAAACAATAGGGTTATCGTCTAGAGACGGTGATATCACGTTACCGTCAGTGGTGGCGTCTGGGCTGAAAAGTGGACAAGAACCTATCGATATTGGGAAGAGAATTTCTTTTCGAGATGCTACGATGCGCTCCGCTGAAAGTAATAAGAAGGATAATTTTCTAAAGTCGTTGGAAGTAGAATTAGCCAATGACGATATTATTATTAGCAGAGATGGTCCGGTTCCTGAGATTCGGTTTTCCGATAGGGTTCATAAGCAGATTGATGCAAAGTTGGAAAAGGCGATGATAGTAAGACTCCTGGGGCGCTCAATTGGACTCAAGCTTTGAAGAATAGAATACAGGCACTATGGAATCCGATGGGAGATTTCTCGATCATTGATCTGGATAACGATTATTACTTGATCAAGTTTAGTCTTGATACGGACTATGACAAGGTAATTTCTAGTGGCCCATGGATGATTTACGGAAGCTACTTGACTGTCCAGCCCTGGTCGAGGGAGTTTTCGACAGCTGAAGATCATCCTAAACAGATTTTGGCATGGGTAAGACTGCCTGGATTACCCTATCGCTATTATTTGAAACATTTGTTTAATGCAATTGCAGGACTAGTTGGAGAGGTTATTCGGGTTGATTTTAACACGATGGAGGGTCGTCGAGGGAGGTTTGTACGGCTTGCGGTTATGGTGAGGCTAGACCAGCCACTACTACCTGTATGATAATTGATGGTAGGTTCCAACGGATAGAATATAAAGGTTTACCGTTGATTTGTTTTGGATGTGGGAAGTACGAACATACTAAGGAATTATGTGCGAAAGTACAGAAGCAGGAGGCACAACCCAAAATTATGGAACCAACACCAAAAGCTGCTGAGATGTATGGGCCGTGGATGCAGGTGGAGAAACGACGACGGGGAACCTAACGAATTGCTAAGGGACAAAACTCTTCTGATTCGAGGGCTGCTAAGTCGACGGGTTCGCGGTTTGCTGTGTTGAATGTTGGAATAGATAATATGACGGTGGAAGAGCAAACTCCGACGCAAGGGATCGGCCAAGCCCCGATTCCTAGGGTCGATCATGGTCCTAGTTCAAAGAGGGTAATGAAAGGTAAAGAGGTTGTGGTGGTTCATGAGCCATCTGTGAATAAGGGTGCAGCACAACAGGTTCAAATCATCGCGGACATAGCAAGACCATCTAATCTTGTTCCTCTTATGGAAGCTACTGGGTCGCAAATGAATACGGATGAGATGATCACAAAAGCAATGATTGACACTTCTAAGGCATGTAATGAGTAGGAACAGGTTAAGAGTTTGCAGGTCACCAATATTGGTAATGAGACACAAAGCACGGTGCAGATTGTTCCTTCTAAGTTGCTTACGGAAAAACATACGGTTATTCGTATTGCGGATAAAAATCAGAAACGGGTCTTAAAAGATAATAATGGAAAACCAGCGTTAGGTTTGATTCGTAAAATAAGCAAGACATATGCTCGTAGTGGCACTATTCCAAGCCCTTTGGTTCGCAAAAACGGAAAGGCGAAAAAAATTGATGGGAAACACCAAGCGATGGAAGTTACACAATGGATAAATACATTCTCAAATGAACTATCTACAAAGCAAGCAAGTCTGGATCTGTCCGTTAGGTCGAGGGGTTCAGAGATAGCTAAGAAGGGTGAAATTCGATGGACTACGAACGAGTCATTTGAGGGAACGATGTAAGCGGGGAATCAGTGAGTTTGGGGTTCTTTATGCTTATTTTAATGATTAAAATCATGTGTTGGAATACTCAAGGCACTCTTGACCTTGACTTTAATCGCTATTTTAGATTATTGGTTAGTGTGTAGTTACCGGATATGATTGCAATCTTTGAGCCTAGAATAAGTGGGGATGGAGCGGATAGTTTCATTCGTCGCTCAGGGTTTGATTATTCATACAGAGTAGAAGCAAATGGTTTTTCAAGAGGCATATGGGTCCTTTGGAAGGAGGGGATTATGTTTGATGTTCTTACTATTTCAAACCAGTTTGTACATGGAATTAGTGTGGATTCTAGATCAAATATACAATTCCACGTTACGTTTGTGTATGCAAGCCCAGAGTGGGGTAAACGTCGATTCCTCTGGGATCAACTTGAGGTCCTGGATCCTGGGCCTGGAATGCCGTGGCTGCTTGGTGGAGACTTTAATGATATAGTAGCAGATCTGTTGGCTAAGATCATGCGAAATACTGAGGATTTAGTGCGAGTGTTCTTGGAATCACCTAATGCAATTCGGATTTTACTTGATCGGGACAAGTCCATAGGTTTGGCTTGATGTTTTAGGGGTTTAAGTTTTTGTTTAAATTTGTTTAATGCCGCTACGATTACTCTTTTCCTCCAATTAGGTTTAGGGGGGGTTTTAACGAGGCTCGTAGTTGCATTCCTTTCTACATAAAAAAATATACTTTTAAAAAATAATCATGATGTTAATATTTTCTTAATATTAGCGAGTTAAATACTTAAACTTTATAAAATAAAATTATAATTTATTTTTTAGAATAAAAAAATAAAACAAAAGTTGATTTTTTAATATAAAATATTAAAATAACATATAATATCATAATATAGATTATATAACCAGTCGGTTCGATTATCCAATTTATTTCAAAACTATAAATCGTAACCGAATCAATTTCTATATTTAAAAAATTAAAACCCCGAATCTTACAATGTTCTTCAAGAAACGGCCCCAGAGGGAAACCACAAAGATCCAAAAGCATGGAGGAACAAACATTGCCAAAGGTGGCAAAAGAAAACAAGTAGCTTGGCCGCATGATTATTGATCAGACATCCGAAACAGAACATAACAAAGCAAGGCAGACCAACATAACAAGACAACCGTCGCTCTAGCCCCGAGCCAAGAGATTAGCCACCCTATATTCCGAATAGCCTCACCAATTTTACCCTGCGAGTTGAATACATTTATTATCATCATCTTACTGCAGCCAAACAGTCTCCTCTACTGTGCTCTGGTAGCCGGCA
Organism: Abelmoschus esculentus; assembly: GCA_035048815.1. NCBI lineage: Eukaryota > Viridiplantae > Streptophyta > Magnoliopsida > Malvales > Malvaceae > Abelmoschus > Abelmoschus esculentus. The sequence continues at coordinate 17,226,538 of JAUCBN010000017.1, read as the reverse complement.
ACTGAAGTCAGTCCACATTAATTTCAAGACAATAGATGTACAAACTTTGTCATATTTTAAGATTGAGGTCAACTGGAACAAAACTAGTCAGACATTGTTTGTCGGGTACTAAGTGTTGGAACATCCTTGGTGTTTATGTTTAGAAGAGAACCAAAGGTCTTCTTTAATCATGTGGGTCACTACTGTTGAAAACTCTTTAATGCTTCTGTGTTTTTGATCCATTTGTTTTAAGAATCTGTCAAGACTAGTCAGATTCTTGTAATTTCAGTCGATTTAAATTTTGAAATGTATTTTAAAATATGCTAAATAAAATTAAAATTTTAATGTTTTTTATTATTTATTTTTGTCTGTTCTTGTGCTACGTTTTTCGTCTAGTTTAGCAGAAAGGTTGGTTCCTGTGAGTATCCGCTCTTCTATTCATATCATCTCAGATTGATCATTCAAAACAAATTTATGATCTTCTGAAGTGATGCTTACAGTCAAACGCTCAAGGAAACAGCTAAGACAACCTTAAAAGTTCTAAATTAAACTTCCACAAAATATATTATGGAGATACTATTGAAATATGAAGTATATGGATCAACAGGATCAGACCCAATTTGGACTACTAGTTTGTTTCTTTTTACCATCCCAATTCTAACGATGTTTTGACAGTTACTAGCCACCCACCATGGAACCAGTGGACCTGTTTCATGTCTTAAATGGCCATAATCTGTTCTTTGATTGGTACAAATCAACCTTTATCCTTTTGTCTGAATCTAACTTTGATGTTTGAAGTATCTATTTAGGCCCCACTGTGTCTCTCTAGGCGCCAACTATAGCCGGCCAGCTCTCGGATTATAAACTTGTCTCTCTTTGCTTCCATTTTAGGCTCTCATCACCAGTCACCAACATTGCTATCATCCTCCAAACATAGACCAGTTTGTATAAACTTTCTTTACAGTGACTCATGGAGGATCCTGGAAAGATGGAAGAAGGGCTAGCTCCTTCAAAAGTGGCTCATGAAGAAAATATGGGGAAAAAGGAAGACAATCTGGTCGAAGAACAACAACAGTTGCAGTTGCAGTTGCAGCAGCAACCGTTAGTGAAGCAAAAGACCAAGAGGGTTGCGACATTGGATGCCTTTAGAGGACTCACCATCGTGGTAAGTGTGTGCGCGCGTGCTCGCAAGTTACTCGAGTTTCGTCTAGAAAGAATATTCGAATTAAGTTCTATGATTGCTGAGTTTCGATTTCTGGGTGTAGCTGATGATATTGGTAGATGATGCTGGGGGAGCATATGCTCGGATTGACCACTCACCATGGAATGGATGCACATTGGCCGACTTTGTGATGCCTTTTTTTCTATTCATTGTTGGGGTGGCCATTGCCTTAGCTCTCAAGGTACAAATTTCAACGATTCCCCCATAATTTTCAGCTTTTCTTACAAACATTACCTGTTCTTCCCAGTGTTTCTCAAGTAATTAAAAGTTAAATGTTTGTCTCCCTATTGCAGAAAATTCCCAAGGTAAAGGATGCAATTAGAAAGATATGTTTGAGAACTCTAAAGCTTCTATTTTGGGGAGTTCTGTTGCAAGGTAGTCATCACTCCCAATCATTAATCATCCAATGCTAAACAATTCAGATTTTTATTTTATTTTTTTATAGTATTCGTATCTGATATACGTATCCAACACATATTCAGATATATAAGTATGGGATATAATTCTCCGAATATATGAAAAACTTTGAAACTAATGGGGAACATTGCCATTAAAATCTGCAGGTGGATACTCACATGCACCAAATGATCTCGTTTACGGAGTAGACATGAAACAAATCCGATGGTGTGGAATCCTCCAGGTGATGAAATCTTTCATCTTTAGCAGACTAGAATGGAAATTGAAAATGGATCTATCAGCTAATGATGAATCTCTCATGTGTAAACAGAGAATAGCTTTGGTTTACTTCATTGTAGCCTTAATTGAGACTTTCACCACGAAGCTCAGACCAACAGTTTTGAAACCCGGATATTCATCGATCTTCACCGCTTACCGCTGGCAATGGTAAATGAACACACAGATTCTATGTTTTCAATCATAATCAATGCTATCTGAACTCTTCATTTTACTAAAGTACTGATATACACCTTGCCAATATTTGATGACACTCAATGTTTGGTATTATTGCTTTGAAGTTCACCTAGAGTTTACAATCCTTTTGTCTAACTGAAAACTAGGCTTGGAGGATTTGTTGCTTTTGTCATTTACATGGTCACAACATATTCGCTTTACGTCCCGGATTGGAGCTTTGTCATAAAGACAGACGATGAAACAACACGATACACGGTACTACGAATTTTATATCTTAAAAGCTGCATAGAGTTTATCAAGTTCCTCCATACTTCAATTAACAATTGATTTTTTTTTGATTTTTTTCTGCTCTGTTATTTTAAGGTGAAATGTGGGATGAGAGGACACTTAGGACCAGCCTGCAATGCCGTTGGTTATGTCGATCGAGAGGTTTGGGGCATTAACCATCTTTACAGGTATCCAGTTTGGCAACGCCTAAAGGTTAGTCCTTTCTGAGCTTCAATTTGAAAAAGTTTGGCCAAGTCATCACTGCTTACCTTTTGATATTTTACTTTGTTTGAACAAAATTGCAGGCTTGCACTCATAGTTCTCCGAGTGCCGGTCCTTTCCGTGAGGATGCTCCGAGCTGGTGCCGAGCACCATTTGAACCAGAAGGCTTGCTAAGGTTTGTTTTGATTTAACCATAACTTCATTCTAAACATAATCCATATGCAGTGATTTTATTAGTACTTGTTCTTTCTTAGTTCGATTTCAGCTATCCTCTCTGGCACTATTGGAATCCATTACGGGCACATTTTAATTCATTTCAAGGTTAGAAACTTATGAAACTATAAAATGTATCATGGAATAGTACTTTCCAGGGAACTGAAAACTCAAAGTGTTTTTTACAGGGTCACTCAGAGAGGCTCAAACAATGGGTTTCAATGGCATTAGGCTTACTTATTGTAGCCATCATTCTTCATTTTACAGATGGTGAGGCTCCTGAAATCATTTCCCATTAAACTAGGCAAAGTCGAATTCTAAAACCCGAGTTTTTTCTATGCAAATATGCAGCCATTCCCATCAACAAACAGCTTTACAGTTTCAGCTATGTGTGTTTCACTGCCGGTGCAGCCGGGATCGTATTCTCAGCATTCTACATCCTGGTAAAAACACTTGCATACTCTTCAACTCGATCATACTCTTAACCATCAACGCTAACCGATCAAAGGGTTTTCTATTTTTCGATGTTCCCTTGTGAAACAAATGAAACAGATTGATGTTTGGGGATTGAGGACACCATTTTTGTTCCTGGAATGGATAGGCATGAATGCAATGCTGATATATGTACTTGGGGCACAAGCCATCCTTCCTGCATTTGTAAACGGATGGTATTACGAATCAACAAACAATACCCTTGTAAGTAACATCATTCATCTTTTTTAAGATTAAAAAGTACTAATTCGATAATAATAATTTCTCGAAAATTTCTATATATGTGCTCAGGTCTTTTGGATTCAAAAACACATTTTCAAGAACGTTTGGCACTCGGCGCGGTTAGGGACCCTTCTGTACGTGATATTTGCAGAAATCGTGTTCTATGGGGTCCTTTCAGGCATCTTGCACAAATTGGGAATATACTGGAAGCTATAAGAAGTAGAAATTACATGGAAAAGAGTTTCAGATCATGTGCACTGTCACATGTTGTATACTAGATTTTAAGCATTTCTCTTTGCTTGTTAAAAGTGATCATTGTTTGCATATAGTGATTAAGTTTCTAGTTTTAGTCGCTGCTTCCATTTCCATAGCTAAAAACAGAGGTATATCTGCATGAAACTCTGTAGAACATGCATGTGAGATATCTCCCAACTGAAAAAGAACCCATATCCAGACACATAATGATCAGGAAATGCCAAAAACAAGAAAGACCCAGAGGAAAAGATGACTTGGAAATGGTACATTTCTTTCACAAATCACAAGAGAAGTGAATGTTTTTTATTCAACTATTAGTTGTGTACTTTTCACCGGCTCCAACACTCTGGGGTCAAGACATGGTTCCTTTTGGGGTCCCTGCAATAGTCATACACCATATAGTATCTTTGAACCCATCTCATGGCTCTATATTGTTGCATGGTTAACCCGCCGGACCGGAAAGGCGATGCTGATGCTGGCCGGCACCAAGCCGGCGCATAGGTCGAGCAACCACCTGCTTTGAAGTTGGAGTACTTTGCAACAAATGGTTGGTATCTGTAATCGGCTTTATATTTTCCATCCTCAGTTGCCCATGACGAGGCATCCCATATTGAACCATACACCCACATTGGCCTTATAGGAAATGTTGCATCACTTTTCCTTGGATACCTCCTTATAGGCACATCATCCACAAGGAATCTGATGCAATTATCAATTAAATAGAATACATACAAACATCTTTGACGATTTAAAAAAAAAAAAAAAACTTGAATTATTAATCCGAACTTACATGATCTCATTAGGACTCCAAAAAATGGCATAGTGATGAAAATCTCGAGTCGGATCAAACCAAAGGTGAAACTTGATCTCCCTTCCGATGATTTTTCCGTCGCCACTCCCTCGTACGTACACATTGGTCTGCAGAATATAAGGCTTCCCAACCGTAGTCCCCAGGAACTCTATATCCACTTCATCATGGAACCCGGGATGAGCTTCATTGTTCGATAGCTGCCATTTTTAACATCTTTATCAGACCAACAGAGAAATTGTATTGTCACGGGACTATTATCCTCGATGTTCCATGACGATACATACACACATGCATACACATATAGGAGGAATTCTCACATAGAAAGCTGTTATGACGCCTGCAGTGTAACCAGGCTGCAGCTTAATGGAGGCTCCGAAGTAACCAGAACGGAAAGGCCGAACCGACTTGAATCCACTTCCTTTTATCCAAAACAAGAAGCAAACACAAGGATCGATTTGAATGAAAACCAGTTATGAAATGAAGTAAGACCTGAAGTTGTGTCGAGCCAGATAATTAATGAGTCTTGGTCTACAGTTTGGTGATTTGGCCCCCAAAGGTTCGTGAAGCCATTATAGAAGTTGATGGACTTGAATTTAGAGCTTGGCCAATAGCCAGGAGAAGGTGGCCACTCTGCATGGGTTGAAGGAAACAATAGAATGAGAATAACTGAGAGGAAAAGAGCCATATGAGGGAGAGAGGGAGAGCAAAGAGGAGAGAATACAAAGTCTATTATTTCTGAATTTCGTATTGGTTTAATATGGCCACATATATAAACCCGGGTTAAGTATACTTATGATATATCTTATAGATAAAATAATTTAAACCCGAATTTTATAAAATAAATATATTTTTTATCACTTAATATTAGAATCGGAAACAAAGTTACAGTCTACAACCTATGTCTTTGTGATTCTTGGGACCAGCATCCTTAAAAGTTTGAAAATTGGGCATCACTAATTATTGAGTGTGTGATAGTGACTCCCTTGTTGTTAAAATGTGCAATCAAATCTATGGTCACAACTGAAGTTGGAAAAGAAAATACTATGCCTGCATGCACGGCGATGAAGACAAGGAGATGTAATAAGTTTGATAAAAAATATTAGACATAAATATAATTTTAACTCTCAATGTTTATAATTTTTATTATTTTGATCTTCATTTTTTTTAAATAAATTTAACTCTTGACTTAATAGACAAATAATTTATTTTTCAACTAATACAATGATTAAACCGTTAAAAATTTAATGATATTGAGATGTCATTTATATGTGAATATATTTTAAATAACATGACATCTAGTCTCACTCTACATATATATAACATGTCATTATCGTTAAATTTTTTACGATAATGATAAATATATACATGTAAAATATAATTTTATTCTAACATAAAATATAAAACAATTAAAATTTAAATAAAACATTAAAAATTATTTAAATCTAAAATAAAAGGCTACTAAGTAATCTCAAATCTTAAATATCATTCTATATATAAATGGCATATCATTATCGTTAATTTTTTAACTATCTAATCATTATGCTAGTTAAAAAAATGAGATATTTGTCAAAAAGCTATAGGTTAAGGGTTAAATTTATCTTAAAAAATAAAGATCAAAATAATAAAAATCACAAACGTTAAGGGTTAAAATTATCTTTATGCCAAAATATTATGTAATTTAGTTATATTATATCTCTATATCGTATTTTTATTTAAATTATATCACGTAATGATTAATATCTAGTTCGAATCGTGATGAAAATATTTTATTGGTACTTCAAAGATGGAAATTCAAACTTTAGTGTGTATTCATTTTCTCTCTAATATGATAAAGTCATTTCTATGATCATTAATAAAATTATTAAAAAATCGAGGTTCGAACATTTTTAAAAGAAAGATATTTTCGAACTAAAAAAATGAAAATATTAAAAATAAATGTATAATTTGTTATTAAAAAGATAAAATATAATTTAAATAAAATGACATTGATGTGGCTTCATTATTTGGGCCTAGGCTTGTATATGTTTTTGAAACACAGGCCTTTACTTGGCCCAAACAATGGGGAAGATTGGGTTCTTATAATTTGAGTAATTTCCCTCTCAAAAAATGCACGTGCTTTTTTTCTTTTAAACTAACCCCAAGTAAATTCGGATAGAATATAGATAAAATAAATGAAATTAACGCTAACGGATTAACCACTAAATAATAAAATAGGATCATATAAGTAAGAATATTTATTGTTTAGTTAAAATTAAAATAATTGATAGAATAAAAATCTAATTTGGTTAATTGGTTAATCATAAAAAATATTCACTCGATAAAATGGTTAAAGATTTTTTTAAAGTTTTGTTATCTATTAATTCAGTTCAAATTCGGATAACTAATTAAATTTATAAAAAAAATTAATATAAAAAATAATTTTTAACTTTAAATTCAAATCCCCTCAACAATAAAATTAATAAAATTTAATTCGATTTAATTAATAATTAAAAATTATTTTTTTAATAATTATTTTTAAAAGTTTGATAATTTTATTTTAAATAATTTAATTTAGTTATTAACTAAATCGATCGTTTGAATATCCTTTCGTACTTAAAAAAATTAAAACTATATATTATTCAATTAAAAACTTAATAAATAACTTCAATATAAATAATATAATGTTTAAATAAAAAATTGTATTTAAATAATTTATCTATACAATAGAATCTGTAAAATATATAAATATAAACTATTTTATAATAATTATGTTACTAAAAATATATTATTTAGATTTTAGTTTAAGTTCTCTATTTATTTTTTAAATACACTTCTATGTCCTTTTTAAGTCCAAATACAAGAAGAAGTCAAGTAGCGTGACCAAAGCTGCCTTCAATTTCCTAATCGATTTAGTATAAATAAGTAAATAATCCAACTACCTGTTCTTATATATTTCTTCACAAATTCTGAAAATATCTTCTGCTCTCGACTCTTCAATCAACCAAAAGCTATGTCTAACCAAGCTGAATCCTCAGACTCGTAAGTGCCCAGATCTGTTTTCCCTTTGGCTTTGATGGGTTTCTTTTAGATTTCTCTCATCTGATTGTGATTTGTGTTTTCAGGAAGGGGGATAAGAAGGATTTTAGTACTGCGATCTTGGAAAGAAAGAAGGCTGCGAATCGACTTGTCGTCGATGAGGCAATCAACGACGATAATTCCGTTGTTTCCCTACACCCTGAGACCATGGAGAAACTACAGATATTTCGCGGTGATACTATTTTGATCAAGGTTTCTACTTTTAAATTTGGATTTTATGTACTCCGCTTTTTTTTTTTATTGATGTTTAACTCTTGCTTAATGGGTATTTGCTTTATGTTTACTTGTTTGTGTGTTTTAGGGGTTAACTCACTTTTTTGTTTAAAATTTTGGGTTTTATTTGATGTGATTTCTGCGTTTAATGCTGTTTTGTATTGGCTTTCAATCGGGTCTCTCTTGTGGTAGGCTGGTTGTGTGAAGGAAGTTGTTGCATGCTTAATTGATACTTGATAGTTTCTTATGTTTGCTGCTGTTGTACTTGTGTTTAGGGTTTGGTGGTAGACTGTGTGTAGCTTATGTTATGCTTAATAACGGGTATTTGCTTATGTTAATTTGTGGGTTTGATTCTCACTTTTTTGTTTGAAATTTGGGGTTTTATTTGAGGGTTTTTCCTGCTTTTTATGTTGTTCTGTATTGGCCTTCATTTGGGGTCTGTTTTGTGGTAAGATTGTATGCATGATTTTGTTACTGAGGGTCAGTATTGTTTCTATATTTTCTCTTATTTTTTAAGATAACGAGTTACGAGCCTAATTTGCTAAGCCTGTCATCAAAGGTTGAGTCTTTACAGAGGAATGTGAATTTATTAAGTAAGAGGGCATTGTTGGATCCAAGTTTGCTTTAGCATTTTTAGTTATGGAATAGCTATTGATTTGTGATTCGTCATGTGGATTTCAATTTTATGTCTTAAAGCTTATATCTTTGCTTGTGATTTCTTTTGTATTATTCTTTTGGTCCTCAGGGTAAGAAGAGAAAGGATACCATCTGCATTGCTCTTGCAGATGACACATGTGAAGAACCAAAGATCAGGATGAATAAGGTTGTCAGGTCAAACTTGAGGGTTAGGCTCGGTGATGTTGTCTCTGTGCACCAGTGTCCTGATGTAAAGTACGGGAAACGTGTGCATATCTTGCCTGTGGATGACACAATTGAAGGGATTACTGGAAACCTATTTGATGCTTACTTGAAACGTGAGTTTATTCCTGATCTTTTATTTCCAAGTTATGGTCATTTATTTGGGGTGTTTTCGTTGCTTACTAGGCAGGGAAAGGTTAACCAATCATAAGCTCATTGATTGATTGAAAAATATAAAAATCCCCTTAACACAATTCGGGACTGGATTTGATGTTGAATTGATGATAATGTTGTCTGTAAATGCTGACTATGATAATTGTGGATTTGCAGCTTACTTTTTGGAAGCATACCGTCCTGTAAGGAAGGGTGATATGTTTCTCGTCAGAGGTGGAATGAGAAGTGTGGAATTCAAGGTTATTGAGACTGATCCTCCTGAGTACTGTGTTGTCGCACCAGATACAGAGATATTTTGTGAGGGAGAGCCTATCAGGAGGGAGGATGAGGACAGATTAGATGAGGTAGGTTATGATGATGTTGGTGGAGTGAGAAAACAGATGGCTCAGATTAGGGAATTAGTGGAGCTTCCACTGAGGCATCCACAGCTCTTCAAATCAATTGGCGTGAAGCCTCCAAAAGGAATTTTGCTTTATGGACCTCCTGGGTCTGGAAAGACTCTGATTGCCCGTGCAGTTGCAAATGAAACTGGTGCTTTCTTCTTCTGCATCAATGGTCCGGAGATCATGTCAAAATTGGCTGGAGAGAGTGAAAGCAATCTGAGGAAAGCATTTGAGGAAGCAGAGAAGAATGCACCATCTATCATATTCATTGATGAAATTGACTCAATTGCTCCCAAGCGAGAGAAGACTCATGGTGAAGTTGAGAGGAGGATTGTCTCTCAGCTGTTGACATTGATGGATGGGCTTAAATCCCGTGCACATGTTATTGTGATTGGGGCCACAAATCGTCCCAATAGCATTGATCCAGCACTCAGAAGGTTTGGAAGATTTGATAGAGAGATTGATATCGGTGTCCCTGATGAAGTTGGCCGTCTTGAGGTTCTTCGAATTCACACAAAGAACATGAAGTTGGCCGAAGAGGTAATGTCAAAAACTAAACATTTATTTATTTCCCTTAAAAATCCTGTTCTCTTTTTTCCTCTAATGTTGAATCTACAATATTTTCCTGACATAACGCACAGGTTGATTTAGAGAGAATTGCCAAGGACACCCATGGTTATGTTGGTGCTGATCTTGCAGCCCTCTGTACCGAGGCGGCATTACAGTGCATCAGAGAAAAGATGGATGTTATTGACTTAGAAGACGAGTCAATAGATGCAGAGATACTCAACTCTATGGCAGTCACAAATGATCACTTCCAAACTGCTCTTGGAACTAGCAATCCATCGGCACTGCGTGAAACTGTAAGTATTTCGAAGATTCTTCTATTATTATTAACATATTCTTCTGATTATTAGTTCATAGGTCAGTTCTGTTACTGATCATTCTTTTCTTACATTATCTCAGGTTGTTGAAGTTCCCAATGTCAGTTGGGAAGATATTGGAGGCCTTGAGAATGTTAAAAGGGAGCTTCAAGAGGTAATATCCAAATCGGCTTTCGTTACTTGTCTGTTTCTCGTCAAAAAACTTAACCAACTTGTTTCATTGGTGTGCAGACTGTTCAATATCCAGTTGAGCATCCTGAGAAGTTTGAGAAGTTTGGGATGTCACCCTCAAAGGGAGTACTATTCTATGGCCCTCCAGGATGCGGTAAAACACTTTTGGCCAAAGCTATTGCCAATGAGTGTCAGGCAAACTTCATTAGCGTCAAGGGTCCAGAGTTACTTACAATGTGGTTTGGAGAGAGTGAGGCTAATGTCCGCGAAATTTTTGACAAGGCACGCCAGTCTGCACCTTGTGTCCTCTTCTTTGATGAACTTGACTCGATTGCTACCCAGGTATGCTCGAGGCCTTTGAATTGTATCTTTACAGATTAACTAATGATGTAGTAATATGGGTTTCAATGCATGGATTGTTTCTAACAAGGAAAACATGGGGTTGTTTTGCCTGCCCTCATATATTGCTCACTTTTGTTATATATTGCAGAGAGGAAGCAGTGTAGGTGATGCAGGGGGTGCAGCTGATAGGGTTTTGAACCAACTTCTTACTGAGATGGATGGCATGTCTGCCAAGAAAACAGTTTTCATCATTGGAGCTACCAACCGACCTGACATTATAGATCCAGCACTTCTGCGTCCAGGTCGTCTTGATCAATTGATCTATATTCCTCTCCCCGATGAGGAATCTCGCCATCAGATCTTCAAGGCTTGTTTGAGGAAATCACCATTAGCAAAAGAGGTTGACCTTAGAGCTCTTGCCAAATATACGCAGGGTTTTAGTGGGGCAGATATTACTGAAATTTGTCAGCGTGCATGCAAATATGCTATCAGAGAAAACATTGAAAAGGTATCTTAGCAACTATTTCTATCGTATTGACTTGTTGTCTGTGTGTTTTTCCTTGGATGTTTGAAAATGTGACATGAGATTATATTTATCTTTTCAGGACATTGAGAGAGAAAGGAAGAGGACAGAGAACCCTGAAGCCATGGAAGAAGATGCTGAGGATGAAGTTGCGGAAATCAAGCCTGCACATTTTGAGGAATCAATGAAATTTGCTCGTAGGAGTGTGAGTGATGCCGATATCCGCAAGTACCAGGCATTTGCGCAAACATTGCAGCAGTCAAGGGGATTTGGAAGTGAATTCAGGTTTGCTGAAACTGGTTCAAGGGCTCCAGCATCTGATCCTTTTACAGCTTCTGCCGGTGGAGCTGATGAAGATGACCTTTACAGTTAGATATGTGTGTAGTTTTAAAACAGACTATTATGCAAAAGCCCGTTAGCAGAGTTGTCGAGCTCATTCGAGTCTGAAAAACTGGTTTTGTTATTTAGAAGTCTTCAGTTTGTACAAGATTTAAATTCAGTTTACCCTTATTATTATTCAGATAAATGGAACAAATTACTGCATTCAATCATTTTGAAGTCTTTTGTGTCATCAGTCTTCTCCATTGTCCGGAAACAAAGTATGTATTCCCATATCTTTTATCTCCATGTGGATCAAAGTCCTACTTAATTGAATATTAAGTCCACAAAGTTGATTGAACTCGAACTCGGGTCACTATATTTTTTAATTAAACAATATGGCCCATGAGTTATCTAATTTTGTCCTTGTATTTTAGTAAATAAAATATATCTATCTTGTATTGTATTTATTAATATTACATGTTACAACCTTAGCTATTCAGTAGAGTTCCCCTTAGAATAATACTTTCTGATGATATTTATTTTTACTTCGGTTTTTAGCAGATTAAGTGTTTGATATAAGTAGTAAATGAAAATGTTATGGCAATTTGGAGCCGTTTGTTATTTGACATGCGGTGAATGCACAGGAATCATAACGGTGGAAGCCACCTACAATGTAGCCACCCATTTCTCCCCGCCATTCCTTTCCTTCCCAAAACAAAGGTCCTCCTTTCAAACCCAAGCACACGTTCACTCCACCCTTTTGAGCAAAATTCTATCGTTTGCTCTTAAGGGTCTAACTCTAAGGCTATCCAATTCTTCCCCTATCGTCAATCTTCATTTTTGGTCTGCAGATTTTCAACCATCCCTATTTGAAAATTCTTCTTTTTTAAATTTATTATTTTTCTCTTGGTTTTTGGCTCCACCAATGTTCATGGTCTTGTTTGAAACAAGGATAAGCCCCCCCTCAAGACCATGATGTTATAAAAGTCATTATCTAGCTTTGACAATGCCATGGTTCATTCACAGAACTCAATTATAGTTAGTTGTTTTAAGTTTTTTGAAATAGGATTTGTGATCTGTAGACTTTCCCCTGTTGATCAATATGAGAGGAGTTATTAGGCCCCATATTTTGTTTTTTCTTGTCCTTTTAAGTTTCTTTCCTTTAACGAAGTCTGTAGATGGGGATGAATACAGCGAGACACAAAACCCAGCCGTTCTTCCACAAGTAACAGAGCTCATCCACAATGAGATTTCGAATCTTACTTTGGGGTTAATGAATGATATCGGTACTGAGTTGAACTTCTGCATAAAGGATCTGTAAGTTTTTTCACAAATTTTCTGTTGTTTTGTCTATATATCATGCATGCCATTGTCATCCTTCTTTTTTCCCCATGTAGAACTTTTTTTCCCTTTCATTGGTGAATTAGTGCTTATGTGTTCTTTCTTTTCAGGAGAAAAGATTTAAATGAGGCATTTAATTATACAAATAATGTGGATTTCATTACTAATTGTATCAAGAAAACAAAAGGTTTGAAGCTTTATCCTGGTGCAATGCTATATTTTCTTGAACGTGCGACATTATGATGATATGAATCATCATATGCTTGCTTTTATGCCTACTAAAATATTGCAATAAATTAACAATTATCTGATTCAAATCTCGCTTTCAACTCTTTGCTATTTTGCAGACTTAAAAATGGTAAAAACAGGCCATAAACTTTATAGGCAGAGTTATCTGATAGCCATGATTACCATGTTTCAAGTTTTCTATTTGACGTTTTCTTTTTCCATCTGTACGTATTGTCATATTTGTTACCTATGGAGCCGATGATGAAATACAATTTTAACAGGAGATGTCACCCAGAGACTATGTACAGCAGCAGAAATAAAATTTTACTTCACTAGTTTATTTTCGAAGGGGGCAAAAACTGGTCATGTAAAAGTTAATAAGAACTGCAATTTAAAATCTTGGGTTGACGGATGTGAAGCAGGATGGGGTTGTTTTGCTAACCCAGACCAGGAGTTTGACCTACAAAATTCAAATTACATGCCTATCAGGAACAAAGATTGTCAACCTTGTTGTGAAGGATTCTTTTGCCCTAGGGGTCTTGCTTGCATGATACGTAAGCACTCAATACAACCCTTTTTCAGTTTTGAAATAAAATGGTATTTTGTGATGAAGCTAATAAAGACTGATGGAATTGCCAAAATAACTGGAATTATTTATTGACTGAGCTGGAACTGAATGAAGAACATTTATGGTCTTTTTCATGTTCATGTAAAATGAAGCATGCCCTTTAGGTTCTTATTGTCCGCTTGCAACGCTGAATAAATCAACTGGAGTTTGTGATCCGTAAGTTCATACTTCTTTTCTTCTACTCTCACGTGATCTTATCGTGTACGTTAGACGTAATATTTATTGGTAGATAAAATTTGCAGATATAATTATCAAATTCCTCCTGGGAAGTCAAATCACAGTTGTGGTACTGCAGATATTTGGGCCGACTTCGGAAGTAGTAGGGAGATTTTCTGTTCAGCAGGATCATACTGCCCTAATACACTTAATAAAGTTTCTTGCAGCGAGGGGTATTTACTTTTATCCCTGAACTCGTAGTATCAATGAAGTTGTTTGCAGAACTTGTATTATGAAAATTCTCCATGCTTGGAGTTCACGTTTGCTGATAAATTCTTTTGATGCAATTTTAGGCATTACTGCAGAAAGGGTTCCACAACCCAAATATGTAAGTATGTTTGTTTTCTTATTTTTTTTCTTTTAACAGATAGACTTCCTGGAAGTTTTCTTTGAAATTTTGTTCACACAATGTCTATATATTTTATAGCTAGAGAACTAGAAAGGATTGTGAAAAAGAATTATGGAACAATCAAAGACATTTTAACAGTGAATTTTGGGTAGTTGATGAAATCCACCAAATTTACAATATGTTTCAGTATTCCATTCAATATATGCAAAAAGTTTCCTTGTGACCTATGTGAATATATCAGGAAGTGCCTCAAAAGTATGTTGTTTGAATCAACTTATCAAAAAAAAAAAAAATGAGGCGCTTCCATGAATCAACTTATCATAAATGTTTTATATATCTAAAAGTTTTTGCATGAGAACTTTTAGCATACATCGATGTCTTTATCAAACATTTTAGTGTGTATATCCATTGAGTGGAAGTGCCTCCAAAGTATATTGTTTGTATCAACTTATCAAAAACTTTCCTAGCCTCAAGGTGTCCAACTTATCATTGATGTATGCATAAAGCTTCTAGGTAACCAATGTGGAAATATCAAAATGTTCGAATGTATATTTCCAGAGAGAAAGTGCTTCAAAAGTATAACCATTGAATCACCTGATAGAAGATTTGTTGTAAATGATTTATGAACCACAAAATTTATTTGCAATTCCATACCATTGATTCTACCAACCTTCCTTGCTCCAAGTCTCAAGGTGTCTAACTTCCAATTGACGCATATGCAGCAATGTTTGCTGAGTGCCGTTGATTCATTCAACAAAAAAGGGATATCCTTTTTAATGGGATTTTTATGAATACTTTGCAGCTTGCTTCAAATTAACAACCTGCAATCCAAATACTGCAAACCAGAATATTCATGGTTATGGAGTCATGCTTTTTGTAAGTAGCTTACTAACTTGTCATTGATTACTCTTCTTGAGCTTGTTATGCTTGTTATTAAGGTAATATATAGGGTTGTTCATCAACCACGTCTGTCAAATTATATACATTTTACATGATTCTTTGAAGCATTCCTCATGAAACTAATTTACATGAGGGATTTCATTTGCATGCTTATGCAGAACTAAATTGTGTTTCCTTTTTCTCTGTAATATGATCTATTTTAGCTTTGCTGTTGCACCGATTTCAACGAGTTGACTTTTGTGCTTTTTGTTGAATAAGTAGGTTGCACTCAGTCTTCTGCTGCTCATTATTTATAATTGCTCTGATCAAGTTATTAGTACTAAAGAAAGAAGACAGGCTAAATCCCGAGAAGCAGCGGCAAAGCATGTGCGTGAAACTGCACAAGCTAGGGAAAGGTGGAAGGCAGCAAAAGAAGGTGCGAAGAAGGGGGGTTGGCAGTCGCAACTTTCAAGGACATTTTCTCGAGCAAAATCACCGAAGCGAACTGAACAGCAGGCTTCGGATGCAAGTAAATCTACTGATCCTGAGTTACCACCACCGCCTTCTGAGGTATCTGAGCAAGCATCTAAAGGTTCAAAAGAAAAGAAAAAGGAACCAGGCGACCTCACAAAGATGTTGCATTCCCTTGAAGATGATGATCATAATATTGGAGGGAAAAATGCGAAAAAACAAGCTCCAAAGGGTAAAGAACTGCATTCGCAAAGTCAAATTTTCAAGTATGCCTATGGTCAAATTGAGAAGGAAAAAGCACAACAGAACCAGAATTTGACCTTCTCAGGAATAATTTCAATGGCTACGGATCATGATATCCGAACCAGGCCTATGATTGAGATTTATTTTAAGGATCTATCTCTCACTTTGAAGAAGAACCAAAAACATCTGCTCAGGTGTGTCACCGGGAAACTCAGTCCTGGTCGTGTATCCGCAGTTATGGGGCCATCAGGAGCTGGGAAGACTACATTTCTCTCTGCTTTGACAGGTAAAACTGCTGCCGGTTGTGTTGTTACAGGCCTGATTCTTGTGAATGGAAAAAATGAACCTATCCAAGCATATAAGAAAATTATTGGATATGTGCCTCAAGATGATATAGTGCATGGGAACTTGACGGTAGAGGAGAACCTTAGATTCAGTGCAAGGTGCAGGTATGTGCTTTCAAACTTTGATAAAATCTAACCGTAGTCATCATCTCATCATTTTTAGAAAGACCACTCAGTTTTAAACTGGACATCTTCCTGTAGCTGGTTGATCTTTGAATTCAAAGATGCATCTTTTGTCTTGTGTTATTTTAAGAGACCTTAGCTCATTATAATTACAAGTTCAATAATATTAGTTGTGTTGATATTCATTGGAATTATTAAGGCTTGATGCAGTATATGTGCTTCATGCAATTTAAATCATAAGAAAATTGGGAAATCAGGAAGGATTTTATGAAATCATGATAATCAGAACCCTTTAGCTCAATCAATATGGTAGACTTCCAATGGACTACTCTGCTAATGGTCTCGTTGTAAATAGCCATCCATATAGAGCATAATATATTGCCTTTATGTTTGATACTTTGCATCCGATAAGTTTTATTCTTACTATATTATTTTGTTGGAATCCATGTCACTGAAGACTATCTGCGGACCTGCCGAAAGCCGATAAAGTTTTGGTTATTGAAAGGGTTATTGAGTCCTTGGGACTACAGGCAGTAAGGGATTCACTTGTTGGGACAGTGGAGAAGCGAGGGATCTCCGGAGGCCAGAAAAAACGTGTAAATGTTGGACTAGAGATGGTTATGGAACCTTCTTTGTTGATCTTGGATGAGCCTACTACTGGTTTAGACAGTTCTTCATCACAGTTGCTTCTTCGAGCTCTTCGACGTGAAGCTCTTGAAGGAGTAAATATTGCCATGGTACTTCACCAACCAAGGTATAATTCCTTATAAACCCAGAAATAAGAGAGACAAAATAAGCTTTTTTATTGACTGAATCTTTAGATACCATGTTCGGGAGGTGCTTATTTGAGTTGCTTTTTCTTGATAGTTACTTCTCCTTTTTACAGCAAATTGAATAATTGATTGTGTATGATATGATGGTTCATTTCTATATTGTTTCTGCTATATTAAGAGTTTCAGTTGGCAGTAAGTAGTGTCAAGCTGAGCTTGTATGGAAAAGTTTAAGTGTCTGCTTGTCTGTGTCTGCCTATGGTTTCTTATATATGTATAAAGCTTCAAATGCTGAAATTACATGAAGAAATAGCTGCATTTTGGTTTTCCAATTTGTGAAGCTAATTGTTAGCTTCTTCTCATTCAGCTATACCTTGTTCAAGATGTTTGATGATCTAATACTTCTAGCCAAAGGAGGTCTGGTTGCATATCTCGGACCTGTGAAGAAGCTTGAAGAATACTTTTCCGGCATAGGGATCAATGTACCTGACCGTGTCAATCCTCCAGACCACTTAATCGACATTCTGGAAGGGATTGAGAAGCCAGCATCAGTGACCCGTGAACAGCTTCCTGTACTATGGATGCTACACAATGGCTACCCAGTCCCTGCAGATATGCTCGATTTGACTGAAGGACTTCCTACACCCTCTGGTTCAAATCCAATTACTCCTGGTGGTGATGCTGGCGAACAATCATTTGTCATGCCTGAAGATTCAAACAGTAGTGTCTCGAAATCTAAAGACTTGTCAAACAGAATAACACCGGGTATATTTCGCCAGTACAGATACTTCCTTAGCAGGTACAAGCCACCATCAGTGTTCCAATCATATGAATATTTGGCTCATAAATATTTCAGCCTAATTTCCTGTTATATGATCTAATCTCTTGACTAATCTTTTTCCATAACAACATACGAGTATTTGTAGATTAAACCAGATGATTTATCATATGGCAAAATTTCAGGGTTCTTAAACAAAGACTACGAGAAGGTCAGATGCAAGCCGTTGATTTAATGATCCTACTACTTGCCGGAGCCTGCTTAGGAATTCTTGCACAAGTCACAGATGAATCACTGGATAGCGTCGGCTACACATTTTCAGTCATTGCAGTGTGTAAGTAGAAGCAAAAAAAGCTTGGCTAACATTCTCAAATTGCCAGTGTTTTTAACTTCAAATCATCTTCATTCGCAGCACTGTTATCGATGATCGCAGCGTTGAGATCGTATTCGCTTGATAAACTCGAATACAAAAGAGAGACCGAAGCCGGTATCAGCAGTCTAGCTCATTTTTTAGCCAAAGACACAATTGATATCTTCAATGTCCTTATAAAACCAGTGGCATATTTATCAATGTTCTACTTCTTCAACAATCCAAGATCAAGCTTTCAAGATAACTATATCATATTCATGTGCCTTGTTTACTGTGTCACTGGCATAGCTTACGTATTAGCCATTGCCTTTACACCTAGTCTGGCCCAACTGGTATGTTCTAAAAGCTTTATCATTACATCAACTAATGGAATATTGGACATTTTTCTTATTTCTGAATTATTATTTCCTCAGTGGGCAGCGCTGGTTCCTGTTGTTTTGACTCTGATAGCAAACCAGGGAAAAGATAGTACAATTCATAAATATTTTGGCAAATTTTGCTACACGAAATGGGCTCTGGAAGCTTTTGTCATTGCAAATGCTGAAAGGTTACTGACGTCTTCCTTGTTATCCTTTTTCATTTTTTTACTTTTCTTCGTAGATATGATCTTGCAAGAACATGAATATACAAGCGGTGTAAATGAGCCGAACCATGTTCAGATAGTGTTGAGCTTGACTTGGTTTGTTAAGAATTCGAGCTGAGTTTGAACTCATTCAACTTGAATCGAGCTCAAGTAATGCTGAATTCGAGTTTGAATCGAATATTGACCGAACTTTGATCGAGTTAGACACAAATAGCTCGCATTCTCTCTCATGTCATTTAGAGTCTTATCCAACAACATATATTTTAATTCGCTTAAATTTTAAAAAATAGTATACATTCAAATAGTTTGCAAGCTTTTTGAGTCGTTATTGAGTAACTCAATTCAACTCATTAAGAACTCAAGTCGAGTCCAATCAAATTAAATATTAATCAATATTTACTCGAACAAAACTCGAATAACTCACAATCTATCTCATCTCACTTACGGCTCCATCCGACACACATACTATGATCAATATCTGTCTCCGATATATATTCGAGTTGACATGCTTTGACCTTGTTTATTCTTCAGGTACTCAGGAGTTTGGCTATTAACTCGTTGCAAATCGTTGGATAGTGGCGGTTACAATCTTCAGGACTCGACTCTTTGTTTAGTCGTCCTTATCACCAATGGCGTTATCGCTCGAATTGTAGCTTTCATCATCCTTGTGACCAGATGAGCTTGGAGAAGGAATTCAACTTTCTTTCTTTTGTTTGGGTAAAAAGAAAATCTCAACATGAAACAGAAAAGGAAAATTATGACCAACAGTTAGAACTCGTCTCCACGATCTTGTGTTGTAATTATATTATGTGTTTGCTTTTGTTGTGTAAATTTTGATGTAATAATCTTTAATTACATGATATAAACTTTAATTTATTTATAGATACGTGTTTGTACTTTTTTTTTAGTTTTAGGAGTATTTTAATTTATGAGTTCATGTTAAAAAAAAATATTTATAATTTTATGATCGGATTTGTAAATTGTATTAGATTAATTTTATGATTAACATTTTTTTAACAAGTTAACTTACAGTAGTATCTGTTTTAGAATATAATCTTCACCATTTAACATTAATCGCTCAATTACTCTGTTGGTATTACTGGTGCTCGAACTCGTGATTAACATTGATTTTTAATATGCTGACGTGATAGTTTATGTATATACGATGATATGATAAAAGAATAGTATTTGATATTTTAAGAGTTTTAAGATAATTTTTTGATTGTTTTTTACGGTTTTTAAAATTTGATCCTGATTAATTCAAACTGATTCAGGTCATACATCTAATTTTAGTGGGCGAGTCTTACGGTAAAGATTTTCTAATTACACTGTCTTAAAAGACCTGTTTAAATGAAACAAAACTATTGGTACTTACCACTTAATCCTTTGATAAGATAATTTTTTTTAAGTATAACTATCAAATTGTTTTTAATATAATGTTTAAAAATTTAAATTATAAAAAATATTAGTACAACAATTTAAAAATAAATACCAAAAATAAAACATTATTGAAAATTTCAAAATATTAAATTAAATATATAAAAATTATAATGTAACAAATTATTAAAATTTTAAAATATTTATAAAGTATAACAATTAAAAAAAAAATATTAAAGAGTATATTGAAAAGTATTAGGCATCATAAATAATAAAAAAAGTCTCTATTTTCATTTGTTACATTATTTCTTCGTTACCTTTGAGCTGTTCTCTACTTCTCTTTCGAATATTCTTTTTTTTTTTCCTCAATATTTTCTCTTTCAAGCTTATAACTCCGTTCTATGTCTTCAATGTCAGATTTCTTCTTCTTCTTCTTCTTCTTCTTCTTCTTCTTCTAGTTTATCATCTTCTAGATTTTTTTCTTCTTTTGAGCTGAGAATTAAGTAGATCGGAAAGTGATAAGTGGTTAGCGGGTGGATGAGGTATGTTTAGTCTTTACTTTCTGTTTGATTCCTGTGAAAACATCGGGAAAGTGATTTTTTTAACGTTTGTTTTCTTATATTTGTTAAAATGGATAATCTTCTCCCAATTTTCTTTTTCCTGCTGAACTGATTCGCTCAAGTTGGCTCATTTCACTGTAATGTTAAATCCTAGTTGAAATCCGGTAGACTTGATTTTGATCTTTTCCATCTTTTTGCATTAACATCTTTTCTTTTAAGTTTCACTGGAAGTGCTTGTATGGATCTGTGCTTGAAATGGGATTTGTTTCTTGGTGTTTTAAATTAGGCTTACTCGTTGCTTCATATTTTTGTCACCATCATTTCCTTTGGCATTAAAATATGTAGAAGGAATTATGATGCATATCAAGATAATCACACCCGAAATTGTTTAGTTCCTTGTGTTAAATTCCATCTTTGGTTTAATTAATAGAATTGCTAATGTTTTGTTTGCTTTGGTGTATTAACAGCAAAAATTTTTATGCCAAAGAAACGGTAATCTTATAAATTTATTTCCATTTGACTTTAGGGGATAACCGAAGACATGAATGCATGTTATGAACTGCGGTACACGGTAAGGTTTTAAAATGAAAACCAAGCGGAAACCACATTTGATAAAGAAGCACACTGACATGAAATGTCAAAGGGTAAGAAGCTTCTCTTTAATCTTTCCAATTAATTCATCTTTCTTTGTTCCTCTGTTTTGCCTGTTACCTGTCTTTGATACTTGGTTACCTCTGCAGTGTCTGGCTGCCCTTTTCACATCTTTTGTTTGTGCCATTCTCCATAAATAAGCTTGTAAATTTGATAAATACTATATTCTCCCCCACCCTCCTTCCCCTGCTTTTCATCTCTGAATATAGGTGGACGAGTCCATTGTTCCTGGCTTGGAAGAAGCAACTGAGGTTGGGCATTTACTTGCGGAACCTAAAAGTGAGCATGTTTCAGTAGACAGAGTGTTATGTTTTGGGAAGGAAAACTTAGAGAAACACTTGAAAATGGAGGACTTCTTCTCTTGTGCTCTTGATTACAGCTGGAGAATTAATTGCGGTAATACTCTTTAACAACTTGTCACTGTTCGTTTAGCCGGTAGTCACTTTTAAAAATTAGAAATAAAAAAGGAAATGATCTTTGAAGTGCTTCTAATTTGTCAATGGTAGAGTGAACAAGTGTCTAGAATCTTTGATAAGTACTCTATGATGGATCCGTGTCATCTGTTCAGTGCATAGCTATTACAGGGAGGAAAAATAAAAACAAGGAGCAAAGACCATGTGTTTTAATGTGTGAGCTTACTACCTTGCTTTTGTAGAATGATTTGTGCTTAAATTTGCCCTGTACATAGTTTTGAAGATGTAGAACCAACATCAACTGTGCTTTAAATTGGTTAAAGAATTGTTTCCGGTGATTTTAGTTTTTTACCTTATAATCCTGCTTAGTATGTCTTTATTTGTTTTTACTCATTAGTTTGAGTGTGTAACTCTAAAGCTATCATAATCATTTAAAGTCATAGATAATCATAATCATTTCAGGACATGAAAATTTTGGCTGACAGAGGGATGCAGGGACAGACATTGAGTAATGTTCTAAGATTTGATGCTTATATATTGTTCTCAAATATTGCAAAAGGACAGGACACTATGCAATAGTAGAAGCTAGAATTAACTTTACAACCTCTTTGTTTAACATAATAATACCTTTGTTCAGATTTTTATTTTGGGACATTTCATCTTCTAATGATGTTCTATTGTTTTTTATTCCATATAAGGTGGGCTCCATGGTCAAGGAGGAGATGATTTTAAGCTTGAAGTATGTATTGTACTCTTCTTGAGGCTCTGACGTCACATCTAAGCAATTCTTTGATGCATTATTTCCTTTAAATTTTCCGCCATATGATTTTATGTGCTTGTTTTTTATTTCCTTCTTTACTTTTTTTATACATTTTTGTTATTAATACTGTATTTATTACATGCAAGCATGCATAGGCGATATGCTGAAATGATATCCAATGAAATGTTGTTTTAGTAGGTTCTTGATGGATTGTTGGATGAAGTTGATGAAGTGGATGATATTCAAGCTGCCCATGACCTCTCCGGTGCATATGAAGATTTTCAATTGGGTGTGTCAATTATCTGTGCTACTAATTGTCTACCTGGGATGCTAAAGCGCATGATTCTCATCTATAGTGATTCCCCTTCTTACTTTTCTCTTCTTTCTCCATTCGAGTGCAGATACTGAATTTCCTGAAAAGTTTTCTGAATCGGGCTGTGCTCCTCATGAAGAATCAAATTTGCATAACATGAGTTCACAACCTGGGTTTAGTGGAACTAGTAGCTGTGCTGTTGGCACATCAGAATCATCAATTGCAACCACTCGAAGATGCAACAGCAAGAATGATGTACTCGAGAAGACGGTCGGTTGTGATTTACATCATACCTTTAATAGCAAACTTGGGTGTCATGCTCCAGTTATGGACACCATTCATTCTACTATAGAACATATGCAAAGTTTTGATGAGTCTGATGATGATGAAAAGCCTTTAGTAAGTTTCATATTCTCTACTAAGAGTCTAAAAAGTGCTGTTGAAGTAACAAAAGGTGGCGCCCTTTTAAGACAGAAGAGACTACGGAAGCCTACTAATAGGTATATCGAAGAAGAGTGTTCTAGAAACTCCACTACTGGAAAGAATAAGCGCCTTAAAGTTGGATCACTAGGAAAACTTCCTCAAGTGGCATCTGAACTCCAGCGATGGAGAGGACATCCCAAGAAAATTGTGCCAAATTTGGTAGGGGTAGTTCCATTGACGCATCCTTAAGCATGATAACTTATGATTGTGAGATTAATTTTTCGTTTTCCTCTGCAGGAGCTTGAATCTGTTTGTGAGCTCTCTGCATCTGAGTCTGAAGATGAGCATAAGAGAAGCAAAAGATCCAAAATGCCTTGTGATAGGAGGAAGCATCAAAGGATGTGGACCCTTGCGGAGGTGATTAAGTTGGTTGATGGGATTACTCAGTATGGTGTTGGAAGATGGACTGATATAAAAAGGCTTCTATTTGCATCATCTGCTCATTGAACACCAGTTGATCTGAGGGTACCTGAACCTCACCGCTATATCCAATCATATGGTTTCCTATTGTTTTTTCAAAAAATATTTTTTATATAGTTTTTAAATACTGATGCTCTGTACAGGACAAATGGAGAAATCTTCTAAGGTCTAGCTCTGCAAATAAACACAACAGACCAGAGGTTAGCTTCTTTTCTTTTCTTGGCTTTATTTGAGTCCATCTGAACAGGATGGTAGTCCTCTCTTTAATTTTTTGTATCTCTAAATTATTCAAATTTTCAACCACTGTATCTTATGTTATTAACCATTATTTAAACTGTTAGTTGCAGTGTGAGACTAAGCTAAAGCATGCTGTACGTCCCCTACCAATGCCTGTGGTATGCCGTATCCATGAACTGGCAACCATTCATCCGTATCCAATGGCCCGTGACCCTAAAAAACCATCCGATCGTTATGTTCCTTCGTCCAAACAACAGAAAACAACTCAAGTTGTTCCCTTTCACCGTCACGGAAGAAAACTACGCAGGAAGAAGTGCCGTTGAAGAAAGCAATTATAATTTGCTGTAAAGCAGAAACATGCGATCCAAGTTTAGTTGTAAAGGTGTGTTCTTCATTACACCCCTCTTAACACCTGCCATAATCAGCACATATAAAATTGTACTTAAGAATAAGATAATTAGAAAATATCTGTTGCACTGACTTAAACCTTACATTTAAAGAAATATTTCTCCCCATTTCATATTGTTTGCTGTCTGTTTATATCAGTATTTAATCAAGTGTTTCCTCCATATCAACTTACATCTTACAGCATGTTCCAAAGATTGTAGGTTCCCATGTGTGTGGGGTGTAAGTAGATTTGACAATCCTTGAATTCTTATCCTGTTCTTTTACTTGTATCAGAGATGGAGTCAGAATTTGAGGTTGAGGGGGCAAAACATAAATATTTAAAAGTAAGGGGACAAATTTATAAAAAAACAATTTTTAAAAGAATTTAAATAGGGGGACAAAAGTAAAAAATAAAAATCCTTCGGGGTGGAGGCTTGTACCCAAAAAATTTAATTCGATCTCTTTATTTTTTTCAGTCTAATGATAATTGAAGTCTTTATAAATTTAAATAGGCGTAAAGATAATTTTAACCCTTAACGTTTATAATTTTTATCATTTTGGCCTTTATTCTTTTTTTTGGATAAATTTAGCCTTTTAACCTATAGCTTATTTTTTAACTACCATGATAACTGAACCGTTAAAAATTTAACGTGACATGTCATATGCATATGATAATATATTTTAAATGACATGACATCTAACCTATTAAATATATATATATGAAATATAATTTTATTCCAATATAAAATATAACACAATTAAAATTCAAATAAAATATTAAAAATTAATTAATTTTAAAATAAAATACTACTAAACATTCACAACCCTAACTATAATATTCAAATAAAATATTAAAAAATACTTCATAAATCTTTACATTTTTTAATTTATTAATTTAGTCTTTTTTAACGTTGGATTCTAACTCCGTCCGTTACCTACCTCTCTCCACATTCTTTTTCTTTTGCCCTCAAAAGTCCACATTACCTTTTTCAAATTTTTGTTTGTTTCGATTTTTCGACAACCAAGCTTGACGTTCTGAGATAAAGAATTATAACTCCTCTTGTTGTCTTAGGTCCCGAAAGATTGGTGGAGGATATTTTTTATTTATAAAGGGTGTATTATTAAAGAGTTAAAAATATATAATTTTATAATATTTTTAGATCATTCAATATATATATACACGTCATACATTTCATGTACATACCGTTGTCCTACAGATATAATACCCGAAAAAGGTATAAATAAATATAGAAGCATCATATTTTATTTGATCCAAGAATAAATTATATCTTTTAGTTGATCTAAAATTATTATCTAAGTGTTACAAGATCATCACTTTTAAACCTTCAAACTCGATATTTCTTCAAATCATGTAAAAAAAAAAATTATGCATAAGATAGGCTAAAAATATGTTTGACTAAGACTATTATCCAATATATTTAAAAAAATATGATTTATTTTTACAAAATAAGATACGAGTTATCTTGTATGAAGTAATATAAAATATATAACTTAGTCGAAAGATATATACATCAAAAATGATAAAATAAAGTATATTTTTTCAAAATTTTATTCAACGTGATCATTAAAATAATAATAATATAAATATTTCACAAACTCGTTCAAATTATATTTTAAAAGATCTGTTTACCGGTGTATTATTTATTTTAACTTTTGAAGTTTAGATCTAAAATTAAAATTATAAAATTTTAAAAATTTTATATGATATTTTCAAAAAAAAATGTATTATAACTTGTCTCACTAAATTTTTTAATAAAGATTCTAGTGAGATAGCATATGTATATATCTTAGTGCCATAACATTTTTACTAGTAAATTTTTACCGAAACATAGTAGGACATCCGAATCGGAGTGTAAGAAATAATTTGGTCCTGTAGAAGATAAATATTAAAATTAAAAATATAAAAAATATTAAATATATAATTAAGGATTGAAAATATTAACTCCCAAATAGAATGCTTACATGTCGCAGTCACCCTTATTCAAACTTTATTTGTATAAAAAGGATAAATCGTAATAAAAATTGTTGAGGTATTGATTTTGATATAATAATTAAAAAATATTTTGGATTAATTTGAAAATAATTCAAAAATGATTTTTATGTTTAAACAACTTAAAAATAAGTTTAAAAAGTTTTTGAGAGATTTCAGAAGTGTTTGAAATGTTTTTAAAATAGTTAAAATTGTGTTTTAAATTAAAGTTTCGAAACCTCCTTTAAAGGTTTCGAAACCTCTTAGGACAGTCTCAAACATTTCGCTACTGGAATGAAAGTCTCGGAACTTTTAGCAAAAAGTTTGGAAACTTTTGATGAAAAGTTTCGAAACCTTGATAAAGGTTTCGAAACCTTAGACCTGTAACGGCTATATTTTTTGAACTTCTTAAAGGTTTCCAAACCTCTAGTAAAGGTTTGAAAACGGTTTTGAAAAATTTCAAAACCTCTAGTAAAGGTTTCGAAACCTCTGTGCAGGTGAAAATTTAATGTTCAACTTTTTTACTTCCAAACGGCTCCAAAACATCTCCAACGGCTATAAACGGCTAAAATATGATTCCACACTATAAAAGCAAGCTTGGGACACTTGAAGAAGGTTAAAGACAACATCCAAGAAACATGGTCAAGAGAAATTGAGTTTAAATCTCCATTTTCCTTTTCTCTTGTACATAGTCTTAAGAGAGTGATTTTATTGTAAATCTTGTATTCTCTTGTGAGCTTAATTGTGTAAACACGCACCTTTGTGAGGTACTTAGTTTACCAAACAAATCCCTTTGTAAAAGGAGAGGTTCTAGTTTAGTCTTAGACAAAAACTAGAGTTGGTTCTATCTTAGCCAAGTCCAAAAGATAGGGTTGTAACGGTTATCCCTTGAACCGGTAAAAAGGTCGAATTCTTTAGTGAATTGGTTGAAATCCTTAGTGGTGTGCTAAGGTAGTGGATGTAGGAGTGGCCGAACCACTCTAAAATCATTGTGTTCTTTGTCTCAATCTTTCAATTTTAGCAAATTCAACCAAGCACCAAAAACAACCCTCTTGACGGTAATCGGTGATCGATTCGAGCTTGTGCATCGAGCCTTTCAAAAATCACTTAATTACAGTTAAGATTAAATTTGTGTCACTTAATTACTAAAAATTATATTTGGGTCACTTAATTACGGGTAAAGTTATGATTGGGTCACCCAATCAATACATGTTATATTTAGACCATTCTTTATATTTTAAAAAAAAATATCAATTAATGTATTAGAATAATTAATGATTTCAAATAAAGTATTCTAATATTAACAAGAGTATACAAATGATTTAAAAAAACGACCAAATTTATATACTTTTTCAAATATGAAGGGTGACTCAAATATAACCTTACTTATAATTGAATGACCCAAATGTAACCTTTAATAATTGGGTGACTCAAATGTAACCTTACTCATAAATGAATGACCTAATGTAATTTTCAATAATTAGATGATAAAAATATAACTATATTCATAATTAAGTGACTTTTGTTACGGTTTACCCAAAAAATATTAATTAAGAATGGATTGAGTATATTGACTAATTGCACAGGTGTCAGCCTCTAAGGCTACAACAATATAAAACTATAAACCAAGGGAAAGTCTAAAAAAAGCTCAACTTAAAAAAAAAGCCTAAAAAGAGCCCCTAATAATAAGACGTTGGATTGATAAGGGTTTCATTTCAGCCGTCCGATTGGTTTGGAAATTAAGTGGGCAACCGGTTCCAATGTTTTTTAATAGGTCACCCAATTGTTTCCTAAATAAAAAATGGGTAAATTACACTAGTGATCACCCAACTAATCAAGAATACTTATTTTGGTCACCTAAATAAAAAAATCGTCAATTCGGTTACCCAATTTTAAATTAATATAATAAAAATTTGAAGAAAAATATTCGTACAATAAATATTCGAATAAAAATATTCGAACAAAAAATATACAAATAAAAATATTCGTATAATAATAATTGAAATAAAAATATTCATATAATAAATATTTGAATAAAAAATATATGAAAAAAATATTCGTATAATAAATATTCAAATAAAAATATTCATATAATAAATATTCAAATAAAATATATACGAATAAAAATATTTGTATAGAAAATATTCGAATAAAAATATTCATATGATAAATATTTGAATAAAAATATTAGAATAAAAATTATACGAATAAAAATATTTGTATAATAAATATTCGAATAAAAATATTCATATAATAAATATTCGAATAAAAATATTCGAATAAAAAATATACGAATAAAAATATTCGTATAATAAATATTAATATAATAAATATTTGAATAAAAATATTCATATAATAAATATTAGAATAAAAATATTAGAATAAAAATATTCGAATAATAATATATGAAAAAATATTTGTATAATAAATATTGAAATAAAAATATTCATTAATAAATATTCGAATAAAAATATTCAAATAAAATATATACGAATAAAAATATTCGTATAATAAATATTTGAATAAAAATATTCATATAATAAATATTCTTATAAAAATATTCATATAATAAATATTCGAATAGAAATATTTGAATAAAATATTCAAATAACATATATACGAACACAAATATTTGTATAATAAATATTTCAAATAAAAATATTCATATAATAAATATTCGAATAAAATATATACGAATAAAAATATTCATAAAATAAATATTCGAATAAAAATTTTCATATAATAAATATTCAAATAAAATTTTTTGAATAAAATATTCCAATAAAATATATACAAATAAAAATATTCATATAATAAATATTCTAATAAAAATATTCGAATAAAATATATACGTGTAAAAATATTCGTGTAATTAATATTTGAATAAAAATATTGTACACAAATCTCTATAATGTATACACAAATGGTTATGAAAACCGTAAGAAAAACGGTATGTACACAAATTCTTACAACTTCTCACCATGAGCTAAAGGAGCCTATACAAGGGTAAGGATTTCTATACATACACAATTTACTACGAAAATACATAAATTGGTACAAGAAATTAAGGATTTATATATGTACACAAATCTCTACAAAGTATACACAAATGCTTACGAAAACCGTAAGGAAAAAGGTATGTACACAAATCCTTACCCTTGGATGCCTCCTTTAGCTCATAGTTTTGAAGCCGTAAGGGTTTGTGTACATTCATTTTTTCTTACGGTTTTAGTAAGTCGTTGTGTATACTTTGTAAGGAATTGTGTTTAAACATAAATCCTTACCATTTTGGTGTCATATTGTGTATTCTTGTAGGAAATTGTGTATGTACACAAATCCTTACCCTTGGATGCCTCTTTTAGCTCATGGTTTTGAAGTCGTAAGGATTTGTGTACATATTTTTTTTCTTACGGTTTTAGTATGTCGTTGTGTATACTTTGTAAGGAATTGTGTATAAACACAAATTCTTACCATTTTGGTGTCATATTGTGTATTCTTGTAGGAAATTGTGTATGTACACAAATCCTTACCCTTGGATGTCTCCTTTAGCTTATGGTTTTGAAGTCTTAAGGATTTGTTTACATACCTTTTTTTTCTTACGATTTTAGTAAGCCGTTGTGTATACTTTGTTAAGAATTGTGTACAAACACAAATCCTTACTATTTTGGTACCATATTGTGTATTCTTGTAGTGATTTATGTATGTACATAAATCCTTACATTTATAATAATTTATGTATGTATCGTTTTTCTTACAATTTTTGTAAGAATTTATGTATGTACACAAATCCTTACATTTGTAATAATCTATATATGTACCGTTTTTGTTACGATTTTTATAAAAAATTGTATATATAATTTGTAACCAATTATGTATTGACCGGGTAAACCAGTCAAACTTTTTTTAGACCCGTTTTAAGGGGCTTTTTCCAGAATCACCCATAAACCAAACATCCCGTTTTTCTCTCCTATGCACCCCCGCTTTGTTCGTACAGTACCACAGTGTCTGTTCTTCTGCCATTGTTGTTTCTATAAACCCTCAATCGCTTTCCCACAAGGCAACAAATAAACTTAGGATATTTCCTCTTACTGTCGAAAATCATTTATCATTTCTTTGTAGTGTGTGATCTGTGTACATGTTCCAAAAGCCATACCAATCGCCGTAAGTTCATTTTTGAATTTTCCAAGCTTAGCTTTTGTTTTATTTCTGTGTTTTTTTCCTATTGTTTTAAACAGTTAAATCTGTGCTTTCTGTTGTGTTTTAAGCGTTTATTTAGCTGTTAAATCACCTAGGATGCGGCTAAAGTTAGAACTAGAACATCTCGTTTTTCGTTTTCAGAGAACATTTAAAAGAACAATGTTCTTTTAGTTGTGTTTTATGCATTTATTTAGCTGTTGTGTATGCATGCACGCCTTTGTGTGTGTGTTTTAGTTCTGTAAATCTTACCCTGAAAAATGCATGTATTCCATATTTTAAAAGTATAGTTTTCTAAGGTGGAAGAAAGAATTTTAGGTAGATATGGTTAAGAGTGTTCTTAATTTGATAGTTGAGGTTCATGGAAGAGTTTAGAAAAGAACTTGAAAAGAGTAACGAGGTTGCTTGAACAAGAACTTTCTCTTTTACTTTCTGTTTGTGTTTTTGATCTCATTTTGTCGGATTTAATGTTTGCAGTCGTGGTCATGGAAAGTAGTGATAGTTTACCTGGTACCAATGTCAAAGGTAATGGTGCAGATGATTCAAAAATGGCTTCTATTAGGGACAAAGCTTTGACTTCGGCTGTGAAGGATTCTAATTGCTCAAAGAGTTTAACCAGTGAAATTTCTTTAAACAAATTGACTTCACCAAGCCCTTTGAGTAGTGGAAACGCTAAAAGATTTGAGAAGCCTATGTCGGACAAAAAGGATTGTCACTTTTCACGTTTATCAGTCTCAAAGATGGGTGAAAAACTTTCAAGCTCATTTTTCTATGAGAAAGTTGAGTTGGTGAGCCCTCAAGAAGTAGTTAAACCACATGATGGAAAACCCGGCAGGAAGCAGGTTGCAAACCCTGAAAATGATACTTCTAATAGGATGAAATGTGATGCTCGCAGTTATAGAGATTGGTTGGGATCAGGGGCTAGCAAAGACAAGGTGTCAGGTAACATTTTCCTTTTCAAAAGAAAAGACTATTTGTAATTGTTAGCTCGTTGAATATCATTAGCGTGTAATAGTGATCTCAGTTCTCTACATATAGACATTACAAGTGAAAAATAATATTTTCTAAGATCTGCTACTTTGTCTCCATTTTATCTGTTTCTTTAACTAAGCAATCTTGTTCAGGGTCCCATAAAAAACAGAGTGCCAATAATTCTGAGGTTTGCAAGAAAGTCAAGGGGGCAGTTGTTGAGAGTAACCTTTCGTGCTCTAAAAGGCGGAGGTAATATTGTTAGTTACTTCCTATTTCTAAAGTATACAGTTTGTTTGGTACTTGTTGCTTACATCATCACTCATCAGAGGATGCAACACCATCATTTTTGGTCCCATTACTAGTGATGGGAAGGTATTTTAATAATGCAAAGTGTACGATAAATGCGAGTATTCTACAAAGGTCGAATGTACAGGCTCTATCTGTCTGTCTTCTTTTTTTGTTGGTAATAAAACGGGACTGTGTTTAACAGGTGGCCATCATATATCCTTCACTTTTATTGAAGCATTTATTGTTGTCTTACTTTAAATATCTATACTTCATTTTGTTATTTTGCCTACTTCCATTTTGGTTGTCTTGTTGCCTTAAGGTTGACCAGTTTTGTTAATGTATATGTACATTTTGTGAGAAACTTGATGATGAAAATTTCTTAGCATTTTGTCATGGCTTGATGGAAATCAATGATTATTAGTATTCTCTTTACCTTTGAAGGGTGGATTTTGATTTTGCACAACAATGTCACTCTTGGAATGCAGAACCAGGGAACAGATTGCATACTGCCTTTCCTACTCAGGTAGATCTGCTTCAAAATTTTCTTTTTCTATGTTTCTTCTTTTTCCACCTCATACTGCCTTATATTTTGCAATTAATGGTTCCTAGCTTCCCATTTGTATCGTGTGCATGTTTCATGGTGTTTAGCTTCAAAGAAAGAGCTTTCTGTGCATGTTTTAAGCAATTCTGAAAGAACCTTTTACTCTTGGAAGTCCTCAATGGTGAATGAGATGTATGCAATAACATGAGGAATGAGATTGTGAACATTAAAGAAATCATACTCATTTGTATTTTATGAATAGTTGTTTTTTCTTGCAAATTTCTTTGGATGGTTTTAAGCTATGCAAGTGCTAAACAGAGGTACTAACTTGTATGCAAGATGCCCTTATTCAGACCCTTTTTGTGTTAACTTTTTTGTTTTCCAATCATCTTTCGTTCCCTACAAATTTCCTCTCCATTGACATTTCTGCTGGCTCAATTGCTTAAAATTCAATTTTCTTCCTATTCCTTACTCATTATGCCAGGATGGAAAGGAATCAATTACGGAGCCTAATATGGATCAGACTGAAGTATGTACCAGTGATGTGTTGGACAAAGAATCTGAGTTAGAAATTATAACTGGCGATGGACATAGTGTATGTGTCACCTGTATGCGTGGGGGAAAGCTTTTGTGAGTAATTGTTTGTAGTTAGCCTCTTCTTGATATCTTATTGAGTTGCATGTGATTGGTCTTAGCAGCGGAGGTGAATATGCTGGATGGGTTTGGTTGAATCATTTTCTTTTATGGGTAATTATTCCATGCACAAACGCTTGTGCAAACAGTTTAGGGTTTAGGGACTCTGTTTAGGGGTTAAGCTTTAGAGGTTTAAGTATAGTAGTCTTGAATTTAGGGTTAAAATTTAAAGTTTATTGGTTAAATCCTAAGTTACTAGCCATATTACACTAACCCTAAACCATAACCAAAACCCTAAATTTTAACCATGATCACTAAAGTATAAACCCTTAAAATCTAAACCCTAAACTAAAACCCAAAATTAAGAAGTTTGTAGAAACAAAAAGTTTCCACCACCTGTGTATGGGATAATAATCCTTTCTTTATATGTATCTTGCAATCTTTTGCAGTTTGGTCATGGATTATTTGAGCAGAGTGATAAATGCAGATGGCTGCTAATTTTTTTGATGTAACGTTTTTTGTTCTTAAGTGCTGCCTATCTTTCCCCTTTTTAACCTTCTCTTTTTCTTAATCCTTTCTAAAATGTTTTGATTAGTTAATATGATACAATTGTTTTGTAAAATTTAGTCCCCGATCATATATTTTGCACCACTTTATTGTAATTTTATTCTCACATTTTTACAGTTAGTTTTAGAATTATAGTATTATCTTTATTCATATGTCCATCTTCTAGCTATATTTCAACTTCATCTGAGTAATGTTGAATCACAATTGTTAAATTTCAGGTCCTGTGTTGGGAAAGGGTGCAAAAGAAAGTACCACCCTACATGTCTTGTTCCCGCTCTTAGTAGTGATCCTCCTGGATTTTGGCACTGTATCTGGTGTGTTAAAAAGAAGAAAGAGCTTGGAGTGCCCTCTGTTTCTGAAGTAATGACCATTTGGGATGCTAGAGAGGTTGTTTCTGATGCTAAAGGTACCTTGCATTACTCTCCACGTTTATTGTTACGTGATACTGTATTTGTAAGAATTCAAATTCGGTAATGATTAGTTGGTTCTATGGTGTTAGCAATGCAGAGCGAGAAGCAATACTTGGCAAAGTACCGAGGTCTAGCTCATGTTCACAATCGCTGGATTCCTGAAAAAGAGCTGCTTTCTGAGGCTCCAATACTTGTTACAGAATATAATAGCAAGAATCAGGTTCTTAGTAGTTTCTCATCTTTAACTTTATATATGGTCACAAAATGGAGGAAGAAATGCGTATTTCTTCGTAGTTTAGTGGAAAGAACAATATTAATGCATGTTTTCCCTTTCCTCGTGCAACATGTGGGGATTGAGCATTTTTTCAGGCTATCAGGTGGAAATCAGAATGGACTATTCCAAATCGTTTCCTGCAGAGGAGAAAGTTACTGTTTCCTACAAATTCTGGTGACAACGATTTAGATTGCACTTATGAGTGGCTTGTGAAATGGACTGGCCTTGGTTATGAGCAAGCTACATGGGAGTTGGAGAGTTCTTCATTTATGAAGTCACCTGAATCTACGAAGCTCATAAGAGATTTTGAAATTCGGCACCAAAAGTCAGAAAGATTGTCTTCCTGTTCTGAAGAAGAGGAGGTGCTTCTCAAGATATAAAAATTGACAGTAGATTGAAATTGTACTTATTTATTTGCTGCATGTTTTTTTCGTTCATCTCTATAGCTCTTAGATAAATCTACATGTTTCTTTCATACAATGCCTTTCCATGCCTGAGCCCTTCTTTCTATAACTAGTTCAGGTCTTACCAAGTAAAAGTATGTGAATGGAATGCTGAAGCTAATCGAATTAATTGTCGGGTAAATGTTGTGAACTTGGAGTTATGGTTTTCGGGAGTTGATTTGCTTGATAGCTGTTTCAATGCTAGAAAATTTTCCCCCTTCCCTTCGTCTTGTTTTTATCTTGAATTCTATGTGTACTTGTTGGTTTGGTCATTTGATTGGAAATTAAGATTTAATTTATTCCTCAATTCCGTGTGGTGAAAAGTGTATAACAGCTGGATGAGATCGGATGCTATCAATTAGGTTATGGAACTTTATTATTGCTTAGATCTTTCCATATAGATTGCTAAGACGATGACTATATCTGTCATTGACATTCCTGGGTAGTAAGGGTTTCTGGAAAGCTGGAGGAATAAAGTAATAACATGAGCGTGCTTTTCTAGTGTGATTGGCTCACCTTGAGCTTGTACTTTATGAAATTTCCTAGGAGGCAACTGACTTGAAAAAACCCTCCTCTCTGTTAGACAACAGGTTCTGGTTAATTGAGTGTAAAGAAGTTGAATCTTGAATTATACTTTGTGAATTGCAAGATCAAGTGTTGGTGTCACGTGTTTGAGCCAACTACTTTATTTCAATTTAGAATTATTTCTCCATGCTTATCAAGGCAATGAAAGCTGGAGAGAATAGTTTAAATAAACATCAATTTTGAGTATCAAAGAGGACTATAAATGCCCATCTAGGTGGTTTTAACTACATTCAAGCCTTTCAAAAAAAAAAAAAAAACCTTCAATCAAGTCAATTTCTGTATGTTTACTCTCAGGCAGTTAAAATCTGTTAGTTAAATGAATATTTGCAACATACAAGACTTCGTGTGTGGTTGTTTAATACTCATGCCTGCTTCAGTCTTATCATGATTATTGCTCTATCTCAGGCCTAAAATATACGTCTTACTCTGTAGGAGTATGCCACTGTTCTCTAGATATATGAGCTTGTGTTTCAGTCCACAACATCATTTTTGTGTGTTGTGTACACTTGCCTGTTTCGTAGCTGGTGAGTGTTCTAGTTTTGCATTTAGGATACTGAAAACAATTTCTGATTCTGCAGAAGGAGAAATCCAGCTTTTCTGAACTATCAAAGTTGCCATTTGGAGTTTCACCAGGAGACTATGACCATTATCTAAGTTATGTTAACAAGCTTCTTGCACATTGGCACAAAAATCAGAATGCTGTTGTCTATGATAATCATGTGGATCAGGTAGACGATTGTTTAACTTCACATCTAACCCCCTTCTCCTCTCAATTGCGCTTGATATTTTCTCCTGTGCTTTTACGCTTTAAACCCTCTTCTATCTTGTGTTGGTTGGGTGGATTTGAGTTCTTATATAACTTAATATTGTAGAAAATAGAAAAGTCTACAGAAGAGAGAAATTGAAGAGGAAAAGGATTTTATGTTTGAATTGAATGAAAAACTTGGTAGAATAGAATTCTCTAATGACCAACAACTTTCTACAAAAAAAATCTGATTCCCTATATCTCTCACAGACATACACTGGTTCCCACATGCACATGTACACAAATATTATGATTTGAAGAAATGACCAAGTAAACATCATTTTTCAGGAGCGGGTTAAAAAGGTGATTTTATTTGTTTTGTCTTTGCAATTAACTGCACGGAGACCTTTTCTGATAATCTCAAGGTCTACTATTCTTTCTGTATGGGAATCTGAGTTCTTACATGTGGCATCATCTGCCAATATAATAGTTTATAAAGGGAGAAAAGATGTCCGGAGTAGTATCAGATCCTTGGAATTCTACAATGAAGGTGGTTCCATTATGTTTGAGATACTTCTATCTGCTTCTGATGTTGTTGCCGAGGTACCTTTTTTATCCTATCCATATTATTTCATGTCACAACCAAGGGACTTTCTTGGATAAAGGAGAGAATAACAGGTAATGCTCTTATATGTCTCATGTTATATCCAGGACATAGAAATGCTAAAGTGCATAAGATGGGGAGCTGTTGTAATTGATGAATGCCAACGGCCTGGAATGTCTAGATATTTTGAACAGTTAAAGAGTCTAAGAACTGATATGAAGCTTCTTCTTGTTAGTGGTGAAATCAAGGTATATTTAAATGCATAACCAATATTTTCTTTAGAGTCTCAGATTACTCATATACTGCCCACATTTTCAGGATTGCTCTGCTGACTATCAGAATATGTTGTCTCTACTTGATTCTGGATCTGAGCTAAGCAGTGATATTGTGATGATTGACTCTGACACTGATGTTTACAAACTAAAGGAAAGATTTGCACATTATTTTGCATTTGAATGCAAGTTAAGCTCCCCTACGTTTGTTGAGTATTGGGTTCCTGTCCAGCTTTCTTATCTGCAACTTGAGCAGTATTGTGATACGTTGCTTTCAAACTCAAGGCTTCTTTCTTCATCCTTGAAGAGTGATCGAGTTGATGCTCTTCGTGAGCTTATTATTTCGTTTAGGAAGGTTGGCCTAACCAGAGACCATGGCAGTCAGTTGTAGCTGGTGTTTTGCATTTTGTTATTTACATTTATTATTTACTGTACTTATTGATGTGGAGAATATGATACCATGGTCATTCTTGGTGTTTCTTTGCAGTGCTGTGATCACCCATATCTTCTTGATCAATCTTTGCAATTTATTTCAACAAAAGGTCTTTCTGCAGAAGCGAATTTGGATGTTGGAATTAAAGTGAGTGGAAAACTGCAAATTCTTGATAAAATCCTTCTGGAGACTAAAGCCAGGGGCCTACGAGTATTGATCTTTTTTCAGGTATACTGTCAGATTGCACTGACATTTTTGGGGTAGAGTTTGCTCAGAAAGTTCATCAATTGAGGTTTCATACATTAAAAACTTCCTTGATTGTGCCATGATCATTTTTTTTTTCTTTCTGGGGGGGTGTTTATCAGGAATTATTCTAAACTTCTTGGCTCTTGCTACTTCATAGTATAAATTTATAATCTGGTGCTTCATGTTCTTATTTAGTATTGCCTCATTACACCTTGTTACGGATAATGTAGAATGTACTCCATTTCCTGAAAAATTGATGTAGCCATTTGAGCCGACAACAAATTGGTAGATGAGTATATTAATGACTTCCATTTCAAGATTTTAAGGAATTAAAGTCGACATATGGTCCCTCTGTAGGTCGTTTATGATTGCAATTGGATTGCGGGAAGTCAATTAGTCAAGTAACTCGCCACTTTTGAAAATATAATTTAACCACGTTTGAGCCTTTGTCCTGCCTCACCTTTTACTAGTTTATTTTTTTTCTTAATTTGCCATCTTTGTAAATTTTGTGACACTGATCTCGTTTATTACATTGTGAATTGGTGGTTGCTTTTATGGATGAATTCTGTATTTCGTACTTCTCATTGATATACATCTTTCTTAATTTAATTTGACTAGTGTTCTTAATTAACCTTTCTGAATGGTCTCTTTGAAAATCTAATGTGCAGTCAGTTGGTGGCTCTGGAAGAGACTCTGTTGGAAATATTCTGGATGACTTCCTCTGTCAAAGATTTGGTAAGTATACTTACGTTCGCATTGATGGTGGAGGGTATGCCGTTTCAAAGAAAAAAGCTGTTGTAAATTTGTTTAACACTAAAGAAAGTGGCAGACAATTTCTTTTGCTTGAAGATCGTGCTTGTCTCTCAAGCATTAAACTTTCATCAGTCGATGTTGTGATTCTGTTTAATAGTGATTGCAAGCCGCAGAATGACATAAAGGCCCTGCATAGGATCTCGATTAGTTCACAGTTTGAGCAGATTAAAGTGTTCCGCTTGTATTCAGCTTTTACTGTTGAAGAGAAATTTCTGATCCTTGCCAAGAATGGTACAAGTCTAGATGGCAATATACATACTCTAAGTAGGAACAGCTGCCTTAAATTGCTAAGTTGGTGTGCTTCTTATCTATTCAATAAGATTGATGAATTTCATGACTGTAGTAAGTTGGTCTCAGTTTCAAATGTTTCTTGTGAACAGTCATCTCTGAATGCTGTATTGTTAGAGTTGCTAACTCAATTACCTTGCAGTGGTGAAAGCAATCATGCTGCCAAGTGTTCATTTATAACAGAAGTACCTCAGAATGTTGTCTATGATGGAAACATTTCTTTATTTGGTGAAAAAGAGATGGGTTCGATGAACTACAAATCATCCTTGACTTCCTTGATCAAACTGCTTGAAGGAAAACATCCACAATGGAAATTGTTATCTAAGTCATCTTCAAGAAACCGAAAGAAGGTTCAATATTTTGATACCCCCCCTAGAAAATCTGAATTTGGAGATAATTGTGTTGTAAATAAAAGCCAGAGAGTCAACAACATAGATGATCCTACATATCCAACATGGACGATCAAGGGCAAAAGGAACACAGCTGTTGTGAACAGGAAAACAAAGCTGGCTGGTATGAACAAATTCTCTACAATGCTCAATAGTTTTCAATGTTTAAAGGGTGAGGATTCCTGTTTTACGGAAAATGATGAAAACAATATGGTTGTTGCAAGAAAAAATCAAAACTTTTGTGTCCCCTGTTCAGTGTTATAATCTAACATTTGTGTCAACAGCTGCTTCTAACAGTAAGAGTGAGAAAATTTTGCCTTGCCCAACAGATTGTAAGAGAGTTGCAAACCTGGTAAATAATTTCTATTGGTGCCTTCTTTGCTCAATGACGGTTAAAGAAAATTTGAACTGAACTTGATTTAATCTGCTAAATGAAATATATAATGTGGCAGAGGCAGAGCAATCAATTGTTGCTGAAGCTTGGTATCTCGAAACTTTGTGAAGTTCTGCTACTGCCGGTACAGTACACTTTCTATAACTTTAATAGTTTATATATATTTAATTTTGACAGGTTTTATTTTAGATTCAAATTAACCTTCTGTGCTAGATTGTTGGCAATAAAAGTCATTATTGAATTTCTTTTCTTAATTGGACGATTTCTCCTTGCATCTATTGTTAAGTAGTATACTTTTCCCATCATATGTTGTGTTAACATAAAAAATTGATACCGAGGTGATTAAGGTTAGGAGGATGCTAACAATGATTTGCACAAATGCAAATCTGTATAAATATTAGTATTCTCTATTCTCTAATGCACAATATAAAGCTCTATGAATGCTGCTTCTGATCTTGCAATGTATTTGCTTGGATCACCTATTGCCTTAGCATAAAGAAAGGCTGACATAAAATTATAAATGGGGAAAATATATTTGAATGAGTTAAAATTTTCTAAATTGGGTATTTTTCTGAAACTTAATGGCACTTCAAAGTAAATTGCATCATTATTTTCTCTAATGTACCTGCAGTGCAGGACAAAGGTAGATCTGGGGCTTGAAAATAATGGCTTAAAATGGGATTGAAAGTTGGTTGATTTTTCTATTTGGCTGAGGACTTCCAAGTTACATAAAAAATAAGGGACAAGGATTACTATTTGCCTCTTTTGTACGGGTTCCTGGAATTATTCCATTGTTTCTCTACTGTGAATTCTTAACTGAAAGATGTTACTTTAACAAAGGCCTTCTGCTATGATGTCTCACCTGGAGAGGTCTTATGTTTTAGAAAGCTTATATAGGTTTTCCAACAAGACGATGATGATGATGACGATAATAAATGATTTCCCTGCATATATAGTTCCCAAAACATCCTTTCAATACATAAAATGAAATCTTGCAAATCAGACTGGAAAATAGATTAAGTAAATAAATGTGGCTCTGAACATTTGGCCGTTGTTTCTTGTATCTAAAAGGCAGGAGGGCAGGGTTTTTTCTTTTCCCCCTAAATTTGTTGAATTTTTGGAAAGTTACACTTATATATTGACCTTCAATGCAGGAGAATGTCAAGGGCACTGCAGTGGCATTTCTTGAGTACGTAATGCAAGATTATGATGTTAGCTGTGATTCAGTTTCTTCACTGCAGGCATATCAGATATCTCTGGTTAGAATAATCCTAACACCTGTGATTGGTTATTTAACATGTTTCCTATAAATAAGCATTTCATCTCTTTCTCTCCAGTGAAGGATTGCTCTTACTTGAACTAGATTTTGGAATAAAAGCTGTGTAAAGGGACATATTCGATCTGATTATCTGAATCATATTCAGAAAAAAACATACTTGCTGCCAAACAATGGCCTATTAATGATTGAAAGCTCGACAATTTCCAAACATTTAGTGTATTAAGACCTTTCTTTTACTTCTTTTGCTCATTTGGATTCATGTTGCCCCCTCCTCTTCGTATTGTTTTCCTTATTTATGTCCCTAATTTGTGATGCCAGTTGCACCTTTTCATATTTTGATGAACTTAATGAGTTTTTCCATTCATTGCTCGAGTGCTTCCAGTTCCTCTGTTGCAAGCATGTTTCATGTTCATTGTGCGCAAAATTTGCTGACAAATTGTATAATTTGTAGTGTTGGACAGCTGCTGATATATTGAAATATAAGCTTAATCAGAACGAGTCACTTGCACTTGCAAAACA
The DNA here is from genome assembly GCA_035048815.1 of Abelmoschus esculentus. NCBI lineage: Eukaryota > Viridiplantae > Streptophyta > Magnoliopsida > Malvales > Malvaceae > Abelmoschus > Abelmoschus esculentus. Next base: position 17,185,238 of record JAUCBN010000017.1, on the reverse strand, counting down.
ACACTTAAATTTGGATTGCAGGGATGAAGAGGTAGAATATATTTACTCCAAGTTGCAGAGTGTTGCAAAGAAATTTGCACAATGTTCTGAGAAAATAAAGGGTTATAAGAAGTCAACTTGTTCAATGAAAGTTCTTGTAAACCCCCAAAGTACCGTGCATAAAACTATACCAGCTACTCTTAGCTGTAATCAAAGTGGAACCATACAGAGTGCATCATCTCACGATCCTGATGAATCTCTCACTGAAAAGACAATATCCAGTTTACCTATGACAGTAGTAGCTGGTCAGTTTGGATTTGAGTCGAAGCTTGATTGTCCCAGTGATCAACCTAAAGACCATGTCCTTGTATCAGATTCTCAACAACACCAAAGTCTTACTGGACTGTCAGAAGCCAAATTTGTAGCAGAACCTTCTGAAATTCCCCAAGCTCAATATAATGTGGTGGGTACAAGCAATGACCTTATGAAAACTACCAATGCTACCCGATCCAATGAAGGAACTGGTGAAACAGATTCGCTGACCTCAGAAGGAGCATCTGTTTTGAAGGTCGGTCAGCATGATAGTACAGTTACTCATCTTCCTGAGGATTTCAATGCTTTGGAGTTTATTGGAGCTGGTGAATCCCTGGTAGAGGCAAATGTTAACACCAATGAATCAAATCCGTTGCTGTTCCAAGAGGTAAGTAAATGTTGGATAACTAGATTAATTTTGCATGCTTCAATTTTCTATATGCTTATATCCAACTCCCTGTATTTTTTCTAAAAAAGTAATAGCCATCAATATTGTTTTTGCATAAATTCATTGATAAAAAATGTTCCTCTCCCTCCTTCGTGCCCAGGGAGAAAAAAAATGAATGGTGAATTGAGGTTATGATTAGGCTTTACAAATCTTCTAGAGACTACTCATTTAGGTCTAGTCATGTAAAAGTTGCGTTTTCTGGCTGATATATTTTATGATTATTATTTATTAGTGCCTGTATTTGCTAACTGCTCTGCTCTAATAACAAATTGCAGACAGCCCTCTCCTGCCAACTTCCTGTATGGCCTTCTTCCTCTGAGAGCAATATATCCACTAAACTTGCATCTGGGGTAGAAAATCAGCACAGTGGCAATCAGCATGCTTTTTGTCAAGAGGCTGCAGTTCCAAGCCACCCATCCTTGGAGGTTCCACTGGATAAACCTTCGGGTGCTCCGATTATGCATTCAGTTGAGATGGCCCCACAGCTATCTTCAAGTAGATCTGTGCCTGAAAATGAAACATGCATTGAGAACCAAAGGAGAACAGCTACCCTGTTACGATCTCTGAATGAACTTCCTTGTCAAGTTAACACAGTGAGACCTGCGACACTGCCGCCTGCTTGCTCTAACCCACTTCGAATTGAGCTAGGGAGAATACAAAAGTTTAAAGAGCAAAATTTGAAGCTGCATGAAGATAAGGTTTGTTCAAGATGAATTTATTTATTTATTTATTTAATTTGAGGCATTGCTGCATCTAATTCCCAATTGAGCAGATACTGCAGCTGAAGTCTGAGCGTTATAAAGAGATAGAAGAAATATATAAAAAGTACGACGTTCTCCTCCAAGATGCTCAGATGGAATTCAAGCAAAAGGAACAGGATTTTGAGAGTTATTACAGAAAAGTTAACTCAAATCAGTTGTTGGCAGAAACACTGATATTTTATCAGAATGATGAATCAGCTGGATCACCAGGTACAAGTGCAGGATGGAAACCTCTTTTAATAAAACATTTGATATAGCATCATTGTTCGCGTTTAATGATTTTATATTGAATTCATCTGATGCAACTAGTTCACTGTTATAAATTCCACATGCCCTTTCAAATTAAAGGGAGACACATTCAGCTTTATGGTTATGATTACAGATTTGCACTAATTTGCTTTTATTATCGATTGTGTTAGAGTGTATCTTTGTAGACATATCAAGTAATATGGAGTGCTATTGCCTTCAACTTCATCTTGTGTTTGACAACATTTTGTTCTTGCAGTGATCGACAGTTTCATTGACCGATTGATGCAGCAACCTCCTCCAATGCTCGATCCACGAATTGAGCCATTCTTGACAAGCCTAGATGCAGCACCACTTGGACAGATGTCTAACCATGCACCACCTGCTGTTGCACTGGATTCCAGTTCCGCTATCCATGTTACACAAAGCAACTGGGCTGGCATACGAGCAGCAGCTCCACACCTTCGAGCCTTAAATCCACGATCCACATCCAACCCTCATATGTCATTTTCGCATGGAAGTATGCTCAATCAGCTACCAGCAAGTAATCAACAGATAAATCCAGTATTTCCACCTCATGCACCACCTGGGTTACCCTCAGAATCATGCTATACCCATCCTCCAGTAGCTGCAGACTTGCAAGGTTTCAATAGTTACGTTCCGCCACTCGAGGCAACTGCGGTTATCAACAATCATTCTCTTTCTGACCTACAAATCAGGTAGACATTACCATACCTTTGGTTCGTCTTCTTCCGCACACTATCAAACGAACCAAGTAGCTACTGTTTCTCCTTTTTGATCCTGAATCTGTTGGTTATCAACAATCATTCTCGTTCCGACTTTTGGGGTGATGTAGCTTCATATTGCAAGGTTACATTAGGTTTCTTCACCCTTTTTTGACCTCTTATTGAGGAATGGTTGACCCTAAGTACTCCTTTGAATACTGACCAATACCTTCAGGTATAATCCAAAACCAGTATTCCATTGTTTTTTAGTAGTTTTATTCGTATATTTACATGAGAACCAAAGTATATGATGAAAATTTTTGTAGGGAAAACATATGATTGGACAAGAAAGAAATTACATGGAAAACATTTTTGAAAGAAAAACCATGGAATTCTAATCAAACTGAATGTTCTACTTTAAAGCAAAGTATAATCGTAAAATTATATGTTCATGTACGGACACTAACTGTTGAGACATATCGTACTGTGGGTTCTGCTTTACCAAAACATAACAGAATTTAGGCCACAACTCTTAATATATTAAAAAAATTACGATGGAAAAATGTGATGAAAAAGGTACAGTGGAAAAGTTTTTATGAAATTTTTGGGTTGAGATATATGTGTTTAGTGTATTGATGTTAAAAATGTTTTTAAGAAAATAAATAACTAGATATGATGTTATAAGTTAAAAAATATAGGCATAAAGAAAATTTTAAACCTTAATGTTTATAATTTTTATCATTTTAACCTTATTTTTTTTTAATAAATTTAACTCATAATCTATGTCTTTTTGACAAATATCTCATTTTTAACTAACATGATAACTAAACTGTTAAAAATTTAACGATAATGACATGTCATATATATGTGATAATATATTTTAAATAACACAACATCTAAATTCATTCTACATATACTAGACATGTCATCATCGTCAAATTTTTAATTATAATGATAAATATATACATGTAAAATATAATTTATTCTAATATAAAATATAAAATAATTAAAATTTAAATAAAATATTAAAAATTAATAAAATCTAAAATAAAAGGCTACTAAACATTCTCAAATTTCAAATCACATTCTACGTATATATGACATATTATTATCGTTAAATTGTTAACGGTTTAGTCATCATATTAGTTAAAAAATGATATATTTGTCAAAAAGACATACATTAAGGGCTAAATTTATCCCAAAAAGATGAGGGACAAAATAATAAAAATTATAAACGTTAAGGGTTAAAATTATCTTTATACCAAAAATATATATTTAAATGATAATTAAATTCTTTCATATTATAACATTAATTTAAATTATGATAAAATATAAAATATTAATAAATGAATACATAAATTATTTTTGAAAAGTATTTTTCAAAAGTGTTTTTGAAAAAAGTGCTTTTTTAAAAATTTGATACGAATATACATAATTTTTAAACTAAAAAAATAACTTATGTTAAAAGTAATTATATATTTGTAAAAATTAAATTATAATAAAACATAGTAAATGAAAGTTAAAATTGTAATATGACTTTTAAAAGCACTTTCCCAACCGTAAAAGTAAAAAATTTTAGCTTTTGCGTTTGAGTTGAAAATCACTTTTCAAACGTAATTTTTTCTCCAAAAGTTAACTGTTTAGTAATACCTCTGTGTTCTAAACCCAAAGCTGGTTTAAAACGCAACCTAAGATACATAACAACATTCAATAATTCAAAAACCCAAATCAGTAGAAGTTAAGAAAGCATTGTTATCACCAAAAACACATTTGTGAGGTTAATGATCTGCACCTTTTGAACTCCATAACCTTTGACTTGAAGCCTAAGAGAAGAGAACTGATATTATATTTGAAGTTTTCATGATATCATCACTTACGTAACCTCAACCCTAGATTATGGGTTTAGTATTATTTTATTGCTTTAAACAAATACTCCATTTGTCTTTATTTAGTTCTTCTTCTTTCTTTTTTTTACTGTAAAATTGGTTTAAAGTTTGCTTTTTTATTATAATGGAAAAGGAATGATGGGTTGTAAATCAAAGTGGACATTACTTGAATTTGAAGATGAACATTTAATTTTATTCTCTGCATGCCATTGAGTTCATTAGTCGCATATGGGATATCCTCAACTGGTAATCATGCCACCTATGGATAATGGAATTTAGCTGAAGTGGTAAAAAAAAAACCAGATGATTGAGGTTGTTGTCGTTTCTTGTGTTCTGAGCTAGTTGTTGTTTTGTTATAAACATGAAGTTCTGTCGGAAATAGACAATGTTGCTATAGACACTAAACCCTAAAGAATTAAAAGTATATTAGAATTTGGAAACCCCCCATGGCACATGGTGTGCAGCAGTTGAGTTCTCAAGTTTTATTGAAAAATTATTATAAGAAATCAATTGATTTAGTAGAATGAGACGTTAAAATTAATAATATGATATTGTCTGGATGGAGTTATACCTGAAAATGTTCATCCTGGACATGGATTCCCGAGTCTCATTCTTCTTCAACAAGCAGACATGATATATATATATATATATATATATATGTTTCCAAATGAGAGGTTGGACCACAGCAAATTGGCGTCATTTTGGAAATTGTGAATATGTTTATGATTAGAAACTGTCCACCAAACATACTCGAATGTTTCCCTCAGGAAAAGAGTTTCCTTAATATAAGGAAAGGACTAAGGAGGCTAAGCTGCATGATTCTTTTCCATGTGAGGGATTAAGGAGTGACTACAAAGTTTGAGGATATGCCATCATTCTTGAAGGCCTGTATTTCTTGGTCAAAAGGAGTCATAATCCAAACATGCAAATCTTCACCTTTGGAAGAGGAAGATAATAAAACAACCGATCCGAGATCCACTAATTGAACGAATGACTAAAAATATTCATATTATTTTATCTTGCACGGATTTAAATCCCGACATTTATCTGAAGAATATAATATATTTATTTAATAAAAAAAGAACAGATTGATTCAACTTGAACTAACTAAAATATACGACGTGCCCGACGTACATATATATGTTTTTTTTTCAATTTAAGCTATATATTGATCACATTCAACCCTTAAATCCAAATAAAATAAAAAATACAGAAGTACGACATGCATACGTATTGATATACGTTAACTGAGGAGCCATAGTGAGTCCAAGTAGGTAGTACATGAATTACAAATGCCTATACATGTGGGTTCACTAAACACAAAAACATGAGTTAAATGCGCATGCAAGCATGCAGAAGCTTACGAATAATTAATCAATACTTGCATAATATTATATATATATATATGTATATGGGTGCTTAGTAATGGTCTATTAAGCAACAGTAATAATGAGTTTACAATCTCTAAACATAGGGGGTGTGCAGGAATCAGGCTGACAAAAAATGACAGCCACAAAACAACAGCTAGAAAGGCCAATTCTAGGGATTGGGGATGTTAAATATAATAATCAACACCCATTTATCATAGCTTCACTTCCTACAATCCTGGCAATTGAAGTAACTGTCAAATCTAAGAATGAGCTAATATAACAAGTGATATAAAAGGTAAAAAGAAACTAGGAAATGGGGTTTGTTTTAAGATGGGGGGGGGGGAGTTGTGATAGGCAACATTATAAATATGATTTACATTCGTTATTCGATACACATTCGGTGGAAATAAAATTTTTTTATAAGTGTTTTAATTTTAGGGTTTAGATAAGAGAACAAAAGTGGGAAAAATTAGGGTGGGGGGCGATCACCCCTCCGCCACCCTCCGTCCCTGCCTCTAACCTCTAAAACCTAAAATTAAGATGTTGTGAAAATTTTTTACATGAAATAATTACCCTTATAAAAACTAAGATGATCCGATAATATGAGTTGAAATAAAAAAACAGAGTTATATCAAATCCATAAAAATCGAAAGTCCAACCGATTCAAATTCGAGTTCCATTTTTTTTAAAACCATGGTGATGGGGGATATAGGTTTGGCCTTTGGGGACAACCTGCTTGAGAGAGTAAGAGTTGGTTCCTTATAAACATTTTGTTTACTATAATTGCATATATAAAATAATGAAATAGAAATCAGACGTTTCCTTTGTATATAACATATATAGGCCATAATCCACTAATGTTTTAATTCAATCTTAAATGCACAATGCTCTATAGCAGTAGCACTATCTGAACCTCTGAATTTCACCCATAACTTATCTCTGAAAATTCTTTGTTTCATGGTTCCTGTTGGCCCATTCCACTAAGGATTAAAGAAATACACCATCTTAGAATGTCCAGGTCTTGCCTTTCCTTGGAGTCATAAAGTATGAACATGCTTTGTCTCTATAGAGGATATATAAACAAGACAAAAACAACTGATTAATTAACTGAAAACTGGAATTAAGTTCTTTTGTTTAATCTTGGTTCACAAATCAAACAATGGGTTTATTGCTCTCACCTTCCATAGCATGACCTAATCAGTAAACTGAAAAAAGAACTTTTATAAGCTCACTCTCATTCAATAAGAATAAAAACCACATATTTATATCTGAGTTATTTTTTTATATTGTTTATTTAAAAAACAAATACTAAAATCTAAAATTTAAACTCTTGAACCCTAAACTTTTCTTTATTTTTGTCCCCTTTACTTTTAATTCCTGACTTCCCTGTATGTATATATGCATGTATGCAGTCACCCTGGGGAGCAATTCCCATGCTTTCCCATTTTTTTAGAAATAACTTTAATTTAGTGTTACTTTTTTTCTTAAAAATATTCAATTTAATGTGTAAATGTAAAGGAAAATTGCATACTCATTTAAGAAAAAAATATATTTTGGATCTTATTCTTAAAATTTTCAGATCCACAATTGATGTACGAATGCATGCAATCATTAATGTTTTACGAATAACATGTTCCACAAACAAAGTAACAACCTGTAGCTTCATTTTCATTAGGTGCAACTGGCAACTTGGCAAAGACAGTCTTGTGTTTTGTTTCAACTACCATAAATTGTTGGCTAAAAAGGACAAATAGGGCTTGGAAAATATAAACAGAACTAAAACAAATAACTGGTTCACGCGTGCCAAGGTAGCTGTGTGTGTGTGTGTGTGAAGAAGCGTGCTGTGAGGGCACTCACGTGTGGAGAGGTTTTACTTATATTTACACGCATGAAGAGAATGCTCGCTGTGGAGTAAGTAGTAGTAGTAAAGCAAGAAAATATTAAGCTTCTTTGCATTGTTTTCACCATTGGTATAGGTTTTGGTTGGGAAGCAAAGATACGGTGCTAGAAAGTGATATTCTTGCATTACTTTACCCTCCCCCCTATAGTTTGTAAGAATCCAAAGTATACATAAAAAAAGAAGGTTGTTTGTTTTATGGTTAATGGAGATGGAGAGTGAAGCACATCAGTCAAAATTTAGAAGGATTTGTGTGTTTTGTGGAAGTAGCCAAGGCAAGAAGAGTAGCTATCAAGATGCTGCTATAGAGATTGGCAGAGAATTGGTAGTTAACTAAAAGCTCTGACCTTTCCCCCTCCCCCCTTTTTTTTCTCAGTTTCTTGTAGTTATCTTAACACCAAATGGAACTTGTTTGGATATTTTAGTTGTTAGAAACATGTTTTTTTACTAGTATGGAGAAAATGGATTCTGCAAGAAAATCTTTTGAAAGTTGCTTAAAGCCTTAAACTTTTGTTTCATATAGTGTTTGTAACATGTTTGTGAATTGGGTTATGGTATCTGGCATTTTCAAAACCCCTCAAGTTTTTAGCTTTCTGCAAGCTTCTTTCTCCAAGGTCCTTGTGGGAAGTTTCAATCATTTTCAACTTTCTAAATGCCTGTTCAAGAGGTAGAAAAGAAGGGCACTGTTCTTCTCTGGAACCCCATTAAGTTATTAAAGTTTGGAAATTTTAATGTACAAACAAGTAATAGTGCGTTGAATGACCCCCCAAAAAAACATCCTTTTCAATCTTATTGTTGGGTAGTCTTATGAATGTACTCTGAAGAAACATTGGTTTTCTCAAATGAGTTCATTGAAGATAACATCCTTGAACTTCGAACCATAGTCACATTCCTTCTAGTAATCCAAAGTCTCTCATTCTAAGACCTGTTTGCTTCTGTTGCTTTTCAGGTTTCAAGGAACATTGATTTGGTCTATGGCGGAGGAAGCATAGGTTTGATGGGATTGGTTTCACAAGCTGTTCATGATGGTGGTCGCCATGTCATTGGGTAATCTCCAAGTTTCCCCATTTTCTAAGACAATATTCCAACATGTTCTTGTGAAACAAATTCATTGAAGTAGTTCTGTTGTTATCTTCCTCATTACATAACTGTTCTTAGTTTTGGGTTCCATTACAACTGATTATTTTGTCATGTTACTGTCTCTCTTTCTCTCACTTCAGAGTTATTCCCAAGACGCTCATGCCCCGAGAGGTATGTTTGCTACATCCATTGAACAATGAAAACCCTCAATAACTTATTTAAATTTAGAAACAAGAAAGACATGGACCTACCCACAAGTTCTTCACCATTTTTTAAAATTTCTATCTTTTCACTATCCATGGTGTTAGTTTTGTTTGTTTGTTTGTTTCATTTCATTTCAAATCTTGTTTTCTGTCTTTGCTTTTGCTTCTGGTTTCCACTTCTTTCTATCACTTTGATTGGTCAGACTTTTCTCTTTTGTATTCCTTTTTATCGCTATTTTTTAGTATTTCTCGTTTGGTTTTCTACCTTTCTCTGGTTCTTTGAAGAAGACTTGATAATGATAATTGCAACATGCCACTTTACCTTTTTCATTTCCTTTAATGTGATCATAATATAAAATTGGTTTCTTTTTCTTTTTGTTTTTTCTCTATTGGCCTTTTCTAAAATGGGTGGGGTGGGGTGGCATTTATGTAGCTAAAAACATGTAATGGTAGGGACAACTCTCAGAATTGAACTCTTTGAAATTATGTCCACTATGCCTGCAAACTCTCATCATTGCTTCACTGCACAATACCCCAAATGTCTCTATTTTCTCTCTTTTATTGTCTCTTTCTCCAGGTTTCAGTACTCTCATTTGTTTTTCTATGAAAAACTTTGCAGTTAACTGGTGAAACTGTAGGGGAAGTGAAGGCTGTTGCAGATATGCATCAAAGGAAGGCTGAGATGGCTAAGCATTCAGACGCTTTTATTGCCTTACCAGGTTAGAATCAACCAAAGCCAAAATCAATGAAAAAAACTTGAAGCTATCTGTGTTTTTACTTCAATTTCAGCATACAAATTTGACCATATCTCATGTCTTGTTGTAGTTTGATACTATCAGCTATTTTTGGTATCTGGCTACCTGCTTTCTGCTGTGAAAGCAACTATGTATTGAATCTAGAAAGAAAGAAAGAAAGAAAGAAAGAAAACAACTATGGGATGCCTGAAATGAATCAAATTATCATAACTTTTTCTTTCACTTACAACACAGACCCCAAGGCCCCTGATTAGATATTAACACTGAAAATTAGACCTTTCTGAGGAACTCTCTTTCCTTGTTTTTCTCTTGACCCTCTTATGTATTCCCAATGTCTGTAGTGTTACAGTGCCCTGCCCCCTTACCATATTAAGAGTGTAAGGACATCCTTAAAAATTTCACTAAAGAGTGTTTGCCAAGTAGCACATGCATTTAAAAGGGAATCTTATTGGCCTCTTTTGAAAAGCACTCCTTTCTGTTCTTTTTCAGCAAACTTTGAATTTTTTAGCAATGGGAACTCAGTCATTATGATAAATCAAATGGTGGGGAAATGAAAAACCTTTGTAAGATGATAAAGAGGTAGAATGAGTAGGGAGGAGAGAGTTATGCCTCTATTTTCACAAAGGATGGGAGGGAACAATAAATGTCTTGTTTTTGGAATGTGGAGCAAAAAGATGGGGTAAATGATAGTCAAGAAACTCCTTGTGGTGCATGCCATGAACTTTAACTGCCCTTTAATTATCCTCAGTATGACTCCTTAGTCTTAGGAATTTCACTAAACTTCATATTGTTTACCCTTTTCATATGTTGAATTTAATCCAATCTAGCCTTAAATCTGGTAGTTTTTAACCATACCATGTGCCTCATCTCTTTTTCTCTCTTGGATTTGATTGGATAAAATTGAATCATGGATGTCACAGCTTTTGAATACCCTTGTGGCATCCTTGTCTTTCAAATCATGTTAGCCACCAATAAATGCTGTTCTGCACAATGAAAAAACATCAAACTCATACTCATATTCGACATGTACACCCGAGTCCGAGTAATAATTAAGATGATTTGGTAGCAAAAAGTATAATGGATGAAGAAAACTCATGTGAAATTCATGCAGGTGGATATGGAACTCTTGAAGAATTGCTTGAAGTGATTACTTGGGCTCAACTAGGAATACATGAGAAACCAGTATGTCCCCTTTACAATCTGATCATCATCCAAGGAACTTAATAATGAACAATGCATAAATTTCCACAAATATTTTTCAGGTTGGCTTACTGAATGTCGATGGATACTATAACTCGTTGCTTTCGTTCATCGATAAAGCCGTGGAAGAGGGATTCGTTAGTCCAAGTGCACGCCAAATCATTGTTTCTGCACCCACAGCTAAAGAGTTGGTAAAGAAATTGGAGGTATAATAAACTAATGAAAACTTCTTCACATACTCTATACTTTCATTATATCGAGTATCCGATCGCATTAACCCGCGGATGCTTCACATTGCAGGAATATGTGCCCTGCCATGAAAGTGTTGCTTCAAAGCTGAGTTGGGAGATGGAGCAATTTAACTACCCTCAATCATATGATTTGTCCAGGTAGTGCTTGGAGGTGCATGAAGGAGAAGGTATATATATATATATATGGAATCTGTTAAGTCTCATTGGGAAAAGACTTGAAATTTTACTTCAATGGGGAAACTCTTTTTTTTTGTTTGTAAATTACTGCCATTGACATCAATATCTGAAGCTTAAGAACCTTCTCATTTTGCTGGAAATTTGATTCTCTTTACTAAATTGTAAGTACAAAAATGCTTATGAATAGTGAAGCCCCTTTTCTATATTGTTTACCAAATCATTTTTCCCATTTCTTGAATTTCTTGTCTTTTTGAAAAAAAATCATCTTTCCCTTATCTATTACCGTCAATAAACTCTAATCATAAATCTTAAAATCTTAAAAATACGTTGTACCCTAATTCTTTATATTCTAATATAATTTTTAACCCTAAATCTTATACCAAAAAGATTCTGTCTTTTGAAAATTGATAATAGAAAAAGAAACTTTATAAAACTAAGATCCCATTCAAACCCCAAATTTAGAAAGCATCTAACAGATTTGGGGTTTGAATTTTCCAGATTCTTTGTATCCAAAAATGGAAACTTTATGTCAACTTTTTAACAAAATTAATGACCTGATTTCGAACATGAATTTGAAATGTCTGAAACTACTTAAGTTCGACCGATATACATTTTAAATTAAACAAAAACGGAATCAATTTAATTCGGATTGACACGATTAATGCAAATCAATGATGATCCGAGACCATAAAGATGAATGAAGTGAGGAGTGTTGGGGCCAATAACATGAGTCATTGTCGGCGGAAGGACACACCCGACATGATTAGCCCAACTGACGACGGCCGGTAACGGATGGAACCAGGCGTTTTGATGGAAAACAAAAGAGAGGGTCCACTTTATGACGGCTCCATCACTACGGTCTGAGAAATTATTATATTAACTTGACCCTATATATTATATGTAATCTCATGCAATAAATTTTATTTATTTTAGAATATTTTTTTATTTTTATCTATATATAGGAAAAATATGAAGATTCAGATAAATGAGTTTTTTAACTGAAACTATGAATAATATAATAGATCGAATTTATCTAATAACTTTTTTATAATCTTTAACTGAATCGATGACATGCGTTACGTGAATCAGATTTTAATGTAAAACAAGACAAAGACTTGTTTACCAAAGAGGGCCAAAAATAAGGTATGTATGGATAAAATTTGTATGTTCGTTTAATATAAACGAATAAGAATTGAGATGTGTTCGGTTAATTTATATTTACAAAAAAAATTGTTTATATATATTTTTTTGCATGTTAAGTATCCATGTAGATATGGACAAAATTAAGAGTATACATAACTAATCATAATCGATAATCGATACGAATATATATTTTACAGGTTAATGAATTAAATTGTCGAAGTTAAACAGTTTTGATTAATCGGACCGCTAAAAAAATGATTAATAGTTATGACTACGATTATAAATTTTGATAAATAATTAATCATTACTAAATTATTTATGTATTTTTAAAAAATAAAATATCTTCAACTAAAAGTTCAGTCTACACGTTTAATTTTTTAATTTTTAAAACCTTATTTTATAATCTAATTCATAATTATTTTCATCTTTGATTTATCAAGTATTACCTTATATTTTTATACGAATTTGTTTCGTGTTTTAAAAATATAAGAGAGATTTAATGCTCAATCTATAAACAGCTATGACTGATGAGTTATTTTTTTTTATCATAGAATTAAATTTTTTGGTTTGTGGTACTAATTCATGGAAGTAGCGAATATGCGAAAAAAATATACTTGTGGATTGCATGGCTAAAGCTGTATGTTATTAAGAATGATAACTTCTGGATGATGGAAAACAAGCAGCATTTTAACTGATTGTTTAGAAAGCTGTTAAAGCTCAGGCACGAGGCTGCAATGATTTTGGAAGCATGTAGAATTTATCTTACAAGGGAGATTTGGAAGGGGATTAGAGAGCATAGAGAGGTTGTGGCATGGCATAAATTTCTCTGGTTTTCTTTGCGTGTTCCTAAGCATACGTTGATTGCTTGGATGACAATTTTGGATCGTTTGCCTACACGGGATAGGTTGGCTCGTATGGGACTGTTTCATGAAGAGGGTAGTTGTGGTTTGTGTGGCAACTCATCCGAGACAAGGGATCACTTATTTTTTTGAATGTGGTTTCTCTAGGCATGTCTGGTGCATGGCTCTCCGTTATAGTGGGGTTGATCGGGAGGTCATGGATTGGTCGGGAGAGTTGGCTTGGGCAATGGCTAGTTTGAAGGGAAGATCGGGGTTGGCCCTTATCCTTAGGCTTGCATGGCAAGCATTCGTTTACTTGATTTGGCAAGAGCGAAATAGAAGGTGTTTCCGGGGTATACAACGCACTTGTAATGAGGTTTTTGTGTGTTTAAAAAATATTCTTTGTATTCGATTATGTCATAAGAATGTTCGATTACAAACCGTACAGAATGCGATTCTTGTTGCATGGGGGGTCCTCTAAAATGTAATTTGTAGCAGGGGTTCTGCTTTGGAATAAATATTACAGATTTATCTAAAAATAATAATCTATAATATAATTGTCGATTAATTATATTTTAACGGTTAATCTCTAATAATTAATTGATTTTTAATAATTAAATTACGGTTAACTGAACTTAATAATTGTTATAACGATTAATCAAACTAAACGATATTAACTGTCTATGAATACCCCATAGATAGAATTGAACATAGAGTGTACTTTAGAGGTTAAACTGTAAAGCCTAAAAAGTTTTAAGAACTAATGTTAGTTATTTACCGAATTAACTGTTTAAACACACATAAAATTAACTGATTTTCGTGAATAATTTAAAAAATATAATTTAACCGAACCAAACTCGACACCAATTATGTGAAACAAAAATCTACCCTTAATAATATCCCCTTCTAAGTTCTATGTTCCTACGAACAAAATTCTTAAAAATTAAATTCTAAAACATACCTCTAATTTTTATATCTTAAACCTTAAATTCTACCTTCTAAAACATATACTTTACCTCTGATTCCTTAAACCTTAACCTTAAACTTTAAATCATTAACTCAATATTTTAAAATAAATGTACTAATAGAAATACAATTAATAGATATATAATTTGCCTCCGTGTGTATAATAAACGGGCTTATATTACCAAATGACAGTAGTTTCATCATACAACGGGCGGTCGCTATCTATCACCCACATCTTCACCGTCTTAACCTCCGGTAGGCAAAACCAGCAGCCAAGCAATCTATTTGTTAAGGCAAAGCAAAAGGTTTTGGTGGCTTGCTAGACCTAGCTGTTAACCGCATAATTCTTATAATAAACCGAATATAATATGGAGATTGCCATTAACAGACAATACATGGATATCTCAACTTCTTAAACTGTTGCTTCCAAGGCTTGTAGCCATGGTTTTTGCTGGATTTACATTATGAAATCGACACTGAACCACCAACAATTTCCATAAACCTGCCTTACGTTTTCAACACTATAAGTATCAGTGTTTTTCTTCAAGTCCAGCACACAAAAAATTATAAGCATTTGAAAAATGGCAATGCAGGTTGACACTTACTTTGGGTCTGTTTTTCTCTGCATTTTCTGCTTGTCTTGGTTTCTGAGTTTTCCAGCTGAAGCTGCTGTGAGGAAGTATCAGTTTGATGTGGGTGTTTTTTTCTTCCTTTTTTGTTCAGTTTGTAATAATTTTCTTTTGTAATGAATGGTTAAGGACTTTATATAACTCTTTATAGTTTATGCTGCTTTCTTTATTCTTCTGGGTTCAGATAAGAGTCAAGAATGTGAGCAGGCTTTGCCATGCCAAACCAATTGTCACGGTGAATGGAAGGTTTCCGGGACCGACCGTTTATGCTCGAGAAGGCGACCGAGTTCTCATCAATGTTAAAAACTATGCACAATATAATATTTCCATTCATTGGTATGTCATTTACATACATACATGCATATGCATATGGAAATGGTTGAATCAACTTATTGTTTTCGTACATATGCAGGCATGGCTTAAAGCAATTTCGCAATGGTTGGGCTGATGGACCTGCATACATAACACAATGCCCTATCAAGACCGGACATAGCTACACCTACGACTTCAATGTCACAGGACAACGAGGAACATTGTGGTGGCATGCACATATTTTGTGGCTACGAGCTACGGTTTACGGTGTCATTGTCATTGTGCCGAAAGAAGGAACGATGTTTCCATTTCCTCAACCTCATGGAGAAACTAAGATAATCCTAGGTGTGTAACTGGTTAAAGTCACTAAATTTTCAGAGTTCTTTGATATGGAGAAATGGAGTACCTAATGAGTCCAAGTTTCATATGCAGGGGAATGGTGGAATTCAGATGTTGAAACACTTGTTAACCAAGCCAATAAGTTGGGGTTGCCACCGCCGACGTCTGATGCTCATACAATTAATGGGAAACCGGGGCCGCTCTTTCCGTGTTCTTCGAAACGTAAGCTGTAGCTTCATGCTTAGACCAAAATATATTTTTAAGAATTGTTCATCTTCAAACAATCTTCTAATGTTAAGAAGTCTGACTTGTTTCGATTTTAGATACGTTTTCAATGGAGGTTGAGTCAGGAAAAACTTACCTGTTGCGGATTATCAATGCTGCACTCAACGATGAACTGTTTTTCTCAATTGCTGGTCATAACATGACTGTGGTAGAGATTGATGCAGTCTACACCAAACCCTTCACAACCAGAGTTATCTTAATTGCGCCAGGACAAACGACCAATGTTCTAATCAAAGCCGATCAGCCTCCTAGTCGATATTTCATGGCAGCCAGGCCTTTCATGGATGTACCAATTCCTGTTGATAACAAAACTGTTACTGGAATCCTACATTACAAAGGCATCCCGAACACAGTTGTCCCATCCATGCCCAAATTACCTGCACCAAACAACACCAACGTCGCCTTGACCTATAACAAAAGACTTAAAAGCCTAAACACCCCACAATTTCCGGCAAACGTCCCACTTAAAGTCGACCGCCATCTATTTTACACAGTTGGTTTGGGGCAAAACCGATGTCCAAGCTGTCAAAATGGTACACAACTCACAGCTTCACTGAACAACATTACCTTTCTGATGCCAAGGGTTGGTCTTCTGCAAGCTCATTATTTCAACATCAAAGGAGTATTCAAAACCGACTTCCCTGACCGACCTCCGGTTCCTTTTAACTACACTGGCGCACCTCTTACAGCAAACCTCGGCACTTCATTAGGAACAAGGCTCAGTAAGGTAGCTTTCAATTCCACTATTGAGCTGGTATTACAGGACACAAACCTCCTCACGGTAGAGTCACACCCTTTCCATCTTCACGGTTTCAATTTTTTCGTTGTCGGAAGTGGTGTGGGGAACTTCGATCCCTCCAAAGACCCTGCAAAGTTCAACCTCGTTGATCCTCCCGAGAGAAATACAGTTGGAGTGCCAACTGGAGGATGGACAGCTATTAGATTCCGAGCTGATAATCCAGGTAAATTTCCACAGAAACGACCCTATTGATCAATCAATACCAGCTTATTTAACTTACTTGAGCTTCTCTATCTGCAGGTGTTTGGTTTATGCATTGTCACCTAGAGCTGCATACAATGTGGGGTCTAAAAATGCCTTTCGTTGTTGAGAACGGGAAGTCACCGGAAGAGTCTATTATACCACCACCAAAGGACCTTCCACCTTGCTAGAACATTGCGAAAAACGATTACTGATTCTTTCATGATAGTGGAACAATTGTTCCTACATTTTATGTATTTATTTCATTGTTTTTCCCCTCTTAAACTGCTACCCTGCTGCAGTTTCAGGCTATTCTTTCCGGATCTAGATATCACATGATCAAAATGCTTTAATTGAGTTTGTTTCCACATTTATGAGATACCATGTTTCACCAATGAAGCTTTTCATATACTTGCTTGATAATAGTCCTTTTTTTTTCTCGATTCGATTATTCTCATTGTTGATATTATCTGGCAGTACTAATGCAACAGAATCAATATTTTTGTTGTATTTATATAACATCAAAAGGTATATCATGATACAAATGGCAGAAATTAAAACACATTTTTCTATCAATTGACCTCCAAAGCTCCAGGTACCACCACCTCAATATTTTCACAATTTTGTTGTCTGTTTACGGATGATGGGGTTGCACTTAGATCGGAAGGTTTCGATCTTTTCGAACAACAAGACTGTGACTTATTAAATCCTAACCTTCTAGTGAAATTCTTCCAACGTCTCTTGGTTTTCACCAGCTTCTTGATCTCCTCTTTCATACTCGAACAATCCTTTTCGAGCTCAGAAACGCGATGCTTCACATCATCCTTGGCATCATCGGTTGCTCCATGTTCTGCAGAGCCTATAGGTTGTGACTCATCTTCCTTGAGGCCTAAGTTTCCATTAGATTTTACAGTGTTTTCAAGATTATCAGAGACGAAGAACCATCCTGAAATCGATGTTCGTAGTCGTAGTTGTTCGAAGAAGAGTACTTGGACGATAACTCGAAGAGGTAGCCTCTCATTCTGAGCTGCATGTGTGCTGGCTTCAATTGAGAGCTTTTGACAGTTCATCAATCTACACAGTTGCTCCCTTTCAACATCTGTAATCCATGGATGCGCCTGCAAATTGTACATATGTAAAACGAAACCGGTCGGTCTGTACCCTTAAGAATTAACAATATTGAAATCTGCCATGGGAGATAATACTACCTTCAAGTATACATCAATTGCATGATAGAGGCCATCATCAAATGGTCTTGCATAATCCGGGATGCTAGCAGCAAGTGTCTCGAACTTGGGAAGCTTGAAATTAACATCCGGGGCTACTTCTGCTAAAAATTGGTCTATCAAACAGGCGACCGTTGTCATTTGCCCCAATGAATCAGATCCGTTCATTAACTGCCCCTCCTCGACTATGTCAGCCGGAGTTGCTATAGCTGAAGCCTGTTCTACCAGTAGGAAATGATCGAGAATCCTCTGAACACAGTCTATATCATAAAGAGTCTCCGAATAACTCATATTCGGCATGAGTAAGTCGACAAGTGAAGCTTGATCCAACTGTGCTCCGACCCTCTTCTCCAAATTTTCTCGGCACGATGGACTTGCATGCAGTACCATAGCCGTACGAAGCAGTCTAATCAGGAACTTGGATGATGTGACACCCTTCTTGTTAGGAATTAGCCCTACAATCTCTTCCAGCAGAGCCCTTTGATCCGCTTCAGAAGGTTTCGGAATAGTTGTCCCCTGATTCGCATCACGGAAGCTCGATTGTCGATTCATCAAGGGAAGATACCTCCTAGCATAGTGCACCACTGATGCAGCAATGTTCTCAGGCCTCAGGCCTCTTAATTCAATAGCTAAAATCAGTCTTTTGTATATCGGTAAACTAAGGAACGTTACGTCTTCGTGCCACCAATACTCCCCTGTAGATTTCATTCTGGTCGGAGTCGATAATCCGTTCCATAAGCCAGTATTTTCTGGACTTTGCTTGCTCTCCCGGCCCGCCAAAGGCCATCCGTATAAACTTGGATCCTCACAAGCCTTCATTGCCAATGAATCGATGCACCTTGACACAATGCGAAGCTCTTCAGCATATGCCATAACTTCTTCACATGCTTCAAGAGCTCTAATCGAATCCGCCCAAGTACATAGTACTTCATCGAGGAAAGACTCCGTCTCCGAAACGAGATTCCCATCACCGTACTCATCGGTCATCTCGAGGTAGTCCGCTGCACACCGAACACTAACCACATTGTGTGCAGTGAGTTCGATTTTAACACCATAGCAAAACTTCGATATAAGCTCAAAAGCTTTGGCTCCACCGGGTAAATCATCAAGCCTCAAACTAAAACTTGCTTCATCACCAGTACAACATTCTTCAATCAGCTTCCTTAGCATCCCACTTCTCGTGAGCAACGGAAACTGCAATAGATATCGAAACGTTACCGAATCAACCTAGCTCGAAAAACAGCCATTTCAAAGACAAAATACAGCAGAAACAACACACCTTGTGGAGATGGAAAGACATTTCTCCGATGTTAATTGTAACATCACTAGGAAGACCAGCCGTACAAATCCTGAAAAAGGAAAGAACAGTAATATTCAACATCCATGAATCCTAAGATTACCGAAAATCGGGTACGCTACCGTCTCGTTTTCTCTTTGAATGATTGTTTTGATGATCCAATCCACCATTTTTGGAGCTTAGAATCTCATTAACAAGAAATATATAAATACACCTAACAAATCTCAATGTAAAACTTACCAAGAGTGACCTTCACAATGAAAAGCTTCAGACTTGGAACCCAACCTCAAGAGTGCCATTAATATTGTTATGTTTTTTTGAGGTATTTAGTGTAGCTTTTAAATAGACAACCTTGAAAGCATGAAGAAAAACCAAGACGGGGAAATTAATGAAGAATCATCGTCAACTTGAAAGAACAATGGTTATGAAAAATAAAAATAGTAAGCTAGCGAGTCTTGAGGAAACTTGTGAAGAAATATAAGGCCATTTGGCTTGCTTAGGAGTTTGCACTTGACCTTCAACTCCTCGTTTTTCTCATGCTTTGCATTTATTTAATCATACTTTGTTTTTCACTTTGTTATTTCATCGTATCTTATCTTACTTTACGTTCTTAATTTAATATTTTTTACGAAACCAACAAATAATCTATAAAATAACGGATGATATTTATTTTAAAAGATCCAAATTCAACCATAAAGTGTATAGTATACTGGTATGTTTTAGTTAACTACATGTCTACATCTGCTAGTTGAATAAGACTATTGATGTTTCGATGCAGATCACTTCGACCCTTACATTCGCTGCTGCTTGTGCATCTGCTGGAATCACATTGCTGATCGGAAGCGATCTCAACCGATGTGCTTTTAACCACTGCACCAGGTTCGAGACTGCTACAGCCTACAGCAATGGCCTTCATCAGCTGGTTCGCCATGTCGCCGTCGTTTCTAATGAATTTCTGGTCTTTATCATCATCCCAGTGATGAATTTATGGAGTTTGTACTTTTCGGTTATAGCACAGTGTAGCCTTTTTCAATCTGTTGAAATGACAATTGCACCAACAGTGTAAATAGATCAGTTTTGCTAGGGTTCATAAGCTATTTTTTCCTACTTAGAAAGTACAATAGTGTTGTATCCCTTTAGGCTTAAAAATTAATTTTCGGGTTTAAGGTTAAAATTTTGAATATTTTCTGAGTTAAGGGTGTAATCGAATTGAGATGAACTTACGCTTTAAGTTCAACTAATGAAATTTGATTCGAGTTTAGTTGAGTATTATTGAACTATTAAAATTATTTATATAATTTGTATATTCAAACTCAAGTTATAAGAAATTTAAAATTTGGATTTAAGTTTAATATATTAATAATATAATAATATAAATACTGCAGATATATTACATATATATAATAAATAACTCAAGTTAAACTCTGAAATAATTAATATTAAATTTGATTTTTTAAAACAATTTCAGATTAGATAACCCAATGGGCAAATACGAGCCCTAGAGATTTTCCCCAAATAGTAGGACCAATTTCTTTTTTTCAAAAGCCGAAAATCCCCAATTTCGCGCCTCCTATAAATTCTTCAACACCCTGCTCATTTCCACTTCGCCGCCGCCCAAATTCCCAGTCTTTGCTCGCCGCTTGCCTCTCAAATTCCTAACCTTAAACATGCCTCCGAAGTTCGATCCGCGACCCAAGTCGTCGACGTCTTCGTTCGAGTCACCGGCGGTGAAGTCGGAGCTGCCAGTTCCCTCGCTCCCAAAATCGGTCCTTTGGGTCTCTCCCCCAAGAAAATTGGTGAAGACATCGCCAAGGAAACCGCCAAGGACTGGAAGGGCTTACGTGTCACCGTGAAGCTTACCGTTCAGAACCGTCAAGCCAAAGTCACCGTTGTCCCCTCCGCCGCCGCTTTGGTCATCAAGGCGTTGAAAGAACCTGAAAGGGATCGTAAGAAGACGAAGAATATCAAGCACAATGGGAATATTAGCCTTGATGATGTGATTGAGATCGCCAGAGTTATGAAGCCTAGATCAATGGCTAAAGATCTGAGAGGAACCGTGAAGGAGATTTTGGGAACATGTGTTTCTGTTGGGTGTTCGGTTGATGGGAAAGACCCAAAAGATCTGCAGCAGGAGATTTCTGATGGGGATATCGATGTTCCCTTGGAGTGAAAAAAGAAAGAGAAGAATTTTCGTTTTTATTGTTTTCTTTTTCAAGTTTGTGTTTTTACAAGTTTTGGTAGTTTAAAATGTGATGCTTATAAAGCTTCCTGGGGGTTCTATGATCATGACTTTTGTGTAGGTGGTGGATTTATATTATGAACAAAGATATCTTTGGTTTAAATTTTGTTTAGGTGGTTTTCCTTATTGTGGAAATTTAATACTGGGATGAAATCTTGATTTATTGAATCCATTTTCACATGTACTTCATTTGCTTCAGTTTTTGATGAAATTACTGAGTTTATGATGGGATTTGAGTTGAACTTTGGATTTCCTTGTGTTTATGTTCAGTTTTGGTAGCATTTTGCCCATTGAGTAAAAGCTTTGGATTTCTTCAGTAACATTGATGCCTATAGGTTGTTTTCGAATGTAAAACTCTGGTGTTGATGCTTTGAATCATTTTCTATTGTTTAGTCGATTTTGCTTTCATTAATGCATTTACAAATTTGCTTCTGTTTTAGATGAAATTGAATCTGTGATTGGATTTTTGAGGTAAAGCTTCAGATTTCCTCCTGATTATCTTCTGTTTTCATAGCATTTTGGCATTTCCTGATTAGTTCAAGTAGTCTTTTGAATGTGATAATCTAAGGGGTATTGATGTTTTAAACCAATGGTTTACATGTGGTATTTTGTTGATGCTTTGATTAGCATCTAGCTATTCTTTACATTTTCAACAAACCCTTTTCATGTCTGGCTTGAAATCATCTAATTTTAGCATTTTGATTGCTAGAGCTAGTAGAATACTAATTTTGGTGAAACAAATTCATGGTTTCCCGAGATTTCAATCCTATATTTGGATCAACCAATAGCAATAGCATATCCATTTCTTCCGGGGGAATGTTCTCAACTAAGTTTAAGCTCTCTATTTAAACCTCTTTTGGCATTGGCATCTTAATCTTAATTGATTCTTAGTTCTATCTCTGTAAAACACAAAAGAAAACCAAAGGGTTCTTTCTTGAAAGTCCTCCCCTGGTTTTACAATATCTCTCTTCTTTCTTGAAACAGGAGGAAGAGAGGTGTTTTCCATTGTTTTAACCCCTTTCAACAAAACATCAGAATTTGGCTCATCATTGAATCATCCAAAATGGTCAAGGCAAGCAAGCAAACAAGTTCTTGGATGGAAGTAGCTCCGGCTCCAATCATTTACCCGGAAAAGCCTTCAAGTTCTCCAGGTTTGGAAACAATTTTTGAAGATGTTGCAGAGGAATATGATGACAATGCTTGATATATATTTATGTGTGTGTGTGTGTATATACATCTGAATTCTTTTAGTTATTCTTAGCCAAGTACTGTTTCCATTGTCTTTTTTTAGAACAATGGTTCCTGAGGGATTGAGAAAACTAAGCATTCATTGAATTAGCAATGTAACTGTAAATTTTGTATACCATTCTTCTATTTGGTATATGTATATACTAAAAGAAAGAAATCAAAGATATTCTTAAATCATGTTTCACCCTTAGCTTTACTGCAATTATGTTTGCACCATTTGAATGACTTTACTGCAAAAAGTTGGCATGTAACACAAAAAGAGAGTAACTAGGCAATGCCCACACAAATGATGTGTGAGCTATTTATTCAGGCAAAAACTAAAGACTGTAGTGGTTGCTTATTTTGCTGCTCAACCACAGAAAGCAACTTAAGTTTCCTCTAAACTTATCAGAAAGAGGGAAACCGACCACCATAACGAAAACAACACAAGACTAGTACATAGATTGACTCATGTTTCAGATAAGACATACTCATATAAAGACAGTTCCACCATGTTATTGGCGGAGTCTCTAATCTCCCCACCACTGATGGACATAAACACCGGTTCTTCTAAGGGCCTTGAAGAGATCCATGCAGTCCCCCTTCAGCACTCCACCGTTTTCGATTCGGTCTGAACAGTGTAGAAAAAGCTCATCGATGAAGCATATGGTTCCACTTTCAAACAAGTCCGAGAGAATTTTCAATTCCATGGCCCCTGCATTCATCTTCAGAACCACAAAGTCTGCAGATTGGACTGTTTCTTTGATCCAGAGAAGGAAGTCGAATTCTTCACCTTCAACAAACGGATCTGAATCGTCGACACTACCGAAATCGGTGGAAGCCTTATTTCCTGGAGTTGTTGAAGCTCTATTTCCAGCAAGGCCCGGGTGGTAAACAAAGTAGATACCAGGCTTGTTGACGTAGGATAGCATCACTGAGGTATTATGATCGACAAAATAAACATCAAAGGCCTTGCGATCCAAAGGATATGATGGTAAGAACCAATCCGAAACATTGGAGTTTAAATGCTCACTTGCTCCAATATCAATATACACCAAACGTTGCTTATCAGATATGTTAACAAACTCAGGCAAATAAGCAATACTTCTTCCAAATCCAACAGGTTTCTCCTCTAAAAGAGGCTCAATGTTATCCGATGTATGTTTGGTGTTCGCCATAGTCCGGCAATCAGCCGGAAGCCGATACTGCTCGAAGTAAGTGGCGTTTTCCACTTCCTTCTTGAACACAATCAACGTAAAGTTTTCCACATAATCAACATGAACAACAATAGAAGCTTTCAGTAAGGAAGAAACCGGGGTTGCAGACCGGATCAAGTTAGTCGGTTCCGAACCACTAGGACCAACAAGAATGGATCCTATTCCACCGGGCTTAAGAACACGTTCGATCTCAAGCACAAGAACTGCAGGGGCCGAAACCTTATCTAGGTCCCTAGATAACACAAAATCATAAGAATTGTCCTCATAATCGAGCTCATAAACAAATCTCCTATGCTTGAGAGAGAAAAAGGGGTGCCTGAAAACCCCAGTAACATCAGAGAATCCAAAATCTCTCAATGCCATAACAGCAGACATTGAGCCTTCACCGACACAAAGAGCTTTTGCAGTGTAATTCAACATTTGCTTTCCCATCAGCTCTTTAACCACACCGGTCGTCAAGTTCATGTTTTGCTCACATTGAACCGATCCTATTGAACCCCAAACTTTGGAGAACCAAAAGTTGCCTGGGAAGATAATCGAGCTTGAAGAACGAGGTCCAATGGCACAACCTGCTGAGGTAGAAAGGGTATACAAAATATCTGGATCGGCCCCAGAGATCATTTGCAGCAAAGGAACAATCGACAAAGCAGCAGCAAGCATGAAAGCGCGTAAAAGGACACGCCTCCCAAAAAAACCATGAAACATCCTGGACTTAAAGATCTTAAAATCCATGGTGTTTTTCAACCCTTCGGAACTCAATAAGCAGCAAGAAAGATCGAATATCAAAAAGGAGAGAGTTGTTTCTTTTTAATCAACTAAAATGAGGAAACCAAGAGAAATTGAAGCAAACGCAACAACGTGAACAACAAATTTAGCGAGTGCAAAACCTGGAGGATGTGTGATTTCCACCCACAAGGAGACCCATTGATCTTTGAGCAGTTAACCATACCTTCATTGGAACCCTTTTTCTAGACTTCACTTGAAACAAAACTCCCTCCATTTTCACCCCCAAGACTCGATCTTTAACCACAGTACTTACATGCTTTGAAAAATTAGCTTCAAATTCAATCTGGGTTTTTCAAGTTTTGATCGAAACAAAGAAACCAAAAATAAAAAAACTCTCGGTGTCAGTGTGGGTTTCTTTCCCAGATGAGAAGCAATGAAGCGAAGTGTGGAAAGAGGGTGAAGACTTTATTTAGCTGAAACAACGAAAAACGTGATAGATCTGGATCTCTCGCCGCTAGCGGCTAAGCAAAATTATGAAGGTAGGGGACAAAGTGGACAGAGGAAGATGTTGGGTGACGTATGGTTGGGATTACGTGGCAGCTATAGGAAGCTTCTAATCTGTAAAGATGGGCTCATCAAAGATCAAAGAGATTCTAGCCGATCACTTATCTTTTTCTTCTGACAAAGAGAATGGGATGTAGGACCCTCTCCACATGATACCCGCCTTTTTCTATTGTTTATTGCAGTGGGAGCCTGACAGAGTACGGTTTATCGGGGTCCACTTTTGTCTGTCCATGGACAGAAACCCTTTTTTCAGACCACCTTAACTTAATCGGCCCGGCAACAAGTTTTGACCTTTTTTGTTCGTGGAGAAGCCCATCAGTCGTTTTAATCAAATCATGCCGATATAGGCCCGTAGTTTAAAATTTTGATTCCACTCATGCATGAAGCTCATGATAACAGTAAAATCTTATGTTTCAACCCAATCATCAAATAATTTGCGAAAGTTTCACGACAAACTTGGCCGAGTTAGTTTCGTGAAGTGATTTGGATGCTAAGATCACACTGCAATGGTGATGATGCATCACCAAATAGTAAATAATATCACAATTCGCAAGCACCTCTTAGGTTACAATTCTTAAAGGAGCAAGCTTCATTTGATTCCTATCAGTATAGTATATATAGCCGTTTGTACTTACAGTGTAAGACTGTAAGTTCTTTCTTCCTGCTCTTCTCTTTGGTTCTGTCAATGGCATTTTTGTCATTGAATATACAACGGATTCGGCTGGTTACCCTCATTGCTTCAAGAAAACCGTGTACTCTGGCTGGAAAAGAGGGGGGTTCTTTGCCATGTATATGTCGATGATGGGTCCGGTCATTGTTTGTAGGCTGTAGCTAGAACTGTTAATCTTGCTCGAAAGTAATGGCTTATCCTTGGAAACTGAACTTAACTCGGTTTCACTGTTGCTTGGTTGGCTTCCTGCAACACCGGGTCTCACCAGACTTTTACGTGCCCCTCTCGACAAACGGTGAGTATAGATTCCTGGGTAAAAACTAAGTCCGAGAGGGGTTCAGTATGAACACGATGAGCAACCAATGGTGAAATTTTCTGAACATCTCGAATTAGGACAGAAACACAGAAAATGTTTTGGCCTTCATCATATTCTTCCACTTTCCTCATTTACATCCTAACTTCCTAAGGCTAGCATTTGTTGAATTTCAGTTGAATTCACAAACACAGAAAATGCATGATAGAAAAGAACCATGGAAAAACGCAGCATCGAGATAGGCCCCTGTAATTAGGCCAGTTATTATCTTCCCAGGCTAACAACATTTACATACCTGACCAACAGAACCGAACCGGTACCTCACAGTCTCCTCCCCTGTGCCATCTGAATTGGGTGATGACCAATACGAATCAAACGCAACTCCGCTCACCTAGCTGCCGGCATCATTAGCACAGTAGAGCGCCATAATAGCTTTTGCCACCCTTTTGAATCGTCAAAAACTCGCAATTGGGTTGCTCTGGCTCTGCAAGTAAATAGTGGATCGTCAACAATCAAAAACAATACATGGAAAGATGGGAGGACAACCTATATGACCTACTCAACCATGTTAGACAACTGTCAAATTTCAGGAGGCATGCAAAACTAATAGTCTAAAAACAATTTAAAATAATATAATAAACCTATACCACAGTGCGCGTTATGAATAACAATGTTATAAAGATAAATTTATTAACTTTGTATAATGATAGATTATATGAGTGTTTATCTATACTAAATAACAACATCGTATGCTTTAAAATTTATGATTTACGATTCGAGTTTTTACATATAAAAATTTATATTTTAAGATTTGAAATTAAAAATACAAAGTAGTTTTATTAAATTATTCATCATATTATAATCATATATAATAATAAGGTAAGGTATTTAAATAGTGTTTCTACTATAAAGTGTTTTTTTATTGACTTGGATTAAATCTGAACCGTTGGATCGAGATATTTAGATCATAGATTTGGGTTTGGGTTTCTGATAGCCTTGTGGGCTTGAATGTTGTTGATGGGCTAAGGGTCATAGGTTTGTTAATAATTAGGAGAATGTTGGAAGGATGAAAAGATAAATTTACCCCTTCTTCAAAAGGAATACTGGTTTTATTTTTTTTTCTCTAAAAAAGTTGAATGATGAGATCACCATTTTCATCACTTGTTCTCATTTTTTTTCTTTAAAGAAAACAAGGAAAGATATAATTTTTAAAATTAAAAAATATATAATTTTTAAAATTATACGGTGATATATTTTAACGATGATGATTAAATACGTAAGCGTTGAATTAAGATAATATTATTTTGATGAGGTTATTTTAATTCTCATATTATTTTTAAAGGACGTTATTTTGGTGAGACGTTTATATCAAATACAATTAATTAAGTTATGGTGTTGTTAAAAAATTAATAATATAATAATATAAAAAAATTTAAAATTTTATATATGATATAACGATTTATATATATTTTGATTTGTGAGATATAAGGATTAGGGATCTGTTCTACTTGGCCAAATGACAAAAGTATTATAAGAAAATTATTTTTTTAATTATTTTTAAATTATTGACGTTTTTATAGTAAAAACGAAGTCGAATTCATTAAAATCAAATTATAAATAGTGATTTATTTTTTAAATTAAAATTAAAATTGAGAGTAAAAGACTCTAACTTCAAATAATAAAGAATTTATAAAAAAAAACACTGAAATATTTTTTTATTTTTATTTTTATTTTTACTATAAAAAATAATTTAGAAAAGACTATATATTAAAAAAATGTTTTTATAATATTTCTATCAATTTGCCGTTCCACTTTGATCGATGGTTAATTTTAAGAGAGATTATTAGGTGAATCTTGTTCACCACATCATTCATGGTTTAAGTAATCAAAACTGTTGATCTTTAAATAATCACCTAATAACTACTTAACCACTAAATTTATGTAAAAAATAGGTGATAATTCACTTAAAAAAATTAAAATCAACGATCATGATTAACTAAGACCATAAATAAAATAGTAAACAAAGTTCACCTAATAATTTTTCCAATTTTCAATACATCGTTTTCCCTTTTTCATATTATCAGCAATAAAGAAAACTGACCGTTGCAGAAATCCACGTGTCGCTTTACTCAATCGCCTGTCTCCTTCACTCAGCTTTCCCCTGGGATTCTATCACTCTCATCCTTCACGATAGTCCTTGTTTGTTTCCTCAACTTTACTAAGTTCTAATCCAAAGCAAAACTACTCGTTCTCTCTGTTTTTTCCTCTCAGAAGCTCTTGAATTTTTACGGTCTTTCTTCTTCAACAAATCCCTCTGCCCAAACAAGGAATAATTGTTATTGTCTCCCTTTTTCTCTTTAATGGGGTTTCGACAGTAACCAGAATCTGATCCAAAACAATGTTGTCACTTTATTACAAGGCCAGATCCATTGTTTCACTTAGTCTCCTCTGTTTTGTCAGCAAACTTTTTGCAACAGAGTTCGATTTCGGGACATTAACTCTCAACAGTCTAAAACTCCTCGGCGACGCTCACTTAAACAACCGGAGTGTGAGCCTCACTCGCGACCTCCAAGTACCTTACTCCGGCGCAGGCAGAGTTTTGTATTCGAAGCCGGTGAGATTCCGGCAACCCGGGACTCACTCCCCTTGTAGCTTCTCCACTTTCTTCTCATTCTCCATCACCAACCTCAACCCTTCCTCCATCGGCGGCGGTTTAGCCTTTGTCATTTCCCCCGACGCCGAATTCGTCGGTGCTGCCGGCGGGTCTTTGGGTCTCCTTGATGAAAAGGGTCAAGGCCTGGGGTTCGTTGCTGTGGAATACGACACTCTAATGGACGTTGAACTCAAAGACATTAATGGAAACCATGTTGGGTTGGATCTTAACAGTGTGGTTTCTTCTCAAGTTGGCGATTTGGGAGCTCTGGATATTGATCTAAAGAGCGGCGATCTCGTTAATTCGTGGATTGAATATGATTCTTTATCGAATGCTTTTAATGTCTCTGTTTCTTATTCGAATTTGAAACCTAAAGAACCCATTTTATCATTGGTTTTGAATCTGGACCAGTATGTTAATGATTTCATGTACGTTGGGTTCTCCGGCTCAACTCAGGGCAGCACCGAGGTTCATAATATAGAATGGTGGAGTTTCAGTTCATCTATCGTGTCAAATTCAGACTCAACAGCTTCGCCGCCGCCAATGTCTACTTTAATGAACCCAACGGCGAATACAGCTACATCTCCGCCGCCTTCATTCGCTCCTTCAGGTTCCGATTCCATTTCCACCACACAAAAGAAGAGCAGTAAGTCATCTTCTTGCCATAACCAGCTCTGCAAACAAGGTCCAGGGGCGGTCGCCGGAGTGATAACAGCCGGAGCTTTCTTTTTGGTCTTATTTGCGGCGGCTCTAATCTGGGTTTACTCTAAAAAGTTCAAAAAGGAGAAAAAGTTTGAGTCTTTCGGGTCGGAGATCATCAAATCGCCAAAGGAATTCACTTATAAAGAGCTTAAAGAAGCCACGAGATGCTTCAATGGCAATAGAGTAATCGGCCACGGCGCTTTTGGGACTGTTTATAAAGGTATTTTATCTGATAATGGCGACATTGTGGCAGTAAAGAGATGCAGCCATAGTTCTCAAGGGAAGGCTGAGTTCTTGTCTGAATTATCAATAATCGGGACTCTCCGGCATCGGAATCTCGTGAGATTGCAAGGTTGGTGCCATGAAAAAGGAGAAATTTTGTTAGTTTATGATTTAATGCTCAATGGGAGTCTCGATAAAGCGTTGTACGAAGCTCGAACGCCATTGCCATGGATTCATAGGCAGAAAATAGTCTTAGGCGTTGCCTCTGCATTGGCCTATTTGCATCAAGAGTGCGACCATCAGGTTATTCACAGAGATGTCAAGACTAGCAACATAATGCTCGACGAAGGGTTCAACGCGAAGCTAGGTGATTTCGGTTTAGCGAGACGAGTAGAGCATGATAAGTCCCCTGACGCCACGGTGGCTGCCGGCACAATGGGGTATCTAGCACCTGAATATCTCCTAACTGGACGAGCCACCGAGAAAACCGATGTATTCAGCTACGGCGCAGTGGTTCTCGAGGTCACTAGCGGGAGGCGACCGATCGAGAGAGACAGCATGGGCACTAGTCTGAAATGCAATACCAATTTGGTGGAATGGGTATGGGGTTTACATCAGGAAGGGAGATTGTTAAGTGCAGCAGACCCCAGGCTCGAAGGCGAGTTCGATGAGGGTTCGATGAGAAGAGTTCTAATGGTCGGGTTAGCTTGTTCACACCCTGACCCAATGTCTCGACCCACAATGAGGAGCGTGGTACAAATGCTGGTGGGTGAAGCCGAGGTTCCCATGGTTGCAAGAGCCAAACCTTCAATGAGTTTCACCACTTCTCATCTATTGTTGAGCTTGCAAGATAGTGTATCGGACTGCAACGGCATGGTCGCCATCTCCAGTTCCTCGTCGGAAAATAGCTACATCGGCCCTGAGCTTGTGTAAACCAAATGACACAGATTTTCACAATCCTTTTCATGGACTCACATTATTCATTTGTTTAATAAATAATAACCAGTCCTGAATCCAGATTCGAATTTCAATATCTGTAATATTTTTCACAAGAGTCATAAATTTTGTTAATCCTTACTATTCATTGATAGAGTTCGAGGCTGCTTCAAATAGTGTTTGGGGACCAAGAAAATGTTTGATAGAAAATTTCTAGCTAGCTCTTGTAGAGTGAGGGAATCTTGATTTTTCCTTAATGGAAGGTTGGCTAGTTGCTTTCACAAGCAATCCCCTGTTTTCAAAAGCCGACACTAGAGATTTGAGTGGAGGCTTGGCAAAGCATAGTGTGAATTAAATAAAAAGGGTTACACAATTTTTAGTTAAATATATAAAATTTTATTTCAACTCAAAATAATATTTAATTTTATAATTTAAATTATTTTCATAAATAATCGTTAAAAAATTCATCATCTAATTATAAATCCCGATAAAAAAAAATAAAGTGGACATACTTTTCAATTTTTTTATAATCTTTTGTAATAATATAATTAACAAGGGTATAATTCAGATTATAAAGTTATATAATTTGTTGTCTATTTTTGAATGCTCTTTACTTGTACGTTTATTTCTCTTTGGATCCTTTTCAAAAGCAATAAAAAGACAGTTGTGGAAAGTGTGATTAAGATTAGGTTACAAAAAAAAAGTGGGTTAAGTAAATATATTTTATTTTAAGTAAAATACGCCAATATCACTTAATAATAGATTTAAAAATAAATAAGTTATAATTTTTAAAATATAATAATTCGATCATTTAATTATAAATTTATGAATAAATATATTTTTTATTTTAAAAAATAATTCAATCATTTAATCATAAATTTATAAATATATATAAATTATAAATTTAATAAATTATTTGGGATTTGATCTACATGCTCATATTATAAAATATACGTGTAACTTTAATTCTTTTTTAGACAACAATTTTTTTTTTTTAGATTTCATCTTAAACTTTATATTTTTTCAATCTGATCATCTAATTGTAATTCTTTATAATTTTTTTTCTTCATGTCAATTTATTGACTTCTTTATATTTTGACCAATACCTTATCTTCAAATTCATTCTTAAATAAATATTATTAAAATTAAAAAAAAATAGATGTGTTTAATTTATTAACGATATAAATTTTACTCACACGTATAAAAAAGATGTAAGAATATATATATCATATATGATTAAAGAATTATTTAAATTAGAGTTAATCAATATTATAATATTATAAATAATCATAATTAAATTTAAATAAAAACTCAAAAAATATATTTAATTCTATTTACCACAAATTTAATACTCCTTTTATTTATTTTTAAATAATTTTCATCAATTCATCCCATTTAAATTATTTTCATTCAAGACAATCAAATACTCCTTTCTTTTACCTGTCCTGAGCAGAACCTCACTTAGTTTTGTGTTGATGTCGGTAGTTGGTACGTCCTTCAAACATGTTTTAACTCATAATCTTGTCTGCTTCAGTATCCGCCCCTTATAAAGCCACGTACGCAAATTTAATAAAGATGTCTAAAATAATGATGAACATTTTTTTAATATAAATATGTTAATTTTATTTTAAAAAATTAAAAATACAATAAAAATTTATATTTTGTCAAAATTCGAATCACGGGTTTACTTTTTAAGTCATGGTTACGTCAGAAACAATAATCATTTGATTCCACCCAAAGTTTGTCAAATTAGAGGTATTGGAATCGAACCAAACAGTGCCTGCACAAGGACAAGTTGGATGGAGTGGGCTGGAACTGTACGTGGACGAGGTTTCCTCATTTTCACCTTTCTAATTTAATTTCTCCATAAACTCCTATAATTTCCATTCTATTCAATTTTACCCTTGCCACGGAAGTTACCGACAATAGTCGCAGGGACGGAGCCAAAATTTGTAGTTGAGGGGGCAAAACATAAATGCTTAAAAATAGGGGGGCAAATTCATAAAAAAAATCAATTTTTAAAAAATTTAAATATGAGAACAAAAGTAAAAAAAATTCTTCGGGGTGGAAGCGATTGCCCCTCTCCACCCCTATATGGCTCCGTTCCTGAATAGTCGGCTCTAATATTATCGTCGATAGTTGCAGACGACGTCGATCCGTTATTTTTAGCGGATTTTTTTTCCTCTTCAAGTCTAATATTTCCCTACTTTTATCTAAAATTTTGATATCATATCGTACATATTTGTTGGTTCCAATCTCTGTCTGCTTATACCATTTTGTGAGACATTCAACTGAATGTTTCAACTCATAGAGGTTAAATTACTATTTTTGATAAAGAAATGGGCTTTGAACTTAGATTTAAAGCCCATTTGGAGCTATTGGGCTTGAAAATTTTTGGGGTCTTGAGTTTTCACGATGCATGTCCCGAACACAACATGTTAGTTATGTTTTTTTTTAATTGTGCTTGGATCCAACCCAAGCATGGTTTTTCTAAGTTATTCTATATATTAACAACGGAGGTCACTTAATTATGAGTGAGATTATATTTTGATCACTTAATTATTAAAAATTATATTTGGATCACTCAATTATAAGTAATGTTATATTTAGGTCATCCAGTTAGTAGATGTTATATTTGGACCACTCAATTATAAGTAAGGTATCTGGGTCACCCTTTATATTTGAAAAAAGTTTTATCAATTCGTGTATTAGAATAATTAATGATTTTAAATGAAATACTCTAATTTTAATGATGTTATACAAATAATTTGAAAATGACCAAAGTGCTATACTTGTTTAAATAAAACGGATAACACAATCGGAAACTGACTTATAATTGAGTGACTCAAATATAACCTTTAAAAATTAGGTGACACGAATATAATCTTACTCATAAATAAATGATACAAATATATTTTTTTAATAATTAAGTGACTCAAATATAATCATACTCATAATTAAGTGATCTCTGATATAATTAATCCTAAAATCATTCGTTTTTATTAATTTTCATGTTATTTTTTTATTTAATGATTTTTTACTCATAAACTAAATTTACAAATAAATTTTAATTCATTTGATAAAAAAATATAAAAAATAATCAAATATATATTGAATTAGGGTTAGTCAACAGGTTCATTTGACTCGTATATGATTGAGAACAATAATTTCATTATTCTTTTTAGCGACAAATCTTGTCTATAATTTTCGTCACTATTTGTATTTCTTAAGATGTATGCCGACAGATTTTCAAATGTCGGTAATGGGATAAGGAAATCAAATATAGGACTTACCTTTCTTTTAGATGAAAAAATACATATAAAATAAAAAAAAATAATGTTTTAATTGTATAATTATTTTAATTTTTAGTTTTTAGAGTAATTTAATTTTAATATTTTATTTTGAATTAAAATGATATATTTATTAATGAAAATTTTACGATATAAAACATGCTTATTTTTTTTTATGTCATGAATTGTGTAAAGTGATTTTTATATTATTTAATTTAAATTAGTTTATAAAAGTATATATATTTAATCTCTCAAACTTTATGGAAAAAATGTAAAATGCGAGGTTAGGATGTGATTAAAATTAGAAGAATTTATATAAATTTTTATTATTTTTTAATAATTTGTATAACTATACAAATACTTACAATATACATAAATTATTACTCAAAATAGTAAACATTTAAGTTATAATGCAAAATTTTATATAATTACATTAATTATTATATAAAGCAATATCTAGTTACACAAATTCTTATAATAATCGATAAGAATTTATGTAATTATACAAATTCTTATAAAATAATAAAAATATGTAAAATTTTATTTTAATCTCACTCTAAATTTTTTTAAACTTTATATAACATATCCAAACACAAAATCACACAATTTCGCATTTTTTATGAAATAAAAATTTATAAATACAATTTAAACCGTAATTTAAAGAAATTTTCACATTTAGAAGAGGAAACACCTAACAAAATAACTAAGAACATTATTAAATTTTAACATTTATTTCTCATTTTCAAATCCTCACCCATGGATTTTCTTAGCCTGCAAAAAAAATCTTATTTCAAGATTAAAACAATGTTAAAGATGAAATTTATTGAGTTAATCATAATGAGAACTTACATTTATTCCTTTGTTACCAAAACCACTCCTCATGCCCTTGGAGGATTTGTGAGGCGATAAAGTATCGGCTTTTCGATGAATTGAGTGTCGGTGATGATGAGAATTATCAGGTGGAGGGATTGAAGAGTGTGTCTCCGGACCTCTATAGTCGATCTCGTAAACCTCTTTATCCGAAACACCCGAATTTTCTTTAACGTGAAAGAAAAATAATTCAATTGAAAGTTTTAAGACAATAGATAATGAAGTAAAACTAGAAACTCTCCCTACAAACCTGCTGAAAAACAAGGCATGAAAAGCATGAGAAACAGCAGCAAAATAATGGAGATGGGTCTCCATTTCATGACAATTGGCTCCATGGAAATTGCTAGCTTTTGAAGAACCAAAAGTAAGCTTTTTATTTGAGAAGATGCTATAGGGTCATTTATAAGAGAGGAATTATAATATGTTTTTTTTATTACTTTTTCGATTTTTAGGATTCTTGTCTTAATTGATTCAGATCGATTCTCGTTTTAATATAATTTTAATAGATGAATCTCTCATCATAAATTTTCTGTATTAACAATACCTCAAATCCGAGATTTGAACAGAATTAAATTATTTATCACTTAAATTAACCTCCACTGATAAAAAAATATTATTGTGTTATATAAATTTTGATTATTAATCTTATAAACTTGAACATTAAAACTGTCACATCTACACAGCACACTAAGTTGTAGATGTGTTTGGTTAGGACATTTATGAGGCATACCTAAATCATTTTATTTTATTCTTATTTATTTATTTTTGCTTAAATAATTCTATTTTTTTAAAATTAAATTCCATACATATGTATTGAACCATGTGTGGGACAAGTCCATGTGTGTATTATTATTTAATGTCCTAATGACAGACAGGATTGGGCCACCCATGCCATGGATCTCTCGTTGCCTGGATTTCACACTCTTCAGACCTAATCTTTATGTTTTGTTTCCTGTGCAGCTTTACTTGATTATATTGTTCCTACACTTTCCAGTGTCGTTCTTACAAGTAATATCGTTTTATGTTGTTAATTATTGAAATTTTATTTAAAAAATTAAGATCTAGTTTTTATATTTTAAAATTTTTTAAAAAAAAACTATCTTTTCGATTAAAAATCCTACACTAATTGTTATTATTAGTAGTAGTGTTTTTCTTTTTATAAAATGGTCCATTATATGATATGTTTATGGAATTTAAATGATAAAAAATATTAAGAAAAATTGTTAATTGTGATGGGGAGAAGATTGTTTTCAACGAAATTATGATTCGGGCCAAAACTTTTGCATGCATTAAATGGATGGATAGCTATGCTTTATAGATTTATGAATTGGTCCCCATATCTTTTAACAAATTATAATTCTACCCAAAGGGAAAAAAAGAAGTTCTAAGAAAATAAAGATGAGTAATTTGACCAACATGTTAAATGTGTTTGCTCGAATTCATATTCATTAAATTTGTATCATTTTAATATTTTGATTTTGGTTTATTATGATCGAGTCAAATTTGTTTAGATTTAAGTTAATACGATTAAGTTTTTTTTTAATTGAATATTAGAATTTTGGTATTAAATTCTGGTAAAAAGAGAGAAAGAATATGTTTGTGAATGGTCCCTGATTGGTGTCAGATGAAGATAACATGTTCATATGATTTCTCCTAGAATGAATGTGTGGATAAAGTGGTTAGGTTGCCATCTCAAACAGCTATGCCATGGCTGGACATTGATGCCAGTGGACATGGCAGAATGTATGCTTTAACATCAGGTAATCATAACATCCACACTTTAATGTTGTTGAATGATTAAACTAAGGTTTGAGATCTAAATGAAAATGGATACCAAGTTCAGTGATATAAAATGCAAATTATCTGACAAATTATCTCAAATCTTTCATACAAGATGTAGATTCCTTGGTTCAATAACATAACCATGGAATTGCCAATGGAACATGGAAGAAATAGACTATAAATTTGCAGGCTCAACAGCAAAACATTGTAAATCTTTCATTAGATGCAAGTTAGTGCCAGCTTTTATTTACTGTAATCAAAGAAGTGTAGTAAAATTTAAGGAATGGAAATGATATATAAGTATATGTTTTGTAATGATGTTTTCTTTCATTGTGGTATGACAGCAAATAAAAGCAGCAGCATGTTCTTAACTAACATACACACACAGCATCCTTAAACACTATCAATGGCTCCCATTTGCCTTCTCATTGAATCATCCATATTCCATTGGCATAGAAGTTGTAGTTTGAAACCCTGATGTGAAGATGCTTACCTGCAAAATGGAAGAGGAGCATTCATAGACAAAGATATATGAGTTACGGAACTTACGGTAACACCAAATAGAATCAATCAGCATCAAAATTCAATGGTCAAGCTATGCCGTTAGTTTGGTACTTTGCAAAAGTATCAAGTATGATGGGAAAATTTTAAAGATACTTGAAATACATTTTCCAGAGAAGCAGCTCTATAGGCAAACAGTTCTTATGTTCTAATGACATTTGAAGATAAAATGAACGTCCAACCTATCACTTATCAGAATTCAGAACCAAGACAACTATACAAGCCATTTTGCTACCATACCCAATATCATGTTTCCATATCAAATTCGAACCAGAAATTCTAATCAGAACTAAAGTTCATTTTCCGGTTAAGTCAGTGTTTTACAATTAACTATAAATATAAAAAAGCTTCCACCTTTCTTATGTCGTACTAATCCATTTGTTGAACCGACTGAAACCATTCGCAAGACCTGTTCTGTTTTATAATCAAGATAACCTTAACCTGTTATGCTACGTTTAATCATTCTGTGCTTGTCTTATTTCTCCATCATTCTAAAGATCAACTCCTAATGTTAAGAATATCATACGTCCCTTGAACATACAAGACATCCTAAAAGCTTCCTTCAAAAAGCACCATAGTTTGATTAGAAAAAATCATTATCCCACATGTTTGAAGCAATTAATGTGACAGCTTCAAAACAATCATTCACTAATAATCAAAAGCTAACAAAGGATTTTGACGTAAAAGACCTCCGTTTTAACGAAGACAAATACTTGGTTGGTATTCATGTTCAAACTTAAAGACTATTTGTAGGATTACCATTTCATTCAAAGCAAGGGATTGTTTTCATTAGGCTTCTTCTTGTTGTGTGTGTGTGTGTTAGCCAAGGGTGTCTCCAAGCCACATTGGACTTGAGATTAATCCTTTTCGGGCCAGGAGTGTTGAAGGTAAAGCCCTCCTGACCAGGCGACCAGTGCATTTCCAAGGATTCAAATTTGAGTCTTTTTCCGTATGGGGGTTGGAGGAGGCTACCACCTCAACCGACAACTTGTTGGTTCTTTCCTCTTATCGTTACAACTTTGAATGATTCGCGAAAAATAATCATCTTTCTATTTTCTTTCTTCTCCCTTTCCCTTCCTACCAAGCACATCTAGAATTTATTTTCTTTCCAGGTTTTTTACTCTCGTCTTTCCGTCCTTCCATTTTTTCACTCGACCAAACAGCCTAAGATATAATGAGAAATGAACTTATCTAGTGATAGAGCAGGATCACATGTTTTGGTTTTCATTACAAGACGTCCCCAAGAATTCGATAAGCCACTGTCATGCAGGGTCAACAAGAAGTGTTTGATCCATGAACCTGAAACTTAGTTCTATCTATTAGCTCATACAATTATTCTTAAGAAGTGACATTCAATAAGTTCAGAATTCGAATTCCAACATCTACAACACTTCCCTTATCTATTTGTACAAAAAAAGTAAAAGGTGCTCGATTCATGAACCCTGAGGCACTTCATACAACCATTCTTAGAATGCAGTCATCTAGCTAATTCAGAATTTGAACCCCCAACATCTGTAGTCTATTAGTACAAAAAAAGGTGTTTGATCGTATTATAACTGATCACCTAAGGGCTAAGAGATTCAAGGGAAATTTGCACATAAAGGTAAAGAGCCACACTTGCATTATTTATGGGGGCAAAACTATCAAATATGCACCATACCAAAGTAGTATCAATTATCAAATAAAGATTCCAATACCACAAATGCAACAAAAAATTGAACATAAAACTGAAAAGAATGACAAAAGTGTTCCATACCCAATGTGTTGTTATTCAATCAGCTACTCTTGGTAGCCATGGCTTTTCTGGCAGCCATATTTTTCCTAGCAGCCCTTGCATTATCATACTCAAACTTCAACACATCTGATATATGAGAAGTATCCTTAACATAAAAGAATCTCCCAAAGGAACTCTCTTCAATCAAAGGGAAATAACAAAATAGCTTAGAATTCACCAGCCAAAACCAAACCCCACCGAGAAAAATCCCCAGTGAAGCTCCTGCAAAAACCTGGGCCACCGTATGGTAACCCAGATAAACCCTAGAATACAAGGTCAAAACAGCCAAAGACCACGGCAAAAACAAAGCAGCCCACTTGGCTCTAACATTCCAAATCCCACCAATTCCTTTGCAAGTCAAAAGGGTGAAATAAACAGCGAAAAAGAACATGTATTGCGAGTGACTCGAAGGCCAGCCATGGGAATCGCACATTTCTAAAAGGGCACAGGTCTCGGGTCTGGCTTGTTGGACGGATTTTTTTATGAGTTCATTGATGAACTGAGATACAACCAGACCCAGTGCAAAGAACATCGCTTGAAGCTCTCGACGGAAGATGAAGTGAGAAACGAAGCCGCCGAGGGAGATGAAAACGGGAACCAGAGAAACCCAGGCTAAGAAAAGTCCGAGCCGGTCACCTCTTTGGTACCTTACGTGAGTTAAGCTCACGGCTTTTAATGCATTGTATGCTGTCATGGTGGGGATTTCGATCTGGGTTTTAGGAATTAGAAGAAGTTGAGATCAACGTTGTTTTTTAGTGTTTGTTTAGGGGGAAACCGCTGAGAAAGTAAAGCAAACGGGTGGAAAACCCGAGGAAGTTACTGGAAAAGGCACAACCAATGAATTGGCTACACGTGGGGAACTCACATAAATTGTACTAGTAACATAGGTCTTATATTAGTTTAGATCCTGAAATTTACGCGTAATTCCAAATTAGTACATTATTTAGTACTTATATTTTTTCGATGTGATATTTGAAATTTTATTTTATCTATTATTTTAAAATACCGTTAAATTTGTGATGTGTGACGATTAGAGATGAATATGGGTCCGACCGGATTTTTGATTCACCAGAATATAAAATATTTTAAATTTGATTTTGATCTGATATAAATATTTATTTAAAAAATTAATACATCCGAATTCAAAAATAAATATTTTAAACTCGAGTCGAGCCTGATTATAGAAAAATAATTTTAGAAACTAAATTATAAAATTTAAGGGACTTAATTATAGAAATTATAATTTTAAGAACTAAATTATAAATATAAAATTAATTTTAAGTATTTAATTATAAAAAATATAGATAGACGATTATTGTTATAATCCTTAAAAATTTATAAAAAAATTATATATTAGTCTCGGGCCAAGTTGAATCAAATATTTTACACCCTAAATCTGAATCTAACCTGATCCAACGTCATTCTAAAAAAATTTAACCTAACTCAAACTCAATTTTTATTAAAAACCCGATCGACTCAAACCAGATAAGACGATTATCCCTAGTGACAATTATAGATTATAATAAATTATTAACGAGATTAATTAAAATAATAAATAATTAATATCATTTAAACAAATATTGAGTTCTAGGAATTAAGTTGTGGAAGCCCAAGGAGTAAACATCCCTGATAGTTCTTCTAGTAGTAGTAATATTTAGCCCAACCCAAGTTTCGAGACCAAGAGTGGAAGCCCAGCCCGTACATACACCCATTATGTACTAATATGTAATAGGGTAAGGGAATTTAGGGTTTAAGCTTTAATCTCAGCGGCTGCCGACTCTCTCCGTCTTCTCCTTCGCCTTCAAACACTCCAGAACCTAGTCCCGATCGAAGCAATCTCTCTCAGCCAACATGGGGTATGTTTTCCTGTTTCCAGTTCAAGCTTAAATTAGTGGCTTTTTTTCTTATTTTCTTAGCGTTTTGATGTTCCTTTTAAAAAAATTGTTTAAGCTGATCATGTTAGTTGAATGACACGAATATCCTTTTATTTTTCTCACTCTATAAGTAATGAGTTAGAAGATGGATTTGGGTTTATGATTTCGTGTATGAAAAACGATATTAGATTATTGAAGACCAGGGGGAAAGCTGTTGCTTGTATTCTGATGTTTAAGGTTTAGGAGAATTGCAGATGGATTTCATTTGAACAATGCTTGTTTGGAATTATGAAATGATGGATTTCAACCTGATGTGATCCTAAAGCTTTTGGCTTTAAGATTTATATGATTTGAGGTTCACATTTCCCCCTTTGTGGAGATACTAATTTATGAGATTAAGTGCATTTCATTCAGGAAGACACGTGGTATGGGAGCCGGACGCAAGCTGAGGACCCATCGTCGGAGGCAGCGATGGGCTGATAAGGCGTACAAAAAATCCAACCTTGGAAATGAATGGAAGAAGCCATTCGCGGGTTCTTCCCATGCCAAAGGCATTGTCCTTGAGAAGATGTAGGAAGACCCTTATCTTTTCAGTGTTCTTTTTTCTTTTCATTGAACTCTAATTTAATATGTGACCTATTGGCTTTCTAACATCCAGAGGTATTGAGGCTAAGCAGCCGAACTCTGCTATCCGAAAGTGTGCTAGAGTTCAACTGATCAAGAACGGGAAGAAGATTGCTGCTTTTGTCCCTAATGATGGGTGCCTAAACTACATTGAAGAGAATGTGAGTAGTACTGAAATTGCATGAAGTTAATTGTTTATATATTGGTTTGCTGGTACACTTTTGATGATCATATAATGGCTTTTGTAGGATGAGGTATTGATTGCTGGATTCGGACGAAAGGGTCATGCCGTCGGTGATATTCCTGGTGTTAGGTTCAAGGTTGTGAAGGTCTCAGGTGTTTCACTATTGGCACTCTTCAAAGAGAAGAAGGAGAAGCCTAGATCATAAGTTAGGATGTGTCTTGCTATCTTTTTTGCTGGTTGAAATCAAACTAAGAGCATTTTATTGCTTGGAATCTTTTTGGACAACCTTTTTCATTTTGTGGAATACTATTTTGGTGCCATTTTGATCAAAAAAATTTGTTGCTTTATTTGGTCTTTCAAACTGTTGTCTCCTGCTCATGCAATGGCTTTCAGAATTTATTATTTAGCCTGGACGTTGCCATTTCTTTGTGAATTTGTTTCCTATAGGTTTGCACCTGAATTTGACGATCTCCTTGAATATTTGTCTGTACTTTTCTTCTGACTCAACCAATTGAGTGTTATTGTGAGTTATGTGTGATTTTAAAGACCAATATGATGATGAAGGTAATAGCTAAATCCTCTTCAATAACATCTTCCCTGTGATTACATTCTCTTTCTTAGAGGTTTGTTTGGATCTTAATTATACACGCATTATTATTATTATTATTATTATTCTAATATCTTAACTAGGGGTGTAACCTAGTCGAGCTTGAGTTGTGCTAATCTTGGCTCGACTCGTTAAGATTTCAAGTCGATTTGAGTTTGTGTAATTTTAAGCTTGAAATATTTGAGCTCGGTTTGTTAAGAACTCGAGTCAAGTTCGAGCTTTTTTGAGCCTAATCGAGCCAAATATTGATCGATCTTTGATCGTGTTAGACTCGAGTAATTTTTATCTCTCACGTCTAATTTAAAAGTCTAATGGAGAAAAACTTTAATACACAAGTTGTGTAAACTCAAACTTGTTAATTTAAGGTTTTAGTATCTTAATTTAGGGTTTAGGACTTATGTTTAAGGTTTAGATTTTAGGGTTTAAAGTTTAGAATTTAAATTTTAAATTATAAAAAAATAAAAAATAGTATATTTATGTTTTCAAGTAGCTCGTAAGCTTTTCGAATATCATGTAACTCGGTTTGGCCCGTTAAGAATTCGAGCTTGAGTCAAGTCCAATTGAGTCAAATTTTAACCGTACTTTAATTAAGTCAAATTCGAATAGCTCGCGATCTGTCTCATATCATTTACAACCTTAATCTTAACTATTATTTTGATAAAATAGTATTTAATGTTATATTTTTATTTTATTTTAACATTTTATCATCAAAATTAATACAAATGATGAAATAATTTAGCTTGATGTGGATCGAATTACTATATATGACAAGAAAGAAACAGACGGTTACTATATATGACAAGAAAAAAACAGACGGTTACATAATAAACTCGGACATTCAAGTTCTACATTTTTGTTATAATTAAGTATGATGTTAGAAATAGAGATTGTAAAAAAACCTCTTTTGATAGTTGTCCAGAAACAAACTAGAAACTCACAGGAGGATTAGCACATAGTGAAACATGATAATGTTCAATCTTTTCTGATTGTTGGTTAAGTGTATGCTTTTAAATTTTGTTGAGCGATGTAACTTGAAATTTCTAGGATGAATAAAATTCATTTATCTCAAAAAATTTAATATAATTTTATTCATATCTCTTTTTTACCCCTCGCCGGTATACGTAAAGTTTAAAGACCAACATACTCTGTTACTCGGTTCAATCCAATGGAAACTCTTCTCACAAACATGCACTAAAATGCAGACCAAACGAAGAGCAGTCCCTCAGCGATTTTCATGCAACATATCGAAACAGACATACACTTAAAATGTCAAATGACAAATCCAAAGCCAAAGCAAACATTGTCATTGCTATAATTTCTAAAGAAAAGAACTAAATTACTGTGACACGCCCAACCACTTGGAGAAGTTCTCAAACTCTGTGTAATCACTGTCTGAGATCATGGTCTTATACCATGCTTTGCCTGCTGACTTGATTGCTGCTGACTCCTCCTTCAACATCCAAACAAAAAGAGAAATGAGGCAATAAACTAACACAACATTTGATAAAATAAATGCAGGATCCATCAGAATAATACCACAGAGTGATAAATGCAGGATACAGATAAAATCTAAGATATAAATAATTTCGTA
This sequence comes from Abelmoschus esculentus, assembly GCA_035048815.1. NCBI lineage: Eukaryota > Viridiplantae > Streptophyta > Magnoliopsida > Malvales > Malvaceae > Abelmoschus > Abelmoschus esculentus. The sequence goes on along the minus strand of JAUCBN010000017.1, from coordinate 17,141,307 downwards.
TGATTTTAATACTAAAAAGACATACAAAGTGCAAAACATAAGTAAATTTGATCCCATTGTGAACCTCAAAATGAGATGGAAGTAAACAAACTGGTTCAAAACAACCCAAATAGCAGAATTGAGCCTTCTACATGTGTAAGAGATGCTAAACATTAAGCAGCAGAACAAATAATTCGACTGACATGTGATATAACAATTCAGCCTAAGCCACAGAAAATTGCAATTATCATCTCTCAGAAACCCAATCACAGCCAATGCTAAATCAAGATATAAGTGATATACCTTAGAAATGGGCTTCCTCTTCTTGTCAAGCTTCTCCTTCTTAGACTTAACACGTTGTGCCTCAGCCAAAAGAGACATCCTTTTAGCAGTCTTTGCATATGGGTTAAGCTTCAACATAGCATTCAAGTTCTTAAGAGGATTCTTCTTCAACGGTGCCCTCTTGATTTCCTTCTTGACCGGCTTCACCACGGATTGAACCTCATCGGAGTTGATAATCCTGCCAAGATCAGCATTCACCATCTTAGAACGAGGCAAGATATACCCTTTCTTCTTCTCAGAAGGCTTCTCGAATGACCCGTATATCAAATCCAGTTTCTCATAAGCCGATTTTGTCCATATAATGAACCTTCCAAGGTGTCCACCAGGAGCGAGTTTCAATAGATTAAGCCTCTCCACATTGGCAACCTCGACTCCAGGAATGTTACGGAAGGCCTTAACGAGCTTTGCACCCTCTGTTCCATAAACAATCAATGGGCCTTTACGTGAAATATACCTTCGGTTCCTCATTTTCCCTTTCCCGGGTCGGATCCCTACGCTGTCCTTGGCCTTTTCTACATCGGGATATGCTCCCACCTGTTTCAAAACCTTAATTGCAGCAGAGGTTTTCTCAACGCTTTCCACGGCGTCAGATATGACCAAAGGCATCTCCGGTACAGCCTCGATACGGTGGCCACGTGCCATGACGAGAGAGGTAACAGCAGAGGCGGCAATGGCCGAAGCAACGGCGTAGCGCTTCTGGTTTACGTTGATTTTCCGGTGCCATCGGCGCCAAATCTTTGTCGGAGCAAACATACGGCCGCCACGACACATATTTCCGAAAGCACCTTGGCCGGCACGGTGCGTACCACCACCGGGAACACGAGGGATACGTGAGACAGCACGTCCTGTACCCCAGGATTCGGCAGAGGTCTGGTGACCGGCGCGTTTGGAGACGGCGTAGGGTTGACGCCGGTTTTTGGAAATGTTGTCGTGGACGAAGGTGACAATGTCGGGTCGGATTGAGGCTTTCATGACATCGGCCAGTGCGACGGTTGGGGTGCTGTCAATGGCCATGTCGGACTCGATGGCTTGGACGGAGACAAGAGGGCGTGCAGCGGCGGCGGCCGCCATTTTTAGGGCTTTTTGCTTGTGACTTTACTAAGGGAGAAATGACCAAAAAGTGAATATATATGAAGAGAGGCGCTAGGGTTTCGAGTGGAGAGGCGTTTACGAAAGGCAAAATATTAAATAAAAAATATAAATGAATATAGTAAATAATATCTAGTCTTTAAATTTAATGTTTGGATTTTATTCTTAATTTTTTATTTATATTAGTTATACGTTTTTATTTATTTATCTATAAATTTATATCTTAATTTTTTCTATCGATATATAAATTTATTCCGAAATTTAAGCCGATAGAGCATTGATAATCATCAGATCAAATATAAGTTGATCTAAAATCAGATTTACGAATGATTAATTTAGACGAATCGAAAAATTTAAATTTAATATTTTATTATTAATAAATATAATTATATGTAAGTAAATTGGTAAATTAAAAATTCACCAAAACTAATGTCTAAATTAACGACTAATTTAATATGACTTTTTTTTGGTAGATATTAATAAATATAGGACTCAATTAAAATATTTTAAAATTCAAAGATCATTGTCAAATATAAACCGTAATTTTGGAGTGTTCGGTGGAATTAACACGAAAGAGAGAAACCCTTCACGCTTTTTTCATTCCTTTGATTTCCTTGAAAATTCTCAACCCGAAAGAGAAAAAGTGCTCCTCTTCGCATCGATCTCTTTGGCCTCAGCTCGTATTCTTCACGCAACCATACCTTCCATTCCGATGGCAACCACCGCTGATAAACCTGTCGCCACCGCAAACACCACCGATGTTCCGGCATTCGCCAAGGACCTTGCTCCTCCTTCAACGGATAAGTTAGATCCTCCATGCTCTGATACTTCCGCTTCTGAAATACTTCTTAAGGTGAGCGAAGGCTCGAAGACCAGCGGGACTATTGTGAGCTCGGTCGCTGGGGGTGACAGCGGGCCCGTTAACGATACCCAGAAGAAGATTCGCCGAGCTGAGCGGTTCGGCGTACCGGTTAAGTTGTCTGAGCAAGAGAAGCGTAATTCTAGGGCTGAGAGGTAACTACTTTTTATTTCCCTTATTTCTGTACGTAAAATTTGGGGGTTTTCGGGTACTTAGGGTTCTTCATTTTGGTTTATACCTAGTCTAAGGGAATTTCTGTAGAGAAGAGAAGAAATTGATTATTTTATGTTGATTGATTTACGGAAGGGTATATTCTGATCATTTTGCTTGATTCTTGATGTGATGAGAAGCATAGATTATTGCTAATGCTATTGAATTCATTTCTCTAGTACTTTCTCGTTTTATATTGTATAGAATGTCTTAGCAGCTCATAATCATCAAAATTATATTGTCTTGGATTTAATCAACTTATTCGTTGATTCTCTAGGGATGACTGTAACCCAATGTTATCAGCAATGTTGATCGGTCTGGTAAGAGGAACATAAATCAGAACCCGAATAGCTAATTATATGAAAACTAATTCGACAGGGACAGTCTTTGCTGGTTTCTTCAGAAGGAGCACGGTTTATTGGAGTTAAAAATGATTTTTAGAACTATATATATGGTTTTCATGTTTATATAAATACATATTTTAAATATATCAATTATGAAGTTTGTTTTACTCAAAAATTTTATAAGAAAGCATGTGTTAATGGGGCTGCTAATCTCATTGAATTTGATAATTAACCGTCTTTTATTGGGATCGTCCTAAGTCCTAACTTGTTTGAAAAATGCAGAGGAGATAGCAATTTTAGGTAACATAGGCCTGACCCGTTATAGTTCACCTATTTAATAATCATGCTTGTATGTTTAGCTGGGACAACTTTGCAAGGTAAGGCAATTCTTAGTTAGTTTTATATGATTAGAGAGAAATTCTATGACCCCTTAAAGTGTTGCAGTTGAAGGGTTCTTGTTGATGGTAAAGCTATAGCTGTGGTTGTCGAACTTCATATCATGATTATTTTTTGGCGTTTCTAACTTGTTGAGTTTGGGCCAATCACGTTTCAGGTTTGGCGCTGTACCCAGCACAAATGGATCCGAAGCATCTAAGCAATCGGAGGACCTGAAGAGGAAAGCCAGAGCCGAGAGGTTTTCCTATACCACCTTTCCCAGTGAATATATGTCTTGCAGTCACATTTATTCAGTTTGTTATTTTTATTGTGGTTCCTCAGGTTTGGGATTTCTGTACCCTCTACGGCTGCTGCTGAGGAGGAGGCAAAAAAGAAAGCACGTCTTGCCAGATTTGCACCAGAATCCAAATTGGATACCATGGAAGAGGAAAAACGAAAAGCGAGGGCAATAAGGTATTTTGATATGCTGAAAAGCTGTTTCTTTCAACATTAAAGATATATAAAAGCCTCTTTAGGAATCACCATGAAAAGTATTATTGAACTTTGATATTATCCTGCCTTTCCAGGTTTTCTCATCCTCCATCAAGTACTTCATCACAGGCAAATGGCAAGGGAAATATTGAACCCGTAAGGCATTTAATTTGTTGTTTCTCTGGTAGATTGATCAAATACGAGAGAATCAAATTATTATAGGAACTATTTAGTATATTGATTTCTGTACCATTTTTTGGCAGGAGGCTCCTATTGCTGGAAAGGCTGGTGGAGGTACCTGAAAATGAGTTTATTACATAGTTAGAAGGTGACTTTTGGAGATATAATTCTATATACATACAGCTATATTCTCCAATATAGTTTGTTTATGTAGATCCATCCTATTGCTTATACTTTCCATCATCTTTTCTTTTTCAGGTCTAGTAGTGCCCTAACGTTTTGTGATTCCCTCGGCGGCTTCTTTACAATGTTTTCCATCCAAACTCAGAATTCTTACATGCAGTACTCTTTCATCCTTAGATAAATGTCTAAAACAGTGACAAGGTTTCTTTGGCAGTTGGGCTGTTTTTTCCCCTCATTTCAAGCACAACTATTGTTTCTATTCACTTGGTGAGGCCTATACGGGAATCAAGCATAACCTGTAGTGTTAACTTATATCAAATCATACAAAGGACATTAAAAATTCTGGTATGGGGGGCTAGAAAATTTCAACTTTTTGCTTTTGATAATGTAGTTGAGAAAGTATGGAGTAGTTGGTAATTTCTTCAATGGTTGATTTGTTCCCTTGCCATTTTAATATTGTGGGACCATCTTATACTCTTCCAGTTAAATAGTATGATCAAGTGTGAGACAGCAGTAGTATCCATATCGAGTCTGTCTATTTCTATGGGTTAAAGAACTTAACGTATACATGCTTCACGGGAATTCTTGGGACTTACTTTTCATAAATAGTTTTGGTTTTTATATGTTAGTGATGGGGTCTTGGGTCTTTTTTCTGGAGTGGGGCTTTGGCTGTAGGATCACAAATGATAAACATAAATGCCTTTGGTATGAGCAATCATGGATACCCCTTATTTACATTAAAAATGATTAGAAAAGCTTTATTGTGGGAGTTCATGGGAGGTTTATGTTTAGATTGTTTTTGTTCATTTATTCACCGACTGTTGTCGTGCGTCTTTTGTTAAATTCAAATGGTTAGAACAAGAAATAGAATCATTTGCTGGATGTGTATAGGCATGCAAGTTCACTCATTTGCAGGTTTGTATACTTATGTTTTTGCATGTTTCTATGTGTATCTGCTCATGATACTCGTGTCTCAAATGGAATTAATCACACTTCATTAGTTTATTATTTTTCTATGAAAAATTCTCAATGCATTGTTGTTATGGATATGATACTACTGCTGTTCAGCATTTGATCATGAGTGGTATATTGAAAACTGTGAAGGGTTCTTATAAGGTTTAAGATTGAACAAGGGGAACATCTTCAATCATTGATGAGATTATGTGATCGAAAAACTAATCCTTTTTCCAAATCCGTTCTTCTGGCCTGTTTCCGAGATAAGTGACACTACCTCACTTCAAGGTGATTGCTAGCAATAGCATCCAATAGGTCTCACCAGGTGAATTTGCTGATCAATCCTGCGAGGTAATTATTTTGGGAATGAAAGCTGTTTATGTTTCCTCAGTTCATCTTCTAGGGATGTTCATTTTTTTTTCTCGTGTAAAGATGGAGTGCTAGTTACAAAGTGACAGTAATTAGTTTTTATTTTGGTTGGAAATTTTTTTGTATGTAAAGAGACCAGTTAGACATTGAGGGAATCACAAAATCTGACATTATTTAGTTTACAACTTCTGGTTGGCGTTATCTCAGTTTTTTTTTTTAATTTCTAAAAGGCAGTATGGTGGGCGTATCATTTTTGTGATGTTTCCTCCGTCGATTTCAAACCCTACTATAAGAATTAATGGATGAATTTTTAAAATTTAAACTTGCAAGAGTTGAAGAGTGTAACCAAAATGTTTAAATTTTACTCAATTCAGTGAAATTTACCAATTGCAATTGTTATATAAAAATGTGATATACCTGTACCTGTGTAATTATAAATAATTATAACAAAATTTAATTAAATGATGGGTTTTTAATACTTTCTTAAAATATGGTACTAAATTTTATGTATTGAAATGTTTCCATATCATGTATAGAAGCTTTTGAACTCTATATTGTAATTTGAGCATCCCCCAATGATTACTCTGTATGCAAAAGATGATCCTTCAGCGTCAAGCAACAATTTAGCTCGAAACACGAGTGAAGGAATGATTAAAGAAACGGTTAATATTCTTAGAGATCAAAGATTCGAACATCGATAATGTTAACATAATGATTAAACGATCAATATTCTGCTAGATACTTTGCTCCAGATAGGGCCTTTTCTTCCGATACGTTAAGATAGTAGAAAATCCACCATTGCTCCACTAAGAAGGTGTCCTGGCAACCCATCATCTAAATGCCGAGAACATTTTATGCTTAAAGCCGATGTTCGTGTCCCTATTAATAATAAATATAGGTTTAGGGGTTTAATTATCTATTAAACCATTATTAAAAGCCACTTGCAACATCGCCACGTGTGCCTTGCCCTCGTCCAAATACCCGCAGCGCGAACCGGTCAGCAACGGATCTTTGTTTCCGTAGTTTTTGGCTCTCTTTCTCCCTCTTCACGCAAAAAAGACAAGAACTTTCAAAACCGACACTTTCAGAATTTCTTCATTTAACCAGATATTAAAGTAATAAAAGAAAATTAGAGGAACGGAAGGTTCGCTAATTTTCTGTGATTTTTTGGTTTATTTTATCGAGAATTTGAAATTTGTTTTAGCTCGCTATGTCGAATCGTCGTCATCTGTTGAAGTCTAGAATTTCTTTTCATTTTGTCGTCTGGTGGATCTTGTTTGGTTGTTTTCCAGGTAATATAACTTTCCCGAGAAAACAAAATGGAATTGTGTACCGGTTTTCTGACAGGCATTTGGTGTTTAGGAAACAGGATTAATTTTGTAGATGAAATTCACTTGTTTTGATGAAGAACCTATCTCTTTTTCCCTTTTGATTTTGTTTTAGAATTAATTTCATCGTTTGTGGTTACACTGGATTCGATTGAAATATTTCGCACGCACGATTGGGATTGGATGGCAAAACCGACTGTCTATTTCGCTTGTAAAGGAGAGAACCAAACGCTTTTACCCGATGTCACGAAACCCGGCGTCCTTTATTCTTTCAAGGGTCAAGAATCCTGGCAGGTTCTTAAATAATTCGCCTTGATTTTCAATTTGCTTATCTCTTGATCGCTTATTACTAGTTAGTAGTTAGCAGATAATTTATATTAAAACTTCATTTAGGCTGAAGAATGGTGTCTTTGGGTATTCTGTTTAGGAATTGTATGCTTCTAATCATGTTTTACTGGTAAGGTTTTTACAATGAACTTAGCATTGATAAATCAACAAGTCATAGTTCTTTAATTCTATTTCGAATTATTCCTCCGAACTTCGATTATTAAAAAATTATATTACTTATATACCTAACTTATTCTCTAAACAGAACTAATTTTGAGATTTTGTTGATAATGCATGTTGAATTCAATCACTATTTAGGGAATTGGTTATATTTTACTTCATCTGAGTCCTTTACAATTGTGGGTTTGTTGTTGTGACATCGATTTTGCATCTAGGACATTTCTTCTTCATTGCAAAGAGTGTGGAATTGAATTGTAACACCTTTGTGATTTCAGCCACTGACAGATTTGGATGGAAAGAAATGTAAGCGATGTGGATTTTACGAGAAGGATGTCATTAAAATAAGTCATGTATATGAGGAGTGGGAGTTTTGTGCTTCTGATTTCAAAGCTCCATTTGGAGAATACACATTGTTTAAAGAAAAACAACTTAATGCTACGTTCCACTGTCCACAATGCGCAACTCTTCCCGGTGGTAAGATTTTTATTTTTTGTCGTGCAATATTTCCAACTGTATGCTAAGGTGCTATTGTATCGTGTTAATGAGCTAATCCAGGGCATGGTTAATTAAACCTTGGTTATTATATTGAGACTAAAGGTTGTTGGCTTGGTTAGTACTTGCATTACATTTCCTGGTTAGTTATTATAGAAGAAACAGAATTCCATTTGGCTTCTTTGGCATCATTTAACTTGAGCATCTGATGTTCGTTTGTTATTGTAAAAATGAGCCGAATGAGCAATATCTGAAAAGGTTTAAGGCAGAAAGACAACTTACTCTTCATGTTGATTCCTTTCCCTCTCTCATGCCATGCATTACTTTAGTGCACACTTGCTTTAGTAATAATGTTGCTGTTTAAATCCAGATGCACAAGCTGTTATCGTTGCAATTGACAATTTGGTATTTACTGTTTGTTTATAGCTTCCAATGCAACCCCTCTAAATCATAATGATGGGGATGACGACGACGATGATGATGGGAAGGGAATGCGTATTTTTATTATTATTCTGATTACCCTGCTGGTTTTATCTGTAACAATATTTGCGCTGGTGTTTACTCATAAACGTTGGCAAAAGAAGAAGAGGCAACAAGAACAAGCTAGGTTCTTAAAGCTATTCGAAGAAGGGGATGATATCGAGGATGAACTAGGCCTCGGTACTGTAATATGATGAAAAAACTGTTACCTCCTGTACAGTAAGTTGACCTTACATAAAATTTTGCTTCTTGTGGGAGGGAAAAGGAAAAAAAATTGGCACTTCATTGTGCAAATTTTGATACACATCTTTGATACTAAGGTGGTTATAGATATGTGTATAGTTGAGTTTTGTGGTCCTCTTGGCCCATGTATTAGTCAAATAGTATCTAGGTTCTAAATCTTGTAATGAAGAACAACAATACCTTGCTAAGGCGAAATTTTGTAACACATTAGGGCATCCTATCAGTAAGCCGACGTGGGCCGATTCCTCCGATTCTGATATTATTAACCGATTTGTGCGTATATTTTTATCTAGCACGTCAATGGAATCACCATTTATCAATAGCAGCAGAGTATTTTATATAATGTTTGAACATTATTTTGTTACCAACATTTTGCTTACATAAATTATTGCATTTTTGGATCCAAACTACCTGTGGATGTTTTCACCTTCACTGCATATTGTTGTATTCATTTTGTTCCTGAAGCAGACAAGGGAAGTACCCGAAGATGCCATTGCAAAGTCCCATTTCATCGATGCGGTAACCGTTGGTAGTTCTCTGTTCCTCTCCGTAGTTGTAGTAAGAATCTCCGTCTTCTTCTTCTTCACGATATTGATGGTAACACCAAGGGTTATAATCACAATCAGGTTGGCTAAATCCATCCTCATGATTATAACTGGTTGAACTTTGATGCTGATCTTCATTTTGGATATAGTCTTCTTTGTTAACCATAGTGTCATTGCATCCATCATATTCATCATCCCTGCCGACCTGGAACAGATAGTCACCCCAGTAGCCTCCAGGGCAAGAATCGTATTCCGATAGCCAATGCCTGCAATTGGAATCCGACTGCCTCTCGTGTTGTCCGTGGTAAGACGTCTCTTCAAGGGAATGAGGATTGGAGACGGGATAAAGATGGAAAATATCAAACAGTGAATCTCGTTCTTCATTATTGAAATTGAACAAAGAATTATAACTATCCATGGAAGGTGTTTCTACCATGTCAGAGCTGAAGTACTCCATTGTTGCTGCTGCTACTAAAGCTCTAAGGCTTAGCAGTCCCTTGGTTATAGCAAAAAGGCGAGTGGCAGATGAGGGCAGGTCGGTCGTTAGAGCATTAAGGAGAGTGAAAAGCTTCAGAAAAGGAACACTGCATTTCAAAAGTGATTAATTCCGTAACAGTAAAAAGGACTAAAATGTCACATTTCAAAATAAACGGATTAAAATGAAATTTTCAATAGGATGGAATCTGTTTTTAGATGAAAAACAGGTGAGAATCAGACGCCTTTTTATGGAAGATGAGGTCATGTCGGTGGTTAGAGCATCCTATGCAAAACTTCTAGACCACCAAAATACATCCACTTGCTAGTAAAGTGTCTTTCTTATATTCTCGCTTTCATTAATGGGGAGAAATTATATCATAAATCTTTTTAATACGTTACTTGTGATTTTAAAATATAAATATTATTTATACGAGTTTTATATATAAATAAAAAATGTTTATTAATTTAATTTTTAAATATAAGTCATAGTTTTATTAAAAGGAAAACAAATTAAATTATAATAAGAATTATAATTATTATCGTAAATTAAATATGTTTGAACATTTTTATAATATTAATATAAAAATTAATCACTTCAAATCAATACAACGATTATATATAAAAAAATATTAAAATTTTAATCAAAAGGCTAAAAAATAGATACGAACAAGATTGATTTTATCTGCAAACGGACCAAAAAAAAAAAAATAAGCTACTAAAAGATCACCGAGAATCATAAATTAAAGCTAAACATTGTGAGAAAATTAAATTGTGTATTCAAATTCGATTCGATGATCTAAAACAGAGAAGATCGACAAGATAACAAATAAGTGTCATTTTGATCAATCAAGATAATATCAAATTCAACCATAAAAAACAAAGAAATACTATAAAAAGATTAAAAATTAAAAAAAAACAAATATAATAGATAAGAAAGAAAAAAAACAATGAGTACCAATGATCGAGAATTAATATTAAAATTAATATTTTATTGGCTAAAACAAAATTGAAAAAAAAACTTAAATAACACTTATAAAACAATAACTTAAAATCTAAATATTTAAGTGAAGAAATTTTGAGAATAACTTAATCTATTTTTTTATTTTAGAGTATAAGTGATTCTCGTATATATTTAAAAACCTAGGTCAATTTTTATAGTACATATGGGAGAACGTTATCTGCAAATGACGTTATCCCTTCAAATTTTATAAAAAATATTAAAAAATAAAAGACGCAACCTGCACACGTATTCTCCCCCAAATCACCATGTGCAGGTGGTGTTCTTCCACTTATGTTGTAACTTTTGACATAGATTTCAAAATAAATTTAAACACCTTATTTTTTTCAAATAAAAATATCAAATAACTTATATATCTAACGGAACCAATTTAAACGATTATATCCTATAATTTATCGATACTTATTTTAAGTTTTAAAACTTATTATTATAAGCTAAGTGTTTTAAAACGAGTTAATACAAGATTTATCATGCTTATTATTTTAATACATAAGATAAAATAAAATCTAATAACTAGTCTGAATAAAGAAAACATGATATTTATTTTTAAAATTTATATATATGATCAAAAAAAAATTGAATCAATTGCAATAACTAGTCTTATTATTTTAGAATATAGTCTTACTAATTAAATATTAATCGCCTAATTATTATACTGTAATATAGATATTCGAACTCATAACCTCAATAAAAAATAATTATTCTCTTTGATCATTGAGATAAAATTTTTAATTAAAAATATAATAAATATATATACAAATTGTAGTAAGATTTCTCCCCTGAAATTTAAATGATAAAAATGATGGTTAAAAACGACCGTAAGCAAGCGAAACAAGAGGCAATGGACTCGAAAAATGCGGGAAACTAACAAGATATTTACGTCAACGCCCCAATTGCGTTTCTCCATTCGCTAATTCTTATTACCTTTTGGACTCTTGTTTTTCCCCAAACATGAAAAACTGAAGATTTTTCACGACGAAAAGCAATCGACATTGTTTAAATGTTTCGTCGTCTTTTCTTCATTTATTCTCCGTAGGAATTGTATAGGGATTCGAAGAAAATGTCATGGATAAGAACGGCTGTTAGTAGAGCCAAGATGATCCATAAACGCACCGTCTTCAGTGTAGCCGATTCCGTCGTCTTCGACGGTGCCAGGATGACACATAAACGCATTGTAAATCTCACATTTCTTTCAATTTGCACTCGGTTCCGTTTCTAGGCATTATATACTTGCTCGAATATTTTGAATTTGCATATAGGAACTAGCATTTAGTGCCTAAGCTAATTAGTTATGGTGACAGGTTGAGGTTACAATAGTTTGATGAATCGGTTAAAACGCTTTCCATGTTTATTTGTGAGTTTGATGCAGTTGATCCTTTCAATTTTAACAGAAAATTTTGATTTGTTTACTTTACGTCAATTATCAGGCGTCTAGGAAAATGCAGAATCTTCGAATAACGGTAAAGAGACTTGAAGAAGTTTCGGTATCTTGTAAAGGAGTTGAAAGGGTTCAGCTTTTAAGACGATGGCTGGTCGCCCTTAAAGAAATTGATAGATCATATAATGATCAAAATAATAAAAAAGATATTAGTAATGATGATGATGATGATAATAATATTACTGAAGAAAATAACAACAGCGGCAGCTGCGACACTACTGCTAACGGTAATCACAAAGACAATGTCGAGCAGTATTCTATTGGAGAGATCAAGGATTCAACCCAAAAGCCAACTTTGGTCGGTAAACCTTTATTATCAGTAGTAGTTATATATGTTTATATATGTTGATGTATGAATATTTTGGTTGTTGATAATAGGTGTATTACTATGACCCTGAAATCGGGGAACCAATGAATTTTCGGGAGGTTTTTCTGTATAGCCAAGCTCTTGAAGGGATGACATTGTCAATGGTAAGTTCTCAGTTCTCCATGATTAATGCCAATGTTTCCTTTTGGTTGTTTGCATTGGAAATGACTTGTAAAAGTTAGTAGAAAAGAATTAACGGACACAAGTATGGTTTATGTATTATGGTCATGAATTTGTACTTGGATTATCATAAAAAAAAAAAACTGAATAAGGCTGTGCTTGAACTAGGACTATGGAGCTTGTTAAAGCTAGGGAGTTTGGTGAAGTGTGTATGTATATACCTAAAATTTTACTTATTTTGATGTGTTAGTTTAATTTATTTATGTTGCTTCATTGATTTGTCCTGTACATGATGGAGCAATACTTGATTCTCTTGTAAGTAATTTACATTCTTGCTGATCATCATGTGATATCTGTATCATTGCATTAGGCAATCTCTAGTTGGACTGTACAGTATATTAATTACTGATGCCATATTGAAATGTACTAATAGACTGCATACTGATTCATATAGCAGTTAGTGTATATCATAATCATTTAAAAACCAGAAAAAATGAGTTTCATATATCTGGTGGTTTTGACAATTTTCTTTTTAGAAATCTGTAGCAGTATTATATTCAGTTTTTTGTTAAAGGAACATTTAGTATCCGAACTTGGCTACTTTTTTCCAATTTGGTCCCTTGACTTGTTTTCTAGTCCACATTAGTCTCAAAACTTAGCAACTTTTCAGTTTTCCCAACTTGGGCCCTAAACTTGGGTTCCCATTAAGGACTTAAATGTGTGATGAAATTCAAGTCTAGGGATCAAGTTGGGAAAAGTTGCTAAGTCCAGGGACTAATACGGACCAAAAAGTTTGAGGGATCAAGTTGGGCAATGTTGCCAAGTTAAGAGACTTAATGTTGCTTTATCCCTTTTGTTTCCACTGCACTTTCATGTTACTTTGCCTGATTTGCATATTTGGGTTTTACATTTGCCTGATCGATTGAGTTTAACCGCAGGGTAACTCTTTTGTATGACTCAGATTCTTGAAGCACCAAATGAGGAAGAGGCTTCATTATTTATGGAAATACTTAGGTGATTTTTCCAACTCTTTTTGTTGCTTTTGAGTGTTTGATTCTCCAATATTGGCTTAAATTAATTGCTTAGAAGTTATTTCCTGGTCAATTATATGGAGAGAAGAGAATTTGTTTATAAGAATCATATGTTTTGTGCCTTGCTATTATTCGAGTTCCAAGTAAAGTGCATTGGTTTGGTATATACAGGATCTGTATTGCAGGAGGGAAGGAAGTTCATGAGAATGTAATGAGCAAAATAATGAACTTAGCTGTGACATTCTCAAACTATCAGGAGGAAGTATTGGTAAGGACGTTGCATATATGTTAATAAAATACTAGAGTTAATCTAACATATATATACATATATTGGTTCCTATTCAATTTACCTAAATCTAACATAAATATGATTTCTTTATTCTTCTCTCCATTATTTTTTGCAGATAAAACGAGAAGAATTGCTCCAATATGCTCAAGCTGCAATTAAAGGGCTCAAAATTAACGTTGGTCTTGCAAGGTGATTAATGAGTCTATAGCGCGCACACACAAATATTGTTATGTTTAATCCATATTTTTTTCCCCTTACAACATCCTTGATATTTTATTACATAGCGTTGACATTTTGAGCAGTGATATTTGTAATTGATGTAAGTATACATCTAAGTATCTTGAATCTTAAAGGGTTTGATTCTTGGTTTCTTGTTATAAAGTTCATGAAAACCCAGGTGTGAATGTTGATCTTTCTAGTTTCTATTAATATCATTTTTATTTTGTAATACAGATTTACTATCATTTCTTCTCATGTTTAAGCAATCATTAACATTTGTGAACATATTTAGTTGTAATAAAATAGGAACAGAATGTGATCTTTTTCCCCCTGCTTGTTTCTGTCTGCTATCAGAATAGATGCTGAGGCCTGCAGTCTAAAGGAAAAACTTGGTGAAATGAAGGCACTCCAGAACTCTTCTAGTGAAGGTCATGGAGAATTTTCTGAAAAACAAAGTGCTGCAACAATAGAGGTGAAATCTTATAAATTATTCATTGTAGTGATATCCTACTATTTGTTTTAGCTCTCATGACTGTCAGACTGTAATTTTTGTATATCACTGATCCACAGGTATATCTGATGGTGCTTAGCAATTAGCATCTAATGATTCAACAAGCTAAATGTTCTGATCTTTCTTTGTAGGCTCTTAAGGAAGCTCTTGCCGTAATCAGGCTATATTCCAGATTGGAAGCACTGTTACTAAAGAAAAAATCTTTAAGCAATGGGGATACTCCAAAACTTCATGCTGAAAAGGTACCATTCTTCCACCTCATATCGCTTTGTTTATGATATATAGCAATTAGTGAACTGCAAAGTATTCAAGATTTCTGGCTAGAAACTTGTAATTCTCTTTCAAACATGGACAAGAAAACACGTGTGGATCCAAAGGGCGCAGTCCAGGGGGCCTTGGCCCTCCTTGGCTCCTATCCAGAAATCTAGGACCTTAGTAATTGTCTTGCGTATATTTTGTCCCCCAAAACTTCATATTTGATCCTCCTCTTTTATTCCATCTCTCAATACCAAATTCTTGCCATCCCTACAATGCAAGATTCTCGGTATTGTCCCCGACTCTAAGGTTTTCTTGTTAAGAGCTTAACGCAATTTACAGCAAGTGATTGTTATATTCTGTATCGTTTTGCTGTTAATTTCACCTGCTCCACTATTTTATTCTAATGAAATATATTTTCTACTATCGCTTCGTGGAAAGATCTGTTTGGAAAACCAAAATCCATTCAAAGGTAAATTATTGATAGGCTAACGAAATAGATGAGAATACCAGAATGATTTCATAGTTTTCTTCTTACTATAACTGTTAATCAGCTATTATAACATATGTTCCAATTTTGTTGCAGGTTGATAAATTAAAAGTTTTATCAGAATCTCTTATTAATTCAACATCAAAGGCTGCAAGGCGCATTTTAGATGAAAGGTTTTAAATGGAACTTAACATTTCTTGCTTGGAATATTCTAAAACAATTTAATTCCCTTTCACTTCTTTATATGTGCACTAACCTTTCAAGGCTTACTGACATTGTGTTGCATAGTTTGATAATTGGATCATGTTGATTTTAGGTTTTATTTTTTGAAGTTATTGGAGTGAAATTAACCTATAGAGGTTTGTTCAACTTTTTTCTTCTAATTTTTCCATACATTTGGAAGGTTCTTGGACGATCATATTCCATACCCACGTCCAAAAAATCTCATATATGAGTACCGGATATCTCATAACCAGTTGTGCCGGTTAGGTTATTATTATGCAACGACAAATGTAATATTCCTATATATGTCAAATAAGGAAAATACATTCATACGTTGTGTTTGAAAGGCTTTTCACTGTTTCCTTATTAGTTTTAATTGAATTTTCTGTTCATTTTAGCTTTTTTATTTTCCCTGTGTTTCAATCAGGGATCAGAAAGAAGAAGCAATTAGCTTTCGTATTGCTAAAGCCAACGAAGTCAGCCAACAAGAGAAGGTATTGATTATCAAGGGGGGCTCTTTTCATTTCTATCAGAATATGAAATGAAGGATTTCACATAATCATTCACTTTGAATGCTTTCTTCCTAAAATACATGGAGGGCATTGATCTCAAGGCAATGCCTATTCTTCCCTTCTCTTTATCAACACAATAGGGACTTCAAGTTTTCCAATTATTGTCAGTGGATCAGTGGTGCTTGTCAACTGATTTCTGATGTAACATTTGCAGATTGAGCAAAATTTTCCTCTTTTCTCTTTTTCAAAAAAAGTTTCTTTCTTTAGTACAAATATAGAATTTCAAAGATAATTGATGTTGAATTTCCCAGGAACTGGAAGCTGGGATTCTGGAGCTTGAGAAGCAAAGGGATGAACTTGAAGCTGAACTTAGAAAGGTTTATCTTGAATACTTATACTTTTTGGAAAACTTGTTCTTTTCTGAATTGTTGATCATCTGTCATTACATAGTTAAGTTTCAGTTTTACCCTTTTATTTCTTCTTTTAGTTTATATATATCCGATCCTGTATGTCAGATACCGATATTTGTCCAATACTGGATTTTAAGAAAAATATGAGTCGAAAATAGGATACATTAGCTTGAAGGGGTTTCTCCACATTTTCCAGAGAGGGATTATGATATGGTTACTAATCTGGTTCAGGTCAATGCATCACTTATCTCTGCTCGTATACGCCTTCGCAATGCAAGGGAAGAGCGAGAGCATTTTGATGCTGCAAGTAACCAGGTTCTATCACAACTGGCATTAAAGGTATAATTGCTTTTAAGTACCAATTAGACGATACGCTTTTACAAGTACAACCGTCTCTCTCAATTCATATTCAGAAAACTGCCTTCTGTTTCCCCATGTTCATAGGAAGAGGAAATCTCGAGATCGATTGCTTCATGCCGAGTAGAAGCAGACGTTGTTAATACCTGGATTCATTTTCTGGAAGTTACATGGTTTCTCCAAAGCACCTACCTTGAGCAAAAGGAGAAGCAGGTCAAGTATGTGCATCTCCTTTCCTCTAACCACGTATTGAATTGATGCTACCACTTGACTATATATCCCATCGTTACTTGAACCCTAGTGTGATTGTCGGATAAAGAGTACAATGACCAACATAAATTTATCCTTTTTAAAACAAGAGATGGTTGCAACATCACCGAGTTTTATATCTAACTCTGGATTGATGCTACCAACTCTATTGACCATTTATCGCTATGTTACTCCAACCCTAATGTGTGTGTAGGACAAGGGTATGTAGTCAACTGAGGTAAGTTAAATTTTAAGCTTTTGCATGTATTTGGAAAGTACATGGAGTGCTATACCCCCCCCCCCCCCTACTCCTCACACAGGTGATTCAAAATAGATCAAAGAGTCTAAGCAACATAATTTATCCGTTTTAAAACAAGTAATAATTTCAACACGCAATCTTATCATATCTAACTCTGAAATTTTAAATTCTTACTTGGAGTTTTGATTTTTTTTTTTTTTACTTTCTTTTTCATTTGCTAGTGGTGAACTAGAGAGATATGGAGAATATTTTGTGAATCTGGTCACTAGCCTTCTAATGGCTTACAAGGTATTACTCTTCCATGAAAGGTTGTAAAAAAACTTAATGATATCCAGTAAATCCTATTCATTTGTATCATTTCCATGGAGTCTTTTGCAACATATATCCCTCATTTTTATTTAGTTTATATCCCTATATTCCTAAAGGAACAACTCAGGCCTTCCCTCACAAGAATGGGGCAACTGGTGGAGAACTTGGCCTCAGCTGAAAGGTATAATTCTTTGTTTCTTTCGAGTTTTCAGTTTTAGATTAAGTCAAGCTTTGCACCATTCTTTTCATCAATCAGGTCCGGAGAAACAGCAAAGGATGAATCTCAAAAAAGTCTTAGCCAAAGAAGTCTTGAAGAAGAATATCTGAGCCTTGAATCCAAAGTATGTATCAATCTCATCCTGAACATATGCAGCATGCAAAATATCAATTGTATCAGATTAAGAGATTACAATCTTCTGTTTCTTTTACTATTATCATTATTATTAACTACACCAAACATCCCAAACTATGGCCCAGATTTTAAATTGATCTTTAAACTTCAAAACATGCTAATTGAATCCTCAGAGTACCAATATCTTATCAATCAAGTCCTCCTTCCAACCTTGTCATTAGCCTGGGCATTAAATCCCATCTCTGATCTGACACATGTGTACTTATTATACGAAGAGCTCGGATATTACACGTTTTAAAAGAAGAAAAAAGGCTGATGGAAGGACTTGACTAATATGATACTATACTTTGAGAATTTAATTAGAACGCGGTCAAGTTTCAGACCAATTTAGAATTCGGATCGTAGTTTGAGTCTGTTCGAATTAACTTCTTTTTTTGTTTGTTTCAGTTTGTAAGTATCTTTAGTGTAGTAGGTTCAATGAAAACACAGATTTATTCTCCAAGTGAAGGAACTTACAGGTAAACAACTCTTACCTCTTTTCCTTTGGTCTTTATGTATGTAGAACTAAATCACATTCCACTCCCCTTCATGTTTACTTGTCCATCCTCCAGGAAGAAAGATAACAGACTGGATGAGCTATTTGATGATCTTGAAAGTATAAGAGAAGCATTTGAATCCATTGAAAGACCAACTTTAAGTCTTGAAAATCCAATCCTAATGTCAGAGTCGGCATCCACCAATAAGTTGCCGCTGATTCCGTGGACGCGATTCAAGTCTTCCTTAAATAAAGCTGATCGAAAGGAGATGAAATTCGAGTTGGAACATGACGACGAAGAGAGTTTAGAGTACGAAACGGATGAAATCGTAGAATGGGAATACGATGCATTAATGCCAAACTAACCAACCAAATATGTGCCTAAGTTATATCTGGTCTGCAGTATGAAGCGAACCCTTGTTTCTAAAGGCTAGAAAAAAAAGGCTTGTGTGAGATAACTTGTTTCTTAAGCAAAAGCTGCCATTAGAGAAACTCTTAGTTCATTCACTGTATTTGTAATGTCAAATGTTGTGGTGTATATATTCTTCGGGTTTTGTTTTATATACTAAAATGTATATATAATTTTTAACAAATGTAATTTTTATATATTTTTTAATTACCGTAATAAGCACATAATTTTACACATTTTATGTTGTAGATTGGACAACTATCTAACTGATACAAATGCTCAAAATTAGTATCTTTGAGTTTTCAATTAATTGTGAAAAATAAGGTTTATATAATCAATCGAATTAGATATAGAGATGTTATTATTCTATCAATATATTAGTCGGATTAGCCACAGTAACACCGGGTTCCGAGTTTAAACCATGTCCATTGAAAATGCAAGGCATTAGAATAGCAGTCTAGCAGATACTCTGCAACTATCCAGCCATGAACTCACAGTATATACACGACTCCAACAGCCATGAACTTGAACACAAGCCATGTTTGACACTGAAATTCCTTCAACAGCTCCCAAGCAGCAATCTCATGTACGCATAAAGCACATATTGTACCTGACCTTCCAAGCATAAAACATTGTAACTGGTAAAGAACTGCGATGGCGAGGAGGGAAGAAAGGGAGGGTTCAGACATCTGCAACTGCAGCTTAAAGAGATTTCAGCCAACTACGACTTACTTGACTATATGAAATCTCCAAGTTAAAAAGAACAAGCGCAAAATATACGAGGAATTGTTATGACTTATGCTTCAAGCAAGAAGCCAAGAACCATCAAAGGTTCTTGCATGCAATCACGACTCTTGTTTCAAGTTAAATGGAGTGCAGTGGCCTGCATCACATTCACAGATAGTTTTCCCTCTACAGGACAATGTGTCGAAAGCACTATAGTTAGTCGACTTCTTGATCAAACGCAATCTAGCTCCTCTTATGAAAAGAAGGGTCTGAAGAAGGTAGAACTGGGCACCGTTCTCATCCCTCGAAGGAAGTATAGGGCCGTGAAACAATTCCGTCACTCAGTCAAAGGGGATAGCTTAGTGTTAGAGGCTGCAACTACCGTAACACCAGCATAGATTAGAAACTAGGAATAGAAAGAAACCTATACTCCGGTAATCATATCCATTCCTATCTTTACTCAACCGATTATCAACCCCCAATTCGTTTAAACGCACTAAAATGTCTGCCCCCATCAAAAACCCAAAGTGAAAAATATCAATACCATATATTATATCTTCCATAAACCACATATGCCTCTATGAAATACCCTTATATAAGAAGTAATTTACAGCATTCCTAGGTTTAATTAGATAGGTTTCGAGGGAATATCACAGCTCAGCAATGCTCATACTAAACCCAGAAAAATCATTTAATGTAACAATCAATAGAACATGAATGAAGGCATATCAAGCTTCCTAAGATGTCCATCCAAAATTCAAGCAGAGAATGATTAAACCAACTCAATTATCAGCCTTATCAATATGCATATTATAAGGCAAAATACCTACCTAAGTAACCCAACTATAAATTACTATCCAAGCTATTGCCAAAACAATGAAAAGTAATTAAACAAAAACAAAGGGTACCTCTTTGTCAACAACACTACTAGAAATTTAGATGATAAACAAAGCAAATATCTTTCAGCTCCTTCAAGCTCGTTCCCTCTCAGCCTTCTAAGCAAAAAGTTTTGTTCCCACCATATCATCGGCAAAGTACTCCCTATAGGGGTGATTCCTAGGAACAAGTCTCCTAAACTTTTCAAAGTATTTCTCAGCCTCATCTTTCTTCTTCAACAAGGAGTAAATAATCCCCATACACAAATATGGCCTAAAATCCCTTGGTTCTTCCTTTACCAAACCCTCATACACCTTCAAAGCTTCGGAATGGTTCCCTTCAATGACCCGAATTTGAGCAATTAATAGTTTGAAGTCTCTCAAATCTTTATTTTTCTTCTCTTTCTTACACTTCTCCATTGCCCCTTCAATTCTTTTTTCCAGCTCTTTCAATTTCTGACCCGATTCTGAATAAGCAGTTACAAGGCCGTGAAAAGCCTCGACTCGGAGTGGGTCTTTAGCAATTATCTCTTCGAACTCGTTCGTGGCTTGAGTGTAATCGCCACTGTAGTTATGAATTTGGGCTCTTAACACTCGCCACTCGGTGTCTTCGGGTTCGAGCTCGATCAAACGGTCGATAACTTCAATAGCTTGTGGGAGTTTCTTCGATTTGATTCGAACCTCCATGAGTAACTGTAGAGCTTCAATGTCATTTGGGATCTGTGTCAAGTGTTCCTCGATGGATTTCTCTTGGTCTTCCAATGAGATATTCGAGCCCGTTGAGGCGGGCTCCACCGTGGGTGTTGCTGTTGGAACGGCGGCGAGAGCGGGTTTCCGGTGGAAGCGCGTGAAGAGGAGTGCTGCTGCGGCGGTTAGAGAAACGAAAGTGGTTTTGAGTAGAGGTGTCAAGGTTTGAAGAAGAGAAGGTTTGGTGGTTCGATAGAACGGAGATGATGAAGCTCTGATGGAGGTTGCTTTGAACGGCGATGATGACGATGAAGTCCTGAAGGTGACAGACGATGTGGGTTTAGCGAACGATGGACGGCAGTGACTGAAAGAGAGATGAAAAAGCTGGTGACGGCACTGTACTTTCGCAAAAGACTCCATTTCTCAGTGAGAAAGAAAGTTATCTTCTTCTTTATAAAACCCTGATTGACGATAACGCAGAGAGAAAAGGGAAGTTCAAAACCCTTCAAATTTCAATCAACGAGAATTTCCAGAAATTGAGAGGGGTTTCCACAGAACGACAGCGTTTTCTATATTTGGACAAGTAATCTTTGCCCTAAATAATATTTTGACTTAACCATAAAAAAATATCTAACATTTTATTTCGTAATTAAATCATACTAATTTATATGGATAAAGGAAAAAACAAAGCTTGGTACTCTGATAATTAATACGACGTCGTCATGGTCCCCCAAAGCCGTGAAACTAAACCTTCTATTTCTATACATATAAAAGACCACATCCAAATCCGACAGGACACGACTACAAAACCAACAAGGAGGTCGGTGCCACGTTTATAGGACGTGCCGGTGCCATCCTCTCCGGCAATCCCACATGCATCACGTTTCAAGACTCTTCTTGTGCTGTACCCGTCTGCCATCTCTTCTGAATCTGAATCCTTCTCGTTTTCTCTATCACAGTCGCTCTCTCATCATCTCTTCCTCGCAAGTAAGCCTGAAAGAAGTCTTTGTTCTCTTTCTCCAATGCATTCCAAACTGAAAAACAAAGAATAATAATATCTTAATAACTACGCCAAAAAATAAGCCTGTGACTGTGAGGGATGACGAGAACCTGATGAAGTGATGAGTGGTTTAATGTGGGCGTGCTTAGATAATGTTGAATGTAATCTCCCTTAGCTGGAAGCTTATTGAGTTGTTATTAGTTTTAACTGAATTCAAGTTGTTAATCTTTAGTTAGTCTTTAGTTAGTTGCTTCTGTTAGATAGTTTTTAGAGTACTACAATGTGTATAAATAACGATGGTGTAAGGTTGATGAAAGTAAGTCATTTGATCAATAACAAAAGCTAGTTTCACTTCTTCAGTTTTTCTGTTTTCTTAATATGGTATCAGAGCGAGGCTGTGTGCTAACTGTTGGGCTGACCAAGCGCCCCTTGTGCTGCGAGAGCGAGTCAGAGGACGAGCGTGTTAGCTCGCACCCCAAAAAGAAGAGGGTGTTCGCGAGTGGGTCCTCTAGAAAGAGATTGAGACGAAGACGGGTAGGCAGGAAGCCGCAGCGAAAGTTCTCCGGTTAGGTGAACTGCAATGGGACACCTCGGTAAAGTGGCAGGTGGCCATGAGGTGATTGCAGGGAGTCCTGTGCCCAAGGAGGGCGGCCCCAGGTTAGTGGGACAGTTTGGGAGAATTGCACACTAGTTCCTGGCACGTTTCGAGAGAGGGAAAGAGTTTCCTCCCCATGTACGAGGGCGTGCATGAATTGGGTGGAGGAGAATGTCACGGACCGTGAGTCGTGACTACGCGGGACCGAGCGAGATGCTTTCTGGTGGTGCGTAAAGCTTGGGAGCGGGATAGCATTAAGAGTGTAGTACGTGCCGAGCAGCCGTCCCATCTGGGATGGGCGCGCTGATCGTGCACCACACTGGTCGGGAGCTGTCCCCGCTTCCCTGATGAGCCCATGGGAGGGCGAAACCAGTAACCATCGGAGATCGTTCAGGCTGATCCTCGGGCATGCGAGTGTCCCGAGGTGCCGCACGGGTAGATGTCCCTACGCGAGAACTTTGACCCCGTGACAAGTGGTATCAGAGCGAGGCTGTGTGCTAGCTGTTGGGCTGACCAAGCGCCCCTTGTACTGAGAGAGCGAGTCAGAGGACGAGCGTGTTAGCTCGCACCCCAAAAAGAAGAGGGTGTTCGCGAGTGGGTCCTCTAGAAAGAGATTGAGACGAGGACGGGTAGGCAGGAAGCCGCAGCGAAAGTTCTCCGGTTAGGTGAACTGCAATGGGACACCTCGATAAAATGACAGGTGGCCATGAGGTGATTGTAGGAAGTCCTGTGCCCAAGGAGGGCGGCCCCAGGTTAGTGGGCCAGTTTGGGAGAATTGCACACTAGTTCCTGGCACGTTTCGAGAGAGGGAAAGAGTTTCCTCCCCATGTACGAGGGCGTGCATGAATTGGGTGGAGGAGAATGTCACGGACCGTGAGTCGTGACTATGCGAGAACGAGCGAGATGCTTTCTAGTGGTACGTAAAGCTTGGGAGCGGGATAGCATTAAGAGTGTAGTACGTGCCGAGCAGCCGTCCCATCTGGGATGGGCGCGCTGATCGTGCACCACACTGGTCAGGAGATGTCCCCGCTTCCCTGATGAGCCCATGGGAGGGCGAAACCAGTAAGCATCGGAGATCGTTCAGGCTGATCCTCGGGCATGCGAGTGTCCCGAGGTGCCACACGGGTAGATGTCCCTGCGCGAGAACTCTGACCCCATGACTAGTGGTATCAGAGCGAGGCTGTGTGCTAGCTGTTGGGCTGACCAAGCGCCCCTTGTGCTGCGAGAGCGAGTCAGAGGACGAGCGTGTTAGCTCGCACCCCAAAGAGAAGAGGGTGTTCGCGAGTGGGTCCTCTAGAAAGAGATTGAGACGAGGACGGGTAGGCAGGAAGCCGCAGTGAAAGTTCTCCGGTTAGGTGAACTGCAATGGGACACCTCGGTAAAATGGTAGGTGGCCATGAGGTGATTGCAGGAAGTCCTGTGCCCAAGGAGGACGACCCCAGGTTAGTGGGTCCGCTGTTTTTCTGTTAGTAGTTGTACCAGTTTGATGTTCCTAGTCCAGCTAGAGGGTGTCTCTTTAGTATAGAAGCTGACGATGTGCGAAATAAATGTAATTCGTATGACTTGTGGCACATGAGATTGGGTCATCCAGCTCATGCCACACTTGTAAAAGCATGTAAATAATTTGGTGTTGTGTTTCCTTTAAAGACTGAAACAAATGTATGCGTTGCTTGTAGAATGGGTAAAAGCCACAAGTTGGCATTTGATGCATCTAATACTGTGTATGAGAAACCTTTTGATCTTGTGTTTTCTGACCTTTGGGGGCCTGCGCATATTGTCTCAAATGGCTCTCGATACTATATGTCAATTGTAGATGCTTGCACTAGGCATTGTTGGGTATATATGCTCAAAACCAAGGATCAAGCCCTTCATGCTTTCCAGTTGTTCGAGAAAATGGTACGAAATCAATTTAATTGTACCATTAAGGAAGTCCAAACAGATTGGGGTGGAGAGTTTCGTCCAATCTCAACACTGTTGGCCACGTTAGGAATTCAACATCAAGTTTCTTGTCCACACACCTCTAAACAAAATGGTGTGGTGGAAAGGAAGCATCGGCATTTGGTGGAATTAGCACTTGTTTTGCTAGCTCAAGCAAGTCTGCTATTTCGGTTTTGGACTTATGCAGTGGCCACAGCTGCATATCTTATCAACAGACTCCCTACAACTGTGTTGAACGGACAGTCTCCTTTTAAGAAATTATACAACAAAATTCCGGATTACGGTCATATGAGGGTGTTTGGGTATAGGTGTTTTCCTCACCTACGACCTTATCAAAACCATAAACTCAGCTATAGGTCGCAACCATGTACTTTTCTTGGTTACAGTCCTACACACAAAGGGTATCAGTGTCTTGGGGCTGATGGCACGATTTATATTTCCAAGCATGTGCTATTTGATGAAAAATGTTTTCCTTTCTCAGGTTCTGCTGTTGCAGGTATAGAATCAGTTACTGCAGATGTTCCAGTTCCTGGCAAACGGTTTCCAGTAGTTCCTGGTGCTACAAGGGTGTGTGTTTCGCATAGGATGATGCAAGTCGATTTTGGCTCATCACCCTCTATCACCTCCTCAGTTGCTGCCTCGGCTCGATCTGCTACACCAGCTGCTGGAAATGTGTCTATGGATCGAGTTAGTGTCCAAAATGAGCCTTCACCTGTGAACACTAACGTCCAGAGTGAAGAGGTGTCTGTTCCTGCATGTGCTAATGACTTGTCGTCCATGCACACTCATGTAAATGCTGAAGGGTCCTCAGCACCTGCGTGTGATGGTCACAATAACAATGATGATGTCGAACATGGTGCTGCTAGTTTTGGTGAGAGTCGTACTGTCACTGACTCGGTTGATACCGATAATGCTCGGGAGGTTCAGGAGGAGATTGAACAACCAACTGTGGTTCCCCTGGCTCGATCAGTTCCTACAGCCAGTCATCCCATGATGACCAGGAGCAAGTGTGGAATTTTCAAACCCAAAACTTATCTTGCTCATCATCACTTAGAAGAGCTTGAACCAGCAACAGTTCAAGAAGCTTTCTTGTCTCCCCACTGGACCGAGGCAGTCACAGCTGAGTTTGATGCGCTTGTTCGAAATAACACTTGGAGTCTTGTTTCTCTACCTAAAGGACACTCCACAGTGGGCTGCAAGTGGTTGTTCAAGATAAAGAGGAATGCTGATGGCTCAATTCAGCGTTACAAAGCATGACTAATGGCGAAAGGGTACTCGCAAATACCTGGACAGGATTTCCAGGAGACTTTCAGTCCAGTTGTGAAAGCTTCGACGATTAATGTGATTCTCACGCTTGCAACTACACAAGGTTGGCCACTCCGGCAAATGGATATCAACAACGCTTTTTTGAATGGGGACTTGAGTGAAGATGTTTTCATGGACCAACCTCAAGGCTTTGAGAAATATGCGACAGATGGCTCGTTGTTGGTGTGCAAATTGCAAAAGGCCTTGTATGGGTTACGACAAGCCCCTTGTAACTGGTATTCGAAGCTAAAAGAGTATCTTACTAGTGTTGGTTTTAAAAGTTCACAGGCCGATACTTCGTTATTTGTTAAGAAAGGAGAATTGCATGTAACATACATGCTAGTTTATGTTGATGATATTGTAGTTACGGGTACCTCGACCAAAGATGTGGAGGATGTGATTCAGTCTTTGGCAAAGGAGTTCTCTCTCAAAGATCTTGGAGAATTGAGCTACTTCTTGGGAATTGATGTGCGCAAAGTAGGCAGCTCATTGTTTCTAAGCCAAAAGAAGTTTGTCATGGAGCTACTTGGCAAAACAGGCATGCTCAATGCCACTCCTACTCTTACTCCTATGATATCGAGTCTTAAGCTTGCTAAGGATGCTGGTAGTCATTTGATTGATGCAAAGGAATATCGGAGCATCATAGGGTCGTTGTTGTATGTATGTCACACAAGGTCGGACATCACATACAGTGTAAACAAGTTAGCTCAATTCATGCATTCACCGTGCGAACATCATCTGTCTGCTGCAAAAAGGGTTCTTAGGTATTTGAATGGGACACTCGACTATGGATTGTGGTTTACAAACGTAGCAGCACCACTACAGCTTGTAGCTTTTGCAGACGCTGATTGGGGTGGAAGTGTAGATGATCGAAGATCCATTTCTGGTAATTGCGTCTATCTGGGAGGTAACCTAGTCATGTGGGGCTCCAAGAAACAAAAGACGGTTTCTCGTTCCACAACAGAGGCGGAATACAGAAGTTTAGTAGATGTGGCCTCTGATGTTACTTGGTTGGATGCTCTGCTGAAAGACATGAACATAAAGATAACTGGGATCCCTGTCATATGGAGTGATAATTCTGGAGCAATTGCTATGAGTGAAAATCCAGTTTATCACTCAAAAACTAAGCATGTGGAGCTTGATGTCCATTTTGTAAGAGAGAATGTAGCAACAGAGAAGTTGAGAATCAATTTTGTACCATCTGAGCATCAGGTCGCTGATGGTTTAACTAAGGCGTTGTCCAAAGATTATTTCAGGTTGTTTCGAAGGAAGTTGGGTGTTGTCGAGATAACTGAAGTGGAGGAAGGAAAGAGTAGGGAGCATGTTGAATGTAATCTCCCTTAGCTGGAAAGCTTAGCTGGAAGCTTACTGAGTTGTTATTAGTTTTAACTGAATTCAAGTTGTTAATCTTTAGTTAGTCTTTAGTTAGTTGCTTCTGTTAGATAGTTTTTAGAGTACTACAATGTGTATAAATAACGATGGTGTAAGGTTGATGAAAGTAAGTCATTTGATCAATAAAAAAAGCTAGTTTCACTTCTTCAGTTTTTTCTGTTTTCTTAATAGATAAAGCGTCCATGCACTCGTCTTTGCTCATGTGGAAGACCAAACACTCTTCCATCAGATGATGGATGATGGACCTAAACACAAATATATATATTTAGAAAATAAAAGTTGAAAAAATGTAACAACACTGCTTCCCTTCATTGTTACTGACCAAGTGGAGATATGAAGCAGAAGAGTCTCCCATGAAGCAGACAAAGAATATGTAGGCAAAACCAGAGCGAGCAAGGGGGAAGAGGAGGAAAGAAAAGGAAGAGATGGGGGATAAAGATCAAACAGAAAGACGAAAGGGTTCCATATATATAGATTCGAATTTTAATATTTATCGTAAAAAATATTATCTGTTTATTTCGATAAAAATATGAGAAATGATCCAAAATTTAGAATAGGGTGCAATTTTTGATCTAACTAATAGTAATTATAATAGTATATAATATAATCTCTATCATTTGACGTTAATCGCTTAATCACTCTACTATCAAAACAATAATTGTTTCTTTAACCACTTGATCTAAAGGGCTCGTACATATTAGAGTGCAATTAATCTATAAAAATATATTTTTGGATAATATTCAACTATAAATAACTATAAATATCATATTATATTAATTTGACATAAAGATAATTTTAACCCTTAACGTTTATAATTTTTATCATTTTAGTCTTTATTTTATTTTTAAAATGAAATAATAAAAATTATAGACGTTAAAATTTAAAATTATATTTATGCTTATTAATTTTCATTACATTATGGTATTATTTATTTATATTCTATGATACGCTCATATCCTATATTACAACGAAAGGAAAAGCCTGTGACTGAAGTTATAGGTTGTTGTTGGGGTACAAAGTGCACGTGATACGATGAATCTGATTGGTGGAGAGGAGATTAGAGTAGATTCCATGGGCACTAATCGTTTGTCTATTACGTGGCAACTAGGCAGTTAACCACGTGGTACGTGAGACCCATGCATGCTGAAGACCGAAGACAGGGAGGCACGGTGCACCACACTCGTACCACACTCTGGCCTGGTCTGAGTAACACTCCGGGCACAACACGGGGGTCCCATACCAACATCAAAACGACTCATAAAACTACCGTATTAATACGTATTAACTAGGGCTGTAAATGAGACGAGATAGATCGCAAGCTACTCGAGCTCGATTCGATTAAACCTCGGTCAAAATTTGATTCAAGTTCTTGTCGAGTCGAGCCAAGCCGAGCTATATAATACCCGACTCGAAAAACTCACGAGCTACTCAAAAACATAAATATAGTATTTTTTATAATTTAAAATATAAATTTTTAAACTTAAAACCCTAAACATAAGTCTTAAACCCTAAATTAACATACTAAAACCTAAAATTAACAAGCTTGAGTTTACATAACATGTGTATCAAAGTTTTTTCTCCATTAGACTTTAAATGAAACTTGAGAGATAAGAGTTACTCGAGTCTAACACGACCAAATATCGGTCAATATTTGATTCGATTAGGCTCGAAAAAAGCTCAAACTCGACTCGAATTCTTAAACGAGTCGAGCCGAGCTCAGATTTTTAGGCTCGTTTAAAATTACTCAAGTTCGAACTCAACTCAAAATCTTAACGAGCCGAGCCGAGCTTAGCACTACTCGAGCTCGACTCGGCTCGTTTATACCCCTAATCTTAACAACAAACATTATAAGGAGAAATTATATTATGAGACATTCCCACCACGTCATCCATGAGACCAACCAATAAAAAGTATCAATTAATTATTTTTTATCTCATCATTTTTATCAACTGAACCTTCACTTGATAAAAATTATTTTATACTTAAATTATAATAAATATTAGTAAAAATTCACATGGTAAAAATGTCTCATAATATAATTTCTCCATTACAAGAGAACAAAATATTTTAAATAGTTAACCACGTCACACATCCCCAAACTATAAACTTCATTTTAAACAGATCCCTAAACCATAAGTTTTACTTTAAATTAATCCCAAATATTTGAATGTTTTTATTTTTTATCCTTAAATTATGATGTTCATTTTAAATTAATTCTCAAACTTTTAAAAATTTTAACTTTATTCTCAAATTACATGCAATGCATGTAATAAAATAAAAAGATATATTTAAATTCATTTATATTAATACACACTTGATTGATTATGATACTAACGTAACATTCGAAAGGTTATAAGTTTAAGTACGCTTAAACATGTTCGATTTAAGAATTTAGATTATAATTAGTTTATAAATTATATTAGTTTTTTCTGGGTCATTATGACATCATGTGTGATGACATACTTTTCTTCTTTAAATTGATTATGTTGAAAAAGGTTGAATTTTGGAAGCTTCTAGGCTGAAACATCAACTGGTTCTTGGTGATTTCTAAGTTTTAGAGCAAAATCGACTGAAGATTAATAAAGTCAAACAAAAAAAAAACAAGTCAAATGTGTTTTTGGGAGATTGGGTTGTACTTGTTGTCTCGTTGCGTTTATATTTTAGGGTATATTTTGATAATTTAATATTAATTTTTTTAATTTTTATATACTCATATTATATTTTAATTTTATTTTGTTTTGTGTTTTAGTAGGGTAGCAATGAAATTAAGGATTTGAATAAATATTTTTTTTATATAAATTTGGATAATATTAAGATTTTTTAAAGTTTAAATGGATTGAATTAAAATAAAATTGACATAAAATTAATTTAATGTGTTCGATAGATGGATTTAATGTTATTTTATAAAAGGTTTAAGAGCGTAAAAAGTGTTTAAATTAATAAAAATTTTAATTAATCTTCTAAATTTTTTATAAATTAAGTCATTAAATTAAAAAATTAAATCAATTAAATTTTTATTTTTATTTTTTTTGTAATTAAATTTTGATAATTTTTTTACATATTACTGACATATAATACACTATAATTTTATTATATTACATTTACATATTTTCAAAATTTTGTATAAATTGTAATTTTTTTAGAGTTTTATTTAAAACTTTAAAAAATTATAAAATATAAATATTGTGACATAACGTGCTATATCAATAGATTTTAAAATTAATTAAATTTAATGATTAAAATTAATTAAATTTAATGATTAAAATTAATTAAATAATTTAATAAATTAATTTTTATTTAATAATTTAATTGATTTAATTTTTTTAAAAAATTTTGGGTTGAGTGAAAAAATTAAGAATTTGATTTGATTTTTATAAAAAAATATATCTATCATTAAATCTAACTAGCTAGGTTATCGAAGTCATGGTGTCATCAAATGATTCTTCTAACGTCGTCTGTGACGCGATTTTATTTTCCATTTGTACCCTCTTTGTTCTTCTCCTTCGAAGCTTCCTCCTTGGTCTGAACAAGTTGGTTTCACTCGGACAATAAAATTCCACAGGGACAACAAAGACAAGGTTGGTTGGGAAGTAGGTAGCTTCGAGTCCCAAACATCAACCGTTTAAACTTAATATTTCGAATACTCACATTATGTTTTTTCGTGTTATAATCGTATTCAAAATCAGGATCGATTCAAAGATTTTGAGGTCTTGTACAATTTATTAAAACGTGACTCTTAGAAGCAATTGTTCATAACATTCACTAATTTTAAAGATGTTGTCCTTAAAAGCGATTGTCTTTTTAAGGACCCTTGTACAATCGTTTTTATTGTGTCTTTCTAGAATTTCATTGGTTCTATAGAAAATTCTAAAATTAATTTAAAATATAAAAATATTTTTTTACAATTGTATACTAATATTTAATATTTTTATATTTTTAGTTTTTAATCTTTTTAAAAAATTATTATCTATCATTTTAAATTAAATTTTAAAATTAAAAATATTTTATATTTTAAAAATATTTTTCAGGATTTTTATATAATTTTAAAAATTAAAAATTAAAATTTTGAAATTAAAGATATTTTATATAATTTTTATATAATTTTAAAGTAGTGTTATTTTATTGCAACACGTGTTAAAAAGAATTAAAGTTAACGGTCAAAGTTGGTTAAAGGGCCAAATTGATTTTTTCCTTGAGTTTGAGGGTTTAATTGAGTGTTAAAAAAGTTTAAGGTCTGAATTGGTTTTTTTTCTTGAATTTGAGGGCTTAATTGAGTGTAAAAAAAGTTTAAGGGTTTAATTGATTTTTTTATAAAAGTTTAAGGGCTTATTAAACCTTAAGCCAAACAATAAGAATAAGAATAAGCAATAAGATTCTATAATTAGTTATTACATTTAGGAAATAATTATAACATTTTAACAATTATAATTAATCTTTCTTAATACATTTTAAAAAATTTTATAATAAATTTCAAGATTAAATCATCTAATAAATATAATTTATTAAAAATTTAATTTTTGTTTTAAGAAACCTTATACAACCGTTTCTATTACGTTTGTCTTTAACTTCACTGTTTAAAACAACATGTAATAAAGTAACAAAATTTTGATCTGGAAACGCAAGTACGAACGAATCAGATGTCTGCGGCACAGATCGATTGAAAGTGTGCAAAATGTTGGCAAAAGGTGTTTGAATTTGAACATTGACGAGTTCAAGAGAGAAGGGAAAAAAGATAAAACTTTTAGGGTGTCGGGTTGAAAAATCAGATTTAGAGAGTTCAAATAATGGATGAACCAGAAAAATGTAACAAAATTAAATCGATAAACTGTTTAGTAATCAATAACCATGGATTATATCCAAGTAAAACTGAATTTAATATTCGAATATTATAAAATTTTATTATTAAAAGATACTGAAACCCATATTTTAGACTTTTAAATTAAATAAAGAGTTATTATTTGATTCATTGTTGGTGTAAAAAACATACCAGCTTTATTTAAAATTTAAAATTTAAAATTTAAAATATAAAATATAAATAATAACCTTAAAATTCTCAATATTAAATCTTAACTTTTAAACTATAAACCTTAAATTTTAACCATATATAAATCATAAATTAAACCTTTAAATATCAAAATATATTATTTTTAAACATACCGAAGTATCATTGTATCCACTAAAGAAACGTGATGAAGGGGAGTAATCAATGATGAAATTATACAAGCGCAGGGAAGAACAATCATCCTTATCCCGATTTTTTTTTTTACTTGTGTTTTCTTATTTAAATATTTTTAAAAATTGTTTTTTATGAATTTGTCCCCTACTTTTAAATATTTATATTTTATCCCCTTAAGCTCAAATCTTGATTCTTTCCTGCTAGCAACACCATCATCATAACAAACACCAAATACCTATCCCAAATTTCGCATACCAAACTCGTATTTTATACCTAACGATCAAATACATAAAATATACCTATAAATGGTAGTTAAGACGTTATCGTCGAATTTCGACTTTAAAAAGACATCTTTTGCTGCACTTCTTAGATCCACCGACTTCAAATTTGTAGCACGTGTACAAATGCTAATTAGTAATTATAACATCATTACCACGTTTCTTTTCTAAATAGTTAACAAACAGTACTCTCATTAACTATGATAGTAATAGTATAAGATGATAGAAACCAAAAAAGGGAAGACGAAGCTTCCGCGACTGAGAGAGGTACGTTTAGAAGGAGAAATTATTCTATGGACTGATTTCACCACGTCATTCATAGTCCTTAAGAACAAAAAACAAATTCACGTCATTATTTTTTACACATCATCTACACACTCATAATTTTAATTTTTAAATCATCTCTCTAAATAAAATATATTAAAAATAAAAAAATAATGACGCGGATTTGTTTTTTATTCTAAACCCTAACACTAACCCTAACCTTAAACCCTAAACTCTGACCATAAACCCTAATCCCTAATCCCTAAACCATAATCCATAAACTCTAAACCCTAAACCCTAATTAAAAAATAAATCCACGTTATCATTTTTTAATTTTAATATATTTTATTTAGAGAGATGATTTGGAAATTAAAATTATGAGTGTACAGATAATGTGTAAAAAATGATGACGTAAATTTGTTTTTTATTCTTAAGGACCATGGATGACGTGGTGGAACCGGTCCATAGAATAATTTCTCGTTTAGAAGAGTAGAAAGCAGTACTTGTACTTAAAACGTATCATTAAAAAATTATAGTTTAATATTATGATTTAGAATTTAGAGATTTAAGTGTATTGATATTAAAGATAAATATTTTATGTGATTTAATTTGATTAGATCGAATTTTTTTATTAAAATAATAAGGTTTGAGCGGGGAAAGGTTTTTTTTTTATTAATAGTAGAGTCGGATTGAATCAAGTTAAATTTATAGTAAAAATATCTAATCTGACATGAGGTTAATTATATATTTTTTCTTAAAATTTTTAAAATATTTATAATAATACCTCTTTTTATATATACGAGTATTTTTTATAATTATATTTTAGTAAAATTATCTAGGCATTGTTAGTCGTCACACGTGAGCTTTGCCTGTAGTCAGTAACTACCAGCGTGTCTGAAAGCAAACTACTGGACTTTCCTCGTGTTTGACCAAAGGCAGACATTTCTGTAGTATTATGACAAACTCGAACACGATGAGTTAGAATGGATTCTTCTGACAAAAAAGTGAAGTCAAACATCGCGGCTTCAATGTTGACTTTACCTCTGTATTTAAACCAACTCACAAGCTTACCATCTTCACAAATCACAACACAAACAAAGAAGAAGAAGAAGAAGAAGAAGAAGAAGAAGAAGAAGAAGAAGAAGAAGAAGAAGAAGAAGAAGAAGAAGAAGAAGAAGAAGAAGAAGATTTCAGTATTTCTTTCACATTCAGATTCGTGATGAAGAGAGAAAGAGAAAACCAGGATGAGATTCAGGGTTTCGACATTGCTAAATGTCTGATGCTGTTATCTCAACGCCTTGAAACGACAAACAAAACAAACTCTTCGGGCGACAACGAGGTTTTCGAGTGCAAAACTTGTCACCGCCGGTTTGTGGGATATGTTGTAATGCTTGAATCCCACATTGGAAGCAAACACCCTTGGCAAAGGGTATTTATTAAGTCTTCACCCTACTCCCTTGTTGAGTGATAGAGAACAAGGGAGCCCCTCGCGCGCCGCCGTCGTGGTAACATGTGTCTTCGACACGTCCGCGCGCGTTCTATCTTTTTAGAGAAAATTCGTAAGAATTTCTCTCTTAGTTTTTTGTAGAGAATGCGAAAGGTCACACTGCTTTTATAGGCTGTGCGGGAGCTGTTCTGTTTGATTTAAAATTCTTAGAATTTTAAATAAATAACCGAAGAGTTTATCCGAGATTTTATTGGATTAATTCAGAGTTTAAATTGAATTAAATCTGTTATTAATAGTAAATTTCAAATTTAATGATTTAAATTTGAAAACAAGATGAGATAAAATCGGCGTGCTAGGACGATTTTACCCTCACATCCAGCCTATAAATATGCTTCATATTTCTCAGTTTCAATCATCCCATTCAGTTTTGACTGTCTAAGCATTGAGAGATTTGAGAGCTTCTTCCTGACGAGCCTGGCGAGTGTTTCCTTCTCAGTCCACTCCAGAACCTTGGGTGTACATCGTTTTGGAGGACCGTGCTAACCTTCGGGGGACAACCGCCTGACGTAGCGATTACACACATCGGGGCGACTTGTTTCTAAGGCAGTGGCCTCCATACCACGACACGGTCATATCTTTCCCGGGTTTTTATTTTTCCCAGTCAGTGCTAACGCCCTATTTTGCAGAACTTATTTTCCAACAATTTAGAAACAAGTCATTTCTGCAAAAATGTCGGTCTCTTCCGATAAGTTAGTTCCAGACCTGTCCAAGTTAGATGCACTCGACGGGAATAATTATCGAAGGTGGTCCCAGCGTATCATGATCTTCTTCGAGCAACTAGATCTCGATTACATCCTCGAGAACCCTTCTCCGATAGATGATCCAGAAGGTGCTGCCGGAATTGATGCCGTCGCAGACATGAGTAAATACATCAAGGATAATAAAACAGTGCGAG
The DNA here is from genome assembly GCA_035048815.1 of Abelmoschus esculentus. Lineage (NCBI taxonomy): Eukaryota > Viridiplantae > Streptophyta > Magnoliopsida > Malvales > Malvaceae > Abelmoschus > Abelmoschus esculentus. The sequence continues at coordinate 17,105,869 of JAUCBN010000017.1, read as the reverse complement.
GTCATCTCTTGAGTCACATGTCAAACAAGATATTCGACATGTTCAACAAAGAGAGAAGCGCTAAGAGGATTTGGGATACTCTAGAAATGAAATATGGAGCTGATGATGCTGGAATAAAGAAATATGTAGTAGGTGAATGGCTACAATTTCAGATGTCCGATGACAAGCCGATAATGGAACAAGTCCATGATTATGAGAAGCTAGTTTCGGACATTTTAGCTGAAGGTATGAAAATGTGCGAGGTCCTTCAAGCAAATGTTTTGATCGAAAAATTGCCGAAGTCCTGGTCCGATTACCGCAACTCCCTTAAGCACAAAAAGAGGGATATTCCGTTGGTGGAACTTGTAAGCCATATGAAGATTGAGGAAGCCAACCGTTTGAAAGATAAGGTTTCCAACTCTAATGGTCAATTTAATTTTAAGGCTAACTTGGTTGAATCTGGTGGTGCCTCAGGATCCAAGCCCAAAAGGGTTATGAAAAGGGGTTATCAAAAGAATCCTACCAGACCTCAAAAGTCCACGAACTTCAAGAAGTCAACCAACGTGAGGGCCCAAGGAAAGTCCACCAAATGTTATGTGTGCGGGCAAGTCGGACACAAGGCCTACCAGTGCTCACGCCGTTCAGACCGCTTGAATGACAACAGACCACAAGCGAATGTTGCAGAGGATAACGATGATGTCATTGCAGCAGTCGTTTCAGAAGTCAATCTAGTGGAAAATTCTGCTGAATGGGTGGTTGATACTGGTGCTTCCAGACATTTCTGCGCTAAGAAGGAGCTGTTCGCCGAGTTCGAGGATGAGAACAAAGGAGAACAAGTGTACATGGGAAATTCTAGCAGTTCAGAGGTGCTAGGTAAAGGCAAAGTTTTACTCAAGCTGACGTCCGGTAAAACTTTATCCTTAAATAATGTTCTTTATGTACCTGCTCTGCGTAGAAATTTAATTAGTGGTGGTTTGTTAAATAAGGCAGGCGTTAAACTTGTTTTCGAGGCAGATAAACTTATTCTTTCCCGTAATGGTGAATATGTTGGGAAGGGATTTTTAAGTGGGGGTTTATTTGTAATCGAAACTGAGCTTAATGAGAATAAAGCCACCACTTCTGCTTATACCGTTGAATCCTTTGATATGTGGCATGCTAGATTAGGTCATGTGAATACTCTATCTTTAAAGAAGCTTATTAAGATGAAGCTATTACCTAATCTAGATGAAAGTGGCTTTAACAAATGTGAGATTTGCGTAGAAGCCAAGCATACTAAACCTTCCTTTAAGACTGTTTCTAAGAGAAAAACTGAATTGTTAGAACTTATTCACACAGATCTAGCAGACTTTAGAAACTTTGAGAGTAAGAGAGGAAAACACTACTACATCACCTTTGTAGATGATTACTCTAGATATACAAAGGTTTATCTTCTTAGAACTAAAGATGAAGCTGAAAACTTCTTCCTAATCTATAAAGCAGAAGTTGAAAATCAACTTAACAAGAAGATAAAACGTGTTAGATCCGATAGAGGTGGTGAATATGGATCTAATTTTCTTAAAGAGGTGTGTGAGACGAATGGCATAATTCATGAAACCTCTGCCCCTTATTTTCCTCAACAAAACGGTATAGCCGAGAGGAAAAACAGAACTTTAAAAGAGATGATGAATTCATTATTGATAAGTTCTGGGTTATCTGATAACATGTGGGGGGAAGCCATTCTATCAGCGAATTATATTTTAAACCGAGTACCTCATAAGAAATTAGATTCAACCCCATACAACTTATGGAGAGGCTATGCACCTAATTTGCAATACCTAAAAGTGTGGGGGTGTCTGGCTAAAATTGGTTTGCCTGACTTTAAGCAGTCCACCATCGGTCCCAAAATCGTTGATGCAGTATTCATAGGGTATGCTACCAACAGTGCCGCATATAGGTTCATGTTACTACATGATTTTTCTATATGTGAATCTAGGGATGCTGTTTTCTTTGAAAATATCTTTCCGTTAAAGAAACCTAGATTAATAGAAAGAACACATATAGAAAATGTACCATCCACTTCTTCTAACATACCTGCCGAAAATGCTCTAGAGTTTGAGTTAGAGCCTAGAAGAAGTAAGAGGAAAAGAACGGAAACTTCTTTTGGACCAGATTTTGTTACTTCCTTTATTTGTGAGATAAATGATTTAGACAAACTATCAGACCCCCTAGCTCAAGTTTTCCTGTTAGATGATGATCCTAAAACTTATGAAGAAGCTATGAGGTCCATTGACGCTAGTTTTTGGAGAAGCGCTATTAATGATGAACTAGAGTCAATAATGTCTAATCATACCTGGGAATTGGTAGATTTGCCCAGGGGATTTAAACCTATCAGAAACAAATGAGTTTTTAGGAAAAAACTCAGGCCAGATGGGTCAATCCAAAGATATAAAGCTAGATTAGTAGTCAAAGGGTTCACTCAAAAATTTGGAACAGACTTCTTTGATACCTACTCTCCCGTAACAAAAATCTCAACGATCCGTGCATTATTTGCACTAGCCTCCATTCATAAATTGCAAGTACATCAAATGGATGTAAAAACTGCATTTTTAAATGGAGATCTAGATGAGGAGATCTATATGGAGCAACCACTAGGTTTTGAGACACCTGGCATGGAAGGCAAAGTATGTAGACTTAAAAAGTCTTTATATGGTCTTAAACAAGCTCCTAAACAGTGGTATGAGAAATTTCATAAAACTATTCTTAGTTTTGGCTTTGTCGTAAATGGCGCGGATGCATGCGTGTATTCAAGGATGTTTGGTACTGATTGTGTTATCATTAGCTTATATGTTGATGATATGTTGATTTTCAGTACTAACTTAGATGCCATTAACAAAACCAAAAAATTTTTATCCACTCGTTTTGAGATGACGGATTTGGGAGAAGTAGATATAATCTTAGGTGTCAAAGTTACCAAATCTAGCAAGGGATTCTCTTTGGATCAAACACATTATATTGAGAAAGTGTTAAAGAGATTTGACAGTTGGGATGTCATCCCTGCACGAACTCCTTTTGATTCTAGTACTCATCTCGCTAAAAATAAAGGAAGCGTTGTTTCTCAGGGTGAATATGCTAAAGTCATTGGAAGCCTAATGTTCTTAATGAACTATACTCGACCTGATATTGCCTATGCTGTGAGTAGATTAAGTAGATATACCCATAATCCAAATAGTGAACACTGGACAGCTCTTAGACGCTTACTGAAGTACCTTAAGGGTACTATGGACTGGAAACTTGATTTTGTTGGCTATCCTGCTGCACTAGAAGGATATTGTGACGCCAACTAGGTTTCTAACAGTGATGAAGTAAGCTCTACGAGTGGGTATATCTTCACCTTTGGAGGAGTCGCAATCTCGTGGAAGTCTGCCAAGCAGACTTGTATTGCACGCTTCACCATGGAGTCAGAGTTCATAGCTCTAGATTTAGCAGGACAAGAAGCCAAGTGGCTTAGAAATCTTTTAGCAGAGATACCTTTATATGGAAAACCGAATCCTCCAATATCTTTATTGTGCGATTCGCAATCTACTATACATGTGGCCTTGAATCAAGCTTATAATGGTAAGAAAAGGCACATCCGCATAAGACACGAATCTGTAAGGCACTTAATAAAGAATGGAGTACTTGCTTTAGAGTATGTGAAGTCGGAAATGAACTTGGCTGATCCTCTTACCAAAGGATTGAGCAGGAAACAAATTCTGGATTCGTCGAGGGGGATGGGTCTTAATCCCATTTTTTGAGAGATTCATGGTGGATACCCAACTTAGTTCTCTAAGTTCAATGTGGTTAAACGAAACCATGAAAGAGACTCATAGTGTACATGTCCCTTTACCCAATCCCTATGACGTTTCATGTACATGCCTAGGTTGAGCTTAAATGCTCTTAATAAATTCATAGCCCAAGTTTGGGTGGTCTTAGTGAGAAAGACTTGATGAATTTACCGATTTTGGTTGAATAACTACTCTTAATAAGTTCTTAGACCTATTGCGAAGGACTAATTGAACTTACCGCTCGGAAGGATGAGTTTATTTTTAAACTCTTAATAAATTCTATCCAAAGAGGTTGGATTGTTCTATTGAGAAGAACATTATTGAATTTACCGAACAAAGAGGTTGAGTTTTTATTCTTAATGATTTCTTAGCCCAGAGTTTGGGTGGTTCATTTAATATGAACTTGAAGAAAATCACCTTATTTTTGTGAGGTTGAGCTTTATACAAAGCTCTTAATTATTTCATAGCCCAATTTTGGGTGGTTTATGTTGAGATAAACTTGATGAAATAACCTATGTAAGTGAGAAGGGTTAGCCGCCTTCTATGAAAAACGATGGGCCGTTTTTCTAGTACACTTACTAAAATCCCGAAGTAAGATGGCTACATTTTATATATATACTCTTAAGTATATATACATCTTCACATCGCGGACTGTGAAGGATGAAGAGATTAGTTATGTGTTATGAGTTCACCCCGATCTTAGAAAGTTCAAGACTAGTTTCACTTATCTAAGAGGAGGATTACTCATCATCACTACGTACTAGTTCAAGACACGTTCACTATGTACTTAAGTAATTAATCTCGCAAATGCTCGTCTAGTGTTAGTCAAACTTGGTGACATCGTGAGGATTCTTTCACATTAGTGGGGGATTGTGGGATATGTTGTAATGCTTGAATCCCACATTGGAAGCAAACACCCTTGGCAAAGGGTATTTATTAAGTCTTCACCCCACTCCCTTGTTGAGTGATAGAGAACAAGGGAGCCCCTCGCGCGCCGTCGCCGCCGCCGTCCGTCCGGCTCGGCTCGTGGACGCGGTCGTGGTCGTGGTCGTGGTAACACGTGTCTTCGACACGTCCGCGCGCGTTCTATCTTTTTAGAGAAAATTCGTAAGAATTTCTCTCTTAGTTTTTTGTAGAGAATGCGAAAGGTCACACTGCTTTTATAGGCTGTGCTAAATAACCGAAGAGTTTATCCGAGATTTTATTGGATTAATTCAAAGTTTAAATTGAATTAAATCTGTTATTAATAGTAAATTTCAAATTTAATGATTTAAATTTGAAAACAAGATAAGATAAAATCGGCGTGCTAGGACGATTTTACCCTCACATCCAGCCTATAAATATGCTTCATATTTCTCAGTTTCAATCATCCCATTCAGTTTCGACTGTCTAAGCATTGAGAGATTTGAGAGCTTCTTCCTGACGAGCCTGACGAGTGTTTCCTTCTCAGTCCACTCCAGAACCTTGGGTGTACATCGTTTTGGAGGACCGTGCTAACCTTCGGGGGACAACCGCCTGACGTAGCGATTACACACATCGGGGCGACTTGTTTCTAAGGCAGTGGCCTTCATACCACGACACGGTCATATCTTTCCCGGGTTTTTATTTTTCCCGGTCAGTGCTAACGCCCTGTTTTGCAGAACTTATTTTCCAACACGGTTCTCGTCGTTCCAAGCATTGGGCGGCCACCGTGCCAGCCATAAGAGACCCAAATTGGTGGCGGAGAAAGGGAATGAGGAAACGAAGTCGTTCATTAGTTTATCGACGAAGCCCAAGACTCACGAGTGTTCCATTTGCGGGCAAGAGTTTTCGATGGGACAAGCTTTGGGTGGCCATATGAGGAGGCATAGACCCGCCGTGAACGAAACCGTCTCTCCCCCGCTTCCGGCTGTTCCGGCGGTGCAGGTGTTGAAGAGATCGAACAGCAGTCGGAGGGTTGTGTGTAATTTAGACCTGAATTTGACACCATTGGAGAATGATTTGCAAGTTTTGTTTGGAAACAAGGCTCCAAAGATCGATATTTGTTTTTAACATTTTATTTCAGACTGTAAACATTTGTAATCTTCATTTCTTTGACGACATTTATTTATTTAATCCGAATTTATTGATTATTTTTTTATAAAAGAAATAAAAATATTATGTTAAAGTTTATCGGTAATTATTGGGAATGAACAATTAATTAAAATGGTTAAGAGAGGATGAATTGAAGGTACAAATCGTCTACATCTTTTCTATGCTTTCATTCATGTTTTCGTTTTAAATTAGAAGGTTTAGGGTATTGGATTTAGGGTTTAAGATTAACGATTATGGTTAGGGTTTAAAGAATTAGGAGTATGATATGCTTTTTAAAGTATATAATTTAAGGTTTACGATATAAAAAATAAAGATTAGGATTTAAAATATAAATTTTTAAAAAATTTTAATAGGACATTTAAGGCATGATAAAGAAGTAAAAAAAAAATACCCGAATTTAGGCTGCTATACTCGTATAAATTGAAGCAATAATTATAATTTTAATTAAAAATAATTATTAATAAGATTACAGTGAAGAAAAAGCATACCGATATGTAAAAACTAAATTATTATTTTGAATACCAAAATATTTACAAAAATGAATTTTTTTATTATTTAATTTAAAACATTTTATTTTCTAAAGCTCGTCAAATCAATTATAGTAAAGTAGCTTCATTTTTACTCTGTTATCTCATTCAAACCATGAAGTAAGCAATTAGGTCACCTAAAAAAGTACCACATATATATACATAGTATTTGTAATTTCTGAACATAATAATTATACTCAGAATATTTACATTTATATAAATTTTAACAATAGCAATTTATATCATATATAAATGTGGTATTCTTATTTTTATATTATATTTTTTAATTAATTTCAGATTATATTATATTGTAAAACAATATCCTTATTCAATATTGTGAAAATAAATTTTGGTTCACTTAGCCTCGTTTTATATTATAATATTGAAGCAGACAAATGTGACAATTTTATTATAGAATATTATAGCGTGAAATAAGAAAGTTGTTGGAATCCAACCAATGGCAATTAGACGCTAAACAAATTTATATCCTGTCCGAAGTTTCACAGATAGTTCAGGGCCAGGGTGCCTTAGCAGCTCGTCGTCACTGGTGACATTTTCATTACAGTCTGCTAAAGAGCACGAACAAATATTTTAATGCCAGAAACACCCAACACAGTCCAAAAATATGAACGCTTGAAACTTATATAAGTTCCAAGTGTTTCTCAAGAACCATAATTGATCCAGCTTTGGGTTCGAAACAGACCAAAAGTTTTCAGACATGAAGAGAGGTAGAGAAAATGATGGAAGTTTGAGTTTCGAGTACACCATTGAGATGCCAGAACTAAATTGTTTGGTCGACGGCGACGACAATGTTTTCGAGTGTAAAACTTGTCCTCGTCGTTTCTCGTCATTTCAAGCACTAGGAGGGCATAGGGCGAGCCATAAGAAACCCAAATCGACAGTGGATCGGATGCTGGCAAATGATCCAAAGTTTCTAAGTTTAGCGACACAGGCTACTAAGGTGCATGAGTGTGGGATTTGTGGGAAGAAATTTGGTCAGGGACAGGCTTTGGGCGGTCATATGAGGAAGCATAAAGACTTAGTTTATGAAGATTTGTCTGGTTTTCATGTCGTTCCCAAGGTGCCGGTGTTGAGCAGATCAAATAGCAAGAGGATTTTAAGCATGGACCTGAACTTAACTCCTTTGGAGAATGATTTACAAGCTGTGCTGGGGAATATCAGTATTATATACAAATAAAAGATAATTTAAAAAGTCGAACCAGTTGAATTAACTGATTCGACTTCTCCTAATAGGAAATGTATCCTAAATATTTTCCCATGGTTTCAATTTTATTTCCCATTTATTGATGTAAATGTAAATTATGGATTCTTTCCTTTGCTGATCACTAATGGTTCAAACTCATAATAATATTACATTGGTTCTTTTTCGAACTATGGTTCAAAATCTCGATGTATTGTACTTGTAAATAAAATTTTAAAAAAATACATAAAAGAGGATATAAAAATAATATGAATGTATTGAAAAGGTTTAGAAAAATAATTTTAACCAAACAATAAACATCTATAGCCGACAAGAAAAAAGCTTTTAACGAGTTACAAGACTAGTCAAGTCGAATAACATAATTTTTTTACTCAATTCGATCTAATACTCACCTATGGGTGGATAAATTTATCTTGCAATTACAAAAAGGCTTTTTATTCATGTGCTCATCTTTCTTTTTCAGTCATTTTTAGCTGCCACAGTTATCGTGTTCATTTGCAAGGTAGGGTTATCTCTGTTTTGTGCATATGATGGAAGTGAACTTTTTCTCAGACTTTTATGCTATATGCAGGGGAAAACGTACCATTCAGGGCGGCTCAGTGTGCTTCGTTCAAGAACCACAGCATATTGATTTCTGAGCATTTGTTGCAGATCCCTCGGCCTGATCTTGCTGGTTTATTTTGATTGCATTTGGCTGCAAAGAGGAAGAGAATAGACAAGGAAATATGTTTAAGGCCTGAAGTTTGATTTTCTTATCAGAAGTTATTATACTTTCAAGTAAGAGATATGATACCTCAGCTCTTGCGTCGCTATCTGCAAGTCTTTCCTTAATGTCCCTGGCTATTGCAAAGAAAACCTCCTCAACATTTAAGTTTGTTTTTGCACTCTGCAATGGAGGTTGGATCTTGAGCATATAGAAAAGATCACTAAACATAAAAGGAAACAGCGAAACATAGAGTAACGATTACATACAGTCTCAAAGAACTTGATGCCATATTCATCAGCAAGAGCTTGGCCTTTTGAAGTAGGTACAGCCTGAAAAAATAAGTTCCTTGGCAACTTATACAAGAAATCAAACCAGGCCAATATGACAAAAAAGAAGGTTAGCCGCAAATGCAAACGATAAGCTCATGGGAGAGAGAGAGAGAGAGAGAGAAACAAACCCTTTTGCTTTCATCCATGTCGGCCTTATTAGCCACCAGAACCTTGTTGACATTGTCTGATGCATGTTGTTCAATATTTCGAATCCAGTTTCTGATGTCTGAGTATAGAAGGATATTAGTTCAGTTGATATAATGGAAAATAAAATAAAATTTCAAATCAATGCTAAAAAGTTCAGTGATTACTATTGAAAGATGACTCATCGGTCACGTCATACACGAGCAAGATACCCATGGCTCCACGGTAGTAAGCTGCATGAAATGAAAATATTACCTAAGTTGAAAATATGTATTTCCAGCCAAGACCAATGTGTTTCTGTTAAAAGAATATAGGTAAGTTCTAGATATTAGTTGTATTTGATGGTTTAGTTAATTGAAGATATGAGATGAGTATAGCTTAGGTTGTATGTACTACACCTTACTCAATCTTCTCTCTCAGCTGTGTAAAGGTTGGTTAGTGATGGTTAGGTTTCTGTTAGAACCGTTACTCACCCTCTTTACATGGCCCTTCTTGTATAAATAGCCGGTTCTCAATTGGGAATGTTACGGTTTTTCAATCAATAAAATACAAACGAGAGTGTTGCCTCTCTTTCATATCAGAATCTCAAATCCTCATAGTTTTAAGATGTTAACAGTTTCTCTGTACCAGCTACTGATTTCGGAATAAACACTAATTACACACGGTTACAATCCACAAATTCGTCTGTCAACCAAACAAGAGTCCAGACGAAAATTTTCAGGATTTATTGAAGAGTAGACATCGAGGGACCAAATAAAATACAATATAGAGGTAAACTTTTCAAACACCCTCATAGATAACACTGATATCGAACACCGTCAATCAAGAATCTAGAAAAATATGAAGGGATAAGCATCTGCTCTTCATAATTCTATTTCTAGATTCTGTCATACAATTCAAGAGTATGTGACAACAGGTGGGTTAGAAAGTGTGCAAACCATGAAAACAGAGAAACTTGCATTAATAGGCTCAAGTAAAACAGTGCCTAAGTAATGCAATCAAACAAATGAGTTATAATTCTAAATAGATCGTTCATTTCCAGTTAGTAACACCTTCGAACGAGAAAATCTAACCAGTTGTAATTGTTCGAAACCGTTCTTGTCCAGCAGTATCCCAAATTTGCAATTTGACCCTTTTCCCATCAAGTTCTATGGTCCGTATCTTAAAGTCAATCCTGCAAAAATAAGGCATAACCATAATAAACCACCTGCTCTGTAGAAACAATACCCATAACAATTATAAGACAAGCTACTAAAATTCAAAAAAACTGCCTACCCGATGGTTGTGATAAAACTTGTAGTAAATGAACCATCCGAAAACCGCAAAAGGAGGCAACTTTTACCCACACCTGGCCACACAATAGCATAAGTAAACAGACTATTCACTTCCAGAACTTAAATCCAAGAAGAATGTGCAAAATGCCAATAAAACATCTTAAAATAAGTACAATATCACTTATCAGTACCAAATTACAGGCAACTACAACTAATTGTAGGTAGCAGGGATGGCCTGAAATGAGCAATGGTTCTCTCATGCAAATGCACACGCTACTGGCTGTCTGGCTCCAATATACGAAATCATCACAATTCACAACACTAATCGAGACAAATAATACTCCCATGGAAATGAGCTATAATAAGAACATTATGGAATATATTCACAAGAAAAATGCCAATAGCAATTTCGCATAGATTCACCATAAAAGCAGACATAGTTTTCTAATCAACCTCGCTAGTGCAATAAAATCTCCGTAAGGTAATCTATAAGCCTAAAATGAAACTTAATCTAATGTATAGATCTTGATAAACACATCACAGTCTCACACATAGTTTTCTAACAAAAAAAAAATGAAATCCTTTCAACGAACGCTAACATTTCACAAAAACAATGTACATTAAGTAGATCGCATTTCAAATCAACATTCGATATACATAATATAAATAGAAGAGATAATAAATAATTACCGCTATCGCCGATCAAAAGGAGCTTTATTAGGTAGTCGTAATCAGCGCGAGTTCTTGCAGGTGGAGCAGCCATGGTAACAGAAGAAATTTATCGAATCACGCAAGCAAAAAAAAAAAAAAACTACACCAAAAAATGAGCTTTGATGTTAATAATCAAATGTAAAAAGTGAAAATCCATCAAAAAATGCAAAACTATTGGGTCAGGGCGAAGAAGAGCGAGATCTGATGAAAGGAGATGAGAGAAACCAGGAGGGGGCGCGCCTTCGGAACGCCAGTACCGGTCGGCCGTTGATAATTAATTATTACTACTTGTTACATTATTATTATTATTAGTTTAAAGATACATAATTAATATACATTTAAATCGAATTATATAAAAATTATATATTGCGATTATTTTTCTTTCTCTCCAGCTTACTTCAAAGGCCTAATAATAAATCTTACTCAATTAACTTATAATTTATATTTATTTTATAATTTATGTTCATAATATGTGTCTATTCTTCGAGTATTTATATTAAAATTTAATATTAAATTCTTGTGTTACATTCGATTGCAATCCTATCATATATTTGTATTATGTTTTTATTATATTATGTTTAACAATCTAATATGTATTTATATAAATTTTTAAAACTAATAATTTATATTACTATTTAAGAGTTTATTCGTTAAATGTTATTTAAAAAGAAAAATAATTTACAGAACTTGAAGGTTTGGATTTGTCGTGTTGTTTTATGGCTCAATTCCAATGTCTTATGTTTTGGGCCACGGAAATATTCTCTTTAAACTGTTCACGTCTCGCCGCGTACGTGGGGTTCAAATCGAACTAACCCAATCAAAGAACGCCACGTCATCGATCTGTGTGAAACACAACCAGCCAATACTAATTCATCATACAACCCTATAAATACGCAACCCCATCTCGCTTTCTTTTCTCCACCGAACTTCTCTTATTCTTTCTCTATTGTTTGGTTCACAAGGTTTCAGAAAATTCCGTCATATCTTTCTATGGCACCAAAGGCCGAGAAAAAGCCCGCAGAGAAAAAGCCAATGGCGGAGAAAGCTCCATTGTCGGTGGAGAAGATCTCGAAGGAAGGCGGAGACAAGAAAAAGAAGAAGATCAAAAAGAGCACGGAGACTTACAAGATTTACATTTTCAAGGTCTTGAAACAGGTTCATCCCGATATCGGGATCTCAAGCAAAGCCATGGGGATTATGAACAGTTTCATCAACGATATATTTGAGAAACTGGCTCAGGAGGCTTCCAGATTGGCTAGGTACAATAAGAAGCCGACGATTACGTCAAGGGAGATCCAGACGGCAGTGAGATTGGTTTTGCCTGGCGAATTGGCCAAACACGCCGTATCTGAAGGTACCAAGGCGGTTACCAAATTTACCAGCTCTTAGAATTATTGATTTTTTTTTAAAAATTTGAATTCAGTATATGTTTAATCGATGCGTTAATGTTTAAAATATTGAAATGGTACAAATTTTCTTTTGAATTCAATGTTTTTGATTTACCAAATAATTAAATATTCATCAACTATAGGATAAAAAAAAAATCAAATGTTTGGCCAATTCGTCCATGCTTCCTTCGATAATATTTCTTTACTTCATAAATTTTTAACGAGATATTTTATTTTTAAAAAATTCTGAATATTAATTACTTATATTTGATCTATACACTGTAGGAATCATTTTTATGCTTGAAGCTTCAGCATATTATTGGTATCAACCTTTGGTCATTTTTTTTAAAAAATATTTTTATTTATAAATTAAACCATTTTCAACCATTTCATCAATAAATTTAATAAAAAATAAAATTAACACTTTTATTCAGTATATTTCTTGCATGTCACCGATAAATAAAGTTTTATTGGTATTAAAATATTTTTATTATGATTTATAAAAAAACTTTATTTTTCTTTAAATTTTTATAAATAAAATACTTCAAAAAATTCTTTTATAAAATTATTAAATTATCAATTTAATATTATTTGATAATTGTATGTAAAAATATATTAAATAAAAATAATAATATTTTAGTTTTTATATTAGTATAAATGATTTAGTATATTAATAGTAAAATTAAATAATATAATTTAATTAATTAAAAATCTGTGATGTAAATGTAAATAAACAGTAAGTTCAATCTTTAAAAGGTAAATTATCCCCGAAATTGCGTAATCAAATTTTAAATAAAATTCTATTAAATATTAAATTCCAGATTTACGTTAAACCACAAAACCCTTCCTTTTTAAATCGTCGTCTACCGTCACAGCAACAGCTTATCTGTAGTGGGGCCAGACAGCATTACAAAGTGCAAAAACGAGTCACAACTCACCGAGTGAGTTGAATTAGTATTCTTTTCTGTTTTCACATAAACGACGGATTTTTCATATTTATTTTAGCTGTCGGTGGTGCTGTCCCAAAACTCGCGTGTTCCAAAATCGCCACACCGCCCGTCATCTCCATCCACTCCCCTGCGCTGTGTTTTCCCGCCGCCTGTGATATTCTCCCCTTATCCGCTGGAATTTATCATTCCGTAAATTTTTGTTAATAAAAGCAATCGATTTTTTAGGTAATTTTCTTTGATTTTTCATCTTTTCCCTTTCGATTTCGGGTCAGATCTGATTCCAGTATGGCGGCAACGAGACGGTTGCGGGATCTACAATCACAGCTGGGTAACAAAACTTGCGTGGATTGTAACCAAAAGAACCCTCAGTGGGCTTCGGTTTCATACGGAGTTTTCATGTGCTTAGAATGCTCCGGCAAGCACCGCGGTTTAGGCGTTCACATCTCGTTCGTCCGATCCGTTACCATGGACTCGTGGTCCGACATCCAGATCAAGAAAATGGAGTCAGGTGGTAACGAGAAGCTCAACGCCTTTTTGGCACAGTACAGTATTCCTAAAGAAACCGATATCGTTAAAAAGTATAACACTAATGCCGCGAGTATCTACCGCGATCGTATCCAAGCCCTAGCCGAGGGCCGTGCCTGGAGGGATCCACCCGTTGTGAAGGAGACTCTCAACGGTGGTGCTGGTGGTAACCGGAAGCCGCCCTTGAGCAGTGGAGGTAGCCGGGGAGGGAGTGATGGAGGCTGGGATAGTTGGGATAATGACGATTCCTTTAGATCATCGAGCGATATGAGGAGGAATCAATCTGCAAGTGATTTTAGAGCAGGGAATAATCACGGTAATGGAATGGGAGGTGCACCGGTGAGATCGAAGTCCACGGAAGATATGTATACGAGATCCCAATTGGAGGCTTCGGCGGCGAATAAGGAGAGCTTTTTTGCTAGGAGAATGGCTGAGAATGAATCGAGACCTGAAGGGTTGCCCCCTTCGCAAGGAGGAAAATATGTTGGTTTTGGATCGAGTCCTATGCCTACCCGGAGGAATAATAATAATTCTCAGGGCGATGTGCTCTCTGTTGTGTCTCAGGTTAAGAGAATATTTCATTCATCCTTTTCCACTTAATGTGGAGTGAAGTGTTTATGGTGATAATTATTAGCTATTGATTAATTTGTGTTTGATGCAGGGGATTGGGAGGCTATCTCTGGTAGCTGCATCTGCAGCTCAATCTGCTGCAAATGTTGTCCAAGCAGGGTCCAAGGAGTTCACCTCAAAGGTATTTTCTGGGAATTTCTATTATGATTTCTTCTTTGATTGTTTTGCAAGTTCATATCTTACAATGGTTAAATATTTATAGTTCATGTCAGCATTCTGATATTCATTTAGATGCACTGGCATTGTTTATCATTACATGATGTTATAAATGATAAAGCATGGTATGAGTTGCACTGTGGTTTGAGTCCGTGAACCTTTCTTTGCATCAATCCTTTTTGTGTATAAAGAAACCTTCAGCTAATCATATAATATATATATATATATATATATATATATATATATATATATGTTGTGTTGGTAGATAAATTGTTTAGCATTTATCATTTGTGTAAGTTTGCATGATTTTTTTAAAGGTAATTGGGCCTCGATAAACCTCCCTCTAAACCTAATTAGGGTGAGCATGATTTTCAAGTACAATCAAATATTCCACACTTAGTTATTTGATTGTACTTGAAAAATATTTTCAAACTATATATAGGGTCATGATTTTGAGGTGAGCTGGGTGAGGAAATTGTGGAGCATATTTCTCTTATAGGATAAATTCATCAACTTTAAAGCATGATATCAATCAATGAGTTAAAGTTGGTCAGCCTATAATTTCACTTCATTTTTCTCTTGGTCTTTTTTCTAATGCATTCACTCCATTTCACCACCTTTCCATTTTATGAACTTTGTACTTCTTCATTTAATGACTGAAATTAGAACTTGGCCTCTTCTCGCTTTGTTTCACCTTCCATAATGGTATGGAGTGTTCGAAAAAAGCTTAAAAGCTGAATTCGTCTCCCCAATCATATGTATTACGTAATGGAGCCAGTGTTATTTTGAGTATGACCTGTTTTCCAAAGGGACAGTTGATCCAATGATAAAAAAATTGTGAAACTTCTAAGTTTTACACTGTCAACAGATCCTATCTCATAAATGGAAACTGGTTTTTGACTTGAGGGTTTTTCTTGGTTGAATTGTTTGAATCATTAATCCTCTTGTTTTTGAGGTAATTCTTCTTTAGAAACATCTGAGGAATTTGAATTGTTTGAATCATTTATCTTCTTGTTTTCTATTGTTCTAATCCCTAGTATTTTGCAACCCTTTAATTCTTATTCTAAATGGAAACTGGTTTTTGACTCGAGGGTTTTTCTTATGGCCTTTTAGAGTCTACAAGACATTCAAATCAAACACACATGCCTTGGTTGAATTGTTTGAATCATTAATCCTCTTGTTTTCTATTGTTCTAATCCCTAGTATTTTGCAACCCTTTAATTCTTATTCTGAATGGAAACTGTTTTTTGACTCGACGGTTTTTCTTGATGGCCTTTTAGAGTCTACAAGACATTGAAATCAAACACACATGCCTTGGTTGATAACTTGGGGGGAAAACATGCTGCTTTAGTTTTTGCATCTTGTTTTGGCTACAAAGCCGACACTATAGTTATAACTTGACAGGTTTTCGTACGCTTGCATTGTGAGTTGTGATTTTTTTTTCAGGTGAAGGAGGGTGGCTATGATGCCAGGGTTAATGAAACTGTCAGTGTTGTCACTGCAAAGACAAGTGAGATTGGCCAGAGGACGTGGGGCATCATGAAAGGGGTCATGGCCATGGCTTCACAGAAGGTTGAGGAGTACTCTAAAGATGGCATGAACTGGAAAACCGATAACTGGCAACAAAATGATAGTGTGAAGAACGGATATTATAACGAGTATAAACACGAGAATAATGGATGGAATTCTACTTCCGGAGGACATTCCTTTTCTTCTGGCAATACTAATTCTTATAACTCAAGTTCTTGGGATGACTGGGACGTGAAAGATAACAGAAAGGAAGATAATAATCCAAAAGTGACTGCCTCTCATAGCAATGATGGTTGGGCTGGCTGGGACGATGCCAAGGATGATGGATATGATCATTTCTATAACGGTGGTTATTCTGATAAAACAGCTGTCGGTCAGAACGGAAAATCAGATTCCTCATGGACTGGTGGAGGCTTCCTTTAAGGTTAATTACATATACATACATACATACATACATACATGCATATTCCCTTTCTTTAATTTTATATTATTCTAGATTTTGTGATCATGTTGTGAAGAAGTTCCAATGTTTTAACTGAACACTGTCTGATGTATGGCCAATGTCCAGGTTGAACTTTAAGGCTATTTCCGATATCAGAATTTCACCCGGAAAGGTAACTAGTACACAATTTATTCCAGCTTGGGACAGTGCATGCACGGGATGAATAATATATCGTAGTACAGCTGCTGAGACTCAGATGACGGAGTGGAAGGTGTGATGCATTTGATGTAGTTGGTTATTTCTTCGGTAAGTTTCGTGTTTGCTAGAAGTTTAAATTTATAAAACTGTGGACAGGAAGGGTTAATTTGCCCAATTAGGAGGAGGATTGCCTGTTGCCTGTTGTTGATTGTTTTGGATCTCTATGTGGAACCTTTTGTTTTTCCTTGTTCAATTCTATTCTTATGTGCTTATATGATCTTTATCTGTGAGCTTGATCTTTTGGTTGAATTATTTACCTTTAGTATATTGTTTTAGATCTTCATCTATAAATTAGAGGATAAGCTCTCTCCCATCGTTCCAAATGTGCACTAAATTGATGTTTATAATATCAAAATTCAAATCATAATAATATTAAAGATATTCTGTCACTAAATAAAATAATAGTTGGTGGTAATATAGTTTTTATTTTCACATAAAATCAATAAAAAGAGAGCATTATTTTATAAAATGGGTATAATCGTTACTGTTTGAGTTCATATTAAATCTTAAAAAAAATAAAAATTTCAGAGTTTAACTAAGTACTAAATTATATTTTACGCATGGGTTTAAATTCATTTATATTTGGTGTAAAACTCTGAGTTTTTATATGGTTTTTAAACCTTAGATAAATAAAATAGATGAATGTAATTAATTTTTTAATTTTAATTGATAAATTTTACATATTTCATTGTTAATCTCAATCATCTATATTATTTGTCTTGAAACAAAAAATTCAACTCGTTGACTTGACTTGAAATTTTTTAAATAAAAATTCAGTTATAAAATAAAAATTTGAATAATTCAAAATTTTATTAATTAATTATTAATTAGTGGATTAGTTTTTAAGTTTGAGTCAAGTTTTTCAAAATTTACTTGATATATATTGATATAAAAAATATATATGTATATCTTATATGATTAGAGAATGTCATTTAAATTGGAATCAAATTGAACTATAACATATAAATAATTATAATTAAGTTATATAGGAACTTGAAAATTTAACTTTAATTTTATAAACTCGGATCAAAAAAGTTTCAAATGTTATTTGAATTGTAAATATATTGCGTCAATTTGAATAATTCAAAAAAATTTTATTCGACTCAATCGAACATTCTTCCCTACTTGTTATTTTTTCCGGATCTGACAGCACTCCTAAAGAGAGATCCATAAGATCAGATAAACAGCCAAAGAAGGTATTGTCTTTACCTCACAGTGGTCAATTCCAAAAGATATAGGTATATTCTCCTATGGAGAATCAAGTGTAGTGGTGATTGGTCATGCCTATGGTGACTGCTGGTTGTCATACTCTGAAATCTAATTCCATGAAGCCCAATGATTATCATTGTTGTTCACAGTTCTATTTTACTGCTACTTGTAGGTTTGATCAGATTCTATAAGACACAAGGATAATGTCCCTTTTGCACTCAGTATGCAGTGGGCTAATTTCATGTCTCAATGATTTGATCTGAGCAGGGGAGGGGAGGGAACTGAAACCAGCAGGCCTACCAGAACTGCTGTACAAGCAAGCCGATAAAGGACAAGGGGACTGGAATCCTGAAAAATAAATGCCACAGGCTTGAGATATTTGTGGAAGACAAACCCTGTTGGGTTGCCAATTGCCATCCAGCTCAACCCAACTCTTGTTTTAGTATGTATATGTGCCTTGAATTACAGCAAGAGATGCAAGGGCTTTACTTTCCTCTCATAAAATTGAGTGGCTCAAGTGTGGCTGGGAGGAAGTGCTTCATCTTCAGGGAAGAGTTGAGATTGGTTTAACTGGCCTTGGGTTGTCATGGGAAGAAGCCAATAAGATCAGTAGATTTCATGTTAGGAATGATCACGGATACATTCGGTTCGGATTCAGTTTAATTCGGTAAACTATTTTAGTAATTATTCGTTTACGTTTTTTTCACATTAACATTAATTTTTAAAAAATTATATTTTATCTTGACAAAATAGTTTTATTTTTGAATTTTAAACATTAAAAGATAAAAAATTTAAGATATTTTTCATAATTATTTATTAAAATCTTATTTTTAAGTAAAAATTAAAATATATCTACAGTTAATTATGGTTCTTAAATCTTATTTTCGAAGTATTTTAAGTATAAAAATATATTTTTACCTTATACAAATAATTAAAAATTAATCAAAATTTAAACTTGGTTTAATTCAATTAATTACAGTTAATTATGATTCGTAAATTTATAAACCATAATATCTCAATTCGGTTCGATTTTTAGTTTTACAATTAATCATACTCGACCCTAGTAATGAGCTGTGCGATTGGATCTGCCTAAATTGTTATACAGTGTAATTGCTAAAACTAAAAATATAGTGATCAAATTAATATTAACCTTATAATAAAGTGGTAATTTATGTAGTTTACCCTAATGTTTAAGAAGAAGACGAATTTCACAACACCAGCCAGAATCGCGTATTTCAAAACCACCACATCACCCGTCATCTCTATCCTTTCTCCTGAGCCATGTTTTCTCGCAGTCGCTGACCTCCTCCGCCGCTGAAATCTAGCCTTCCATTATTTGTGTCTAATAAATTCTAGATCGCCATTTATAGGTCAATTTCCTTTTTTTACGGAATTCTGTTCAGATCTGATTCAAAGATGGCGGCTACAAGACGGCTACGGGATCTACAATCACAGCCGGGTAACAAAACTTGCGTCGATTGCAACCAAAAGAATCCTCAATGGGCTTCAGTTTCATACGGAGTTTTCATGTGCTTGGAATGCTCCGGCAAGCACCGTGGCTTAGGTGTCCACATCTCGTTCGTCCGATCCGTTACCATGGATTCCTGGTCCGATATCCAGATCAAGAAAATGGAATCCGGTGGTAACGAGCAACTTAACGCCTTTTTGGCGCAATACGGTCTCCCTAAAGAAACGGATATCGTTACGAAATATAACACTAATGCAGCGAGTATTTACCGCGATCGTATCCAATCCCTAGCTGAGGGGCGTGCCTGGAGGGCTCCGCCAGTTGTGAAGGAGATTCTCAATGGTGCTGCTGCTGGTGGTAATCGGAAGCCTCCGTTGAGCGGTGGCGGTAGCCGGGGAGGGAATGATGGAGGCTGGGATAATTGGGATAATGACGATTCGTTTAGATCATCGAACGATATGAGGAGGAATCAATCGGCGAGTGATTTTAGAGCAGGGAATAATCACGGTGGTGGAATGGGAGGTGCACCAGTGAAGTCGAGGTCCTCGGGAGATATGTATACAAGATCCCAATTGGAGGACTCTGCAGCGAATAAGGAGAGCTTTTTCGCAAGGAAAATGGCTGAGAATGAATCGAGGCCTGAAGGGTTGCCCCCTTCACAAGGAGGGAAATATGTTGGTTTTGGATCGAGTCCTATGCCTAGCCAGAGGAATAATAATAATTCTCAAGGGGATGTGCTCTCTGTTGTGTCTCAGGTTAAGAGAATAATTCTTCGGTTCTTCGTTCCCCTTAATTGGGGTGAAGTTCTTATGTTGATAATTACCGGTTACTGATTTATTTGTGTTTCGTGCAGGGGATTGGGAGGCTATCTTTGGTAGCTGCATCAGCAGCTCAATCTGCCGCAACTGTTGTCCAAGCGGGAACAAAGGAACTAACCGCAAAGGTTTTATCGTGGAATTCAATTATGGTTTCTTTGACTGTTTTGGTATCATAGATGTCTGCAGTCTGATCGCATTGCTTTTCATTATATGATTTTATAGACGATGGTGCTATATCACTTCTAGGATAAATTCCTCAACTTTAAGATTTGCATACCAATCAATGAGCTAAAGTTGATCAACCTATATTTTCACTTCATTTTCTCTGTATTTCTTTGCTAATGTCCAAACTGAAGAGACTTCAGCGTTCACTCCATTTCATCTGCCTTTTCATTTTCACTATTTTTTTTTACTTTTTCTCTGCGTAGTACTGCTCTTTATAGATCGAATTCATTGTTAAGATTTAGATGCTCCTTTAACTTGTTGGAGTCTAACTTTCTTGATTCATTTTAAACTGCAAGACTGCTGTGTTATAGTGATTATATATGAGATACTGATTTTTTTTTTACTATTGCTGCTTTAGAAGTAAAGCAGAGAAGTTTTGAGTTCTTTGAATTGTTAATCTCCTTGTTTTCTATTGTTCTAAACTCTAATGATATGCAAACATTTAGTTCTTATTTCTGCAAAGGATACTGGTTTTTGAGTTGGGGTTCTTCTTTGTGGCCTTTTAGAATCTTACAGTTACATTCACATCAAACTCATATGCCTGGGTTACTACCTTTTGGTTAAAACATGCTGCTTTAGTTTTTGCATCTCATTTTTGCTACAACATTAATACTATAGTTATAACTTTTCTACCTTTGGATTGCGGCTTTTAAGGATATGGGGGATTTGGAATTACATACACGAGGCGTTATTGTTTTCCTTCTCTGTTTTTTCAGGTTAAGGAGGGTGGCTATGATGCCAGGGTTAATGACACTGTCAATGTTGTCACTGCAAAGACAAGTGAGATTAGCCAGAGGACGTGGGGCATCATGAAAGGGGTCATGGCCATGGCTTCACAGAAGGTTGAGGAGTACTCTAAAGATGGCATGAACTGGAAAACCGATAACTGGCAACAAAATGATAGTGTGAAGAACGGATATTATAACGAGTATAAACACGAGAATAATGGATGGAATTCTACTTCCGGAGGACATTCCTTTTCTTCTGGCAATACTAATTCTTATAACTCAAGTTCTTGGGATGACTGGGACTTGAAAGACAACAGGAAGGAAGATAGTAGTACAAAAGTGACTGCCTCTCATAGCAATGATGGTTGGGCTGGCTGGGATGATGCCAAGGATGATGGATATGATCATTTCTATAACGGTGGTTCATCTGATAAAAAAGCTGTTGGGCACAACGGAAAATCAGATTCCTCATGGACTGGTGGAGGCTTCGTTTAAGGTTAATTGATTATGCAGACACTCATACATATAATACCCTTTCTTATTTCTTTATTTTTATAATAGTGAATACTCTAGATTTTATGATCATTTTTTGAAGAGGTTCCAATATTTTAAATGCACATTGTCTGATATATTGCTAATGGCCAGGTTAAACTTGGATTTTTTTTTCAGATCAGAATTCTTACTTACACAGTAAGGATAACTAGTACACAATTTATTCCAACAGGGGACAGTGCATGCAGGGGATGGATAGAACTTTATTCTATGAATCATTATTTTTGAATCAGATCATCGAGTGGAAGGTTGGATTCTTTGGATGAATTTAGTACTTTCTTTGTTAAGTTTCATGCTTGATAGAAGTTTATATTTATAAAACTGAGGACATAAAGGGATAATGTGCCCAATTAGATAGAGGATTGGTTGTACTAGTGACATGAAAAATCAAAATTTCTTTGGATTTTTGCCAACCGTAGTTAATTTTCTATAATCATGTTTATGTGCTTGCCATATTTGTCGTGATCTTTTAGAAGTTAATATTGTTTTTTGTTTGAAGATTTCATGTTAGACCATATTCCTGATGTTATTTATATGTAAAAAAGTAAGAAAATGAAAACTCAAAATGAACACATCATTTATTTTGTTGGAAGAAGATAATTGAAATTTACACATCTCCTACCCCTTCAACTACTTTTGCAACTGCTGTCTCCACCGCATGTGGTTTATCGTGCTGTTGAATGACCAGCATCGACGTAACTCGATGACCCGAAATGATCAGCAAGTCCCCTCCTCTAGGCCCCAACTCTACATTCCTGGCTTGGGGTCTGCTAATTCAGCTACCACGGATGACACGACAGTAACCTCCCTTTCCAATGATGAGAAGATCGTAATCTCCACACTGTCCTCGTGCCAACACTTCCTCAACCAATTAGCCTAGCTTTTAGCTTAATGCATGTCCCATATTTTATGGAATCATTCAGGGCTTCCTGCATTATAGGCATAACAAACCAATCTTTTAACTACAAAAGTGAATAATTTAGGTATAATGCATTTAATTGGAAAATTTTATAATCATTTCTAATTCTTCAAACCCCAATACAAAGAAAAGTAAAATATTTTCTATAAAGATAAATATACTATCAAAATTCAGAAGCTTCCCGAATCTCTTTGTGTATGTCCAATCCTGAAAGCTCTTGATTCTAATATCTTTAGATTTAAATTACTTCACATTCAAGTCTTTTATTAAATCCATTTGAGTCCTGACATTGTTGGCTTTTACCTCCGGTAAAAAAAGTTCAATCACTTGCTCGATTGCCTTAGTTATTTGAGACCTATATCAATTATGTCAATTTTGTTTTTGCTTACCGATGCATCAATAGCGTCATCTCTTTCTAATCCTTCCCGTCTAAGAAACCGCATGACGGTCAGCTTAACTACTGGGTGCTCCGCCATTCGACCACCCAATGCCAATGCTTCAACATCAACGAAGCCTCCCAAGAACAAAATGCAAATCCTTGGAGCCACATTGCAAACCAACTCATTAGCCTTGGCCCCATCTCCTAATCCCAATAAGACAACTCAATACCAAATCGCTTTCGTTCGTTCCGTTTGTAATAATTTAATCAGTTCCCCGGGTAAAAAAACATTAGATATTCCATCTTCTGAAACTAATACTTTTGATGTTATTTGACGTACAATAATTTCTATAGCCCTATTAAACGAGAACCACAACCCAACATGACGCCTTCTCTAGCACCTTCTGGTTCACCAGTCTCCATACATGGCCTAAACTTTCCACCGTCGGTTCCTCACTCCTCTGCAGTCTGCCCTCCATTGTTTATTTACAGGCAAGACAATCATTGTCACCCTTTTGGCATCTTCAAAATGGCAAATATAGTCATGGACTGTGCACAATACAGGCAAGACAATCATTGTCATCCTAGTTCTATCTTTGTTCTAAGTTTGTGAGAAGACGTTAGCTTGTAGCAAACCAAAGGAACCCCCCTTGATTTGACCATATTCCCCTTTATTCTGTTATTTTAGCATTCTAGTCTAATATAGATTATGTTACTCGAGTTTAGATAAGAGGAACAATGTCATCTTTTATTACTGAAAGTATTTAATGAGTTCAATGTTATTAACTTTTAGATGTATCAAAATTAAATTTTATGGACCCAGTGCCCATCAAGCTCAAGAGAGAGTCTCTTTTTTGTGTAACCACGGTTTCTGACTCAGTGATTGACTAATTCATATATTAGATTTTGTAGAAGCTCACTATGGGACGACATTCCAACTTTTTTTCATTCAAAACATCAAAATTCGAATTTTAAACATTAAATATAAAATTTAATATCTTATCTCGTTAAATCAACCGATTATCAATAACAAAAACTTTAATATTTGAATTGCTTTTAAATGTGATCTAAATTTTAATTGATAGCATTTATGAGAGCTCGCGGGAAAAGCCAGGCCTACTTTTCCTTTGAATTCGCTCTCCATTGGGTTTATAGGTCCAACCCACAATTACAATGAAAAATAAAGAAAATAATTTTGAAATAAAAACATTATTATTATTATATAAATGACGAAAATAAAGAGATAGATAAATCGAAATAAAAAAGGGATTTCATAAAATTATTAATCTAATTGTGTTTTATAAGAATTTTTATTTATTTAGATATGTATAATTTATAATCGTGATCTTACATATACACGTAACTTAAAAAAATTATCCAAAATGTATGAGCCCTCTAGCTCAAACGGCTAACGGAACGGTTCTTGTTCCTAGAATTCACGGATTCAAGCACCAGCGATGTCAACAGAGTGATTCAGCGATCAATGTCAAATGGTAGAGATTATATTATAAAACAAATACTATTGTAATCACTGTTAGCTTGTTCAAAAAAATTACTCAAAATAATTTTGATGTAATTTAGATTATTTTTAATCTAACGGTCTAGATTAAACCCAGAATAAAACAATAAACAGCATGTAATTAATTGCAGACCATTGATCTCGTATTATAAAGGTATTCTGACTTTTAAAACATTAAATTTTCAGTTAAAACGTATCTTTCTATAATTATCCCATATTTAAACTTCGAACACAATCCCCAATCCAACGCTCCGAAATCACCCGCGAAACTCAACGGGTGATCCGCCAATCCCGAACTTGTTCGACATTTAACCGCTATTACGTTGAGGGCTTTTGCAAAGCTAGAGTGCCGTTTGAGGTTCAAAACCTTTCCAACACGTCACCCCTAACGTCAACTTTAAAACCGTTACCCCATAGCGCTCTGAAAACTGAAAAGCCGAAAAATAAAATAAAATGTTAATTCTCCAATAACGGAAGTTAACGGAGACGTGTCGGTGATGATATATTCGTTATAATAATCGTTGGCCTTTCTTGTATATAAATATAAAATTCCTGCGTTTTCCTCTCATTAGATTCAACGGGCGAGGATTTTTCGAAGCGGAGGAAGCAACGTTTGAGTTCCTTCTAACAAAAACCCTTATTTTGGCTGGAAAAAGGATTGTTCTTAGAGGAGCTGTAGCTGGATTCCCTCCACTCAGGTTGGTTTATGTTCTTGAATCATAACTTTTGTTTTGATTTTTGTTTTACATTTACTGTTATAATCATGTTTCTTAAACCTCAAGTGTATTTGATTCGTGAAAAATTTATCGGGTTTTTAGGGGTTTTCGGGGTTTAAACCCTAGAATTATGTTTGAGCGATGCGGGATTTTCTTTTTCCTTTTCTTTTTTTATTATCAGATTAGTTGATTAATATCTGAGTTGTGTCGGTTTTCTGTGCTTGGCGGTGCCGGGTATTTGGGATTTTGGTTAAGAGTTAGGGTTTTTAAGGATTTGAAACGGTCATGAATCAGTTATTAAAGTTTTTTTTTTTTTTTTCTCTTTTGTTGTTTTTGATATTATTGTAGAAAGTGATGGCTGAATTAAGGATAGAGGAAAGTTTTCTTCAGAACAAGCAATTAACCACCGCCCCAAGTTCTCCTATATCTGAAGGAGGTGACAATGGAGTTGTAAAGTCCTCAGGCGTATCTAGTCTAGCACCAACATCACCAAGTCACCGGTATTGTCTCGGAATAACTAATTTCGCTTTCTATTTTTGCTCTACTTGTTTGGATTCAGCTGATTTTGCTTTTATTTTTTCACACGTATGTTTCTCTGTTTTGATACTGATTCATCAGCACAGAGTTTGAATATTTGTTTCTAGTACTCAAACTTGCTTTTAACTAATTGCACCAGCTGAGAGTAATTGTATTGTTATACTGAATTTGCAGGAGAACTACTGGCCCTATTAGGCGAGCAAAAGGTGGCTGGACGCCGGAAGAGGTGAAACATTTCTTCCTTTTGTATTTGCATTAATTTATATACTAATTATGGTCTAGGTAAAATATTTATTGTTGTTTATATTCTAACAATGGTTGAAAACTGTTTAGAAGACAATCCAGGTGAGTCATGGATTGTAGAATAATTGAAGTTTCATTCATTGTTTACTCTTGTTCACTCTTTGGAGCTGCTGCTGCCTTTTTTAACTATTGTTTTCTGTTTTCATCAATTCCAGGATGAGACGCTAAGGAATGCTGTTGCTGCTTTTAAGGGGAAGAGTTGGAAAAAAATAGGTTTTCTTCATTCCTTGAAATTTTCTTATTTGTTACGTGTGCTGTACTTTTGCTGCTCTTGCCAATAGAATCATAGATCGAGTTTTTTTTTAGCTAGATGGTTACTGTATACTATCTCGTTGTCTGACAAAAAGTAAACTTAAGGTCATAGAGAATGGATAAAAATAATCATCTCGGCCTTTCAATTTGTTGCAATATGGTATCTGCTTTCATGTATCTGGTCATAATATTTGCATTTGTGCAGCTGAATTTTTTCCAGATAGATCAGAAGTGCAATGCCTACATAGATGGCAGAAAGTCTTGAACCCCGATCTTATTAAAGGACCTTGGACTCAAGAGGTAGGGCAACCTGTTTCTTTTACACCATCCATGTTTTTGGAGTTCAAAAAACAAGCTTTAATCTGCCTATATTGCTTTTTCCCCAGGAGGATGATAAAATTATTGAACTTGTATTGAAATATGGGCCCACCAAATGGTCTGTTATTGCAAAATCTTTGCCTGGGCGGATAGGGAAACAATGCCGTGAGAGGTAATAATTTAAAAATTGCCTCCTTTCATTTGCATTCCTTGAGATTCCTTAAAACTTATAGATGTTTAAATGTTGGTATGGTTTTCCCCCTTGATTGCATGCTTTATATTTTATTTATATGTTAAGTAAATTATGTAACAAAGTTTATTAATCAAGTTTCGTACGGTGAGGCTATTGGTATTGTTTTTTTAATATTCCATGTTGTCCTAATCTGTTCACGTTATGAAATGAATGGTTGATTATCCCATGCTTTATCAATGTTCTGCAGATGGCACAATCATTTGAATCCTGATATAAAGAAAGATGCTTGGACATTAGAGGAGGAATTGTCCCTTATGAATGCACATCGGACATATGGGAACAAGTGGGCTGAAATTGCTAAAGTTTTACCTGGAAGGTATCATTCTTTTTAGTTTGTAGTACATTGTTTGTGTTCCAATGCTTATGAAAGAGATGTTAGTATATCATTTTTAAATTCCATTGAAGTATTTGCATGTTGGCTTTAGCTTATGGCGGATTCTGTTTATACAGGACCGATAATGCAATAAAGAACCATTGGAATAGCTCCTTGAAGAAGAAGTTAGATTTCTATTTGGCTACAGGGAAGCTTCCACCAGTTTCGAAGAATGGTCTCCAAAACGAGACTAAGGATATAAAAACACCTACTATAAAAACATTCCTAGTTTGTTCGAAAAAAGAATCAGATTCACCTGCTCTAACATCATCTGAAACAACAGATACATGTAAGTTAGAGGAAGATGGCAAACACCAGTTGGAGTCCTCTGCTCCTGTTCAATATATGGTTACTTCATCTAGTGTTGTTCCAAATGACTCTGCTGATACTGAAAGTACAGAGTGCGAGGCCCAGGATGTAAATCCATGCTGCTGTGACTCGGAGTCTGGGGAGAAGTACATGAATCACGGAATGAGCCATCAAATTGTTGAAGACTAAGTTCTTGAGACACAGGTAGAACTTGAAACTCCAACTTGTGGTTCGTTATGTTGTGACGAACCACCAAGATTACGACATGATACTTCATTAGATTCAGATATTTTAAAGAAAGGTGTGGCGCACGAATGGACTTCCACTCCTATTACATCACCTATTAGTTTCTTCACTCCGCCTTGTGTGAAGGGCAATGGTTTTAGTACACACAGTCCAGAGTATATTCTTAGAATTGCTGCACAGACCTTCCCAAATACACCTTCTATCTTTCGAAAGAGAAAGTCCAAAGCTCAGTTGCTTATGCTTCCTAATAAAATAGGAAAATCAAATGAGGATGCTGTCAAGGATACAGTTCAAGTATCTGGTGAACTGGAAAAAACTGAAAATAGTATGGAATGGTCTCAATTTCATGATGGAGATTCATGTGAGAATCCTGCTTGTCAAGGCAATAGCAACACCGGGCCTAATTGTACAACTTTTAATGCATCTCCTCCATACCGGTTAAGATCTAAAAGAACTGCTGCTTTTAAGTCGGCGGAGAGACAACTCAAGTTAACATTCAATTAAGAGCCATGAAGAAGGTAGGACAAAAGCTTCGGATTTATCATTGAACTGCTCTCCAGTTGAAGATTACTCAAGTACGAAAAGGATGAGGGGTCACGTAGTGCTCGAACTGTAAGTATGGTGTTGCATTTCAAATTTTATAGCGTGTCGTGTTCATGTTTTTCCATTCTGGTTTTCTACATTGATGATCAGTCAGTTGAGTTCATGCTTACCAATTAGGCATAGAATCATGATCAACATATGATCACTATCGAAACTTTGCCATCACACCATAGGCATAGAATCATGTTTCTGTATCCAGTAGCTTTTCACTCTTCCCATTCAAGTTTATCCTATTGAGTTTGTGCAGTCATTTACAGATACCATCAATCTTCGGTTTCGTAGATGACTAAGGTACCGATCAAGGCCATGCGACGCATCCTAGTAAAGAGTGAATAGATTATTACAAACATGAACGACGGAGAATATAAAACCACCTTCGGTGTCACGGACAACAAATATACAAGAACAAAGGATTTAGAAATAACCATGTACGTTACAGCAGCAGAATATTGAACTAGAGATATGAGGGAGGGGAAGTGAACTCCTGGGTATTATTTTACTACCATTTTTTTTAAAAAAAAATATATGGGGGCTTGTAAGGTGATTATTAGGATTTTTTTTTTTTGAAAGAAAATACAATTTCATTAATTAAAAATAGCATCCTCAACAATATAATCCGAAACATCAAAAACAAAAGAAATTTCTTCTCTCGATTCTAAAATCCAATGTGTCAGGTTGTGAGCCACTCGGTTTGCATCCCTAGTCAGTAGCCATATGCTCGACAACAAGTCGGGATGATCTCGCAACAAGGTCTTAGTGATCCAAGAATACCGAGACTACAGAGCAGTCTTGATCCAGCTTGGCTAGCCTATTAACCATAGAGATTGAATCTCACAGCCTGTTCCGACCCTTTTCCATAGCCATATTTACTCCTTAAACAAAGGCCCATGCTTCCACAGCTTGTCCATCAATCATCAGGCCGTGCGAGTTCTTAGCCACCACACCAATAGCTGCTGCCTGCTGCACTAGTTTCTTTATTGAAAGCACCATCAGCATTGAGTTTGATACCTCTAGAGGCGTATTTCCAAGTCCGGGACCTATTACAAGAGGTAGTATGCAAAAGGGGGTCAGAAGCCACTTTGAAGTTAATCGCAAGTGTCACACGTATAAAAAGAAAATAAACACTAATCTCACATCGAAAAGAAAAAAGGGTGTCTTAGGATATATATACGGTGGTGTTACACATTTTATTGGATATGTCTTTCATAAAGAGGTCAATTACGAGAACGGGAGCTCGTGATGAAGGCGTCAGAATGTCAAGCCTAAAAAATCCCATGTCGGAAAGAAAAAGAAAGGTCTTGAAATATATATATGGTGGCGCTGTACATCTTATCAAATATATTTTTTAGGAAGAGGATAATGACCCATAACACAAGCAACTAATGGTTGCTCCTGCTGGCAGCAAGACAGATTCATGCACCATTTTGTTCCTTCTCTTTGCTGCAAAAGATATTCTTTTTTGCTTGCAACTTTACTCCACTGAAAAGGATCTTGTTTCCAAAACAACCTCAAACTTTACACATCTTTGAGTTTATCCCTCTTGATAAGCTTAAAACACATCAGTGTCTGAACTAATACGTTTATCATGACAACTCAAGTTCCTTGTATTTTCATGCATCAAGCTGATCCTTATGATCTGTAATGTTTATTATATACAATGTCTTCATTATATGAAGAGACAATGATTAAATTAAATCTCTTATATTATATTCATATCGTGATAAATACGGCCTTTAAGATCGATTAAGACAAGTCATCTGGAACAGGGGAAAAGATGATTAACAAATCACTCATTTTACTCAAAAAAGGAGAATTTCCTTTATGCTTTTTATTAGATATATATTAGATATAGAAATATACATAATCTTCTAAACATAACAAGGAATGGGGACAACATCGTAGGATCTAAGCTGTCACGGATGTCTCGACGGCAACCTGACCGGGGTAGCTGACTTCGGATTTTCTACCAGTTTCCCACAGCTCTGGTATTGCCTGCTTGATGTTGTGAATGCTTTCTAATGCATAATCTGCACCTTTAGGTCTCTGGGAAGTGCCGATCTGCATGGAATTTAAGTAGAAGGGTGAGTTATTTTCATG
The DNA here is from genome assembly GCA_035048815.1 of Abelmoschus esculentus. NCBI lineage: Eukaryota > Viridiplantae > Streptophyta > Magnoliopsida > Malvales > Malvaceae > Abelmoschus > Abelmoschus esculentus. The sequence goes on along the minus strand of JAUCBN010000017.1, from coordinate 17,075,398 downwards.
GTCATTTCGAGGAACTATGCAATGTTAAGTAAAACATCAAGGTTTTCAAGGACTTGCCAGCACGGTGTGAAGACCGACATGTTTTCCGGACTGAATGTTGCGGAGGCTATCCTCGAAGAACAACTGAAACACCAAAAACCCAATGAAGGAAAACATTAGTAGACCGTAAAAACCAGCAAGTTACGAAATGCACGACAGTGATTTATCGATCATCTTACTGTTCTCTGAGGGTTGATTTTGGCAATCTTGAGAGCACGCTCTATGGCGGATTCTTGCGGTTTGCAAACAATGGGCGTCTTGGGTAGTGTTGCACCATTGTTGGGGTGAGCGAAATGGTCAATTATATCGAAAATTTGACGGCTGCTAGGAGCATCGATGGTATTAGCAACGTCTGATCCTAAAAACTCTATGTCATCTTCATCATCAGAAACTGTGTTCTTATGGATAGGATTCAGAGTCTCGAAGCAGATAATCCCTTCGAAACAGTCTTCCAATCCGAGTTTACTAAGAGCTTTAACGGCATGGACCCTGTCCGCATTAGTGAATATCTAAAACAAGACACATCAAGTTCTGTTAGGAAACAATCAGATCAAAAGCATGATCAATACTTACTTGTGCATCAAGTAATCAAACGACTTACGATTTTTCGAAGCGGCAAAGTCTGCAACAAACTCTTCAATGAAGGATCTGGTCTTAGGTTCTCATATGGAAGTCTGCCATGAACATAACTATGGTACTCATCATAGTCAAAATCATAACCAACAGCCTGCAAACAAGAGAAAAAAAGTAAATTAAATTTACATAATTTTTACCTAATGAAAAGGGAAAGATTTAAAGGAAGTAAATAATACCCTAAGGCCAGCCATTGTTGTCCCATAATTCTTATACAAAAGGTCAGACAATTCAACAACTTTGTCCTTTTCTACTCCCAGTTTTTCAACCATATAATCTGAAAAAAAGACATTTATTTAAAAAAAAAAACATTAGATTGCCATGAAATATTCTTGACAGTAAAAATGGTTGCAGCCAAGTATAAGAATATAAATCCTTTACCTCTAATATTCTTCCCACATTCTCTTGCAAGACCAGAAGTTTTTGGATACAGGGTATCATCAAGATCTGCAATTTCAACCAAATTGTCACCTTTAACAGTTTCAATTGAATTAGTGTAAAATCATCATTTTTCTTGTGTTTTCCAAGCAAATGAGCTTACCAAACAAAAGACAGTCATATTTAGGCCTCTGGGTTAGACTGTATTTATCCTCGTATTCCATTTTTGAACTTGATCAAAGGACCTAAATTAAGCAATGGAGAAGAAGTTAACATTCAAGTCCAACATAGTTTGAAACCAATCAACCGACCAAACTGGTATTTATATTCATTTGAAACCTGCAACTACAAATCTTTTCCATGGCCAAGGGACACACACATTTGTCTAAAGTTTACCACCATCAAAGTGGACACAACATTTAGCCATGTCCCAGATTGTTGGATAAGAAGATTATGATAAGTTCATGCGAGATTCAAGAACATGCAGTCAATAATGCAAGTAATTAAAAAAAACAGCTAAAAACGTTGCAGTTTAAAGAATTTTGGGTTGAAAAGTGATGATAATTTAGCCTTGAAAAAGAAGGCAATATGTTTGATGTATGGTCTAAAAGACATTAGACCCACAATTTTCTTTTGTGGATGAAAAGAAAAAAACAAAAACTTTCCATCAAAAAGAAAATAGATACATTTTTATATGTTTCTTTAGAGAACCCCAAAATGGAAATCATTTTCCCAGAAAGTTTAAAGCTTTTTTCCCCAGAAACATGCCAAAGAAAATGGTTGAAAATGTCAAAAACAAAAGGAATGCAGTCAAGGCTGCCATGAATGAATACCATACCAGTTTCAAAAACAAGGTAAGCTACTGAAAGGAAGAGTCTTTGAAAGGCTACGAGGAAACAGAGCTTTGTACTACTTGATGTTCTGAATGAATACCAGAGAGCAAAGGGAGAGGGGGAAGGAAAACAGAGGCCGAATGGGGTTTTTATAGGGGAAGAAAGCTAGTTGGCAACTTGGCTATTCAAGTTAATCACGTTTAATTAACGTGTGTTGAAAAAAAAAACAATATTCTTCTTCTTGGTATCTTAAACCAATGTGCAGAAGAAAGTAAGAGGAAGCAACCCAAAGCGAAAAAGCATATACTTTTTATGTAATAAAGTAAAACAGAGTTAGCTGTCGTATCAGGACTTTCCTCAATCTCTATATTTTGTTGTGTTGTTTTCCATGGTCCAAATTTATTCATCTGCTTGTTATTATGGCAAAATCCCAGAAATTTGCTGCAAATTTTGAAGTTGTGGGAGGAATAAAAGGCTTAATAAAAATAATAATCATATAGTACTTTGATTCTTTCTCACCACTTCGATGTATTGATACGTTCTCAATCACTCTGTTGAGATCTTTTAAAATAATATTTTATTTTATCTTTTTTAACTCTCTCGGTTAATTGATTTTGAACTTAATATGTATTGCTAGTGAAAATAAAATTTTTACGATATATATTTTTAAAATTAAAATTTAATATTTAAAGTGAGTGTTTATGTTTATAATTTAATTGGTTGTACTTGTTAGTGTGTAGACTTTAAAGTTTGTAAAATAGTCTCATGTGAAACACATTTATGAGAATAAAAAGCTCTATAATAAAAAATCATTTTAAAGACAATAATTAACAATATTATTAAATTAGTATTTATTAATAATTTTACAAAAAAGTAACTCGAAATTCAATACAATGAAGTATTAAATAATAATTAAACCGTGTTTTCATTATATTATTTTCTGTGCTGAGTTGTAAACCCTTTTTTGTAATTTTATACAGAGTTTGGCACCCAAGATCGGACCAGACAAAGGACATGACTAAAACGACAGATCATCTGTGTTTTAATTATAAAGGAAAGATGCCACTTTTGTTGTCTACGTGGATCCAATCCCAAGTTGCCATTATTTGCTTACTCAAGTATTTTATTCAAACCATATATACACAAATATAAGAATAATTTGGGGGAAAATTACTATTTTCACCAATGGATTGTATTTAATTTTAAGATGTAATAATTAAGGGTAATAATGGAAATTAATTAAACTGTTAAGAAATTAATATGTTTCTTATAACCTTCAAATTTAACTGAATAAACGTCGATAGTTGACTGATCAGAACTGTTTTTTTATCTATCTTTTTTTTAGGTCTTGGGTTTAAGATTCAATATGTAATTATGTGTATCCTTTCTGTTAAAATTTTTCACTTACTCTCATCCTTTTTTTGGTCTCGGGTTTAAACCCCAACAGATGAATCTCTTCGGTTAGAGTCTTCTTCTTCCCTCTAAGTATAAATAGAAATTATCTTTATAAAAAAATCTTCTAAACTTAATTATTTAAACACTTAGATTATGGTTACCAAAATGGTCAAGTTCTAATTAGTCAACAAAAGGGAAAAATATTTATTTTTTACTCGTATTATTAGTAATAAATCAAAATATGTTAAATTAAATTAAAAATAAATGAGACTAAATTTTCAAGTTGAAACTAATAGGATGAAAATCATGATTTGGCTTGTTTTTTAATCTTTCAAGAACCGTTGGTTTATTAGGAATATATTAAGATTTGATGATATTTTTTTCCATTGGAACTTTTCAAAAAGTTATTTTAATCTTTAAATATTTTTATATCTTTTTGGTAATCGAATGTCTATTTTTGTCCAATTGAAACAATAAAATAATAATAATAAATTCATTAAGCCGACGTCAATTATTTTTTCTTTTGTCAATATTAATGTCAGTTATTTTGTCATTTTAGGTAAAACTTAAAAGCATATATATTTAAGAAATAAATTATTTAAAACATTTATATATAATATTTATATCACCCAGATTTTTTATATTCAGAAATTTAAAAAAAAATGAATTTTACTTTAACCATAGCTCGATTGCTTGATCAAAAATTTTAAAATTATAAAAAAAAATCAGAAATCTCTATAATTGAAGAGATAGAAAAACAAATCCACGTCAGCTACCAAATATATAATCAACATCTATCCCTTATTTGATATTTCACTCATTTAATTTTCTCTATTTAATTATAAAATATCATTTATTTTTTATTAAATAAAAACATAAATATCCCATAATTTAAATTCATATAAAATAAAATATTACGAATATTTTTATTAATTAATTAAGGATAAATTTCTCTCTGTGTCGCCATCTGTGGTAAGAGAGGAGTAGAGGCATCAACTAGCAAATAGAGACACAAGCTTATTGGGAAAAAAATGGATACATTATTATATAAATAATGCATTAAAACAATAAAAAAATGAAAATATTATTATTATTATTATTATTAGTCTGGTTGGACCAACAAAGATTAAATAATTCCTGTCCATATGTGCATATAATTGGAGGCAATGCCGTCAATGAATGATACAATTGAAAAGGACTAATCCTAATGCAACTCTAAGACACAAATAATTTAATAAAGGAAAAACAAGTCAGAATAATAATTGGAGGCTGGGAAGAATAGTATTTTACAAAATTAAAAATAATAATTTACGTATTTTATTTTTTAAAAAGGATTTTTAATTAGTGTTAATATATACCTCTTCGCCTGTGAGTCTAATAAGATAAAATACTAAAATATTATATTTTTTAGAATAAAATTAAATATTTAATTTTTAATATTTAAATAAAATAATTTAAATTAAAAAATTATTTGTATAATAAATCTGTATAGTAATCGAATATATAAATTATTTCGTTTAACCAATATAGTTTAATAAATTACTATTCTCTCTCCCTCATCGATGCATAAATTATAAGGAAGATGGTTACGTATTTGAAACGAAGATTATTGTGGGATGGAGGGCTGGCTGTTTTGACAGAAACATTTCTAACTCTTTCCCCTTCAATTATTTAAAATTAACTTAGAATGGGATCATTAAAGTTTATACGATCTGTATATTAATTTTTTTTTATAATTGATATTAAAAATAATTTTTTTTTCATTTTATTATCAATCTATTTTATGTTATTACTTTAATTCGTTAATTAATTCGATAATTGTAAAATACTATCATTAGAAAGGAACACTGTTAGGTTGCGGTAGGTGAAACTTGGTTGACTAAGAAATAGAGATCAAACACACTTTAAAGATTTAAAAGGTTTTGTTCAATTTATTAAAACACGACTCTTAATTTGTAATACGAAATATAATGTCTTTTTATAAATTTTTTATTATAAAAATTGTTAAATTATTCTCTTGATCAACATAAAAATAAATTGTAAATATTTAAAATCTAATATTTTTACTTAAAAAGTATTTTTTATAAATTTTAAAATAAAATATCTCCAACGCTTTTAATATCATTTTTTTCTTAAAATATCGCTCTTAACTGTCATCAAAACATATCTATTTATTTTTAATATCATCTTCGGTTATCATATATATTTTACGATATATTTTGAGAATATATATAATACATTTATATATAAGAGAAATTTATGTCTCTATTATTGGTGTTTTTTTACGTCCAAACCTATTGAATTTGTTTAAATTTTTTTTATGAAAATAATCGTATAAAATCCAATTTAATATTCCAACCATTCAAGCAATCAGTTTAGTTTAACCTTGTTGCACTTAAAAATTCAAGTTCGTTAAATATTTTTAACTTATAGATTTAATTATTTATTTATTTTCAATTACGTACTAACTTCTTGTTTATTGGATGGTTTGAGTCTTGATGCAACGACACCGTTTGTTTTTATTCTAAATCATTTTCTTGAATGATTGAGTTACAATCATATGCTTGTAGCAGTCAAAACAAATAACTTTTATTAATACAAAAGATCTTTGTCATTAAGGGATTGGATACAAGATTTGAGATGACCTCAAAGGGTTTTTTTATATAAAAAAATTGGACTTTAAGATGATTTTGGGGTTATTTTAGATGAGATTGTTTCAAGTTTAAATCATTTAATTTTTTAACTCAAGTGGTTAAAGGAACAGTTATTTTTTTTAAAGGTCACGGGTTCGAGCACCAGCGATGTCAGCGAGTGATTGAGCGATCAATGTCAAAAGGTGAATATTATATTCTAGAACAGATACTACTGTAATCACTATTAGCTTGTTCAAAAAAAATTATAAATCCTTTTAAAGGTAAATCAATTTAAAATAAATTTATATCGTTTTGAGGTTTTCTGAGTTAGAATTTTGTAAAATGTCTTCGAAGTTGATAATCAAAGTCAGTGGATCAGAGTTAATTGAGTTTAACTCAGACAAGTTGACTCGGATGATTGATTTGAACAAGTTTATTGAGACGAGTTAACTAGGATGGATCGGGCCAGAAGAGTTTTGGTTAGACGGGTCGGACTCGAATCAATAATTAGATTGAGCTTATTAGGTTATTGGTCTTGGATCGGTTAAATTGGGTCTAAAGCGAGTTGGGTTGGTGGGTTAGACTGGTTTGGGTTTTGGTCCACTCACCAAACCCGACCCGCTTACCCAAAATGACAGATTCGCCGACGGATCACTGGAACATCACCAGTGACTCCCCATGTCACGATCCTGCCAGTAAATTAGAGCTTGTTAGTCCCTTAATTTCGACATAAATGGTTTTGGCTTCAAATTTAAAGCATAAAATTCATCCTTCTGGACAGTGCTGCAAGGATCACCAATTTGGGTTGTTTGAGTTGTCTTATAGTATTTGGTATCCAACTCTGTTCCATGTATTAAATAGGTTGATTACCTTAATTAAACAAAACTTTTAAGACATAACACAGTTCTAAAACAGGACAAATCATGATTAAGAAAAGACTACTTTCTTTTCAAACACATCAATTTGCCTTGTTTGGGGGTATTGGGCTAGTTTCTGGTACCTGCCTAGGATAGAATATTCCACAATTGGTTGGATTGATGGATTAACGGCAGGCCTTAGTATTCGATCGAATCGAGTCGAGTCAAAAAATTTTGAGTTATTCGAGTTGACGAGTCATATTTTATAACTCAAACTTTATTTGAAATTTTTTCAGTTCGAGTCGAGTTTAAGAAATTCGAGTCGAGTCAAATCGAGTCGAGTTTCGAGTTCCTATAAATATTTAATTATAATTATTTATCATGTTATAGTATGATTTGATTCCAATTTAGACGACTTTCTCTAATCATATAAGATATACATATATATTTTTTTATATGTAACAATATTTTTTTTATATTTTTATATATCAATGTATATATCATATAAAATCGAGAGATTCGTCTTAAACTTAAAAATTATTCTTTTAATTACTAAAAATTTCGTGTTATTTGAGTTTCTGTTTTACAACTCAAACTTTATTTAAAATTTTTTTAAGTCGAATCTATGAAATTTTGAGTCGAGTCAAAACAAGTTGAATATTTTTACCTTAAGTCGAGTTAAATTATTTAATTTTTTCGAATCTAGTCGAGTTTTGCCCACTACTACCTAATGTTCTTTCCGGAAGGCAATGGCTTTTTTTGCTTTCCAACAAGGAGGCCATTAGTTTGTCGGTTTAAGGTAAAGCTTTTGTTGCGGTCTTTCATGCTCTAAAGCAATACTAAAATGTTGTCCACTTTCACAATTCCCAATAGCCATCGATTTTTACTTTTTAACCACGGATACATAAATTTATTTAGAGATGATCACGTATAAATTATTAAAATATTAAGGCGAATATACATTTTAAATATTATAAAAAAATTAAAGATTAATTTATAAAAATTTTTAAAAGTTTAAAAAATATATATTTTAAAAAAATTAAAATAAACCCGTATTCATCTAAAAAAAGGTAGATCTACTATTAATTATTCTTCACACAACTCCGACTCAATTTGATTTAATTGTTGAAAAGTCAATAACCTAAACTTAAAATTGATATGATCCCGAAATGATTAAGGATGACAATCAGGCGGAATGGGTGCGGATATCTCTCCCCCATATACCCATACTCATATAAATTTTTTATATTCACCACCTATTCAACAACTACGGTAGGTATAATTTTTTAAATTCACATCCGTCAACGCAGGTACATTCTTAAATCTATCTCCACACCCATCACTCAAATCGTATTCGCTTGTATCTTCCTACAACCAACCACTTATATTGAATTATATAAAAATAAATCATAATTTTTTGTAAAAAATAGAAAAACTTTACCTACTTTATTGACCGATAAGTATATATATATATATATATATATATATATATATAATATTTATACTAATATAAATTTAACTACATCTAACTAATTAACAATAGCTAACTTAATTAAAATACATTTTTTATCGGTATAAATTCTACTTAACTACAACTAACTAATTAGCTAACTTAGTTAAAACATATTTTTACTTTTATAAATTTTACTTATCACAAATATTATAAATTTATAACCTAATTAATTTAAGCTCGATCATAAACTATCATTTTTTTCAAACTAAATTTATTGAGTTCAAAGTTTACATGCTTAAGGATTAAACCTAGATTTTAAAACAAAGTAATATCTTAATACATAAAACACTATAACAAAATGCATAATCAAAGTCTATAAATATAAATAGTTCAAAATCCATATGATGGGCGAATGTGGGACAAACGGATATGAGATGAGTTGATACTAGAGATGGACACGGGTCGGGTTGGATTCTCGGTCCACCCGAACCCGATCGAACACAAATACCCTAAACCTGACTTCGAATCGATTCAAATATTTTTTTAAAAAAATTCAACCCAACCCAACCCGACCTGAAAATAAATACCCTAAAATCGACTTCGACCCGACCCGACCTATAGAAAAAAATAAATTTAGGGACTAAATTATAAAAAAATAATTTTTGAGACTTAATTATAAAAAATATAATTTTAAGGATTAAATAATAAATAAAAATTAATTTTTAAGGACCTAATTATAAAAAATATATAAGCGGTTCGAATAAAATACTCATCCTTAATCGATACAATACTAATACAATCTGGACATCTTTACGTTAAAATATGATGCCAAACATTGGTAGCTTAGCACAGTAGTTGTTGCGAATGCATTCTTGTTCTGGACTGCTGAGTTTCTTACCATTTAGCTTTTAACCTGATAATACAAGGCTAAAGTTACGTATCAATAAAAGTTTAATTAAAAAGTTATGTTTTGACCACTTACGTTATCAATTATTATAAAATAATCACTCTATATTAACTATTATTACATAGATGACACCATATGTTATTACGAAATTAAAGGATTAAAATAAAAAATATATTTTTAAAAATATGAATTAAAACTAAATAAGTATTCCAGAAACTAAATGAAAAAAAATCATAAACCAATTTGTAAAATAAAAAAATGATAATTGAAATAATTCAAAATAAAAAAAATATTTTTTAAATCAAGTCAATTTTTTTTATCCTTATGCAAATACATTTCCTAATATAATATATAATTAGGCAGAATATTATAAAATTATAACAATATATTTTTTTGTTTAACTATTGTTTTTACCTATTAACCGATTAATTCAGATCAAGTTCTATAAGCGCATTACAGGTGATTCTTTTAATTTAATGTTCTCCATTCACGACGTTAATATTTAAAAATTAACTAATAAATTTAATCTCTAATTCTAATAAACCATTTTATTATCGATATTTTCCCTTGAACATATCTTCTTCCCAAAAAAATCCTTACCTAAAACTTCTCCGACAACAATTACATAGGTACATGCAAAATATTTGGTCCGAAATATAAAAAAGATCTCAAATTTTCCCCCAAGCCATTTGATGAAAGTGAGGGTTCACCGGAGGCGGAGTTAGAATTTTTTTAAAGGGTGTCATTTTCTTTAATATTATTTTAAAAAAATTAATTATTTATAAATAGGTGTCAAATTATATATTTTTAATTTTTTATATATAAATTATATAAAAAAATATAATTTTCTAAAAATTTTAAGGTGTCAATAGACATCCCAGTTATGCATGTGACTCCGTCCATGGGTTCACCCATCAAAGACCTTTCAAGTATCCTTTTCCTAATTTCATATATTTCAGAATAAAAACAAAATTATTTTCACTGTCGAACACTAAAATGACCATTCTTTTATATAGAGAAAAGCTACGTTCAAGACGCCAGGAATTCCATGGAAGACATAAAATTTGACATTGTGGTCAGCTTTACAAGTTTTTATTCTTTTTTTATAAAAAAATATTCTGATAATAAATTTAAGTCTGAAAATATACTGTAATTTTTTTCATTATTTTTTATATTTTACTTCGTTTATACTTAAAAAACAAGTCATCCTAATTAATACGATCATTTTCTTGTTTAGGAAGGAAAATGAGCATTTCTGTTGAACATTATTTTAGTTGAATTTTGATCAGAGATGAGTAATGAATAATTAAAAATTAATTAAATTAATTTTTTATACAATATAGGCCTTGAATCTAAACATATCTAATGACATAGTTTAATGAATTTGTTTTTAAAAATAAAATTAATTCAACTCAAATATTTTTAATTCGAATGATATTTTTAAAAATATTTTTTATTATTCTTTGGTTTTTTAAAACTTCGCCCTGATTAATTTGAACCGACTTACATCGTATACCTAATTTTCATGAATGAGTTTCTACGTTTTATATACATAAAGCTTCGAACTCAAAATCTAGTGATACCAAATCACTTACCAGTTAACATCAAGCATTGAATTAATTGACAAAACATTAAGCAAGAGCACATTCTTATTGTCAATGGAGATTTCTTACAAGTTGTCAGTAACAACTCAACAGTTTCTCCTTTCTATTCTCTGTTTCTTTAATTTCCACAAATTATTTTCTCATACAAACTCAAATCAAAATGGAAAAGAAAAAAATATAAGAAATCTTCTATAAATACCACCTTCTTCTTCCTTTCATATCCAAACTGTTACTTACACATTGTAGAAGACACTTGGAATTCTGGGATACTTCTGTACGTTCTAAACTCCCTTTCTTTCTTGCTTCTTCTTGCTTGTCTGCATTTGTTCTTTAATGTTCTGCCATTTTTATCTGAGAAAAGATTGGAGAAGAAGATGATGGAAGGAACAAGAATGACCATCTATTTCATGGGACTTCTGCTTTGGTGTTGCTTGACAAAAGCAGAATACATGAAATATAAAGATCCGAAACAGCCGGTTCTTGTTCGAGCACGGGACCTGTTGGATCGAATGACGTTAGAGGAAAAAATCGGACAAATGGTCCAAATCGAACGTACCGTGGCTTCGGCCGAGGTGATGAAGAAGTATTTCATTGGTGAGTATCATCTGTTAATCTCCTTTTACACCATTTAGAGACAAGACAACAACATGAAGTTGTTTACTTGTTTTTCGGGTTATTGCAGGGAGTGTATTAAGTGGAGGAGGGAGTGTCCCAGCTCCACAAGCTTCTGCAGAGGAGTGGATAGACATGATCAATGAGTTTCAGAATGGTAGTTTATCGACACGATTGAAAATTCCGATGATTTACGGAATCGATGCGGTTCATGGCAACAACAATGTGTACAAGGCTACAATTTTTCCTCACAACATTGGTCTAGGTGCTACCAGGCATGTGGCTGCACTTTAATCACATTATGATGCTACTGTACTACTGCATTTTTCTTAAGTTCCTAGATGCTACGTTGTCCGGACTCGGAATGAGTGTTGGATATGTTTATGTATCAGGGACCCTGAACTGGTTAAGAAAATTGGGACTGCAACAGCATTGGAAACTAGAGCAACCGGCATTCCTTATGCTTTCGCACCTTGTATAGCGGTAGCTTTGGTTTTGAAGATTGATCTTGCATAAGTCCACCACCGACTGTTCTAACTTCTGATTCCTTCAACAACTTCTCGATGAAACAGGTTTGCAGAGATCCGAGATGGGGTCGATGTTATGAAAGTTACAGTGAAGATCCTCAGATTGTTCAGGCAATGACAGAGATGGTACTAGGATTACAAGGAGACATCCCTGCTAACTCTCCTAAAGGCGTTCCGTTTGTTGCTGGAAAGTGAGCAATTTCATAGATTACTATATTTAACATGAGTTCATCTGTGTAACTTTCATCAAATGTTATGCAGAAGCATACGGATCGAATTTGATTGAACTTTATGTTAATGATTCTTTGATTTCCAGTAAAAATGTTGCAGCTTGTGCTAAGCACTATGTAGGTGATGGTGGAACAACCGATGGCATAAACGAGAACAACACGGTGATCAACTGGCATGGTTTGCTTAACATTCATATGCCAGGCTACTACACTTCGATTATCAAAGGTGTTTCGACGATCATGGTCTCATATTCGAGTTGGAACGGAGTTAAGATGCATGCTAATCGTGAACTAGTCACTGGTTTTCTCAAGAACGCTCTTCGATTCAGAGTAAGGTTCCTATGTCACTGGCATAACATACAAAAGAACCTGAGAGAACATAACACAGATTTCACTCCATTGTTCCAGGGGTTTGTCATCTCGGATTGGGAAGGCATTGACCGGATCACTTCTCCTCCTCATGCTAACTATACCTACTCAATTCAAGCTGGAATCCAAGCCGGCATCGACATGGTTAGAGCTTATATTTGATGTTGAATTCCATGTGTTTGATCTTCTTACAGTATTCTCATCTCTGAAGGTAATGGTACCATTCAACTATACCGAGTTCATCGATGGGCTAACCTTCCTTGTGAAAAACAATGTCATCCCCATAGGCCGCATCGACGACGCGGTGAAGAGAATTTTGAGAGTTAAATTTGCAATGGGTCTATTTGAGAACCCTCTAGCAGATTACAGCTTGGTTGACCAACTTGGTAGTCAGGTTAGTTTATCACCTCGGTTTAGGCCCTGCAATATTAAACACAGCATGAAAAAAATAACTAAAACCCAACCTGACACGAACAAGACACAAATAACTGAATGTCTCAAATTTTATATCATAAGAATTATTAACAAGTTCCTTAAACAGGAACATAGAGAGTTGGCTAGAGAAGCAGTGAGAAGATCACTTGTTTTGCTGAAGAATGGGCAATCTGCAGATAATCCATTGCTTCCCTTACCTAAGAAGGCATCGAAAATACTTGTTGCTGGCAGTCATGCAGACAATTTGGGTTATCAATGCGGCGGATGGACTATCGAGTGGCAAGGTTCGAGCGGCAACAACATTACGATTGGTAAACAAACAATTTATCCTCTGTTCCAATTCTTTATGTCTTGAAGTCTCGACACATCCGAATGTGAGTGGAAGGATATGTCGAGGCATAGCTATATGCCTATATCATCGCTCCCGAGAATGAGTAGCATAGGTTTTGAGCATCTCTCATTTGCCAATATGCAATTAGCCATCAAGACTGCACTTATGATCACAGGTACAACAATCCTAACAGCCATCAAGAACACAGTTGATTCAAGCAGTAATGTCGTGTACGCAGAGAATCCCGATGCCACATTTATCAAGTCTGGCAACTTCTCCTATGCCATCGTCGTAGTAGGGGAGTATCCATATGCCGAAACAAATGGTGACAGCATGAATCTAACGATTCCAGACCCTGGTCCAACCACAATCACAAATGTATGTGGAGCTCTGAAATGTGTTGTTATCATAATATCCGGCCGCCCCGTCGTGATAGAACCTTATGTCGACTCCATGGATGCTCTCGTTGCAGCATGGTTGCCAGGAACCGAGGGTCAAGGTGTCGCTGATGTTCTGTTTGGTGACTATGGTTTTTCAGGCAAGCTTCCTCGTACTTGGTTTAAAACTGTTGATCAACTGCCTATGAATGTTGGGGATCCACATTATGATCCACTCTTCCCCTTTGGGTTCGGCCTCACCACGGACCCAACCAACATTACTTTGTAAGGCAAGCTGTATTTTTTTTCCAAGAAAATTTATAGTTTTCATGTTTTGAAGCCATTACTAAACACACATTCGTACTAAACATGTATTCATATACTTAGTTGGACCGTCACAGAACTCCGGTGGATCCATAACTCATACACGGTCATATAAAACACGATCATTCCACCGGAAATGTTTACCAATCTTCATTATATTACTTTGTAATATCAAATACTCTTCTAAGCTAATCCTTTGAAGTATGTTCTTCAAAACTGGGATGTCCAAGTAATGAAAAAGCCAATAATATATGAGCAAAGGGATCGTCTTTGGTGTGTGGATAAACATATATCTTTAGGCTTAAACATATATTCTGACTATTATATATCCACATCCATGTGCATATTTGAATGTGTCAAACATGAATATAAAATATGAATACTTTAGAAAAAAAACTAGGTGTCATAGCTTTTTAATTTCTACTTTTTGCTGCTGCAAATAGGATTTAAGTGAATATCCTTACATGATTGTTTCAATGACCCACAGAATCAAACATCTTGGTAGCATACTGTGAGGTTTGAAACCAATTGAGATGATGCAGATGGAAAATTTTGCAGAAACATTTATTTTGTTCCGGATATAGGTTCGGCATATGTGTCGAACATGAATACTTAAAAAAATGTCAAGATAGAGTCATACAGCACAAGGTAGAAGCTCTGGTAAACATCGAAAAGGCCACATTTCACAGGAGAGAAACGATAAATTTTTATAAGTTACACTTAAAAACTACTATGTGCAAAACCAAAGGCATAAAAATGGTAGAAATTCAAGATATGGAGTACATCAACAAACTTACAATCATAAATTGATGGTGAAGTGAAATCAGACCAGGATCATGGTAGATAATTAGCCGGTATTTTTTACGAAATAGCTATCTAGTAATCCTCTGGTTCTTCCTCCTCTTCGGCGCCTTCTGCCCCAACTTCCTCGTAGTCTTTCTCTAGAGCAGCAAGATCTTCACGGGCTTCTGAGAATTCACCCTCCTCCATTCCTTCACCTACGTACCAGTGAACGAATGCTCTCTTGGCATACATGAGATCGAACTTGTGGTCAATTCGAGAGAAAACCTCTGCCACTGAAGTGTTATTGCTGATCATACACACTGCACGTTTTACCGGAGCAAGATCACCTCCTGGTACCACCGTCGGAGGCTGATAGTTGATGCCACACTTGAAACCAGTAGGACACCTGAGAGACAAGACACATCGCAATCATTCGAATAAAAAAAACGAAGGCAAAATTGATGTTTCCTCCTTGGCAAGTTCTACATAATAGTGATAATCAAATTGTTAATATGTAATTGTTGGAACTGCAACGTAAGAGATGGAAACTAACCAGTCTACAAACTGAACTGCCCGCTTAGTTTTGATGTTAGCGACAGCACCATTGACATCCTTCGGTACAACATCGCCACGGTACATTAAACAGCATGCCATGTATTTCCCATGTCTCGGGTCACATTTGGCCATCATGCTTGAGGGTTCAAAGACGGCACCTGTAATCTCAGGAACTGACATCTGCTCGTGATAAGCCTTTGCAGCTGAGATTACAGGAGCATACGATGAAAGCATGAAATGGATACGAGGATACGGCACAAGGTTAGTCTGAAACTCCGTAATGTCGACATTTATGGCACCATCGAACCTCAATGAAGTGGTCAAAGAAGAGATAATTTGGGATATCAAGCGGTTCAAGTTAGTATAAGTTGGCCTTTCAATGTCCAAGGATCTTTTGCAGATATCATATATAGCTTCATTGTCAAGAAGCACACCAACATCTGCGTGTTCAAGGAGAGAATGAGTCGAAAGCACGCATTGTAAGGTTCCACAACCGCCGTAGAAACCTGCACATACGGTATAAAAATTACCCATAAACGCCAACATAATAGTTTCAGTGTATGATAAAACTTGGAAGTCCTCAATGATACCTGAGGAGAAGGGTAGATAGTGAACCCGAGTTTCGACTTCTTTCCGTAATCTACAGACAAACGCTCCAAAGGCAATGAGCCCAAACCAGAACCAGTTCCACCACCAACAGCATTAAACACCAAAAATCCTTGCAGTCCAATGCAGTTATCAGCTAATTTTCTCACTCGGTCAAGGCAAAGACCCACAATCTCCTTACCAACTGCAACACACGACACCGCAAAAGAAGTTTAAGCCGGTGATCAAATCTAATAAAATCATTGTATTTTGCAAGACGAAAAGATGCCCGTACCTGTATAATGTCCTCTAGCAAAATTATTAGCAGCATCTTCCTTGCCTGAAATAAGCTGCTCCGGATGAAACAGTTGTCTATAAGTCCCGGTTCTAACTTCATCGATGACCGTGGGCTCGAGATCAACAAATATAGCTCTCGGGACATGCTTGCCGGACCCGGTCTCACTAAAGAAGGTATTAAAAGCATCATGGCAAGAACCTACGGTGGTGTCACTGCAAGCAACACCAAAGACTTTAGTTATTCAAATGGAATGACAGGTAAAAACAATATAGAAAGTGATCTATTTAGAACACTCATTCTAAATTCGTCTCTGTTTTCAACAATTCACAACCGAAACTATAAGTATTTGCAGCAACTAAACCATACTAAACAAACTAGAAATAAGAGCATTCAATGTACATAAATTAGATTCAAGGAAATCATTTGCATTTCATTACATGAAATTCAACCAAACATCCCATTTCACTACATGCAAAAAACATACGTAAAAAACACCAACATATACATATACATATACATATACATATACACAATACACACCTAGGCATCATCCCATCAGGTTGAATTCCATGTTCAAGACAATACAGCTCCCAACAAGAATTTCCGACCTGAATTCCAGCTTGGCCGATATGAATGCTAATAATCTCCCTCATTCTTGTTTCTTTTTCAAAACCCCAATTTCACACAACCCTCTTTTTCTTTCTAAATCCTTTTTTTTTTTCTCTGCAAGAACAGAACCAGGAAAAGTTGAAGATGAAAAGAAGGAAATGAACAAAGAAAATGACTGAGAACGTTAAAAGTGGAAAAAGATAAGTAAAATGGGGTCCTAAAGACTGTTTAATTAATGGAGAAATTAATTTAACAGTTTGTCAGATTGGATGTTTCGCCAACTGTATGGTGGGGTTTGACCAGCTCGGCTCCATTGTCGGTTCCCTTATTCCCCAACTGTTTGGTGATATTTTTAAGGGAAAAAATAGGACCCGATCCTCGTAGCGACGGCACGGGTCAAATCGGATTTTTGATCCACTTGTATGCGATCCAAAAATATATAACTTTCACTCGTCGCCCGAATCAATCTGAGGTTAGGATGAAAAAAATTCGACCCAATCTGATTTTTAAGCTTTAAAATCCGATCCGACTCGAATCACTAAAAAATTTAAATTTTAGGGATTTAATTGTAAAAAATTGAAATTTATGGATCTAATTATAAATAAAATAAAATTTCAGTGACCTAAATGTAAAAAAATAATTTTAGTGACCAAATTGTATAAAATATATATAAAGAGGATCATTATTGCAAATATCTCAAAAATATATATAAAAAATTACACTATTAGTACCGGGTCGGATTTTTTCCACCCTAAACCCGAACACGACACGACCCGAAATAACCTTAAAAAAAACTCGACCTGACCCGACCGAACCCGAATTTTCTTCAAAAAAATTCTACTCGTTCGGACCGGGTCGAAACCCGTCGGATTCAGATTACGTGCCCATCCCTAGATCCTCGCTAATCGTGTTTTTATATATTAAATAAAAATAAAAAATATTTTAAAATATATAAATTTAAAAATAATATCTCCGCCGATAAAAAAAATTTAAAATATATATTTTAATTTTTTTTATAATAAATTCCTACTTACACACTGCCATGACCCAAAAATGCATGGCTTCACTTTTGAACAACACTTTGCCCTTTATGAGTGTGTTGGGTTTTGCCACTAAATTTTAAAATAGTTTCTAAATATTTTGACAATCATTATCAATCAATCTCCTTCTATAATACGTTATCAACCGTGACAAATTCGATATAAAAATATTTAGATTTTATTTTTTAATCGAATTAATTTTTAATAAAATATCTTTAAAATTAATGTTTATAGATAGATAGAGAAATTGATATTATAATTAAGAATTTTTTAAAAAATAAATAAAATTAATTTCAAACATGCCAAACTTTTTTTAAATAGTCCTTTTAAGAACATATATATTTTACAAACAAAACAATTTAAATATGAACTTTTTAAGAAAAATATTATTTTTTATTAAGATTTCTTATTAAGTTTCGGACACATGTTAAAATAAAAAAAGGTGTTTATAAATACATATTGTTCTTAGCTTATTTGTAAAATATTAAACATTACATGTGAGTATGTTACATCATCTTCATTTCAACATGACAAAAACTATCAACATCATCAAATAGTTAATAATGAAGTGTTATAATTATATAAAATTCAAAATTTAATATTATAGTTATAACAATTAAAAATTTAATAATATAAATAATATAACATATAAAAGTTAAAATAGATAACATATATCGTTAAATATTACTAAAACAATACACCATTTAATATTATTTTTTAAATAATTTTTAAACAATTATTAAAAATTTCAAAAATATTTAATATACAATTAATCATATTTTAAAATAAAAAAAAATATTTTATAAATCATTCTCACCACTTCATCATTTCGAACAAATAGCATATGGAAGAATAATATTATGGTACCTACGGATGAAGGACTCTAGCATATCCATACAATAGACATCCATTTCCATCTAAACGACATCGTCTTATAGTTCAACTTAAAGGATCCTTATAACGATGATATTCAAGTAACAACGGTTCTCATGTCAAAACACAGGATTAGTGAAAGAAAAAATCGACACGTTTACACAGTCCCATTGTTTTGGTTTTCAAATACCCTTCTAAGTTCTAACCTCTCAACCATGTGTTTCGATACGACGAGTTGTCACGCAAAGAAGCATCATGGGGCTTGTACTCCATCACATAGCTGTGGGGAAGCTTTAAGTGTCGTTTGATTGAGTCTCGTAGGGCCATCACAGCCTGACACGAATGAATCATGATATATAAATCAAGGAGAAACGAGATAGGAAAAGGGAATGTGATTACTAATAGGCTAACCTGATGATCGGATGCATTACGATTCCATACGCTCAATATATCCTCGTTGAAGCGAATGCTCAGGACTGCACCACAAACATTATCACCATAATCAAGTTGATCACCAACCAATGCAAGGACCTGAAAATGTAAAGAGTAATGAATAATGTGTATATTTATTGAAAGTAGTAGTGAATAATATTAAATGACCATCATCTGGTGCATGCACAAGACAAGGTACCATAGCAAGCAACCAATCACAAACTAGTTGGGAATTTAGAACATTTCACACAGCACCAAAGGGAGAGATATGTTTAAGAAAGGTCCGGAATTTCACTACTAAGTATTTCTTCCAAAAGCACATTAGCAAATAAGAAGTCATGTGCTCTATTTATTTGTTTGTTTTATAGTTTATACTTGGGATAAATCTATAAAAGAGAAATGAGGTTAACATTTAGGCCAAGGAAGACAAATTAATTAGTAAAAAATATGATGCCTAAAATGTGCTTCTGGGGAAATTTGAACCAGGTTACAAGGATATTTGCAGAGGACTAGAAACAATTAGTTTTCATATCAAAGGTTGGCGGGAAATATGACCAGTTTCTTCCCCCTCTATACAAACAAATACGTACACAACAATCATACACATTTGGAATTGGTATTTTCAGGCATTAAATAGGTACCGATGTAATCAAAAGAAGAACATACCTGGCTATGCACAGAAATGACAACCTCTATTTGTCTAAACACACATTAAACTGTAGCTCTATATTTGAAAACATTCTACCATTGGTAGATCATAAATTTCAACAAAGAAGAAAAACTCAACAATTTTCAGATTCCCCTCTCTCTCTCTAAGCTTAATCACAAGACAGCGAATTTTACTGTTAATGGAACTCCATAAAAAGCATTTGTGAGGGACAAGGACTAACATTATACACCTCCATCTTCAACAATGGTATCATTATACTTCCTACGAAATAAACTAACGAAGTTAAATACCCGTAAAACTTTCATTTAGTAGAACAGGTCAAAATCAAATATATGCTTCAATGAAGGTGATGTGCACTTGATTCCGATTAGAATTTAAAAGCTATGGTTAGATACCATTGCAGAAAGCTGATTTAAAAGAGACATCAACTTGTTCATACGATAAAGCTTAATTAGAATATCAGAAGGGAGATTCTTGTATACAGTATTCTTTCTTACCAGATCTTCCCAAAAGCGACCGGAAACCACCTTTTTGAACCGAATTATCCACTTGCCACCATTGCAATTTGCAGTGTCCTGAGACAATAACATATGAAACCACAAAGGAATCATAGTAAATGAAATGTTAGTTTTTATACAAAAATAATGATGGCTATTGAAGGTAAGGTCTTCAACAATTACCTCCCATAGTGGACGGATTCCCTCCTTGAATAAATGCAAATCTGTGGGGCTTGGCAAAGTCGAAGGACGAGCCAAGTGGCAATAACAGACCCAAAAGCCTTCAACCTACAATGATTATACCAAGGTCAGTATGTACAATCAAACACATTTAGCTTATGCTCTTTAAAAAGAGCTTACTGTACTGAAATCCACAATTTTCTTTATGTTGTCCTCATAGGATGTTTGGGTTCGAACTCCAGGCGTCCGGCGAGTGTACCAGAACACAAACTTGTGCTGTTAAAAAGAAACATGGAAACAAAAAAAAGGATGTAACATGCAACCAATTTGGTATTTAACAAGCTATCCATGTCAAAACAAGAAAACCAAGAGGCAAGAAATATAATATACTAACATTAAAGTTAGTCAAACACAGATTTATTTAGATCATAAAACATGGACTAGAATATAACATTTAGCAAGTGGGTACGGTTATGTTTTCCCTTCAATTGAAATGAATTCATTTTAAACGCTTGGTTAATTAGGGTTAATTGTTGAATGTGTAGAAATTGAGTTCTAGGCTTCTAGCTATACATTACTTCGTTAATGTAGAATCATAGTGCGCTCTCTACACAGCACACACACAATATATATATAATTCGAGGTCTGCTTTCATTTTTTCATGATGTCTTCTCAAAATTTGATCAAATCTCGGATTGTATAACCAGTATCATATCCAGGGTTTTTTAAGTGAATTATGGAAAACTAAGGCATCGCCATGAGAGTATCTAGGAACTCTAGTTTGCTACTAAGTGGAAGCATGCACTTTTGCAACAAACATTACGGACTTGAAAGATAAATCTCCTAGATGCTTTAATATACAAAAATGCTCAAATAATCAACAAATCACTTACAAAACAACCTCTTAACTTCAAAAGGAATCAGCATTTCCGTAAGAATACTTGAAAATTGAAATGACGAACAATTGTTCAGCAAAATGAAATAAAATTCCGATAACAAAAATTCTTGATAACAAAAATGAAATGTTAAAGAGACAATTATCTGAACCGAAATAAAAAGTTATAGTCCGTCATAAACCTAACAATTTCAAAATAGTGAGATTGAAATCGTAACCAGATCTATCCACGCATAAAACAATACACATATAATCATATGATTTAAATTTTAAAAAATATGGAAAATAAAAATACCTTCAGAGGATGCAAACAGGCTTTGAGCTCACGGGCTTGGCGTTCTTCAACTTCTTTACTATCAGAATCCGTCGATTCGTTATTAATATTATTATTCAAATCTTTGCTGCTGTTATTGGTCTCTCCTTCCTTTTTCTCTGTAATATCCATTTTCGATTCCATTTCCCCTACTTTTTGCAGATCAGAAACCCTAACGTTTTTATATAGTTTTTCTGTGTTCTTTTTTCCTTTTTAAGTGGAAATAGAATGAGATGAAACGGTGCGTTGAGTATTGATATTTTTTGTGTTTAACGCCCTGTTTGGCAAGTCAGGACGAATTGAGTTCTTCGGCATAGGGATTGAGCATTTTACATTGTCCTATCGGGTTTTGATCCGGTCCGGTTTGATTGGATCAGATTTTTTAATAAAAATTTTGGTTTTAAGTCTGGTCGGATGTTTTTTGGAGTATAATCGGGTCAAATCGGGTCGGTTCGAATTTAGTGTGAAATTTATACGACCCGACACTAATATATAATTTTTTCGGATATTTATAATAGTCATCTATCTATATATTTTTTATAATTAAGTTTTTAAAATTATTTTTACTTATAATTTAGTCCTTCAAAATATAACTTTTATAACTAAGTACCCTAAAATTATTTTTTACAATTTAGTCTTAAGATATTTTTCTATTGGTCGGGTTAGGTCTAGTCTGATCGGGTTTAATATATTTATTTTTGGGTCGAATCAGATTCGATTTTAAGATATTTGTATTCGGGTCGAGTTCAAGTGGGACAAAAATCCAACTCGACTCGTGTTCATCCCAACTTCGGCATCCTTAATCCTGCTAGGGTATTTTAAACGAACAACTATTTTATCCCATTTATACAATAAAACTAATTTATCACGATTAAAAAAACAATTTCACGTACCAATAATCGATTGATTTAATAAAATAAGATATTAAATTTATTAAATAAAACTATAGTTTTAAATTCTAAAATTATTAACGGAATGAATAAATTAAATTTAAGTTGTTACTCTATAATATCCACTTTGAATTAATCAGCTTAATAAATTTAATACTAATAGCTGAAAAATAATTCTATATCTATATTAAATATTAAACTCTCGGTTACTAATCAAGGTTCCAGGAAACTTATAATCCATTTAAGTTACGATAGACATTTATCATTTAAATCATTTTAGTTTTGAAATAAAATTGTATATAAATTAATAGGGTAATTAGAGTTTTTAAATACATTGATTTATTTTTAAGAAAATTAAATAAATGAACCAAATTTTAAGTCTTGAAATAGTAAAAAAAACTTTTAATATATTAAAACCTTATAAAAATATAAATTTTAACAACTTTAGATAATGAAATAAGATTTTAGATGGGATTGAGTAAAAAAATTGAACAAATATGAATTCTTTTGTAATTTGATAAAAATATAAATTTGATATCATCTTTAATTAGAACATTTTAAATTAGATTTTATTAAATTTTTCTATTTTTTTTAACTTGGCTTTAGATGCCAATTAAAAATTATCTAATTACAAATTAAAGTACAAAAAATACGGTCAAAACTGTTTAATTTTTAAAATATATTTGAATTTATTATCTTAATAATAAAAAATGGTGTTGTTCTTTTTAGATAATTTAATTTTGAGTAGCATAATTTGTAGATGTGTATGAATTTATTCGAATATAAATCAGATTAATATATTAATATTGTATTGTAATTGAATTAAAAACTCAAAATTTTAAAAATGGATTTTATATCTATATCTAATATTAGTTAATTTTCGTAAATCAAAAAGGTATAGTTTTATTGTAGAATAATAATAGTTAAGAGCATAGTAGCAAACCAGCCGTCTTAGCTCAGCCGGTAGAGCGCGTGGCTTTTAACCACGTGGTCGTGGGTTCGATTCCCACAGACGGCGGATGTTTTATTTTTGACTCATGACGGGAAAAAGGAATGGGTTCTGAAAAACTCTTGTTAAACGGAAGATTGGATACGACGGCTCTTATTATTTTATATTATCATTAAAGAGGGTTTTAATAAGACTTTAAAAAAAAATAACTAAAAAACAAATAATTTATTATGTCACAAAGAAATAAATCACTTCAAATACACATTAAAACTATAACAAGAAAAGTATGCATACATCGAATAATATTCACAAGTAGGAAAAAAAACAAAAAAAAAACATTAAAAATATAACAATGTAGATCATCAAATACCACCATTTTAAAAAATAAGTCCAAATGCAATAGCAACCATGGAAACCAACACCGTCGGCACAAAGGTCGTGGCATCCGAGGTTGGACTCGGGGCCGGAGCATCGGCTGCCTCGACATCTTGAACCGTAAAAACGACCACCAAAACAATCACCATGACCCAAAATAAACTCAGCTTCAATCCCTCCATTGTTGATTGAAGATATGAAGACAAAGAAAGGAGAAAGAAAAATATGAAGAAATGGAGAAGAATAAGCAAGTTGGAAGTGCATAAGATGAGATCCTATATAGATGAATGGGGGCAAGAACAAGTTTAGAGGGGTTACGGGCAGGCTGCCCAATTTGACCATCCAATCATTTTTTATAAACGAATTATTTTATAAAATATAATTAGAAAAATAATATGAAATGTGAATACAATAACAGAAACCAAAAAAAAAAAACTATCAAAATTTATATAACAGAAAATATTAACTTATAAATAATTATAAAGAATAAATATTTTATATATAATTATGATATTAGAAAATAAAAATAAATAAATCGAATAAACCTGATATTTTTTTTGAGTCTGCCCGTTTGTTAGGACAATGTGGCTGGCCTTAACCTTTAGGTGTCATTATAGCTGTCACCAATGGTTTTTTATGGCCTTTCGTTTGAGGGTCCCCTGCCCTAACGATATTTTCTATGGGCATGGGAGCGGGCAGCTCGGTTTTATTTTTAAAAAAACTTTTTTATATTTTAAAAATTTTGGAGTAATATTTAAAGACAATTTTATTCACCAAAATTTTTTTAAAAAAATTAAGCCTATGTTAGATATGGCTATTTGATTTAGATTCGATAGATTTTAATCCAATTAAATTTTATAAGATCAAATTTTCTTTAAAAAATTATGTTCATGTCAGATTTTTGTAGAGTTTTTTAAGGATTGTATCGGGTCAAATCAAGTTTGAATTTAAAACGAAAAATATTTAATCTGGCTCAATATGAAATTATAATGTAATTTTATTTTAAATATTTAGGTATAATTATTATAATATCTCTTTATTTATATATCTTTTAATTATCTTGTTATTTTATTTAATAAAAATAAAATAATTATTATCAATTAAATAGGATTGAATGAAACTTTAATTTTATTATAAAATATATTATTTAAATTTTTTATATTAACTTAATATAACTTTACTAATAATTAAATATTTATAATAATTTAAAATAAAATAATTAGTAATAGTTATTTTTGTTAGTACAAATAAATTAAATTTGTATACGTTTATATTCTAGAATAATCATTGATTTTTTTGAATTTTTCGTAGGCAATGTCTGGTGGTGTGAGCTGTTGGGACCCTTTAATACTCAATGACACTCATCAATTATAAATTTTCAAATGGATTTAAATTATTAAATGGTGATTATTTATAACCATCTTTTTCTCAATAATTAATTTAGATAATTCTTATAACCATATTTTGGAAGGGGTGTTTTTTTTTTTATAAAGCATGGATTAATTTTATTAAAATTTTATAGATTTATCACTCTAAACATAAAATTATGCATTCACTTTTGATTGTAGAATACATTATTAAATCGTTTGTAAAGGTGAGTATTTAGAACTTAAGATTTAAATGATTTTAATTAGAATAATCTCAATTTGAAATATTATATAAATAATAAATTAAATTTATTATTTTTTTAAATTAAGATAAAATTATTTAAATATATAATTATAGGTGATTTAATATATTATTATACCAAAATATTTTAACTGTCACGTTTGACGTTTTCTTTAAATTACCTTAATCAATCTTAGATATTCTTTAAATTATAAGCTCAAATTTACATCTACAGTTCATTCTCACATCCACAATTTTCGTCTCTAGATTTTTCTAAAAGAATCTGACAAATTGATTCACGAGACATAATTTATAGCCATGCATCACACCAAAGTCCATTATCTATGGTCATCAAATGCTTGGATCATTGATATTTTCTACATCTCATATAAAAACATATTTTAATAGAATGGAAATATTTCAAATGGTCCATGACTCAAAGCAAAAAAAATCATACAAGGAAAATGTAACATGGAGTTATTGTATATAAATATATGCGTAATATTTAAAGTACTTACAATATTTTAAAACCCTTGAATTATATATAATTATATTTAAACACGATTACAGAACAGTAATGGGTTGTGTTATATTTATAGACAGAACCGTGATTTATGGTGAGGGACAAATTTTTTTAAAAAATAATTTTTAAATAAGATAAAAGTGAAAAAAATCTTTATCACCCCTACGTCCCTGGTTATGTTGTTGTATCCGTGCACAAACCATTTAACCTCATCCATTAAAAGACCGGCTATTGTTTCTAGAGGTCACAGGTTTGAGCATCAGTAAAGATAATATAGTGGTTGAGCGATGAATATTTCGTATAGCTCTGTTACACTGTGCACGGTGCACCTATACACTTGAGAAAGGATTTATACTAAAACTAAAACCAAATGCCTGAATTTGAAAGATTGTGGGGGCAATCAAGCATAGAGTGGCTTAATGTTTCTAGATCGCATGTAACTCAAAAACTGTCCAGGAAGCTCTTCAAGGAGAGCTTGAACGCAAGAAATCTCCCCTCCTGTAAAAACAAACATTGCTTCATTAGATAATTCAAAGTAAAACCAAGTAATCCTTAATCATCTGTTCAGCCTATAATATCTACAAGTTTCATCAGCCTATATTACACTTTTTGTGTGTGTTGCTCTAGCTCTTTATTCTTCTTGAAAACCCTATGTCTAATGCATGTCGGCTTACGAGTACGGATATGGCGCTCGGACAACTCTCTGATATATGGAGTTTGGAAGAAAGGGTTTGATAAAACCGGTAAAGCTTGGTGGCATAGAACATGACTTACTATGCACTTCTCGCATGGGAACAAATTGTACAATGTCTCGTGTAGCAATCCGACCTGTTGAGCTCTCCAATCGATTCCCGTCATCAGCGTCCAGAATCTACAAAATAGTAAGACACGGAACCATTTCCTTATCATCCTTTCAGTAGTAAAATTATAACTATTGCACCCGAGTAAAATGCAAGAAGTGTCTATTCAAAAGATTTTCTAAAATAAAATGGCATACCTCCATTTGTTTAAAGTCTGCATCCCCCACTCCAACTATAAGAATGGATAAAGGAAGATCAGATGCCCTAACCAAAGCATCCATTGTTTCTTGAATATCTGTCACCACTCCGTCCTGCATAAGACCACAAATCTTTTTCAGTTCATTCAATGAACAAGAATTCTTAACATGCATAGAGGTAATTCGTTTTTACCGTTATAATAAGCAGCACAAAATATTTGGTAATATCATTCGAGGCAGCCTGGGAAGCCATTTGTGCAGCCGTGTTGATCACATTTCCGAACAAAGTAGGTCCGGCCAGAGTGACATTGTGCAGCGCGCTAGCATAAGCAGACATGATGCCTTGAACTCCTTCAACCTTTTATGGAAGGGAAAAACTAGTATTAGAAGAGCTCACAACTTGTGAGATGAAGGATCATGGTGAAAACAACAAATTTGACTTGTCTCACCTCACAAGCATTTGTACCGCTCAAGTTAAAACAATGGGATAAAGTGCCATTATTTGTCCTTCCTCCAAATCCCCAAGCTGGAAACCTCCTATCAGAATCATAAAATTGTATAACCTCCCCTACCTCCATTATAGCCTGTTAATGATGTCATTAGTAAGTCAGCAACCATTCTAGAGAATTCAAACAAGGAAAAATCGTGTGCCATCTATGCCTTATAAAGTACTATCCCAGACTTACTCGTTGGTAAGAATTCAATCGGCCGGAAGGATCAATGTAGTGCAATGAATCTTGATGCCGGGGATTCCCATTTGAAGCTGGACAAGTCAAATATGAAAGTTTGAACCAGAACATAAAGGTCAGAACTGGGGAAAACAAAAATGTCTGGGACAAGCATATCAAAGATCGCAATGATTATTTACCAGTAAAGTCAACGGAAACCATAAAATTTAGCTCAAATCCACTAGAAATGTAGTCAAGGAAACTGAATTGCTCCTTCTCAATATATTGATTTACAAAGAGCTGGCCCTTCAGAACCTGTAAGGTAAAGGCATGTTTGAAAACACAACATATTATAGGTAAAAATATTGATGCCAAGTACGGTGAAAACCTTTTCGCTGCCACGACGAGAAGGGAAAACCAAATTTGCACCACTTCTGTCTTTGTTAAGTTTTTCCAACTCCGAAATAGATTTATGAAGTTGGCTGATTAAAGTAGATAAAGAAGTCCAAAGTCAGCGTTTTTCTTACCAGGTAACAAACACTTTCAACTAGTAAAAGCTAAAAGCACACAAAACCAACAAATGCAGAAGCCAAAATTTTTTAAAAAGTTACCCAATAAGTACATGATTGCCATTGCTGTTGAAATCAAAACACTCAATCAGTAATGGGTTTTCCTGTATTCAACATGGAAAATAGAAACATAACTATGGAGTCAAATCTTATAAACTAGTATGATATTGTCACAGGAAGCTTAATGAAATTGCAAGCTTGCCTTGCTTGTAAACTGGTGCATGTTCAGAGATAGCGGTCTCCAAATTGGATTTAAATTGTTGTTTATCACTTCTGTCTTGCATATTGGGACATAATTTCCACTTTCAGTTTGTCTTGATATTCTCAAGAAAGGGTCCTATAAGCAAATATAAGAGTACATAGGTTAAAAAACATGAACACAAGTGCACAACTAAACTAGTTGAATCATGAGTACATACACTTTTAGAAAACATGTCCTTGTTGTCTAACTGGGAACAACACAATTTCATCTCAACAGCCATCCTGGATGAAAAAGTTTCTTCCGCATAGACAGTCAGTGTCCCGAAGTTTCGGGAACCTCCTGGACCATTTTTGCCATTGAGATTGAGAGTCAAAGACTGATTTCTTTTGGTCAATATCTGCCAACCAAAAGTGAATACATGTTAGCAGTAAGCACAATCTAACAATTCATGCTACATGGTATTATAGTTCTAAGCCATTTCTTTTGAAAAAACAGCAGTGGCAAATAAATTTTATTTAGTAGCCATGATGAAAAATAAAGTGCAGTATTTTCAACAGTAGTTGAGGATGAAATAATTCTAAAAAGCACGACTACCGTAGTTGATACTAAAGAAATACATAATAAGATCCAAGAAACAATAATGGATGTGAGGCAACTTGCCTCAGACAGAACACACGTGGTTTCTCCCAAAAAATCCTGCTCATTCAACTTTAGTGCCTACAAAGCAACACAACAAAAAGTTAAAAACAAAGAAAGCAGTTTTTTTGAAACATTATGAAGGGGATTATCTAGCATAATAAAAACTTGAAACATTTTGATTGATAAAGAAGCTATAATAATCTGACATTGTCTAGTTGAAACAACAAAGCCTTGAGAGGGAAAAAAAAGGAATTTTGACATACCTTCACAGGTATATTGTGATATTTGGTATCCACATCATATACATGAAAACTGGAGCAGAAGTAAAAGAAAGAACATCAGTCTCACAATCCATATACAGATGCATGCAAAATTACAGTTTTTTTGGGGGGTGGGGTGGGGTGTTAATCTGAAGGATATACTTGAGAAAACATGTGAAGCTTACACCAAATTTTGAACAATCTCAAACTGATAAGCAACATTAATCTTCTGAATCCAAACAGGATTCAAATTGTTGAGTATGACTTCAGTACGACCAAGCTCCTCCAGCATACCATCCATTTTCTTTACATAAAGAACTGCCATAGGATCACTCTACAAGAAACAAGATCAGCTGCAACTTTGAAGTCAACTTTTACTACGTGAACTAATACATGCAATAGAAGACCTGAATTTTCAGGCATTTGCTACAATGCACAACATATTCTATACCTCTTATTTTCAGATGTTGAGCATCAATGAGTTATGTGGTTCATGTCAATATTTGCCACTAAGAAATGATAAAGCCACATGGACCCAAAATGAAGATTTATGAAGAATCTTACCTTTGATGTGATGTCACGATCACGCAAATTTGATGCTGAAACAGATAACTGCGATGCAAATTTAAATCACA
Source organism: Abelmoschus esculentus (assembly GCA_035048815.1). Classification (NCBI taxonomy): domain Eukaryota; kingdom Viridiplantae; phylum Streptophyta; class Magnoliopsida; order Malvales; family Malvaceae; genus Abelmoschus; species Abelmoschus esculentus. The sequence goes on along the minus strand of JAUCBN010000017.1, from coordinate 17,045,416 downwards.
TCAAAATTCAAAACACCACAATAAGCAGCATTCTCACGTTATGACATTAATATGATCTATCCACTGAATCTAAATTTGTAATTGGTTATTATAATTTATCCTACTATCACATCTGCATCCACGGAATTGTTGCCAGCCTACATTAAGGTGTTTGGAAACAAAATGACTGGCTCATAGTTGCTAAAATGAACGCAACATTCCCATAATAGAAAGCAGTAGCTATATGCATTCTTACAGGAACATGACATTTCTAGTATTCCATACTGAGCATGAACACAATCTCTCCTATTAATTTATATATACCCTTTTAAGTACGTCATACCATGATAGCAATAGACAATCACCGAGCAAATACTTGATTTCAAGCATAAGGCATGAATAGTTGACAACTCAATGCATTCATTATAATAAAAATCAGTAGATATTACTCAAATAAAGAATATTCAAAGGTTCTACTGACAAGAAGGGTCCAAATGGTTGTCCCCTGGTAGGTCAAAGCCAATAAAGTATTCACATCAGCGAAAAACTAATCAAATTACAAAAAGCATCTTGCAGTCTTATGTGTCCAGTTTAGTTTAATACATATACGTATATATAAGGGTATAAAAGGGTAATAAAAATATGTTTATGTCAAGATCTTGCATATGATTAACGAAAGGGTTAAACACTTTAACTTGTGTTTCTACCTCTCAGCCGACTATTTGAATCGGAATCTAGAAAAGAGAATCTTTCACTGTTTCAGCCAGGGAAATACTGATGGGGACATGAGTTTTGAAGTGGGGTTAGTTCAGTAAAGGAGATGGTTTGACCAATAAGAAAAAAAATTAAAGCAGATGGCCTAAACCTGTTGAGCAAATTACAGAAACCAAAAATAGCACATCGATTAATCCATAACATGAAAAGTCAAAACCATCAATTTTGCTTGATGTTTTGATGCAGAGATGTAGGGTTAACATGATACGAGCAAATATGAACCATATAACCGGTTCTATCCATATACTAGCACAACATTGTACTAGAAAATTAGAAATATGAACATTGAAAGGATACAATCAATAAGAAAAATAAATTCCAGGTAGTGAGAACATCAATCCAAAAGGTATGTTCAGACTTATTATCTTTGATGTACATGTCTAAAATATATGAAAAACTAAGAAAAAGTCCTGAGTATATCTTTTCATTTGAGTCCAAGTAACACAACACAGAAACACACTAGGAATCAATAAACCTCAATACTCATCCAATCTACACAGACAAAGACACGCACACTTGTATAGTACTGTGTTAAAATCAATGTCAAATCTCAGAATTCTTTCTTAGTCATGTGTAAACAAAGATTATTTATATTTTAATGCAAAAACCCTATAAAAAAATTTAACCCAACAATATTAAATTAGAATAAAAATAAGAACTATAGTACCTCAACTTGGGTAAAAAGAGGATATTGACCTCGAATTCTGAAATAGTGATCAATGGCGTCGTTATGTCCAGCATTATTATTCACAGTAGGCCTACCATCAACCCCACCTACAGCTTGTTTGCCGCCCTTCAAATCACCAGACAAGCAGCCTCCCATGTCTTTTTCAAATTGTTTTCAAAATTTTTTTTAAAAAAAGCCCTAAATATTCAAACTGTCACTACTTGAAGAATAAAATTTGATTCTTGCTTTCTTTCTATGAAGCGATTTCCAAGAAACAGAACACTCAACTAATAATCCAAAAACAGGGATTTGGGGGGTTTGGTTAAATTTTCTTCAGAAACAAACGGAAATTTTCTTCCACGTTTTGATGCACAGATTTGGTAACGCGGTTTGAAACGTCGTACGAATAAAGAGTAATCCAAATATGAGAAAAAAGTGTTCAATTAGTAAAAATCAAGAAAATTTCCAAAGAGCGAGTTTTCGAAGAATCAAGGAAGGGAACCTTTGGGGGGTTAATTCACTTTATAAAATGAAATTTCCTTCAATATAAAGATATACCCTTTTAATTACTAGGGAAGATGAACTGATCTTTCTCGAGAAAATTAACCACCGCTTGAGTATAAGAAACAAACTTCACTGGAAATTTTGATTAGAATTTTCTACGATATCTTATCCTAAATAAACAAACTGTACTAAATAAGATTGCTGCTTCTGGAGCCAATGTGATTTTAGGGTTTCAATCCCTTTTCTGTTAAAAAGAAGAAAACAAATCAAAGATCTTAAAGAAAGAGATCAAGGCATTAAGAATGGTAATACAATTATGAAATATAAAATCAAAGATCTTACAACCAAAAAACAATTATGAAACAATAAAAATCAAAGATCTTGTCTAAATGAGTTTTAATTAAATGAGAAATTCGGCCAAGATGAAATTTTTTTTAATTAGACGAAAGAAAATGAATTTAATTCATTCAAAAAATATATGAATTTAAAATAATTCTTCGGCACAAGTTTAAGGTACATTATAAATACTAACTTTTTTACTATCATACAAGTATAAAGATAAATTTAATTTTTAATATTTATAATTTTTATTATTTTATTTTTTTTAAATTTAATTTTTAATCTATATTATTTTGATAAATATCTCATTTTTAATTAATACAATGATTAAATTATTAAAATTTTAGTGATATGTCATATATATATATATATAATAAGGTTTGAGATTTAAGAATATTAGTAACGTTTTATTTTAAATTTAATTAATATTAAAATTTTAATATTTTATTTAAATTTTAATTGTTTTATATTTTACGTTAGAATAAATTATATTTTGTATATATATATCATTATCGTTAAAAATTTAACAATAATAACATGTCATATATATGTGTGAAATAAGGTTAGATGTTATGTTATTTAAAATACATTAACACATATATATAACATGTCATTATCATTAAATTTTTAATAATTTAATTATTATATTAATTAAAATATAAAATATTTATAAAAAAATATTGATTAAAAGTTAAATTTATCTTAAAAAATAAAAGTCAAAATAATAAAAAATTATAAATATTAATGATTAAAATTATATTTATACTTTAATATACTTTTAATATACTTTAATTAATCGAAGCTCAAATAAAAATATGAAAACTTATGTACAATTTAAGGCTAAAATAAACAAAAAAAAATTAATTGGAGTTTTAAAAAAACTTGTAAAGCAACACAACTCCGTTTAAATACATATTTGGGTAGTTTAGGTATCATATAAGAAAATATAAATCCATTAAATTATAATTAATGTTTTTATGTGTTACAACGATGTCACTTCAGTTAAAAATTAATAGTAATATTAGAATAAAATATATTTTATAGTTTTTTTATGACATGTTTGGATTGTATTATTTTATCATAAAAAATAAAATTTTAAATTTAAAAAAATTATTAGATGGGTTCAGTTCACCACGTTATTTATGATCTTAACCAATAAGATTTATCATCTTGAAGTAATTTTTAAGTACGAAAGAAAAAAAATAAAGATTCACTTTATAAAAATATTAGATAGATAAATATTATTATCTGGGGACATGAATGATAAGATAAATTGAATCTATCTAATTTAATGATAAATTAACAAAAGTAATTAAAAAATACGAACAAATCCACAAATTAATATCATTTGGAATAAATGTGATATATATAGAAGAGATTATCAGAATTTTATAATAATCTATAGTGAATGAACAAAATTAATAATAAAAAATACGAAGATCATCATTAAAAAAATATTAAATATTTATTATTATCATTCAATGATCTAAAATTAATATAAAATTAAATAAATTTTATGCTATATAAATCGATCCTAATCCGTATATATATATATATAAGTTATCCCAAGAAAATAGAACCAAGATAAAATCTGACTTGATGAGAACTTACATGATTCTACTTCAACGCCACAAACTCACAAAGCCTGTCGTTTAGAAAGAAGAAGACGACTTTAAACCCCTGAAACGATAATCTCCCGCTTCTTGATCGGCTTTTTCTCCTGGTATTTATAGGTAATACTTGAAACATAAAGGCTACGACCCAGCATCACTCGGTTTCACGTCACCGCTTACATGTCATCCACAGACGACGTCAGAATAAGTTTATGGAATCATGACAGAAAGGTCACGTTAATCCCACTAGTTGGGTCAAAGTTGAATAAAAATGGGATTTGTATGAAGAAAGTGCAGAAAACAAAACAGAAGAATTTGCATGACAGTTTACGTTCATTGTTTATTGTTGTATTTATTTGAAGAAAACACTAACTTGTCTCCTTGCGTTGAATATTTCTATTCCAAAATCCAACCCATACTTATCAACACGTTTTGATTTTTCTAAATTTTATTGTAATTTTCACAGAAAGTTTCAAGCATCAACTTCACATTTTCAGCGTAAAGAGTATTGTTTTTTGAATTATATAAGTGAACTAAGAAGTTATGTTATCCGTTTGGAAAAGAATAATAAATAGGATAATGTATTTCTTCTTTGTCTTTAGAAACGGATAAAGATGGTTTCTATTTTTATGGGAAAATGTTATCCGCGAGGACAGTGATGGAATCATGCACAAGGCGGGAAGAGTTGTTGTCCTACTCAAATTTTTAAATATAATTATATTTTTAATTTAAATATTAATTAAATAAGAATTTTGTATTTTTAAATTTTAAATTTAAAGGTTAATATACTCTTATTCTTTTTAACATTAAATTCTAGTTTCATTCATGTACGAGGGGTTACGATTTACGACCAACATAGGGTGTTTGTTGCGATTACAGAGAAAGAAAAAAAAATGTTGAAAATGTTGTGTGCCAAGTCGGCATACGAAAATGGGTAAAAATTATCTGCTTCTTTTTCATGCCTCTTTTGGATTTTTAACCTTAACCCTTATTTTTTATATCCTAAACCCTACAAGCTAAAAAATACACCATACATTATATCTCTAATTCCCTAAACCTTAACCACAACTCATAATCTTAAACCCTAAACCCTAAATCCTCTAATTTGAAACGAAAACATAAAAGGAGGTATGAGAAAGAGGTAGATGATTTTCACCCGCGAAAAGAACGTGAAAATAAGGGTAGAAATCATCTACCTCTTTTTTATGCCTCATTCCATACCTTCGTTTTAAATTAGAAGTTTAGAGTTTAAGATTATGGATTGTGGTTAGGGTTTAAGGAATTAGGGGTATAATGTATGGTGTATTTTTTAGCTTATAGGGTTTAGAATTTAAGGTATAAAAAATAAGGATTATGGTTAAAATTTAATTTAAAAAATTAAAGGAGATATGAAAGCATGTATAAAAAAAAATATAGATTTTTACCCTGAAAATAATAGGTCAAAGTTTTTTAAAATTCCCAGTGGTTCATGCGCGGAAGAGATTTAGCTAACAAAGTGGTTGCATTATAATATTTAATAATTAGATTATGGATATGAAAAGGTAAGTAATGGTTTAATGATCTTTTCGTGAGATTAACAAACATGCAAAGGGTTGCGTGATAGCAATTAATCAAGATTTGTGATGACTTATTCAACTCTCCATACAACAAAATCTCTATAAATTGATACTCATAAATTCAAAAAATTTAACAAAAAATAATTATTTTTTTTTAAAAAAATCTAACTTTTCTTTTCAAAAAAAAGTTTGAGGATCTATCAAGGTGGTTTTGTGAATGAACAAAAGAAACAACTCAAAACTACATGAAATTTGTCTAATTGAATTTGATTGTATATATGAAAATGTCTTTAGAAAGGTTTGTTTAAAGATCAAAAACTGAATTCAAATTATTCAATCAAGATAAACTTTAATATCAATTCCATTATCAATGAGGGATTGAACCACAGCTCTGATTTTGCCTTCAAATTTGTCCCTCTCCCTCGGAGTATAAGAAGCTGTATACACATCGGCTTCTCTTGCTCTCTCGGCTAATATCCGTCCGATTGCCAAGCAGGCCGGAATGTCTGACCTGGATCTCAGTACTGCTTTTATGTCTTTCGAGTTAGTGCCTGCAACTGCAACTTGCTTACATGTTACCCTATGTGTAAGTGAAGCGGAAACAAAGCGCTTCGAGATGAAAACATCGAGTGTAAACGGTTCCATGTAGGCTTCGGTCCGTTGTTTAAATGAGACATGCTTGTTGGGATTCTTTGACTTTTTCCCCTTCTGATAAGTGTATGGCTTGCTATTATCATCATCAAGAAAATCCTCTACCCCAAAGAAACTTCTTGGGGAACAATGAACCTGTTCAAGAGAAAATGTTCGATAAAGTTAGCAACTCTGAACTTTACAAGCTAATGAAGCAACACTTGAGCATCAACGAGCATTGCACCTTTGCATCAAACAACAAAAATGCCTCAGAAACCTTTCAGGAGAGGGGCGGATTTGATTACATGCATGTCTGGTGTGTCTAAATACACTTTTTTCTAGAGTGATAGGTGCAAAAAGAGCCTGTCCGACAAGTTCGCTAGAGTTTCTTTTCTTTTTTAGCCTTTTCAATTAGGTGTACCTTTACTACTACAAATTACATAAAATTTATAGTTCTAAATATTTCAGCTTTATACAACAAACATGAGAATTTAAGGAAACCATGCATATTGACCAACAAAAAGGAAATAAAATACAAATTTGCAGGTTTGCAGATAAATTGGACGATTCTTTAGATTTTATCATAATTATACATCTATATATATACACATTAAACAAAACAATACATATTGCACCCTACTTCATGAAGTGAATGTTTATTCTTTTCTCTTCTGTTTTTGCACATTGCATCTTAGGCAATAAAAGAATTTCAGTGCCCTTGACAACAACATTTAGCATAATTGAAGAACATGATGATGGGATTGAGACTTGAGATTCGCTGCAGATTCAGCAAAAGGAAAAATAATGGAAGGAGTAAAGTCGATATTTCTCCGGAAAAACATCTTCAAACTAGATTTACACGACTTTCTTTCGGTTTAACATATCAAATAAATGAAGAAGAAAGAACAGCTTACAGCTTTCATACATTCCCTCACTCATTTTTTCAGTTTCCTTGATCATTTTCAGACCCCTAATGGAGGCCAAACTTTTACTTCATGTTTTTCCAAATCATCATTGCTACAATAAGTTTTACCTTCTTCACCCATTTTGGTACATTACTAGCAACATAAAAAAGGCAAGAAATTTGGGCAAATAAAAACATGACTGCAACGGATGCTGATGCATGATAGTAATTAACTTGAAAGTCGATTCTAAAGCCATATATGGTTATACTTATTGGTGTTCAAAGTTGAAAAACCAAACTTTTATACAGGACTTAAGAACTCTTAGCTAACTAACATTTTGGAGAGAATCAGCTAACTCTGGATTCAAGAGGCATTTCAGCCCTAACTACAACTCACCAATTCTTAGTGAGTTGGACCTCCACTTAGTTCACCAAAGCTTCATCCTGGTCATTGGACCATGTCCATAAGTAGTGTCAATTGCCTTATTAAAACTTGCTTCATTTACACCTCCCGTGAGTTCCTTGACCAAGCCATTGCCGAGTCACTGGCTCATTCTACAACAGGCACAAGTTCAGAACCCAGGGCTCCTCCCATTGCCCAGGAGCAAATGATTTCATGTTTATTTCACTTCCCAGGTTTTTTTTTCACCTTCACTTATGGTACTACATCGCTATCAGTCCGCAGGGAATATTTGGCCTTATTTCAGTTAAAATTCACAAATTTCAGTTGCAAAGTAAGATTTTTCATGTTCCAATACACTTGTTTCTTTGGGTAATATGTATGTGGTCTTAGGTCTATGTTCGGGGTGCAATGCACTTTGTTTCTTAAAATATCAAACAAGGAACACAATCAACGGACACCGATGGTAAATGGGTTTTGTTTTGATAGATAAAACTCGAAAGAGAAACGAATTGGATATCCATAAAAACTGAAATAAATTTGAGAAAGAAAAAGAAAGACTTACCAGTCCAGCATGAAAAGAACTCGTGGGCAAGTACAAGCAAGGCAAAAGAAGTTTATCACCAGAATCTGAAACTACCCTTTTGCTCAAAACCTTCCGTATTACTTGCTTCAACATCTTCTTACAGAGACACCCTGAAACCCAGAAACAAAATGTAAGAAAATATGATTTCGCAATGTTGAACTTGAAAGATGCATTATATCGAACAGTTAGAGTGCATTCTTAAAACTAGAGTGAAACAAATTAAATTCGAGTCTTGCAAGAAATGCGGACAAATAAAAAATTAGCCGTGGATTTTGAAGGATGTTTCTGGTAGAATAAATGAAAATGGAGATCAATAACAAGAGAGCTGAACCTGGTGAAAATGAAAGACAACCGGGAACAAACTACGAAAGCAGAAGAGAACCAAGTTCCGCTTTAAATAACTTCGCTTCGATTAGAACATTAGAAGAAATATAGAATATAGTAAAATATATAATATGATAGATTACCATTAATTAAGGGCATTTGGTCTAGTGGTATGATTCTCGCTTAGGGTGCGAGAGGTCCCGAGTTTAATTCTCGGAATGCCCCATTTTAACTAAATTTTTTCATTTTGTTTCGTTCAATTCTGACTGCTGCACTATTTTTTGGAAAAATATTTACGTGCCTCTTATTTCGCATTATTTGGGTATATACATAATGCAGTAAATATATTTTTAGGCTTAACGGTGTAATTTTTTTATTTGTTTTAAAAAACTTAATTAAATTATTATTTTATTTATTCAATTAAATATTTAAATTAAAATTTTAAATTAATTAATTTTTAGTTAATTTTAACTATTAAATCTTAATATTTTTTAAATATTATTGATACATTATAATTCTATCATGTTATCATATTATATTTAAATATTATCATCACAAAGTAGAAACTATAGGTAAAGATCGAGTCAAAATTCAAAATTGATGAATAAAAACATAAATATTTAAAAGTGGTATAAATTCGAAGATACGTCTTTCAGGCAAATTTGTAGAGGTACATTAAATTCGATTTCAATTTAATTTGATAAGCTATTTTAGTAATCACCAATTTTCAATTCGGTTAATAACGGTTTTCGTTTTTTTCATATTAACATTAATTTATAAAAAGCTGTATTTTATCTTAACAAAATAATTTTATTTTATGACTTTAAAACATTAAATGATAAATATTTTAAGATATTTTTCATAAATATTTATTTAAATATATTTTTTAAGTAAAAAAAAAACATTTATAGTATTTTAATTAAAAATATATTTTTAGCTTACAAAAATAATTAAAATTTAATTAAAAAATTAAATTTGGTTTGTTTCGGTTAACCGCGGTTAACCATGATTCGTAAATTTATGAACCACACTATCTCGGTTCGGTTTAATTTTCGGTTACGCGGTTAATAATGCCCAGCCTACAAATTTGGCCATGAAAAATGCAGAACCACAAGCACAAAAATTAAGCATTCAGCAAAACACAGCTTACTATAAATGGCAAAAACAAACATTCCGTTCAGAGAGCACTCGGTTCAAGTTTTAACACAAAACACTAAACAAGGGTTCTGTTACTTTTATTCACCAAGTTTCTGGTTCACATACAGAGTTTGCTCTCTACGCCATTGCATCTCCGATCAATGTATGGTTCTGCTCACCAGGACCAACATTTCACCCCTGTAAACCAATGATACCTGCAAAAAAATGAAGTTAGAGAGAACGATCATGACGAAAAATTATCGACATTGTAAATGATAGAGTTGGGATCTAACACAAAAACACGACAATGACAGATGTTACTCGACATATGATTCAAGACAAGTTAACTTACCGCAAGCTACTCTGCCGCCAGCGTTTCCCGTGCTTTTGCTAAGCTCATGTCCCCCTGCAAATATAATAGCAGCGACGTAAAATGCCTAAACCATTGGATATATAAGTTGGCTATTATAAGGGAGTAACAATAAATGGTTGAACATGATAATGCTCCTAATATATTATACAACTAATCTGCTGAATCGTTCTTTGTAGATACTTAAGCTTAGCTAGAAGCAAGCCACGTAATTGCGGGCGTTGCCAGATCAGCTAATCCACACAGACGGAAGCATGAGCCATAAGGGTGTATTAACATTTCAAATTTGATTTTTCTGTTGAGGCAAGGCTGAAAAAGATAGTTGGGAGGGGGATCGATTCAAGAAGTTGACCACTTATTAAGTAGTTTTCCTAGACTCGAGTAAGTCGAAGTATAACAGCAGTATCAGAATGCTGAACTATTACCCTTGCCAAGGTCATCAGGATCTGCATGGACAACAACAGCTCTTCCAATAATGGAGTTTGGCCCAATGAGAGGAATCTTCCAAAGCATAATACCACAATGTTAAAAAATGAACACAAGCGTATAAAAAAGGAAATTAAATTCAAGCAGAGGAAGGAGATGAAAGAAAACCTGTTTGTCGACAATTGAGAAATTTGCAGAGCCTGGACAACACAGATAAAACTAACAGTGTTAACAATACAAGAAACACAAACACCAATTACATACAACTGAAAAAAGTTGAATTGGAACAATAAAAAGATAACCTAATATAAATATTTTGATTATGTCAGTAATGAACTAGAAAGCTGATCATCATTTAACAGAAGGCAAATATTCATACCATCATTACCAACAGTGACATTTCCGAGATCACCAGCATGGCGACTCTCATCTTCAGGAGCACCATGTTCTTTTCCAGCAGGATTGAAGTGAGGTCCTGCTCAGATTAAACAGAAAGAATTACATCCAAAGACAAAATAAGTTAATAAAGTCAATTTCCTGTCATTTATCCCCATTTTCCTTCCAACTCCAAACAAAAAGGAAAAACAAATACTTTCAGACTCTTACCTGTTGACATGCAACCATTTGTTGTGTCACCAAGGGCATGAACATGGAATCCATGGAGGCCAGGCTTTAGACCAGAAATGTTTCCTGTTACAGTAGTTGGACCTAGGAAGGGAAGAAAAGGTTAAATAACTTTGACAAGAAAGACAAAAACACACCAAGAAGTCTTATCATGGTTGTTATTTACCATCTCCCTCTTGAGTGAAGAAAACAGTTCCGGTAACACCTTCACTGCTGCTAAGGACGGCAACGGCTTTCACCATTTTTCTAGTGATCAATACTAAAAACATTAGATATGAAAGTAAATACTTCCACCCAATTAAAATATATCTAATAAATAGCTAAATATATTAATGACAATGGAATAAAAGGCTCAAAAAGTATAATTATGATGAGCCATACCACTTTTCGATCAATTTCATCCAAAATTTTGTACTGAAATATATAATTGTTGGATAAATTCAAATGCAACCAAACCAAAAGTTCTAAGCCATATCACAGAATAAAAAATTAGACAAATTATTTTCCAATTCGAATAGCTTTTATAAAAAAGTTAAAATAATGAAAAGAAAAACTATGATTTTTATCACTTTACCAAGGTAAGTCTATATATTTTTTCACTTGAATAATCTCTCCACATAAATAATTTTTTATTTGGAATAAAGCTTTAATTAGGTTTAAATCAAAGGATAAGCTTTATTTGGCACAATAAAAGCATAATGAGAATAATTTGAGAGCTATTTTTAATATTTTAGCTTATATCAACCAGAAGTTAGTCTAAGTTTGATGTATCGAAATCTTTTTAGTTTTTAATACCCTTCATAAATAAATTACAAAAGCTAAATATACACCATTAAACTATCATTTCTCCCCCCAAAAAAAAACGGATGAGTTTCATCCACTACTTTTTTTAATCACACAACAGCTAAAAACTAAACTCTCTCAAAGATTGTAAATAAAACAATTCAGATAACCAAAAAATTGAAAATTAAACTACGTTCTTCCCATGTTCTTCAAATATGAGCGTGCATATAAAATTTCTTCCATAGTCAACCAAAAAATAAAATCCACGCAGCTTTGAATCAAAGCTTATCTAGTTATCAAAAAGGTGATCAACAAGCAAGTGAAATCTATGTAAAAAAAAAAAGAAGAGAAATCTAGATCGGTGTTCTATATAAAGCTGAAGAACAGCAAAATCAAGGCTTAAGATATAGTGGAATAAATCCGGTAGAAGCTTTAATCCGAAAATTATAATTTTGAAACAAACAAAAAAAAAAAACAGAAGAAAAACTTGATCAGCTCCCTTCCGAAATAGATCTTCTTCGATATGTCTTCTGTTTAATATTTTTAGTAATTTCTTCAATCATCAACCAGCAAATAGGATTCATACAAACTTATCAAAGGGAAAATAATAATAATAATAATGGAAATTCAACAAGCAAGCGAAGTCTAGGCAGAATACAAGAAAAAAATCTAGAAGGATCTTCCATAAAATCTGAAGAACGGCAAAATCAAGCTCAAGATACAGAGAGTAGATCGGAATATAGAAGTAAAAAATGCTTACCTCAGGTCACCCCTACAGAGTAAACGAAAGCAAACGAAGAGTGACAAATGAAAGAGTGGGTTTGTTTGGGAATTTAACCAAATTTATAGAAACAGGTGGGGGAGATGCCTCCAACCACCCATCTGAGGGTACAACGGTAATTAACCCTTCTGCAAATTAAGATATGTTTTAGACTTTTACTCTACAAAAGCCACAAAATTTAAAGCTGGGCTGTTATAAGCTTTTAAATATTTGGGCCGTACACAACTTCTAGTTTTCTGCTTGTTTTATTTGTTTGGGTTAATTGATTTTCTATGTATAAAAAAATAAACTATATAAATAGTTACCGAAATTTTAGGATAAATTTATTTTGATCATCATACTTTTAAAATATTAAATAAAATTATCTAAATTTTAATTTATATTCGATAAAACCACCTAACTTTTAATTAACTTTAATATATTGAAATCTTTGAATTTTAGGAGCATGATTAAAAAGAAGAGATTATATCATGAGTCAATCCCACCATGTCATCCATGGGACCAACCACTACATGACAAAATTGTTGAAGTGGGTAGTTTTTAGTGGTTGGTCCCATGAACACGTGGTGTGACTGACCCATGATATAATTTTTCGTTAAAAAGGACTATAAATTTTTGCAAGTTATGTGAGAACTGCTAGACTAGAAGGAAACCGGAAAGAAACAAATTTAACCAATAATTCCAACAAATTTATTATGAGTTTTCCTACATATTGAACACAAAAGTTCACACCAGAATTTGTTGAAATGCTCTAGAGATTGCAAGCTAGAATCAAATATCGGCATACGAACCATCCGATTTAAGTTCTTGTTATCTAGGCACTTTTCTTGCTGCAGAGGTCATCGATAAGATCTGCAGCATCTTGAACAGTGGTGATGCTTTGTGCATTGTCTTCTTCGACAGTGATTCCAAATTCTTCCTCGAGTCCCATTACAATCTCAACCTGGAATAACATTCTAACGATTTCAACACAAACTACAAGCAATAATCTTTCAAGTTAAGAAAACTATACACAAATCTATGCTCCCCTTGATCATCCACATTACTTTTATGGAATGTCAAAGGGTTACATAGTTGAGAGAATACCGTATCAAGAGAATCAGCTCCAAGATCAACAAATTTCGATTCACCGGTGATTGGTGTGTCAACTTCGACAGCTAGTTGCTTCCTTACCACTTCACAAACTTTGTCCACAGTCTCCTTCTTGGCCTGCACAATGACATCTAGCTTGAGACCTCATAATTATGTTATACTGTATAACTGTGCCATTTCTACAATAATCTCTAGATCATAACTAGCGTAATTACAACAAACCCTACATATGACGGAGAAGATTAGTAAGAAAATCACAAGAATGCTTTGTTCAGGTTGGAGTTTTTACAGATATTTCGAATTTTAAGTTCAGATTTGTGCTAATTCTTCTTTATGCTACAACAAATATTTTAATATTCAAGTAATAATTAAGCTTCTCCCTTGTATTAGTACTTGTATAACTAAACGATACATGATATACGCAGATATGAAGGTCGCCGCTCCTCATGCACTTGCAAGGTACGGAAAAAACAGATAAACAAATACTAGGCAACACACATCATTCCCCATACCCATTAAAGTTGACAGTGTGTGTAATAGCGTGAACAGAGAAAACATAGAGTTTAATGATGTTTTCCAACTCCAATAGAAACACATCAAAGAGAAAGTAGTTCGATATATATATATATATATATATATATATATATATACAGTATACTATAGAAATTAATATCAGTCCATTCAGTGAGAAACATACAGCACAGCTAATCTGCAAGCGAGCAGGCATTCGACGCATTGTAAATGAGAGGCTGCTGCTTCCCTGGTTCAAAAATGAACCCAATTTCAACCCAGAAACCCTGCTTGTAGCCTGTCAAAAGACGTTGAACAGCATAAAAATCTGCCAATAATTTACCTAAAAGGAATAGTTATGGAAGAAACAACAAACTTCAAAGGTAACTCGACATTACTTTTGCACATCAATCATGTTCCTCACCTATTTTATTACACTTTACAAGCACAATCCCAAATCCAACAACATACTATGAATACTCAAAATCACTCGAAATAACTTTCAAATCTCATGTTCACCCGATCAAAACATCCATGAAAGAAGTTGAACTAAAAAAACGATCAGTAGCCTTAATAGCATCATGAATCCCAACACTAAGCTAAAATCCATGGAAAATAAAATCTGAAAATAGATCAACTGAAGCAACAAACAGATCGAGCAAAAATATAACCGAACAAACAAAAAACAAAGAATACAAGAAATGAATGAGTTCGTAGCTACAAAGAAAGAAGAGAGAAGAAAGTACAAGGGCGTTGCGAGGTTGCATGGAGATCGATGAGCCGACGATGGATGCCATTAGAGAGAGTGCTGAGATAGGAGAGGAAATGCTAAACGGCGGAGGGATCGAGGAGAGTGTGGAGAAGAAGATGAGTAGACCGGTCCAAGGGTTTAAGAGTTCGGTTTTATAGCAGGCCAGGTAGAGTTGGAATCTTGTGGTACACCGTGCATGGCACATGGGGAAGTACTGTAGATCCAGTGGAACTGTTTTATTTTATTAATGTTTTAAAAATAATTTAAAAATGAAAATTGCATAATAAAAAATACTTTTTCATTTATAGTTTATATTTATTTATATTTGTAATATTTAATTATTAACTAATATATATAAATACAAATTTAAAGAAATTTTAAAACCATTTTTTATTCTTTATCATAAAACTAAGCTTAATACTACAATATAACTTATCATAAAAGTAATTATTATATACTAATCATGGTCTACTGTAAGATAAAACATAAAATTAAATTATGTTTAACACTCTAAGCCAATATATCAGATATACTAATAAAATAAATACTCATCATGATTCACTAAATATGAATGCACATATATCAATTAGATTATATTCTACCTACTTTTATTATTTATTACCTTTGCTTGACTTATTCTGCTAACATATGCATAGCCCATTAAGGTGCGAAAAAAAAAAAAAAATCGAAATTGATTTTAAAATTCGAATAAATTGAATTAAAAAATATTAATTGAATCAAAAAATTTAATTTACGTTTGAGTTTTTATTTATTTATAGAAATTAGTTCGGTTATAGTTTATGGTTTCAAAATGAACTAGTTAACTGAATCGATCGGTTATATAATATATATATTATCATATTATATATTATTTTAATAATTTATATTAAAATGTCATAATTTAATTATTTTACAAAATTTAAGTATTTAACTTGCTAGTATTAAAAAAATACTAATATCATATGTTATTTTTTTAAAATTATATAATTTTTAATACATTATTTATATTTATATTATTAATAAATAAATAAAAAACGTTATTCGACTCGAACTAAAATTTTTGATTAACTGGATAAACGATTAACCGATTAAATGATTACAATTTAAAATTAAAAATTAAATAACCTGAACTTATCGATTAACCAAAATAATTTATTAATAGTTAACCAAACCCGATTTTATACGCCCCTGTAACCATGGACACATAAAGATCTCATATATCTTTTTCAAATTAAAAATAATATATACTGTGCCACTTAAATTTTTAAATTCTTTTATTTTTTTATTTTTAATTTTTTATAATATTTAAAGGTTGTGGTTACTCTGGATCCGTCACTGTAGCTGCACATGCATAAAAAAGTACAACACTGCATAAAATCTCATATAAAAACACAGAAAAATTACGGATTTCAGTTCTGTCACGATTAATTAACCCTTTATTAAAAAATTAATTTATAAATAATTAACAATAATTTTTTATAGTCGTGCATTCAATACGACTAAAATTCTGTGACATTAACAGTGTAGCATTATATTAAAGATATTTTATTAAAAGAAGTCTTAAAGTATTAACAGATTTAGTTTACGATGTAGCAGTCATTTCATTTGGTAGTTTAAGATGTTAACAATGAAGTATATTTTCAATAAACCTAATCAAATTATCTGAGAATCATATTTTAAAAAAAAACTTAAACGGATTAAAATGCTAACAGAGTAATGCATTTTCAAGAAACCTTAATTGATATATTAAACTAAAATTATATTTTAAAAAACTAAATCTTGTTTATTTGCCATAAATAGTACTGTTGATAAATTTTGTATTGTCTAATCCTTCATCCAAATCAAATTTGAAATAAGATTTAAGGACTTTTAAAGAATAAACAAAGGATAAACAAGATTTAATTAATTTTTTTAAATAAAGAAAGAAAGATAAGCTTATCGTATAACCGTTCATGTTTTTTTTCGCGACAAACCCAAATTATTTCAATATTATTATTTTTTAATTCACAAGATTTTTTCTCCCTATCACTCTTCTCTCAACTATGAAATAATTTGTTGATTGTTATGATTTTTTTTCTTTCTGAAAATCAAAGAAAAAAATTCAAATGAATCAATTTTCGGGATTTCGAGTTTTTTATTTTATTTATATATATTTTAAATTAATACTAATTTTATATGTGAAAAAAATATTAATAATAGAGGCCACTCATGTTTCATTGTTAGTTTTTCACAACTAACTCAATTGTGTCGTTAATTTTTTAATCATCTGATAGTTAAAATAAATAAATTTAATAAATTAAATAAATATGATTGACGAGTTTGATAATCCGATGATCATTGATTGGGACGGAGCTATGATTTGGGGTTAAAGGGGCAAAATATAAAATTTTAAAAATAGGGGGCAAATTCATAAAAAAACAATTTTTAAAAGAATTTAAATAAGGGGACAAAAGTGAAAAATTCTTCGAAGGTCGGAGGCAATTGCCCCTCCCCAGCACCGTACAACTCCGTCCCTAATCACTGATAATAATTTACCCAATAAAATATTTAAATCCATATCCATAAAATTAATTCGATAGAAAAAACATAACTATTGATAGATTATTCAAACCTATAAATTATATTTATCAAAAAAAATAAAACTAATCAATATATAAAAAATAAAATTTAAAGTATTAAAATAATTTAATAAATAAATATATAAAAAATAAAATTTTAATTATTAAAATAATAATTTGAGCCGGATCATCCGTCTAAACCACAAAATGACTTGTCAAAAGTCCGATTCAGACAGACCAACTCATCGGACCGTTAGAAGGGGCCCGACTCGTAGACATTTCTTCCAATAACTTAAGCAGTAACAAAATTAACCTTAGACTATGATACATTACAAAAACCATTACGGTTAAGTTTTTGGCGTACCCTCGTAAAAAATGAACCTTATACTATGATTACACGTTGTTGTTGTTTTACATCTTGGTCCAGCAGTCTCTCAGTGTGATTGAGATAGATTGTGTTCACTTCGTTCTGTTGGGGAGCCGGGAACGAAGGGAACAAAGCCCCGGCCACCGAACACGGGCCGCATGAAGGCGTTGTCGAATTTGCGCCAATAGTAATGAACGGTGTGTGTTGGAGTCGTAAGAAGTGCTCGAATGCTGCTTGGCCGTTGAACTCCCCTTGGACTATCATCAAAGGATTCCCGAGCACTTCCGAGAAACGGTATCATAGCCGATTTTGGAGATAATGTTTCGGAGAGCATGCTTGTTGTTACTTTGGGATGAGGTATCAAGAACCTTATTAAAGGTTTAGTCAGTAGTCCAAAAACCTGATCAGCCGAACCAACGGATAAAGAGTGACTAACATCTCCAAAAACACAATAAGCATAGCAGAAAGAACGAAACTTGGAAAATGATGATAGAATATGGAGATAGGCATCTGATTCGATCATGCTAATACGAACTTCGGATGAAGAGCTACTTAGAAACTGTTATGCTTAAGACAAATAAAGAAAAACATGATCCGGATAACGATGATAGAAAATGGAGTTCAGGCATCTGATTCGATCGTGTGAATATGAATTTCAGATGAAGAGCTACTAACATCACCAAGAAACTGTTATGTTTAAGACATAAACAAACACTAGACAAAGATGCTAAAATATGGATTTCAGGCATCTGAATCGGTTTTGCACATAAGAACTTCAGATAAAGAGTTGCAACATCTTCAAGAAATGGTAATGCATAGGACATAAAAAACAAGACTAGGAAAAATATGCTAAAATATGGAATTCAGGCATCGGATTTGACAGTTCGAATACAAACTTGAATCCTCAGTTAAGACTCTAGTCTCTACATCAGATCTTTAACCAAAGGGACAAGAAGAATACAAACCAACAAATCTCTAAGCAGTTAAAACGAAGGCCGGAGACATCTTACCACAGTGCTGAAAAGAACGACAGTGATAGTGCTGGTAATCATAATGGCATTCAGTCGTGTTTCCGTATGACCTCCCTTTGTAAACTGCATTTTCGTAACGTAAAAGTGTTATCAGATTTTCAACAAATCTCTCCACTCCTAGTTCTCTTCTATATGTTGCTCCAACTCTTTATTTTTCTTGAAAGTCACAATTTCAGATATAGGTACATAGATAATACCCTCGATGACCCTCCGAATACGTTAAAAAATGAAGATACCAATGTTCTATTTGTCAAAATGTCTACACTCTAAAATCCTTAACATAGTTTCTATTTCCATTCCTTTCGCTTTCATTCTATCATTAGAATTTGAACTTAACTCGAATATGCATCAATCATGTTTTAATTTCCTTGTAAGCTTTTAGCAGACTTTAGTATGAGGCTTTCTATTGATGTGTAATAAAAAAAAGATTTTGTTTCAAGAGAAATAAGATTATCCAGGCTTTACCTGATTATATGCAAGTGCCATAGATACAGCACCTCTCATGAGACCAGACCACCATATTATGATCTGAACACAAGATTAGAAAGATGTTGTAATGCCAAATGCCAAACAACAATATTAATTGATTTGGGAGCAAACAAGATGGCCACGAAATCGTACTTGTTCCCTAAAGCTGATCCTTTCACCAGGCGATTTGTGGGCTAAGTTGGTTAAAAATGACAGGGGAAACACAAAAGCTGCTCTTCCGGCCATAGCCAGCAAAAGCAGTACTGAACTAACAAGAATTGATGTTCCAGGTCTGCAAAGAGAAGATCAAATTCAATTTACAACTCACAACATCAGATCATTCTGTAAATGGATGTTATTTTGTATAAGTTGCATGGGAGATAAAGGAAACGGAAAAGAAAATCTGAAAAATATACTTGAAGCAAACGTGTAAGACCAAATTGACATATATTTTACCAAAATTTAGTTATTCCAACTGATGCACAGAGTTGTGTACTCATAATCTCATACTCTGGCGTGATTATCGGATACAAATATGTTTAAATTTTAAAAGTTTTACCACATATTTGAAGATCTTTAGAGTGTGACATATTGTCAGACAAATGAAAAGTTGAAGCAGCATCAGCATGGAGAATACCTATCATTTACAACGCTCCATATCTCAATGTCCAATGCATCCATTCCGACATAGAGGAAAATAAAAATCTCGGCAACAAATGACAAGGTAGCAAAAGCATGCCTGTAAAAAATAGCTGAATCATTTGAGGCATATAAAGAGCTAAACATTTGTTTGAGAGGTGTTAAGCATATCGTAAAACAAATTAGCAATAGTCACAAGGGTGAAACTTGAATATAAAACTAGAGAAAAACTTAGATTAAGCGTATGCAGGATAACACCATATAACAAGTTCCCTTCCCTCCCAATATCAATGACTCATGAACTTTATTGCCTCTAAGACAATAATATGGAGGATACATACTTGGAAGTTATTCTTGAACTCTCCGTAACATTGTGCCAGGTATAATGCGACATCACAATCCCACAAAAAAACACCGTGAGAATGCCACTCAAATAGAAAAGCTGCAGGGAAGGCAGTATTAGATTTATCCAAATAAAAAAAAAAGGAATGCCATGAACTGCCATATTATCCTAAGAAGAGTCTTTACTTCGGCCATGATATATGAAAGGTATGCCATGAGCATCATAAGAGCAAACTCGCGATCTGTTGAGTGCCTGGATAGTGTTAAAATCAAGTACATACAGTTAATTCTAGACTTCAAAGACTGTACCATAGAAACCTGTACTGTAATAACACAATTCATGTTCAGTTGGAGTTTTATGTTGAGTAAAACTTTTTAATATAAAAAATTATCAAAAACACTACATTTCTGTAAATCTTAATTCACTAGGAGTATCAGATACTTGTAGAAATATATTGATATTTTATTTTCAAGAGCTAGTTGATATAAAGCCCAGATAGCATCTGAAACATACCTGCCGAAGTATAACGTTTTGATGATATAAGCACTTACCAGTCCAACCTGAACAGAAAAGAAAAATATCATACCTCAGGGGAAACCATGTTAGTGTATGAGAGTCAGATACATGTATGTGTCCAATACAAATATGTTCAAGTTTTAGAAATTTTCGATGTATTTGGAGGGTCCTTAGAAGGATATATATATATCCCCATGTACCAATGTCCAAGACTGCTTTGAACAAGGGAATGAAAAATCAGATAAACGTAAAATGAAAGTGCAGTGTTCACAGAATGAATTGTATTTGTATGAAAAATGACTTACAGCAACTCCCAGAAGAGTGCTTGCTAAAAATAAATACAAAAACTTTCCAATAAACTCCAAAGCGATTCCAGGACTCGAATTAGTAAGGTCAAAACTCTGGATTGCATTGAAAAGCACCACTGATGTTGCATCATTTACAACACCCTCCCCAAAAACCAGACTGTAGAGTAATGGAGTCTCATCTTGATTAAGCACCTGTACCATCAGAAGTAGCTTCAGTTTAGTAAGTTTGATATACTAGTCGTTCAATTCAGAAATGCTGCTACAATTTCAGTTTATGCACACCTGCAGTGTGCAAACAGAATCTGTTGCAGCAAAGATTGCACCAATTGCTGAAAATTGCATAAGGATAGTAAGATGCACACACATGAACCAATGAACCAAACCGGTTTGAAAAGGAAGGGGGCAATAAGAGAAAATACCTACAAAATCTCCCACATCCAATGGGCCAATGTCCATTTCCTTAAAGAACTTAGTAACACCTGTTTGAAGAATAAGAGATGATATCACAACCACCAAATTGATCTCAAGAATATTAACAAGTACATCAACAAACCAAGCCGACTCCTTATGCTGCCCTTGGCTGCTAATCCCCACGGTCACCCATAAAACAATAGATAAATTAAAGGTATTTTGCATCTGTCAACTGCATCCATAAAGTAGTAGAAAATACCTAAAGATATTATTGTACAAGATATTAATGTACCAACAGCGCCAAACAGCATGATGGTAATAAAGTTACGGAAAAATTGCTTCTTTTTCACCGAAAACCTGGCAAAGAAAGCAGAGATCAGGAAAGGCTTTGGGGGGTGGGGGTGGGGGGGGCAAATGATAAATTACATGTAATCTTGTCTTTTTTCCCTCAAAAAATAATTTAATTAAAATTAAATCTCAACATTGCAAGAAAGACACCAGTGTTCTTATGTTTATAATGTTGAAAAAGAAGGGAAAGTCTCAATGTACTCAGGTTCAAGCTAGCTACATTACTTAGAAAATCCTCATTTTTTCTAAAACATCTGTGTTCAAAACCCATGTTCAATCAATATCCGGAAATGGCCATAGGGATAGCCTTCCAAAGATCTTACGAATGCATGAAAAGGCTTGGAAAAATTGAACATACTCGTATAGACAGATATCTATATTTGATACTCGCACACAAGTCCGAGCAAAGTGACTTATAAGACGGGAAGAGACAAAATAAAGCTTCTCGTTGAATAAATGTTGCATAGCCATCTATTTTAGCTTATGTAAGCTATAACCAACAATCTCCATATTTCCCATTCACAAGACAAAGAAAATGGAAACAGACCAAACTTACCCCGCATTGAATATAATAGGGGGAAGAAGATAAATAAAGAAGAGATCTTCACTGAAGACTAAAAGACGTGAGCGTTTACCCCCACTCGTCAGCAAGATAACAACCCCAGTAAAAAGGCCCTGCCATAAAATCAATTAAATTCAAACATTTACATAACAAACTTTTCTGAATTGTTCAAAAAGAAAGAAAGAACAAATCCACATTTACAAATGTCAAACTTACAATGACAAGGGCAGTAATTGATTCATTCATCCATCGATTCTCCTCCAACAGATGACCAATCACAATGGAAGCACAAAGAAGCGCAACAAATAGGTTCATGGAGACCACAGAGGCATGGTCTGAATATAATGATTGCAACTTGGATAAGACAACAGGTAATTGAGATGCCACCATTTTGACCTCTTTTTCTAACCAACAAATTGTTGAAAACAATCAATTTTTTTTTTCCAATTGAATGAAGTTATAGCTCAGAGTTTTAGATTTGATTTCTCCTTCAACATTGCATATCTTCAAAAAAACTTTCACGCTTCCTCAAGAACACTGCATTTTACCAAAGAAGCCAAAGAATTAATACTCATTTCTTCCCATATTCCTTCTCAAAACCTACATTTTTTTTTTCTAATTCAAAATTTCTCCCCTCCTCCTATATTTTCCTCCCACCCCCTATCTCATCAACCACACGTCCAAAATCAAAACAAAAGTAAAACTTACCCAATCGTCTAGGCTGGAAAACACCCCTTTCAAACCTTTTCTCCCTATTTTCAAATCATTTGTTCTTTGAACGAATCCAAAATTCCACCTTTTCGAAAATTTCCTGTATTAATCTTCGACTCTTGCAACAATCTCCAATAAATTTGCCAATTCTTTTTCCCGCTTCAAAATTTTCGGGTTTTGATGCTTTCTTGTGTGTGTGTTTAGATTTAGAAAAATGGGATTGGGACCTTTTTATTTTACGATCAGCCAAAGAGAAGAAGGAGAGGCCGTATTACGCGGGAAATCCTCTGAATACAAAGAAAATGTAAGGGGAGTACGCCATGCTGAAGAGCTTCAGCTCTCCTCCCTCCATCGGAAAACAGTTTAAAATTTGTGGCTTATATAAATGAGGTAAAACTACATAAATAGTATCCATTTATTTACATGTTATTATTTTAGTACTTTAATTATTATTTATAAAAAAATTAACACTTTGGGGTTTTTCAAGAATCAAATAAAAATAAAAACATGTAACGTGTGATGTTTTTTAGATGACGGAAAATTTTCAATGACAATTAATGTAAAAACCTGAGTTACGAAATGAAATATTATATTAAAATAGTTCGAAAGAAATGTTAAATATTAAATTTTAAAAAAATATATATTGAGTATCTTTTTGACTATTAAATCAATAATTTACCCTGTTTTTTTATAGAGGTGGGTATTCGATCGAGTCTAGTCAAAAAATTTTGAGTTATTTGAGATGATGAGTTATATTTTACAACTCAAATTTTATTTGAGAATTTTTCAGTTCGAGTCGAGTCGAATCTAGTCGAATTTTTGAGTTAGTATAAATATTTAATTATAATTATTTGTCATGTTATAATATGATTTGGTTTTAATTTAAATGATTTTCTCTAATCATATAAGATATACATATATATATTTTTCATATGTAGCAATATTTTTATATATCAATGTATATATCATAAAAAATTGAGAGATTCATCTCAAACTTAAAAATTAATCTTTTAATTATTAAAAATTTTGAGTTATTTGATTTCTATTTTATAACTCGAACTTTGTTTAAAATTTGTTTGAGTCGAGTCTATGAAATTTCGAGTTGAGTATTTTCATCTCGAGTCGAATTATTCGATTTTTTCAAGTCGAGTCTAGTTTTGATCACCCCTAATCTTTTATATTTAAACTAAAAAATCTAAAACTTAAATCTATGACATTAATATCTTAATATATTCTAAAATTTAAAGATTAAACTATAAATTTTAAATTCTAAATTTTAAATCATAAACCTTACACATAAATCTTAAAACCTTAAATTTTAAAATTGAAAAACTTGTATAAAATAAAATTTATAAATTTTTATATTAAAATATTTTTTTATAAATTATTAATAAATTTAATCTAAATAATAAAAAATAGTATTACCATGTACCAAAACTAAGTGTAATTATATTATTTAATCTAAATAATAAATTAATTTTTTTATAAGTGAATTTTCCGTTTCGAAGCTTCACCACTTTTTTTCCGATTTATTATATTTTTGAGTAATTAGGGTTTTATCACCCATTTTCTCTCTGTTAACTGAAGGAATTTCCGCGTTCCGGTCCTTTGTTGACTGGTAACGTTAACTCTTCGCGAAGAAGAGGAAGGACTGGAGAAATGGGTGCACAGAAGAAGGGTGCTACTGCTAGGGTTTCAGAAGACCAAGAGGAGCTGGCACGTAATCCATTACAAGCCATTCTATTAGCCGATAGCTTTGCCACCGCGTTCCGTCCAATAACTCTCGAACGCCCCAAGGTATACATGCACACCTATCCTATTCAAATTATTTTTAAGTTTTGTTTTAAGTGTAAAAAGTGTTTCTTTGATTGAAGGTGTTGTTGCCATTAGCTAATATCCCGATGATAGATTACACATTAGCATGGCTTGAATCCGCCGGAGTGGAGGAGGTTTTTGTGTTCTGCTGTGCTCATTCGAAACAAGTGAGTGATTACTTGGAGAGTTCCCAATGGTCGTCTCAACCGAATTTTTCAGTGACAACAATCGAATCTCACAATTCCATCAGTGCTGGTGATGCTTTGCGTTTGATTTATGAACGCAATGTGGTAATGTTGTTGTTTCTGTTTTTTTTTTTTTTTCATATCTTTTCCAGTAATTAAGAGTGTGTTTATTTCTTTGTTATTGAATTATTGCTCATTTGGGTACAAACTCCAATTGTTGTAAAATCTGTTGTAGAAAGCAAATAGTCATTCTGCCAAAATCTGTTGGAATATATCAAGAGCTTATGTCAAATCTAGGATTTGGACTATAGTTACTACTTTGACATGATTTAAAGATCCAATGAGGTAGGTACCAGCTTGCCTCATCTCTCATGTCTGGCCCTGGGTTTTTGTCTCCTAGACTTCATGGATGGTTGATTTTTGGAATCTGGAGCATTGGACCGTTGATCTTTGCACATTGTGGATACTAAAAGTTCAACCTGGTTTCTGTGATTAATATTTCAGAATTGTTCCTGCCGGAAGTCTTATTTGTTAAAAATGGTCTAGTTTCCAAAATAAAGGAAATGAGGAAAACATTACTGGATTTCTTTTATATTGAACTTCGTTTTCAGTATGCTTAAATCTTTCATAGAGTTCATAGTCAGGGTGCTTTATTAATTTATTTTCTTTGTAGAATTTGGCAATTGATAATCTCATGTTTGAAATTCATTTATAACCATCATGATTTGAGTTTGTTTCACTCACCATGTCCCATTTTTCTCCTTATATTTTCAGATAAATGGGGATTTTGTTCTTATTAGTGGAGATACAGTGAGCAACATGTCGCTTACTCAAGTGCTTCTGGAACATAAAGAGAGAAGGAAAAAAGATGCTAATGCTATAATGACCATGGTTATTAAACAGTCAAAGCCTTCTCCGATCACTCAGCAGTCTCGACTTGGTACTGATGAACTATTCATGGCTATAAATCCTGTTACGAAACAGCTTCTGTGTTATGAGGATAAAGCAGAATATTCAAAGGGGTTTATATCTCTTGATAAAACTCTGATAGCTGACAATCCTTCTATCATTCTGCACAATGACAAACAGGTTCGTTCTCCAAATTATCCGATAATATTCTCTGGTTACTCTTTGATTACCTCCACCATTATATATAGAAAAGGAAGATATTAATATGTTAGTTCATGATTTGGTCTTTTGAGGATATGGTGCAAATCTTTACAAATTTTAGTTGCTTTTCTTGGTACTGAACAGAATTGTTTGCAAAATATTATAACAAAGATTCAGCGACTAGAGAGTGTGAAATTTTTCCTGCTTTGCTTTGCAAGTGATTGATGCTAGAAAGTGGTTGTTTGCTCTTTTCCAAACTTAAGTGGCTTTTTACAACTTTACTTTGTTCTTCCTTCGTTGTTTACTCTCAAAATAGTTGATTGATTGCCTTTATCCTTTTCCATTGTAGGTTTGTACCACTAAAATTATTGATCATCCAAAATTCAAAAGAACTTCAAACCTAGCTCAATATAGGTCTATTATAAGTTATAACTTTCTTTTTCAAGCTATGACTTGAAACCTTTTGCTACTGGATCAACAATCTCTTTCAGTTGGTGATATGATTCAATAGCCATTTTTTATGATTTATGCTATTTACTTTTAGTCTGATAATTTTTCACTAAACTGATTAGGGTTTGCTTTTGCAGGACTGTTACATTGATGTATGCTCTCAAGAAGTACTAAGTCTTTTCACAGACAATTTTGACTATCAACATCTAAGACGTCATTTTGTAAAGGGTCTGCTGGTTGATGATGTACATGTTACATATCATATGCTTTTATCTTGTTGTTTTTAAAATATTCCCTGATAGCTTCCACACCCTTCACAAAACAAAAAAAAATGCATGCCTGCCCATTTGAAGGCAAAGTTTAGATAAAAATTGGAAAAACTGGGTGGTTTGTTCTTATGCACCCAAACTGTGCATAAGCTTAGCTTTCTTTGCTGATCCTTCTGTCCGAATAGTGTAAACTTGTATGCTAATCTCTGTGAAGCTTTAGTCTTGATTATGCTTTGGAATTCTCAAGCCTGCCTTTTTTGTTTCTTAACACGTATCATAATTCATAAACCATCATGCTTTCATTTTTAATTGTAAGTTTTTTAATTCAAAAAGCTTTGATTATTTTATTGTTCTAGGGGTAGGTAAACATGATGTTGCATGTGCCTTCATCAAAACAATGACTTATTTATTCTTTACAAGAGGTCGGCATTTGAAGTAATTACCCCCAGTTTTCTATAAATACACAAAATTATAAATATCTTAAAAAAAATTACGGGGTAATAGTTAGCACTTTGAAATTTGGAAAGGAAGTTTGGGTCATTATAGTACATATAATTGTTTATCTTAGCACCATACTGTGCATAACATTCAAAAATATAATTTCTGATCACATAGTTGATGATGCAGTTAACTAAACTTTAAATCTTATGATAAACAGAAGTATGGAATCAGGGAACTATTTCAATTGCTGATTGATACTGGGTCAGATATCATAAGATTTTGTATCATATTGCTTCTGCTTTTATTTATGGCTGCAGATCATGGGTTACAAGATATTTACTCATGAAATTCACTCAAGTTACGCCGCTAGGATAGATAACTTTCGAAGCTATGATACTATTAGCAAGGACATAATTCAGAGGTGGACCTATCCATTTGTTCCAGATATACTCTGTGGAAGTTCTGGAATAAAAGTTGAGAGGCAGGGAACTTGCCGAGCATCTGGTATAGATTAAAAAGAATTAATGGTTATTATGCATTTAAATACCATAATGTTTCATGCTTTGAACAAGTAGCATCTCATCATTCATGCTTCTACCTGTTTGATTTTCATTTCAGGAATTTCCCTGGAAGTGGTTTAATTAATGTTTTCGTGTTATTTTTCTCAGATGTCACACTGTCACGTTCTGCACACATAGGTCCGTTCACTTTCATTGGACAAGGCACCAAAATAGGGAATGACACAAAAATCTCTCATTCTGTTGTTGGAGAAGGGTGTACTATTGGATCAAAAGTCATAATAGAAGGCTCTTATATATGGAATAATGTTACTATTGAGGATGGCTGTCAGTTAAGGCATGCAATTGTATGTGATGGTGTAATAATGAAGTCAGGAGCTGTTTTGCAACCTGGAGTTATTCTATCTTTCAAGGTATGTGTCCCTTGGAGCATTTTACACCTTTTTCTCACTGCCAAATGTTATCATTATTATACAGTGATTATTCCTGAATGAATGTTTACGTGCTGTTATATGGATTTGCATCATGTCCCATGGTACACACTGCTTCAGATATCAGAAAATGTGAGACTAAAATTTTATGATATATTATGGTAATACTGTTATGGGCTGTCTCCCAATAGGAGTAACTCAAACTTCTGAGTTTTGCATTTTTGTTGGCTTCTCCTGGAACCTGGTTTATCACTGGACGTGCATCTTAGAATTACTTGCTACTATCGACACTCAAAGTCAAACCAAATTTTCTCTTTATGGGATTTAAAATGTTTTACCGTTTTAGTTTGAATTCTGATATTTTAAAAAAGGCTGTACCTCAAATGTTAGTAATTGCTATATGAATAATTATCAACAGTCAATTCAGTTTTATTGTATTTTTCCTTGTACTTTTGCTTCATCCTGATTTAATAAACTTCCTGTATTCTTACAACCATCATTCTCATTTCTCACATACCCACCCATCTGGAGTCCTAGTTACACCCTTCGAGTGTGTTTGATTTTAAGTCTTTCTGCAACCTTCCCCATGGTTATTTTCTGGTTAATAATACTTCTGGTATAGTTCAAAGTTATGTTCTTTGCAAGAGATCTGAACATTTCTTTTATCCAGGTTGTCGTCGGACAGCAGTTTGTTGTTCCTGCATACTCAAAGGTTTCTTTACTTCAACAGCCAACTCAGCAAGATAGTGACGAGGAATTGGAATATGCTGACAGTACTAGTGGCACTGGGGAGCTTCAATGTATGTTCCTAGAGATATATCAATTCCTAATATATGTTTCTTTTTTAAATGTTTTAAGGTATTTAGTGAATCCTTTAATATTGCTACCTTTGCGTAGACTTGAGTATTTTTTTTTATTTGCTTCATCTGATTTTTGGATGCTATATGCTTTGTTTTTAGTTGTTTCCTTGCTTGGTTTATACTTGCAACTTTTCTTAGTTAGCATTTCCTTTCTTTCTCGCCTATTCTCTTCCTCTCAGTTAGAATATAGGTACATATGGGGTGTGGAGATGTCGGTTTATCTTTGCTTCTAGGTACATAGAAGTGAAATTTAGCTCAATGCCGGTCATTGTTTTATGTAGGAGTTTTATATCAGCACGTGGATAATTCTTCATATGTTCAATTTTGTGTGTGGGGTTTAATGATTGGTAATTTCTGCAAGTTTTGTTCTTTCATGTTTGTGGACTGTGGTAAGCTACCATTTATCTGTCCTTATAGAAGTTAACAGAGCAATTATGGGTGCAGCGGATAAATTGAATGGGGACATTGCACCTGATTTATCTGAGACAGCATATGAGGTTTGTTATGTTAAAGTTTCTAAAATTACTTTATGGCATTGCTTCTGATTTTTTTTGCAAGTTGGCCCAGAGTGAATATGGAGAAATAATTTTCTTATGATATATCTTTGGTGATATTCTTAAATGGTGTATGAGTTGAGTATGAAATGTTTCTTCATCTCTCTCTCTCTCTCTCTCTCTCTCATGTTTCTGTGGCAATTAAATAAATAACTTGGAGTCTTGGATGATGCAATTCTCTATGGTTATCAGCTTGGTACAGGCGGAGTTGGTTATATTTGGTCAATATTTGAAGGGTCTCAAGATGAAGAATGGAGGCATTCAGTTGCACCTATTCCCACAGATAAATTGGTTAAGCTAATGCTAGATAAAGATGAGGATGAGGAACAGTTAACTCAAGTTGGGAATGTTCTCTCAGCTTCAGGAGAGCTGAAAGCTGATTCTGATGATAAAGGTTCTGAAGATGACGATAATGAAGACTCTAGAGATGACTATGGATTCTTTGAGAAAGAGGTAATGTGTGTGACTGTATTCATGTTCATACTTCATAGTATGTATAACCGTTTACAGTTTCCATTCTGGTTGGCAGGTGGAAGCTACCTTTTTAAGGGCCGTTCATGAAAATGTCAAAGTAGACCATGCAGTCTTAGAGGTGAATGCACTTCGGTAAGTTATGTTCATTCTAATTTCTTTGAACAAGCTAGGGCCGTTAACCTAGTTGGTGGACCTCTTTACTGAAGTTTTTTATAAGCATTTTCCTAATTGTAAAATTTATGCTGTCCTTTTACCTTATTTGAAAGGATAAAACCTAAAACTTCCAGCAATGGATAGAGCTGATATCAAATAAATATTGCTGTTAACTGTTCCTCTTCCTTTCCTATTGCTAATGATTGTTTACTACATCCTTTCAATTTATGTTTTATCAGCTTGTCCAAATCCATCTTTGTTTACTTTATCCCCTTTACTTTGATGCCTGTGCTCGACAGCATTAGCAGAATTCCCACTTATCTTCCGCAGACCATCCTTGATTCCATCTCCCTGAGATCTCTGATCGACATTAATTTTCTTTTCTGTTGCATCAAAGATATGTTCAAACTGATCTGCTGTGTTATTTCTCAATTAAGATTAGTTATGGGCTAATATGTCGAACCTGTTTCCTGGTATTTCTTCAGATTGTCTTACAACATGGCTTCTGTAGACTGTGCTGGAGCAATATTTTACTCAATGATGAAACTGGCAGTAGAATCTCCACACAGTTCTGCTAGTAAGTGTATTGCTTTTTTCCCATGACCACTCTGGTAGCCTTATATTTACACTGCATCAATACAAAAAAAAAAATCTTTATGTAATTTGACCATGCATGTGTGAATGATTGAATTCAATAATTATCCACACATGCATTTGTGTTGAACACAAATAGAACTTGTAGCATCTGTTTTAAGGGATCTAAACACCCAAAGCAGCTATGGCTGTCACATACTCTCATCAGTTTGCAGTGAGTTTTTGGCTTTTTGCTTCATATAAATTCTGATCAACTCGTCAGTCTAATGAAGCCCGTCATTTTCCAAATTATTAGAGCACCATTAACTCATTCCTTCTTGCCATTCTATGTTAGATCTCAGTGATATGCTTAATATTTGAATTATGTGATTCAAAGGTTGCACATTGACTTCCTATAGTTCATATATAATTTGTCTTATGTTCTCAGAAATTATGATCTCTATTAACCTTAAAGTGGTGTTTCTTGATGATTTTGATTGGTCCGCGACTGTTAGAGTGGAGTCATATGTATGTCTTTCAGGATTTAACTTAAAACTTTTTTTGAACATGTTAAAGCTGTCTCGTGTATATTAGTGCAACTGTTAGCCAATGAGTGCAAACTCGAACAACAAAGGACAGGGTTGGATGTTAGATGATTTTCCTAATTATTATTTCTTCTGTTACTGTTGAATGGTTCAATTATTTAAGCATGTATCTGGATTCTGGATAAACCTTTGGCTTCCAAATTGTCTACGGACTACAATACAAGCATACCTCTTATGCTTATTTCCAAGAAAAAAGGAAATAAATCACTTCATGTTTTATTGTTGACATCCAGGGTTAATGTGCTTGTAACCGCTAACTATTTTGTGTTCAATCTATTGTGAAGGTGAATTGCATAGAAATGCTGCGGATATAATCACCAAATGGCAAAAACTCTTGAAGTCATTCCTGCATGATATAGATGAAGAGGTCTGTACTGTTGAACTGGTGGAAATTTCCATCTGATTAATAAATATTAATTATACACTGACGGGACTAATACATTTTTTGGATTGCTACATCTAATCTCCACTGTATCATTCTTCAGATGAGTTGGGTGACTTCTCTGTTTTTATTACATGTCAAAACCGGCATCTGGCATCTCTTAATGCGTTCTATTTTCCTGTTAGAACTTAGATTTTTTTGTCTATATCTCAATATTCGTGCTAAATCTTTTCGCATGGGATTGCCTAACAGATTGAGGTCATCTTGAAATTTGAAGAAATGTGCCTAGAATCTGCCAAGGAGTTTGCTGTGCTATTTCCACAGGTATTTCTAATGATATACCTAGATGTAGCGGACAGCCGGACAGAGATAGGTTGATAAGATCTGGCAAGGGATAGTTTTTATGGTAAACCGGATATGCTGGACAATTATTAGTCTAGCTCCTCTACCATTTCAGAGATGTTTAAGACCCCGTTATTCGTTTTGTGTGTGTTTCTTGATGAGATTATGCGGAATGCAATCCAAAATTTTAGACAAACGAATGGAAGATATGCGTTTGAATATGTATCATCATCCTCATTTAAGTTTTCTTCCACAGATTTTGCATCTTTTATACGATAAAGAAATTCTACAAGAAGATGCTATTTTAAGGTGGGCCGATGAGAAGGAAGGAGCAGATGAATCGGACAAAGTGTTTCTCAAAAGCTCCGAAAAATTTATACAGGTAAACAAGAACGAACTTAATCTTTATATTTTTCCCAGCATTTATTAGATTATCCGTCTTCGTATGCTCTAATGATCATTACATGAAATTCCTTCTCTGCTCATGTTTCCCCTTTTCAAGTGGTTGAAAGAGGCCGAAGAGGAAGAAGACGAAGAAGACTGAGATTCCTAGTGGTTCTTTTTATAAGCTTGTTCATCTATGGTCGACAAACGAACATCACAGTTTCGCTCATGCTTTCGAAGAAAACGGTCTGATGCTGTTATCGTGGAAAATTTCCGACATGTCCGTAACCTACGGCCCTCGTTTACAATTTGTGTTCTTCATGCTGCTAATAATAAAGTCTTCCAGTTTGACACCAGACATGTTGTAGTTGAACTGAAACGTTCTGTAGTTGCCCATATCTTCAGATTGGCTCAGATTGTACAATATGAATAGAATTGTAAAATTTCAATAGACCATACCAGTGGCAACACATGCTGCATTCTCGTTATTTCGGAAACAAGCTTAAATTAGTGTGAATTTTATTTTATTTTTTTAATTTAATATTTAAAGATTAAAAAATATTTGCATACCCATTTTTAAAAAAATAATTTACATCCCATTCAGATCCCAAAACTGGAACATACGAACAAATTTGCAAGAAAAAATAGAAATATCATAAATTTATTTATTCATACCCCAAGACAACCACGTTGAAGAAACGGGATTAATTAGAAGCGAGATTAACATCGTAATTAGAAAGGACGTGGCCCAGGTGGCCCGCTGAATATTGGCCCACAACAGCTTTCCAATAAGCAGCAGCAGCACAGAAGATAAAAACTGTACACAAAAAATAAAGGAAAAAATTCAATAAAATTCTATGTAAAATCATTTGAAATTTAACGAAGATGAAAATAAAAAACATGTAAAAATTTAAATAATTCTTTTTTCTAATAATCTAAGAGTTGAAAAATATTTTTATTGATACTGACCATGAAGAAATAAGACGGCAAATACCACCGCAGATAAAATCAAAGCATCCACCCATACCGGGAGGAGGTCCCGGCGGCGGTCCCCATCCTGGTGGCGGCATCTTTTTCTTCTTCTCTTGTTCTCCCTGTGTCTAGAACAAGATGAGTGTTACTGTGTATTTATACACTTCAAAAATTTGAGAGGAAGCTTAGTGGCTAAGCAATCTGTGAAAGTTGGACTGGTAAGTATAACCCCATCCACCAGTCTTTCAACCTCTACTCTTCAAACTTCCCAAGACCCACAGGGCATGGGGTCATCAATTTCACATAATTGACATGGATTTGAAAATAGTTTTAATATGTATTGATTAAAATAATTCTTTTAAAAAATATATTCTTAAAAATGTGTAATAAAGTTTTAATTAAGAAGATTTGTATAAATAAACAAAAATCTTTCTCTTTCCGGTGTTATTTTCGTTCCAACAGTAACATCACTCTATAATCTCTATACTAAATATATAAACCATAAACCTTAAATCTCATATCTTAAAAAATATCACCTTTAGTTTTCTAAACCCACACTGAAAAGGAACACAAAAATTTATTCATATAAAAATAAATAAATTGTTTATAGCACACACAATGATGAAACTATGTAAGAGTATGGTTGAAATTCAGTTTGATCAGCTTGTGGGTTATTCGGCTTGAGCGAGCTTATTCCTTTTAGTATGGGTACGAAAAGGTTTTTTTAATGAGGTCTTTTTTTTTTATAAAATATATAATAAAATTATTTATTTTGAGTTGAACCGAGCCTGTCAAACCCGAGTCGAGTCCAATAATATAATTTCAGAACCTAATTAACCTTGAGCTTGCACTCGACTCGTTACAACTAGGACAATCTACCACCTCCGATTTTTTTTTTTAATCTTTGTCCTGTTTAAAATTTTTAAACAAACTTTAATATATTTATAAACATAAAATTGATAAAATTAGAGACTACGTAGAGGAATTTAGGCCTATTTCAAGCTGCACCGTTGTGTACAAATATTTGCCTGAGTCTATCTCAGAATACCTTTATACCAGATAGAATCATTATGGACACTATCTTGGAGCCGGTCAAAAGATGAAGAGATCTACTCGTTCTTTTAGATGTGCTATAAAAAATGATCATACTAAATATCAGTGTAGTTGAATAGCAGAGTGTCACTACCTTCGGTCACCTTTTACTCGGTCCAGGTGCTACGCCGTCATATTAAAACAACGGAACCGTAGTAACAAAACATTCAAACTAGGATTGGATGGGGTACGCCTGGCCCAAGCAATAGTGCAAAGCTTGAGCGACGTACGAAAGACCCAGAAGCAAGCTACTGTAATGGACCCTCCCCCTAAAAAAATAAATTTAATATCATGTGAGCCAATGGCCCACGTATCAGATATTAAACTGATAAGAACAGATACTACACTTGATCTTAGCCAAAAGGCCGAGAAAGGTATGATTTGATTCAACCAAGCCAGCTTCTTTTATAGGCTCCTTCTTAGCCTCGTCAATATATATTCTAATGGTGTGGGATCAGTCAGGCAATATATTCAGCAACTTGGAGATGATCTTTCTTCTTGTATTCATCTGTGCTACAAATCTATGTGCTTGTTGGACAAACACAAGAAAGAAATCCATCTCTTCGCTTTTATGATTCACACATGCTCCCAACCACTTAACAAACACATGAAATTGGATACTTGACCTACAAATCAAACTCTGTGTAAGTAAATATTTGATAGAGTATTAATCTCTAAATCCTGGATGGAGGCCTTTATTCATTCTCAGGTTAAGCTTTTATGTGGATACACACAATTACGCAAAAGTATATGTAGGGGCGGTGCTAGAAAATTATCTAAGGGGTGTCATTTTTCAGATTTATATTTAAGGGGTGTCAATTATTTATAAATTGATGTTATTTATTTATTTATTTTAAATATATGTATAAATCATATGAAAAGAAGTAGACCAAAAAATTTGGGGTGTCCTTTGACCACCCTTTACTAAGGGTGGCTCCGCCCATGAGTATATGTATAGAGAGAGACACACACGCACACCTTGGGATGAAGAGCCTTGCAGCTACCACAACCAGGGGAGAAGAAATCTACCACAACAAGCTTTTCACCGGCATTCAAAAGAGAATCAAATCTTGTGCAGATGTAATTCCTTTCATATTAGATTGAAGCCCTTTCTTTCACTACTGTTGACCTCGATTATTAAGGGTGTTACTTTGTTCCACTGTTTTCTACTTTTCTGTTTTGTTGTCTTTACAAGGATAATGCACCCTGCAGTTTCTTCGAATTTAGGATATTAAAAGTTGCAGCGCATAATCTGCAGGACAATGTTTTCTTCTTTTTACCAATTTCTATGAATATTTCAGGTACCAGAGATCCGAACCGGCTTGTTGAAAGGCTGGAAGCCTATACAACTCACTCAGGGAAAAGAGATTATTATCAACACTGGCTATAGCATAAAGGGTGAAGAGAATCAGACTATAAGTTGTAAAAAAAAAATGACTAAAGATTTGAAGCCTGGGAGTGCTATTTTGTGTTCTGATAGGACAATTGCGTTCACTGTCTTGGACTGTGACAAGGAATCGGGATCGGTCCGTTGTCGTTGCGAGAACTCTACAGTTCTTGGTAAAAGGAAGTATGTCAATCTTCCAGGTGTTGTGGTTGATCTTCCAACCTTAACAGAGAAGGATAAGGAGGATATCTTCCAAACGATCAAAACAATTCGATCCAAGCATTCTGATGGCATTTGACTCGATCCTCGAATCGTCCAACGGCAACTGAAACCGACAAACCACACAAGAGCTATGAAGTTCCCGCCATGGATGTTGTAATCACCCACTTTTAACTGACATTTAAATTTATGTTCGAATGATTTAAATAAGGGGCTTATTATGCTTACTATGTTTTTTTTATGTGGTTGTCTTATTTCTTGTGTATTGTCTTTGTATACCCTAATATTAAGCGTGTGTATGCGTGTGGTAATTATGTCAAATGTAAATTAGAAGTTACCTATTATTAGATATATTAGATATATGCTATATGTT
The DNA here is from genome assembly GCA_035048815.1 of Abelmoschus esculentus. NCBI lineage: Eukaryota > Viridiplantae > Streptophyta > Magnoliopsida > Malvales > Malvaceae > Abelmoschus > Abelmoschus esculentus. The sequence goes on along the minus strand of JAUCBN010000017.1, from coordinate 17,008,815 downwards.
TTATGTGATATATATATATATGGTTTGTGTGATTTTATATTTTTATGTTAGTATTTTAATATTTAGAATGTTATTATTGTTGTATTAAATAATTATTATGGACCAAATTAAATATAAAAAAAACATAAAAATTAAATAATTAACAGCCCATTAATAATAATAAGCCCAACAGTCCAATATTTAATTTAATTAATTTATAATCCAAAGGCTAAATGAATTACAAGTCCTGATCAGGATCCAAAGCAGAAACCTTAGGTCTAATATATGATACATCATTTTTTGCAGCCGTCAGGATCCAGAACCATTGGATGAGGGAAGATAAGGGACGGTCCAGATCTGCCACACGCCTACGCGCCTACTCTCCCGCTCCTCCACGCGCACGTAGAGGCGACGCGCGCCTCTTGGCTTTCCATTGACTCTTCGTCTGCTGTCGCTTCTGACCACTGCAGCGACCGCCGGATTTCCTGCAAAAAGAGAGCAATTGTTACATCAAAATTCCGAAAGAAGCACATGCAAAAGAATTCAGCGATTGCAACATCAGACCTAGAAATGGAAATCTAAGACTGTGATATGTGAAAAGAAAAGCAAAAAAATTAATTGAAATGTCTGGGATATCAGAGGATCAACCATTTTTATATCTTGAAAATCTAGGAACTAAAGGAAGAGAGAACAAGATTGTAACAAAAAGCTCATGTAAACCAAAAAGAAAAAACCAAAAAAATCTCTGTAACACCAAGAGAAAAATCAATCAAGAAGAAAGAACCAGATTTCTGGTAACCTTTTGGCTTTTCCTCTTCATGCTTACATTCATAAACGAAAAGAAGAGAGTTAGACAAGAAAAAACTTTCCTTTTCTCCCCCTTCCTTCGAGTTCGTCGCTGACCAATGGGTGACCGATGATGGTGAGATACGGCTTATGGCCTAAGATCCACCGAGGTCGAGTACGTTCATGACGGTCAGGAATGTGTAACAAGATTTTGTTTTGTTTTCTGGGTTCTTAATTTTCTAAGTAAAAGCTTTGATTTTCTGTGTTTTGTTCATGTAAAAGATGAACTTTTCAGAGAATTATTTTTGTGAAGCTTAAATTTTTAAAATTAAATAGGTCGGTTTTCTCACAAGAAACACTTTTATATAGGCTTTTGTTCTATTATTTTCTGTTTATTCCCTCCATGGTCCCTCCGTGTCTTGTTATTGGCCGAATAAGGGTCAGCGCATGGAACAATAGCGCTTTTAGCCCTTTTGACTTTCAACCGATTTCCAATCTGGCCACATTTGTGTTTTAAATTTTAAATCTCAAAGATTTATTTGCATAATCAGTCCTCATGGTTCTTCTTTTGTTCCAATTGAGTCCTAAATCAGTCTTGCTTTTTTAATCTAGATTTTACTTTTTATTTTTGAACGTTTTAATATTGGCATTTATTTTCTTTTGTATTATTTCGATTTTTTCATGTTTTGTCTCGATCGTGTTTTGTTATATATGTCTAGCTAAGCGTTGTTGCTTTTGTTACCCTTTTATTTCCCACGCTTCATGCATAATTTGGCAATCAACCATTTTATTTCCATTAACTTTGTGCATGCTGTAATTATACAAAAAGTTTAGCCTTATATTTCTCATTATATCTAAGGTAAGTGGTCATAGTTGCATCATCATTTATTTTATGCTTTTATTCATTGTTTTGTCTTTATTGCTGCATGTTAAAGTTTAACATTTTAGTGAAATTAGGATCACATTTAGATGGACACAGTTTGCATAGTTTACGCGTTGATTAGTTGTTTTTTTCTATTATTCGGTTCATGACTTAATTACGTTTTATGTCCTTATTTTCATTTGTGTTAATCAAATTATGAATATTCGAATTCATTTTCGTTAGGATTGCATAACGACCTAATTATTATTTACTAATGCGGGTCCCTAAATTCGGTCGTAAGCGAGGTCAGTACCAATGTGGTGGTAGTGGTTCGGACGCTTATCTTCGGATTTAGGTGCTTTAAAATAAATGCGCACATTTAATTAAAAATTAATTCGATCGTCAAATTAGCCCGAAAAATTTAATATTAATGAAGCGGTAATTAAATAAAGTACTAATTTTTGGGCGGTGTGGGGTGCTAATCCTTCCACATCCGTAACCAATTCCCGAACCCCAAACTTTAAAATCTCTGGTTTTATGGTGTCCGGTCTACCTAAACGGCCGGTGGCGATTCCAATTTTACAAAATTATTTTGAAACAGAAACCTCCACGTGGAATACATTAATTTTCAAAGCGACACATCAAAAAAGGTTTTTCACAATCAAAAAAAAATATTTTTAGCGACATCACCGAAATTCGTTTTTTAAGATCGCTACAGATGTATACACCCATCATGGAACTTATCCTAACATGGCATCTCTTTCGGTTCAGTTCCAATCTCGATATTCTCCAAACATACTAGACACTGCAAATTGTCTTTGATGGCAACAGTTGGCAATGCTTCGCTGTTTCCGTTTATGCTGGTGGGGTTCCGCATTGGTTCGGATCATTCTCAGGCAAATACTGCAACAAAATATCCCAACCAGATTACCAGACCCTTAATGTAATCACCCACAATGAACTAGCTCACCTGTGACTCGGGTTTCAAGTTTCAACCCTGGTTGACCGTTGACATCGAATGAACCTTGAACGAGGACGGCTTCTTTCATTGATCGGATCAAACAGGATCATTCTACCACTTCTGTCTCTACCATTCTCAGAGTTTTCTGATTCAGAAGCCTAATATTGTAGCCTAACCTGAAGCGTCCTAGCAGATGAAGTAGGACTTCTTTTTCTCCTTCGAATCGAAGACTCGAATTCTCTCCCGAGTTCATCCGATGAGTCATGTCAGTTGGTGCAATTGATTTGATCCTGGCTTGCGATGCACAACTGCGATGAAGGGATGGGAACCGAGTGAAAGATTGTTCACTAATCCTGAATCAATAGCGTTGGTAAATATACATATAGATTAAATGAAGCATGGCAACATGAACAAGATTAATCCCATTGAAAACATAATATTAATGTTAGAATCTTAAGCACGAAGAACAATCTTTAGGGAAGACTAACGTGAGTTAGCATTGATCCTTTACGTTATCTTTCAGAAACCAACTTAAAAATTATAGAGAAACAACACCAAAAGACCTTGATCATAAAACCAATAACAGTGCAAGAAAATTAACCCTCTACTTAATCTTAAAAAGAAAGATTCAAACTCAAATTGGGTTGGGGTACGCCTGGCCGAAACAACAGTGCAACGCTTGGTCGACGTGTGAGAACCCCAGCAGCAAGCTACTGTGAAGGGCACTCCCCCTCAAAACATAAATTTAATATCGTGTGAGTCTATGACCCACATATCAGATATTAAACTGATAAGAACAGATACTACACTTGATCTTAGCCAAAAGGCCGAGAAAGGTATGCCATCTAAACTCCAAGTCCGTTTTATTTATAGGCTGATTCTCTCCTCGTTGATATATTATCTTGAAGATGTGGGAGTTGCCAATACTCATCCCATTGGTGTTTCATTGAGAAGTATCTGGGCCATATCTTCTTCAACATATGAAAGATTTAATTCATATATGAGGGTGCAGGATTAGTGGATCATGCCTATGGGACATGTTTTTACAAGGAAAAATTGACAGAAAGATTTTTTTATGGCCAGAAAATTTGATAGAGTAATTAGTCTTCACATCCTGGATGGAGGTCTTTCTTAATGCTAAGGTGAACTTGCTCTTGCGCTATCTCATCATTGTTCAGAAATGATTTGGGTTGATAGAAACTTGTCTTTTCCTCCAAAATCATTTCGATTTTTTCCTTTTGGGTGAAGGATACTGAATTCCAGTCACTAATAGTTCGATAGAACCTGTGAGAGCAGCTGGTTCTATGGGCACACTGTTTCACAAATTCAAAAGACTGAAACTTCAATTGGAAATCTTGTATGAGAATCATAATGCTGAGTTGACAGCAGAGGGGGGGAAAGTTGCAGGCTAAAGTCTAAACTGCAGGCATTGATGGGTGTTGAGGAGAGCTTTTACAGACAGAAGGCTAGAACTCTTTGGGTTCAGGAGGAAGATCAAAATACAAGATTTTTTTCCCTTCATAGTGATTCCAAAGCAAAATACAATATTTCTTATCAAAATACAATTAGTTGGGGTGTTCACTGTTCACTCTCAAAGTATGCAAGAACTGAAATGCAAAAAGGAGTTACAGGAAATGAAATCAAAGCATCTATGCTTGAACAACATTTTGGTAAGGCATCAGGGCCTCATGGTTACACTTCAGCTTTCTTCAAAGTTGCATGTATTCAATGTCTACTATATTGGTATTAGTCCATAAATGCCTAAATCTATGAAGGTATTTCAAAAATATAAACCATATGAAGGAGTTTAGGCCTATTTCAACTTGTATTGTTGTGTACAAATGCATAACTAGAATTGTTGTTCATCGACTGCAGAAGTATTTGTTTGAGTGTCTCTTGCAGTTAGAGTGCCTTTGTACTAGACAAAATCATTATGGAGCAGAATCTGGTCAAAAGATATAACAAATCTACTCTTTCTCTTAGATGTTCTATGAAAATGAATGTGTAAAAAGCTTTTGATTGGTGTTTTAATTATCATCCTACATGTCACAAGCTGCAGCTCACTAGACTTATGCTTTACAGATGATTAATTGCTCTTCTCCAAAGGCAATTCAGACTAGAAGGATACAGCGATTATTATGGGAGGATCAGGAACTAATTTCGTGCTTTTTCTTTCCAGGTTGAAATCCTGACAATCTCTTTCCATAGTATAACTAGAAGGATACAGCGATTCAGTATATAACACATGTGGCATGAATATAATACAAAATTAAGATATGAAAGCCATACAAAAAAAGGAAGTTAAATAAGAAAAACATTCGAACTAGATTTGGGTGGGGTGCGCCAAGACTAAGCAATAGGTGCAACGCTCAGGAGACGATCGAGTGCCCCAGCAGCAAGCTACTTCAATGGGCACTCCCCCTCAACAAATAAATTTAATATCGTGTGGGCCAATGACCCACATATCAGATATTAAACTGATAAGAACAGATACTACACTTGATCTTAGCCAAAAGGCCGAGAAAGGTATGATTTCAACGGTTCAAGCCAGCTTCTTTTATAGGCACCTTCTTAGCCTCGCCGTTTTATATTCTAAGTATGTGGGATCCGCGGCTAATCTCTACCTTCCATTTCTGGTTTGAGCATTTTCGTTGTTGGACAGCCACGAGAAAGAAATCTATCTCTTTGCTTTCAAGATTCACACGTACTCTCCACCACATAAACACTTAAGCTCTGATACGATGATTGCAACAATTTGTACAAGGAAATAATGAAGTTATCCATTAAACTTCATATAAAATTCAGGCTAACATCCTGGTGAAGGTATGCTAGTCCCCAGACTATCATTTTTCAGATTAAATATTTAAGAATGTGTGAACAGCAAGAACGATGACAATTTCTCTTCCAACTCAAGCGTCCTGTTTGTTTGGTTATTGAACAAGTTTCTAACACCTTTTAGAAGGATCTGCATGTGATACTGCTATTAATCTATGTTATCCAGACTATTGAGGGCAGAACAAGGCCTTGATTCTAGATAGTGGATATATTGCTGCATTTTCACCAGAAATATTTAATCAAATAGATATAGATATAGACATATCATCTCCCACAGCACTTTTAATGTGAGTTATGCTTTTGTAACACTAACAAATCTACTCTTTCTCTTTGATGTGCTATGAAAATGGATCTGCAAAAGGCTTTTGATTCCCTTGATTTGAGATTTGTGTTGTTTGTCTTGGAAGCTTCGAGAAAGCCTGACTTGTTGTTTGAATGAATTAAGGAGTGGATCGTTAATCCTAATTTTTCAATTTTCAATCTTTGTAGAACTTTCATTTTCAAAATGCACATATTCGGAACTAAAAACTTAAAATAAACAAACCATTCGATTGTTTTAAAAAAAGGTCCACTTAAAAAAGAAAACAGATGTTCGGGCAACATAGAATAAAAGAAGCAATATTAACAAAACTGGAATTGAGTGGGGGTACGCCAGGCCCGAGCAATAGTGCAAAGCTTGAGAGACGTGCGAGAGACCCAGAAGCAAGCTACTGTGATGGACCCTCCCCTCAAAAAATAAATTTAATATCGTGTGAGCCAATGGCCCACATATCAGATATTAAACTGATAAGAACAGATACTACACTTGATCTTAGCCAAAAGGCCGAGAAAGGTATGATTTGAATCCACCAAGCCAGCTTCTTTTATAGGCTCCTTCTTAGCCTCGTCGATATATATTCTAACGGTGAGGGATCGACCAGGCAATGTATTCAGCAACTTGGAGATGATCTTTCTTCTTGTATTCATCTGTGCTACAAATCTATGTGCTTGTTGGACAAACACAAGAAAGAAATTCATCTCTTCGCTTTTAAGATTCACACATGCTCCCAACCACTTAACGAACACATGAAATTGGATACTTGACCTACAAATCAAACTCTTAAGCTTTGATAAATGATAATTGCAACAATCTGTGCAAGTAATATTTGATAGAGTATTAGTCTCTACATCCTGGATGGTGGTCTTTATTCATGCTCAGGTTGAGGTGGACTTCCTTGCTCTTTCACTATCTGATCATTTGCCCAGAGATGGTTTGGCTTGATAGAAACTTGTCCTTTCCTACAAAATCATTTCGGTTTGTCAACTTTTGGGTTAACAGTCCTGTATTTCTATAGATTGTCAATAAAAGTTGAATAGAACCAGTGAGAGCAGCAGGTTCTAACTTCTATGGGGATAATGTTTCTCAAGCTTTAAGGATTGAAACTTGTATCCCAGTTGTTCAGTTTTCATAAATGGTAGATTAGTTAGATTTTCAAGGGGGCAAAGGAGTAAGGCAGGAGATCCTCTCTCCCCTTACCTTTTTGTTAATTCAATGAATGTTCCATCTTGTTTAATTGACAAGATTGTTGAATATGGAGTGTTTAATTATCATCCTAAATGTCACTTGGTGCGGTTCACTCACATTTGCTTTACAGATGATTTAGTGGTCTTTTTTAAAAGCACTTTTTGACTCGATTATTATATTGGAGTAGGCAACCAATTATGTGCAAGATTTTTTGGGAAAGGAGAGCTAGCTTGCTCTCAGAATAGTAGGCGAAGCATCTTAGGGGCAGCATAGTTCGTGTTTGAATTGATGTAACTGAACATGCATCAAAAGACTTGGTATTCTAATCAAATGGCACAAGTGTTTATGATTCTGATTCTTCGTTGAATGTCTTTTAATTAGACTTGTTAAGATAGAACAAAACAACCATTTTTAACATCTTACAAGGCAAGAACAACACAGAAATTGCTACAATAACTTAACCGGCTTTAGTCTAGCTTAAATTCTTCCAAACTCGTATTTGTAGATTATTAAAGTGCAAATCATCGAAGGAAAACAGGTCCACAGTCCTGAACACCACCAGAGAGAACAAAGATTATTATTCTGTAGGCCAAGAACAATGGTGTCCTCAATTTTTCTCTGAGCCTGTCTATCATGAAAACACCAAAAATAGTAACCTCACTAAACAAATACAACATTGAATTGGCAAACTATAGTTAATTAATCCGATTCAAAAGTGAAACCTTTGTCTGTCGAACACCCCAATAATCGGAAAAAGAAAGAAACAATTAAACAAGAATTGGTTGGGGTACGCCTAGCCCGAGCAATAGTGCAACGCTTGGGCGACGTGCGAGAGCCCCAGCAGCAAGCCACTGTGATGGACCCACCCCCTAAAAAAATAAATTTAATATCATGTGAGCCGATGGCCCACGTATCAGATATTAAACTGATAAGAACAGATACTACACTTGATCTTAGCCAAAAGGCCGAGAAAGGTATGCTTTTCAACTCCCAAGTCCGTTTCTTTTATAGGCTGCTTCTTAGCAATTTCGCTTTGTATTCTAAGGATGTGGGATCAGCCAGGCAATGTATTCATTGGAGATGATCTTTCTTTCGCATTTATCAGTCACAAATCTGTTCCTTTCATTCCTGGTTTCAGAATTTTCCTTCGTAACTATATGATGGAGAAAATAAGCTAAACAACACAAGAATGAAACATCTCTTTGCTTATAAGATTCACACTTGTTCTCCACCACTTAACTAACACAAATCAAACTCGTAAACTCTCTTTAATTTTGTCTTCCAAGTCCATTCATTGTTCAATCTCTTGATTGCTCATTCAAATAACTCAGAAACTGGTCTTTCTTCAATTATCAGTTCTTTTACTTTACTCGTGTCTTATCTATGTTGTTCCACCATTCCATAGTTGACTATCGTTTAGGCTTATAAAGATCGATGCATCCAAGAAAGACTTGTCGGGTCCTATTTCGACTATGATAGTTGGCAAGTTGTCTTTGGCTACATTTTGGTGAGTATAAAATTGAAAGCAAAAAAATGGTGGAAACAAGTTACTTTCAAGCTTGTCAATCATGGAACAAGACATGTTGAACACTAGGGAGGAAATAATGGGAGCTCTGAGGTTTTGAAATACTTCTTAGTGGATCCAGTTGTTAGAATACCCCACAGGTTTCACTAATCAATCAAAGGGCAAGGGTGGCCACGTTGATGAAACCTTATCCAACATTTCCTTTTAAAATGACATAATTCTTTCCCATCTGTCCTTTTGTAATTAAACAAGTAGGGTTTTTAGGACACACGCAAAGAAAATAACATTGCATGCATTGCCTTTAGAGTTGTACTTAAATCTGACAATACATGTTTAAGGATGATATTAAAGGGATTCATTCATTTTAAGGGATTGAACCAGGAGATCTTTTTTTCCCTTTGGGTGAAATTCAAATATATATCCATATTCAACTACAAATATATACACCATTATACAAAAATGCAGGCAATGAATTATCATTGGGACCAAATATCCAGTACAAAATACTCATGATCCTGATTTCAACACCAAGAGAAGAAAAAGGCTCTCAACATCTATACAATAGCCACAAGATTTTTACATTCACAAAGGGGAGGGGTTTCCCTTAACATAAAAATATACACTAGATTTGGTCTGCAAAGGTTCACACCCACCCGGGAATCAAGCACAGCCAGGATCCGAAAAATCAAATCCAAATTGGCCTGCAACTCCATGGAAAACAAGATATCATGTTCTTCACTTCTAACATGAACATGTTAGTACATGAACGATGAACCAGGGAAGAGTACTCTGTAATAATGTACAGTGGGGGATGGCAGAAAAACCATACTGCATCATATCTCAGCACCAACCAAGGTTTTCTCCTCGCTGTCCCTTTGCTTTAAGGATGTCGCTTTGACTGAAAGCGGGAGCTTTGTCTTTGAATGAGATGGAACTTGTTTTGCTACAAGAGTTTCTTCATGCACGGGAACAGGAGTTGGTTGAACTGGTTTCGGTGTGTAGTGGAAGGGAAGGTCTTTGTTTGCAGATAATGCCAAAAGCTCCTTCTCCTCGAGCCCTTTAGTCCGCCCAAGACTGCACCGGTCTGGTGTGTGTTTGGCTAATGCATCTTTGAATTTTTTGATCTGTTGAATTGTCATTGTAATTTAGAACGTATATCATGATAGACATGAACAATCCTACAATGTTGGTTACACACAAATAATCATGCCTAGTCGATTGAGATGCAAAATCAGCTGGCGTCCGATGAGAAGTGAGCAGCAATCAGAACAATTCATAAAACAAACAAAAGCAACAACAATATGAAGCATGAAAATTTCAACGCATCCAACTCTTACATCTTTGCAGAAAGAAAAAGAAAATAACAAAAAAAATCAGTTGATCCGAAATAATGCATTTTTTTCTGTGAAACCAAAGTCCTATACTTTCAAGGGCATGCATCATTCATAAAAAAATGAGAAGAAAATGGCAAAATAGGGTCATTTGGAGTCTAACCATGGAACCATATCAGATAAAAATTTGCATCCGAGAGGAAGGATTCGAGACTGACCGTGGCATTAGTACATCTAAAGCTGCATACACGCCCCTGAGCACCTCGATAGAACCGGAAGAAAGGCAACACATGAACATGAAGACTATAGCACATTGACTTATGCTCCTCGTAATTCACCTGAAGAAACTGTACATCTGCATTCATCTCTGCAAATTGGCAAATCTGCAAAATTCCAACATCCAAATACACATCAATCCAAATCGAAACAACACAAAAACATGTAGATACACAACCATGCAAAAGCATATATATATAGACACACACACACCTTGGGATGAAGAGCTTTGCAACCACCACAACCAGGGGAGAAGAAATCTACCACAACAAGCTTATCACCAGCATTCAAGAGAGAATCAACCAAGTCTTGTGCAGATGTAACTTCTTTCATATTAGGTTGAAGCCCTTTCTCCCACCATTTTTTACCTCGATTAATAAGTCCAGTTTGGATCTGATTCAATTAAACAAACCCGGAGGGAAGAAAAATGAAACCAATTAGTATTTTTTACTGATATATGTATCAGATCAAGTTATCGGAACAAAAAGAGTTTCATTCAAGAATTCCTCACTATTTAAAAAAGTGAAATTTTTGGTGTAATCTCCATGTTACTATCATTCAATTAAGGAAAAAGATCATTTTTTATAAGGTGATTTCCCTTTTAAGAATTTGATCATTAGTATGTAAAAACTAAGCTAAGAACTAACTGTTAAAAGCTAATAATAGACAAAAAAGCATGTAAATTTTCCACCAAAATCAAAAAACAAATTGAAACAATATTCACTAAACAAATAAAAATATAGCCCCAGTTTTCCACAAAAATGAGAAGAAAAACACAGATCTAGAAATTGGAATTAAAAAAATATTTAAAGTCAATTAAATCAAACCTGTGCTGTGATGGGAACTTGAGAAAACCTTCTCTTATTCATATTTTTCTTCTCCAAAACAAACATTCTTTGACCATTAAAATCACTCCTCGAAGCCAGAGATTTCACCTTCAAAGAAGAAAAATTGTTCTTTTTTAAACAAAACCCAGAAATTTTCTTAGGAAACAAACAAGCTCCACCTTCCAGATTCTTCTCCTGACTATAACTACAATTCGGAAACAGATTTGCCTTCCCCAAAACTTCAGCCATAGCTAGTTTTCCTTTCCTTTTTCTCACAACAACAACAAAAAAAAAACAGATTGAAAATCCAACCCTTTACTTTTAATCTCAACGAGAATTAAAATATAACGAAAGAGAAGAGTTTCTTTCGCAGTCTCTTCAAAGTTTAAAGCAAAAAAGTGATTTGTTTTTTTCTCTCTCTTTTCCCTTTTCTCAGTTGGATTTGCTATGGCAGTTTTGTTGGTTATTTTAAGGTCTAAATGTTAATTTCAGCCGTTGATTGTTTCGTCATGAAGTAAATCTAACGGTTTGTGATGGATAATATTTTATCTGAAAGAACGTCAGGAAACGTATTGGATAAGGTATTTTCTTATGGTAGTCTTGAGATGCACGTGATGAGTGAATTTTACATGCCTATGCCTTTGCAAAAATAAAAGGACGTTTCGGATAATACTCTGGATAAAAGGTAGTTTATTTTCCCACCTCATTTCTTTTGTGGGCCACCATGGATAATGCTTTGGATAATATATGGATGGGTATTTTATCATATTCAATCGGTTTTAATCCTGCTCGATTAAATTAAATCAGATTTTTAATAAAAAACTTAATTTAGATCAAGTCGAATTAGTTTGAGTTTAATCGTAAAATATCAAACTTAACTTGGAAATAATTATATAATTTTTAAAAAATTTTGTAAAAATATTTATAATAATGCTTTTGTTTTTATATTTTTTATAATTAAGTCTTTAAAATTAAGATTTTTATTTATAATTTAATTTTAAAATTATATTTTTTATAATTAAGTTTTTCAAGTTAAGTTTTTTATAATTAATTTCTTAAAATTATTTTTTTAAAATCAGATCAAATCATAATTAAATTTAAGATATTTATATTTTAATCGAGTTCGAATAAATCAAGAAATCAAGCCATGCCTAGGGGTGCTTATTGAGTGAGTCGATCGCAAGTTGGTCATTGCTCGACTCGTGCTTATTAAAAAATTTTGTTGTTCGACTTGTTGCTCGTTATGCTCGTTAAATTTGTGCTCGACTCGTGCTCGTTAAATATTCGTTAAAATATTTTGTTGCTCAACTCAACTTGTTGCTCGTTGAGCTCACTAAAAAATTTACCTTATTTTTAACTAAAAATAAAATTTAATAATACTATATGAGGTTTAATATTAACATAAATAATAAATTTAACCAAAAATATCAAAAGAGCGTATAAAACACTTTTAAAGTCTAAATTTGAAAGTAACAAATCATAAATACACCAAATTAGCATATTAAAATTAAAGTAACAATTCACAAGTTAATAATTATTATTAAGATTTATTTTTTAAATAAAATAATTTTAAAACAATTGTTAAAATATATTTTAAAAAATTAACGAGTTGCTCATGAATTTATTAAGTTAGGTTAAATTTTATTCAATTCAACTCGTTAAAATATTAAATCAAATTCAAACAACTCATAAACTGCTCAACTTATTAAACATTCATACCCTGCACACGGCTAATAATATTGGCTGCTGAGAACAGCAATAGCCATAAGATAAGAGCATTACAATTTTATCAAAAAAATTGGAAGGTTTTGAGTTTGGGTCAGGAGGGCTAGGCATAAAGATGACCCAATACCAGAAATAAACCCTACAAAGTTAAATAAGGCTTTCAGTTTGGAGATTTTAAGTGATTTCGAGGTTTTTGTTTAAAGTGTGCGAGTATTGTTAAAAGATTTTAAAATATATGAATAAATATTAATATATAATTATATTAATTTAATAATATAAAATGAAAAACGATGAGTTTTGTTAAGGGATTAATCTAAATAATAAATAATATTTAATATCGTTTAAATAAATAATAAATTTAAAATTTTATGTATGTAAAAAACTTTTATCAAAAACTAAAATACTAAAATCAGGTGTGTAACACGAGTCAATTCGAATTAGTTAAAACAAAATCTTAAAAATAAAAAAATACAATAAGTTAGACGAGTCTAAAGAAAGACATATTAGTATTAATCTTACAATCGTTGGATGAACATCTTTTTTAAAAATTTAAAGTTTCACCGTTAGAAAAAAAAAGAAAAATACATAATCAGAAGTGTGTAGACGGTAAATTAAAAGTGCATAAAACTTAAAATGTAAATTTACCGATTTAACCTAAATGTTACCAAAAGATATAACATTTTAAGTTAACATAGTAAATTCCAAAACTTCACATAATATGTAAATTTTTAGGTTGCAACCTACTTATGAGAAATCATATTACGGTTATTTTAGTCACCACATCCATAGGTCCAATCAATTAAATGAGTCTATTTTATTAATTTTTTTATTTTATTTATTTTATAAATAAATCTTTATTTAATAAAAATATTTTTAAATTTAATTTATAATAATATTAATATTCACTTGATAAAAATATAAGATAAAAATAAATAAAATTTATTTATTTAATTAATTAATTTATAAATGATATGACAAAATGATTCATGATATAATTTTTTATATTTGTAATATTCTAAATAAGAATATTAAGCCTTAAACCTTCAGATTTCCAAAAAGAAAAGAAAGATACAAGCAAAAAAATAAAACAAATATTATCATACTTGGTTCACAATGATGTTAATTAACCTTTTTCAGGTTGGGACCATTTTGATAAATAAAATAATTTAAGCATATTTCCTATTTCGAATATTTTTCACGCTAATAACATAATTATATATGTTAACATAACAAGAATTTAGATGTAAATATGATAATCGTATCATATATATTATACTATTTTTCATATTTAAGTATATCCAAGATATTGTCCCAAATTATAAGATTTTAAAATTTATTGCTTCTACTAATCATGACTTATGAGGAATGTTGAATGACATCATTGTTTACTTTCTTATCTTCGAGGCTCAAAGAGAGAGAAATATAAAATAAATGCCACTGGTACCACCGCCTTACGTCATCAAATAGGTGGGGAACAAATCATATTTACATGAGTAACTATAAAATGTTATTATTATTTATTTGAATTCTAAAGTGTTATTTAAAAAAAACACTTTTTATTTTAATTACAAAAGTACCTGGCTTTATATAAAAAATAATATTATTAGTTAAACTAAGAAGGTATTTGTTTTGTTGAAAAAAATCGATATTTCATTGTTTGTGTTATAGATATAAATTATTTAAAAATAAATTTATTATGTAATTTTTATTCTAAATTTTAATATAATTAAATTTATTATTAGGAACGGAATTAAGATCAAACATTAAGAGGGATAAAAGTCTATTAAATTTTTAAATTTAAAAATTAGGAGGGACAGAAAACTTATTTTATTACTATTTAAATTAATAAGACTTTAAATACAATTATACCAAAAAAATTTGGAAGGGGCAAGACCCTCCCACAATATAAATAGCTTCGTCTCTATTTATTATCGTTATCTAATAAAAAATAATATCAGAAGCTATAAATATCACAAAAAATAATAAAAGGACAATAAAATTTCTTTTTATCTTAAATTAATGGTCTAAAATCGTCGTCAACCAATTCAATTCTTTTTTATATCATTTATTTATTTTTTAACTAAATTTTCTTCTTTTATTTGACGTCTACTATTTTTAAAAAAAATCAAAATCGACAGAAATAATCGTAATCTAAAAAATATATTAAAACATTGAATTTTTAAAATATTTGAGCAAATTGATAGTTCGATAACATACTAATTGGAGGGGGGTGAATAAGGTGATTAACGAGTTGAGCAATTCGTTAGTTGTTCGAACTCAATTCGGTCAAAATTGGATAAATATTCGATTCGTATTAGTTCAACTCAATCTCAAACTCGATTCGATACCTTAAAGAGTTAAATCGAGTAAAGTTTAACTCGACTCAATAAGTTTGCGAGCAGCTCGTTAATTTTTTAATAATTATTTTAAAATAATTTCATTCAAAAACTAAAATTAAACAATAATTATTAATGTGTGATTATTACTTTAATTTTAATATGCTAGTTTGATATATTTATAAAATGTTATTTTTGAATTTAGACTTTAAAAATATTTTATATACTCTTTTTGATATTTTTGGTTAAATTTATTAATTTAAGTTAATATTAAGCCTCATATAGCATTATTAAATTTTACTTTTAATTAAAAATAAAATAAGTTTTTTAATGAACTTAACGAGCAACGAGTCGAATAATAAAATATTTTAACGAGCACGAATTAAGTATAATTTTAATAAACTTAACGAGTAATGACTCGAGTCGAATAATAAATTTTTTTAACGAGCACGAATCAAATAATACTTAACTCACAATCGACTAGCTTGATAAGCTTCTCCCACGTTGAGTCGATATGGTAATGAAGAACATGAGCCAATAGAATTTGGACATGTGAGAAAAAACCTAATCGTTGATGAAGCGTATTACGTCAGTAAAACGTCACCAATTGGTAGTGGCTGGTTGGCTGCTTCGCTTTGCAGTTTCGTTTCTGCCCCTCAAAGTCAACAGTTTTAAGTTACGGAGTTAGGCTTGTAGGGTCCACACGCTATTAGTATGTTTTTTGTCAATTTCAATTTAATTTAGTAGTTCTTTTTTTGTTTGTTTGGCGGATTTATTCCATATATTCTGCCTTATACGCTCTAAATTTTGCAATAAAACATTTGTGATTTTTAAATGATAATTTATTAAGTTTAATAAATATTGGATTAATGTAAATTAATGAGATAAGTCCAATAAATGATGAGGTGGCAAGATGGGAAAAAGAACGTGAACAACAGCTTAAGCTGATATGGTAAGTTGGAGTGCAGCTCATCGTGATATCATCTCCAATTTCATAAAATGGCAAGAGTATCATGGCATGGACTTTTAGTTGGATTTTTAGGTAAGGATGATCGTACGATCGAATCAAGTTAAAGATTTTTAAATTATACGAGTTGAATATTATATTTCATAATATATATTTTTAAAAAAAAATCGATAAACTCAAATTTTTTAAACTCGAATTCTTATAAAAAAATAATTATAATTATTTATTATGTTATAATTTAAATGATTTTCTCTAATCATATAAGATATATATATGCACAAGCCCTTTAGCCCTAGTGGTTAAAGGAATGGTTGTTGTTCTTAGAGGTCACAGGTTTGAGCATCAATGATGTTAACAAAGTGATTGAGCCATTAATGTCAAATGGTGGAGATTCTATTTTAGAACATATACTACTATAATCACTATTAGCTTGTTTAAAAAAATATTACTAAAAATTTTGAATTACTCAGGTTTTCATTTTACAACCCAAACTTTATTTAAAATTTTACCAAATAAAGTCAAAATAAATCAAATATTTTTTATCTCAAATTAAATCAAACTTTATTAAATTATTCATTTTTTAATAAGTCTAATTTTTTTTTATCCTTACTTTCAAGTCCACACCTAATTTCTTGAGTTAATCGACTAATTATAGTTATTAATTATTATTTTTAATAGTCTTAAACTTATTATAATATAATACATTGATACTTTTTTAACTTATTAATAACGCATATTTTATAGATAAAATTGTTTATAATTAGATCTCATAAAATAAGTTTGATTATTTTTTCTATTAGAATCACTTATTATATTTAATTATCATTAATTTCTAACAATAACATTAATATTGTTATATATATTACTTGTTCATATTAGATTTATTCGATCATTTATGTATTTTTCTTATTTTAATTTTTATGTTAATTTTATGAAACATATTTGAGATTAATAATTTTTCTTCTCAATGAAGTTGTCGATGTTCGAACATTTTTCTCTTTAAAGTTATAATCTATTTTATCATTTACCTCTAATATCTATTGTTTTTTATACACGAATATGATACTATGTAAAGCGGTCCAATTAGTGTATAATAATATTTTATATTAAACAAAATATTAATCCATGACAACGATTAAGGTGAAAATTGTAAAAAAATATGTACTTAATGTATTTTTTTTAACTCAATAAAACAATGTATTTGAAATAGGTATTTAAAAAACAATAATTAAATAATTATTGATTAATGTAAGAACATGAGTCATTTAGTCTCAGTGGTTAAAAGAACAATTATTTTTTTAGAGATCACTGGTTCGAGTACCAGTAATATCTGTCTAGTGATTAAGAGTATACTTTATAGAACAGATACTACTGTACCCACCGAGCTGATTAAAAAAATAATATCAAGATACATATCAGTAAGATACTAGTAATTTACTTAATATAATGATTTTTGAAGTAGAATCTATGATTTTAGTGGTAAATGGTGATATATTTTATTCAGGTGATTTGAATTCGAATATTATGTGTAGACAGTATGTATGTGTATTAAATGATTAAGAAAATTGAATAAATATTATCCTATAATCACATCAATATACTAAAAAACAACTTTAAAATATATATCCAACAAAAAAATCCAACAATATTCAATTAAAAACATTTTAAAAATAAATACACTTCTTTACTATTTGTATACATAATATGTAAAAGTAAAATATGTTAGTATTTGAACAATTGTAATAATTTATAAAATTGAATGAAGTTAAAATTTTATGTATAATATTATATAAAATCAATGTTTATATATACATGTATTATAAAATATTAAAATTTATTGATGTAAAAAAGTATAATATGATCAATTTATATAAATTAAAATTATAAAATATATAAAAATTAATTTAAAAATCTTGACGATATAAACAGAATATATCCAGATATGTATAAGAAAAAGGTTTGAACTTAAGTCATTTGAAATTTCCATGAAACTCCATTTATTACTTTTATTTTCTTAAATGTTGATTTAAAAAATAGAGTGGCTTCCATTAAAGAATATTTGAACATAGGCTTGCCAAATTAATAAAAAAAATTAATGAGATATATTTTTGAAAAATTCGAACTTTCCACAACAGGCAATGAGATTATTTACTTTGGGTTGGGTTTTAAACAGATAATAAAAGAATATTTTTAATATATAATATTACCCGGAAAAATAATGTAAAATTAATTTAATAAAATAAGTTTTTTTTATTAAAACTAAAAAAATTAAATAGAATAATTAAATTAATAAAATCATTTCATGATAAATCTTATCTGTTTATAAAAAAATTAAATTTTAAATTTTATATATATATAAAATTTATATTAAAAGATTTATCTATCAAAAATTTAAATTAATCGCGACAAAACAATATATTAGGACCAGAAGAAAAAAAAATCCCAAAGAGGCTTCCTTGGTAAGGTGCCTTGGAGCCTACGGATCCTTGAACCGATCATGATCTCCTCTATTTAAGCTCTCCTTTTCCCCTTTATTCTACTTTCTTAACGGCCATCTCTGCTGCAAACAAAGCTTCAGATTTCTCCTCATTTAACTTTCTGTTATTGTTCCTTTTGCTTTCCACCGCAGCAGTTTCTAATTTGCATTCTTCTAGCCTTTTTGAATCTGGGTTTCTTTTCTTTTGTATAAATTCATAAAGGGTTCTTGAAATGATTTCGATGACTAGTTTTCCCATGGCAGACTCCATTGTTGCTAACAAAGGACAAGAGGACCTCCTCGATTTGCCGCCCGGTTTCAGGTTTCATCCCACAGACGAGGAAATTATAACTCATTACCTTTTGGAGAAGGTGATGAACAGAAACTTCAGTGCATGTGCGATTGGGGAAGCTGATTTGAACAAGTGTGAACCTTGGGATTTGCCTAGTAAGCCATCTCAAAGGAATTGCAGATGCTGGGGAGGTTATACCCGAGTTTGTTTCTAATTTTGTTTGTTTTTTGCAGACAAAGCTAAAATGGGTGAGAAAGAATGGTATTTCTTTTGCCAAAGAGATAGGAAGTACCCGACCGGGACGAGGACCAATCGAGCAACCGAAGCCGGGTATTGGAAGGCGACCGGAAAAGATAGAGAGATTTTCAAAGGGAAAAGTTTCCTGATTGGGATGAGAAAGACTCTTGTTTTCTACAAAGGGAGAGCTCCTAGAGGGGAGAAAACAAATTGGGTCATGCATGAATATAGGCTTGAAGGCAAATTCTCTCACCATAATTTTGCCAATGGTGCTAAGGTAGTGTATCTAAAATTTCAATTAAAACTACTTTAAGGCTCAATGGAAGGACTAATTTGATCTCTTTTATTCCCCTTGTGACAGGATGAATGGGTCGTTTGTAGGATTTTCCATAAGAATTCAGAGATGAAGAAAATCCCAATTCCTGACCATCTCTTAAGAATGAACTCATTTGGGCATGAAGTTATGGATTATGCTTCATTGCCTCCTCTCATGGAACCCACTTTTGATTGTGAAAATGAATTCAATGGCATAAACAAGACCCCAATTTTCGAATCCCAAATTCCAAACCAAAACCCCATCCTTTTCCATCAAGGGACCAGCTCGAGTCCCTGTCTCGACGGCTTCCAAACCGACGATGAGGCCGTTCTAAGAGCATTGGCAGCCGACAACAGTCACGGTGATATCGAACACAGGCATTGCAAGGTGGAGCAGTTTTCGTCGAATCAATCGATGCTCAGTCTCTCACAAGATACTGGCTTTGGCACTGACATTAACAACAATGAGATTTCGTCAGGGATTTCAAATTATATTCGATTTGGAAACTGCAAATCTTATGATGAAGATGAAGACTTGGCATGTCTATGGAACTACTGAAAAACTTGAAGTGATCCAAGATTGACTTAATTTGTTAGTTCAGGAGTTAACTATATATTGTGCAACAGTTTTTTTTTCTTCTAATTATTGGGTTATTATTATATTGACTTGTGTAGACGGATTCATGGTGTAAAAATACTTTCTCAGATTATTACAAGTGGCCGTGGGAGGGTGCTTGCCCTCCAAAACAACATTTTTACCTTTTAATAATAAATTATAAATTTATTTTATATTTTTAAATATTTACGTATTGTCCATAAATCCTCTATATTTATGATTTATTTATTCGTGTATTCCAATAATTTCTCTACTAAAATACTAAACATGTATTGATATGTTTTATATTTTTCTTATTTTAATGAAACTCTTTTTTTTACATTTTCAAGTTATTTATTTAATGAATGAGATATGAAAGTGATAATTTATTAGAAATATATATTGATTTATCATTAAAATAAAATAGTATATTATATATGTATAAGAGAAGATAATTTAATAAATATTATTTTAAATAAATCTATATTTCATCAATTAAATAGTAAAATTTTATACTATAACTAATTGATGAGTCGAACCTGTTAAAATATCCAATAATGTGCTGAATATGTTTACATTCTAGTAGTTTTATAATCGTATGTAATCTTATATTTCATAAAATAAATAATTTATTAATTTATAAAAATGTTAAATCACTTAAAATTGTAATTAAATAATTAAAAAATAGAATTAAAGAACCACGTGATACATTTCCGCGACATCTGCAGCCTATGAGCCTGCCTCTCTCCGACATATCTCTCAATATTTCGTAGTCGACAAGATTAAACCTTAACCTTCTGTCTGAAGTATCCTAATTAACTAATTAAACTAACATCCAAAAAATAAGTATGTTAAATTGTTAATTAGTTATTCCCTGTGCTTCCCTGAATATTCTTTTTCAACACCTTAATCTAAATTAATAAACCGAAAAGAAATGACGAAATAATTGAAGGTGATGATAAAGAGAAGGGGAAAATGAAGTGATTAATTTGGGTATCGGTTATTGAAAGAGAAGACAGGTTTAATTAAATTTGTGGCTGTAAATTGATCCCTCCACCAATAACTTACTTTCTATTCAAACCAAAGCTTCCGCCACCCCCTTAAATATTCATGCTTCCAGGATTGTGCACCTGCCTTTCCCCGTCTTCCGATATATATGGATAAGATCAAATTATAATATATAAAATTTGAAAAGTTTTATATTAATTTATGATCATTAACGAATGAAATAGATGAATGAGATTAACAGTAAAAAAAATATGAAGATTATCACTTAAAAATATAATTATAATTATTATTATATAATGGTCCAGAATTAATATAAAATCTAATGAGTTTTACATCATGTAAGAGTATACACGTTAAAGTGTAATCGTTAATCAATATAATTATTATATTTTATAAATTGATTAGTTGAATTAGTAAAGTTAAACGATTTCAATTAGCTATAATACTAATAATAAGTTATAGATATATTTGTTCACAAGATTAATTCTATCAAGACACTCTTATAATATAATATTTATCAAAAATAAAATTTTATTATTCTCAAAAGAAATATTGAATATGTGAAAACATTATAATAAATTACATGTTAATTTTTAATAAACTGTTAATAATAATTAACTATTAATAATTAAAAAAGTTAATTATTTTTAATAATTAAATTATAATAAAATAATCATTTTTATCATTTAACTAAAGGATATGATTAATCTACCATAAACACTGCATTATATGTTTTACTTTCAAATATTAGAAAAATTATTAGGTGAACCCTGTTCACCACGTTATCTATGGTCCCAATTAATCAAGACCATTAATCTTAATTTTTTTTAAGTGGATCATCACCTCTTTTCTACATATATTTAGTGAGTGAATAGTTATTAAGTCGTTATTTAAAAATCAACGATCTTAATTACTTGAATCATGAATAACGTGATGAACAAGATTCACGTAATAATCTTCGAATATGGACATTCTTATCATTAATTTGGAGTTAAAAAAACTTTGTTAACGATCTATTAAATAATTAGTATTAAAATGAAAGGGAAAAAAATGAAAGAAAAGAAGCCTGATTTGTTGCATGAAAATCGAAATGATGGAGATAGGTAGCGACTAGTGATGGCAGCCGATTGACAGCCTCCACTACCAATAATTGTCATTTAATAATATTTTTAAGGGTAAATTAAAATGAAAGTCACTTAATTATGGGTAGGATTACATTTGGATCACTCAATTATTAAAAGTAACATTTGGGTCACTTAATTATGGGTAAAGTTATATTTAGGTCACTCAATTAATAAATGTTACATTTACATCACTCAATTATAGGTAATGTTACATTTGGGTCATTCTTTAGATTTGAAAAAAAATTATCAATTCGCGTATTAAATTAATTAATGATTTCAAATGAAGTACAATAATGTTAACAAGAGTATACAAGTGATTTAGAAGAAAAAAATTACCAAATTGATATACTTTTTCAAATATGAAGGGTGATCCAAATGTAACCTTACTTATAATTGAGTGACCTAAATGTAACCTTTAATAATTGGGTGACCCAAATGTAACTTTACCCATAAATGAGTAATCCAAATATAACATTTAATAATTAGATGACCCAAATGTAATTGTATTCATAATTAAGTGATCTTTGTTGCAGTTTACCCTATTTTTAAACATCCTTTTCGGTATTTGAAAAATGAACATATATTTTTAACATCTTGTATGATCTTATGATTATAATCTAAAGGAACATCTTTTTTGGATTAAGAAAACTAATTTATTCACTATCAAGGTTTTAATTAACTTCATTATACACATTTTCACACATTTTCAATAGCAATGCATAAACAGATTTTTCTTCTTCATTTTCTCTAGATCCAAACAGACTTCATGTTGTCAGTTGAGCTTCCTCTGAAACGCCAATTTTCCACTGTGTTCTGAATCATTTTTCAATGGCAGCATATATGAGAATTGAGGCTAAATTCAAGAGTGTTTGCCGTTAGTTTTTAGAAGCAGTTGCTGAATACATTTTGCCCAACTCCCACATCGTTGAGATATGCAGCAACGGCGACAGAAGCAGACTATAAAATAAACGGGGTTACAAAATGAATGGCATACCTTTCTCGGCCTTTTGGCTAAGATCAAGTGTAGTATCTGTTCTTATCAGTTTAATATCTGATATGTGGGTCATTAGCCCACACGATATTAAATTTATTTGTTGAGGGGAGGGTCCATCACAGTAGCTTGCTGCTGGGACTCTTGTACGTCTCCTGAGCGTTACACTATTGCTCAGGCCAGGCGTATCCCACCCAATTTGAGTTTAATTTTTTTAAGTTTGTTTAGGCCTGGAATAACTAGAGCAAGTATACATTGTTCAATATTATGCTTATTTGCGTGAATGTTTTAAAGAAATATATTTATCCGATGCCCCTCCTTCTGTTATGTGACTGGTGAGCTTTAGATGGTTTGTGTTTTCGTGACTGACAGGTTAAGACAAAAGAAGGATACCATGTTTCTTCGTCTACCTCTAAAATTCTTATCAAAATTATTCCCCTTTATGTCAACAGTGCCCTACAAAATATTCATCTTTGTTTTCTCTGAATGTCTTGTTTTTCTTTATAATTTATTAGTTGGTTTCGGAGATAACATAAAGGATCTATGCTACATCACGTTAAATCCTCCCTAAGGATTCCTCTTCGTGCTTAAGATTCTAACAGGAATATTATGTTTTTGGGATTTAATCTTTGTTCATGATGCCATGCTTTGATCTATGTATATATACATACCAACGCCATTGATTCAGGTTCAGTGAACAATCTTTCACACAGGGTTCCCATCTTCCTTGGTTTGGTCGGTAATTTAAGTCCTTCATAGCCAGCCGGGATGAAACCAACTCACATGATTCATTGGATGAACTCCGGAGAGAATTCGAGTCCTTGATTCGAAGGAGAAGAAGTGCAACCTCATCTGCAATGACGTTCTGAATCAGAAAACTCTGAGAATGGTAGAGACAGAAAGTGGTAGAATGATCCTGTTTGATCCGATATCAATGAAAGAAGCCTTGGTCGTTCAAGGTTCATTCGATGTCAACCAGGGTTGAAATACACAAACCTAATTTATCACACACCAATTTACAATCAATCAAACACACAAGCCTAATTTATACAGATTCAAACAAGAAATGAAATGGTGAATAAACTTTGGAAAGATCGAGTTAAAAGTGCCGTCAGAGAAGATATTTCCATATATATATCTATATCTATTTGATTAAATATTTCTGGTGAAAATGCAACAATGTATCCACTATCTATGATCAAGGCCTTGTTCTGCCCTCAATAGTCTGGATAACATAGATTAATAGCAGTATCACATGCAGATCCTTCGAAAAGATGTTAGAAACTTGTTCAATAACCAAACAAACAGGACGCTTGAGTTGGAAGAGAAATTGTCATCGTTCTTGCTGTTCACACATTCTTAAATATTTAATCTGAAAAATGATAGTTTGGGGACTAGCATACCTTCACCAGGATGTTAGCCTGAATTTTATATGAAGTTTAATGGATAACTTCATTATTTCCTTGTACAAATTGGTGCAATCATCGCATCAGAGCTTAAGAGTTTATGTGGTGGAGAGGACGTGTGAATCTTGAAAGCAAAGAGATAGATTTCTTTCTTGTAGCTGTCCAACAAGGAAAATGCTCAAACCAGAAATGGAAGGTAGAGATTTGCTGCAGATCCCACATACTTGGAATATAAAACGGCGAGGCTAAGAAGGTGCCTATAAAAGAAGCTGGCTTGAACTGTTGAACTCATACCTTTCTCGGCCTTTTGGCTAAGATCAAGTGTAGTATCTGTTCTTATCAGTTTAATATCTGTTATGTGGGTCATTGGCCCACACGATATTAAATTTATTTGTTGAGGGGGAGTGCCCATTACAGTAGCTTGCTGCTGGGGCACTCGATCGTCGCCTGAGCGTTGCACTATTGCTTGGGCCAGGCGTTCTCCACCAATTTCTGAGTTTGAATATTTTTCCATGTTCATTTAGTTGTTGAAGTACCAGAAACTGTTTAAAATTTTATTTAACCAATGCCATGTTGTATCTCTGTTGAAGTTTAATGGTTCGTGTTTTCATGACAGACAGGATCAAAGAAAAATAGAGGACACTGAAGTTTTTTTTTTCCTACCTCTAAAATTCATATCCCATCATATCAATTATTCCCCTCTATGTCAAAAATGCCATACAAAATAATCATCTTTGTTCTCTCTGAATCTGTCTGTTCTTTTCTTTATAATTTATAAGTTGGTTTCTGAAAGATAACATAAAGGATCAATGCTACCTCACGTTAAACTTCCCTAAGGATTATTCTTTCTGCTTAAGATTCTAGCAATAATATTATGTTTTGGGATTAATCTTGTTCATGGTGCCATGCTGCCTTTGATCTATGTACATATTACCAACGCCATTGATTCAGGATCAGTGAACAATCTTTCACTTGGTTCCCATCTTCCTTGGTTTGATCGGTAATTTAAGTCCATCGTAGTTGTGCATCGCAAGCCGAGATCAAATCAATGGAACCAACTCAAAATCAATGGAACCAACTCACATGACTCATTGGATGAGCTCCGGAGAGATTCGAGTCCTCGATTCGAAGGAGAAGAAGTACTACTTCATCTGCTAGGAGGCTTCAGGATAGGCTACAATAGTAGGCTTTTGAATCAGAAAACTCTGAGAATGGTAGAGACAGAAGTGGTAGAATGATCCTGTTTGATCCGATCAATGAAACAAGCCTCGGTCGTTCAAGGTACATTCGATGTCAACCAGGGTTGAAACTTGAAACCCGAGTCACAGGTCAGCTAGTTCCTTTGGGGGTGATTACGTTATGGGACTGGTTGTGGGATCTTTTGTTGCAGTATTTGTCCGAGAACGACCCTAACCAATACGGAACCCCACGGGTATAAAAGAAAGCAGTGAAGCATTGGCAACTGTTGCCATCAAAGACAATTTGCAGTGTCTGGTATGTTTGGAGAATATCGAGATTGGAACTGAACCAAAGAAGCTTATACTTAGCCTAATAGGAACTCTTGGCCTATACTTAGCCAACAGCTTTGCGGTGGTTCCACCTCTGGTCAGGACCAAAACCAAAGAAGCTTTAGTACAACTGGATGTACTTACAGTTGAGGAAGCCAAACTTTCCAGGGGACTCATTGGAATTGGTGCAGTCTCCATTATTCTCTTGAAAAGATCTCCATAGTTTATAAAATTTTCGGCTTCCAACAAATTACCAACCTTGACATTAGAAGAATTTTCTTTCCATGCTCTCCCAACAGCTTTCGGACCTCAACGAGATTGTAACCTTTACGATTAAAGGACTAGGCAACCATATTGGGAACACCCCATAGCAAGATATCCCCCTTATCCTTCTCGGTTAATGTTGGAAGATCAACCACAACACCTGAAGATTGACATATTTCCTTTCACTAAAAACTGCAGAGTTCTCGCAACGACAACGGATCGATCCCGGTTCCTTGTCAGTTGTCACAGTCCAAGACAGTGAACGTAATTGTCCGATCAAAACACAAAATAACACTCCCAGGCTTCAAATCTTTAGCCAATATATATATATATATATTTTTTATCTCATAGAGATCAGATTCTCATCACCCTTTATGCTATAGTCAGTGTTGATAGTAATCTCTTTGCCCAGAGTCAGTTGTATAGGCTTCCCGCTCTTCAACAAGCCAGTTCGGATCTCTGGTACCTGAAATATTCATAGAAATTGGTAAAAAGAAGAAGAAAACACTGTCCTGCAGATTATGCCCTGCAACTTTTAATATCCTAAAGGCGAAGAAACTGGAGGGTGCATTATCCTAGGAAAGGCAACAAAACAGAAGAAAGTGGAACAAAGTAACGGCCTTAAGAAAAAAACATCATTTAAAATAAAAAAGGTCTACTTTTAACTTAAAAACTAGCTTTGAAAACACGACAGAGTTTCAAATTGAAGACTGCAATTGGAACCGACCCAGCAAATATCATAGTAGCAATAAAAAATCAAACATGGGATGATATTCACGAAAAAGTTATGTTAAAACATGAAAGAACACATAAAGAAGGATACATTTGCATCTAACATGACGGCACATAAGATGCCCGTGTTGAGCATGGAAGTCCTTAGATTATCCCAGTCGTCCAGGTGGAATCTGATCCAAACTGGACTTATTAGTCGAGGTCAATAGTGGTGAGAAAAGGGCTTCAATCTAATATGAAAGGAATCACATCTGCACAAGATTTGGTTGTTTCTCTTTTGAATGCTGGTGAAAAGCTTGTTGTGGTAGATTTCTTCTCCCCTGGTTGTGGTAGCTGCAAGGCTCTTGATCCCAAGGTGTGTGCGTGCGTGTGTGTCTCTCTCCCTATACATATACTTTTGCGTGATTGTGTGTATCCACATGGTTTTGTGTTGTTTCTATTTGGATTCATTGTGTATTTGGATGTTGGGATTTGGCAGATTTGCCAATCTGCAGAGATGTGAGTGAACTGCACCAAGTGACATTTAGGATGATAATTAAACACTCCATATATTCATTGAAATAACAAAAAGGTAAGGGGAGAGAGGATCTCCTGTCTTACTGCTTTACCCCTTTGAAAATCCAACAAATCCACCATTTATGAAAACTGAACAACTTAGGATATATGTTTCAGTCTTTTAAGCTTGAGAAACAATATGCCCATAGACGTTAGAACCAGCTGCTGCCTCAGGTTTATCCAACTCTCAGTGACAATCTTTAGAAATACAGGATCGTTCCCTCAAAAGTTGAAGAACCGAAATGATTTTGGAGGAAAGGACAAATTTCTATCAATCCAAATCATCTCTGGGCAAATGACCAGATAGCGCAAGAGCAAGGAATTCCACCTGAGCATTAAGAAAGGTCTCCATCCAGGATGTATAGTCTAATACTCTATCTAATTATTTTCTCATACAGATTGTTGCAATCATCATATCAAAGCTTAAGAGATTGATTTGGATGGAGGTCAAGTATCCAATTTCTTGTGTTTTTTAAGCGATTGGGAGCAAGTGTGAATCTTAAAAGCGAAGAGATGGATTTCTTTCTTGTGTTTGTTCAACAAGCAAAGAGATTTGTGGCAGATGAATACAAGAAGAAAGATCATCTGCAAGATGCTGAATACATTGCCTGGCTGATCCCACACCATTAGAATATAAATTGACGAGGCTAAGAAGGAGCCTATAAAAGAAGCTGGTTTGGACAGTTCAATTTATACCTTTCTCGGCCTTTTGGCTAAGATCAAGTGTAGTATCTGTTCTTATCAGTTTAATATCTGATATGTGGGTCATTGACCCACACGATATTAATTGTATTTTTTGAGGGTGAATGCCTATCACAGTAGCTTGCTGCTGAGGCATTCGAGCGTCGCCTGAGCGCTGCACTATTGCCCGGGCTTGGCGCACCCCACCTAATTGAGTTCTAATGTTTATCTTCAATAACTCACTCGTTCTGCTTGGTTTACGCATTTTTATTGAACTTTGCAACTTGAATTCAGAATTTGGATTTAAGTGTAGTAAATGCCATTTGTTATTTGGTTGGCGAGACTACAAGCTGCCAAACACTAAAATGGAGGTTCTAAATTTTTACCAACTAATTGCCAGATATTCATTACAAAAAACTGTATTTGACACCAACTATGCAGTATGCAACTAAAGCAATACCAAAATGTTTGGTAAAGGCCAAAACTCTTGGTCAAACATGTTTTTATAAGTTGGTTTCTGAGAGAGAAAGCAATAATGCCACTTCATCTGAATCTCTCCAAAGGATTCTTCTTTGTGCTCAAATTTCTAACAATATTATGTTTTGAGATTAATCTTGTTCATGGTGCTTCTTTGTATTCAACAATTTCTCTGGTCAGAATCGTGTTCATGGAGTTACATCTTAGTTTTGTATTATATTTATTCCACGTGCCATATCGGAATCATTGTATCATCTAGTTATACTGAGGAAAGAGATGCCAGAATTTCAATCCGAAAAGACGGTACGGAACTGGTTCCTGACCCTCCCATAACCACCGAGTCAACGTACTTTTTTTTTGGCCTTCTGGCTAAGATAAGTGTAATATATGTTCTTATCAGATATGTGGATTATTGGCTCCACATGATGTTAAAAGTATTTCGAGGGGGAGTGCCCATCACAGTAGCTTGCTGCTGGGGATCTCGAGTGTCGCCTGAGCGTTGTATTATTGCTCGGCCCTTGTGCAGCCCACCTGATGTTAGTTTAGATGTATTGGGTTACCTAAGGTTCGATTTCTCCTACTAAAATGTAGGCAAGTTATCATGATTATAACCTTGCTCTGCTCCAATGGATGCAGTTTTTTTTTTGAGTCATTAATAACTCAGCAGTAGAGGTTCTTTATTCTCTTGCACACATAAAAGTTTTAGTAAGTCTCTCGACTAGTGATGATTTTGACACACATTAAATGGAAACATATAAGAAAAAACGAAAGCCCTTTGAAGCTAAACATCGAAGGTGGGCAGGCACGATACAGCTGCTTTGACGTATAACAAGCAACACCAGATTGCAAGCATCCTGCATTTACCACACCAGATATTAGGAGAACCGTAACAGAACATGGTAACAGAGATCAATTGGGTTTATCGTATAAAGGTAAAGGATAACATTTGTTTTAAACATAACGCGTTTCTTGTTAGAAACTTTGCTACGATTTTAACAGTTTTTTGTGTAGTTTTCAGGTAACTTACAGTATGGTACAATCTTCCATATCTGGTTATCTCCTTTGTTCCATTGCCACAACACAACAGTAGTACCATTGCGGATGCCACCGGATTTCTTA
The DNA here is from genome assembly GCA_035048815.1 of Abelmoschus esculentus. NCBI lineage: Eukaryota > Viridiplantae > Streptophyta > Magnoliopsida > Malvales > Malvaceae > Abelmoschus > Abelmoschus esculentus. Next base: position 16,979,121 of record JAUCBN010000017.1, on the reverse strand, counting down.
TCGCCATGGAAAGCATCGACATTCAGGCGAATGTTATTAATCATTCTTATAGCTCTGTAGCCATCATGGACTTCCTTGCTCTCACTCCAGAGCACGGACTCATCAAGATCTGGTTTGTAAGGTACCAGTTGGACCTGCAGGAAAAACCCTTTTTTAAGCAGAACTTTAAGAAAAGGTCCTAATGCACAAACAAATTGTTGCACCGCATGAATCAAGAGAGAGGAACACTTCAGCCTCAGGAATTAGGAAATGCACACTTTTGGTTTTACCAGATAAGTGGGTATTTAGAGTGGAAAAGCTGAAAACTAAGAATTGTCGAAAATTGTTCTTGACCGTGATAAGCCACTTGAATATTTCGAGCAGACGGTAAAGTACCCCAATATTGTAACAATGTATAATGCTACAATAGCGATATGCCACTGGATTAGCAGAACATATAACACCAACAAACAAATGTAAGATGATTCTTATTTTCAACTTCTGTTGAATCTTGTGTAACATTAAAAAGTATTGAAGATGGATCTATACCGTAACCAATAAGTCATATCGATCTTATGATGTACTTTGAGTGTTAACTGTTAAACATCTCAATTACTCAAATCATATCTTTAAAAGGATAAAAAGGAAATGCAAAAGTTCTTAATCATAATGAAACATGAAGGAGAAATCAATGTTTCCACATAAGAAGGAACTAGAAAATGTAAATGCCATGGCGAATTCTTACAGGATGAGAAGCACCAATGGAGTGTTTAATGACTTGACCAGTGGCTTTATTGACCAGAGAAAAACTTGGGAAACCCACTTCATCTTTCACCCTTGTGCTGTACTTCTCATCTTTGTACCAGTGCTAAAACAACAACAAAAATTAACATCCAAATCAAAGTAAGATCAATGCTTTGCCCTAATCTTGAGTTTCAACAGTCAAAGGGTACTTTTGGGTTGCTAATTACAGAGTTTAATGAAGTCAAAGGCTAGAACTACGCAATATATGGAAAAATTATAATAAACCAAGTTGATAATTTCACAAATTAATCCATAAAAACTAAGTTAAAGGAAATTGTGAATCTGCGGATACTGTACCTGGAATTCATCAGAGGGATCAGATGGGGCAAGAACAACTTTACCATCAGAGATGGTAAGGTGATAATTAGGATCAGCCTTGCAATAGACTTTAACAGTAGGTTTTTTGTGGAATTCAGGTGGCAAATGGGGTCTGAATGGATGATCAACCGTTCCATGGCCACTTTCATGGGCTACATGAACAACAGATGGTGGCGGTGGTGGTGTAGAAGAGTTCAGTGAACTATGTTCAGGCTGGTGGTGGACATGAGACACATGGGTTGGTGGTTGGTGCGGCGGGTGCGATGGAAATCCAGGTTGCTGAAAGTATGGTGGTGGAGGTCCATCAGATCCTGGCTGCTGGAAGTATGATGGTGGTGGTGGCCGTGGATATGGAGTTGGTGGATACGGTCCCTCGAGGCCGGGTGGTTGATGGTAGTTTGGTGGTGGCGGGTAGTGCTGAGACGGTGGAGGAAACTCGTGGTGCTGGATATGTGGCGGTGGTGGCCCTGGATATGGAGTTGGTGGATAAGGTCCCTCGAGGCCGGGTGGTGGTGGGTAGTGCTGAGACGGCGGAGGAAACTCATGGTGGTGGAGATGTGGCGGTGGTGGTCTTTCTCTGTTGTCCTCCTCATCGTTCCTGTGGTGATGAGTATGAGAGTGATTGTGACCGAAAGGGAATTCCATTTGTTCGATTCTGATCGAGCTTCTCCAATCCTACAAGCTACGCCATTTTTATCTTTGTTTAATTTTATGTTAAATAGCACTTTGGTCACTGAACTATAACTTATTTAACAATAGGGTCCTTTAAGAAATATTTTTCTTAGTTTGGTCGCTCTACTTTATCGCCTTGGATACAACATCCTGTCGTCATAAAATGTTGGGTAAATTACAGTCAAAAGTTACTTAATTATAGGTTTTAGAATAATATATTATTTTTTAATAAAAGTTACATAATTATAGGTTTTAAAGTGACATCAAATAAATAAATACCGGCAGCTGTGACAAGGCACTGTTTTAATTGATTTGATTAAGGTAGCTTACCTAATTTATCAGGCACGTGTTTTAACATGTTACCAAACTTCTAATGTAGTGGGCACATATAGGATTTTTTTTTTTAATTTAGAGAAAATAATATGTTAATATAAAAATGACCTCTTAAATTATATTGTCAATATATAAGAAAAATAATTTAAAAAATCGAAGATAAATATTTGATAATGACCACGTAATAAGTATACACGGATGGTATTAGAATATTATATACACACAAATATCGAGATGTATTAAAATAATTAAAAACACGCTATTTATTTTTGTATTTGATTTTTTTTAATTGGTATGAAAAAAAACCTGTCATGTAAGTTAAATTTTTTTGTATTAAAACTTAATAAAAGTGATTGTTGGTTTTTTTTTTTTGTTCATTTTTTATTCTGTAGGTCTAAAGTGAAATTTCAGATGAACTATGGCGACCTCAAGAAAAGGCAATGAAAGATCTCAAAATGGCTTCGACTGCGAACACCATGACCAGAACCTTGGTCTATTCCTTGAAGAAGCTGAGAAAGTGAAGCAAGAAATGGCTGTAATCCGTGAACTCTTGGGCAAGAATCCAACGAAGAGAGTAAATCACTCAACAAACCAGAGTCCTTGAAAGCTCTGCGGTGCAAAATCAACAACGACATCGTTGCCGTGCAGAAGAAGGCAAGGGCCATCAAGGCTCAGCTTGAAGAAATGGACCGTGCCAATGTGGCTAATAAGCGCCTCTCGGGGTGCAAAGAAGGCACCCTCAATTACAGGGCCAGGATCACGGTCACGAATGGCTTGCGCAACAAGTTAAAGGAGCTGATGATGGATTTTCAGGGCCTGAGGCAGAAAATGATGGCAGAGTATAAGGAAACTGTGGGGAGAAGGTATTTCACGGTGACTGGAGAGAACCCAGACGAGGAAACCATCGAGAAGATCATTTCGGATGGAAGTGGCGGTGAGTTTTTTTGACTAGGGCGGTTCAAGAACACGGACGAGGAAAGGTGATGGAAACCGTGCATGGTCGAAATACAAGACAGGCACAATGCCGCTAAGGAGATCGAGAAGAGCTTGCTGGAGTTGCACCAGGTGTTCTTGGACATGGAGGTGATGGTGGAGGCACAAGGCGGATGATATCGAACACCATGTGACGAGTGCGAGCCATTATGTGAAAGATGGTGGAGTAGCAGGAAGTGCATGTGTATTGGGATTATCCTTTTGCTGCTGATTGTTCTTGTGATTATTATTCCAATTGTTACCAGCTTTAGTAGTTCTTGAACTTGGGACTGAGATTTTAGTTTCATTCTTAAAATTCAATGTAAAAAAGTAATGATAGTAACTGGCTTCATGTTGTGAATTCCCAAACCAAATAACACCAAATTCCAAGCTTAAAATCCTCAACCTTGACTCAAATTACTACTGATTCCCATAGGAGAAATATCAAATATCACATTCACACTGTCCATAAATCTATGTCGAAAATGGAATCATCCCAATCCCACTTGCTGCTGCTGCCACCTTCATCGAACTGGCCAAACTGATCATCCGTGACAGCCGTCAAACCACTTGCGAATCCCCCAGTCTCCTCGATTCCTGGGTGGTGATCCTGGCACCATCGATCGACTTCAGCATCATGAAGTGGCGTCCACACGACCGTATTTTCTTCGGGTTTCGACGGATTGTTGGGAGATGCATGATCCGAGTCTGGGGCTGTTGTTGGTACAATGTTTGTAGGATAGGGTGTTGAGATTTTTTCCATATTTGTTGCAGTTTGGTGTTCCATCTGTGAAGCATTGACCAACTTTTTACTGAGATGGCAGTTCCAGTAGTTCTTCACGTCATTCGCTGTTCGTCCGGGGAGTCTCCCAGCAATTAGTGACCACCTGAGACCATCAACATTATCAAAATTTTAAATTATTTTTTTAAAAAAATGATATTACTTTATATACAAAATAAAAAGATGAACAAGAAAATAGAATAATAATGATATATTTTGGTTGAAAAGCTTGCCTGTTACCCAGGAGACTGTGGAGCTTAACAATGAGATTGACTTCATCTTCTGCAAAACTCCCTCTTTTGATGTTTGGTCGTAGGTAGTTCAACCATCTCAGCCTGCAGCTCTTCCTGCACCTGTTTAACCCTAATCAAACACCAAATCATATTCCGATTCCGATTCCGATTCCGATCGTAATCTAATCAGTTAATACAATCATTTTTCGAATATAAATTAAAAATCCGAAACATATTTAAACTAAAATAACAAACTTACCTGCCAAAACAGGTATTCGATGCCACTTGCCTTCACCATACCGTTCTATACACTTCTTCAGCAAATGATCTTCTTCTTCACTCCAAGCAACTCCTCCCATTTCTGTCCTAATTTCCCTTCACCTTCTGATATTGCTTGAGAAGCTTCCCCATTTTATTCATTTGACATGTATTGTACTTCAAAATATCACCTTTTTCTTATTTGCCCTAACATCAATATTGTCCAATTATTACAGGCTTTACAACATTTGGGAAATGGTCCCTTCCTCTTTCTAGGATCGTCCTAGTGTTTCATGGTTTACGATGAAGCATCAGCATCATAGCTGTGGGATCTAGTTAAAGAACAATCAATGTTTTCATCTTATTTATCTTGGATTGTGTTTTGGATTTGCTTTGGCTGTTTTGGGAACCCTGGAGAGAAAGACAACTTCTGCTTTTAAGATTATTTTGGTTTGGTTTGGTTTTGTTTATTTAACCCACAGTTTTCAGCTAAAACAACATTAAATATTGTAGGGTTTGAGTAGCCATTGTTATTGTAAGAGTTCAAGCCATTAAAGAAAAACTCCAAACCTGCAACTGCATGCATTGATTTTGTGCTATAGATTTTTTAATTTTTTTACAGTTTTAGTGAGACATAGAAAATGAATCGGAGTTCGAACTTGATTATCGTGAGAAATTTTGTAATAATTGATTCGAATAATTTATGAAACTATTTACTTGTATGTCCCTCAAGCAAAGATTTTTTTGAATATAGGAGTAGACTAGTTTTATTAAAAGTGGAAAAAATTTTAAAATATAATGAGTAGGGATGGAGCCATAATCGAATAATGGAAAGACGAATCTATTAAGCTTTTAAATCTAAAATCTGAGAGAGAAAAAAATTTATTTTATTATTATTTAAATTAAAAAGGACCTTAAATGTAATTATACCAAAAAATTGAGAGGGGCAAGAGTTTCTCCCACCATCAACATGATTCTGTCCCTGACAATGAGAACTTACAATGTGAATAAATAAACTTGATCTAGATATATTTTTATAAACAAAGAAACACAATAACTGACATTTTTAAACTATACGGAAAAATAAATAAAAAATAAAAAATATTAAAATAAATATTAAAATAAACAAATTGATAATATGATCATTATCATAACTTAATCGCAAAACGAGTGGTGATTGTGAACTCATATTTAATTCCACTTTAAAGGTCTAACGCAATGTTATTATCACAATTCAATCGCGAATATAAATGATAACCGTAAACTCATATCCAGATCCAGTTCGAAGATCTCTAAACCATGTCCGTAAACACAAATAATTCGAATAATTTTATTTTATTAATTACCCCTCGATTCTCGATATTTCAATTTTATTTTCTGGATCTCGTCCAACATAGACCAAGTGACTGTAATTGGCAACCAGGTCTTTTTATAGGACCACACAGTTTTCAAATAAATGAAAAGTTTTGGTGAATCACAGCTTTACCAGTTTTTTTGACTTACACAATCGTACAACCAACTACATTTAATTCAATTTGATTTTTTTAAACAAAGAAAAAAAATACATTCGTATCAAAATAAATTTAATACAATTCGAATAATTTTTTTAAAAAAAGTTTATAAAATAATTTAAACACGGTTTTTAGAAAATGCATGAATGCAATATAAATATATGAGGGTAAATAAATTGAGTTTAAACTAATAAAATTTTATTTGTATTCGTTTATTTATCTTTATACGTGTTTATGTTCGGTTCATGTTTATTTAAACTTTTAGTATTATTTTCGTGTTTATATGTTTAGCGTACACGAACATACTCTTATTTTTTTGTTTAAGAATTAGAAAATATAATTTATGGTTAAGACTTATGGTATAGTTCTTTTATACCTTGCTAACATGTTCGTCAAAATTATAAAATTACACCACTGGTTCTTAAGTTCCTTAGGTTTCACAATTTGAACCTCAAATTTCATCACGTGTGTTCAATTTAGTCACTTCATTCAGCAATATTTAAAATATTAAAAAATAAAAAAAACTGAATAAATAAACTTATAAACAAGTCGATAAATGAGCTCTTTTATGAACATAAACGAACCAAACACATATATTTGTGTATGTTCGTTTATTAAACAAATATAAAAATTTATTTATACTCGTTTATTTAACTTAAAAACGAATATAAACAAATAACCTAGTGCCTTGGTGTGCTATTAATTACGCTTCAGGACACCAAGCAGTCACATGGATACCTACTGATAATGACTAACCCCTCTTTTATTTCTTTGGTCACTCCTCCAATTGGAAAACAATAATTACAATTTTAAAAATTATCTAAAAATGAATGTATAGATAATCCCAAGTTAATTAAAAAGATTTAAATTTTAAATGATTAGGTTTTTAAAAAATTGAACTTGAAAGTAACCCTAATCCTATTTTATATAACACATTAATGTTTTACTGTTTTAGGGCTAGTAATAGCAAATAATGGTTTTAATAATTAAAGGATTAATAATATAACCTAGCTTTACTTGATTATAGTGCATTAGTTATTTATATTTAGATATAAATGTTTAAATTACGTATATATAAAATAAATTACGTAATTTATTATTAAATTTAAATTTTAAATTTATTCTGGTTATTAATGTTCTAGAACGTTTAATTTACTCACTAAAGTTTTAGTTATTAAACGCTTTTATGTTACTCTTATGATAATTTTTGATGTCGTCATTTACTAGGGATAAAAGATTTTTCAAGATCCGAACGATAAAAACTTCATCGACACGAGAAAAGTAACATATTGAGAAATGAGCTTCATTCAACGGCGAAAGAATGAGATCGATAAAAGAGAAATCATAATAGTTAGGGTTGATTTGTGGACTTCTAAGTACTTTTTTAAAATAGAGGTCAAATTCAGACTCATGAACCCGGGATAAAGTGACTAGTGAAATTTAAGATTAGATGATCATTATCTATGTCTCATGTCTGTTTGAGTTTAAGAGAGAAAAAAAAATTCAATCTCTATACTTTAGTAACAAAAAACGTTCGATGCCTAAACTTTAGTGATAAAAGAGTTTAATATCTAAATTTCATTGATTAAATTTAATGTTTTGAAACTTTAGTGAGCAAAATAGGTTTAAAAGTAAAGTTTAATGATGATTTACGTAAGTTACCCTATATATAATTATATTTATTTTTTATTTTTTTGAATTTTCTAGTATGATTACAGTATAATATCCGTCATTAATTTTATTTTTAATTCTATTATTTTTTTAGCATGATAAATTGATAATTAAACTCAAGTTACCATTAACGTCATACTTCGCTAAATGGGTTGATAAAGCAACACACCAAAGCTCCAAGGACTTGGGCTAAATGCTTATGGGCCACGCGAGTTGGAGCATAGTTTAGCGGGTTGATAAAAAAGCAAATTAAAACATTAATATATTAAATTTTAAATAATTAATCAAAGAAACAGTTGTTATTCTTAAAGATCACGGGTTTGAACACCAATAATGTTAGAACAGATACTATTGTAATTACTATTAACTGATTAAAAAAAATACAATTTAAATTTTATATAAGAAAAATTATATATTTTCTATCTCATCTTTATTCATGCTTCAGTTTTTATTTTTTTTATTTTTTTATAAAATGATATATAACGTTACGTTTTGTTTTTATTTTGGTATCATGCAAAAAATTAACGAGAAGACTGATTATGAGAAGAAAATCATATATGATAAACTTTTTCGTTCTTTTCTCTCTTTAGTTAACATGTCATATCCATTAAAATCATAAAAATCACATGTGGTTGTTAAATTGAATCAATTGAAAGTTTACTTACCAAATTAAATAACTTAACAATGTTCAGTGACCATTTGTGAATTTCACCCAAGAAAAATAAACAAGAATGAAGGACCTACATCATCATTTTGCCACTTAAAGGGGAAAACAGTTCTAAGCTCAAACTTCAAACGGCAATGGTAAATTGAACAAACCAACCAGCACAAAACAAAATCGTCATCATCGTCATCACTCACCTTTCGATTAGGTATCTTTTTTTTATATCTCTCATTTTCCATTTCATTTACACAAGCTTCTTCTCACTTGTAAGGTGTAAGTGCCCCTCCATTTTTATGCTTTTCACATGCTTGATTAAATGTCTGTTAACAAAATTCAGTTCTAAAAGAACAATTCCAGATCGCCTCAAAAATTTTCATTTTTTGATAAAGGGAATTCATTAAGGATTTGTTTCCAGTCTGGGTTTGGTTATTCAAGCAAAAGAACCCTGAATATGCTGCTTTGTTGCTGTTTTTATAATTTACGGTTAAAACTTTGAAAATACTGATCTTTTAACCTTTGGGTATCCATGTTTATGCATTTTTTGAAGGGTAATTACTGAAGTTGAAGAGCAACAGATGGCAGAACTGAGCCTTGGTATACTTATAGATATTGTTGATGAGGAATGGATGAGAGATACTCTGCCTGATGATGGTATTGGTTATTTCAAAACCCGATTGAAAATTTGTGTAAATGTTTTACATCAGCTGTGTAGCCAGGTTATAGATATAGTTCATATCTGTTTTGGTATCCATCATATTGAGAAAATTGGTTTTGAATATAATATCTTTTTGCCTGAGTAGATTATTGTATTAGTTTATGTTTATTATTGGTTACAAAAGCAGGTAAATTTGCATTTAGATCATGTGTAGTTTTGTTAGTTCGTTATGTTAAAATTAGGCTGCTAATTCTTACGTAGATGATTCATTTGAGGAGATTGTGTATAAGATGGTAGTTTAACATTGATTACATAAGTGCATCTTCCCCTTGTGTTATAAGGTTGCTGCTTGTTACACCAAAATTGTCATTCGGAGTCGTTGTGAGTGTCCGACATGGGTGTCTGTCCAACACAGTATGTTCAGTATTTTCTAAGATTTCCATGTATTTGGATAGGATATATCCCCGTTCCTTTTCTGGATATGTGTTCGTACATGGGTGTTTTAAGAAAAGATGAAGAGTTGGAGTAACATAGGACCACAATGACTCCGTTGAGCTGCTTTCTGTTTCTCTTGCCTATTTTCCATGAGAAGCATGAAAACCTGTCTCCTGCATATCTGCATTGTGTTTGGGGGCATGGAAATTTGATCCTTTTTTTATTGTCATTCCTTTTCCTTTTATCCTTCATAGCTGATTTCTTTATCTTGTTACTGATTAACGCAGATCTTCAACTCCCACCGGTAATGGTTGCTCGCACTGATGATACTGAAGACTCAAGTATGTTTATGAATATTGGATTATGAAAACACATCTATCATTTGTCGTGTAACACTCATGTTTCTTTCAAATGTATATCTCTGAGAATGTACAAGGAGTGTATGCATCAATATATGTCAAACTCGTAGCAAAATATAGCAAGTTTTAGGTGAACTTTTATAGTGTTTTGGAACATCTTTAGTTTATCTAATCTTCGTCCTTTTCTTTTCGAAATTATGAAATTTTCAGATCAAGAGACTCAACAAGTGGATAGCAATACCTGGCATGATCTTGAATTAACTACTCAATGAGGGTCTTGGATGCTGGCTGTGCTTGGTACCTCTGTATGAAAACGTTTATTCCAAGACTGAATTGCCATCTTTTTCTTAATATGTTGTCGAACTAAGATACCTTTGGATCATATAAGAAGGTTTTCTCCTTAATTCGAATTGATGATGTTTATCCTTTGTCGTTGATTGCTATGTTTAAGAAGAGCAGATTTATTGGTTTCACTTTACATCTATGTTACTCCACCTCGTTCATTTTCCTCGAGTCCCCGTGTAACATGCTATGTTTCAATCTTGATCTAATGTGTGTTTACTATTAGGGGTGTAAACGAAACCATTCACTCCAACAGGCACAGAACTCGGAAGAGTTACGCTTGGTTGCTCTCTATTTTTCTGAATATAGAGCAATCTCGCTCTTTAGAGATACATATTCTATGTTCTTTGATTATTAAAGGATGTTAGCTTTATCATAAGAGACCGATGAACAACTGGAGTAGATCATAGCATGGAGTGCCTCGGCCATGTTATGCTACTCGTTTACACTTGAACTCTGTAGGATAAACACAGGCATCAAAGGCAGTTATTTATCAATTAGCATGCGCCGTAGCTACATCCTTAATGAGCATAGCTCATCAAAGTAGCTACTAGCGCCATTCTGATGAGAACTTTTGTCGCGCTTGTTTACTAATGGCGCTAGTAGCTACTTCAATACTCTATGCCTATAGAGATAGTACCGTGCTACTCGAGTTTGTTTCAAAAGAAACTTACATTCAGCTTGATTGTTGTTAAGCCGAGCTCGAGTAATTCGAACTATTGAATAAGTCAAATTTGAGCATCTAATGTGTGTTCACTATTAGTTGTGTCAACTAAACCATGGGGACCTCTTTATATGAATAATAAACACAGGCTAAACCATGTCACAATCTTGGAAGATAAGAACCATCCTTCCGAGTGTTGCCTGTCAAATTCAAGGAACAGCTCCCACACTCCTTTGTTTTTTCCTTTTCAAAAGGACCACTTGAAAACAAACCAAAAGAAGGAAAAAGTAAATGCTTAAACATGTCTGGATAACACTAGAAATCCCATCCATTAAAACCAGAAATTGACATCTTTTTTGGATTCATTACACAACATCCATGTTTCAACCAGTTCAAGTTTTAATCACCGTTTAGTTAGCTTCTGCAGCTGGATTCTTTGGATTTTGTTCAACTTACTGTCATTTTCTAGAAAAATCCAACGTTAATGTACGATGCATATACAAAACTTATTGTTATGAGTATCAGATACGAGTTTATGTTTGATTTTACGTATATTAAATGAATATCATGCATTTAGGGGTGAAGTAAAAAATTTATTTAAGGGGTATCATTTTCTTAGAACGATATTTAAAAAGAATTAACTATTTATGAAGGGATGTCAAATTATTTATAAGAGAGTGTCAATTATATATATTTTTTAAATTTTTATATACAAATTATATAAAAATGATTTTTCAAATTTTTGGGGTGTTCATTTATGCATGTGGCTCCGACATGCATGCATCCATAGAATGTTTGTAATCAGGGGCGGTTTAAAAATTTTGGGGGCCCTGTGTAATTTATTAAAATATGATCTTTAAAAGTAATTGTCTATGACTTCCACTAGTTATAGAATTGTATCCCTTAGAAGCGAATGTCCTTTCTAGGGGCCTCTATGCGAATCAACAATAGTAATAGTAATAATCAATAAGATTCTATAATCAATTGTCGCATTTAAGAAATAATTATAACATTTTAACAATTATAACTAATCTTTCTAAATAGCGTTTTCAAAAATTTTCAATAAATTTCAGGATTAACATCATCTAATGAATGTAGTTTATCAAAATTTGGGGCCCCTTTTTTTCATGGGCCCTGTGCGATCGCTCCTATTGTGCCTGTCCAAAACCTCCACTATTTGTAATTCTAAAAAATGAAAATTGAATCAAAATTATCGAAAAAATTGAATTATCACTCAAATATCTAATACACCTATTCAAAAAATGAGTAATTACTTCATTCCTACAAACAATAGAAATAAAAAGTTTACACGTACATCTTAATTTTAGGTTTTATGGATAAACTTTAGTGTTTAAATTCAGTGATTCAGAATTGATGGATTACATTTAAAATTTACGATTTATGATTAAATTCTCAATCTCTAACTATATTATCTTAAATTCTAAACTCTAACATCTACACCCTATATTTTAACCTAACCTATAAATTCAGAATCTCTAAACTTTAAATCACTAATCCTTAAATCTTAAATTCAAACATCAAACTTTAAAACTAAAACATCTGTATTTTTTTATTTTTATCATCTGTATATATAAAATATAAATCCTTAAAGAGTTTTGAGTTAGATAAATTTATATTATTTTTATGACCGACAAGTGTCATATTTACTTTTTCTAATACAAAATTCATATTAAATCCCTGACAATGATTGCTTGAATCTTTTTGAGTCAGTCTCCCATTGTCGTACACATCTGCCTGCATCAACCTTCTTAGTCCCTGGTGGTCACCACCGACATACAATTTGTAACAAAGGAAGAACCTTATGATTTGATACATCACAAGTCCAACCTACCAATTACTTCTCCTTTTTAATTTTTCTTTTAAAAATGCAGAGTTAGAATGAGATACAGATCAACATCAGTCGACATTTCTGTCAATTTAACAAGTGTATAATCGAAACATAAACACATAGATAGCAAGTGTATAAAAACTTCTTATTTTAAACATACCATATAGGTGCTTCATGCAATCTCTCAAAAAAGATGACCCTAATAGTAACAAGTGGACTCTTCCCTGTCTGCTTCCAAGACCATGCTCATGTTTATTGGATTCGCGATAAGTGTCGGATATTACGAATATGTTTAATATTTTTGACATAAATATCAAACACGGAAAAGAATTCATAACAGAAAAGCTAAAATGTACAGCTTTCATTGATGCTTAAAATTTCAATTTTTTTGATCATAACCAGCCATTTTCACACGTAAATGAGCTTGAATTGGTGTGTAGCATTTCAGGAGGGGAAGAGAGAGAAATGTACAAAAAAATGGTTTCCCTTTGGGTTTTATTTCCTAAACTCGTGCTTGGAAGACTTAGGAAAGCATTGTGATTTTACGAATGAGGCCTGTGGCCTTCCTTTTAGCCCTTCCATGCCCCGTATCTGCAAGTTCTGCTAAAGTTTTATTCTGTTCTTCTTCGGTCCGCAGCACCATCAGCAAATCAAGATTTCCCGTGCACACGGCGAACAGGATGACGACGCAGTTCTCCTTGGCACGGCTGGAGTTGCTCTGTCTTAAGATCCGCATCAAGCATTCGACTGTATTCACACGTCTGAGCTGATAGAGAGCCGTGGGATGCTGTGATAGCAGGACGAGGATGCCGAGAAGCTTGTCGACGATTAAGGAATCGTCGATCTTCCGCATGATCACATTCACCGTGCCTATTGTGACAAATATTGTTTTATTCTCATCCACCGTACATAGGTTGAATATGGCCGAGGCTGCTTCCTTTATTGCCAATGGATGCCCTCCTTCTAGGAGTCGAAGTAGAGGCGTGGGAGCCAAGGATTTTCCGATAATCAACTTGTTCGAATCGAGCTCCGATAATGCGGAGAGAGCAGCCGCAGCATTTTTTCTTGTTTCCCAGGTTCCGAATTGAAGGGATAAAGTAAGATGAGGAAGCACCACAGGGTTCTCAGCCACCACTTTCTTATTGTTTTCGTGAGTCGAAAGGTTCAAAACTGTAGTGATCAAATCCTCCTGGAGATCGGGATGGTACTCGGCAATGCTGCTAACCGACATAGGTCCAAGCAATCTAGAGACAGCACCAGGTAACCCACAAATAGCCACCCTATGAGATTCCAATGCCTGTGTTAGTCTCCGAAGCTCCTTCGCAGCTTCCTTCTGATCAGAAATAGAAGAAGACATCTTATCGAGCAACGAGTTTAGTAAAAGCCGGTCCCTGCTGGTAACAAGTCCTCTAGCATCCTTAGGGGGTTCCGGTACTTCAACACCACTGATTCCGCACCACCGCGAAATCAATTCTCCAACCAAACAATTAGGGGTCACGAAAGAGTGGGAGAGCACTTGTTTGGTCCGAAAGCATGTCAAGTTACCCTGGTTCAACCAGTTCTCGATGTATGGCCTATCATAAGTCTGGAAATCAATAAGATCCCATCAATGCAGATGATTAAGAAGGGAAAAAGCTCAAAGACTAAATACGAAAAATCGATCCGAAAGAAGGTAAAGATATGAAATCATAAAGATCATGCAAATGTTCCAGGCTAATGGAAATCAATCATATCCAAGTCCTATGCATTTCAAACTGAAACAAACCAAAGATAAGATTTTTTTTTGGAAATCTTGCAGATTCAATTTCAAGATTTGCCATTTTCTCCACATGCTACAGTCCACATGCATTATACAGCTTACAATCCAAGAACAGTTACTCAAATTACGAAATACAGACTCTAAAACATGCCATTTCATTACAAGAATCAATAAAATGATAAAAAGAAAATCTAAAACAAGAAGAAATGAATTCCTAAGTCGACAAGAAGCCTTCAAATTACCAAAGATTCAAGGTTTTCCAAAGGCTAACCTGTCCTGAAGCCAAAATAACAGGGTCATTCATTATTTTACCCGAAAGGGGGCATTTGAATGACTCAGACAGAACCGGATCATCAATTCCAAGGCCACCGGGTATGTTCATCTTCGACTCACCCAAACGAGTCAAGATTCTTATGGCTTGAACTGTTTTCTCGATTCTATAATCATCTTCCTCGAGCATCTTGTTCACTACGCTTTCCAGTTCTTTCTTTAGCTCTGCTTCTTTCCCTCTTCCACCCGCTGCCGCCGGCTCAGCTATTTCAGCCATTCTTATCGGGATTTCTTTCGAAAAGAAAATGGAAAAAGAAAGCAAAAAATGGACTCGATTCAATGGATTTTCTTATATGCTCTTTCTGGTTTCCCCTGTTTTTTCCTCTGTTTTCAGCATTGAAAAGAAAGGGTTTTTACTTTCTTAGGAATCAAACTAGAACCAAAGGTTTAATACCCAGTAAAGAAAGAAACTTGGGTTTCTGTTTGGGAAGAGAGAAAATCAAGAGGTTGAGAGTTGTATTGGTATTTCCTTGTTTAATTGGCTTTTTCTGTGTTATATATATACACTTCAAGAGTTTCACCTTTCAACTATATCAACTAGCAGCCAATCCCGCCATCTAAAGGGAGATGATTGTATTACGTAGAAAGGTACAGAGTTTAGGTCACAACAACATTTGATTGGCTAACATTTGGGTTGTTGATAGTATGTTGCCACGTGTTTAACTGTTACTTGTCTAAAGAACCTGCCTTCTGTTACTTAAAAAGGGGCTTTTGTCAGTTTGTGGTTTGTTCGTTCAGTTTTCTTTTTAGAATGTTTATAAATAAATAAATAAATACAACGGGTGATGTGTATGGGTGTACACTCAGGATTTTGGTTTAATTTATGAAATTATTTTAGTAATTATTAATTTTTAGTTCGATTAATTTTAAATTTTAATTTTTATAATAATATTAGTTTTTAAAATTTTATATTTTATTTGATAAAATAATTTTATTTTATAACTCTTTAAATATTAAAAAGGTAAAATTTAAGAAATATTTTTTATAAATATTTAATAAAAATATATTTTTAAAATAAAAATAATTATTAAAAATATATCTAATATATATATTTATCTTATAAAAAATAATTATAAATTAGTTAAAAACCAAATTTGGTTTTATTCAGTTAACTATAATTTATAAACTTATGAATCATAAACTATCTAAATACCTCGATTTAGTATAAATTTTAATTTTACGATAAATCATGCTTAACGCTGGATGTTTACTGCATATACCACTAATATAATAGATCATCATATATTATTATTTTTTAGTATTTTTAAAGTACTATAAAAATCTAAATAATTGAACATATAATTAATTATATTCATTGTTATAAGTAGTGAATATTTTATCTCATATAAAAATATATATTATATAAAAAATTAAATATATTATTTTAATAGTATGTTATATGATATATTTAATAAATTTTAAATCTAATCTTTAATTTTATCTCGAGAGAAAAAAAAAATCTAAAAAATTACTCCTAAGTCTATAGCCTATATTATATTACACTTGTACTTTCGTATGATATTCACATTCTATTTAACATTTGAGCCTTCCCGTTATATGGCTAGTTTTATTATAATCTCAGGAATTGAATTTTGGGACAATGAAATTATTAAATCTAAATATTTTAAAAATAAAATTTAAATTAATAAAAAAAAAATTCTCTTCCCTTCTTTCTAAATAGTATTAGGATTTATCGAATTCAGGATGAGTGTTCATTTATCGAATTCAGGATGATTGTCGGATAGGAACGGAACTATATAGGGTAGGATAGAACAATCACCCTATCAACCCCAAATCCAGATTCCGTCCTTGATATCGGATATTACGAATATGTTTAATTTCTCGATACGAAAAGAATTCACAACACAAATGATAAAATGTACAGCTGACATATCATTGATGCTTAAAATTTCAATGTTTTTGGAACAAGACTGTACCTTGTTTCTCACGTAAATGAGCTTGAATTTGTGTATATAAATTGCAGGGAGAGGGATGTACTAGAACTGTTTTCCCTAGGGGTACTATTTCCTCAGGTACTTGAAGAAAATGACATATCATCAATGAATTTAGCAAGGAGTTCATGGGTTACATTTGGCAAGGAGTTCACGGGCCATGGTTGTAGACCTTTCACTCCCCATAACTGCAAGGTCTGTTAAAGTATTATTTTCAACTTGATCGCGCGACAGAACCTCCATCAAATGAACATTTTCCGAGCACACGGAGAACAGGATGATGACACAGTTCTCCTTGGTAAGGCTGGACCTGGACTGTCTTATGATCCGAGTCAAGCAGCGTATTGTATTATTTTCACTGAGCTGTTGGACGGCAATGGGATGTTTAGATAGCAGTGCGACAATGCTGAGAAGCTCATCGACGAGTACGGAATTCTTAATCATAAGCATCATCACAATCACTGTATCTATTTCGATAAACTCTTTTATGTTCTCATCTATCTGACATAGATAGAATATCGCCAAGGCTGCTGCCTTCAACAACGACGGATGCCCTCCGTATATGACTTGGAGTAAAGCAAAGGGAGCACCGGATTTTCCAATGATCAACTTGTTTGAATCGAGCTCCGATAATGTGGAGAGAGCAGCTACAGCATTTTTTATTGTTACCAAGTTTCCGAATTGCGTGGATTTATTAAGAAGAGGAAGCACCACAGGGTTCTCAGCCACTGATTTCTTATTGTTTTCGTGAATCGAAAGGTTCAAAACTGTTGCGATCAAATCCTCCTGGAGATCGGGATGTGTCCCGACATTGCCTTCCGACAGTGGACTAAGCAATCTACGGATGGCATCAGGTAACTCACAAAAAGCCAGACAATTAGATTGCAATGACTGTGTTAGTCTCCGAAGCTCTTTCGCAGCTTCCTTCTGATCAGAAAGTGAAGAAGACATCTTTTCCAGCAAAGAGTTTAACAAATCCCGTTCCCTGTTGGTAACAAGTCCTGCAAGATCTTGAGGGGGTTCCGGTATTGCAATGCCACTGACTCTGCACCATCGCAAAATCAATTCTCGAACCAAACAATTAGGGATCAGGTTAGTGTGGGGGAGCAATAGTCTGGACCGAAAGCATGTCATGTTTCCCTGGTTCAACCAGTTCTCGATGTATGGCCTATCATAAGTCTGGAAATCAATTAGATTCCATCAATGAAGATGATTAAGAAGGAAATAAAAGCTCAAAGACTAAATACGAAAAATCGGTCCGAAAGAAGGTAAAGATATGAAATCATAAAGATCATGCCAACGTTGCAGGTTAATGAAAATCAATCATATGCATGATACAGTTTATAATCCAAGAACAGTTCCTCTATAAAGCAAAGAGTTTTAACATAAGCAATGAACGATGCTTTTGAATCTTCCAATAGCTAAATAAAGACTGTAAAACATGCCATTCATAAAAGAATCGATAACATGATAAAAGAAAATCTAAAAGAAGAAGAAATGAATTCCTAAGTCGACAAGAAACCTTGAAATTACAAAAGATTTAAGGTTTTCTAAAGGCTAACCTGCCCCGAAGCCAAGACCACAGGGTCAGCCATGATTTTACCCGAAATGGGGCACTTGAATAATTCGAATAGAATCGTATCATTCAATCGAAGGCCACCGGGATTCTCCAGCTTCGACTCAGTCAAACAAGTCAAGATTCCTATGGCTTGAACTATTTTCTCGATCTCGTAATCATCTTCCTTGATCATCTTCTCCATTATGCTTTCCAGTTCTTTCTTTAGCTCTGCTTCTTTCCCTCCTCCTCCTGCTGCCGATGACTCTGCTTTTTCAGCCATTCTTATTGGGTCGATTCAGTGGTTTTTCTTGTATGTTTGCTCTGTTTTCAGCATTGAAAAAGAAAGGGTTTTTGCTTTCTTATAAAAGAAAATGGTATGAAACCGACGTTTAGTTTCAACTTTCAACTGTATTAACCGCCACCCAACTAAACGGAGATGATTGTATTGCCAGATGAGGTGCACAAAAACAGCTGATTGGCAAGAATTTGGATGACCAATTGTATGTTGCCATGTAATCCACCTGTTATTTGTCAAAAGAACCATCTGTTACGTGAGAAAAGTAAGAAATGAATAAATAGAATTGATCATATCATGTTAATATTCAATCGTGGGAGGTTAAATTCTTTTTTTTTCCTTATTATCATAATAAACTTACAAAGTTACAATTTATAAAAAAAAAAACATATTATATATACCATATTAATCGTATTTAAGCATGATTTATACTGTATTTTTATTTTCATATGATACTCAACATTCTATTTAATATATGATCCTCATAATTATATGGTAAGCTGCATCATAATCTCAAGTGTTGAATTTTGGTACTGAAATCATTAAATCTAAATATTTTCAAAATAAAGTTTGAATGGTTATATCCACACTTCATTTTACATAGCTAAACGGGGTTGGTATGTTTACTATATAAGTAAATACATACACATTTAAACAGGCATTGCAAGAGTTCATCTCCGTTTGAGGTCCGGCCTAGCTCCTAGCTCAACTCCGAATCGACCTGGACGGACTGGTTCAACTATGGAATAGTCGGGATCCATTGTAGCTTCAAGATATCACGGGAGTCGAAAAAAATCCGTGATCTTCCATTTGTAAGGGACTATGAAAACCAAAAAGTCATCCCTTTCAATCTGTAAGTAAAGAACATGAACTGTGAATCAACATAAATCAAAAAGTGCATATAGATGAATGGCAGCAAGAATATGCATGGAAACATCACAAACGCATGATGAGATAATTGAACATGTCATGTTCGCCTGAGTATTTTAGCGAAAGGATTGTTTGAGGCCATGAGATACCACATGTCAAACCTACAAAATGTGCAACTAATGTACTTTTATTTGTTTCAACATTAGCCAAAGGATTGCCACCTCATCCTTCTAGCAACATTCTTTTAAATATGCACATTTGGCCGGGGTTAGTCAAGATGCTCATCTTTATTCTCTCGTTTCTCTCGTATTTTCTTAGGTTATGTGTTCTAGACCCACTACGAGCACTACATTCCCCTCCCATCTAGGATAGGATTAGGATTAGGATTAGAATTAAGATTTGTCAAAAAAAATGTGCCCTTTCTGTCTTCCTACTAAATTTCAAGTTTCAACCATAAAACAACAGAAAGGAAGTAAAAATCTCAATAGTAGAAAGTCCATGAAGCTCAGAGCATAGCAACATTGCTTGCAAACTGAATCAGGCGAACAGCTAGGTATATAATATGGTACCTGCAACATCCTGAAAGTATAGCAGAAAAAACAAAAATGGCCATAACAGAGCATTGAGTTTCATTAACCAGATACTAAAGAGAGACAAGAGCTAGAACAAAGATCTAGTATTGTTTTCTCTCTATTGTAAGATTCCATTAGGAAAAAAGTACCGAAAGAACTTCAGATAAAAATATAGCAACCTATAATGATCACACGAAAATGAGGACACGGATGAAGACATTAATATGCTTTTAACGACCCTCATGAAAATTCCAAGATGAATAAGTTCATGATAATGATTTTAATGTCTTTGAAGAATAAAGGATACTGAAAACGACTACGGAAATATTATGGCTCCTCTTTTATGCTGGATAAGAATGGGAAGATTCAAGGACACATCAAAATAAAAATGTGCCAGTAGCTACACCAGTAAAGAAATATATAATAAAGGATACAAAGGAGGATACATATTATTGAGATATGCTGAAGCCTGATGACTTCATACTGCAAAGTTATTAAAGTAACCAGGTCAAAACCAAAACACATAAATAAAGTCACCAGATCAGATCTAAAGGATAATAACCAAAAAACTTACCCCCTAGAAGGAACCTACTTGAGGTTTTCCACATTAATATTTATTAAGGATGTGGTTCATTTGTGAGAATCTGCAGGCACATCCATGATATTATATCATTCTGGTTTGACATACTTGCCACCAAGGACATCATCGTCATACTTATCTTCAGATTCTAAAGGATTATATCTATCATCAAATCTATTATGTGCCCTGGAGCCTGAAATATGATTCTCATAAGAGCTCCTTTGATTCCAGTCTCTACTGTCAAACTTCGGGTCATCCTTTCTTAAATGAAAGTCATCAGAAGAATTAGAAACAGAACAGGATGATTTGTAATCCTTATATTTAGAAATACTTGATCGACTTCCTTTCTCATAGTGTGCGGCTCTTGTGGATTCCACATCATCACGTTCCCTTTTATGATTTTTTCGCTCATCTGATCCCCCATGGCTTCTGTGTCCTTTTGAATTTCCATAATGATCTATGTTTTTCTCTTTACCAATTCTTTTCCTATGATCTTCAAGATCACGGTGGTCATGCCTTCTTGATAGCTCAAAATCATTCCGTGAGTAATCCTCAAATCTTGAAGATCTACTATGCTGATCATTGTTCGAGCTTCTCCTGTAATGGTTTGGGCTGCCTCTCACTGCTTCAGAAATATAACTGGTATGTTTTCTATGCTCATCACCATCTGCTGCATGGCCATAAGTAACTGGTGATTCGGATGATAACTTTTCTTCTTCTGCTCCTTTGACAAAACAACCAATGCCACCGGCTTTTTTTATTTCATCTGTATATTCCTCTATTATATCCCTCATAACCTATAAAAAATATTAGGAATAAGTTACAGCATTACTTAAGAAGAACTAGAACCTTGCAAATTATAACCGACTCCACATTCACTTAATTTAAATCCCTTGTAAATAATGTCCTAAAAGTTACCCTTCTACCAATGTATATAATTTGACCGAACATTTTGGAACTTCAACATAGGTTCAACGAACAAGATATTATGAAATGAAATTTTCTTCTCTATGAGCAGGAATGAAGGCTTCACAATCAATTGTCATAAGGTGTTTTTAATAAAAAAAAAAAAGCAAAGAAATAAAAAGAAATCATCATTCATAGTAGAAATAGCAATTGGCAAATGTTATGTAACAAATGAAGAGAAAAATCCCAAAAGGTAATTGCACTTCAAAAGAACTTCCCACCTCTAATTTTGTCCGCTTCAGTTTCTTCCCACGATATGACATTCTCCGTCTTTTGTAGTCTCTTTCTTCAGCCAATATCTCCTCTCTTGTTTTAGTCATATTTGTTTCCTAACATGATAAAAAGGAACCGTGAATTAAAAAATGCAGTTAATGCAGAAGACTAATAAGCTATTTGAATGGTAAGCTTCCTTAAGAATTTATTATGGAACTCGTGCATTTAGGGGCTAGTTTATCGTTCTATTAAAAGTCCCAAGTATTAACTCCAAAGTCTCTCTCTCTATATATATCTGTACTATTTCATTTAAAAAAGATTACGGTTATGAGAATTTATTTTGCTACTGATGTGAGATTGTGTGATGCTTAGTTTCTCTTTAGATGAAAAAAAGGAACAATAAGTGATTAAGTGTAAGCATACGTTATCTTTCTCCTAAGGACCCTCTTTTGATTAAAAAGATCCAAATTATTGTTCTCATAAAAACCTTAGAACACTAAGCCATTCCAGTAGAATCAAGAGAAAGATGCTAGCCAGTTTGTTAGAGCCTAGCATCAAAGTTCAAATTCTAAAGCAAAGTGCAGCTCAAAACATTTGGTGAAGGATGAAGTTCTACCTCATTAGATGATGCCTGTCGGGGAAGCCCATCATGATCAATTATCGGCCTATAGTTAGGGCGTTTTTTCCGCTCCGCATCAGCTCTAATTGAAACATTCACATGCTCAGCCATCCTACACATCAAGGAGGCCTCTATTAGCCACATGTTGGCATCCATTATGCTAACTAAATGCAGCAAGTCTAAGGAATAACCTTTTTTTCATTTAACTGAATAAATTCAGGTTTATATGTAAATACCAAACTAAGAAACATCATTACAATAAAATAACAATAAATAAATATAATATTGATTTGCAAAAAATACAGAAAAGTGGAAAGAATAAAGAAGATAACATAACAGAGTTATAACCTATAAGAACAGTTGAGAAAACAATAGTTGGCAGATTGTCTAAAGACAAAGAACTGAAAATGGTAAGTGGTAACTAACCGCTGATATCTTGAAGGAGGGAGGGAAGCCCGTAAATGTTTTATTTTCTCTTCAATGAAATGCCGTTCATGCAATGCCGCAATTGCTGCTGCTACCTGGGATACAACTATGGTACCGACACCAACATTTTCTTCATTAGTTTTAATTGGTTCATTACTTTGCTCAATTGGCTCCTCCAGTTTAATTTCAACAGCACCATTAGTATCCAAACTCTTTGATTCCTTTCCCAAATTAAGCGAATCAATCACCTTTTCTTCCATTGGAAACAACAAAGACCTTGATGCTCCTTCTAACACACATTGTTTGATCATATTAATTGCAAAGAACTTCCCATTCACTTCACCATATAAAACAGAAAACTGAGAACCTAACCACATTAAAACTTGAAGCAAAACAGGAGAATCGAACATTCTCCTCCCCATATTCACATTCGTTTTTTTCGCCTTAACTTCTTCGTATTCTGTCCCTAATTCCACTAAACCAATAGCTTCCCTCACAATAGCTTTCAAACACAACCTAACCAGCAAAACTATATGATGCCCCATATACACATCAATCAAAACACCATACCTTGGTGAATTAGCAATTACCCATTTCCTCAAATCCCGCCCTTTCACCATTCTCGACCCCAAAATCCCACAAGCAACATTAAGCGAATATGAACCGGGGTAATCAACCCACCTCTCAACTTCCATCCTAATGTCCCATAAACCCGAAGCCAAAATCCTTGAACCCTTACTATCACTAACCTTACTCTCTCTTTCACTCGAACCTTCACAATTAATGCATCCAACCGATAAAAATGCGGGTAAAGTAAACGTTGCTTTAGCGTTGTTATCAATATCAAACACACTGACAACACCAGGACAATCTTTGTAAAAGAAATGAGACCCAAAATCAGAAAAGTAATCATCTAAAGAGATGAAAAGTTCCGAGCACTGTTCACCCTGAAAAACGGCGTCCTGGGGAAGTAAACGTGAAGGGGATTTGAGGGTATTCCGGTAATTCGGGAGGTACAGATCGATACTTTGAGAGGAAGGGCAGTGAAGGAAATGGGAGAAAAGGGACTCTGGGGGAAGGAGGTGGTTCGGGTTGGAAGGGCAAGGGACAAGGTTGGGGTTTAAGGATCTGGTGAGGGTGGAATGGGAACCCAGGGTTTGATCGGAGAGAGAGATGAGGGAGGAGAGAGCTGTGGAGAGAGATTGGCAACTAGGGTTAGGATTTTGCGAGAGGGAATAAGGTGGGAAATTAGGGTTAGGGTTTTGGGAAGGGAAGGAGGGTTGAATTGAAGAAGGATTCATGATGTTTAGAAAATTTGCAGTGACCGTACAACACTGAAGGAGAAAGAGGCAAAGAGCAGAACACTCTCCTTTTTTAGTAAAGTTTAAAAAATATTGTTCCAAATTATATTTTTTAAAGATAAATATTATATAGATAATTAACATTTTTAATACTCAATCCGTTTCATAATTAAATGTGCAGCTTTTATATAATTGATGCTTAAAAAAATCAATGTTTTTGGAACAAAACAGTCCCTTTTTCTCACAGGCAAAAAGAGATGGATGTCTTGGAGGATGCCATTTATGGCTAATTAATATATTTTGTTTTTCTCAAAAAAAAAAAAAAAGATGGATGTACCCAAAATGATTTCCCTAGGGGTTCTATTTCCTCAGGTCCCTAAAGAAATTGACAGAACATCGATGAATTTAATAAGGAGCTCATTGGTTATGATTTTAGCCCTTTCAGTTTTCACTCCCCATAGCTGCAAGGTCTGTTAGAGTTCTATTTTCGACTTCGTCGAGCAACAGGACCTCCAGAAAAGGGCGATTTTCCGAGCACATGGCAAACAGGATGATGATACAGTTCTCCTTGGTAAGGCTGGAGTTGGTCTCTCTTATGATCTGAGTCAAGCTGTGAATTGTACTATTTTGGCGGAGCTCTTCGACGGCAGTGGGATGTCTAGAGAGCAATGCAAGAATGCCGAGAAGCTCATCCACGAGTATGGAATTGTTGATCTTAGACATCATCACATTCACAGCATTTATTTCGACAAACTCTGTTTTATTCTCGTCCATCAGACAGAGATTGAATATTGCCGAGGCTGCTTCCTTCATCGCCGGTGGATTACCTCCGAATATGACTTGGAGTAGAGCAAAGGGAGCACCGGATTTTCCAATAATCAACTTGTTCGAATCGAGCTCCGATAATGTGGAGAGAGCAGCCACAGCATTTTTTCTTGTTTCCATGGTTCCGAATTTCGTGGATTCAATAAGGAGAGGAAGCACCACAGGGTTTTCAGCCAACACTTTCTTATTGTTGTCGTGAGTTGAAAGGTTCAAAACTGTTGTGATCAAATCCTCCTGGAGATCGGGATGTGTCTCGACATTGCCCACTGACAGAGGACTAAGCAATCTACATATGGCATTAGGTAACTCAGAAAAAGCCAGCCTATTAGATTGCAATCCCTGTGTTAGCCTCCGAAGCTCTTTCGCAGCTTCCTTCTGATCAGAAAGGGAAGAAGACATCTTTTCCAGCAATGAGTTTAACAAATCCCGGTCCCTGTCGGTAACAAGTCCTCTAAGATCTTGAGGGGGTTCCGGTATTGCAATGCCACTGACTCTGCACCATCTCGAAATCAATTCTCGAACCAAACAATTAGGGGTCAGGACAGTGTGGGGGAGCACTTGTCTGGACTGAAAGCATGTCAAGTTACCCTGGTTCAACCAGTTCTCGATGTATGGCCTATCATAAGTCTGGAAATCAATAACATTCCATCAATGCAAAAGATTAAAGATATGAAATCATAAAGATCATGCCAATGTTCCAGGCTAATGGAAATCGGTCCCGAGTCACTTGGCTTCTTTTAAAATTTTCAACCTCACTAAAACCATGAATACCTGCCACAAACCAGATGCATTTCCATCTGAACACAAACCAAAGAAAGCTTACTATTTGAAAATCTTGCAGATTCAATCTTCTTCCCACCATAGAATTAAAACAAGGACCTGTTCCGACTCGGGTTGTGTTCGGATTATATTGTGTATAATTAATAATCCTGGATCAAATATATGTCTATCTTAACACAAGTATTAAATAAAGATACAGTCCACATGCATGATACAGTTTATAATCCAAGAACAGTTCCTCTATAAAGCAAAGAGTTTTAACATTAGCAATGAATGACGCCATTCATAAAAGGAAATCTAAAACAAGAAGAAATGAATTCCTAAATAGACAAGAAACCTTCAAATTACAAAAAAATTCAAGGTTTTCTAAATGTTCACCTGACCGGAAGCTAAAACCACAGGGTCACCCATGATTTTACCCGAAATGGGGCACTTGAATGACTCGGGCAGAATCGTATCATCCAATCGAAGGCCAGCGGGATTCTTCAGCTTCGACTCAGTCAAACGAGTCAAGATTCTTATGGCTTGAACTATTTTCTCGATCCCGTAATCATCTTCCTTGACCATCTTCTTCACTACGGTATCCAGTTCTTTCTTTAGCTCTGCTTCATTCGCTCCTCCTCCTCCTCCTCCCGCTGTCGATGACTCCGCTTTTTCAGACATTCTTACTGGGATTTCTTAATGGGTCGATTCAGTGTTTTTTCTTGTATGTTTGCTCTGTTCTCAGCATTGAAAAATAAAGGTTTTTTGCTTTCTTATAAAGGGAAATGCTATGAAATCGACGTTTAGTTTCAACTAAAGAGGCAAGGTTCCGAGCACCGTTCACCCTGAAAAACGGCGTCCTGGGGAAGTAAATGTGAAGGAGATTCGGGTGGTTATGGATTTGGTGAGGGTGGAATGGGAACCCAGGGTTTGATCGGAGAGAGATGAGGGAGGAGAGACCCGTGGAGACCGGAGAGAGATCCGCAGGTGTGCATTCGGTTAGGATTTAGTTTAACTCAGTAAATTATTTTTATAATTATCGGTTTTTAGTTCCGCTAATTTCGATTTTTTGGTTTTTTTATTAGTTTTTAAAATTTTATATTTTATCTTAATAAAATAATTTTATTATATGTTTTTTAAATATTAAAAGATAAGTATTTTGAGATATTTTTCGTAAATATTTATTAAAAAATATTTTTAAGTAAAAAGTAAAAAATACATCTATAATATTTTAAATATAAAAATATATTTTTACTTTATAAAAAATATTAAAAATTAATGAAAAATTAAATTCAACTTAATTTGGTTAACCACGGTTAACTACAATTCGTAAATTTATAAACCATAATACCTCAGTTCAATTTTTGATTAATCATGCTCAACTCTAGTTTTAATAGTGTTTGAATGTTGATTTTGATATAATAATTGAAAAATGTTTTAGACTAATTTGAAAAGATTTCAAAAATAATTCTTATGTTCAAACAATTTAAAAATAAATTTGAAAAGTTTTCGAGAGATTTTAAAAGTGTTTGAAATATTTTTAAAATAGTCATAATTGTGTTTTAAATAAAAGTTTCGAAACCTCCCTTAAAATGTTTCGAAACCTCTTAGGCAGAATGACCTTTTCTTGAAACCTTAGCAAAGGTTTCGAAACCTCTGGTAAAAGGTTTCAAAACCTTGGTCCTATAACGGTTATATTTTTACAAGGTTTCAAAACTTTTTATCTCTGTGTAAGTGAAAATTTAATGTTAAACTCTTTGACTTTTCAATGGTTTCAAAACATCCCAACGACTATAAACGGCTAGAATATGATTCTACACTATAAAAAAACAAGCTTGGGACACTTAAAGATAGTTAGAGACAACATCCAAAAACATGGTCAAGAGAAATTGAGTTTAAATCTTTATTTTCTTTTTCTCTTGTACATAGTCTTAAGAGAGTGTGATTTTATTGTAAATCTTGTATTCTATTGTGATCTTAATTGTGTAAACACCCACCTTTGTGGGGTACTTAGTTTACCAAACAAATCCTTTGTAAAATGAGAGGTTCTAGTTTAGCCTTAGACTAAAAATTAGAGTTGGTTCTATCTTAATCAAGTAAAAAAGATAGGGTTGTACGGTTATCCCTTAAAACGATAAAAAAGTGTCAATTCATAGTGAACTGGTTGAAATCCTTAGTGGTGTGCTAAAGTATTGAATGTAGGCATAACCGAACCACTCTAAAATTATTGTATTCTTTGTCTCAATCTTTCGATTTTAGCAAATTCAACCAGTCACCAAAAATAACCCTCTTGACGGTAGTCGGTGATCGATTCGAACTTACGCATCAAGCCTTTCAAATAGATAATTCAGCTTTTTAAAATTTTAATTAATAAAATTAAATTTTAGTGAAAACATCACCAAAATATTTTCAATAAAATTATAAAATTTGAATCGCAAATCAGTAATTAAATCATATATATATTTTAACTAAAAAATTATAATTTAAGTCAAGATATTATAAGTAAATGGCATCTTCATTGAAATTCGGATTATATCAATAAAAATTAAAAAATACCATTCACAAGTGACATTTTTAAATCATTATAATTTTTATTGTACATCCTAACGTTAAATCACTCTGCTGACATCGTTGATGCTCGAATCTGTGACCTCTAAAAAGAATAATCGTTCCTTTAACCACTTGGGCTAGAGGGCTCGTGCAATTTTTACGAATTTCTTTACTGAATTAAACCCCATTTTCCAAGCAATTCCTCTTGTTATATCATAAGACCCCCTATGATTGTTTAACATTTCCATTGACTGCATATATATTGCAAATTTTCGTACGGTACATGAAGAACTATGAGAGCAAAGTATACAAAAATAAGGTCCATAACCTCAACAACATAAGAGACAATGGCATGAAACAAATGAAAATGGATCGTTCCGAGATCATTAATCTGTCACTGTTTATCTCCCTGTGATGTCTAGAGATGATATTTGTTCTTTCCATAGTGTATTACGTGAGAAGACGCGGATAAACTCGCTCAGGTGCCTTTCTGTGGCAGTGTTTCGAATGCAGAAACGGTATTCTCGAACTTAATCCGAGGCAGAGGGGCACCACTTTGCTTGATAGCACAAGCTGTTTTGTCTTCGAGAGGACAACGAGCTTTCAGCATCGAAAATACGTGATTGTTCAGCCTCCTTGCTTTCTTCATTGCTTCTAGCACGGTATCCCATCCCTATTCAAGATAATGCCATTGAAAATAAACCAAAGACAAAGGTGACTAAACGTATCCCATCACTTTGGGGTGGGGTGGGGGCGAAAGCATATTTATATAGGCTTGCACAACAAGTATAAATAATATAAGCCTCATTCTGTGGGGATCCACATCTAATCTGTGAGGTGTTGTCTGTTTCGACTCGAAAATCGCACAATTTTATCCCACAAAAGGTGCTCCCAGGTATAGGCTTAAGTTTCTACATATGTATTGAAGCGGATTTTGAGTCTCCCAGCATAGGGTTAGGATGGTATAGCTATTTAGTCTAGTCCTAGAGCCCAAACCTCAAAACCAAACTTCATATTAAGAACGAGTCATATACAGATGGGAGGAAATTGTGAACCAGGTTTTCAATATACTTTATTTAACAGATAAACCATTCTTTAAAAGTAATCATGCATAAATGATAAAACAGAATCAAGAATCCAGTACCTGGCCAGCATGAGGACTTCTCTGTGTTTGTGCGATTGATGCAGCTTCAACTTCGGCGACGTTTAGGATTTGATACGAAAAATCAAATAGCTCGAAATGCAGCTGTTGCCCAAGTAAGTATATTATGGTACAGCCACCCCAAGCAACTGAATCGCCCAGCATATCATGATTGTTAGGCTGTAATTGAACAGACTGTTCCAGATATCCCTATTGTTAAAAAATAAAATCAGTGGTAGCCAAAGGTATACATTTTTAAGGGTGAACAAGGTGTAATTTTGTACACATACGTGACATGAATATGGATGAAAAAAACAGAACATATTCATGTCGGGCACATACCAAGATCTGAAACACACCACCAAATCAGAGAAAAATATGGAACTTTGTGATGGTAGGTGAACCATTCTTATATAGTACTTCAAACATTTTAGTCAAGCCAATAAATTGAATAGTTAAATATCCATAATAAATTGTACTTCCAAACTTGATGTAGAAGCTCAATGCTTAGCTGGAATAAATACCAAAGTTTTAATTGAACACAATCTTATAAAAAAAACTCCACAACTGGGAATCAAATCATCAGTAAGTCCAAAAGCCAGAAGATTATAAGGGCAATATTTTATACTTAGAGATCAAATCACAGCTATGGAAAAAGTCATTTGAAATTATGCAATGTATTAAAGTGGGAAACAAATAATTGTCAACAGATTTAAAAGGCTCGAGACATTGCAAGATTATGAATTCACTTGTCGAGATCAATCATGAAAGATATGGATATATTGCTGTTAAGTTTTATAGAAGGTTATTCCTTACAATTTGGAGGCCGCTATATATACGATAAAAATCCTTTGAAGTTGTGATGTCAATGAACCCAGTCTTTGGAGCAGCACTCCATTTACTGCAATATTTATCTAATGCTGCACTTGTAAATGCAAGTGCGTATTCTAACACACTCCCCGTATTTAAGTTAGCCTTGTACAAAAGATCTGCAGAAGACACAAGAACCCTTAGAACAATAAGCAATAAAGAAGACATAGAGAACCAGGTAGTGCTTATTCAAGGGTGAAATATAAAGTATTAAAACACTTGCTGCATCTTAACATCCTCTGTAAAACCAATTAGATTTAGGTGCAGGGACACCACTTTAATATAAGACCACTGGAATAACACCACTTAACACTCCCCCTCACATGCAGCTCACGGTACCTGACGTGGACAAACTCAACAGTGACTGTCAACCTTAAATTGCTTAGGCAGGAAGAACATAATAAAAACTACGCTTCGATACCATGTTAAGCACCTAACCCATCCGGATCTTCATTTCTCTGAACATGCCCAGTATCTGGTGCATGGGTATGGGGATATGAGCTTACAAGGACCCTCTAAATATATGAAAAACTTTTTTAAAAAATGAACATACACATGGCAGGTAATACTTGTATCTGACATTCACACCTGGGTCCAAGTAACAAAGATTGAACCAAAAAGCAATTCACTTTAGGTGGAGTGTCCCAACTTCAACATAAGACCACAAGAAATCCAATACTTGACAGATGAGTGATCACTTAACAGTAACATAGATATATTTCTTGATTTTGACAAACCAATATTACAGTTTTTGCATGTTTTCCTATTCCAAAGAGATGAGGGCAGAAAGTTGTTCCTAGATTAAATTAATTGATATTTTTCTTCTGTTTAGCAAATCTTAAGTAGCCTCAATGGATCATAGAAATAATAAAGTATATGCAATACCTGCAGCTTCTGCCTGTTTTGACATTGTGTAAAAAGAGGTTGGATTTGGGCACCTAGGGTGTGACACAATTGCAGCTGTAGCAGATTTGAAGAGGTTGACAACTGGGCTGTCTCCACCATTTTGTGAATGCAATGTTTGCCCATCTGCCCCAGGAAGCAAGCCCAACCAAGGTGCTGTTTGCATGAAATGAGTGGTATCCAATTCTCGCTATATGAAAGGAAGATTACAACAGTTAGATGCAAAAATAATAAGAACGCCAATCAAATCAGAATTTGATGCAATGAGCTAATGCCTAAGACTTTTCCACACAACACCATAGAAGGTCAAACATAAGAAGGTACGATATATCAGTCTCCATTGGGTTTCTGATAGGATCCGGTCAAAAAGATAAGGAAAAAGACCACCACATCCATAAGTATATTCAAACATCCCTTTTACCCTAGTATAATAATATTTGATCATACTTGGTTGTACTCGTTTACTAATCTTATTTCCTTATTCATTCTAGAAAGGGCATGCACCAATAGTACAATTGTCTCGTAATTGAAACATACAATAGGGAATGAAGACTGGATTATCATGAAACATGAAAACTGCAAGTATATTCACAAATAAGTTGCACTGGTAAATTAGTTAAATCAAGTTCAGCATTTTTGTTTTACACGACTTAAGTTTAAAGTAAATTGTGGGCTTGTATTCAGATTAGACTTTTGCACCTACCAGGCCATTAGTAATTTATTATAAGCTAGATGCATAACATTGTTACTTTTAATAGTTATTTTTACATGCAAAAGAGTTAGCTATATCTAAAGGACATTAACAAATCATATTTATCCCCTGCAAGTAGCAGGGGTGGAGTGGAACTCAATAATGAAGAAATTCGAACTAACCAAAACAATATCAAGGAGCCCCATCCAATATAATACACTCCCAATCTCCTTTATTCCACGAAGAACTTCTGCTTTGAACTCTGATTTTGTTCCCCAATTGAGTTGCTCTTTAGTGAGCCTCATACATCCTACGCATAGAAATCAGTATACAAGTGAAATGACAAAAATAGATACTGCTTACACCCTTTACCCACCACTAACAAAAAGGATAAAATAATAAAAACAGAGATACTGACCAGGCACGTAAAAATTCAATACTAACAAATCATGACTAGATCTCAACCTTGAAATTTATTTTTGGAGTCTATCAAGTCCAAGAAAATTTACTTTTAACAAGAGTCGAGTTATGTTCCCTTAACAATTTACACACCAAAATTTCCCATCAGTGATAGTCTGGCTTAGCTCTGAAGTTCATAAAAAAAAAGTCTGACAAATTATTTTGTGAAACTCAATAAAGGTGAAAGGTCACCAAAATCATTACTTGGTCTATGAGAGATAAAAACTATTTCAGTTGCTCATTAAAAATGCTATCCTGCAATGCAACTTGGAAAATTTCTTTACTTGGCATCAACAACAATTTCAGGAAATCACACAAACATAAAATGCTTGGACTTTCTAAAAATGTTTATAAATATATCAGATGTTCGTGTATTTGCAACTGAATGAAAATTTAAAACATGGCATATCTGAAATCCTAAACACAGACATTGAAGCTCAACATTGCATGGGATGAAGGCTATAATGTTTATATCTACTGAAGCATAGCATTCTGATAGTTGCATAAAAGGGAGCATCCTACATAATTGCATGGGGAACAAAGGAAAAGATAAATAACACTGTATTGTACCTGTCACGCCTCCATCAAAAGGAAGAAGTCCAATAGATTTCGGCAGTGCTTCTTGCAAGCCTGTGATCATAGGCTCAAGTGTAGCAATCTGGAACACACAGTAAACCATATGTCAGAATTTCCACTAACAGTGCAGCCTGAATATTATATATTTAGAGGCTGAAGATTATAGCATACAAGGATTGCAGTCAATTATCATGAAAGACATCTCGACGTCAATAATACTTAAAATATCAAGGGAGAAAATTGGAAAAAAGAAGGCATGTCACTACCCATCAAGCACTTCCAGTAAATGTTACCTTTAGTTGGTTGGAAATCTACACTCTGGTTACTACAAAAAAGTATAACTTGAGCCAATAATGCATGCATACCTTGTTTGATATATGATCCAGTAGTGCTCGGATAAGCCACGGTAATGACCTAGATCCTAGAAGTTTAACAACAGAAATCATGTGTGGAAACCCAAAAAATCCACTATGCAATCGCGCAAAACTTTGATGTGCAGAATTTAAATCCTGCAATTACCATAAAATGGAAGATGGTACATATAAGCCAAAACCTTTTAGCAATCTATTTGTTGATATCAATTGGTAATCCCAGCAGAGAAAAAGAGGGGAATGTTTTTTTAAAAGTTCACCAAAAATGAAGTTGCTTTTGCAACAATCTTCAAAAAGCTTGCAAATATAGAAACAATCAGAACACAATTAACCATAGCTTCTTACTTGGGTACCACAATAGAAGTTTGGCTTGGCATGTGGAACTGATGGCTTTTGTACAGGAGCAAGAGGAACTTTGGAAGATCGGACAAAACGCTGAGTAGTATTACAAAGGATAAAGTTTGGCAGGAAATCACTTTGCATCTCAGACCAAATCTAACAGACAGAAGTGAAAACCAAGCCATCAATGACCAGTGATCCATAAACTGAGAGTTAAAGTTACATTCAAAGCTGGAAAATTTTGTTGAACCTGAGAAGCTAGTCGACTTGAAAATGACACAAGAGATATGTTCTCCTGCATCTCATTCAGCATGAGACTGAATGAATCTATCGAAAGATCTTTTGAAAGCAATTCATGGGAATGCTTCAGTATATCTATCAGTTTTTCTAATTCCTGCAATAACAGATCATATTTGTGATTGATGTGAAACACAAATATAAAACCAAAAAACAGAAGGTAAACCACTTACCACTATGGCACATAGATCTTGAGACTCAAAACGATCAAAAAGAAACTCGAGATTTTCTCTGAAGACTTTATTCATCCGTTCAGCAATCAAACTTCTTAAATCAATTGTCCTCCCAAGTAACTGTACATTGCAAAAGTTGACACCAATTGGAAGTATTAGTCTAAGATACAAACTACATAAGTAATTGTTGTAATAAACAAGAAAGGGAGAAGAAAAAAACATGCAACTATACTATAACCCAAAATAATAAGACAAGGGCCCGGAAATAAATAATTACAAGTTACAATGATCATAAAAGATAAATGGCAGAAATAAATGCTGAGAGTTCAAGAAAATATGAAGAGAAGGCTGCTCACCAAATTGATAGGAGAAGTTGAAAGCATATAAACCCGATCACTATAGATGTACTAATGGAACTAGTGAGGAAATGCTATCATAAATCTAAACT
Source organism: Abelmoschus esculentus (assembly GCA_035048815.1). Lineage (NCBI taxonomy): Eukaryota > Viridiplantae > Streptophyta > Magnoliopsida > Malvales > Malvaceae > Abelmoschus > Abelmoschus esculentus. The sequence continues at coordinate 16,944,775 of JAUCBN010000017.1, read as the reverse complement.
CCATAACATAAAATGACAACACTTGGTTGATGAAAAAGAACTAGGTTCAATCCATAAAGAAAAATGCATAAGATGCTAGACTGCTAGTCAAAGACTACAAACATACTGGTAAACCACAAAACAACCAATTAAAAAGGTAAAATAATATTTCATTCAAAAAAATGTAAGTTTACAACCTACAAAACAAGCCCTAAACTTTGTTAACACTATATAAGGATGAAATCTGAAGGATAATTAAAGACCTGAGAAATAAGTTTGCAATTAAATGAATACATGTCATTTCTAGAAACCACCGAGTAGTTTGGGAGAAATCAAGATAAAATCACACAAGTTACTGGAATTGGACAAGATACGAATTTTTTGTGGTAAGGTATATACTAAGCTAATAAATGTAGATTACATATTTACCTTCACTCTAGTCATTTTTAGAAGTGAAGTAAATCGCATAGGTTGGATAGAATACTTTTCTCCATTGTCTGAGGCAAAGAGGAATGAAGGATCAAGCAATTCACTGCAGAATGTAAAAACAAGGCCAAGTTAGCTTTAGCTTCAAAGTTCATTAGGACATATGCATCACAGGCAAAAAAAATATATACCTAGAAGACCAGCTCTTGTAATATGTGAAAATAGCTTCACATAATTTTGAAACAAATATATCAAAACAATGGTCCACCTACGAAAACAGCAAAAAGTCCCAAATATTGTTCAATGTATCTTTTATAAACTTCAGATAGATAATGCGATATATGCAGAAAGATGTAGACATTCCATTCACCTCAGCCTCAATTTCATCATAGAGGAAGCGCTGTTTTAGCATAACCAATGCATGCTGTGCTGAATCGTTATAAATGTCAAATGGCATCAACACACTTTCAAGAAGACCAGCACTTTGAGACTCGAGCACATGATCTACCAGCATCCAAGGAAGGGAGCACTCTATTGGAAACTATAAATGGATAAGAAAGAAGTTATCTTTAAAGAGCAAAAGAATCATTAAAGTTAGACTATAGAAGAGACATAATTAATCTGTTCTCGCAAGTCTAGAAAATATTAATAGACAAACTACAGCAGTGCACAAGGAAAACATGTGATAAGTACAGTGATGCTGACAGTGGTAAATTTTAGCTCACAATTGTTACAAAATCTGCAGTTTCCCATTGATAAATCTAGGAACTTTCGGCCAATACCAAAAAAGACACATAGCAAATTCTTTGTGCTTGCAATAAATTCAGAAAGAAATAGGACAGACCGTCTATAAAGAATTTTATTATCATCGTACCTGAATGACACGAGAAGACTCCAAGTAAAATTCTCTAAACCATAAGAAACCAAGATCAGTCAAAGTTCCAATAGTTGCTGCAGAAAAAACACATTACAGTTAAGATTAGAGTTAAACCAACCTACTTTACAAGATCTTTTATACAACCATTTAGAGCTAACCAGAATTTATAAGGACCTATATGAAATAGCAGCCTCAGCTCTATATACAAGAGTGTTAAATATGTCAAGACACATAATTCAACTTGACACAGGGCCGTGCTACCAAAAAGACTCATTCACATGACTTAAATCAAACACGGTTGTGTACCAACTTAATTGGAGTTGCTACATAAACCCATTAGCTTCATTCTGCAAAACATTGTTAACATATGGGAGAGAATACTTCAATCCAGGTGCAGAATTTCTTTAGGTTAATTCCAAGGGTTTAATTTTTTCCACAATGACAAGGATAGGGGAACATGTTTCTTCTCTGATGTGGTTATGGTAGAAACAGAGAGGCCCAATAAGTTTGGTGAGTTAAAAATGTTTGTGAAGTTAAAATATAAAGGATAGGTGAACATATTTATGGATATTGGCAAGAGATCATAGCAGGGGGATTTCCAGAAACATGTAGCAAGAAACAAGCAACATAGCTAAGGGGTGGTTTAGAAAGAGGTTAACTGATCTTCAACTAAGCTAAATTACCAAAAATCTCCACCATCAAAATGAACCGTGGCAAAAACTACCTTCACAGATAATTCTATTGTATGGGTTATAAACTTGTTATTTTTTCACACAAATGAAGCAGTCTCCAGAACGTATGAAATGTAAGCATGAATGGTATACATGCAAACATGTCAACCCGCATATATGTATGTATACATGCTAGTATTGCATCAACTGAAGTCTATAACAAAGAAGCATGTCCGTGTGGCAGTAGAATCGTATTTACTCTAATTTGTCAATCAAGAGTGAAGCAGTTAGCACTAAACTGATAAAAGCCAGCTACAGATACTTGAAAGCATTCCCATTTTCTGATGGTAGAGGTTGGGATAAAAGAAAATGAATGCAGATAAGTATGAAGATACCCGAGTAATCCAATATGTGCAAGAAGAAGCTTAGCTTGTAAAAGAATGTTTCCAACTGCTTTAAGTCATTAACAGGAATCTCAGACCCACTGTTACCAAAAAGGCCCCCAGGCTTCCGGAGATTACCACCAGACACAACCTCATATATCAAAAACTGCAAGCAATGAACCTGAAATGGGGGAGTTTTTGTCACTAGAAGTGATTAGCTTGTGGAAGTATACACATTTGCTATGTTATATTGACAAATTTAGACATAAACTTATACACTACAATGTTTTACAAAGTTGAAACCAAACCATTAGTATGAAATACTGCAAAACATAAGCTTAATTTAATTCCAAAAGCTGCTTCCATACAAGAAATATGAATACATGATAAAACTGAACCAAGAGAGAATAAAATTGTAGAAGTTTGGACATTGAAGAATATAATCATACTGTCATTCATTTTCAGTAACATTACTGCAACTGACACGTCATTAATTGAAATTTTTATTCAAGGGGAAGAAAGTTGGCCAACAAAGGAATACGTGGTTCTACAAAAATGAAAAGAAGATGAAAATATGAGTTCCTAATCCCTGTGATCCTCTACATTACACTGAAGTGTCCATGCTGAAACTTTTTGGCACTTTGAAATTTTATGTGCATGAGATACTTTATTCATATACAAGGTTATAAAATTGTTTCCTTCCAATGGTCTGGAACTATATATAATATAAAAATTACAAATGCTATAAGATAGCTCAAAGCAGAGGGCCTGCAAAGACCAAATAGTCGCAGCATGCATAAAAGAACTTGTAGGAAAGAAACCTGAGCTGCTGTGGGTGCCACTGGCCTGGGATAAAAGATGTTCCCTCTACTTTCATCACCTCCATGTTGTAAAGACTGAAATTCAGATTCAGGCTTGCTTGTGTTTGCCATCCAGTCTGCTGAAAGGGTCCTCATATCAGAGAGAATCCTGGAAAAAATGGAATACATGACATAAGAAGTTATGAGGTTTTAATTGGAAAATTTTACACTAGCTTATAAGCATATTTATCTAGTGAACAAATTCAGAATTTTAACTTGAATGTTCTGATAGGACAAAGTAAAAAAAAACATTGTTAGATCTCTCTAGCAGAGGTCACTGTTCCCACGGGAGGAAAGGATTTGTGGGTTGGGGAGGCAATGCAAATGTATTTAGATATGTTTATTTTTAATCCTAAAAGTATTGCAAGCATATCTTAGGCAAGAGAAAATAATAAATGATTTTTACCTGATTAGGAAAATCACATAAAAGGTTATGCAAGCAAACAAAAAAAAATCAAATATCATGATACTAATCTAAATGCACACCTTGAGAGATCTTTTTTCTTTCTAAATGTAGTTCGCAACATGGTAGCTAATGTATTTTGAACAAAATCTTGGACCTCCGCATGTATTGTTTCCCACAAAGCATCAGCTATCAAAGTATCGGACCGTTGCATCATTGATCCAACACTCTTTATGTAGCTAACAAGTTCAACAAGTGCTTTCCTTTCCTCGGCGCTATAATTATACCGTACAACCTACAACATAATTCAAGTTCCACAAGAACTCTATCAAGCAAAATATGGACAGCAAAAACTGGCAGGTGATTCAGACATAGAACATATTCAAGCAAGTTCTAGTTCATCAGGATCTTCCTTCTAGTTAACTTCAAAGATACAATCTCAAGTGAGCACAGCAGCAGTGAGCTCTAGCATCTCAAAACACAATGCCAGCAAATGATAAATGTTACTATTACAGCAAAGCCAAAATCTAAAAGAAGTTTGCATCTTAAACAGAACAAAGTATAGATTAGAAAAGAAACAGAACTTTATGAAAAAGGCTAGGAAGAATGGTGCATTTTATAAGCCAAAAACAATTCATCCAAAATAAAATACCTTCTCATAATCGGAATAAGATGGCGATAACTCTTGTGATTCCGAAGGACCAACATCCTTGCATGGGCGAGAAAATTTCCAAGCACATTGTTCCCAAACACGTGCAGTCCATCTACTCAATAGCTGGAAACCTTCAACAACCATATCATACGTGTTTCCTTTAACTTCTTTACACCACTCAACATCTGCCCCATCAGTTGATTTCAACAGCAAAAGCTGTAGAGAAGAATATGAAAAAAGGGAACGGAAGGACTCAGTTGATTCATCAGCGATAAATCAGTTGATTTTAACAAAGGTTTAAAAATTAATATAACATTGATAAAAAAAGGTTCTGCATATGATGAACGGAACTGAAGGACTCAGGTCAGAGAAGCACCTGATTTATCGCTGAGGCAAAACGGATAGCAAAATCATCATGCTCAGCACGGATGGCTCCGATGTGATTGACTATCAGATAATGCCTCTGATAAGTAATTATGTCAAGGCTTTACTAAGGCAAGAACTAAAAATTTTGCAATGAACAAGCTGATAGATATGCCACAAGACATCTTAATGACCAAAAACAATGCTTACTGTTTAAAATTATAGTGACCTGGATATATAAATAAATAATTGTTTCTCTACTTATAACCAATTGCTTTGGGTTAGATGCCAATATAAAAATTCAGCATTTTCCAGAGCAGGCACAGCTCCTGTAGTGTGGAACATTTATGATCAGAATAAAGTTCACAGACCAAAACAAGAAAATCTAGTTGCAATGAGTGTTTTGCAAACCATAACATAATAATATTCACAAAAGCGCAAGGATATTCTTGTGCTTCTCGGGGTGGGAGTTCATGAGGGGATGGAAGAGTGAGAAGACGAGTTTGGCTGGAAAACTTTTGGAAGTACATTGACAATTCTTTCAAAATTGCAGCTGGTGAAAGATGAAGATCTGGGAATGCAGGAATTACTGGATCGTTCTGCACGAGAAATAGAAGATACTAATTAGATCGTCTTTACTTATTAATAATATATGCCAGGGAGAAAAGATTTAATAAAGATTGTGGTTCCCATATGGCATTTTAGACCTGCATCATAGACAATACCTTAAATATATTGATCAGTCTATTGATTTTCACCCTCTTGTATAGTGACTCACTATCTTTCTCTGATGATGTTGCCATGACAACAAGAACAGGCAACACTCGGAGAAGCATGTGTCGCTCAGGGAACAGAAGGGCAAAATCCAGTTCCAAAGACTCAACAGCAAAGACTATAAGAACCTGAAGGATATCCTCTACACTAAATTCAGTCAAGGACCTCAACAAGCATTGAAAAGAGTTGTGCAAAAGAAAAAAAAAAGAAAAGAATGTCACAATGATTTTACACAAGGTGTTAATAGAAAAGGGCATACTATTTTCCTCAAAACTTGGCAACAAACTGAACATTTTGCAAACAAGGTAGGTTCAACCCACATGTCAACCACTTTAATAGTCTTTTTAAGGCGACATCTAGGGATGCATTAATAGAGACTAAAATCACCAAAACATGTATTAAACAGGATACTTGTTCACACGGAACATCTCCACGTGCAAGTTCAATAAAATAGCCCACCTTGTGCTTAAAAAAATCTGTAAAAATAACAATAAAAAATTAGTGACCACAATGAAAATAGTAAGCAAAATTTCAAGTTAAAGGAAAGCAACAATTAATGTTGCTAAACAACCATCACAGAGAACCACAAAAACCCACCTGTAAATCATCTAATTCCTCCCTCATAGAATCAGTATCTGGCCACTGAACACTGACTTGTGTAAATGTCCTGTCGAAGTGGGGATGGGTCAAAAACGTTATTAAAAAATCTGTGAAGGGGATTGCCCAATATTAAAATCAATTCTGCTAATTTTAGGAACACCAATAATAAAACAAAATTTACAGCCATGAAATAGTGGATTTGAACTTCAATGATCAACTGGTAACTTTGAACTTCAAAAATTCTTAGATTCCACTGGCAAACATAGCCTAAAGAACCATATTCCTTATACTAAATGATTTTTTATGAAATAAAAGTTGCAGAACCATTCAGAGCATAGTATTTCCAACTCAGCATAAAAAAATTATGCACACATAGGCAAGGGTCCTACTCTAGGCCTAGTTACAAGTTTTACTTTTCTATAACTATAAGCTTTCTGTTTCTCCAGGTTTAGATTCAGGCTTATTGGTTTTCACTCGAGTATAATCTGAAGCAATGTGCTTGCATGCCATTTAGAATTTTTCTTTTTTCATAAGACTATAAGCTGCATTCCAAAAACAGTCTATAGTGAGTGAATCAATTTAAGGAACATGAGTTCTCATCCCTAGAACTCTATTTTCATTTCCTCATATTTTGACATTCAAAAACAAATTTATTATTCTGTTTAAACCAAAGCACTCCAAGATATCTTGGAATATACAATTACAACTTAGATCTACAATTCCTTCCCTAAATCCTGTTTGATGGTAACCCATTCAGCATCTAACCTGATAATAGATCGCCACACTTCAAAACATTCTACTCAAGTTAATACAGCCTAAAACCATATGGAGTCCATTACAATCCAAGAGAAACACAAACCAAATATAGCAAGATGCAATATCTAAAAGCCATTCTTACCTCTTGTACCAAGAGAAATCATTAGGTATGCTTGCTTTAGCATTTTTGAGATGATCAAGTTGCACTAAAACGTCAAGTAACTTTAACATGGACCTAGAGAAAATAATAAATCAATCATATGTAAGGCATCTAATGATAACATTTATTCTTATCTTATTTCACCACTTTAATCATAACAAGAAGGTTGCATGGTATTATACTCAGTAGTACAATATGTTAGTCACAGGAAAACAATCAAGATAGGTTCTCAAAGAAAAAAAGGGGGGGAACCATCACAACACACCAGAGGTGAGTTATTGTGGGGCCATTAATTCGTCGCTCAGGCCTAGAAAACCGTTGCATATCAGCAGCAAGCTGTGTTAAAATTAACAGTTATTAGTGAAAAACACAACCTTGGGGGGGGGGGGGGGGGCGAGTATAAAAAAAGCAGGGACAATATTGATATCAATACTTTAGTCGCAGCTGATGCTTGCCATCGTTGTATTTCACGCAACCGACTCATCTCCAAGTCCAGAACTTGATAAGTTTCTAGATATAAGTCGGCTTGATTATGCTTCATAGAATCAGGGAGCTGCCACATCATACAGAACAAGGGGCGCAAATGCATAAGAGAATTAAATATCAAAACTGCTGTGCCTATCTTATTAAAAGGAGCAGTTTAAAGGAACATTTCTCCATATGATGCTAGTTGGTATTACGATGGTCACCCTAGTATAATTGAAGAAATTCTTTTTCACCTTAACTAATGTCAAAATACCTGAGGAAGTGCTTTGACACAACTACGATATGTATAAAGCACCGATGCCATCTCTTTCCCTTCCTGGATAAGTGTGTTCTGTCATGCCATCAAATACAAGATCAGAGACAAAAACAAAACATTAAAAAATTTAGACTCTAACTAGCTTAGGCAAAAAATAAGTATTTATATTTTATGCAGATAAACAAAGAGGAGCAAAAAAATGGTATACAAGCTGATTGAGAGCTTTTGTGTCCTCAGTAAGAGACAAACGATAAGCAGAAACATCGCTATATTCTGAAAAGGATGAAAAAATCATCAGTTATGCAAGATCTATTCAATTCTTCAACTAAAACTTAAATCTAACTGAGGAAAATACCCTTAGATCTTAAGAGAACACAGAGAGAGAAATACCAATCGGACTGATAGTTGATCCCCTTTCAGTTGACACCAAAACTGCTGGTCCTTGTACTTCTGGTTGCTCATCCTAACCAAAAAATTATGGGAAAGTGTTGAATTAAAAAAAACAGAACTAAATGCATTTTCTCCATTAATTTGCTTGCTAAGAAGCTAAATTTGACTTCTTCGAATTTGCATCGGAATTTAATTATCTGTGTTACTAAAAATACTATAATGTATAAAAACCAAAAACGTTGTAATTTCACGAGAAGTAGGAAGAACCCATTTTGGAAATAAAATTTTCGAAATTAAATCAACTTCTTTGAAACCAAATTAACGAAAGCGAAGCAAGAAAAAAATGTTTAAGAAACTATTTACCTCTAAGGAGAATGTCGATAAAGCTGCAATGGCTTCTTCAACTGGAACTGCTGCCATTTTCAAAGAATTTTTTGACAATTTCCCAAAAAAAAACAATCCGTTCAGATACGGAGTATTTTCTTTTTCCAATTTAAAATAAGGCTGAAAATTTGAGGACGTTCGAATCTTCGATCCTCGGTGAGTCGGAATCGGGTAAATAGATTCAGAAAGTGAGTTGATTACTCGAGTTTTTAGCGGTGCTTACTTACTACAGCCGAGAAGTAGTTTCTATTCTTAAATTACTGCGAATTTGCCTTTTTTCCTATATATTTTTTGACGAGGTTATTTTTTAATATTTTTAAAAGAAAATATTGAATTAATTTAACCTAAAAATTACTTATAACATTTTAATATTTATAATATATATATTAAAGATTAAGTTTAACTCATTTATATTATTATTATTGCTATAACAAATAAAATAATATAAAATTAAATATATTTAAATATTTAATATTTTTATTAATAAATAAAAAATCTGAATAATATAAATATTATATTAAACTATATGTTAAAAAGTATTGGTTTATACCATTAATATATAACAAATATGAGATATACTACAAAAATACATGAATTACTTATCTATGATTTCTATATTTTAGTACAAAACTATTTTTTATTATATTTTAAACAAATATTAACTAAAATTTATTCTTGAGTTGAAAAAAAATACTTTTATTAACACCAAATTTTTTGGATGGTTGAGTTGTTAGGCTCATTTAAAAAAAAAACAACGTGAATTATGTCGTAAGTCATTTATATTATTTATAAGATTAATCGATTAAATATATTTATTTTTTATTTTTTATATTATCTATTTTTATCAAGTGAATCTCTATTAATATTTATTATGAATTAAATTTAAGAACGCATTTATCAAATAAAAATTTATTTAATAAAAAATAATATAAAAAAATTAATGAAATGGGTGCATTTGATTGTTTGATCACATATATGATGTGATAAGAATGACTCATAATATAATTTCTCGTAAAAACTCATTTCTATGATATAATATTTTTAACTATCGGTATCTAATTTATAGATAAATTTTAACACATTAATAATTTATGTTATATAAATATAATTTTAGTAATTTATTTATTTATTTCATGTTTATGTTTATTTTTTATGCCATCATAATTTTTTTATCCTTTTTCCTCTCTCTTGCTGTTAAAATATATAGCTTTGAGGCTAAGCATGGCTGAACTCTGGCTTCCACTAAGAAAAACTGGGTTGACACTAATCAAGTAAGTGTGTGATTGAAGAAAAACAAAAACAGATAAATAAATAAATAAATAACAACAAAGGAATTTAAAAAGAATAAATTAATTAATAAATATCAGTGTTTTAATTGGATTAAGTATAATTAATAACAGCTTATTTGACTTTAGAGTTAGATGAGACCACGATTACGATATTTGCTTGGTGCGACAGTCGGGCCAAATTAGTGGGGGAAATACAAATATAAACAAAATATAAAAATATATTTTATAAATAAACGGTCCAAATAATAAATCGTTTAATATTGTTTGAATATATTCTTAATGTAAGTCTTTATTACTCCCCAAAAAACCCTAGTCCGCTCTCTCTTTTTTTCAAATTTCTTTTATTTTAAATAGTTCTTCTCTTTGATCTATCCCTTTGATCAGTGGTCGGCAATCAATTATAATATTGTTGTCGACCACCGAATCTATAAATCTATTACTTTTATTTTTAATTTTAATAAAAATCTTTGCTTTTATAGCACGCTTTCTTTGTATTTGTGACACGTTTTTTCTGTCTTTGTGACATGTTTTTGTTTTGTGGTTTGATTCATCTGCTCTTGTGGCACGTTACAGCATACCCTAGCGATCGTTTGTTGCTCTTGTGGTTAGATTCAATCGATACTAGTTTCTGATTTATATTTTTGTCGATGGTATTTCGAAAGTTATATCCCCACTCCGGTTGATGGTTGTTTGCCGATGACATCAGTCTTGAGTAGCGATGCTTTTACATGACAGTTTTGGATCGTCTACAACTCCTTCTTCTTTCTTTATGCGTCTCATTTGGACAGAGACAAGGAGATTCAAGAAGCTTCTGAATTTTATTTGTATGATTAATTCCATAAGAATTTTATTTTCTCTGTTTTCTTGTTGCAAAATGTTTGGATTGTTTAATCCAATTTTTTATATTTCTTGAAGACGATGTAAATGTAATTTTTATGGATCTAATAAAAATTCAGTAGCATTTGTCAAAAAAAATTATTATTAAATGATTCATTTATTGTTCGCTAAAATTAGGTATACTAGATAGATTAGTTTTTAATCTTTTAACCAAATAAAATCTTTGGTTAAAATTTATTAAAAATTATTTTTTTTGTCGATGGTCATTAGAGGTATTTAACGAATTGAGCAGCTCATGAGTTACTTAAACTCGATTCTGTCAAAACTTGATAAATATTCGATTCAGATTGGTTCGGTTTAAACTCGATATTTTAACGAATTGAATCGAGTAAAGTTTAACTCGGTTTGATAAGTTCGTGAGCAGTTCGTTAATTTTTAAAAATATTTTATAATAATTAATTTAAAATTATTTCATTCAAAATTTAAATCTAAACGATAATTATTAATTTATGAATTGTTACTCTAATTTTAATATGTTAATTTAGTGTATTTATGGATTGTTACTATAAAATTGTTTTATATACTCTTTTGATATTTTTAGTTAAATTTGTTAATTTACGTTAATATTATGTATAGTATAATATTATTAAATTTTAAGTTTAGTTAAAAATAAGGTAGGTTTTTAGTGAACTTAACAAGCAACAAGTCGAGCTTAACAAACAACGAGTCGAACACAATTTTAACGAGTTTAACGAGCAACGAATCGAGTCGAACAACAAATTTTTTAACGAATATGAATCGATCAATCGAGATCGACTTGCTCGATAAGCATTGTTGATTATAGTTTTTAATTTTTTTAAAAAAATTTATTAAAAACGACTTGAAATTCAATTGTTTTCGATATAGTTTACTATGAGTTTATATTCTTTAAATTCAATATTAATAAAATATTTAAATATATTTACAATAAATAAATTTATAACTATAAAAGAAAAGGTTTTTATCATCAAATATAATGATTATTACCCATTCATTGTAAAGAGAAAATTTTAGGGTGAGAATAGTTAAAATGAATGAAATCAAAATTATTATAAAAATCATAAAATTTTTGATATCGATTTTTCTGTATATATTGAATTTTTTATAAAAAATATAAAAATTTTAGAATATACCAACCGAAATATTTATAAAAAATTTAAAATTTTTAAAAACTATAATAATTTTGGTTTGATTTTATTTTAAGTTTTTAACCCACTTCTCATTAGAAAAACCTATTACAAAGGCATGTCCAAGTCCAACATTACAACCCATCAACTTCCATCACAATTTTCAAGACAAAAAGGAAAAGAAGTTGAAACATCACATTAATTTTAAGACAGTCGAAGAAACAAATTATTGAAGAACACCCAAAACATTTTCCAGGAAAGAAAAACAACAGATTTGATGTGATCATCAGATCCTGGAATCCAAGGCCATGATAGTGCTGAGATTCATGGGGTGCATGTATTGATTAGAGCCGCTCATTATCTGCTCCACAATCAATCTGTTAGCCTTCTCCGATGGATGGAAGGGGTCCCAAAATGCATACAGATCTCTGTTAGGACATAAATTTGATAATTGAGTGCATAAACCTAGTCCATTGTAAGGTCCTTGACCACAACACGCTGTTTCCGATGTCGTAAATCCTGTTCCGAATAAAGGGTTAAGTTTAGATTTGTTCTGATATGTTTTTATATCCGACACTTAGATTCGAATCCGATTAACAGTACGTACCGAAGGCTTGAGGGTCGGAAACGAAGTCATTGTGCATTCTTTGAGTATTTGCACTAATGAACACATCTCTGCCAATTTCAGCATTGAGTTCATTTATCATTTCAACAAGTTGTGGATTGTATAAGGAAGCGGCACGTTGCAGTTCCTGCGAGCAGCCGCCGTTGCTGCCCCTCATCGCAAGTTCCGCCGGAACACAACCCAATGGACCAGTGCCTGTCACTAGGACCCTTCGTGCTCCTAGTTTGTATAGTTTCTGCAATTAAATGCAGGATCAAGAAAAGGATAAGTAAGGTGTGACATGTGTGTTAAATCGTACCTGACACTCGCACTCGAATTCAAGTAACATAGTCGGTAAAGTCAGTTTTGGTACTGAAAAATTACCGTTAAGAGTTTACGATACTCGGAAATGACAAACTGGACATAATCAGGCAGACTGTATTGTCTGGATCTTGCAGAGAAGGGGACTAAGTAATAGTTGTTGACGAAATCGTTACCGCCTACGGTGATCAGGACTAGTGCTTGACTTACGAGTCGATGAGCTTGCTTCGATCCAACCGAAGCCGACAGTATTTGCTTGTATTCTTGAAACAACTCAAACTGTCTGTACATTCTCAGGATGTTTACCTGCAATGCCAACATTTTAGGACACCATTAAAATACCAAACTTTAGTAAGTCCACAAATTTATTACATACAAATTGGACCCCGGTGTCATTAAGGATTCCAACACCGGCTGAAGCAAAGTTGGCACCAATAAGCAGCTTCTTCCCGTCAAAATCCGGGCTCAAATATGGCAATGGCGATTCCGATAAGCCGATTTGCTTACCTGCAAAGCATTCGAATGACATAAACAAACACAATTACATTGTTACATTGCAGACTTTGCAGTCACTGTTAACAAATATTAGAAACTTAACCAATAAGGTCTGGGATATTAAGTCCATTCGAGAAACGGCCAGTGGGTTTTCCCGTCGGATAATCGATGCCGTAAGGTGGCGAATCAGCACGAGCGGTGGTCTGTAGGTAATTATTGTTGCCGCTGTCAACAAGCGAATCACCGAAAATAAAGAAAGCTCGAGCCTCAGCAATATCAGCAATGCACCCAAAGACCACCATTAACAATGCCAAGACCATCGCCGAAGCCGAAGAAGCCATCGATATTATCGTAAGAAACCAAATATGACTTGTATGGGACTAAGAGAAGCATGGGATTGGTTTTTATAGACCTGTAATTTGAGCCACCATTGAATTAAATAGAAGGTACCTTTGCCAAAAGGGAAGCTGTTTTTTTAGTTGAACGTAATTTGTACCAACTTTTGCCACTAAATTTGTTGCCTAGTGTTGCTGTCTTTGTGTCTGTAAAGGTAACTAGGAACCCAATAGGCTTTTCTATGATATGAACTTAGGCATACACGATGTTGGGTATCCATTTGTATGTGGAACTAGATTTCAATTAAGGCTACGAGTATGGCCTCAACAATGCTGAAAAAAATAGACGTTCGATCGGATATTGAGCGCGTAAACATGTTCGTTTCTACATCCTACTGACGACTGATCCACATATTCGAAAATATATATTTAATTCAAAAGTAAATAAATAAATAATAATAAAATAAAACAATTATTATTATTTAGGAACAGAACAAAAACCCAAAAAGTATAAAATAAAATTTAATAAATATTTTAGATCAAATCGATTTTGAAAACGATAAGTAAGAATCATATTGAGGCCTACACGAACACAATTTTTTAAGACAATTTTTTTTGTCACTCATGAAGTTCTTAAGTTCATTGGTAGTCTATCTCCCAAGATACACTAACAAAAGGATCTTCAACAGTAGCACAGCTGCAGAGATCCCAAACTTTTCTTGTCTTCGTTAGTCATCAGAAGAAAATAAAATTAGAGCCATTTCTCACTGTTTTTTCAAAACATACTTCAACAATACTGAAAAAAACAGATGTTCGATCGGATATTGATCGCGTAAACATGTTCGATTCCTCGTCCTACTGACGACTGATCCACATACCTAAGAATCCTCAGTTTTATGGAATTTTTCTGTCTGTGCTCCGAACAATGAGTTGGAGATTACTTCCTTTTGTCTTGAAAGATTGAAACTGCAAGTGAAAACTGGTTCTTTTAAGACAAGATTGAAGATTAGGAAAAATGTTTAATAATTCTCAAGTGGCATCTGATTACCTGCTATTGCTGCTTTTGTTCTTGGGATTTTTTTTATGGTTTAAACGTAAAATAAGTGTTTAAACTATATATATTTTAATTAGGTGTTTAAATTATTTTACGGATATTTAACATCTCATTGTATAATCTATTTAAGGTTTTCTGTTAATTAAATTTTAAATACTTATTTGTTTGAGTAGTAAAAAATAGAATTAAATAAGTATAATAGGATTTAAATTTAAATATTACTATTTTAAATCGGATATTCAAAATAGATAAAAACATATAAATCTATATGTTAATTTTTAACATTTAGTGTATAACGTCTATACTACATATATTTTTCTCCGGTCATAAATTAAAAATATTCGATGTTTAACTATACTCGACTCACATTCAATTTATATTTAAATTCCTTTTACTAAAAAAACAAAATCTTAAAAAAATAAGAAAAGGATATAATAAATTGATATTGCAAAAAATAAAAATATAAAAGATGTTTTTAAGTCCTCATCAATATTAATTTCCTCATCATTTACACATAAAAATATGAAAATGCCATATTATAATTAATTTAAGGATTAAATTCAACCTATATTATAATACAGTGATTAGTACGCTAATAATCTCGTAATTAACTCCCATCCGAAAATAGCAACTTTAATTCCATATTTAATGAGATTGCATGTATTATTGACCACGCCAATGACAGAACATTTCATTTAAAAGTCAAACTATTTCACAACAATGAAAATCATTCACATAAATATAATATATCTTTAAATATTTAAATAAATTCAAATTATTTTATTCGTAAAATATATTTTTAATTAAATAAATATTATATTATAATTAACTTAAAAATATTTAAAAATTGTCTAAATTTGAATCAAACTTACTGTATTATTCATGTCCTTCACCAATTTTTCTTATTTTTTTTATAATTGAATTTAAATATATATTTTTAATTTCACCTAACTGGCGCCTTTCTGGCAAACAAAAAACATTGATGTGTCCAGAGCATTTACTTTCTCCAGCGACAGCTATAAATATAATAAGCTTAACGCAGTACGTACCAAGTAGTTGGGTGAGTATTTGATTGAGTCGAATCAAATAGAGTTAAAAAGTTTTGAGTTATTCGAGTTGACGAGTCATATTTTTCAACTTAAATTTTATTTAAATTTTTTTGACTCGACTCGAGTTTAAAAAATTCAAGTCGAGTCGAATCGAATCAAGTTTTTGAGTTCCTATAAATATTTAATTATAATTATTTATCATGTTATAATATGATTTGATTCTAATTTAAACGATTTTCTCTAATCATATAAGATATATATATATATGTATATATTTTTCATATGTAGCAATATTTCTTTATATTTTTATATATCAATGTATATATATCATAAAAAATTGATAGACTCGTCTCAAACTTAAAAATTAATCCTTTAATTACTAAAAATTTTGAGTTATTCGAATTTTCATTTTACAACTCAAACTTTATTTAAAATTTTTTGAATCGAGTCAAGTTATTCGATTTTTTGAATCAAGTCAAGTTTTGCTTAACCTTACCAAGCAGAAATAAAATGTCATAACTCATACCGACCCATTCTTTTTTCTTAACAAGCTATAGTGATTACAGTAGTATATGTTCTAAAATATAATTTTCATCATTTGACATTGATCGCTTAATCACTCTACTGACATCGTTGATGCTCGAACCCGTGATCTTTACGAACAACAACCGTTCCTCTAAGAAAAACTTATATTTAACGTATTATCGTATATATAAGGACGAGATTTGATATATTATATAAAATTTAATTAATTTTACACTGATTTTATAATTATTGGATGGATAATATATATGTTTATATATAGAGAGAAAATGAAGTTAGGAATGACTTACGGTACATGAAATTTAATTAGTTGTATACTAATTCATGATCAGGTAGATTAAATTATGGATGAAAATAATTTTTATTTTTTAAATGATAATTTTTATATATTTTACTTCTAATCTCATTCATTTAATAATCATCGATTAATGTAAAATTAGTCAAGTTTTACGTAATGCAACCAGATTTTGTTCATATATATATATAGTCTTAAGGTGCAAGATGGTATATTTGTTTATATATATTTCTAATACAAACCCAACCTTAATTACTATTTAACATCAACTATGAAAATAGGTATTAATGTAAATAATTTATAATATCTTCATGTATTTTGCATCGAATTAGATTCCGTGCAATCTATTCGATACAAAAAAAAATTCACATAATTTATTTAACATATAAATTTTTACGATACAAAAATTATTTATATCCCACCTCGGTTATAATTAAAAGATATTAAACATTTAAATATGACAATATCAATTAAACTAAACACAATCAAACAGAAAATAAATAATTTTGCTACTACTAACTTTGTTACAAACCAGTTTA
Source organism: Abelmoschus esculentus (assembly GCA_035048815.1). Taxonomy (NCBI): domain Eukaryota; kingdom Viridiplantae; phylum Streptophyta; class Magnoliopsida; order Malvales; family Malvaceae; genus Abelmoschus; species Abelmoschus esculentus. The sequence continues at coordinate 16,927,828 of JAUCBN010000017.1, read as the reverse complement.
AAACAAATACACTGCAACTCCTAATTTTCTTACAAACCAGTTTGAAACATAAATAGATTACAATTAAACAATAAATTAATTCCGACCCCGGAATTTTATTACAATATGGAACCTAACTCAAGTCCCGGCGTTGGTGTCCAAAGCCAAGAGGGTGCTGAGGTTCATGGGACTCATGTAATTGGTCGAACCACTCAATATCATGTTCACGATAATACCATTAGCTCTTTCAGAGGGATGGAATGGATCCCAGAACACATATTCGTCTCGATTCGGACATAAATTTAATAATATAGTACATAACCCGAGACCGTTATAAAGTCCTTGTCCGCAACATGCTATCTTCGATGTCGTAAATCCTACAAATAAAAAATATTATAAATAAATTAAAGGTCGAATATTTTTTTATCAATATATTTGAATCTAGATATATTATTAAATAAAATTATAAATAACGCGATAAATTAGACTCGTTTAATAATTTTTCGATACGGAAGAGTAGGTTGCCATAAATAATAATTTGGTAAAGTATTTAATGAAGTCAACAAAAAAGTCACACTTTCTTTTATTGTTCATCTTTGCCTTTGGCCCATTCAATTCTATTCTACCAATATCTTAACCAATCAATGCCCACATTTATTACACTTAAATATGAGTGTCCATTTTCCAGGCGACAAAATAAATTCAATATTATCTGTTATAAAAATGAAATTTAAATTTGTATTTTTGGTAAAAAAAACTATTTTTATATAATTATTAGTATATAATATACTAATTAATTTGACTCTATAAACAGTTAACCAAAAATCTTAATAAATTATAAATAAAACAAAGTATTGAATTATGGATTAAAACACTAACCATAGGCTCCAGGGTTGCTAATGAAATCACTGGTTTGTTGCTGTGTATTAGCAGCAATGAAGATGTTTGCACCATAATCAGTGTTAAGTCCACTTATCATCTCAACGAGTTGTGGGTTAAACAAGGAAGCCGCCTGCTGCAGCTCGGCGGCGCATTGACCGTTCGAGCTCCTCATCGCTAACTCTGCCGGGACACACCCCAATGGTCCGGTCCCGGTCACTAGAACCCTCCGAGCTCCTAGATCATGTAGTCTCTGCATTTGCAATGTAGTTCTAATTATTAATTACTATTCCTAAGTTGACATTTATTTCAATGTTGACATGAACCGAGACAAGACGATTACGGTTTCGGATATCCGATTTTAAACTATCATAATGTCTCTAAACTTGGAATCGATGGGAAGAAATTTACCATAAGAATTTTTCGATACTCAGAGATGAGGTATTTAACATAATCCGGTAGAAGGAACTGGCGTGATCTTGCAGAGAAGGGAACTAAGAAATAGTTGTTGACGAAATCGTTGCCGCCGACAGTGATGAGAACAAGAGCGTCGCTTACGATCCGCTGTGCCTCGTCGAATCCGACAAGGCCAGCCAAACGGGTCTGGTATTCTTGGAAGTATTGTAATTGCCGGAACATTCTTATAATGTTTATCTGCCAATGTACCATTTTAAAGAAGTTGGCTAATTGGAAGTCCAGCAGTGTCACATTGCCATGGAAAGTATGAACATTAAGTGAAGTTCGGATTTTATGTATAGAAAAAATTTAAAATTCGAATTTTAATATTTATAATTTCGGGTTTTAGGATTCGGTACGTAAGATGACTTACAAATTGAATGCCAGTGTCATTGAGGATTCCAATCCCAGCTGAAGCAAAGTTGGCACCTACAAGCAACCTTTCTCCCCGGAGTTCAGGGCTCAAGTATGGCAATGTTGGCTCCGAACCAAGTGCATCACCTAAGATATACACATCGGACTTAAAACGGAGATTTCGTGTATCGATACGACTACCTGACTATGAGTATAATTCATTTTTTTTTTCGTATATCAAAAACTATTTTTAGTCAAATAAATATGGGACAGAATGACAAGAAAGAGGAAGCGCAACTGATAAAGTCGGGGATGTTTTTTCCGTTGGAGAATCGGCCGGTGGGGCGACGACTAGGCGTGTCGATGCCGTATGGAGGCGAATCTGCTCGAGCAGTGGTTGCCAAGTAATTGTTGTTTCCATTATCAACCAGGGAATCTCCAAATACAAAGAAGGCCCTTGGGGCAGCTTCAACTCGAGTGGTGGTTGTCGTTAACATCAAAATGCCTACGGCCACCAATGAGACGAGAACCACTGAGTTCGCCATGGAAGTGCTTTTAGACTCTGGTTTGGAATATGAATATCAAAGACTGGGCACTGCTTATATATAGGCTAGGGACTTCTCGTAGAGGAGAAAAAATTACTACTTATGGATAAGGGATGGGAAAAAAATCCGATTACCTAGTCCAGGTTTCAGACCCGATAAGATTCGGTAGATTTTATTTGGTATTAATTTCGGTGGGATCGAGACTGGATCTAAAATAATTCCTTTTCCTCTACAAGAAGACCTGATTACCTAGTCCAGGTCGTAACTGAGATCGAGACTGAATCTTGATTTTTGGACCCGGTGGGTACCTAATAGGACCGGGACCAATATCAAATATCCAACATTAGTTTTTTTTTTGTTTATTTTTCTTATCAAACTTTCTCTTTATGTATGAATATTACGAGTAAGGTTAATATTAAACTTTAATTTTTAAGCCTACAATATTTTAATTTTATTATTTAATATTATTATTAGTGGTTGAAATTTTTTCTCCAGTTACTCAAGTTTTTTTAAGACTAAACTAATTGTGATCTGATACTCGGTATTGGAACCGATACCCACCAGTAACAGGACCGATTCTTAAAATTTAGGTTTTGATGTGACCGGGATAGGGACTGGTTCTAATTTTCAAGAACCGATAATTACCGGGACTGAGTCCAATTCTATTTAAATTGACTAGGTATCCGATCTTGCCTACCTTTACTATGGACTATGGTCTAAAATACAACCAATTGATATATATATTTTTAAAAAAATTATAATTGGTTATAAGCGAAATATGTATCAAATATATAAATTTTTAGAGTAAACTGTATAATATTTAAGTTGGAATCGAAAAATTACGTTACATATAATAAATTATATAGCTATTCTGATTATATAATATTATATAATTTGATTTAATTTTTTATTGAATAGATAATAAATTATATTTTAAAAATAAATATTAGAATTTAGACTTACCCAAGATAGATTTTATACACGGATAGTAATGGAGTGGGACTTGCATAGGAAACGCCTTGCTTACGGTTACCCCAACTCATATAATCCTTTATTGGTAAAATCAACTCTTTGGCTCCTAACTTTACTAGTTTAATCTTTTCGGCCACTAAACTTTTAATATATTTATTTTGGTCTTTAATATTTTGCTAAATTGATCTAAATAGGACAGAATAATAATATAGTGGACAAAAAATTAATAAATTGAAAAAAATAACTGTTTCGTCCTTAATGAAATATTGACATCGAGTTTTTATTTCGATGACTTTAAAAAATGGTAGAATATCTAACGGTATGTTATTTTTTCCTTATGTTTGGATTACTTTAAATTTGATGGTTAAAACGTCAAATTTTTAAAATCAGCTACAGTGATTATAATAATATATATTTTAGAATATATTCTCAAGTATGAATATATTCTCAAGTATTAGATATTGGTCGTTTAATCGTTATACTGTAATACTAGTATTCAAACTCGTGACCTAAGGGTGATTATATTTTGATTTTTTTCATATTTTTTCGATTAAACTAGAAACTAATATCTGAATTTTTGTTACTATTTCTGGTAAAAAAAATAACCCAACAATAGAAATTTCTCATTAACTCATCCAATCATTTAAAAATATTTTCTTTTAATTATTCTAAAAAAAAGTTAATACCTTGCAACAAAAACATCCCTAACATATGCAAATTTATATTAAATAAGATAAAAATAGAATAAATATAAATTTCTATTTTTACAATTTTTTTCTGCAATGATCTACACATTAACCTATGTCATCTGGATTCCTTCATTTTCCTTGGAGCATTCATGTGCTCTCTGCATATTCCAACATGAACATTCATCTTCATTGTCTGTATCAGACACTCATCTCCGACGAGTCTAGACAAAATATCCGAATCCGATAATATATTCGATAACTAACAAGAGCATTTTGAAGCCTTCTATCAACACAGGAAACAGGCACTTCTTGAGGGTGACCGGATTGCAAGATGCTCCGAGGCATATGTCATGAAAGAAGCTAAGATAAGCCCTCCAACCACCATTAGACCCAATCTGGTGTGAAAATGGCATGGACAATAAAATTTAGAGTAACATAAATGATACCGATATTAGACATAAACCCGTACTCGACACTCGCATTCGGGTCCTGATCGAGCAACATAGATGTTTTCTTTCATAGGAATTACCTCAAGAAAAGAGCAGTGATCCCAAAAATACATGGTAAGGATGGGGCGCCAATAGCCAAAAACGCCATCCCGAGCCAGTAGTACCAAGTAGCAACTTACATCACGAGACGATGCATGCCGCTGATGACCTGAAAATAATAATGTACAAGAATTAACAGCCAATATTACATTAAAGAGAAAAAGGAACTAACCTGATTGTTTGCATTAATGGTGAAAGACGAAGAAACACCCATGTTAGCAGTTATTCTGCTTGACCTGGTTATGTAGTAGAGGTGTCTGATCTGATTGCCTAATGAAGTCCTGCAAATCGAAACCCTTGTCTGCACCAGAAAGTAAAATGGTTTGAGAACGGAACAGCAAGCATATAGGAATTGATTTCAGAAGAGTATAGTCCAAAATCAAATGAAACGAATACAAAGAAAAGTTAAATCAGTCCCCACTCTTCAGCAAGGGAAGGGGAAGAGAGGGTTCGCTTCACATTGCTAGAAAGCTTCCAACACACAATCCTTTTGATTTGCAAACCAAGGATTTTACTCCCACCCATCCATACCCATATTTGAATATGGGTTGGACTCATATACCTCAAGGAAACTGACGAGTTCAGGCAACATAGATTTACCATCTGTAAAGCTTATGCATGGATAGTAGGCCAAGTATCAGCTAAACCCTACCATATCCATCTCTAATCCTACCTATATACATGTTCTCCATTTCAATAGAAACACCCCAAAACCTCTTTGGCCGAACTTGATTTGGATTCTCCAATAAACTTATCTTCTCCACTATCCACCCATCAGCCTGGCTAAGTTAATTATCCACCAAGGAAAAACAAAAAGTTGAAACAAAGTACCATAAATCACTAACAAATTAAAGAGCATTAATTATATAGCTTACAAGTTTCCAGAACTAGAAATGAAAAGGAAGTGATTTTAGCTAACAGAGCATTAATTATATAGCTTACAAGTTTCAAAAAACAGAGATGAAAAAGAATTGGTTTCATTTCTTCTTTCAGAAAAACGTGAAGCATCTAGCTTTGAGGTAGTAATTTCTCTTAGGGAACAAACAGAAAACGAAACGAATCACCAGATTTTTTTTTGGGATAAGCTTTGTATTCTATTAATTTAAAAAGCAGAAACAACTGTTACAATCTTTGCATGGCATTCTTCTGCAAGAATCCCCGAGCTACTAAAGTTTTCTTTTGTACATTATGTAATCTAACATTTTTATGCCGTAAATGAATGCATATAATGGCCTTTAAACAATCAAACAACTTAGAATTATTTTTATGTACACCTCTAAAATCTCTTATTGCGTTCTTCCCATATCAAATAAAGAAAAATCTGTCATGCAAATTGAAGAATAAGAGCTGCTGTTAACCTCCCTTTAAAACCTGGTTAACACCCAAGAAAGTTCCTCAGGCCAGTCCAAAATCTCCCTTAGTAAGCCACTGCAACGAAGAACCATACTCCATAGCTACCTAGGAAAAGGGAACTCAAAAAACATGTGATCCCTAATTTCAGATGAGCTATTACATAAAATACAATCATCATCGTCTATAATTTCTCTTCGAGCTAACCTTGTCCTGGTAGGAAGTCTATCAAAAATTGTCATCCAAGTTATCATTGCATGTTTAGAAATATACGGTAAAAACCATGTTATTTTATGTCATGATACTACCTCACTTGATTCTCAAATTTCCTTCCATACAAGTTTTTGAATCAGACTAATCAAACAAGTCCGATTCCAAACATGCAAATCTTTTAACTCTAGTCTACTCTCACTCTTTGGGAGACAAATATGTTTCCAGTTTATTCGTACCACCGAAACTGCCTTGTTTTTTTCTTTCCAAAAGAATCTATAACATACCGATTCAATCTCGTTTAAAATTCCTTTTAAAAAATAACTTGTACACACTAAAAATTAGCCATACTAAACAACACAACCCGAATGAATTACAATCTCCCTGCATAATTCAAATGCCTCCGTGCCTAATTACTCATCTTTACTTTGATCTTATATAAGCAGTACACAGTCCTTTCGACTTAACTTCCTTGGAACCAATGAAAGCCCTAAATACCTCACAGGTAATGCACCGAACTTAAACTCAGTAGCCCCTTCTATGAATCACCAAAATTTTACCTTGAGAAATTTCTTGGCATAATCAGAGACGCAATCAGAGACAAAAACGACCATTCTTTAAATGAGCCGGTGTTCTTTATCGATTTCCCCCAAACCCTAACCCCCAATCGGAACTCATCTCCGTAAAGCAATGTCACGTAAGCTTCACCCTTTGAAGTTTGAGCTTTAACCCCAGACAACGCCTCAGATTGGACGGTAATCAGAAGGAACAGAAATAAGAGCCAGGATTTTAGGAGCTCCATATTATCAAATCTTTCCTCAAGAAAACAAAGTTATTTTCGATTTTTATTTCTTTCAGATTGAATTAAGTTTGAATTGAAACGTTAAAGAGCGTGAGGAATTTGAAGAAAAAAAGAAAGAAGGTTAGTGTCGTTTGCCAGTGGAATTTTCTCAGTTTGTGTCGTTTCAGTTGCCAATTTTGAATTAAGATTTGGTGTATCGATTTCTTGTATTAGGGTGGCCTCCCTGTCGATCCACCACCGGACGACGTATTAGGGTTTCCAGGGCTATCAACCTTAGGGCCGACGGGAGGAACTTTTGAAATAGGGCGTAAAGATTCCGTCCAGCTTGAGTAGTATTAAGATTCAGTTTGTTAAGATTTTGTTTGAGTTGGAATTAGAGTAATTCTAAAAGATCCTAAAAAATCTGAGCTCGACTCGTTAAGAATTCGAGTTATATTCAAACGTTATTTAAACCTAATCGAGTTAAGTATTAATTGATCTTTGACCGTATTAAATTTGAGTAATTTTTGTTTATCACGTCTCACTTAAAACTTAATGAAAAAAAAACTTTGACATACAATACAATACAAGTTGTGTAAGCTCAAGTTTGTTAATTTTAAGGTTTAGTGTGTTTATTTAAGGTTTAAGACTTATGTTTAGGATTTAAATTTTAGGGTTTTAAGTTTAAAATTTTAAAATTTTAAATTATAATAAATAAATAAATATTATATTTATATTTTCGAATAATTTATAAGTTTTTTAAAATATATATTATATACCTTAATTCGATTCGTTAAAAAACTCTAATTAAATTAAACTTAAATCAAATTTTAATTAAATTTTAATCAAATTAAACTTAAATAGCTAATAATCTATTTCGTTTTATTTATTAACCTTATTCCAAAATTTTCGGAGAAATAGAGAGCATACCAATAGTTTTTTTTCTTTAGTTTCGATTTATTTTTTATAATTATTTTTCCCGCCAAAACTGTTTGTCAATAAATCGCAAATTTAAATATAATAGTCAATAATCACGACGCTTCAATCTCATATATTAATTTATGACATTATTTTAAAAATATAATTATTATATAAAAAATACTTCGATTAGGTCATGGTTATCCTCCTCATACTTTAATATCTTATAGTATTAAAAATATTTAAAAAATAAATTTTAAATCATAATTTTCATTTTTTAAGCTTAAAACCTAAAATATATAATTTAATTTTAATTTTTATGTTTTAAATATAATTTTAAATTATAAACTTTAAACCCTAAATTTATTATTTTAAATAAAAACACCAAAATTTTAGCCAAAACAAGGAGATGAAAAGCAAATGAAATTCTTCCGCGAGGTATTCCCTTATTCAAATATGATGACGTCGGGTCAAAATTCAACCCGACCCGACATGTCGCTATCAATCCGTACATAAAAAACACTTCGGCTAAAAAACAGAGCAGCCTTTTTACATTGATTCTATTTTATATCATCTACAAGCCAATGACCAAACCCCAATTTTCTCTGCTCTGAGTGAGTGACGCTGCTTCTGCTTCTGCTTCTTCTTCCCGTTTTCCTCTCTTTATCGGTTCGTTTTCCGTGTTCTATTAGCAATGCTTTCTGATCGTGCTTTTTTTCAAAGGTTATGCTTTGTTATGACCGGTTTAAGTGAAAACGTTGGCGCCCAAAGCTACAATTTTTATATATATACTTGCATTTTCTTGCTAAACAAACAGGAAAAACTCTTTCCGTTTTGGGGTTGAATGCTGTGGTTGAGTGGCTTTTTGCAGTATGATTTGTTTAAAAGAAAACATAAATATGTTTTTTTTTTCTTTTTTCCCTTTCCCGATGTTTGTTATTCGAGATGAATTCTTTTGGTTGTTTAGAACATAAACGCAAAGATGAGATTTTTTGTTTTTGTTTTATTATTATTTAGGTTTTCCTTTTGGGGAATATCATGTTTTGATTTCAAAATTTTAGATTGAGTGAGAGTTTTTGGTACCTTAGTCGCCAAGATATCAATCATCACCGACCTGAACAGTTTTTCTGTCTAATGTTCTTAGTTATAGCTTGATTATTTTACATTGTTTTTAAAAATGTTATCTTGCTTACCATACCAAGTCTAAGTAGTAATCAATGAGTGGATTTTAAGAAAGGGATTCCTTTGGTTCATGTGGAAACTTGAATGAAACTTTAGACGTATTTATATATTTCATCACTTTGTTTGATTTAGATGTATCATCTGGTTATTTCAGTTAAATGACTTGTGTTCATATAACTGCATGCATGTGTACTTGATTGTCTTGGCATCATTGATTGAATTTTACTACTTGCAATGAAGTTCTACTCTTAACAAGTAATTTTGTTTTTATTTAGTTAATCTTGCAACTTCAACTGCTGGCGGTTATATGATAGACGATAAGTGTAGGCGAAGGAAACGGTTGATTGTTGATTAGAAAGATTTCCTTTAATCTTTGGTGATGTCTGGAAGAGAAAGAGCTGGCAAGGCCTTTAATGCTACAAGAGCTTTAAACCTTCCTGATGAAGAGGTGAAATTGGTGCTTAAACACCTCCTGAAATTGTTTGATAACAATTGGGAACCGATCGAGGCAGAAGACTACCGGGCACTTATCGATGCGTATTTTGAGCTCAAGGAAGATAATGTACTTACCTTTCCCCCTTTTTTTGGGGTGCAATGTTCTGTTCCATTACTTAGCTGTTTATACATTTTGTGTTCATATCATACTTTTCCTGTTTTGTTGGTCAAGCAATGACATGATAGATGAAAGTGTTGTTTTTCTAATCCGTTAAGCATTTTATAGGGTAAAAATGTCTGCGAAAATGCCGTTGTGGATCATGGTGAGTCTAGCAGATTGCCTAAACGGTTATCCTTGCGAGATCAGGAAGATCAGGTTTCATCTACAAAGGGCTGCGCAAGCCAAGTTTCATCTTCTAAAGAGAACACGAAGCGCATTGTAAGCCTTCAACAAGGGGTTACCTTTCTTAACAAGGAAGATAAAGTACTTTATGCTTCTTCTTTTTTCTTTCCTTTTTCGGTGCAATGTTCTATTCCATTACTTTGCTGTTTATACGTTTTGTGGCCATATCATACTATTCCTGTTTTGTTGGTCAAGCAGTGACATGATAGACGACAATATTGTTCTAATCCGTTAAACATTTTTTATAGTGTAAAGGTGACTGCGAAAATACCGTTGTGGAGAATGGTGAGTCTTGCAGATTGCCTAAACGGGTATGCTTGCGAGATCTGGAAGATCAAGCTTCATCTACAAAGGGCAGTGCAAGCGAAGTTTCATCTCCAAAAGAGAACAAGAAGTGTATTGTAAGCTTTCAACAAGGGGGTAACTTTTTGAACAAGAAAGATTCAAGTTCTTCTGGTTGTTCGAATTCATGTAAAAGACCTCAGCAGCAACCTGTTACTTGTGAGAAGAAAAGGTCAATTCAAATAATTTCTGACATAACTAAGGGGACAGAAAATGTGCCGATTTCATTGGTAGATGTAACTGGCAAGAAAGAACTGCCAAAGTTTACCTACATGCGAGATAACATAATATATCAAGCTGCTTATGTGCATATCTCATTGGCTCGGCTCGCAGATGAAGATTGTTGTTCGGGTTGCTCAGGAGACTGTCTTTCAGTACCGATACCATGTGCATGTGCTCAGGAAACTAGTGGGGAGTTTGCTTACACAGCAGAGGGTCAACTAAGAGAAGAATTTCTGAAAGCTTGTATGTCTATGAAACTGGAACCTCAGGTGGACCACTATGTTTATTGTCTGGTTTGTCCCTTAGAGAGGTCGAAGCCTGAAAAATGCAAGGGCCACTTGGTCAGGAAATTTATTAAAGAATGCTGGATAAAATGTGGATGTAACATGCAGTGTGGAAATAGGGTTGTACAGAGAGGTATTACGTGCAAATTGCAGGTAAAATTCGGCAGGCTCCTTCTATAGTTCGTTAAGCAGCAATTTGCTTTTTCACTAAATGGAAATGTCTTGTGTGCATTCATTTTTTGTTATTTCTGTTTCATATGTAGAAATGCAACACTACAAAATGGCTTCAATTAGATTTTAGAGGTTGCCCTTCATATATGCCATTAATGTCTTTCATCGGCCTTAACTTATGGTGCATTAGTGTTGCTAACTGAAAAGCTATTCCGTGATTTGCACTTTAGGTGTTCTGGACTCGCGAAGGAAAAGGTTGGGGTGTCAAGACACTCCAGGACTTGCCGAAAGGAACCTTTGTTTGTGAATATGTTGGGGAGATCTTGACCAACACCGAGTTGTATGAACGGAACTTGAAAGGTAGAGGCAGTGAGAGACATACATATCCTGTTACACTTGATGCGGACTGGGGATCAGAGAAAATTTTAAAGGATGAAGAAGCACTCTGTCTGGATGCAACCGTCTGCGGTAATGTTGCCAGGTTTATTAATCATAGGTAATTTTATTTACCTGAAATAAAATATACGTTTTTCAGCATTATGGAAATCTTGGCCTTGTTTCGTTTCTTGTACTGTTAGAAAAGAATGGGATCATGGCATTTATTGTTCGGATCGGTTACATTATTATTATGTAGCAACTATCTTGCAGGTTGCCATGTGAGAAACATTGCCCAAAGACCTGAAAATGTTCTTCATTACATAGCTGGTGTTATGACATTTTAAATCAATATTGTCCTTGAAAACTCAATTTCTTAACCTTGGCCGTATTTATGTTTCCGGATTTGAATAATTCTCTGCTGCTTTGTCGTTGCTTCATGCTCACTCTTCTCTAATACTAACCCCTGAACATGAGAATGAGATTCTGGGCACGCTGAACCTAGCCATGCAAACCATTAGTCCAGACCAATGGCCAGAGAATTATATATTGCTGTAAATTAAAAACATGTTTAAATTATCCTGAAACACAATGCTTAATGTTACATATTCTTGTACTTCAAACTTTCAATCATTTGCATGATGTCAGGGTTCCTTTCAAATTGTCTTTCATGTTTTATCATATTCTTAACAGTGCAGTAAATCTCTGCCAACAGTCAGCATAATGTTTATCATTTAATGTTTCAGATGCCTTGATGCAAGCTTGATTGACATTCCAGTTGAAGTGGAAACCCCTGATCGCCATTATTATCATGTATGAATCGAACCGGTAACAAATTTTCTGTTAAGGCTATGATCAAAGACATGATTATTGTCCACTCACCTTTACAGAACTGCATTTGAAGTGGCAAGTTGTTTATATATTGACTGTGTTTCTATGAATAGCTTGCCCTTTTTACAACCAGAGATGTGAAAGCTTCAGAAGAGCTAACATGGGTAAGCTAAAGTCGTGTTTTTTATAAAAATATCATGTTCGATGCTCATGTCGAAAATGTGGTTAGAAATATACACATTGAATACACATACAAACATCTTATACTCGCAACATAACTGGTTAGGAGTTTAGAACTTTGGCAAAAAGCCCTCCAAATGCATTAAGGTCTTCATTTTCCTAATATATCATGTTCGACACTCGCATTGAATGTGCGGTTGACACATATACAGATACTGATATTGAGATACGAATACGAACCTCCTAATACACTGAAAAGTTTTCAAAAACTCAACCAAACATACCTGTAACGAGTACATACATGCATCGAATATTCACGCTTAAATTGGAACCACATGACTTGATTATCAGTTTAGAACTTGGAGAAGTTATATTTATTTCCTTTTTCCTTATTCATTGACACAAATGCAGGACTATGGGATAGACTTCAGTGATCATGAGCACCCAATTAAGGCATTCAAATGCAGTTGTGGAAGTAAGTTTTGCCGGGACCAGAAACGTCCGGTACGTTCGGGTTAGTCTGTAAATTCTCCTACCATTCAATCATATTCATGGACTTCACCTTACATTTTACCTGAGAATCTGTGTTTCTTCAATGGCAAATTACAAGTTACTAGGTTGCTATAGGTTTCAAATGGTTTACACATTTTTTTAAACCAAGAGAGATTATTCCTGGAAATCTGTTCTCAAACCTGAGACATTTTACCTTTACATTGTTATATAACTTTTGAAATATTCGAATGAGTTCAATTTATACGATATTGATAATTTTTTTTAAATATACTGGTGTGATTATAAGTTAGTATCTGTTCAATTTTCTTAGTCTTGAATAACGTACATATACCGTGCACACATGGTGTGTTTACATGATATTGTTGTATGATTAAGTGTTCTGTTCAATTTATAAGTTATTTCATATGTACTTAAATACGAACAAAAATAAAAATTAAGTGTTCGTTTGGAAAATTATTTTATAATTGTTGTATGATTGAAACGAATGATTCAGATTAATAATTAATCATGTGAATATTATCACTTGAAAAAAAGATAAAGAATTAATTAAGTTATCTGTTTCGGTTATCCAACAATAAAAAACATATAAACGTTTGGTAGTATATGCGTTTAAAATAAATTAAATTTGTAGAAAATTAAAATGATGAACGTGACAGCAAGAGACATACAGTATGATCTGACCAAAAAATGTTGATAATATTCTTATACAAATTACAAAATGTTAAGAATATAAGACAAAAATTATGTACAAACTGATTAAACTAAAATTGGCCTGCAGAATAATTTGCAAATTGTTTAGGAACCAAAGAAATAAAAAAATATATCTTACGTCCGATTTAAAATAATTAATACAAGTTGTTCAAACGACTATAATAAAATTACAATGTCTTACGTCTGATTTAAAATAATTAATACAAGTTGTTTCAATATTTTATAATTCAAAATTTATTAAATATAATTGAAAGATTCAACTCAAATTTAAAAATTAATTCACTACCCATTAAAAATTTATAAAATTATAATTCAAAATAATTTAAATCTAATAAAAATTTGATTTTTTAAATTAATTTTTTATCATTTCTGTCCAATGACGGAGTTAGGATCCAATGTTAGGAGGGACAAAATTTTATTAAACCTTTGAATATAAAAATTGAGACAGACAATTTTTTTTTATTTAATTAATATTTAAATTAAGAAGGACTAAAAATATAATTATACTAAAAAATTTGAGAGGAGCAACAACCTCTTAACACATACACAACACCGTCCATGCTTCTGTCTGCCACTCGAACGACGGTAAATGTACACACATTGGTTACTCGGAGAAGTTATTAGATAAACTATATTCAGTACGTCATTTATGATTCAATTAATTTAGTCCGTTTATTTTAAAATAACTACGTAGTAATTATCTATTCTTTAATTACATGTAAAAAAATAAATGATATTTACCTTAAAATAATAAAATAAATAAATTTGATTAATAAAAATATTAAATAATGTGACCAACATAATTTATTTAATAATTTTTCGGTATATAACATCCGTTTATTGAGTTCCTTCACTTGTGTGTTTCAACGTGCAGTAGATTATGGTAACTTTCAAGGCATATATAGTCGTCTCCTTCGCACACTTTTAGCTCAGGGAATCATGGCGGAAGTATCAAATCTAGAAGTTGACGACGTAGCGAAAGCGGTGAAGGCCTTGGAGGACACAAAAGCCGGTATTCAAGGGCTCGTCGACGCCGGCATAGATAAACTTCCTCCATTCTTCTTCGTGTCGCCGGAAATTATCCACGATTATCCGACGATGACGGATCTTCATTTACATACCGATTTCCAGTTTCCCATCATAGATCTGAAAGGTATTTTAGATCCCGACGAACACAAAGGAATCGTGGAAAAGATGAGATCGGCGTCGGAGGAGTGGGGATTCTTCCAGGTGATCAACCATGGAATCCCACAACAAGCGTTGAAGGAAGCCCTCGACGGCGTTAAGAGGTTCAACGAACAGCCCAGGGAAGCGAAGATGACGTATTACGCGCGAAACGGCGCCGTTAGGTATTACACTAACTACTTGCTTCAGAATAAAGGCGTCGGCTGGAGAGACACTTTGGCTTGTGTGATGGCTCCGAATCCTGTGCCGGACCAGTATCCCTCTGTTTGCAGGTAAACACGGCAGAGATTTAAAAACCGCTTCCGAAAGGGTTTTCGTTCATGTCATATTTATTACAATCGTAGATATAATCATTGTTATTGTGGTCACCGTAAGTATCGTAGTTGAGGATAATTTTTATTTTTTTAGAGTTTTTAAAATAATGGTACTGTTATTGCTGTTATTATCATTAACAGTTAAATAACGATCGTTATCGATCGTTATTAAAGTGGCTTTGAATCTCACTGTTATTTATATTAACGATTTCAACGGCGACGTTACCGTTATAATAATTACGGACCATTCTTTGAATTCTTAAATATGAATATCGCAATTTCTTAAAGACTGTTATTACGATTACAGATCGCTATTTATTTCTTTTGAATTTTCTACACATGATTTTGTGATGGTGTTTTCACATATGAACTTGAAATATGCAGAGATATATTTATGGAGTACTCGAAGCATGTCCGAAGGTTAGGGGAGATTATATTAGGGTTGCTGTCGGAGGCACTAGGTTTGGATCCCGACCACCTCAAAGACATAGGATGCTCGGAAGGGTATGCCTTTCACTGTCAATATTATCCGGCATGTCCCGAACCCGACCGGACCCTAGGACTTATGCGACACCGTGATCCCGACTTCTTCACTATCCTTCTACAAAATCAAATCGAAGGGCTCCAAGTTCTTCACCGTGGTTACTGGGTTGATGTACCTCCCATGGAAGGAGCTCTCACCATCAACATTGGAGATCTGTTGCAGGTACCGAAAAGTCGAAAACCATCCGATTAAGTTTAAGATATCGAATTCGAATCGAGTTGAAATATATATTTTCAATGTTGTCCTGCAGCTGGTGTCGAATGACAAGTTCCAGAGTGCTGACCACAGAGTTTTGGCCAAGAATGTTGGACCGAGGATGTCCTTGGCATGCTTGTTCACCACTGATTTGCAGCCATCGGACAAGGTTTATGGTCCCATTGAACAATTGTTGTCCCCACATACTCCAGCTTTGTACAAGGGAACCACCATACCTCAGTATCTCAAGACTTATGTCAACAAACCAGGCAATGGACTGTCTGTTCTTAGGTTGTGATTCTGAACACCAACCATTTTCTACTTCCATGTATTCAATAAGAATGAGTGAAGGATGTTGTAAATACATGTCTACTAGTATGGTGTATGTTTATCATCTATGGACTTATAAAAAAGTTTTTTTAATTTTCACCCGAATCTCGATTGATGTATGTTTTTCAGATAAACTTGTTTTAGTTCCATTCTATAAATTTAAATCATTTTAAACCTTTTCCGTATTATTAGAATCAAGACTCAAATTCTATTTAAAATTTTTATTTAATGTGAAGTTATCAATCCTTGTGAAACCTTACTTCCACCTAACCCTTGAATTATTGTAGTAATTAAATATAAAACACTCTATTTGGTCCCTTGAACTATATACTAATGCTATAGAATCTTTCTTTTTCTTTTTGATTATGTTGAAAACAAACGTAAAAGTTAAAAGAAGACAATTAAGCCTTTAAAGTTTCAATAAATTATAAAGAAATGACTTAAACTTTTGTATTTTTTCATAAATACTCAATTAAATACACCAACTCTGAGGAATATTGCAGAAAATTAACCTACTCTGAGGAATTACAAGCACTGTATAGCCTTTTAACTCACAAAAAATCGATAACAGATTTAAAAAGATTTATGAAGCTAAACACAAATTAAAATATATTTTTAGAATGAATATAAATTATAAAAATATCAAAATTTTAAGGTAGATGCAAATCATAAAAAAAATTTAAAAACAAAAAATAAATTTATAATAATTTAAAAATTAAAATTAAATACAGACCTATTCATCAAATTTAATTAAGGTCGGTTCAAAGACTTTAGAATCTTATGTGTTAACACGAATTCTTGATTAAAAATAATAAATAATAAAAACTGAATAATAAAATAATATAAAATAGTAAAAAATAAAAAATAAATAAAAATAATAATAATAAAAAAACAACAAAACAGAATTTGAGTTGTTGGAGATGAGGACCGGATTTGAGGGGATTAGATATGGGAGAGTTGGATGAGAGTTTTGAGGGAGAAATTTTAGGGTTTTTGGTAGAATTTAATTGAGTTTAGGATGCTTGATTTGAATCCTTTAAAAAGGGATTCAATTGAACTCGGTGAGGGGGGAGATCGATCAAAGGAAGATTGGAATTGGAGGAAGGCAGCAATCGGCATTTACAGAGGTAATTTTATTTTGTTATGATTCGTGTCTTTTTTTTTTTTGATGCGAAAATGATCATAAGCCTTGGTTATGCCTGGGGTCTTCGGTTTTTTGGAGGTTAGTTGGATAGGATTTGAGTGGTTAAAGGTTTTGTTTCAATTAGATTTAGGAGGTTCTGGGTTCGGCTGGGTAGTTTAGGGGAGTATAAGGTGTTTGGATCAAGAAAATCAGGTTCTAGAAGTGTTTTTTAAGCGTTTTTAGGGTCACCGGCGAGCTCGCCGGCGTCGGAACAATGTTCGGAGTTCTCGTCACGGTGGCCGAAAAACTCAACGGAGTAGGCTTGGGCGACGGCGGGTTCGATCTGACGGCGGTTGGTACGGCGATTCTAAGGGGTGTTCTTGATGTTCTTCATGTTCTTTCAAGAACATGAAGAACACCAAGCAAAAGTGTTGGTTTTGATCCGTTTTGGCCTGTTTTTCTGGAAACTTAGTGTTAGGTTCAGAGAGTTTTTCGACCCACTGAGTCGAGCCGAGTTGGGTTTGGTTCATCTGGCCGAGCCAACTCGGTCGGGGTTTTTTTGTTGGGTTACCAAACGGTGCTGTTTTAGGCACTCGGGTCACGCGGGTCGGATCCGGGTCCACTCGGATCTGCGCGTTTTTACACAATAAGGGTAATTTACCCTCTAGGTCCTCACAGATTTGAACCGTCTTGCATTTTAGTCCTAAGTTCCCTAATTTGGACCCTTGAAACTTTAGATTTACCCCAATTTAGTCCCTATTTACCCCTAATTGAACCCCAAACTTAAAATTAAGTAATTTAGATATTAATTAGGATTAAAATTAATTTTTAAGACTTAAAAATATTTTAATTAGGTTTTTATTTGAATTTTAACTAAGTTTCTAAGAAAAAATTTAAATTAATTTAGCCTAGTTAGATCTAATTTAAGCTTAATATGACCCCTAAACTTAAAATGAGACATTAATTAGGTTTAATTTAATTCTTAAAACTTAGAAATAATTTTAATTAATTTTCTTAATTAATTTTAATTTAGTTTCTAAGATAAGTTTTAAAATTAATTCAACTTAATTAGGTCTAATTTAGCCTAAGTGAACCTTAAAGCTTAATTTCACCAAATTAGACTTTAGTTAGGGTTAATTAAAATTTAAAGTTAAGAAAATTTGATTAAATCATTAATTTAATTGAAGACTCTAAGCTTTAAAATTAATTAAACTTTAATTAAATCTAACTATCCCTTGAAGATCGAACTCTTGTCCTTTTTGGTCTTTTACCATGTAAGTCTCTTGATGCTCATTTTGATCAACTTTGTTATAATTTGTATTCCCATGTTTCTAATGAAAATATCAAGTTCCTTTATTTTGTTTTTATTTTTATTTAATTATGTTTCTTTTTAAATCACATGACATATTTAGGAGATCACTTAATAACCATTTAGTTAATTAATTTAGAGTCTTCTAGGATTAATTGCTTTAATTAATTAATTAAATAGGGAGATAATTAGTAATGATAGTATTTGAATCTTATATCTCAGATACACTGAGAGGTCGGTGTTTTGACGTACCATGATGTTGGCCTAAAGAGTGTACCTTGTATCGAATTCATGTGCTATTAAAAAACCTAGAACTTGATGAAAAACTTAGGTTTAGAATTAAATAAAATTGGTAGGTAAATAATTAGTGATATTAGTAATTAAAATAGATTTTAATATTTAATTAATGGAGTCCTCCTAGGTTAGAACTTAAAATGAAAAAGATAAAAAACGGTCATGCATTTAAACCTATTGAGGCGGAAGTTAGATTCCTTTAAATTTGGGTGAGATTTTCTATCGAGAGAACGTCTCATTCAGCTCAAGTTTAAAGGAGATGTAACTTCTAAATCAAAAGGATATCCTCAATTCAAGTAGTGTTCAATTAACAATGGAGAATTAAATTAATATCTATCTTCAAAATATCAAAATGTCACGTGAAATTAATAAGGTACCAATTTTTGGGCGTTTGTAAGGGTCGTTCTTACACGTAACCGACTCCCGAACCCAAATGTTTTTAACGAATATCTGGTTTGTTTTATGGTGTCTGGCCTACCAAAGTGGCCGGTAGCGACTCCAAATATTTTAAAAATTAAATTATATACTTTTTTTAAAAAATTTAGGTTTTTTAGGATTAAAAATGATAAAATTCGGATTTTTTCAAAACCAATTCGCTAGGCATTTTTCACACGCTTTCGGTTTTAAAAAAAGGGTCGCGACATTATGTAATTTATTAAAATGTAACTCTTAAAAGCAATTGTTCATAACCCAAACTAATTCTAAAATTGTGATCCTTAAAAGTAATTGTCCTTTTTAAGGGTCATGCACGGTCATTTCTATTACGATTGTCTAAAACCTCACTGATTCTCAGAAACAATAATAATATATAAGAATAATTGATAAGATTTTATAATCAATTGTCACATCTAGAAAACAATTATAATATTTTAACAATTATAGTTTACATTTCTTAAAAGTATTTTCAAAACTTTTATAATTAATTTCGAGATTAACATCGTCTAAAGAATGTAGTTTATCAAAAAATTTAAACATTTATTTTTCATAAACTCTGCGTGGTTGCTTCTATTGTACATGTCCAGAACTCCCACTATTTCTAATTGAAATTGTAACTTGTAATATTCGAACTTAAGAGTAAATGTTGATACAAATATATTCGAATGTGAAACCTTCTCTGTCCACGACTAAATATTATACCACGACTTATTCTTATCGTATTATAATTTTAATCAATAAAATATATTTAATATTTCATTATTCTTTATATCATTAATATACTTTTGAATGTTAAATTTCAAAGAAGTTTTATTTCTAGAAATGACGTGAAAAATATTAGTAAATGTTTATTAAAAAAGATTAACATAAATAATTTTTTCTTTGAATAATCTTGTGAGGGTGTATCTTTTCGTATATATTCTTAAGAGTTTACGTACGTTGACGGTGATAAATTGAGAACAAAAAGATTAAACTCGAAATAACTAAATTATTTAACTCGACTTGAAGCGAAAAATTGACTTCTTTTGACTCGACTCGTAATTTCATAAACTAGCTCGATTAAACTGAAAAAATTCGAATAAACTTTGAGTTATAAAAAAGAAATTTAAAAAACTTAAAATTTTTAGTAATTATTTGATAATTTTTAAGTTCGAGCCGGATCTATCAATTTTATTTAATATTATGTATACCACATGTAAAAATATGATTATATATATAATATGGATATAAAAAGTCACTTAAATAATCAATATATATTATAACATTATAAATATTTACTATTAAATTTATACAAAAACTCTAAAAATAATTAGATTCGACTCAAATTTCATAAATTCAACTCAAAATTTTAAATAAAATTTAAATCATAAAATAAGACCTATAAACTCAAATAACTTAAAATTTTAAACATGCTTAAACTCGACCTAATCGAACATCTATTCCTAACTAAATCTTAACCTTAAATCTTAATTTTAATTTTATTTTTTAATCCGAAAGGGAAAGGCAAATTTCTAATTTTCTATCCACAATTGGAGTCCACGTGAGGATTTTTTATTGGCCTTTCCCCTTTTTAGGGGAATGCCATCTTCCTTTTCCAAGTACAAATAGTTTTCTAATCTTGAATTAAACACGTGAAAAATAAGCATTAATATGATTAAAAAATGACTTAAATAATTAATATATATTTATGCCTAGATCTTTTCCCAATAAGCAACACAAACTATAAATTAAATTTATAAGTTAATAATAAAATAATTTAATTAAAATAATGTTTTTAATTTAGCATACAATAAAATAATAAATATGCTTGTAATTTCGAGCTGGGTCTCTTGGAAGAAGGGACCGGCAAAAGGTTGACCAGGAAATCGTTTTGATTTTTGCATTTAAAAAATTATAAATATTTTAATTTTAGAGTTTAGAGATTTAATTAAAGTTTAATAATTTAAAATTTAATATTTTTAATTAAAAAGATTTAGAGTTAAAATCTAAGGTTTAGAGGTTAGAGTTTAGGTTAATGATTTATATTTTAACTTACGTTCCTTAAATTCTAAACATTTAAACCTAAATACTAAACCTTTTTACCTTCACTATCGGTGTACGAAATAATCACGCTCGATTATATTAATCGTCTTAGTTTAATAAACTTTAAATCTAAAAGTCACATTTAATTAATTTATAAGCTGAATAAGTCGAATATTAAAGTGGGATCGGAACATTTTTTACAATAATTTTTTTTGAGTCAAATAGATTAAATATCGAGTTTATCTTGAATCAGTACTATTCATGATCATAAAATCTTAACGCTAAACTTTTATTATCTCAGATGTATTAAATCATAATCTTAAAATCGTAATTTTAAACCTTAAATCTATTTTTTTTATTACGGGTTATAATCAGTGAGCATAAAAAATTCTATCCCAATTACATTAAACTTTCTGTTAAAAAGAGAAAATAAGTAAATTAAACACTTGGTAAATAAAATTAAAGGAAAGCAAAGCAACCTTATCTTATTACAGACCAATGGCAATTACCGACATTAAAACAAAGGAAAGAGGAAGGATTGTTGGATTTGTATATTGTCTGCATTCTTCTTTGTTGTCTAAAATTAATGTTGTTTGATTGTAATTAAGATTTATTATTAAATTTCTTTAGGTTGCTACATACTTTCAGCAGTGGCATCGGCGAGTGTTTCCGGTGGTTGAGCCGGCGGCAATGCAACAACATTCTGCTTACCTTTCTTTCTCTTCTTCTCGTAGCTAACTCCTCTTGCTTTGGCCTGAAACTCCTTAACCTCCCTTAAGAAAACCCTAACAACTCGAGCTCCGAACGGGTTCCTTTCCGGTATGCCTCCATGTTCCTCGTAAGCAGCCCGGAGTCGTCCGATGAGTGCATCGAGGCTACCCCAGGCTTGTCTAAGGGGACAAGGGCAAGGACCGGGGGGGTTGGAGAGTCCAAAGAAAGGGCAAGTCTGGTTATGGACTTTGGTCTTGCCGAATTGATCGAGGTACCTAAGGAACTCCAGGACATGAGCTCCGCTACACGTTGAAAGTGACAATGGAGGCCTGTGGTTTCTCAGGTATTGACAAAATGTGTTCCAATCTCTACGCTTTTGGTTCTCGTAGCGACTTGGAGTGGTCGGAAGCGGCGCAGTTACTGTTGCACTGCTGCTGATGTTGCTGGTAACTATGGGGCTCGGATATATTACAGTTTGGTTGCTTTCCGGGGAAATCATTTCCATTTTCAGACAGCTTCTTCTTCTTCTTCTTCTAGTTGGTGTCTTTCGATGATCTTCTTTTTGGGGTTTCACTTGAAAGACGGATTAAACACAAACTCTTGCATGGCTTCCTTTAAACAAAAAAGGGTTTGTTTTATTTTCCTTTTGGGGGATGAAAATATTGGTAAAATCTGATTGAATCCAAGAAAAAAAATGGGGAATATATATATATATATTATATATGCAAGACTACAGTTATTTAGGGTATGAAACTTTGGTTAAAGAGATGAGAAAAAAAAAGATCAGACCAAACTTCTGAGATCATAAAATTTTCTCTCCTTTTCCCCAGAAAGATAGCTAAGAAAAGAAGAATGAAATTGAACAATGTGGACATAGTAAGAGGAAGGAGAAAGCGGATGGCCTAAGGGTTTTAAATAGTGATAACATTAATGGGCGTAAATGATACTACTCCACTGTTGATTCGAATTTATTTAATTAAACTCGGTTTAATCTTCTTATTCAATAAAAAATATAAATAAAAAGTTTACTTAGTATCAATCTTATTGAATATTTTCCCTGGTTAGAGTCCAAATTACACAGTCGGACATATTTGGATTTGAGGTGGCAGAGTTGATGGTAACCCTAAAGTAAATCTTTCACCAGGTTGAGTTTTAATAGGAACCTTCAGAGCAATTGCCCATATACAGATCAGTTTTCACCCACAAGCTTGTAGGATAAGCCCTTAACGAGAGGGTCTGTCGGTCTATCTATCTATCTATCTATCTATCTATCTTCGTATTCGATTTTTTTCTTTCATAAAACCTAAAAAACAAAAGTACACCCTTTTCTTTATTTTATGTAAGAAAGTACGAGGTCAAGTTGTTGTCAATGGAGTCATGATCTTTAGATCTTTTTCATCTTCTGTTTTGGGTAATGGCATTGATCTTTCCATCTAAGTTCACAACTGTGATTTTATTATTTTTTGATACACACTTAATTTTATTATACGTATACATAAAATAATGATTTAATTAGAGATGATTATTGAATAAAAATTAATAATAAAATCGTAAAGATTTGAACCGATAAAAATAACTAAATCTTCACGTCCAAAGATGTGGATGAAAAAAAAAATATCCTCAAAACTTGAATGAAGACAAAGACGAGATTGTTATTTTCACATTGCAAAGATTTTTAATTAATATAATAAAAAATAAGAATTGAGTTAGAGGGAGAAGAAGATAAAAGATGGTGAAGAGAAGAAATAAAGATCGTAAATATAAGAGATTAAATATGTAATTATATAAAATATTTTTATTTCGATTGTTAAAATAGGAGTTAAGTAATAGTTTTAAGGCTATCTATATAATTTATTATTTTTTTGTTATGCAAATCAATATCTCATTAACATTTAACGACAATAAACGTCTCACTGACCATAAGTTTACAGATCAAAAACATAAGCGGCCATAGCAATTTAATTTAAAAATTCATGACGAAAAATATAAACCCTAAACATAAATAATCATTCTAATAATTTATCATTTTTTTTCTTTTATACTACCGACGATACAAACCTTGCACCAGTTTTTTACCGTTGAAGATTTTTTATTTTTTATTTAATCTTGATAAAAAAAAATTATGTCTAGGATTTTTTTTTTTACGTTTTACTCTATTTTATTTCGTCTATCTTATGATATAATTTTTTTTATCTTATGATACATTTTTCGTCTATCTTTATTACGATTCTCATCTACTTTAATAATAATTTGATTTTCGTATAACTACCATTACAACGTTTTCTATGGATCACTACTTAAACGTTTTCTATGCATAATAAAGGGCATAGTCGATGAAAGGTAAAAGGTTTTGATTTTTTTTTTCCTTTCACTTTCTCTTAGATTTTTATGGGCTTTTTTTTTCATCCATACGTATTTTTTATTTTAATGAAATTTATTTTTTATTAAAAAATTAAAATAAATATGTAATATGTGTTACTTTCTAAAATTTTATCACTTATACGATGTAATATTAATGATGAAATCCTAATAACCTTGCCAAATTGTATAATTAATATAATCTTATTTATACGATGTAATAAATAAGGATCAAATCCTAATAAGCATGAATAGCAACAAAAATTAGGAACCTTCACAGTCGAAGACAGGGGGGTTAGCAGTTAAAATCTTATACTTCAAGTTTGTCATGTTTACTACACTGGATCACAATTATTTGACATGTTTTTCTCGTGTTTTAATGGGGTTTTGCAGTTAATAACATACTCATTGTTCTACCTCATGGAAATATAAGAAAACTGAAACTGGTCGATCTTTCTATGATTCCGTCCCTGATTGTTTGAGGTTTCTTGTCGAACGGTAATAATTAGAGATAAAATTAAGATTAAATATTTAAAAGATAAATACCTATTGAGTTCTGAAATCTAAAAATAAGGAGAGATAAATATCATATGTCACAAATATAATTATACCAAAATATTTGAAGAGACATGATTTCGTTCTTGACAATAGTGAACATCACTCTTTTTATCATAAGATATAAAAGGGTGATGTTTGAATCCGTTGTCGTGACCCTTTCGTCTCCCAATTTCGACATGTTCGAACCCGGAGACATGCTTCAACTCATCCTCGAACTTTTCCAACTATGACCAGATTTTATAATATGCAGATCACGTGTCCGAACAGGAACGGAACTAAGATTCAGTTTTAGAAGGGACAAGGGTCTATTAAACTTAAAGAGGCTAAAAATGTAATTGTACCCAAAAATTTGAGAGGAGCTTCCTATGCACAGCTTAGTCCCTGTGTCCGAACCCAGAGCTGATTCTTACATGCAACAACATTGTCTGGTTTAGTTCATAGTCACAGGGAAAAAACAGAGGTTGATGTTATATTAGTTTGCAGCTAGCAACAATCTAAAGAAGAAGAAGAAGGTTTCAGAGTAATGAAGCATGAGATTTCGACCAAATTCATGTAGCTGTCCCTGAAATCACCAAAGAATACAAGGCCATTAACTGTTCCGACACACTTCACGGTCTCAGAGCAGAATCAGTGACACCTTAATCCCAACAAAGACAATAATTTTATAGCAGCATATGTGGCCGCCACTAGTGTACAAACAGGAAGACAAGGAAATTACAACCTTCTTTTTACCTTAACAAGACCCAAATCTATGTTTCCATTAGTTTCTAGTGATTTATCTCTTCCAATTCCTTACAATTTTTAGCATATTATATTGGAAATCAAAATGACCTCGAGTTTTCTTTTCTTAACTGCAAATTCCAGTGCGTTCATCGTGTATCTCGGCTCTGACTTCCGTCCTGAAAATGCTGGTTTCATACATTTGTACCGAGGAATGACTGCAAAGAAACAGAAAATGATTAGTGGAAGTCTGCAAAAGTTGATGCACTGTGTTCCCTGCAGAAATACAACGAAAGATGACACGTCACAACTTATTTAGGATCTGTCCCCGATGCTTTTCCGTCCACAAACTATATTCTCTCGTACCAAAATAACCGAACAATCAACGTCGCATCATGCATTGACTACCAATGTTCAGCCCAGAAGCTAGCATATCACTATGTACCAACAGCACAATCATTTATTCAAAAACATTCCGATTTACTTCATCTTATTTTTGAAAACTTGAATTTGAAAGTTTGGTTTTGGATTTCACTTGTTATATAACTAGTGAGAATGAAATGCATGCACCATGTATAATTAACTAAGATTCAATATGATTTACATATTTGAGAAGTATAAAAACATGAATTTCAAATTCACCGCTAAATAAGCATCCAACAAATCTATGAATTTGAGAGATATCATCATCGTTAAGTTCAGATATGTTTTGTTTCACGATTTATACTATTTAAAAAAAATCCAAATCCATATTCCGAAATACTAGTTTCTAAATGAAACCTTAATGACTGATGACAATATCGAAATTGGAACATGTTAAAACAAAAGCATATATTCAAAAGAAAAAAGTTAAATTCATTTTAACCAACTATAGATATGACTTGATCGTGAGTATGAGAACTGCAACGCAAGCTAAGAAAATATACTTTATAGTCCCTAACATTTCATCGGTTGACTACGTAGGTGAAGACTAATGAGTTATGATAGCATTTACCTTGACTCCAGCTGGAGAGTTTCCGGGCTTTGCTGTGGTTGTGCTGCCTAAGTTGAACTTTGGCTTCTTATCAGCAGGCTTCAATATTTGAAAGGAACACATCAATGTCTCGTCCACGCTCATCATGGCTCCAGCATTATCAAACTCCCCACAATAATTAGGTGCTGAAAATATTGTTACAAGTTGTCGGTCGGCGAAGAACTCATAGCCATCTTCCACAACCTGCAAAATAATATATTAAAAAATTAGTAAACAATAGCAAAATTGGCAATCACGTCCTTGGTTTATAAGAGTAATTCCGAATGTACCAACAGGAGCCAAAACCAATTTGAGAAGAAACAGTGTCCGGAACATGATAAAAAAGTATGACATTTCAAGAAAGCAATATCAAAAGTTTGTGAACTGCTGTACACTAAGAATGAAAGTAGTTGCACAAAATGGAATAACCATAGGCATAATACAAGAATACAACTAGCTACACCAAGTGAAATGCGCATTGGCTCCAGTTGATACATTCTTCAACACCAAATGTTTAACACAACAAGAGCTGTCGGAACAAGTAAAACCTGGTGGGCACGGCAAATGAGATCAAGATCATGTTTCTGTAGAAACTCTGACACTTTGTCGGGACCAAAAGTAAATGAAACTCCCCTGTCATTCATTCCCCAACCTCGAACATCTTTACACGGATCCGACCACAAAAGATCACAGAGCAAACCTGTGTCTGGCACATCAGCTGGGCGTTGTAAATTTCTAATCTGATCCAAATTATTCAGATCAGGAGAAAGACCTCCATGCATGCACAGAATCTTCTCATCAATTAGTGCTGCTACCGGTAGGCAGTTAAAACATTCCGTGAATGTCTTCCAAAGCCTAACATCAAATCTTCTCTTACACTCATCATAGAAACCGTATATCCGGTTGATGGAAGCACATTCATGGTTACCCCTCAAGAGGAAAAAATTTTCAGGGTACTTTATCTTGTAAGCAAGAAGAAGACATATTGTCTCCAGACTTTGCTTGCCTCGGTCAACATAATCCCCTAAAAACAAGTAGTTGGCATTTGGAGGCAAACCACCATACTCAAAAAGCCTTAAAAGATCAGAATATTGACCATGGATGTCACCTGGATGTTATAAACAGATTTCAAAGAGAAAAGATTTAGAAGTCTTCCCTACAGGTAGGAAAAAGAATTACTTTGAAACATAAAGAAGGCCTCAGATTAGAAACAATACGGTGAAAATGCTTTCCCGAAATGCTACTATGTATTAATAGCACAAGCAATGCAATCACTGTATGTTTGTATCAAAAGCAATGCAATCACTGTATGTTTGAAATCTCAGCAGAGACGTAGTAAAAAGTTTCCCTAATGTGCGATAGAGAAACACATGTAATGCAGATCCAATACCATTCTCTGATCAGGTATACCTGTAAAATGTTCATGCTAAACCTAGAGAAAATTATAACATACAGAGAACCAAATCGGTGGCATTTTTAGTATAGATGTTCAAGGAATCAAACATCAAAAGATTAGTGAGGTTGTTAAGCATCAAATTTGTAAAAGAAAAGGTAACAAAGCATTAGCTATTGCAACAAAAGACAATCATGTGAAAGCCTAGCCAGGTTGGTTAAGCTAAACCACATCAGACAGGATAATAAAACATTATGTTATCAAGGAAACAAATATGAGAGTTCTCCAAGAAATTCAAAATGAGATACAGTTCCATAGAATTTCAAAAAAATCCATACAACCAAGAATGATAAAAATTCCCAACTCCCTCAATCAAAACAAAAGGCGGAATAAGGCAAAATGATAGATCCTCGAAAAGAGAGGACAAAGCAGCACTCTACATGGAACATATGCAATGTAACAACTAACAAGAAACTGAAAGAAGAAAGACACACGATATGGTCGCAAGGAATTAATATAGAACACATTTTAACACCGACAAGATTGGCATTCAATGATACGGAATTAGCAACAAATTAAGCAATTCAACCCATAGGCTTAACAAAGAGATGCATGCCTAAGTGTCACTGCTTGCCACATACCCATATACAATCATTCCAAAACCACAAATTCAACAGAAAACAACTCAGAAATCCAAGGCACAAACAAATCCGTGTTTTGAATTAACAAATTTGATTTCAACTAATACTGCAAATTCATTCAGTCGATGCAACAACATGAAACATGGAAGATAACCAACCAACAACATACCATTAAAAGATGAACTTACTACATTCCAAGTTAATGCAAATAAAAATGTAAAACACATACAAAATACCCAAACTACAAAACCAAAAATAGACACACATCAATAAGCATCAGGTAACAGCAAATCCAGGAAGGTATAAGAGAATCATAACAAGTTTCAATCAAGCTACAAATGAAAACAACACCTCTCATAAACAAGACCTTAAATTCACAACAAATTAAACATCAAATCACCAAAACAAGTAAAAACAAGCATATGGGTCATCAATAAAAAAGAAAGAAAGCAAAATCTGGGCATTTAAAAAAATATATAGACTTGAATAATACCACAAATCTTGATAGGTGCTTCAAGTTCCAATAAATTAGGTTGTTGTAAGAAAATCTCTTTAGAAACCCCACAAAGTTGTCGGATCTCCGATTCCGACAGCTGCACTTGTTTCCCGGGTCGACCCCGAACTTCTAAAAGCCGATTTATAATATCATCGAGTAACCCTTGTTCCATTTTTCCCCAACCTCTATCTCTGTTTCTAACAAATCGGGTTCTTAGCTAAGCCAAACAAAACAAACAAAAGGAAGAAGAAAAGTCAACGACTAATTTTCTTCTTGTCAATGGGATGTGAAGGAAGAAAAGAGAAGATGGAGAAAGGGGATGCCGTCGATGAAAGGAAAAGAGGGCACTGGCGATGTCGTTTAGCCAAGGAAGCGTTGTCGTTTCGAAATGAAATCAAGTCAGTTCTTTTTGGGTAAACTTCCTCTATGGTCAATTAATTAAGGGGAGAGTCTATTTTGACAACTAATGTTTAAATTTTGTAAATGAGATATAATTAATTTAATTTATTAAAATAATATTTAGACACTAATTTATTATATAAAACTGATCGTTAACATTTAATAATGTTAAAATAGTAAAATAAATTTAATAAATATATAAAACTTTAATATATTATATGAAAAAATATCTTAAAAAATTATTAAATTTAATAATTAAAATTGATCAAATGATATAATTAATTTAATTTATTAAAATAATATTTAGACACCTAATCTTTTACACCTGGCCGGATTCTGATCCAAGACTTTATAAAAGGGTACGCCTCCTTGTTAGTGTTAAAACCAGGGACTTTCAGTCATGGAGGTTAAGTCTTGCTTGCTTGTTTTCCTGTTGGTGGTCGTTATGTTTTCTGAACTAAATCTCACGGTTCAGGCAGCCAAGTCTCGACCCATATCATCGTCGGATTCGATTCGTTTTCAAGATATCTCGGATGAGTTGAAAGTGTTCTCTAGGAAGAATCAACCAATACATCCTCCACCACCACCCAAAACTAATACTCCAATACGCCAATTCCCTCCCCATCCCCATACTCCTTGATCTTCTCCGTCACCACCAGCGTCAGTCATCTCTGTCACTACCGCCGTCACCTTTTCGACTACCACCGCCGCCACCGTTGTCTCCGCCGCCTTTGCACCACCACCATCACCTCCATGTCCGTGCAGCCATCTATGTGATTTTGATACATAAGATGCATGCTTCTATCATATCTACAAGTGATGAAGCTTAAGTATCGTGAGCTTTTGTTTGTAAGTTTGTAAAAGATTATATAAAAAATAAGTAATTATAGTTTTATTTAGGTATCTTAAATATTTTTTATCAAAATAAATATTTAAAATATTTGTTCGTCAAAGTATGTACTTAACCCACGTCGATTCTTAGAAATTTAGCAATAATTTTTAATAATTAAAAAAATATATTTTTAAGTATTTATTTTGATTAAAAATATTTTATGTACCTATTGTAAAAAAAATATTTAGTTATGGTATAAATTTTTTAAAGAGTTAAATATAATTTGTATTCATAAAATATTTAATTTAAATTCAATTAATGATCCTAATAAAATAATAGATGATATTTATTTTAAAAAGAATTCAAATTTAAATTATTTTATTTATAAAATATTATCTTGTAATAGTATAAGATTAAAAAAATCGTTTAATTTCAAATTTGATACAACTCAAGTTATCCTTAAAAGAAAATTCTACAACGGACGACGAATATTATTGAACACCACTAACGCTGAACATCGTTAAACACTATTAAATTAATTAATAAAAATTAAAAATTTTAAAAGACTTGATATATAATTAATAATAATTTAAAATAAAATTGTAATTAATATATTATATACTATTTTTAATTATTTTTATAATAATTGAATAAATATCAATCATAGTTAACCCTTAAATTAAAAAAACAATTTTTTCTTCCCCAACAGCTTGATTGTTTACTCACATCTAATAATAAAGTTTTATACAAATAATTAATCTTTTTTCCAGATCAATGTTTTAGGGTTTTTTATTTAGGGATTAGCAACGGTTAGTATTTGATTTAGTTATTAAAAAAATAATTAAAAATATAATATATATTAAAAATAATCTAATTAAAATAAATTTAAATAATTAATAATTATATATCGAGTCTTTGAGATTTTTAATTTTTATAAATTAGTTTAATAATTTTTTTAGAAAATTAAATTTTATCCCAAATGAAAATTATTCTAAGCTTGAATTCAAACATGTTTTACTGACCCGTTCTTGTGGTGGGTGTGCATTATTTGGTTTTAATCTAATTAATGGACCGAATTAAAATTATTTTGATTAATTTTTAGTAAATTTGATTAACGGATGATTATTTTTTTGAAAATTCGATTATTGATTAATTTGGTTCGAAATCGATTAATTAACTGAATTGACCGAAATTATTATATATAGTATATATTTATTTTTAATCATTTAACTTTTAAAAAATTATAAAATGTTTATTAAATTTTTATATTATAAAATGGTCACTAAATTTTTATTAAATTATTATAAAATAAAAATTAAATAACTAAAAAATTATTTTAATATAATTTATTTACCTATTATGTAATTAACCAAAATTTATAATAAATTTCGAAATAATCTTAGTTCAACTAATTCGATTAAAGATAATTTAATTCGATTAACAATTAAAATTTTAAAAATTTCGATTAATTTAATTCGACCACCAATCAAATTAACCGAATACACACCCTGACCATTAATTTGCGTTTGATTGAACTGGACAGTCTGTACTCCGAGAAATTATATCATGGGTCAGTCCCACCACGTCATTCATGGGACCAACCAATAGAAATTATACACCTCATTATTTTTTAATTTTTTAAGTATAGATTCACTTAGGAAAAAATTATGACATGAAAATTGATGAAGTGAGCAATTTTTATTGGTAGGTCTCCTAGACAAGTGATGGGACTGACCCATGATATAATTTTTTTTGTACTCCCTTATGTCACAGCTTCAGTCTAGGTGTCACGGGCCGCACCACAGGGCCCGATACAAGCACACTACAGGATGCTACAAGTGCCCTCAAAAGCATGTTGGGCGTCTCAACACGCAATCCAGCACATCAGGGGCCCAAATCCAAGATCCATCACACTGGAAAGCCCAATTCCGATTTGGCCCAACACTTGGGGGTTGGTGAACCTTTTCCATCAGATTTGGCAAGATTATCTCATTGAATCTTATCCTATCTCTTAATATTTGTAAATATGGTATGTAGCATAAATTAGGGGATTTAGGGATAAGGTTGAATCTCAACCATTGATGTACTCTTTTCTGAACCGTTGGATGTAGGGGGCTCTAACTATAAATAGAGGCTTTCCCCCACCTCATTTGACACACTTCTTCTTTGAGTAATCAAGAGCATTCACTCAATCTCTCTTGTCTTCTTTACCTTTCAAAGTTCCTTTTATTTTCGCTGAGATCTTAGCACTTTAGCTTTGATCTATTTAGGCTTACTTAGGCGTTGCATCGAGCAAGAGCGTCTAAGGCCGCACGTTCTTGAGTAGAAGAGTTCTACGGACGTGACAAGTGGTATCAGAGCGAGGCTGTGTGCTAGCTGTTGGGTTTGCCGAGCGCCCCTTGTGCTGCGAGAGCGAGTCAGAGGACGAGCGTGTTAGCTCACACCCCAAAGAGAAGCGGGTGTTCGCGAGTGGGTCCTCAAGAGACGAGGACGGGTAGGCAGGAAGCCGCAGCGAAAGTTCTCCGGTTAGGTGAACTGCAACGGGATACCTCGGAAAAGTGGCAGGTGGCCACGAGGTGATTGCAGGGAGACCTGTGCCCGACATGAGAGGGCGGCCCCAGTTAGTGGGCGTGTTTGGGAGAATTGCACACTAGTTCCTGGCACGTTTTCGAGAAGGTCAAGAGTTTCCTCCCATGCACGAGGGCGTGCATGAATTGGGTGGAGGAGAATGTCACGGACCGTGAGTCGTGACTACGCGGGACTGAGCGAGATGCTTTCTGGTGGTGCGTAAAGCTTGGGAGCGGGATAGCATTAAGAGTGTAGTACGTGCCGAGCAGTCGTCCCATCTGGGATGGACGCGCTGATCGTGCACCACACTGGTCGAGAGTTGTCCCCGCTTCCCTGATGAGCCCATGGGAGGGCGAAACCAGTAAGCATCGGAGATCGTAAAGGCTGAACCTTGGGCATCTGAGAGGCCTGAGGTGCCGCACGGGTAGATGTCCCTGCGTGAAAACTCTGACCCCGTGACACTAGGCGTTTGATTGGTCCTTAACAACAACATGAATGAGCCGTTTACTCTATCAAATTTTATTATTTTTTAATTAGTTACGATAATTACGATAATATTTGTTATAAAATATATTTTTAATTATTAAATATTAATTGTTTACTATAATATTAATGATCGAACTTAAAGATTTAAAACTTATCGGTACAAATTTAAGATGTACTATAAAGATAGAAAAATACAATATATAATTAATACTAAAATCCTTATTGGGAGACTTACCCATCAAAATTAAATATACGACACGAATTAATTTGGATTAGTTAAGATAATACCTAAAAATTAAAAGAGCAGTCAAAAAAATAAAATAAGAATAAATTATTAATATTCAAAAAAAGAGAGAAAAAAACGCGGTTTAGGATTTCCTATATCTCAAAGAAAACAGATACAGATTAAACAGATATACTATAAAATTAAAGTCAAAATTTAAAAAATAATTTAAAAAAAATGAGAGACGTGATTAAAGAATAAATTTCTATTTATTTCTTTATAATACGTAGACTAATGTGCTTTTAAAGACGTGGTTTATCGTGACACAAAATATTTTAATTTAATTCTTAAATTAAACTTGTCCTGTCAGTGGTAACAAACGTATTATTATAGAGTAATTTTTCTAACAAGAACAAAAGTTGCGTTGTCAATGAGAACGACAACGTTTTGAGCTCATCTGGTCGGTCTTTCTATAGAAAACCGACTTGCCGGTCTTTCTATAGGATTTTGTGGAGCTTTTATGTTTTATGACAATATTATTTTGTGTATTTTTTAATGCCCGTTTTAAGGTTAAAATTTATTTTTTAAAATTTTAAAAATTAAAATTTAATTTATAATGTTAAGATATATAAAAAGAAATTAAAAAATAAAAAAGTTAATCTAATTTAATTGTTCACTCTAATTTTACAATGGTGTTTTTTCAAGGTTTTCACTAAACGATTATAACGATTAATTATTTGTGTTATGTTCAAGATAAAAACAAAACTATGAATTTTTTAAATAAATTATTTATGAATTTGTCGTTCGTCACTTTAAACTATTTATGTTTTGACTTCAACTGTAAATCATAGTTCTAATTATAAACTTATTTTTTTTCATAAAAAACAGTAAATTATAATTTGAAGGGTAGGATAAAATTTATATACACCCGTGACATATATCTGAAAAATTCTATAATATGCGTCGAATATTATTAAATATTATTAGTGTTGAATATTATTAAATATTATTAAATTAATTAATAAAAATTTAAAATTTTAAAGACTCAACATAAAATTATAAATTATTTAAAATAAAAATTTAATTAATTTAATGATACTCAAAGGTATTTAACGTTAATAATATTTAGCGGTGTTCGATACATATGGTAGACTCATCCAAATTGATAATATAAATTATAAGTATGAAATGGTAGGAACTTATGAAATGATAACTATAAAAATATCCAAATTGGTAGTATGATTTGAACATATTATCTAAATTTTTTCATAAATAAACCATATATTTTTGGGTAGAAAATACAATTTCCCTTTGTAATAATATAAAAATATTATTTTTGGAAGATTTTACATTTTGAATTTCGGAGGGTCGAAATAGAAGTATATTATAATCTATATTTAATATATTTATAATTAATTATGATTACAATTATATTTATTATAACCGTGTTTGTAACCCTTATAAAATAATAAATATAGGATAAAATATAAGTACATAAACTATTATTAAATTTAATTACCTTAATTAAATCTGGTAGTTGCATTAATTAATATCCAACTACCCTCTCAAAGTCTTCCAAAAGTCAAAGTAAATAACACGTCCCTGGGATAAGTTTGGCAGATTAGAGTCATTGGCACACGGTTTAACAAAACTAATGGACTAATTACATAATTTACAAAAAGAAAATGTTTATATAAAATAATTAATATATTAATATATAGGGTAAAATATAGAAATAGTCATTAAACTATTCTAAAAATATAAAATGGTCACTAAATTTTCAAAAAATACACAATAAGCATTAAACCTTAATTTTTTATTACAAAATAATCATTGAACCATTAACTGAGAGAAGTGAGAGTTACGAAAATCTGTCTAATAATGTATTTAATTTTAAATATTTATACATTTAATCAATTTAGATATTAATAATAGGGTTAAATTAGGAATAGATTGATTAAATGTGTTTATATAGTAAATTAAATGTTCGATTATTCAAATTCGTGTAACTATCACATCACCTACTTAACGATAATTACCTGCTCAATGACTATTCTGTATCAAAAAATTAAAGTTTGATGTCTATTATATAACTTTTTAAAGTTTGATAATTATTTTATATTTTTGGATATAGTTTAATGATCGTTTGTGTATTTTACCCTAATATTTAGCCTATTTATATAGAATGGTAAAGGGGCGCATTCAATCTTTGTTTGTCCATTAGTTTGGTTTCTTTTCATCGCGGGATAGAGCAGTTTGGTAGCTCGCAAGGCTCATAACCTTGAGGTCATGGGTTCAAATCCCATTCCCGCAATATTTTTTTGACAAAAAAATTAGACTTGACTTTATTAACTAGATTAACTAATTAAATTAACTAGATTAACTAGTCGTTTTTTCTTTTAGAGGTGGTGTATTATATTACAGTCAACTATAACGAATCCTTTATCCTCTTATATTAATGCCCTGGGCGGATAGCGGGAATCGAACCCGCGTCTTCTCCTTGGCAAAGAGAAATTTTACCATTCGATTATATCCGCATTTTCGTTCTTGATACGAAAGAATATTCGGTCAGAGCTAGGACAGATACTTTCGTCAGTTCAGGGCGATTTGATCAAATTCCACTACTAAACCAATTAACAATCTAATTCAAATGCTTATCAATTAATCAAAATACAAGTTATTATCAATTAATATTAATTTATATTATTTGTTATTATTATTAATTTTAACTAATTAATAATATTTATATTAATATAAATATAAAATTATATTAATATATTTCGATATTACTCTTATAATATTATATATTTTATTATTATATCTATTATTATTTTATTTTTATTTTATATTATATCTTATTTATTCTTATTTATTATTTATATATTTTATTATTTATATATTATTATATTATTTAAATTTAATTATATTATTTAAATTAAATTTAAGTTAAATATTAAATATAATAAATAAAAATTTTAAATAATTTAGAATTTCATTTTTTTATATTTAAACAAAAAAATATTTTTAAATACTTATAAAAGAGGAGGCCACGTTGTTATGGTGAAACCAGGGGTCTTCAGAAATGGATGTTAAGTCTTGTCTGCTTGTTTTCTTGTTGATAAACGCCGTTATGTTTCCGGAGCTTAATCCCACGGTTCAGGCGACCGGATCTGAACCCGATTCATCATCGGATTCGATTCGTTTTCATGAATTCTCGAATAAGTTAAAGGTTTTGTCTAGGAGAAGTCGGCGAATATCTCCACCACCACCCAGAATTAATCCTCCTCTTCACTTCAAAAGCCCTCCTCCTTCTCCTCGACCTCCGCCACCACCTCCGCGATCACCGCCACCTCCATGTCTGTGGGAACCGCCTTTGGGATTTTGATACCATGTTTGTTTCAATGTTACGTGCGTATATATAGTTGAAGAAGCTTTAGTATTATGACCCCCATGTTTAATTTTTTTTCTTCTATATGATCAGCTCCTTTCTATGTAAATTTGTGAAACTTTGAAATATATAACGACGACTACGGATATAAGGTTGATATTTTTATTCAATGCATTAATATTTCTTTTTATAATATATATGTGAAATTAAAAGAATCGAGTCCAAATAATATTAATATATGTTAATATTATTTGTCGACTACCAATAATTTATATTTATATTCATATTTTATATTTAATTCTATTTGTTTGTTTTTTCTTCTTTACATATCTGGTTGCATCTTTCTCTACTTTTATGATACGTTCTTTATTTTTATGATATGTTTTTTATTTTATGACATATTCTATAATTATTTTTTAGGTGTTTTATGTTCATACGATAATTTTTTAACGCTTATTTTTATTTATGTTTATCAATGATTTTATATAATTTAATCTTTTAAAAATTATTTATCGATATAATCTATATCGAATCATCGTATGGGTAGGTAAGTAGGCAGGCAAGCACTTGGTAGTGGGTAGTAAACTTCTCGGTCGTTTAGACAAATTCAGCCGCCAAGTTTGAAATCTCCCCATTTAGTCCACACCTAATTTACACATTTATTACTACAAGGTGACAATATAAAGGAGACAGAGTCCTAAGAAATCCACAGTTTTCTCTTAAGGTCTGGAATTAATATAACAACGTTTGTATTTAATTATTATTTAAAAAAGTTATATATAAAACAAACCTATTAAAAAATTAAGTTATGTATGAAGAAATACTATAAATAAATCGAACTCGAAGAAATTATTATCATTTTTAGTGTTAAACTTAAAACCAAGGGCTTTTGGCTTTCCCGGAAAAATCAAAAGGAAACTCAGGGCTCTTCACAAATGGATGTCAAGTCCTTCATGCTTGCTTTCCTGTTGATAAATGTCACGTTTTCACAGCTTTGTCTCTCAGTCAAGGCAGCTGAATCTGCTCCGGTGCCATCGTCGGAGTCGATTGATTTTCGCGGTATCTCGAATGAGTTGAAAGTTTTGTCTAGGAGGACTCGGCGATTAACTCCACCGTCACCCAAGATTAATGTTCCTGTTCGGAACAAACCTCCTCGACCTTCGCCGCCGCCGCCACCACCTCCATGTCTGTGACAACCACCTATGTGAGTTTGATACATGAGATGCATGTTTCCTATCATAACTTTGTTTATAAGTTTGTAAGACTTTTGAATAGAATGCTGCTGCAGGTGATGATATTGTATTAAATATAAAAATATATTTGTATTTTAATATATTAAATTACGTTTAAAAGGGATAAAAATCATCTGCCTTTTTATTATACCTTCATCCATGCCTCATATTAAAAAATTTAAAATTTAAACTCCAACTCTTATTTTCTACATCCTAAACCCAACATTCTAAAAAATATATACTACCCCTAGTTCCTTGAACCCTAACCACAACCCCACGACCCTTAACATTAAACACTAAACATTCTAATTTGAAGCGAAGACACAAATAGAAATACGAAAAAAAATAAACGATTTACACCAGTTTAAAAGAACAATAAAAACACACATTAAAATACATAAATTACTAAACTATTCCAAAAATATAAAATAATTACTAAACTTTCAAAAAGGTTATATAATAAATATTAAATTTTTATTTTTATTAAAAATATCACCGAGCTATTAATTAGATAATGTGATAATTATAATTTTTTTAATAATTTATTTAATCATTAATATTTACACATTCAATTAACTTAAACATCAATAAACGATAATTAAATTAAAAATAAATTAATTAAATATATTAATATAAAAAATTAAATATATTATTATTTAAATTATTTTAACTATCACGTCATAATTACCTATTCAGTGACCTATAAAAACCTAATATTTAATGTCTGTTATATAATTTGTGAAAGTTTGATGACTGTTTTATCCTGTCCCACATATAGATTATAATAAAATATATGGCCGTGAACAAACCATGCTTGCTATTATCCTTGAACTCGAAAAAGAAAACTTTTAGCCATTTATTCTTGTTAGCGTTGAACTTAAAAGCAGGGGCTTTCGGACTTTCGGTTTTCCCAGAAAAATCAAAAGGAAAAACAAAACTCAGGTCTCGTCAGAAATGGATGCCAAGTCCCTCATGCTTGCTTTCCTGTTGATAAATGTCGTCACGTTTTCGCAGCTTTATCTCACGGTTAAGGCAGTTGAATCTGTTCCCGTGCCATCGTCGGAGTCGATCTCGAATGAGTTGAAAGTTTTGTCTAGGAGGATTCCGCGATTAACTCCACCGTCACCCAAGATTAATGCTCCTGTTCAGTACAAACCTCTTCCACCTCCGATGCCGCCGCCGCCACCTCCATGTCTGTGGCAACCACCTATGTAAGGTTGGTACATATTTGGCATGTTTCCTTTCATGGCTTTGTTTTTAAATAATTCTATAAAAAATAAGTTTTTTTTTAAGAAATTACTAATTAGCTTAGCTTAGCATAATTAGTTTACCAACGAAACCAGTGTTTCAAGCTCCGGTGATGGATACTAAAGCAGTGTCCTTCCATCGCGGACCACCGGCACAAGTTCTTCGTGTCTAAATGAATCATAAACTTGTTGGGAACGCATATGCATTGCAGAAGTCCAATCCTCTTGCCCTCTTGGGAACCACTCGCAGGGTTAAGACATGGAGGAGTTGCAGTGGCATTCAGTGATGCCAGAGTTATACCATTGAAAGCGAATAGGTGGTATATGGAAGAGCCTATCTTGGTGGTTACAGATCGGAGCAGGAAGGATCTCGAATCCGACGATGCATTTTACTTGGCAATGGTTGATGGCAGGTTGAAGGTGGATAGAGGATCAGCATTGAAGGAAGTGAGAATGAATGAGTGTCTAGGAACTGTGGTACTGGTGGTTAGGGCTGGGCACCTAAAGAAGATACAGATGATCAATTGAGTGATGAAGATTGGGAATGAAAAGAATCGATTTTGTTTCAATCCTGATAGCAAATACAGATTACTACAGGCCATCACCTTCCCTTGTAGCTAGATTTCTGCAGCATTCTATTAGTTACCAAATGGTGGCTTCGGTTTTGTTTCATGTTTAGCACAAGTTTCTAACATGGTAGATATTTGGGAAAATACGATTTCAGTATAATATATAATACAAAATAATATAAACATCACCCTCTTTAAAGTAAATAAAAAAATGATTTTTTTTGGTTTTGTAATGCTTGAGTTCTATGGTTTCCTTTCTTGAATGGTTTTTACCAGTTTCTCTCATCTCCCTGTTGGGTTGACAATTTGAGAGAAGATGGCACTTTCATCCTTACTTTCATTCAGTTCTAATTCACTGCCGACACTACGACCGCTCGCCTCACTCCGGTGTCCTACGCTACCGTCATCTGTAGAATAGACGCTTCCTTGTTCACGACCCGTGCTTGATCTCGACTTCGTACTGTCCGCTGTTTCTTGCAGCTGGAGAGCGTACTCCAGGTTCCATAATACATCACCCATGGGAGGACGGTCGATGCCTTGATCGGATAAGCACTTCACCGCCGTTTCTGAAAACTTCTGTAGACATTCCGGGTCGATCTTGTCTTTGAAGTCTGGGTCGATTATGTCGTCCAGAGTTCCTTTTTTGTAACAGCTGAGCGCCCAGTCCGCGAGGCTGACTTGTTCTTTCGGAAGACTGGGATTGATAGCCGGTCGTGAACATAATGCTTCGAAGAGAACGACGCCGAAGGAGTAGACGTCGGATTTCTCGGTTAGTTGTTGCCGTCGGAAGTATTCGGGGTCTAAGTAACCGAAGCTGCCTTTCACGACTGTGCTAACATGGCCTTGGTTTAAGTCGGGGCCGGTTTTCGACAAGCCGAAATCGGAGACTTTGGCAACCCATTTCTCGTCTAGGAGAATGTTTGTTGTCTTGACATCCCTGTGGATGATGGTGTACTTGGCTCCGGTGTGGAGATAATGCAGTCCCCTGGCTGCTCCGATACAGATTTCAAGCCTCTGTTTCCATGACAAATTCGATTTCTTGTTGTTGTAAATGTGTTCCCTGAATGTCCCACGGGCCATGTAATCGTACACCAAGCACATTTCGCCACCGTCTTCACAGAAACCAATCAAGGACACCAAATGCTTATGTCTCAACTTCGAAAGCATCTCGATCTCGGTTTGGAACTCATTGATTCCTTGCTCCGACGACGGATTCGATCGTTTAACCGCCACTTGTGTTCCTCCACTGATCACACCTTTATACACCTTACCGAACCCTCCGACACCGATTACATTAGACTCGTCAAAGTTCTTGGTGGCCTGCTTGATTTCAGCTATCGAGAAATGTCGACAAAGGCCTTGAGCCAGTGTGGCAAGATGGTTACTGCTCGATTTGCTACCTCCAACATTAGAGTGTCCATAAACCGGTAGCCAACTCGCGGTATGCGATTCAGTACCATCAACTTTTCTTTTCTTGGTGTAGAGGAAAACCAAGAGAGCAACCATGACAAACGTTGCAGCCGCCCCACCGGTAGCTCCGAGGATGATGTAATCATCCTCGGCCTTAGTAAATGATTTCTGCTTCTCATTCTCTGTTTGAAGCATCATAACCGAGGGCTCCGGGTTTCTCCCGGCCAAACTCCTGTTCCCATCGTTTAACTTGAAAATCTCCAGTCCATTGAGAAAAGCATCATAATACCGTGGCTTTAATACGGTCGATGGGGTCAATTGAAGCTTTACATTTTCATCACCCTCTACGTCAGTGACCATAACTGCATAATCTTTGTACACCGGAACCCCCTTCCCCTTAGCCCAAATGAATACATCGGCCGACTCGACGCCGCCTTGAGCCGTCTCATTGTTGATGTAAATATTGAAAGCTCTCATGTTGGGTTTGTCATACTGGAACTCACAAAAGTGCAGCCTAACAATGTATGTGAAATTAGGATCAACATGAAACTCCCATGTCAGGTTGTACTTCAAGTTCATGTCACTATCTCTCCCCATCGACCTTGCCGTCCGGTAAACATCTTCCGGAGCCGAAGATTTCGAGATGTTCTGGTAATCGATCTCGAGGTTCGTATCAGCTTTCAGCGTCACCCCAAGGGTAGCACCATATAGATAAGGCTCATCATAGAACCAACTTCTCAACAGGCCACCCACATCTTTACCTGGTGGAATGGATTGTCCACCAACATTCAGCCTAAACATCATCTCCAGATTCTCAGCCGAAGTATCGACGAGGTCCGCCCCCATCGGATCATCGTAACCGATAAGTTTCATCATCCCGAATAAGTTCGGCATCTCGATTAATTCGATCCCATTGACAAAGGCAAAAGTGTTGGAATATTTATCCGAAGGTGTGAATGTGATTTGCAAAGTATCGGAATCCGATGGTGCCAACGAATACTCCTTAATAACATAAGCCTGTGTGAGCGCTTGACATGTAATCGC
This sequence comes from Abelmoschus esculentus, assembly GCA_035048815.1. Lineage (NCBI taxonomy): Eukaryota > Viridiplantae > Streptophyta > Magnoliopsida > Malvales > Malvaceae > Abelmoschus > Abelmoschus esculentus. The sequence goes on along the minus strand of JAUCBN010000017.1, from coordinate 16,885,460 downwards.
CGCACTGAAATTGTTCAGCAACTTCACCTCGCCGGCGGTCACGGCGAAGTATGAATTTGAGACGTTGAAATCCTGGTAAGTGGAAGGATAAAAATGGAACCGAACAAGGTAACGCTGCTTCGTCTTTATCGAGAACTTATAGGTTGCCGGAGATTTGAAGATCCTGGCGTTCATATACGGCACCGTCGACAGCAGCGAAGGGTCTTGAAATCCAGCTTGAACCTGCACTGAATTCTCAGATGAAGGCAGATATTCCGTATCTTCAACCCATGTTCTTCCATCTTCATCTTTGCCTCCCTTTGCCCCACAATCAATCGACAAAGACTGAATCGAAACAACAACGGCATTGAAAATGAGAGAAAACCCAACAACTGAAATCGCAAAAGAACTCATATTTTTCATGGAGAGAATCCAAAATCCCAGGAAAAAAAATATAAAAAGGAAAAAAAAACAGAGCAAGAAACCTTCACTGGAGGCGTACAGGAAAACTAAAAGAAAAAAGAAATAAAGAGTTCTCCTGTACGCCTGAAAAGGCTACTGTTCTCTTTTTCTGTTGTTTGTTCTTTCAAGTAAAATGGGATTAACCTAATCCATCTCTATACTCCCATGGAAACTCAAACATTGCCAATGCCTTTTTTTAAATTTTTTCCTGGGATTTTAGGAAACAAACCAGGAGAAGAAGAAGGTTTTATTATCTTTTATATTATTATTTTTTTCTTCAAACTGTTTTTCATGTTTTGCTTTCCATTTTTGGTTATTGGTTCAAACCAGGTGATGGATCGTTGACAAAGTCAGTTGGAAATGGATGATCGAGAGTGACGAACGTATTTGATCGGTTCTAAATGCTTCGAGCTCAATTTTAATTGCTAAATTTATTTTAGTCCGAATCTCTCTTTTTATTATGATTATATTAATGTTTTATTTTAAATTAACGAGTTTAAGGTTATGAGTCGTGATTAAGATTTAAAAAATTAGAGATAAAATATATTTTTTTAGAGCATAAAATTTAAGATGTAGAATTAGAGTTAATATTTAGAATTTATTTGTTTAACAATTAATATAAGGTAAATTGACCGAAATATAGATAAAAAATATTTTTTAATATATTATTTTCTCAAAATTATTTCTTATTTTAACGATGTTTCTAAAATAAAATAAGAGTTGAAGTTTTAAATCCGACTATAAATAATGATTTCAAAAAAAATAAACAGATGAGAGGACAGAGTACAATGAGCAGAGTGAAGAGGGCAAAAGAAAATGAATAATATCTTCAACTGTGCAAAGTCGGATTCTTATGAATCTTTCTTTGTTTATTTTATTTATTTATTTAAAATTATTATTTATAATCGGATTTTTTTATAAATCTAACTTTTATTTCACCGTAAAAACATCGTTTGAATGAAATATAATTTTAAGAAAATAGTATATTAAAAAATAGTATATTAAAAAATATTTTATCTATATTTCTGTCAATCCGTCTTAATATAAAGTATACATTTAAGTGCTAAAATATTTTTATTCTAAAAAAGAATTTTTTATTCACGAGTTTGAAAAAATTTTGAATAGGTGAAAATATTGTTTACCGTTTTGATTCAGAAAATAATATTTTAATCACTAATAAATGTTATAATAATGATAAATATTAATTATATTAAATTAAATTAAATTTGTTGCTTTATATCGATTACATTATATTATTGTAAGAATTATAGGCTATAGCATCTAAAAAATCATTGAAAAACTAACATGCAGTAATCATCGACGGTACACGTAAATTATTAATATTAAACACCGTTAAATGTTATTAAATTTTAAAAAATTAAAATATTAAAAACTTAAACTATTAACTCTTTCATGAACACAAATTTTAAATAAGTATTCGTAGTAGAAAAAAATGTTGATAAAAAATTACGATCTAAGTCTTTTTAATTATTTTAATTTTGGGTAATTATACTATACACAACAATGGAAAATTCTATTTCACAAAACATAGTAAAATCTTAAACCCTAATAAAAAAACCTTAAATCATAAACCTTTAACCTTTAATTTCTAAATCTTAAATTAAATTCATAAATCATAAAATCTAAATTTTAACTACAACCTAACCTCTGAACTAAACCTAAATTAAACCTGTTTATAAAAAATTAAACCTGAAATAAATATTTCAAATTAAACTCATATAATATAATATAAATATTTTTTTATCATTCGATGGATTAATGATTTTAGGGATTCTTTTTCCCTTAAATCTTCTGAAAAAGCTGGTCTGCACTGTAAAAATAGCATATACTATGAATATATTTGCATATCTATAAAAGAAGAATCAAACAAGAATTTAGGGTTTCCAATATCCCCTCTACCAAGCATTCCAATGTCCAAAAATGGCGTTTTTAGCTCAACCAAATATAAACATGTTGTTGGAGGATGTTGCAGAACAGACATAAATGAATGGTGGAATAACGAATCAAATCCTTAATGGATGCTAACCCTTTGTTTTGCCATGAAAGTTCTTTAAATCCTAACTAGATTAACTGGATTGGGTTGGTGTTGTTTCATTAACCAAAGCAAAAGTTTCTGACAAGAAGAAAAAAAACGAAAAATCAAACAAATTCCGAAGTTCTGCAATATATAGATATTGTGTTCATCCAGAAACCAACCTCATCTCTCGTTTTGCATCGGCTTTTTCAGACGATAAATTTCTGTGTTTGTTCCATTTGCTAGGGTAAGATACGGGGTAAAGAAGCTTATTGTTTTGTTTTTAGGGTTTAAGATACTTAGTGTCGTGAGACAATGGTGGATGTGTCGTCTTCGTCCTCGTACGAATCTGATACCGAAGAACTTCAGCATATTCCCTTGAAGCCAGTGATGAAAAGCAATAGATGTTTATCAAAGCAGTTATCGATGTTTGAGACGTCTCGAAACATCAGTTGGGAGCGAAGGAATCGGATTCTTCGTCCGGAAAGAAGTAAAAACACCAACGACGAACTGCAAAGAGCGATGGCGGTGCCGTCGTTGATGAAAAATAGGAGATATCTATCCAAGCAATTATCGATGTTGGAGACTTCTAGGGACATTGCATGGGAGAGGAGGCGACGTCAAATTCTTCGTCAGGAAAGAGGGAAAAATAGGATCCCAGAACCAAATGGGATAACCGATGAAGACTTGAACGAACTAAAAGGTTGCATTGAGCTCGGATTTGGGTTCAAAGAGGAAGCATGCCAACAGCTTTGCAACACATTGCCTGCTTTAGACCTCTATTTTGCAGTAAATCGGCAGCTTTCACCTAGCCCTGTTTCGACGCCTCAAAGCCGGAGATCGTCATCGATATCATCCCTAAGATCATCGTCTTTTGGAAGTCCGAAGAGTGATCAAGATTGGAGAATTTGCAGCCCAGGTAAATGTTTTAATGCCTAAATTGCACCATAACCATATAAAATGTGAAGCAAGGTACGATCACAGGTGAATTATAGCTAGAAGTTTGATTTATGCAATTGTCACGGGGCTAGTGTCGCCTTATTACTCGAACTAACGATCCGTGACACAATGCAATCACCTTTAAAGCGAGGGTATTAAGAAAGTTCAGGGGTTTGAATCTGATATTAGCAATCTCTTCCTTAAATTTAATGCTTGCTATATTTGATAAATGCTATAATTTCAATATCCCAAGGGAAGATCCACAACAAGTGAAGACAAAGCTAAGGCATTGGGCGCAAGCAGTGGCATGCTCCGTGATGCAGTCGTCTTGATGTAGTGAGGTTGGCTTTGTACAGGTCTAGAATCAGAACAACAACAAGAAGAAGCCAGGAAAGACAGAAGTTCTTCCTTCGACCGATATTCGTAATCGAGGGAAACAAAGCTGCATTTGGGGCCATTCCTTTAAGATTTGGATGTGAAGAATTATAAAGAGGTTACTGCTGAATAACCCCAAGATTTATGACCAAATCTGTGATGTAAACAACACCACTAAGCATTTTTGGCCTGGGAAAAATGGCTGCGGGAATGTATTGTTTAAATGTTACCATTACTGATTCTAGTTGAAGTGGTTCAACATAATGATTTAGATGAACATATATATATATAAAGATACTTAGATCTGTTCTTTATTGTTATTATTTTTAATGCAACTTTACACTATATGAGTGATTATTTCTTGCAACATTTCTGTTTGAAACCTAGAGGTTTTTTCTTCATAAGATATTAATCTGATTGTTAAATGGAGATCTATCATAGTTGAACCGGAGAAACCGATCTTGAACGAAGGTTTCAAGCGTAAGATAGTGAAGCAACAATTTCAAAAGTTCATTTCATTCATGGATCTGTCTATAGGTCTATGTCAAAGAGGAAATCCAGGAAGAGAATACGGTGACAAACCCTAAAATCGAAATAAAAGATGACCGAAGCTCTAATATCAATCACAAAGCAAGCAGTAATCGAACTTGGAGGAAAAGAAAAACAAACCCGAGGGTATTAATCCTCTTCCAGGTTGATGGAGTCCTTGAACTTCCCATACAAAACCTTCTTCAACTCAGTCATTTGTGCCACAACCGACTCCTTCTCCTCCTCGAGTTTTTCTAAGTTGTTGCTGCTCAATTCCTTCATCTCTTCTATCCTCGTCTCCACTTCCTCCTTGGGGACATGAGCAAAGACTTCTCCGATTTGGAAACGAACTACTTCCTCGTCAGTTAGAATCAACTCGTTACTAGCATCCTCCAGGTTATCAATTGCTTCCTGGGAAAAGCAAAACAAAAAAGAGAACTATTGTCAGAAAATGTAACCACATAAGATTGTATCCACTTTTCAATAAAGTTAAAACAGCAGTTTTAAACAAGTCCGAACAACTTCCAACACATGAAAACCATGACATCGATTGCAGTCCAGTTCGGTCAGTTACAACCAAAATTTAACTATATATCACACAACTTACTTTTACTGAAATCCAAATTCATTTTTTGAGACTGAATCTCCCAAAAAAAATAACCTATGGGGGCCAAAACGATATCGACTGGCAACAAGGGAATTTGCAAGATGGGAAATGAAATGACAAATGACAATGCAGAGGAAAAAAAGAGATTAAGAAACGAAAGGAGACTTTTATCTTTATATTAATTCAAGTTCCTAATTTAGGCGGGTAACATTATCCAATTACCAGAAATCGGTTTCTTTTCCCCCCACAATTTATATGCAAGCTCTGAATCAGCAAAACCCATTCTACATCTCAGATATTTAAGATAAGGATAAATGAAACATACAGTGAAAGTAAAGGAGCAACCTTTTTTCCCCCAAATAGAAGGATGAAGAGAACAAATGAATTAGTGTATTTGTTAACAACAACCAAATTCTAATCCAACAAAGCAATCACGACTAAACGAACTTAACCATCAAATCAGCCAAGATTGAAACTAGGTTTTCTGTAAATCTGAAGACCCGCCTCAAAACAGAATTAAGATACCCAAACCAAAACAATACCTTGGCAACCTTGATTTCATCTTCCAGCTCATGAAGTCGATTGTTCAATCTCCCAAATTTGTTAATGTTCTGTTGATCTTCCCAAGTAACCTCAGTCTCAGATGCTCCAGTACCCTTTTAGAATCGAAAAAAAATGAGAAGAAGATGATGAAATAATCAAAAAATTTAACGAAAAAAAGGGGTTCTGAAGAATCCCATACCTGTTGCATGTTTGGATTGAAGATTTTTCTGAAGAACGAACAGGATCAGCTCTCTTTTCTCTCTCTGATTTGAACAACTTGAAACGACTCAATTTAGGGTTTGGCTATTGAAGAAATTATTTGGGCTTTTTTCACATGCGGTAGTCAAACAGAGTCATGTCGGTTTTTTAATTAATTTAATTAAATAATTAATATTTTTATTTCAACAAAATAATATGTGAGAAATTGGAAGAAAATATGTTAAATAGGATAAATTATATCGTGAAACATTTTCATCACGTGATTTTAATTAATAAGATTTTTATTTTATATTTTTTTAAAGTAAATTATTATTTTTTTATTTATAATAGGTAAGTGAATAAATTATTAAGTAGTTGTTTAAAGATGAACGAACCTAATTATATAGACTATAAATGAAGTAATAAATAAGGTCCATAATAATATAATTTCTCGTTAAATGGAGCCGTGTCAAATTTTAATAAAAAATCTTTTGATTATAACGATTTTTCGGTTCAGTGATAAAATAAATAAAAAATTTTAACACTGTAGTTAAAATTTTTATATTTCAGTTATTGAAATAAAATAAGAATTAATCTTCAGTGACTAATTGTGTAATTTATCTTATATAATTTTACTGCAGAGTCACGTAGAATAGGGAAAATTTAGGATTATATTCCTGTTTAAGGTTATATTTAGAAAAAAAAGTTGGTTTGAGGTAATTTTTGAAAAATATGTCCAAATCTACCTTACTTGGAACTCATTTACGGGAGGTGTGTACACCGTTGAAATTAATACATTTTCGACTTAATTCGATCGTCTACATGAACCTCGTGAGGTTTAAATAATACGATAGATTTTGATTTATTTTCTTAGAATTATCTAAAATTCATCTATTTTTTTTGAATATAATTCTAAACATCATTATTTCCAAAATTCTCCATGAATTAGGGATTGAGGCGAGTACTAAGAAGGGATGAGTAAAACTCGACTCGAGACGAAAATAATCAACTCGTTTTGATTTAACTCGAAATTTTATACACTCGATTCAACTCAAAAAATTTCAAATAAAATTCGAGTTATAAAATAAATATTCGAATAACTCAAAATTTTTAGTAATTAAAAGATTAATTTTTAAGTTTGAGATGAGTCTATCATTTTTTTATGATATATACATTGATATATACAAATATAAAGAAATATTACCACATATGAATATATATACATATCTTATATGATTAGAGAAAGTCGTTTAAATTGTAATCATAGCATACTATAACATGATAAATAATTACAATTAAATATTTATAGGAATTCGAAAACTTGACTCGATTTCACTCAACTCGAATTTCTTAAACTCGACTCGAACCGGAAAAATTTCAAATAAAGTTTGAGTCGTAAAATATGACTCATCAACTTAAATAACTCGAAATTATTTTATTCGACTCGATCGAATACTCACCCCTAGTACTAAGTGTCCCCCTAGTGGTATGTTTGGTAGAAAACAAAATTCAGAAACACAAAAACACTTTCCAAGCAATTTCATTTGGCCCAAAACAAACAAAGCCTTACGGCCGAAACGATTTCTACGAATTTTCCTCATTTCTAGAAAACACTGTATTTTTATTTTTACATTCTTTTAAATTTATTGGATAATTTAAAATGAATAATTAAAATTAATAATAAAAATTAAAAAAATATTCTTTTTAGAAAATAAATGGATTATTCTTAATTTAAAATTAAAACAAGGAAATAAAAGCATAAATTTTCAATTTTAGTTTAGATAATGTAAGGAATGTCTTCTTGCCAAAATTGGATATCTATCCAACTAAGAGGAAAAGGCTGAATATTGTTAAAAGAAATTTATATCACATTATTTTAATAGTTAAAAAATAACTTTTTATTAAATTTTGGGTAGTGAGTATTTTATAATTTAGAGATAAATTTTGAAATTATATATAATATTTTGGTTTAATGTGTGATTTAATATAATTTTGATTTTGTGTGATTTTTTTAGTTAAATTATGATTTGATTAGTTTTTATAAATTATTTTTAAAGTTAAAGATAATTTTTAACCCTTAAATTTTAAATATTATTCTTAAATTTAAATTGCAAATTAAGCTCTTAAACTCTAAAATTAAGACGCTTTCAATATCAATATATAAAATATTAATTTTATATAAAATATTAATTTTATATATATTATGTGAAAAAAATAAAAGAACATATTTTTTAACGATTAAAATTTTAATTTCATAAATCGACCACGTTATTTAAATATCGAATGAACAACTACCAGATTATAATTTAAAAAATTAATGTTAAAATAATAAAAAATAATAACTTTAAACATTAAAATTTAGATATATAATATAACTAATTTTAGAGTTATTATTAAGATACTCTAATTTAAAATAATAAAATAAATAAATATTATAATATTTAAATAATAAAATAAACATAAAATATTCTAAAATTAAGAATTTAACTTCATCAAAATATATAAAAATAACTCTCAATATATAAAAAAAATTATTTATTTTTTATATAAGATATAATCTCTCAAAAGGCATCAAATTTATGTCGGTTGAAAATAAATAAAATAATTTCAAAACAAAATATTTGATAAAAAGAAAATTAGAGTTTTTGTTAGTTTCTCGTGGCTCAGTCTATATATAGAAAGCAGAGCATTTCAGGCTTCACAATCCATACCCTTTCATCTCCAATCCTCAATTTGCTTTTCCATTATCCTTTTCTCTTCAAAGGTCTCAACTTTAACTCTTTTTCAGGTAATTTTCTCTGTTGGGTGCTTACTTGGTTTCTCTCCCATGTCATGTTTTCAGAACCCTGTTTCTCAAGTTTCCCCCATCTCCTTTCTTTGTTGTTTCTAAAAGCTTATTACTGTTATTTATGGCTGAATTTTTTCTGGGTTTGTTTTAAATTTCATGTTTATTGACTCTGTGCCTCACATTTTTGGATTGTCTACTGCCATTGTTTGAAGCTAAAGAGATTCATTCACAATTTAGTGTTTGAGAAAATTATCTGATATTTGCAATGACTTGTAGTGCTTGAAATTTGCTTGGCAGGTCTCTTTTTAAAAAATGTAAAAATTTATTGTGTTTACATGTTTATTCTGAATTAGGAGCTTTTGATTTTAATATAAGATTCTTCTTCCAATTAGGCTTTACTATCAAAAGTAATATATTTAGGCTTTGCTATATGAAAGCTTAGATTTTTATATTCTTAATCTTAATTTTACTTGAGTTTCCCTAAAAACTTGGAGATTCCTTAAACTTTTAAAATTGTAAAGTTGTAGCATTTTCAACTTGGATTTTTGCATTAATATTGTTTCGTTTACATCTTGGTGTGGAGGTTCAATATTTGAGTATTTGCAGGATGGGAAGTGCTGATGAGATCAAGTACGGTTCTTACACCTATGATGCCCTGGAGAGGGAGCCTTACTGGCCCTCCGAGAAACTCCGGATTTCCATCACTGGTGCCGGCGGGTTCATTGCTTCCCACATTGCTCGACGTCTCAAGAGTGAAGGTCATTACATCATTGCTTCTGACTGGAAGAAGAATGAGCACATGACAGAAGACATGTTTTGTCATGAATTCCACCTGGTCGATCTCCGAGTCATGGAGAATTGCTTGAAGGTTACCAAGGGAGTGGATCATGTTTTCAACCTTGCTGCCGATATGGGTGGTATGGGTTTCATTCAGTCTAACCACTCTGTCATTATGTACAACAACACTATGATCAGTTTCAACATGCTTGAGGCTGCTCGGATCAGTGGAGTTAAGAGGTTTGTGGGTTTGGTGCTTTATGTGTTTGGAATTTATTCATTGCAATTTTGTTTCAAGTTTATGGTTGGTTGAAACTCGATATCTTGGTTTGTTTAGGTTTTTCTATGCCTCTAGTGCTTGTATCTACCCTGAATTTAAGCAATTGGAAACTAATGTGAGCTTGAAAGAATCCGATGCCTGGCCTGCTGAGGTTTGTGAGTCGTGACTCATGGACATTAACTACCATCCAAGAATCTTATACTCTATTGATTAGAATGATACAATTAATTACTGATTTTCACTTCTTAAATATCTGTTTTAGCCTCAAGATGCTTATGGCTTGGAAAAGCTTGCAACTGAGGAGTTGTGCAAGCACTACACCAAAGACTTTGGAATCGAATGCCGTATCGGAAGGTTTCACAACATTTATGGCCCTTTCGGGACATGGAAAGGTAAACTCTTTACTTTTGCTGCTTTTGGAACATGCTCAATTTGTCACTTCCTTGCATCTGTCTTATAGGTGGAAGGGAGAAGGCTCCAGCTGCATTTTGCAGAAAGGCTATTACTTCCACCGACAAGTTTGAGATGTGGGGAGATGGTCTTCAGACCCGATCCTTCACCTTCATCGATGAATGTGTTGAAGGTGTACTTAGGTAAATTTTTGGCATTTTTATAGCTCCTCCAACCAAAATCATTTTGAAGGGAAAATCCAAGGGGGTTGGTTCTAATAAATGTTTATCTGCATGAATTGGCTTATACTAAAAATTAGAAAGGATATGTAATGTGTAATGTTCTTCTAGCCATATTTTTTTAATGTTTTTACTGTGTTAGATGATAAACTTATAGATTTCAGCTTGAAACTGCTATTCTATTTTCGAATGTGAAAATAGCTTTCTTATTGCTTAATATTTTCTTTTTAAATTGATGTGTCTTTAGATTGACAAAGTCGGATTTTCGTGAACCTGTAAACATCGGAAGTGATGAGATGGTTAGCATGAATGAGATGGCAGAGATTGTTCTTAGCTTTGAGGATAAAAAGCTTCCAATCCATCACATCCCCGGTCCAGAGGGTGTCCGTGGTCGTAATTCAGACAACACCTTGATCAAAGAAAAACTTGGTTGGGCTCCTACAATGAGGTTGAAGGTAACTAAATTACGTTATCGCTTCTGTCTTTACAAATATTTCTCTTGACCTTCGACTCCAGCAAATGTTTTGGTTGTTTTTGTCTTTAAAGACAAGTCTGAAAGTGATCCTCTTTCACCCATGACATATTTTTCTGTACTGTTTTTGTAGGATGGGCTGAGGATTACATACTTCTGGATCAAGGAACAAGTTGAGAAAGAGAAGGCTCAAGGCATTGACCTGTCTATCTATGGGTCCTCTAAGGTTGTGGGAACTCAAGCACCGGTCCAGCTCGGCTCACTCCGTGCAGCCGATGGCAAAGAATGAAGAAGTAAAGCTTGAGTAGTCGTTGCTTAAAACGAAAAATGCATCATCCAGGTTCGGTTCTTACTATTTATTTTTGCTATTGCAGTTTGTGTACTATTGTTTATTGTCAAAGGGGAAAGCGTTAAGCTTCCCACTGCATTCAGAGTTATCTTTCCATGGTTATCTCCCTGTTGTAAGATGATATCCAAGGCTATATGCCTTTAAATAAAACACCATTTCTTCGTTCAAGCATCGATTAGTGACGAGTTTATTCGTAACGGATTTGTAACTAAGAACCATGTACTTGTTTGGCATCTATGGACTTGATCGATTCTTGGTCATTTCGGATTCGATTAGTTATGTACTGGATGCAAGTTGCTGGTTTTTATTTTGTTCATAGAAGCTGATGGGTGGAGTTGGCTTCATTGATGGTCCCCATGAATGTTTCATGCTATGGATTATTGTAATCCATAGAATATACTGTCAAAACATCATATTCATGCCAAGGGATATTCCCTCATAATATTCTAAAACACCATAAAATTTCTTCTTTTTCTTTTACAATAATCCATTGCATGGGGACCATAAATGAACCCGAAAATTTATCAGTATTCATGTATATTTAAATAACCATAAAATCAATATTTAAATACAAAATAACTATAAAATCATTAGATAAATACTATAATGTTGTTTATTATTATTTTTGAATAATACTATAATAAGGTTTAGAAGTGAGAGTAATTGGCTGAAATGGTGATAAAACCAGTTTGTGAATCAAAGATGCAACACAGACCTCACCAACATGTATACAATATATTTAGGCACATACCTGTAAACATAAGAACCACTGTAGAGAGAAGTACTTGCCGGATAAATATGAACAGCCTCCGCGAGACCGCGACACGAAGAACCGGCTCCATGGTTCAACCACTCCCTTAATTGTCAAGCTCACAAAAGATGGGATTAGCTTCGAGCTGTTCTGCAAACTTCTCGAGGATGTCTTTGAACAGTTCCCTGAACTCGTTGTCTGCTTGAGCAACACTCTTCTCATTCTCGATTTCGGAAAACACTGCATCATAGAGAAGAACCACAGCTTCGTTGGATTCCGATGGTGGTAGGCCTAAGTCTTTTCCATGTTTCTCTAAGAAACTCCTGGTTAGCTTTGTCTTATGTAAACCGTCTTTTTCAGTCTTTGTTTCCAACAAAACCCTCTCTGCGATATCATTGAATTGCTTCTCATCTGCCAAGACCTGCAATGTTTGAACTCGTAGACATCAGAAGTCATCCTTGTGTTCGGAAACTCGATAATTCTCAACAACGATGAAACAACATTTCTCTTACCAATACCGATATATGCATCAAATACATGTAATTTAAGTAACGATTCAAGATATGCTCTGCGATCTTCGAATTACTAAAAATATAAGAAGCAAAGGATTGTGTTTGTGATCAACCTTTCTTAGCTCAGAGCCATTGACAACCTTGATGTTATGTATGACAACAACATGCTTTTCAGACAATGCATCGGCCGTTTCCTGCAGAATCGGCAGCAGTAATTCAGCAAATTGTGCTTGGCCGAGTTCTTCTTCCCCCTCAGCCCCGTGCTTTTTCAAGATGTCATTTAGCAGAGGGAATTCTGTTTAAACATTGGGAACCAACACATAGATTAGATTCGAGAATATATTCGAGTTATGGTGTAAGAAATATCATTCCGGGGTTCAAGTTCTGGTGCAAAACATGCCATTTGGAATAAAGGGGAGACAGATACAAATTGACACAGGGAATAAATCAAAGATCTTATTTGATCCCTAAATGACTCTCCTCATAAGCTCAAACATGTTCGAGTTTTCGCTGCCTAAACACTTCATAATATGTAATAAATCTATAGCTCACATGCCATACAAAACTATAGACGATGCCGCGACATACCGATGCATAACGAATTCCACCATATATATTCAATTGGATCACCAGTTCACCACATACATCAAAAAAAAATGATATGAAAATGAAAAGATGAACCTGAAAATGGAGGAATCCCCATTTCAACACCCATATGAACAAGTGCATTTCTTATCTCACTCTTGCAAATCTTCCCTTTGTCTTCAATATCCATATCAGTAAACAAATTCTCTGCTAACATGGCATAGTCATCTTCATCCTCCAAAAACATCTTCAAAGTATTCCCATCCAATATTGACACCACTAATGGATTATCTAAACAAGTCAACCAAAACCAGATTCAAAAGTTTATAGTTCTGTCAAAATGTTCTGAAAGGAGAAAAAAACCCAGATCATAAGATCAACAAACAGTTTAAAGCTTTTCTAAAAGGTTCAACTTTATATGTATAGAATCTTAACTAATAAAGTAATGAAAGTTGACTTGATTGATTCTCCTTTACCTTTCATCTCGTCAGCAATGGCAGAGATGTAATCGGATTGGAACTTGGACGCTTTATCGCTGTCGAGTTCTGCTTTCCGGAAAGTGGCGTCATCATCGTGATCATAAACGGCTCCGGCTATGACACGAGAAAGGGCGGAAGCTTTAAGGTTTTGGGGCAATGAGAGGCCAAAGAGAGAAGTCGAGGCTTTGGAGTCGGCGATTTCAAGGAGCTTGGATCCGGTGATGGAGCCGTTAAATTCGGGTAAAGAGGGATTGAGTGATCGGAGATGGGTTCCGTCAAGCACCATTAAACCTGTTTCAGACATTGTGAGGAAGAGAGTTTGGGGAGTTTCAGTTTCGGACAAGGTGAAGAAATGTTTTGATATATAAAAATATTTTATTTTTTTTATAAATATAATTTTAACCCTTAGCGTTTATAATTTTTGTCGTTTTGGCCCTTATTTTTTGGATAAATTTAGTCTTTAGTTTATCTTTTTTTGACAAATATCTTATTTTTTAACTAGATTGATGATTGAACTATTAAAAATTAACGATGATACATATATATGGAATATAATTTTAAATGACATGGTATGTAACCTATCAAATGCATATATATATATAGAATATAAAATATAAAATAATTAAAATTCAAATAAAATATTAAAAATTAATTAATTCTAAAATATAAGATTATTAAACATTATTAACCCTAACAACGATAAAATCAAAATCTTATTCGAATTGTGTTTATATTTTTTAAGATGAGATTTAAGAATGTTTAATATTTTTTTATTTTAGAATTAATTAATTTTTAATATTTATTTGAATTATAATTATTTTATATTTAATATTTTATATTGGAATAAGATTATATTCCATATATATATCTGTATTTGATAGGTTACATTCCATATCATTTAAAATTATATTCCATATATATATATCAGCATTAAATTTTTAACGGTTCAGTCATCAAGTTAGTTAAAAAATAAGATATTTGTCAAAAAGACATAGGGCTAAATTTATCTTAAAAAAAAATAAGAGTCAAAACGACAAAAACTGTAAACATTAAGCGTTAAAATTATCTTTATACTTTTTTTATATAATTTGGGATTTTACGACTTTTATTTCGATAAAAATTATCAGGAATTCCATTCTGATTATTCACTTTGTCTTATAAAAATATTTTTTAATATAATAATTGTGTGGGAGGAATTTTTAGTCATCTTAAATTTATTTTAATCTATAAATTATAAAATTTGATTTAATTTAATTTAAAAAGTTAAAAATATTTTTATCGATAATAAATATTAGATCTGATCAATCCTTTATCATAATAAAAATTATGATTTTAAGGAATTTAAAACTTATATAAAAAATAAAATAAAACTAATTTTAACATATTTATATGTTAAATTATATATTTTAAAAAATAAATTTAAATTATTAAATGTTAGAATCAAATATATTCAATTTTAAATAATATTACAATAAGAACTAACAAAATAAAAGAATAACTTAAAATTCATAAAAATATTTATATATAAGGATATTTTTATAGATAAAATATATAAAAAAATAAGATATATATTATTAGTTAGAATTCGTCCTGTCTTATTTCGATCCCAAAATTATAAAAAAAAATAATTGGATCGAGTAATTTTATTATTTTTATTTTTTATTTTTATTATATTTTTTAAAACTCTATCTAATTTTAATCTTTATATATCATATATTTAAATTAAATTAAACTAATTTATTGCGAGTAATATTTACAAATGATAAAGGGTATATAAGTAAATTTCTGTCGAAAGTCCATATTTTTACGCGTTTTCAGGCATTGATTTTCTCGGTAGCATTTAAATCTAATTGGGACCAGGTTGGCGTAAACTCCATTTTTCCTTCTTTGAATTTTATTATACGATTTTAGATTATGGTTTTAATTTTAAAATAATTCTTAAATTTTTAAATATTTTAATTTTATTCCTAAACTATATTTATGATTTTAAATCGTTTACCTGAGTACTAAAAGTAGTAGATCGGATGATTAATATGGTAGAGGATTCGATAGATGAAGAGTTAGATTAGATGATTAGAGAGATTAATTTAGACGAAAATTGATTGAATTTAAATTTTTTAAGATAATTATTTTTTATTTTTTATCGAAATTATTTGTTGGATTTAATGTTGTCTTCTTAAATTCGATAGATTTTATATTTTGTTATTATATATAGTTTTTATTATAAACATTTTTAATAAAAGCTAGCATTACCATTTTCAAAAAAAAATATATTGTGGTTATTCGAAAGATTTGAAAGTTATTTTTTTTTAACTCTTGCCATTTTCCATTAAATTATGGATAAAAAGTGCTTTCTCTGACCAGAAAATATAATATAAAGAAAGTTGGGAATTCGATAATGTAATTTTAGAGAAATTATATCATGAGTAAGTCACATCGTATGTCCATGAGATAAATTATTAAAAATCTATGTATTATTATATTTTAATGCCATATATTTTTTTAAGTGAGTCTTCACTTGAAAAAGTGTTTTTAAAATGAATTAATAATAAATATGAGTAAAGATTCGCTTTGGAAAATATGACATGAAAATATGATGATATGAGTGATTTTTAGTGGCTGGTCCCACGGATGACGTGGTGGGACTTATCCATAATATAATTTCTCGTAATTTTGACACGAGTATAGAAATGATGATTTCAATCATAAAAATTAAGAAATTCACAACTTAGCTAAAAAGAAATTCGAATCGATTTAAGTAAATTAAAGACATTCATAACTTAGTTAAATTCGAGTTTGAATCGATTTAAGTATATTATATTAATACACAGATATATAATTCATAAAGTATATCGAGTTTATCCTTCACACTTTCAAACATTTATATTTTGTTCAACAATCAAATTAATATCTTAACACTATTCTTGATTATAGAATCAAAATTCATTAGGAGTAAACTTCTCTCTCCCCAGTAAAAATTGTTCAAAAGAAATGATAGATTTTTGTGAAAAGTGTTTAGGGTATTTTTCTTAGTTTGAGCTAAACTATCTACCCTCAATAATGGTGACTAATCCACTCGTTGTTAGTACATATTAGGGTAAAAATTATTTGTCTCTTTATCGTGTCTTCATTCATGTTTTCTTATATATTGAAAATTTCTAAAAAATAAATTTTAAACCCTAACCCTTATTTTTTAAATTCTAAACCCTACATCCTAAAAATATATCTTACCCTTAATTCCAAAACCCTAACCACAACCCCTAACATTTAAACCTACAATTTTTCCTAATGAATTTAGAGAATTAGAGAGCATCATTTTGTTTGACTCCGATTCCGACGATCATTTTCTCTACAGTCTACTCCAAACTTTGGGTGTACACTGTTTGGAAGTTTGGAGGACCGTGCTAACCTTCGGGGGTACAACCGCCTAAAGTAGGGAGTACACACATCGGGGCGATTTGTTTCTAAGGCAGTGGTCTCCATACCACAACACGATCAAACTTTCTATCAATTCGTTTCTTTAAATTTTCCTGTCAGTGCTAACGCCCTGTTTTGCAGTCTATTTAACCAACAACATTAAACCCTAAACTCAAACCTTAAACCTCTAATTTGAAGCGAAGTCCCAAATAAAAGTATAAGAAAAAGGTAGATAATTTGCACCCTATGATCCTAATCTTAATCTTTATTAAATCAATCATTTCCATGTTTTGTATATGAATAAATATTTGATATATTATTAGTGTAATTTTTTTACACAAACATATTTTTAAGTTTAAATTTAAATTTATAATCTTAAAATTCTAAACTCTAATTTTAATTCGTAAAATTCAACATTGAATCTCAATTTTTAAACTCTACACCTTAAATCCTTAATCTTACATCGCGAACTAAGGACAATAAGTGCAGAAAACAAACATATTACTGATAAAAAAATCCAATAAGACAGAAAATCCTGTCACTTAAAACCCTAACAAACAACCTAATATAAGATCCTTCAAACAGAACTTCACACGTTAAAGAAGAACCATAACCCAAAACATTATTAACAGATGCTATAAATGAAGAAATCAACAAGTTGGATAGAAACATACACTGTTAAGGTAAAGTTTGCAGGAGAACAGCTCGAAATTATGGGGTATACATGTTTTTTTAATTAATTGATTAGGGTTTCGAGCATGCTGCCATGGACAGATGAAGCTGCCGTATGATCTAGTCTGTCTCCTTAAAAGGAAGAACTCGCCGACTAGATCATGCTGGCAGTTTCAACTATCAGTGGTGCATGATATATATAATGGTCTCTTCTTGCAGATGAGAAGCTTGTTTGATAAGAAGACGAGAGGAGGATATATATATATATAAACTGGTAGACTTGGGGTCTAGTTCCAAGCCCTCTGATTACTATAGAGTTAATGTATAGTTAATGTTAACCCCATAGATCCCTTCCTTTATTCCCAAGTTACAACTTTGTTTGATACACTAGAACCCTAGCTAGGTTTGGTTAAAAGAAGAGAACTGTGGTCCCAATTCGGACAAGCAAATCGACCATTTCTTTAGATCATCTTTATTTTATTTTAGGTGTAAGGTAAGCATCAAGCGTGAAAGAAGAAACAAACGCAACAAAATGTGCAATTCGGGACCAGTTCTCTCATGGCGTAAAGCTAAAAGGAGAAAACGAAACTCGTGTCTTCTTTGTTTAACAATATTTAACTCGTTATCTAATTAATCTGGATCGGTTTTTAGAGAGTTCTAATATAAATGTAATTCTTCTAACCCGGTTTTCTTCATTTACGATATTAAGATTTAAATGCATGAACTTGTTTAAAGTAGACAATGAAAATGTTTTCATTGCATTTAGTGAATATCTGGTTTCTGATTTTAATATCTCCTGTCCCTGTCGTTTATCCTTGTAGTGGAAGCCTTCTTTAGGGTTAAGATATGGAGTTTAGGTTATGTATTGTTTATGGTGCGGAACAAAGGCGTGCAACTAGGAAAAGCAGGAATTGATATCTGCAGCTATATTTTCAAATTAGTTTCATTCGAGTACAAATCATCTGTTTTTTATTATGTTTTTATTAGTTCATAATTTTAAAATAGTGAATTTAAGATTTATGTTTAGGATTTTTATTAGGTTAAAGAGATTAGAGATAAAGTGTGTTTTCAGGGTTAAGGTGTAAAAATTAAGATTAAGGTTTATAATTCAGATTTTTATTAATTACTTTAGTGTAAGACATAAAAGGAAGCATAACAGGTAGGGGTGCTTAACGAGTTGAGCAACTCGTGAGCTGCTCAAACTCGACTTGGTCAAAACTCGATAAATACTCGATTCGGATTAGTTCGTTCGAACTCGACTTGATATCTTAACGAGTTGAATCGAGTAAAGTTTAACTCGACTCGATAAGTTCACGAGCAGCTCGTTAATTTTTAAAAAAAAAATTAATAATTACTTTAAAATAATTTCATTCAAAAAATAAATTTAAATAATAATTATTAATGTGTGAATTGTTACTTTAATTTTAATATGATAGTTTGATGTATTTATGGAATGTTACTTTTGAATCTAGACTTTAAAAATATTTTATACAATCTTTTTGATATTTTGGTTAAATTTGTTAATTTAAGTTAATATTAAGCCTCATATGGTATTATTAAATTTTACTTTTAGTAAAAATATGGTAAGTTTTTTAATGAGCTTAACGAGCATCAAGTCGAGTTGAGTGATAAAATTTTTTAACGAGCATGAATCGAGTATAATTTTAACGAGTTTAACGAGCAACGAATCAAGTCGAACAACAAAAAATTTTAACGATTATGAATTGAACAATATCTAACTCGCGATCGACTCGCTCTATTAGTACCCTAATAACAGGGAACAAAGGATTTTTGTCAGCCAACCCTTCCTCGGTAAATTCAACTTTAGTTTGTTGATTAGGATGAATAGATATTCTTCGTTTATTTTTGGTGTTTTTATTTAATCTTATATTAATTAAATATAAAATTTATATTTAAAATTAAAAATTAAAAATAGAATTTAGGATTAAAATTAGAGATATAATATTCAAATTTTAAAATTTAAATTTAAAATTTAACATTTTAATATTACGACATAATTAAAAAAACACTAAAAAAAATAAATGATAAATTTTATTTAGTAAAGATGATAATGATAATTAACTAAAAAAAGAAAATAAAGAGACCCACTACTAAAACATCAATCAATTTACTAACACCTCTGATACGAGAGATTATATCATAGATCTTATTCATTACATTAATTGTGATTCTTGCAATCAGGTCCGTTTATTTTTGAGTAATTACCTGGTAACTACTCACTCACTTATTATAAATAGAAAATAAGTGGTGATTTTAATATAAAATAAATAAATTTGATTGGTTGGGACTATGAATAACGTGATGAAAAAGATTTACGATATAATTTCTACCGACATGTGGTACAAATCGATCGAGTTTATAGGACCAAAATTAAACCCACTTGTCAACTTAAATTTAACCTACTTAAGATAGTTTTATTTTTTAATTTTAGCATAATGTTAAAAATATTGCTAATATTCAATTAAATAATTATTGTATTATATATTTTAATTAAGTTAAATATTTATTTTTAATTAAAATAATTTTTATAGATAAAAATTGTTATTTAATTAATTATAATAACTTTAATTTATGTGATAAATCTATATTTATTTTTAAATGTATTCGTGTTTGTTTTTTTAGTATTAACGAATATATTCGTTTAAGCGTTCATGAGTTTTTATAAATGTTAACAAACATATTCATTTATATATTAAAATATATAAATTAAATTAACAATAAATAAAATAAAATAAAATAAAACTTACGTTTCAATATTAATTTATATAGTATTATTAGCAAAAATAAAATACGATATTTAGAGATATGTACAAGTATTTTTATTTTATAAACAAACTTATAAAAAACCTATAAATAAGTTTATTCATGAATATAGACAAACCAGACATACTTTTACTTATATTTATTTATTTATTAAACGAATATAAAATTTTATGTGTATTCATTTATTTAATTTAATAAATAAATATAAATAAACGTTATATGAATAACTCGTCGTTAATTTCTACTCTTAAAAATATCTAAAATAAAACGGATCCTAAAATTTAATAATAAAAAATGATAAGATGAAGACCGTTGCATCATCACAAAATATTACATTATTCGGTAAAAATTCGAAAAGTTTTATAATTATTTTTTTATTCGTCTTAAATTTAAAAATTAATGATGATATAGAAATATTTTATTGCGGTGATCAGGTTGTACAAATAAATTCACACAAAAATATGCAAAATGGTAGGGGAATCATTACAACAACCGACCACCATTTAAATATGCTATAATTAAAAAGATTCTTTCTTTATCGAATTTAATAATAAAAAATATTCTAGTCGCTCTCTCTTTTTTTTAAAATTTTTTTGTTTTTAATCGTTCTTTATTTTAAATCTTTTTTTCTATCAGTGATCGACAATCAATCTTAGTATTAGTTGTCGACCACCGGATCTACAAATTTATTACTTTTATTTTTAATTTTAATAAGAATCTCTGTTTTTATAGCACGTTTTCTGTCATTGTAACACGTTTTCTTCTATCTTTGTGACATGTTTTCGTTTTGTGGTTTGATTATCTGTTCTTGCGGCACGTTGCTGCATTTCCTAACGATCGATTGTTGTTTGTCGGTGGTTTGATTTATCTGCTCTTGTGGTTTGATTCAATCGGTTTTAGTTTCTTATTTATATTTCTGTCGGTGGTCTTTCGAAAAGTTATATCCCCACTCCGGTTGATGGTTGTTTGCCAATTAAATCAGTCTTGGGTAGCGATGCTTTTACATGACAGTTTGAATTGTCTACAACTCCTTCCTTTTTTATGCGTCTCGTTTGGACATGGACAAGAAGATTCAAGAAGCTTCTGAATTTTATTGGTATGCTTAATTCCATAAGAATTTTAATTTCTCTTTTTTTGGGGTTGTAAAATGGTTGGATTGTTTAATCCAATTTTTTCACTTCTTGAAGACGATATAATTATAAATTTTTATGGATTTAATAAAATTCAGTAACATTTGTCAAAAAAAAAATAATAAAAAATATTTTATACAGGGATGATAAAATAAAATATTTTTAAAATATTTAAATTTAAATTTTAGTGAAAATTTAAGATTTATTGATTTATATTTTTAAATTTATATTTAAAATTTAGAAGTTAAAATTATTTTATTTTTAAGATAATAAAATTAGTGATTTAAAATTTGAGGACCTAAGGTTTATAATTTTATGTAAATCAATAATGTTTTGAGCTTTTAATTAGAGTGGATTTTTTTAGTAAATTTGATCTTAAATTTAAAATTTAAATCGATTTATTTGATTTAATATTTGATATATCAAAATCAAAATAAATCAAAATTATTCAAAATTTAGTAAATCTAAGATCAATCAGACGATTCTAACCGAAATCGTAATCGGTTTAAATCGAAAGTAATTTAAATCAGAAATAACTAAAATAAAAAAATTAACCCGATTTGAAAATAAACTAAACTAAAAAAATAATTTGATTTATCAAAATCGAATCGAAACCTAACATCAACTTAATTTTAATAGGTAATTGAGTCAAAATGAATAAATAAATTATTTTTATTTTTTAATAGCATAATATATAGTAATATATATATATATTATTCTTTTAATAATTTTAATAAAAATTATATTTTTTCTCTTTAAAAAATCTTTATATTTTATTTGATAAATTTCATTTAAAAATATTTAATACGCAGGTTTGTAAAATAAAATTACTCTATTTCACACAAACCCGATATATATATATATATATATATATATATAATTTTATTTTTTACTTTTAATTGTTTATTTGGTTTCGTTTTTTATTTAATTTATGATACATAAAACAATATATAAATATTTTCGGAAAAAGCTTCAACAACAGGTGAAATGCACCAGTGGTCTAGTGGTAGAATAGTACCCTGCCACGGTACAGACCCGGGTTCGATTCCCGGCTGGTGCAATTTATTTTTACATTTATTGATATTTTTTTTATTTTTTTCCTATTTTGGTGAAATGTCATTGCCAAGTGTGAAGTTATTGAACAAAAAAGGTTATGGCTTGCAGCTACGGATTGCCATTTTCTCTTCCATTTTAATCACCAAACTTTTCCCAACTACCACTGAACTCAACTACTTCCATTTCCAACCTAACTCTCAATCTATAGAAACACCTCTGTTCCAGTAAAAAAACAAAACAAAACTTGGAGCTGAGATTAGTCAGACATGGCGCAACAAGAAAGCTTGTTAAAAATTCCCAGAGTGAAACTGGGTAACCAAGGACTTGAGGTAACATCTTTTAAGTGATTCCCATTTTTCTACACCTTTGTCTGAAAATATGTTTTCTTTTTGTTGGATTCATGCTCTAAAACCCAATCTTACATATGTTCTATGTGGATCAATATGGATCCGGCTTAAAAAGTACTATTCTAGTGCTTGTGAAAGTTTTGAACTTTCTGGAATAGATAAGCAAAATACAGAATTAATGGATGTTTTTCTCAGTTTTCTGCTGTTGCTGAAACAGGTTTCCAAGTTGGGTTTCGGATGTATGGGTTTAACAGGAATCTATAACTCACCTCTCTCGGAGGATGAAGTTATATCAATCATTACTTATGCCTTTGCCAAAGGAATCACCTTCTTTGATACTGCTGATGTTTATGGACCTCATACCAATGAAGTTTTGGTTGGCAAGGTGAGTCTTTCCGGCATTATTCCATTTTTTTGAAGTATTCGTATTCAACATTCGTGTCGAAGTAACATAGAATGGTTGTATTTGACATGTTCTGTTTGTTTTTAGTTACATTTGGTAGAACATAATCAAGAAGATGCAGTTTATATAAATGTGAACTGAAGAGAAGTTTGTGACTTTCAGGCCTTAAAACAATTACCACGAGAGAAGATTCAACTGGCGACTAAGTTCGGTATTGCGGGGATGACATCTACCGGTATGATTGTGAAAGGTAGTCCCGAGTATGTTCGGTCCTGTTGCGAGGCAAGCTTGAAGCGTCTTGGTGTCGATTACATTGATCTCTATTATCAGCATCGGGTAGACACATCGGTTCCTATAGAAGAAACTGTGAGTGAATCTCTTCTTCCTTAGCTTGCAACATAGAGAGCTTTAAAGTTTAAACACACCTTTTTTTCTTTAAAATGCAGATGAGTGAACTTAAGAAACTGGTTGAAGAAGGAAAGATCAAGTACATTGGATTATCCGAATGCAGTCCGGATACGATTCGGAGAGCGCATGCAGTTCACCCCGTCACAGCAGTCCAAATGGAGTGGTCGCTTTGGACTCGTGATATCGAAGATGAGATTGTCCCTCTATGCAGGTTTGCTTAATTCTCCTTCCAAGTTTTAAAGATAAAAAGTCCACATTCTAATTATTTTTGAACTTGTAAATATAGGTGTGTGTTTGATGGATTTACCTTGCAGGGATCTTGGTATTGGAATAGTTCCGTATAGTCCCCTCGGTCGCGGATTCTTCTGTGGTAGAGCAGTAGTGGAGAGTTTACCTGAAGGATCTTTCTTGGTATTCATATTCCGGACTTGATTTGTTTCCATTTCGTCAAGGATTGCTTGTTCTGCTAATGACAGATAACTTTGTTTTTTGATTGTTGTAAGGCTTTACATCCCCGGTTTCAAGGAGAAAACCTGGACAAGAACAAGAACATTTACGCTCGAATCGAAGATCAGGCGAAGAAGCACCAATGCACTCCGGCTCAAATAGCACTGGCATGGATTCTCCACCAAGGGGATGATGTTGCACCGATTCCCGGTGAAGCTTTCTCTTTATCAACTCTGTTCTTTAGAATATATGATAGGACACCATTTTTCATGTCATATCTTTGTATTCATATCCAAATGTGCATCGAACATAAGTCTTACTTTACATTTGCTTCGGGTTTTCATAGGAACAACGAAGATTAAGAACTTGGATCAAAATATTGGCTCGCTGAGAGTGAAACTCATGGCGAATGACTTGAAAAATATCGCAGATGATGTCCCGATCGAAGAGGTCGCAGGCGACCGAAACTATGACAGCATGAGGAAAGCTTCATGGAAATTCGCAGACACGCCAACAACGAATACGGCATGTTCTTGAGACGTTTGATTCATTTTTATTGGAAAATGTCTGGCATAGATCTTTACGATGTGTTGAACCATCAAATACTTTATGGAATGTTATTGTTGTGATTGATTCGAACGGAATATTCGGGACAAATTATAGATGGTTTGATATGAAATTTAAAGAAAAACGGTATATTATATGCTCAAAAATAACGATAGCAGACAATAGTCAAAGTATAAAGCAGTATCCCTACCAGGTCTAACTTATTATACATAAATGAATATATACACACATATCTATATATCTCGAAGAATCAAGCAGAACAATCAAATCAACATAAAACATCAAATATGGACGGAATAATCGACTCTCGATGATGACAGTAAAGATCGGTGACCGAGGGCTGTAACTAAGTTATTTCCATAGAACCATAGCCATGAACATCACCAAAACAGCCACCCAATGAAGCTTCCCTGGAAGGAATATGTTGGCTGATAAAAGAAAGATAGACAACAATAAGATATCCGAGTCTGAAACAGAACAAATGTTGACATAAACTTGTTAGAAAGTTTACACAGTTACTTCACCTTTTCCACCATCCGGTGTTGCTTCCTGGTCTCCGACTGTAATCCCGAGACGGGAGCAATCGGATCCGATTGTACCTTGGAAATCAAGAAAACCAGGAGCTTGATCAGTTTCTTTATGTTTGTTTCTGTTATTCATTGAACTTCAACAATTTGATTACTGAAGTTGAGTTTGAATTCATACATTGACTGTAACAAGGGAAGTGTGTTCGATTGAGAAGATTCGAAAACCCGGGTCTTCATTCGCATACATGCTTGTATGTATCTGTTTTGTTGCAGGTTCCTTCTCCACAGTAAGTCCAATGGCAAGCTGTTAAAACATCCATACACAAGAACCTGTAAACTATGTCTGCTGCTTTTTTTCGGGACGAATAAATCTGAGTTAACACAGATTAAGATGTAGAGTGATTACGATCGAAGAAAGACGAGTTGCGAGGAACTTCGTGCTGAGGTACCGGAGGAGGAGCTGGCTGACAAGAGTAATTAAGAGTGCCTGCAGCAGAAAAACCAGAAACATGCTTAATGAATACTAATCTTCCATGATGTAAACACAGGTAGATGATTAGAAAAGTTGTTTACAGTTCGGAATCACGCATGGTAGAAACCTAAGGAGGTCGTTGTCGTCGTCTCTTCCGTCTCGAGTTCTTGTCCAACCCGGATCACAGTCACAGATGTAGCTCAAAGGGTATCTTCTGTCTGGTCTGCATGTTCCCCTTCCACATTCAACATGATTACACAAGGTCTCTGTTTTCCATCAAAGAGACAAAAATAAAAATCATATCCGATACATATTCAGACATAAACTAACTTAACACATATCCGTATCCGACACACTCAAGTACCATAGAAAGGAGCTAGAGCAGGAGACAAGTCATCAAAATCTCCATTAACAGCTATGGTCAACAAGATCAAGAACAAAGGTGCAAAAGCTAAGATTTTGTAGGATGCCATTTTCTCCAAGGGAAACTCTAGAGAAAGCACTTCAAACAGAAGAAACTGAAGCTAGTGTTTGTTTAGCTAAAGGGATATTTATATAAACTTCAAAAGCTTGAAATTTTCTTGGGTACCAAACAACATGAAAGAAAAATGAGAAAAAATGGTAGAACCTTCTGCAGGGTGAAGAAAGTCAAGATAAAGACATGGAATATAGTAAGCCATTATCGTCTCTTTGACTTGAATACCAATTGCAGTCGTTTTAATCCATTGTAACATTCAAGACTCAATCTATTTTATTGTAATAATCGTGTGCATGTGAGATCAGATGATGGATATGGTTCGGTTTCTTTGTAATAATGTTGGTTATTTTTTATTCTAGTACATGTTTTCTTTGAATTGACAGCCATTTTATATATGTTATGCTGTCTGTATTCTTTGCATATGAGAATAAGAAATGATGGGGCTTAGTCTATCAGGTGACCAGGAAATTTTTAATTCGAGTTGAATTCATCCAACACAAAGTATTATTAAAAAAACATATAATAAAGATAAAAATTTTTTAAAAAATAAATAATTAAAATTAAATATATATATTATATATATATATCAACACTTAACGATTAACATTAATTAAGACTACTAGTATCTTCGTCGACCCTAACGATAATAGAAGCACCAAACAACTTGGTGAAGGGATAACTATTAAAACTAACATGAATTAAAATGTGATATATGTTTGTTTTTTTTTATAATCGTAGATATGAGATTTTGATTTTATTTTAATATATAAATAAAATTTAAATTAAATATAAATATATCTGTTTGTTTTATATTAGATAAGATATAAAAGCACGAATCGAAACAGTTGTTATTTCTGGAGGTCATAGATTTGAACGTCAATAATTATTTATTTTTATTTTTTTTCTTTCAATTAAATAAATAAATAAATAAAAGAAATAAACTATTTATAATATAAAATATAAATTTTAATATATTGTATATATATTTAAATTTGTTATTAATGCCAAAAAAATAAATATAGATTAAAAGATGCGAATATAATACACTTAAGATGTATAAAAAATATTTAACTTATGCTATAAAATAAATGATTAACAAGGATAAAATATACAACTATACAGATTTTTATTAATTATTATATCATAACTTCCGTTGAATTTTAATATACGATAATTAAAATAAAACTAATTAAAAAATTATTTATATATCTTTAATTAAATTATCAAAATAAAACATATCACATAATCAAATAGTCACACATGTTATTTATCCTAAAAGTATTTATATTTTAATCAACATATCAAATCAGTCCGACCCGAGCTATGGGTAAAAGTTAAAAATAAAAGTTAAAAATTTTAACCTAAAATGGCAAAAGAAATGTAAAAAAAAAAAAAGCTTAGGTGAAATGGGATTTATATTTCCAACGTAGACAAAAAAATTGCCGTCTTGTATAAGAGAGATTATATTATAACTCCGATTTATCAGGTTAATTATAGTCTTTAATTAATAAAAATTATTCATTTTGTTATTAATTATTTATGTCATTAATATAATTTTTAGAAATTATATTTTTAAATGACATAAAAAAATAGTAAAAATTCATTGGTTTAAAAAATGACTTGGAAGATAGCGGTAAAATTGATGATTATAATTGGATGAGACCATGACTGATGTGGTAAGTCAGTTTCGTAATATAATTTATCATCATATAATAATTATAAAATACAAGTTGAGAGAGAAAATACACGTGAATACACGTATTTATAAAGATAATTTTTTTAATAAATATATATAAATAATAAATTTTGATGATCAATAATTAATATTAAAAATTATTTATCAATCATCAGCAAAAAAAAAATCGTAAAAATTTAAATTTTAGAATTTAAATATATGAGGAAAAAAATCCACTATCATGCATCGAATATTTTCTATTAATAGTTTTAGACTACGTTAATATGATTTTAATTAACATTTAGATAAAAAAAAAATACATGACTACGAATTAAAGTATATGGTGGAGGATATATATATTCATAAAAAAATATATAACGGAAGAGACGTTGTAAAGAAAATCAACGAATTTGTTTAAGTGTTAAATAGTTTAGTATTGTTTAAATAAGTTTTAAGTTTAAGATTTTGTATATACGAAAAATCATTATCGAGAAAATTATCATCCATCAAAGACAAGTGTACGACGTGAATTAGTACGGATTAGTTAAGGCAAGGTGTTAAAACACTGGAAGAATAACAAAAACGAGTATGGTCATATTTGATAATTAGTTGTTTAAGCTAAAATACATATTTGAGTTAAAATTAAAGATTTGACCGATTAAATTTAGTAATTTCTAAATTGTATTTAAATTTAATAATAAATTAATTTGTATTAAAAATAATTATATAGATAATAATTTAATATAGACTTAATAATGTTATACTAAAAAATATATTATAATCTAACTAATATATATAGATATAAAATATTGATAATTATTAAAAAATTTAAATAAACATTAAATATAATTACGTTTTTATATATTATTTTATTTGTTTAAATAATTAAATAATTATTAATTATCAATTAATTTTATCAATCATTTTTATACAATTTATTAATACAGTCGGTTTATAAATTTAACAAATACAATTAACTATCTATTAATTATCAAACAAAATTTATAGATAAAAAAAAACTCTTAATACCTTTGTATCAAATAATTATCCTTCGATATTTTATTACTCTTTATTTTAGCTTTAATTATTTAAAATATAATAATATTTTTATTAAATAAATTATAATTTAATATATTTTTAAATTTCTATAAATATCATGTTTAAACACTATTGAAACATTAAAATAATAAAAAATTAAACTACTATGAATAAGCTAAAATTAAAACTCAGGTTTCTCTTTTCTTGGGCCTTAACTTTCAATTACACATTTAGGGTTTTATCTTTAATTGAGCTAATTATTTCTTTTGGGTTTTCAATTCCTAAGGCTTAAACCTAATTTTGTTGTTGTTTAAAACCCTGATTCGACAAATTAAAAAAAAGCCCAAATACAATGATAAGATTCTTCCCCCAATTGGTGAAGATCCATCTGCCGGACGAACGCCATTTGTGATGGGCTGCCCCAATTTTGATTAGGTTTTTACAATTTTTTTTTCAAAATGACTTTGCTTTCATTTTCCCGCTTTCCCGATCAAAATTTTTGGTTTCTTCAAAAAGGATAATCGGTTTCCTGTTCCACAAAATACGAAGAAATAAAGAAAGGGATTCATTTGGCTTTCTCTCTCACTCGCTCGAGGCTCTGAGCTCTTAAGCTTTCAGTCAGTCTTCAAAGAGAGCGGAAGAGAGATGAAGGTGTGGAAGCTTTGGTGAAAAAATGGATACACCAGATAAAACCCAGTTCACTCCAACTTCTAATCTTTCCAAATTTGAGGTGCCTTTTTCCCCTTATTTTTTTTTAAATTGGTTTTTGATTTTTATGTTCTTTTACTTAGAAATGAAGTCGATACCCTTTGTTCTATGTGAAAGGATTAATAGTTATATGTTAACTAGTGTTATTTCTGTTATGTTTTTTTGGGGTGTTCTATTAAATTTGTATGCTCTTTTCATTTTGATGTTTATTTTGGATATTTAGTTTGAATTTAGATTGGGGTTTTGCCTCCATTCTTGTTACCAACATTTACTTTGAGTTCTAGGATAGATTTCTGTTATAACTTTAGGTTGGGGGTAGAATCCATGAAGGGAAGCTGTAAGAATGTTGGGAAATTGTTCACTCAACCATTTATAGTGTGGGCATCAACCTGGGACTTATTCAGAGCCGTTGTAACTCAATAGTCAACATTCATGGATGATTGAGATTCTGTAATTGACTAATTTTATACAAATGAATTACATGAGATTTGCACTTGAAAGGGTGTGTTCTTTCCAGTTTGCTTTTGATACCTTGTTTTCTAGTATGTTATTTTGACTTCTTTTTTCTTGAAATTCCCATGTATAATGCATATTTAGACATAGATATAGGGATATGATCCTCCACAAAACCCTCTCAATATGTGACAGAACTTAAAAATATATAATTTATGTGATGGATATGTACATGTGTGTTACACTGACACTCAAGTTCAAGTAACATAGTTTTCTAATGCTACTTGATCATTTGTTAATTAGGCTATTAAGGACTTGTGTGCTAAGTTTTAAACTTTTTTTCTGCCTTTTCAGGATTCACCTGTCTTTAAGTACATTGACAGTCTTTCACCTATTGAGCTAGCCAAGTCCAAGCAAACAGATAATGTTTTCAGTTCACTAGCATTTTTGTCTCCTTCATCTTTATTTCCTTCCCCGCAGATTAGTTGCCACAGGGAATCCAGGTTTTCGGTTAAAAGGTATAATTGTAAAACTAATAATCTCTGTTTAGATAAACATTTAAGGTGTGCTAATTGAGATTGTTTCAGGCATCATTTCTTGTCACCTTCAAACTCTAAAGCCCCCCAAAGTGATCATGAATCTAATGCTAGTGAGGGAGCTTCAAAAGCTGATGAACATCTGGGATGTCTCAAGAACGACTGTTCATCCAAAGGAAGTAGAAGTGATCCACTCAATGATCAACCGGTTTTAGCAACAGAAAGTCCAAGAACCTTGAAATACGATTGCAAGAGTCCTGGTGATAACTTTGATCCTCGTGGTGAGATACTGAAAAATACAAGTGTTGGAGTGGCAGGTGAAGAGAGATCTCCCTTTCAACACAATAGGGATGGAGGGGAGAAGAGGCAGCTTCAAGAAAAAGATTTGCGTAAAATATGCACAGTTAAGCAGATTGAAGAATCAGCAGGAATCGACTGGGTAGCAACTCTTTCTGGTGTTGCTGATATGTTGACAATGGGTTCATCTATCATTCATGAAAATACTGATGGGCAGGATCAGAGAACAGCAGACTCAGGGACAACCTCTTTTATGTCAACTATCATGCAGTTCCCACTAGATAATGCAGAATCTGATGATCCTAGAGGGTCTTGCAAACAAAGTGAATCAGCAGTGTCAGTAACAAATCGGACACACAGCACTTGTCTACTGGACAAACTAGTAGTTAGTGATTCAGGTTTGAAAAAGGATGATAAGGAGGAGAACTACAACCAATCCAGCCATCAGGTTAATTGAAAAAAACCCTTTAAATCTTCTCTTACAAGTTCCTTATTGTTGTATGTTTATCAAGGATGCCTTCTGTTAGAGACTAGAACATCTTCTGAAATGTTTTCACTATTTTTCCTTGTCAGTGCATTGGCACTTTTCTAGAATTGTACTTTACATTATTCTATCAGCAGGTTAGTATTAGACGACGATGTCTGGTGTTTGAGAAGTCACCTGGTTTCGGTTTGCACTTGAATTCTCTTCCCAACTTCGCAAAAGGTTGGATTTCTTTATTGGGAAACTGTAGCTTATTAAAAGCAATGGAGATGCATGTTGGGGTCCTTGACTTTTTCTACTTATCTTACTTCAGGTCAGAGTCTTAGTAAGTCAACTTTAAGCGCTATGGACAAGGGTGAGGTTGCTGATGACAAGATATCTGTGTTCACCGAAAAATCTTTTGAGACACCTGCTACCTTTGGTGGCAACGAGTCTGACCATAGTAGTCCTGAAAAGAAGAGGCATGCATAAGATTACTGCTTTTACGTATTTGCATGAAAATTACCTTGATATGCAAATTGATTTGAGTTTAATACTGGTGCAGGCCAAAGTTCGTCGAGGAGAGTGCTTCATGCAAACGATGTAATTGTAAGAGATCAAAATGCTTGAAGCTGTAAGTCTGTCATATTTATCTAAACCTATATTTAGTGTCAGTGTGTATCAGTGTTTAAAAAGGCGTGCCTGAGGCCCGCCCAGGCACTGAGGCCCGCCCAGGCACTGAGGCCCAAGCAAAGTGCCTAATTGTTTCTAGGTGAGGCGACTTCAATGAAGTGCATAGAGGCACTAAGGCGCCGAAAGGCAACATCTAGTTTAAATTGTTTTTTTCTTTCCTTTTTATTTTTGTTATCTTTTACGTACTAACTTGGGCAACATCTAGACCACACAAAATAACATTAATCAAATGAAATTTAAATTAACTTGGTTGAGTTTTCAAGTTCAAGTTAAAATTGATTGTTTGATACATTGAAAAGTTATTTCAAGTTTGAGTTTGAGTTATTTAAATTTATATTAATGTTGGTTCAAGTTATTTTTATCATGACTTGTCCAATGATATTAAAACATAATGTATGTTGTTTCCTTTTGATATATTATCATAATATCCTTTCAATACATATGATGTTATAAGTTATAACTCATAATGTTTCCTTTTTATCATGACTCGTCCAACAATATTGGAGCATAATGTGTTTCTTCAAGATGATTACATATGATGTTATATTATCATAAATCCTTTTTTACACTATCATATAGCCATGTTTGTCTATTTATAGTATATATGTTTCCTATTACTTGATAAAATATGATGTTATATCATATGCTTTTTGATTGGAAAATTAAAGGTAATTAATGGAATAGAGAGCTTTCGTTGAACTTTTATATGACTCAATGGTCTATTTTAGTGTTATATATGTAGATTAGTAAGTTTATCTTTAATCTTTTTAAAATTTGGTGAGGCGTGTGCATGTGCCTAGGCTATAGGACCCCCTATCGCCTTAGTGCGCCTTGTGCCATTTTATACTATGATGCCCATATTCTTCTAGCATTTTCTCCAAGTCTATTTTGGATTAATTCCTCCTTTTATGAGAATTAAAACTGAGGTGAACCAACAATTTGTGGCTTCATTTATGATATTAAAGATCTGTGAAACTTGGTCCTTACAAGCCTCTAGCTGATGTAATTGTACCTTTAGGTAATTTGTTTTATCTTGTAGTGTTACATTGAATTGTTTCACTTGTAACAGTGAAAGGATTAAAGGTTAGGAAATAGGGCTTTAGCCAGCTAAAGGTGGCTCACTTATTAAAGTGCCAGCCAAGTGTAGTGCTCATACAGTGCTTTTATGGTTGTCTGCACGCATGTTCATTTTTCTGCATGTATCAATGTTCGACAGTTGTGTCTAACACATTTTTGGACATGGGTATGGGAAAACGATCCTCTAAGGACTCTCTAAATACATAAAAAAACTCAAAAACATTAAATGTACCCGTGTCAGATACATTCTTATATTTGGCACTCACATCCGCGTCCAAGTAACAATGGTTTTACACCTAAAAAGAAGTTTCAAGATTCTCAAAACATATAACCAAGGGATATAACTGATTTATAAAGACTACATAACATTTTGGGTTCATGGTTAAAGCTAAATAAGCAATCATTTTGGAAAACAAAACTCGTTTTGTTTGTCTCATTGAGCGGGGACCTCATTCTATTGCACATGAGTTGAATGGTAGAAGTGTTTCATGTTGCTTTTGATCTCTAGAATTACTTAATGAATCAATTTTCAATAGCCTATTAAAATGAACACATGGTATGTGATTTGATGACCATGTTTAGCTTGTTTTGATTATTTTGGTATTTATGTTTGTAATGCAGTTATTGTGACTGCTTTGCTGCTGGTCTATACTGTATTGAGCCTTGTGCATGTCAAGATTGCTTCAATAAGCCAATTCACGAAAACGTGGTTTTAGAGACTCGCAGACAGATTGAATCTCGCAATCCACTAGCATTTGCTCCCAAAGTGATTAGAAGCACAGAAGGTGTTTCAGATTCACTGGTTAGTTTATATCTTTAAGAATATGCTTCTGATAAAAAGTTCTATGTTGTTCTTGCTTTTCTTTTTTCTTAAGATGCTTGTATTTGACACCTTTTCGGACAAGGGTATGGTAATCCTTCAAACACAAATAAAAAAAAAAACTTGACATAGATTAGAGTTGCATTACAGTTGTTAAGCTGCATTCTTTGTCACTTATTTTGGCGTGACCTTTTCCTTGGTATATTGAATAAGGATGATGAACCTTGCATGTCGATACTACTTTGTAAGATCAAGAGCTTTTTTACTTTGTACTTTTTTTTTCCTGAAGCCTTCATGTCTGATGTATATCTGGACAGGTGTATCAATATATTACTCATCGCATGTTTTGATGTCTAACCTTTTTCTTGGTATAATGGTTAAGTCCACATGAGAAAGAGGAGATGAACCCAGGATAATGACACTCCTTTGGATGGTTAACAACTATGTTGCTCCAGCTTTTTTTTTTCTTTAAGTGTGTTTGATGCATATCTAGGCATGGTTATGAGAATATGCTCCTCCAAGACTCCAAGTACATGAAAAACCTTGAAAAACCTAAACACAGGCTATTATGAGAAATTGTGATTTAGCGATGATTATGCCAAATTTAAATAAAGTCTCTTCTTTTGGAAATCCTAGTTTAATCACAGAAAAAATGGTGGTTGCTCATACAGGGTGAAACTAACAAAACTCCAGCTTCGGCCAGGCATAAAAGAGGATGCAACTGTAAAAGATCAAGCTGCTTAAAGAAATACTGTGAATGTTTTCAGGTTTGTCTATTTAGCTCATTCTGCACAATTACTTTCTTCACCGATCTGATATGTTTGTTTTCTTCTGTGTATTAAAGGCTAGTGTTGGATGCTCCCTCAGCTGTAGATGTGAAGGTTGTAAAAATAGTTTTGGTCGGAAGGATGGTGAGTTTGTGTACTGTTAACATAAAAACCTGCAATTTTTGTATCCGTATTGTGAACATATTTTCATGTGTTACAATCATATTTATGATATATAGATATATTTTGGCAATTTATAGTGTGTACTATATACATATATTTCAATTAACAGTGTGTACTTTATATTTT
Organism: Abelmoschus esculentus; assembly: GCA_035048815.1. NCBI lineage: Eukaryota > Viridiplantae > Streptophyta > Magnoliopsida > Malvales > Malvaceae > Abelmoschus > Abelmoschus esculentus. Next base: position 16,850,628 of record JAUCBN010000017.1, on the reverse strand, counting down.
TTATATGATTGTGCTATGCTATTTGGATTCAAGTGCATGTGTTGGATATAAGAATGTGTAGGATGTGATCACTTCATAGAAAATGAAGAGTTGAACTAAAACAATCATGATTTTTTTTTCATTTACTAATGTTTTATTTTTTTTCCTCACTAGGAGGTTATGAATCTGATGGGGACAATTTAGAGGCCTGTGAAAGAAATGCATCAGAGAAAAACTCAGAAATTGTAACCAGTAAAGGTCAAGAGCATCCACATCTTTCAGCGCTTTCCCCTGATATTTCCAGGTATTGTTTCACCAATTTCCAATTGTTTTCCCCTGATATCTGTTTTCAAACATATTTCCAAAATGTGTATGGATAATATCTCTTCTAAATATACAAAAGTAATTTAGGAATCAAGTATACCAATGTAGAACACATTGTTTACAGGGTACGACTACGAGTAAGGTTATTATATAAAAGAACTTCTAACGAATGAATATACCCACGTCAAAAACTCATATTGGATCCTTCTAAATATTTAGAAAAATCTTTAAAAATTGATTATATTCGTATAAGACATGTTATAGAATCTGAGTAACATTGGGCTATCCTTACACTACTGTTCCTTCAAGTGTTTAAGTTCATTTTGCAGGCTGCCATTTGCCTATAGAGGGAAGCTTGCAGCATTTTTTCCCCATTCCATTAAATCATCTCTTCAGTTATGCTCTACACAAGAACAGGGTTCGTCGGATTCCTCGTCATGTCAACCCAGGTCTGATTCAAATCTTCATGGAATTCCAGAAAATGAAACTCTAGAAATTCCTAAACCTGAAGGCTTAACCTTGGTCTCAAAACCAACATCTCCCAATGGCAAAAGGGTTTCTTCAACTCCAAATCATCCTAGCACTTCATCATCCCTTGCATGGCGTAGTAGGAAGTTGGTTCTAAGATCCATCCCTTCTTTTCCATCCCTTGCTCCGCCATGAAAGCTCTTGCGTTCTCATTTTCTTCATCATGCTGGTTTCCAGTTTTCTCTGGCAAAGGAATTTTGGAGATAAGTACTTCCCATATTTAGCAATAATGTAGACTTCCACTAGTGAAGTAGTTCATTTATTTGTTTATATCATGCTTGTGTATCTTGTAGTGTCATAATCGTATTTAAAAATATTTATTTTCTCAATGAATTTTGATTTGTTAGTAAGTTCAGTGTATAAAATTTGAGATAATTGCGCATTTGTATTATGTTGGTGTGCAGTCAACAACCTCTTATTGTTTTTATTGTTATTTCATGATTTCTACTACTGTAGGTTGCCTAAATTTTATCCTTAAAACTGATTAAACTGGTTTTGCCAGCAATTTTTATTTGGCAGCATGAGGAGGCTATGGTGGATCATCTTCCAATGAATTGAAAATTTAGGAAATGTTTAAATCGAGAAATTATACTACGAACACGACTTTCTACTTCAATTATAGTCTCCTGATTGACTGTTCTTCAACCGTGTAGTGCTCTAAACATGTAGGAGAGCTCGGCAGCTCGCACCTAGGTCATTGCTATTCACGATAACAACCAATAATGTTTTTGCAACACTGTCACGAAGCTGAACTGTATAATGAACATCTAACCACACTCTCAATCGACCATTTAGATCATTATCTCCTTGCAGTGTCAACACTGCATACTCGGACCGGACAAGAGCCGGGTGGTGACGGTAGGTAACAAGTCCACACCATACTGCAATCCCTAATCTTACAACCCAATTTTTATGTCGAAAATGAGAATAAGCCTAGCAAGAAATAGGAAACAAGGGTTTTTTTTTATTTGAAGTACTCCCATAGCTCGTCATTACTTTTTATGGATCCTTTTTCACCAATGATTTTGAGGCATTTGAGTGAAAAACACAAATAAAAGGCTTCCTCCATATCCAATTGAAAACATGGTTTGTCCTTTTGTGCTGTAATTCTCGGTCGAACAAAACATGCACGGTTGAGAAGATTAGCTAATTCATGGGTAAATACTCGTATACTAGGTTTACAATTAGTTTGGCTAGATTGTGTAAGAATGGTGTCAACATGTTATCACTGAATTGGATAAACCCTAGTAAAAAAATGGCAAAATGGCATTCAAGGAAGGGCAGTGGTCGGGTGGAAACCTGCTCCATCCATGCAAGAAACTGGAGCACTGTTTCATGAGGTGAAGATTTATCATTGTCAACTGCAACTGGAGATCTTGAAGAAGCCTAGACACTAGAGCGTTGGCACCAGCTACGTTGTGACACCATTTTAATACTAATTGGCCCTGGTTGTTTATCAGTGTGTATTTAGTCCCAAAATCCTCCGATGCCAGACACATATCGATAACGAGATTCTCACCCTTCCTATAAACTCAGCTCTCTTCCCTTTGCATAATCCCAACCTAAGAACTTTAAATCACCATAACAAAGACGGATACAATAGGGGCAAGAGATAACATTTAAGTTTGATCTTACTTGACAGAGGCTGACAGCCTCTTTATACAAGAGAAAAAGATTATCTGCTTCTGCTTTTTTTTTCGTTAAGAAATATCGTCGATATAGAAACAACAACAGTGTAAACAGACACTAACAGTTTAGGTTTATGTTGCAACCATTTTTGTTTTTGCATTCAAATTGGTTGGAACATGATCTAAATACAAGATATAGCATACCATATAATGGAAGGGAGGGCTCACAAGACATTGTTTGATCAAAGAGGATTGGATTTTCATACTATTTTCGGCCTCTACAAGTGTACAAAAATGTTCAAAAGAATGTAGAGCCTTACACATTATATATCAACAACATCAACTGAGAGGGATGTTGTTCTAAGAAGACTCTGTGCCCTGCAATGGCAGACCATTTGAGTATCTGAACCAGGGTTGCTCTTGTTCTTGTAGTCTTCAAATTTGGAGATGAAATGAATGTCATTGACAGGTTTTGAGTTCTTCAATTCTTGGAGATTCCATCACCTTGCAATTCCAGGCCCTTTGAGCATCCGGATCATGGTAGCTATTATTCATATAGTCATGGAAATAGGAGTTGAAAAGCTTGACTTGGAAATGTCGAAGCCTCATCAGTTCTTATCTGGTCTCTGGTACTGTGATTCGAAGAGTATGATATGACTCCTACTTGTTGATCTCTGAGTTCTCTTAATTTCATCTTGTACCTTGCCTTGAGCCATCTTAGTTTATGTTGGACTTCGTTTTCGTAATCGTCTGTGAGATCACCATATAATGAATGAACTTCAGAGAAAGATTGAGAACCTGTCAAATACTGGATTGAGTTTCTTGCATTAGACGCAACTAGATCCTCAGCTATCACTTCTTTATCGTTTTCATGCCGGTCCCATATCCCCTGGCAATGCAGATTGTTCGATTGGCTCGACTCATTTGGTACACCATCGGTCACATAATGCTCAGATTCCTCAACCTGAAAGGTAATCTCTTCAAATCGGCCATGCACCAAAGCACATCCGCTGCAACGCTGAAGAAGTTGCAAATCTTTGACACCTGCATTGTGTATCAAGAAATTGAAGAGAGAGCCCGTAGATGTACGGTTCGAAGCACAATTTTGACAAAAGTTCGAAAACCGGGGCGTTTCCTCGATTCCTAACCCTGTCCTCCAGTCCGGTACTAAGCTGGCAACTTCCCCGTCAATCATATCTGCTATTTTAGTCACATCTTGATCGGTGATATCCAATTCTGCAACCATTTCGGTAGCAACACTCAGTGCAGTGTCAGTTTCAACGTCGAATGGGAAATATATATTTCGAACACGACCTGGAAGTCCACAGGAAGAACGAACAAGAGTCAGATTTCAGATTTCCACATAGAAAAGATGTTGAGAAGAAAGATCCTAACCATCTTTATCTGCAATCCGGAGTCTCAAAAAGATACCACCATCATCTCTTGTCTTCCCCTTGATGCTTATGTCAAGATCTGCAGCATGTTCATCCTCCTGATGTTCGAAAAGGTTGATTCCACTGGATTCGAGTTCAGCGGGATGATAACCCCATTCATTTGGGGTCTCATAACCGTAACCATAACCATTCGAGTATCCGTTCCAGTAAGAAGTATTACTGTGATGAAGTTCAGGATATGGTTGCCGAATGAGAGGACCCATTTCATCAAGTTCTCTCCCATATTCATGTGATCTTAAGTCCAATTCACAACCATCAATCTGCAGAAAAGGATCATTTAACAACTCTCTTGCAGACAACCTCAGTGACACGGTTGCCAAACATTTCTCGACAAATCGGCCGACTTCCGGATTTTTCACTCTATACAAAGCATCCGGTTTTCTACCCTAAACGAACAAAGCATCATCAAAGAAATGTGGGACATTTTCAGGAGATAAAATAAAGGGAAGTAGGAGAAAATTCTTACAGAGATCATATTCTTGTAGGTGTGTGCCGGATGACTGCATTCACTATACGGATACTCAAATGTAACCATTTCTAATATGCACATTCCAAATGAATAAATGTCAACTAGTTCACTGTAGGCTTCTTCGTACACCTCCGGAGCCACAAACTCGAGTGTTCCTGCAGTAAAAAGAAAGTCGAAACAACCATGATCGAAATCTAATCCGAGTTCAGTTTGATCGAACCACGAACAAGTTATCCAAGCATTTAACTATAAGAAGATTACATTCAAGAGACATGGAATTCGAATCCTAGCATCCGAGACATACCGACACAGTGAGCATCATGAGATTTCCTGAAGATTGCAGCAAGGCCGAGATCACCGATCTTAACTTCTCCATGATTTCCATTAACGAAAATATTATCACACTTCAGATCTCTATGAATCACCGGAGGATCATGGCTATGGAGATAAGCAAGTCCTCTCAAGATCTGCCTACACCAATGCTTCAAAACTCTAATGTTAACTCTCTTGTGCTTCAGCCTATACCTACAGCACCATAGGGTAAAAAAATCCAACAGTTGGTGAACACTGAACAATACAAAACAAAAACAGCAAAATTTCAGGACAAGAACACAAATTTTTGAAGAGCTGAGTTTTGTCTTACTGCCTTAAAGTTCCAGAAGTGAACATTTCAGTGACAAAGTTAATGTTCCTACTGGGAATATCAACCCAGGAAGTGTAAAGCTTCATAATGTTCTTGTGTCTTAATGTTTTGAGAAGATGAATCTCACAGTAGAGCCTTCCCAGATCTTCAGTATTTTGCAGAAAATCATGGAGTTTTACTTGATTCCAAGCAACTTCAATGCCTTGGTATTCATCAAAAGCTCTATAACTGAACCAAATTCAATCAAATAACCAAACTTTAAAAGAAAATCTGGGTATAAAAAGTAGATTGATAAGAATAAAGTTACTGAATTTGATATGATTCATCCATACACTATCTTTGCAGCTCCTTTTCCCAGGATTTCATTGTACTGAAACAAACAAGAAAGGAAGAAATAAGCCCAGAAAATCAAAAAAGAAAAGAAAAGTAGTTCATAGTTCATAGTTCATACTCTGCCATATCTTCCAGATGGATCAACCTCTACAAACTCAGAACAATCTGGTTCATGTTGTACAAGATCATTCATTCTCCAAAGATTTCAAAAAGAAAAAGTTTATATTTTGTTTAGAAATAAAGATTCTAATTTTCCATAGCTTTTTAGAGATGAAAAAATGAATAAAAAAAGTCTGTCACAGTTTTTGAGGGGATACAAACAGAAAACCACCCCCATGAAAGAACATGACAAACATGAAAATAGAGTGAAAAAGAAGATCCTTTGTTTAGAACAAAAATGGTTAAAAAAGACACGGACCCTACCTTCAAATTCAATGTCTGGTGTTCAAATCTGCATCTGGATCATGTTCCAGTTTTCACATGCTTAGAATTTTGACATATTAAAAAGAAATCAAAGTACTTGTACTGCTGTCTGATGTTTAATTCTGGATTGCATCTGGATCACGATGTTACTTTGTGGCATCAACTATCCTCGTGCACTGGTTTTTGGTTTTTTATTAATAATACAAATATGATTGAGTGATGCATGGAAGGAGTTACAATGAAAAATTAAAAAGAATTAGGGTCCATTAAGTAATTAAATTTAAGAAATCACAAATTTCGATTTTATCTTTTTTTTTATAAGTACTTATTCATGTACAAATATTCGTAGAAACTTTCTTTATACAAGTGCTTAGTTTTAGGGTTTAAAGAGTTTGATTAGGTTTTTACCCTGACTAATCCAAACTGATCTATATCGAACACTTAGTTTTAATGGGTGAATCGCCTAATAAAAAAATTTTAAGTACACAACCTGAAAGTTGCTTAAACGAAATTGAATTATTTCCAAGTTACCACTTATATTTTCAAACAAGACCTCCACTTGTGTGTTTGTATCTTCATCTGAGTTTTTCTTTATCCAAAGTTGAAAAAATTGTGAAATTCTTAATTTAAGTCCGTCAAGATTAGTTTCTTACAATCCAGTTCAACTGTCCCTAAAAGAGACAACAGATGGAACCCAAAACGATTAGCTGGCCACGTGTCTGGTTCAGGGGGTTAGGGCACAATCTCATGACAATGGAGACGTCAACTTTCACATGCAAATCCATATAAAAAACAACACGACGTCAACTGAGCACCTTCCATGGGTGGGGAGTGGGGACAGGTTATCATTTAAATAATAAAAGTATTTAAAAATATTTTATTATTTAATTTCAATTCGAGTTAATAACTCGATGTTATTGGTTCAATGAAAAAAATATTCACATTAAAAATTTAAATTCAAATAATTTTATCTGTAAAATATTCTTCAATCAATTTAGGATAACTCTGAATCTTGACTCAATCCAACGTTAAATTTATAAAAGATCAGTAAAAACTTTAGATTTAATCAAAACGAAATGATTTATCTAATACTTTTAAACACGTTGTTTAAATTACATAAACTTTTTATTCCGAGTTAAGTTTTATTTATCTCTACTTTCGTCTATATAAAATCTTTTCGATAACATTAGATCTTAATACGAGAGAATAGAGAACTTGATAAAATGAGTCTTCTGATTTGATAACTATATCCTAAACTTTATCACATTAATAATTTTTATTGAAACATATACTTCAACGATTATGGTTACGATTATAATTACGAGAAATAATAGCATACAACTGAACTTGAATCGAGTTTTTCGAGCATCGAGAGGATGAACATGTTGGAAATATATAATGCTTGAATCCCACATTCTGTTTTTATAGGTTGTATGAGAGCAGTTCAGTTGATTTAAAATTCTCTTTGAATTTTAAATACTTAACCGAATAGATTTAATAACAAAATATCCGAGATTTAAATGAATATTTTCGGTTATAAAATCTACTATTTTTAGATAGATATTAACAGATTATCTGAGATTTAATTAGATTTTATTTATTAATAAATCTAATTTTGAATAGATTTTATCCGAGATTTAAATGGATATTTTCGGTTATCAAATCTACTATTTTTGGATAGGTATTATCTGATATTAAATTTAAAATTTAAATTTAAATCAGATTTTATTTGATTCTCGGATAGATTTGCCCCTGCTTTCAACCTATAAATAAGATGTTTTTCTCTCATTTTTTATCATCACATTCAGAGTTCATCTGTCTTATTAGAAAGAATTAGAGAGCATCATTCTGTTCGACTCTAGTTTTGATGATCATTTCCTCTACAGTCCACTTTAAATTTTTGGTATACACTGTTTAAAAGACCGTGCTAACTTTCAGAGGACAACCAACATAACATGCTGTGGATCTTGACATAAGCATCAAGGGGAAGACAAAAGATCATGGTGGAATCTTGTTCAGACCCACCCCGGATTACAAATAAAGATGGTTAGGAACTTTCTTCTCAATATTTTTTTTATGTAAAAGTTAAAATTTCGATGTTTATTTAATTTTTTATCGCTCTTAATAAAAAATAATTAATTCTTAAACTTATAATATGATCTCGATAATAAAAATTAATTTATTATATTTAGATGACTCGTATTATATTTATATTTAAAATCGGATATAAATATTATTTTATATTTGTATATAATTATCAAAATTTAAAACAAAAGATTATTATCTGAACAAAAATATAAGAACTAAAAGAAAAATAAAACATGAAACCCCGGTGTTAGAATTCCAATTATTTATTACATAACTCATCCAAAATCTGAAAATGTAAGTCCTATTTTAATTATTTAAATTTAATTCTTATATTTTATAGAACTTGAGAAATTAATTTAATTGGGTAACATTATTAAATGTTGTCATCAGTTGAGATCAAAACAACAATTCAATAAATTAGTAAAAAAAATGGTATAAAGATAATTTTAATTCTTAATGTTTATGATTTTTATTATTTTGGTCTTTATTTTTTTTTATAATAATTTTAGTCCTTAATATATTTTTTTGATAAATATCTCATTTTTTAACTAGTATAATGATTAGATAATCAAAAAATTAACGATAATAATATGTCATATATATATATAATGATATTAAGATTTAAGAATACTTAGTAGTCTTTTATTTTAGATTTAATTAATTTTTAATATTTTATTTAAATTTTAATTGTTTTATATTTTATGTTAGAATAAAATTATATTTTACATATATATATATATATGTCATTATCGTAAAAAATTTAACGATATTGACATATTATATATATATATATATATATATATATAGAATGAGGCTAGATACCATGTTATTTAAAATATATTATCACACATATATGACATGTCAATATCATTAAACTTTTAACGGTTTAATCACTATGTTAGTTAAAAAATAAGTTATTTGTCAAAAAAATATGTTAAGGGTTAAAAATTTATCCAAAAAAAAGAATAAGAATCAAAATAATAAAAATTATAAACGTTAAAAAATTAAAATTATCTTTATGTTTTAAAAAAAATAACAATTAAATTTGTGTATTTATTAACAATTTAACATTTGGATTAACTTCTCTAATTTTATGAGACCAACTTCTAACAAATTAAATTAGATGGGGTAATATTTTTAGTTTCTTAAAGTATAAGGATGAAATCAGAATTAGACATAACCTTTTTATTTTATTTTAATTACTTTCCCATCCCCTGAGACCCGAGGAATAAAGTTGAAAACCTAAAGCCAGTACCTTTAGAAATCAGATCTGCCCAATTCAATCAACAACAAAAAGAAGGGAAAGTTCTTACAGCAAAGCATTCTTACAAGGAAAAATTCCATCTTTCGTGCTTGTCTGCTTTCAAACAGGTGATTATCTTTTTTATTTCCTTTTGTGTGTCTTTGTAATTGTAAGATCTCTTGGTCTCTATTTCCTTTATGTTTATGTTTATTTTGTATAAGAAAATCAAGGGTGCAGAAAACTGAAATGTGTGTATCTATCTGGGTTTTTTAGGAAAATGATTATTTTTTTGTTAATTTTCTGTAAGGTTCTTACAGGATTTGGTTTCAGGTAGGGCGTGTACTAAGTGGCTTGTTGCTAGTTTTGAAGAAAAGAGGGGAATTTTTTAGTTGGAAGGTCTGATTTTGTGTAATATTGGCTCACATAGGAGCTTGGTTCTGTGCATAAAAAGAAAGAAAAAAAGGTGAGAACTTGGGTTGGAACTTGAAAGGCTTGGCTTTTGTTTGTTTGTGATGGAAGGAGGGTTTGCTGGAAACACTGTTCAGCCGAATTCGTTCGATATATCGAAAGTTTTGGATGTAAAGCCCCTACGTTCTTTGCATCCTGTATTCCCAGGGGAAACTAATGGTTCGCCTTCACCGTTTTTCCCATTTAGTGGACCACAAGGGTTCCCACCTACTCCTGTTCTTAATCAGAATCCATTTAATTCGACTGCTGTGCCGATTCGGTCGTTTAGAGCAGAACTACCGGGTTCTAATGGAGAAAATGTGCATAGCAGTAATAAACGCAAGTTAGCTGGGTCGAGTTCGGTTAAAAAGAAAGCGAAGAGAGGAAATGAATCGGAGATGGGATTAGCTGCACTTACTAATTTCAAACCTGGAATCAGCGCAGCTGAAAAAGATGATGGTAACAGGGAATTGGTTGAGAATGTACTTATGAGGTTTGATGCACTTAGGAGAAAGCTTAGCCAGATGGAAGGTGCAAAGGAACCACATTCCCAGGTTTTCAAGCGTGCAAACTTGAAAGTCGGTAACATAATGTTCACAAAAGGGGTGCGAACTAATGGAAAAAAGCGAATCGGGGATGTTCCTGGTGTTGAGATTGGGGACATCTTTTTCTTCCGAATGGAGTTGATTTTAGTGGGAGTGCATTCTCAGTCCATGGCTGGAATTGACTTCATGCCGATGAAGGGTAGTGATATATTGGGAGAGCGAGTGGCTGTAAGCATCGTTTCATCTGGAGGGTATGAAGATGATGCCGAAGATCCTGATGTTTTGGTATACACTGGTCAAGGTGGGAATGCCAGTGCTGATAAAGAAGCATCTGATCAGAAGCTTGTGAGGGGTAATCTTGCTTTGGAAAGGAGCTTGCATCGAGGCAATGAAGTAAGAGTCATTCGAGGTTTCAAGGATGTTACCAACCAAACATCCAAGGTCTATGTATACGATGGGGTTTTCAAGGTCCAAGAGTCGTGGATAGAGAAGGGGAAATCGGGTTGTAATACATTTAAATATAAGTTAGTAAGGATGCCTGGGCAGACTGGTGCTTTTGCAACATGGAAATCCATTCAGAAGTGGAGAGCAGATCCGTCTTCAAGGAATGGACTTATTCTTCCAGACCTCACCTCAGGTGCGGAAAGCACACCTGTTTCACTTGTAAATGAGGTCGATGACGAAAAGGGGCCTGCTTATTTCACATATGTCTCTACCGTTAAATATCCGAAATCATTCAAATTAGTACAACCTTCTGTTGGATGTAATTGTAGTGATGCATGCAAACCGGGAAATTCAAACTGCTCCTGCAATCAAACAAATGGAGGTGATTTTCCTTACATTGCCAACTCGATTCTAGTGTGTCGAAAACCTATGATTTATGAATGTGGTTCCTCGTGCTCATGCTTACGTAACTGTAAAAACAGAGTTTCACAGACTGGTTTTAAAGTTCGCTTTGAAGTTTTTAAGACAAGAGATAGGGGTTGGGGTCTGCGGTCATGGGACCCTATTCGTGCAGGCACATTTCTTTGTGAATATGCAGGTGAAGTTATTGAAAAAGATAAGGAAGGGCAGGATGGTGAAGATGAGGAAAACAACAATTATATTTTTTATACGAATCGAGTCTATGAATCCTTCAAGTGGAATCACGAAACCGAGTCAGCAGGAGAGGGAAGTTCTAACACGAGTGAAGATTTGAATATTCCATCTCCTCTACTCATTAGTTCAAAGAACAGTGGAAATGTAGCTCGGTTTATGAATCATAGTTGTTGTCCGAATGTTTTCTGGCAGCCAATCACATATGAACAAAATAATGAAGCTTTTGTCCATATCGCTTTCTTCGCTAAGAAACACATTCCTCCATTGACAGAGCTGACATACGATTACGGTACTCCACCTCACACAGATGAGCAAGAAAGTAACGGGGATCATGGAAAAAAGAAGTGCTTATGCGGATCACCAAACTGCCGAGCTTATTATTATTGAGACCTAGACTGCAAGCCTGGATTCTGTGTTCTTTCGAACAAGGTCTGTGATCTGGCTCATCTTTGTCTAATCATGTAATTTTGTATGCATTTTTCATGTACAGTCTTTGTGGCCTAATCTTATGCCATATTACAAGCAGAACTGACAGAGGAATGCAAACCAAGCATGATGATGTTTTATTCTTGTTGTCTGATTTGTAGGAAGTTTTTTTTTTTTTTTTTTTTTTTTTCAGATGCTAAGATATACCAAAATGCTTGACAATTCACTTTATTTTCTTGTCTGACAATAGCATTTGAACTTACTGTATATACAATCAGCGTAAAATCTTATATGATTTGAGAAAGTCGTTTAAATTAAAATCAAATCATACTATAACATGATAAATAATTATAAATAAATATTTATAGGAACTCAAAAACTCAATTCGATTCAATTCGACTCGAAATTTTTAAACTCAATTCGAACCGAAAAATTTCAAATAAAATTTGAATTGTAAAATATAACTCGTAAACTCAAATAACTTAAAATTTTTTGACTCGACTCGATTAACTCACATCTAATATGCACTATCCGATTAAGGTAAGTATTTCTAAAACTCCCCATAAAAATTCCAGAACTGGTCTCGTCGGCGAATACGCCTTTCGCCACCGCTCTGTCCCGTTTTCCACTTTCTCTTCCTCCAATTTTCTCACTCACCTTTATTCTTCTGACCGAACCGCTCTCTCGCCTTCAAGTTTCCGATAGACCAACAAATTAAACAAGGTAATATTTGAAACCCTAAACTTTATTTGAACATTGATTTCTACTTGAGTCACGAGTTTTCGGGTTATGCTTCGGTTTGTGTTATCTCTTCTCTTCCTTCTTTGAAAACTAAGAGAGAACAAGATGGTTTGCAGGTGGAAACATTTCCGTTTCTTATATTTAACAGTATTAAAGTTGGGTGGGATTGGTTCAAATTTATTAGATTGTTAAGAGATTTCATTATTGCTAGGTCATTTCTGTAATAACCCATTTCAGCTAAATACCCAAGCCCAACAAAACAATATACCCAACAGCCCACTAAACCAATACAATCCCCAACCCAAACTAAACCCTAATGCTAATCAACCCTAACCCTAGCAAGCCTCCATAGCAGCTGACGTCGCCCTGCCTCCAGCAGCTGCCGCCCTATGTGCCACGTGTCGTGAGTCCGTTGGTCCATTCGGCCGGCCACCGCCCTTGACCACGTGAAGATCTGCTCCACCGCCTTATCTTTTTTACCTGCAAAAAAGAAGAACATTTATTAGATCTAAAAAAAGGATGAAATTCCTATTATTTTTACTATATTACATGTTGTAAATATGGGTATAAATACCCATTCCAATCAATGTAACAACCGGTTAATAACCGGTCACCAGAAACGGAATGAAAGCAAAGTTTTGAGCAAAAAAAGGAGTCTCAAACACCACCACATTCGAAGCAAAATATAGAGAGAAAGGAAGTAGAGAGATCGAACCAAAAAAAGAGAAAAATGAGGTAAAAAAAAGAAAAGGAAACCGAAACTCATCTCTTAGATCTGCGTGAATAGGGATCTCTCCTCGAAAAACTAAGGCTAGATTGTTGATCCTCACGTCGAGACGAAGTAGAAAGGTATCTCCTTTTTCAGATCCGACGCCGGCGGCCGACGCGACGGCCGGTGACGAAGAGTGACGGCCGGCGACCCTCCTGCAATCGGAGAAGGGGACAGAGTTGAGAGCTTTTGTCTAAGAAGCTGCTGAAATAATGAATAATGAGGCTTATTAAGCCAAATAAAAGATATATATATACATGGCCAAAACGTCGTCGTTTCAAGGCCCAGGACCCGAACCGACCCGTCTATCCGACCCGGATCCGCGCTTTAACCCGCAAAAATGGGGAAATCATTCCCTTAGTCCCTGCATTTCTGGCCCGCCTGCATTCCAGCATCCTTTGTTCCGGTTTCGATTTTGATCCTTAGTTATCATGAATTAAGCATTGTTTTTTTATTTTCTTTTAATTTCACCGTTATTTTATTACATTTTGGCCCCTGATGCTTTCTTTTTTACAGGTTAGCCCTTGGATCATATAATACTATTATAATATCATTATTATATATTATTTTAATGTTATCACTATTATTATTATTATGGGTTTAATTAGTATTATTATTATCACTATTGTTTTTATCTTGTTTATATTATTATTATTATTATAGTATGTTTTATTATTATTATTATTATTATTATTATTATTATTATTATTATTACATGTTTAACTTTCCTTATTATTATTATATTTTCGTTAACCTAATTTTCGTTATTTGATTTATTTTATTTATTTTGCAGGTTGGAAATCATGAGATCACATTTTAAACGTAACTTCGAATTTCTATTTTCGATCATATGAAATATTTTGTAACCAACATGTGCCGATTTCGGGCGTTGTAGGGGTGCTCATCCTTCCCTACACGTAACAGACTCCCGGACTCAACTCTGGTACGTAGACCTTGATTTTTGGTGTTTCAATCACACCGGAAAAATGATTGGTGGCGACTCCCCGGATCAAAAACGGTGATTACAATTTCAGTATTCAGAAATCACACTTTCCTTCTTCTAGGTAAATGAAGGAATCTGAGAAAAGAAAGGAAAGGTTGAAAGCAATGCGCATGGAAGCTGAAGTGTCTAATGACGTCGAGACTTCTGCAATGTTGGGTTACCTTTCAAATCCATTGACCGGGACCCCGTCGACTGTGCAGGATGACTTTGGTAGAGCCCCGCGCTTTGACTACTATACTGACCCTATGGCAGCATTTTCTGCTGATAAGAAGAGGGGCAACAAACATAACCAGACCGTGCAACAATCTTTTATGTCGCCGACTACCGGTGGTTGGCATGCACCATACCATCCCGGTACACTTTTTCTCACTATTTTTTGTGTAAAAATGGTATTATTATTGATGCCTGCAATAATATTTGATGTGTGCTACTAGCCTACTAGTAGGATGATCGTTTGTGAATGAGTTATTGTTTAAAACTAGTGTGGAATTTGTCTAATTTTTAAATTAACATCAATTGGTGTTCTTTTTTGTTTTTGTAATTGGCCTGCTATTCTTGTTTGACCGAACCAAGGAACTTCAATAGGGAATTGCCTGTCCATCAGATGCAAAACCATGGTCCATACAACCCTAGAATAAGAACTCCACTCATGCATCAAGGCCAATATGGTGCTTGGAATGGATCACAGACCCCTGAATGCGGAAGCGTACCTGAATTAATTGATAAAGATTTTCCAGAGGGTTTGATCTTCCAAGAAGTTAGGTTTTCTCTTGCGGCACAACTCTCAGACGGAGAAAAGAGATATGCAAGTTAACCTAATTCTTGGGGACCATAACCCTTTATATAGTTGATTTAATAACCAACTAGTAGTTGATTTAATAACCAACTCTGAAGTATTTATAACTCTGCCCCTCATCAAATTATAAATACACCTTATGGTATCTACACTTTTAATTCCATAATAATTTAATACCTATAACACGTGTAACATAATTGGTCACTTAATTACGTGTTAAATTTTATAATAGCAATATACATAATACATATGTGCTCACTATTATTGAATTTTAATCCAACATTTAATACATCGAGTTACGGTCATTTGCCCGACCCGGTCATTTGCCCGACCCTGTCTTTTCTCCAGCAGACAACCCTAGTTTCAATTACGGAACAGCCAGGCCTCAAATGTTTGGTAACAGGCCAATCCTTGATGAAGTACCTGGAGGCAGTCCTTATTTCAGTCCAGGAAGAGGCAGGAGTCATGGATACGGTGGGAGCAGCATTCCTGGTTTAGGCAGGAGTGTTGGACGAGGACAAGGTTTTCGTGGCCGTGGCTCAGCATCAAACAGGATATTAGGGCCAGAGAGTTACTTTGATGAATCCTTGGCTGCATTTAGAACCTATTCTATGGAAAAGACAAGAAGCTGGAATGGATAGTTCGAGTACTCTGGGCACTTCAAATTCCTGGCTTCTGAAATCCATTGACACCAAGAAGGCAAAAGTTTCAGAGACTTCTTCAAACAAGTTTATCCCTCAACAAAGCCTTGCCGAATACCTTGCTGCTTCATTCAACAAAGCCTTGCCGAATACCTTGCTGCTTCATTCAACAAAGCTGTCGAGGACACACAAAATGCATGAAAGTTGGTTCAAATCACCAAGAACAGCCACAAATGGCTTGAAATGATAAGAGATCTGTTATGACCATTTAGCTGATAATTGGAAATGGAGTTTCTAACTGCATTGTATATATATATATGTGTGCGCGCGCGCTCTTACTTGCTTTTCTCCCATTTCCATTAATCTCCAAAGATTTTGGCTTTTAAACTCTGGGATCTCACTCATTTTTTATCTAATCGTGTGACTCCATATGCATTTCATTTTTCGTGTTTATAACCTGTTCTAGGGAGGTTGACTATACTCGTTCCGTCACTCGCAGAACTGACAACTTATGAAAACCACATATGGTGGTTTATTTTGTAGGCTATATTGCAGAAGTTGTTCTGTTACTTCAGATATGCCAAAATGTAGGGACCGCAAACAACCCTTAACCCGACAGGTTCCGACCCTAATCTATCTCGATTTGATAGAGTTGGATTTTTTGAAAATATTTGCGTTTTTTTGTTTAAGTTAAAATAAAAAATAGTCGGGATTGGGAGGAGTCAGTTTTAGGGATAAAAATTCTGACTCAAACTGATATTAAATTTTTATTTTAAGTTAGATCAATTTATGTTTTTTATTATATCAGATAAGACTAAAGATATGATATAGTAAAATTGGATCAGATAACTGTTTTTTTAACCATCGAGGTCAACTGTTCTTTTAAACACCGAGATCAATTATTCCTTTAACCACTGAATTCAGATAACTTGTGCAATAACCACCAATTTTATAGTAATTAATTAGTTTAATTATTTTATAATTTTTGAAAATAAATATATTATTTTATAACAATTAAATAGATAAAAATTATTGTGCATGTTAGCTGCCGTATAGAACTTTACCCAAACTTTTTTTAGCCTTCCTAATACTTCTCTTTCGATTTTATTTTTAAATTTTCATCTCTCATTTTTCTATTTCATACCATTCGTCGGAAAACTTCTCTGTCTACCGAGAAACAGCTCCTTTCCTCGGCGAAGGTGGTCTCTGATTCGCCGGAAGCTACTAATCTCTCCAGTATTCCTAATTTCTTATGCTATTTTAAGCATTTTGGCTCGAATTTGGATCTCCGAGTTTGTATAGGTCCGTGTGTCGTCAGAACGTGAAGAGTTTGGTTGATGATCTCTTAGATGGAATTAGAGCGCTTTTTCTTTACAAGTGAATCAAACAAGGGTTTTGTCTTCTCTTCAATTTTCTCTTGAACCAAACAGGGTCGAGGGGGGATTTAATTATTGGTTACTGTTAGAGCAGCGATTTTGTTGTTGGGCGAATAGTAAGATGAATACTAGCAGATTAAAGCAGAAGCAAAACAAAGTTGAGCTGCTGCTTCTATTACTTTATGCAATTGGCTTCTACATCTTTTGTATCCGCCGCTCTCTTCAGCTTTCTCACGGTACTTCGTTCTTTCTCAGATTTCTTTTGGGTCCTTTTCCATAAGCTTTGCTTATTATATTTTGTAAATTCTATTGCTGGTTTGTTGCAGATCATTTCTCCAAACTACGTGGTTTGCGTGACGGATGGCTTTTCTCTCCTCCTCGCCTCAATGTAAGTTGTATTATTTTTTTACTACTTGTTTGAATGAATGTAATTTTCAGTTCGTGATTAGGATTAATTTCCCTTGCCTTCTATTCAATGTAGGATGTTTCTGATGCCCAGTGGAGAAACTTCCGATCAAACTTGCCCATCCTTAGCCTTGTTTTTGGAATCTTTACCTTGCTTGCTAATATCTGCAGGAAATTATTTCATTTGAGAGGCAGAGGGATGTCCATTCTTTGGCTTTTCCTTTCTCTCATTTACCTTTCTTATCTTCACGGAGCTTGGTTAGTTTAGCTTTCTATTTTGCTCCTTACACCACTCCTTTTCTTGCTTTGCTGCCTTAAAGCTCACTTTGTCCCCATTGTTTTTGCAGCATCCTCTTCATCTTTTTAATTGCTTCAGCAAACTTTCTCCTAGTAAAGGTTCAATTCCTTCCACTCTTTTATTTCTTGAGAATTGTTCTGTATTTTGTAGTTTGTTTTGCATCCTTCGATCATCATTCTTGCCTGCAAATGCATTTAATTTTAATACCGTTACTAGATTTCTGTTTCTGCAGATCTTTGCACAAGCAAAGTACTTCGCGTTTCTACTGTGGATTTTCAACCTTGTTTTCCTTTTTTGCAACCGTATTTATGAAGGATATCCATTCTCAAAATTTGGGTTAGTACTTAGTAGTCTAAGCTGCAAGATTTTCACTTAGATGGGAATGATAAATGGCATGTATGCATATTGTATGCTAATCTTGCTTACTGTATTTGCCTTTTTATTTATTATTATTAGTTTTTTTTTTGTTGCAAACAGAGAAAACTGGAGGTATTTGGACAACTTTCGAGGCACATTTAGATGGCACATTTGCTTTAACTTTGGTACTTCCTTGAATTTACAATTTACTGAGAATTCTGAGTAAAAGACTGTCTAATGTCTATAACAAAATTGTTTATGGTTCTCAAAGAAGAATGTACTTCCTTCAGTGGAAGAACTATACCGATTCATTAACTTGATAGCTCTCAAGCTAATATTTAATGGTTCACATACATCTTACGGAAGGTTTTATGACTTTTTTTTTTGCTTTTCTATTTGCAAGTTGTTTTGCGCATGATAAGCTTTGGCTATGATTACCATTGGGCACAGCGAGATTCTCGTTTTGATAAAGAGGTAATTTCCTCTCTTTTTTTCTCCCTACCCCTCCCTTCACCTTCTCCTCCCACTCTCCTGTAACTTCCTTTTTCTACTTCAGACTCTCATTGGAATTGCCCTCTTGCATCTGCATTATGCATGATTCCTTACATAAACAGTGGACAATCACATCGTAAGCAATCCAGGATTGTAACTTCACCTTCAGAATTTATTTGTCTTCAAGTACATTCGTTATCCTTTGCTTCATTCTGCACTTGTGCGTCCTTTAAACTGTTGCAGTGTTTCCATTTAAGTTTAGTATCGCCCTTGTGCCTTTTATTTTTCCATCAGGTCAATCTTCAAAGTCTGGTTTCGAGAGGAACAGTGTTTCTAACCTTAACATATTTATCACTAAAAACAACTTTCCCTAGATTTTTAAGATATCTTGCATTATGGATCTATCCGTTTAAAGAACGCTCTATGTTTCCTTTTTCTCTTAGGAATTTACACATCATATGCTTGCTTGAGACTTGAGAGTTTATCTTTACACATATGCAGAATTTGTGTATCTTGGCTAACTAGAATATCAAGTTTTCAGATAATTTCCTGTTTTGGTAATTGCAGAAGCATATGCAAAGATGCCATGTTTGTAAATCAGGAAAAAAATGTTATCAAATTCCACAGGTTACTTGCTAACTGGATAGGAGCACTACTTCTTGATACTATTGGCTAAAGTATTTCTTCATTTTTCTCATAAATTCATGTTCTGTGCAGGAGGGAAATGTCCATATTAATGATTATACCTTTATTACATATCTTAGTTATCTGGTGTATGCACCACTTTACATCGCAGGACCAATCATGAGTTTTAGTTCATTTGTCTCCCAGGTTTGTCACTTCATGATGGATACTATTGCTTCTTCGTATATCCTCTCTCTACACTGAATCACCCATGCACATGAATGATGAGGTTATTGTTAAACATTAGATGCCTTCTATAGTTGAAGTGGAACCACGACCTGCTGTTTTTATCATTTTATGATGGAAATGTAGGTTATTATTTATTCAAACTGGAGAAACTATTTAGTAATATATTCCCGGCTTAGCTATTACTACACGGTGGATTTTTAGTTGAATGAGTTTTTCAAGGTAAATGTGAAAGTAATCATTTAGCTAGTCCTGCAGCTGTGCAGAAGTTATTGAACTCACACACCCTCCTCCCTGTAGGAGTCAGAAATAGGAAATTATTTTTTTTTTGTTCCATTTGAATTGTCTCATGATCTATCCGATTTACTAAAGTGCACAATCTAAATTACATGCCTAAACATAATGTAAATTTTTTACACAACTCATAAAAACACACTTTCATGATTATTTTCAAACTCATCAATTTGATAGATCTCTTCATAGGGATGGAATTGAAAATTAAATGCTTAAACTAAGGGGAATTCAGAGTGATCTTAACCATCCTCACAACATTATAATGAACCAAGTCCAATTTCTCTCAAATTTATATTTCCCAAACATTGCTTGCACTGTACCTTTTGTTCTTTTTTTCTTTAAAAAATTAAGTTGCTTATGTATGTGTATTTTAGACTGTTTCTATTTCCAGTGAAATGTGCTCTGCTTATCAGCGACTTGGTATGTGTCTAGATGTGCCACAAAACCATTGCTCAATTGATTAGGTTTTCTTGTTACTGTAATTGAATAATTGATTACATTTTCTGCTTATCTGGTAAAACATTGCACTGTAATTTCTTTAGGTTTTCTTGTTACTTTTGCAGTTAGATGTGCCACAAAATCATTACTCAATTGTAGAGGTGACTTTGTATGGGCTACGCTGGGTATTTGGTCTGTGTCTTATGGAACTAATGACTCACCTGTTTTATTTTAATGCATTTGCTATCAGGTGAGTTTCTTGATATTTATAGTTGAAGCGTACATTTAGGGAATCTTTTAGAGCCCATTTTATTGTATGTTAACTTTTGTTTTCCTTTTGCAATGCCCAGTGCTTCATGGAAAGTGTTATCTCCTATGGACATATTCATCATTGGATATGGGGTAAGGAGTTAAAGTCTACTTATCTAAATCTTTCTTGGAATCCTTCAAATATGATGGATTACATATTCACATGTTAAGGCTATGCTAGAGCCTAAAGACCTAGTATATATCTGAATGGAAATATCCCTGGCCATTTTCCCTAACAGAGAAGAGAAATGCTTGCCTAAAAATTGAACGGTATTATTTAAATATATGAGTGAAAAAAATTATCCGAGAATTATGTTCCACATATAACTTCTTTTTTGCTTTGTATAGAAAGCAAATCAATAAAATTATAGTTATCTTTTTGTTCTCAAAGAAAAGATTTTCATTATCTTACCAATAGTGAAAAGTTAGGTCTTAAACTCCTATCCTTAAAGAGAATAAGGAACTTACAGCATCATTAAAGAGTTTTTATATGACAAACTCTAAAATAACTTGGAGGTTATATTGTCTTAGGCTGCTATATACCATAAGTTTTCCAAGTGTAAATGCATAAATTATCAAAAGTAAGTCTAATGCTGTTCCTTATACTGGCACAGGTCATAAATTTTATGTGGTTAAAGTTTTTCCTTATCTGGCGCTATTTTCGGTTTTGGTCCCTGGTATGTTCACTGTAAGGATGATGTTTTGTTTAGGACCTTTTCCCCTTTATATGCTTCTTTGTTGAGTCCCTTCTTAGGTGAGTTTCTACACATGAAATTCATTGTCACTTTCATAATTGAAGATAGCTGGAATTGAGGCTCCAGAAAACATGCCAAAGTGTGTCAATAATTGTCATAACTTGGAAAGCTTTTGGAAAAGTTGGCATGCGTCCTTCAACAAGTGGATTGTGAGGTTTTCATTTGCCACACTTTCTCTACAGCTCACTTTTCTGCATTTTCACATTTGACATTCCAACTTACAATATAATATAACTTTTAGGTACTTATATATTCCTCTTGGTGGGTCTCAACGAAAGCTACTCAACATATGGGTTATATTCACATTTGTTGCTGTATGGCATGATTTAGAATGGTATCTCAAGCTACTGGGTTGTTCTTTTCTTTGTTCTGTACAAATAAATTATTCCTTATGCAACTGTTTATTGCCTTTGGTCATAGGAAACTTCTTTCATGGGCGTGGCTAACATGTTTATTCTTTGTTCCTGAATTGTTGGTGAAATCTGCAGCAAATGCATTCCAGGTTAAGTCTATGTTCTCTACCGAGTATTACTTTTGCATGACCTTTTATAATTTGAACCTTGTTAGTTAACCTGAAGGCACCTCCTTGACCTGGCTAACATCATTGTCTGGGAAGTAATCTTTTGCTGTGAAATGTTGATCTCTTATCATGCATGCAATGCAAGTGAAAAAGAGGTTGTATGAGGCATAAATGGCTTTAATCTTGTGGGTTTTCCATTATTTTGCCCATGTAACGAGTTGATGTATATCTAAATATGGCTCAATCAGAAGATAACTTCCTCTGGATCCCATTTTTCTTTCTAGAACTAAATAATGGAAAGTGATAGAAGCGTATATACTATTTATTTGTGTAAGTTTTACATGTATTTTAGATCCCGTGTTTAATTTGGTCAGCCTGATGGACAAAAACTTCAGCAACACTGTAACATGTATTTGGGTGGAATATGGCTTAGTTTTGTCAGCCTAAAAGAACGAACTTCAGCAACAACTGTATTTTTGCATCCATGGTAAATATGCATGGGAATTGCACCACCCTCGAATGCGTGCACATCATGTCATATGTAAGATTTTTTGATGAGGTTAATGGCTTAATCATTTTTCCTGTATTGATGCAAGCATCATAGGGTTTTTAAGATACGTTCAATATCTATGTTTAGATCCTAGATCCCATGAGGTATTGAGATGACAACCCTATATTTGAGGATTGCTGTTATAAATAAGGCAATAGAATTTTTCTTCTTTTCTAACAAGCTCCGTGATTTCTTAGTTCAATTTTCAATGTATTTTTTCTCAGGCCAAGGGTGCTATGGAAGGATTTATCTTTTGCGAGCTTAGAGCAGCTGGTGGTGCTATCACAATCACTTGTCTCATGGTCAGTCAAAGATAAACCCGTTTTGAAAATTTTACCTGTCAAATTGATGACCATGTTTTTCCGTTTACTTTTTGTCGCCTTTTTGCTTTAAGCTTTTTGACAAATCACTTTAAAGCCGATGCAAAAGTTAAAAAACCATATCATAATTGATTTGAAAGGGAAAATAATTAAAATGCAGCACAATTATTGCATAATTAGTCTATATATTATGGTATGGTGCTTTTGATAATCTAAAATGACTACATATTTCATATATAATCCTTTTTAAAAAAATTATTTTTCTTCTGTATATAAACACACTTTTTTCTTGCTTGCTTCCAGCCGCATAAAGTCGATGACAAAAGCATCAGCCAAATGGAACCTTATTCTATGTAAAATAAGCAAAAACATATGATTAAATACATGTCCTGCAGTTAGAACGCAAATAGATGTTTCCCATGGGAAACAAACTATGCATCCACCATTTACAAAGCTTTTCTTTATGCAGGTTGCTAACCTTGTTGGCTATGTTATTGGTCCATCAGGCTTTACTTGGTTGATTTCTCAATTTCACAGCAAAGAAGGTATGGAAGTACCTTTCACCCTGTTTTATCTCTCCCGTGTACCTTGTCGTCTGATTAATGCTTTATCCCGTTTTAAGGACTGCGTGTCTTGGGTTTTATGCTTCTAACATTTTACGTGGGAACTAAGGTAAGTGGCATAAGACACCTTTACTTTAGACTCTATTTGGTAGGAAGGCCAGGGAGTAGTAAGTATGGCAGGGGAAAAGAGGATACTCCAAAACGTTGAACTACACAATAGCACATGTTTAAAACATTCCATCCTGAATCATTCTCCATCCTCCCTACCAAATGAAAGATTAATTATTTTCTTGATTCCCGCCTGGATAGCACTAATTTCCTTTTACATGCAGCTTATGTTTCATATAAGTGATGCCAAGAGAAGGATGCAATGAAGTCCATTTCCAGCGTGCATGATGCATCCATACTTGTCCCGTTGATCTGGTATGTGCATCATGATACGATACTATAACCATACTGTTCGTTCGGTCATACTCATTCATAATACCTGGAAGAATGGCTTGAAATTACTACGGAGACTCGCGCTACATATAATTTTGTTCATTCGAACCCTTGTACGATATGAAAAGTTTACATCCAAGATGTTATGGTTCGAACCTATACAAGATGAGTAACATACATATTTTTTTCCACTAAGCTAAACAATGGATCTCCTATATTAAACCCCATGGGCAAATAAAATTGAAGGCAAATATTCTTAAGAAAATTTGTTGTCTTTTAAATGAAATTTCAGTAAAGGTAAACATTAACTAGAAAACTTTATGTCTCGAATATTTTTTGTTTTAAATTTTTGATATATTGACAAATTATTACGAGGGAATTTAACAAATAACAGATTATCGATTATCTTGTAAAGTGAAATACTTGATAATACTTGTTCTTTGAACACTAAATTGTTATTATATCATCTAATATTATCACAAAGATGAATCCTAAGAATATATATAAAATAACCTTTGACAAATTAAAACAATAAAAATGAGACTAAAAACAAATAATTTCTCATTAAAAACCTATTTATTTACAATTAATATAAAAAAAAAAAACTAAGAATGTAACGACCTCAAAGAAGAAAATGAAAATAAAAATCTCGGCAACAGTTATATAAAAAATTATATTGTATTTTTTTAAGTATAGATATATTTATACTCTTAAGTTAATTGATTCAGTCGGTTAATTAATAAAACAAATTATTTAAAAATCTATTAATCAATTTTTTGTTTTAACAGTTAATTGATTTTTTGCTTTAAAAACTTGATCAACTCTAAGAAGTGTAGTTAGTTCGATCGATTTTCAAATCAACCAAAAATTTATTATAAAATTTTAGATAAAATTATTTTAAAATATTTTTTAGTCATTAAACTTGCACAAATTACAGAATAATCATTATATTTATCGAATTATTAAAAAAAATTATTAACTCATCGCACGTTATAAATTATTGACAAGCTAAAAAGTTTAATCATTATTTTGTGATAATTTAATAAAATTTGATAAATTATTTATGGTTTACTCTGTTTAGAAGGAAAAATTATACAGTGAACCCTGTTCATCACGTCATCCATGATTCTAAGCAATCAGGACCGCTGATCTTAATTTTTTTCCAAATGAATCATCACCTCTTTCCTACATGGACTTAGTGGGTGGTTAGTTATTAGGTGGTTATTTAAAGATCAACGATCCTAATTGCTTGGACCATGAATGACGTGGTGAACAGGGTTCACCGTATAATCTCTCCTTTAGAAGACACACAAGAGGAAGCAGCAGCGGCGGCGGCGTATGATATGGCAGCATTGGAGTACAGGGGGCTAATGCTGTCACCAACTTCGACATCAGCCGTTACATAGAACGGTTGAAGCAGAACGGAACGCGAGAACAGAGTCCCGACGTGGTCGAAGCTCGACGGGTAGAGGTCGATTTCGAACAAGTACAAACACTACAGCAGCAGCAGCAGGAACAACATGGAGTAGAAGGAGATGCTGATATACCTCAACTTTTTCCTTACATGCAAATGCAGCTGCCTCTATGTGTTGACAACGAAACTACAGTCGGGACGGAGACGAGTAGACGACCTATGGCAACGAGTTATCATGGTCATGGAGTTTCTGTATGGATTCAGGGTTGACATCTTTTTTCCCTCCGAATTTCCATCTTGAGAAAACCTGTGAATTGCCAAACCTGTTTGACGATACGGCGTTCGACGACGATAATATCGACTTGATATTGACTTAGGGCATGAAGAGAAGAAAACTCGACCATCTGGGAATGTCCTGTCGGATGATGCATGTTGTGGTGCAGAAGTTGGTGCATCCATGAGCTTGCAAGAAGATAATGGAAGGAAGTTGTTGTTTGCTGCTTCTGATTCTCCCATGTTATTCAACAACCTTGGTTTCATGAATTGCTCTGTTTGAAGATTTTTCATTTTGGATCAAAAGTTGGAACAGTTGGGAGTTTGTTGTTGGATGTATGACATGCAAAGATTCAATATGTATGTATGCATGCAAGATTGCTAGCATGAAAATAGGGCGGAGTCAGAAATTTATTTAAAGGGTATCATTTTCTTAAACGATATTTAAAAAGAATTGATTATATATATAGGGGTGTCAAATTATTTATAAAAGGGTGTCAATTATATTTTTTTTAATTTTTTATATACGAATTATATAAAAAAAATATGATTTTTCAAAAATTTTGGGTGTCTATTGACACCCCATTTGTCAATGTGGCTCTGCCCATGCATGCAATGACTCTGAATAAAATTTTTTGTCACCTAATCATGTTTAATGTCCAAATTATAATTTTAATAAATAAACATATAAAATTAGTAAATAAATTTTATAAAATTAAAATAATTTAAAATAAAATCTTTTAAAAATTGAGAATGTCCAAAATGGATTTGGATTAGCAATTTGTGAGTATAAACATGTTTGAAAATTAAATTCAAAGTCTATATTCTAAATTACATTAAGCTTGGACAAAAATAAATTGTACTAAAAACCTAAAGTAGGCTTAGAATTGTACTAAAACTTGAAGGATACGTTTGGTTTACGGAATATAGGATTACTTTTAAGAACAAGATTACTGGAATATAAGATTACTTGTTATATTACTAGGAATATTAGATTACATTTTTTGGTTTGTTTGACAGGAATGTAAGTTGATAATGTTTGGTTGGAGGAATATAAAATTATTTTTTTACCAAATTATCCTTGTGATATATTTTATTTTTAACCAGCTAAAATTTTATTGGTAAATAAAAATATTTAAATAAAAATTCTTAAAATTTTTTTTATTTAACATAATTTTAATATAATTAATATTAAAATTTTATATTTTTAAATAATTTTTATAAATATTATATTTATGAAAAAAGTCATAGTATAAAGTTCAGTTTAAAAAATAAAAATTATTGTGGTTTTAAACATAATTTCAATAGGTTTTACCTATATAGGTAATATGGCTTGCAATTGTAGATTTTTTGTAACTTTCTATACCTACGTAGGTAATCGGGTTTTAAAGTTATTTGAACCAATATACCTGTATAAATAAAATATCTTGAAAGTGTAGCAAATTGATTGGTTTAAAGATTATTTATGTCGATAGTAATATATAGGTAATGTTGAGATTATTAAATTATGTCTATTTTTTAAATTTAAAATATTAATAAAATAATTTATTTATAATGTCGTAAATATATTGAGATTATTAAGTTTTATTTTTTTAAGAATATAAAATCATTTCTTATTTTTATATTTTTTATTATCAAATTAAATTCAAGTTGAATACTAAAAATATCAAAGTCAAGAGTGAAAACGATGAATGATTAAAATTTTTTTCATGGGCATTAAAGTTCAAAACAATGAGAATCTTACAATACCTAAGAAATCTAAGGGATTGACATTCCCATCTAAAACCTAAAACACGCTACTGTTGGTAATAGTGTAATACCTTCTTAAGGGAATCTACCCAATCCAAACATAGGAATTAATCCCAAGAAAAGCTTTTTCCTCTTGGTTATTCTTTTATCCATGATCTAAACACCCCCTAAAAGCATATAAGCCATCAACATCCGTGAGATCAGAGATGAAGTTAAAATGAAATTAAAATAAAATTATATTAAAATTATTATAAACTTATAAGAATTATGTATAGATTTTTTTGATACGTATCAAATTTTTTATAAAAAACATAATTTTTTAATATTTATTATTTTTTTAAAATATAAAAATTTTGGTATATATTAAAAATTTATATCAAAATTTTTATAACTTTTATAATAACTTTGATACAGCCTCATTTAACAAAAAAATCCTGAATTACGAGACTTATATTCTCCGAGCTGAGTTATGGGGCTTAGATGCCCAAACCTTGTATTATCTCTGTCCTAAGTTTAATATTTATTGTTGACTTTTTACGTAGTTTTAAGAAAAAAATATTTGTGTAAGAGATATGATGTAAAATAATTAAAAGGATAATTTATTTTTTTTAAAATGTACTTTGTAGAAAAATTAAAAAATTAAAATAAAAAAGGAAATATATTTTGTAAAAATTATTGTTTTTTAAATAAAATAATTTTATAATATAAAATAGATATCTTAAATGAGACACAAGGACTACTTTGTTTTGGAAACGAACGTAATGACATATATAGCCCCAGCCCCAGGATCTGCCTAAAATATATACATCGGCACGGCGCGGTTCTTCACAGGATTTCGTTTCCCTCTCTAATAATCCCTTTGTTTCTTCAAATAATTCAAAATTCGTGGGTCTGGGTTCTGTGCTCTTGGTACAAATTTAAGAAAGAAAAAGGGTTTATTCAGTTGTTATTTAAGATTTCTTTCCTCTTAGGGTGCCTGTTTCAGTGGGAGCTCTAAGCCAGTAGAAGATGAATGCCCCAATTATTGGTAAGACTTCTTCCCTTTCTTTTTCTCGTTGTAAAAATTACTCCTTTTTTGTTCTTTTCGGCTTTCTGAAAGTGGGTTTTATTTGGAAGATCCATTGCAAGGAGATTTTCCAGAGGTGATAGAAGAGTATTTGGAGCATGGGGTTATGAAATGTATCGCCTTTAATCGCCGTGGAACGCTTCTCGCCGGTGTGTTTTCCCTCTCTCTTTATTATTCTTTTAAAAGAAAATTGTTGCTATGTATGTTGAGTGTTTTTTTTATTTAAATGCTATTTTTGTTCCTTATTCTTAAATGGGTGAGTGTTTCCTAGCGAATTGAGCTAGTTGTAGTTGCAAATTGTGTTCTTTTTGGTTCAAAACTTGCTGGGTTTATATTATTAACAAAAATTTGAAGAAGGGAAATGAAATCCGTAAGTATTTGTTAATAACATAACACAGTTTGAAGAAGAAAAAACAGGGAAATCCCATCAAAATGAGATATCTTTTCCTCATATATGATTTTGCTTGAACTGTATTTGCTTATTTTCTATGTTCTTTCTGATTTCTCATTTGACTCGTTTTCCTAATTTCTACTTTAGTTGAAAGTTCGTTTATTGCCGGAATGTGGATTGTTTAGTTGTTGCAGTTCGTGATTTTTTTATAGTATCACTCTTCTGACTGTTTTTATGATAACCCGCGATTATGAGTTTAAGAAAATCATGCCAGTAAATCTCATGTTGTGCATATGTTTGTGTTTTTTGCATTTTATGCCAGCTGGATGCTCTGATGGAAGTTGTGTTATTTGGGATTTTGAGACGAGGGGCATCGCCAAGGAGCTTAGAGATAGAGACTGTACTGCTGCTATAACTAGTGTCTGCTGGTCAAAGTATGGTCATCGAATTCTTGTGTCTGCTGCTGACAAGTCATTAACACTTTGGGATGTAGTCAACGGTGAGAAGATTACTCGCATCGTTCTGCAACAAACGCCTCTACAAGCTCGTCTACATCCAGGTTCTTCAATGCCATCTGTCTGCTTAGCATGTCCCTTATCATCTGCTCCAATGATTGTAGACTTAAGTACTGGAGGCACAACTGCACTTCCTGTCACTGTTTCTGATATGGGAAATGGTGTTGCTCCGCCTTCTCGCAACAACAAGTTACCTGATGTAACCTCTTATACATTGACTGCTGCCTGCTTTAACAAGAATGGAGATCTTGTTTATGTGGGGAACTCCAAAGGTGAAATACTTATAATAGATCACAAAAATGTTAAAGTACTTGCTATGGTTCCAATTTCTGGTGGTGCGATGATCAAAAACATTGTTTTCAGCAGAAATGGACAATATCTCCTTACAAATTCAAATGATAGAATTATCAGGATTTATGAAAATATTCTGCCTTTGAAAGATGGACTTGAAGCTCTAGATGGCCTCAACAAGACCATCAAAGAGGAAGATACTCATGAAAAGCTGAAGGCTGTTGGGTCCAAATGCTTGGTTCTTTTTCGGGATTTTCAAGATTCAATCACAAAGATCCATTGGAAAGCACCTTGTTTCAGTGGTGATGGTGAGTGGGTAATAGCTGCTTCTGCTATCAAAGGAGAGCATAAGATGTACATATGGGACAGGGCTGGTCATCTTGTAAAAATACTTGAGGGTCCAAAGGAAGCTGTGTTTGATTTAGCGTGGCATCCTGTCCACCCTATTATTGTTTCTGTTTCCTTGACTGGCTTGGTTTATATTTGGGCTAAAGACTACACTGAAAACTGGAGTGCATTTGCTCCTGATTTCAAAGAACTTGAAGAAAATGAGGAGTATGTTGAGCGAGAAGACGAGTTTGATCTGGTACCTGAAACAGAAAAGGTGATATGAAACAGATACATGCATGAATATTTTTGATTAACTTTTTGTTTCTAAAGTATTATTTTTTGGTGCAGGTGAAAGAAGTGGATATAAATGAAGATGATGAAGTTGATATTGTGACTGTGGAGAAGGATCCATTCAGTGATTCTGATATGTCGCAAGAGGAGTTACGCTTCTTGCCTGCCATTCCATGTCCTGATGATCCCCAACAGCAGGACAAATGCGCTGGAAGTTCATCAAAGTTGATTGATAGTAATCATTCTGGATCCCCTCTCTCAGAAGAGAATGGACAAGCAGCCAACAATGCCACAAGTCCACTTGAAGGTAATTTTCTCCTCAAGCGTGATAAGTGTTTCGATGTTAGTCCGGTTTAACAGGAATGGTATGCTAGCTGCATAAAACAGTGAAGTTCATTTGTCCTAATTTGTAAAATAGGCTCCCAAGGAAATGAGTTTAAAATCCAAATGAGTGTTAGGCAACCTTTCGGAGTTACTCTTAAGTTAGCAGTGTTGATGCCAACTTCATAGAAAATAGAATTCCTAACTTTATGGTTTGAATGTGTGTGGATTATGCTGAACATCATTATCTCCTGCATCTTCTAAGCCTCTATAATGTTGGAACATGCAGTTGTATTGTTGAGTTGGGTTTGGATGCTGGTATTTTGTCTTAACTTAGACTTGCTTGGTGGTTCTCCAGTTTGCTACCTAGAGTAGAGACAATTATTACTGAATACAACCAATTTAAGGAACCAAGCTTTCAGTGGTTTGTGTTGGGCTGCCATGGTTCTGAGTTCTGACAGAGTGCTTGTTCATGTTTAATATGGCTAAATTTATATATCCATGTACTTTTAGCCTCTTAGTCGGTTGCTCTCTTGTCAGATTCTTGCTGTTCCATGTTGGTTTCCCAAGCTTAACACGACGTGTGTGTTTTAATTTGTTGTTTGTTACAGAAGACACAACCGGAGGCAATCAGTTGAAAAGAAAACGGAAGCTTTCTGAGAAGGGGTTGGAGTTGCAGGCAGAGAAGGTGAGGAAGCCCACGAAACCCTTAAAATCTTCCGGTAGGTTATCGAAAACAAAAAATAAATCTGTTGTTGATCAGGATTATGGAAACGGCAATGGTTTATATGCCGATGATGGATCGGATGATTACTAGTAGATCATAATAATTGTACTATATTTTGGTCATTTGAACTGGTGCAAGGGAAGCAAGAGTGAAGAGAGGTGTGGAACACTTGTAGCTGGACAGCTTAGGGCTATTTTTATCAATCTTCCATTTTTAAGAGATTGGCAAATGAGTTTAGTATCCATAGATGCATATATCACATAGACAGATGCACCGACCGATCGACGGTAACGCTCGGCTTAGACATGGTCGGAGCAAAAGGTCCATGGAATACCTTAAACATCAGTGGCATGCTGGCTTTTTAGCTGCTTGTTTGCTGAAAACGTTGATCTTATTTGCATCTTAATTCTCACCATTGTACTAAATATTATAGGTATATTCATAATTTATTTTCATTAACAATTTTATTAATCACTCTGCGTAAATAAAAAAAAAATGAGATTCATATCATACATAAACGTGACGACGCCGTGAAGTATAGCTGGCTGGCTTGTTGTTTCATGCTGCACATTGAATTTTATTTTATATTAATTTTAAAATATAATAAATTTTAAATATTAAATATTTTTGTCATTAAACTTTATTCTCAAATTTGTATGAATTATTGAAGTTTAGACATTGAATACAAATAATTATCGTTTAATCTCTATTTTTATTAATCACTTTGTTTTAGTCCCTGACATCCATTTCGTTGTATAGTGTTATGAAATCCAAAATCAAGAATTTTATTTTTGATTTTTCTCTTATCAATTTTTTTATTATTATTAGATATTTTTTTATATTACTTTTTTGGTGTTGATAAAATTTTCTATTATTCAGATTATAATTTTTTATTTATTACTAAATAAATATTGTAAAAAAAATTAAAGAATAAGTGACCGATGAATTCTCTCAAATATTGAAAAAAAATATTTATTTTTAAAAATATTGAACCTCAAAAATATTTTTCAAAATATTGATGGTTCTACAGTGAAATGAAAGTCAGATTCTTTTGATTATGTACAGTGAATTCAAAAAAATAAAAAATAAATAAAGAAGGATTCTTTAGAATCTGACTCTTCACAGTAACTCTTCACTGCACCGCATTGTTCACCGTCTTCTGCATTGTTCATTGTTATTTTATTAATTTATTGTTACTATAGAAACGTCAATACTTTGAAAAATATTTTTAAGGGTTTAATATTTTTAAAAATAAATATTTTTTTTCAATGTTTGTGAGAATTCCCCGTAAGTGACCAAAATCGTTTAACATCTATATTTCAATAAATAAATTAAATATTTTAAAAATTTTAATGATTAAAATAAATTTACCCTTAAACTAAAAGGTTTGAAGTAAAAGAAGCGATGAGAGAAACCAACGCTACGCCAAAGCCAAGCAATCTCTACCCAATAAAATAAATCCCTGGCAGCAGGCAGCAATCTTTGAAAGAACAAGTCATCCACGTGGTTCCCTTCCAGTTTTTCACCGCAGCCGACGCTACTTTAACCCTCCACCCACTCTGCCCTTTAATTAAACACCACTTCTCCTTCACAGATGGACAGAGAAATCAAAACCAACAAGCTTACAAGAATTGATCTGTAAAAAAATATAACATCTCGGCTCATCAACTCTGTTAGTAGATTCTGGGTGATGGGTTTCTTCGTCTGTTTCTTCAACTTCATGCTCGTACTCTCCGGTTTAGGAGTCGGATTCTCACTGGCATTGCAAGAAACCCCATCGGCGGCTAATCACCTGGGTCAGATCAATTCAAATTCGGTCCTTGTGGCTTTGCTGGACTCGCATTATACGGAGCTTGCGGAACTGGTGGAGAAAGCTCTGTTGTTACAGACACTGGAAGAATCTGTTGGGAAATATAATATCACCATTTTCGCACCTAAGAATGAAGCTCTAGAGAGGAATCTCGACCCTGAGTTCAAGCGCTTCTTGCTTGAGCCTGGAAATCTCAAGTCTCTCCAGACGCTTTTGCTTTACCACATTGTGCCCGCCAGGATTGAGCCGCACTCGTGGCCAAATTCTACATCAGACTCCGTCCTGCACCGTACCTTGTCCAATCACCGAGTTCAGCTATCCGGTGATGATTCTTCCGGGGATAAATTCATCGGCACTGCCAGAGTCGTTAACCCCAATGCTGTTAACCGTCCCGATGGTGTCATCCACGGCATCGAGCAGCTATTGATCCCTCGATCGGTACAACAGGATTTTAACAACCGTAGAAGTCTTCGCTCAATCTCTGCCGTCAAGCCAGAAGGAGCCCCTGAAGTTGACCCCAGAACCCACCGTTTGAAAAAGCCTGCCCCGCCGGTCAAGCCCGGCGCGCAGCCCGTCCTCCCTATTTACGATGCAATGGCTCCAGGCCCATCTCTAGCTCCGGCACCGGCTCCGGGACCCGGCGGACCACACCATCATTTCAACGGAATGAGACAAGTTAAGGATTTCATCCAAACATTGGTACAATACGGAGGTTACAATGAAATGGCTGATATTTTAGTCAACCTAACATCGTTAGCCACCGAAATGGGGCGGTTGGTTTCCGAGGGCTACGTTTTAACCGTTTTAGCACCCAACGACGAGGCCATGGCAAAGTTAACCACGGACCAGCTGAGCGAGCCGGGCGCTCCAGAACAAATCATTTACTACCACGTAATCCCTGAATACCAGACGGAGGAAAGCATGTACAATTCGGTGAGGAGGTTCGGGAAAGTGTCGTACGATACATTGAGGCTGCCACACAAAGTGTTGGCTCAAGAAGCGGACGGGTCCGTCAAATTCGGGCACGGCGATGGATCCGCATATCTGTTCGACCCGGACATTTACACTGACGGAAGGATCTCGGTGCAGGGTATTGACGGGGTTCTTTTCCCACCGGAAGAGAAAACAAAGGAAGAAAAGAAGACCATCAAAGTTGCTACAGCAAAACCCAGAAGAGGTAAATAAAATTCTTATCTTTTTACAAAAAGTACAGTAATTTATTTATTTATTTACAATTTGGGAATAGTATCGGCGGCAAGAAAACTGTACGGTGGTTTCCGGTGGATTTTGGCGGGTGGGTAAGTCGGGAGTGTCGGTGGGTTAGAATAGGTTGAGGGGTATATTTGTCTTTCAGCTATTTTATTTTTCTTGTTTTTATATATATTTGGAATATATAGAGTAGGTGTGTGATTATTCTCTTTATTCTTCTTTGGCAATTAGTGATATATTTCTCATACTTTTTTTAAAAAAATTATATAAAATACAAATTATGGACAAGATAAAGGTGAGGTTATGCCTTGGAGCAAAAGATTAGGACATTCAGCTTTTTGTAGCTAAATAATATGTGGTGTGTAATAAAATCCTGTAAATCATTAATACATGTCAATTCCTAGTGGAGTTTGTCTCATTTAATGCCAAAGTTCTTGACTGGGAAAACTCACTTTTCCTTGGCTTAATCAACAATTTCCTAAGTAGTTTAGTTGCTTAATTATGTGTTAGAGATATAAGAATTGACTTAAACCAACAATTGTGATTGGGAGTTCTAACAATTCATACGTTTACATGTCATCACCCCGGTTGTTGTGAAGATTATGTGTTTCTATTTGTTTATCTATAGGTTATTAGGATTTAATGAGTGTCAGATATGAATATATTCGACATAGATTTAGGTTAGGTTAGGTTTATTTTGTTATAAATTTTGTAGCATTATTTGTTACTCATTATAAGTGAAGGGACCACAACGGGGACGAAGACAGGATTTGGAGTTGAGGGGACAAAGTATAAATGTTTAAAAGTATGGGGCAAATTCATAAAAAAAAAAATTTTAAAAAAAAAATTTAAATAGAGTGACAAAAGTAAAAAAAAAAACTCCGGGGTGGGGGCGATTGCCCCTCCCCACCCTCATATAGCTCCGTACCTAGACCACAATGATATGGTTGGAGTTTTCGTGTCAAAATTTCCCTAACTGGCAATAACTTTGCTTTAAAACACATATTATAGACAAAGCATAACCACAATCATGGCTAATCTTAAGATTATTTTAATATGAAATAGGTTTGGTTTGCTTCCCAATCATTAATCTAGTAATATTCTTTTAAGTTGGGGAGTTGTTTTCATGAAGTTAATATGTAGGTTTCAGACGGTCTTATGTATTTTTAATTAAAAAAACATGGATTGTGTTGTGAATCGATGACTAGTACTTTATTCTGTAAATGTTTTTGCAGGGAAATTGCTTGAAGCTGCATGCCAAATGCTGGTGGCCATGGGACAAGATTCTCGTTTTACCACATGCCATGTATGAACACAATCATCTCTTCCCCGATGTCATGAAACAAAACTTCAAGGAATTGAAAGGTATAAAGTCTTTCCTTCATTCTAACTCTTCTGCCTCCACGTGCATGTCCGAACGGTATGTCCGTAAACCACGGATAACATAGGCAGAAACGGACGTAGTATTTTATGTTAGGATATGGAATTTGAAAATTTCAGGGGTCGGATTAACCCCTAATACCTCTCGGTCCATCCATGAACTTCTGACTTTTACTTCATTGTTTTGTATGTATATGTTTTTGACTAGTAGTGAGAAACACTTCATCCATGAAGGGTAGAGAGACAACTTGTTTACTACATTAAATGTGTCTTCTTACCGTACCATTTTAAATGTCAACAACAGAGTTGGTGGATGTCTGTGTGGCCTCTACACACATATTCAATGCTGAAGGCAAATAATTTAAAAAAAAAATCTTCTACTTTTTGAATTTAACTTTCTGTCCAAGTCAAGTATCTCATTCCATCAAGAAGGAAAGAATTACAAGTTTTTTTACTAATTACTCCATATCTGATGTAAATGCAGGTGAACCAGCATAGTTTAGAAGTGTGATGCTTTTCTCTCTACACTAGGTTTTCTTAAAGAAAGTTGGGATTCTGCAGCCAAACATGGGGAATTGGAAAATGGTAAGAAGATTGTTTCCAGCCCCACACGCAGAAATTCAATGATTCAGTCTAGCTGGCTTGGTTGCTGATACCCCTCTAATGTACAAGTTTTTTTTTGTATTTTTTTCCTTTCAATTTGTGTATTGTGGTGGTGGAGGAGCTGAGCTTGCTGGTGTTGTTTGGCGAGAAGGAGATATGGACCTGGGCAGGGGTGACTGGTGAGGGATTTGATTTTGATGTTGTGTCATGTGTGAAGTAGACGTGGGCAAGGCTACCCCACTTGATAATGATAATAAAAGAATGAAAAAGGAAAAAGGCATCACAACAAATTATATGTGCAACTTATTTTTATAAAACAAAATAAAATTATAAATATTATTTTTTAATATATGATTTATTTTAAGAGATATGAGTTCAATATAATTCCATGATTAAAAATAAATTATACAAGAAACAGGGAAGAAGTCAAAATTTAAGATTGTTCTTAAGATTTAGGATTGTGGGACAAAACATAAATATCTAAAAATAAAATAATAAATTAATAAAAAATTAAACTTTTAAAAAATTTAAATAAGAAGACGAAAAAAATCCACGGTTCATCACTGGTAAGAAGGGAAAGATTGTAGTATATATTAGGATTAAATTATAATTTTTTAGGTATTTAAATTTGGACCCATTGGGACATTATAATAAATGAATATTAGGCTATATAATTATAGACTGATATTTTATTTCTAATTAGTTAGTTTAATAATATTTATCTGTATGTCTTACTTACTCTTATTATTTTAGATAATACTACTAATACTAATTAAATTGAAAATAAATATTATTAAAATTAATAATAATAATAATAAATATCAATAACAAAGTTAGTGATTATACTCTAAGATATGAAAGACTCAACCACCATTTAAAGGAACAATAAAAATCTGATTTTTTTTTTTAAAAATCTCTGACCCCATCGCATTTATATGAGATCCAGGTAGTTAAAATTTCCGACCCCATCTTCTCTGTCTTATTTACATAATTAATTTATTTTATTAAATTAATTATAGGATCAAAATAATACATTAATTAAATAATTAAAATCAAATATATAATCATATTATTTTTATTTAACAGTTATATAATTTTTTATTATATTTTAACGGTCGATGACTTAATTAAAATCATTTAAATAATTATGTAATATAATTATAAAAGTATAATAATTAGATCCACACTAGATTTAAGTTTAAGTGATCATCAATTATCTGTGTAATTTACTATTGTTATATATAATTAATACAAATAATAATTATTAAATAAAACTAAAATATAATATTTTTTCAAATAATAAATCATAAAAAATTAACCCTACAATATTATATATCCAAAATGTTTAAAAATAAATATCCCAAGAATATCGCCGACAGTTTTCCTCTTCTTTGCGTATTTTTCTTTTATTTTTGTCATATATTCTGTCGTAATTAAAACTGTTAAAAAGAAGAATCTGCAAAGATATTTTTTTAATGATCTCTTATATATTATTACTCTCTAATAAAATAAAAACATAAATTTTAATGATGATTATTGAGTTTTTACGAAGATTAATGACATATTTAAACAAAAATTTTATTTTTTCGTGTCCTTTGGATTAAGATGTTTTAATTTTATTTTAAATAAAAATTTTATATAATTTTTGTTTTATTATTTAATTCGTGATCGATTCGTTCGATAAATACTCTTTCATTACGTATATTCATGAACAATTTTGATGGACATAAATCCCATAATTATATTGCTATTGCAGAATGAATAATTTAATATTTATCAGATTTTATCTATTAATGTCAATTTAATAATACACATGACCACTGTCATTATGAATATAATCAACGATCCGGATCAATACTTGTAATAATTATTATTATTATTCGTTTATTTTAAGATAAAATCAAGAGAATAATTATCTCATTAATTACTAATAATTTTGATGATTCACATTGGAATAAAAAAATATTTTGAAACGTACGAATTTATTTGATTGGTTATTATGATTTTATTTTAAATAAATTATGAGTTTGTTTGATATATTTTTAGTTAAAAATAATTCTGAAATATTAATTTAGTAATATAATAAATAATAAAAATAATACAATATCTGTTTATATAATTTTTTAACCTATAAATAATCAATTTATTAAACTGAATTGATATACACACCTTTCACACAAAATAGAAAAATAATATTAATGACTTTTTTATAAAAATAAATTAATTCAATGACTAAAATAAAAACATAAATAATTTTAATGACCAATTGTGTTATTTACCCTTTCTTTTAACATTAATAATCCCTCTAATTTACGGTAGAAATACATAAGCCCCTGAATTTATTTTTTAATTTTAATTTATCTTTCCCCCCTTTCAGCGTACATTATTCAATAAAATTCGATTTGTTCTCTCTTTTTCTTCAAAATCCCCAAACCCTACCTCCGTCCGATGGCGGCAGCACGTGAGGAGAGTAACCCGTACGACGGCGGGTTTGGAGCCGGAGGAAAGTTCAGGAAACGGCCGTTGCGGAGGGCAACTCCGTACGATCGACCACCGACAGCAATTAGGAATCTCAGCAATACCGGCAATAGTAATGGTTGGTTATCGAAGCTTGTGGATCCAGCCCAGAGGCTTATTACATCCAGTGCTCACAGGCTCTTCGCCTCTGTATTTAGGAAACGGCTCACACCTTCTCCGCTTCATCCACCGAAAGAGCCGGAGTCAGGTGAGGTTTATTCCTCGTCCTATTTTCTTCCCTTTTCTATATTGGAAAGAACACTTTTTGGGTGCGGGGGTTGTCGTGGAATGGGGCTTGTTTATGTTGCTTTATTGACGGGAGTATTGAATGGTATATTGTTAATCGAGGAGAACATTTGAGAGTCAGCTTTGAGAACAAATTGCTACTATGAATAATGATTTTCTTTATCCTTGAGTTTTTGTTATCGAAATGAAACAGTTTCTTTTTGGTATTATAGTATTTGTTATTCTATGTATGCTTCATTTCAAAATGAATAATAACTCCCAATAGCCAAATAATAGCAGGGAACCTGTGTGGCTGTGTCCCTTTTGTGATGTTGCTTTAAATTGGAAATTATGTGTCCTTAAAAAAATTGTCAATGAATGAAGATGCCAACTATGCTTAAAAATGTTTAGTTTTTTTTTCTTCAATATCTTACTGTAAATTATTGATAGGGAAAT
Organism: Abelmoschus esculentus; assembly: GCA_035048815.1. NCBI lineage: Eukaryota > Viridiplantae > Streptophyta > Magnoliopsida > Malvales > Malvaceae > Abelmoschus > Abelmoschus esculentus. The sequence goes on along the minus strand of JAUCBN010000017.1, from coordinate 16,811,494 downwards.
GTTAGCCACGAGTTAATTATGGATTGGTGGTTACAGCATGTTAGTCTTTTATGAGTTATTTATGTCTGGTATCTATCTATTTGAATTACCATTGATTAGGTTTTGTTTCTTTGGTGATGTTGATTAAACATTGCATGTGATAATCTCATCAGAGAATAATCAGGAAGCAAGGGAGAATTCACCTGCAGCAACTTCAACAGTAAGTATTCGAGTTACATAATTAAGCCTAGCTGTGTTTATGATTCTGGTAGTTTGATTAAGGATATCTATCAAACTAGTACCTATGGTTTTAATATTTTTACATCAGTTGTAAGTGTGATTGAGTGCTCGTTTTTTTTTAAACTCGGAGCATTGTTTTCTTGGTATGCTTTGGAGCTAAAGAAGTATATAGTGGGTCACATGCCCCAGGTGTTAGGGGCGGACTTTTTCCAAAGTGGTCATATCTCACCTTTGTGAAGTTACTCTCTTGTTGACTATCATTTAGGGATGGTATCATTCTTATGATTTTTTTCATCTTGTCTTTATGAGTTTCTATGATAATCCCAACATGTACACTGTTATTTTATTTTTTTTTAAATTTGTCTTCACAGGATCCTTTTCTTGTGAAAAGAGCCAATATGGAACGGGGAAATCCCAGCAATCACACTGATGAAGGTGGACTTGCTGAACTTGAGGAAATTTTGAAGCACAGGACATTTACCAGGCAAGATGATCTATGATGACTTCCTATTTGATGTCAAGCTGAAATGCATTACTAGTTGTGCTACTTCGTTTTTAGATACCTTTGCTAAATCAATTTGGTGGCATTTACTCTGATAATTTGCAGTTTGTTATTCTGCGCTCTTGTGCTTAAGGATTCTGGAGTTTTCTTTTCTCTCAGATTTCTTCTCCAGGAAGAAAGGCTGATAATATGAATTTGGTTAAATATTTTCATGCATTTGTGTATTCTGGTTATTCTTGCAACTATGTACTGTTTCCGATCCGTAAATGCTGGTGTCATGCTGTGATTTTCCTTCATGTTTCACCTTTGATGGAATAACGTCACCTGCCTTATTTTTGCGGTATCATATTTCTTTATGCTTGACTAGTAATTCTTTCAACATGTATTTTCTTAGTTCCATTATTATTATTATTATGCAGATCTGAAATTGATCATCTGACAAGTTTACTACATTCAAGAACTGTTGATTTTCCTGGTGGAAATGAAGAAATGGTGTCCAAAGGGAAACCAGTGGTATCTTATGACAAGAAAGAAAAGCTTCCAGAGACCCCAGTTAGAGAAAATGGTACCGAGAGCCATCTTATTTCCACACCTGTTGTCAGCTCAACTGTAAGAAATCCACTTCTCTTCATTTTGCTTTTGGGTAACAAACCTTTAAGTGGCTTTTCCTAAGTCTATTATTTTAAATTAAATGATGAACAAAAAACTTCCCTGTTGTTACAGGTCCTTGATGAGGATGTTGCTTCACCTACTGAGCTTGCAAAAGCTTACATGGGCAGTAGGCCTCAAAAAGTATCTGTATCTGCTCTTAGATCACACAATCAAGTGCCTACCACAGATACAGTTTTGGTTAACAATAAGAGTTTCCCTTCTAAATCACCCATAAGGTCTTTTGGGCAAAGATCAGGCCATGTTGGGAGTCCTGGAATTGGTTTTGTGACACCAAGATCATGGGGCAGATCCGCAATATATAGCATGGCCCAGACACCTTATTCTAGGCCCAACTCAGCACTCGTCCTCAAGGTTCAACCCTAAACAATCAGTTTCTCTTTTATAATTTCTTATCATATTTCTTAATGTAGTTGTTTACAACTCTAGAGTGCTGTCACTGCAAGTGGTGCTTTTGTTGGACCGTCATCATCATCTTCTCAAAGTGCATGGGAGCAAAATAGAATTTCTGGTTCCAGACAAGGGGTACTGATTTAGGGTCATTATACTCTCCTTTTGAAGGTTTATCTTTTAGAGAATGTTATTGAATATATTTCTTTCTCTTGCAGGTTTTAAAGCGCCGGAGTTCAGCATTAGACAATGATATAGGATCGATTGGCCACCCTATTCGCCGGATCCGTCAAAAATCCAACCTTCTTTCTTCAAAACACTCAATCTTACCTGCTTCTGCTAATCCTATTTCAATGCATGTAGCTGGCAGTAGTTCAAGCGGTGTAGATGTTCAAGCCGGTAATAGGGAAGACAACACTCCTGGCACAAGTTTTACCCCTGTTCCATCCAAGTCTTCTGAAGTGGCTTCAAAAATATTAGAGGAGTTAGACAAGCTGGTCTCCCCTGGGGAAAAATCACGAAGTAAGTTGTCACTATCCGTGCTAGATGGGCAGTCTCTTACAATCCGTGATAATGTAGCTTCTTCAAAATTTCTGGAGAACATGCATGGTTGTGACAAGTTGAGTGGTTCTCACACTGCACTGCCTTATGTTCAAGACTCTATGACTTACAACCGTGATAAAGCTAAAGGAAAAGGCTCAACAGTGTTGGTTGCTCTCTCTGATAAGTCAGTTTCTGCTGTGAATGGTTCAGATGCTGGTAGTTTAACGAAGGATAACAATGAGCCTAATGTTATAGCTGCTGATTCCACTATGATCAAGTCTTCCATAGACCTACCTCAACAAAAGAGATGGGCTTTTCATATGAGTGCAAATGAGGTAAGTTTTAATGGGTAAACATATATAATTGATGTCTTATATCCTTTATTGTCATAATTTTTGGGTGATACAGTGCAATATGTTAATGATCAAGTATTCTTCTGTTAATTTTTCCTGTCAAGTCTTTCAATGGTTACTTTCAGATTGACACAGGAATTTATACGGTTCAATGTTATTTTAGTCACTTTGTTTCCGTTTTTATAACCTTAAAAACTCATGGTCTATCACAGGATTATCTGGATCTGGATGATGAGGGGTATCCTAACGGAGCTGCATCTGCTACACCTGATAAGGGGAGTAACAGTGCTGCTGCTGCTCTATCTGTTGGGAAACATTATAGTCTTTCTGAAGTAAAGTCTGCATTCAAATTAAAACCTGATTTGAGGACATCTGATGGATCAGCTGTTGTTGAAAACAAAGTTGGTATTACTTTTCCGGTTCCAGAGGTGACCACTTCTTCTGGGCCAGCAGTGTTGTCTGCATCTCTATCAACATCAGCAGCTAAGAATGATGCTGCCTCGGAAGAACCAAAGGCAACTTCTATCCTTACATTTGTGGAGAAAGTTGCTTCAGCTAAGCAGTCAGATGCTGCTACTTCCATATTTCGCTTTGCCTCTGCCAATGGTGGTGATATTTCAACAACTTCCAGATCTTCAGGTGCTCAGCTCGCTGCTAGTTCAGACACAAAACTGGTGAACTCGAACAGGTTGGTATTTGTATCCATTAGTCAACGTTTTTTGCTTGAGTCATCTACCCTTCTCTTCCCTTTCCTTTTCTCTACACCTTACAATGCTGCTGGTATTGTATATGGAATTACAATAGGGGATTGAATTGAGTGGAGTAGTGTTAGATAGAATAATAATATTATTGTTAGGATAAAGTTCTATTTAATAGGACTAAGTCGATTAGGACTAACTCCTATATTTTAGGAGTTATTAGTATGTTGAAACTCTTATCTCATTAAGAGATTAGAGTCCTATTTGTTTAAGCTTTTAGTTATTGTAAAACTCTTGCAACAAGAGTCTATATAAGAAGCCATTCGGCTCAGTAATAAAATAAGTAACAGAGAATACTCTTACTCTGTTTTCTACAAGTAGACTTAGGAATAATTGATTTCAAGGAAGTAAAGGGTTACAATGTTTGGGAGTTGTTATAAAAGAAGGTGGGGGATTTAGGAGGGAATCTAACCAATTCCATCTTCCTTGGGACTTCACTTCTAAATTTTGTGAAATCCTCCCACTTTAAAAGTATAGCATAACATTTTTTGATATTTAGTTGGATCATTTATTGTACCCGTCAAAGTTTATTTGACTTATAATCTCATGTCAGTGTAGTTCGTTACATTCAACCATCAATTGGGATAATTGATCGTTGATTGTTAGAATCCTTGTATCCTGGAGCTAACTTCCAGGACAGTAGTTGTCATGGTTTGTGTCGTGGGTGTGAGATGTGCAACGAAACGGTGGCATATAATTTTGAAGTGGTAACCACATGTTAGGGGCATGGATTATATCCAATTTCTTTATGCTAAAATTCAGTATTAAATTTCTGGTTTTCAAACTCCCAAGTGTCAAAACGAGAATTTAACTGTAATATATGCATTGGATGTGTGTTTAACCCATTTCAAAACTGCTGCCTAGTCTTAAGATTGTAATAGTAATAAATGGGGATCTAGTAAGAAATTAAAAGGTGTGTACTTTATCAGTACAGATGAACTTGTTTATCTGGACAGGAGAGTGCTATTTTTCGTCTTTTAGCTATCTTTTGTCACTTCCTTTTTGCTATTTATTGTTTAAAACCTTTGCTGTTTAATTTGCAGCTTTGCTACTAGTGCTCCTGGTACAACCAATAATTTGTCTGATAAAATTGGTAATGATAACACTCCAACTAGGATGTTCTGCACACCTGAAACAGCAATATCCTCTGCTGTATCAACTTCAACATCAGCTGGAAGCATCTTCAAGTTTGATACGAAAAGTAGTTCTACTCTGAATAATGGATCCCTTGCTTCAAGTCCTTCATCTTACTCTTTGCCTGCACAATCTCCAAGCCCCATTAATGGTCAAAGTTCAGCCAGTGGCTCAATAAACCATGTACCCGTCACTAACACTGACACTTTTGCTGCTGTGACCGCTTCCACAACTGCCAATATCATTGTTAGCAGTACAAGTAGCAGTCCCTCAATTGATGCCTCAGTCTCATCCTTTTCACCTGTTTTCAAGTTTGCATCCTATGGGGACCCATCAGCTTCAGTTTCAACATTATCAACAACTTCAACGGAAGCAACCGAAGCAAAGACCCAGGATACTAGCTCTGGCACTGTTGGTCCTTTTGGTAGTAGTTCTGCTTTTACTACCTCTGCAAGTACTATGTTTGGTGGTTCATCTGCAGTTACAGGCAGTAGCAGCACTTCTGGTTGTGCAACAGCTATAGTTGCAAGTTCTGAAAATAACAAGCTCAAGGTGACATCTTCCAACATCGCAAACTCCAGTAGTGGCTTTTTCAGCACCACAAAAACAGGCAGTGGTATGTTTGGCGGTACTTCTGCAAATACAGACGCAGGCAGTAGTATTTTTAGCGGCGCATCATTTTCAATAACTACTACTGGAAGTAGTTCCACTACCACTTCAATCAGTAGCATAGGAAGCAACATTTTTGGGTTCAGTGCTCCAGCTACATCTGGATCTACTACACAGACTCAGGGTTTTAATCCTTTCAATGCTGTAAATGTTCAATCATTTGCTGCTGGAACTGCCTTTGGTACCTCGACTCAAAGTACACCCATTCAGTTTTCTTCTCCTGCATCATCTTCATCAGTTGGGAATACAACTTTTGCCTCTGGCAGTTTCGTGTTTGGGTCATCCGCATCTGTAGCTAAACCTTTTGGTTCAGGGACAAATTCTTCCTCTTCAGAAACAAATTCTTTGAGTTCTGGCAGTGTAACTGCTTCTGGCACATTTGGTTCCAGTTGGCAAGCCCCCAAGTCTCCCGCTTTTGGTTCATCATCAGGATTTTCTTTTGGATCATCAGCTTCTGTTGCTGCTTCTAGCAGTGCACCTACGCTCTTTGTGTCATCCACAGGTGCCTCCTCAAGCTCCTTATTTTCTTTCACTTCATCTGCTGCTGCTACCCCATCGCAGCCTGTGTTTGGTAATTCCAGTCCCGGCTTTGTATTCGGGTCCACTCCAGCTGCAGTTTCTACCCCATCGCAGTCTGTGGTTGGTAACACCAGTCCTGGCTTTGTGTTTGGGTCAACTCCAACTGCAGTTGCTACCCCATCGCAGCCTGTGTTTGGTAACACCAATCCTGGTTTGGTGTTAGGGTCTAGTCCATCTAGAAATAATGATCAAATGGAGGATACGATGGCAGAAGACACTGTTCAGGCTTCCCCAGCTGTTCCGACATTTGGTCAACCGACAATCTCACAACCCACACCTGGTGCTCTTTTTGGTGCATCCAACCCATCAGGAACGTTTCAATTTGGATCCCATCCAACCCCACCTCCTAATCCATCTCCCTTTCAGGCTTCTAGCAGTCAGGAATTCGTTGCTGGAGGTAGCTTCTCCTTGGGCAGCACTGGCGGTGACAAGTCTTCTAGACGATATGTGAAGGTCCGTAAGCAGCGGAAGAAGTAACAGTGCATGTGATGATCGTTTGTCTCTGTGTTGTATCCATCTGGAAGTCATTTTCCAGGCATGAGGCCTGGAACCTTGACTGCTGCTGATTCTGCGTACAGCATATACCATTTCTCCTGTTTTGTTAGAGGTTGTGGGTGAAGCTGCCCCAACTGTGTCTGGTGTTTCTAGTGAGTAGTGTCTTGAGAATCTTTGTACCACCTAGTTTTGATTATATCTGTTAGGTGATGTTATAGAGATTTTTGTTTTCAGATATTGTGAAATGTCGTGTACCCTTGTCTTTATTGTAAAACATAAAATGCTTGTGAATTTCTTTTATAGTGTTTCTTAATTTCTGAAATATCATGACTGGAACGATGCCTAGCCTTTCCCAAATGAAATATTATTTGAGGAGGTTAAGAACAAAACTGGGTAGGTCTGTGGTTTGAACGGATTATAAGAGGGTAATTATTCTCTACACTTTGCGACGAAAACAAAAATTTTCTTAAAAACACCGGGTGTTTATCAAATGAGTAGATTGTGTGTTATATAATGTTTGACTCGTATTTGTTAAAAAGTGTGTATCAAATGAGTTGGTTGTGAGTTCTGTAGTGCTCGACTCATGTTCGTTAAAAAATTTTATTACTCGTTAAATTTGTCAAAATTTTTATCTTATTTTTTAAAATATAGGTTAAATCTAATCATGCTATTAGAATTTAATATAAAAATACACATTCAAAAAGAAAAAATGCGAGGACCGAACAAATTAATAAAAGCATACACTATAATTGAGTTACAAATAAATTTGATATTCAAGTGTGACTTTTTTTAATTTTTCAACGATTTTTAAAGAAAAAAGGGAAAAAAAACTTAAAATTTGATATTTTAATTTTTTTTATCATATTTTTACATAAGAACTGAAGACAATTTTCCCTTTTATACTTTTATAAAAAAATAGTAATCATAAAAAACACTTTTAAAAGAAGAGGCTAATTATTATATACTTTTTTTTATTAATTCTAATTAATTTTTAAAATTCTAGAAAAATACAAAATGTTTTAAAAAATTAGAATTACATATTTTATAAATAAATTACCTAACAAATCACTGAATAGTTTTAATTAATATTTAAATTTTTAAAATATAATATTTTAAGATAAAACATCAAAAATTATAAAATAATAAACTAATCTCGAACTTATAAGTTGAATTAATTCAAATTAAGCACTAATTAAATTTTAATCAAATTAATCTTAAACTTTTTATGAATCGTTTAACTCAGTAAACACTCTTAAAATTAATAAGTTATGGTTAGGACACTTTCAATAGTCTCCTTGTAATTAAATTTTGTTATAATTGCATTGTCGTGTAACATGTTTAGCAAACTTTTAGTGTAATTTAAAATATTTTATGAGATAATAAGAGCTGACGTAATTAAACCGATAATAAGAGCTGAAAATATTTAAATTTATAGTATTCACTGAATTATTTTGATTTTATGTAAAATAATTTATGAGCTTGTTTGATTAATATATTATTATTTAAAATCATTGAAATGTTAATTTAGTAATACAATGAACAATAAAAGATAATTTTGTTTTTTAAAATTTCTCCAAAATTTTATTTTTATATAAATTATAGTTCATTGCAATTATAGATAATTTATTAAACTGAATGATATTAGCTTTCAATAATTTTAAAAGTAAAAAATAAATATGAATTACTGATTAGGAGAAAGAGAGTGAAATGAAAAATAAAATAAAAATATCGTGTTAGCATTGTGTTAAGCACGAATTATTTTACTTTAGTGGTTAAGAGAACGATTTATTTGCACTATAATCATTAGTGACTTTTTTATAAAAAAAATAATTTAATGGCCAAAACGAAAAAGAAAAAATACTGTAATGAGCAATGGTGTTGTTTACCCTTTTTTAATTAACATTAATAAGCCCTACAATTTACCGTAGAAATACATTATCCCCTGATTTTTTAATTATTTTAATTTATCTTTTTTCCTCTTTCAGCGTACGTTATTCAATAAAACTCTAATTAACGGACATTTTCTCTTTTTTTCAAACTCCTCAAACCCTAAAATCTCTCTCTTCTGTTTCTCCGATGGCGGCAGCACGTGAGGAGAATAGCCCGTACGACGGCGGGTTTGGAGCCGGAGGAAAGTTCAGGAAAAAGCCGTTTCGGAGGACAACTCCGTACGATCGACCACCGACAGCAATTAGGAACCCCAGCAATACCGGCCATAGAAATGGATGGTTATCGAAGCTTGTGGATCCAGCCCAGAGGCTTATTACGTCCAGTGCTCACAGACTCTTCGCCTCCGTATTCAGGAAACGGCTCACTCCTTCACCGCTTCATCCACAGAAAGCGCCGGAGTCAGGTGAGGTTTATTTCTCACCCTCTTTTTTGGTTTCTGAATTGGAAAGAACACTTTTTTATTGGGGGATAGGGTTTCGTGGAATGGGGCTCGTTTATGTTGCTTTATTGATGGGGTATTGAATGGTATATTGTTAATATTTGTTTAGGGAGTTTGGGGTTTTTAATTGAGAACATTTGAAAGTCAGTTTTTTTTTTTAAATTTTTTTTGCGGGTTACCCTTTGAAAATTTGAGAACAAATTGCTACTATGAATAATAATTTTCTTAATCCTTGTGTTGTTGTTATCGAAATGAAACAGTTTCTTTTTTGGTATTATATTATTTATTATTCTATGTATGCTTCATTTGAAATGAATAATAACTCCCCAGTCCCCAATAGCCAAAATAATAGCTGAGAACCTGTGTGACTGTGCCCTATTTTGTGAGGGTTGCTTTAATTGGAAATTATGTGTACTTGAAAAGCATATTAATGAAGCTGCCAACTATATTTAAAAATGTTTAGTCTTTTACCTCAATATCTTATTGTAAATTAATGATTGGGATATGTTAACCACGAGTTAATTATGGATTGGTGGTTACAACGTGTTGGTCTTTTATGAGTTTTTTATGTCTGGTATCTATCAGTTTGAATTACCATTAATTAGGTTTTGTTTCTTTGGTGATGTTGATTAAACATTGCATGTAATAATCTCAACAGAGAATAATCAGGAAGCCAGGGAGAATTCACCTGCAGCAACTTCAACAGTAAGTATTCGAGTTACACAATTAAGACTAATCATTTAATGTTCCTGGTAGGTTGATTAAGGATCACTATCAAACTAGTTCCTATGGTTTTAATATTTTTTAGAGCCGGAAAAAGTAACTGTTAATTGCCAGCTCTGTGCGTATAGAGTTAATTCTTCATATTTTTGGGTAACTTAGAAGTTTGAACATATAGTACCAAATTTTTTGTATGTAACAAATATTATGTTCTAGTATTATCTTTGGGTTGGGTACAAACGTCTATCAGGCAATACATTCAAGTTCAAACATATTCTTTGGTGGAAGATTCAATGGGCCCTTACGTTGCATTTTGGAAGTTGAACTTGAATGAAAGAATATATTTGGATTCAAATTTGGTACACATTGTGTGATGGACTACATGAAGCATGAATTTCGTGATCACTTTCAAATGCATGGTTTTGTCAAAAAGGGAATTTAATATTCATATTCTTGTACCCTCTTAGAAACAAGATGTGTTGAATCTTTAACTGGTTTCTGCAGAATGTGTGCATTTACCCTTGCAACCTATTATCACTAACCAATCCGCTTCTGTAAATTATGTTCCCATAAATAGCAATACTTTGCAATTGGATTTGACTGCAGTTGCATTACTATGGAAATTTGAGGGTGTTTTTGGCTTCTTAAAACATTTTCTGTTTGGAATTTTCCTTTTTGGCTTTTTGAAAGCAATGGTTGCTCATTTTTTGATTTCTTGAATATCCTCAGTATCTAGTATAACTGTTTCCAAAAGAATCAAAATGGTGAAATTATTTGGTATCAGAATTTTCATAGTAGCACACAATACAAATGTTTGACAAATAGGAATAAGTTTTAATGTCCTTAAATCAAGATCCTTTTTGGCTAATTTAATAAAACATTTAATAGAGAAGTTCTATTTGATAAAACATTTGTGAAGAGAAGCTAAAATACTGTTTGGCAAATTTAATAGAGAAGTACTGTAGGATGTAGAAAACTGTTTAATAGTGTTTTAAGTTGTTCTAATAAATTAAGAGACTTAAACTTCATAATACCAAGAGTTTTTAAATGAAAAAAGTAATATAACTTCTATGAAGTGAAACTTAGAGCAAAGATGATTATTTTGACTGAATTTGTACATGATCATATGCTATTGCATGGCCTGAAAAAATGTCTATCATAGTGCATGCTTGTGTTTGTATATTTGCGCCAACGTAGCTTGTCTGTTTTCAGCTCTATTACAGTTATTGAACTTTTCCTCTAAGGCAGTTACACGAGTTGAGGTAAACTGCAATCTACAAAACCAATCATATAGGTATCCAATTTTTTAAAAGCCACCGGCTGCATTCTGCTTTACCTTGCTTCATTGGAGAATTGAACTATGTAATCCATATGGCTTCTAACATCATTTCATCATTAACCACTTTCAGCCTTCACTCTCATTGTTTCTAGAAAAGTTTATCATGTATATATGTATGTGTTTGAAACAACAAAACCTATTTCCTTCTTATTTTTCAGACCACATCTTTTCTCTCCACCGAACACTTCTTAACTAGATTTAATGCAGTTGTAAGTGTGATTGAGTGCTTGATTTTTTGAACTTGGAGCATTGTTTTCTTGGTATGCTTTGGAGCTACAGAATGTATGGGTACATGCCCCAAGTGTTAGGGGCAGACTTTGTACAAAGTGATGATATCTCACCTTTGTTCATTATGATTGTTGAAGTTACTTTCTTGTTGACTATCTTTTAGGGATGATATCATTCTTATGATTTTTTCCCATTTCTTATCTTTATGATTTCTCTATGATAATCCCAACTTGTCTACTTTTATTTTTTAACATTTGTCTTAACAGGATCGTTTTCTTGTGAAAAGAACCAATATGGAACGGGGAAATCCCAGCCATCACACTGATGAAGGTGGACTAGCTGAACTTGAGGAAATTTTGAAGAACAAGACATTTACCAGGCAAGATGATCTATAATGACATCCTATTGATGTCAAGCTGAAATGCATGATTAATTGTGCTACTTCATTTTAAGATACCTTTGCTAAATCAAGTTGGTGGCATTTATTCTGATAATTTGCTGTTTATTATTCCGTGCTCTCGTGCTTTAGGATTCTGGTGTTTTCTTTTCTCTCAGATTTCTTCACCAGGAAGAAAGGCTGGTAATTTGAATTTGGTTAAATCTTGTCATGCATTTGCTTATTCTGGTTATTCTTGCAACTATCTACTGTTTCCGATCCATAAATGCTGGTGTCATGCTTTGTGATTTTTCTTCATGTTTCAACTTTGATGAAATAACTTCACTGCCTTATTTTTGCGGGATTATCATACTTCTTTATGCTTGGCTAGTAATTCTTTCAACATGTATTTTCTTATTATCATCATTATTATTATTATGCAGATCTGAAATTGATCATCTGACAAGTTTACTACATTCAAGAACTGTTGATTTTCCTAGTGGAAATGAAGAAATGGTGTCTAAAGGGAAATCAGTGGTATCTTATGACAAGAAAGAAAAGCTTCCAGAGACCCCAGTTAGAGAAGATAGTACCGAGAGCCATCTTATTTCCACACCTGTTTTTGTCAGCTCAACTGTAAGAAGTTCCCTTTCCTTCATATTGCTTTTGGGTAACACATCCTTAAGTGCATTTTCTAAATCTGTATTACTTTGAATTAAAAGATGAACAAAAAACTTCCCTGTTGTTACAGGTCCTTGATGAGGATGTTGCTTCACCTGCTGAGCTTGCAAAAGCTTATATGGGCAGTAGGCCTCAAAAAGCATCTGTATCTGCTCTTAGATCACACAATCAAGTGCCTACGGCAGATACAGCTTTGGTTAACAATAAGAGTTTCCCTTCTAAATCACTCTTAAGGTCTTTTGGGACAAGATCAGGCCATGTTGGGAGTCCTGGAAATGGTTTTGTGACACCAAGATCATGGAGCAGGTCTGCAATATATAGCATGGCACAGACACCTTATTCTAGGCCCAACTCAGCACTTGTCCTCAAGGTTCAACCCTCAACAATCAATTTCTCTTTTATAATTTCTTATCATATTTCTTAATGGAGTTGTTTACAACTCTAGGGTGCTGTCACTGCAAGTGGTGCTCTTGGTGGACCATCATCATCTTCTCAAAGTGCATGGGAGCAAAATAGAATTTCTGGATCTAGACAGGTGGTACTGATTTAGGGTCATTATACTCTCCATTTGGGGTTTATCTTTTAGAGAATGTTATTGAATAATTTTGTTTCTCCTGCAGGTTTTAAAGCGCCGGATTTCAGTATTAGAAAATGATATAGGATCGATTGAACACCCTATTCGCCGGATTCGTCAAAAATCCAACCTTCTTTCTTCAAAACACTCGATCTTATCTGCTTCTGGTAACCCTATATCCTTGCATGTAGCTGGCAGTAGTTCAAGCGGTGTAGATGTGCAAGCCGTGAATGGAGAAAACAGCACTCCTGGCCCAAATTTTACCCCTGTTCCATCCAAGTCTTCTGAAGTGGCTTCAAAAATATTAGAGGAACTTGACAAGTTGGTCTCCCCCGGGGAAAAATCACGAAGTAAGTTGTCACTATCCGTGCTAGATGGGCAGTCTCTTAAAATCCGTGATAAGTTAGATTCTTCAAATTTTCTGGAGAACATTCATGGTAGTGACAAGTTGAGTGGTTCTCATACTGCGCTGCCTGATGTTCAAGACTCTATGTCTTACAACCGTGATATAGCTAAAGGAAAAAGCTCAACTGTGTTGGTTGCTCTTTCTGATAAGTCAGTTTCTGCAGTGAATGGTTCAGATGCTGGTAGTTTAACGAAGGATAACAATGCACCTAATGTTATAGCTGCTGATTCCACTGTGATCAAGTCTTCCATAGACCTACCTCAACAAAAGAGATGGGCTTTTCATATGAGTGCAAATGAGGTAAGTTTTAATGGGTAAACAAATGTAATTGATGTCTTGTATCCGTCATAGTTATAATTTTTGGGTTTTACAGAGCAGTATGTTAATGGTCAAATTTCCTTCTGTTATTTTTTTCCTATCAAGTGCTATTGTTTTTATTCAAAGATGCGGGAAGAAAAAATCTTTCAATGGCTACTTTCAGATTGAAACAGGAAATTTATAAGGTTCAATGTTATTTTAGTCATTCTGTTTCCTTTTTTATGACCTTAAAAATTTATGGTCTATCACAGGATAATCTGGATGATGAGGGGTATCCTAACGGAGCTGCATCTGCTACACCTGATAAGGGGAGTAACAGTGCTGCTGCTGTTCTATCCGTTGAAAAACATTCTAGTCTTTCTGAAGTGAAGTCTGCATTCAAATTAAAACCTGATTTGAGGACATCTGATGGATCAGCTGTTGTTGAAAACAAAGTTGGTATTACTTTTCCGGTTCCAGAGGTGACCACTTCTTCTGGGCCAGCAGTGTTGTCTGCATCTCTATCAACATCAACAGCTAAGAACGATGCTGTCTCGGAGGAACCAAAGGTAACTTCTAACCTTACATTTGTGGAGAAAGTTGCTTCAGCTAAGCAGTCAGATGCTGCTACTTCAATATTTCGCTTTGCCTCTGCCAATTGTGGTGATATTTCAACAGCTTCCGGATCTTCAGGTGCTAAGCTCGCTGCTAGTTCAGACACAAAACTGTTGAACTCAAGCAGGTTGGTATTTGTATCCATTAGTCAACGTTTTTTGCTTGGGTCATCTACCCTTCTCTCCCCTTTCCTTTTCTCTACACCTAACAATGCTGGTATTGTATATGGAATTACTAATAGTGGATTGAGTTGAGTGGAGTAGACCGAGGACTAGTTGATTTCACGGAAGTAAAGGGTTACAATGTTTGGGAGTTCTTATAAAAGGAGTGGAGGGGGGGATTTAGGAGGGGATCTAACCAATTCCATCTCCCTTGGGACTTCACTTCTAAAATTTTGTGAAATCCTCCCACTTTAAAAGTAGAGTATAACATTTATTGATATTTAGCTGGATGCTTTATTTTACCCGTCAAAGTTTATTTGATTTATAATCTCATGTCAGTGTAATTCCTTACATTCAACCATCACTTTACCATTTTATACTTTCAAACTTTTGCTTCCAGCACCTTTAGGTGAAGGTGAAAAAGAATGGGGAAAAATTCCTCATTAAATGGATAAAAGTTGCTACTGGGACTTTGGAAATAGAAAATCAGGATTATGATGATATTTTATTGTTTTAATTCTTGTATCACTTGGTACAGTTGACCTTTGATTGCTAGAATCCTTATATCCTGGAGCTAACTTCCAGGAACTAGTTGTCATGACTTGTGCGGTGAGGGTGAGATGTGCAACGAAACGGTGGCATATAATTTTGAAGTGGTAACCACATGTTAGGGGCATGGATTATATCCAATTTCTTTATGCTAAAATTCAGTATTAAATTTCTGGTTTTCAAACTCCCAAGTGTCAAATCCAGAATTTAACTGTAATGTATGCATTGTGTATTTAACCCATTTCAAAATTGCTGCCTAGACTTATGATGGTAATAGTAATAAATGGGGTTCTAGTAAGAAATCAAAAGGTGGAGGAGTGCTATTTAGCTTCTTTTTGCTATCTCTTGTCACTTCCTTTTTGCTATTTATTGTTTAAAACCTTTGCTGTTTAATTTGCAGCTTTGCTACTACTGTTCCTGGTATAACCAATAATTTGTATGATACAATTGAAAAGGATAACACTCCAACTAGGATCTTCTGCACACCTGAAACAGCAATATCCTCTGCTGTATCGACTTCAACGTCAGCTGGAAGCATCTTCAAGTTTGATACCAAAAGTAGTTCTACTCTGAATAATGGGTCTTTTGCTTCAAGTCCTGCGTCTTATTCTTTGCCTACACAATCTCTAAGCCCCAGTAATGGTCAAAGTTCAGCCAGTGGTTCAATAAATCATGCATCAGTAACTAACATTAACATTTTTGCTGCTGCCACCGCTTCCACAACTGCCAATATCACTGTTAGCAGTACAAGCAGCAGCCCATCAATTGATGCCTCCATCTCAAATTTTTCACCTGTTTTCAAGTTTGCATCCTATGGGGACCCATCAGCTTCAGTTTCAACATTGTCAGCATCTTCAAGGGGAGCAACGGAAGTGAAGACCCAGGATACAAGTTCTGGCACTCTTGGTCCTTTTGGTAGTAGTTCTGCTTTTTCTACCTCTGCAAGTGCTATGTTTGGTGGTTCGTCTGCAGTTACAGGCAGTAGCAGCACTTCTGGTTGTACAACAGCTATAGTTGCAAGCTCTGAAAATAGCAGGCTCAATGCAACATCTTCCAACATCGTAAATTCCAGTAGTGGCTTTAACAGCAGCCCCAAACCAGACAGTGGTATGTTTGGCGGTACTTCTGCAAATACAGATGCAGGCACTAGTATTTTTGGCGGGGCATCTTTGTCAGTAGCTAGTACTGGAAGTAGTTCCACTACCACTTCAATCGGTAGTATAGGAAGCAACACCTTTGGGTTCAGTGCTCCTGCTACATCTGGATCTACTACACCGGCTCAGGGTTTTAATCCTTTCAATGCTGCAAATTCCCAAGCATTTGCTTCTGGAACTGCCTTTGGTACCTCGACTCAAAGCACGCCCATTCAGTTTTCTTCTCCTGCATCATCTCCATCAGTTGGGAATACAACTTTTGCCTCTGGCAGTTTCGTGTTTGGGTCATCGGCATCTGTAGCTAAACCTTTTGGTTCAGGGACAAATTCTTCCTCTTCAGAAACAAATTCTTTGAGTTCTGGCAGTGGCACTGCTTCCGGCACATTTGGTTCCAGTTGGCAAGCCCCCAAGTCTCCCGCTTTTGGTTCATCATCAGGATTTTCTTTCGGATCATCAGCTTCTGTTGCTGCTTCTAGCAGTGCACCTACGCTCTTTGTGTCATCCACAGGTGCCTCAAGCTCCTTATTTTCTTTCACTTCATCTGCTGCTGCTACCCCATCGCAGCCTGTGTTTGGTAACTCCAGTCCCGGCTTTGTAGTTGGTTCCACTCCAGCTGCAGTTTCTACCCCATCGCAGCCTGTGTTTGGTAACTCCAGTCCCGGCTTTGTAGTTGGTTCCACTCCAGCTGCAGTTTCTACCCCATCGCAGTCTGTGTTTGGTAACCCCAGTCCTGGCTTTGTGTTTGGTTCCACTCCAGCTGCAGTTGCTACCCCATCGCAGCCTGTGTTTGGTAACACCAATCCTGGCTTGGTGTTAGGGTCTAGTCCATCTAGAAATAATGATCAAATGGAGGATACGATGGCAGAGGACACTGTTCAGGCTTCCCCAGCTGTTCCAACATTTGGTCAACCGACAATCTCACCACCCCCATCTGGTGCTCTTTTTGGTGCATCCAACCCATCAGGAACAACGTTTCAATTTGGATCCCATCCAACCCCACCTCCTAATCCATCTCCCTTTCAAGCTTCTAGCAGTCAGGACTTCGTTGCTGGTGGGAGCTTCTCATTAGGCAGCACTGGCGGTGACAAGTCTTCGAGACGTTATGTGAAGGTCCGCAAGCAGCGAAAGAAGTAACAGTGCACCTGATGATCGTTTGTCTCTGTGTTGTATCCATCTGGAGCTCGTTTTCCATGCATCAGGATGGATTGTTTTACATCCTGGAACATTGAATGCAGCTGATTCTGCATAAAGCATATACCATTTTTCCAGTTTTGCTAGAGGTTGTGGCTGAAGCTGTCACAAATGTGTATGGTATTGAGAAGCTATTGTGAAATGTTGTGTACCTGTCTTTATTGTAAACATAAAATGCTTGTGAATTTCATTTTTTGTGTTTCTTAATTACTTACGTCATTTTTTTAAAAAATATTCTAAAAAATTAAAAAAAATCTTTGAAATGTTACATGACATGACATTAACGACATTAAGTTAATGATTAAATTAATTAAAAGATCGATTTAAATTTATTTTAGTTTAAAAGTAATTTACAGACTGAAATAAAATTATGACCGTTACACACTTCCATTTTCAACATACCAACTCTCCACGTGGCATTAATCTTACGGCTAATATTTGTCTGCGTCGGTTTCCAATTTCACTTGTCTCGATTCTCTTTAAAAATACAATCTTTGTAGCCGTTGGAAACTCGTCCCTGTTCTTTCCTCCTCTCTCCCTGCACCAAACAAAACTTGAAGCTCAGTCTTTTGTTAGATTCATTCCAACACCAAAACCATCGATTTTGTTTGTATTTTGGTTGACTTGTTATCCCAGAATCAGATCAAATTTAGCATCTGGGCTTTTCTGGAGTGGAAAATTTGAAAAAAAAAGGAGGAAAGAATGAAGAGTGTGAAAGGAAAGCTCTTGAAGAAGCTTAAATCAATCAAACCAGTTGGTTACCTAAATCCAGATCGGGTTCTTCAAGTGTTTGCGATAGATGGGTTCACGGATTCTTACTCCAAGGCGCCGATTCCTGTTGAACAACCCAAGTTGTTCACCAAAGAATCAGTATCCGAGAAAGAAAACATCAAACGGAGCTCTGTAATTGTAAGTGCCGTTGAGAATCAGCCTGAAGTCATTGATGTAACAGAGCTAATGAAATATCTTGAAACTGACGACGACGATGATGAAGGAGTGGGTTTGAATGAAGAGGTTGACGACAAAGAGAACATTACGCCAAATTTTGAGAAAGAGAAAGAGAATGCGAATGTGAATTGTAGGCATAGTTGCTCCCCGGAGATCGATGTGTCGTGTTTTCGAAAACCGGATTTGAATTCCTGTACCCTCTTCGACCCTAACCTACTGGCCGCCTTTGAACAAGCTGTGAAGCATCATAAGAAGATGAATGAAGAAGAGAGGAGAGTAAGAATCGAGCAAGAGAATCTTCTTGAGAAGAAGGCGAGAAAAAACCTGGAAGACAGTGATGAAATCACCAGAAAAGGATCGGAGAAAAAGGCAAGAATCGACGACGATGATGCAAACAGCGATCCATTATTAGAATTCGAAGAGAAGTGTCCGGCCGGTGGCGAAGGGTCCGTCATCCTTTACACGACGACTCTCAAAGGAATACGAAAAACTTTCCAGGACTGCAACAGCTTGCGGTTCCTATTGGAGAGTTTCCGAGTGGTTTTCTACGAAAGAGACGTATCGATGCACACTGAATACAGGGATGAATTATGGAGGATTCTGGGTGGAAAGGTAATGCCTCCGAGACTCTTCATAAAAGGTAGATACATCGGCGGAGCCGACGAAATTCTTACCTTGCACGAGCAAGGGAAGTTTAAGGTTCTCTTCAATGGCATCCCAGCCAATACCTGTACTGTCGCCTGTGAAGGGTGTGGTGGTGTTCGGTTTGTGCTTTGTTTCATCTGCAATGGCAGTCATAAGATCATCGCCGATGGTGGGTTGTCCAGTAAATGCTTGCAATGCAATGAGAATGGTCTGATAGTTTGCCCTCTTTGCTGCTAAAATTTTGCTGCAACTGTGTTCTTCTCTCGGTTCTACTTCTTGCTTGGTGTTAACTGTAAACCATTGTTTCCCCGATTCTTTAATTTCTTGTCTTTGAACACTAATGTAAAATTAAATGATAAATATCTGCTCAAAATATTATGCCTTCATGCTTTATTTCAGCTTGAGCCTTCATCTAGTGAAGATTTCTTAGATTTCACTTCAACAATACTACATAAACACCCAATTTTTTAAGTTTAATCTAGATGTTCATTGTACAGTTAGGCTTTGTGGAAGTGTTGGAAAACATTATTGATTGTTATAGGTGCGAGCAGGAGGGGCAATCGCCCCCAACCCCATCCCCATGTAACTCCGTCCCTGTGTGCGAGCTCTCCTTCATGTTTAGAGCATTACACCGTTGAAGAACAGACAATAACCAGATGGATTCCTGAACAAAGCAGAGAATATCAAAAAGATCTTCAGAATCAAGCAAAGGGAGGTATACTTTAGAATCTTGTTTTCTGCCTTGAGCTATAGTTTACTTGTTCTTGCAAAAGCTTTTCCTGTTACCTATATCTTCTTGCCAACCTATCTTATTCTATGCATAAAAGATTATGAAATGGACAGTCATCATGTGACTGATGCAGGAAATGATTTTCAGTTTTTGAAATGAGAATCAAAACCACTTGTTTTACATGATACTTAAAGTTTGAAGATCATGGCAGATCAGGAAAAATAGTTGTTTACATTTAAAAAAAAAAAACTTTCTGTATCTTTAAGTTTGATTTTGGAGTGGAGGTGGAGAAAATCTTGTCCCTACAAATGAAAGTGTGAGTAAAACATGGAAAACTTTTGTTTAGTGGCGGAGAAATTATTTTTATGTGATTTCGTTTAATAAAATTTAATTATTTTTTTTATTTCATTAATTTATTTATAAGTATTTTTTTTATAATCATCCGTTCCTTATTTATATGATATAAAAAATTTAACTTTAAAAATAATATAAAAAATTAAATTACTGAATTTTTAATGATTATGACTACAAATAACATAACGAAAAGGGTTAACTAATCAGTGGACCAATTTAACTCTAAAAATAATATAAAAATAACATAATTTTAGTGATAATCAATGGACCAATTTGTAACATTTGAGAGTTAAGGAATTTAAAAGATAACTGAGGTATAGTCAAGGGACCATATATGTAGTTTACCCTATTTATTTTTTTATGTCATTAATCCCTTTATAAGCAATTTTTTTTTTAACCACACACCCTCTATTTACGAAAAAAATTATATCATGGGTCAGTTCCACCACGTGTCCATGGGACCAACCACTAAAAACTACCTACTTCAATAATTTTGACATGTCATATTTTTTCCAAATAAATCTTCACTTGAAAAATTAAAAAATGCTGAGGTGGGTAGTTTTTAATGGTTAGTCCATGGATGACCTGATGAGACTGACCCATGATATAATTTCTCCTCTATTTACAAGATATAAAAAATATTTAACTTTAAAAATAATATAAAAAATTGAACAACTAAATTTTAGTGATTAAGACTATAAATAACATAATAAAAAGGGTTTACAGTATAATTTTTGGTATCCTTAGCCTTATTATTATGTGTATAATCCTTTGATATCTCTTTTTATTTTGTTGACTCTTACTTTAGTCACTTTATCTTAAAGTTCCACTAGATATATTCTAAAGTGTAAATGATCATTCTTCCACTGAATTACTTAAGCTATGTGGTCAGGATTTATTGGAGCAGTACACAGATATCAACTTTATAAGGTATTTGCAAGGGATTAAATAGAACAATATTCCCCCCCTTTTTCTATTAAAAAGTAATTATTTTTAAATTTTATTTTAAAGAATAACTTTTTTTTATATATGTAGACATAATTTGTATTATGCATAACGCAAATTATTAATTCCAATTTGTAGAACGTGAAGTATAACTGATGTGGATTATATGTTATCTGTTTTTTAATATTTTTAAATTTTTTAAATATAATTCGCATCTTATAAGATGTGAATTCTTCTAAAATTTTAAATTTTTTTGTGTTATTTTTTATAATATTTTGGATCAAATTTGCATCTTGAAAGACGTGAATTACATTTAAAAAATTAAAAATATTTTTAAAAAATAGATAAAGATAATCCACATCAGTCATATTTCGTATCTTTAAGATGCGAATTAATAATTCGTGCATGCACAATACAAATTATATTTACATGTACAGAAAAATAATATTTTTTTAAAATAAAGTTCAAATAAAATTATTTTTCAAAAAAATAAAAAAATATTCATCCCATTAAGCCCTTTGCTAGAGTTATGGTGTTCAAAATTAAGTTATGTATCGAGCTTATAGATTTAGGGTCGAGAAGTAATATTTCAAGAGAAGTTGAAATTTTATACTTCTTTAAACATCGCGATTGTGATCAAAATCGATGTAAAATTAGGTGACGAAGGATAAAAGTTGAATGTCATTTGACGGAATTAATAAAATCAGGATTTAGGTTGAGAAACAATATTTTGGGAAAAGTTAAAAATTCTAACTTCTCAAAAAAACCGTATTAATGATCAAAATCGATATAAAAATAAAATTACAAAATAAAAAAAAATAGATGTCGACGAAATTTCTTCAAAAGTTAAATGAACGAACGTCATGATTAAATTAATTTATGAATAAATTTAAAATTATTTAATTTATTTCAATTTAATTTATTATTAATTTATTTTAATGTGTCCGTTTAACTCCAATAATGCATATTAATTCTGTCCCACTAAATGATTACAGACGACATCAATGTTCGTTGTTTTGTGTACATATTTTTCATGTCCTGACTTAGTATGCCCAAACATATTCATGGGAATGGAACCCACCACATTAGACCCTTTTGTACTATTAAAATTATTATTTTTATTATTTATTATGATTTTTTAATATTTAAAATTAATTATGAGTAATGTTTTTGTACCGTTGACAGGGACGGAATCAGAATTTAAGGTTGATAGAGCAAAACATAAATATTTAAAAGTAGAGGATAAATTTATAAAAAAATTATTTTTAAAAGAATTTAAACAATGTGACAAAAGTGAAAAAAAAATCTTTCAATTATTTTTTATTTATCGGAAGTTAATTATTATAAAAAATTGTTATAAAAACTCTAATCTCTCAATTGTCTTAATTCTATATTAAAATAATAAAAATTAACAATAAAAACAATTATTCTTTTACATTTTACATTCGAGTTATAATTAATTTGAATGAATAATTTGAAATAATTTAATGATTTTTAATTAATCTGTGTCCGGTTAACTTATAATACGAAATCAACTAAGATTTTAATTATTTTTTTTCTATAAAATTGTTGTTTTTTTTAAAATTTTTAATAAAAAAATAAACTATAATTTTTTATAATTTAATTTTTTTAGATAAAATATAAAAATATATTCTAAGAGTTGTAAATAATGTTGTGAATAAAGTAAAGAAGAACTAAAAGAAGAATAAAAAACAAAAATGAAAGAACAAAGAGAATATATAAAGAGATATATTTGTATTATTTTCAATATTAATTTATATACAATGCTTTCACAAACTCATCTATTTATAGGTATAAGAAGTACATAATGTATTAAACTATAATTAATAAAGATAATATTTTTAATGATAGAATTCTTATTATGATAGACATCTACATAAATAATATTCATAACAAATAATTAGTTTTTGAATATATATTTTTATAAATTTAAAATATTCATAATCAATATAATAAAAACTAAAAGAATTAATAAGATATAATTTTTAATTAATCATCTCTATCTGATTTATTAAATGATTAATTTAGATATAAAATAAATTTTATTTTATTTATAATATTAAAATTCAAATAATTAATTTTTTAATATAGGTTAGAATAATTTGCGGAAATATGATTCGACTGCCACGTCTCTCTTACCTGCTCTGTCTTGTTTATACATATCTTCTTCAACATCTCAGTCAAATTCAATGCCTGCGACATGGCCCACGCTTCATATTTTTATGTATGGGGAAAATGATAGCATAAAATAATATAATATTTTAAATAAGATTTTAATTTAAAAAAAATGAAATTTTTAGTTTTATAAAATATAATTTTAGGCCAAATAGACAAATTTGATAAACTTTAATAAATATCGTGACATTTTAATTACTATAAAATAAAATAATTATTAAATAAATTATATTTTTATTGTTTTTCGATTTTTTAAAAATTTATTTGATTAATCCAGATCGATCAATATTATACGCTTTAATTTAATAGATAAATTTCTCATTAAATATTTTTTATATATTTAAAATCAAATATTTAATAAAGTTAAGTTAAACTCCACTCAAAATCGTACTCGTACTCATTATCAAACTCAAAAACAAAATCAGTTATTTCTTGCGAGCGCAAGCAACTCAACCCGTGTAAGCCACGCTGGTTCAATCCCTCTGGTCTCTACCGCTTTCTTCTTTTAAATGTTTTATAAATAGGAAGTTAGTTTCCCAACGATCGGAATCTTATCTTCTCATTGATTTTGCTTATCTTGGGTGTATTTTATTACACAATCTTCACGGACTCTATCCAGAATTTTCGCCAACCTTTATCTCTTTCGCAGATCTCAACGTCCCTCCAATGATTTCGCCTTCGTGTTATATTTAGCTGCTGCTTTCCTTTTATCAGCTCAACAGGGATGTATCTGCTTTTCTTTTCCTGGGTTTTCCTTTGTTAGTGTTTGCGAATTCTAGATTGCACAAGGAAAACCCTTTTTGGGTTATGTAATTTGTGAGATTTTATATTGTAGTCAAACTTTAAGGCCTTGTCGAGTTTCTGGGTTTTGTTTGTTTAGGCTCTTGATTCCGTGTGTTGATTGGAATCAGAAGTCTGGGTCTTCTTTGATTTGTATTTGTAGATATTAAGAAAATTGGGTTCTTGTTGATCATTGCTGTCGATGGTTTTATGTTCATATAGAGTTGTCTTCTATTCTGCTGACTTTCTACATATATTCGAAGAGGAGGAGGATTGAAGCTTTAAGTATGTATACAATGACAGGAAGTGGAAATTAGGCTTATAGGATCAGTTTCTCATTGATCTTTAGTTCTTTTGATTTCAATTTGATGCAGAACAAAGCTGATACTGTCTTCATTCATCATATTTCTTCATACCCTTTTAGAAAATTTGTTGTTTGCTGACCACCTATATTTACCTTAGATCAAAGTTCTCTGTTTGGTCCTAGTTCTTGGCTATTACCAATTAGCAAACCATCCCAACACAGGAAAATATCATTGTAAAGTAGCTATGGATATAAGTAATGAGGCCAGTGTTGATTCATTTTCAATTGGTCCCTCGACGATCATCGGTCGGACAATTGCTTTTAGGATCCTGTTGTGTAAGTCAATGTTACATTTCAGGCGTCAAATCTTTCACGTGTTGTTGGTTTTGTACTATAGGTGTAAGAAATTCTTTTCTCCCATTATATCATGGTTGCATCCACGGAATCCACAGGGGATATTGGCATTGGTGACTATTATTGCTTTTTTGTTGAAGCGATACACAAATGTAAAATTGAGAGCTGAAATGGCTTATAGAAGGAAATTTTGGAGAAATATGACGAGAACTGCATTGACATACGAAGAATGGGCTCATGCTGCTAAGATGCTTGATAAAGAGACCCCAAAGATGAATGAATCGAATCTTTATGATGAGGAACTTGTGAGGAACAAGCTTCAGGAGCTCCGGCATCGTCGTGAAGATGGATCTCTGAGGGATATAATCTTTTGCATGAGAGCTGATCTTATCCGAAATCTCGGTAATATGTGTAACCCCGAGCTTCATAAAGGAAGACTTCAGGTGCCTAAGCTCATCAAGGATTACATTGATGAGGTCTCAACTCAGTTGAGAATGGTTTGCGACTCTGATTCAGAGGAGCTCTCCTTGGAAGAGAAGCTTGCTTTTATGCATGAAACGAGGCATGCATTTGGTAGAACTGCTTTGCTTTTAAGTGGGGGTGCTTCTCTTGGAGCATTTCATATTGGCGTCGTTAAAACACTAGTAGAGCATAAGCTTTTACCCAGGATAATCGCTGGTTCTAGTGTTGGATCCATTATGTGTGCTATTGTTGGCACCAGGTCATGGCCTGAGCTGCAAAGTTTCTTTGAAGACTCTTGGCGTTCATTGCAGTTTTATGATCAACTGGGTGGAATATTTGCTGTTGTCAGGAGAGTCAGGAGACAAGGGGCTGTTCATGATATCAGGTACATGCAATGGATGTTAAGACACCTCACAAGTAATCTTACATTTCAAGAAGCTTATGATATGACGGGACGAGTTCTTGGGATAACAGTTTGCTCTCCAAGGAAGCATGAGCCACCTAGATGCCTTAATTACTTGACTTCGCCTCATGTTGTCATATGGAGTGCAGTAAGCGCTTCATGTGCATTTCCTGGCCTTTTTGAAGCCCAGGAGCTAATGGCAAAAGATAGGAGTGGAGAACTTGTTCCTTATCATCCTCCCTTTAATTTGGATCCTGAAGAGGGCTTTAGTGCATCTTCACGTCGATGGAGGGATGGCAGCTTGGAGGTTGATTTACCTATGATGCAACTGAAGGAGCTGTTCAATGTCAATCATTTCATCGTGAGTCAGGCAAATCCTCATATCATACCATGGTTGAGGATGAAGGAGTTTGCGAGAGCCATTGGTGGTAACTTTGTAGCAAAGGTATGTATATGGTTATGGAAAAAAAATCCTTTTATCTTTGTTTATGTTTTCTATTCATCATTGTGTTATGTACTTATCATTGTCTATTTCTTTTAGTTGACCGTCTTACATGTCTGTGTTGAGACGCGAATGGAAATCTGACCTTTTACTACACATGGTCTTCTAGTTTCTCTCTGATGCATAGGCATGCACCAACATATAGGCTTACTGATTTGCAGAGTAACTAATCTTACAGTTTACATGGTGATATCAGACAATTTCGGTCATATGCTTTTTTATATGGCCGAGTGGAGCTGTGGAGTTATTCTTAGAAAATCATTTTGTTGGTAATGCATTTTGTTCCTACAAAATGATCTGAATGTACAGCAGTCAGTAGATTTTATTTTTGAGGTTTTCTGTCATGCTTTAATAAATAAAGCTGAAACAAAGAAGCCTTTGAAAGAATGCTTATGCCTGTATTTAAAATATTTAATTTATATGATTCTTGTTAGTCATTGCTCTATCCGTCTGTTTACTTGTTCTATTATTTGCATGCTGAAATGAATAAACAAGTTTTTTTTTTTCTTTTTTCAAATTGTAGCTTGCACACCTAACTGAGATGGAGGTTAAACATAGATGTAATCAAATACTCGAACTCGGCTTTCGGATGGGGGGACTTGCCAAGATATTTGCTCAAGATTGGGAAGGTGATATTACTGTTGTTATGCCAGCCACAGTTTCTCAGGTATGTGCAAAATCATTTTAAGGACTTCCTTCGGTGACATTCAAATTAGAAAATGGTGAAAGATTGATTGATTGAGCACTGGCATTTAGAGCCATTCAAACCTAGATTTGTATTTATTTTAAGAAATGGGCCGAGTAGCTTCAGTCTATCTATGCTGTTTTTCGTTTTCATATTATTCAATAATATAATGGTGACTAACTGGATGTTTTTGTTAATGGTTATTATTGTTAACAGTACTTGAAAATTCTTCAAAACCCTACTCTTGTGGAGCTTCAAAAGGCAGCAAACCAAGGTAGAAGATGCACTTGGGAGAAGCTCTCAGCTATGAAAGCAAACTGTGGCATTGAGCTTGCCCTTGACGAGTGTGTTTCAATTCTTAATCACATGCGTAGGCTTAAACGCAGTGCTGACAGAGCTGCCGCTGCTTCTGCTTCATCTCATGGCCCCACCAACACAGCCAGATTCAGTGCTTCAAAGAGAATTCCTTCTTGGAATTGCATTGCTAGAGAAAACTCAACAGGCTCCCTTGAAGAAGATCTTCTCTCAGATGTTACCACATCTTTGCATCATGGAGTAGGGGGTTCATCAGGAATGCCACCTCCTGGCAGGAGTTTGCGAGCCCATCGCAGTGCCTATGATGGAAGTGATAGCGAGTCTGAAGGTGTAAACGTACATTCTTGGACAAGATCCGGTGGCCCATTAATGAGGACAACTTCTGCAAATTTGTTAATCGATTTTGTCCAGAATCTAGATGCCGAAGCTGAAGTGAACAAAGGTCTGATGGCTCATCCTAGTTCTCCTGGATTTCCGATGGGCGGTGGGGATCCTTTTAGTCACAGCCCAAGGATGACAGCAACAGATAGAGGTTCAGAGCATGAGTTCGGTCAGAGGGATTTTGGGAACAGACCGCCTGTTAGTGGTTCAAGCATTATGGTCTCCGAAGGTGATCTCCTACAACCCGAAAGATTCCTTAATGGACTTATGCTCAATGTCGTGAAGAAAGAAAACTTGGCACCCTCAAGTAGAAGCCCCGGTTCAGAAAATATTTGCACTGAAGTAGCTGAATGTCTGCAACTGGATTGTCCAGAGAAGGATGATAGCTCCATATCCGAATATGGAGAAGATGATGCTAATGCAGATAACATCCTGAATCAAACAGTTGCTACAGAAAATCCCGATGCATACTCTAGTCTTGAAGATGGAGATAATCAAGGTGGTGTTGTAGATCGTTAATTTTAAGACCAATCTGATACTTGCCAAGTTGGCTGGGCTATAATGGGGAGTAACATGTTTGCTGAAGTTTTTGCTGACCCCATCCCCCGCTTTTTAAGTAATCAATTTGTAGCTGTTGACAACGTTACGTTGAGTTGTTTAGTGAGAATTTTACTATAATAAATTAATTTTTTATTTACTATTCTAATTCCTGAGCAAATTAAACTATATTTGTCGTATAAAATATATAACCGATAAGTGTTAGATGTATTGATAAAATATATGATCGATAAGTGTTAGATGTATTGATAAGATTTATTGTGATTTTAAAGAAAACTGTGTTTAAACTTTAAAGACAAAAAAGTGCTTCTTACATGAAGCATGAATCTGACTGGTTATATCTCGAACTGAAGCAGACACGTGGAATTCCATGCATCCATAAAACTAAATTGCAGT
The DNA here is from genome assembly GCA_035048815.1 of Abelmoschus esculentus. NCBI lineage: Eukaryota > Viridiplantae > Streptophyta > Magnoliopsida > Malvales > Malvaceae > Abelmoschus > Abelmoschus esculentus. The sequence continues at coordinate 16,783,545 of JAUCBN010000017.1, read as the reverse complement.
TTTACAGCAAATGAACGTGCTCTCTCCACTCTCAGACAATAATGATTTTATTGTATGAAAAAAAGGCAAGGAAAAAACAAACAGGGCATCCACACTTTCCTTTGTCGTTGAGGGAAGCAGACCACACAAGTTTTACCTATTACCGCGTATATATTTTTACAAAAAAATGAGGCATACCGCATACCCCAGTTTTCTGTCCATTTCATCAGCTCATCTCCATGTCTTGGTGAGTCTCTTCTTCTCTATCTTCAGTATTCTTTTTCTGGATTCAATGCTTTAAGCTTGACTTCTAGCAGTAATGTCCTAGAAGGTTATTTTGAAGAAATATTTTTGGATTTGAGTAAGGTATTAGAAGACCCTTTGTTGGAATTCCATGGATTCTTTACTTAGAACGCACAGCAAGCTTGAATTTTCGCGTCTACTACTCCATGGGTTGTCTGAGAAAGCTTGTAATGAAACCCAGGAGGTTAAGTTTGGTCTCAAGAAATCATATTTGACAAGAGGTGTGGATAATAATGTTTGTGTTAAGGTTAAGGCATGTACAAGCGCTCTTCTGGAGTTGGTTCCTGAAACTAAGAAGGAAAATTTAGAGGTTGAGCTTCCTATATTTGATCCATCAAAAGGTACTGTGGTGGATTTAGCTGTTGTAGGAGGTGGCCCTGCTGGTCTTGCTGTTGCTCAGCAGGTTTCGCAGGCGGGGCTTTCGGTGTGCTCCATCGATCCATCTCCGAAATTGATTTGGCCTAATAACTATGGTGTTTGGGTGGATGAATTCGAAGCTATGGATTTGCTTGATTGCCTCGATACGACTTGGTCAGGCGCCGTTGTATATATCGATGATCAGAAGAAAAAACATCTTGATAGACCTTATGGAAGGGTTAACAGGAAGCAGCTCAAGTCCAAAATGTTGCTGAAGTGCATATCCAATGGTGTGAAATTTCACCAGGCAAAGGTTATTAAGGTTATTCACGAGGAATCGAAATCTTTGTTGATTTGCAATGATGGTGCCAAGGTTCAGGCTAGCGTTGTTCTTGATGCGACTGGATTTTCTAGGTGCCTTGTTCAGTATGATAAGCCTTATAATCCAGGGTATCAAGTGGCCTATGGAATTTTGGCCGAGGTGGAAGAACATCCGTTTGATGTAGAAAAGATGGTTTTTATGGATTGGAGAGACTCCCATCTTGCTCGCAGCAAGGCGTTGAAGGAGAGAAATAGTAGGATTCCCACATTTCTATATGCAATGCCCTTCTCATCAAACAGAATATTTCTCGAGGAAACTTCTCTAGTCACTCGACCGGGAGTACCTATGGATGATATCAAGGAGAGAATGGTGGCCAGGTTAAGGCATCTAGGAATAAAAGTTGCAAGCATAGAAGAGGACGAACATTGTGTTATTCCAATGGGCGGGCCCCTTCCAGTACTACCCCAAAGAGTTGTGGGAATCGGTGGCACAGCTGGGATGGTACACCCTTCGACGGGGTACATGGTTGCACGAACTCTAGCAGCTGCTCCAATCGTTGCAGACGCCATAGTTCGGTCCCCTGATCCCGGAAGAAACTTGGTGGGAAACAAATTATCAGAAAAAGTATGGAGGGATCTATGGCCCATAGAAAGAAGGAGACAAAGGGAGTTCTTCTGTTTCGGCATGGATATTTTGCTTAAACTCGATTTACCAGCAACGAGAAGGTTTTTCGATGCATTTTTTGATCTGGAACCCCATTATTGGCATGGATTCTTGTCATCTAGGTTGTTTCTTCCGGAGCTCATAACTTTTGGGCTTTCTCTGTTCTATCATGCCTCCAATACTTCCAGGTTAGAGATTATGACCAAGGGAACTCTTCCTTTGGTCAACATGATCAATAATTTAGTGCAGGATATAGATTAAATGTTGATTGGGTTGCATTTTACTAGTTTCCTCCTATAAATGTTGATAATAAACTATGAATTCGTTTCTATATGATTATGATAGTTAAATTATGAGGAAGAAAGAACACTGTAATTTCTTACAGAACATAATAGTATTAATACAAAAGCCAGTTTTTGTTTTTAGTAATCGTTTTACAAATCAAACCATAAAAATGAAACTGAGTTGCAACAAGAAACTGTTTTAAAGGACCACAGGAAAATGTGCCAACGCTGTGCACGGTGGAGGCAGGACAAAGTCTACACACAAGGATGATTGAAAGAACAGTTTTGAAGGACCCATTTCAAGAATTTGACTGTCTGTTCCCCGGCAACGTGAAATAAGCCTGAATAGCAGAGAAAAGAAGCCCTATAATCACACCAACAAAGGCAAGGATACTCCATGGGGTACTAAAATAGGTCTGATAGATATGAGCCACGGCAGCCGTCCATGGATTGTTGCAGTACTTATGAATGTCTTTTATGACATCGGAGTACCCCTGCTGATCAGGCACCAAATCCCTGCTCATTGTGTTGAAAAGTTTAGCCACCTCCTCGTCGCTGCCCAAGTAGTTATGAAGCATCCCCGTAACCCGCAGCTGCTTCACATCTTCAGATGTATCGATGAGAGAGCCGAGGAAGCATAAGTAAGTGGTGATATCGAAATTGTTCTTGAATTCCCGGCAGGTTTCTAGAGCCACCATGTTCAAGAACTTTGAAACCGTCGAGTCATCCATCAAGAGGCGTGGCATCATTAGTTTTCCTAGAAACTTGCAGTAGAAGTAAATGTTCTTGAGGTTGATCGTTTGGGTGGGCTTCACATGAATCCCTGATTCAGTAAGCTCCTTGATGCTACGAAAGGTTTTCCTGTGCCTTCGGCTGTCTCCGCATGACAGAAGCATCTTACCGATCGAGCTACTCTCCCTTTTCGTTTCGTCCCCGATCAGGTGCGCAGCCCGTAACCACTCTAAGAGGTTAGCATAATTTTCCTTATCCGGATCTTGTACTGCAGGTCCGCTCTTGTGCTCACCTGGTATGTTTGTTATAAGGTTCTGAACTATGAAATCTCTGAGAGACTTTCTCCACTTTTCGGGTTCTTTGGCTGAGTTGATCAATATCTGGAGGACTCTGTAAGGAATTTGGTTTTCTAGCAAAAACAAATCAAGTTGCGCATATACCAGAAGATCTGGTTTGGTATCCAACTTATCAAACTCACCTTCCATGCCGCAGTTTACGGCGCACAACACTGCACAACCGTCTATGAACAGCATCCATGCTAGCTTTTCGTTGTCACAGTCTTGAATGTCGTTCGGCATATAACACTTCCTCAAATCTTCTATCTCCGCCATAATCTTACCGAACAGAATATCATCAGTAGTTCCGTTCTCAAGCGCAAAGGCAGCAGCAAATTGAAGCTTCGGCGCCTCTGCACGCTGGAACTTGGGGTTACCATGATGCAAAGGGCCAAGTGATACCAACCTCGGCTCAAAACATTTCTTTAAATCCTGCTTCATATGGAACAGGACCGGTGGAACTCTTTGTATTAACGGTTTGGTTCTCTGAGATGATGAACCTTGTTCCTTGTTGCGCAAACCATCGATGACAAACTTAAACTCCTGGCTCTTTTTCTTGATGAATTCCGATTTCTCTGCCTCAGGAATGTTAATCATATGATCCGCTGAGTGTCTCTGGTTGCTCATTATGGCTGAAGGAAGCAAGGATGAAAGGTGAGTCTGGTTATTTGTTTCTGGATATGGCTCCAGCCTCCAAGCTCATGAATTTATAGCTCACAGAAAATGATATCTTAATTTGGCTTTGAATTGATCCCATCCTCTTTGTACTTTATTATGGTAACAAGTTTGGTATATACATATATTTAATATATGTATGCTTTATACTTTCTGAACAGTTATCATTAAGACTTCATCAATGAAACTTGGAATAGGTATTTCTGCAGGGATGAAAAGATACAGGGACGTAAATAAACCGAACGTTAAGTGAACTGTTCGTGAATCGTTCGACGAAAAGTTTATTTATATCCGTTTATATATTAAACGAACATGAGTAAGATTTTTTTTGTTTAATTAAATGAAAGAACATGAATAAAAGGTTTATTCGTGAATGTCCGATTATCTATTTGTTTATGTTCATTTAAGTTTATTCACATATATCTAAGGTGATCATCATTCATTAAACCAAATTAACCGACTGAATCAAAATAAAATTAGTTAATCTATTAGATAATTTTAGGTTTTGACTAATGATGAAGAATTTTTTGCAAATTATAATTATCGTTTAATTCGATTTAAAATCAATTACTTAAATGAATTAATTGAACTAACCCAAAATATCAAATATTCAACATATTATATATGGTCGTTTATCATGTTAACGAACATGAACAATCACGAACTAGTTACATTCCTTAATGAACGAACTTTAACAAAAAATGTTGTGTTTGTTTATATTCATGTTTGTTCAATTAAAATTAAACGAATAAACATGAACACACCTTTATTCGTGTTCGTTTAGTTCGTATACAAGCCTAGAAGTATAAAATATACTATAATTACTGTGATTTCTTTTCTTTGTTCCTTGGGGTGGAAGGTAACCATTCTTAATTTCATTAAAAGAGGGTTAATTGAGTTAAATAATTTGCAAACAGTTCAAATTCAATTCAGTTAATAGTCGAATCAAGATTTTAATGAGTTAAATTGAGTAAAATTTAATTTTACTTATAAGTTTGTGAGTAACTCGTTAATATATTTTATCAAATTTTAATAATTTTGTAAAAACTACATTAAACAAACTATATTTCAAACTTTTTAATTGCTAATGACTTGCTAAGTAATTTAGGTATAATATCTTTGGTCTCAATTTTTCAGAGCTTTAATACTAGCTAATTAGGCTTTTGTTTTTCATTGGCTAAGAAAAGTTATGCTCTCGGAAGAATATTTCCCCTTTTTTTATTATTATTTTCTTATTTTAAGATAGCATTTTGTTGAAATATTTAATGATGTTAAAATATGTTATAATAATACTAATTAATTCAGATTTTAGTATAAAAAAATTATTTTAAAGCTCTAAATATTTTGATGATTAATTTTGAGTTAATTATTATCGGTACATTCTTATTATGATCTCTATTTTAAACTTTTATATCTATATTTAATTAAATTATTGTATTTTGTAGCCCAAAATTCCAAATGTTGTCCAAGAAACTTGATTTGATCAAAGTTTAACGCAATTAAATTCGGTTTAAACTCGAATTTATCTTAAGTTCGCCGAAAAATATAAAAAAATAGATTAATAAATAACACAAAATTAAATCTATACAAAATCAAATAAAAAATAATAAATTTAATCACCGAGAAATATCTTTTCAATATATATGTTCATAGAGATAAATCTTATTTTTCAATAAATATTTACTTGTCCGGATATTAGATTCAATAATTTAAATTTTAATTTTAATAAATACCCTAATTATATTTTAATACCCAGTCCCTTTTACAAGCATAGCCCACTATCATTATCCATTAAATCAACCCATGACCTAAACCCGTTACACTACCCCATACATCAAGCCCACAACACAAATAAACCAGTGGTACAGGTCAGTTTGGTTCGGATTTTTAATTCATTTAAATCCAATTTAAATATAAATACTTTGAATTTAACTTCAACCCGATCTAAATATATATATTTTAAAATTAGGTTTTATCTTTGTTTTTTTTATTTGGAATCAAAAGGTTATATAAAAGATAATGGAGACAATATAAAGCAGACTCTTATCGATTCGGAAATACAAAGAAAAATATGTTTTTTTAGGTAATTAGTTCTTTCAATCTAGCATAGCAATTAGGGTTTTCATTCCTTCTCTGAATAATGATTATGTAATTTATGAATAATGATTATAACAGATTAATGTAAAATTAAATTAGTTTATATAAGTATTATATAATAATATTATTATTCAACGGTTTGAAATTAATGTAAGACTAAATTATATCATATAAATTGACTTAGGGATGAGATTAAATTACACCATGTAAAATTTAAAGAGTTTTATATTAATTCATAGTCATTGAATGAGTGAAATGGATGAATAAGATTAACGGTAAAAAATATGAAAATTATCACATAAAATAATAATAAATAATTTTAATCATTTATTACCATCATTAAACGACCTGAAATTAATATAAAACCCTTTAAATATTACATGAGGTAAGTTAATCCTAACCCGTACAATAACATCAAAAGATAACAATAATCTTAGTTATCTTTTGATGTTATTATATAATACTTATACATATTTTAATTTCTGTTTGATCATAATTTATATGATCTTACAGTGATTCACAATGTGATATAATTCAAATTATTTATGACACATTTAAGATTAATTAATTAATTTCTGTTCCCCGGCAACGCGAAATAAGCCTGAATAGCAGAGAAAAGAAGCCCTATAATCGCACCAACAAAGGCAAGGATACTCCATGGGCTACTAAAATAGGTCTGATAGATATGAGCCACGGCAGCCGTCCATGGATTGTTGCAGTACTTATGAATGTCTTTTATGACATCGGAGTACCCCTGCTGATCAGGCACCAAATCCCTGCTCATTGTGTTGAAAAGTTCAGCCACCTCCTCGTCGCTGCCCAAGTAGTTATGAAGCATCCCCGTAACCCGCAGCTGCTTCACATCTTCAGATGTATCGATGAGAGAGCCGAGGAAGCATAAGTAAGTGGTGATATCGAAATTGTTCTTGAATTCCCGGCAGGTTTCTAAAGCCACCATGTTCATGAACTTAGAAACCGTCGAGTCATCCATCAAGAAGCGTGGCATCATTAGTTTTCCTAGAAACTTGCAGTAGAAGTAAATGTTCTTGAGGTTGATCGTCTGGGTGGGCTTCACGTGAATCCCTGATTCAGTAAGCTCCTTGATGCTACGAAAGGTTTTCCTGTGCCTTCGGCTGTCTCCGAACGACAGAAGCATCTCACCGATCTGGCTACTCTCCCTTTTCGTTTCGTCCCCGATCAGGTGCGCAGCCCGTAACCACTCTAAGAGGTGAGCATAATCTTCCTTATCCGGATATTGTACTGCAGGTCCGCTCTTGTGCTCACCTGATATGTTTGTTATAAGGTTCTGAACTATGAAATCTTTGAGAGACTTTTTCCACATTTCGGGCTTCTTGGATGAGTCGATCAATATCCGGAGGACTCTGAAAGGAATTTGGTTTTCTAGCAAAAACAAATCAAGTTGCGCATATACCAGAAGATCTGGTTTAGTATCCAACTTATCAAACTCACCTTCCATACCACAGTTTACGGCGCACAACACTGCACAACCGTCTATGAACAGCATCCATGCTAGCTTTTCGTTGTCACAGTCTTGAATGTCGTTCGGCATATAACACTTCCTCAAATCTTCTATCTCCGCCATAATCTTACCGAACAGAATATCATCAGTAGTTTCGTTCTCACGAGCAAAGAAAGCAGCAAATTGAAGCTTCGACGCCTCTGCACGCTGGAACTTGGGGTTACCATGATGCAAAGGGCCAAGTGATACCAACCTCGGCTCGAAACATTTCTTTAAATCCTGCTTCATATGGAACAGGACCGGTGGAACTCTTTGTATTAGCGGTTTGGTTCTCTGAGATAATGAACCTTGTTCCTTGTTGCGCAAACCATTGATGGCCAACTTAAACTCCTGGCTCTTTTTCTTGATGAATTCCGATTTCTCTGCCTCAGGAATGTTAATCATATGATCCGCTGAGTGTCTCTGGTTGCTCATTATGGCTGAAGGAAGCAAGGATGAAAGGTGAGTCTGGTTATTTGTTTCTGGATATGGCTCCAGCCTCCAAGCTCATGAATTTATAGCTCACAGAAAATGATATCTTGATTTGGCTTTGAATTGATCTCATCCTCTTTGTACTTTATTATGGTAACAAGTTAGGTATATATATGTATGCTTTATGCTTTCTGAAGAGGATCATCAAGACTTCATCAATGAAACTTGGAATAAGTATTTCTGCAGGGATAAAAATATATAGGGATGTAAATAAACCCAATGTTCAGCTAATTCATCGTGAACCGTTCGGCGAAAAGTTTATTTATGTTCGTTTAGTTATTAAACAAACGGACATAAATAAGATATTTTTGTTTGTTTAATTAAATGAACGAACATGAATAAAGGGCCTATTCGTTCATTTATGTTCGTGAACGTTCGATAATTCGTTAGTTTATGTTCACTTACGTGGGTGCAAATCGTTTACCTCAATCGTGCCTCCACTTTAAAGTAGTGGGTTTAGGGTTTAAGAGTTGTAGTTAAGGTTTAAGGAATTAGGGGTAAGGTGTAGGGTGTAGGAGTTAGAAAATAATGGTTAGGTTTTAGAATTCAATATTTAGTATTTTTTAATAGGAGATATGAAAGGATATATGATAAAGAGATTTGAGATTTCTATTCATTTATGTTCATTTAAATTTATTTACATATATTTAGGGTGTTCATCATTCGATGAAACCAAACAAACCGACTAAACCAAAATGAAATTGATTAATTTGTTAGATAATTTTAGGTTTCGACCAGTGAATAAGAGTTTCTCAAATTTTAATTATCAATTAATTCAATTTAGAATCAATTAATTAAATAAATAAATCGAACTAACCCAAAACATTAAATATTTAACACATTATATACGTTCGTTTGTGTTCGTTTATCATGTTAACGAACATGAACAAACACGAACGAGTGACATTCCTTAATGTACAAACATGAACAAAAAAATTTGTGTTTGTTTATGTTTATATTCGTTTATTTGTTCTGTTAAAGTTGAACGAATATGAAGACACTCTTGTTTATGTTCGACCAGTTTATTTACAGGCCTAAAAACATATAATATCCTAATTTCTTTCATTAAAAGAGAGTTAATTGAGTTGTTGTAAATGGTTTAAGTTTAATTCGGTCAATGTGCGAATTAAAATTTTATTTAGTTGAATTGAGTAAAATTTAATTTTATTTGACAAGTTCACGAGTAACTTGTTAATATATTTTATTAAGTTTTAATAATTTTATAAACACTATATTAAAAATATATATATTAAAATTTTAATTGCTAATGACTTGCTAAGTAATTTAAGCATAAAATCTTTATTCTCAATTTTTCAGAGCTAATTAGCCTTTTGTTTTTCATTGGTTAAGAAAAAGTTATGCTCTCGGAAGAATATTTCCCTTTTTTTATTGAAGTTTTTCTTAAGATAGCATTTTGTTGAAATATTTAATGATGTTAAAATATATATTAATTAATTTAGATTTGAATATAAACATTTTAATTTGAAACTCTAAATATTTTGATGATTAATTTTAAGTTAATTGTTATCAATAATTTTTAAATTATGATCTTCATTTAAAATTTTTATATTTATATTTAATTAGATTATTGTATTTTGTAGCTCAAAATTCTAAATGATGTCCAAGAAACTTTATTTGATCAAAGTTCAACGTGATTAAACTCAGTTGAAACTTGAATTTATCTTGATTTCACCGAAAAACATAAAATTAAATCTATATAAAATCGAATTAAAAATAATAAATTTAAGAAAATTTTTATAATAGGCGTCGAACACTACTGAACATTACTAATGTTGAATATTGTTAAACACTATTAAATTAATTAATAAAAAAATAAAATTTCAAGAACTCAGTATGCAATTAATAGAAAAGTGATAAACTCAACATATAATTAATAATTGTATAATTAGTCTTTTAAATTTTTAATCTTTACAAATTAATTTAATAATATTTAACGATATTCAACATTAACGATGTTCAACGGTATTTGACGCCTGTTATATACTCATCCTAAATTTAATCACCAAGAGATATCTTTTCAATATATATGTTCGTAGAGATAAATCATATTTTTTCAATAAATATTTACTTGCCCGGATATTAGATTCAATAATTAAAATTTTAATTTTAATAAATACCCTAATTATATTTTAATACTCAGTACCTTTTACAAGCATAGCCCACTATCATTATCCATAAATCAACTCATAACCTAAACCTGTTGCACTACCCCATACATCAAGCCAACAACATAAATAAAAGGGTTAATTACTGTAGAGGTCACGTTTGTTTGCCTCCAATATAAATTTAGTCACTAATTTTAAAAATCAACCAATACAGTCACGTACGTTTTTGGGATGTAAATTTATGGTCACTCTGACGTTAAAAGCCGTTAAAGGTTAACGGGAAGATAACTTGGTACAGTAATAAAAGGATAAATTATCTATATAACCACTAAATAATTATTTTATTTTTATTTTATCTTAATTTAACCCTTGAAAATTTTAAAAATTATATTTTAACCATCTTTTGTGGTTCTTTTGTGGGTTTTTTTCAAAGACGTCGCCTTTAAACTCCTAAATTTTTTAACTTTACTCTTTTCACTTTTTTATGAAAAAAATCTAGGTTTAAACTATAAAAACAATTCACCTCTTCTTTATTATTTTTAAGTTTAAAAGAAAATCGAAATGGGTTTATCTATGGAAGCTTGAGAAACATCTAAATCATGTTCACACTTGATTCATTTTGTTGAACAATGAACAAAGAAAATCACTGTTTTTTTGGTTTAAATCAATCAAAGTATCAATGCGCATTGAATCATTATTACGAGAGCAAGGGATTGACAAGTGTTTATTGATTTTCTGTAGCGGTAATTTTCTGGGGTTTTCAGTTAAAGAAACCCTTGTTATTTTAAAATGCGAGGATGACGAAAATATAAAATTTTAAGGATTAAATTAAAAATAAAATAAAAATAAAATAATTATTTAGTGACTATATAGGTAATTTATCATTTTATTATTGTACCAGATCATCTTTCTGTTAACCTTTAACGATTTTTAACGTCAGAGTGACCATAAGTTTACATCCCGAAAACGTACGTGACTGTATTGGTTGATTTTTAAAATCGGTGACTAAATTTGTACTGGAGGCAAACAAACGTGACCTCTGCAGTAATTAACCCTAAATAAAAATTGTGATGGTACAGGTTAAGGGTACTTATCAAATGAGTCAATCGCGAGTTAAACATTACTCGATTTGTGTTCGTTAAAAAATTTATTTCTCAACTTGATTCATTACTCATTAACTCGTTAAAATTATGTTCAACTCGTACTCGTTAAAATATTTTGTTGTTCCTAAAAAATTTACCTTATTTTTAACAAAAAAATAATAAAATTTAATAATACTATACAAGGCTTAATATTAACATAAATTAACAAATTTAACTAAAAATATCAAAAGAGTGTATATAACACCTTCAAAGTCTAAATTTGAAAGTAACAATCTATAAATACACCAAACTAGCATATTAAAATTAAAGTAACAATTCACAAATTAATAATTATTATTTAGATTTATATTTTGAATGAAATAATTTTGAAGTAATTATTAAAAATATTTTAAAAAATTAATGACCGCTCGCGAACTTACTGAGTCGAGTTAGACTTTGCTTGATTCAACTTATTAAGGTATCGAGTCGAGTTAGATTTTGCTTGATTCAACTCGTTAAGATATTGAATCGAGTTTAAATTCGAGTCGAGTCAATCCAAATCAAGTTTTGACCGAGTCGAGTAGCTCACGAGCTGCTCGACTCGTTAAGCAGTCCTAGTACGGGTCGATTTTGTTCAAATTTTTATTTCACTCAAATTCAACTCAAATATAAATACTTTAAAACTGATTTTGATCTGATCTAATTTTTTTTAAAAAATTGATCTAATTCAAAAATAAATATCTTAAACTCAATCCTAATATATAAAAAATAAATTTAAGATATTTAATTATAAAAATTTATAATTTAAAAAACTAAACTATAAATTTTTTTTACTAATAACTGCTACAGTAAATGGGATCAGATTTCAGTGAATTGAACACAGACAGAAACACCAACGAGTTAGGACATGGTGCAGGAACACTGCCAACGTCATCACGACAGATACAGACTGAATTAAGAACAACTGGTTAAGGTCTCATGACCTCTGTTGGTGGTCAAAATTTGTCTGGTTATATTTTTTTTCTCATTTTTCTTCATAATGTTATTTTTTTTATTTATTATTCACGCATTATAATTTTTTATCTGTTACTAAATTTATTAAAATTATCAGAATTTTTTATTAAAAAAATATAATATAATATATAAAAAAATCTTTGTTGGGAGACTCACCCACCAAAGCTAGGTGTGCGACGCGGGTCAGTCTGGATTAGTTAGAGCTAGACTCTAAAACCAGAAGAACCATAAAAAAATATAATATATATTTAATTATATTTTTTATTTGAGTCAAGGTATGCATCATTAATAACTATATGATTAATTTTCTTATCACAGGTGCTTTTATTAAAAAGTAAACGATTAATCATAAAATGTATTTTATTTTTATTGATAGGAACCGAACTCCCAATTTGATAATTAAAGATAAAATAAGCAACGCATCATATTTACTTATAATTTTAATCAATTTATTTTTTAAAAAGTGATATTCATTAAAATTATAAAGTATGCATGATTTTTAATAAGAAATCAAGTTTTATTGTTTTTTTTAAAAGACTTAATTTGAAAATAATATCAACTGAATTTTTTGACATTATTTTTTCGTGCTCTAATCTATTTTAATGATTTATATTTATTATTATTATTTTATAGATCTATACATGGACAATTAATCGTGCAATTACCTTGTTAAAAGTTTAATTAATTATATTTATTTATAATTTTTAATGGTACTCATAAATTTACATATTTATATTGCATTAAACACACATTTCAATCCTTTAAACGCCAAGGAATTTGAAAAACATGAGGTGCTGCGAAAGAGGAGAAAGCGGGATTTGAACAGGGAAATCTAGTGCTGCCATTGGCCGAGTCGTGGATCGTAGGTTTATCAGAGCATGAAATGGATCATGGTGGTTATGGCGTCTTTAGCAGCCTCACTGCTGCTTCTGCCGCTAATTCTCCCGTCTCTGCCTCCTCCGCCGTCGATGCTTCTTTTCGTTCCGCTCCTGATAATGATTCTTCTCCTTTTCTTGGCCTTGTCTCCGTCTCAGGTCCCCACCGTCACCGCCGATGCAGTTTGAACCTTGAGCCGGAAACAAAAACGAAAGAATAAAATCCGAACACCGCCGGTGACTGTGAGCGACTGATCAGTTGCAAGATTCTCTGTTTCTGTATGTACTTGCTTCCGGGATGTAAGTTTAATTCTCTCCTCTTTTTTTTTCCTCTTCATTTTTCTTGTCGAATGCGTGCTAAAATCTTGTAGTTTTGTGAAGTAAAATCTTTGTTCCAGATTTCCCCCCCCCCCCCCTTTTATTTGTCAAACATGAACTTGAATTAATAGAAAAGGATGGATGCAGAAGTCAAGAGGTACAAAGAAAGTTAAACCAGAATAACAAGGATTTCAAACACGAGATTTATGTCTCTTGAACGAAATTATGTAGTTATATTTTTCTAATAATATCTTCTTAGTTAAATTCTTTATTTTTTAAACTTAAAAATTAATTTATTTACTTTCAATTATTTATATTTATCTTAATTCTAAATTTTGGGACAAATCGTCTCTTATTTTTTATGTCTCTTTTGTTTTTTCGCTTTAAATTAGTGAGTTTAAGGTTTAAGGTTTAGGGTAATGAGTTATGGTCAGGGTTTGAAGAATTAAGGGTAATGTGTAGGTTTAGAGTTTATGATATAGAAAATTAAGATTAGGGTTTAGAATTTATTTTTTAATTTTTTAATAAGGATATAGAATGAGACATGATTAAGGGTCAGAAGATTTTTACTCTAAATTTTGATTTCATTTTCGAGTACGATACTATTGATAGATTCAGTGGCGGATGCGGGTTATACATAGGGTGGGCATAGACCCAAAAATTTTTAAAATTTACATATTTATCTTTATTTTTTAAAAATTTTATGTGTGCTCACCTTCAATACGCTTCATACTAGGATGATGTTTAATCTAAGATCAAACATGTACCACTGAAAATGACCCCTTCGGGATAGAGTTATTCCCTTACCAGTTACCAATTTAAACCTACGGTACACACATAATTAATTAATTAATTACCTTACTGCAGAATCAGATGAGTTTTAAATATATATTTATTAATATTTTAATAATTTTAACATCAAATCTCATTTTTATTTACCTGTAAAACAAACATACTGAATTGGAAGTTTTACCCATCGTATTTATTTGTTTAAAATTCCTTTGCTTGAAAAAAAGATAAACTGTGGCCGGGTGCATGTTTTAAAGATGGCGGAAACGACAAAAAGTAATCGAAAGAAGAAAAGAAAGGCTAAAGTTGTGTTTGTAGGTGTGGTGATTAGGATAAATAGGTGTTAGTCAATTAGAATAATCTTAAATAAATTTTTAATTTAGTTTTTAATAGATGTTGATATATTTATTTTAGTGGAAAAATTTATATAAATATCGATGATGTGAAAATGAAATTTTAAAATATCGATGATAAATAAATTTATTTTTTAAAATATTAAGGGTTGAACTGTGGATTGAAGACGAGTTCAAGAAATGTCGATTTTAAACAATAAAAAATTTGAAGACGAGTTTAAGAGATCTCGATTTTGGCTTTTTCACGTGATCTTCAAGCTTTTTATTATTCAAAGTCGGAGAGTAATAAATCCGACTTTTAATCCATTGTTCAATCTTTAATATTTTAAAAAATAATTTCTTTATCATCAATATTTTGAGAATTTTTTTTTCATCATCAATATTCATATAATTTTTTCTATTTTAGCACTCGAACTAATATTAAAATCAAATTTTTAAACTTTTAGTCAATAATCGTTTATCTAAATAAAACAGTCGTTTAAGGATTGCAACTCTACAACCCAAAAGAAATCTAACATACCATTTTTTTATTTCATTTTATAATAAAAAAATTTCGTATTATTCTGGTATTAAAATTAAACAAAGAATAAAAAATTGAATTCAAATAAAATTGATTTTACACTTAAAAGATAATATTGTTAAATTTTATTAATAAAATAAAAAATTTATTTGAGAGATAAATTACATAAAATTTAAATTTTACGACTCACAACTATGAGAAATTATATTATAGGTAAGTCCCACTACGTGTCCATGGATCAACCACTAAAAATCACACATCTCATTAATTTTTTCATGTCATATTTTTCTTAAGTGAATTTTCGCTTGAAAAAATTATTTTTAAAATAATTTAACAATAAATATGAATGAAGATCGATGAGATGGATACTTTTTAGTGGTTGATCTCATTAATGACGTAGTAAGACTTGCCCGTGATATAGTTTCTCCAGAACTATATACTTCCATATACTTTAAATTAAACAAGATTAAGTGAACCAAGACATATCAAGTATCGACCCTTTATTTAAAAATGTGCACCGATGGTGACCTTTAACAACTACAAATGTAACACTAAACCCAGCAACAATCGGTTGCTATACTCAGAGAGGATTGGTGGCATTACCCACGGCTTAATTTCCATGGTCGTCTCCCTTTGTTCCTTTCGGAAACTTTTCGCCGCCGCCGCCGTCGATGCATCCAATTCCTTACATAAGATCCATTTTATGTACGAAATTAAACTTTTATTGTTAGTTCAGATATTAACGATGAAGAAGATTCAGTAGATCTCGTATATGTATATAACGTTGAGATCGAGATTATCGAACGGTGAAGCATTTGATGTTGAGCAAGAGATCATTCACTTTCATGGTTGTACTAACGGCGTTGATCTTAGTTCTTCCGTTGGTGACACCGGAATTGCCGCCGCCGCCGTTGATCTTTCTCTTGGTTCCGGTATTATTAATGTCGATTCTCGTTTTCTTGGCCTTGTCTCCGTCGGAGTCTACGAATCTCGGCATGTTTTCCGTTTGAGGTAAAGCAAATCCCTTTTTTTTTCCTTCTCTTCCCTGTTTTTAGTGCATTTCATTGATACAATATTCTCTAAACCCTAATCACAATTCTTAACCTTAAACTTGAAATTTTTTAATTTAAAATAAAATGTTGAAAGAAGATATAAAAAGAGATAGATGATTTCTACCCCTCTATATAAAGCTCGATCTTTATTTTTACCACTGAAATCACTACATAAATTCTTCCTACAAGAACTTACTATATATGCTCACATAACTTTCTATGAAATATGTTCTATGTAACATTTTTTCTGAATAGTCCAAAAATAATTATAAAGTAATATCTATTTATAGATATTTTTAATTTTTTGATAAGACATATACACCATTCAGATAAAATAATTTAAATCTGTATCTTATAAAATGAATATCATTCACTTTTCTATGTGGATAATACTCGTAACACAACATTTTCAACTAAATATTATGTCTTTACATCACATAACTATGGCAAGTGTCGTGTCCTTTCAATAGTGTTTAAAGAATATATAATCAAAGTTTGACATATACAATACAAAAGACAGTGGAGTTCTGGACATGTACAATATAAGCGACCGCACAGGGGCCCTTGAAAAAGAGGAGTCCAAAATTTTGATAAAACATTTTTTAGATGATGTTAATTCCGAAATTCATTGAAAGATTTTGAAAATGCAATTACAAAAGATGCATTATAATTGTTTAAACGTTATAATTATTTCTTAAATGTGATAATTGGTTATAGAATCTTATTGATTATTCTTATTATTATTACTTCTATAGAACTAGTGAAGTTTTGGATAGGCACAATAGAAATAATCACGCAGGGGCCCCTAGAAAGGACATTTGTTTCTAAGGGTTACAATTTTATAACCAGCAAAAGTTATGAACAATTATTTCTAAGGGTTGTATTTTAATAAATTACACAGGGCCCCCGAAATTTTTGAACCGCCCCTGACAAAAAACTGTTATCAGGTTTTAATGGAACATCTGGCAGTGAACGTATCATCAAATGGATTAGGAACCGAAGCAAAGGGCAGTAATTAGAGAGATCGGTTCCACTGCTCTGTATTCTGATGAGTGGAGAGAAAGTGACTCGTAAGCCGACCATCTCCCTGAACTGGGACAGTGCATACAACTGAAACTGCTGTCAGTACTGTTGTACAATGTTATAGTTTTGAAGTGCTTTCTTTTGCCTTGGCATTGCTCGGTTGTTTGTGTCGATAAATCTGTAATAACATGTCAGGTTGTAAAGAAAAGTTACTTTGCAAAGATGCAGATGATGATATAATATAGAGAGAGCTAACCTTGAGTAGTGAACGTAGGATTTTGTACATGTGTTTTGATAATAATGAAAATACATGATATAGGTTGCTTGATTTCTGAACTAGAAGTTTATTAAGGAGTAACCTTTCAATTCGGTTTGTTTTATTCATAATCTTATTATTCAAACTTTTAATATTTAAAAGATATAACATTTTACATGATTGATTCAAAAATTTTCAAAAGCTCTGAGCGAAAATTAAAAATAAACTCTTATATAAGGAAAACATATTTTATTACGAATAAAAATTCTGTCTCTTTTCGATACTCTATTTATGCACTAACAGTAAAAAAAAATAGTTTAGAATTTAGGATTAGGATTTAAAATTAAATTTTAAGATATTCGTATAGAATTTAAAATTTAAGGTTAAAGCTTAAAATTTGATTTTTTTAGTGTTGGACATGAAAAAACACCAAAAACAGAATTTTTATTGATCTTATTAATTTAAACAATTATTTTAATATTTCAAACGTATTATTTTTATCGTTAAATTTATTTATTTATATATCTAAAAAATTAATTAATTAAATTATAACAATAAAAATTAAAAAATAATATACAAATTAAATTTAAGGGTATTGGCTGATTAAAGATCTTGAGCGGTCGCTCAAATTACTCCCCTTTATAACAAGCCCTGACATCTCCTCACGAATCAACCCTAATATCTTATCACATCCATCGATAGTTTATCGTATTTTATATAATTAAATAATTTTAGGGATTAAATGTCACAACTCTTTATTTTCTATCTACCGTTAAATATGATGTATTTTAATTATCAATTTTTTGGATAAGCTTTCTTTCTTTAAAAATGGAAAAATTTTCCAATACTAATAATTCAAACTCTGTCCGCAGCCTGTAGCATCATATTTTTCTCCTTTGCACCAACATCCTCATTTTCTTGCTTTCCTTTTCAGACTGTGCTCGGTCGCCCATCCACCCATCATTTGGTTTCCCTTGGGTGCATGTACTAGTTTGTATCTGCACGTCAACATGACATCCCCTTTATTCTTTGATTAGTAGGATACATTGAATCCTTGGGGACAAGGAAGGGATGTTAGGGTCAAAATCTTAGATAAAATAGGTACAATTTTGCATGATAGGGCATTGAATAGAACATCAATGATCACACAACTTACAAGTAACTAATCTCATTCCAAAAGAATCTAATTTTGGACCCATCAAATGGTCCAAAATGAAAGAAAAATGGTATTATCTTTAGGAGTTTTGGTTCGAACAATTTATTTGTAAGATATGTATGAGTTATCTTAGAAATTGATTCGAGGGATTGGCATGAGTCCCTCGTGCTACTGTGACTCTTGTAATTGCCTCTTCAACTTTTTTGGAGTATGTGTGGAGTTACACAGTGGTGGATCCAGAAAAATATTATAGGATGGGTATATATGAAATTTTAAAATTTCAGGGTGAGCACAACTCATAAATTTTAAAAAATTTAAGAAATAATTCATAAAATTTTAAAAAATTTAAGACAAATGTATAACTTTTAGAAAATTCAGGGTGAACCTGAACCCACCCTATACTTCAAGTGGATCTGCCTCTAGAACTACATGCACATTTGGACGTTTATTTTTTTAAGCTATATTTTTATATAATTTATATTAAAAAATAAAAATAATAAAAATTAGTATTATTTATAAATAATTAATTTATTTTAAATATTTTTTTAAAAATAATATTTTTTAAATAAATTTTTGACTTTATCCTTATTTCATGACTTCTACGATAACTTTTTGTCATTTCCATAACAACTATTGCTCGTCCAACCCCTCCTCTAAAGGTATCTCTTATGTTTTCCCTCTTTGTTTTGTTTCTTTTAGGTGGCTATATGAGGTTTTTGCAGCAATAATGTTGTTGAAGATTTTATTTTTATGATTTTTTTTAAAATTTTATAATCTAAAATGATTGTTACAATAAAATTAAAAGTTGATATATATTTTTTAATGACCTCTAGATAAAAAATACACCCTTCAGGCCTTTTTCTGCCATAATATCAGTTGTATGTATGAAATGAAAAATTAAATACGCACTGTTTATAGAATTTTTTAAAAAATAAAAATCTCTTTTACCGGATGATCTTGACTTATCACGTTATTTATAGTCTTATCTAATAATAATATTTTTATTTTATTTTTTTAAAAAATGAATTTTAAGTTAGTTTTCAAGGTGAATTTTCATTTTTTCTTTCATGGTGGATATCTTGGGTTTAAGATATCTACCCTTCTAGATTTGACTTGACCATACGTATGGGGCAGGCAGCCAGTGTTTCTCTGGAACATGTTACAGAAACTAAAATGTTGCAGAGGCGGAAGCCAACCTGCTTAAGTCAGGAGTCTCCGAATGAGTTCCAGCAGAGTTACACAACACTCCACACATGGTCCAATTTGTGAACGAAAACAAGTTATGGTGTATTTATGGATTGTTAATTTTAATATGCTAGTTTGGTGTATTTATGGATTGTTACTTTCGAATTTAGACTTTAAAAATGTTTTATATACTCTTTTAATATTTTTGGTTAAATTTGTTAATTTATATTAATATTAAGATGATATTATTAAAATTTACTTTTAATTAAAAATAAGGTAAGTTTTTTAACGGGCTTAACGAATAACAAGTCGAGCTTAACGAGCATCGAGTCGAATTGAGCAACAAAATATTTTAATGAGCTTAGCGAGCAACGAGTCGAGTCGAATCGAACAATAAAACTTTTTAACGAGCACAACGCTCAACTCATGATCGACTCGTTCGATAAGCACCCCTATATAGAGTTCATCCAACGTGGAGCAATCTGCTTAAACAAGTTCAGTGCGCACTCAAGATTGTTATGCTTCCAATAAAATTAAATAAGTCAAAGAAGGATAGTTTCTCATCTGGTTATTATGCTTCATCTAACCCTGATTTTGCAACTCAGCATGAAGTGGCATTGTTTCTAATTACTAAAACTAATCTGCTAAAAATCCAGAATTTGAGCATGAAAAAGACCAGGAAGTCTGAGATGAAGTTTGTGACTGATGACAGTTTGCTCTAATTTTCACAAACATGAGTCAACATGAAGTGAAGTGGCACAATCAGAACAGAACCTCAGATTCCTGCACCCAGACACAAATCAACAAGTTCCATGAGAACAATAAGTTTCAGTAGATTATTTGCATGAAGAAATGTTAGCAGTACTGTAATAAATGGGAGACAATTTGGCCTGTCAAAAACATATTGTTCTAACCAGATACAGAGGAAAACATATTTGAAGTCCTCATAACTCTGATACATTCCGATTTCGGCTGCCGCTGGTTGCTGGAAAGTGCAGTTTTGAAGTTCTCAAATGAAAGGAAATAGGAATCCAACATCCAAAGAGCTATATAAGAAACAGCTTGAAATCTAGAATCAATCCAATATTCTTAAGAGCTGAGTAGAAAACATTATAATAGTAAGAGATGAAGTTTATATAAAACCCTGCAACTCCAGATGCAAGAAGGGAGACTTACAGAAACCTTACCAGATGATCAATTGTGAAATTGAAACTCAAAGAGGTACTAATTAGTACCTAAGCATCAAGATATCCATGGAAATGTACAACTAAGATATGTATAATTTTAGGACCATGAACATGTAGGTGTCACGGGGCCACCGTATATATATTCTAAGACCATATTTTTTTCGACATGGGTTTAATATTTTTTGTTTCTTTTTAGGCGTGATATTCTCCCTTATTCAACCTCGTAATGCCTTTGTCATGAGCTACTGCTCTCGTGATTGGTCTCTTGTCACGGTTGTTCACCCTACCTACCCTTTTTATGGGCTCAACGTAAAATCAGACAGTTAAAGGATCGCTTTGATACCACTTATTACGAGACCATTATTTTTTTTTAAAAGACATCTTTTAAAAAAAGGATAATAGACCTATGACAAAAGCATCAAGATATATATAATCTTAGAAGCACCTAAATATCTTTTGTAGTTAAGAATGTTTAAAAAAAATACATAAATCATAATTAATTTCAAATTTTTTACATATAAAACCATGAAAGAAGACAAAAATGGGGAACCAAATAAATAACCACATCAACAGCAGACAAATTTATTGCTTTGCTTCACTACAAAAGATGCAACAGAGTGCTTTTCCAGGTACTACAATATTTTTAATGTCCATTTGCATTTGAATGAGATAAAAACTCAATTATAATTATAATATTAATTGAGTGACCTGATTATAATTTATAATAATTGAATGACCTTCACAGTAATTTATTCTTTTATCAACAATGGTTTAAATGAAAGCATTTTAATAATTTAATGGCATAATTAATAAAATTCATAGTTAGTGGTTAAAATAGAATCTAATCAATAGTTTTGTGGTCTTGGAGTTAGTTTAACCTATTATTATACTACATAACATACCTACCATATTTTAGAAACCCTAATTCAGTTCCTCTGCTCTTCTCCCTTCAGATTGCGACTTTTTCTCGCTATTCGATTCGTTTTGTTCTTTCTTCTTTTTCTTCTATTCTTCCACGATTCCATTTATTGCTGAGTTCCTCAAAAGTTACTTCTTTTTTTCTTTGAGCTGAACTGGTTACTTTGCACTTCAATCTGTGTGCTTTGAATTTCAGCTTAGAACGAAAGTCAAAGGTCCGTTCAATTATTTGTTTTCCCCTCCGTTTTTATGATTGAAATTCGATAATTTTTCTATTTGATTTGTGTTTGTTTATTTTGCTGCAAAATTGTACGGGTAAAAGGTAAGATAGTTTTGTTTTTGATTTTAGTTTCGATAAGTACGATTTTAGTATAACTTCTAGATTGTGGTAATTTGGTTGACTTGATGGAAGAAATTGGTTGGGTTCAGGTGGAATTCATTTGGAAAGAGATAAAAAAGCGATCTTGGATGACATAATAGTTCTTATCTATTGATGGGAGTAGAACGGTGAATATTGCTGTACAAAACGAAAAGAAAGTTGTAGCAGTTTTGCTAAGCTACATTCCTTAACCTTAAGTATCCATTTCCAGTCACAGGTATTTGTTTTCTCGTTTTAAGGTTTGGCTTTATTCACGATTTTACTTTTCTTTCAATTTAATAATGTTTATGAGATTTATGGTAACTGTTTTATAATAGTTAATGATGTTTATCTTCTTCTTTATGATCGTTGTATTGGGCTATTGGCTACATCTTCATCTATTTTGTTATTGAGCGATTACTTGTGGTAATGTAGAATTGGTTGATTATAGGTATATACTACGTACAATAGTTTGCATTGAAAATTTTATTGCTGCATATAGTTTATGGCTGTAAGTGTAGTGTAGGATAACTCTAGTATTAGTATTCCTAAGAGGGTTGAGTCAGGGAGTTAATTGTAGCCATATGTTGTTTCTTGGCTGTTAATTTTACTTGTTATAGTCTGGGGAAACTGGGAAAGAATGGTATTATATTGTCTGAAAACAGGCTCACTCACCTGGAGGTTAGTCAATTATGATCCCGAATCTGGGATGCTGGACATTGTACTGATAAGAATGTGAGGATGTGTGGTCAGCTTCGTTTGACTTTGATAATAGAGGTTGTCTAAGTCTCTAAGAATGTCGGTATGTTAGTGACGTCCTTTGTCTATGGTCTTCAAATTAACATCCTGTTTTATTTCCCATGCTTGTTGAATCATATTGCTTCAAATTAGGATGCTATTGATCTTACACTGAGTATGCACTGGTCTTCAACTTTCTAGTGATGAGCATCTCCACCCATTGCATTTTTCAGGTCATGGGAAATGAAATTGCATTCTGCATTTTATTATCACTTTCTCACTGCAGTTATAAATATAATATGTTGTATTTTATTTATTTCAATTGTAATTTAAAGAAACAAAATAGGGAGAAAAAGAATGTTCAACTCAAACTTGAATTTAAGAATTAAAAGAGATACAAGTAGAAACAGACATTATAAGGAAACAAAATGTGTACATAAATAAATATAAACCCTAAGAATTAGTTATATAATCCCCCAAAACAGATTTGCTTATCTGTCGACAATCTACAATTTATAATGTAGCATGGGTGCATTGACTGTTGCAATTGCCTTCTGTTATGAGTAACACGGGTTGGTGAATGGTTTCTATTGTTTCTCAACTCTTTATTGCTTGAGGCTCTAGGTTGTAATTAGTGTTGAACCTGGTCCTCTGCTCCTTTTTCCATGCGCTTATCTGGAATAAATAGTTTTCTTTTCTGTTCTGTTATTTTATTTCAACTTAATGATGTACTTGTCTATAAATATAATTGTGTAAAAGCATAAACTCAAGGGTGACCTCTGGAAAGTGATTCTTAAGCATTATTTATTTCAAGAATCCTCCTCTGTAGTGTGTTCTTTCTTTTGTTTGTTGACCACTAATGTTGCCATTATATTGCATTGTTCATTTTATTGTTATGTAATTGAAATGATTTGCTGATTTAGCATTTTTTTCCCTCCGTCTCTTTGACGTGGGATATTATGATATATATATATTATGATTTTTTGCATTTAGATCATCAATTTAATCAAATTAATCAAGTTTTTAAGCAATAGCTGATACCAAGTTTGGTATTTTAAGCACGGTGGGTATTAATCTCCTTCAAAAAAATTGTGCTTGTACTTCAAATTCTCAAACTAAGTTAAGGCTTTTTCCCTCTTTATGTGTGTAGAACATTGTGTGTACAAATAGAAATCTTTCTGCCACCATTGTGGGATCACCAGCAAAGTGCTTCAAAACGATCAAGCTAAATCCTGTATCTAGGACATCTGATCAGGAGAATTGGGGGGGTTAGATATGGCAGATGCCAGTCCCAGGACAGATTCTTCAACAGATGAAACCGATGATAAGAATCAAAGGGTAAAAGCCTCTTCTATCATGCTAGTGCTTAAACCTTTCCTTCTTTCATTTTAGTTTTCATTCATCTAATTGATTTCAAAGGTTTACTTTCATCTCACTCACTGAGAAATAAGAAAGAAAATTTCCATATGTAGACACATTTTGTGCTTTAGCATGTGCCTACAGGCTAATATTGCTTGTTGAATTCACCAATATTTTGTGCAGTTTGGAGGAGGTCAACTGACCAGTATTGTGGCTACTGATCAGAAGGTCAGGCTTCTCCCTTTTCATTTTTTTAGATTGGGTAACAGGAATATTGGATTGTTAAAATAGTTTATCCATGTACCATCATGGTAATGAACTTGTAATCTTCCCTTCTGCAGACATTGCGTAGGCTTGCTCAAAATCGTGAGGCTGCAAGAAAAAGCAGGTTAAGGAAAAAGGTAATTCATCCTTTTTTTTCAATTTTATCAATGTTTGTGTAGGCAAGCTTTTATGAAATTCTAAGTTGCTTTCATCTATCAGGATTCAGTTTCTCAGTGCCTGTTGTAATGTCATGTAGCAATTACACCTATACATCACACCCCTAATGCCATTGGTTGTCCCTCTTAAGAGTTAAGACATTATAAGAACTATAAAAATACTGTTGTGCCTAGATGAAGGCAAATAATTTTCCCAGGGAAAGTCATTGGTTGGAAATATGAAGCAATTTTCTTTCTCTGCCTTTCACTTTCTTTCAAGTGCCCGTGTGGCACATATTCAATTTTCATGGATATGGATGTCTGGCCTTCCAAATAAAGGAAACACAGAAAAGAATGTAGAAACATCAGTATCTGACCAGTAACAGAGGAAAAAAGTGCGACAAATGCTTTTTCTTTGGTTCCAGTTAAGCTCAGTTGCCAATTTTATTATGTGTTCCTATTTCTTAACCCTTTCCGCTTTCAAAATTTAGGCATATGTGCAGCAGTTAGAGAGTAGCCGACTGAAACTTACTCAACTTGAGCAAGAGCTGCAGCGAGCTCGTCAGCAGGTCTGCTGCATGTTAATATCATCAGTGATTCAGTGTTGTGATGTATCATTTGCATTTTTAATTTATAGGTTGCTGATGGTGTCTATTATGCTTTACATATCTTCAAATTTTTTCTTGTTTCTCTATAGGGCATATTCATTTCAAGCACAGGAGATCAATCACATTCGATGAGTGGAAATGGTATAAGCTTCGTTAGCCTTTCCTATTGTTTCGGGTCATGGTTGGAACTTGAAAACTTATATTTTTTATTTGGTACTAGGGTCTTGGAATGCAAGTTTCTTACGTTGTGAGTTGATTAAAACGTGTTCTGCTGCAGTATCTATTACATTACATGAGTGAATAGTATGCATTAGGTATGTCAAGTTTTGTTCCTTAAACATGGAAAAGAACTTAAAGAAGGAACAGTTTCTCCTCGTGTTTGTTATTATACCTGAGTAATTCACGGGTCAGGGAGTTCATTCATTATAAGATATGGTATATGCATTTGTGTGATTCATTGCTTTTGTGGCTTGGATGTTTGTTTTGGAAATTGTTTTTTCCCCTTTAGCTGTCATGGCATATAAGGTCTAATATTATTGATTTTTTTTTCTTTTTGGGTTATAGGATTTTGTTCATTGATAAAATTTGGTGTCATTTTTTCGCCTGACCCAAACATGAATCAATTGTTGGGATATTTCAGAAAATAGTTGTCTTCAATATTTTTGCACTTGATTGCCCTGCATTTTCTCTTTTTGCTATATGGTAATGCGCATTTAAGTTGTTTCTAGTATTTTGACTCCTCTTTTTTTGAAACAAGAAGTAAAATGTAAAAAACACTTTTATTCTCTTAATTTTTGGTGTCTGATCTTTGTGGGATTGTGTACAGGTGCACTGGCATTTGATGTTGAATATGCACGGTGGCTAGAGGAGCACAATAGGAAGATAAATGAGTTGAGGACTGCAGTCAATTCACACGCTGGTGATGCTGAGTTACGCATTATTGTTGACAGTGTCACAACGCATTATGATGACATTTTCAGGTTGAAAGGCACTGCTGCAAAAGCTGATGTTTTCCATATCTTATCTGGAATGTGGAAAACACCAGCAGAGCGGTGTTTTTTATGGATTGGAGGCTTCCGTTCATCTGAGATTCTTAAGGTGAGCTCCATTCTTCTGATACTGGACTGTTTTCATGGTACATATGAGGTTTCAATATTTTAGTGTCTCAAGAGCCAAGAGGGTCCCAACAGAATATGCATGTCTTAACTTTGTGAAGTCATAAAAATTGCAAAAATTATAAAATCAAGGATGCTAATCTTTACCCTAAATAAATAACTACCCTCATAAAAAATTTAAAATTAAAATTTTCATATTTTATTAAGGAGTTAACAAGTTCTTAGGAAGAAACAGTTGTTTCACCAAAGCTGAGTAATGCACTGTACTCTGCATGAAAGCAGAAAATCAGTGGCGACTGGAGACTGGAGAGAGTATCAACAAAATGTGCCTTAGAGTTTACATTAATATGCTAGTAGTTTCTTTATGTGTCTTCCGGTTCAGAATGAAAAAAAGTTGGTTAAGCTCTTCCCTTTGCATAATCAAGTCATTTGGATTTATTATTATGAAGGGAAGTTTCGTGGATGGTTAAGCTGACAAAATACATGCTTGTCTGAGAATATTTGCTGGAGGATTTGAGACATGCAAATAAATACACTGAACTCAACTGATTGCCATGTTACATTTTCTATTTACTTGCTCTATCGTGTTTGTATTTGGCTTTAAATTTATAAAGATACAATGCTTAGATTCTTCAAATAAAAGTAAAACAAATGTCTAAAACATGACATGTTTGTTAGAATACATACACTTTCAAGTTACTGTGATTGTGTGCAACAGTCTCAAAGTTCATGATTGTCAATGATCAATCTCAAGTTTTGTTGTTTCCCTGTTCTTTATTCTAAGGTACATTCTGATGCATTCATCTTTTCAACCTAAATCAAAAAAAAAAAAAAAATCTTTTCAACGCTTGTTAGTTTATTGATGATTTCTTAAACATAATGGATGTTTATGCAGCTTCTTGCAAATCAATTGGAGCCTCTAACTGAGCAACAATTTATGGGTATCCAAAAGTTGCAGCAGTCATCCCAACAGGCTGAAGATTCTTTGTCACAAGGGATGGAAGCATTGCAACAATCTTTGGCTGAAACTTTGGCTAATGGTTCACCTCCTGGTTCCTCAGGGTCATCTGGCAATGTGGCAAACTATATGGGTCAAATGGCCATGGCCATGGGAAAGCTAGGAACCCTTGAAGGGTTCCTTCTTCAGGTAGTTTAATTTTGTGTGCAGTATTGGCTATGCTTCCAATGTGTTTCTCATTTATTTTAAACTGTAATGTGATTTGAATGTGTGTTGGGAGGAAAAAAAAAAGAGGGGGAGGGGATGGAGATAGAAAGAAAACTAGAAAAGCAAGAGAACCTTCTTGGTCCTTCTAAACAGCAGGAAACAGTTTTCCTCTTTGAATGTTTTATTAATTTTGGTGTTTGGTTTTGTTGTGTCATTTTACTATGATAGTCTCAACAGGGGGAAGGCTGTGTACGTCAGGACCTTCTCCAGACCCTGCTTATAGCGGGAGCCGTGTTCATTGCGTATGAATATGACCTTTTAGTCTCAAGAGTGGTTAAAATAAAAAGGAAGTTAATGTGAATAATACTTGTGTTCAATCTTCTTTGGTTCTCAATCATTGAAGATTGTGATGCTTCCACGTTTTACAGTTTCTAGAAGTTTCGGACTATGTCATATACACTTTGTTGTGTATGAAGTCGATTTTGTATCGTAAAATCCATATATTAATATTAGTTCCAGTTGATGTTTCCTGGTTAATCACTACGCTAATAATTTCTTTTTCTTTTTTCTCTTCTTTGCCATACCAGGCAGATAATCTGCGTCAGCAAACACTGCAACAAATGCATCGAATCTTGACAACTAGGCAATCAGCTCGAGCTCTCCTTGCAATAAATGATTATTTTTCTAGGCTTCGAGCTCTCAGTTCCCTTTGGTTGGCTCGGCCACGGGACTGAGAATTCTCAAGTTCACTCCATATGAAGTTTCTCTGAAAATTGACCATAGTTCGATCAATTATAACACTGTTTTCTTGGAGCAATGCAAATGCAATGATTGATGTAGGGCAGAATGTTCCTCTTCTTCGATTTTCGAGTTGGACATCCATTCCGGATGAGGTGAGACCGCATCTGTTGTGTGTAAATTGTTTCTTTGCATGGACGAATCATGTGGGCGGAAGTCATATGCTGAATTACAGACTATTTATGTTGTAAAACAGTAGCCCCATAATTTGATTACTTGGATGCAGAATTAAAGAAAGAGTCATATATAAGTATATGTGTGTATGTAACATAGGATATAGATTTTAAATTGTAGACCAAAAACAGGACAAAAATAGTTTTTTGGTGTGTTTGATCTGATTACATTTTACTTTTTTTCATTTTGGCGTTTGCTTGTATAAAGGTTTAAACACTTCCACTGGTGTAATGTAATTGATCATATTCCCATCCTGTGTATATAGGCATCAATTGCATAGCATCTCTACAACCAATACTAGATTTTGGTTTGTACAGCTAGTCAAATAAATCACCCTAGTCAAGGGGAATTGTTATCTTAGATTTTGGTTGGAAATGAGGGGTGATTCTAGAAAAAGTCGGCCTTAAAAAAAGCCTAAAAAACGCCCGTACTGTTTTTTTTACAAAAGTTGTAAGAAATTCGGTACACACTTTTCGGTATATATCGAAATTCTTATAACTTTTGTAAGAAAAACGGTATATACTGAATTTCTTACAAAAACTGTAAGAATTTCGGTTATAAAACCAATTTTCTTACAAAAAGTATAAAGATTTCGGTATATACCGTTTTTCTTACAAAAGTTGTAAGAATTCCGGTATATACCGAAAAGCGTGTACCGAATTTCTTACAACTTTTGTAAGAAAAACGGTACGGCCTTTTTTAGGCTTTTTTTAAGGGCGGCTTTTTCTAGACTCACCCACAAATGAGTGGAAAAGAAGGCAAATAACAAGTTGTGCCAAAGACAAGACAGATACGAGCTACTCGAGCTTGACTCGGTCAAAACTTGATTCGATTAGACTCGGCTCGAACTCGACTTGAGTTCTTGATGAGCCGAACTATATGATACTCAACTCGAAAAGCTCACGAGCTACTCGAAAATATAAATAGTTATTTTTATAATTTAAAATCTAAATTTTTAAACTTAAAACCCTAAAATCTAAACTCTAAACATAAGTCTTAAACCTAAAACTAACATACTAAAACTTAAAATTAATAAACTTGAGTTCGCACAATTTGTGTATTAAAGTTTTTTCTCCATTAAGCTTTAAATGAGACTTGAGAGATAAAAGTTGCTCGCACTTGACTTGAGTTCTTAACAAGTCGAGTCGAGATCAGATTTTTCAGAAACGTTTAAAATTATTTAAGCTTAAACTCGAGATCTTAACGAATCGAGATGAGCTTAGTACTACTCGAGCTCGACTCAGCTCGTTTACGCCGCCGCTAAATTGCCGATAAAAGCATGTTCTTTTTCTGTATTAACTGTTGTAAGCACCTTGGTTTCTTGTCTGGCTGAAAGTTCAAAGAACCGCCACATCTGGATTTCATTTGCATATGCTCTGGTTGATTGAAAATGCCGAAAGAAAGCTGTGGCTTTTAACATCAACAATTTGTCAAATTCTAATGATATCTACGAAACAAAAAAAAAAAACCCTGAAATCTTCGAACATGATTCAGGAATTTGGATTCCCACTTGAGATTAGACTTGTGAGATTTTGGATGAAAAATTAGGAACTGAACCAATCATTTATAAGTATGAGTTGGTTTGAAAAAAGTTTGCTTATATTTTATGTTTGGCGGTGCTTGGATATGTATCTACAGGTTTAACACCACAAGTAGTGGCGGAACGTAGGATTCCCCCTAACATTTGAAAATGAGTAGAAACTATGTTGCCTTCTTCAACAATATATTATGCTTATAAAAGGTAAAGATTTCTCCAACTGTGGAGCCAACCTTAACAAGTACGTCTGTACAACCAAATGGAGCCGCTAGGATCTCACAGCCTACCAAGAACTGCTGATAACTCAAGCTTTGAACCAGCTCATCGTCCGGATAGTGAAGAAACAGGCGACGACAGAAATGTAATCCCTTTCGAGCTGCTTCATGTTTGTTTTGTGTACTAAAAAAGAGAGCATGGGGCTTGCCAGATCTACAAACACATTGCTCGAATTATCACTACAAGTTTCTTGCATTACCTTTACGAGTTCGACTCCATAGATCTTCCAAGCTTCATAAACTTTAGCAAAGCGTAAAAATGGGAGAGTTTCATCACTGGAGTAAAATTGGGTGTTGCACCGAGGTTTGTCTCCCTGCTGGACCAAACATTAATATCAGTAACAAAATATCGCACCACAGTACCAACTAGGGGTGAGCAAAACTCGACTCGATTCGAAAAAACCGAATAACTCGACTCGATTTGAAGCAAAAATACTCGACTCGTTTTGACTCGACTCGAAATTTCATCGACTCGACTCAAAAAAATTTCAAGTAAAGTTTGAGTTGTAAAATAGGACTCGAATAACTCGAAATTTTTAATAATTAAAGGAATAATTTTTAAGTTTAAGACGAATCTCTCAATTTTTTATTATAGATATACATTTATATATAAAAATATAAAGAAATATTGCTACATGTGAAAAAAATATACATGTATATCTTATATGATTAGAGAAAGTCGTTTAAATTGAAATCAAATCATACTATAACATGATAAATAATTATAATTAAATATTTATAGGAACTCGAAAACTCGACTCGATTCGACTCAACTCGAATTTCTTAAACTCGAATCGAACCGAAAAATTTCGAATAAAGTTTGAGTTGTAAAATATGACTCGTCAACTCGAATAACTCAAAATTTTTTGACTCGACTCGACTCTATCGAATACTCACCCCTAGTACCGATTATAATTACCAGTAGCATTGAATCTGTTAGTGACATACTAAACATTAAATCTACAAATTAGAGAAGTAACTTGGGTTCTAAGTAACACTTATAATTCATACAATAAATTAGATATCAATCTTTGAATTCATATACCTTATCATCCTTCTGTTAAGGGATTTTATAATTTTACCATAACAAGTGACTATATTGTAACTTTTGATAATTTAGTGAAAAATAAGTATATATATGCTTACTTTAGTGACTATTTCTGTAATTTACTATCATTTTTGAAAGAACTGAGAAAAAGAGAAGCCGTCGTCAAAGAAAAATAATACAGAGAATATAATACGAGAAAAGGGAAAACTAGAAGATGAATAGAAAGGGGAGTCTTTCAGTTCTGTAATTCCGTTCCATATCAAAGGGCAGACAAAAAGTCTGAAACTTGAAAGACAAAGGTCGTTGCTTCTTCATTCCTACCAATTTTGAAAGATGAACGGCGGACCGTCTGGTTTCAGTGGGTTCATCTCTTTTTCTTCAGTTTTACAATCATTTTTCTATTTAACTTGGAATTTTCATTAATTTTTATTATTTTGGTTATTGGTTGTAGATAACGCACCGGTGACGAGAAGCTTTATAATTGCATCCGCGGTCTTCACCGTAGTTTTTGGGATCCAAGGCCGTTCGTTTAAGCTCGGATTGTCCTATCAGGTAAGTAGTTTCATTTTGAATCTGGATTCTGTTTTCTGTTTCTGGGTTTTGTTCTTTTTCTTAGTTAAACATTTTATATATGAATTATGATCCGCAGGCTTTTCCTTTTGTAAGTTCACTTTCTATGTTAATTTGTATTCCTGGATATGTGCCCCTTTTTATGTTTATTGTCTGAACTATATGTTCTAAGATTTTCCCGTGATGCATCTTTGATCTACTATTTCTATTTCAGTACAAGCTATTGTTTTTCTTTTTTCTTTTCAAATTTACCAGGATTGGCATTTGCTTTTTTTTTTTTCTTTCTGAATATTAAATTCAAAAATCTGCCCTGTGTTTTTATGGGAAGAATGAGAAATGTTTAATTGTTCTTTTGGTCTTAAAGTGTATTTTTATTGAACGCATAATTTTTTCTGGATACCAATGCATGATATGTATCAGGTAGATCATTACTTTCTCTTACTCTTTTTTTCATCAACTGCTGATCTAGAAGACTTCATTTTGAGCAAGCACTGCTAATGGGCGGTTCAGATGAAAGTGATTTCTAAATTTTCTGTTTTGTACATAGTTGGATATTTCCTAGATTTTTAATTCTTTTCTGTTATTTTTACTCTGAGTATCTAAGTTGTTTAGATACTGTTGCAATGCAGTTTCTAATATATATGGATTTTTTCTTATAAGAAAACTAATATGTGAATGAATTAGTCAGTGTTTCATCTTCTTATTTTGGTCCAGTATCAAAATCAAGTATTCATTTGTCAATGAGGTTGAATTGAGATACCGAGTAGAAATTGCTATCATCTCCTCACACTTTATGAACCAGAAGACTAATACATTACTATCACATTTTCCACTCAGATTTCTAATCAATATATTGTAGATTATCTCATGAGTCAGACAACTTCAACAACAAACTACATTTCCACCTACTAGATGGTATTGGATGTACATACATATTACTTAATATTATATTTAAGACCATATCCCTAGAAGCTCATTTGTATGCATACAAGTAATATAATGAAGTAGAAAATTATGATATAGAAACAGCTTTTGAAGTATTGAGCTCTAGAGGAAAACAAGCTTATATTCAACTTCTTAGTTTATCCTTAAGCTATTAACGGAGCCTGCTCTATTTTCATTGAATGTCTCCAAATATACATGATAATGTTTTTGTACTACTTCAATCGTCTTTGTGTCCATCTTTGGAATAGTAGTGTTGTATTAGTTGGTGCTACATTATCTCAAAGGCATTTAAACTAGCGTTGCAGTGATGCTCAATTTGTTATTCGTTCAGTGTGCAAAGTTATCACATTTCATATTAGATAACAAAAGCAGAATGGTGTGTTTCTTTTATTTTCCTCTGAGATTTTAAGTGCGTCTGTTTATATGCTAAATAAAACTAATTCAGGAAGTATGCTTCCCATTTTCAAAAGCTTAATTGTCTCAGAAATGGGAAATAAGGTGTTAAGGGGAGGGTGTATTAATGTGTGAAGATTTCTTGTCAGATAAAGCCGGATAATAATGTAATAGTAATTTCTCTCAAAAGATGTGAAAAAAGGGTGGTGTGAGGATATTTGGTCTTAACTCTACGGTAAAGATGCTAAATCTATAGCAAAATTTAATGAATTAAGAATCTGTTTGTAGTGCCACCATGTTGGACTAATCTCTCCACACCTAAATTAAGTTGAATGGCATTGCATTTGTTTATTTTACTTTTAGGGAGTCAAAGATGCCATGTGATCTTCTAGGTTTATTGTGTGTAACTCTGTATGATTGTTCAATCTTTATGACAGGATATTTTCGGAAAACTTAGCATATGGAAGCTAATCACATCAGTTTTTGCCTTTTCATCTACACCAGAGCTGATGTTTGGACTTTATCTCCTATACTACTTCAGGGTCTTTGAACGACAAATTGGTTCTAACAAGTACACTGTGAGTAATCTAGGCATTTATACTATAACATTCTGTTTTGTTGTGCTATATATATTCCTTTAATGCTGCACCCAGAATTAAGAGAGTTAAATTATTACCATACAATTTATGTTTCCGGTGTAGTCAACTACTGTAACCAAACTGTACTAATATTGTGAACCTTATTAGAAGAGGTTCTGCCATTTAACCGAAATATCTGATTTTAATTTGGGTTTCCTTTGGTTTGCACTCTTCTGAGTTCTGGAGAAATAGGGAACTGTTGGTTAATGTGATATTGTGTGTGAGTGTTGAGTTTGGTGGGTTGTATATTAATACAAATTTTATTTATTTATAAATTGTGAAAAGTATAAAGTTCTGTGACAAACTTGGTATGTAAAAAGAAATTGGAGAGTATGCCAGAATCCCGAATTTACATCTTTTCTTTCTTTATTGAATCAATTTTTAAACAAATATTTTTTGATTGAGAAACTACCATCTAAAAGATAAGTTTATTTGATTTATGGATTGTGGTATAAGAAGAAGTTGGTAATGGTGCCTAAATTGCTTAAAAGGGGAAGCTTTTAAGAGTCCTCAACTGGCTTGTATCACCATCTTATATGAATCCTATGCTTTGTTTTTTCAAAATTTGAATGAGGATTTTAAAATTCTTTGACTAATATTTAAACAAATCCATCCACTGTGTTTGATATTTGATCACTCAACATTTCAATCAATCATTAGCCTTTTTTGATCTCATCTCTTTCCTTAATTCCTTTCTTCTTCACTGAATCAACTCTCTACTTCTCTATGGAACTTAGTGTTTTGGATGAGAAATTGGAGTATTAGATAGATACAGTTTGAGTTTCATAAAGTTCTATATAATCAAAGAAAAAGAGATGGAAGTAATAGGAGAGAGAGACACAGGGAAATGTTATTTACATAGTTTGATTCTACCCATTAATTCTTCGTATAATAAAATAAAAAATACTATTAATTTTAATTTAAATTGGAATCTTAAGTTACCTTACCAGCAATGTGAATATTTTGAAAGTGTTGGATTACAAGTCTTTGATTACTTATATAATATGCATTCTAAATTAAGGAATTTGAAATCCATATCCAAATTTATGTTGCCAAAAACAAGATGAATTATCCATGGTTGTAAAAATTACTCAGTCACTTAACCTACAGGTAACCCATCCAGAGGAGTTATATAACATCACTAAATTTGTATTAAATTATTAGAATGACCCATCAATATACCTCTATTGATAGTACTACGAAATTTCACATGTGATGGTGGATATCATCAATTGAAGACATTATCAGTTTGACTTACAGAATGGTTTTTATTCTTATATTTCTTTAAATTGGCTGTTCATATTCTCACAAAAAACTAAAATATGTCGCCCCCCATTCCTACTCACAAATTTGTCTGTCTTTATTATGCAGGTTTTTATTTTGTTCTCAGTAGTGTCTTCATTTCTCTTCGAGGTTATGGCTCTAGCTATCCTTAAAGGTATGTATTGTCATATCATTCTATGCATTTTCTTATAATATAAATCTTCCTTCAGTTTGTCTAGTTTCTTCTTTTCTTCTGGTAATGGTTTAGGATCAACTTTCAAAATTCTTTTCCCACACTCTAGATCATGCAGATTGGCTTCCAACAAAAAGTCTATTTTCTTAAAACTTTTAATGAATATAGATTTTAGAAACTAGCGTGCATGATTGTTATTTATATGCAGGGTTAACTGCAATAGTTTTCTATGCTGTGTTGATGATGCTGATGGAAAATTTACTTGAGATTTAATGTTTACAGATCCCACAGCTAACCTGCTTACTTCTGGGCCTTATGACCTCATATTTGCCTCATTCGTACCATTTTATTTTGACATCCCGGCTTCAACATGGTTTCGAATTTTTGGTGTTCGCTTCTCCAATAAGTCTTTCATCTATCTAGCTGGTCTTCAGGTAAAGAGTAAGTAATTAGCTTTACTGCTTAGCATTAATCTTCTACCTCAAGGCCCAATGATAAACTTCAGTTTCATTCTTGCAGCTTCTTCTATCATCTTGGAAAAGATCTCTCTTGCCAGGGATAAGTGGCGTCCTTGCTGGTTCCTTCTATCGTCTAAATGTCTTTCACATCCGAAGGACTAAGGTTGTTCTCAATCTGATACTTAGAAATTTTTTCTCCTTTAACTTTCCTTTCTTGATGGAGACATGGGGAAATACATATAGACTTCCATCTATGCCATAGATTGAAATGTTGTTTTGGCTGCAGCAATGGTAGCTATGTTTTTGGTATAAACCCATTGATGAGTTATGCGTATGTGAATTTTTTTGCATGTGTATTTGTGAGAAAGGGGCCATGGTTGCCGTAGATGCAACGGGAGGTGATATTTTTCAGAGAGAACAAAGTGTTTCTCTGTATTTTCTTATTATTCTTGAATATCAAATGATTACAGAATAAACCTTTAAATAAGCTAAAATAAAATTTTAATATAACTAAAATTATACTTTATCTTTAATTTAAATAACATTTATTCTTAATTTAAATAA
This sequence comes from Abelmoschus esculentus, assembly GCA_035048815.1. Taxonomy (NCBI): domain Eukaryota; kingdom Viridiplantae; phylum Streptophyta; class Magnoliopsida; order Malvales; family Malvaceae; genus Abelmoschus; species Abelmoschus esculentus. Next base: position 16,747,315 of record JAUCBN010000017.1, on the reverse strand, counting down.
GACTTCTAATAAATCTAAACTACTAATTAGGAATAAACTCTAATTATATATTAAATAAAAAACTCTAACACTCCTCGTTAATTTAGACTTCTCTTCAAGCTCTAACACTTCTTGGATAACCAACACTCCCCCTCAAGCTGGTGAACAAACGTAGTAGAATACCAGCTTGAATCTTGGATGTGATGCCCTACTCTTTTTCTTCTGTTGTTTCTTCGAGAAAAAATGTTCCTTGTTCTCGAGTCAGGAATCTTTGATTGAGAGGATTCCGATGCCTTACTCTTTTTTCTTATGTTGTTTCTTCGAGAAAAATGCTACTTGTTCTCGAGTCAGGAGTCTTTGATTGAGATGCTCCAACATATGGTTCTTGATTAAAAGATTTAATGTGAATAATGTACGAAGAGATCAAAAGAATCTACACTCCCCCTCAAGTTGGTAATTATACAGACTAGAATTCCAACTTGAACCTTTGATGTAGAATCCTATAAAAAAAATATTATCTAGTTTTTAAAGCTAAACTATAACTTTTTCACCTATCTTTTTGGATGGATGGCTAAGATAGAACCAAATAGTTTTTAAGGATAAACTATAACCTTTTTTCCAATCTTTTCTCCTATCTTTTGAAACGGATGGCTAAGATTGAACCAAATAGTTTTTTAAAGCTAAACTATAACCTTTTTTGCTATCTTTTTTATTGGCTAAGATAGAACCATTAAATAAAGAACCAACAAAAGTAAACGAGTAGAAATTTCATGTAAAATTCCAACAAGGAAGAAGCCAAGGAACAAGTGTGGTGAAACGACATCAGCGGAAAAGAAAAAAATGATGTGTATCTGAAAAATTATATTGTCGATATGTTTCTGATTAGAGATGACAGCAATGTTGACGACATCAAGATCGTTGTTGGCTCATGATACCATGTGAGAAAGGGGCCATGGTGGCTGTAGATGCAACGGGAGGTGATATTTTTCAGAGAGAACAAAGTGTTTCTCTGTATTTTCTTATTATTCTTGAATATCAAATGATTACAGAATAAACCTTTAAATAGGCTAAAATAGAATTTTAATATAACTAAAATTATACTTTATCTTTAATTTAAATAATATTTATTCTTAATTTAAATAAGACTTCTAATAAATCTAAATTACTAATTAGGAATAAACTTTAATTATATATTAAATAAAAAACTCTAACACTCCTCGTTAATTTAGACTTCTCTTCAAGCTCTAACACTTCTTGGATAACCAACAGTATTCACTTACTTTTATGCTATATTTGATTGGTATTCACTTACTTTTATGCTATATTTGATTGGTGTTTGTGCGCCGAGGAGAAAGTAGGAAATAGATTTTTTTTTACTTCAACTTTAACTAATTTTATCTTATTAGATGCTACTCTGACCATTTTAATTGACGTGTCATTATCAAAAATGAAAAATCAGTTCATTAGCGGCTTCATTTTGGTGGTTTTAGTGATATTCCTTAGATCACTGATTCAATAGATTCTGAGGAATTCATTTTGGTGAAATTCTTATTAGATGTCACTCTGGCCATTTGGCTTGATGTGTCATTATCAAAAATGAAAAATCGGTTCTTTAGCGGCTTCATTTTGGTGGTTATTCCCTAGATCACTGATTCAATATAGATGCAGAGGAATTCATTTTGGTGAAGTTCTTGTACAACATTTGATTTCAGTACAGGGACCAATTGAAGGATTTCATCATTTTTTAAGCCAACAAATTTCTTTTTCCATTTTTTTTCTGTTTATGAACACTAATTTACACGAATTGGGAAGTTTATGTTAAATCAGAAATCAGAATGTAACATTAATTAGAATAACATTTGAAAACTATTAACACCGTTTTATAGGAGAATTAAATGTTTTGCAATTCAAAAGATCTAACACTGCTAATGAAGACTCGAATTTATTGTGATTAAAGGTGATCTGTCTTGAAGAATTTTGAGTTTATGTTCTCCTAGTAACGAAGTGTTATTGAATTTAGCTATAATTTCATTATTTCACCTTTTTAACTATTTCTTTAGTCGTTCAATCCATTTTGTAGCATCACTTTCGATTCATATGCTAATGTATTTTCATTAATTTCATATCGTTGAAGTCATTGTTTTATTTACAGTTCCCTGAGTTTATCGCATCATTCTTTTCACGGCTTTCGTGGCCTTCTATGGATAATCCACCTACAGCACCAGCTAGGAATCTTGCAAGAAATGTACCTTCCCATACAACTCGCCAAATGGAGGCAAGTATTTTTTTTAATGCTTCATTTTTACAAATTTCTTACTAGGTATATTTGCATGCCCTGAGTAAACATGCATACCTATCTGGTGCATGATTTATGAAACTTGCATGATGTGGTGCATGTGAATGTTTATGGTGTTCAACTGCTCTTATTATAGCATGCTGCGGATGATTTAACATATGTCATAATATTGCTGGACAAGCATTAGTTTGTTAAAGTATTTCTGCTCAGTGGTTGGTGTAGGGTAGTATTCTGTAATTTTCAGTAATTGTTACAAAATTGTTAACAATGTTAAGTTTGGTTGGGGAAGAACCCAAATATTGGGACGTTGGAAAGTTTTGAAGGAAAAAAAATTGAGTCTTCATGGATTGACTGATTACATACAAAGCATTTGATAAATCCTGCAGGTTGGTATATTATTGACCATTATTCCTGCTTTCGGTGAACAATTGCATTTTCGATATATATATTGTGGGTCAAACCTGTTTCTATTGATTTTCAATATATATAGGCCAAACTATTAGATTCAGTGTCAGTCATGTGCTGGTTATGCCTTTTCCTGTATTTTTAACTGAAATTTTTTGGATTTACATTTCTGGTAATTAGCTAGATTAGATTGACCACTGATACGCAGAATAACAGCCATGAACTCTTTTGTTTTCAGCGTACCTATCCGCCCACAGTTGCACCTTCAGCCGTAGAACCCTCGGAGGACTCTGTTGCTACCCTGGTGTCAATGGGCTTTGATCAGAACTCAGCCAGGCAGGCACTTGTGCATGCTAGTAATGACATCGACACTGCCACAAACATGCTTCTCGAAGCACGGTCCCACTAATTGAGACAAAGAAATGCCGGTGAAAGTGGATCCGCAGATGTTATTTCATGAATCTAAATGTTTTGGTCATACAGATATATACATTTTGATGGCAACCAATTTGCTTGCCTCCTGGAGTTGCGTGGCATTCCAAGATTCCATTGGGGAGAATGACTGTCTTCCATTTTGGCCACTCTTATTTCCGTTAGTAACTTGTAGTTTAATTCATCATACACCAATGCAACTCAAGTTTTTTGAAATTGTTTACCCTCATGCATACATGGAAGATTACATGTAGGGCTTATGGATCCAAAATTACTGACAAGTTTGTATATTTGCTTGATTTGAATAGACAGTTTAGGTACCTTTAGTTCTATGCTTGGGATTCATGGTCATTCTTTCTAATGTCTTCTTCAATATTTCAACCTGAGTTCTTTCTTTAGAAGTGCAGTGTGCAATGTGACATTATTATATCCTACACTTGATTGGTAATAACTATACATTTTTACAGTTGTAGGGGAATATTTCAATTTTAAAATTAAGGGGTAACTGAGAGGTCTTTTAACCAATTTAATGGATCAAAAATGGGAGGTGATAGTAATTTTGATGGTTAAACTTAAAGGAAAGTCGGATGGTTTTATTTTGCAGTGAAGCTCTTCAAACATTATTAAGAAATGGCAAGAAAAGTGATGAATTCCATGAGTGAAGAAAGCTCTGCGCAAAAGCATATTCTAATTCAAGTTTTCCTTCAAACATCACAACAGTTGTAAAAGAAACAGATGCCATTTCTGGTGGGAGAAGATACAACAGAACAGCTATGTAGAGATGGCAGTAGTGGTGACATCTTTATTAGAAGATGGAACAGTAGCCTCTTTTACAGCTTCATCTCGAGTCTTGTTCTCATCTTTTACAGCCAGCATGACTAGCAGCACCAACAATGGATAACTTATAGTGGTGAGGGACCAATTCACAATCAACTGCGAAAGCAACGGAACATTACGTGTGTCGACTTGCCAGGCAACTGCCGCTCCGGCGCTTTGCACTCCTTTGTAAAATCCACTATATCTGTAAAGCCATCAATGTATACGTATATAAGCATTGGTCAATTTAACCAAAAGGATGAAAGATGGAAGGACAACATAGAAGAAGAGACATGGCATTACCTGCTAAGGGTCTGTGAATCATCAGCCAAGGCTCCTATGACCCAATAAACCATGCTTTGAAACATGGCATCCAATAGTCCATAACTGAAGAACAAAACAAAGGGACCAGCAAAAGCAGAGTCCTTGAAATCCAGCTTCGTAGGTAGATGACCACGGGAATAAGGAAGCTGATTGGCAAGACCTCCGCCCCAAATAGCACTGCCGAGCAAAGCTACAACGCCGATCCCAACGAACCCCCTCATCCTCCTACTCTGAAAGCTAAAATCCAATATGTAACCGATCCCGACCGAGCCTAACATCTGAGCACCCCAGTAGAACACGTTGTTTAACCCTCTAGTTCTCAGGTTGAAAAGAACAGCATTCACATTATTGAACTGGTAGGTATAGAAGAAATTGCTGGCCCAAGCAGCAGGGACAATAAGCAGCATTTTCCAGTTAGCAAACAATTTGAGAACCTCAATTGCCTCAGTGCGCACACTGGAGTACTTAACATCGGAACAGCGCGTACCGTCATCCCGAACGACTCGGTTGGGTGGCAAAATGGCGAAGGAAAGCAGTGTTCCCGCCGTCATAAAACACATGAAGCCGATATAAGTGGCATCATTCACAGAAGACGCCTCGGTCCTATGGTAATTCAGAATGAAAGGAATAAGTCCACCGATGACTCCACCCATGTTGAAAATGCTCCAAAACAGGGAGATATAAGTGCCTTTCCGATTTGTAGGAGGGTAAGCAGTCATAATAGCGCCTTCACCAGCCCAAAGCAGGCCAGCTCCGATGCCAAGTAAGCCACCTGCAGCGATGGCAAAACCCTGGTGTTTATAATGGTTGTAGTACAGGAAAGAACCAACGTAGATCACGTAAGTGCTGCAACCGGCGGCGAGGGTAAGATGGGGTCCGAGGATGTTGTAAATACCACCACCTAAAACTCCAAACACAGCGAAAGCCGTGTACAAAGCAGTGTTGGCGTTGTTGGAGACACTCGTATCAACTTGGCCTCCTCCTCCCATACCGTTGACGGCGTTGAACATCCCGGGACAGCAAAAACACACAAGGCCTATCAAGGCGACTTGCACCAGTGGGGAGTTGTATCTGAATCTCGACTTTGTAGGCAATTCGGTGACTGATTCTTCGTCTTTAACTCCATCTCCGATACCCATTTTTTTCTTATGAATCAAACTATCAGAATCTCAAGACAAATTTGGGTCTTGGATTCAGGATTGAGACCCAGAAGTATGAACTGATTTTATAGAGGTCTAATCTATACTCCCTTGCTGGGTTAGCTTCAAAGTAAAGCCAAACTATGAGAATAAATACAAGATCGGAATCAGAAATGGTTTGGAATCCTAAAAAAGAAAGTATTTTTATTCCACAACTGGACATTTGTCATCTCCTCCTTCACAACTGGATCAAGCTCAGATTCTCCCATCAAAAGCAGAGACAAAACTTATCTTTCAAACACAAGGGATCAGGAAGGCTTTTGATAAGGCACGTTGAAACTGAAAACAAGGTTTATTATTTTTTTATACGAATTTAATTTTGATATAAAAATATTTAATTAAAAATATTAAAATTTTAACTCATATTATTGTTTTGACAATGAAGGTAGGTAAATTCTAAGTACTACCAACCCGGCTGCCGGCCTTCTCCACCCTAATTTGCTCCTCCTGCTCTGTGGAGTATTTAATTTATTTCCAAAACAGAGTATTAAGTCAACGATTCTACATCCAATTAATTATTAATAGGTTTAAATAAAAAAAATTAATCTTTAAATTATATTTTTTATTTATTTTTAATCAAAATAAATATTTAAATTACTATTTTTATTCACTTTGAATCTGATCATTATTTAAATTAAAAAAAGTATATTTCGATTATATTATAATTTTTAATTAAAAATTAATTTAAATTAAAAATAAAAAATAACATAATTTAAATATTTATCTAGATAAACAACTAAAAAATACAAAAATTATTAATTTATTAATAACTTTCTTCAGTAGTCGTGGAACAAATAATAAGGAGATTCCTGCTGAATATAGACTTGTTTATTCATAAAGAGATGGTTTTATAAAATAGTTCCTAAATGGGAGATTAAGATGCGTTCAAACTCAACTATTTTGATAATAATATACACAGATGTCAACAAAATTAAGACTTATTTCACATATTTAAAAATAATTATCAAATAACCTTGGGATATTAATATACTTAATTTAGAATATATATCCACCTTAAAATAGTAAAATTGAGACGCATTTATAGATAATTATATTATGCACAAACAGTTGAAATAAAAAAAAAATTACAAGAATTTTAGTTTTAAGGTTTAAGAATATATATATTAAGAATTATAAATTTAAACGTATAAGATTTTAAGAATTGTGATTAAAATTTAAAGTTTATAAGTTAAACCTCGAATTTTTAACCCCACTAACATATTATTATCTTAAACCATAAACTTAAATTCTATAAGCTTTAAATCCTAAATAAATCGATAAACCCTAAAACTAAGACACTCGTAAAATGACATAAAAGAGGGTTTAACAGCTAAAACCCAAAACTCATATTTTTCTTATTATTTAATTATGGTAAGTCTTAGTCTCTTTGATTATCAACATTTCTCGGTGCCTCTCTTTTGGAATGACGTAAAAGGGTTAAAAGATAAGAGACAGAATAAGATGTGGATGCCACTGTGATTGAACCAAAATCATAATTTTACAAACTCGTCACCTTTAGAAATAATAACCGTTCCTTCAACTACTGAAACTAGATGACTCATCCGTAAAGAACATGTACATTAAGAAATTTCGGGTGTATATATTTAGTATAAACAAGGGTATGGCCAACGTATTTAAATATGTTGATATACGATACTATTCGAACTTGTAGCGTATTTAGTAGAAACACTTGGAATTGCCGTCCAGAGCAGTATAATAAAGTTAGCCTCCTTGGTGGTGTATAATTCTATGGAAAATCCAACTGTATTATTCCCTAGAAATTTATGAAGTGTTATTGTCTAAGTTCACATTGTTGGGATATCAAAACCAGTATTGTTCTCATAGTTTTTGTCTCCAAACTGTCAACAGCCTGGAAGAAAGCATGGCGAAGTCCGCAAAGTATCGTCTACAGAGCTCGATATAGCTCAAATGGTGTTGTACCTATATATCAGAAATCGATTCGATTTATGCAGTACAGACGAGCAAGGAAAATAGCTACATAAACAATATTCCTACCAGAATTTCATATTCAAAATGTTTGGTTTACCGATTTTGACACCTCTATAACGAGGACTATACAATCTTGATTGAGGTATCAGTTTACCCTTTGTTACAATGGAACAAATAAACAATCAAAAAGTTCAAATTTAGGTGTTTCTTACCAGTTTTCATTCAGGTTGCTGTTGGATTGTAAGTTATTCGCATTCATGACCACAAGTAGACTGCATCATAGGTTATCTGCATGCCATTACCATGATCGAACACACGAGCGGTATGACAGTATGATTCTGGAAATCTGAAGTCATATGCATTTATCTCAACCTAAAAAATATGGATGGAGAAAGCGTTTCATTAACAAGGTAACAGCTGAAGCTCTTTAGCAATGCGAGCAGCATGAAGCCATGAACGATTAATGTGTCATTGTATCTAGATATACCTTGTGCGCCTGGTATTGGTGCAAACAAATATAATTCATAACAGTGTTATAGGAAGCTGTCTAAAGGCGGATATGGACTCCTAAAGCACAAAAAGACTAAAACACCAATAGAACTGAAGGATCAAAAGGCATAAAGATTAAATTACTCAGTTTTATACTACAGGACTAAACTGTAATTTTGACTATAGCACGACTCCCTCAATATTCAAAACATGAATGTCGATATTAATTCATTTAAAAAGGCATTCTTACCAGAAGTGGAAACTGCCTTGATCCAAGTACTGCAGACCCCGTACTCCTTCACACTACAAATTTAATGGTCATGAGAAACTATCTGTGTTCGTCGCATTGCAATGATAAGCTTGTCTCTTACAAAATCAAATTATAAGTCACCATAAAGCAAGTACCCTGAATCTATGTTTCTTGGACTTGAGTGTGGACTGTGGATGCTGGATATGACCATGTGTCTGACACAAGTATATTAAAATTTCCAAGTCTTTTAATGTATTCGGATAGCCCTTAGGGTTAGATCCCCATACCCATTTACAGATGCATATGTTAACATGGATACTTCATTAAAAATAAACATAACCAGAATTCAGCAAACTATCTAATGGCCTTCGGTCTTCTAAACTAATACAAGATCCCAACCCCACACAAGCACACAAAGCATATAATAAGAATTGGATCTTCCTAATCGAAAATGGAAGATCATTCGGACTTCTAATTTGACTCCAATGTCCAAAACTCCTTTAACAGAAAACATATTATAAATCCCTAACATGATCTGCAATTACCACTGCTCTATTGCGAAATGGGCTAAACTTTTGAAATTGCACTAGGGTAAAATCCATACAAGTATTGCAAGGGAAAAATATTTGTTATTTGTTAATTGTTAATATTCACTCAGAATAAAAACATCACCATACTTGTGTTTTGAAAAGATAATTCTTCAAAACAAGAAAAGAGAAACCCCGGAAAATGAGATTTGATCCTCTTATGTATACAAACTGATTCCATATAAACCATTTAGCCAAATGCATAATTATCCAGGAAAAATTTGTAGGATTCCGAGATTAAGATTAATATTCAGATTTTGGTGATGAGTTTAGTCTCAACTAGAGTCTATAATGAGTTCAAATTTCATTGACCCCGTTTTAGATATCTCTACCTTTCAGTTATAAGGACTGAAAAACACTAATGCATTCATTAAATGCTCATGAGTAAACATTGCCTAACTGCTCATTCATAGTAAGCTCAGAACTTAATTATCATATTATCAGTTCCAACCATCTTTTATATCTTACCATTTAAAATACCCCACTCCTTACATTAGTGAGACACACACTCGCTAACACTATAAATACTCCCTCAAGTATGTTTGTAAAAACTTCTAGCTGTTAATTTACTTGTTTGATCCACTACCTTACCATGCACTAACCTTACCCATAATGCATACATAAACACCATTTGTGTTCCCACCTAAGATTTAATTCATAAATTGAAGCAATGAACATAACATGGATGAATCAAATTTTCACTGTTTATGAAAGAAAAGTAGAAACATATTTTGGCAGAAAACAATGGATTCTGAAATAAATATGGAAGCCACATGGGAAAGTCATTAAATTAATTAGAAGCATATGACTTACAAGTAGATATTACAAGGGTTGATTTCAGGAAACAGGTTGATATAAAACCGAAAACCATCGGGGCTTATATCTCTACATAGCAAACCTGCCAATATACAACAGTAAATATTAAGGTTGGCTATTTGTAATATTTAAAGAGAAAGTGAAGCAGAGTTGTACCTTTGCTCTCTGCGGTTAGAAGATGCTCCTTAGCCATGGCTGGAGCAATCCCTAATGTCATTGCAGCATCAATTGGACTTACACCATTCAGAAGCCCTTCAGGCTTAGTAGCAAGGCTTTTGATTCTAGCAAAAACCTACACATGAAAGGCCAAGTAAATTTTCAGGGTGACTGGTTCTTGACAAATGATAACTAAATTACATAAGTTAAAGTGATGCTTTTTCAAGCAAAGTAAATTAATCATATATGTGTTTAACTTGTACTCGATTGCCAAAAGACAGAAGAGCGCAACATCAATATAAAGCCATGACAAAACCCAAATGTTACGAGACTTTTTTTGTAAAAGGTAAAAAGGGACTTATTTATAATCACTTAAATTAACTAATGATCAAACATTTTGATAGGGTTAGAACAACTAGAAGAAAATTCTGCGATAACTATAGATGCAAATACGAAGTTGATTTGAAAGCTCTGGATCATACATCCACTGTCAGCTATGTTTCCACTTTTCCGTTATAAGTAAATAATATAAATTATTTTCTGAAATCTAAGGGCTCAGAGAAAAGGAAAAACCTTACAGATTATTAGGCCAAAGAAGACTAACAGAAAAAAGGTAAGGAAGTTCTTTTGTATAAAACTGAAATAGAATCATATCAAGACAGAAATTGAAATGGGTTACCTCCTCATCACTATGGGACTTGTTTTGGATGACCCTGACTCCACTATCAAACTTCCTAAGCATCACTGGACTGTTATACAAAGAGTAGCCGATTAAAGACTTCGAATACCCAAGTATTTCTTAATATCATTATGAAAATGTGAGAAAATGTAAATAGTACATACACATCAAATTTCTCCCACAAAGAACATGCTTGCAACATATCATCTGGAGAGATCAATTCTGAGGACAGAGAGATGGAAAGAAGTCACCTATTTTCATTGTACTTTCAAAATACTGAAAGTAGATAAAACCACAGCACATTTTAGAAATTAAGTGAACTAGAAAAAAGAAGACCTGGTTCCGAGTGGAATGAAATATATTCAGGGACAGAAACATCTAAATCAATTTACACCAGAATGGTTTCATTAATTTGAAAGTCCTCTTTCCTTACTAAGGCACCAAAAAACATGATAAAATAAGCATCAACATTACAGGACTCAAAAGACCAAGCTGTTATAGCCAGTTCTAGACAGGAAAGTTTTACAAGATAAGACTGTGAAGTCAAAGAAATTTTCACAGTTGATCGATGCAACATGAATTAGATTAATAAAAAAGGGTTCAATATAGCAAAGTTGAAAACGATGGTTATTAAGAATATCATACAAGTCAAGTGAGAGAAATGCCACAATCTGGAATTGATGGTGAAGAATAATAATAAGTGATGGAGATGATATGTATCATCTTTACTGCAACTTTCAAAGAATTAAACATTACAGGTCGCAGAATATCCAGACTCCAGAGTCTCAGTCTGATTTGTTTGGAACAAATATTAAAAAGTTAGCATCTATGGAATATAAAGAGAGATTCAAAAAACTGACTACTTTGGAACGTCGTTTGTTTCTTTGACCAAACTAGGTAATAGAGAGCCAAAGTCAAAACCACGCCTTTCTGGTGTTAATGTTACATGGGCAAAAATGTATAGCATGTGTCCATGGCCTTCATTAAATTTTGTTGCTTTAAATGGTTATCACACTAATGTCTTTGAAAGTCCCCCCCCCCCCCCACACACACACAAAGAAAAGATAGGAATATGACGTTGCCTAACACTTACCTCAAAATATTTCCAACAACAAAAATTTGATTAAGAAAATTCAAGTTAATGTCTCTAAACAAACTTAAATGCGATAAGCAAAGTATGTATAAAAACAAGAGATATAGTGTTAAACCAAACCTGTGCCTCGAGCACGATTGAAGAGACAATAGGCATCTATAAGGTTGATCATTCCACCTGCTCGCTCCAGAGGGGTTCTCACAAAATCTGCCAGCTGAGGTGCCAAGAAAATAAAATCAAAACTAGTTCCCAAAAGAAAATCAAGTAAAAGAAAAGAAAAGCCGATCTACTAGACATGACAAATCATTTACCAACCCAATAACAAATTTGTGGATGATTAACATAATATTCCCAAAGAGAATCCATGGGATATGCAAGCATATGGCAGAATAGGAGTAAAATATCTTCCAGGAGCATTTTGTTACATCAAAGTCTTGAATCACTTAAAAGAAATTTTACAACATCTGGGAAAAGAGTAATCAACTAATCCCCATCTACAAAACCATCTTATTTCTAAGGATTTCTTCAGAGCCAAATAAAAAGTCCTAGATTCTGCAAAATGTATTAACATGCTGATAAGCTAAGCTCTATAGAATTATCTTGAAACAAATTACTGAACAAATAACATTAAAATTAACACACAAAAAAAAAGTTGAAAAGTGGGAGGGAGAAGAGAACCTGACGGGACAATTGTTGATGGTACAGAGCACCTGCAGACTCCTTAGTGACTGGAGATATTATACCAACACTCAACAACCAATCTTGCATCTCCTCTTTTGAACCCATATCCTCATCATTATTCCCGCTTGTTTGAGAACTTGTTCCGGACAAAAGCTTTTGTCTCATTTTTTCTGCTAGCATCACCATCTCTTTAGCTTTACTCTGAAAATCCGAAAGAATTCTAAATGTTGAACAATCAGAAAGTAAGAAAACAAGCAAACGAGTGAGACTACTAACATCATAATCATTGATTACAGCTCAGAGCCTATCTTCTGAATCAAACAACATAACTAAATAAAACATAATTCTTTTATGCATGCCATTAACTATAGCTCAAAACCCAATCAATTATTACTGCTTCCGCACTCAAGAACATGCTCCACTTGCATTCACCAATGTCAATCATTTGCACAAACAATAATAACAGAAACCAAATCAAAAAGATGTATATTACATTTCTTCTTTCTTATAAAGAAACTAGACACTTCAATATAATAAAGAAAAGAACTTTCTGATGTATATAGCTTTATATTTCAATGCAATGATACAAATTTTTAAATCAAAACTAAATTCCCTATAATTTGCTTCAATTCGTTATAATTGAACAAAAAAGAATCGCATTACCATGAGAGCATTTAAGTCCTGAAAAGCATCCTGCAAACTCTTATCAGTACTCTCCCACATTTCTTGTTCCTTCCTTAAAATCCCCGCCACCCCAACCATCCTCACGGACCCGTCACTCGAATACAACCCTCCACCGGTTCCAGTGCCTTCCCCTGAACCAGAAGCCAAACCCGAGCCGGAACCAGAAGCTGAAGTCTCATTACTCTCCCAAGCTTTCGCGCGCCAAATGTCACAAAACTTCACCAAAAAACCATCACAATCCCCCTTCCCTCTAATCACCGCCGTCACTACAACTGATCTCGAGCCCGAACCTGAACTGTATTCAGACCCAGAACCCGGATCGAAAACGCAACCAACGGGTGAGACGAGGACTTGGAAGCGGATCCTGGGGGAGTGGAACACGGACTTGAGAGATTTTTTGGAGGAGAAGATGTGAGAAATGGCGGCAAGAGGGATGGCTGAAGCGGAAGTAGGGACGATGGCGGAAGAAGAAGGGAGCCAGAGGAGTCTGTGGGTGGTGAGGATGAGGATACCCGATTTAAAGGGGGAGAACTGGAGGTGGTCTTCAGGTTCGAGGTCGACGCCAGAGAGAAGGTGGCATTCAACTTCGTTGCGGAGGAAGACAGGGCGGCCGCTGCTCGTCACCTCCGCCTTAGAGAAGAAGTTCGACATCTCTGCGGAGTGGACTGATTAACTACGGATCATTTTCGTTAGATTGTATTTGTAAGGGGCCTTTGCTTCGCCTTATTTATCCAAAGATGCTTCTGTAACGAAGTTATACAATGGATTGAACTGTTCGAATTGAATTTTTGGTTCGATTGGGTCGACTAAATCAACTTCAATTATTTAGTTATAAATGGATTATATTACTTATATTAAAATTAAGATAATATTTATCTCAAAAATAAAATAAAAACAAATAAAAAATATTAAAATTAAGATAATATTTATCTCAAAAATAAAATAGAAACAAATAAAAAAAAAATTGCAAATCGTTACCTTTTCCTCATACATCTTCTGTTTTAAATTAAAGAGTTCAAAGCATAGAGTTTAAAGTTTAAGATTAAGGATTGTGGTCAAAGTTTAAAATATTAGAAATAGGTTATATTTTTAAGGCGTAGGATTTAGGATTTAGAAAAGAAGGGTTAAAATTTAAAATTTAATTTTTTAATTTTTTTTTTACAAGAAACGTAAAAAAAAAAGACATGATAAGGCAGAAACTAGAAACCCAATTTTATAAAACAAAAAAAAGACGTGCAAAACCAGCATATTTACTTTGAGCCCCGATTCAATAATACTACATTTCAGCCAGCAGTACATTTTCTAACAAAGAAAAAGAAAAAATTGACAAAGAACAAGAATTATTACAACTCTTGCTCTGAATATGGATGACCGATTTCATCTTATTTAATCTTTTGGCAGCCATGAAAGTGAATTACATGCACAAAATAATCATAAACAACCTTAACAGTAGGTAAAACACTAGTAAACTCTCTCTGCCGTGGATACCGGTCGAAGGAAGACGACAATGACTGTCACATTATCTTTACTGCCACGTTCTACAGCTTCCGTTGCCAATCTTTTCGAGCACATTGCAGGCTCTTTAACTGTATCCCTGACGATGGTTATCACCTCCGTGTCGCTCACAACATCCCAAAGTCCATCACTAGCCATTACCTGCAAATCAAGTCCTATTTTAAGATTTCTTTTTTTTCTTAATCCAGGACGAGGAGAGACATTGACTGTCATCTTTATCACATGTGCATTCATTGATATTAACCACAACAGACACTTCCACTAGTTTGTATTGTATGTTCGTTATTTGGCAGTGGTCTCGAATCTCGACTAGAATTGTTATGAAATATGAACTATGATGCAAATTCTAGCATACGTTTGCTTAACTTCTGATTACTAAACATTTTTTCGCTAGGTTCCAGGAAAATAAAATATAGAACAGAAAGGCAGAGGATGAGCCTTACCAGGAACTCATCTATGAACAATTTGGTTTTTAACTCATGCATTCTAAAGATTAGAAGTCCAGTTATTATCAGTCGAACAAAAGTTTCAATTTTTAAATATGAAAATGAGCCTTACCAGGAACTCATCTTCCCCTGAAAGTACAGTTTCAGTTATCTCAGGTTCTGCAGTTACAGCAGGCTTCAGATCATCATCACCGATGGAGCGAGTTACCTATTAAAAGACACATCAATAGAGGACGCCTTATGGCATGTTAAGAGACTTCTGTTGCTGTCTTGCGGAACCATTAAAGATTGTTGTCTAATAATGAAACTAATGACGATGAATTAACTTCTATCTCAATCCGTATTGAGAAGATTTACAGAGGGGAAAACCTGAAGTGCAGCACGACCAACCCTCCAAGTATCAACTTGCCATTTTACTTCTCCCCCTGCACTAACAACACGCTTTCTCTCCTCGGGACAGCTTGCAACATGATCCTAACATGTCAGGGTCAAGTAGTTTTAGAATAGTAACATACAATAGTTCTACCATATACTACAATAAGTTAGATCTTACCCTACTTAGAGCTAAGGGGCACCCACTTCGACATAAAATTGCCCTGCAATCACCTGCATTAGCAACAAAAAGCTTGTTCCTAACTATTAGAGACGCCACTGCAGTGCAGCCAGGATGCCAATCTTTATGAATAATCCTCCTGGATTTTTTTTGAGAATCAAGTTCATCTCTAAATGCAACGTCTGTCTTAACAAATGCTTCCACCAGTGCATCAGCAGGACTGCACTCATATATACACTTAATTAGTCCAATAATATGGATAAATTTGATTGAGTCGGGCATAACAGACAAAGTGACACACACCTGCATGTAGAACCTAAGGTTTTCAGAAATTCAGGTAATGCTTGAACTGAAAACTCAGCTGCTGCACCACCTGCAAAGGTAGCGAAGTACATAAACCTATATCATGGTAAAGGAATAGGAAAACTGCTCAACCTGAACAAATACAAATTTAGTAATTTCAAAGTAGAGACAGCTTCCACAGGTGGGAGAGAGAAGTCATTAAGTTGATTTCTTCTCACAGACAAGATTGCCTTTTCAGAAATGATTTTATTTAAAAATTTCCAAAACTTGACTTGGCCTCCTGCTTCTTTTTCTTTTAATGTTTTATTTAAAATGGCTTTAAACTCACAATATTAAATTATTAATTGCCTAAAAGTTTCTGGTGGCCATCACTAGCATTTATACTCATATCTAATACCTACTATATCTTCAGTATTGTGTTGTGTCATTGTTTTGCATACCTCTATGGCCATCAAAGATACCAAAGGCATGAACATCCTTCTCATTGCATAGGAAAGGCATAAGAAAATGTGTGTCCTCCATACTCTCCCGTCTCCCACATGTAGCAAAGGATCCCCAAGAAAGCACGGGATGGTATGCCAAGGAATCATCAAAAGAATCAAGCCACATTCTGATACCAGAATTTACTCCAAATGAAGTTTCTTTGGATAAATATTCTCCCTGAGTAGACCAGTTAATCTTTTCCTGATAGGTAGGAAAGTTGCTAAAGCTATCAGTGACTTGATCACGGGAAATGGAAGATAGTTGAAGAGAAAAACCCTCTTTCTCAATTTTCTTTCTTTGTTGCAGAATACCATCTAGTTCAACCACTATATCATCAAATGAAGGCCTATTTTGAGGATTTGCATCCCAACACTTTTGAATTAGTGTCAGAATACTGGCTGGCACTTCAGAGTCAACACCGGCAAGAACTGGGCGCAGTCCACCAGAGCTCACAGCTGCAGTAAGTTGCTGCTCAGTATAGTTCATCTCCAGAACAGTGTGGGCCTGCCGGTAGGAAATAAATTACAAATAACTACTATAGTTTTAACAAAAAGTTGTCAACAGCGACCGATGGTTAGAAATGTAAAAGTGATTAGCTTTGTTGTAATTAACAACCACGTTCCATGTTAAAATATTCAAGCAGAAAATGCAAATCATAAGTTTGTGAACACACGTTTTATTTCTCTCTTCAATTCTAGACATTAAATGACTAGCATTGAACTTGCAAAAGTGCAAAGTTTTGTTTTTTTAACATGATTGATTAGAAGAGAAATTGCAGTGAGGAATGAGATGGCAAAAATAGTTGGCTGCATTTTGTTCTATAACTTACTGTTCATCCTAAGTTACTTCAGACGCAAAAATCATTAAAATTCAGCTGGCTTAAAATAATATGACAAGGAAGAAGTTCAAAGGATATAATTCAACTTCTGCAGTTCTGCTTGATCTTTATACTCGCACAACTTGATTAAAATTCCTCAGACTGTCTTTTAAAGTTTGTTCTCCCTGAAAATTAATTTAGACTGCTAACTCTGGCAAGTAGCTCTGAGGAAGCAGTTTATATTTGGTTGTGCTGCCTGGCACAATGTAAGCAATGCAGGAAGAGAAGTGGAAGCTACTTCTCATTTGAAAACACAAAATGGCAGCAAAATAATCATAAACAAATAGATAATTCTATTGAATTGGCCAATGAAGGTATTTCTTCTAGCACCAGAAAGTGCAACATTAATGGAACAAATTTTCTTTGCTCCTTTCCCCAATAATCTCCCAGTAATGCAGGAACAAAACTTATGTTGGAATGAACTTCCTGGAGCACAAATTAGAAATTCTTTGTAAACTAATGCTTAATTTCCGGTAATTGGAAAATCCATATGAAGAATTTTCCTTGTTAATTGGGCCATGCAGACCAATCTGCCAAGGTGACTTACAGATTTATTAAGATAATCATATGTATTGTAACCTAATCTGAGGTTTCCTCAGTATAATACTAACAAATAACATATACATGTTGGTAGGGAAGAGCAAACCATTTGGGTTCAGCAAAATCCAGCAAGATTAGTGGGTTTGACCAAATTTGAGCAAGTTAATTACAAACCAGGGAAGTATGAACTTAAGCAAACAAACTCTGATTCACCGTTCATATTGGTCAGATTTATCTATTTAAGTTAGTTACCCATTCAGAGGTCAACAAGGCCTGCATATATGTAGAAAATATATACGACCTCAGTTTTTTCAATGCTTTTGTTTCAGTACCAACAGCAACAGGTAAATCCAAGCAACAAACAATATATTATGATGCTATGTCTTGGAAACAGAATTTTTTTTATTGATAAGCATATTCATTATTATCACCATGCAAATGCAACTTAGTCTAGTACTGAATAATATCACTTATCAGAACATGACAACCTAAGCATAATCAAAAAAATGCTGACCTGAGCTTCAGCACGGATATCAGTGTATGGGACAATGCCGGTTAGCAGTTCACTGCAATTAAATGGAAATCAAGTTTCATGGTTATGGACCTACAGAGCAGCAAAAGAACTAGATCAACCATAACCTAATATTTTACTACAATTAATCAATCAACTACTGAATTTTAATGACAAAAAGGGAGACATTACTCCATAATGCATTATCAAAACATGATTAACCATGCTAGAGTGTATAAATCTAGCTGAAGGTGGTATCACTTTACAGTTACTGTAAGTGCTAATGATAGCAACTGGGCGAAACCAGATCCAATAATTCACCTAATATGCTATTGTTGTAGGGCTTTGGGAGCAGGGATGCCTCTACATACGGGATAATTGTGTCCACTGCCGAGTGCATACCGGAGGCAATGTCAGTAAAACAGAACAAAATACAAAGATAGAGGCAATGTGCATACCATAAAACAGTGAAGATGAAAGAAGATTGCTAAAAAAGTTCAACTTGTATAGGAAGTAATTAAGATATGTTTTCACCGTCTAGATCCAGCAACATATTCAACATTGATTTCACGAGGTATACATTTTCACATCACAAAGATCCAGCCCAGAAAGGAAACAAAAATGTTTATTACAATGCAAGGGATTAATTCTAACAATTCTGGCACTTCAATAGAAAAACTAAGAGGTTAGCAGTGAAATAAATTGTTACTACAATGCTAAGGACAAAAATGATTTTTAATCCAATTTGAAATATTCTAGATACTTCCATTGCACTATAAAAAGACGATCTTCATATTTTAGATTAACAGCTGACAATAACCGATAGCCTATGAGAATGATATGAAATTAGGTGAATGTGCAATTTATCCTGTATCTTACTTGATGGACACTCCAAAGCTGTAGACATCTGATTTTTCAGTATGTATCTCCTTCGTCAATATCTCAGGTGCCATGTAAATAAGAGTTCCAACCATATTTTTTTTGTGAAAACCACCTGTTGGCTTACCTGATGATCTCCAATTCTCAATAGTGACTCTTTTGAGATCTTTCTTGTATTCTGCTAAACCAAAGTCAGCCAAGTGTGCAGAAAAGTTTCTGTCAAGCTGCATCATATGCATTAATCGTGTTATAAAAATTCAAGCTCAAACGTCACTCAATTAAAATCATTTTTCTAATAGTATCTAACACCAAATAGATAATAAGGACAATTAAAGAATCGGAGGATTACGGAAAGAAAATTACAAGAACATTTGCCGGTTTCACATCTCTATGTACAATTCCTTTGTTATGCAGGTATTGCAGAGCCTTCGCTGTAAGGAAAAAACAGCAGAAAGAGAACAATGTGTAACATCATTAAAAAGACTTTTAGTAAATTTTGGCCCAATAAAGGGCCAAAAAAAGGGGATATGAAAGATAAATCTGCAAGTATAAACTCTCAGGAGAGAATTGTGTTTTGCAAATCACAAATATTTCCACATAAATTGAAGATAATGAAAAAGTTGCATATCAATAAAATGCCTGACAGATCCAATATAATAACTAAGATAAATAAAAAAGTTAAAGCAAGCAGTTATCACATTAACATATTCATCACTCTACAGTAACTTCCTCTCTGGCCATCAGGTCAGGATATCTAGGTTTTTCCCCTTCTTTATTTATGCAATATTCTTTGAAGACACATTATTTCTAAAACCAATCTGAACCTACAAATGGTAGATGCAAAAGCTAATAGCTTCCAAATAACAAAGATATTTTAGAAATTAAACAGAACATAAGGAAAAAGTAATAAAGCCTTGATATTGCAATTGAAGTAATAGACTTAGTTAAAACCAACATAAAAGAAGTATCATCATATATGCTTTATTGTGGAACAAACATAAACTAAAAGCAAAGTTTAGCCTTTATCTGAGATGGTAGCCAAAAATACTTTTGCAAGTTTTTTTAGGCGCACCGTAACAATGATGAAGAATTTGATTAAAAACAAAAGGAAATTCAAAACAAAACTAAAGGTATAATGTTGCAGCGTGTTGTCCGAGTTTACAAGATCTGACAGAATCATATAATTTGAGAGGCTTCCTCTGGTGCAGTAATAGCACTATAACCGGCACATAACCGTCTTTATCAAAGAAAGGTACATTTTTAACCTACATAGTTAGTCTGATTAATAAGAATTTCATGTGAACCTGTTAATTCTATCACAAAATGTATTTTGAATATATGTCAACACATATAAACCCCGTTTGTTTTCATATACATTCTAGCACCTAAAGCTATTCTCTGGATTTTAAGCTATTAGCTATGTCGATGTACTCTTAAACTTTCCAAACTTATGATCAGGACTCAGCTGAATTCATACTAAAATGTCACTTTTATTAAAAAAAAACCGTTAAAATAGAAAAAAGGAAAAAGAAACTGTGGAGTTTGAAGATATACCTAACTGGAGCATAATTGGAAGCGCCTGATCAAGATCGGGAATCCATTCTTGAACATGTAATTTATGAGCCAGATTGGTTTGCTCATAGAATTCGAAGAAGAACATATAATTAGGAGGCTTGGCATGGGCGGCGACGAGTGTAGCGATGCCGGGATGGTCTAATTGGCAGAGGAGCTGCAATTCCTTGTGAAATTTATCCAACTCCTCCGAGGTAGACAGGATTGGCTTCCTTGCAGCAACTTTCTTTCCATCCAAAATCGCTTCATAAACAACGCTTTCAGCTCCTACCGCCCAAAAAACACAACATGTGAGCAAATTGCAGGTAGAAAAGAAATGAAAGTATAGAACGTTACCTCTTGCAATAGGAGAGAGAAGAATGAAGGAGGAAGGAGGAAGGTGAAGAGGGATGGAGTTGCTGGAGCAGCAACCTCTGATACAAGTGTTTGGCTCCACTATGTCTAACCCCATTTTTTGCCCAGTAATTCTCCGGCGAGCAACCCCCAATAAGAGGGATGGGATTTCGGGTTTGGGAAATTTCGCGGCAACAGCAGCTTCTGTGGAAATTTCCCAAATCTGTAGCAACAACTTAGTTGTCAGACCCTTTTATGTTTGTCTTTGAGTGTAGTTGTTTTAGAGTGAACTAAAATAAGGCTAATTAAATGTTTACCTGTTCGACAGGTAATTGATTTGTACATATTTTATTACGTTGTTTGTATATAAATAATTATAATAATTTTAATAAAAATAATATATACATAAAATATTAAGATATAAAGATTTATGTGCATACCTATTTTATTACGATAAATTTTATTTATTATAAAAACGATAAGAATTTTAGTAGGTATATAAATTATTATAAACTGTATATAGTTTATTATCCAAATCGTAATAAAAATGGTATGTATCGTATTTCTTATAATATCTTACTTAAACTCAAAAGAGTTCAAATTAAGATAACTATTTATGTACATATATATTTTCCTAAAAAAACGTAATTTATTACAATAAGGGTAAAAATTTTAGTAGGTATATAAATTATTATAAAATATATATAATTTATTACCCAAAAGATAATAAAAATAATATGTATCGTATTTATTATATAGTTTATTACTCTTTGATACCTTATTCCAAATCAACCGGTTTATTGAATTTGGATATTAATATTTTTACGAAAGAATATGTTGTGAAATTATTATATTTTATTATTATATTACGTTTCTCTTTGGGGGGAGGGGGGAGGGGTTAATAAAAAATGGAAACAAATTATCTAATTAAAATATTTTTACAAATAAATAAATGTCCTTAATATTAATTAAGAATAGTGATATACCGTAATATAATAATATCTCAAAATTATATCATTTATTTTAATCCATATATTTTTCTTTAGGGACAGTGGCACGCTTAAGAACGTGAATTCTAAGTTATAAATAAAATAAATTAAATTATAAATCTCATCTAATAATAAAGTTATATTGTATTTAATCTAGATTAATTAGTTAGTAATTGAAAATAGATGATTATAAAAATATTTTAAAAAATAAAAATAATAAACAGGCCGTTCGGATCGGATTTACTTTAAGTCACTTCGGATTAAGTTGACTTTTGATTCAGTAAAGGTTTGTTTCGGATTTAGTTCGGATCTATATTATTTTAGATTAAATATCAGATCAGGTTAATATTAAATCTCTCAGCTTTCAATTTGAGCCGATATATGAATATAATCTTTCAAAAGAGGAAAAGAAATAATATTAAAGTATTATTAAATATAGTTGTTAATTAATAATATAACACAAAATAAGAATAAAACATGCATATTTGAGAAAATTAAATTTGTGATGCTTTTTGTTCTGTTGATTTTCGGATCAATTTTTTCCGGTTCAGGTTATTTTCGATTTTCATTAATATTTTATTTGTCAGGTATATAAAAATTAGGCATAAAAATAATTTTAACCTTTAACATTTACAGTTTTTGTCATTTTGACCCTTATTCTTTTTTGGGATAAATTTAGCTCTTAACCTATATCTTTTTGACAAATAGCTTATTTTTTTAACTAGATTGATGATTGGACCGTCAAAAATTTAACGGTGATACATATATATATGGAATATAATTTTAAGTGACATGACATGTAACCTATCAAATACATATATATAGAATATAATTTTATTCAAATATAAAATAATTAAAATTCAAATATATATTAAAAATTAATTAATTCTAAAATATAAAATTATTAAATATTTTTAACCCTAACTACGATAAAATCAAAATCCTATTCGAATTGTGTTTATATTTTTTAAGATGAGATTTTGATTCTATCATAGTTAGGGTTAAGAATGTTTTATAATTTTTTTATTTTAGAATTAATTAATTTTTAATATTTTATTTGAATTTTAATTGTTTTATATTTTATATTAGAATAAAATTATATTCTATATATATATATATTTGATAGTTTACATTACATATCATTTAAAATTATATTTCATATATATATTATCGTTAATTTTTTAACGGTCCAGTCATCAAGCTAATTAAAAAATAAGATATTTGCCAAAAAGATATAGATTAAAGGCTAAATTTATTCCAAAAAAAGAATAAAGGTCAAAACGATAAAATCTGCAAACGTTAAAGAGTTAAAATTATCTTTATGCCTAAAAATTATGTTTAAAGTGTATTTAATATTTTATTTGTTACCTCTTGCAAGCATTTAATATTAAAGAACATTTTATTGTTGACTTTGTCTTGTGGTGAAAAGTTAAAAGTTAATTAAAATGGGTGACCGTAAGAACAAAATAGTGTTAATTGTGTTACAAGTAATTAAGAAATAACTCTCCCGTAAGAAAATTTATAGTAAAGTTTATATAATTTTTTATTTGGTCCTCTTACACAGCGACCCGACCCGAACACAAATCACATGAGATAATTGATAATACAACAAAAACTTGTAGAAATGATTCAAAATCTAAGGATAAGAAGAAGAATAAAGGAGAAATTTTAGATATCCGCAGCCACACGTTTGTACAGATGAGAAGGCAGCCTAGGAGTGGCAACAGCCTGCACTGGAGTCTTCATATAAGCAACCAGTCCAGGATTTTCATGCATGTCAATGTCCTCAGCCTTGACTCCCTCCGCCGGTGTCCAACAAAAATGGTGCAATAAGTGACCCAACATGGATGTGACCAGGTTGATCCCAAGTTGTGCACCGGGGCAGACCCTCCTCCCTGCACCGAATGGAAGCAACCGAAAATCATGACCCTTCATATCAATGTCCTCCTCCAAGAATCGTTCTGGCCGGAACTCTTCAGGGTCCTTCCAGACTGCAGGATCACGGGCTACTGCCCATACGTTAACGTGCACATTTGATCCCTTGGGGATGTCGTAGCCGCCGATTTTCACATTTGCATTGGCACGATGGGGTAGCATTAGAGGAGTTGGGGGATGTAGTCTTAGAGCCTCCTTGGCTACGCTTTGAAGGTATGGGAGATTTGGGAAATCGGTTTCCGACATCACCCTTTCGGAACCTATCACACGATCTAGCTCTTCTTGTGCCTTTTGCTGCACTCTTGGGTTCCGAACTAGCTCGGCCATTGCCCACTCAACTGAGATTGCTGTTGTGTCCATGCCTGCGGTAATCATATCCTGCATATTTCATTTACTTGTCAGAATTGACATTGCTTGAAGGCTGTGGAGCATAAATAATAATCTCCAAAAACATAAACATGCTTACCCAAAGAAGTCCAATGATAGTGTCCTCGCTAAGATCGTACTTGTCTTGCAATGTAAGCAAAGCATCAACAAAATGCTGCTTGGCACCACCACTTTTCTGGCGGGCAAGGGTGTGTTCCTCCATGATAGCTCGAGTGAGACGGTCCCTTCGTGCCCCATGCTTGGCGAATGCCTCCTCTTCCAAGGGAAACATCCAACGAAGCCATGGAATGTGCTCGGCCATCGCGAGGGATGCACCCAATTTAAGCCCATTCGCCACAATGGCCTTGAATTCTTTACCTTGCTCATCCATTATTCCCTCAGAGTTCACGAAACGCTTCCCGAACGCTAGCCTTGTTATGTTGTTGAATGCTACTGCTCCCAAGTATTTCCTTACTTGCAAACTAGTACCCTTGCTGTCTGCATTTCAATTTGCATTCAAGTTCAACCAACTTTCAGATATTGTTGGAATGCCACAAAATTTGCTTAAGCAAAACTTACATGCAAATCTATGTTAGAAATAAAAGAACACCATCAAGGGGGTTAGTGTGGTGCACATATTTTAGTTCAATTGTTAAATTACATTTGAATTAAAGAGTATTTAGAATTAGTTGATCAGACAAGTGAGAAAACCATTTCCATAAGAGATCAAGTGAATGAAAATGCAGAAAAGTTTGGGTGATAAATTTAGTGGGTTACCTTAACTCTTTTATTTAAGAAAGAAAAACATGTCAAAATGAATTTATTAACGCAATAAACAAGGGAAAGAGAAGTAGTTCACCCACCCTAGTCTACAAACATATTCAAAGCCTAATAAAAGTGGGGTTGATCACCTGTTTCAGCAAAGTCATAAAAATATTTGAGTCACCTATTTACGAAAAATTATTAGGTGAACTTATTTACCACGTTATCCATGATCTCAATTAATCAAGATTGATCTTAATTCTTTTAGTGAATCATCACCTCTTTCATACATGTAGGCTAGGTAGTTATTAGACGGTTATTTAAAGATAAACGACCATGATTACTTGAACCATGAATGAATGAACAGGTTCACCTAATAATCTTTACCTATTTACTCACAACTAAGTAACTCAAATTTAAATTTTAATAATTCTATAACATAAATATAATTTAACTATAAATAAGTGATTCAAATATAATTTTTTAATAATTAAATTTGAAATCATAATTAAATGTTCTTTATTATTACTCCAATTTGAGAGAAATAATTTTAAATCGACAATTTTATAGATACATAAAGAATATTAAATTATATATTAAAAAATCTATGGAACAAATGAAATAATTATCGCTCTTTGGAAACGAAAAATAAGGGAGAAAATTATCCATACCAGGGTTGGTGGAATCGAGAAAGACGGACTCAACCATGGCGGAAACCTCATCTTCTCTGATAGGTCTCAAAGCCTCAAGCCTCTTGGGAGTGAAGAGCTCCAGCGTGCACATCTTCCTCACCTTAACATAATGAGGCCCGTAATCGGCCCATATAAGATCCTTTCCATCCCTGCTAAACTTAGCCGCCGATCTGCTCCGATGCCTATCAGCCAACTGTTGATCATGCTCCTTCAGAACTTCCCTAGCCAGTTCCGTATTCGACACGATCACATTCAAAGTCGAACCGAACCAAACCGATATAACCGGACCGTACTTCTGCGCCCACTCCGCGTAACACCGGAACCTAACGGGCTTTATATCGTAAAGGTTCCCGACCACCGGCCACGGCCGTGGACCCGGCGGGAGCTTGAACCTCAGCCTCTGGTAGATCTGGTACGTTAGGAAGAAGGCGATGACGGAAGCGAGAACTATGAGCGGAAGACCCATTGTGTTTAGCTTTGAATTTCGAGTTCCGATTGGGAGTCTTGTGATTAAAAGGAGTTGAGGCGGGGTTGGTGAAATTGTTTTTAAAATCTTTTCAGTGCATCTGGAAGGGACTGATATGTTCACCCGTACAGTGTAGATTGGTGTGCATGAAGGTCCAATGAAAATAGAACACGTCATCTTCATGGTGGTTGGATTTGAAGGGATTGAGTTAGGTTGGGTAATATAATCAGATAACTTCGAGTGGGGTGGGTGAGGGTCAGAAAAGGGAGGAAACTGGAAAGTTAAGGAGGAAGAATTAGCGGTGGTTGGTGAGCTGCTGGTGGGATCTCCTAATCCTTGAGCTTATGCATATAAAATTTATGATTATGATATAAATTAAATAAGTAATTTATATATTATTTTATTATTTTAATAGAATATAAAAATATTTTTAACGTTTATTTTGAATAATTATTTTAATTTAAATTTTTTAGAAATAATTTGATACACTATTTTATTTTGATTTAGAAGAATAAAAATTATTAGTTAATTTTATTAAATAATTTAAAATAATTTAACAAGATAACAGTTAAAAAATATTTTATATAATTTTATAAAATTATTTTTTTATTAATATATCATTCTCTAAAATCAACATAATTAATTATATGATAAAATTTTTACAATATAAATACCATTGTGTCATTTAACTTATTTATTATTAATTAACTAATAATTTTCTTTCATATATAATCATTTATATGGCAAATTAACCAATTTATTTCTAAGCGGATTTTTGGATTTCTATCATTATTATTTTGGCGGAGAGGACTTTGAATTATGCAAGCATCAAGTCAGCCTTTACATCATATATAACGCGGCAATCCAAGTTCCTTTTTAATTTTTTTTTCTACGAACTTATCTATATTTATATAAATTTTAGATCGTTAAATAATAATAATAAATAATTATAATTATTTTTATATTTAAATAATAATTTTTATATTTTTTATTATGAATCTTATTTATCTATTTTACTTATCTACTATTTATGATTCAGCAAAAATGAAGCTACATAAGGTAAAGAGGAGTAATTATCTTCATCTCTAAAATTTTTTTATTTTTATTTAAATTATTTTTAAAAAATAATTTATTTATAATTTTTTTTATACTTTTAAACATTTATGTTTTATCTTTAATACGTATATCAATGATTTTTTATCATTAATTTTTGAAAAGCCATCAAACCATAAAAATTTTGTTTTCTCTAAATAAAGAGAAACTAACGTTTCGTCGTTTATTCGTGTGTGAAATACTTGTAGAAAGTTGTCGTCTTTCATAAAGATAACGTTTAAACACACAAACATAATTTCAGAAACTAAAAGTGAGGTAATCTAAAAATTATCTCCGTCATTTATGATTCCATGATAATATTTTTGTTACATTTATTTAAATGATTAGAACGATTTTATTTTCTATAAAACCCTTTATATCATTCAAGCGATTTGCAATTAAAAATAAATATTGAAATTCTATTTTATATAAAATTAGACAATGATATATCTTATCGAAAAGAAAATTTTAAAAAACATTGTTACAAATAAAAAACGTTAAAAACAATAACATAATTTTTCGAATGGTGAAATTAAAACTCAAATATCAGTGATCACTTATATAATTTATCCAAAACAAATTCATGGACTGTTAAGGTCGTGAGAACGAAAAATTATATTATGGGTAAGTCTCACCACGTGTCTAGACCAATCACTAAAAATCATTCATCTCACCAATTTTTCATGTCATATTTTTTTCACAAGTGAATCTTCACTTGAAGAAAATATTTTTAAAATGAATTAATGCTAAATATGAGTAAAGATTCACTTTAAAAAATATGACAAGATAAATGATTTTTAATGATTAGTCCTATGAATGACGCAGTCTGACTTACCCGTGATATAATTCCTCCGTAAAACTCAAAAAAGAATGTCCTGATTAAGTAATAAAATCTTGATATTTATATTTTTCCACAAGCACACTAACAAGACAATATATAAGTAATTCTTTTCATATTTCTTTCATCATTCAGTCTACCTACAGAGCAAAGGCTTTAGCTTTCAACCAAAAGCATCACTTGCCGGGACATGATAGAAAAGTTCAGACACAAACATAACACAAAAAGTATACCAAATTTGCAACATGTGCAGGACAGCCAAAAATGCTGAGGAAATTTTAGATGACATAGATAGGTTAAAATGTTATAGAAGTTGTTACAGGCCACTACACCTAATAGTTACTATGTTGTTGTGTACAGTTATAAACATATAAATAATAAACTAGAAGCAGAAGCAGCAAACCTTCTTTTATCCCTTAAGCAGTCACGAGATGCGGAGCGGACCATGGAAGTCCACAAGAATACGTAACGTACTTGACACTGTCTAAAAGCACAACAACAAAGATCCGGGACAGAGATTTCGGTACAATCATGTCATCCATATCTCCATCACCGGCCTCTCTGGGATCAACAAGCACAGAAACAACCATAGAAGAAGCAGTTTTGTTAACTTGAAAATCTTGCTTTCCGGAATTTCTTCTAACATGCTGTCGGGTTAGGTTCAGATCAGAATTAGAGAGAGGAACAGGATGATGATGGAGAATCCTTCTGTTTCTTCCCTTGATAAGCTGGGTAGAATTATGACGTTGTTCGGAAGATTCCTTAGTAACTGAAGAAGCTGGAACAATGGCTCCTGGAGAAGAGATGTCAAACTGGAACACTTCTGTGCACATGCCCGAACTCAACATTGGTCCTACAACAAAGAAGGGCAAGTAACAATCAAATCAGTACATGAAATATACACCAACACTACTAGAGTTGGGAGCATTATGACTGAATAATGTTGTTATAATCCTGCATTTTTTAACCATTATGAACAATAATGTTAAGAGTGCATCAATAAGTGTGGACTAGGTATAATATTCTGATGAACCTTGCGGTTTACAGTCTTACACAATTATGAACTGTAGCCCAATAATATGCTCCATTGAATCTATGTGCAAATTCATTTTGCTTCAAGTTTAAGGCAAGAAAGCTAAAAGTATAACATCAGACTTCAAACATCAGCAAAATGACACGGGAAACTAATTTTAAATCGATGCTGTGAGAACGAATGAGCAATAAACCAGATCGAAGGTCAACTAGGTGAGACTTCTAATCATCAATCAAACTGAAAGGTTCAATTGAAAAATAAATCAAATACTATTTTCTATGATTTACATGATTAAGTATTAAACATAGTAAATAGTTAAAACCAAGACTATTTGAATAGAAAAGTTTATACTCAACACCCAAATTGTCAAATTCACTGAAAATGATGGCCAAAAGCAGAAAAGGATAGCATATACAATTTTTGTGCCACAACTAAACAATGATACCAGTCCATACTACTGATTGCAGTAAAGCTACCTAACCTTAACTTGAAATCAGGAATCCAGCCAAATTACATCCAATTTTAGAACATTGACGTCCAGAAAAGCACCAAACTTGCATGCCAAATAAAATAATAAATATAAGAGCAAAATGATTACCTGCCACTCCTTCCCGGAACCACTGCTGCATCTTACCATCGGCAGCAGTCAACTTGAAATGGTCCTTCAAAGCATCAGCAGAACCTGAAGAAAGAGACCTATGCCTTTCTGCATGGTTTTTATATTCACGCGAAAGCTTTCCTCCATGCTCTCTAGCGTCAGGAATGGCAAGTGCCTGAGGGAAATTCTTAGGGATGGCCAAACCCGTCTCTTTATTCTTTCTTTCAGAAGCCTTATGAGAAGCCACAGCTTTCTCACTGGCCAGAACTGAATGAATTATCAGATTGCCATCAATTTTCACAAGCCTATCATTTCTCGGTACATACAAGGAAGCAGTGAGAGGCTCACTAGCATTTTGTGCATAAGTCTCTTTTTTCTCAACACTGGACTCTGAGCCTCTACGATTAACTCTATTGCTAATGTCAAAATTCCCATAAGAAAATGCTGCATCCTTACCATGATTAGACCCATTTAGATGATTATCAACTCTCAAAACTTTCCCACGATGCACCTTGTAAAACCCATCTCCAACAAAACCAGACCCGGCAGGTGTATTATCATATCTTAGGTTCACACTCGGGACCAAACCACTGAACAATAATATGAAAAACAACATTCCTAATAAACTAACACTAGCAACCTTCTTGGTTTTGCTGTCGTTCTTTTTAGCTTTAGAAGCTGGTTTCGATTGCTTCTGTGGTTTTAGCCGAGGGATAGGTACCAATGGCACTTGAGACCCTGGAGACTTCATCATATACGGTGGAGCACATGGCATCCAAGGGTATGCCATTGGTGGTGGATACATTGGCATAGGCATTGGCTGTGGAGGGCACATTCCAGCACCTCCACCACCACCAACTGTACTTAATTGCTGTCTCAAGGTAGTATTCTCAGCCATAAAATAGGCTATCTTATTATTCAAATCAGCAATGGTGGAATGCATTGTCCTAACCTTATCTTCCAGCTCTTCCACGTAATGCTTCTTCCTCTGCCTTGACAGCTGCGCACTCTCTCTGTTCCTCATGAGCCTCGCCCGCCTTTTCTCCTCCTCTTCGCTCGGAGCATTCAACTTATGCTCAGAACTGGTGCTAGAATTGTTCACAGTCAGCAAAGAGGATTTTCTAAACTTGATAGAATCCGTCTCTTCATGATCTATCTTCCTTTTATACGCTCGCCTATTACCCAATTCTTCAACATCAATCTTTCGATCGACATCAGTTCCAGAATCCGGCGAAGCAACGTTCGTATCCCCAGAAACGGCCGAACCGCAATTCCCGGAGCCTAAAGAGGATACAGGAGAGTGAGAATTACCGGTCTGACCGCAGCAACTGTCAAATTCCGCGGAGGAGGAATTAAGATACCCTTCCACGTAAGATTCGGGTGTGTCTCCGAAAGAATCTGGTACGAACACATCCGGAAAATACAATTCGTCGAAGCCATCAAAGGTAAGCTGGAAATCATCGTTTTCGTCAAGAGGAAACCCTAGATCCGATGAGAAATACAACGGATCCATAGGTGGGATTGCCAGAGATTCCAATTCGTCGCTCACCGGAGGTTCAACCGTGGCTTCCGCCATTGGATTTAGAGATGGTGTAGGGTAGCAAATTCAGAGGGAGGGTTTGATGTATGCAATACAAAAGACCAAGACATAGCCGTTTCTTCTTAGACTTGGTAAAACCAGATCGGGTCCCTCCTTCTGGAAAGGTCGGAAGACTTTCCTTCCACGTTTGTGCTTTGCCGCGTGGGTTTTAAATTCTTTATGGAAAATCATAAGATTAGGTAGGATAATAGATTAGGGAGAATATGCGGTATACGTGCTCGCCTTAATATTTCTAAATAAGGACAAAAGTTTTGCCGAATAATTAATATTTTGGGTAAATTATGAAATTTTGATTTAAATATTATTAATATAAAATTAATATAAAAATTAAAATTTTTATTAATATTATTTTTATTTTTCAACTCTAATAAAAAGTGGAATACCGATTTTTATCCTCAAAACTAAACATTTTCTTTTTACACACACAAAAAATAAAAATTATTATAGAAAGAGCTTATAAGAAGATATCAAAATACAAACTAAATAAAATTCTCAAAACCGACAATCAAAATTCATGTTTATTTCTAAATATGACGATTGTCTACATATTATATTGACAAACAATTTAAAATAAAATTAATTTATTTGTAATCGTGGACGAACAAAATAAAAATTAAAAAAAACATCAAGATGAGAAAAAAACATTAAGATGTAAAAAAAATATAAAATAAATTAAATAAATTAAATATAAAAAATATAAATTATAAAAAACTAATATTAAAATTAATATCGTGGTCGAAAATTTTATGGACCGACGTGTAGTAAAACATCATTTCACCTACGGGTGAGCAAAACTCGACTCAAAAAAATCGAATAACTCGACTCGAGGCGAAAATACTCGTCTTGTTTTGACTCGACTCGAAATTTCATAAACTCGACTTGAAAAATTTTCAAATAAAGTCCGAGTTGTAAAATAAAAATTCGAATAACTCAAAATTTTTAATAATTAAATAATAAATTTTTAAGTTTGAGATGAGTCTATTCTTTTTTTATGATATAAATACATTGCTATATAAAAATATAAAGAGATATTGCTACATATGAAAATATATATATATATATATCTTATATGATTAAAGAAAGTCGTTTACATATAAATAATTACAATTAAATATTTATAGGAACTCAAAAACTCTGACTCGATTCGATTCAACTCGACTTGAACCGAAAAAAATTTAAATAAAGTTTGAGTCGTAAAATATAACTTGTCAGCTCGAATAACTCAAAATTTTTTAACTCGATTCGATTGAATACTCACTTCTAATTTCACCGCCCTGGCAAAATTAAAACACATCTCCGCGACCATTCATGATTCATCAGAGTTATTACTAATGCGTGACCCTGCATAAATTAAAATGCACACAGTATAATATTACTAGGGATTGGAAATGGAGACCGGATTTTAAGCACGACGCATTAAAAATAAACTAAAACCAACAAAATAGGAGGGAAAATCAATGTTAAAACCATCGGATCAGTATATATACACAAAGGACGCAGGAGATAAGGAACAAAACAAAGAGGGGAGTGGTGGCGAGGTCTTCAGGAAATACTATTTTCCGGTGACTGTTTGGTTCTCTCCGCTCCTGAATCTGGATGCTGTTCTTCCCTGAATGCCTTAATCAGTGTTCGGGGTATCTCACTCTTCGTTTCGTTTCATTGGATTAAATGATTGTAATCAAATAGCTTCCAATTTTTTGCGGAGAGATTGTTTCTGACATTTTTTTACTCTGGATTTGTACAGAACATTGCGGCGATTTATGAGTTGAGGAGCGAGGGACTGATTAACAGGTCTGATTTTATTTGGATTTATGTTTCAATTATCTTTTTCCCCTTTTTGTTCGAGTTTGATTTGAATAGTTTTAGTTTTTCATTATTAGGGAAACAAAAGAATTTCAGGTTTGACGGATTCAAGAAATATATAGATGAATGCCAAGCTGGTATCTATCGGGTGTATGCAAATGAATCCGGCGCCACACGAATTCGAATAGGTATGGATTATTGGATTATAGTGTTTGTCTTCTGTACATTGATCATATTTTAAGAGAAAAGAGAAATTTAGACACAAAATGGTTTGGATTTGTAGATGCATGATGAGTGGTCTCATAGGAAAGACTAATAATCCTGTCCGGGAATAGCTAGCTCTGACCTTGGTATGATTGATTGTTGTGTATGTGTTTCTACACAATGGCGTTTGTCGTTGATCGACATCATGGATTCAAACTGACCAGCCGATCTCGACGATGCAGACTCCAGTCCTTCACCGGACTTGAGTACAGCATTCTTGAAATTGGCTATAAAGACCTTGCTCACTCTTTGAAACAAGTGTTTGAAGTTGCAAATTTCCATCGTAGCTTCTCCACCCCCTGCCTTTCATTTGCCACTGGAGTGGAGGGAGAGTTTGACACCCATCCCAGGGTTGAGATTATTGGGGGTCAAAGGGCCCCCCAAAATGGTGCTCTTGTTGTTGAGGTGGCCATGGCCTTGGCCTCCGGGGAAGTACCTATACCTGTGTCAAACGGGCTCAGTGGTGCCTACTTCGTACATAATCGGAGTGGTGAGACTATAGCTGTAGCAAAGCCCATTGACGAAGAGCCCTTGGGTTCCAATAACCAAAAAGGTTGTGCTGGATTGATGGTGGGACAACCAGGAATGAAACGTTCCATACGTGTAGGTGAAACCGGCATTCGTGAGTTGGCAGCTTATCTCCTCGACCATGGTGGGTTCGCAGGTGTTCCTGCAACAGCTCTTGTGAAAATCTCTCATGTTGCATTTCATGTCAATGAAGCAACTACTATCTCCGCCACACCTTATAAGATTGCCTCCCTACAAAATTTCATCTCTCATGACTTCGATGCAGGGGAGTTGGGCCCTGCTGGTTTCTCAGTGGCTTCAGTTCATAGAATTGGGATATTTGACTTAAGAATCCTGAATCTAGACCGGCATGCGGGAAATATTCTTGTCAAGAAAAAGGACCAACGTGAAAACTATGCTGCCGGGGCAGCTGAACTTGTTCCCATAGATCATGGTCTTTGCCTGCCAGAGTGCCTTGATGATCCATACTTTGAATGGTTGCATTGGCCTCAAGCATTGGTTCCTTTTTCCGAGTCAGAAACTGAATACATCTTGAATCTTGATCCAAATAAAGACGCAGAGCTCTTGCGGATCGAGCTTCCGTTGTTAAGGGAGTCCTCCATTCGGGTCATGATCCTTTGCACCATTTTCTTGAAGCAAGCTGCCATCGCCGGCCTTTGTCTTGCAGACATAGGTGCGATGGTGACTCGTGAGTTTCAGGGCAATGAAGAAAAACCGAGCATGCTAGAGACACTTTGCACAAAAGCTAAGACAAAAGCAAAGGTATTTATCAACACTTCAGAAGTTGACGACGACATGGACAATAACCATGATAAAGTTGAGGTTGACACCGGAATTTTTCTATTCGACAACGAAACTGACATCTTCAACGATGCTGCAGATCTTCCGATGCTCTTCCGGCACCCTTTGAATTTGTCAAAGCCACCAAAGCCTCCAAAACTTTCGTCCGTAAAATCGATGCCAGGATTGCATGGTAACGGTAACTACAACAACAGCAGTAGCTTCTCGGTGCAAAAGGGTAACCACGAGAGTGGATGTGTTTGTTTGGGGGATATGAGTGAAGCTGAATGGGAGCTTTTCCTGGAAAATTTCGAGAAGCTCTTGCCTCAAGCATTTGAGGACTCCAACAAACAGAAGTTGGGAACTTCTTGCAATTTCTGAACAACAAGCCCAGAAAGGTAATACAAAAGAGTATCCTACTAACTAATGTGTACAAATTATTGTACATTAAATTGATATTTGCTCGTACATACGAGTTGTAGTGTAGGAATATAATTACATACTGTATTTGTACGTGTAAATACGTATGGTTAATTAGGGTACACACGGATCGTAAAATAAAGTGATCGGCAGACCCAGACAGCCGTCCTTGAACTTAATCTACTTGTCTTGTTCTTTTCTCCCCTTTTGCATTGTACGTATTTATTTTGCAATGCAAAAGCATTTTCTATTTACCTTCCCTTATTTTATTTTATCATTTTTTATTCTCTTAAATATGTTTAACGCCTAAAAAATAATTTAGATATTTATTTTGATATTAAACTTTTGTTTGTCTATTTTAGATGTCCAAATTATCTTTTTTGAAGTAAAGTAAGTGCCTCAATTTAAAGGACAAGGACATCTAAAAGGGGCAAAAATTCTGAACAAGTACAACTATATTACCATTCTTCAAAGCACATAAGTATCAGGAGCACATCGCCTTTTCCAATTGTTCCTGCAAGTTCCCATTTTTAAACGCCTCTGTAGGTAAAAAAGAAGAAAAAGATTTATCAAAATGCTTGCAAACCTAATGTTTGAAACTATTCTTAAAAAAGGGGTCATACCACAGAGAGGAACAATGAACACAAACTGATAAGTAATCATTGATGCTATCGATAACAAACAATAATTTTTTCCAGTTAAGGAAGAACTATGAGCTACATGGTTGAGATCCGGTGTCATATTGAAGTAACAGAAACAGATCGATGCTTAAAAACACATTTTCTCTATTTCGAACCATTCCAGTTTAAACCCTATGAAGCACACATGGATGAGACTTCTGCAACATTAAGACGACAACCCCACTAGTATTTTCTTCACATAGAGTAATCTATTCTATACCTGAAAGACAAAGCAAACCTCTCTTCTGGGACAAAACAATATCATTCTACCACGATGGAAGCAGACTTCTTGAAGTGCATAGAGTTCCACAACAAAAAGTATAATAGTAAACTGTGTATCCTGATTTGCTGAGGACTGCTACCGAGTATATATATCTGACTTTAAGTAGAAGGTTATCTTATCCCCATTAAAAAGGGCCATAAGGGTAGCTTCTTATTCTAAATCTCACCCCCAGTTCCCCTGCCCGGTTTCTAGGTTTGTTTCTTCACTACCTTCATATTGGAAAGTTGTTGCACAAGACCATAATAAACTATAGAGAACAACTTCAACTAATCATTTATCCTTGTATGAATGTTCATGAGCACTTGCAAGTTTTAACGCACATGTTAACTCATGCATATTTGTGTATGATAATGGAAAAAACATACAGATATAAGAAGTGCAGAACAAAGGGTACTCGAAACATGAGAGTAACAGACCAAAGAAAGATTGAAGTATACAAACAAACCCCAACATTTACATTAGAATTGGAAAGAAGGGAGTTAATTTATCAAGTCCTCTACAATCTGCATTTCCCTAGTAGTTCTATGAGTTTTCGTTCTTTGTAACAGAGATTTTCAGTTGCCTAACACAAGATTATTTGCACATTAAAGCGAGTTCTTGTTCTACTAAAACCCAGCAAAGTGAAATCAACAGAAAGCTTACCGACTGTGATGTCGCAACCACCGAAAAATTCTCCATCAATATAAAGCTGAGGGAAGGTAGGCCAGCTAGAATACTCCTTCAAAGCCTGACGTAGAAGTTCATTCTCGAGTATGTTTATGGTTTCGAAAGGGACATTCAAAGAATTCAAGATTTGCACCACAGTATTCGAAAACCCACATTGTGGGAAGTCCTTTGTTCCTTTCATGAAAAGAACCACCTTGTTTGATGTCACCACAGTATCCAATGTATTCTTCAGCTGAGGAGTTAAAGCTGCACATATGAAGGATGGTAGTATATGAAATTCAATGTATATCCACAACAAAAGAATAACAAATTCGATTTCCTAAGAATAGATTGTTCTCTAATCTTAAAGGGGAATCGGGCAACGTGAAGTTATAGAGGTGAAGTACCGGAAGCAAAGCATCGGAAGGAGGAAATCCTAGCAGTAGAGCCGAAGGTGTTGCGAGGCAACGGAAGCCGCCGGTTCGATGAAGAGAGGGGAGAAGTGAAGGTGCAGTGCGATTGTGGGAGGGTTTTCGAGCAAGAAAACTTTGTAACCACCGTATCGGCTGCCGGATGCGATTGCGAAGAACCAGGGCCAGGGGAGTAGACCGTCATTACCCACCGCAGAGCCATCTCATCCACAGACGGTCGTTTTGATTCCCCCTCCTATTTCTATAAAATACAAATCTGTTGCACGATGGCTCGATAGGATCAGGTTATTTTGTAATTCTTAAACTTAAATATTGTATTTTTATTGATATAAAGATTATATAATAAATTAAAAATTAATTTTGAATTTAATTAAAATATTATAAAAATTATTTAACTGTAACTCGAATAACTCATAAATATTTTTATTTAATTCGATCTGGGATTCATCTTTACTTGAGTTGCTACAAATATGTTCCCAAAGCTGCCCAAATGCTCTCTGTGGAGGCATCATGAATTAGCTTATCAACTGTAATTACATTTAAAAATTCAGTTATAAAAAATTCCCTAAATAATTGACTCTAATTTCCTACTTAGTGCGATAATTTAGATGAGTCTACAACGGGCGTCGAACACCGTTAAACATCGTCAATATTGAACACCGTTGAACACTATTAAATTAATTTATAAAAAATAAAAATCTAAAGAACTAATCATACAATTATTAATTATATGTTGAGTTTATCACTCTTTTATTAATTACATACTAAGTCCTTGAGATTTTAAATTTTAATTAATTAATTTAATAGCAATGTTCAACGCCCGTTGTGGAATTTTTTGATAATTTATTGATGATAGAATAGAAAAATTTTACGATGTGCGTCGAACATCACTAAACATCACTAATGTTAAACAATGTTAAACATTATTAAATTAATTAGTAAAGACTAAAATCTTAAAAACTCAATATAATTATAAATTATTTAAAATAAAATTTTAATTAAATTAATTTATACATTGAATCATTGAGATTCTTAATCTTTATTAATTAATTTAATAATACTTAATATTAATAATATTTAACGATATTTACTGCACGTAATAGATTCTATCTCGATATAATATCGTACAACCAAAATAGTGGGGATATAGTGGAGACTGTAGTGGGATTCCTAGTCCATTTTCCTCAGCTCCACTTGGGCACCAACATCCCCACTTACTCCCACGGGATTACATTCCTTAGGATATTATTAAATTTAAAAATTAGAGAAAAGGAATTCAAGGTTGGTAATAAATAATTTAATATTTTTTTGAAATAGTCACCCCTCAAAAATAAACCTACGATATAAATTACTTTAAATTAGTTACAATAAAATTTTAAAGAATTAAAAAAATCTCGTTTATCGGATATAATAACTTTAAATAATTTTTAATTTGATTCTGAATGGACATTTATTCATTTATTTTAACGTTTAAACGAGTATTTTTTAATATTTAATTTTTAAAAATTTTGACCAACGGTTATTCGCCCTACTAGCCAAAACTCTAAGTGGTGTCGAGTTCCCCTGGCCAGTATCCATAAGTACTGATGGATCTGAGTCAAATTCTTAAGTACTGTAGTAAGTAGCAACAAAGTGTATAGCACGTGTGTTGTCCATTTGCAAGTACAAGACAACCTAAGCAATCACGAGATCCACACACAACACTACATAAGACAAAACACAACTCCGGCTAATTTATATAGTATTGGTTCTGGTTCCGGTTCCGTTATTAGTGAGTATTGATTTCAATACTCGATATTTAATATTGATCCCAATATTACTGAGTATCCATCAGATATCGGGTCCAAAAATCAATATCAAGTCTCGGTTTCGGTTATGACCAGGTCTTAAATTTTAAATCTAGTTTCAATTTCACCAAAACTAATACCAGATAAAAATTCACCGAATCTTATCGGATCCAAATCAGAACCAGGTAATCGAATTTTTTATCCACCCGTAATGACAACCTGTTGGCTTTTCAAGGCGGGGAGGAGTAGGCGCGTAAACATGGAAACGCCAATGGACAGGAGGCAAACTATTCGGTTCAAGATTTAATATACATATGAAATTAATAATTTATTTTCGATATGAATCTAAAATAAATTAAATTGAATCAAAATCGAATCAAATTTTAGCATAACAAAAAATAACTGAAATCAAAAGCAACTCGTGTAAAAAATCATTTCGAACAAAAACAAACGAAGTTTAACATATTAATATTAGTTTTTCTCCTTTAAAAGATCATCTTAATATATTGACTCAATAAAAATTATGTGATTCGAAATTAACCCTAAACTTAAAATTTAAAAACACTCATAAATTCAAAATTCATATACTAAAACTCTCGAGTTCTAAACCTTAAATAAAATTCTTAAAACCAAACAAAAATTTAAACAATATATATGACCGGAATAACTAGTCTTAATTTTTTATTTGAATCAGCTACAATGATTATAAGTAATATATGTTACAGAATATATTCTCAATTATCGAATAAAAACTCCTTAATCAATATACTACAAATTGTTACTTTAACCATTGAGATTATATAATTCACGAAATTATCACCCTTATTTTAAATCTTAATAACTGGTATTATCTGGAACTAAGATACATGCAGATATGGGAACATGAACATAAAACGGACAAATTAAAGGAATTAAATATCTTTCAAAGGGGTAGTTTAGTTGCCCGCTTGCTTATAAATCGCAAATTTCAAAGCAAATAATCAGAACTCAGAGGAGAAATATGGGGAAAATGGTAGTAAGTGAATCGTTGGTTTATGCCGTTGCGGTAGCGGCGCTAGTGGTGGGAAATGCGTTAGCAGTGAGCAGCGG
Source organism: Abelmoschus esculentus (assembly GCA_035048815.1). Taxonomy (NCBI): domain Eukaryota; kingdom Viridiplantae; phylum Streptophyta; class Magnoliopsida; order Malvales; family Malvaceae; genus Abelmoschus; species Abelmoschus esculentus. The sequence continues at coordinate 16,707,386 of JAUCBN010000017.1, read as the reverse complement.
GAGTCAGAACAGTAAGGTGAAGATATGGCCAATGCCGGCGTCGGTTAGTTACGGCAATGCTCAACTTTACTTGACCAACGATTTCGGGCTCTCCACGAACCACGAGTTTCAAATACTCAAAGACGCATTCGACAGGATGCTTGCTGCCATCAAACTGGATCATGTTATCGATGCCAATTTCTCTGCTTTCAGCAATTCATCTCTGCTACAGGGTCTGCATATCGTTGTTTCCTCTCCAAACGAACAGGTTCATCTTCTACTCTCTTCATTTGTTTTTTCTAATTATTATTCTCACTTTTTCCCAAGAAAGTGACGGAAAAAGAAAATTAAAGCTTTGAGATTGACATATGTTCTAAAAAAACGGATAGAGAAGTTAAATGTTTTGGATGTGGAAATTCATTGTTGATTTTGATTGCAGCTACAATACGGCACCGACGAGTCCTACAAATTACTGGTCCCGTCCCCGGAAAAACCAGGTTACGCCCATCTTGAGGTACGCCGAGCAAATCCATTTCTTGAAATTTAATTTTAACTAAGAAAGGTGAGCTTTTGACCATATATTTATTCATATGTACCTCTCTATCTATAGTGAACTTTGACTTATGTTTTTCCTCATAAGTTGAACTGATTTAAGCGTCAACCAAACAAAGCCTTTGCCATTCCTGCAAGGTTGTTTCCTTCAAAATCATTCATTATGTATGTTAAGTTGGGTGACCAATAATCTAAAAGCTCAAGCTGTCAAGAAATGCCTGTTTTTATATTTTATTTTATTATTTTGTTTATTTTATTTCCATCTTCCAAGTAATGTAGTTGTTGAATTTTAGCTTGATATTCTAAGGACTTTCATTGACCTACCTCAAACAAATTTGAATTTTGTGGGATTGCTAGTTCATCTTTCCATATGAAATTATCTAACCTAACCTAACTTATAAACCAACTCCATGGTCTGTTTTCGGAAGATATATGCCTTTCGAATTACTTTTCTTTGTTTTTATATTTTATTTTATTTATTTTACTTCCTTGTTCCAAGTAATGTAGTTGTTAAATTTTAGCTTGATAATATAAGGACTTTAATTGACCTACCTCAAACAAATTTGAATTTTGTGGGATTGTTAGTTCATCATTCCATATAAAATTACCTAACCTAACCTAAACCTATAAACCAACTTCATGGTCTGTTTTTGGAAGATATATGCTTTTCAAGTTCCTTTTCTTTGTTTTTCTTTCAAGAGAGGCAAACTGAAAAAAAATACTGATAGGTGTCGCCTGTTGGAGTTGAACAAAACTGCAAATTTCCTCGCATTATATTATACTGCCTTGTTCCGACTTTAACTGGTAATATTATAACCGATTCATGTAGGCAAAGACAGTTTATGGTGCTTTACATGGACTTCAGGTTAGTACCAGTACAATTATTGTTTCCAAGTTGTCATTATACTTAATTGTAAATTAAAAAATTCCTAGAATATGTACCTTGTTGTACAATGGTGCAGACATTCAGCCAATTATGTTATTTTAGCATTACGAGGAGGGTCCTTGAAGTTCGAATGTCACCATGGACTGTTATTGATCAGCCTAGATTTCCCTATCGGGGTCTCTTGATCGGTGAGACACTTATCTTCTGAGACATGTATTGGTGTTGGCTTCATTTGAAAATACAGTGTTATAGATCAATCTTTGACCTGCATTGAAAATTAGGACTTCATGTTGCTACTTCTTTAGTTGTTAGGTATTATCAAAACATATTGTTTTCTTGCCCGTTTTGGCCTATATTCTCAGCGACTCACATAAAGTTGGAATGACAGCTAAACTGCCAATCTTCATAAGTCGGAGAAAATTATATGATGATAGAATAATATTTTATAATATTTTTATCTCTGTTTTCTGTTTCAAAATTATTATAAGACTTTTGGATACCACTGATGCAGATACGTCTCGTCACTATTTACCGATGACAGTTATTAAGAAGGTCATTGATTCTATGTCATATGCAAAGTTGGTAAGTAGTGCATTAATAACAAATTTCAGTTGATCGACGTTTTTATTGCAACACAAGAAGAATTAACCTATAGGTGGTAACTCTTTCTTGCTTTCATATAGAATGTATTGCACTGGCACATTGTAGATACACAATCTTTCCCTTTGGAGATACCTTCATATCCTAAACTGTGGGATGGTGCTTATTCACTCTCAGAGCGATATTCAGCAGCTGATGCTGCTGAAGTTGTGAGGCACGGCGTTCTCCTTTTTTTCTTTCACTTGTATTCAAATGACAATTCTTTCTGATATGTTTACTTCTAATCTATGCAGTTATGCCCGAGAAAGAGGAATAAATGTATTGGCTGAAATGGATGTTCCGGGACATGCTCTCTCATGGTACAATATGTTTTCTCCATTCTTATAGTAGATTTTATTGTTGCTAGGAACATGCTTTCTTTTGCAAATAAGCAATATTTTATAGTAGATGAAGATGCTAATTTTTTTGCCTGTCATGAATGTTATCTGGAAATTGCAGCTAGTGCACTTTAAATTGATGTTGGAAGTATCTGATAGTAGGTTTAAGAAATTTTGGATGAGAAATCAACAAAATTCTGGGCAATAGCTAAACTGCATAGTTCCTTGTTTTCTAGAAAGAAAAATAGTTTCAAATTCTAAAAGCAGGACTCAAATTATCAAAAATAGGTTTTATGTGGTTTTAAGAACCCTAATTATCATAAATAGGTCTTTCATGCTTAACATATATTAAAACATTTATGTTTGAATACACACAAGAAGCACATATATTACTGCAAACTTGAAGTCAGGGTGTGCGTCAAAAAATTTATATGCAATTTATTGGCCTTTTCCTAAAATGTTTCTGAGTAGCTGTGTTTCAATTCTTTAAGAGAAATGGTTATCATTGTCTATGGCCATTAAAGGTCTGTTTGTCGGTTATTATCAATGCAGTTTTGCAAGACCCAAATTATCATAAATAGCCAGTCCTGCATATTTAATATATACTATAATACCTGTGGTCAAATGCACACAACAAATGCAGATAGATATTGCAGAATTGAATTCAAGATGCATGCATGCATAAACATACGCTTTTGAGTAAACACGGTATTAATTCTTTAGGGGTGCTGGTTATCCTTCTCTATGGCCATCTAAGGACTGTCAACAGCCTCTTGATGTCAGCAATGAATTTACATTTAAAGTATTAGATGGAATTCTTTCAGGTGATCTCCTTACTTACCCCTTGATGTTATTATTTCTATCAACAAATGACTGCAATTTTTTCTTCTTCTTTCCTTTATATAACAAAATGAAAATGAAAATCTTGTTTCAGATTTCAGCAAGATCTTTGACTTTAAATTTGTTCACTTGGGAGGTGATGAAGTTGATACAAGTGAGTTAAAACCATACTATCTTATAATTCCTACTTGTATATTATTATAGATATATCATGTTAATTATATGTTTTGGTTTGAAGCTTCTTTTTGGTTAAAACTATTATCTCACAATATTTATGTGGTAGATGATGGCAGCCTTTTCATAGCAGTACCTTACATTTCCTTGGATGCTCATGACTTGTTCTGTTGCATGCACCAAACTGTCGTCTTTTAAGGATTTCTTGAAGTTGGTTCTTTCTATCATTAGAAACCAACTCATTTTGATTGCTTTTATTGTCCAACCATGGACAAAGGATTTTGGTCAAGCTTGTACTAGAAAATAACATAACATTCTTTGATCTTCAGTGCTGATGATTCATATATCCAAAATTCTTCAATAATATACGACAGCAGAAATTTTATTTTCCCCTCAATCTCTCACTTGTCCAGTAATGCTCCCGAGAAGAGAAAAGGTGAAGAAAATGCGAAACAAATAAAGATGGTGAAATGAAGAGGGCTTTCATATATCAGGGATATTTTCTATGTTAACTTTCTAAAGAACCTAACTTTTTGTGTAGGTTTGATAGATGTAAGCTTCTAGTCCTTTACTGGTTAAATGTAAAATTAACTGAAATTCTAAATTTTCTGTGGACTGCACTCTAAGCCTATCTCCTATGAGGTAAAATGGTTTCCAAGGGTTCTTATCTATGTAGAATGATCTCTGATTCATGGTATCAGTATCAAACTAGTTGTCTCTAAAACATAGTTTATGATAGAGGGCAAAAGTCACATATCATGTAGACCTATTCTGTATATTTTTGTATACTTTGAAGTTAAAATTTAAATCTTATCAATTTGAGTCTAATAGTATTTGACCCAACCTCTTGATTTTCTAATTCAGCTTGTTGGACCACGACTCCTCGTATAAGCAAATGGTAAGGTGTTTTTATGTTATGATTTGCAACATTTTCCTGCTTATTGTTAGTTTACGATGCTATTGACTGTTTAGGAGAGATGCTTCTATGTTCCCTGGCTCTCAGCACCGCTTAATACTGCCACTGCTGAAAATTACTCATTGTTGTCCTGTTATTTCATGTGAGCAGTACATGAACGTCATGTTTCTAATCTTATTTAGTTCCTTTGGATCAACATGACATGATATTATTGTGGTCTAAAAATCTATGTCTACTGCACCTCTTACTTTCCTGCTGCTTGGTTTGCAGGTTAAAAAGGCATCGTATGAATGAATCTCAAGCATATCGGTACTTTGTCTTGCGAGCACAAAATATAGCCTTATCTCATGGATATGAAATTGTTAACTGGTATTCACCTTATACAAGAGCTATTTAGAAAACACCAATATCATACATCATATTCACGTAAGAGTATCACAGGGAGGAGACATTCAATAACTTTGGCAGTAAATTGAGCCGGAAGACTGTCGTTCACAATTGGTATCTCCTTCTCTTTATCACTCAAAACCTAGAAATTTATGCATTATATTCTTCTGTAGGCATGATGTTGCTTCCTTTTGCAAAGTGAGCTTTTAGAAAATTCAAAACAAGTGCTGCATCTGTTTTTCTCCTCTGTTGTGGGGAAGTAACATATGATTCTGCACTTGATTATTAAAGTAACCAAAAGTTCATAATTCTTGCTAGCTACACAAACTGTTGAACATAGTCTCGAACTTGACTTGTAATCTGAGTATATAAAATTAGTGGAAACAATTAATGTCCTTGAGTGCATATGATTCCTGTGGAGTTCCATACATGGAGTTCCTGTGGAGTTCCTGTGCAAATGATTATTAGTGTTACCAGGTTCTGAAAATGTTGGTGATAAAATCTTATATTCCTTGTATATATTGCCTGTGTTCACTCGGGGTGATTATATATGCAATATCGATGCTGCATCTATTGCTTGATTCTTGAGTTCATGTGGTTGAACTTTTGCTTATGATTTCCTTGGCAGGCTAGGTAGCGGTGTTGCACAACGAGTGGTTGAATCTGGATTAAGGTGTATTGTAAGCAACCAGGACAAATGGTACTTGGACCACTTGGACACCCCATGGCAGGAATTCTACATAAATGAGCCACTCACAAATCTTACAAACTCGAAGCAGCAGAAATTAGTTATCGGAGGGGAGGTATGCATGTGGGGTGAAACCATTGATGGTTCTGATATTGAACAAACCATATGGCCACGGGCTGCTGCAGCTGCAGGTACTTAATATATTATATTGATATCAGATTACATGCATATTATGGTGTTCTTGTTATAAACCAAATACTAATACCCCAAAGTCCTGAAGTTGGAATACTAGGTAAGAACCTCGAGCTCCCATATCCGATACAGTGTATCACGGGTTTCTCGTTATAGAAAGTAAAACCATGGAACACATTCAACCTACTATTTTTGTTTGTCCATAAACAGGTTATGAAGTTTACTAGATTAGAGAAATACATGTCATTAATAGTATGTAACATTATGGTTTATACGAGTAAACTATGTTTCAACCTCATTGATGGCATTATTAGCTTCCAGTTCAGAAGGAACTTGTTAAGTATGGAACATAAGTACATAACCTGAACAGCAAAATCTTTGATGTTCCATTTCGGTCTGGTTTTAACTCAAGTGCTGCCGATATTAAGCTACATATAGACAGAAGCATAAGCCTGCACCTATGCCGAATTTCCGATCTAAATGCGTGTGTCCCTTTTTTGATTTAATATCAAAACTTCACAATCCTAAATCAAAACTGCAGTATTCTCTTGATATCTAGTTTTCATCCCATTCTTCTGTCTCAATCTGAAATGCAGAGCGATTGTGGACACCCTATGACCAGCTGGCTAAGAATCCAAGAGAAGTAACTGGAAGGTTGGCACACTTTAGATGTTTACTGAATCAAAGAGGAGTTGCTGCTGCTCCGTTAGCCGGAAACGGGCGTGCTGCCCCCTTAGATCCAGGTTCTTGCTATGAGCAATAATTTGTTGAATCACTTCTAGTGATGATTACCAATTGTGAAAGAAGTCATTTGCCCCATTTTTATGCCTCTTACATGATGAATGCTTGTAGTGAAAGGGTAGATAGTTCCATCAATGGACCAGAGTGCAAATGTTGTTTCTTATATGCTTCTAGCCCCTTTTTTTTCCTTTCTTTTTGAAAGAAGCCTAATCCTTAGGAGTGAGAGGAAGCGAGACTTTAAAAAAGAAGAGAATGTTTTTAGTCAGTCTCGAACTTATGACTTAAAAAAATAAAAAAAATAAAGTTATAAACGCAAGTAACTTAGCCAGTCAGTTAAATATGCTTACTCAAAATTTTTAAATTTTTAAAATCATACAAATTTTTGAAAAAAAATATATATTTATTCGGATTTATCACCCAACTATACTAAATAATGTGACACTTTAAGAATTTTTGTTATCTATTTAACATCACAACTATTTGACAATCTTACATAGAACCTACCGTTGTCAAGTAAGGTGGATTGCTAAACTAATAAACGAATGAGACACAAATAAAATATTAAACATATTATTTTGGGATGAATTTACAACGGGCGTCGGACACCGCTGAACATTATTAATGTTGGACTAATGTTTATGTTGCACCATATTATACATCGATATTTACATAATAATAAATAATTTTATATGATTTTATTAACACATATAGATAATTTAAGGGTGGAAATATAACTTTCAAAAGCTTGAGAACCAATTTAAAATACAAGTTATAGTTCAAAGATAAAATTAAATTTTTTAAAAGTTTGAGGATTAATTTCAAATGAGAGAGGTGTGTTGCAATTATCTCAAAACCTTTCTAACAATGATAATTAATTAATTTTCAAATAAAAACAATTAATAAATTCTTTTCAATGTAAATATACAATTGAATTAAACAAAAGATTAAAATATTCAAACTTTTACACAAATTAAAATACAGTTTAATTTTATACGAATTAAAATAATTATCTTTACTTTATACATATAACCTTGGAAAAGTCGGGTGTGATTTCACTTTTGATACAATTGAAGGCTTTTTTTCTTTTCTTTTTCCTTTCTTTAATAAGAGAAATATAATTGTTGTTGCTGTTATTATTACTATACTGTATACTGACATTTCCGTAATTACCTTTGTTGGGTCATGTTGTATGTCTGGTCTAGATTGCCCAACGGAATAGCTTGGATGTAGATGTTGATCTTGCCTTGGGTTTTGCCTCACATTACTGCATGATTGGAACGATGGAGTGTCTAGTGGGAGGAGGGTAATGCCATGGCGTTTTTGGGTCCTTTAATGAGAGCAGCTGAAAGAGGCTGCATGCAGGTTGTCCAGTGGTTTGTCAAAAGAGGTTGTCGAGAGATGGAGCTCTGCCTGGCCCTCACTGCTGCTACTTCCAGCAGCCAAGTTGGTGTGGCCGCGTATCTCCTCCCCCATGTTCCTAAGCATGTCCCAACGGCTCTCAGCATCGAAATTCTCAAGGCTGCAGGTGAACGAAGTGGTGGATCTCTCGATGGTGTTGCATTTCTCCTCCAACCCGACTTCTTAGGTGATCCTGCTGCTACTTATGCTGTTGCAGACAGCATTTCCACATCTGATGATAAGGCTGTTGGCATTTGTCCAAGAGCATTGGCCAGAGGCAGCTTTCTTGGATGGATTAAAGCAAGTCCAAGAACATTACATGAAGCTAATGAGGTATATAAAGAGGGGGGAATCTCCAATTTGCTTAAGGGATCTACCATCCCCGTTGAGGTGGGAATTGCTTACATGCCAAAGACTAAGGAGGCAGCTTGTCGAAGCTGTTCGAATGCTCGTACGTGGGGCATCAGAAGAAGCTAATCAAGGCAGAGAGCTTCTAGCTACTTTGGAGCACCATCTTCCTCCATTTTTGGTTCATGCTCCCAGTGTGGGGTTAGCAACAAGAAGTAACCTTACCTGCAAGATCTTTTGTATTTGCGCATGTCCTTCACCTCTGTAGTGTCCCATGTACCATATGTAATAGTAGTACTGTTTTTTAACAGTTGGTACCGCAAAGCTTCTAAGTTTGTCAGAATTCCGTACATTGTGTGATTTGGTTTAATCTATGAAGCTGCCCCACAGCATCTTCTATGGCACGCATATCATAATCTAGGTGATATGTATGTTGTTCATAATCTTGGTTCCTTAGAACCTGAAATACTCGACCTGCAACAGTTCAAGAAGCAACAAAGCTGACAATAAAGAAGGATCCAGGCATTGGAACTGTAAGAAATGTTGCAACAGACATGAAACAAACAGGTATTCTTTCAAATTTTTAAATTTTATTGGGATTTGTTTTCTTCTAAAAATAACAAAATTGTATGACAAAAGATGTTCGCAGTTGAAGACAGCATTTACAGTGTCAAATCCCTTACGTTGGAAGGCATGAAAGCCAAGAACAAAAGAACTGTTAAAATGGCAATGGGAAGCAGTAAGAGCATGAAAGGCGGTGGAGGCAACGGCGGGAGTATCAACGGAAGGATGAGCAAAGACGCCGTGAGACATATAAGCAGAAGCAGTGATTCCAACCCAAACATGTATCTGTCCTGTAATGATTTCCTACCACGTCCTCCCGACCGATCATATTCACCCTTTCTTCTCTCCACAACCGTCACAGGAACTTTCCCACAGCCTCTCGTATTCATCGATCTTACAGATCAATCTCACCTTCAGAAAACCCCCAATTTACTCCGCACAGATATGGTAATAAGCAGTCTAAATTCCTCTCCTGTAACGCAATGCAATGGTGTTGTTAAACCAGAATCGGAAAATGCAACCACGTTCAGGCTATCGTCGGTGGAAGAAGCATCTCACAATCTACTTCGTCCCCAGCAATCCATCAGCGAGCTAAACAAAAACTCAGGCATTGGGGTTGCGTAATTTCGTACAAAAACAACAAAACAAACAAGATCTGAAGAAAAAAAAACACCCAATCAACACTAAGGTCCAGAGAGAGACCCAAAATAAACAGAACAGATGAGATACCCCATACCTGGTATGCTACAACCCGTCGTTGAAAAAGATCTGACCTTTCCTGTCTCAATCTCTACAGCCTCAGCAACCAGTTCGATGGGATTCTGGGTTTGTTATTCCTGTAGTTTCTGTTCATCAGAATCTGACTTGCAGTGAGTCCGAGTGTTCTTATATCCTGTTGTGGCAGATCAGTCGGTTTGGTTCAATGAATGTCTTTAAGCGGTGAGTCCAGAACCTGCCTGTTTCAAGTTGTTGTCGACAAATGAGTGTCTGTGGGGGATGATAGAGTTGTGTGTTCCAAGGTTCTTCACCCCTGACCTGGTATTCCCCTTAGATTCTAACATCATCTACTTGACATACTTTTTCCTGTTTCTACTCTCGGACCATAGAATTTTCCAGATGAAATTTTCATTTTTTTAATTCAACTTTCTATTTTTATTTGTAAAATTTGTTTAATATATTTTAATTATTAATTTTTTTAACATAAACTATATTGTTACGAGTTTAAACACTAATAATATCAACACAATGATTAAATTTTAAGTTATATATTTTTAATTTATTAATAAAATAAATATTATTAAAATTCAAATCTTTAAAATAAATATTATTATTCTTTATTAGATCACATTGTTTAATTTAATGTTTTGTTGATCCGTAAAATAATTCTAACAGTAAAAAGTATATAATTTATTTAAATGATCTAATTTTAAGTATCATATATATACACACATGATATGCGTTATTAAAAGATTAAAAATTAAATAAATACTATTTATAACCATAACAATATATTAAAAAGATATATTATAAATTAAGAAAAAGTTTAATAAATACTGTATATTTTTACTGATGTGATATTATATAGTTCATTCACATTATATGGGTTACTCTATTTGTATCTATAAATGGGTGATTAAACTTACGTGTAAAATGAATTAATTACAAATTTGTTTGAGAAACTTTCCATTTTTTGGAATTTTTGAAATTATCGTGTATTTAATAGTCAGTCGGAATTGTATACTAATAGTAGATTATATCACAATCAGAGTATGATTAAGAGAAAACATCTAGGATTAAACTTATTGAAAATTTTTGAGATTTTTTTTTAAAAAAATTAATATTTTTTCTCGATTAAATAGATTTTTATAGAATAATCAACAATTTCTATTTATATTATGTATTTTTTAAAGTTTTTTTTTTTTTGTTGTCTTCTTTCGTCAACGTTGTTGTTTGTTTATAAATAAAAGCGTACGTTTTATAGTTAATGCAATATATCTGGAGAAAAGTGTCGCTCGTTATTGTTATCTTGATAATTGACATTCAACCCCAACTTTTGGGAATGATAAGATGACGTATTCGTTTTAAAAGTACCTTTGGATTCTACGATACGATAAAAGTGACGTGATCGAATCTAATTGAACTATTATGTTTTTATGTTTATATGACGTTTTATTGTTTTTCTCTTTTTGTTTTATCGAACTTTAATTAAAGTGTATCGTTTATAGTTAATGCAATATATTTGAAGAACTTTAAAATTAATCAATACAGCTTCTTCTCCCAAAAAACCCTAGCCGCTCTCTCTTTTCTCCAAAATTCTTTTGTTCTTAATAGTTCTTCTTTTTGATCTATCCCTTTGATCGGTGATCAGCAATCAATTATAGTATTGGTTGTCGACCACCGGATCTATAAATCTATTACTTTTTTTTTTAATTTTAATAAGAATCTTTGCTTTTATAGCACGCTTTCTCTGTCCTTGTGACACGTTTTTATGTCTTTGTGACATGTTTTCGTTTTGTGGTTTGATTCATCTGCTCTTGTTGCACGTTACAACATACCCTAGCAATCGATTGTTGTTTGTCGGTGGTTTGATTTATCTGCTCTTGTGGTTAGATTCAATCAATGCTAGTTTCTGATTTATATTTTTGTCGGTGGTCTTTTGAAAAGTTATATCCCCGCTCCGGTTGATGGTTGTTTGTCGATGATATCAGTCTTGGGTAGCGATGCTTTTACATGATAGTTTGGATCGTCTACAACTCATTCTTCCTTCTTTATGCGTCTTGTTTGGACAAAGACAAGGAGATTCAAGAAGCTTCTGAATTTTATTGGTATGCTTAATTCCGTTTTTTATTATAAAATGTTTGGATTGTTTAATCCAATTTTTTTTATTTCTTGAAGACGATGTAAATGTAATTTTTATGGATCTAATAAAAATTCAGTAGCATTGGTAAAAAAAAAACATTTAAATCTTTAAAAATATAAAAATAATATTTTCATTATAAAAATTATTATGATTCGATTTAAATACCGTGGCCAAATTTAATTAAAATTGTTATCTTTTTTCTTTTCATGTGTATTTTGTTATTTTTTTTTAATTTTGGCGTGATTCGATCTCCCCAAAATTATTAATTTGGATAGTAGGAATTTGTATATATATCTAAATATTTAGTTTGATCTCTAACCAAGTTCAATGTTTCAAGGGATACATCAAGTTTTTGGACGGTTGGCACAAAATTTTAAAATTTAAATTTGATATATTTTATTTTAATTTAATTTTGATTCGATATAATAAAAAACATAATTTGATTTTATAATTTTAATAAAAAATAAACTAAAATAAATTACTCAAAAAATATAAATATATAATATATAAATCAAATTTAATCAAATCGGTAAACTTTAACCCTATTTTTAAGTCCCACACAACACGACCAAAAGACAGTCTCATTGCTAATGGTAGGGGCTGCTGCCTTCATGCATGGGAAAGTTTTTTTTTAGTTTTATCTCTTTATTTTTCTTAAAAAGATCTAAGAGGTATGAATTTACCTTCGTTTTCATCTTTTTAATATTTATATTTTATGATTCATAAGGTTTTATTTTCAGACATGATTTAAACCTTTTTAAAAAAAATTATTCAAAATTGTTTTTAATTTTTTTTATCTTTATAAAATTGATTTCAGTTAAAACTCGATAAAATTTATCATCCCTCGATGCAGGGGCGGTTCAAAGATTTTAGGAACTCTGTGCAATTTATTAAAATATGACCCTTAGAAGCAATTATCTATAATCCACACTAGTTCTAAAAACAAGGCCTTTAAAGCAATTATCTTTTGGGGGCTTCCTGTGCGATTGTTTTTATTGCGTCTGTCCAAAATCTTACTAGTTCTACATAATGTAACGACCCGGATTCGGATTCGAGTGTCGGGTTAACCTGAGAGTTATGAGTTTCGGTTTTGGTCTCGAGTTTAGTGGTTTTGGGCCTCGGTTTTGTGTTGGGTTTTGTTGGGCTTGTTTAGTTGTTAGACTTGAGAGATTTTGGGCCTTGAGAGTTTTATGTGGAGGATAATTTGGTAATTATCTAAATAGGTTGAATAGGGAGGGTTTTGGTGTGTGTGTGTGCTGGAGAGGATGAAATCATTGTGCTGGGAACTTCTTTCATCTTCTTCCTTGCAACCTCAAGAGAAAATGAAGCATAAAGGTTGAATCTTTGGAGTTTTGAGAGAGAATGTCGATTTTGAGCTGAAGGAAAAGTCATAGGGTTGTTAGAGATCTATCTAAAGAGGTAAAAATATGTTGGTCTTGTGAAAAAAAAGGTTTTGAGTTAGGGTTTGTGATAAGAACGAGATTGAGGTTTTAAGGGTCTAAATCTCAGTTTCTTGAGTTCTTTTTGTTCCAAGAATCTCCTCAAATGGTGGTTAATGATTGTCTTCCTCTTGTAGAGAAACAAGTTGGAAACACCATCTTCAAGTTTGGGCAAGGAAAAAGCTTGGGAGAGAGAGAGTTCGTTTTGCTGTTGCTTGCTAAGGTTGGTACTCCCAACTCTTCTAATTATTTTGCATATCATGGTAGAAGCATTCATATAGGTTTGGTGCATGTGTGTGCATGGTTTGAGCTTGGTATGTGTTAATGGTGGAATCCGAATTAATGTGATTAAGAGTTGAAAATTGGTGTTAAAATACTCTAAACATCATAAAAATTGAGTAGGAACACTTTAGGATCGATTAGATTAAGTTTGAGGTTGAAAATCTAGAAATTTTAAGTGTAGAACCGTCCCTAATACAGGGGGTATCGATACTCGGGCTACCGGTATCGATACCCATGAGTATAATTTGGCTTGTTGCCCAGGGGTATCGAACCTGTAGCGATCTTAAAAAATGAGTTTCGCTAAAATGTTTTTTTCGAGTTGGAAAACATTTTTGATGTGTTGTTTTGAAAATTAATGTCTTCCACGTGGGGGTTTCATTTAAAAATTGATTTTTGGAAAATTGGAGTCGCCACCGGCCGTTTAGGTAGACCGGACACCATAAAACCAGAGATTTAAAAAGTTGGGATTCGGGAGTCGGTTACGGATGAGGAAGGATTAGCACCCCCACACCGTTCAAAATTGGTACTTTAATAATTACCGCTTTAATAATATTAAACTTTTCGGGCTAATTTGACGATCGAAATAATTTTTAATTAAATGTACGCATTTATTTTAAAGCACCTAAACCCGAAGGTAAGCGTCCGAACCACTACCACCTTATTGGTACTGGCCTCGCTTACGACCGAATTTAGGGGCCCGCATTAACAAATTAATATTTCATTCATGCAACTTAAACATAAAAATAAATTAAATACATCACATAAAAATAATTACATAAAATATAAATATTAATCTAACAAATTTAATACTAATCTAAAATATAAATTAAAACATACATAAATATTAATCTAAAACATAAACATAAATTAAAATTAATCTACAACAAAAATTAAAAACAACTATAAATATTAATCTAAAACATAAATTAAAATCTAATAATAAACAACTACATTTCATTAAAAATATTCAAAATACAAAGATAGAAATTATACCTAAAAATACGAACGGTTAACCCCGATAAACTTCCCACCGAGATCTATCACGACCCCCTTAAAAATTTTAACTAGATCAAATCCTAAAAATAGGACTCGATCGAATCACCCAAAATTTGGGGAGAGCTAAACTCTCAAATTAGGATCATAAGGTACTACCCTCACCCAATTGGTTCCTCCTCCAAAAGGCTCCTCATCCCCTCCTTTTATAGGCAATGAGAGAGGGAAAAGTGGGGTTTCTCATCAATGTGGGATTCTAACCCCACATCAACTTTTTCTTTCATTTCCTTCTTCTTCTTTCTTTTTCATTTTTTTTCTCTTTTTTCTTCTCTTTTTATTAATAATATTACTACTACAATAATACTACAAATACTAAAATCCGATTAACATTCTGGGCATAGGATTTGAGGGCGGCCTCAATCCTGAGTGTAGGATCCCGATGCTATGTGGACGCGGGCCTCACTTCTGTGTGTTGACTTGATTGACTTGTATATGCTGTGTGCGATAATATACATTTCATTATGCCATGTGATAGGCGAACATGCTAGATCATCATATCATGCACGAGATTTATATGCCATGCTTTACTGCTTTGATATGCATAATGTTGGTCGAGTTTGGCGTATCCACTGAGCTTGTGTGGCTCAGCGTTTCGAAATCTGTTTTCGTGCGTAGGTTAAGTGAAGCAGGTCCCGTGGAGCACCATCGAGGTTGGGGTTTCAGCATCAACTTTGTGTCAGGGTACAATGATAGCTATATGTATTGTAACTCTGTTATTTTATTTGGGTCGAATGTTTTTAAATTAGTCTGTAATATATTTTGGAGCTCCGTTTTACTTTGAATTATTTTGGGCTTGTTTTAAATTAAGTGGATTATGAAATTGGTTTTGGACTTTACGTGATTCTATTTATTGGACTTTAAAAGGAAATTTTAAAATACGAATTTTGGGCCGAGGCCCAATGTGACATCCGGGTCGTGTGTTACACATAAACAATAAAATAATCGATAAGATTTTATAATCAATTGTCACATTTATGACATAATTATAACATTTTAACAATTATAATTCATCTTTCTTAAAAGCATTTTTAAAATTTTTATAACGAATTTTAAGATTAACATCAATTAATGAATAAAGTTTATCAAAATTTTAAAAGTTACTTTTTAAAAAAACTCTATACAGACGCTTTAATTACACCTGTCCAGAACCCTCGATGTTTCACAAGTCCCGACTCCTAATAGAAAATGATTTTTTTTTATAATTGATCCTCAAGTATTTTGCGGTCTAACAAACATAACATGTGCACACCATATTTGGCCTTCTTTATGCAACCGAACGTCATGTTATACCATAAATTTTAGAGAAAATTATATGAGCCGTCATCAAATTAAGCACGTTGTTTTGTTTTTGTCACAAAACTATATTTTTTGTCAAAAACGCCCTTAACATTACTTTCCATTTTGTTTTGATCACCGATCACTAAGAAATTAATGGCATTGATGACTTGGCAATTTCTCTTATTATTTTATTCTCTACGTCATCATCAAAATAAATCAAAGAATAAATCTAATTATTTATTTTATAAAATTATATTACATAATTCTAAATACTAACTTTTTAAAATAATCAGATACAATTTTATAAAAATAATTAATTAAATTTTTATTCCCAAACAAATTGAAAAAATAATCTTAATTTGATTTTATTTAGAATAATAATAATAAACCTCAAATTAAAGATTAAATTCGGTGATATTACAATAAATTCTCAATCTAAGTTATTAAACATAAAACCTTTGGTAAGGTTGTAAGAGTGTTCATATTCGAATATTTAAAAACTATAAATACCAACCCACAAATGTAGGTAATTTTATTAAAGGTATTCAATAAATTTTAATCGAGTATGTGGATCAGTTTATCGATTAATTCAATTTATATATTATTAAACACCTGAAGATAATTTTAATTAATTTTGAGGTGGTGAGAGTTTACTTAGATATTAATCTAAATAAAAACTATCTATTATAATTTTAGATAAGTAGTTAAATATGGCTCAATTCTATCATTAGTACCTAATATTTTTTTATTTAAAATTAGAAGGTAAAAATATCATCAAAATAAAAAGGTTTTATCTATTAATAAACTTTTTAGACATTAATGACTTTAAAATTTTTGGTGTTATCTAGAAATTTTACTTTACATGTTGTGGTATATTGTAATTTTTTTAATATTTAAAAATATTTAATTAAAAGTTTAGTCTCATATTTGTTGATCATTTTACTGGTTATTTATAAAAAAGAATTATCGTATTATTTTAATAAGTTCTCTATTTTTTTTAGTATTATAACTTTTTAAAATCCATTATTTTCTCGGGGTGTTATTTTGAGGGTGAAAACCTAGCAGTCTTCTCCTCTCTTATAAACTATCCTTAGCAGGCAAATTCTGGAAGTAGACAGTGTTAGATCCGTAAATCTCCAAGCATATTCTGTGTAGCAATCAACAGATATGGCTTCTTCTCTAGCTCTCAAGCGGCTCGTCTCGTCTAACATCCTCCCAAGCTCATGGCGCGTGGTCCGCCCAATTGTCACTGCTCCGTCAAGTTCCAGACTCTCTAACACCAATGCCACGCGGGAAGGTGAGGCTTTCAGTTCTCGACGGATCCGTTTGTCTTTTTGATTTCTTTTCTTTTGGTTATCTAAAATTTATGCCGATTTTGGGTTTTGGCGCTTCCATTTTTCTTGTTGCAGATGTGTTCGATCCACTCTCTCCAACAAAGAGCCCGAGCCAAGTCGTGAGCATTAGGGATCGATTCATGAAGAACCCATTTCTCCCCGCTTCCCGTGACATGTCGACGCTCGCGAAAGGAGAGATCAATGAATCAAATGAGGGGGAAACCAGCGAGCGGAAAAATATCCTTCGCCCGTTGTCTCCGCATCTTCCTGTTTACAAGCCACACCTTCATTCGACGCTTTCAATTACCAATAGAATCTCCGGAGCTTTCCTTACCTCTGTACTTCTGTTTTCTTATCTTCTTTCACTGAAAATGGGTTCGGTTTGCTTATCCTATTCGAGTTTCTACCAATTCTTCTTTTATTCAGCAAAGCTGTTCCTAGTTTCCGCCTCAGTTTCTGCCTTAGCGCTGTCTTATCATACTTATTGTGGGATTCGTCATTTATTGATGGATCTGCTCAAAATGGGTGTTCCTAAGGTCAAGTGAGGAGGAAATGAATGATGTGATTCGGCTACAAATCGACTGATTTGCTGGCGGAGTGGGTTTTTCTTTGGTTTGGGTCTTTTTTGTTTGTGGTACCTACTTTGTCTAGGAAAATAATGGCTGAGAATATAGCATGAAAAACTGTTTATGCTCTTTGTTCTTTGGCTAATAAATGAATGTTTGTTAATTTTGAACCCTCAAAACCCAGTTAATGCTAAAAGCTTCTTTGAACTTGTTAATATAGTGATCTGTGTTGAATTAGTGATCTCAATGAGCAAGGTTGAGCATCCTGTTTATCTTTTGAATGTGTTGGGGTTCTCTTGATCATATTTCTTTTTTGAACTCTGTTTTTGTTGCAGACAGACATGGTTTATCAATTGCTATGCACAGCTACCAAGTATGTCTCGAATCTATATCTTATTATATTATACAGCTTGCTTTTTTTAATTTCACTATATATATTTTCTCATCGCATCTGTAAGGCATTTAGAGAAAATTCTTCCGGCTTCGACCAATAATTAGTTGCCATACCTCGTGTTATCGGTTGGATTGTTTGATACATGGTTGGAATGTAACATGCTTTGATTCAAAATGGGAAATTATGGTTTTCCAGATTGAAAAGTGTCACCTCAGCTGATTTTAGGTTACAAGATGCCACATGAGATAATTCTAACAGAACTTAACCTCTTTAATCTTACATGAACTACATAATTGGAGATTAAGCAGTAGGGCTCAGTCTTTGAAATTTGATTCTGTCAAAGTTCGTATGTCTTGGATTCTGAAGAGCATAGATGGTTCATGTAGTTAAAGGATTCTGAAGAGCATAGATGGTTCATGTAGTTAATTCTCCGAAGATTTCATTTGGTTTATAGGCTATTCTAAATAAACGGATGGGTCCATTTTAATGTTATATTCTGCCATTAGTTGAACTTAAGATAACTACATCTTTTTTTGTATTCAGAAGGAAGGTTTGAATATAGTTATTCTTGAGAGTAGGTAGCTGTGGTTATCCTGCACCCCCCACCCCACCCCACCCCACCCCAGTATCCTACCTGCTGCTCTCATTGTAAAGTAATCACTCCTTCCCCAGTTTGGTTCAATCCAAAGAGTTCAACTCTGTTTGTAATTTAATTCTTACTTGCCTGGTTGCCACCCCAGACCGAACCATTTTTTGGACCCATATGCACTGGGTATATGCTTATGCTTATGCAGATAGACCAAATGTAGTGTAAACTCCCTGAAATCCGATGATATATCAAAGTAAACGTAGAGCCGGAAATGTGAGCATGTTTAGGAACACATTACCAGAGAGTATGTCTTCCTGTCTTCAACAAGGTTGAAGCTCGGTTATAAATTCCGATAGGTAGCCGAGAATGTGCAATGAGATAGCTCTTTATTTTTTTTGTACACCTCGCACACCCATAGTAGACTCCGAGACGTGGTAACTGAGTCACACACCAAGTCCCCTGATTAGTTTTTTTAGCTAAAATATCGAATTTCAAACATGATTTATCAAAGTGTCTAGTTACTGTGCTTATCGAGTGAGTTGGTCACGAATTTGGCAATATTCGATTTGTACTCGTAAAAAGAATATTGCTTGATTCGTTGCTCGTTAATCTCATTAAAATTATGCTCAACTCGTGCTCTTTAAAATATTTTATTGTTCAACTCGACTTGATGTTAAACTCACTAAATTTTTTTTTTATTTTTAACTAAAAATAAAATTTAATAAAGTTTAATATTAATATAAATTAATAAATTTAACTAAAAATATAAAAAGAGTTTAAATTCTAAACTAATAATATATAATACATCAAACTAACATCTCAAATCAATTATTGCTTCAAATGTCCATTATTACATAAAATAATTATATATTAATATAATAGATATAAACTATAGGCAAAAATCTCATATTTTTTTTGGACACTATAAAACTAAATTCTAAAGCCTAAATTTAAAATTTTAAACGTTCAAATTCGTAAGTTCATTATACAGTACGTATATCAATTTTTTTATTTCGTTATTGTGGCCAACCCTAAAGGTGGGCAATTAAAGGTGACGGCCTAGAATACACAGCTCATATTTTTATTATATAATAACAGTTTAAAATTTATATATTCATTAATGGATCTATCATCCTAATTAAAAATAAATAATGATTAAAATTTATTTAGTCTAGAATAAATCTTACTGCTATAATTGAATTTTAATAATAGTTTATTTTTTTAATATTTTCTATTACGATTTTAATTTTTTAATATATATTTTTTATTTAAGGTTTAAATTTTTTAATATTTGTTATGAAAAGTTTAATTTTCTTAATATATTATTAGTATTTTAATCTTAAAATACATATTTTTAAAATATTTATGATTAGGGTTTTATTTTTTAATATTAGTTATTTGAAGTCCAAAATTTTTAATACTTGTTATTAATAAAGGTTTATTTTTTTTGATATTTTTATTAAAAATTTACTCGTAAAATTTAATTTTTAATATTTAATATTGAATATATTCTTTTAATTTTTTTGATATTTGTTATTAGGTGTTCAATTTTTTAATATTTATTTTTTGTGGTCTATTTTTTCAATATTTTTCATTTAGAGTTTAAATTTTTAATATTATTTTTCTTTAATATTTGTTATTAGAGGTATCATCTTAAAATTATTTTTCGATATTCGTTATTAAAAGTTTACTCTTAACTTTTTTAATATTTGTTATTAAAAATTTAATTTTTTAATACTCGTTAGACATTATTTTTCTAATATTATTTATAAGAAATTTAATTTTTAAAATATTTATAAGTAAATCATACTTTTAAAATTTATTTTTTCAATATTTATCATTACAAATTTATTCTGAATTTTTATTTATTAAAATATTTATTATTAAAAATATATTCTTATATTTTTTTAATATTTATTATTAAATATTTACTTGTGATATTTATTCTTTTATAATTTTTATTATTAAATATTTAAATAAGATTATTATCTCATACACAAAAAGGCTGAATTTTTTTATTTAAATAAGTGTTAATTTTTATGGTTTTTGGTTTATGTTTAACTTTAGAATTAAAATTTTTTTGTTATAATATATAATTTATGGTTAGATTTAGTATAATACGATAAAATATTTACTTTTTATCTTATAAACCCAAAATTCTATCATAAACTTTAAAGTTAAAAATATTATATTTAAATTCTTAAATTTTAAATAAAATCTTTAAATTCAAAACAAAAACAATTTTATATAAAAACACTTTTATATAAATTATTATATATATTAATATAATAAATATAAAGTATAAACAAAAAATCTCATATTCTTTTTAAATACTATAACTAAATTCTAAAAAATAAAATTATTTTCATAAACCATTTCTGTCTTGTTCAAATCTAAAAGGAGCAGGATACTAATCACCCTCAATTAAGATGATAGACGAATATAATTTTATAAATTTCGTCTTGTATTTATTTTAGTTAGAGTGGACATGAGTATAGACTAGATGGGTAATCGCCGGATATAAATATAAGAAGTTAAACCTATCGTGGGTAGTATAGAGGGGATAGATTTAAGATTTTATTCGTACAATATTCATTCACTCTATATTTGTTCGTCATATTATTTTGAACTATTTATGTTTGTAGACTTTGATTATATCTTTTATTATAGTATTTTATATACTAAACAGAGTTTGTGATCGAACTTTAATTAATCAACTATAAATTTATAATATAGGTGGATACGTAGAGTTTATAAAAATATAAATATGCTTTAGTTAAATTAGCTATATATAATTAATTAGGTATGATTAAACACATACCGATAAAAAATATGTTTTAATTAAGTTTATTATCGTTAATTAGTTGTAGTTATATTTATATTGATATAAATGTATTATATATACACACTTGGTCAATCAATAATATGCAGAATTTTATTTTTTTATAATTTTTTTATTTATTTTTATATAATATAATATTAATAATTGTTTATAGACGTATACAAAATACAATTTGAGTAATAAATATAAAGATAGACTTAAAAATATATTTATATAGATGAGTATAAATTTAAAAATTATACCTATCGTATGGGACGGATAAATAATAAATATAAACCAATTAAGATAGGTATAGGTACAGGGAGGGCCGGAGGGGTATCCGCGCCACCAGTTTGCCGTACCTACCCTCAACGCCTTAACTAACGTATCCGTTCCCATCTGTATCTTCATTGACCGACCTGCAACTCTATATCTTTTCATGCTCCTCGCTGCCTTCTTCTTCTTCTTTTTTGTTTCCATCCCAAAACAAAAAATTCTCTCGTCAGAAAAGTAAACAAACCATGACACTTCAATCCAACTTTCAAGGTTCGTTTGTTCCATCAGTTGACCATCAAAGTTTTAGCCTTCTTGCTTGCTTGCTGTTTGACTTTGAGCTTAATCTTTCTTATGTTTGTCTGTTGACATCTCACAGATGAAACCGACAAAAGTGACAAGCCTTCGTATTTCCACGCACCACCGTTGGATGTCTCGGTTGCATTCCCTCAAGCAACTCCGGCTTCTGTATTCCCTCCATCCGGTATTGATTTCCCAGTCATTATGATCTGGTTTTAACTATTGGTTCTGGAATCTGGACTGGTTGATCATTTGATGGGGTTTTAGTTTTCACAGTTATCGTTTTGTTAATTGTTATCAAATGGGAAGCCTTGATTTCTAATGGCATGCCTGTTTTGCTCTTGGTACACAAAATACAGTTTCTGATTATTATCAATTCGATGATCTATTGAGTCCTGAGGAGCAGAGTCTCAGAAAGAAAGTAAGAGCGTTCATGGAAAAAGAAGTAGCTCCTATAATGACTGAGGTATCTTTCAGATTGTTCTCTTCTTTTACTGGCATGTTTACTGAGAAAGCAACTAATTTGAATTCTTTTCTTTTCCACCAGTATTGGGAGAAGGCAGAGTTTCCATTCGAAATTGTTCCAAAACTTGCTCATCTTGGTATTGCTGGCTATACTACCAAGGTTATTCCTATACAATTTTTTTTAACTTATCTCCTTTCTTGAAGTGTAAATCAAGTGAGTAAAATGTTTGGTTATTTGTAACTTGCAGGGTCCTGGATGCCCCGGTCTCTCTATCATTGCTAGTGCTATTGCAAATGCAGAGGTTGCTAGAGTTGATGCAAGCTGCTCCACCTTTTTATTGGTGCACTCTGTTGGCATGCTTATTATTTGTGAGACAACTTTCCTTTTTTTCTACATGTGTGTATGCATATACATGTATGTATGATTTATTTTTCTCTAAAATATATGACTAATAAATTGTGACATTGCATAAATTTCCTTGACCATCAAGAACAGCAATATGCGGGTCAGAGGAACAGCGGCAGAAGTATTTGCTTCCTTTGGCACAGTTAAAGACAATAGCTTGTTGTGTATGTATCTCCTTTCGGTACTAACGTTTTGGGGTGATTCGCCACTATTTTTCAGATTTAACTCTAAGTCTTTACCATCTTCTCTTTAGGCTTTGACTGAGCCCGACTATGGAAGTGACGCTAGTAATGTGAATACAACTGCAAGAAAGGTTTGACCTCAACCTCGTTTACTGGTTTTCACCGTCTGTTTTAGTATAGCTGATTACATTTTCCAATCACTGCTGAACATTCTATGTTTTGTGATGTATCGTGTTTGCTATTGTATTGAACTTCAGGTGGAGGGAGGCTGGATACTTGATGGACAAAAACGCTGGATAGGAAACGGTACTTTTGCGGATCTGCTGATAGTTTTTGCCAGGAATACAACTATCAATCAGATAAACGGGTAAGCGAAATAGCATGTATGAATTGACATTGAAAAGAATTTAGCATTTGGTTTTGCATATGAAATCCGTATAGTGGTATGCTTGCTAGTCACTGCATGCTCTTTTTCCTTGAAATCGAATGCTTCTGCTATCTGTTTCAGATATATTGTTAAGAAGGATTCCCCTGGACTGACAGCTACAAAGATAGCAAACAAGATCGGAGTGCGAATGGTTCAAAATGGTGATATTATATTAAAGAATGTCTTCGTTCCTGATGAGGACAGATTACCTGGTCTGAACTCGTTTCTAGATACAAGCAAGGTTTGTTCCATAACATCTCATCTCTTCTTTCTGGTTGCTAGTCAGCAGATTATATGATCTGCCACTGTTTTCGAGCAGCTACTGGATGTTTCAAGGGTAATGGTTGCATGGCAACCTATTGGCATATCGATGGGTGTCTACGACATGTGTCTGAGGTATCTGCAATGGATGCAGTTATTCCCAATCTAAGCAGTGATATGTCGAGCTTATGAGATGACCTTGTTCTTCATTTGGTATGACATAGGTACCTGAAGGAGAGGAAACAGTTTGGAGCACCATTGGCAGCATTTCAAATTAATCAGCAAAAACTTGCTGTAATGCTAGGTAATATTCAAGCCATGACCCTCGTTGGTTGGCGCCTTTGCAAATTGTATGACAAGGGTACAATGACTTCCGGTCATTCCAGCTTGGGAAAGGTATAAACATTTAAGATGTATAAAGCTGCGGTTTCGCACAAGGTTTCGATCTGAATTACTTATCCATGACAAAACTTTTATGATTTTCAGTCATGGATCACTTTGAGGGCGAGAGAGACGGTCGCTCTTGGACGGGAGTTACTTGGTGGCAATGGAATTCTGGCTGATTTTCTTGTTGCAAAGGTGTGCACTCTCTGTTCTCAAAACAATCTCACAAACTTGTCCTTGTTATTTGAGTTATAAAGATTCCTTCGAGAAACATATTTAAGTTTTCCTTTTCTCGGTGTCACCATTGCATGCAGGCATTCTGTGATTTGGAACCCATTTATACATATGAAGGCACATATGACATCAACTCTTTGGTAACTGGTAGGGAAATCACAGGTATTGCTAGTTTTAAGGCATCCGCAACGAGCAACCAGAGCCGCCTGTGATCTTGGACTCTCTTCTCCATGGGAGAAGAAGGCTAAAACAAAGTAAATGAACTTATTGGATAGACTGTTTATGCCTGGTGTGCACTTGTGATAAAACCGATTAATTTAGCTCAAAAGTCGAATAGATTTGGGATTCGAATAAGTCTATCAAGTTTGTTAATTTGTAATAAGCTTCCTTGAACATTAATGAAGCACCTATGTTGTATTAAGTATAATAATGGATACCTGAAGCAAGTAATAACTCGTTGATGCTGTGCGTGCTCATTGTTTCTGTTTTCTCGTTTATAGAAAGGAATTCACATATATGCTGTGCGTGCTCAACGTGGGCTGTAAGCTACTTGAAAGGTAAATCTCTTATAGAATAAAGTCTTAAGATTGCATGAAATGCACATATATACAATGTTTGAGAGGAGAAGAATCACAGGCCTTTCCGGCATCAGGCTCGAATTGCTGATATAGTGTTTAATTCCATTATTGGTGTAGTGCAAATTCACTGTATAGATAGACATGATTCTGTAAATTTTGATCTTGTATAGCTTGGGGAATTTGGTAGAATATCAACTCTGTAAGATGCTTTAGTTTCATTGTAGCAGTTTGACTGCTTTCTTTGGATTATGTCTTTGACACTCTTTTAACTTTCAAACTATTGAAATCTTTCCTCTCAACAAAATATTTTAACGAGCACGAGTCGAGCACAATTTTTAATGAGCTTAACGAGCAGCGAGTCGAGCAACAAAATTTTTTGACGAGCATGAGTTGAGTAATACCCAGCTCATGATCATCTCGCGCGATAATCACCCCTAACTGTACGTATGTGCATTCCATGCAATCTTAAGAATGTATACTATAAGAGATTTAGCTTTCAAGTAGCTTGCAGCTCACACTACTTATTTAGTTCTTGTCCAACTAGAAATTCCTTCATTAGCTGGATAAATGCTTAGCAATTTGGAAAAGGCAACTGTGTGCTGGAAAACAATAGTGTGATCATCAACATAAAATAACCCATTTCAGTTTTGTGGATGAGAAACAACGAGTTATTACTTGCTTCACTTGACTTAAAAATAATAAGATAAATAAACTTATCAATTATTGATTCAAGTATCCATTATTACACTTAATACAACATAAGTGCTTCATTAATGTATAAGGAAGCTTATTACATATTAACAACCTAGATAAACTTATCCAAATCCCAAATTTATTCGACTTTTGAGCTGAATCAATCACTTTTATCACAAGTGTACACCAGGCATAAACAGTCTAGCCAGTAAGTTTGTTGACTTTGTTTTTGCCTTCTTCTCCATGGGAGAAGAGAGTCCAAGATCACAGGCGACTCTGCTTGCTCGTTGCGGATGCCTTAAAACTGGCAATACCAGTGATTTCCCTGCCAGTTACCAAGGAGTTGATGTCATACGTGCCTTCATATGTGTAAATGGGTTCCAAATCACAGAATGCCTGCACGCAGTGGTGACACCGAGGAAAGGAAAACTTAAATATGTTTCTCGAAGGAATCTATATAACTCGAATAACAAGGACAAGTATTTGAGATTGTTTCGAGAACAGAGAGTGCAAACCTTTGCAACTAGAAAATCAGCTAGAATTCCATTGCCACCAAGTAACTCCCGACCAAGTGCGACCGTCTCTCTCGCCCTCAAAGTGATCCATGACTGAAAATCATAAAAGTTTTGTCATGGATAAGTAATTCAGATCGAAACCTTGTGCGAAACCACAGCTTTATACATCTTAAATGTTTATACCTTTCCCAAGCTGGCATGACCGGGAGTCATTGTACCCTTGTCATACAATTTGCAAAGGCGCCAACCAACGAGGGTCATGGCTTGAATATTACCTAGCATTACAGCAAGTTTCTGCTGATTAATTTGAAATGCTGCCAATGGTGCTCCAAACTGTTTCCTCTCCTTCAGATACCTGTATCATACCAAAAGAAGAACAAGGTCATCTTGTAAGCTCGACATGTCACTGCTTAAATTGGGAATAACTGCATCCATTGCAGATACCTCAGACACATGTCGTAGACACCCATCGATATGCCAATAGGTTGCCATGCAACCATTACCCGTGAGACATCCAGTACCTGCTTGAAAACAGTGGCAGATCATATGATTTGCATGAATAATGCATATAATCCGCTGACTAGCAACCAGAAAGAGATGAGATGTTATTGAACAAACCTTGCTTGTATCTAGAAACGAGTTCAGACCAGGTAATCTATCCTCATCAGGAACAAAGACATTCTTTAATAGAATATCACCATTTTGAACCATTCGCACTCCGATCTTGTTTGCTATTTTTGTAGATGTCAGTCCAGGGGAATCCTTCTTAACAATATATCTGAAGCAGATAACATAAGCATTTGATTTCAAGGAAAAAGAGCATGCAGTGACTAGCAAGCATATCATTATACGGATTTCGTGTGCAAGACCAAATGCTAAATTCTTTTCGTTGTCAATTCATACATGCTATTTCAGTTACCCGTTTATCTGATTGGTAGTTGTATTCCTGGCAAAAACCACCAACACATCCGCAAAGGTACTGTTTCCTATCCAGCGTTTTTGTCCATCAAGTATCCAGCCTCCCTCCACCTGAAGTTCCGATACGATAGCAAACACATACCTCACAAAACTTAGAATGTTCAGAAGTGATTGGAAATTGTAATCAGCTATACTAAAATAGACGGCGAAAACCAGTATACAAGGTTGAGGGCAGACCTTTCTTGCAATTGTATTCACATGGCTAGCATCACTTCCATAGTCGGGCTCGGTCAAAGCCTAAAGACAAGGTGGTAAGGTTTAGAGTTAAAGCTGAAAAATGGAGGCAATTCACCCCAAAACGTTAGTGCCTAAAGGAGATACAAACCCAACAAGCTATTGTCTTTAACTGTGCCAAAGGAAGCAAATACTTCTGCCGCTGTTCCTCTGACCCGCACAATGCTGTTCTTGATGGTCCAGCCAATTTATGCAATGTCATAAAATATTAGTCATCTCTTTTAAGAAAAATAAATCATACATACATGTATATACATACACACATGTAGGAAAGAAAGGAAAGTTGTTTTGTAGATCTCACCAATAGTAAGCATGCCAACAGAGTGCACCAATAAAAAGGTGGAGCAGCTTGCATCAACTCTAGCAACTTCTGCATTTGCAATAACACTAGTAGTGACAGAGAGACCGGGGCACCCAGGACCCTGCAAGTTAGAAATAACCAAACATTTTACTCACTTGATTTACACTTCAAGAAAGGAGATGAGTTAAAAAACAAAAACAAAAAATTGTATAGGAATAACCTTGGTAGTATAGCCAGCAATACCAAGATGAGCAAGTTTTGGAACAATTTCGAATGGAAACTCTGCCTTCTCCCAGTACTGGTGGAAAAGTATTCAAATCAGTTGCTTTCTCAGTAAACATGCCAGTAAAAGAAGAGAACAATCTGAAAGATACCTCAGTCATTATAGGAGCTACTTCTTTTTCCATGAACGTTCTTACTTTCTTTCTGAGATTCTGCTCCTCAGGACTCAGTAGATCATCGAATTGATAGTAATCAGAAACTGTAGTTTTTGTGTACCAACAGCAAAACAGGCATGCCATTAGAAATCAAGGCTTCCTATTTGATAACATTAACAAAAACGATAACTGTGAAAACTAAAACCCCATCAAATGATCAACCAGTCCAGAACCAATAGTTAAAACCAGATCATAATGACTTGGAAATCAATACCAGAGGGAGGGAAAACAGAAGCCGGAGTTGCTTGAGGGAATGCAACCGAGACATCCAACGGTGGTGCGTGGAAATACGAAGGCTTGTCACTTTTATCGGTTTCATCTGTGAGATGTCAACAGACAAACATAAGAAAGATTAAGCTCAAAGTCAAACAGCAAGCAAGCAAGAAGGCTAAAACTTTGATGATCAGCTGATGGAACAAACGAACCTTGAAAGTTGGATTGAAGTGTCATGGTTTGTTCACTTTTCTGACGAGAGAATTATGTTTTTGTGATGGAAACAAAAAAGAAGAAGACAAGGGTCTGGAGGAACATGAAAAGAGATAGAATTTGCAGGTCAGTTAATGAAGATTGAGATGGGAATGGATGCGTCAGTTAAGGTGTTGAGGGTGATGGGTGTCCCGGACCCTACTCCTTTGAGATTTGAACAAGACAGAAATGGCACGCAAGGATAGCTTGTAAGGTAAATCATGTAACATCCAATCCAAGTCAGCCACGTTGTATGTTTTGGGTCAACCCTAATCAAGCAATAATATTTTATACTTTATGAACAGAAATTTATACTTTAAAAATTTGTTTTATAGCGTTTCGAAAAGTATATAAAGTTTTTATCTATATTTTATATCTACTATATTAATAAAAATATAAGATCAAATTATATAGAGTAATCCGATTCAATTATTTAATAATTTAAAAATATATAAAATATAAAAAAATTATATTATATAATTTAATTCTATCCTATTAATAATACATATAATTATTTCATACATAAGTAATTTTGTAATATAACTGCCTTATTTTTGCGTTTAATAACTACGTTTAGGCCTTAGGGTTTAAGAGTTTAAGTATAATAGTTTTAGATTTAGGGTCTATTAATAGAATTTTTAAGTTTATAGATTAAAAACTAAATCCTTAATCGTATTACACTAAAATCTAATTTTATATTATAAAAATAAACCCTAAACTCTAAACCTCAAACTTAAATCAGAAAGCTTAAACCTAAAGCACTCACGTAAACAAAAGTTTTTTACCAACTGTGTAATTATTCTGACATACTCAAACAATGATTTTTTTTTATATAAGTATTTTAAATTTAAGGTTTAAAGTTATTTTTCTTCTAAAATTAGAGATTAAAAAATTTAATTATAATTCTAATAATAAATATTAAAATTAAAATATTATTAAAATTCAATTATAGCGCTAATATCTATTAATATCTAAACTAAATAAATTTTAACTATTATTTATATTTAATTAGGGATGATAGATCCATTAATGAATATTTAAGTTTTTAAAAGGCTATTTATATAGAGTAATAAAAAATTATGAACAATGGATCTTAACGCGGCACCTTTCTTGCCCACTTTTAGGGTTGGCCATAACGAAATAAAAAATATATTCTAAATTAATATAATAAAAATTATTTAATATAAGGACGGAGTCAGGATTTGGGTTAAAGAAAAGACAAAATATAAATTTTTAGAAATAAAGGATAAATTCATAAAAAATTAAAAAAAATTAAATAGAGAGACAAAAGTATAAGAAAATTTTTCGGTGTGGGGGCGATTGTCCCTTCCTATCCCATGTAGTTTCGTCCCTATTTTTTTATATTAAATTTATTTATTTTAAGATTTATTATTTTAATTTATGATTTAAATGTAAAAATTTAGATTTTTGAGGTTTGAGGTTTAAATTTTATAATTCTATATATAATAATAAAATAATATTTTTTTAATTAAAATGAAACAAAACCAACCTAGCTAAGCTAGTTTAGCAACGAGGGTTGATGTAGGAAACTAAAAAAACCCTATTTTTTTGTTGCGTTTAACGATTGCCAAACGACTTTAGAATATAAGGGAAACTGATTATAGACGACGCATTGTGTTTAAAATTATTTGATTGGAGTGATTTGATTCGATGATTTAAAAAAATATCTAGTAATTTTTTAAAATAATTAGCTGATCGAGTCGGGTATACGATTTGGAATAATTGGGTTGGATTTGGATTAATGTTTCTTAGGGGTGAGTGTTCGAGCGAGTCGAATCAAAAAATTTTAAGTTATTCGAGTTGAGTCATCATATTTTACAAATTGATTTTTTTTAAAAAAAATTATTTTGATTCGATTAGATTTTTTGAGTTTATATGTAAATTTTAATTATACTATTTATATTAATACTATAATAAATTTTGATTTTAATTTAAACAATTTTATCTATTTATACATATATATATATATACTTCATATTATTTTTAACATATATAAATAAGATTTTGAGTTACTATTATTATTATTATTTATTATTAAATACCTTATATAAATATATCATTTCATTAAAACCTGGGTACGTTAAAAGCTTTTTTTATCTAAATAAATCAAGGCAAGATTAAAAAACAAAGATAAATTAAATATGACAAAATAAATAAATAAATTTAAAATATATATATAATAAATAACATAATATTTAAGATCCAGGTACAAATTATATTAAATAAAATAATAAAATAAAAAACTATATAGAAAGTGATCGTATTGTAAATAAAAAATTAAAAGTAAAAAATATGATTAATATAAAATTGAAAATAAAATTACCGAGATTAAATGTGTAATTAGACCCTAAAAATTTTCGAGTTATGTAAAAAATTGAATAATTTAAACTTTGAAAATTTAAACTCAACTCAAAATTAGTTTTTTGAGTTATTCGATTTGACTCAAATAACTCAAAATTTTAAAAAAATCTATTTTTTCGAGGCGAATAGAGTTTTGCTCACCCCTAATGCTTCTTAATTATCGGGTACCCGATCCAACCCTATATCTATTAATATATATTTTTTGTTTAAATCTCTAAATTAGTTCTATACTTATATGTTTTAGTATTTTTTAGTGATAAACTTTAATATATATACATATTTAAATATTTTAAAATTAACTTTAAACCACTAATTTTTATGTTTAGATTATGTATTACGAAATTTTAAATTTTATGTTTTAATATATATTTTTTTAATTTTAAAATAAAAAAACAAACTAAATATCGTTACCCGATAATAAATATCTAACTTAAACGGATTAAGACACAAACTAATAAATATATAACTGAAAAAATTGAGTATTCAATTTTTTAAAAGAGGAAAATCATTTTAACCCCACAATTTATTAATCTCCACCATGTTCATCCGATAACACTGTAATTAATTCAAAAATAAAAATATCATGTTCATCCATACAGAGAAAACCTATAAAAATTATTTTATTTATTTACATGTGTAGCTACATAAATAAATAAAAACATTACTAATTTCAAAAAAGTATTACTTTATATATTCAAATAAAATTTTACAAATAATTTATATTCATTATTTAAAAATTAAAATTTATATTTTATATATCAAAGATTACTAATATGTTATCTTAAACTATTTTTTATAATTCAAGTTTATATATTATATACAATATTATAATGAAATAAAATTATATTAAAACTAATTAAATTCTAAACAAAACAATACAAAATTACAAATTATTCTTCAAAAAATATTTTAATTGCGTTTTTTAAAAATAGTGTTAAAATTATCTCTAAGGCTTCGTTCGGCAAGGCGCTCGTCCAAGTTCTTGACAAATGGTGATGCTTTGAACTTCTAGGCCCAACTTGGTACATGTTGGGTTTTAGCCCATTGTTGCATAAGCCTAAACATATTTTTGTGATTCGTAAATTCACGAGTCATTTACAATTTAAATCATTAAACTTACCCTCTATTTCCGTATAGGTCATAAACTTTTAATTTAATCAGATCAAATCATTAAACTTTTATTATTAACAAATTAAATCATTCATACTAACATCGTTAATTATTTTAACAGAAAAATTGATTTAATAATCCTACTAGACATATTTTTTTCATGTCAGAAAGTTAATATTAATTAAAATTAAAGAAAAATATTTAAAATATTTTTTGCATTAAATTATTAAAAATTATAATTTAATCGATACCAATTTATTAAATTTCTTTAATAATTTAATATAAAAAATAATATTTTTTAAATTTTAATTAATATTAACTTGCGGACATGAAAAAACATGTCTAGTGGGATTATTGAGTTAGCTTTTTATTAAAATATTTAACAATGTTAGTGTAAATGATTTAATTTGTTAACAATAAAAGTTTAATGATTTAATCTGATTAAATCAAAGATTTGTGACTTATACGAAAATTGAGAGTAAGTTTAATGATCTAAATTATAAATGGGTCTGAACTTACAGAAAATATGAAAATTCAGCATAAAAGCAATATGAGAGTGACGTCATAAATATAATATGTCACTCGACACGTCACATTAAACCGACCTACAAATATCATAAATGAAATAAACGTGCAGGTTCATTTGCTTAGTTTATTATGACTTCAAAGTCTTTATGAACATTTATTTTTATCTCTCCAAAAATTAAAGTTTAATTAATGTAAAAATAAATAGTTGGTTGTATTAAAGTTTTTTTATTTAGCTATAATAATTACAGTAATATCTGTTATAGAATATATTTTTAATCATTAAATATCGATCATTCAATTACTGTGTTGATATTATTAGTGTTCGAATCTGTGACTTCCAAAAACAACGATCATTCCTTTAACTGATGAGGCTAGATGGTTCGTACTATTAAAGTATTTTTGGCTTGCAAAAACAATTATAAAAGAAATAATAGCATAACATAAAGGTCTTATTTTGTAAGTAATATATATTCGATAGCGAATTACATTAACCGATAAAAATAATAAATTTTATTAATTAATTATATAAAAATATTTAGTGAAAATAACTCATAGTTAATTATTATCTGAATATTTAAATAAATAAAATAACATACAAAAATATATTTATATTCAATATTTATTTAAATAATTTATTATTATTAATATTTTACATCATTTAATATTAATTATAAAATTCAATTACCATTTTATTTTTTAATAAATTTAATTATCATTTTATTATTTTACCTAAATAATGTTGTTTCGAATAGACATGAAAAAGATTCCGCTCCCTTTGACAGTGACAAGCTCGTGGGAGATGGAATTTGCAACGACAAAATATATATAAGAAAACCATGGGCTGAGGTCGGCAGAGTTATCCAAAACGACACACAATTCAGGGATTTGTTTGTAATAAAATTAAATAGGATAAATTCTACAGGTGATCACCCAACTATCAGTTTTTGTTAAAATCACCACTAATATTTCGTTGCTATCATTTTAGTCCCGGGTGGTTAAAAAATTAACAGAAACAATGATTGTCATGGAATAATAATTCTTCAACCGGAATATGCATCCTTGGAAATAGGGGTGGGCAAGATCGGGTATCCGACCAATTTAAATAGTAATGGTTTCGGTTTTGGTAACTATCAGTTCTTAATAATTGGAATCAATCTCGGTCATATCGAGTCTTAAATTTTAAGAACCAATCTTGTTATTGGTGCGTATAGATTTCAATATCGGGTACCCGATCAATTAATTTATTCTTAAAAATTTTTAAATAATTGGAGCAAAAAAAATTCAACCACCAATAATAATATTAAATAATAAAATTAGAATATCGTAGACTTAAAATTAAAATTTTAAAATTAGTCATACTCATAATATTCATACATAAAGATAAAGTTTGATAAAAAAATAAATAAAAAAAAACTAATACCCGATATTTGGTATTGGTTTCGGTACTACTGGGTACCCATCAGGTACCGGGTCCAAAAAATCAAGGTCCTGTCTCGGTCTCGGTTATGACTGAGACCTAAATTTTGAATCCAATCCTTGTTCTACCGAAACCAATATCAGATAAAAATCTATCGAATCTTATCAAAACCGAATAATCGGTTTTTTCCCCACTCCTGGCAATGTCTTCTTGTCCGTGAATGCATATGGAAATCTCGACCTCGTTTGCTTACCTGAGAATCCTTGGCAAGGTCTTCTAAGTTTAATTTATATAACATATTTGATTTAGGAATAAAAGTATTATTATTGCATAACATATAGTTACTTATATTATTTTATTTAACGGGTAATGACTAAAATGATAATGAAATGAAATGTTAGTGACGATTTTAACGAAAGCATTAGTTAAGTGACTAAAATAGAAAAAGTAATAGTTGGTGGACACCCATATAATTTATCCAATCAAAACCTGCAGAGACACGTGTACCCTGTCTGTGTGTCGGATCAAATCTATTTAGTTCGCCCCCGGCATCAAACTAAAGTTGTTGATGCTGAATCCCACGTGCTTCAAGATTTGATCAAGAGGAAGGATTTGATATGTGATTAAATTTTATTTTCTATTTTTTAAAATTAAAGATTTAATTTTAAAAATTCAAAAATTATAATTATTTTTTTAGAACATCGATCACCGTTCAACACTATATCACCATTGTAACAATAAATTCTCTTCTTGTTACCACAAGAGTCGCAAAGTTTAATTGTCGTTCACTCTGTTTATCGTTTATGAAACTTATTTTATATTTGATATTCAATTGATATCTCATTCAATAATTTAAAACGACGAAAAAAGAGATAATCAATAGTCGGGTTTGATGATAAAAGTGGTAAGTAATGATGGTTGATTTAACTCTAATAAAGGGTGTGTTTAAAGATACGAAGATGTATAAAAAAATTGACATATTTTTGAGAAAAATAAAATTTTAAATTAAATAAAATTTAAAAATGGATCATGTATCTTAAATTAATTGGATGATATATATTTTTAATTATAATTAACAATAAAAAATAAAATACAAAAAAGGTATTAATGTATGTTATATGTAGAAAAAAAAACTTTAATCACCTCCTATTTTTGAAAACATTTTTCAATTAAATCTGGAATAAAATTTGAAGTAAAAATTTAAGGGATAATTTTTTTTATTTGGGGTTTAAACAAAGTCTTAAAAAAAATGAAGATTTAACATTTTTTTTAAATAATTTTCAAAGATTTAACAATTTTTTTTAAAAAAGAGAGAAAACTAATTAAAAATATAAAAAATTTAAAATATAATATGAATTTTATTTTTTTAAAATTAAAATTAAAATTAAAAAAAAAAGATTTTTTCCCCAAAATTTTGGTTCCATAAGGCATCCGCACCTGATTAAACCTACTTCTAATCTCGTTAACCAAAAATATATGTGCTGATATTACAATGACTTCAAAATGACGAAGTCAGAAATTAATAAAAACATATAAATTAATAAAATTTTAAATTAATTTTGACAATTATTAAAAAACTTATAAACTGTTAAAAAAATGATTTTGACAGATCGTTGAAAGTTGATAAGTAGGGATGAAAATATAATCCGAAGCTGATTTAATTCAAAAATTTTAATTCAAATTCGATTAAAAAGAGTTTGAATCCAAATCTAAATTATAATATTTAAAATTTAAAAATTTTAATTCAAGTTGATAAGTAGGGATGAAACTTGGTTAAGTGAAACCAAGCTACTTACCACTTGGACGAACCCCTATCGGTACATAAATCGTTCATTGACTTCAATACATTTATTATTTTTTAAAAAATAATATTTATTTTGAATTTAAATATATAAAAGTCTGTAGTTTTATAATTCGTTGATATTTTATATTTTTAAAATTTTGAAAATTTATACTTATGCATATGTTTTATTCTTTACATATTTTTAATTTAATTTAGACAGATTGTTGATAAGTGTTTATCGACATAAATCTACCGTTGACATTAATACTACATATTTTCCTAAAAATGTTTTTTATTTTAATTTATTAAAGTATGTACTTTTACAATTTTTTTATATACAATTTTTAACTCCGCTTGCCCCCCGAAAATTTACATATTTTATCTTGACCCACCCGACTAAAAACATAAAGGCCAAACATTAACTTGACTTGAAATAATAGTAATAATAATTATTATTTAAATTTTTTTACCAAAATACTTAATCGAATTAAATCAAGTCAATTTTGATATTAATTTAAACCTGTCCTAAAAAGAAAATTCCCCCACAAAGAAGCAATAGTAGAGTAAATGAATGTTAAGATGTCAATTTCAGTAGCATACCGGGAGTTGTCGGCCAAATCAAAAAATGTTTTTTGCAGTATGCGCAGAAATGGATGCCCTTCGGAGACAATATAATCCCTCTCGCTCAAACTCTTTTCAGCTGCATCGAAACCTGAAGTAAGAAGTGATTTCTGTCTTCCTCCATTTTTGTGTTTCAACAATGTTGAGTTGGCCAGAGCCAGTAGTTCGAGTTCAGTCCCTGTCTGAGAGTGGCAGACGTGCCATTCCAAACCAATATATTAAGCCTCTAAATGAAAGACCTGTAGGTTCTCTGGTTCACCAACATGTCGACATTCCGGTCATCGACCTCCAAAACCTGTTCTGCAAAGACCCAACACTCCACCTCGACACCTTGAGCCGTATCTCCGCCGCCTGCCGTGACTGGGGCTTCTTCCAGGCTGTAAACCATGGGGTCAGCCACGAGCTGATGCGGCGAGTGCGAGAGGTCTGGCGTGACTTCTTTAACTTGCCGCTCGAAGTGAAGCAAGAGTACGCCAACACGCCGACTACCTACGAAGGGTACGGTAGTCGGCTGGGAGTGGAGAAAGGAGCGATTCTCGATTGGAGCGATTACTTCTTTCTACATTACTTGCCGGTTTCTTTGCAGAATCAAAGCAAGTGGCCGGAGCAGCCGTCATCTTGCAGGTGTTTCATTTGTTAATATATTCATACGGTGCATCTCTTATAATGACTGGAATTAATTGAACCGTGGAGTCTTGATTCAGGGAAGTGGTCGCAGAATATGGCGGTGAAGTTATAAAACTATGCACAAGGCTTCTGAAAGCAATGTCTACGGATCTCGGACTAGAGGAAGAGTATATTCAGAATGCGTTTGGAGGAGATAACATGGGGGCTTGCTTGAGAGTGAATTTCTATCCAAAGTGTCCTCAACCGGAGCTTACTCTAGGTCTTTCCTCGCACTCGGACCCCGGTGGCATCACCATCCTCCTTCCCGATCGCGACGTTGCTCGACTCCAAGTATTCAACAACGGCAACTGGATCACCGTGAACCCCATTCCTGATTCTTTGATTGTCATCATTGGAGATCAAATCCAGGTAATTCCTCGATCATCTCTGTTTTGATTCATACCAAGCAAGTGGAAACTTTGCCTGATCTATGTAATGTAGGTGGTGAGCAATGCAATATACAAGAGCGTGGAACACCGTGTGGTGGTGAACTCGGCAAAAGACGGTGTTTCCCTAGCCATGTTCTTTAACCCGAAGAGTGATTTGTTGATAAAACCGGCGAAGGAGGTGGTGAGTGCTGATCGGCCGGCGCTGTATGATGCCATGACATTTGATCACTATAGGCTTCATATGAGGATGAAGGGTCCTTGTGGCAAAGCACGTCTTGAGTCCTTGAAATTTAATGCCCCATAGAACTTGTATCGAAAGAATAATCATGGTCTACGGTCCAAATTGCTTTATGTAATATATTCATGTGGAAAATAAATAATCTTGCCTTAAAAGTATATGAGATAAATCACTCAACAATATTATTGCCAATTGCCATCTTCTATTTGTTTGAGTTGCATTAGTCTCCCTCTGCCTACCTTTACCATGGAGATAGGTGATCACCGTTGTTTCAAACCGATTTCGGAATGTAGCACCGAGGGAGACAGTGGCCGCAGACTTAAACGAACCCTTCTCGTGTCACCAAATCCTTTCCTCTATTTCATACTCCTTGTTGTCCAAGCCGGCTGCCTTACAAGAGCAAATGTTCATCTCCGAACATGCAGCCAATAAAGCCTTCTTTTTGATTTGCTTTGCCGGGTTAAAAACCGGGAACATCGAGCTCCTTTCAAGGTCGGTGTTGCTGAAGTTCTACGCCGGCCCAGGTTTACTTTTGTGGTCTATTATTCTTTATAAACATTTTGTATCCATGGTTCAAAGTTGTAAACTCGGGCATTGAAGTTGTGAACTCTGTGCTGTCTGGGACATTAGGAAGAACAACTCATGCCGAAACAGAAGGAAAATAATCAATTCATTTGTGATATGAAGTATGAAATTCGACACTTAGGTTGATTTTGATACATACAAAGCAGACGTTAATTTAAAGTATATTTAGAGGGGGCAGACGGTGACAGGAATAAAGTGATTTGGACAAAGTGAGAATTTAAAAAGTTTAGTTGTAAAATATTTTTCAGATAAAAAATTTTAACTTCAAATATTTTATAAAATAAAATAATTATTAACGCAAAAAATCACAATTGTTTATAGAAACAGATTGAACATTTAATAAAATATTTGTAATAAAATTTATACATGCATGCTGCAATATTTAAAATATATAATGTAGGTACCGAATCGTCAAAAAATGAGTACATCTGAAAAAGAGAATATGAATTGTAATGATAAAATAAAATTTAGAATAAGACTTCAGGTAAAATGGTCAAAATATTTATTTATTTAAAATAAATGAATCTCAAATAATTTCGATAAAAATATCATTATAAAAAAAAAGTAAAAATAGTAAAAGCAGGCAAAGAGTAAAATAAACACTTTGACTTCGTATTGGGTGGGGCGCGCCAAGCCCAAGCAATAGTGCAACGCTTGGGCGACACT
This sequence comes from Abelmoschus esculentus, assembly GCA_035048815.1. NCBI lineage: Eukaryota > Viridiplantae > Streptophyta > Magnoliopsida > Malvales > Malvaceae > Abelmoschus > Abelmoschus esculentus. The sequence continues at coordinate 16,668,610 of JAUCBN010000017.1, read as the reverse complement.
CGAGTGTCCCAGCAGCAAGCTACTGTAATGGACCCTCCCCCTCAAAAGATACATTTAATATCGTGTAGGTCAATGACCTACATATCAGATATTAAACTGATAAGAACAGATACTACACTTGATCTTAGCCAAAAGGCCGAGAAAGGTATAAGATTAACCTGCCCAGTCCGTTTCTTTTATAAGCGTTTTCTCGCTATGTATGTTTATATCTAGACGATGTGGGATATTAGAGATAATACTAGAGCAGACCCTTTTTGAGCTGCATCTGGAAACTTATGACAGTCACAAATTTGATTTTAAAAGCGTTTCTCTCTCGCATATATCGAAATAGAATAGTAAAACACTCGTTTCGTTTGAGATTTCTTTGTGATTACATGGGGAAGAAAGGAAGAGAATTAAACCTAAGAAATAAGTATACTTATCTGTTATTGAATCCTAAAACAGTCATTTCATTATGATATGATTACATGATAATATATATTAAATTAGAGACACATGTTAACATCCAATTGGTGGTTTAAATTTATCGAATTAAGTTATAATTTGGATCAAATGGACAACATGAATACTTGAGGAGGACTAAACATAATATGCAACTTTAATTAACTAATTGGTCAAACAGAGTTTGAGAAACACTGGAAGCATTTTGATGGTCCAACAGTTGTACTTATTGTGCTAAATGGTATACATCCTTGTGCATCAAAATTCAAATAAAATAATGTAAGAGATGAAGATTCTAGAAGATTATTCATCACAAATCTAAAGTAAATACCAGGAGTTGCAACCACTAAGCGAAATTCATCTCATGCTTGGATTCAACGTACTTGGTTTCCATGTGCAAGCTTCCATTAGCTCCACCGGAAGATTGAATTGCTTCACAAATTTCTGCCTTCAATTCTTCATGTTCATCCTTTAATTCTGAGGAGCTTATAGCTTCAGAAAGTCTTTGCTTAATCTGCTGTTCCAATGCCTCAATCTTACTTTTTGACCGAATATCCGATGCCTTGGCTACCTCCAGCTTCAACAACTCTATCATGTGTTTCAACTCAGATGAATTGACAACATTTTCGATTTTCTTGTTGATTCCTTCATTCAAATGATCCACCTTATCTTTGACGATTGAGAGTGATGTTGGCTTTGCATTAGATGTTATGGCCTCGACATTCAGACTCAAGGACTCGATAGCATGAATCATTTCCAATTCTACCTCTTTCTTCAAAGTCAGAAGTTTGTCCTTCAGACCTTGATCTAAATCCACAAAGCTGGATGAACCAGACTTTTGAATCTCAGCCTCTAATGCTGCAAGCTTCTCACTTATCTCGGGTCGATCCATGATTTCATTAAACTTCTTATTAACTGCCTGCTTCATTGTAACAGCCTTCGACTGACTCTTAACTGTGGAAAGCTCCTTCAACATGTCCAGCTTATATTTTAGGAATGTGTAATTTGGAGCCGCAGATAGACTCTGGTTGAGCTCATGTTTAAGCTTCTCAATCTTATCCATTAGAACCGGATTCATGAGTTGGTCCTTGGAATTTACTTTTGAAACTTCTTCTCTTAGCTTCTCAAGCCTTTCCTTCAAGCCCAAGGATTTAATGGCCTCAGAGTATTCGTGATGGACCTCCTTTTTAAATTTTTCAACCACGTTCTTCAGAGCTAACTCAGGAGGCAAGGTGGATGACTCCTTGGCTTTCAAGATTTGCTGTTTCACTTTCTCAATCTCACCCTCCAACTCTGCATTTGAGGTTCTAAGTATACTTTGTTTTTCTTTCTTTTTCATACGGACCTTCTTCTTCGGATCTATTGGGACACCCTCTTGGAATCCACCCAGTTTCCTAAACTTATGCGTGCGGTGCTTTAGTAGCTCTTCAGTGTCCATTGCCATGAGCTCCTGCAGAAAAGGTTTTGTTAATATGTTACAAAATGATTCTTGATGAAGAACTACTACTGTTAGTAGAGCTCACATCCATATTTTCATTGATCGCAGCTTTTATTTGTTGTGAAGTCCAAGCTGGACCTGCATGGGCACCACCCGGTGGTTCCTACCACAAGTAAAATATAACTCTCAGATGCCATGGAAATTAACACGACTCCCAAAGGAAACAACAAATCTTAAGCATTATTGAAACATTAATCTGTAGAAATGCTTGGAAAACCAAACATAGTATTTCCATCAAACATCAGGCAGACATAGTAAAATATTAGAGACATAAATCACGTCTCCATTGTAACGTTTTTTGCTTATAAAGCATGTGCTAAGGAAGAAACAAGAAAAGGCACAAGAAGAAAAATGTATTTCACTGAAGATAATTGAGAAAGTATGTTAATTACAGGAATGATGCCATCACAAATTTGCAGCTTGCACAATTCTGGGGCAGTGATCCTCAGCTTCTCAGCTGCCTGCCAAGGAATATGCTCATTTATTATTCTTAACAGAAAAGGAATACTGAAAGAATAGAACCAATGCAACAACTGTTTTCAAACCTTTGGAGAAGCTTTTGCACTCTTCCACAAAATTGCAGCACATGCCTCTGGACTATACCATTAAAAAAATCAAATCAGAAAAAAATAGAATATCAGTGTATCTGCACATACGGGCATAAAATCTAAAAGTGATCAACATTTACAAGGAATAACAGAAATCTTACCAATGTACCATGAAGAAATGTAAAGATTTGTCAAATAGCAATTTGGCACATTGTTTGGGTATGGAAAACCAGATTGTAAATAGTTAATCAAGACTCAATAAATCAATACCGAAAACATAAAATCACCTGGCAACATAAAAGACTGCATTTTCCAGCATTAACAACTTGTTAGCACAGCCAATGGCCAAGGCACCGCCAGATCCACCTTCCCCAATAACAATAGAAACAATAGGGACCTTCAGACCAAACATGGTCCTCAAATTGTGGGCAATAGCTTCACCCTACATGAATGTAGTGCATAAAAATCAGCTGAGCCAACATTAAAAGTGATTATGGTAAGCTGCAGATAATGATAGTGTTCGTACTTGACCCAACTCCTCAGACTTAAGGTCTGCATAGGCCCCAGGAGTGTCAATAAAAGTAACTATAGGGAACCCATGGTGATCTGCATAATACATCATGCGTAGAGCCTTCCTGTAACTGTAAGCATTTCCAAAATATCAATAAAAAGTGACACAGATTCCCTCACACAAATAAAGTATTTTTTTCAAAAACCACATGACAGTTACATTAACTTACCCATGGGGTGTTGGCATTCCAAAGTTACGCTGAATATTCTCTTTAGTATTTCTACCCTTTTGTTGACCAATAAACATGTACCTCCTACCATCAATTGTTCCTATACCAGTAACAACAGCTGGATCATCGTACCCCGATCGATCTCCATGAAGTTCCACAAACTGGGCATACGAAACATTCATAACCCACATACCAAATGTTAAAAATAAAGTTGTTGAGAATTGCAATATTTCATACTTGAAAGTGGATGAGCATGTAACCGCCAAACCTTATCTGTAATGTTGAATACATGATCAAGGAAAGTAGGTCTGTTAGGGTGTCGGGCAATGTTCACTCGTTGTATAGGGGTAAGATGTAGGTATAATTCCTTTAGGGCCTGAAATGATAACAGAAGGGGAGAGAAGAATTAGAACTAAAACCACCCACGTCATGATCTGCCAATATCTTTGACAGGGAATCAAGCACTTAAAACTTGAAAATTAGCACAAAGCTCGGGCACTCTAATTTGGACATGACACAGCAAGCTTGAAGCATAATTTCACATTACAATATTATGTTGGCAGTTGAAAGAACATGAAACATTGAGCAAGCCTTTTCCAACACTGTGAATTAAGCTTCAAAATATGAAAGTAACACATCAGGCTTGTATCACAGACTTCTACATCAGAACAGTTATAGATTATAGAGTTTAAGGCCATAGAAATTCAAGCAATGATGCATTTGTTCCATTATCGTTTATCCTTGGAATGAACGAATGAAACGAAACTAAAACCATATACTATAGTCAAATTCTAAATAACCAATGATGGATGCCATAGCGAATGCAACAGCAAAATCTTTGATTGCAAATATGAAGAACATAACTTGAAGGCTTCAAATAGAAATTTGACATAATTAAATTCACCCTCTCCCCCCAAACAAATTCCAGACTTGCAACTTCAGTCCATTAACAGGATGAATAGATATTGATTCAGAGAATTATATAAAAAATATATATATCAGAAATTTAATCACTACATGGAAGCAACAAAAGCAGTCTCAGAATGTCTGAAACATAAAACTCATACCTGTTGGTATTTATTCTCCAACGAAATAATCTGATCACTGAAATCCAAACCAGTTTCATTTGCCATCTTCCTCACCTGCATTAAACAAGCACAACATTTGAAAGCTAGCACGGGAACATATTTATCAACTAAATCACAAGCACTAAAAATAAGGAGTTACATCAACAATCTTCCTCTCTAATTCAACAAGTGGCCTCTCAAACTCCAAAGTAACAGGCTTTTGTTTCTCTTTCAGTGGCTTGAAATGAGACAGATGAGTGAGGACTCCGCCTTTCACATTGGGATCCGGATCTGCAGGCCATGGGTATTCATGCTTCTTTACTTTCCTCAATTTTGCAGATATACTTACATCCCTCCTTTTCACCACAAATCGCGCCTTTCCCAAGGTTTTAAGAGGGATTCCGGTCACGCCGTTAGAGGAGCTCCGAAGAAGATCGGAAGCTGAAGTCCCAATAAATGCAGCCGGGGAATACGATATAGATGCCATCTCTCCAAACTCTATAATCAACATCCAAAATTTCTCAATCTAAAAAATAATTTTAAGAATAATGCTAAATAAGAAAACAAGGGAAAAAGTAAGAAAGAAGAAAAAATATAATAACTAAGTTCGTATCGTAGCTTCCATTAAAAAGAAAATCTCCCTATCCATTCTTCTGAAATCTCAGTTCACATGTATTTAAGCTGAATACAAACATCCTAAACTACAAAACACAAACTTAAACTTCATTTCCCCTCCATTTGCTCAGTTGCCAAACAGAAATATGGATCCGCGTGAAATATATAAAAATAAACAAGAATCGGAGATTTACCAGAGAGTGGATGGGAGATGTTTGGCTACACAAAGAAGATCCGAGAAATGTAAGGCGACAGAAACTAGTTGGAAAAGGCAGGAAGGGTACTGAAATAATTAAAGGGCAGTGACAGAGAATCGAGAGCTTCGTGGAGATCGTCAGGTCCAATTCTTCTAAGGCCTTGTTTGGTTTGTTTTTCAAAGAAAGCGTGGCAGCGCGCTCTGTCGATACTTCTTATGCCATACGACAAACACAGCTCATTAAACGACATTTGGTGGCGACAGTTTTATTGTAACAAAAGAAACCCTATTTTTTATTTATTTCTCAATAATATTGTTTTTTAAAAGTATTATTATTTTTCAAAAATTTAATATATAATTATTAATTATATATTAATTTATTATTTTTTATTAATTACATATTAAGTTTTTAAAGTTTTTAATTTTTATTAATTAATTTAATAATATTCAACAGTTTTCAGCGTTAATAATGTTTAACAATGTTTTACTTTCGTTATAGAATTTTTTTTTATTTCTTATCATCGCATTAAAGAAAAATTGTGATATCAATAACTAATGATTTCTGAGGAAAAAATTAGGAAAAATATTTTAGAGGATCCAAGTTAAATTATATTTTTTCCGTAAAATTAAATTAAAATTTATCTCGAAACAGATGATGATTTTACTATTATATAATTGAAATTTTTAAATAAATTAGAGATTTTTTATTATTTAAGAAAATAAAATAACGAATTGAATTGTATTTTTTATGAAAATTAAATGTAATTTTGTTATATATGGAGAAAATATAATAATAAAGAATTTACTAGAATATTATGATAGATTTTTCTATAAATATGGAATAAGCTAAATTATTTTTATAGATATTGTTTGAAAGGTAAAAGTAAATATGCTAGGATTAACTAACATATTTAAACAATAAATTATTTTATTAATAAAAATCAAAGTTAATAAGATAATATATCATCTTTAAACAATGATTATATTAAAAATAATGGAAAGAAGTCATATCTTCGAATCTAACTTTATTTTTTTTATTCAAAAATAATATATAAATCTATCGTCTTCATTTATATTACTTAAAAAATAATATTTATGAAAATAATTTGGCTTGCGGATAAAAGAATCTATAATAATAAGTAAATTTATCGTTTATCATTTGACGAGAGTTTATAAAAATAAAAGATAAACTATATAAATGATCATCAAATTTTTAAGATGAACTCATTTAATCGCTATACGTTTTATATATTCAATAAAATTATTTTATTTTTAGTTTGATTTTACTATAGTCACCAAACTTTTAGATTGTTTTTAATATGGTCCATTTTGATAGAAGTTAACGTTAGTTTTTTTTTTTCTAAATAAAATATGGGTAAACAACATCAATGGTCACTCAAACTTTATTTTCACTTATATTTTGGTCACTAAAATTTAAATTTTCAATTTAATAATTTAACTTTTAAACTATTTATATTTTGGTTACTCTCAAATGAGATGTTTATATAAAAAAATTTATTAATACTTAAAAATTTATTTTGGTTAATTGATAAATTCAAATTATTCAATTCTCGATCTTGTATTGTATTAATTAATCAAATATTCGATAACCAATTAACCAAAATCTTTGAGTGTAGAATGTTTTTTTTTTTTACTTTATTTGTTAAAATATCAAATATGATAATATGATAAATTTAATAATTTTTCATTTGCGATAAAAGCGTAAAAAAAAACTAAAAAGTTAAATGTCAAAAAGTTAACACCTATTAATCTGATCCAAAGCTACTTTAAAAAAACGGAAGGTATCAAAATCAATAAATTATAAGATATTATCATGCATAAAATTTAGAAATATTGTATATAATATATCAGATCGATTAACCATTTTTGCTTAAAATATTAATTGTAATCAACTCGAAATAATTTATTTTAAAAATTTGTATCGAAATTAGGTTCGACTAATCTTTAAAAAATTATTTTGATTAATTATTAAATTCATATCATTCAATTATCAATCTTGTATTGTACTAATTAGATCGAATAATTTATTTTTTAATTAATTATATATTTGATTCAAATAAATATATTTTTTATTTTTCTTATTAAAATAACAAATATGATAATAAGATAATTTTAGTAAGCAAAGTAAAAAAGTATTACCTTTTTGTGTTAAAATTAATCGAGTTTTTTTATTTGTATAACCATGTCATTTGAGTGTGATCAAAATATTAATAATTAAAAAATTAAATTATTCAATTAAAAGTTATTAAATTTTCATAACTAAAATAGATATGAAAAAAGTTGAGCGATAATTGATATAATTTATTTATTTTTTATTAAAAAATGAAAACTAACAAAAAAATAATATGGGAAAATATATCAAAATCGAACTAAAAATTAAATAATTTTATTAAATATTTTAAAAACAAAATAATTAATATAAATTTATCTTAAAAAATTAATAATCATTTATATACTTTACCCTAAAATAAAACTCAATTAATAAATCCAAAGTTAATTATTCCAAGAATTTATTGGAAAGGTTGAAGAACATGTCACATGTTTTGCGTAGAAAACACTCCAAAACTGGAAAAAAAAAATTGAAGCTTCTTTGGCTCTAACGAAGACAATTGTTGTTTTGGTCTAATAGTGGTTTTAGTCCCTCTATCATGTTAAAATATAAAATTGGATTCATTCACTTTAATTCAACTTAGTTTAATCTTTTTATTTCTATAAATGATCTTGATAGCTTAAATTTGATAATTTGTTTTCAATAATCATGATTGCGTGACCAAATAAAAAAATAGGTTATAAGTTAGAATTTAACATTAAATAATAGAATTTTATATTTTAAAAATAATTTATTTTATTTTTTATTTTTGTTTTTATTTACGTTTATTGTTAGTAAAACGATGCAGAGACGACGAATAAAAGGACTGTTAATGTGAATCGAAGGAAAATAATAGTAAACAGGTGACTTCTAGCTTAATTAAAAGAAGTTGACCCATCAATTCAAATGCAAACTTTCATAAAACAACTTTACAATTTAGTCCTTTAAGTTTTGAAGCTCATCAATTGGGTCATTAAAATTTTCTAGAATCGGATCTAGAGAAGAAAATTCTTGGGGTTTAAACTTGAAACTCCGGGAATTACTTAAGCATGCAGAAAGGAACAGACACGTAGACCAAACAAATCAACTCTTAAACTAAACGAAAGCAAGAAAAAAGGGAAACGTGAAATCCAAAGGAGAGACTGGGAAAGGACGAAACGCGTCTTCCAAGGCAAAATAGAGGCTTAAACAATAAACAAAACATGTGTTTACGTGATAAATTATTATATGATCTCGATTTATCGTATTATCTATAATTATATTTAATAAAATTCATATATTTGATGATATGTAAAAATAAAATAAAGATTTACTTTAAAAATAGATATAAATTTATTATAAGATATAGAAACGGATCTGAAATTTTATATAAAGAAATTTAAACTATCAAGAAGGTATTTTCAGGGTGTACGACTGAACCTAATACCTCTAAATTCATACCTAATTAAATGATAGACGTGATGAATTAAATCCATCTGATAAATTTTTGTGTTTATACTTTCTCTGTGTATGGTTCACACTTCATCTTCTATATGTTTGACATCAAACCTTCCTTCATGACTCCCTCAACAATAACATTTTTGTACCATCTTCGATCTGAAATCCAAAACCTATGCTATCCTTCAAATCCCCTTTCTTCCTCCTCCTTTCTTCTCTCTTCCTCCGTGCTTCTCTAGGTACGTAATTGTCAATGGAAATACCATCTCTTTTACGTTTATATGTTCATGTTCTGATGTTGTGAATTTGTGCAGCAGGGTTTGTTTGCGAGGATTTGCCTCATGATGTTTGTGCGTTTTCGATATCCTCTTCCGGGAAGAGATGTTTGTTGGAAACGACGATGGAGAAAGATAAGGTAGAGTACCAATGCCGGACGTCGGAGGTGGTGGTTGAACGAATGGCGGATCATATCGAGAGTGACGAATGCGTGCGGGATTGTGGGGTTGATAGAAACGCCGTCGGCATTTCATCCGATTCCCTTCTCGAACCACAATTCACAAACAAGCTTTGCGCCACTGCTTGCAGCCACAGCTGCCCCAACATCGTCGACCTTTTCTTCAATTTGGCCGCCGGTGAAGGTAAATAAATATGCCAAACAATTTTTTCACTATAGGTTAGTCCTTATATTTATATCCCAATGTTTTGTTGCAGGAGTGTTTTTGCCAGATCTGTGTGAGGCTCAACGCATCAACCCACGGCGGTCGATGGTGGAGTTCATGTCGAGCTCCGGGGCAACCCCGGGACCTATTCCTAGTGAAGCAGAGTTGTTCTCCGGTGATGCTCTAGCTTCGGCTCCAGCACCGAATTCCCTGGACTGATCAAATTCACTTGTGGTTCTTTTTGCCATCAAATAATCATTGGTTTCATCAGAATTACATTGTTCCCAGATTTGAGGAATAATCTACAGACATGAGAGAATTAGTTGTTCTTTTTTACATGAGTGGAGTTTTACACAACCTAGGTGTGTCTTTCCATTTCATTCCTTATAAATAAAACAACTATTCTGTCTTAATAATGAGCCCAACAAGTTGAAGTTCCAATGTTCCCATCATTCAGTTTGTTGCATTCTGTTGAGAAAATAACTATGTACTTAAAAGATATTCCTTCACAAAAATTTTAATTTTGAGACTTTTGTTACTATATATAATCATTAAATTAACAAAAATTAAGAAAAATGGGCATTGAACGATCGACCAGTTCAACCTACCAAGGCCGGTTCTATATAAACAAAATTATTGGAATTCAATTTTTATGATAAATATCATTATTTTTTAAATCACTATTAATATCAAATTTATTCAGTTGTGAATCATGTTAGTTTAATGAATTGACTTTTAGACACAATTGAATATGTTATTTTATGTGCATTCCTTGTTAGTTTTATATAATAATTAAGTTGTCAAAAATTGTGAGAAAGAATTTGTCAAACTATTGAAGTTTTCTATGATGGGGACCTTAAGAATCAGTCACTCAATCAGTAACTTATAAAATAATAACAAGAAGAAAATGTAATCATGTTTCTAGCATCGTGGAAGATCCGCCGGCGGTGGAGGCAAGGTTGTTTCCGGCGTTGGTCCATTCTCAACCAGGAAGGCAGTGGCAAGGCCCACCGGCAAGTGCATGTCTAAGTGGCAATGCAATAGCCATACACCTGTGCAGAATGAGACCATGTATTAGAAACAAGAATTTCAAGAAATCTTTTGGTCTAATTAAGGTTTTGTCCTTCCACTATATTAAAATTTGATATCTAATCTTTTTCCGGTGACATATAAACTATCATTTTCATCTCCACTGTTAACCTACGATTAACGATTAGAGTTGACTAATCTAATTACTCACGAAATTAAGTCAATGGTCAGTGAAAACTAACCTGGATTATTAGCTACGTATCTGATGACGGCCCATCCTCCTACGGGCACACCAATTGTGTTGCGTATCTGGGGGTTAATTAAATTCATCTTTTTTCTATAGGTAGAAGGGTTGTAATTTCCAAATCCTTGAGCCAATATGTGGAAATCAAAGCCATGGAGGTGCATGGGATGATTCTCCGGTCCAAGGATGTTCGTGTTTTGAAATATTATCTCCACCGTTGTGTTGAACTTCAGCTTGGTCACCTTGGTACTTTTTGGAGCAAACTGCATCGGATTCGGAGGATTGGTGTTAATGGCATCGTTGGTGTAGTCGAATTCGACGGCCGGGATGGCGGGGAAATCGGTGGTGTAAACGCCATTGACGTTGTAGTAAATGGCTTGCAACAAGGACAAGCTAGGAGGTCTCACGAAGGATTCATTGTTCATGCTGGCTGAGAGTTTCGGAGCCATGCATCTTGGGTTCGCCGGGCAATGCTCGAGTGCCAACCCGATGGTGATGAACATTTCGTAATCCACCTTAAGCGGGACGGGGTTCCAGAACGGCCCGCCGACCAACCCTTTAAGGTCGGTGTAAAACTTGCTCGCCATGGGGGTGTCGTTAAATGCAGGGAGGACTGGCATTAGCGGCGTCGCTGGCGTCGGACAACCGTCATAGACGATGACACCCCTTGTGGTGGTATTAGCAAACGGTACAAGGTTACCGGCTACTACTGCAGAGGCATATGGTCTAGCGGCCATGTAATACGATCCGACCGGCTGATCCGCGGTTAACAGAACATCGACCGTCTGACCTGGGGCGGTTACCACGACATCAGTGACGTAAGGCTCGATGTAACTGGCATCGACGGCAACCACCGTCATCATATGATTGGCAATCTTGTAGAAGAGCTGATTATTTAGTGCAGCATTGATAATACGCAAGAGATAGGTCTTCCCTTGCACAACAGTAAGCTTGTACATATCTGATCAGAAAATCCATGCGATTAATCAAATCGTACTAAAATAAGATTAATTACTTCTAAAATCAATCAATTCTGAACATGAATAATAAAATCGACATTTTAAATTTTAAAATATTAACTTGACTTACTATGTTTGGAGCATGGGTAGAGATCACCAGGCCATCCATTTATTGTAAAAGCATCAGAAAGACTAGGGGGAGCCCCCGTAGCAGCTGCCAGTCTCTCCACATCAACGACATTATCCTTCCACCACTCACCTAAAATGATGGGAACTTCCCTATAGGGCTTAGGGAACGGATACGAGTGACGACGTCGAGGGCGAATGATGAGTGCACCGTAGACGGTGGCACGGAGAAACGAGACGTGAGCATGCCACCAAAGGGTTCCCTCTTGCCTGGCGATTGTGAATCTATATGTGTACTTGTGTCCCGGTCGGATAGAACATTGAGTGATCTGGCTAGGTCCATCTGCCCAGTTACTCAGCATCTGAAACACTCCATGCCTGCTCAACCAACAATCCAATCAGTCCCCCAATTCATAACATAACATCAAAAACACACACTAAAAACAATTACTACCAGTGAATAGTCAAGTCGTAAGGTGACTTGTTAAAAACATGAACAATCAGCGTGTCTCCCTCTCGAACGCGTATCGTCGGACCGGGGAGGCTACCATTTACTGCAGTAATCACTTGTCTTTTGCACAGCCTAGTAACACTCAAATTTTTCACCTGCCAACAAATTTGTGTACTAACCAGAGTTAGGAGAATAATCTTAATACACCACTTAGCTATACAAGTAGATCATTACATAGAATGTGCGCTCCACTATTCCAGCAGCTGAAGCTGTGGAGACAGACCACAGAAGCAAAATGCAGACAAACAAGAAGATATGTCGCCCCATTTTTTGGGATGGTAAGAAAAGCAAGAGCTTCTATATATACTAGAAATGCGAGGGCTCAACAATGCGTAAGAACACCACACTAGCTAAATATTTTATGCTTTTATGAATTTGGAACGGGCAATCAATGGGTTTATTATGATGGATTTGACAATATATATTGTTATTTAACTGAAGAAAATGATGTCCAGCACCATATCGTATAATATATGTATGGAAAATTTCAAATAACAAAAGTCGTGTATTGGTATTGGATACTATACTAGTATTGAATAAAGTCATCTACGTCACTTTGTACATAAAATAATGGAGAGTACTTGTATATGTATGTATGTATATATTTTTACACTCATCTGCTTGGGTTAAGTCAAAATATGATACTTTGATAGATATTCTCGTATATATTATTCAAAATTAAGACAAAAATCTTATGACCCTTTTCGATATATACTTTTTTCATGCTTTAACATTAAAAAATTATAAACTCTAAACCCTAAACCATAGAAAATACACACTGCACTTAATTTTTTAAACTCGCGAACCTTAAACCTAATTTTTAGTGTGAAAAATAGAAAGGAATACCGAAAAGCAACATGACTTTTGTTCTCGAAAATTCATTTTACACTTAGGTCAAAAACAACTAACTTTTACAAACTTTCAACTTGCTAAATTGTTAAACTCAATTTGCTACCTTTAACAGTTTTTATTTCAATGTGTTTAGTGGGGGAGAGATGAGGTAAGTTTGATCAAGTCCTTTTAACAAGTTAATTAAGTGGATTAATAATTAAGGGAAATGTAATTAGTGAAATGATAATTGTAATTAAGCTATTGCAGTTGGGACTTAAACATTCCTCGTCAGCAGCTGAATCAGAGCCTGGACAGTCTTTTATGAAACTGATTTGGAGGGTATACACTTAGTTTTAGTATTAAATAAATCTGGTAGACTGGGTGTATTTCTCACAAAAATATATATTTATATTTTCTTAGCTGATTTGGTCGTATTATATATATATATATATGCTTGTTTGTTTAAAGAAAACTTAGTGTATATATTTAAATACGTAAGTGAATAGAGCGTTTGATAAATTGTTTATAAATTATTCTTATAATATTTGTTTATTAAGTAAAAAAATGAATATAAATAATTTTTTTATATTCGTTTAAAAAGCGAATAATTATAAATAAAAGTATGTTTTCTTAATACGTTCATATAACATTCGTTTATGTTTATGAACAAGCTTATTTTTCATATTCTTATTTTTCTTTTCTTTTTTTATATTTTGAATATTGGTGAAGATATAGACTAAATTGAATACAAGGTAAACTTTAGAGTTCAAATTGTAAAGCCTAAAGAGCAGGGACGGAGCCATATAGGGGTGGGGAGAGGCAATCGCCCCCACCCCGAAGAATTTTTTTTTCACTTTTGTGTCCCTATTTAAATTTTTTAAAAAATTGATTTTTTTTATAAATTTGCCCCCTTACTTTTAAAAATTTATGTTTTACCCCCTCAACCACAAATCCTGACTCCGTCCCTACTAAAGAGTTTAAAGATTAATGATATAATTTTATCATTTTAACTATAAATGAATATATTCACAAATGTTACATTAACATATTCACGCGGATGTTAAATAAATATCTCTGTGAACATGTAAACGAATATGTTCACGAACGTTAAATAAATAGACGCGAACATAAACTAAACATGAAAATTTTAAAAATAAATAAACGAACACGAATAAAACAATGTTTGTTTAAACTTGGTTCATTTACTCCCTAGAGTAGTTTCATTTCATTTTCAATAATTTATAGGAGAAAAACTATGATTTGGGACTTAGTCTATATAATATATTTTAATTTTTTATATTTTTTCTTTATTTTTAGTATTTTAATTTCGATTACAAGGTATTATCTTAGTTTGATTTTTGTATTTGGATAAATTCAAGCACACTTGTAAATTATATTGTTCGAATATGGATCTTAAGAGAACTACTGTTAATTTATTTTAAAAATAATTTTTTCAAGTGAATATTCACTTGAAAAAAATATGACATAAAAAAATTAATGAAATGTATGTTTTTTAGTGGTTGGTCACATAAACACGTGGTAAGACTTACCTATAATATAATTTTTCATGTTTCTAGGGTGTAGAATTATTCTTCAAATTTTATCTTTATAAAATTATTAGTTTATTTTAAGTAAATTAATTTAAATAATTAACGGTAGAATATAGTTTTAGGTTTGGGGTATTTGAATTTTGAATTAGGTTGCATTTAAGCGATGGAAATCATCGACTCTTAAATTATGTTTCTTTTGGTATTTTGCTTTAAAATTTTAGATTTAAAATTTAGGATTTAAAGTTAGGTAAGGAATTAAGTGTAGGATGTGTTTTTAAGTATAAAGTTTAAGGTTTAGTAAGTGAAAATTAAGGTTAGAATTTAAAATTTAATTTTAAAATATTTTAAAATAAAATATATAAAAATAATGATTAAAGGCAAAAGATTTTTGTTTGCATTTAACTATTCTACCTGTTTATCATGCATCCATCCATGCATTGTATTGAAAATTTTTAAAAAATTAAATTTTTAACTCTAACCCACCCTAAAAAAATATATCATACCCTTAATTTCTTAAATCCTAACCATAACCCCCAATTTCGAATGTATGAATAAAGACACGAGAAAGAGATATACGATTTACAACAATGAAATTCATAATTTCATTTTCATCTTCATCTCCAAGTGGACAAACTTCACATCCCATTCAAACAACAACGTCCGGAGAGAGGATTACAGATGTTTCAACTTTGTCTTCTTTAAATCTCATCTTTTTTTTTTCCCTTTCTTCAATTTATTCTTTATATTTCCTTTGGATTTTCTTCTTAATCCAACAATTATTTCTTGAGTACCAAATCACTGCTCACAACAGTTTCCTTTTAAGAAATTATCAGAAACAAACAAAAATTATCAAGGGAATCAAATGATGAAATCATGTCTTTAAGTATTAATTACTCATCACCATCTCCAATGTGTTAATTTCGTCGTTACTTCATGCTTTGTTTATTTAAAAACAGCTACTCCAAGAAAAAACCTCCGGCAATTCTTCAATTTTCTCGAGCTTTCCTCCCAGAAAATCTATTGTCGACATGGACATGCCTAACTCAAATAATAGCATGGACTCGATGAACATGCAGATGAGCTTCTATTGGGGTAAAGATGTGACGGTTCTCTTCTCGGGGTGGCCGGCAAGCAAACGCGGGATGTACGTATTGGCCCTCTTCTTCGTTATGTTTCTAGGTGCCGCCGTCGAGATTCTGACCCTGCTGCCGGCTGCAGTTAAACCTGGGATCAAACCCATCCTTGGAGTTTTCACTCAGACAAGTGTTCACGTGGTTAGGATGTGCTTGGCTTACATGGTTATGCTCTCTGTTATGTCCTACAATGTTGGGATCTTCATAGCTGCAATTCTTGGGCATGGTGTGGGGTTCTTTGTCGTCAAGTTTCGTGGTTTGGCTATGGAAACCGGGCAGCAGGAGGACTTGTCTGGCAATGGCATCGCTTCTAAAGTTTAATAGAATTTAGTGATGTTTCTGTAAGTGTTGCATCAACCCATTCCGATGATAGTAATAATAATTCTATTAAACTTGAAAAAAACAACCTTTTTTTGAGGTTAAGGATCTCTTATGGTTGTGAACTCTTTTGGTTGGAAATTAAGAAACAGAATAAACTACCAACTTCCACTTTTCTTTTCTTTTTTTCAGTTGTAACATATGAATATGTCCATTCTTGAGGTAACAGAATTTTATGGCAGATCCCTTGATGTTGTCCGAACTTGTTTTGCTTAGCTTAAGTCATTTCCCACCACTTCTAAGCTTAGGAAATAGTTCATAAACCAGACAAATTCAACAGCAATTCAAGTAAGATTGTTGCCCAGGAAGTTCTTTTTACCACTATCAGTAGTGACACTCACGTTGAACCGAGAGCGAAGCTGGGGTTGAGCGTTAATATCATCCAGATTCAAGTTCAAGGCCTGAACCACTCGAGCTGGCAGCAAAACAGTAGGACGAGCTGCCAAGAAATAGACTAGAAAATCAGATTTAGGAACAGCAAAGAGAGCAATTAGCAATGTGTTCTATGGAACAAAGAACAGTCATGGACCTTGCTTCTTGTGGGGTTCAGCAGTACCAATACGGCGAGGTAAGAAAACACCAGTTCCACCACATTCCCTTTTACCAGTCGGGTTACCCAAGAAAACAGCCTGCATACCCGATGCTGCAGCAGGGAACAAACCCGAAGGCCTATTAGCACTGTTTTGATGGACCAGATGCTGCTGATGGTGTTGCTTCTTTCCTCCCCAAACTCGTGGGTTATGTTGTTTTACCATTACCTGGCTTTTATCCACTTGCTGAAACTGAGAGAAAAAAGAAACACAGCCAAATTAATAGCCTGCAGAGGGAAATTCAGAAGAAGAAGAAGAAGAAGCAATTTTTAGCTATGTCTTTAAAGGTTTTTACTTGGGTGGCTCGTAATGGAAGAGATGGAGGTTGGTTTGGCGACGGTTTTTGGGGTGGTCGAACTAAGAGGCCTTTGTTATTGAACCCGCCGGATGATTCTTCTTGCAACCGTACCCTCGCAGCTTCCTCTGCCGCTGAACAAAGCAGAGCCCATTTGTCCGGCGGTGGAGAAACTCGAGATTGACAGTTTGAGCTTCCATGGTGTATCGATTCAGGAGAATTAAACAATACCCAATCCTAAAAACGGTAGCAAAAATAACGAAACAGGAACAAGAAATAATCATCGAATCAAAAACCCATTGAAGAATTAAGTCTTTAATCATAAACTGATAAACAGACCTTGGGAGAAGTGTCGTTAACTTCACCCCCATCCAAAAACAAGTCATCGTCGGCCAAAAACCGAGGCGGAAGCCAAAACTCACCGTCGTCCAAAGCCTCCTCCATCACCAAAGAAGTGAGCTTGATACGAGAAACGGGTTGCTTGCTGCTGAATTTAATAATAAAGCAGTTGCACCACTGTTGGGAAACATAACAAGCACCGATTCCGAATTTCCTTTTTAATTTCAGAATAAATCCACTCTAAAACCGCAGAAGTGTCTCAACGAAAGATAGATTTTGTTCCTGTGTGTTTCAAAAAGGCAAAATCTCCCATGAGTTGCTTAAGGATGACGTTAACCACTGACCCCCACGTTCTGTCCTCTGTTTCTACGGGCGGTGGCAGCTTAGATCGTAGCAGAGTAGGAACAGAGTGGGGTCGGAGTTCATCACTTTGGCTTACGCGGATGCAGTTTCCATGTGAAGGTGACAGCTGAGATGCCCACAGTTTTTTCTTCTGATCAGTCTCTTGGGTTAACTTTAAAGTAAAGCAAGATCTCGTGTAGATGGCAAAACATTTTGAATGCCTTTGACTTGCCTTTCCGGGGTCTGGAAAAAACCACTAAAAAGTCTAAAATAAATCTTAACCGGTTTATCTGGTCATATTACGCACATAAAACTATATACACAATTTCTCACAAAAATTGTAAAAAAAATGGTACATACATAAATTGGTACAAAAATAGTAAGGATTTGTGTATGTACACAATTCCTTACAAAAACCGTAAGAAAAACGGTACATACATAAATTATTACAAATGTAAGGATTTGTGTACGTACATAAATCACTACGAGAATACATAAATTTGCACAAAAATAATAAGGATTTGTGTATGTACACAATTCCTTACAAAGTATACACAACGGCTTACGAAAATCGTAAGAAAAAAGGTATGTACACAAATCCTTATGACTTCAAAACCATGAGCTAAAGGAGGCATCCAAGGGTAAGGATTTGTGTACATACACAATTTCCTACAAGAATACACAATATGACACCCAAATGGTAAAGATTTGTGTTTGTACACAATTCCTTACAAAGTATACACAACGGCTTACGAAAACCGTAAGAAAAAAGGTATGTATACAAATCCTTACCACTTCAAAACCATGAGCTAAAGGAGGCATCCAAGGGTAAGGATTTGTGTACATACATAATTTCCTACAAGAATACACAATATGCCACCCAAACGGTAAGGATTTATGTTTGTACACAATTCCTTACAAAGTATACACAACGGCTTACGAAAATCGTAAGAAAAAAGGTATGTACACAAATCCTTACCACTTCAAAACCATGAGCTAAGGGAGGCATCCAAGGGTAAGGATTTGTGTACATACACAATTTTCTACAAGAATACACAATATGCCACCCAAACGGTAAAGATTTGTGTTTGTACACAATTCCTTACAAAGTATACACAACGACTTACGAAAACCGTAAGAGAAAAGGTATGTACACAAATCCTTACGACTTCAAAACCATGAGCTAAAGGAGGCTTCCAAGGGTAAAGATTTGTGTACATACACAATTTTTTACAAGAATACACAATATTACACCCAAACGGTAAGGATTTGTGTGATTTGTGTTTGTACACAAATCCTTACAAAGTATACACAATGGCCTACGAAAACCGTAAGAAAAAAAGGTATGTACACAAATTCTTACCACTTTAAAACCATGAGCTAAAAGAGGCTTCCAAGGGTAAGGATTTGTGTACACACACAATTTCCTACAAGAATACACAATATGCCACCCAAACGGTAAGGATTTGTGTTTGTACACAATTCCTTATAAAGTATACACAACGGCTTACGAAAACCGTAAGAAAAAAGGTATGTACACAAATCTTTACGACTTCAAAACCAAGAGCTAAAGGAGGCATCCAAGGGTAAGGATTTGTGTACATATATAATTTCCTACAAGAATACACAATATGGCACCAAAATAGTAAGGATTTGTGTTTGTACACAATTCCTTACAAAGTATACACAACGGCTTACGGAAACCGTAAAAAAAAGGTTTGTACACAAATCCTTACGACTTTAAAACCATGAGCTAAAGTGTAATACCCCAAAAATTATATCTAATTTTAAAAACCCTAATTTTAAAATCCCTAATTAAAAACTCTTTTCAGATTCCCAATTTCTGAAACCCTAATTTTTTTGAGGTTTTAAATTGATTTTCTATATTTAAGAGAAATTTTTTTAGATAAGATTATAAAGTTTTGAAAGTTTAAATGTGAATTTAAAGATTAAAAGTTAAAATGATGTTTTAAAATTAGATGACTTTTTAGATAACTAATTTGCTTTTAAACTGAGATTAATTATTTTTTTATTAAGAGTTTTTCTACAATCAATCTTTTTATTAAAAATATTATTTTATTTAATTATTATTTTATCAAAACTCTTTGTTTAATATTATATAAAGTCTTATATAAAGATAAGAAGCTCATTTGAAATTATATAACCTTATTTTTTTATTATTATTATATTTATAATATGATCTAATAGAATTTTAATTTTACTTAAGCTCAGTTATTTTTCTCATTATAAATACATATTGTGATCTAAGAGAAATCACTACATTAATTTTCTTTCATCAAGATTCTCTAAAGTCTCTGTTCTCACTCTTTATTTCTGTCCGAGATCAAAACTATGTTATGCAATAATTTGAGTCGCTTTGGCTAAGGTGTGTTCTCTTACTAGTGCTATATGTTTTTTTTCTGTGATATGCTTTGAAAATATTCGTGTTTTGCTGTCATGTTTAATTTTTGTATTGTGACTTTAATTGTGTATTTGTGTTTGAGATCTCACACTTTTGCGAGTAATTATGATTTTAAATTCTGTGAATTTGTGTTTTTGGATAAATTAAGATTTCAGATAAATTATGATTTTGGATTAAACTATGATTTAAATATGTAGTTGTGATTTGTATTGTGTGTACATTATGTTTTTGCATTGTTTTATCTAAAATATTACTCTTGAGAAATAATTTTATAAACTTTGTTTGATTGATTTTATCTTCATCTTTAAGATAAGCTAAGTTCTTTAGGGTTACTCCATCTTAGTTTTCTCTTATAAATCTTTGGGCTTTAGGCAATACGGTACCTAGAGAGTCTCATATTTTATCTGTTTTTTTATTATTCAATATAAAACAAACTATTAGATTTTCAAATTATTATTATTATTCTGGAAACTTTGATGCATTTGAGAATTAAGATTATTTTCAGTATACATAAATATTTTTTTATATTCAGATATTTAATTTGAAATATCAGATTATAATATTAATTTAATAAGTTTATGAGATAATGTATTTTGGGAATTTTAACTATTTTTAAATTATCAATTCTTAGTTATAATTTTAACCTTCGGATGTGATGAATTATTAAGAATTTAAATATTTTATAGTTATTATGAAATAATATAAATTAAACTAGTTTTGGGTTTAAAACTTTTAACACTAACTTCCTAAATTCGACCTGTTTCTTCTTGTGCTAAATATATATTTATTTCTGTGTTATTATCGAATAAATTCAAATGTGTCTTTTCTTCTTGTGCTAAATGTGTATTCTTTTCTTGCGTTAAATATGTGAGTTTCCACGTGCTATTATTAAATGAATATAAATGTGTGTTTTCCTCTTGTGCTAAATATGTGTTTCTTCTTGTGCTATTGTAAAATAAATTTAAATGTGCATTCTCTTTATGTGCTAGATTTTCTGTGTATTGTACTTATCCGTTACTGAGAATTTACGGTATATCGACATGCTATATGATATTGTGAACATTGTGTTACACTATGAGATTGAGATCAGATTTACTGAATTGTGTGATTCGTATACTATACGGATATCTGTGTTGTGACATGAGATCATTGGCATTTATGGCATTACATGTGCATGGGATGGATTGTACGGAGGAATGTGGTTTTATCACACTGTGTTTTGGCGAAATAAGGGGTGAGGGGTTCTGGGGAACTACCTCCACTGTGATCGGTTGGCTTTGCCACCACTGTGTTTGGCGTTCGGAGTATGGGACTGCATTCTCTGTGATATTACATTTTTTGTGACATTGTATTCATCACTCTTTGTGTTTATTTACTACGGAAGTTATATTATAATTATGATTGTGATTTGAGTGATATTGTGATTTTTGACTGCACTTTAGAGGCACACTGGGCTTTATAGCTTATTCTTTTAGTTTTTTTTTCAGACATCTGGCCCTAAGAGTTGGTACTTGGAGATCTCTACCGGACAACATTTTTTTTTGCAGTACGGTTATTTACAACCATTTTTATTTCAGTTATTTTGGGATTATCAGGGATTTAAGATGTTTTAAAATCTCATGCATAAAACTGTTTTATCCATTTTTAAATTAGAATATTTACTTTTTAATTATGTTTTTATCTTTTGGTTTACAAATTGGTTTTGTATCTTTTTTAAAATTTCTTGACATAAAAGCTTCAAAAACAATAATTTTAACCTACCGTACTCTTTAAGTTAAAATTAAGAGGTTACATAAAGGAGGCATCCAAGGGTAAGGATTTGTGTACATACACAATTTTCTACAAGAATACACAATATGACACCCAAATGGTAAGGATTTGTGTTTGTAAACAATTCCTTACAAAGTATACACAACAGCTTACGAAAAACGTAAGAATAAAGGTATGTACACAAATCTTTATGGCTTCTAACCATGAGCTAAAGAAGACCATCTAAGGGTAAGGGTTTGTGTACATACACAAATAGCTACGAGTATACATAAATTGTCACAAAAATGGTAAGGATTTGTGTATGTACACAATTCCTTACAAAGTATACACGATAGCTTACGAAAAACGTAAGAAAAAATATACGTACACAAATCCTTATGATTTCGAAATCATAAGCTAAAGGAGGCCATCTAAGGGTAAAGATTTGTGTACATACCTTTTTCTTTATAGTTTTCGTAAGCATTTGTGTATATTTTGAAGAGATTTGTGTACATACATAAATCCTTACATCTCTTGTACTAATTTTATGTATTCTCGTAGTAAATTGTGTATGTACACAAATCCTTACCTTTGGATGGCTCTTTTAGCTCATGGTGAGAAATTGTAAGGAATTGTGTACATACCTTTTTTCTTATGGTTTTTGTAAGCCATTGTGTATACTTTGTAAGAAATTGTGTACAATATTTATTTGTATATTTTTTATTCGAATATTTTTATTTGAATATTTATTATACGAATATTTTTATTCGAATATTTTTATTTGAATAGTTATTACACGGATATTTTTATTTGTATATTTTTTATTCAAATATTTTTATTCCAATATTTATTATATGAATATTTTTATTTGAATATTTATTATACAGATATTTTTATTCGAATATTTTTATTTAAAAATTTTTATTCGAATATTTATTATACGAATATTTTTATTCGAGTATTTTTTATTTGAATATTTTTATTCAAATATTTTTTATTCGAATATTTTTATTCAAATATTTAGTATACGAATATTTTTATTCTAATATTTATTATAAGAATACTTTTATTTGAATATTTATTATAAGAATATTTTTATTCGTATATTTTTATTCGAGTATTTTTATTCAAATATTTATTATAAGAATACTTTTATTTGAATATTTATTATAAGAATATTTTTATTCGTATATTTTTATTCGAGTATTTTTATTCAAATATTTATTTTATTAAAATTTTTATTCGAATATCTTTTTATACGAGTATTTTTATTCGTATATATTTTATTCGGATCTTTTTATTTGAATATTTTATTCAAATATTTATTATTCGAATATTTATTATACGAATATTTTTATTTGAATATTTATTATATGAATATTTTTATTCGAATATTTATTATATGAATTCTTTTATTCGTATATACATTTATTCAAATATTTATTGTATGAATATTTTTATTCGAATATTTATTATACAAATATTTTTATTTGAATATTTATTATACGAATATTTTTATTCTAATATTTATTTTATAAATATTTTTATTCGTATATTTTTTATTCGAATTTATAAAAATAAATTGGGTAATCATTATTTATAAAAAAAGGAGATTTACATTGGAACCGGTTAACAACTGGTTCCTCATTCCCCTTATTAGAGGAGCTTTTTTTAGGCTCCATTTAAGGGGGGGGTTTAGCCACACCCTGTCTTTCCGTGACTTAAATATAGGAATGATGTTAGTTTTTTTTTAAACAAACTAGAGTGATTACAGTAGTATCTGTTTTAGAATATAATCTCCACAAATTTGATATTGATCGTTCAATCACTTTGCTGACATCACCGGTGCTCAAACTCGTGACCTCTAGGAACAACAACCATTCTTTTAACCACTTGGGTTAGAGAACTCGTGCAAATGATGTTAGTTTTTATATGTAGCGTACGTTAATATTGTTTAATTTTGTATGGATTCATTTTTTAATATCTGTCTTAAAAATATAATATATCTCTAGTTAATCAAAATAATAATAAAACATCTTTATATATTACTAGTTAAAAGCAATTATTTTTCTAAACAATTCTTGCTTGAAAGAATTTTTTTTAATAAATATCGAACCCACAACTTAAAATATATGTTAACCGAAGATTTTTATTAACAAGAATGATTAATTGTACGAAGTAAATTAAATTTAACTAAATGGTATAATTTTGTTTTAAGATATGATGTGATGTTATGAATTGATTTTAAAATCAGCTCCGTATAATATAATTCAAACCGTTGAATCTAATTTTTGGATAAAATATAAAAGTTCGAATTAATTTCGTTAAAAATATTTATACGATATAAAATTTAAAGTTTTACGTGTTATTAGATCGTTAAATAAATAAAATGAATAGTTTAAAATTAACATTTGCTTTTTAAGTAATAATTCTTGTATATTTTATTATTAATCTCAATCATCTATTTTACTCTTTTGATAATACAAAACGTATAAAATTAAAAACTCTTACTTTATGTAATCAAATTCATATATAAAACCGACAAAGAATTCCAGTGAAAAAGCGGATGATATTCGTAAGAAACTTGAATTCTAATCACTTTGTATGCAAGAATTGTGCATTGTTAAAAGATTTAGGAATATTTAAAGTTAAAATTTTAAAAATTAAGATATAATATATTTTTTATGATATAGAATGTAGGACGTAAATTAGGGTTAAATTTAAAATTTAATTTTTAGTTTTTTTAAGATAAAATGTAAAATGAGATGTACATGATTTAATATATATATATTCAATAAAGTTCACTTTATTATTGTTTTGATCTTATCAACTCAAGGGATGTACATGATTTTCTACTCAATATTTGATTAATAAACAAATAAATATGGGTCCTAAGTTAACGTGAAAAAGAATAATTATTAATTAAAAATTCGAATTTAAAATTATAAATAAAATAAATTATATTAAAAAAATATTTTTATAAAAAATTTATATAATTAATTTAAATTAATCGATTTATAAATTTGATACATGAGATTGTACAATAAAAAGTTACAACTTGCAAGTGTAGAAGACGGTGACGATGATGAGTGATTAGAAAGAACAATAAAATAATTTTAATATTATTTAACTATATCTGTTTAAATGTAAGTAAATAAATATGAAATCTTACTACTCGTTAGAGAGAAAAATAATTATTGCACACAGGTCTACAGTTAAAAATAAAAATAAAATAATTAATTCTTAAAAAATGATAAATTAATACTAATAATGATGACAAAGGCAAAAAAAATTATATCATGGATCACTTTCACTATATGTTCATGAGACCGACCAATGATAACTATCCACTTCATCAACTTTTTCATGTTATATTTTTTTCATGTGAATCTTCACTTTAAAAATTAAAAAATAATGAGGTGGATGATTATCATTGGTCGGTCCCATAGATGACGTGGTAGGACTGACCCATGATATAATTTCTCCAAAGGCAGAGAGTCTAAAGCATCGTCAGATAGGATGGAAAAATTATATCATGGGTCAGTCCCACCACCTGTCCATGAGACTAACTAATAAAAACCGTTAACTTCATCAATTTTTTTATGTCATAATTTTTTTCCAAATGAATCTTCACTTGAAAAATTAAAAAATAATAAGCAGACAGTTTCTATTAGTTAGTCTCATAAATAACGTGATGGGATTAACTCATGATATAATGAGTGTTGAAAACGGCAAACTCACACGTTCAGTGATGTCGATCAAATAGCTTATAGCTTCACATTATCACGTGCGTTACCACGTGTTTGACACATAATTAAAAATAAAAATAATAAATTATCTGGGTAATCATTTAATTATTGAATTTATCTTATTTTAATTATTTAGTTAAAAATATAAATATTAATGAATTATTTAAGTAATTTTAATAAATTATCAATTATTAAAATTTAACGAATGAATAATATAATAATTAAAAAATAAATACTTATATATTAAATTTTATTAATAATTAATTATATTATATTTATTAATTTAATCTTAATTTTAATTTAATAAATTTAAATATTAATTTATATCATCTCTCATCGTATTATTGATTTAGATTTTATTTTTAATAAATTTATTTTTAACCGTATTATAACATACGTCACAATTTTGTTGAAGAAATATATATCTAAGGTAAGGGTGAGTATTCGATCGATTTGAGTCAAAAAATTTCGAGTTATTCAAGCTGACGAGTCATATTTTACAACTCAAACTTTATTTGAATTTTTTCGATTCGAGTCGAGTTTTCGAGTTCTTATAAATATTTAATTGTAATTATTTATCATGTTATAGTATAATTTGATTCTAATTTAAATGACTTTCTCTTATCATATAAGATATGTATATATATTTTTTCATATGTAGTAATATTTCTTTATATAAATGTATATATCATTAAAAATTGATAGACTCGTCTCAAATTTAAAAATTAGTCCTTTAATTATTAAAAATTTCGAGTTATTCGAATTTCTATTTTACAACTCGAACTTTACTTGAAATTTTTTCGAGTCAAGTCGAGTCTATATAATTTAGAGTCGAGTATTTTCACCTCGAGTCGAGTTATTCAATTTTTTCGAGTCGAGTCGCGTTTTGTTCAACCCTAATCTAGCAATCATTGGATTTTTTATTCAAATATAATATTTAAAATTTCAAATTTAATAAAATTCAATTCTGAATCATATTTTTTTTAAAAAAAATCTTAAAATTAAAATTTTTGAATAAAATTTTAAAAATATTTTTATAATTTAATATTTAAAATCAAATTCGATTAAATATCTAGTTTCCAAATTATTATAACAAATATATTAATTTAAGAAATAAAACGAAGAAAATCATACTCTATCACAAATACTTTTTCATATAAAATAAATTTAATGTTTTATTTATTTAAAATAAAAAAAATGTTATTTTATATTTTTTAATTTAACATTTGTAGAGTTATATTTTTTGGAAACATTTTTTTTTTCATTTCTTTTACTTTGATAATTGATTTGCTCTGGACAGAATAATCGGTCATAAAAGACCAAAAAGGTTTTGAAAAACGACAACCCCCTCCTCAAACTTTCTGTCAGAAATATCCGAAACACAGTGGTGTTCCATTGTTACAGGAAGTATCCGGTGATCCTCCGGTTTCTCCAAACCCTACCATCGCCACCACTTCAGTTCCTCCATGAACACAGAAACAAAACAAATACTAGATTTTATGGAGTTTGAGACAACTATGAGACCAAGTTGTGTTCTGTTCCTGAAATAAAAAATTAAAATTTAATGATGTTAGTTCGAAAGATATAAAATTTTAATTGTTAATTTAATAATATTAGTAGAATTTAATGATCTTATTTTGTATTTTAATCCAAGAAAAAGATCATTTCATTTCATTTCATCCTTCCCAATGATAATCACCATCTTTCTCTTTCATTGTTCTTTCACTCGCCATCCGAACTCTTAAAATTCAAGCACGTATACTCTTCCATTCTGCCTCTTTTCTGATTTTTGTTGTTGTTGCAGTACTCTTTTTTGACTGGTTTTCTTTTAGGAAAGTTCTTTTTTGAGTGGCTATGGCGGAGGGGTTTGAGCCCTACCATGTCCCACAACAATGCAGAAGAGATAAGCTAAGAGTTGTGGCTCAAAACCACCCAGCTTGTGCTGAACCAACGGCTGTTGCTCAGGTTTTCTTCCTTCTCTTCTTTCCTCTGATTTGTTAGCTGCCACTGCTGGTAGCCATGGCTTCCACCACCAGACTGGCAAAAACGGTTGTTAAAGAAGAAGGTGTGAATTTCACGGGCTTTGTTGGTGGGATCGTTAATGGTTCTTCTAATTATTCGTCAACTTCTTATAAATCTCATCACCCTTATTTGAATTCACCCTCATATTTAACCTTGAACAACCCTAGCTCGAACCAGGATACGAATAATAACAACAACCCATTTCTTTATATCCCTCATAACCTTCAAAACTTAAGAGATTTCGACCACTCGTCCTATAATAACGGCGCTGAAGTCGTATATAAATCCGAGCCTAGTGCCACCGGTCAAGGTCTGTCTCTTTCTTTATCGTCTCATAATACCCACCAAAACAATCTTCCTATGGGATTAAATCTACAAAGGTACGACTCTGCTGTCTACATCGACAAGGTTACTCCCACCGGATACGTGGCTTCTACTTGGAACGAGGTTTCCAGGAGCTCGGTCCCTCTCGGTCCTTTCACGGGTTACGCCTCTATTTTGAAGGGTTCGAGGTTTCTGAGTCCGGCACAACAGTTATTAGAAGAGCTTTGCGATGTGGGAAGGGGAAGCTACGTTGAGAAAATCACTCCCGACTCTTCCTTGATGGAATCTCCATTGCAGAATCTGAGTGCCACTGCAATTATTGATAATTCTCTTGGAGTGGGAGATGGCGGTGAGAATGGAAGAAAGAAATCGAGGCTATTTTCAATGCTTGACGAGGTAATAGAGCATGCATTTTATGTTTTGATGTGTGTGTTTTCCCTTAAATTTGGATTCGTGTCCCTTGTCGCCTTTTAATCTTCCTTGGAGATAGTTCTTTGTGAAGCCCCAGCATTTCTGTCAGTCTCTGCTTATAATTAGTTATTACCGCTTTAGGAAAAGGTGAAAGGAGAAGGAATATATGCAGGAAGATTGGTGTTAATAAAGTGCCTGACAACATAGAAAGGCTTGTAATAAGTGGCATTGCCCGCTCAGTTTGGTGCTTAATATGCTTTAAAATAATTAAAGGAACACATTTGATAAGATAAATCTCCCAAAGAAGTTTGTAAAAAGCATAATTGTTTATTGCCAGATTCTTACAAAAGATATGCTTTGACAATGCAATGAATCTCACATGGACACTATACTAGGTTATAATTTCCTTGAACACTGTCCTGGTGAGGCAGTCTCCTAATGTCCCGGGTTCGAGCAATGTTTTGTCTGATCAAACTTATAATGTATTACACTATTTCTAGGGTCAGTTTATCTCTTTTGATAATTTAGCCTCATTATTGTAATGGGTTTATGCTTTCCAGAGTCGTCAAACTTTGCAAGTTGCTAACTATGTTTATCATGATTAGATTTTCAGGAGGTACAAGCAATACTGTCAACAGATGCAAGCTATAATTGCATCGTTCGAGTGCGTTGCTGGACTGGGAAATGCCGCTCCATATGCAAACTTGGCGTTGAAGGCCTTGTCTAAACATTTCAGTTTCTTGAAGAATGCAATAACCGACCAGCTGCAGTTCAGTAACAAATCTCATAGTCAGGTAAGCTCCGGAAAAGATGAGGGTTCAATGTTCAGAAACTCCGACAGAAGCCTTTATAACCGGTCTGTTCATAAGTCAGGGTCACTTGAGCACCAACCGGTTTGGTGGCCACAACGAGGTCTTCCCGAGCGTGATGTAACTGTACTTAGAGCATGGCTTTTTGAACACTTTCTACACCCGTAAGTACTTGAATGGCATAGACAAAACCAATAATCTTGTTTCCTTGATGACCTTATATGCGTGCATTAGTTCATTGACATTTATATTTTATGTTTTAGTTATCCAACTGATACAGACAAACTAATGTTGGCAAAGCAAACCGGTCTATCTCGTAGCCAGGTGTGCAATGAAACGTCCTTCCTATGTTCATTAACAGTCTTCCACTAATCATTAGTGCTTTGATTTAAATTAGCAATTCGATATTGCCATTGGAGGCTGTGTTTATTTGAGCCTTGAAAGTTGAAACATTCTTTTGAACCACGTCTCGAATTGGTTTATAAATGCAAGAGTAAGGCTGTGGAAGCCACTGGTGGAAGAAATACACATGCTGGAAACAAAACAAGTTCAAAAGGCCTCCCGAAAGGTCCGAAACGCCAACAAGTCGAGCCATCATTTATCTCCAGCAAACTCTCTTGGATCCGAACATCCGTCTACATCGACCCAACGGGTTCAAGATACAACATCCAAGCGAACAAGTAGTGAATTTACTGATATACATATAGGAAGTGAACCGCTCAACTTTCCATACAACAGCCTGTCAAGCCATCCACATGTAGGTGTCGGTAGCGGCATTAACATGGCAGGGGGAAGTACCGGTGGCGTTTCCTTGACCCTCGGTCTTCATCAGAACAATGGCATTGTCTTACCAGATCTTTTTCCTATCAATGCAGCTCAGCATTTCGGCATGGGGGTTGAGGTAAGCAATGAAGGTTACATTATCGGTGGGTTAGAAGCACACAATCGAAACATCGGAAGGGATCGATGTGATCGGAGGGCAGCTTTTGCATGATTTTGTGGGCTGAAAGAAGCATTTGAGGCCATTATTTTAAGTCTGCATAGTGTATTATACTCTTACTAACGAAGTTTCATGTAGATAAATGCCAATCTCTCTGTCATCGGAATGCAAGCTGAAAGGCTGAAACAAAGAGTAATAAAGAATGATTTCCCTCATGCCATTTTCCTTTAGAAATGCCTTCCATCGAAATATTGATGATAATTTACAAGAAAATGGAATGGAACACAGTTTTGGGAAATGGGTTTAAAATTGTTCAAGTACTTTGGTTTCTATATTAATAAAAAAATAAGTAAAACGTAGTTAAAGGGTAAAATTCTTTTACCCTTTAATTGCGTTTTATTCATGTTTATATTAAAAAAATTAAAAATTAATTTTTAATTTTTTATACCTTAAATCTTAAAAAATTATATTCTACTCTTATTTTTAATTTTAAATTCTAAATCTTATCATTAATTTAAAATGAGATACCAATAAAAATATAATTTAGGGTAGACACACACCTGTAATTGCATGGGTTTGAAAGGGTGTAAATCGTCTACCTCTTTCTTATGCTTCTACTTGTGTCTCGCTTTAAATTAAAGGGTTTATGATGTAAAATTTAGGGTATAGATTAAAAATTATGGTTAAGGTTTAAGGAATTAGGGGTAGAGTATATTTTAAGGTATATGATTTAAGATTTAAAAATAAAAGTTATGATTTAAAATTTAATTCTTTTAAAAATATAGATGAAAAACTGATAAAGAAGTAGAAGATTCCCGCTCGATTTGAAATTAGTGTATTATGCTAAATCATGTTTATATTTGGTAATAATTAAGGTTGGTAACGGGAGTGGAAATAATTTCTCCTCACAAAAGTTGATTTCAAAAGCTGGCGGGTGATTCGAAGTCAATCAGTGAAGGCTGTCTGGAATTTCTTTTTCCTCATTTATGAAAGGTTAAATTATATTAGTGCCAATGAACTTTTAAGATATTCTTATTTTAGCCATTAATTTTTTTAAAAATTGTATTGCAATTACTTAATTTTCAATTTGCTCTCATTATGTCAGTGTTGAGAAATCTTGACTTGCTACGTTAAAGTCTTCTTCTTCTCCATGTACAATTCTATGATTTTAAAGTTGCAGACAGGGGTAGGTAAAAAACTCAATTATTCGGTCTCGGTCTCAGATTCGGTAAGACTCAGTTAATTTTTATCTGGTATTGATTTCAGTGAGATCGTGACTGAATTTTGATTTTTTAGATCCGGTACCCGGGAGTACCGGGACCAATACCAAATATTGAGTATTGTTTTTATTTTGTTTATTTTTTTTTATCAAACTTTATCTTTATGTATGAATATTATGAGTATGACTAGTTTTAAAACTTTAATTTTAAGTCTACAATATTTTAATTTTATTATTTAATATTATTACTGGTGATCGAATTTTTTTGCTCCAATTACTCAAATTTTTTTTAAAAAATAAATTAATTGATCGGGTACCCAGTATTAGAACCGGTACTCACCAATAACGAGATTGGTTCTTAAAATTTAAGACTCAATATGAACAGGATCAAGACTAATTCTAATTTTTAAAAATCGATTATCAAAATCAAAATCAATACTATTCAAATTGGCCAGATATCCGGTCTTACCAAATGCTAGTTGCAGTCACTATAAAGACAATAGAGGGACTAAACCCAGAATTTGAACTAAAAGAATATTCCTAAGCTAAATAACCATCTCCCAAATTGCCTTAAACCGCCAAAAATCCCTTTAGGGTTTCTCTAGTTTTATTTTACTTCAAACTTTACCAAATTCAACGAATGATTACCTATTTCCCTTGAATTTTCCCACTTCCTTCTTTAAAACCCATATGATTTCAACAAATCTTAGAACCCCAAAACTCCCCCTTTTTCCAAGGAGAAAGCTTTGAGATATTATGAATATGGAGGCAAGAATTGGAACTTTTCAACAGCTTCTTGCCGGTGGCGTTGCTGGCGCTTTTGGCAAGACTTGTACTGCTCCTCTTTCTCGTCTAACGATCTTATTTCAGGTATGGTTTTACTGTTGCTTCTTGTGTACACCAGGAAATAAAATATTAATTCTTTTATTGATTTTTGGTGGTTATTTCATCTGGGTATTTCGTGATGTTAAATGCTTTCGTTTAGTGTTTTTTTTTTTAAGTTTTTAATGCAAATTTGGTTATGAATTGTATTTTAAGTTGTGCTCATTGCTCAAGAGGCTCGACTCAAAATCCAACCACTAAATTTGAATGATTCGAACCTGAAAAATCAAAATTTGAACTGACTTGATCCGGATCGATCATATTTAAAAGCAACTCAATCCATGTGTTTTGGTGTATAGTATATTCTATGGGCATTTAGGTCCCAAGTTTAATACTGCTGAATGATTATCACATAATAAGTATGCAAATGCGTTCTATCTTAACTGTTGAATGATTATCACATATTTTTTCAGGTGCAAGGGATGCATTCCGATGTATCGTCATTGAGCAAGGTGAGCATATGGCGTGAGGCTTCACGAATAATTAATGAAGAAGGTTTCAGAGCATTTTGGAAAGGCAATCTGGTTACCATTGCTCATCGACTTCCTTATTCTGCTGTCAACTTCTATGCCTATGAACACTACAAGATTGTATGTTCACTCTCTCTCTTGTATCATGGTTTTGTTTCTAGTTCCCAATAGGATTTTTCATTTCATTCATTCCTTTTTTTTTTCAGTTGTTGCAGTCTATTCTTTGTATGGAAAATGAAGGGAAAAATGCTAGTGCCGATCTCGGTGTGCACTTTGTTGGTGGTGGGTTGGCTGGAATGACAGCTGCCTCAGCTACATATCCTTTGGATCTTGTAAGGACACGACTTGCAGCGCAGGTAATTTCAGTAACACTTGAGTGAATAATGCACTTACATTGCATACCCTTTGAACATGGTTCAAATGTAGTCTACTACTAGACATTTATGCGTATGATTTTACTGTTTTTATTCTTACCCTCATTTCAACCATTCTTCTGAACTTGGCAGAGAAATTCAATATACTACAGAGGTATTTGGCACACTTTTCATACTATTTGCAGGGAAGAGGGATATTTGGGCTTGTATAAAGGACTTGGAGCAACACTATTGGTATATGAATTGTTCTTCTTGAATTCTTTATTTTCCTTATCACATTGTATGTTACTGCTCATGCAATGCTATATTCGATGCAGGGTGTTGGACCAAGTTTAGCAATAAGCTTTTCGGTTTATGAGTCTTTGAGATCTTATTGGCAGTTGCAAAGGTATAAATTCTTAGTTGTTTAGATTTATCGAAAGCATATCCCCTTTTCTGTTGTATCTGCTTGGTGCCTCTAAGCTGTAAATCGTTTTGAAAATTTCTTCCACTTTACATCAGGCCCAACGATTCCCCTATCATGGTTAGTCTTGCCTGTGGCAGTCTCTTGGGCATTGCATCATCAACAGGTTAATAATCTGCAACCTTGCCGCTTGGTTCAACTCTCAATTATTTACAAGCTGCCTCTGATCTCTGTCTCACTTCCTTTTACTTCACGGGTGATTTGCAGTTACATTTCCTGTCGATCTTGTGAGGAGATGTATGTAACTGGAAGGGGCTGCTGGACGAGCCCGTGTTTACAAAACTGGGTTGTTTGGGACTTTCAGGCACATAATCCGGTCTGAAGGCCTTGGTGGCTTGTACAGAGGGATTCTTCCCGAGTACTACAAGGTGGTTCCTGGTGTAGGCATAGTCTTCATGACGTACGAGACACTGAAGATGCTTCTATCAAGCATCCCTGCCAGTTATTAGCATCATTTCAAACTCCACTTTTTGGCAGGGTAAAACAGGGAAACAAGATAACTTAGGTCAATAGATTGCTCCGGTGGTACTGTTAACATCACCGAGAAACCCCGGTGCCCGGTGGTAAATTTTGCATTTGTGTAGTTCCAACCTGCTTAGGCCTTAATGTCCATACTCCATAGAATTTACACTTACAGAGAGGATTTGTATGCGACTTGTTTGTAACCTGCCCCCATGCAGGTCAGGCTGGCTGCCATTGTTCTATTCTTTTGTATTGGAACTAATATTAATTTACAAATGATGGTTATTGAACAAAATTTTTTTGTTATACTGGTGCTCGATAACCTCTAAAGTTATTCATAACCTCTAAGAACAACAATCGTTCTTTTTAACCGATAAAGTTAGATAGTTCGTGAACTGTCTCAATCCTTTTAAAAGGATCAATCGGTCCCCACCACAAACTTGATTTTTATGATCACTTAATCATTTTACTGGCATCACTGATGCTTAAACCCGTGACTTCTAGAAATAAGAATCATTTTTTTAACCACTTGGGCTAGAGGCTCAACCACCTATACTTGGTTCTTAGTTACTTCCGGTAGTTTAAAGCTGAGATTAGTATATAAATATAATAAATTAGTAGTAATTACATTAACGGATTAATTTAATAAGTTTTTACTTTAAATAATGTCAACTGGTTTAATGTTAAACTAAAATTATAATAATTATGTGAATTTATATATTTTTTACTTTATTTTGTTTGTGTATGTGAGTTTTTTTTTTTTCATGTTATATTATATTTTGCATAGTTTAATGTTATGGTTTAATTTCAAGAATAATTTGGAGATCATGTTTTGTCCTAATCCATATTTATATTTTTACATATTTTAACACAGTGATTCATTTTAAAGAAAAATAATGAAGTGTTTGTGTCATGTTTTTATATTTCCATATTAAAATATTATAAATTAATATAGTATTTCCACGTTAATTATTCATTTTTCATAATTAAATATATTATTATATTTATTTTATGTTCACTTTTTATGTGACAATATATTTAATAATTTTAATTTCCACAGTTTTATAATCTAATTCGATTTATTTTATATATCATATACTTAAAAATTTAGTTCAACTTTATTTTACATTCCTCCCCCACCTAAATAAAAATAAATTAATTCTTTTTTCTAATATGGCAAAACTCATCTAATTTAATACAAAACATATTTTTTTTTTCATTATTTTTTATAAGCCTGGTGGTATATGTAGAGATGGAACCAGATAAAGGTAGGGAAAAACAATCGTCTTTTATCCTCAAATAAATTTTTATATTTATTTTTTAAAATTATTTTTTTATTTATAAATTTATCTTTACTTTATATATTTTTATTTTATTTTTAATTTTAAATTCTGACTTCGTCCGAGTATATAAAGTCTCCATCTTCAAGCCTCAGCAGCTTCCTTGTATAGATTCCCAAATTAAAAAATTGTATTTACCTATTTATGGTTCGATATTTATCGTCCACAACAATATTAGATTAAATCTTAATCAAATTATTAATTATTTCATTACTCCACCAGAAAGAGAATGTCAAAATTGTCGGTCCAATAATGTTTATTATTAATTAATTAACAAAATTGAAATTGTTTAGTTCACTGAGGACAAAAACAAGTTCATCGTCTCAATACTGTTTATATTGTGCATTTACGTTTAAAAAACAATATAAGCATTTTTATCGCACAATATTATTTTATTAATAATTATAAATCATTATTGTAATATTGAGTATTTTCTTATTAATAAAATTAGCTATATCTGTTAAAAAAAAATAATATAAGCATTTTTATCACACAATATTTTAAGTAATTTGATAATAATATTAATTAGGTATAACTGTAAAAAAGTGATAAATTATATTATATTTTATAATTAGGCGTTTAAATTATTTTTTAGGTTGAATAATATCTAATGTTTTATTTCGTTTATTCAAATAATTTTTTTGTTATAGTCATTAAAAATTTTGGTTATCCAATCAGAATATGATATATGATCTATTTATGTTTTTTTTTTTAATTTTTATGTAATTTTTTAAAATTTTATAAAAATTAAGAATATCTAATCTTTTAAAAAAACAATTTTTAATTTTGTTATCTATTGTAAATGCTTAAATTTCCCTTTCTCACTATTGATCGGTACTGGCGAATGCACCCTTTAAATAGGGTGAGCCTGTGTCCACCCTGAACTTTTCAAAATTCATAAATTTACCCTTAATTTTCTTAATTTTTATGAATTGATCTTTAAGTTTTTATAATATTTAAGTTTTGTACTCACCTGAGATTTCGAAATTTCACATATACCCACCTTAAATGAATTTCTGGATCCGTCACTGTTGATCGGTCACCATTATCTTCATCAAACCACCACAAAAAAATGCCTTATTTAAGTAATATAATAAACCACTAAACACTTATTTGATCCAAAAAATAATTCATATACTTAATTAAAAAATATATAATATAAATATTTATTCTACGAAAAAATCAAATTAATCAATATTAATAAAGTCAAAGGGTATCCGAATGTTTAACAAAATAACACGTAATGCTATGCCAGCTTCCACATATTTTAACAGTCTAATAAATTTTAAGAAAGTTAATTGACGTTTTTAAGTATTGTGTTGGTTTCAATCGACGAGCGCAAGAAATGAAAAAAGAAGTTCGTGGTCTGTAATTGCCTGACTTCTGATGAACTTGAAATCCATGATCGGCCACCTATGGCGGGGACAGAATATATAGAAAAGCCATTGAGAAACTAGAGCTACACCTTTGGATTTTTTTTTCTATATTTAACTTGTTTTTCTCCTCCATCTTCAAGTCTTGAAGAAGCTCCAACTTTGCCTTAGAAAGTTCAGGGAAAATGGCGACTACTGTTTTAAAGCAGTTGTTGAAGAGTTTCTGCACCAATTCACCTTGGACATATGCTGTGCTTTGGAAGCTTAAGCACTTGATCCCCATGTAAGTTTCAGCTCTTGGACCTTATAAGAAAACACCCAGAATTTCCTTCTGGATTGCTTGTTTGATAAGTTTGCCTGTGTTGATTGATTTTCAGGAGTTTGACCTGGGAAGATGGGTATTGTGTTCAACCAATACCAACAGAGATGATCCCATCACACTTCGAAACCGGCATCGAAATTGGCCTAGTGGTGGAAAATATGATGAAGCTTAAGTATGCATGGGGAGAGGGGTAGAAATCTTCATCTTCCTTCCTTCTGATACAACAAGATTTTTCAGATGCTTAAATAGCCAGTTGTAACTTCGGATCTCTGCATTTTTCAGGGTTGTTGGTAAAGTGGCATGTACTGGGAACCATTGCTGGGTTTCCTGTGATGATATTTTCTCCGGCGAAGCTAACTCGAATTTGTTTTCAGAGGTGAGTTTCTATTAATGACAAGTGATGCACTTAAGATGAATGACATACACTTAAAGCTTACAATTGTTGTTTTCAAATTGCCAGTGTCCAGAGGAATGGCTACTTCAGTTTGCATCCGGATTCAAGGTAATATATTCGATCTATTCGATGTACATGCACCATTTAAATCTTTAAAACGGATGATAGACTTGATTATTTCTGATACTCCTGCAGAGTATTGTACTGGTACCTGTGCTTCCACATGGAGTTCTTCAACTTGGTTCATTGGAGATGGTATGTATTATTGTATTTGGTCTAAATTTTTCTTATAGATTATAGTAGAATTGCAGATGTTTTATGAAACCGCAGTATCCATACGAACAGTCTGTGCATCGATTAATTGTGCCTAGTAATGTATCTTACGTTCTTCGGTTTATTCTCCACACATCGACAGGTTGATGAAGATTTGTCCATTCTTGCATATATCAAAGATAGATTTGCCTACATTCATGCACAGTTTCCTTCATCATTGCTAACGTCAAGGTGTTCCGAGATGTTAGAAGAGTCTTCGAGTGCATCAGTTAGTCCGCTGAACTCCGAAGATTCAACTGCTGTCGACAGTGTTGAGCTCGATAAATTGTTTAGTATTCAGAATGCATTTCAGGTGCCTGCAATGGATCTTCCTGATGTTCCTGAAAGTGAAAGCAAAAATAATAGTGTCCCACCAGTTGGCCTCACTGAAGTGTCATCACCACTTAGCCAATGTTTATGTTCCAACCAGCAAGTAACGCAGGAGACCGAACTATATGGCTCGTCTCGTCTTAAGGAGGAATCGCAAGTGTTTCCCGAATGTAATACTTACGCAATACGAGCACATGGAGAAATCTTTGATGGAAATGAAAATCTTTACTCAGCCAAAGATCCTCTGGCACCAACTTTTGTGAACTACTATGCTGATGATGCTTGTTTCCTTAGCTTCCCCAGAGATTGTGAATTGCACAAAGCACTTGGACCGACTTTTCGAAGAGAGAGCAACGAGTATTTGTGGGAGTCGTCTTCTTTGAGTGAAGAGGTATTGAGTGATCTCTTTGATGGAAATGATCCCCTTTTTTCTACCAAAGTAGGTGATGCAGAGTATTTGTTGCAAGCTGTAATCGGCCAAGTATATGATATTGCTAATATATCCGATCATGGCATGACATCTACCAGACAACTTCCTTCTCGACCTCAGAGTGTACTGGACGATTCCATTCCATCGAGCAGACTTACATCTTCGGCATATGTTGGTGGAGCCAATTCTTGTTCTAAAATGTCAGCCTCTTCCGAGAGTACAATAAGCATGTTAACTGATATCGAAAATCCAGAAAACGGATGTGATTACACACATTCCAGGAAAGGGCAAAAGCAGTCCAGTGTGGCTAAAACAAAGGCTAGAGCTGGTGATAAGGCAAGGACGAGGCCTAGGGATAGGCAGTTAATCCATGATCGGCTTAAGGAGCTGCGGGAACTTGTCCCTAATGGTGCCAAGGTCGGTACTTCCTCAAATGAGTATCTGTTTACGCTTCTATTATATGCTCGATATGCCATCAAAGTATAACCAATATACTTTTTGTACAAATCCAGTATAGCATTGATGCTCTTTTGGATCAAACTGTTAACCACATGCTGCATTTGAGAAGTGTGACAAACCGAGCTGAGAAATTGAGGCAATGGGTGCACCGAGAGGTATGTGAAGACCATGCCATGTTAGTAACATGTGTTTGAGCTCCAACTTAAGCATTCAAAACTTCAAATCTGCAGGTGACTACTCGGAAAAATATAAGATCATCTGAAATAAAAATTGGTTACCAAAACGGAACGAGATGTAGTTTCGAGATTGAAGATGAAATGAAAGTATGTCCCATAGTTGTGGAAGATCTTGCATACCAAGACCACTTACTCATAGAGGTTCAGTTTCTAACATTGCTATTTTAAGGAACTGCACAACAAGAGATTACATGTTATACTATATTTCTGAACTAATAACCAGCCTACATTCCTTGCAGATGCTTTGCACCGAGCATGGTCTGTTTCTAGAGATCGCTCAGGTGATCCGAAGTTTTAATTTAACCATCTTGAAAGGTACGATGGAGAGCTATTCGAACGATATGTGGGCTCATTTCATCGTCGAGGTATCCAATAGCTTTTCAAGTTCATGTCTAGACCATATCAGTCTTTACAGTGTCACATTTCTGGTACTTAATAACACTGTGTTACAGGCTTCTAAGAACTTCCATAGACTGGATATTTTCTGGCCTCTGATGCAGCTTTTACGGCGTCAACGGAACAGTACACCTAGCACGGCTTTATAACGAAAACACGACTGTTTTTGTCTGCATAACTTCTCATTACCAGGGAAGGGAATATAGCACAAAGCTATTGATTATGTAAGTACTTGCATTGGATGTGCAAGTTCTATATTGGCAACTGAAATGATTATTATATGTATATATTTGAATCCAATTTCGGTCGAACTGGATAATATGACGAGGATTTAAGTTTTAGATTCTAAATCCTAAATTCTAACCACTAACTCTAAAATTTAAACAACTACACTTAAACATATAAACATACGACTTAAAATAAATCCCTAAACCCTAAAAATTGGTATAGAAGCACTCAACGCTCCAAAATTTTTATAATTCCTAGGGAGGGAGTTACTTAAAACCATATTCAATGTTTATCGATATAATTTTTTCCCATTAGAAATGTATGTGATTCAGATGTAGTTGATGATGAACCTACAATACGTCTAGTTCGTGCACTATGATACAAAAAAAAAAGATTATTCATGACCATTGTGGATATATTGGGATAAAAATTTGGTTGAACATCAAAAAAAAAATCAGACAACTAAAATTATACATTATCTGTATGAATCTGAGACATACTAAGAATAAATGTCCTAATCTTTCGGACCCTTGTATCGACTAATTGTACTTTTTAATACAATATTAATCTCGTTTATAATATTTTATATGTATCAATATTAATCTCAATCGATAGATAAATTTTAACGGTACAAGATTTTCCATACCTCATAGTCCACTCTAACCTTATGATATGAACTGTTCATACACGACGAGTTACACGTATCAATTCATTCACATAGGTTAGTTTGTAGACGAATATATGTAGACTTTACGTATAGTGAGAGGGGTTACAGAATTTTTAGAGAAATGATTTTTTTAAAAAAATAATAAAAATATAAAATTTTAAAAGTTAAATTAAAAATAAACAAAAGTAAAATAATTGTTAAAAAATTATTTAGGTAATTTATATTTTTTTGTTGTGTTAAATCAGTTTCTATTAAAGTTTAATGATATTAAACGTCTCAATGACTAAAAATTTAAACATCAAAATATAAACGATTTTATCAATAATTTTTTATAATAAATAAATAAATCTATATTACATAAAATAAAAATGATTATTTTAATAGTTAACTCTTTTATTTTCCTAAAGGACTAATTTTCCATTTTTATTTCCCACCGTCAGTAGAATAATTAATAGTTGAAGCAAACCAATCGATCCAACTCGGAAATGTGTCACCAAATAACAAAGAACGACGCAAGCTTTTGTGCCCAGAAATTCAAGAACGACACAGAGAAAATGGTCCGTACGTAATACGGGAATAGAGTTAATAATATGAAAAGGATGAATATAAACGCAACTGGTTTTTTGGTACACTTGGGAAAGGATGAAATTTTTTTTTTTATTATTTTTGACTAAATCATTTAAATTAATCTTAATTTTTTATAATGAGATTCTGAATAGACGTAATAAAAGTAGATCGTACAGAATCTTTTATTTCTTTAAATTTTTTTGATAAATTACATTCATTACATGACGTTAATCTCAAAATTCAGTCAATTTATTTTTTAGAATACTCTTAAGAAAGATTAATTATAATTGTTAAAACGTTATAATTGTTTCTTAACTAAGATAGTTGATTATAGAATTTTATTGATTATTTC
This sequence comes from Abelmoschus esculentus, assembly GCA_035048815.1. Lineage (NCBI taxonomy): Eukaryota > Viridiplantae > Streptophyta > Magnoliopsida > Malvales > Malvaceae > Abelmoschus > Abelmoschus esculentus. Next base: position 16,627,270 of record JAUCBN010000017.1, on the reverse strand, counting down.
TATTATTATTGTTTACGTAAAACGAGTGAGATTCTGAATAGTCACAATAAAAATGATCACACAAATTTTTTAAAAAAGACAATTGTTTTTAAGGATCATATTTTTTTTTCAAATTAATAAAAATTATAAATATTAATTTTAATGATAATATTTTAATAAATTATACAATATTCCCAAAATTTTTAAACCACGGTTGTTTCTTACTACCCTTTTAAGATATATGTATTTCCAATTTTTGACTAAGGTTTTCGCACACCGACTTAAAACAATCCTCCAATTAAAACATAATTGGGGGACCATTTAACGTAATTTATACTTAACAATATTATATAGTCGGATTCAAAGTTCATATTATTATTTTAAATTATTATAATATTGGGGACGAAACATGTAATTGTGCGGTGCTCTTGATGTGAAGTCTGAAATAAAAAAAACCCACCTTTCCCGCTTCAGTTTCACAAAACCGACAAATCATAAAAAGGTTTAATTATGAATTTAGTCCCGCTTCAGTTTCATTAAAGTTCAAAATTTAAGGATCAAATTAAAAAAAATAAAAATAAAATAATTATTTAGTATTATCTAGATAATTTATTTTTTATTGTACTAAATCATTTTTCGTTAACTCGTAACAATTTTTAATGTCGAAATGACTATAAATTTATAATCCAAAAACGAACATAACTATATTAGTTGATTTTTAAAATTAATAGCTAAATTTATACTGGGAACAAACAAACGTAAAATAAACTCTAAAATTAACTAATTACCTTGTTTAATATTTAAATAACATATAAAAAAATTAAATAAAAATAATATTTTAAAATCTGTCGTACTTGTATAAAAATTTATTATAATAATACTAAATTTTAAGTCCTAATTAAGTAATAATAGGATCTATTGTTCTTATTTTTGTCTTTAAGCCGAATATAATCGTATGCGGCAGTAAAAACCTTAACGCGGATCAAGACAAACGTCTCTTTCATTGTCCTCCATGTCCTTTCTGTTTTCACACACGCAGAACAAGGACAAACACTGTTCCAATCATTGTCCTCAGGATTTGCGCGTTGTTGGAAAATAGTGAGCAAATGACCATCTTTGAAGCATTTTTTAGAAATGTAAAGATAAAGATTCGAATAAGGAAATTATTGATTTCTATTCTACTCTGTGAAATCTTTACAACGGTAGTTCATATGCTCAATATTATTGAGTGATGAATGAGAAATTGATGCTCAAAGAAAGAAGGTTGGAATAAAGTAAGGAATGAGAAACCCCATTATCCCATATTGATGAGATAAATGAAGTAAGAAATGTTTATATACACTTACCCACATAGTTGTCATTGAATGACTTAACTTTTGGTTGGGGTGCACAATGTGGACGATGCAAATATTTGGATTGATTAAACCCTTTATGAGCTTGCAAATATTTTACCCGTTGTGAATAATTTTTCCTTAATTTATTTTTTTGAAAAAATCCAGAAAAGTGTTTTAATTCAAAATTAAATTTGAATTAATTAGCAGTTGACTGCTCTGGATAATTAGAGAAGTAATTGTTAATTATGGTATTTAATTTGAATTAAATACCAGAGGAAAGTCTGCTCACTGTTGCCCTAATTTCCACTATAAATATGAGGTTTATTTCTCAGTTTTAAACACATCAAAAACATCTCACATCTCTCAAAATGTGTTTTCTCTCCTGCTTTTTATTCTGGTGACTGGCGAAGGCAAGAACGGTTCGGGAACTCAACAAATGTGCTTTTGTTGAAGTTCTTCTTGTTGTTGTATCTTGGGAGACAGACTACCAATAAACTCAGCACCACGGAGTGGCAGAAAATCTGTCTTAAGGAAACTGCATTTGGGCAGGCCTCAACATGATTCCCATTTATCAAAATCAAATGGGTTTGATCGAAATTTATTTTATTTATTTTTCGTTCTATTTTATTGTTCGTTTAAATAATAATAATAATTTTATGTTATTTAATTTTATTATTATCTTCTTGGATTAATCACTTATTGTCCAACAATCTTAAGACAGATTTTCTGGTTTAGTCCAAGGCGAACAAATCAAAGGATGCCAAATGAATAAGATTCCGAGGAATCTAATATTGCAAATGTCAGGTTGCATTCATGGCAATTCATGTTTCAGTGAATTGGAAATCCACAGTGCTGTTGGAATGACCAAAGTGGTGCACTGTAATTAAAATGGTGAAATTGCATGAATTTCGGTCAACCATAAATTGGTTACGAAATGTGGTGAAATTTTATTTTTACTGTGCAAGCAAATGCAATCAATTCACGTTAGAGGTCAAAGTCCATGAGATGCTCCGAAAAATATGGAAAGAATTTCGACCATAATTCACGTCAATAAGAATTTTGGCCACACTGTTTCAAAGGCAAATCCAATTTTAATTTGTTGAGATTGCGTATGAACTTCTAATCATAGAAGGTTTCAAAACGTGATAAATGCCTTAAAATAAGGCATTTGTTGTGGTTAATATTTGGCTTCCTAACGTGGTCAACCGTGAGAAAAGGCAAGTTAAGTTTTAACTTAATTTTATTATTTCTTTAATAATTATTTATTAATTACAATAATTATTATTTTTAGAAATAATGTGTATTATTTTTTCGCACTAATAATTTCTTTTAAGAAATTTTATAGCGGCGAACAGGATATTCGAAAGATTAAATCGAGTTGAAGAATTTATTCTTCGGAATAAAAATGAAAACGCAAACAATTTGTTTTAGGAATTATCCTGCCGTTTTTAAACGGGTTTGCTAAAAAATCTAAAATCGGGACAAATCTGTTTTACAGAAATTGTCATGAAAAGTAACCAAGGTTACGGATGGATTTGGTGAAATACCAAAAATGAATAAACGAAAATTTAATTTTCCAATTATTAGAATTATAATTAATTCCAGGTTTGTTTCCTTTATTAAAAGAGAAACAATGGAATGACAAATATGATTATTGCCTTATATAAATACATGGTTGCATGTATTGGTAAAACTTTATTTATGGAAATAAAGGGTTTGCCTTTAGACAATATTGTCTATTGATCGAATAAAGCATTTATTCAATGTAGAATTAAATTGCTTATTTGATATGAAATATGGTAATATTAAAACCATATATTTAAATTTAAGGTAATCAAAAATTCCTTAAATAAGTTTATGGTATCTTTATGATAATACCATATATGCGAATATTTCATTAAGGTTATATTTCTTAATGATTTAATAAATACATATGTGTATGTAATATCATAAATTATGATATTAATTCGATAATAATATTTTGATATTATTATGTTTAAGGCAATTTATTTATTTCAAAAAAAATAATATTGACCTTAATATGGCATGAAAAAGGAATATCCTTTTATGTGAAATAATTATTATTTGTGTTTGGAAACACTTTGGATTATTATTTTAATTAATAATTTTCCTTTAGAAAGTGTAAACACAAAGAATATGAATTGTTTTGGAAATAAAAGATCTCGTAAATAATTCGTTTGGGGAATTATTTCCTACCATTTTAACGAGTTTACTTGATCTTCCAATCAATAATCAAATAAACTTAAATCAAAGAATTAATTCATTTTGAAGAATTAAATTGCTTTGATATTAATGTTTGGGTTTTAGTGCCACTAATCCCAATATTTAAGAGAAATAAATCAGTAAATTTATTTTTTGATAGAATCTTGCATTGATTCTATTTTGTAAAGGAAATAAATTATTAGATTTATTTTCTTAAAGAATCTTCTATGGTTCCAACTTAGAAATAAATCATTGAATTTATTTCATGTGAAGGTTGAAATTTGAGATATAGTAGATAAATTTGTTTTCAGGAATTTAATTCCTTCCGTTATAACGGATTTACTCGATCTCATAAAGCGAACAAATTTGTTTTAACAGAATTTGTTAGTAGAAGTAACATTGGTTACTAATTCTACAATGTTTGATTCGACCAAGGTCTTGAATCAAAGCATAGAAGAATGTTGTTCTCTATATTAAAATTCTTAAAGCCTATTCTGATATATTTTATGAAATATACAGTGTTTGAAACTGACTTAAGAATTATGAAGGTCATTGGACCATAAATGGAAGTTGTTGATGCTAAGAAATTCTTAGTGATTGATTCCAAAAATTATAGTGAATCAAAGGCAGTGACTAAATTGATCACTTAAACTTGAATGATTTCAAGAACTTCCATAAACGGGTGATTGAAAGAAAATTTGAAAGTGCATGTCTAGAATTGGTTCTTTGAAAAGACTTGGTTCTTAAGTGTGCCTAGTGCACCACCTCTCTTATCATAAGTTACCTACCTGGTGCATTATTTATTATTATTCTTTCAATTAAAACCTTGTGAACTTTTGTTTTAGGATTTTAGTAACTAAAATCCTATCGCTTAACAAAAGTTAGAAATTATAATTTTGTTTCTGATTTTTAGTCTTTGACTAAAATTCTGATAATTAACAAATTTATAATATTTTGATTGTGACTATGTGACACAATCAGTGAAATTCATGTGAAAGAATTTCAAAATATGACAACAAAGATGTTGTATATTTGATCATAATGAACTTGATCAAAAGAATATCATCCTAGTGCTAGAGAGGATGAGGTAAATATTATTACCATCTTTTGCCAAGCAAATATTATTATGAAAATATTGCTAGAGCAAATATATTGAAAGTCAAAAATGACTTCAAGCCGCAAAGTAGGCGGTGTATCTCAAGAAGCTAAATTTCATGAAGAAATGCTTAAATTATTATGAGATATGGAATAAGTCTTTTGGACTGTACTTCCAGATGAAAAAAAATATTATGATAAAATTTTGTCATAATAATTGATATGATGAACAATTGTTTGAAGGAAATTTATTATCTTCATGATAGAACAATTTAATTTTGCTTAAAAGCAACGCTGATATAAGGAAATTATTCCTTATAAGAAGGATGTTGAAACTCAAATTAATTAATTTGAGTAAAAACTCTATGTGAGTAATGTTGCAACATCCAAAGGTACAATAATTTTGAAGATAACTTCTAAAAGAATTAAATCTTCAAAAATGTGTCTAACATATCGGGGTTGTTCTATCAACTAAGTGCGAGACACCATATGAGTTATGGAAGGAAATGAAACCTTCCTACAACTACATAAAAATGTGGGAGTGTCACGTCAAGGTAATATTCCATTACCAAAGAAAATGGAAATAAGTGGACTATATTCTCATTGGCATGTGAAACATAGCAACGAATATCAATTTTTGTAGAAAAATATGATAATGAAAAAGAATGACTCATTCTTTTGTACTTCCCAAAGAAGTTGATCCAAGTATCGAAAAAACAAACTAACTACGGATATGAGAAAGAGTCCACATGTTCAACAAACGGTTGAAACAAAAAAATATTGTCATGATGACAAGTAAGTGTGACAAATGATGATATGTCAAATAGACTAGGATATATGGTCATATATTGATGACGTACAATGAAATGGTAAATATACCAAAGACCTATCAATTCAAGATTGATATAGAAAATATGATATTGATAAATTTGATTTTGGGTATCCAAATCAAACAATCACTTGAATATCTCATATTGACAAAGTCACACTATATGGAAAAAGAAGTTTGGCCAGGATGTTTTTCGGCATAGCCAAAACTCTAAATACGAGCCAATACTTATTGAAATAGAATATGCAAATGTCATATACAATCTAAGTGAATTGTATTAGACAAAGTAGTGCTTTCACTATGAGTAGTTTAAGCAGATTCATAAAATAAATCCAAGGTCAAACCCTAGATAATAATTGTGAGAATTTTGAGATATCTTAGAGATACTCAAGATTATAAAGCATTATTCCATAAAGATTCTTCGATATAAGTGAATAGGTTCACATCGAATGAATAAGTTATGTCATTTGTTTCTCAAGACAAACGTTTACAACCAGATTCAAAATAGAATCTGAGTTTGAGATACAAATAATTCTGGAAAAAGTCAAAGGACTTTAAAACATCTTGGAGAATACTCATAAATGGCCTGAGCATGTGCCAACAATGTTTATTGGTAGAGCACATAGTTTTATGAGCAACGGTAATTTGAGACATATGGGTCTTTAATATAATACCGTTAAATAACTGATCTCAAATAGAGTTATCGTTACTGATTTGATAAAATCAAAGGATAACATTGTGGATCCACTAACTTAGGGTTAAATTGAGATCAAGTTAAGAAAACATCTAAAGGAATGTGACTAAAGCCCATGAAAAATAAAGACGCTATGTGAAGGAAAAACCCTACCTAGCTGATTGGAGATCCCAAGAACTAGGTTCAAAGGGACAACCTAATTGCATAGACCTGTGCGGTCACTGTGGGGGTTCCTCTCCCAAGTCCATTCCTATGATGTGAACAGTGACAAGAATTTGGTAAGGGTTAAGCAAAAGCTTTTAATGACCATTGTGTGCTTTGGTGAGCCGAGCAACATAAGTCACCTATGTTAGAGTGAAGTGGGGCCGCTTCAAGGAGACTATTGGGCATAGTTCTCTCAAACTCTCGCAGAACCAGGAGATTTCCACGGCCATAGGGGCATAACCATGAGAGCTGTATCTCTTGTCGGAGAGATAGGTGTGTGAAGTATGTCATCATTTACACCAACGGCTGACAGTTCAAGGACATCACGTCTACTGATTAGCTAGTAAAGTAAATATACTTTCACAATGGAAGGTTCAAAGGTGAACACCTACCTATCCTATGCATCTATCAATCGTAGAGCCTATCACCACACTGTGCCAAAATGTTTTGATAAAAATATCAATTTCATTCATGTGGGGGATTGTTGGAAAATAGTGAGCAAATGACCATCTTTGAAGCATTTTTTAGAAATGTAAAGATGAGGATTCGAATAAGGAAATTATTGATTCCTATTCTACTCCGTGAAATCTTTACAACGGTAGCTCATATGCTCAATATTATTGAGTGATGAATGAGAAATTGATGCTCAAAGAAAGAAGGTTGGAATAAAGTAAGGAATGAGAAACCCCATTATCCCATATTGATGAGATAAATGAAGTGAGAAGTGTTTATATACACTTACCCACATAGTTTTCATTGAATGACTTAACTCTTGGTTGGGGTGCACGACGTGGACGATGCAAATATCCGGACCGGTTAAACTTGCGGATATTTTACCCGTTGTGAATAATTTTTCCTTAATTTATTTTTTTGAAAAAATCCAGAAAAGTGTTTTAATTCAAAATTAAATTTGAATTAATTAGCAGTTGACTACTCTGGATAATTAGAGAAGTAATTGTTAATTATGGTATTTAATTTGAATTAAATACCAGATAATTGACAATTAATCCCGGATTTTTTGGATTTTAATTCAGGAAAGTCTGCTCACTGTTGCCCTAATTTTCACTATAAATATGAGGTTTATTTCTCAGTTTTAAACACATCAAAAACATCTCACATCTCTCAAAATGTGTTTTCTCTCTTGCTTTTTATTCTGGTGACTGGCGAAGGCAAGAACGGTTCGGGAACTCAACAAATGTGCTTTTGTTGAAGTTCTTCTTGTTGTTGTATCTTGGGAGACAGACTACCAATAAACTCAGCACCACGAAGTGGTAGAAAATCTGTCTTAAGGAAACTGCATTTGGGCAAGCCTCAACATGATTCCGATTTATCAAAATCAAATGGGTTTGATCGAAATTTATTTTATTTATTTTTCGTTCTATTTTATTTTTCGTTTAAATAATAATAATAATTTTATGTTATTTAATTTTATTATTATCTTTTTGGATTAACCACTTATTGTCCAACACGCGTTGTGAATGAAGAAGCTGGGAAATGTCCGAAACATCTCCTAAAATACCCCCACATCTCTCTTCTTCAACTTCATCCCGAAAAACCCTATCAACCAACTCAAAACAATCTGAAAAGGATCACCTGACTGTGTGTCCGAGGCGACTAATTAGGCTTACAATGCCGTCCATGGCGTCGCTTATTGCTGCTGGTGACTCTTTATCCTGCAAGTCCACGCTTCAAATGTTAGCATTCGAGGCGGCGAAAACTATGTCTCGCCTTGTCGCACTGTATAACTCTCTTTCAGACGATGAATTCTTCAAACTCCGGCAAGGTCCCGTGAAGTCCCGTGGCGTCGTGTTTTTGAACTCTGTGAATGAAAGATATCTTCTTGAACTTGCGTGTAAAGAGAAGATCGAGGAGCTCGGTCATGCCGTCACTGTGGTTTCTCGTTTGAGTAAGAAATGCAGCGATGAGGAGCTCAACAGGTTCGAAATCGCTTACCACAACATGACACAGGGAGTTTTTGATGTCAGAAACATTGGTTTTAGTTCCAAAAACATTGGGAAAACCATTGGAAAGATGGAGAAATACGCGAACACGACATCTGCTCTATACGAATCGTTGGCTGCCCTCAACGAATTAGAAGCATCAGAGAAGAAAATGCAGAAATGGAAACTCAACAACGATTACTTCAACAAGGAAATCACTTTCCAAAGAACGCAAGTTGTACATTTCAGACAGGTTTCCCTTTGGAGCCAAACATTTGATACAACTGTGGGGTTAATGGCTCGAATCGTCTTCGTGGTTTACGCCAGAATCTGCACCATTTTCGGACCCTTCGTCCCGAGTCTTCCATGCTTTTATATTCCCAAAAGGAAAGCATTAAACATGAAGGTTTATCCAGAGGCCAATTATTGCCTTCTAGCGGAGAAAGAGAAGTATATGAAACAAGCATCGAAATCGGGTCCAAGACGTGCCTACAGCGGCGAACTATCACCTGAAGTTAAGGCCTTGGGTTTCCGAATTCCAGACATGAGAAACAAAAGGCTGATACAATCTGCTCCGGCTAACACCGTGGGAGCATCGGGTCTTGCCTTTCGTTATGCGAACCTAATCATTATGGCAGAGAGTTGTTTCCACTCGACAACAAGCATCGACGACGAAACACGAGAGAGCATGTTCGAGATGTTGCCGGTAAGCCTGAAACAAGGTTTGAGAAGGAAGTTGAAAGGCCAATGGAGCAAGGATTCCGGCGGGGGACAATGTTTGACACAAGGGTGGAAAGATGCGTTGGAGGAGATACTAGGGTGGTTGGCACGTTGAGATGGCAGCAAGAGAGGGCATTGGAGCAACAAAAACTGTATGCGAAAGGGACAGTTCTGTTGTTTCAGACATTGCATTTCTCTGATTTGGATAAAACGGAGACGGCGATCGTGGAGGTTTTGGTCGGGTTGAGTTGTATATATAGATACGAGAATCGACGGGATAGGAATTTTGATGGCTGTTTTTGGTTGTAATGAAACCAACGTAGGTGATTTTTTTTATTACAAGTAGTATTATTTTAAAATATATTATCAATTTTTAATTGATCATTAATTATTGTGTTTTGATATTTAAATTTATAATCTTTAAAAGATATTAATTTTTTTAATTATTGAGATAAAATAATTTATGTTTTTAATATTAGTCGACCCAAACACGTTAATATTAAGTATTTATTAAACCAATTGTTTAAATTTTTTAAGGGAATTAATTGTTTTTATAACTAAAAATATATAATAATTATAAGTTGATTTATTAAGATAAAATTTTATATGTTTTAAATAAAATTAAATATTTAAATTATAATATTATGAATAAAATAAATTTAATTAAAATATTATTTTTATAATAAATATTTGTATTTTAATATTATCTTTAAGGTTTCTTTATTTAAATTTTTTTTATGAAAAGGATAAATATAATAAATAAATGGAAAATGTGATTAGCCGTTAAGTAACAAGTTAGTGGTCGAAAAATTCCAACGACTTTCAGTGCTGCTTCTCTAACGCCGTTAACTGATTAACCATTAAGCAAACTATATTCCCTTAATTTATCCATTTTCAAAAGTATAAAACCGCATAATCCGACGCTTAATTAAACACCACGCCACGCGCGCCTCCCTTACCATTTTACTCATTTTCTCTCTCAGTTTCCCCCTTTTTCTTTTCCTTTTTAAGCTCTCTCTCAAATTCTAGGGTTTTTAAATTTTCTCCGATTTCTCAAAGTTTCGAGTACTTCAATTCTTCTGAGGTTAGTACTTCTCGATGGAGTCGATAAGATCACCCTATTGGTGCTACAGGTGTAACCGGTTCATCAGGATCCGGGTCCGATCTACGCAAGATTCGATCCATTGTCCCGACTGCGGAAGCGGATTCATCGAAGAATTTGAAACGCCCTCTCGTTCTCCCATTCACCACCGTTTCCCCGCCGCCTCTACGTTCTCCGAGACGCCTAACCCAGCTCCCAACCCCACCGCCACTCCTTATTTCCGACGAGCTCGAAGAAACGCTGGCGATCGGTCCCCTTTCAATCCCGTCGTCGTTCTACGGGGACCTACCTCTGAATCGGAAGGCGTTGTTCCTGAAAGAGGAAATACCAATTTCGAGCTTTATTATGATGATGGATCAGGGTCCGGTCTTCGCCCCTTACCTGCTAGTATGTCTGACTTTTTAATGGGTTCGGGTTTTGATCGGCTTCTTGATCAATTATCTCAGCTAGAAGTAAACGGGGTTGGCCGTTTTGAGCAACCACCCGCTTCCAAAGCGGCGATTGAATCAATGCCGGTGATTAAGATCACTGGCGGACATGTAAGCACGGAATCTCACTGTGCAGTTTGTAAGGAGCAGTTCGACCTAGATTGTGAAGCTCGTGAAATGCCTTGTAAGCATATTTACCATTCGGATTGTATTTTACCCTGGCTTTCCATTCGAAACTCATGTCCAGTTTGCCGCCATGAGTTGCCAAGGGAAAACAACGGAAACAATTTAGGGGAAAACGAAGCAGTTAGAGATGAAGAAACCGTGGGATTAACGATATGGAGACTACCAGGAGGAGGGTTCGCAGTGGGGAGGTTTCCCGGTGGGAGGAGAGCAGAAGAGAGGGAGTTTCCCGTTGTTTTCACTGAGATGGATGGTGGGTTTAATAATGCAACAGGTGCTCCTAGAAGGATTTCATGGGCGCCAACTGGGAGAAGGTCACAAGAAAATAGGAGATTCGGGCAAGTTTTCCGGAGTGTTATCTCTTTTCTGGGGAGGTTTAGGAGCTCCTCATCTCGTTCAGGTTCATATTCGTGGTTTAGGAGAAGAAGAAGAACGAGTTCAGTGTTTGGTACATCATCTAGGAGAGATAGCAATTGGGATTTTGAGGATTGAATGGTCGTGGAATGTATTCTTTGTTCATTTTTATGTTAACCCGTTCTCTTTTCATCTGATACTATAATGTTGCAATTTTCATCCAGGGAGGGAATGTTTGTAGATTGTATTATTTTACTCAGCTCCTCGATGTAAATAACAACACTTTCGGCGAAGGAATGAAGGACTACTCGAGCTTAGATTCTCTTGAAAAAGGAGTCTTTCATTAATTGGTATGTGCATCGAAGAGGAGGAAGTACAAGTTTTTGTGGTTAGCATGTCCTTTTAGTGTTTGTCGAGGCACTAATCCTCCCATATAACTTGATGTTAGGCCTAAAATTGTTGTTTATTGCAGTTCTTGATACAAATTATCGAGTTGGTGATATTGTTTCTTTTTGGTTTTACTTTACTGGAAACCAGTGTGTGCTGGATACTATACCCTTCAATTATTCATTATTGATCTTGAATGTGATATTGCACCAATGATACCTTGATCATTTTTGTAGGCATGGAGCCATGGATGGTATCCTCTGCCTTAGAAATTGGTTTTTAATTTCTATTTATGGACAGGGCTGATCCATTTATGTTACAAAGTTTATGTAGGAGAAAGGCAATCAAGAACTTCAGCATTGTACAAAAGTTTAGAAAGCAGAAATATTATTGCATTTCAAGCAGTCTTCAGTTACAGTTATCCCAGTGTTTGTGCATCCATTTTCATTACATATTCATTCCTTTTATATTGTCATGTCCAAAAAGATATGGGTCATTAATCCTGCCTTGGGAGATCTGGAGATATATAAACGGTGGTGTTACACATCCTATCAAATATGTCTTTTAGAAAAGTATAATCGATTGAATCAAACAGATGCACACCCCCTGAATAAAATGTCAAAATTATAAAATCAAATTATAGTAAGGTTAAACTGAATACAATTGGCAAAAGGGTATTGGAGAAAAAGAAAGCTTCACTGACATTTGAAATCTAGATGTATAAAACTACAGGTGTAATATGCTAATTGGTTCCTGAACTTAATAATTTTTATCAATTTGGTACCTAAACCATTTTTAATCACTTTGCTATCTAATTTTTACAATTGTTCTCAAAGTGGTATCTATGATTAACGTCATGTACTTTTGAAAGGCTTAATATAATAAATTGAGAATGATTTTCAAGTAGTAAACAAAGGTATCATATTGAGAAATGAGAACAATCGTCAAATTTGGTGTTCAAGTGGTCCACAAAAAAAATCAAGTACCAAATTAAAAACTTTATAGAGTTTAGGGGCCAATTGATATATTAAGCCAAAATTGTAATAAAACAGTCGTTTCCCAACAAGACCAATCTCCAAATTTAAAGGTTCGACATTTCTCCGCAAATTTCCTTACGAAAAGAAAAACATTTCTCCGGAAAACAGAACTTTAGAGAAAAAAATCACCTTGATATCAGCAGCACCGGAAAACGCTGAAGATTTTGACGCCGGCGCATCCCCAACTTATCCGAACGTTATATGGTAAAGAGATAAACCATGAGGACAGGGTTCAGCTTTTCCTTACCCGTAACCGTTGTCGTTTCCGTCATCGCTTATGTTTACTTCTGTACGGTCTTCGTTTTCATTCACCGCTGGTTCGGTCTAATGACCTCCCCTGGTGTGATTAACGCCCTCGTTTATACCGGTATTGCCGTCATGTGTGTGTTTAATTACGCCGTTTCTATCTTGGCGGATCCGGGTCGGGTTCCTTCTACGTTCATGCCCGACATCGAAGATTCCAAAGTTTCTATCCATGAGATCAAACGGAAGGTATGGTCAGAAAAATTCCACGTTTCCCTTTGTCTGGTAAGGTTGCTTATGTTTCCCGTCTGAGATTTTGCGTCTGTGGTTTTCTTTTCTTTTTCCTCTAAATAACGTTAAAGTTTAAATTTTTAATGAGAATGATTAATGTTTGCCATTTGAATTTGCTAGAAATGATAGAGAATAATGTTGGGGTTATTGCAATTTTCGTGATTATTGAGAAAAAAAAATCTTTGAGGAAGATGGAAAGGGGAGTATATGTGTAATTGCCTGGCTGCATTCAGGATTTTGACTCATTATAGCATCACCATGATTGGTTTTTATACTGATCTTAATATCTCTTATTTTGACACTGGCCGCATAATTCATGTTAGGCTGACACTCGGTTTCATTGAGGTCTTTGTAACCACCGGTATGTCTACCGGCGTTATCAGGGGAAGTATTGTCCACCGTTGTGATTTTGTTGTTTGTTTAACTGGTAACTTTTAAGCATGTTTTTGACTCTTAGTGGCTCATGTTTGATCTAACATGTTAATGTAGTCTACCTGTGTGTCTGATGCATCACGTTTGGGAGTTAAAACCCTTTGTTTGGAATGTTCCATAGGGAGGGGACTTGAGATATTGCCAAAAGTGTTCGCATTTTAAGCCTCCTCGTGCACATCACTGCCGTATTTGCAAGAGGTGCATTCTGAGAATGGTATGTGCAATCTATGTTATTATCATTCATGATTCTACTCAAATGTCCTTGATAATGTGCTAAAGTGCTTTTCTTGATTATAAGGATCATCATTGCGTTTGGATTAATAATTGTGTCGGACATACCAACTACAAGGCCTTCTTTGTCTTTGTTGTGTATGCCGTAATTGCTTGCTTCTATTCTCTGGTATGTCCTGTCGTATATAACATATGCATTTCCACCCTGAGATCTTGAAATCATCGTCACCCAAATTCTAATGAGTTATTTTCTCATTTATGTTTTTGTCTATTCTCTTAACTGTCAGGTTTTACTCGTGGGTAGCCTTAATAGCGATTCCCAATTCGATGAGCAGCAGAGAGATTCTTTCAGAGTTGTATATGTAATGTCAATGATCATCGACCTTCTAGAGCTAGAGCTCACGGTATTAGTGCTATGCTTATGACTTGGTATTTTCAGGTTATTTCTGGACTGTTTCTACTCCCATTAAGTGTGGCCTTAAGTGTATTGCTGGGTTGGCATATCTACCTCATTCTGCAAAACAAGACGACAATTGAGGTAATGAGAGTGTTATACGCACCGTATTTTGTTCATTTCGATTCTGATCTTAAATTTTAAACATTTCCTTTTATTTTTGTCCAAAATTTGGCAGTATCATGAAGGGGTGAGAGCTCTGTGCCTTGCGGAGAAAGGAGGAACTGTGTACAAGCATCCATACGATCTCGGGGCCTTCGAAAATCTATCATCGGTAATCACTAGTAATGGAACTGTTATCTTAATGATTGGAGAAGGCCTCATTTTGTTATTGTTAGCTTTAGATTGTAGCCACTGAATGCTCAAATATCCCCAATCTTATATATCTCGAGCAGCCTCGATATGCAGATTTTTAATACTCCAGCTGACCGAGACTAGATTGAACATCATGAACTTGTTCCTTGGAAATATTTACAACACTTATTTCACCTGTTGCTGTCTTATTGTTTCAGGTACTGGGTCCAAGTATCTTCTGCTGGATATGCCCCACAACAAGACACATAGGTGAAGGTCTCCGCTTTCGAACATCCTATGATACCATTCCCGCCACATCAAACTGAAGTCTCGATTATATTTGACAGCATGTTGGCAAAAGCTCTCGATGCTCGAGGGATTGATAAACACTTACCTCGTGATCACGTCAAAGTTACTCTAGCTTCCTGTCGTCCGGAAAAGTTAAACTAGGAAACCACTGTTCAACGCTTTCCGGCGACAGTTAGAGAGCCTTTGAAGGTGTTGCTGCCAGTGGCAATATGGACGAGGATATGGAAAGGTCCACTGTCCATAACCAGGCAATGCAAGTCTCCAAAGCAATTAGAATTAGAAATATGATTTGTGGGTTTTTACTTTTACCCTTGTGTTATTTTTTCCCACTTTTTTTTATCTTCTGGTTAGTTTTTTTTACACATTGGTCATTAAAAAATGTATCAGAGTAGAAACTTATATGAATCATGTACAAGAAAACTGTAAAATCCTTGAAAGTTTTAGTAATAATTGGCTAATATAGACATTGTTCATATATTTAGGTTTTCGATTCTTATTTTTCTTTCATTTTAACCACTGATATAAGATTTATTGGTAGATTAATTCGGATTAAGTTTTACAGATACTCAATATGAAATGATCGTTAAATACGATATCATTTAAACGAACCGACGAGAATTAATAAAAATAGTTGTATGATATCATAATCAATGAAACATGAAAGACTAAATGGGATAGCTTGATAAATATGTGTACACACACGCACATATATCATACCTGGATTTCGAATCGATCGTACCCTCGGGTTCGAAAGCGTACGGAACAAGGAAAAGTACAGTGTGAGGAATGAAGCCTGGTCCGAGATCGATCGACGAACAAAACGAAGAGTTAAAGAAGAACTTGTTGCGAAGAGATCGATCTTGGATCAAACTTCATTCCATACACCCTCTCTTCTTTTTCATCACCATCTTCTTCTTCCATATAAACAATGATAAGAATTTTTTTTGTTTGTCTCAGTTGAATGCTAGGGTTTATATCCAATAAAGTGACAGACAATGAAGAAAATGACAAGAAAATGATGAAGCTAAAGCACATGCTAGACAGGTCATTACAATACTTAAAATAAAGAAAAAGGCTGTTAGGTTTTGGAACAAAGGTGTTGTCTTGTTCTGAGGCTTCATGAATATAGAGAAACAAGTGGTAGATTCTTCTCAAGTTGGTATGTTTTTATATACATATAATTCAAATATGTATATACTTTTTTGATGTTATATTGTGTACGGAGTAACATGAGCTTACAGATGAATAACGTGGGAGTGACTCAGGGTCAGAGGGGAATCCACTATAATTCAATTTTTTTGCTTAATTAATTATATTCAATTCATTGATCGAATAATTTAAATTCCTCACATAAAGAGTACAAAAAGCATGACAGCACCACTCATTTCCTTAACAATCACCATGCATTCATTTTCCAATAAAATTAGTAAATTTCCAAGTAGATGAATAACCTTAGTTATTAGGTCAATCAGTAGATTTCGTATTAAGTATTTTAACTGATACGATAAAAAGAATCTATGATATAATTTTTCGTTCATCGATATAGCACTAACTAAAGAATCTAGAATGAGATTCTATTCTAAGAGGAAACCCCAAGAAACAATTTATACCAATTCTAATCAGCAATCAATTGCAATTGCAGTGACTTAATTTCTATATATAAAATTAACAATCCCTTCATTTTTTTTGCATAAAATCCATAAATTAGCTTTTTTTTTTTCACTTTTAAAATCTAAATTCTTTTGGTGGGAAAAAAGAAAAGCAGTCATGGAAACAGTGAAGGAAGATTATTTTGAACCCTGTTGCCTGTGGAAGAGAGGAAAAGATTATGATGCAATTCATATGGAGCTTGGTGGTATTGTATTTTATTCATCTCTTTGATTTTAATTTTAAAAAATGAATTATTTAGTGTTATATTTATATTTTCGTGCCGAGATTCGAATTCATACAAGATACAATAATATGAACATTGTTAGCTACTAGGTCAATTAGTCGAAATCTCATGAGATAAACTCGTTACTTCAAAAAAAACATCATTAATATTCATTATTAGAAAAATATTGAAAATTATAGTTTCTATTTTGATGTAATTTCTAATTATTTCTTCTCTATGATTCATAGGCTTCAAGATTGCAGACATAAAAGTCTGCCTTAAACAAGCTGAAGAACACAGACATGTACTGTCAATTACTGCAGAATTTCCCAGACGCCTTCAAAAGAACATTGAAATTCCAGATGATTATTACAATTTAGGACAAATTCGTGCATTATTTTCCAAAGGGAATCTCATTCTAGAGTTGCCAAAGAGAGGTAATAAACTCGAAATTTCGATGCCGAAATTGGACTTCAAAAAGATTTTACAAGAATCAAGTGAAGATATGAAAGAAAAGATCTTTTGTGCTGTTGAGCATTCATCTTCAAAGGGAAATCTTGCAGCATTTGGTTTCATGTTAATGGTTAGTGCAGGGTTGTTTGCATATAAATATTATACAGAATGCTATGGTTTCTGAGAAATCCTTGTTTTAAAATTTGTAAATTATGCAAATCTGTGTGTAAATCTAGGGGAAATTGGGGGAATAATACAAAAATTTCATTCAGACAAAGAAAAACATGGAAGTCAATTGGTCTAACAAAAATTTCATCAAGAAACCACAGTTATTGATATGATTATTGTGACATAAAACTTCCTTTCAGTTTGCTTCTCATATTAGGGACTCTCACTTGGCACTGGCAAGTTTGGTGCGGAGCTGCTTGGCGGCAGCAACCATGTTGTTCAGTGCTGGTTTCACCTCGTCATACTTGCGAGTTTTCAGCCCACAGTCGGGGTTAACCCACAAGATGTTGGTCTCGAGCACTGCCAGCATCTTGTTAATTCTGTCTGCAATCTCTTCGGTTGATGGTATTCTAGGAGAGTGGATGTCGTAGACACCAGGGCCTATTCCAGCACCATACTTCACTCCTTCACGAAATACTGATAGGAGCTTCTCATCTGAACGAGAGTTCTCGATGGTGATGACATCGGCATCCATGTCGATAATTGAGTGGATGATATCGTTGAAGTTGGAGTAGCACATGTGGGTGTGGATCTGTCGTTTTTTTTAGAATTCAGCAATCACAGGGAGAACATGAATAATTGAGAGAATTTATATACGAACCTGGGTAGTATCCTTGACACCACAGTTGGTGATCCTAAAGGAGTGGACAGCCCATTTCAAGTAGAAGGCATGCTCTGACTTCCTAAGCGGCAACCCCTCTCTCAAAGCAGCCTCATCGATTTGGATAACGTTGATACTGGCTTTCTCGAGATCCTCAACTTCGTCCTTGATGGCCAAGGCAATCTGGTAGCACGTTTCGAATCTGAAAATTTGACATTCGTAGTCAAACGATAATTGTATTGCAAAGTAAAACAAATACAGGTAGAAACACATACTTATCATCATTTTCTCCAGTATAGATTTCTCATGTCGTGCATACCTGGGCTGATCATTTCTGACAAAGGACCAGTTGAGGATGGTAACAGGACCAGTAAGCATTCCCTTCATTGGGCGCTTAGTCATGCTTTGGGCCGCAGATGACCAGAAAACAGTCATTGGCTTGGGGCGGCTAACATCGCCATAGATGATCGGTGGTTTGACGCAACGGGATCCATAAGATTGCACCCACCCATTAACAGTGAAAGCAAAACCTGACAGCTGCTCGCCAAAGTACTCAACCATATCGTTTCTCTACAAAATGACAATAGCTAGGACACTTACCAACAACTAACCCAAAAATGTATCTCCCTTTTACAGCTAAAGGGAAATACAAAAAAGAAATACTTACCTCGGGCTCTCCATGAACTAGGACATCAATGTCGAGTTGTTCTTGAAGGTCAACAACCTTCTTAATTTCCTCTTTCATGGCTTTAACGTACTCCTCCTCTGAGATCCTAAAGGGGATGAGAGCATTAGTTGTAAGAATGGTCACATTAACATTTTATAAGAACAATATCAGGGAAATTTTCCGGATTAACTCACTTGTTAGCCTTGAATTCACGACGAACTTTCCTGAGTTCCACGGTTTGAGGGAAGGATCCAATGGTCGTGGTAGGGAGGATTGGTAGGCTAAGCTTTTTCTGCTGCGCATCTAGTCTAGCACTAACATTTGTTGCACGACGGTGATCTGATCCCTTCAAAGCAGCAGCCTGGAAATGCAAGCATCGTAAAACACTATAAGCAAAGAAAGAATTTCGTGGCAAAAGATATCACCCCAGAGCAATCACTTGGAAGACGTAGGAATTTTTAGTTTTATCAAAACACTTACAGCCTTTTGAACAGCCACATTGGTTACTCTAGGGGAGGACTTCCTCGAAGCCTGAGCAGCAGCATTGGAAGAGAAGAAGGCCTAAAAGTAGATGAATAACTTGTGAGTGAATCGAGAAAGCACCAAAAAACAAAAAACAAAATACCCAGCCTGGCAGTTTATGTCCCATCGAGAGATATTATCCTAGTTCTTAGAAAACTAGCAAATTAAGGAGATGTACCTCATCCTTCTGACCAGCCAATGCCTTGGCAAGTGCATTAACTTCAACAACTTTCTGGGCAGCGAATGCAAGCCAGGATTTGATTTCATCATCAAGCTTAGTTTCATTTACTAAGTCAACAGCAGTGTGAAGAAGCGAGCAGGAGGTGGACACCACAAGGTTGTCTGCGGATTGGAAAATTAATTCACAGATATTAATATAGAATAAATACCAAAACTGCAATCCGCTCCATGCACAGGCTATAAAAAGCAAAAGAAAGTTGAATACCTTTGCCAACAACAGCCTCAAGCGCCTGCAAGGTGCTAAGAGAAGAAGCGACATCATTCGCCCAAATGTTCCTTCCGTCAACAACTCCAGCAAAGAGGTGTTTACCCTTGGGGAAATCCTTCTTGACCAATTCAATAGTCTGTGTTCCGCGAACCAAATCCAAACCATAAGCAGTGACACCCTTCAACCCAGTGAGGGTCTTGTATGCCTCAGGAGTAAGATCAGCAAAGTAAGTTTCGATCAGAACATTCAAGCCAGAAAGAGTCGATTCTAAATCAGCATAAGCAGTAGTAAATGCTTCCAATTGGTGAGAGTCAAGATCCAAGACAAGGGTGGGTTCATCGAACTGAATCCAGGAAGCACCAGCTGACTTAAGCTCGGATATAACTTCCCTGAAGAGATAATTAATGTCATAATAGCAAATTAAAGTACTTGTATACGTAAAAATAACTAGAAGACAAAAAGAGAACCAACTCTTACTTGTAGACAGGGAGTATTTTTGGGAGGAGAGAGAGAAGAGAAAAGGTCTTCTCAACACCCTTTGCGGGTTTAGACAGCAGCAAATATGAGACAGGACCAATAAGGACAGGAACGGTGTTGACTCCAAGCTGCATGTGGGACAGAAAACCAGCATCCAAGTTTCACAATAAGACAAAAACATCAAATTAGAAGTATGAAAAATGGGATACAAGTGGGACACAATAATCAAGTTGGTCTAAAGAATATTTCGAGTCTCACTCAGGGAATTCTCGATAAATGGATCATATAAAAGTACATTCTAAAGAGCTAAAACTATTATACAAAATCCGATACCAGAACGGCAAACAAGAAACCATTCCCAGAACCCTGACCCAGCTAACCATATGTTCTAAGCCATTGCATAAAGTATGCTAAAAGATGTTTATAAAATTTTCTAAAGCCTTGAAGCTATCCCAAATTCAAACCGTCATACATTTCCATGCAATTACAAGAACTTAAAAATCCTCCTATTTCCATCACACAGCACACACACACACACACACACACATAAACAAGACCCAAAAACATACCGCCTTAGCTTCCTTGAACTCATCCACTGCCTTGTGAGATGCATAAGAGAATTTAACATCAGGTCCAAGTTCAGGAACGATGAAGTGGCTGAAACAATACATCGCACATAGCACAACACAAATAAAGCATTAGTATCAGAAAACTCGGCAAGAACAACAAAACTAACAAAGTACCACCAAGAATGGCAACTTACTAATTGGTGTCGAACCACTTGGTCATTTCCATGGCAGGTACAGAGGCATTTCCTCTAGCCATGGAGAAGTAAGTGTCAAATCCAATCTCACCACCACTCCAGCCATATCTGGGTGGAACAGCTCCAAGCATCGATGTGGTATCAAGCACCTGATCATAGTAAGAGAAAGTGTTGCTGGGGATGTACTTGATCCCAACAGCAGACATCTGCTTCCAGATGGATGACCTGAGATCAGCTGCAACTTTTTTCAAATCCTCGGCACTGCTCTTCTTGTCCCAGAAAGATTCCAAAGCAAATTTAAGCTCTCTCTTGGGTCCCATGCGGGGATATCCGACAATGTGAGAAGCCATTTTCTAAATCAAATAAAAGAATAGACAAAGATCAGATTTATGATATAAAACCTTGCATTATTAATAACAACTTTAAGTATCATATACCCCTAAACTGGAAATCATTGATATCAAAGCTAAGATCCACTATACATGTGAAATTCAGCATGGACTGAGATCAAAGTTCATATGAAAATATATAGGATGTTTTGAGCTAAAAGAAACCATATATTTGTTTAGCATAATATTATATGCCCAGAAAACATACATATGAATGCAAAACCTTGGTAAGACCAAACTCAACATAGTCCTAAGTTTGATTATTAAGAAAATGATCCGACATTGTTGAGTGAAAAAGCAAATTTTCACTTAACTTCAAGATCTCGTCTGGCACAAGTGATCTAGTAATCTAGAGTGGATCTATAGCATGAAATCAAAGATTAAACACTAGACTATAAATTCCAAAATGCAAAGAGATTGGAGCGATTAAATTGATTTCATAAAGACAAAATAAAAAAAGACAAGCCAAAAAACATGATCAAATGCTAACGTCCAAAATCCAAGTTAAAACTAGAATATTAGTAATAAATACCGAGACAGAAAATCAAATTAAAAAAGTTGGATAAATAACCGACTGAGCAGATCAATACATACACTTTCTACTACACTAGTACTGAAAACCCAGAAAGAAAATAAACTGCTCTAGTTGAAATACCAACACTTATAAAAAGATCTAAATAAAAAAAAAAGTAAAATTTTTGTAATGTAATTGAATAATCCACGTAAAACAATGAGAATTCATATCATAATAGGAAAACCCAGAAAGAAAATCACAATGAAAGTAGAAATGCTGACACTTACCAGTAAATCTGAATAAAAAAGAGATTAAAAAAATAAACTTTAAACAAAGGAAAGAGAATTTCAATAACTTTGAGAGAAATTTAAATCATTTTAAAGAAGACCCAGGCAGGAAACATGAATAAGAGCGTTGAAAAGGGAGTGGAAGAATAGTTCGAATACACAGTACTAATGAGTGAATGAGAGAAATGAGAGGAGAACCGAACCGTACCGTAGTGAACGGAGGAGGAACCGGAGAGAGCAACTAAATTAGAGATAAAGAGGGAGGGAATGGCAGAGAGGAAGAAGCGGCACGATTTCACTTTCAGAAGGTGGAGTCTCTGCCTATTTTGGCCAACGGATGGTGGCCACTGCCTTTCATCAACTGATAAGTGATACGGTTAAAGTTGATCATTAGTTTTAGGCTTAATATAAAATAAATATTTAAATTATATTATTTTTAATTTTAAGTGCTATAAAATAATTTTAAATACATACTTAAAATTTTAGGTGTTATAAATTTTGAATATCATGGATTATATTTTTTTTATTTTGAATATCATGGATTTGAGTTTTTTTTTTAAAAAATTAAATATTATATATATATATATAACTTTTAATATAATTTAAAAAACGATTTCTGTCACATTCTTGTTATATAACGTTTTTTAAACAGTCAAACACATAAAATTATTAAGTTAAAATTTAAGATATTTATTTTTATCAAAAAATATACTTTAAATACCTATAATAAAAAAATATAATTTAAGTACTTATATTTAATTTAACACTTATTTTTAACAAGTGTAAATCACACAAAATCACTCAATTATCTTTTCTCTCTTATTTCCGTCACTTAATTTTAAAATATTGTAATTTAATAATTAAATTTTACACATTAAAAGTTTTTTTCGCTTTGAATTGATGATGTGAAATATTATTAAATATAAAATAATTTAAAATAAATAATAAAATTTTATTTAAATTTAAAAATATCAACAATGTTTATTGTTAATTCAATCACTGTTGTTTTTCATAATCAATAATCGTTCGATTCTAAATTATATGGGGAGTCTCACTTTAACACATTAAGTATGAATTTTATAATTTGTTTTATCCAAAAATATCTCGAAAATCGTGAATCTTGAGTAACTAACAAACATAGATAGTGATCTGTCTACTTTAGTTCTACAGATTTTCCTTGATAACAATCACCGACCTCGAGATTAAGTACATCATTTTGGTTTACAGAAGGTTTTTGATTGCTTATTTACAATCTGGTGATTCAAAATTATCTGGTCTGAAAGTTGAGTGTCCTTATGCAGTAGGCAAATATGAAGGCAAAGAATGCTGCAAACCCCACCAAAACTCCGGCAATCGGTCCCATGAAGTTCGACTCGTAGCCGTATCGATCTTTAATGTACGATTTAATGGTGGGGTCTGGTACGATACCAGGTGCTTTTATGGTGTCCTCAACATCTCCGTATTGGGATAGAATGAGTCCGTAAATTGTCCATGCCAATGGACAAATCCAGTAATACCAGATCCACCACTTGGGAATTCTCTGAAATTTTCAATGAATTTGTATGAGCTTTAATCATGGTTCAAACTCGATGATTGCTTGTGAAGGAAGTAAACTTACCGGTCTTGGAATGAAGAAGCCGGAGAAAAGATTAAAGATTGCGTAGAATGCGGCGGCGAATACAGCTGCTATTTGGTGGTTCGGTGTGATCGAAACTGTCATCATTCCGTAGTAAGTGAAGTAAATGAAGGAGAAGAAGTTGACATAGAAAAACCAGAAAAACTTTGCTGCAGTCCATTCAAATCCCACCATAGCATACACTATAAGCGTATAATATGATGTTTGGAATAATACGTATGGCACTTCACATAATACCTGTAATTAAGCAGTTTATTTAGTTAATTTAGAGATTAAAGAACGGAAATGTAATGAATGAATGCAATAAACATGTTTCTCACTCACCTGTGCCAGGGCATACGGTAACGCAGAATACATCCCGGCTGCTCGTTCGCGGTAAAACACCGTTCTTTCGGTAGCTACAAGTGGTTGTACTGTTGAGCAGTTGGCAATTCCAACAAACAAGGCTGCAGCATACATTGCCCCAATTATCATTGCAAGATCTGTTGTGGTCTCCCTGAACCATGGATCAAAGTTTGTAAGCATTATGTCAAACATTGGATAAAGTTGCAGACATGAATATCAGGGCAATGATTTTAGCTTTGTACGCCGGAAATCGATACTGACCTTTTAGTGCCGACCTGCCAAAATATAGTACCGATCATGAAGGCTGAAACCAAAGTGAAGAAGTATCTAACAAGGTTATAGTCTGGACTTCTCCAATAAGTCCACCATTGTTTCCAGAGGCATGATTTGAATTGACCCCATGCGGATTGTGAGTACTGAGAGGCAAAATAAAGGTCTTTAGCTCCTGCAGGCGGAGTGCTTAACTCCGTTATTAAGGTCTTGTTTCTCCTGTTTACATACATTTATATATATAAGCTTAAGGTAACAAAACAATAAGTGAATGGTAAACAATCAAAATTTCTTTTGTTTGGACTTACTGATATAATGATGAAGATTTATAATGTTCGGCAAAGTCGATTCCGAGTCGAACTTCAGCTGCTACAGAGCTCACTTCTAGCATCCATGTAGCTGGATTGTACCTCTCTTTAATTTTGGGAACTCCAGGGATTGACTGCAATGATGAACAAGAGGGAATGAAATGATGAATTCTGTTTTACGGCTTCTTTGAATTAGTGAAATAGATATGAGAAATCTTGTTATAGTTACATACCTCGAAATATTCGATAATCTTATGAGAATTTCGGCCTAATGGACCCGAGTAAATCACCTGACCTCCTCTTTTCATCAGTAGTAACTCATCAAAGGCTTCAAAGATATCGATACTAGGTTGATGAATAGTGCAGACAACTGTTCGTCCGGTATCCACCGTGTTTCGAACAGTCCTCATGACAATAGCCGCTGCCCTCGCATCAAGACCAGATGTTGGCTCATCCATGAAAATGATTGACGGATTAGCAACAAGTTCTACTGCAATTGTTAACCTCTTTCTTTGTTCGGTTGACAACCCTGTGACTCCTGGTAGCCCTACTATAGCATCTTTAAGGTTGTCAAGCTCGACCAGTTCCATCACTTCATCCACAAAAATCTAAACAGAACATCAAATAATGTTTGGACCCTGAATTAAATAACTAATGGCATGCCTTTATGTCATTGAAAATAACACAAACAAGTGTTCTTTCTTACCATCTTTTCCTCATTGCTGACTTCTTCCGGTAACCGTAGGAAAGCAGAGTAAATCAAGGATTCTTTGACAGTAACTTGAGGTGAGTGAGTATCAGTTTGTTCGCAGTATCCAGAAATTCTGGCAAAGGTCTCTTGTACCTTTGGGAAACCGGATATTCTTATATCACCCTCGATATATCCACCGGTTTTTCTTCCTGCTAAAACATCCATCAATGTTGTTTTTCCAGCTCCACTGACTCCCATCAGTGCAGTCAACACTCCTGGCCTAAACGAACTGGTCACTCCTCGAAGTAGTTGTAATCTGTCTTCTGCAACTCCTTGTGCTTTCATTTCCTGTTTAAACACCACCTGATTTTCAAACCATGCTCTATGGTAACAACTAGAAGGTTTGTATCGAAATGTGAGTTGTAAAGAATGGAAAAAGGTTCTTACCGGTGGCATATCTACATAGTAGTTGACGGTGTCAAAGGACATTGCAAGAGGAGTGAAAGGAAGAACCATTCCTCTCTTGGGAGCAACACCAATAGTTGTATCAAGTGAAGAATCATTCGAACTCATTCCGTTGGGATTGGTCCGACTGCTCATTCTCTGGATTTCTATTTCTTCTAAAAGATTTCATTTAGTACAAACTTCTATTAATATTTTGATGTTGAAAAGTGAAAACTTTATAGAAGCAAACCAATCTGTTAAGTTTCTTACTTGAATTAAGTGCATCTGCAGTAGAGAGTGATCGTGAGAATGAATCTTTGCTCGATTTACGTCTTCTTAACTGTGGTTCTCCCTCAGTACCTTCAACGTTAGCCTCTAATTCTTCTGCTGTTTCCTCAGAAATTACAGCTTGCGAATTTCCAAGGGCTATTATACACCAACCAAGAAATTGCAGATGATTAGCTACCTAACCGAAGATATCGATATGCTAGAACACATTAGCCCAAAAAATGTTGAAACTTACGGTTTAGGTACGTGAGGGCGAAGGTAAAGAGAACGTTAAAGAGCACTACGAACCCGAAAAGAGCACCTGCTCCAATCCAATACCAGTTTTCATCATTTGGAACATCATAGATCCTAAGGATTTGTACCCCCAACTGTGTGACATTGTCAGAAGCCTACATTGTAGACAAAGTTTAGGCTTGTAACTAACCTTCATTTAAATGAAATCGTATATCTTTTCCTAATCTAAGAACAACCGTACTGAACAAGAAAACTAACATACCAGTTTGTTCATCCACCTCGGTGCGAACATTTCATTCACAGTGAAGGCATTGTATCCATAACTCAATGGTGAAACCCAGTAAGCCCATTCCCACCAATTCGGAATTTCACCTATCAGTATAAAACACCCTATGTTAGTTAACATTAACAAATAGGGACAAGTGTGATAATCTCACTTTTTATCTATTTATGCATACGTTTAGGAACAATGAAGCCTCCCAACAAGAACACAAGGAGGAGAGTAAGAGCCCCTCCAGTGTTAGCTATAACCATTGTTCTGCATAATCCAGCGATGAGTCTGAAGAGCCCCGCTGCCATTTGTTGAGTCAAAAACACCAGCAGAAACTGCTTGAGAAACCTGGCAATAAGTTTGAATGGTGTTAACTTGTTGCGCACGTAAAACAACAGTTGGGATTAGTACAATGACGTGAAAATTGTTGTGATTCGTTTTACCTGGTGGCCTCTGGTGCAAATCCGGTAGTGTAATATGTTACAGCCATCCAAACAATAGATTCAAGAATCGATATCGGAAGCTTGAGCAAGAAACTGGGCAAAGTAAAAGTCCAGGCAGGGTGGAATAAAAGATCTCTTTGTTTGTAGAACACTGGAAGCCTATTGATCATCATGGAGAGCTCGGCGAACCCGTTAAACATGTTGATGGCCATTCCAAATAGGAGTGCACCAACATATATTAAACCATCTTGCTCGTTCCTAGTGTTTAATTCAGTCCGCAAAAACACTGTTGACGCGATGACTGCCATGATGATAATTTGAACAGTCTTGAACACGTAGATGAATGAATTCCTCTTGATCAATAACCATTCTTTGTCCCAACAGGTTTTAAGAAGTTCCAGTCTAGAGACCGAGTATTTATTGAAAACCAATGCTGCTTTGTGTCCTCTTGACTTGTCAAAAGGCACCGAGAGCTCGATATGGAGACGCATTCCGACATGGAAGCTCTTGAACCTGCTCGCAAATTC
Source organism: Abelmoschus esculentus (assembly GCA_035048815.1). NCBI lineage: Eukaryota > Viridiplantae > Streptophyta > Magnoliopsida > Malvales > Malvaceae > Abelmoschus > Abelmoschus esculentus. The sequence continues at coordinate 16,599,828 of JAUCBN010000017.1, read as the reverse complement.
ACTCACTGGAATGTATCTGTATGGCTTGCTTCTATCTGCCCAGTATTGTTCTTGATCCTTCTTTGAAGTAACCTGCAACCATTTCACCAGTGATATGCGTCAGACACGGATACCTGAAGAAGAAAAGAAGCATTAGACACTGCAATTGGTGTTTTTGGTTTTCACTTTACCTCTTGTAAGAAGTCAGCAGTGCCTTTCCTTTCAGGACATTTGAAGCCACAAGACTCAAAGAAGTCAACAATGTGCTCACGTGAACCCTGATAAACAATTTGACCTTCGGACAAGAGGATAATGTCGTCGAACAAATCGAAAGTCTCTGGAGCTGGTTGGAGCAGGGACATGAAGATTGTAGCCTCTGTTAAGTGCACAATCTGCTGCAAACACTTCACTATCTGGTATGTTGTGGAACTATCAAGACCCGTTGAAATTTCATCCATGAAAAGTGTCTTGGTTGGACCAACAATCATCTCCCCTATAATTAATCAAATTCTTACATCATTATATGAAAATGAATGTGAAAAGAAGGTACCGTGGGGATTAAGAAATAACGAACCTGTTGTTACTCTTTTCTTTTGTCCACCAGAAACTCCCCGGTGCATCTCATCTCCAACAATGGTATCCTTGCATATGTCAAGCCCCAAAAGCTGACCAATTCAATACAAAAACAATATTTCACTTTAGAAAACCGTATGGATTAAGCTTTGAACAAAGATTTATGAATGAAGAAAGAGTGTTAGAATGATTTTAATTGTCTTACTTTAAGAGTGTAATCAGTCATAAGGCTACTTTCCACTCCTTCCATGGCAGTTGCCTGGAAAAAAGAATTAAAAGTCAAAAAAGCAAATCATAGATTTTTTAACCAATATGAATACTCAAAAGAGTTTGTAACTTCTACCTTCATGAATAGGTCAACATCAGCTTCAGGAAAAATTCCTGCTTCTTTTTCTCTTCTAGCCAGCTCTGCCAAAAGATCTGTAAATAAAAAGGCATTTCAAAAGTTTCAGTTAAAATCATATTAACAATAGCACAAACTTGATTATATCTTTTTGGAATAATTATTATTACCGTATCGAGTTCCGACACCCTGACATCTTGCTGAGAAATCTAAGGTTTCTTGGACTGTCATTTCTCCAACATGAAGATCGTTTTGACTGATATATGCAGATGTTTTCTTAGGAACAAATTCATCGAGTCTGTATCCATTGTATGTTACCTGTCCTTTAACCCTTAAGCTTTCATCCAGCTTGCCCGCCAATGCTAGCAACAGGGTCGTCTTCCCAGAAGAAGGTGGCCCCAGTAAGAGTGTCATCCTATAAATCACAAATTCAATGGGTAGTACTCCTTGGATGCGAGATACGAATATATGTCTGACACAAATATATTGCACGAATTTCGAATATAGTAAAGAATGTCACGGCAAGCTAAATTCTTTATGTACCTTGATGGTTTAACAATCCCAGAGACATCTTTAAGAATGGTGAGATTTGTTGTCTTTGTAAGTTTGATTCCGAGCATGCCGAGAGCCGATTCTGCGATGTTTCTAGTAACGTTCGAAAGAGACGGAAGAGCTCTGCTGCCGATGTAGCAATTAGCTTCAATGGTCAAGTGCTCAAACCTCACCTCTACTGTTGGTAATTTGATACCAACCCTGTGATCAACAACAAAAAAGGTTAACATTAATTATGTTACTCGAACTAGAACATGAATATCCTGTCCGAAAAAGATTAAAAGCTTACCTATCAATCCTTTTTCTGAACTTGCTCAAGTACTTTTCATTATCTTCCTCGGCAACCTTAAATAGCGTGTCCATAATTTTCTGTCTGTCATTCATGTCAAGCTTTGTAACATCAACTTCTCGATGTTCCACCTTGTTTCCTATGATTTCGTGATCAACAAACGACTGCATGATGCTGGTTCTAAGACGATCATACGTGGGTAACCTCTCGATGGCCGCCCATTTTAAAGCTTCTTCATCTTCTTCAACTCCAGCACTTCGTCTGGAATGCATTGAAGCTGAGAAAACATCTTCCATCCCCCAGCTACTTCTGCTTAGACTTCTTGCTATGCTACTAATCCCTATTCTTTTACTGGGATTTTGAGCTCTTTCTAAACCATCCATATTTTTTCCTGGAGCACTGAAGGAATCGTAAGAAAATCAGTGGCAATGGAAATCAGAGTTGAAGAAATCTGGGGAAAATTTTCTGTTTGGAACGTGGAAACCAGCATCCTTATAAATTAGAAAGTCAATGGTGTGTTGCTGCAGTATTATATTTTTTATTACAATAAATCGATATTTAAATTTATAATACAGATAACAAGATTTTAATTTATTATAAAAATCAATAATATCACTTAAATAATTAAAAAAAATCTTAGTATTATATTATTATTTGGACCGAGCAATCAATTCATGATATTGTCATGTTATGGTAAGTTTTAACAAATCCTTATTTCAACTAACATTCCCCATTTTTTTAATTTAATTTCATTATTTAAATTTTCTATAAATCAATTAATAAAATATTAAGCCATTATTTAACTCTCCTTTTGGATCACGTTTTTAATATAAAATTAGCATGCTACAATAATTAAATTTATGAATCGAAATTAAATATTAATGCTATACCCTCTGCCTCGAAGGTACTATTCTAGAAATAAAATAACAATTTCGTTATTAATAATTTTGATGTGTCACATGTATAATAATTTTCGATTGATTTTATATAATCAGGTTAGTAATTACAATTATCTTTATATATTCTTAAATTAATTTAACTATATTAGTGTATTGTTATAACATTTTATATTTTATAATTTAATTAATATAATATAATTAATTTCAACCTAAGTTTCATCTAAATATTATTTTGTGAGTTTTTCGAGTCGAGTATCAAATAGTTCGATTCAACTCGTTAAAAAATCTATTCGAATCTAATCGAATCAAATTTTAACTAAACTTTGGTTGAATCAAATTCACGTAATTCTTAATTTATCTTGTCTTATTTACGACTCTAATTATAACGTGGAATGAAATTCTAGCCTAATCCTAACCTAGCCTGATCCATAGTTTTAACAAAAACATTCCCCAACTCATGTTCCCAAGCTTACAGGGCGCGTCTTAGGCCTAGTTTCAGACCCAAACAGGCAAACACCCAAGATTTTCTAGCCGAATCTATAACCTTGCCAAACTTTTCCGGATCCGATACGATTTTAAGTTTTTCGGATCGGATACGGATCAAATATTTTAAGTTTTGGATTATTCGAAAATTTAAGAACTAAAATTTTTATTAATATTAATCTTATTCTATTTAATAATTTAGTGCTTGTTGTATTTAAAAATTTTAAAATTTAAAATTTTTATAATTGTGAATCTTATTGTATTTAGTAATTTATTGTTTATTATATTCAAAATTCTAAAATTTTTATAAATACAATCTTCAAATTTGAAAATTAGTATAATCAAATTATATTTTTTGATAATTGAATATCTGATTATCCGATCCGAATATCCGATATCGGAATATGCAGATATTCATCTTTATTAATTAATTTAATAATGTTCAACGATGTTCAGCATTAGTAGTGTTCAACGGTGTTCGACGCACGTGATAGACTCATCCAATAATAAAATATTTTTTATCGGAACCACTCGGAAGATTCATCAATATTCTTATTTTAAAAAAATTAAGCACATTTATCCAGTTGAACAAGTTGTTCATCTTTATCTTTATAGATCCTATTAAAAGCACCTCTTTTTATCTTTAATTTTGAAAAAATAGCAAACAAGGAAAATAATCGATCATGTTTGATAAATAACGTTTTGAGTTAAAAATAGAGGTTTGAACTAATATTTTATGTTTAATCAGTTAAATCTGTTAATTTGAATATTTGAAGAATAACAGATTGAGATGAAACTTCTAATTAAAAATAATAATAAAATTTTTTTGAACTTAGAGATTTTTTTTTTGATGTAAAAAGGAAGCAACTACGAGCTTCGTTAAAAAACTCCCTAAACCTAATTGGAGGAAAAGAGTACTCGTAACGGCATTAAACAAATTTAAACAAAACTTAAACCCCTAAAACATCAAGCCAAACCTATGGACTTGTCCCGATCAAGTAAAATCCGAACTGCATTAGGTGGTTCCAAGAACACTCGCACTAAATCCTCAGTATTTCGCATAATCTTAGCCAACATATATGCTACTCCATTAGCCTCTCTTCCCGCATGCACAATCCTAACGTTCCATGCACGTACAATCAGCTCATTAATCAGAAGAACAAGATTGCGATGGGCGATGTCAACCAACAATCCTTGTATCAAAGCCACGGATGTAGTGCTGTCAAGTTCAAGCACCACCTTACGGTACCCTAATTCCCAGGCTAATGTTAAACCGTCAAAAGCAGCCCACAATTCTGCGCAGATCACCGAGCAACGATCAATGCGCCGCCCAACACCACGAATCCACTCACCGTCGGCGTCCCGAATGATTCCTCCAGCGGTTGTAACCAAAGGATTTCTTCCCACCGCTCCATCCGTATTAACTTTAACCCATCCTTCATCCGGTCGACACCATTGTTTACACAACCCTCTTCGCTGCTGTTGTTTGCGAATTTCCATAGCAACCACAATTTCCTTTGCATATGACACACAGTAATCCACAACGTTACCAACTAATTCTCTTTCACTATCAAACACAAAAACACATTGTCTCTTCCAAAGGATCCAGCAAGTTGTTGCAAACAAAATCGTCCACCAATTACTATTACTCTTTAAGTTGGCTTGTAACCAATCGCGATTACTTCCGTTAAAAAAACTACGCCATAGGTTTTGCGGTACCAGCTTAGCCCAAACCTGCCTTGCCCGGCTACACGTTCTCAACACATGGTTTATATCCTCATCTTCTACACCGCACACAGGGCATAGGCTGTTGTTACCAAAATGTCGACGGCTTCTTTCCTTGTTCGTCATCAACCTATCATGGTTTAACAACCATAAAAAAGTTCTGATCCGTTGTGGAACCGGAAGACGCCAAATGAACTTCCATGAATCCTCCTCAAGGAGCACCTCTGGCCCCAAAGTACGATAGGCTGATGCGGTTGAGAATATACGCGTTTCAGTCCATCTCCAAACTAGCGAGTCATTTCCAAATCCAGCATGTGGCGGAACAACGCTTGCCAGCTGATCCAAGGACTCGCGAGGCAATGCCAACGCAAGCTTGCTCTAATCCCAAGCCCCTTTTATCGTTAGCATGCTAGCAACACTCACGTGAGGAGGATCACCGGGTATAAGGTATTTTGTCGCTAAAAGATCTCTTCCATCTAACCACACGTCCCACCAAAAATCAACTTTCCACCCATTACGAACTTGCCAACACTGAACTTAGAGATTTTAACATAAATATCATTAAAATCTTTTTTTTATTATAAATATAAATAACTTGACCAATCAATCAATTATACTTACTCAACTATTATATTTTTTATTACTTATATTTGATATTAAAATAGTGTATATTTTAAATTTTTAAACATATTGCAGAGGCCAAATTAAAAATTTTATTTTTAAAAAATTAAAATTTGTCAACATTTTGACAGTCGTGATCCTACTAGTCCCTTAAAATATTTGTCCCTGTTTAAATATATTAATTTTGATTGATATTAAGCAAAGAGTGATATGATTGTAACATATCATTATAGTATATAATTCTGATAATAAAAAAAAGTAATTTTAGGAAAGACTTAATTTTTTTTATTTTGTTTAACCATGGATAATAATTAGTCTTAGTATTAATTATCGACCATCGATGTTAATATTTTTTTTATTCTTTTATATTTATTTTTGATTTTAATAAAAAAAATTGTTATTGTGATACATATATTTTTTTTTGTGATACGTTTTTATTGATTTTTGTAATTTATTTTATCTATCGTTTGGCATGATTTTAATATACTTTAGCAGTTGCTTGTTCTTTATATATAGATTTTTATGATGATAGTTTTTTATTTGATTCTATAAATGTTCACAGAAAAGATTGATTCTTGTTCGTTTGATGATTTTTAGTCGATGTAATCAAAATTGTATAACGAACCAATGTATTTGATAATTTAATTCGCTCATTACTCTTTTTATCTCATAAAGCTTCTCGTTTAACTAGAGACAAAGAGATTCGTAAAAAAATTTAATTTTAATAGTATATTAATTTTCGTGAAAAAATTATTTTTTTATATTTATATGAGATTTTGAGTGAATATTTTTTTTTTCTCTTTTTCAATATATTATATTTATAATATTTTTATAATATTGAATAAAATTTAAATGTCATTATACAAAAATTATTTTTAAAAAAATACAACCTCTAATCTTATTCATCGTCTTGTACACATCTCGCTGTATAAATTAATGATGAAGAATGGTGTGTGGGCTTAAGGAATACGATTTTGATAATGTATAATCATTAAGTTTCGAATATAATGACAAGATATAATATTATTTTTAAGATTTAGATTTAAATCTTAAAAAAATATTATTAAAAAATTATAAATTTTAAACATAAATTATTATAAAATAAATATATAATTTATCTGAAAAAAATAGTACCCATTTACGATCCAAATATTACAATACTATGAATGGTCCGAAACACGTACGAGGTTGCAAGGATTATTACAAACAGGGAGGATTTTGATAAAATAATTTGAGGGGATAGATTTTTTTATAATTTTGATGGTTAAATTATTTTTAAAAAATAAAAAATTTAATAAAAATATTAAAAAATAGGTACAACTGAAATTCACCAAAACTTGAGATTTAATATAAATTTTAAAGATTTTAGGAGAAACTTTTTTAAAAAAAATCTAAATATTGATTAGACCAAATTAACATTTTTATAAAACATGAAAGGGTAAATGTTAATTTCCAAAAATTTTGGGGTTGTGTTTTGAAGGTTATACTAGTTTTTTCGCTTAAAATATTTTAAAATAATCAAAATTACTCAAAAATTTGGTCTTTAAATCTTGTTTTATCTATTATTAAGGTCTATAATATAATTTGAACTCGTCGGGTTTCGACCCGACCTAATAGAGACGTTTTTATTTTTAAAAAATTTGATTGGGTCAAATTATTAAAAACTCGGGTTGGGTCAAATTTAGGTTTAAGACAAAACTATATATTATATAATTATTATATTTTTATATATAAAATATTAATATTTTTATTATTTTCTTAATCGAATCAGGTCAGATTTTTTATAAAATACTAGAGTTGGATTGTTATTTTTTATGTTGAGTCAGATTAGAGATAAAATATATTATGATAGGATAAATCAGAGTCGAACCGGTCAAAATCTCATATGTTATCATCCCTATCCACTACTTTTAGCCTCCCTTGATTTGTCAAAAGCTAAACCTTGAATTTGAGTCTGAATTCGAATCAAGTTAATCCGAATCAAATATTTATCGTATTTTAATCGAATCAAGTTTGACTCAACTCGTTAATCACCCTTACTTTCTACCACCTCAATAGCAGTTGAAATTTTTTTATACAGTAAACTAGACTCACTTAATATTTTTATTTAAAATTATTTCTAAAAATAATTACTTTATCTTAATGTAATATAACATATTACCAGGGTGTAATTCCAGATATATTTTTCATATATTTATTTATTCATTATTTTAAATGAATTAAAGATTCTAGAAACAAAATAAGACCAACCAAACCTTTTGACCAGTAGCTTAAAAAATGTGTTTTCAACAACCATTAACTGTACGAGAATATAACACCTCGTAAGTGTGATGTTTTTTTTAATATTTTCAGTTATCTATAATTAATTTATGATAATAAAAAAAATTACTCGCAAAATTTTTAATTTTAAAATTTATAATTTAAAATTTAAAATTAATATAAAGATAATTATAACTTTTAACGTCTATAATTTTTTTTTTTGCGTAAATCTAGAAGGTTTAATTTTTTTTCGACCATCAATTGTTTGTTGTGTCAGTGTAAATGCAATCCATGAAAAAGAATGAAATATACGTTTAATATATTTATTTTATTCATTATTTTAAATGAATTAGAGAATCTAGAAACAAAATAAGACCGACCAAACCTTTTGACCAGCATGTTACAACAACTATTAACTGTACTAGAATGGACCATCTCGTAAGCGTGATGTTTTTTTCAAAATATTTTCAGTTTTACCTATAATTATAAATAATAATAGAGAAAAAATATATGAATTTTTTTATTTTAAGAATTATAATTTAAAATTTAGTGGTTTCGAGGTTAATATTTATAATTTATTATAAAAGTTTTTTTTTTGTATTTAATGTTATTTAGTTGAAGGTATAAATCGTCTACTTCTTTTATATGCCTTCATGTGTGTCTCCGCTTTACTTTAGAGAATTTAGGGTTTATAGTTTTAGATTAGCGGTTAGGGTTTAGGGAATTATGGTAGGGTGTAAGGTTTAGTGGTTAGGATATAGAAAATAAAGGTTATGGTTAAAAATTCAATTTTGTAAAAATTTTTAATAGGGGCATGGAGGCATGATAAAGAGGTAGATGATTTTTATTCTTAATTGAGGGGTACAAATCGTATACCTCTTTCAAAATGCCTCCATTCATGTCTCCGTTTTAAATTAGAGGGTATAGGGTATAGGGTTCAGGGTTTTATGTTAGGGGTTTTGGTTAAGGTTAAGGGAATTAAGGATAACATGTATTTTTTAGGGTTTAGGGTTTTATGTTAGGGGTTTTGGTTAAGGTTAAGGGAATTAAGGATAACATGTATTTTTTAGGGTTTAGGGTTTTATGTTAGGGGTTTTGGTTAGGGTTTAGGGAATTAAGGATAATATGTATTTTTTAGGGTTTAGGGTTTTAGGTTAGGGGTTTTGGTTAGGGTTTAGGGAATTAGGGATAAGATGTATTTTTTAGGGTATAGCGTTTAGGGTTTTAGGTTAGGGATTTTAGTTAAGGTTTAGGGAATTAGGGATAAGATGTATTTTTTAGGGTATAAGGTTTAGGATATAGAAAATAAGAGTTAGAGTTTAAAATTTAATTTTTTAAAAATTTTCAATATAACAGGCATGACAAAGAGGTAAAAAATTTTTAGTCCTGATGTTAAAATATCATAAATTATTAGAAATATGAAAATATTATTATAACTCACTTATTACATATTATTTATTTAGTTTACCACTTCTCGTAAACCGTATGATGTAACTTTATTAAATAAATCAAATTAGAGAGTAATAGAATTTATTGATTTCAGTTGATAAATATAATTATTTTAGTACATGCTAGTTTCATATTGAAAACGTGAGTCAAGAAGGAGAGTTGAATAATGGGCTTATTGTTTTATTAATTAATTTCTTGAATATATTATTATTATTATTATTATTTTCACGTGTAGAAATAATAATAATTTTTTATTTTCTACACAGCATTGACTTTCAAATATGTACGGATTATGGTAGCACTCTTACTTTGCATGTATAAATATTCTCATTCATTTCCACACAAGAAACAGAAGAGAAAATTACAGACAAATTTTCCCCAGATTTCTTCTTCCTTTGTTTTTCTAATTTCTCCTTGTTAATTTTCTTTTAAAACCCAAGATTTCAAGTCCAGGAAAAAATATGGATGGTTTAGAAAGAGCTCGAAATCCCAGTAAAAGAATAGGGATTAGTAGCATAGCAAGAAGTCTAAGCAGAAGTAGCTGGGGGATGGAAGATGTTTTCTCAGCTTCCATGCATTCCAGACGAAGTGCTGGAGCCGAAGAAGATGAAGAAGCTTTAAAATGGGCGGCCATCGAGAGGTTACCCACGTATGATCGTCTTAGAACCAGCATCATGCAGTCGTTTGTCGATCACGAAATCGTAGGAAAGAAGGCGGAACATCGAGCAGTTGATGTTACAAAGCTTGACGTGAATGACAGACAAAAAATTATGGACATGCTATTTAAGGTGGCCGAGGAAGATAATGAGAAGTACTTGAACAAGTTCAGAAACAGGATTGATAGGTAAGTTTTCAATCTTTTTCGGACATGATATTCATATTCTAGTCCGAGTAACATAATTGAGTTTTTCCTTTTTTGTTGTCGATCACAGGGTTGGTATCAAATTACCTACAGTAGAGGTGAGGTTTGAGCACTTGACCATTGAAGCCAATTGCTACATCGGCAGCAGAGCTCTTCCGTCTCTTTCGAACGTTGCTAGAAACATCGCAGAATCGGCTCTCGGCATGCTCGGAATCAAACTGACAAAGACAATAAATCTCACCATTCTTAAAGATGTCTCTGGGATTGTTAAACCATCAAGGTACATAAAGAATTTATCTTGCCGTGACATACTTCACTATATTCGAAATTCGTGCAATATATTTGTGTCAGACATATATTCGTATCTCGCATCCAAGGAGTACTACTCATTGAATTTGTGATTTATAGGATGACACTCTTACTGGGGCCACCTTCTTCTGGGAAGACGACCCTGTTGCTAGCATTGGCGGGCAAGCTGGATGAAAGCTTAAGGGTTAAAGGACAGGTAACATACAATGGATACAGACTCGATGAATTTGTTCCTAAGAAAACATCTGCATATATCAGTCAAAACGATCTTCATGTTGGAGAAATGACAGTCCAAGAAACCTTAGATTTTTCAGCAAGATGTCAGGGTGTCGGAACTCGATACGGTAATAATAATTATTCCAAAAAGATATAATCAAGTTTGTGCTACTGTTAATATGATTTTAACGGAAACTTTTAAAATGCCTTTTTATTTACAGATCTTTTGGCAGAGCTTGCTAGAAGGGAAAAAGAAGCAGGAATTTTTCCTGACGCTGATGTTGACCTATTCATGAAGGTAAAAATTAAACTCTTTGGAGTATTCATATCAGTTAAAAGATCTATGATTTTTTATTTTTTGACTTTTGATTCTTTTTTCTCCAGGCAACTGCCATGGAAGGAGTGGAAAGCAGCCTCATCACTGATTACACTCTCAAAGTAAGAAAATAAAAATCATTCTAGCACTCTTTCTTCATTCATAAATCTTTGTTCAAAGCTTAATCCATACGGTTTTCTAAAGTGATATATTTTTTGTTTTGTATTGAATTGGTCAGCTTTTGGGGCTTGACATATGCAAGGATACCATTGTTGGAGATGAGATGCACCGGGGGGTTTCTGGTGGACAAAAGAAAAGAGTAACAACAGGTTCGTTATTTCTTAATCCCCAAGGTATCTTCTTTTGACATTCATTTTTATATAATGATGTAAGAATTTGATTAAATATAGGGGAAATGATTGTTGGTCCAACCAAGACACTTTTCATGGATGAAATTTCAACGGGTCTTGATAGTTCCACAACATACCAGATAGTGAAATGTTTGCAGCAGATTGTGCACTTAACAGAGGCTACAATCTTCATGTCCCTACTTCAACCAGCTCCAGAGACTTTCGATTTGTTCGATGATATCATCCTCTTGTCCGAAGGTCAAATTGTTTATCAGGGTCCACGTGAGCACATTGTTGACTTCTTTGAGACTTGTGGCTTCAAATGTCCTGAAAGGAAAGGCATTGCTGACTTCTTACAAGAGGTAAAGTGAAAATCGAAAACACCGACTGCAGTGTCCAACTCTTCTTTAGGTATCCATGTCTGACACATATCACTGGTGGAATGGTTACAGGTTACTTCAAAGAAGGATCAAGAACAATACTGGGCAGATAGAAGCAAGCCATACAGATACATTCCAGCGAGTGAATTTGCGAACAGGTTCAAGAACTTCCATGTCGGAATGCGTCTTCATAACGAGCTCTCGGTGCCTTTCGACAAGTCAAGAGGACACAAAGCAGCATTGGCTTTCAATAAATACTCGGTCTCTAAAATGGAACTTCTTAAGACCTGTTGGGACAAAGAATGGTTATTGATCAAGAGGAATTCATTCATTTACGTGTTCAAGACTGTTCAAATTATCATCATGGCAGTCATCACATCAACAGTGTTTTTGCGGACTGAATTCAACACTAGGAACGAGCAAGATGGTTCAATATATGTTGGGGCACTCCTATTTGGAATGGTCATCAACATGTTTAACGGGTTTGCCGAGCTCTCCATGATGATCAATAGGCTTCCGGTGTTCTACAAACAAAGGGATCTTCTATTCCACCCTGCTTGGACTTTTACTTTGCCCAGTTTCTTGCTCAAGGTTCCGATATCGATTCTTGAATCTATTGTTTGGATGGCTGTAACATATTACACTATTGGATTTGCACCGGAGGCCACCAGGTAAAGCGAATCACAACAATTTTTTCACGCCATTGTACTAATCCCAACTGTCGCTTTACGTGAGCAACAAGTTAACACCATTCAAACTTATTGTCAGGTTTTTCAAACAGTTTCTGCTGGTGTTTTTGACTCAACAAATGGCAGCAGGTCTCTTCAGACTCATCGCAGGATTATGCAGAACAATGGTCATAGCTAACACTGGAGGGGCTCTAACTCTCCTTCTTGTGTTCTTGTTGGGAGGCTTCATTGTTCCTAAACGTAAGCATAAATAGATAAAGAAGTGAGATTATCACACTTGTCCCTATTTGTTAATGTTAACTAACATGGGGTGTTTTATATTGATAGGTGAAATTCCGAATTGGTGGGAATGGGCATACTGGGTTTCACCATTGAGTTATGGGTACAATGCCTTTACTGTCAATGAAATATTTGCACCGAGGTGGATGAACAAACTGGTATGCTACTAATGCTAGTTAGCTTTCTTGTTCAGTAAGATATTGGTTGTTCTTACTTCTTAGATTATGAAAAGACCTACTATTTCATTTAAATGAAGGTTAGTTACAAGCTGAAACTTTGTTTACAATGTAGGCTTCGGACAATGTCACACAGTTGGGGGTACAACTTCTTAGGATCTATGATGTTCCAAATGATGAAAACTGGTATTGGATTGGAGCAGGTGCACTTTTCGGGTTTGCAGTGCTCTTTAACGTTCTCTTCACCTTCTCCCTCACATACCTAAACCGTAAGTTTCAACATCTGTTGGGCTAATGTGTCCTAACATATCGGTGTCTTTCATTAGGTAGCTAATCTTCTGCAATTTCTTGGTTGGTGTATAATAGCCCTTGGAAAACCACAAGCTGTAATTTCTGAGGAAACAGCAGAAGAACTTGAGGCTAACTTTGAAGGTACTGAGGGAGAACCACGGTTAAGCAGACCTAAATCGAGCAAAGATTCATTCTCACAATCACTCTCTACTGCAGATGCACTTAATTCAAGTAAGAAACTTAAAGATTGATTTGCTTCTATAAAGTTTCCACTTTTCACCATCAAAATATTAATAGATGTTTGTACTAAATGAAATCTTTTAGAAGAAATAGAAATCCAGAGAATGGGCAGTCAGACCAATCCCAACGGAATGAGCCGGAATGATTCTTCACTTGATGCAGCCATTGGTGTTGCTCCCAAGAGAGGAATGGTTCTGCCTTTCACTCCTCTTGCAATGTCATTTGACACCGTCAACTACTATGTCGATATGCCACCAGTAAGATCCTTTTCCCATTCTTTACAATTCGCATTTCAATACAAACCTTCTAGTTGTTACCATAGAGCATGGTTTGAAAATCAAGTGTTTAAACAGGAAATGAAAGCACAAGGAGTTGCAGAAGACAGATTACAACTACTTCGAGGAGTGACCAGTTCGTTTAGGCCAGGAGTGTTGACTGCACTGATGGGAGTCAGTGGAGCTGGAAAGACAACATTGATGGATGTTTTAGCAGGAAGAAAAACTGGAGGATATATCGAGGGTGATATAAGAATATCCGGTTTCCCAAAGGTACAAGAGACCTTTGCCAGAATTTCTGGATACTGCGAACAAAATGATATTCACTCACCTCAAGTTACTGTCAAAGAATCCTTGATTTACTCTGCTTTCCTAAGGCTACCGGAAGAAGTCAGCAATGAGGAAAAGATGGTAAGAACACTTGTTTGTGTTATTTTCAATGACATAAAGGCATGCCATTAGTTAATTAATTCAGGGTCTAAACGTTATTTGATGTTCTGTTTAGATTTTTGTGGATGAAGTGATGGAACTGGTCGAGCTTGACAACCTTAAAGACGCTATAGTAGGGTTGCCAGGAGTCACAGGGTTGTCAACCGAACAAAGAAAGAGGTTAACAATTGCAGTAGAACTTGTTGCCAATCCGTCAATCATATTCATGGATGAGCCAACATCTGGCCTTGATGCGAGGGCAGCGGCCATTGTCATGAGGACTGTTCGAAACACGGTGGATACCGGACGAACAGTTGTCTGCACTATTCATCAACCTAGTATCGATATCTTTGAAGCCTTTGATGAGTTACTACTGATGAAAAGAGGAGGTCAGGTGATTTACTCGGGTCCATTAGGCCGAAATTCTCATAAGATTATCGAATATTTCGAGGTATGTAACTATAACAAGATTTCTCATATCTATTTCACTAATTCAAAGAGGCCGTAAAACAGAAATCATCATTTCATTCCCTCTTGTTCACCATTGCAGTCAATCCCTGGAGTTCCCAAAATTAAAGAGAGGTACAATCCAGCTACATGGATGCTAGAAGTGAGCTCTGTAGCAGCTGAAGTTCGACTCGGAATCGACTTTGCCGAACATTATAAATCTTCATCATTATATCAGTAAGTCCAGACATAAGGAATTTTGATTGTTTACCATTCACTTATTGTTTTGTTGCCTTGAGTTTATATATATAAATGTATGTAAACAGGAGAAACAAGGCCTTAATAACGGAGTTAAGCACTCCGCCTGCAGGAGCTAAAGACCTCTATTTTGCCTCTCAGTACTCACAATCCGCATGGGGTCAATTCAAATCATGCCTCTGGAAACAATGGTGGACTTATTGGAGAAGTCCAGACTATAACCTTGTTAGATACTTCTTCACTTTAGTTTCAGCCCTCATGATCGGTACTATATTTTGGCAGGTTGGCACTAAAAGGTCAGTATCGATTTCCGGCATACAAAGCTCAAACTGTTGCCCTGATATTCATGTCTGCAACTTTATCCAATGTTTGACAAAATGCTTACAAACTTTGATCCATGGTTCAGGGAGACCTCAACAGATCTTACAATGATAATTGGGGCAATGTATGCTGCAGTCTTGTTTGTTGGAATTGCTAACTGCTCAACAGTACAACCACTTGTAGCCACTGAAAGAACGGTGTTTTATCGTGAACGAGCAGCCGGGATGTATTCTGCGTTACCGTATGCCCTGGCACAGGTGTGTGAGAAACAGGTTTATTGCACTCATTCATTACATTCTCGTTCTTTAATCTCTAAATTAACTACATAAACTGCTTAATTGCAGGTATTATGTGAGGTGCCATACGTGTTATTCCAAACATCATATTATACACTTATAGTGTATGCTATGGTGGGATTTGAATGGACTACAGCAAAGTTTTTCTGGTTTTTCTTTGTCAACTTCTTCTCCTTCCTTTACTTCACTTACTACGGAATGATGACAGTTTCAATCACACCGAACCACCAAATAGCAGCTGTATTCGCTGCCGCCTTCTACGCTATCTTTAATCTTTTCTCCGGCTTCTTCATTCCAAGACCGGTAAGTTTACTTCCTTCACAAGCAATCATCGAGTTTGAACCATGATTAAAGCTGATACAAATTCATTACTTGTTGAAAATTTTCAGAGAATTCCCAAGTGGTGGATCTGGTATTACTGGATTTGCCCATTGGCATGGACAGTTTACGGACTCATTCTGTCCCAATACGGAGATATCGAGGACACCATAAAAGCACCTGGTATTGTACCAGACCCCACCGTTAAATCGTACATTAAAGATCAATACGGCTACGAGTCATACTTCATGGGACTGATTGCCAGAGTTTTGGTGGGGTTTGCAGCATTCTTTGCCTTCATGTTTGCCTACTGCATAAAGACACTCAACTTCCAGACCAGATGATTTTGAAGATTCATACACTCAACTTCCACACCAGACAACTATTTATAACTTTTTTTTTTTATCTTTTATGTTTGGGGTTCGGATTTTTCCATCATCAATGTCGTCCCTACGTTTAAACTTGTTCATTATATCTTACCATTCCTTACACCAACACTAGTTAATAAATGTAATAATTAATTTCATTTTTACATAATGATAATAAAGGTTTATCTAGTAGATATATATAGATCATAAAGGAACCATGTTTAGACCAGGTAGTGACCTAGTCTAGTGTATCTTCAAACCGAGTTAACTTCAGAAGTTGTAACTTACTGCATATGTTTTGAAATTCAATTCAAGCAGAATAGAAACCACATCATTTACAATATTTGCAGTGATCATAATAGACATGCAGCTATAATGCATACTAATATGAACTAAACTAGCATTCCTTAATCCATTTCCCCAGGTTACCAATGACTGTGTTCAAATTTGTAGGACCAGAGAAGAAGGATGTCAGAATCTTAAATTGTACTCTATGAAGAATACATGTCTTAAGAATGCAATTCAATTTAATAGTTTCAGGAAGCAATCAAGTTAGTTAACTCACACAGCATCTCTTCGTTGTCGCTACTTTCTTCTTCTCGAGCAACATACTGCAAAAAGAAACAAATTCACATGAATCACATCAGATGGTTAAACAATAATTATGAAGCATTTCAGTTTTCAAATGCCTCTGCCAATTTAGACATAGGCACGAGTCAGGGTTTTCAACTTTTTTTATTAGGGGGCAATGGTGGCATGAAATACCATGGCAAAGAACATCGACCGAGACACTTTTTTTAAGATGCAAGATTCGAACTTTCTTAATGACATTTGTTTAAGATATAGATTTGAAATGCTTGTATGTCACTTCAAATAAGAAACAGGCAAGGCCAATGATCATTCCACAAATGAGGCTCAATTTCTTGATTTTCCTTTCAATGTTCAGCTTTTGAGTTTTAGAAGATCAAACTCATTATAAAAGTGCAAGATGCAAGCTTTCTCAATGGCTTTATCTTATGTAGATGCCATTAACCATTTCACAAGTTCCACTCTTCTCAAACAACAATTCTGCAGACAGACAGACAGACATGAAGAAACAATGTGGCTCAAACTATACAATTTTCCTCTTAGTATTCTCATCAAATGTTCTTGTCCGAAACATATCTAAACATGAATACTAAAATATGACCCTACAAGAACTCTCCAAATACATGAAAAACTTGAAAGAAATTGAACACACCTATGTCAGACAATATTTCCCATATAACTTTATGGTTCTAAATTACTAATGAAGAAGGAGAATGAGCATCTAGGATACAAAAACTCACCCCGGGAACTAATTTCCCCAAAAGCTCGAAACTGAAATCAAAGGATTCTCCTTGCACTCCCATGGCAGAGAATCTAAACAACCCTTGAGGCTCACATTTAACAGAAATGTCTTTCGCATCAGGCAAAGAATACTTTATCAGAATGCTGAGCCCAAAGAACCTCCGGGTGACGACTGAGAAACAAAGAAAACCAACATAAAGATTAATGACTTAGCTATAAAATAAGTTTTTAATCTCTTTTCTATAATGATTTAAAGTTTTTTTTTTATTAAAATAGATATTTAAAATTTTATTTTTACTTAAATAATTGTTTAAAGTATTTTTTATTTATTTTAATATCATCTAAGATATCCATTTTTATTGTTATCGATAATTAATTTTAATATTAGTTATCGATCATCAAGTCTATTATTTTTTTATATTTTAATAAAAATCATTTTCTTTGGAGCACATGTTTGACACATTTTTTTTGTTTTTCGTGATTCGTTTAATTTATCTTTGTGGTATAATTTTATCATATCTTAACGATCATTTGTTGTTTGTACATAGATTTTAATAATATTACTTTTTTATTATAATTTTTTCGGTAGTCATAAAAAGTTAAATTTTCTCTTGATTGATGGTTGTTTGTCTATATAAACAGTTCTGTGTGGGTTGTAACGGATATTCTACCTGATAATTTAGGTCATTCGCTACTCTTTTTTACTTATTATATGTCTCGATAAATAAAGACAATAAAATTTATAAAATCTTTTAAATTTTGATGGTTTGTCTATCTCTATAAAAATATTTTATTTAAAATTATAATAAATTTTGATAAATTAATTTTATTATTTTATTTTTTTAAAATATATTATAATTATAATATTTTTATAATTTTAATAAAAATTTAATAGCTACTAAAAAAATAATGAAATTTAAAGTAACCTAAAAGTTTGGTGAATCTGGAATGTGATAGGGTAGGTAGGGTTATGGTACAACATTTATCGGAATATTTGAAAATATAAAGCTTAAAATATTATTTATTAATATAAAAATTTTATAATATTTTAAATTAATCATCTCACGATAAATATCAAATTTAAAAATAATTTTTTTATAATTACATTAATTAAGAATATTATAAAAAAAAATATAGTAATATTTTAAATTTTATATATTTTATAATATTTCTATTAATCTCACACTAATATTTTAACTCTATTAACATTTGGAGTCCCTGGTTAAATGCTTGCTGAACACGTCTCTTTCCTCATGACTTTTCCTTAGCCCATCACCAAACCATCCAACCATACATACAATGACACGTGTCCATCTTCCCATCCATTCAAATATATAATAAAAAAAAATATTTAATTTATAAATATATAAAAAATTATCTAATTTTAAATCAAACATTTATATTACCTTATACTAAAATGAAATTATTATTCATAGAGAGAGAGACAGGTGGATGGTAACATGCCCCCAAAAACTTTTAGAAAATATGCATTACATACCTCAATCTTTTAAAAACTTATAATTAGACCCTTCTAGATTTAAAAAAATCTAATTTAATTTTATGTTTTAAAAATATTTTAATCAACTCCCCTTATTTTTTAAAATAAAATTCATTAATCCTTCTAGAATTTTTGAAAATTTAATTATACATTCAATTTTTTAACAAATTCTTATTAAGCCCTTGTTTTTTTTTTTCAAAAATTAATGGAACTCCTAAAATATCAAAACCCAATATTGTATATAACTTGAATTTATTATTTAACTTGAATTTATTCATGTTTCACCGGAGACGGAACTAAAATTAAATATTAGGAGGGGAAAAAATCTATTAAGTTTTTAAATTTAAAAATCGAGAGGGACAAAAACCTTATTTTATTACTATTTAAACTAAGAAGGGTCTCATGTATAATTATACCAAAAAAATTTAAAAGATAAAAACCCTTCCGTATATAAGATAGCTTCGTCCCTTTCACCTACTTGATAAACCATATTGACCTTGATATAAAATTAATAATATATTTTTTTATTTAATCGATGATTAATTTAATTATATTTTATAAAAATTCAATATTTGAACAATTTATTTTACTTTTTATTTATTTATAAGTTAGAAATCGACTCGTAAGCTTAAGTAAGTATCTAACATCTCTTGTTGGTTAAAATAACAATATAATAGAATGAGATGTCTAAAGATCCTTATAACCCAAGTGGTTAAAAGAATGATTATTGTTTTTGAAGATCACGAGTTCAAGTATCAGCGATGTTAATAGAGTGATTGAACAATCAATGATAAAAATTCTATTTTAGAACAGATATTATTGTAATCACTGACACCTATCACAAAAAAAAAGTCGGTAGTGACCCATAAAACACCCTTTTATAAAATTATTTTTTAAATAAAATAACATCCTTTATAAATAATTAATCTTAATTATTGAAAAAAATGACGTCAGTTAAATAAATTTCTGCTCCGCCTGTTAATTAAAAATTAATTGTAGTCGGAATATTTTTGAACGTTGAAAACGAAAGGTCTAAAATACTTTTCTCTCCCAAAGAGTATTCTTATTCTCCATACACATCTAGCAGCAAAGTTAACAGTCACTTATCTCGATTCTATATAAATTCCCGTTCAATCCTCAACCTTTCAGCAAGTGCTCCTTTTTGTTGCCAACCAGTTTCCGAGCATTTCCTTAGCGATGTCTGCTGAAAATTTTGCAGGAAAATGGACATGGAAGTGTGGCAGCAGAACCCTCGGTTCCATCACCTGTGTTGTCTTTCTTTTCCTGGACTTCCTTGACGCCCTTCTTTGTGTGGTTTTCAAGGTAGTCGATGAGTTTTTCGAAGGTGAAGCCCGCACGCCATGTTACTGTGGAAACGACGGAGAGAACAAGGGAATGGAATCGGAGAGTTTGTATGGGAGGAGAAACGTGTTGAGAAAAATGGGGTTCCTTGGTTTTGCAAGGAAATGGGAAATGTTTAGAAAGAAAAAGGATGGCGGAGATGGTAGAATCAATGCAAGTTTGGCGATGAATCGATGGTCTGATTGTGGCTGCAACTCTTGTGTTTCGTGGACAAAGAAAGGGTATGATCACAAGCTTCATGTTGTTGTCACACATCTTCCGCAAGGTATTTTTTTTTTTTTCATTCTCGAATCGAGTTGAGTCTAATGAAATTTGAAATATGAATGTGTTCGATATGGAATAAGAGTAGCATCAATGAATATGGTATCAAATGGATGTTGATTTTGTTACCAATACATTTGTTTTGACAGTTAGAACTGAGGCCCCTACAGGAGATGAGGCAGCTGAAAATGTGATATTTTTGCATGGTTTCCTTTCATCTTCTTCATTTTGGACTGAAACAGTTTTCAGCCACCTGTCTGAATCCTTAAAGGGTCATTACAGGCTTTTCGCCATTGATCTTCTCGGATTCGGAAGAAGTCCGAAGCCGAATTATAGTATGTATACGTTGCTTGATCATGTTGAAATGATGGACAAGTCTGTGATCTCGCCATTCCAGTTGAATTCTTTCCATTTGGTGGCTCATTCCATGGGTTGCATAATTGCATTGGCCTTGGCTGCTAAATACCCCAACTTTGTCAAATCTGTAACTCTTGTTGCACCTGTGAGTAGTACCATGTACCTTGATTTTCTTTTTCGTATAATCGATTCGAGACGAATTCAAGTAGTAACAAGCTCAATCTCAATCTGAAACTCGAAACTCGACTCGACTTGAATTCTTACTTCTCTCTGTTTTAATATTCCTTTTTTCTGTGCTTCTACATTTAGCCACACTTCCCTTCTGCAAAGGATGGAACAAGAACTTCTCTAATGGCGCTAAACAAACTTGCTGGAAAGACACTGTGGCCGCCATTGGCATTCGGTAAATCTGTTATGTCGTGGTATGAACATGTCGGAAGATGTTTCTGTTTCCTGTTTTGTCGGAATCATCGAACATGGGAGATGATTCTCAAGCTATTCACTCTTCGAAGGTACCATACAATCATTCCTTATGCACACACACATATAAATTTAAGCATTCAACATGACAAACACAAGAACTTAGGACTTAATTCAATTAGTTCATGTACCCTTAAGTAGCAACATCCTATAGGTTTCAGATTTGAGTTCTAGTTTCTGCAACTCCTTATCTGTATCAAATTCCAATACTTGCAAGCCGAAGACTTAGCTCGAACTTCAATTAGTCTATGCAGGCGCAGCTGCCCTTAAAACGTGGCTTGATTCGAGATTCGAATTCTAATACCTGCAACTTCTTTTTCAATACAAGTTCCTAGTAACATGTTTATCTATGATTTTACTAAATGTACAGTGAACTGAGTTTCATGGAAGTGGACTTGACAAGGCACACCCATCATTCAGCATGGCATAACATGCATAATACGATATGCGGCGGAGCAACGTTGACGGATGAACATCTGGAAACTTTGAATGAATCAAGATCAGTGAAGGTTAGGATCATCCATGGTGATGAGGACAAGGAAGTCCCTTTGGAGTGCAGCAAAAACATGAAGTTGAAGTTCCCAGAATTAGTGGAACTCAATATTGTTCCAAATGCTGATCATATCTCAGTAATTTTCCATAGAGCCAAGGATTTTGCTAAGGATTTAGAACATATATGGACATCCTCACAGAACTGTTCCATTTAAAAGTTGTCTTGACTGCTTCATTTCTGTGCACCACAAATACTCAAATTTTAAAAAATATTACGAAATGATATATTCTTTTTGAATGTATTATGAAATGATTTTCTAATTCAAATTATTCAATTTAATTTAACATTATTTAAGGAATACAAAAGGACGTGCATTTAGGATTTGATTGTAATGCAGATTTTTTGTGTTGGTAAAAAAATATAATTTTGCTGATTACTTAAAAAAGGAATTTTACAATAATATTGTTTAAAAAAATTGTTTATAAAAAATACAGTACTCTTAGAATTATTTCTAATAATATTGTAATTTATTGTACAAATAAAAAAGATAATCAGTCTTTAAATAGTATTTTTATTTTATATTATTAAAATATTGACATTGTTCAAAGACGGGTTACTTTCGTCCTGTCTTCAAGCAGTGCTTTATTTTAAAAATATATATGATAAAATAACTCGTCTTTGAATATTCCCTATGCACTGTATATATATTTTAAAAATAAAGTACTGTTTAAAGACGAGTTACTTTCATTCCGTCTTCAAACTGTGTTTAATATTTTAATAATATAAGATAAAACATTGTTTAAAGACTGGTTTTTTTCTCCTATTTTTTATTTACATAATAAAATATAATATTATTAGAAAAAATTTTAAGGATACCGTATTTTTTATAAATAAAAAATTCCTAAACAATATTAATATCAAAACCCCTTAAAAAAATCATATTTCCAGATTTTTTAAGGTATTTCATAATTCATAAAAATTATGGGCTAAGGGTCTTAGGCTCTTAGCCCAGTATATCGAAAAGCGAAGATAAACGGTGGGTCTATAAAATCAAGGAACCAATCTAAAACCTCAGAAAAACCTTAACACAGCATCAGAAATGGCACTACCTTCTCCCCTGCTTCATCTTCTTCCTACAAAACACTTTCTTTCTCTACCTAAACCCCACAGTTTTCCACCCTCCAAACCTTCCTTCAACTTTTCATTGCACGATAAAACCAAGTTGAATGTTAAAAATATCTCCTTTGCTGCAACAAGAAGAGCTGCTTCTTTAGTGGTTGAAGAGAAAGAAGTAGATGAGGAAGTAGAAGCCGAATTTGAACCTGTTAACATTGCTGAGGATGTAACCCAGGTTCTAGTTTGTTTATCCCATTTACCTATTCAATTTCATGAAAAGTAATTGTATTTTTTCTGAAATATTTTTTCCCATTAAAAAGTTTTTTTGGTGGGTGGGGGATTTAAAGGCTAAGAATTTGAATGGTTTATTTTGTATTTTCCTTGAAATGGGAGAAAAGGGAAGGGATTGGTGTAGGTTAAGACTTAAGAACATTTTTGTTCAAAGTTCTTTGCCTTTTCTTTGCAAGATAATATCTTAAATTGGGGGATAGGGAGTGGTTGGTGTTGTTTAAGGGTGTATTGCATTTATATGATAACATTTTGCTTTTGGCTGTTGAGAAATGAGTTTTTAGTTAGAGACATGGAAACCTTGGAAAATTCTGAACATGACCATGTCAAACACATTCCCATTGCCGACACTTGCTAGTCTCGCTCGAGTAATACACGTCCAGACCCTATTATGTGGATTTGCCATTTCACGGTTATGACATGCTGCCCTATCA
Source organism: Abelmoschus esculentus (assembly GCA_035048815.1). Classification (NCBI taxonomy): domain Eukaryota; kingdom Viridiplantae; phylum Streptophyta; class Magnoliopsida; order Malvales; family Malvaceae; genus Abelmoschus; species Abelmoschus esculentus. Next base: position 16,576,218 of record JAUCBN010000017.1, on the reverse strand, counting down.
TTTGAGCATGTTGTAGTTGGTTATTTCTATTTACAGTTTAAAACATTATCCATGGTCTTTGGATCAACAGTGTCTTAACATCTTGGTGTTACTTGTTATGCCTTACTTTGATGGCAATGCTTTGCTTATGTGTCAACTGTCAATCCTTCACTAATTTTGATTAGTTGTGACAAAATTGATTTAGTTGATCGGGAGTACTCCAATGATATATCTCAACAAGGTAACAGATGGATGCGTGGCCAATGTTGCTGCAAAACTTGAATCCATGGAACCTTGCCGGAGTGTCAAAGACAGGTACATATTTTTTCTATGCAATTTTGGGCATGAATCGTCTGTTTGACTGTGCTTCAAGTCTTCAATAGGACTGGAGGCTTTCAGAAGCTGCAGATTACCCGAATATGTACTATATTGTGCAAGTTATTAGCTTGTTTTCATGTATCCCTATTGAAAACATGCTAAAATGGGTATCTCTCTCTGTGTGTGTTTTCAATGGTTGACATTTTAGGATTGGCCTCAGTATGATATCCGAGGCTGAAGATAGTGGAGCAATTTCTCCTGGGAAGGTTAGCCTTGTTCTCTTTATTGCTAGTGAAAGAAGTCCTCGGAAAATATGCCTTTGATTTTCGAAAATTATAAGGCTCATAGTCTTGGACGGATTTTTTTAGTGGCAAATACCTTTCCTTTCTATGATTACATATATTCTTTTTGTGGGATATATCCATCACAGACCATATTAGTGGAGCCGACAAGTGGAAATACTGGACTTGGAATCGCTTTTGTTGCAGCGACTAAGGGTTACAAGCTTATAGTAACTATGCCTGCTTCTATAAACCTTGAAAGGAGAATCCTTTTACGTGCATTTGGAGCAGAGATTGTTCTGACAGACTCTGAGAAAGGCTTGCAAGGGGCTGTCGATAAAGCTGAAGAAATTGTTCTTAACACTCCAAATGCTTTCATGCTTCAACAGTTTGATAATGTAGCTAATACGAAGGTGATTAATATTGTTTTCACAGTTAACCTAAATGGATAAATGTTAATGTTCAAAATATATTATTCTGAGATGATTATATGAACATACTCTTGCGTGACCTGCAGATTCATTTTGAAACGACAGGACCAGAAGTATGGGAAGATACTTTGGGTAATGTTGACATATTTGTTGCTGGAATTGGAACCGGTGGCACTGTTACGGGCACGGGACGTTACTTGAAATTAATGAACAAAGAAATTAAGGTCTCTTTCATAGTTAAGTTTGTTATGAAGTTCATTTCAATTTAACTGCTTTGGTGCTTACTGGAATTCTCGAGCGTGTAACTGTTAGTGGTCAGGGATTTTTTGTTTGTATCATAAAATTTCCAAAACATTACATTATTGCAATTCTTCCCTATGTAATATTATTGTTTACTCAGGTAGTCGGTGTGGAACCTGCCGAGAGGAATATAATTTCTGGAGAAAATCCAGGTCAAGATATTTTATTTTTCACAACATATTTTTTCCCTGTTCTACCCAATGGATTTGTTTGGCTTTGCTGCTAATATTATAAAAGATTTTGCTGCAGGTTATGTGCCAAGCATCCTAGATGTTAACTTGCTTGATGAAGTTATCAAGGTGAAGATTGTCTTTCCCTCTTCTCTTTTTTCTAGATGTAGAGGAATATCATCAGGATTTGTTTGTTTTTCTGCGGTTCCAACATTCTGTTCCATACAAAACTAGTTTTCATAGCAACGTTATTGTGGTTATGCCATGCTGTTTTCAGTCGGTTGTTTGTCTTTTTTTCTGTCTCCAATTATATAGGGCGTTCATCATTTAGCCGTAGCTCTCTTTAATCGTTCTTCAAATGACTTGTCTGACTGACCTCTGAACAAGAAAATGTCAAATACATGTTATCTTATAAAAGTGGTGTTATTTGAGTCTTGCTAGCCTATATATTCGAGTTGTTGGAGGAGTGCATAAATCCTATATGGCTTTGGCTTTGGCTTGGTTATAATCTTACTTTTTAATGGCATATCCACTGAAGGCTATATGATGTTTGAGATGATCTGGATGTGTCGGTCCATAAAGATTCCCCTTGTCATCTTTTTTTGATCATCTAATATAATTGTTTTCTGGTTTTCGATATCTGCATTATGCAATAATGCCAACCTGATCCATTGTGTTTGGTTCCTATGGGTTTCTTGCATGTGGTTTTGCCATGTTTGGTTACAATATGACATGAAGTTCTAGATACTGATTTTATTGTCATAGTAATGTAGGTCAGCAATGATGAAGCTGTCGATATGGCAAGAAGATTAGCACTGGAGGAAGGGCTACTGGTAATATTTAACTATGTTTCGGTGTAGATCCTTTAACAGTTTTCTCATTTCTTTTATGCCGCCGACTCTTGTGAAAGTGATCTACTTATGATTCAGCTTAAAGTTTTCTGCTAGCAAAATAGAGACAAAATACAGTGTTGGTCTTATAATTTACATTAAATACTGTGTTTCAAAACCAACCGGCTTTTCTAATCGATTGGATTTTCTTTTTCCTCTTTAGGTTGGCATTTCTTCCGGCGCTGCTGCAGCTGCTGCTATTTGCTTAGCTAAAAGGCCTGAGAATGCAGGAAAACTTATTGTGGTGAGAAATTTTTCTTACTCTTCAGGTAGCAACTGAATGTTATCACAAAGCACTCTAGGTCCGATTTTATTTTCCGAGCAAAATATGCTTCCGACTTTAGCTCTTCTTTCCGGTGTACCCTAGTATTGAGGCAGACAGATACTATACATACGCATCTACAAATCTCGAACGATTTGCTAGCATGGCACTAGTTTCTTAGATGACTACAATTAACCGGGGCACTACCTTTTATAACAATGTAGGTTATATTTCCGAGCTTCGGTGAGAGGTATATTCCTACGGTTCTTTTCCGTTCTATATATGAAGAGGTGCAACAAATGGAAGCAAGATAGTACAGATTTGTATCAGGAGATTCTGTCTACCATGGAATTTTAATTCTCATTCTCATTCGTTCGAACGAAAACTACTCGACAGGTAAATACCTTATCTTTGTTAACTTTTCGATCAGCATACGGTGATCAATTACCATCGCTATACGTTTTATCCATTGTTTTCTAGGTGCATTTTTCATAAAAGCATAGGAGCTCATATAGGATTCTCTCGGTAATTAACTTCCTATTCATCCGTCGTTCATGTTATCGTACCGGATAATCAGAATGCTTCGACATATGAGGTGCATGCATACCTTCTTGATTTTATACCGTTGTCCGATGATGTCGGAGCTAACGAGTCGTTCCGGAGATGGTTAAATCGTAATCAGGTTGTCGAATTTAGTAACTCTATGAAGTATGAAGAGAGAAATTGAGCCTGTTCCATCTAAATATTAATATTACAATATTTTCTAAAGTTCAATTATTTCAAGATTGTCAAAAATAAGCTCCTCAGACCTAATCACCAAATGACCAGCACAATCCATAAAACTAGGCACCAAAGTTACCTACACAAGGGTTTGTCCTTAACTAACCAATAGTGGAGGTGTCTGTATATTTTAAAAGATACAAGTAAACCTAACGAATTAATCACCATTAAAACCCCATGAAAGAGTGCCCATTTTCTCACATTCAAGTGCTGGGTTCAAGTGAGGATGATGTTTGATCGAGTCGAGTAAAGAAATCTCGAGTTATTTGAATAAAGTCTTATAAAGTTGAAACTTTTTTTCTTAATTAAGTTTTGAAAATTGATTTGAATCGTTGAATTCAATCAAGTTTTTGAGTTGTTTTTTACAAATTTAATTATAATTATTTATAATGTTATAATATATATTATTTTTAATTTAAACAATTTTATATATTTATATCATATATATAATATATCACGTAAAATTGATAGATCAATTCGATCTTAACTAGAGGTGGCAAACGGGTCATTCGGTTCGGTTTCGGTTCGGATTGTTTCGGTTCTGTTCATTGCGGGTTTGTTTGCATTCGGTTTAGATTCGGTTCGGATTGGTTTTAGTTTCGATTTCGGTTTTAATTCAGTTATATGATGATTCGGTTCGGATATTGGATCGGTGATTCGAGTCAATATCGGATCGGATGTTTTTAGGTCGGGTGTTTTCTGTTGGGTCCATGTCGGGTCATTCGGATCGGTTCGGTTCGGGTCAATCTTTGAATTTTCGAGTTAATTTGGTTTGAGTTGGATTTAAGTATAAATGTAATCGTCTATATTATATATAGAATTAATCATATATTCTTGTAAAAGTATATTTTTTTTATTTCATATTGGAATTGTTTTAAAAAAATTTACCTCAGTTTTTATTCGAGTAAAGTTAGTATTGGTAATTTAAGAAATAATGTCATTTTTATAAATATGTGGATTCATTAATAACATTTTGGTATTTTTATAACACCCCAAATTTTAACAAAAAATAAATTGATTTTTAAAGAAAAAAATATAATATTAAAAATTAAATTATTATCAGATGTAGTGATTAATTAGTATTATTATAATAAAAAAAATAATAAAATATATATTATTTAATTATTTATTGTTAAAAAATAAACAATAGTAAAAATATATTATTCATTCACTTTGACTCAATTATTGGGTTAAAATCGGATTGATGTTCGGTTTAGATCGGTTTTTAGCAAGTTAATTTCGGGTTGTTTTCGGTTCGGGTTACTTTCGATTCAGGTGAAAATCGGTTCGGGTCAAATCGGTTACGGGTCTATATCGGTTCTTCTAGAATTCGAATCAATTTCGGGTTCGGTTTGGGTTCGGGTTTCGGATCACGCTAAATCATCAGTTTCGGTTTTGGTTCGGGTTTCGGTTCGGTTTTTGATTCTCGGATCAAATTTGCCAGGTCTAATCTTAACTCATATTATATTTAAAAAAATTTTGTCGAGTCAAGTCAAACAATTTTTCTCGTGTTGAGTTAAATAATTTATTTTTTAGAGTTGAATTTTACTCGATCTGTCCCTGGTCTTAGTTTTGGGACCAGCATATTTTTTATTTTTCATAAATCTTTGCTGAAAAATTTGTAGTAAAATTCATTTAATGGCAGATCCAAAAATATAAACTTAATAATTTATGGATTAATATGATAATTTAAAATTAATTTATATGTGTAATAATGTATTGATTAGTGATAATTGTTGTGCAAGCAAATACGATTTATAGTCAGGCATATTGATCACAAAAATGTAATTTTTGTAAATATGTTTGAGATATTAGAATTATCTTATACTGACATAATTAAGTTTTAAAGAATAAAAATAATTACTTTAGTAAAACTAAGTATTTAACGGGTATTGTCTTATAGTCATTTTTAGACTTTAAAAAAATTAATTAGTTTTTTACTACTCTAATTATGATTTTATTTTATATACTTTATCCCACTAATATCCTAATAAAAATGAATATTTATTTATATACTTTATCCCACTAATATCCTATTAATCTGATCATTAAATTTATCAATTTAATTTTAATTATAAAATCAATCTAATCTTTATTACATCCATTAAAAATATTGTTTTTTTATCTATATCTACTTAATGTCGAAAGTATTTTTTGTCTACATGAATATAACATAAAAATAAAAAAATTACATTATTAAAATAGTAATTTAATAAAAAATAAAAATATATGAAACTACACTAATTTTACACTGATATAAATAAATTCTTTATATATAAAAATATATATTATTACCTGACAGTGAAGCAAAGTACACAAAGATCACGGCTGCACCTCCAAATAAATGAATGCAGACCCCATTTATCACAGGTTTCTTATTTAATACATTATTTTTTATTTATGAAATTTTTGGATATGATTTTATTAATTATTAAATTTAGATATATATTAACAAATTTAACTAATTAAATCTTTAATTTTAATATTTATCGAACAATAACCGTAGCTTTTATATACTCATTAGTATAAAGTAAATGTAATATCCGTTGTATGAACTATCTAGCCTCAATAATTAAGAAAATGATTGTTATTTCTAAAATTCTTGGATTCGAGCACCAGTAATGTCAGTATAGTATTTGAGCGATCAATGTTCCATAAATATTATAAAGATAGATTGTTTGATAGTTGGGATTCGGGTAAGGAGTTAGCTTTCTTTTCGCTCGTATTTTAGTCATTAAATTAAAAAATTATTTGGTAACTAAAATTTTAAATTATTCATATTTTGATCACTCGTATGATACATCAGAATTTATACGTATAAGTGTGATATGTTCACCACGAACGTTAACGTGTGAATTACTTTTACTAATGTAACTGTCACAAATCGTTCATATTTTTTTTTATCTTCTTACCCTTATTATTACAATTTCACATTGTGTCACGTGCTTCGACCGCGCATGATACCAAGTTACTCCCCTTGATTTTCTTTTCGTACTCTATTAGTTTAAAGTTTAAAATCACATGATTAAATATTTAATTGTGGAGTGAATAAATTGGACTAAATTGAAAGTTTTAAACTTTAATGAACTAAAATAAGAAAGAGAATAAAACAAATGTTGCAATGTGTGATTTACCCAACTTTTTAATCTTTTCTAGTTCTCCATTCATAAAGGTCAATAAAATCACAGGTTTCCTTCTGGTGATTTCCCAAAAGAAAGTCAATTGTCCAATTTCAATGCAAGATTTCCGTGAAACAAATCTAGTGATATTAAAAGGAAATATTTTATTTATTAAAATAATTCAATAAATGATGATCATGGGGTATAAATTTGGTTTAGAAAGTCATTGTCAAGGTAATATATTCATATAAATATTTTGTAAATAAAATTATTCGAATTTAATTTATTAAGATGAACATTATTTTTTGTTTTTATAAGGATTACTCGTTAAGTTCTTAAATGATAATTTTATGTTTTATTTAAAACTTTCATAAAACATAAAAACGAAACAAAAAGATATATTTGATCTCAATAAGTGTCTCAGTAAAAAACGAATGATGTTCATATTAAGAGACACGATTCAGATCGTTTTGTCTATATTAAGGATGCTTACCGAGCAAGTCGATCGCGAGTTAGGTAATTCTCGACTCATGCTTGTAAAGAAAATTATTGTTCGACTCATTGTTCGTTAAGCTCGTTAAAAAAATTTGTTGCTTAACTCAATTCGTTACTCGTTATGCTCACTAAAATATTTATCTTATTTTTTTACTAAAAATAAAATTTAATAATAGTATATAGGGTTTAATATTAAAATAAATTAAAAAATTTAAACAAAAAATACCAAAATAATATATATATATATAATATTTTAAAATCTAAATTTCTAACTAACAATCCACAAATACACGAAACTAACATATAAAAACTAATTTAACAATCTATAAAATAATAGTTATTATTTAGATTTATTTTTTTATTTTTGAAAAATTAATGAACTGCTCGCAAATTTTTTTATTTTTATTTTTAAAAAATCTATAAAATAATTTTAAAGTAATTATTAAAAAATATTTTAACAAATTAATAAACTGCTCGCGAACTTTTTGAGTCGAGTTTGACTTTACTCCATCCAACTAGTTTAGGTCTTGAATCAAATTCGAGTCGAGTCAGATTAAATCGAAAGTTTATCGAATCAAGTCAAATTTGAGTAGCTCACGAGTTGCTTAACTCATTAAGCACACCCCTAGTCTACATGGTATATGGACATTATTAAAGAGTTACAAATATTTATAAAAAGATATTACCTTATAATCATTATTAAATATATATAATAACATTAATTATTATTTAAAAAATTATTTATCTAGAATTTTATAACAAAATTTGATTTTGATAACCCGAAATAACCCAATAAAAATGAAACATTTTTTTTATCACTCCGCCTCTAATCATTTATTAATTTATTTTTTAAAATATTTATTTTGTTTGATTTTTCAATACTTTTCAAATTTTGAGTTTTTTTTTTTATCAATTTTAATTATGAGGATAATTTCCAATTTAAGAATTTTTCTTTACATAACTTGAATGGTTGTATGATAGAATAACTACCTGCGTATATTAAATTATGGTACACTCATTTTATCATTGTGGATGAAAATATCTTCATTCTTGCTCTTTTATCTTTTAATCGATTAAGCTGATATCATTCGATTTATATAAGACGTTTAAATTTATCTGATTCGATTAATTTAATCTGATGATATAATGATCTAAAAAATAAATATTTTTTTTTAAAAATAAATGATCGGGTTAGATACCTGAACCGTGAATAGTTGGAACTCGACCCGACAAATTTTAATATTTTTTTAGTTTAAAATTATATATATTTTATATTTTTTAATATTTATACCTAAAACTAAATTTAAATCCTTAAATTATTTCTATATTTATATTATCTATTTTTTAAATTTTAATTTTTTAAATATATTTATATTAATTTATTAATATTTTTAATGATAAACTTTATTATATATATATATATTAAAACTAATATCAAATCTTTAATTTTTGTGTTTGAAATAAGTATTATAAATTTTTAAATTTTACGTGTTTATTATATGATTTTTAAAACGTTTAGATTTTACAAAAATAATAACATAAACCGAGTATTCGAATTTTATAATATCTGATAACAATACCCAATTGAAATAGGCAAAGACACAGACCGACAAATAATTACGCGAAAGAATTAAATACCTGATATTTGGATATATAAGTAAAAATAATAAAAAGAACATCTAAAATAAAATAGCTTGCTTTTTCACAATAATGTAATAAAAGAATTGAGTATTTTTTTATTGCTCTTTTGATTTTTAGAGTCTTATCCTAACTAATTTGAACCGACCCGTGTCGCACACCTAACATTGGTGGGTGAATCTCCCAACAAAAATTTTTTATGTACACAACACCTCGAATTTATGACTTGTTTAAATAAAATAAAATTATTTATTATTTAAATCAATCCTTGTCGATAAAAATCGAGTATTCTTGATACTGAAAAATCAAATAATTTTTCAACTCAAATTTTTGCTCTTGCTTTGCGGTGCAAGCACTAATTTCTTTTTGCCTTTCGTCTCTTTTTCTAGTTTTCCTTTTCCATTATTGAATACGTGTGGCCGGCTAAGTTATTTATTGAAAAATTATTATGCTCAACCGAAAAGTTTATGCCATTAAATATCAAATAATGGAAATGATTTATGATACCAAGTTTCACAGACTTAATCCATCCAACCACTTTAAAATATGTTATTTATAAAAAAAATATTAAATAAAGATAAAAAATTATTTTTTAAGATAAATACTGAATTTGAAACATAGTACGAATATTTTTAACGATTCAATTAATTATTATCAATATCATAATATTTAAGAGATTATGTATTTAAATATTATTCATAGGGATTAATTCAAGTGGTAATCAGTTTGATATCGTTGAAGTATTTTTCTGATTTGAGGGTTTGTGTATGTAAAAAATCATTTATTAAAACCAAATGTGTTACACATGTCGGTCTGAATTAGAGAAAACAATAAAAAATATACTCGCATATGTTTAAAATTAATTTCAAGATCGTAACTTAATCCTACCGAAAGATTAAAAAAACTATAATTTTCATGACTTAACCTTACTTTTAAATCTATTTTGATCACTACAGTTTCAAAATATTCATTTTACTCATTAAAGTTTAGATATTGAACGTTTTTATCACTCTTAAGCCCCAAACAATCGTAAATGGTGATCGTTTTGATCTTAAATTTCACTAGTCACTTTGTCTCGATCCATTGAGTCTAAATTCAACCTCCATGTTATCAGAAAATGTTCGAAAATTTATGAATCAAATCAAAAACCTTATAATTTCTCTCTTATCAATCTTATTTTGTTGTCAAATGAAGATTGTTTCTTAGTATGCTGCTTTTCTTATGCTAATGAACGATGGAGTTCATTTGTTAATTGTTAAATGGACGTGGTCAAGAAGTTAACAAAAAATAATAAAATATTTAACGTTTAAATTTAAGCGAATAAATTAAACGTTTTAAAATTTTATTAAATAAAATAAGTTTAAAAAGTAAAATTCAGCGATAATATGCACAAGTTACCCTTAAACTTATTATTAGAAAATTGTGGGTAGTTCCATCATCTGGTTCATCTCTTCCACTTGACCAGCGAAACTCTCATCCAAAAGCCATTTCTCAAGAGATGAAAATGGAGGATCATTCGGCTTCATTTCTGGGAACTTATCATCATTCCCAGAACCAGACTCACAGGTAGATTTCTCCCATGCAACACTGTTCACGTTCTCAAACGATAAAACCGACTTGAAACCTTCCCTTGACACCAAATCATCGCCTCCATTACCAGCCTCCGACCCAACACTACAAGTATTCGGTGACGACCTCATCCAACCTTGAAGAAGCCGAGAAATATTCTCAGTGCTCGAAGCATAAGCAGCAGTGGCGCCTGAACTTGAACCGCAGCTTTTTGAAGAACCCGGAGCCATTTTAGGAAGCTCCAACGCTGGTTGAAACTTGTTTATCTTCTTCTTCAAGTGCGTGTTCCAGTAGTTCTTTATATCATTATCAGTTCTTTGCGGTAAATACGAAGCAATGGCTGCCCATCTAAGATGAAAACGAAGTTTCAGACTCAGAAAATCTGAGATTTAACACAAAAATATTGAATCCAACAGAGAATCTGGTTGAAGATTACTACTTGTTACCCATTAGAGCTTGCAGATGGATGATCATGCCTTCTTCATGAGGTGTGAAGTTCCCTCGTTTGATTCCTGGTCTCAGATAATTGGTCCACCGGAGTCTGCAACTTTTGCTGCATCTCAGCAACCCTTTTACAAAAATACAGACAAGACAATAGATTTGAATCAGACACTAGGCAGATAAGTTGAAGAAAGACATGAAGATGGTACCGGTTTTCGTGGGGACTGATCCCCAGTTCCCAGGGCCGTGTTGTTGGACGTAAGAAACAAGAATGATGTCTTCCTCAGGGGTCCATGGACCTTTCTTGATGCCAACTTTATCACAGCAGGGAGGTCTTCCCATGGCGGTTTTCACTGACTTTGCCCCTTTTCACCTATACAACTTCGACTTTATATATATATATATATGATCTACTCTACCAAGTTTTGAACCCAAAGAATCGTACCAGTAAAAAAAATCGTTATAAAAAATTTAAATTCAAATAATTTTACCTGAAAATGTGTTATTAAATAATTAAAAATATAACATATATTATCTCTTATATTAAATAAAAATATTATATATAATCATTATAAAATATATATATATATAAACAAATTTTATATGGTATATATTCAGTTAATGTAATAGTTGTGTTTTATATTTTATTTTCGCAGATGATATATAATAAAATAATTTTAAAAATATTCGATTTAAGTTTAAAAAATTTGAATCAAGTTAAAATTTTGAGTTTCTATAAAAAATTAATTATAATTATTTATCACGTTATAGTACAATTTAATACTAATTTAAATGATTTTTTTTAATCATATGTAGCAATATTTTTTATATTTTTTTATATCAATATATATATTATAAAAAATTAAAAGACTCATTTCGAACTTAAAAATAAATTCTTTAATTACTAAAAATTTTGAGTTATTTGAATTGTTCAAATTTCTATTTTCTAACTTAAATTTTATTTATTTTTTTTTGCTTGAATTGAGTTTATAAAATTATGATTCGAGTTAAAATAAAATTAATATTTTATCTCGAACTAAATCGAGTTATTCAATTTTTTCAAGCGAAGTTTTTATTAATGGCCATCTAAATGTTGCATTGTGAAAACAAAGGAAACATGGGCCTCAATATTGTCAGAAATATGGATCTAAATCTCACAGGCGAAGCCACATGGGCTGGTAGGGCCTGTTGTCCGATCATTTTTTAAGTTAGTTTTAAGAGAATATTTTTTAGTCAAAATAAATATTTAATTGATTTTAAAATAAATTAAAAATAAAATTTTAAATACTTTTTTACTAAAAAATACTTTAATTATCTATTAAAAACCGATATAATTTAAATATTTATTTTATATTTAAATATAATTGTTAATATGTTATTATCCTAATTAATGATGATCTCATAACTATAAATTCTCCACAACTTTAATTAAATCAAACAATATCAAAAATATTTATACAATTACAAAAACAACTTAAATCAGATTTGCTCTCAACACTCTAATTTACAATAAACAGGTAATTAAACCCAGATCCAGCCATTTAGTGAAGATTAACCTCTCTTTGGAGAAGATAATCTCCCACTAATTAATTTATTTCCACTTAATTTTCTCCCATAATCTCTCTTTTTCGTTCTTGAATTCGAACCTTCCCCACTGATTCTAGGAACTATGTACCATCCAACACAAGTACACAATATCACGACAGATCTTCCAAAGAACATCAAAAGCAACAGAATCAAGATTATGATGGCCGGGATGTAATAACAAGGCTGTCTCAGATTATGAAACTCAAAGATTTTCCAGGAAAATCTCTTCTGGTTTTCTTTGGTGTCTGTGTTTTTGGCAGATTCTGATGGGTTTTGAAGCTTGTCTGTCGTGGTTTCAAGAACATACCTTTCTTTGGTTTTGTCTTTCAGATTGATCACAACCGGGACACAATCGTTTGAGTTCTTGTAAACGAATCGGACCAGGCTTTGGGATCCTGTTTGTGAGTAGATTTTCTGCTTTTTCTCTTCGAGTTCTGCTAAAAGTGCAGAGAACTGGTCGAGCCCTCGTGTTGAATAGGGATTCTGGGTGTCCTTTTTTCTTTTTGATTTTCTCGGTGAACAAACAGGGGTGGTAGGATGGATTTCATCTTCTTCTTGGTGATGGAGAGCTCCACAGAGAAATGGGTAAAACATCTGAGAAAATTTTTAAAAAAAGTCTGGATTTTTTGGAGAAATTTAGGATAAAGTTTTGGTTTTGATTCAAACAGGACATGGACTTATAAAAAACTCAACTGAGGCTAGTCGGTCAAGTTCATGGTTGGAAGAAAGAAATAAAAACAAGAAATAAATATATAAATAAATAAATAATTGATATATAAATAGAAGCTTCCATTTGTTGTTTTGTTTGACTGAATGATGTTAATATTGTATTTTTTTTCTTTTTGATGATAATATTTATACATTAGTCAAATTTAAAACGTCATATAATTATTTTAAAAATATATAAATAAATTAAATGTTCCAATAAAAATATAATATTTATTTTAAAAGCATATAGTCATATAGATAAATGTTCCATGTGAATATTAATTTATTAAAAAAATAACATATAAAAATATAAATTCAGACGCTATTAATTATTTAATAATGAAGGGTTTGAAATAACCAAAAATGGATTAGTAATAATAATTTTAGTAATCAATGACAATTAAATAACAAGATTAATGGAATTTAAGAGTTTAAGTATAAATTGATATAATACGATAAAGTCAACATCTAATTTTGTCAATATTCGATCTCGAGACCTTTATATCGTAAACAATTATATACTTAGTTATAAGATTTGAACCTTCTTTAAAGTAAAAGAAAACATCATAAGTTTTACGATATAAATAAAAATAAATAAAATTAAAATAATTATTTTTATATTAAACATCAAACACTTTGTTGGCATCACTGGTACTTTAACCTGTGACCTTTAAGAACAATAATCTTTTTTTTATCTACTTAGCCTAAAAAGCTTGTGTTAAAAGTATTCATTATTGAGATGATAATCATAATTAAAACTTCATAAATTTAATCTTAATCTTATTTGTACGTGACGTTTGCAATATTTCTTCGGATAATATTATTCTATAATTCAAATATTTTCAAAATTTTAAGGCTTAATTAATAATTTCAGACATATATAGATATAGTTTCTTAGATGAGATTAATTGACTTTGTAAACCTAATTATGTTTAAAATAATATATAAATTGGCGTCATATATAAGTATGTGTTTATCCTCTAGATGAAGGTGAGTCAATCGGACAACTCAAAAGGGATAGACCTTTCTTACATGAATTTTATTGATTTAGATGTTTATGTAATAAGGGTAAACAACACTATTAGTAACTAAATTATTCTTGTTTTTTTTATTTGGGTTACTAAATTATTATTTTTGACAATATCGTCGCTAACATTATATTTTCTCTATTTTAATCGCATATCATTAAAAAACTATCGGAAAAACAATAGTTTGGTATAAGGGTACATATCGAGCAAGTCAATCGCAAGTTGAGTAGTGTTCGATTCGTGCTCGTCAAAAAAATTTGTTGTTCGACTCGACTTGTTGCTCCTTTAGTTCGTTAAAATTGTGCTCGGACTCGACTCGTGTTTGTAAAAAAATTATTGCTCAACTTGACTCGTTGCTCATTAAAAAAATTAAAGAGTTTCTCGTAAACTTATCGAGTCGAGTTAGACTTTGTTCGACTCAACTTGTTAAGATCTTGAGTCGAGTTTGAGTCAAGTCAATCTAAATCAAGTATTTACCAAGTTTTGACAGAATTAAGTTCGAGTAACTCACGAGCTGCTTAACTTGTTAAGCTCCCTAACTTGGTGATAAAAAACGGAAAAGGTAATATTGGTGATCAAAATAGAAAAAAATAAATAAAGTTAGTGTTGATTTTACCTAAAATAATAGTTTAATAACCAAAACATAAAAATGAGAATAATTTAATGACCAATAATATTATTTAGCCTATATGAAATCAAAAAAATTAATTATGTGTCGTTTTTTTAATAATAAAAACAATTCTATACAAATATTTACAGAAATCACAATACGATCATGTCATTTTTAATTATTATTATTTAACCCCTGATGCTAGAATTAGTAATTCAGTGTATTTTACGTTTCAATATAGTTTTTCAAAATTATTTCTTAGTCCTTAATCGTCTGTCCTTGTTACTGAATATTGATAAAGCGTGTGATTTGTTTCTAGAAGAAACAGCAGATTGGGTTCGTTGTCAACAATTCTTTCCCCAGTACACATCTACGTATGTCTGATTTTGAAGAGTGAGTTTTTTAGTAGAAATTTTTGTTAATTACACAATATTTTAAATTTAAAATTTACTTAAATGGTATAAAATTATTTACTACTTGAATCGACCTCGTTAATTAATGTTCTTATCTTTATTTCTCTTATACGACAAATCTAGAGGCGAAGGAATACTCTTATATTTGGAGGGATTGGTCAATGGTAATGTCATGTTTAAGGGTGTTTAACGAGTTTAACAGTTAGTGAGTTGCTCGAACTCAACTCGATTAAAACTAAATAAATACTAGATTCGAACCAACTGCTCTCACAGGTTCTATCCAACTTTCAGTGACAATCTATAGAAATACAGGATCGTTCACCCAAAAGCTGAAGAACCGAAATAATTTTGGAGGAAAGGGAATGTTTCTCTCAAGCCAAACCATCTTTGGGCAAATGATCAGATAGCGCAAGAGCAAGGAAGTCCACCTGAGAAGAAAGATCATCTACAAGTTGCTGAATACATTGCCTGGCTGATCCCCCACCGCTAGAATATAAAGAGACGAGACTAATAAAGAGCCTATAAAAGACGCTGTCTTGGACCGTTCAAATCATACCTTTCTCGGCCTTTTGGCTAAGATCAAGTGTAGTATCTGTTCTTATCAGTTTAATATCTGATATGTGGG
Organism: Abelmoschus esculentus; assembly: GCA_035048815.1. Classification (NCBI taxonomy): domain Eukaryota; kingdom Viridiplantae; phylum Streptophyta; class Magnoliopsida; order Malvales; family Malvaceae; genus Abelmoschus; species Abelmoschus esculentus. The sequence goes on along the minus strand of JAUCBN010000017.1, from coordinate 16,560,574 downwards.
TCATTGATCCACTCGATATTAAATTTATTTTTTGAGGGAAGGGTCCATTACAGTAGCTTGCTGCTGGGGCTCTCGCTCGTCGCCCAAGCGTTGCACTATTGTTCGGGCCTGGCGTACCCCATCCAATTCTAGTTTGAATGTTTATCTTTAGTAACCTACGTATTCAATGGTTACTAAGCTGCACCTTGTGACATGTAGGATGATAATTTTTAAACTCCAATTTCAAGCTTTTTACACATTCGTTTTCATAGCCATATCAGAGAAATAGTAGATTTGCTTTTAATCAGATCCTGGTCCATAATGATTCTCTAGAACAAAGGCACTCTAACTGCAGAGGTAAACTCAGACAAATACTTCTGCAGCCGATGAACAATAATTCTAGACATGAAATAGGCCTAAGCTTCTTCATATGGTTTGGATTTGGGCATCGAATACATGCAATAACTGAGACATCAGTTAGAGATGCATCCCTGGTTCCTAGAAATTTGCTCAAACTGATCTAAAAGTTGTCGTTGATCATTAACAAGAGTTTGGATGACTTGTATATTTTGCTTTGGAATCACCATGAAGTGAAGAAATCTTGTATCTTGATCTCCCTCCTGAACCCAGAGAATTTTAGCCTTCTGTCTGTAAAAGCACTCCACAGCACCCACCAGAACCTGCAGTTTAGCCTGCTACTTTTTCCCCTCTGCTGCCTACTCAGCATTATGATTCTCATACAAGATTTCCAGTTAAAGTTTCAGTCTTTTGAACTTGTGAAACAGTATGCCCGTAGAACCAGCTGCTCTCACTGGTTCTATCGAACTATTAGTGACCAGATATGGAAATTCAGTATCCTTCACCCTAAAGGAAGAATCGAAATGATTTTGGAGGACAAGTTTCTATCAATCTAAATCATGTCTGGACAATGATGAGATAGTGCAAGAGCAAGTTCACCTTAGCATTAAGAAAGGCCTCCATCCAGGATGTAAAGACTGATTACTCTATCAAATTTTCTAACCATAAAAGAATCTTCCTGTCCATTTTTCCAGGTAAACACATGTCCCACTAATCCTGCAGTCCACCTATATGAATTAAATCTTTCATGTCTTGAAGAAATTATGGACCCAGATTCATCTCAATGAAACGCCTATCCTCACTGCGTTCTGGTTCATTTTTCACTTTCGGGATACGAGTATTGCGAACTCCCACAACGTCAAGATAATAGATCAACAAGGATAGAAACAGCCTATAAAAGAAACGGACTTGGAAGATGCAAATCATACCTTTCTCGGCCTTTTGGCTAAGATCAAGTGTAGTATCTGTTCTTATCAGTTTAATATCTGATATCTGGGTCAATGACCCACACGATATTAAATGTATTTTTTGAGGGGGAGTGCCCGTCACAGTAGCTTGCTGCTGGGGTTCTCACAAGTCGCCCAAGCGTTGCACTATTGTTTTGGCCAGGCGTACCCCACCCAATTCGAGTTCGAATGTTTCTTTGCTCTCTCTGAATGTTCCCTTGTAGTATCTTGTATGTTAGGAGAATATCGGGATTGGAACTGAACTATAAGAGATGCCATGTAAGCATAAGTTCCCATGAATCCATTGCTGGAACTTCATACCTCTTGTCCGGTTTGCCAGTTTCAGTTGCCGAATGCCATCAGAATGCTCCAAAACACCAGGAAGACTGACAATCTTCCTTCCACCAACAACTGCAGAGTTCTCGCAACGATAACAGACCGATCCCGATTCCTAATCCTTGTCATAGTCCTAGTCTGTGACTGTCTCTTCTTTACACTCTTCGGTCTTATCCTCGACAGTATCCTATTGCGGTTGTGAATCAAAATATAAGAAACAAGTACACGTGCTTGTCGGCCATGACAACCTCCTCTAAGGGCCCGTTTAGGAATGTTTGATTCTAACCATATTTTTTTAGGTAAAAGTTCTACTAAACAGCTATGAAAATTATAGCTTATGCTTTTGAAACGGCAAAAAATGACGTTTGGCCAAAAGCTAAAAAATACTGCTTTTGTACACAAATTATTTAGCCTTATCGGTAAAAGAACGATTGTTGTTTTTGGAGGCTACGGGTTCGAATACCAGTGTTATTAGTTAATTGAGCAATTAATGTTGAAAGGTTGAAAGTATACTTTAGAACAGATACTACTGACCATTTTAACTGTATAAAAAATACTGCTTTTGCCGTTGAAAATGACGGTTAAAAAATTTGGTCCAATCTGCCCTCAATTTATAAACCCACGTGTAAATATACATTCACTTCAGATTTTTTTTGCACTAATATATTTTTATAATATTAATATTTTATTCTAATTTTATTTTATGTATACAAGTTAAAAAGTATATATTGTATATAAAAATACTAATAGTAAGTTATAAAAATTATATATTTTCTCAAAAACACTTCTAAAAAGTACTTTTTAAAAATAATTTATGTATTCATTTATTAATATTTTTATATTTTATCATAATTTAAGTAAATATTATAATATGATATAATTTTATTATCATTTAAATATATATTTTTAACTTATAACATCATGTCTAAAATAATTATTTATTTTTTTAAAAGCATTTTTTGACAGCAATACTAAACACATATTTTTCAAACTAAAAATTTTGAAAGAACTTTTTCACTACAATTTCTCACCATACTTTTCAAAATCAATACTAAACTGGCATTTTTGTGCCGCCACTGCAACTGTTCAGCAAGACCGGTTGGGTTCAGGACCAACCAAATTACTTGGGCCACCATCAAATCTGTAGCCCATACAGTTTGACTGGATGATAGAAAAGAGTCGGAACCCCGGAAAATAGTATGGGTATTTTGGTTATCGGATCAATTGGATCTGTAAAGTTAAATATATGAAATTTTAAATTGATAAATTGATATTGGATTTAAGAAAAATCATATATCAGATATTCAAATATCTGATTATTCAAATATAGAATTAGATTTAAATGTTTTTTTTTGATTTTGATGGTCGTATTTATAATTTTTTAATATTTTAAATAAAATAAATAATAAATTGTTAAATATAATATGATTCATATTAATATAAATTTTAATTTTTTAATTTTTTAGATATAATAATTTTAATAATTATTAAGTATAACAATAATCATATTTATAAAATTTTAAATTTTTAAAATTTTAGATAATCTAAAAAATAATATGATTTATATTCCAAAAATTTAATTAATAGGATCAAATATTTTTATATACCCTTGTTTGTCGTTTTTATGTATCTATTTAGATAATCTATTAATAGGATATGGTCCTAACTAATTAAATTAAGACATATAATATATTTTTTTCATAGAAATTATATCATGGGTCAGTCCCACCACGTCATCCATGGGACCAACCAATAGAAACTATCCACCTCATTATTTTTTAATTTTTCAAGTGAAGATTCACTTGGGAAAAAATTATAACATGTAAAAATTGATAAAGTGGACAATTTTTATTGGTTGATCCCATGGATAGGTGGTGAGACCGACCCATAATATAATTTTTTATTTCATACACATAAGCATCATCCAAATCATCTACTTTAATGTATTTGATTTAAAAAAGAAAAAATATTACCAAAGATTTTTTTATGTTGTGTTCCTCTTTAATGTTCAATTTTTAATTAATTTTTCTAACCTCAAACCTCAAAACCTAACTATGACCCTCCACCCTAACCCTAAACCCTAACTATGACCCTATACCCTAACCCTAACCCTAAACATGAACAATAACTCCTAACCCTAAACCCTAACTCTAACCCTAAACCACATAAACCCTAAACCATTAATCTCTAACCCTAAATCCTAAAGTTCAAATCTATATAAAAAAATAATTAGAAAAATTTTAAAAAACAAAGAGAAGGATGACACAAAAAATCTTTGGTAATATATTTTTTTTAAATCAAAGACATTAAATTAAATGATTTAGACAATGTTTATGTATAAATTTGATATAAAAAATATATTATATATTTAATTTAATTGGTTAAAGATTATATCTTAAATGATATAAAGGGTGTAATAATTTTTTCTGTATAAAAAAATCTATAATTAATCCAAAGTCAAAAAGCTAATTTATGCTCATAATTGATCCAAAGTAAAAAAAAGGTAATCGACGCTTTCATTGCTGTGGCCGTTGATTAAATTAATTATAATTTATTTAAAAAATTTATGAGTTTTTATAAGATAATATTTATTTATGAATATTTTTTTATTTTTAATGATTTGTATATATTATATAAATAAATAATTTAAATTTGTATTTTTATAATTATCATTATTTACTGTTTGATATAATGATTGATTCTATAATCGGAACTAATAAACACTTGTTTGTCTTTATTTTATATATTTTATATTTTAAACATACAAAATAATGAATCAGACAAATATACTCATAAATTATGAATCTGTTTGTGAAATTTTAAAATAAAATCTATAAAAAATTATTATATTTAATATCGAGTATTATTTAATAAAATATTAAATTTTACCAACTAATCGCGGCGGCCGATTACTGTCGTTTCCAATTTCGAGGCGGCGCTGCCACTAATCACGTGTTCCACTGATCTTTCTTTTTCCACAATTATTGTAAAGGTGAACATTTAAATAAAGGATTAATTATAAAAAAACATTTAAATTATATATTTAAAATTTTATTTTTATTAAAATATATGTTTAAATTAATTTTTAGCTAAAATATATATTAAAATAAGTGTCTCAATTGATTTTAAAACAAATCAAAAATAAAAATTTAAACATATATTTTAACAAAAATAAAACTCTAAACAGTTATTATAAAAAAATAGTAATTTACCACTTATTTTATAATTTAATAAGAGTTATTTTTGTATTAGATATAAGAGTTATAATTATACTATAATTCTAGATATTTGTAATTAATATTTTTCTTTTCTTTTTTAATATCATAAATGTATATTATATTTAAATAATTTTATACGTAATCCATCGTCTCGTGCTAAAAATTAAAACACCTAACCCGTTATATTAACGACATCTATATAGGGATAATATAATTTTGTACCCTTAAATTTTTATAATTTTATACTTTTATAATATATATTCTTAATAGTTTACAGTCACTTATATAAAATTTTAAATCCGTCCTTTACATTATACTTTGACCCTCATTATATAAAAATCATATTTTTATTACTAAAATCGAGTAAACTTTATTTTATCTTGGATATGAAAATCTTTCGTACCTTAAACTCTATTCTAACTCTATTATATAAAAATTAAATTTTTTATTATTAAAATTTTTAATTATAAATTTTTATAAAATATAATCTAAATTAATTGATTAATAGATCGAATATTAATAATTAAAAAGATACTGCATAAATAATATTTCCATTGAGCATTCTATAAGTCCAATTTTCATTTTCCATGTCGTAAAAGTCATACTTGGACATGTAAGAAATCGGACATGGGGCCCTATCCCTATGCATGTGGATCGAGTCAGCTCAAATGTCTGATACGTAATTTCCTTTTCAAGACATTTAAAAAATTATTTAAGACCACATAAAAAAGTCAATTGTCATTTGCCAATCTCTTTGTCTGTTATTAGTGTCGTTTGTCCTAAAGCTGAAAAAAAATTAAATGAAAATTTATTTATTATCTCTTTCATAGTTTTAATTAATTAGATTTATTTATTTTATTTTATTTAAATAAATCATTATTTTTTATTATATATAATTAAAGAATAGGTAATTATTAAATAATTATTTTAAGACAGACAGACTAGATTAATTAGATTACGGATAACGTAATAGACACAATTTATTTAATGATTTCTTCCAAAACTAGTAATAATTTGGGTTTGATTTCGAAATATAAATGATTAATATGTATGTTTTCACTAAACCAAATTTGTTCGGGTATGTGATGTGTCCACTCTCATTCCCATTACAAAAATCTATGTTGTGGGCAAAGCATGATTATCGATTATAAACTATACTTTTATTTATTTCTTTAAATATTAAATAAATTATATTTTATCTTTAAACGTTAAATTTAAATACTTAATAAATTATTATATTTTTAAAATTTAAAATTTTATTTTTTTAATATTTAATCTTAACTTTGTTTCTAAAGTTAAATCTTATTCAATAATTTTAAAATAGAAAGAGCTTAATAAATGATTTAAGCTATTTTTAAATCAGACAACATTTAAAAAATAATTAAATAATTTTTTAAAAAAGAGAGACTGAATTATAATAATGTTCGAAGATGAATGTATTAACTAAGTATGCGTGCAATAGAATTTAAGAAATGCCATTCTTTTATAGGTTTGGAATATTAAATTCTAATAAAATAATTAAAAATATAAGGAGAATGAGAGTTTATTTTATAAACTACGATAGTATTTTTTTTAAATACGTCACCTGTCTATGACGTTATCCTTTAAAATATTATCATTTTCACGGTGTTTTATAAAATTAAACCACTTTTATAAAATAATAATAATAATTTAAGAGATAACGCTATGGATATGTGACATTATCCCTGAAATAATAATATTTTAAGAAATAACACTGTATACAAGTGACATTATCCTTAAACACCATAAAAAATATCATATTTTGTTAAATAAATTCTCGTTCTTTTTTATCCTTAATTATTTTATTAGAATCTTATATGTAGTACCAACTTTTCGTGTTGTGTTTTAGATTTTTTTTTTCCTTCAAATTTTATTTTATTTTTCGTGAAAAAAATCACGTGCATTTTTCAACATTAAATGATTTGCAATAAAAAGGAATGAAAAGGCAATGCTTTTTTCATGTGGGAGATAAAGTTGGCACGTGAAGTGATATCGGTCTCAATCAATCATTCTCTTCAAGCTAGGGTTTTCATCTAGGGTTTTACGTTTCTGAAACCGTTTCTGAAATTTAGGAAAATCACTCTATGAACAAAGCGATTTTTTATCTACATTATAATTAATAGCTTATGTGATAAGAGATGTCAAATCAACCGAAAATCGCTTTTTACACAAAACGACTTTTGAAATCGCTTTATGTAAGAAGCGTCTTCTTCTTACATATCCTGATAGGGGTATAGATTTACTATTGACGTTAGGAGGGATATATTTTTAAATTTAAATAAAAAAAAATTATTTAAATAATTTTGTCTGAAATATTCCCTTCCGACAGGAATTACTGTACGCTAAGAAGAAATAAATGCATTATATTTTAGAAAAAAATTGCTACAGAAATCAAATATTATTAATATTAAATATTATTAAATTAATAAAGATAAATTTTAAAAAAAACTTAATATACATTTGAGAGTAACAGATTTAAATATATATATTTAATAGGTTATATGTTATGTTATTTAAAATATATTATCATATGCATATGAAATGTCATCATTATTAAATTTTTAATGGTGCAAGTCCAGTTATCTTAATAGTTAAAAAATAAGTTATTTGTCAAAAAATATAGATCAAGGGTTAAATTTATTCCAAAAAAATAAAAACCAAAACGATAAAATATATACACATTAAGGTTAAAATTATTTTTATGCCTCAAAATTATTATATTTTTAAATTATAATAAAATATCTTATCATAACATATAGTTGTGGTAGATTTTGAAACTCAAAGTAAATTTACATTATGAAATATCATCAGAATACGTAATAATTTAAATTTTAACATAAAATATTGTCGAAATATATAATAATTACTAATCGATAATAAAGATATTTATATTATATAAATTTAAATGATATTTATTTTAAAATACGAATATAATATAAATGGTTGAAATGTATTATTATTAATTTATGATGTCCATTTTCTGTCGCACTCCAAAGGGAAAAAGGAAAGTACATTGGTCCATTAATTTTCTTTCTTGCCAAACATGATTGTGCCAGGAAACGAATCGTAAGAAATCAAAATTCAGCAGTTTTACACAGGAAAAAAAATAATATTTTGGTTATCGAACTTTTAAAACAAATATTTTGAATCTCGTTTTTTTTTAATTATTTGTTAAAATAAATCAATTGATAAAAAAATGGGAAACTTATTAACTTGGCCTTAATTATTTTTTTTGTTAGTTTGCCAAAAAAAAATGAAAACTGTTTCTGGTAGCAGCTTTTGCTGCTTATTGATTTAATGAATTGAATGCTTATAAAAAAAAAAACCCTGAAAACTATTTAAAAAATAAAATTAAAAACTGCAGAAAATTTAAAATCTGTTTTCTTTTTCTTTAAATGATTTAATTTTTTAAAAATAAGAATTTTGAGGGTTAAAAATAAATGAAGACTAAAACAGTAAAAAAAAAAGGTCATTGAGTAAAAAATAAGAAAAGTAGAAAGTGTTTTTTAGGGAATATTAGGTGGGGAAAATATTAAAGCTGTAAAGTTTGTCATAGTTTATTAGGTGGGGAAAATTAAAAAATATTTATAATATTGAATAATTGTTTTGATTTATATTTATTATTTAAATAATTTAATATTTAATATTTAATATTTTATTTTAAATTAAATTAATTTATTTATAGATAAAAATTATTTATAACACCCTCGACCCGGTGTCACATTGGGCCTCTGGCCCAAAACATGTATTTCAAAATTTCTTTTGAAAGTCCAATAATGAAATCAAACTCAAACCCAAATACGATCCATAAAATTCATTTAAATTAAAACAAAAGTCCAAAATAGTTTAGAGTAACCGAAGCTCCCAATATTACAACCCATTTAAAACATTCGACCCAAAATAAAATAACAGAGTTACAATTACATATAGAGTTCAACATAGTACTAGCCCACTACATCTATCACTGTACTCTGATACATAGTCGATGTTGAATCCAAACCTCGATGCTGCTCCGCAGAACTGACTTTACCTAAACTACGCACGAAAACACATTTCGAATGATGAGCTACAAAAGCTCAGTGGATATGCTGAACTCGGCCAACATCATACATATCATAAGCAGTAAAACAAAACATATAAACATCGTGCATGATATGAGTGTCTAGCATGCTTGCCTATCACATGACATAAATGAATGTATATTATCGCACACAACATATACAATCACATCAAGTCAACACACAAGAGTGAGCCCGCGTCCACATAGCATCGAGATCCTACACTCAGGATTGAGGCCGCCCAACGTTCGGAAAGGGATGGATGCCGCCCAACCAATCCCATGCTCGGAATGTTACATCGAATATCTTCGAGTGAGGTCGCCCAGCACTTGGAATAAAAGTCTTCAATACATCACCCGACATATTACATCAGATGGCCTTCGACGTGTTGCAACACTTTTGGATATTCAGATTTCCATCACACAATGACTCAAACCACACAAACGATCCACCTAGGATCTTAGCACCACAAGATATATTAAGATTATCTCAATTTAGTTTTTTGGGGTTATAACTCATCAATCTTAGTTAAATAAATCATTTTATAGCTTTAAAGATATTTGGGAACCATTACTAACCATTACCGACCCAACTTTATGTCTATTTAGGCAAGATAACACAGAGGTATCGATACCCTTACTTGAGGTATCGAAACGGCTGTATCGATACTCTTACAATAGGGTATCGAAACACAAGGTATCGATACCCTTATAAAGGGGGTTTCGATACACGTTGACCATCAACCAGGTCAACTAAGGGGAAACCACCCGTATCGATACACCTTATATGGGGTATCGAAACGAAAATACTACTGAAGGACTCTGTATCAAAACACGGGCAAGGCGTTTTGAAACGCCTATATTGTCTAGCTTATTTTCCTCTCAGGGGTATCGAAACACCCACCAAGGGTATCGATACCCCCTGCACGAACTTGCAATTTTGAACTTAAAATTTTTTAAGGATCCTTCCCATCAATAATCTACTCGATCTTAAAGAGTTTCCATTACCTTTCAAGGATGTTTAAAGTGTTTTAACATCATTTTTAAATCATCTAGTACATTAACACAAATTTCACAATCAATGACTCAAAAGCTACAAACTAAGCATACACACGTGAATCTACATGAAATGCAATCTATCATGATATGCTTGATAGAAAGAAAGAGTTGGGAGTACTAACCTTTGCAAAACAACAACCAAAACCCAAGCTCCCCTCTTGTCAAGCTCTTCCTCCACCCAAGCTCGAAGATGGGTCCTCCACTTGTTTCTCTACAAGGGAGAGGTTAAACCAACTCTTAGACACAACCAAGGATGTCTTTAAGTCTTAAAAATATCAAGAAAACATAGAAACAACCCTTAAGGCTTTATTCCCAGATTACACCCTAAACCCCCACTTAAACCCTCATCTTTATCACTCTTCTATATTCTTACCTCTTTAGATAGATTTTTAACAACTCAAGAACTTATCCTTCACCACTAAAACGAGATTCCACCATAAAACCCTCAAAAACCTTACCTTTAATGATTGTTGCCAAGACAAAGGATGAAGAAAATGAGGTTGTAAGGGATGATCTCATACCCTCTACAAGTGTAGAAAAATGATGCCCTTAAACCCCCTTTTCTTCCTTTAACCATTTACCAAAAAGTCCTCAACTAATAATTCATAAGCCCAACAACCATCAAGCCCAATAAGCCTAAGGCCCAAACTAGACAAACTTGGGGCCCAAAATCGAAGCCCAAACTCCTCGAGTTAACCTGACACTTGGATCCAAATCTGGATCATTATATTATTAATTAATTAATATTAAGTAATTTAAAGTAATTATATATTAAATATAAAATATAATTTTATATTTTACATAATTTTATAAAATTACTTTTTAATTAATATAATATTCTTTAAAGTTAATATTTTTATCCATATAAAATTATCATATCAATATATAAGTCACATAAATTTGTTATACTATTTCAAATCATTTACTATTAATCGATTAATAAATTTTATTTATAAAAATAATTTAATTTAAAATAAAATTTTAAAAATCAAATTATTTTTTAGTTGAAGGAGATTTTTATACACTTATATCTCAAATATTTCCCCTATGTTAATATTTAGGGATGTTCAAAATTTTGGTTAACCAAATTAACTGTTTGAACCAAAAAAATTTCGGTTAATCGGTCGGTTAATTTTAGATTTGATCGATTAACGGTTAATGATTTTTTGAAACTTCGATTATCGGTTAATTCGGTTCAAAATTGGTTAATTAATCGAATTAACTAAACTTTTTATATATTATATATATTATATTTTTTTATATATTTATTTTTGGTCATTAAACTTTTAAAAATTATAAAATGGTCATTAAACTTTATAAAATTATCATAAAATAATAATTAAATTTATTAAATTAAAAAAATAATCATTAAGTTTTTTAATATTAATCAATAATTTATAACGTATGATTAATTTATGTAATAATTCGATAAGTTTAATGATTTTTTTAATAATTTTTAAAAGTTCAGTGCCTAAAAAAATTATTTTAACATAGTTTAATGACCATTTTTATAATTTATCCAATTTTTTAAAAGTTCGGTTAACCGAATTAACCGATCGGATTAACCGAAATTTTTTCGGTTCGATTAACGGTTAATATAAAAAAAACTCGATTAATAAAATTTTGAAAGTTCGGTTTGGTCGGTTAACCAAACCGTCCGATTGAACACCCCTATTAATATTTCAGTCAATTTTAGTGAATAATAGAGTTGGAGAAAAAAATAAGAGAAATAAGTATATTTAAAAAATATTTTAAAAAATATGCCAAAAGAAATAGCGTTACTTAAATCCGCCATCAGCCGATAACGAGATTCATATAGACCGTTAGTTTAGCTCAATTTAATTACCAACATAAACCTCGACATCCGCAAATGGTGCGGTACCTAGACTTCACCATCTTCAAGTTACGAAATTTAAAAAATACTATTTAAAAATACCCTTATGTCAACACGAATTTGAAAATGAATAATAAGATATAAATAACAAAATACAAATAATCAATAAATAATAAAATATTTAAAAAAATTAAAAATCGTGAAAAAACAGAAACGTGGGATTCTTGGTTTGTTGTTGAAGTTTGTTAGGATTAGGATTTGTTTGTTGAGCTTTTTTAGGGATTTAGATAAAGTTTAAAATGAGTTGGATTGTTGAATCGAATCCCTTTAAATAGGGATTCGATCGACAGTGAAGGGGAGGAGAATCTGGAGCTTGAATCAGCACTGAAATCGGAAGTTGGAGAGCTTGAATTGGTTCGTTGAGGCAATCGGAAGCTTGAAGTGAGTCATCGACGGTAAGCTCTTGGTTTGATTCTTTGATTTCAGTTTCGTTTTTGTTTTGGATTGATCGGATTGTTGGGTTTAGGGCTTAAATAGGTTAGATTTCGAAGGCTTAGGTGTTTAGATCCAGAGTTTTTGCGTTTTCGGTGTGTTTTTAAGGGTATTCGAGGTTTTTGGCGAGGTTGCCGGTGCCGGAAATGGCCTCCGGCGTCAGATCAGTGGCGGTCGGACCTTTTTGGAGTCGCCGAAGAACTCGTCGGAGTAACCATCGGCGGCGGCAGAGCAGGGCCTGTGCGGCGATCCTTGGCCGTGTTCTTTGTGTTCTTCGTGAACACGAAGAACACACGTGAACATCATAAGAATTTAAAGGGGTTTTGATCTGTTTTTACTGGGTTTTCTAGGTATTAGGTGTTAAATTCAGAGAGTTCTGGGCTGGGGTGAGTTGCACCGAGTTGGTCTCGGTGTAAATGACCGAGCCAACTCGGTCTTAGGTGTTTTTGTGAGGTGGCTAAACGACGCCGTTTTGGCAGCCGGGCAAACAAGTCGGATCCGGGTTCAACCCGGATCCGCGTGTTTTAGTTAGTTTAGGGATTTTTACCCTTTAGGTCCTCTTGACTTTAGATTGTTTTACAATTAGGTCCCCAGAACTTCCAATTAGGTCCCTAGAACTTTAGTTTTCACCCAATTAGGTCCCTAAATCCCTAATTAGACCCCTAGGATTAAAATTAATCAAGTTTAGACCTTAATTAGGATAAAAAATTGATTTTAAAGACTTGAAATTATTAATTAGGTTCTAATTAGAATTTAATTTAATTTTAAAGGAAACTTTAAAATTAATTTAACCTATTTAAATCTAATATAAAATTAATTTGACCCTTAAAACTTAGAAATTAGACTTTAATTAGGTTTAATTTAATTCTTAAAATTTAGAAAATAATTTTAATTAATTATTTTAATTAATTTTAATTAATCTCTAAAAAATAAGTTTTAAAATTAATTCAATTTAATTAGGTCTAGTCTAGCCTTTAAACCTTAAAACATTCACCAAATTAGACTTTAATTAGGATTAGTTTAATTCTTAAAATTTAGGAAATAATTTTAATTAATTACTTTAATTAATTTCTAAAAGATAAGATTTAAGAATTAATTAGGCCTAATTATCCCAAGTTCCACCAAAATTAAACTTTAATTAGGTTAAATTAAATTCTTAAAATTTAGAAATTATTTTAATTAAATCCCTTAATTAATTTTAATTTTCTAAGATAAGACTTAAAAATTAATCTAATTTAATCCAACCCTAATTAAACCTTAAAATTTAAAACTCACCAAATTAGACTTTAATTAAGTTTTAATTAAAATTTGAAGATTAGGAAAATTTAATTAAATAATTAATTTAATTAAATTTTTTTCTAAAACTTTAAAATTAATTACACACTTAATTAAATCTTTTCGAGGTTTGTTTACTCTTGTCCCTTTTTGATCTTCACCAATGCAAGTTCCTTTGTACTCATGATGACATTTTATTTTGATGTAATTTGTATTCTCATGTTTCTAATAAAAATGTCGATTTCCTTTATTTTGTTTTATGTTTTATTTTAAGTGTTGCATGACATATTTTAGAGAGGTCACCTCATAAACATTTAAGTTAATTAATTTAGAGTCTTCTAGGACTAGTCACTTTAATTAATTAATTAATTAATTAATTAATTAAATAGGGAGATAATTCGTAAATAATAGTATTTGAATCTTATGTCTCGGATACACTAAAGAGGCTGATGTTTTGACGTACCATGATGTTGGCCTAGAGAGTGTACCTTGGCATCGAATTCATGTGCTATTTAAACTTAGAATTTTGATAAAATAACGTAGGCCTAGTATTAAATAAAATTGATAGGTAAGCAACTAGCGACATTAGTAATTTAGGTTCTAAACACTTAATTAATGGAGCTTTTTTAGGATTAGAACTTAAAATGAACGAGATAAAAACGGTCATGCATTTTACTTTAACCTTTTGAGGTGGAAGTTACATTCCTTTGAATTTGGGTGAGGTTTCCTATCTAGAGGACGTCTCGTTCAACTCAAGTTTAAAGGTGATGTAATTTCTAAATCAAAAGGATATCCTCGATTCAAATAATGTTCAATTAACAATGGGAAATTAAATTAATATTTATCTTCAAAATACCAATGCCACGTAATTTTTTTCAAGGTACCAATTTTTGGGCGTTTGTAAGGATCGTTCTTATACGTAACCGACTCCCGAACCCAAATGTTTTATAAACGAATCTCTGGTTTGTTTTATGGTGTCTGACCTACCTAAGTGGCCGGTGACGACTCCAAATCATTTTTCAAAATTAAATCATATATTTTCCTAAAATTTGGTTTTTTCAAAGATTAAAATGATAAAATTCATATTTTTTCAAAATCAATGGCCAAGCTATTTTACACCTAAACTCGCGTTTTTAAAGAGGTCGCGACAGCTTGGCGACTCCGCTGGGGACCTAAAAAATTTTATTTTTTGTGAGTCAGGCCTAACTTTTTAAATTTTTACGTGGCATTTTGGCATTTTGAGGATAGATATTAATTTAATTTTTTATTGTTAAGTGAACATTATTTGAATGAGGATAACTTTTTACTTTTATGATATACCTTGTCATTCATGCATTAGCTCTCAATCCGAGCTTTTACCCTTATGTGGGAGTTAGATATTATCCGACGTGATGCTCTCTAGCTCTGAGTTTCGAATTTTTATTTGCTTCCGATATACTAACCTTACGCATCGTGGGGTCTTCACCTCCGTTGTAAGGGACCTATACCACCAAATCGATGTCTTATCGTCGCAGTAGGCGATAACGAAAGTTCGGGAACCCAGTGTCTAGACCAAAAACCACATATAGAGTAGAAACCTACCCCTTCTAGAGTCAGACAGGAACCATAAGATAAGGCGATATGCTGCCGAAATGCCGCCAAACTTAGGATTTTTCTGTTAACATGCTCTCTGGTTATTTTATACAACTTAACCTGCTCTCTGGTTATTTTACGCAATTTAGCATGCTCTCTGGTTATTTTGCGCAATTTAGCCTGTTCTCTGGTTACTTTTATTTACATTTTTAACTGCTCTATGGTTATTTTTCAGACATTTTTATTATCCTGTTTTATCTTTATATTTATCTTACTAACATTTTTTCCTTTCTGTTTTTATTATTTTGGTCCTTTTGTGTATTTTATTTTTACTTGGCATATCATTTGCATGAGTATTAATTTGGAAAACAGTAAAGTTAGAAGTATCCAAAAATGTCAGAAGGGATCATTATATGCAAAGATAATACGGAAGTCTGGACATGGTCAGAGTCAGTTCAGCACGAGAAAGGTAGTTTGCCATCAGGGAGTGTCTTAGCGCTGAAAGGGTATGTTAGGATTAGCACGAATCAAAGTCCTTGTCTCTCCGAAGTCCAAGAGATATGGGAACAGTGGAGTAATGACATGAAAGATCAGTTCAAGAGGGAGTTTGGAGACATTGCTTTGTTAGTGAAGGCCCCTATTGATAGACACCTAATGAGGGAGATGACGCAGTTCTGGAATCCCGCTTACAACTATTTTACCTTTGGGAAGATCGACATGATGCCTACACTAGAGGAGTATGAAGTTCTGATCAATTGTCCGGCGATAAAGAACGATAAGATATATATGAAGCCCAACAACACTTCAGGGTTCAAGAAGAAATTGATGCAGATCACCGGCAAAGATAAATAGTTTTGGGACTAGAAGGTAACAGGTCATGACCACAAAGACGTAAGCGAGGAAAGACAGAGAGTGAGTTGGAAGGTTTTCAAGGATTTGATAGCCGCAAGCAGCGAAGAGCCCACCAAAGCAAGAAGGATGTACGCCCATTACATCTATGGGTTGGTGCTATTTCCCAGAACTCCTGAGCACATAGACCCATCCACGGTTGATTTGTTCGAGAGGTTATTCAAAGGCGTAAATCCGGTTCCTGCCATACTAGCCGAGATCTATAGATCACTGACCGCGTGCAAGAGGGCCGGCGAAGGAAGATTTTGGGGATGTGCACAGCTTTTGGAGATATAGTTCAGAGGCCACTGTTGGAGCTCTCCGTATAGCGCCTTAAGGTTCAGGACTACTTACTCACCCATCGAAGAGCACCTAAAGAGCTGTGTTTTGGAGAAGAAGATCGAAGTCTAATGGAGCGATCTTTTTCGAGATTTGACAGATTCGGACATCGTTTGGAAAGCCTGCTGGTTGAATAGGGGGACGACTTTTCGATATCGGTGCGGAGATAGCGATTGGATCCCATTAGCAGGTATATGAGGTAGAACGACTTACTGCCCATTGTTAGTTTCGAGGCAGTTTGGATCGAGATAGTTCATACCAGCCACAGCGGGGATGGCAAGTTTCAGTTTTTCACACCAAAGCGAGGGGTACAAATCCAAGATAGCTCAGATTGTAAAAGCTTGGGATTCGCCTAGGAGAGTTTAGCCCTATCGAGAGTTCGAGGTCATGGCCCAATATAAAGAATAGAGAGAGCAAAGGGTGAACGATGGAGTTTTTCAAGGAATATCGAGGGATGAGGGACCGTCGTCAAGCAAGGTAACCTTAGAAGCACCATCAGCTTTAGAGAAGCTCAAGGAGGATCAGGAGTTGGATTTTCAGAAACAAGAGAAGAAAATCTATGAACTTACACAGGAATTGAACCTCACAAAATACCAGGTGCAGATACAAGAAAGAGAAAGAGATGGCACTTCAGATCGAAAGGTTATGCTGAGATTTGAGAGAAGCACAAGAAGTATCCGAGGGGCGTAAAAGGAAATATCCAAGGGCAGGAGAAAACAAGAGTATCGGGGATAGTTCTGACCGCTTGGACAAGGCCTTAAGGGAAAAAGAGGAATACAAGAGGCTTTATGAAAAGAAATACCGTGAAGCAAGATAAGCAAGTTCCAAAGCTAGGAAGAAATCGGACAAAGAGCAAGCGAAGAACCGTGAGTTGACAACTCAGGTAACACAGCTAGAAGAATTGGTTGTCAAGTATCACAATGTAGACAAAGCCAAGATAGAAAAGGAAAATGAGGAGCTTCAACAAAAGATTGCCTCGCTCGAGGGCCAAGTACAAGAGTTGCAAGAAAAGTTAGTCGACTTCGAAGGAGCTTTGTGTTAAAATGCTGGAGAGGCGTGGAAGACGAAGTATGAAGCAACACAACGCACGATCCAGAGTCAGAACAGTGAGTTGGTCAACTTCAAGGGACAAGTCAGAAGTATTGCGTCTTACGTACATATATTGTCGAGAGAAGCTATAACTCTTCTGAACCAGCCGAACGTCGAGCAAGAGCACGGAGAAGCCATCATCCGCCTGCTACATGAGTTGACCAATTTAGGGATTAGGGCCAACAATTTTCTGTAGATTATCTTTAAGTTGTAGTGAATCCTTTTTGGACAAACGGATGTTTCTAAGAGATTGTTTTTCGAATTTAATATCCCCTTGCATTCATGCATTCATTCATCATGTGCATTATTTATTAAAATAAAGTTTAATAATAAAGATTTTATGGCAGTGAATTTAAAAATTGCAAACATACTATACACATACTCGACGCGCCCGCGCACCAAGAAACTAGCAATGGAAGAAAGACTACAGAAACTAGAGGATCATCATGCTGAATTTGCAAATCGCTTGGATGTGATAGAAAATGGCATGAAAGATGGCTTCACCAAAATTTAGACGAATATTATTAGTCAGATAGCCGCTTTATTAGGCTCGAAGCAGGATGAGAAAGGCAAAGCATCGATGAGAGGGGCAGATGAAGCTGAAGGATAGGCGGATACGGTAACTCACGTAAGGGGGCAACCAGAAGTGCATTTAGTCCTAGGGAGAGTGCAGCTTAACGTAGTAGGGGCATCCATGAGTCACCCCGTGGAAGTTGATGACTTCTCTCCGAATATCGATGAAGTGCCAGATCTCAACTTCATGAGTGAAGTGGAGAAAATACGACAGGACATGGAGAAGAAGTATGCTAATCACTTTAAGGCACTTGAAGCAAAGATCCAAGAAATCCAAGCCCAAGGGTCGACGGATAATAGCACCAATGCGTTCGATCTCAGCTTAGTTTTTGATTTGGTCCTTCCACCGAAATTCAAAATGCATGACTTCGAGAAGTACGACGAGACGTCGTGTCCAAGCGCCCACATGACGATGTATTGTTGGAATATGGCCGCTTTTAGCAAGGATGAGAAGCTGTTGATCCATTGCTTTCAGGATAGCCTGACGGGTTCTGCTATCCGGTGGTACAAACAACTCAGCCGGGAGAAGATAAGGTCATGGAAGGTCCTATATCACGCCTTCATGGAAAATTACAAGCATGTGTTGGAGATGAGACCCACTAGAGATATGTTACAACAGATGGGGCAAAATTCTAACGAAACATTCTGACAGTATGCCCATAGATGGAGAGATCTGGCCTCTCAGGTGCAGCCTCCGTTGATTGAGCGAGAAATGACCCACATGTTTGTGGAGACATTGAAGGGGCCGATGTATGATCGTCTGTTCACAAGCACATCTATGTAGAGCTTCTCTCAAATAGTTGCTACCGAAGAGTTGGTGGAGGTAGCTATCAAAAGCGGGAGAATTGAAGGATCGGACAGTTCCAAGAAGAACTTCAAAAAAAAAGACGAGGTAAATAATGCTGTCGTGTATAAACCCTCGAGAAATGTGACAATTTCCAAACCAGGGACGAGAGCAGGCAGTTCGTAGGGACCAAACAAGAAAGACTCAAAATGGGAGAGACCGACTTTCTCACTTATCCAAGTTACGTATGCTGAGTTGTACACTCAGCTACACGATGCTGATTTGATTCGCCCGTATTTCATCATACCGGTCAAACCCCCTTATCCACACTGGTATGATCCGAAGACCTAGTGTGTATACCATGCTAATGTTCAGGGACATAGCATCGAGAACTGCACTGCCTTTAAGAGGATTGTCCAGAACATGATGAATGTCGGGGTCTTGAAATTTGATAAACCCAGTGTCTCAACAAACCCACAACCGAATTATGGCGGTCGGGGCGTGAATGCAATTGAAGAGGACCAAACAAGGCAAGTTAAAATGAGTGTGTCAGAATTTCGATCACCATTAAAGTGGGTTTTCAACAACTATTTGACAACGGGCTCGTCTGCCAATGGATGAAAATGAAATAGTCTACCGAGGTAGGCTTGTATTGCGAATTCCATCAAGAACACGGGCATGCAATTCAACAGTGTAGTGAGTTTAGGAGCCTGTTACAAGGAATGATGGACAACAAGGAGGTGAAGTTCTTTACAAAGAGAGGTAGCCGGAAAATGATGAATGTATGCACGTTTGAAAATACCGGGCCGAAATACAGTGCAAACAGGCCACTAGTCATCTCAGCTCGACCAAGGGGCAGTAATCCATTTGGATCGAAAAATGCTCCTCGCATAGTAATTACCCCTCTAGCACCCTTCCCATTTAAGGATACACAAAGGGTTCTATGGAATTACGCTGCGAGTGTGGCTGGGCCAAGTAGCTTGAAGCCCATTGAGGAGGTACAACCAGGAAAATCTGAAACTGTTGAGAAGGTGGAAATATAGGAGCTAGTGAATGAGGTAGGTCATTTCACAAGGAGCGGGAGATGTTACTCGCCGGCTCAAGAAAAAGAAGAGGACCAAACTAAGCTCGTGGAGAAGAAGAAAATTTTCATAGATCCGACTTCGAAGGTGAATGAGCCTGTCATCGAGGAATAAGCGTATGAGTTTCTGCGGTTCCTGAAGCACAGCGAGTATAATATCGTGAAACAGTTAAAAATGCAACACGCCAGAATCTCTATCCTCGATTTGCTATTAAGTTCTGAAGGGCATCGTGACGCCTTTTTGAAAGTATTAAACCAGACTTTTGTCCCAAAGGACATCTCAGTGAACAAGTTGGACCGAATCGTTAATCATATTACCGTGGACAATTACATAATGTTCACCGATGATGAGGTCCCTGATGGTGAAATGGGATCTATCAAAGCTTTAAACATCACGACCCACTGCAAGGGTCACGTGGTACCGGGAGTTCTAATGGACAATGGATCGGCTTTGAATGTGCTACCTATGGCAACTTTGCAAAGGTTGCCCATAGATGTTACGCATATGAAAAGCTACTAGAATATGGTCAGAGCATTCGATGGGACCACAAGGGATGTGTTGGGAAGGATTGAAGTCTCGTTGCTGATTGGGCCATCCATGTACAACATAGATTTTGTTGTAATGGATATTAAGCCCACCTACAATTGTTTGCTCGGCAGACCTTGGATCCATTCCGCCGGGGCAGTGCCATCATCACTTCACCAGAAGCTGAAGTTTGTGGTAGATGGGAAACTCGTGTGTATCGGGGCGAAAAAAGACATCATTGCATCCGTCTCCATGGATACGCCATATGTGCAAGCAAATGAGGAAGCGTTAGAATGCTCTTTTAGGGCTTTAGAGTTTATTAACGCTGCATTTGTAGCTGAAGGTGCTAAATTCCCCTGTCCGAAGTTATCAGACTATACTGAGATGACCGTCAAGCAGACCTTTGGCAAAGGAGCCAAAGCCAGAGGAGGATTAAGAAGAAGGTTACAAGGAAGCTTACGCCCGAAGTCCGTTGTTATGAAGAAAGGGCGAGCCGGGTTAGGCTTTTCAATCAAGGCCTACTGAAATAAGTATGGAAGGACTGCAATCAAGAAGCCAGTCTCATTGAGTGCAAAAATCGACTTTATCTCTCACAGGTTTGTGAATGTCACTGAACAAGCGGAGAAGAATCGCTTGGAAGCTATTAGGCTGCAAGAAGAAGAGATCTTTGGGGAAGCATTTGAAGGACTGATGGTAGGAGAAATTTCCGAAGGCCCGAGGATGAATCTACTGGAGAAAATTCGTCCGTGCCTCCCTGGCGAGACTTTGAATAATTGGACTATAGAGGATTTACCTGTAGTTTTTAAGACAGAGTAATGACATAAACCATCCTGTACTTTTCGCCCGCGAGTATAGGAGATTTTCTGTAAAGGGTTTTTTCATAATTTTCATTAGCGAATAAAGATGTTTTTCCCTTTGTTCAAAGACAAACATTTTTATTTTCTTTCATTCGCTTCATTCATTTCATTCTTTATTCATCTATTATTCCCATCCAACTATACAAATTTTCTTCGCAGGTTCCCGAACAATGATCGCATGAATAATTCTGGGCCTAAACCCGAAATAGATTTGAAAATGATCTCTTGTCTAACAGAAATCAATGAGTATGAAGATAATGCGGACTACGAGATTCCTGAAGAATTACTAAGATTGGTGGAGCAAGAATATAAGCAAATCATGCCCCACAAAGAAGAGATAGAAACTCTGAATCTGGGTACCGAAGAAGAGAAAAAAGAAGTCATGATCGGAGCAACATTTCCACCAGGGGCAAAGCAAAATTTGATAGATTTATTGCGAGAATTCAAAGATGTCTTTACATGGTCGTATCAAGATATGTCGGGCTTGAATACCGATATTATGGTCCACAAGTTGCCTATCAGCCCAGATTACAAGCCCATACAACAGAAGCTCAGGAGGCTGAGGCCGAAAATGTTATTGAAAATCAAGGAAGAAGTGCAAAAGCAGACCGATGAAGGCTTCCTACAGGTGGAAGCATACCCGAAATGGGTAGCAAACATAGTCCCCGTGCCAAAGAAAGATGGGAAAGTTCGGATGTGTGTGTATTATAGGGATCTGAACAGGGCAAGCCCGAAAGACAATTTCCCTCTACCCTACATAGATGTTCTAGTAGATAATACTTCGGGGCATTCATAGTTCTCTTTCATGGATGGGTTCTCGGGTTATAATCAGATCAAAATGAATCCGGAAGATATGAAGAAGACAACTTTTACCATACTCTGGGCACGTTCTGCTATAAAGTCATGCCTTTTGGGTTAAAGAACGCCGGGGTCACATACCAGAGAGCTATGGTGACACTGTTTCACGACATGATGCACAAAGAAATCGAAGTTTATGTGGACGATATGATAGCTAAGTCCCAAACAGAAGATGGACATGTACAGGATTTGAAAAAGTTGTTCCAAAGGCTACGAAAGTATCAGCTGAAGCTTAACCCTAATAAATGTACGTTTGGGGTCACATCCGGCAAGCTACTTGGTTTTGTTGTCAGTCAAAGGGGCATCAAAATTGATCCCGATAAAGTCAAGACAATAAAAAATTTGCCACCTCTCAAAACACAGAAAGAGGTTCGTGGCTTCCTTGGGAGACTGAACTACGTGTCTCAG
This sequence comes from Abelmoschus esculentus, assembly GCA_035048815.1. Classification (NCBI taxonomy): domain Eukaryota; kingdom Viridiplantae; phylum Streptophyta; class Magnoliopsida; order Malvales; family Malvaceae; genus Abelmoschus; species Abelmoschus esculentus. Next base: position 16,538,024 of record JAUCBN010000017.1, on the reverse strand, counting down.
TTTATTTCTCAGCTAACCGATAAATACGATCCCGTTTTTAAACTATTTCGGAAGAACAACCCAAGTGAGTGGAATGATGAATGTTAGGAAACATTGGACAAGATCAAACAATATTTGTCAAACGCACCAATATTGGTGGCGCTAGTTCCTGAGAGACCATTAATCCTTTACTTAACGGTGTTCGAGAATTCTATGGGTGCGTATTGGGGCAACATGATGACACTGGAAAGAAGAAAAGAACAATCTATTACCTGAGTAAGAAGTTTACCGAATGCGAGGCACGGTACCCATTTATCCAAAAGATGTGTTGTGCACTTGTTTGGGTTACTCGTCGACACAGACAATATTTGTTGTACCATACCACGTGGTTGATATTAAAGCTCGATCCATTGAAGTTTCTAATGGAAGCACCCGCATTGACCGGGAGATTGACACGATGACAAATGTTGTTGTTCGAATTTGACATAGTATACGTCAACCAAAAGGCAATTAAAGGGAGTGCCATAGTTGACTTTCTTGCGAGCAGAGCCTCGGATGATTATGAGCCTCTGAATTTTGATTTTCCTGATGAGGATGTAATGACTGTTTCCGTTGAAGAAAATGAAGAAATGGAAAAATAGAAATTATATTTCGACGGGGCAGTCAACGCCCTCAGACGAGGAATCGAAGTTGTACTGATATCTTCGGATGACGTACATTACCCTCTCACGAGCAAGTTAGAATTTTTGTGCACTAACAATATGGCTGAATACGAAGCATGTGTCATGGGTTTAAAGGCCGCAATAGAAAGAAAGATAAAAGCCTTGAAGGTATACGGAGATTCAACCTTAGTTATTTATCAGCTACGTGGAGAATGGGAAACCAAAGACACGAAGTTGATAGAATATCGAAAGTTGATATTGGATCTAATTGAAGAATTTAAAGAGATAACATTTGTATACCTTCCTAGAGAGGACAACAAATGGTAGATGTCTTAGTTGCACTAACCTCGGTATTCCAAGCAAATAGACCGAAGGATATGATGCTAATCCGGATGCAGAGCTATGAAACATATGCCCATTGCTGCAACTTGGAAGAAGAGGACGACAATCCTTGGTATTTTGATATTCTACAATATATCAAGTTCCAAGCTTACCCATTTGGAGCTAATGACGTTGAAAAGAGAACAATCAGAAGAATGGCTGTTGCATATGTACTGGATGGCGACGTCTTGTACAGAAAGAGCAAAGATCAAGTGTTGCTAAGATGTGTCAATGCCAGTGAGGCTAAAAGTATTCTAGAAGAGGTGTATGATAGAATTTGCGGTACACATGCCAATGGTTTCTCGATGGCACAAAAAATAATGAGATACGGATACTACTGATCTACTATGGAAAGGGATAACATAGAATATGCCAAAAAGTGTCATAAATGCCAAATCTATGCAGATAAAATCAATTCTCCGCCAGTACCGTTACATACAATGAATTTGCCCTGGCCTTTTGCTGTTTGGGGATTAGATATAATCGGGTAGATTCACCCCAAGGCTTTAAATGGGCATCGCTTTATCCTGGTGGCTATCGATTATTTCACCAAGTGGATAAAAGCTGTCTCCTACGCTAACATCACAAGAACAACAGTTTGTAAGTTCTTGAAGAAAGAGATTATTTGTCGGTATGGTCTACCAGAGCGAACCATCACAGATAATGCTACCAATTTCAACAACAGATTGATAGCAAAAACCTATAAGTAGTTTAAAATAATTCATCACAACTCTGTGGCATACCGGCCAAAGATGAATGGAGCCGTTGAGGCAGCAAACAAGAACATTAAGAAGATCATATCAAAGATGACTGAAACCTACCGAGATTGGCATGAAAGGCTTCCTTTTGCCTTATTCGCGTACCGAACTTCGATAAGGACTTCTACCGGGGCAACACCATATTCCCTAGTATATGGTACTGAAGCAGTGCTACCTTTGGAAGTTGAAATCCCATCTCTTCGAGTATTGTCAGAAACGAAGCTAAATGATGCAGAGTGGATACAGATTCGTTTGGATCAGTTGAATCTAATCGAAGAAAAGTAGTTGAAAGCTATCTGTCATAGTCAAATGTATCAGAAGCGGATGATTTGAGCTTATGATAAGAAAGTTCGTCCGCAAGAATTCCGAGAAGGGGATCTAGTGCTTAAAAAGATCTTGCCTATACACCAAGATTTCCGAGGAAAATGGATACCGAATTGGGAAAGGCCTTTTCCGGAAGCGCATTGATCTTGACTGAAATGGACGGACAAGAATTAAACAAGCCGGTGAATTCTGATTCAGTTAAGAGATATTACGCCTAAAGAAAAAGAAAAAGAAAAGAAGAAAAAGAAAAGGAAAAGAGAAAAAAGAAAATGAAGTGAAAACCCGAAAGGGCGCTTCATAAAAAGAGCGATTAAAAGAAAAAGGAGAGGTCGAGATGAAAACTCGAAAAGGGAGTCTTGATACCAACAGGGGGATTTGGGTCAAAAACTAGGAATGGCGGCTCAAATAAATGAAATAGGCATCCGGTGATTCGTGCCTCTCGATTATCAAGCAATACGGAGGGATCTTCACGTTTCAAAGTTGGATCCTCATTTGAAGAATCGCTAGACAAAGTAGCTTATTTTTAAATTTATATCTCGGGAAAAGGCCTGGATGATTGCTTGTGATAAGCGTTTGGGAACCTACATTTTGTTCCTTTCCTTTTCCTTCAAATTGTTTTTGCCTTGTTTGTTTTACATGTTTGTCATAAATTTACGAAAAGCTCCAATAAAGATATTCATTTCTTTCTTTTGAGCCTTCAAATTCTATCCAAAGCATCATGCTAGTTAATTAATATGAATTAATGAATATGGGAAATCTTTTGGCGTTATTATGTTTTAAGATTACAGGTAAGATTTATTTTTCCGGCTCAAGATAACGGATATAAACAGATATGTTCTGACATTCAAACGAAATCTGTCTCGAAAGAACGCCTCAGACAGCTTTATAAAGAGGACAATCATTAAGAGTAACCCTCTCTATGTGAGATGAAAACCTCGAATACGGAAAAGAGGGAGAAGAGTTAATCAGTCCCTTCAGAGTGACAAACTGACTGATAATACATGCCTTTCAAGGTAGTACTCATGCATCATAATAGCAATATTTGCATTAGAAGCATACTAACAATGCACGATATTTCTGTTAAACAAGATTTAAAGAAATCAACAACAGCAAACAATATTGGCAGCCTTTTGGCGTGAATCCCGAAAGAAGTGGTGTAACATGAGGAATTTCATAATAAGAAGAACAACCACAAGTTTCACCACTTACATCTGAAGAATTTCGTAATAAGAAGAACAACTTCAGACTCTTCAGTGGAGATGGAGAATTTCGTAATAAGAAGAACAACTCCATATTCCATTGTTAAATCCTTTGGGTCATCAGTAAGTCCTCCGGGCATGATGTTAAATCCTCCGGGTCATCATTAAGTCCTCCGGGCATGATGTTAAGTCCTCTGGGCCATCACCTTCGGGAGTGATGATATCGTTTGCACAATCAAGGAGGCAATACGATCCTAAATCCTCTGGGTCATCATTAAGTCCTCTGGGTATGATGTTAAATCCTCCGGGCCATCACCTTCGATAGTGATGATATTGTTTGCACAATCAAGGAGGCAATACGATCCTAAATCCTTCGGGTCATTAGTAAGTCCTCCGGGAATGATGTTAAATCCTCCGAGTCATCATTAAGTCCTCCGGGCATGATGTTAAGTTTGAAGAATTTCATAATAAGAAGAACAACTCCAAATTCCACGAGATACGAGGAATTTCATAATAAGAAGAACAGCCTCGGATCTCACTACTCTTATCTGGAGAATTTCATAATAAGAAGAACAACTCCAGATTCCGGAAATGAGGAATTTCATAATAAGAAGAACAACCTCAATTTCCACCACTTGACGAGTTTGGAGAATTTCTTAATAAGAAGAATAGCTCCAAACTCTACGAACTGCGAGGAATTTAATAATAAGAAGAACAACCTTGGTTTTTGCCACCCTTATCTAGAGAATTTCATAATAAGAAGAACAACTATAGATCTCTCGAAGATGAGGAATTTCGAAATGAAAATAACAGCCTCAAGCTCCATTATTTGATGAGTCTAAGGAATTTCGTCTGAAGAATTTTGTAATAAGAAGAACAGCTTCAGACCTTGGAGAATTTTATAATAAAAAGAACAACTCCAGTTATTCCGAAGACGAAGAGTTTCAACCTCGAGTTGTGTCACAAGGTTTTGCTTGAAGAATTTTGCAATGAGAAGAACAACTTCAAGCTTCAAGTCTTTAGTAAAATTAGTGTTTTTTAGTCTTTGCCCATCTCCTGCTTCGCAGCATTGAGCAAAGAGGGGCAACTGTCAACACGAATTTGAAAATGAATAATAAGATATAAATAACAAAATAAAAATAATAAATAAATAATAAAATATATAAAATATTTAAAAAAATTAAAAATCGTGAAAAAACAGAAACGTAGGGGGGTTCTTGGTTTGTTGCTGAAGTTTGTTAGGGTTAGGATTTGTTTGTTGAGCTTTTTTAGGGATTTAGATAGAGTTTAAACTAAGTTGGATTGCTGAGTCGAATCCCTTTAAATAGGGATTTGATCGGTAGTGAAGGGGAGGGGAATCTGGAGCTTGAATCGGCACTAGAATCGGGAGTTGGAGAGCTTGAATCGGTTCGTTGAGGCAATCGAAAGCTTGAAGTGAGTCATCGACGGTAAGCTCTTGGTTTGATTCTTTGATTTCAGTTTCGTTTTTGTTTTGGATTGATCGGATTGTTGGGTTTAGGGCTTAAATAGGTTAGATTTCGAAGGTTTAGGTGTGTAGCGATCTATAAAATCCACAATTAATTAAATTCGCTAAAAATATTTCTTTTTCTAAGTTGGAAAACATTTCCGATGTGTTATTTTGAAATGAATGTCTTTCACGTGGGGTTTTCGGTTAAAATAATGATTTTGTAAAATTAGAGTTGCCACCGACCGTTTAGGTAGACCAGACACCATAAAACCAGAGATTTTAAAAATTGGGGTTCAGGAGTCGGTTACGGATGGGGAAGGATTAGCACCCCCATACCGCCCAAAAATTGATACTTTAATAATTACCGATTTATTAATATTAAATTTTTCGGGTTAATTTAACGATCAAATTAATTTTTAATTGAATGTACACATTTATTTTAAAGCATCTAAACCCGAAGGTAAGCGTCCGAATCACCACCACTATACTGGAGTTGGCCTTGCTTACGACCGAATTTAGAGGCCCGCATTAAACAAATTAATATTTCATTCATGCAACTTAAAAATAAATTAAATATATTACATAAAAAATAAATACATAAAATATAAATATTAATCTAACAAATAAAATACTAATCTAAAACATAAATTCATAACATACATAAATATTAATCCAAAACATAAATAAAATCTAAATACCAAATAAAATACCAAACATTACATTTCATTAAAATAAAGCCAAAATACAACATAAAGAAAAGAAAATATACCTAAGAGTTCGAACGATTAACCCCGAGTGATCATCACCGAGATATTCCACGACCACTCTAAAATTTTTAACTAGATCGAATCCTAAAAATAGGACCCGATCGAACCATCCAAAATTTGGGGAAAGCTAAGCTCTCAAATTAGGATCATAGGGTACTACCCTCACCCAATTGGTTCTCTTTGTTTAAAGGCTCCCCCTCACCCCCTTTTATAAGCATTTAGAGAGAGGAAATTGAGGTTTCTCATCAATGTGGTATTCTAATCCCACATCAACCTTCCTTTCATTTTCTTCTTCTTTTTCTTATTTTTTCTCTATTTTTTCTTCTCTTTTTATTAATAATATGACTACTACAGTAATACTATAAATACTAAAATTTGATAAAAAATGAGTGATTACAAGGTGTTTAGATCTAGAGTTTTTGCGTTTTCGATGTGTTTTAAGGGTATTCGAGGTTTTTGGCGAGGTTGTCAGTGCCGGAAACGACCTCTGGCGTCAGATCAATGGCGGTCGGACCTTTTTGGAGTCACCGGCGAACTCGTCGGAGTAACCATCAGCGGCGAAGGAGCAGATTGAGAGGCGGCCTGTGCGGCGGTCCTTGGCCGTGTTCTTCGTGTTCTTCATGAACACGAAGAACACACGTGAACATCATAAGAATTTAAGGGGTTTTGATCTGTTTTTGCTGGGTTTTCTAGGTATTAGGTGTTAAATTCAGAGAGTTCTGGGCTGGGGTGAGTTGCACCGAGTTGGTCTCGGTGCAAATGACCGAGCCAACTCGGTCTTAGGTGTTTTTGTGAGGTGGCTAAACGGCGCCGTTTTGGCAGCCGGGCACACAGGTCGGATCCGGGTTGAACCCGGATCCGCGTGTTCTAGTTAGTTTAGAGCTTTTTACCCTTTAAGTCCTCCTGACTTTAGATTGTTTTACAATTAGGTCCCCAGAACTTCCAATTAGGTCCCTAGAACTTTAGTTTTCACCCAATTAGGTCCCTAAATCCCTAATTATACCCCTAAGATTAAAATTAATCAAGTTTAGACCTTAATTAGGATAAAAAATTGATTTTAAAGACTTGAAATTATTAATTAGGTTCTAATTAGAATTTAATTTAATTTTTAAGGAAACTTTAAAATTAATTTAACCTAGTTAAATCTAATATAAAATTAATTTGACCCCTAAAATTTAGAAATTAGACTTTAATTAGGTTTAATTTAATTCTTAAAATTTAGAAAATAATTTTAATTAATCTCTAAAAATTAAGTTTTAAAATTAATTCAACTTAATTAGGTCTAGTCTAGCCTTTAAACCTTAAAACATTCACCAAATTAAACTTTAATTAGGATTAGTTTAATTCTTAAAATTTAGGAAATAATTTTAATTAATTACTTTAATTAATTTTAATTAATTTCTAAAAGATAAGATTTAAGAATTAATTAGGCCTAATTAGCCCAAGTTCCACCAAAATTAAACTTTAATTAGGTTAAATTAAATTCTTAAAATTTAGAAATTATTTTAATTAAATCCCTTAATTAATTTTAATTTTCTAAGATAAGACTTAAAAATTAATCTAATTTAATCCAACCCTAATTGAACCCTAAAATTTAAAATTCACCAAATTAGACTTTAATTAAGTTTTAATTAAAATTTGAAGATTAGGAAAATTTAATTAAATAATTAATTTAATTAAAATTTTTTCTAAAACTTTAAAACTAATTACACACTTAATTAAATCTTTTTGAGGTTCGTTTACTCTTGTCCCTTTTTGATCTTTACCAATGCAAGTCCTTTTGTACTCATGATGACATTTTATTTTGATGTAATTTGTACTCTCATGTTTCTAATAAAAATGCCGAGTTCTTTTATTTTGTTTTATGTTTTATTTTAAGTATTGCATGGCATATTTTAGGGAGGTCACCTCATAAACATTTAAGTTAATTATTTTAGAGTCCTCTAGGACTAGTCACTTTAATTAATTAATTAATTAAATAGGGAGATAATTCGTAAATAATAGTATTTGAATCTTATGTCTCGGATACACTAAAGAGGCTGATGTTTTGACGTACCATGATGTTGGCCTAGAGAGTGTACCTTGGTATCGAATTCATGTGCTATTTAAACTTAGAATTTTGATAAGATAACGTAGGCCTAGTATTAAATAAAATTGATAGGTAAGCAACTAGCGACATTAGTAATTTAGGTTCTAAATACTTAATTAATGGAGCTTTTTTAGGGTTAGAACTTAAAATGAACGAGATAAAAACGGTCATACATTTTACTTTAACCTTTTGAGGTGGAAGTTACATTCCTTTGAATTTGGGTGAGGTTTTCTATCTAGAGGACGTCTCGTTCAACTCAAGTTTAAAGGTGATGTAATTTCTAAATCAAAAGGATATCCTCGATTCAAATAATGTTCAATTAACAATGGAAAATTAAATTAATATTTATCTTCAAAATACCAATGCCACGTAATTTTTTTAAGGTACCAATTTTTGGGCGTTTGTAAGGATCGTCCTTATACGTAACCGACTCCCGAACCCAAATGTTTTATAAACGAATCTCTGGTTTGTTTTATGGTGTCAGGCCTACCTAAGTGGCCGGTGGCGACTCCAAATCATTTTTCAAAATTAAATCATATATTTTCCTAAAATTTGGTTTTTTCAAAGATTAAAATGATAAAATTCACATTTTTTCAAAATCAATGGCCAAGCTATTTTACACCTAAACTCGCGTTTTTAAAGATGTCGCGACACCTTAATTCACTTATTTACTTAAATATAACCTAAACATCGTATTCCCTTAAATTTCTCAATATTCCCCTAGAAAGTCCCTATTTTATGGAGAAATTATTACATGAACCCTTCCACCACCTAAGATATGATCTCAACCAATTAAAATAAGACACATAATATATTTTTTCCATATCATATTTACACATAAACATCATCCAAATCATACACTTTAATGCATTTGATTTAAAAATAGAAAAAATATTATCAAAGATTTTTTATGTTGTTTTCCTCTTTATTGTTCAATTTTTAATTAATTTTTAATCCCTAACCCTAAACCTTAACCCTAAACCCTAACTCTAACTCTAAACCCTAATCCTAATCCTAACCTTAAATCCTAAACCTAAACAATAACACGTAACCCTAAACCCTAACTCTAACCCTAAACCTTAAACCCTAACCACATAGACCATAAACCACTAATCCATAAACCCTTAATCCCTAACCCTAAACCATAAACCCCAAATCTATATAAAAAATTAATTAGAAAAATTTTTAAAACAAAGAGAAAGATTACACAAAAAATCTTTGATAATATTTTTTTCCTTTTTAAATCAAATACGTTAAATTAGATGATTTGATCAATGTTTATGTGTAAATTTGATATAAAAAAAATATATTATGTGTCTTAATTTAATTGGTTAAGACCATATACTAGGTGGTGGAAAAGATTCATGTAATAATTTTTCCTATTTTATGGTTCCTTGCATCATCTGGCATCGGAAATGGCAGCACGTGCAAAGATTTAATTCCATGACCACCGAGGAGTGCAATGAATTTCTCGTTAGCTTCGTCGCCGGAGAATTTGACCTAAAAAAATTTGTACTTAATTTTTAGTAAACATTTTTTTATATAAAATTTTATAAATTCGTTTTTTAACGTAAAGTGTCACGTCCCTCCCTACTCGTTTGCTGTCTTTGTTTCTAACCAGTTTAAAAGAACACAGAGTGCTGCTCGACAAGAGAAGAAAAGAGCTTTGGCCTTTGGAGGAATTTAAACCGTTTGGTCAACCATGGAAGGTGATGATATCAACCAGAAGCTGCTTCATGGAGCCGATAAGATACCCGTAGAAGAACCAACGCTTGGACAAAAGATATGGACCGAGTCCAAGAAGATGTGGATTGTCGCGGGACCTGCAACCTTCACCCGGTTCTCGACCTTCGGTGTCACGGTAATCAGTCAAGCTTTCGTCGGTCATATCGGTCCTACTGAGCTTGCTGCTTATTCCCTTTGCTTCACTGTCCTGTTGAGGTTCGGCAATGGTGTTTTGGTATGTTCTTATTTGATCACCCTATTCATTTTGCTTTAACATTTTCTTGATCTTCGGGGCTTACTTGCCTGGAATCGTTGCTTTTATTGGTGACATGGTGTTTTTGATCATGTATCAAACATCAGCTTTTATTTTTTTCTTCTGTTTCTTGGGAAAAGTTTAAGATTTTCTATGTTTTTCTTTTTTAGTTTTGCTACCGGTAAAAACTTCGAGTACTGTGGAACTAATACGAGTTGTGGTCCTCTAAGCAAGACTACCTCTTTTGACTTGTTTTTCAAGGCCTGGATAAATCAACCTGAGATGATCAGTTGTTGGTTCCATGGCTGATCAAGTATCAACAACAAAAGAAAGCCTTTTTAGTTTAATTTATAGCCATGGGGTTGAGTTTCTCTGGTTGTTTTTGAAGACATGTCTCATATATCAAATCTGCTATGTTATCTTGATTTGGATCAGTGTCGAATATGGATACATGTCTCTAAACACGGACTTATTGATGTTTTTGAAATCGTTTCGAATGTGCAGTTGGGCATGGCAAGTGCATTGGAAACACTATGTGGTCAAGCTTTTGGCGCAAAACAATACCATATGTTGGGGATATACCTTCAAAGATCATGGCTAGTTTTGTTCATATCTTCTTGTTGTCTTCTGCCTTTATACATCTTCACAACCCCGCTTTTCATAGCATTAGGCCAAGATGAAAAGATTGCACATGTGTCTGGTTACATCAGCCATTGGTTCATCTTCATCGTCTTCTCTTTCATCATCTCCTTCACCTGCCAAATGTTCCTGCAAGCGCAGAGCAAAAACATGATCATTGTGTACTTGGCAGCGTTCTCCATCGGGATTCACATCTTTCTTTCGTGGCTTTTGACTGTGAAATTGAAGTATGGGCTCGCCGGAGCTCTGTTTTCCACCGTTTTGGCCTATTGGATACCCAATATAGGGCAGATTCTGTTTGTTACTTGTGGTGGGTGCAAAGGGACTTGGAAGGGTTTCTCAATGTTGGCCTTTAAGGATCTTTTTCCTGTAGTAAAGCTATCCTTGTCATCTGGTGTTATGGTTTGGTAAGGTTTCTCAGTCCATTTGAGTCCCTTGACAGAACTTGCAGATAAAGATTGCTTACTCGAATTCGGGTTATATCAGATATGTGTATGTGTTTGATATTAGATGTGTTCAAGGACTAGGTAAGGTTTGAACCGGGTCCATAGATGATAGCAACCCCATTCACATGACCCTCAGATAGTTTGATCCTTGAATATATCTACCTAACACTGTTATGCTCGGTCCGTGTACCGGTATCGATATCCAAATATGCGTACGAGTATTTAAATGAAAATATATAGTAAGATATTAATTTGAGAAATTTGGTTTTCATGGTCAGTCTCGAAATCTGGTACAACACGATCTTGGTTCTTCTAACAGGAAATCTGAAATGCTCAGGTAGCCATTGATGCTCTTGCCATTTGGTAAGTCTCATGTTTCCCGGTTGGGCTATCAATCATTCTGATTTTTCCATCTTATTAATATGTAAATACTTTCTCCCTTGTAGCCTCAACATTAATGGATGGGAAATGATGATATCACTTGGTTTCTTAGCTGCTGCAAGGTATTATAAACTTAAACCTCGAAAAGAAATCATATTTTGTATGTCGGATTCGGAAGTTGAATGTTAGATACGAGTATATGATAGGCTATCATAGTTATGTTTCTTCGGTCTCGGTTTTGAACGTATGAAATAAGTATGTGTCTGAAGTCTGATCTGAGTACGTTCAGCTTTTACAAAGCTTTTCATCTACTCGAGTCTGGAAAAATACCCAAAGAAAAGAAACAACATGGACTGTAAGTTAAACCCGGTTGCCTTGTTGCACAAATTGCAGTGTTAGGGTGGCAAACGAGCTTGGAAGAGGAAATGCGAAAGGTGCCACGTTTTCGATTATAGTGACAACTCTTACATCACTTGCCATCGGCTGTGTGTTGTTTGTTGTATTTTTATTCCTTCGAGGACGTTTAGCATACATTTTCACCACCAGCGAGGAAGTGGCCGAAGCAGTTGCTGAGTTAACTCCATTGTTGGCTTGTTCCATTCTTCTGAACAGTGTTCAACCCGTACTCTCCGGTAAATTCCCACCTTCGTCTTAGATGTTACATCTTCGTATCTGTGTAAAGACATTTGAGCCTACATCTAACCGAATACATATAACAGGAGTTGCGGTCGGAGCCGGATGGCAGAGCACCGTAGCATGGGTTAACATCGGGTCGTATTATCTAGTTGGCATTCTTATCGGCGTTGTGCTTGGATACGTTTTGGATATGCATGTCAAGGTTGGTATTTTGTATGTTTAAGAAATGGATTCTGCAGGTCCATCATTTGGTACTCTGCAACACATCTTCTTCTGCTGCTGCTTATTGTATGTTTTGGTTGGTCCAGGGTGTTCGGGTTGGCATGTTGCTAGGAACATTGCTTCAAACCGTTGTGCTCATAGTTATCACCTGCAAAACTGACTGGGATAGACAGGTAATCAATATCCCATGAAAATGAAAAATGAAAATGTTCCATCTTCTGATATGTCCATTGTTATGTTGCAGGTGGATTTAGCTCGAGCTCGAGTCAACAAGTGGTTGGTGCCGGCATCCAGTGAAGACAACGGCGGCAATACACAAAAATCATAGTAATTTGCACAATCATGTTGCTCAATTGTTTAACGTGATGATCGCACTTATAACTATATAATATAAATCTATCATCACTTTAAATTTTATTTAATATGAATGATTAAAATGTTCTTAAATTTCAATTTCAAAGTCAAAAAAACAGATACATGTTCAGAACTATTATATATATAACACTCATATATATAAAACAGTTCCACATGTTATTAGAACTCAAGACTTCACTTTTACAACCAATCTGTAGAGGATCAAACTCAACCATAATCACACTGCATCACTTGGAAGGCACACAAATAACCATTTGATAAAAAACATGATGCTAACCAAATTCGAAACGCTAAAACTCGAAAACGGATAACACACAACTTTATACTTTTCTGAACTATATTTTGTTTTCTTCATTCAGAGTCACTAGAGCTCGAGCTGGAACTCGAACTTGAGTCATGAGATTTTGCCTTCTTACCTTCAAGGTTCAGAATTGAATTTTCAGATGCTGCTTCATATTTACCAGAGACTGCAGTACTAGCTTCAATCTCATTACCAGAAACCGTATTGTTCTGCTCTATCTCAGAAGGTCCTTTCTGTAACTCAGAAGAGAGTGGCAGCTTCGCTGGATTAGATTCCAGGTCTTGATGGAAAGCAGTATGGATATACTCCAGCGATCTTTCCTCGACATCCTGCTGGTTCTCGATCATACTTGGAAGAATTATTTCCTCAACATCAACCCCTTCATGAAGTTGCTTGAAAGCTGAATCGATATCTTCCGCTGATCTTGCTTCAAGAATAGGCAGCTCAACATCGGTTTTGATCTTCATAACCTCAGGTAACAGTGCAGATTCAGTATAGACAACATGGGACCCCTCAGGTAGATCAATTTTCTTGACATTGAAGTCCCCGACCATATCCAATTCAGAGAGGATTCCCTCATCAATCTCTTTAATCTTGTCATCCTCTTCACTGATATTTTCCTTAACGACATAAGTGGCATATGCTTCTGCTGCATGATTAAAGTGTTTGGATGACTCTTGAGGGCTGCCCCCACTTTCCATTTCATTTAGGATCCGGCCTTTCAAGTCTTCTTGGTCTGTCGGCAATGTATGTTCAGGGCCCTCAGATGGAGAAAAAGCAGACTCTGAAATCACAGAAGAGTGGTTTGTTGAAAGTTTGTCCTCATACTCGGAAGCTTTATGCACATTAAGATCACTGTTGCCAATGTCTACTTCCCGTGTAGACTCCGTCGCAATTATACACTGTTTCTGAATCAGCATTGCCATGGTTAGTTTCATGTCTTAATTATAATTGGGGTACATAAATACCATAAATCCGAGGTAGATCATGTGAAATGCAGAGAACATACAACATAGTACTATGTTCTATCAAGTATCAAGCATATTAGAGGGAAAAGGATGATTATGAAACCAAAGGAAGCAAAGAAATCGAACTCCTGAAAATTTCAGATATCCAATGAAAATCAAATAAATGAAGTGTTAAATAGGTTATGCGCCACGGTATTTAAGTGAAAATGCAATAAGAAAAAATCATATTTGTTAAATCAATTGGTCAGCCCCTTGAAATCTAAAGTATCTGTCATTATATGATTATCATAAAATCCATGTTTAGTTAGCTACTTCAGCATGATTAGCTGACTCAAAAATAATATCAGTGCTTTTAGCTACTTCAACATGATTACTTCAACATCATTTTATTCCTACCAAATTCTGGGTTCGCACAAAAAAATCACAACAGGAGAACTTGATCTAGTGAGATCGAAATAAGCATTTGGTATTCGAAAAATGAAAAAAATATATGATGACAAAACATGCAAAAAAATTGACACAGTTACTCTTCAGAGAAGTATGACGATTCATCCAAGGGAAGAAATTCAAACAAATATAAGAAATGCTTGCATAACTTACCTCCAGCTTAACATGATCATCAATGGATGGTTCATCAGTAGAATTATCAGACCGCGACAGCTGATTCTCCAATTTCGGTGAAGGATTTTCTCTAGGAAGCATAGCTTGACAATTGGAGTTTGAAGAAATTCCCTCCAAATCCGTATCATGGTCAAGACCAGTATCAATCTTTGATTCCAAACATATTGGTTCGACTTCATCCATTTCAGATTCATTCCTATGCACCTCCCCGAGGTTAGCCTCTGAAGGGTCAACTTGTGAAACTTGAGTCACCATTGAGTGACAAGATTCCTCCACTGTGGATGAATTTGCATAATTGGAAAGCATATGCTGGTGAATCAAAGCTGTGGAAGAAAACTCATTCCTATTTTCATGGTGGCCATCAACATCAAGACTTGAATTGAAGTTTGACAAATGCATTTGATCACATTCAGTCCGGATGGTTTCTTGTTTGAGCAAAACGCCAGCCCCTACTAAGTTGTGCTCTGATGAACTTGACGAATGAATTTCACCTAGCTCAAGCTGAGTGTCTTTCTTATCAACAGCATGCATATCTCCTAGTTTGGCCATTGAATATTCAAGGTTCACTAGATGTTGTTCCTCTGGTGAAGAATCCGACATCTTATCAATTCCATGGTCAACAGCAAGAGTCATCTCTGCACCAAGGCCATGTAAGTCCACTTGATTCTGGAAAAAGCTTTCTTCCTTATTTGGGACATCGTCCTCCGATCCCTTGTCAGAAGATGACATTACATCCTGTGGAACATATTCAACCACGGATTCAGGCACCATTGACTCATTATGATCAGCAGAAGTGGTAGAAACCAATAATGAACCAGAATGTGTAACATAATGCTCACAAATATCTGGGAGATCCCTTGCCCTTGGTTCATTTTCAAGTAAATCCGAGAATGCAGCATGCATCTTTTGAAAACTAGAAATACCCTGCTCAGTTGTTTCGGCATGCCCTTCAGTTTCTTTATCAGTGGATTCAACCAATATTGAGGGTGCACCTATTTCAGATGTACCAACTTGTCCGTCAGAAGAGACAGATGAAAACGAGAGGACCTTCTCCACTGATGGGCTTGAATCATAAACAGGTTCACTACGCTTATCATCCACCACCTTACCTGTAAAATGGAATTCTGATCCCTCAAATGATGCTTGTGAAAATATGCTAGATTCTTTAATTTCATGACCTGTGGGTTCAAACCCTGGAAACCCTTCTCCACCAGCATCAAGTATCTTTTCATCTATTTCTGATAAGGATAAAATTGACCCAGTGTTAAAATCATCGTCAACTGACTTTGTTTTGGAATGGATTTCACTTGGATTGAGTTCCACGTGAGTCTTTGCTCCAGCTTCAGACAAATTTGATTTCGTTTCCTGCTGACTTTCTTCATCTCCTGATTCGATCACAAAAACATCATGAGGAACATCTCTATTGTCAGTTTGGCCAACACGAGGCATTGGTTCGATTTCAATTCCATTGAGCTCCATATGAGCAGATGCTCCAGGAGCAGGCAAATTTGATTCTATTTCCAGTTGGCTTTCTCCATCTCCCAATGTAATCTCAACCACATTATGGTGAACATATCTATTCTCAACTTGTTCAACATCCGCTGGCTCAATGTCCCCAGACAGGAGGCTCTCTTGTTCATCATGGGAAGAAGCAGGAACTTCATTCACTATCAATTCAGTTTCTTGAGAACTCACTGATTCAGTATCAGGAACAGAACTCAATTTCGACTCACTAACTTCACTCAACTGCCTTTGGAATGAGGAAGGGCCAGATCCTTCAGTCTCTGGGACAAAATAAGGTTTCCACTTGAGCTGTTGCCGAGTAATACCCAAAGTTGATGATCCCACATTGAAGCTTTCATGTCTTTCATGTCTTCGCAAGAAAGCTTCTCTTTGGGGAACTGTTTCCCTTTGATTAGAACCTGCAAACTCCTCCTGGAAATTATATCCTTTAAGATTGGGTTTCTCCTCGCCCGAGTCATAAGGAAGATCGAAAGGGTTTCTTCTTGGCTGCAAAACAGAGGGAGCTGATCCTGGAATGGGTGGTAACCCTGGTTCATCATAGGAATCATGAGGAAATTCAAATGGATTTCGTCTTGCTACAGAAATTGGGGTGATGTTTAAGGGAATATCAGTACTATCTAAGGACATTAGATTCCTATCAATCATCAATCCCATGCCTTTACGTGTCCTTCTACTCGCAATAAGATTAAGCAATCGATGGTTTCTTTCGAGTTCTGAAGTCCCCAAATCCATGAGATTCTTCTGATCATCCTCTGTCCATTTAATTGCAGATTTGCTTTCATCCTCTTTTGCTTCTTCACCTTCACCTTCTCCCTCATCCTCGTCATTATCTTCCCCTCCCTGGTTTTCTAACTCACTGGACTCAACACTTTCATCAGTATTACTACCATGAGACATCTCTGAGGTGGCATCTGAGCAATCATCAGACAACTGAGCAGGTTGAGGAGCTTCAGAGTCCAATAGTGGATGCAACTCATCAAGCATCAGAGTTATATCAGCCATTGAAGCATCAGGAGAGGAACTCTCATCATCATCAGAACCAGAATCCAGCGATTCATCCTCATCATCCACAGGGTGTTTCCAAGAGAAAACCGGAGGAGAATTGAATTCCTCACCCCTTTGTTCATTGTGATCTTCTCTGAGCTTATGATCTTCAGCTTCAAGATTCCCATCTCTAACCGCATCTGCCAAAAGACGATCATCATCAGATGCCTCCACCATACTCAACAGACCTTCACTCCCTAGAATCTCCTCCCGGATTTCCCTCTTCTTCTCCAACAATGAATCATTCTCAACTTCATCAATCACCCCATCCTCACAATGAATATCCCTGGAATCCAAATCATCATTCACCAACAGCTTAGAACGAACAGAACCATCAGCTTCCTTGACTTCACCAACCTCATTATCCACCAAATTAACGTTCTCCTCAGCATTTTCTGCTATACCCCACCTCTTCCCTACATGTCTTTCCACAACAAAATCATCACCACCAACATCTCTCTCCACAACAGTATGATCCTCAGTAGCCCCGGTTTTCAATTCGGAAGCATCATGACTAATTTTCTCTTCTCCTCCTCCCTTTTCATCGATTTCAGGTATGTACGGTGATCCGAAACTCAAAAGTGTGCCAAGTAAAACAGCAGTGCAAACCAAAACAGGAGATGCAGTAACCAAAGCAGAAAATAACAAAGGAAATGATGTATACAGAAGCATAAAAAAACAAACCAAACCAACCAAAACAGGATGATTCCAAACCAATCTGTAACACATTTTAACTGATATCAACATGAATTTCCTAACTCTAACCCCAACTTCCAATCTCTGAATTCCCATCTCTCACGATCTATAAATTTATTTTTCTCAACTTTCAATCTGTTAAAGAAAAGAACCAATTAAAAACAAAACAAGCAATTGGATACTAAAGGAAAAGCATATTCCAAAACTCAAGTGTCAACTCACCTTAGAGATAGAATTAACTGAAGAACAGAACAATCAAATGAAGATCAACCCAACACCTGAAAAGCACCAGCTAAAAGTTCTTGAGTGTCATATAACTGGCTAAAAAAATTCAAAAGAAGAAAATTTTAAGCAAGTTGAATCACATAAAAATTTAAACTTTCAAGCAAGAGAGAAAGAACCCAACAATATCTGTAAAGTCCCAGAAATCCTGAGTCTTTTAAAACATGGGAAACAGAAACTCAAGGAATCTTGTAAATGTTTATATACAAAGAAGCAATTCGTCTCTTTATTTTTTGCTTACTTTTTTGACTCAGCAAAACAGCTAAGAAATTGAATTTCATTTACATTTTTCTTTATTCAATTGCTTTGCAGATAATGAAAAGGAAGTGGGGTGGCGCAAAAAGAAGATCGAGAAAGAGACTGATTCAAAACAGAAAAGCAAGACGGATCTTACTATTGTATTTGTTTGCATTTATTATAATAAAAATAATAAAAAATAGTTTAAATATATAAATATAAAATATATTTTTAAATAATTGTATACTATAATTTTTTAGTACCTATTAATATCTAATCGATAATAAAAAGTATATATAAACAAAATACTTAAATGAAAAATCAATCTTTAAATTATATATTTTTAATTATTTTTAGATAAGTCTTTGTCAACACGAATAATATATAAATAATAACAAATAATAATTAATATATAAATAATAAATATAATAATAATAAATAAAATAATTAATAAAATATAAATAATAATATATTAAAAATTAAAAAAAAAGAAAAAAAAAGAAAAAATCGTGAAAAAATCTAGAAAAACTGAACGTGGGATGTGGCCGGTTGTTAGGGATAGGAGTAGTTGAGATTTTGTGGGGATTTGATTAGTGTTTGAGTGAATCTAGATTTGTTGGATTGAATCCCTTTAAAAAGGGATTCAATCGGCTTGGAAGGGAGCTGGAAATCTGAGCTTAGATCGGAATTAAGGAGGAGATCGGAAGAGGAACATTATCGCTGGCATAAAGGTACGACGAATCACATCTTTTCTTGGTGTTTCCTTTTTGTTATGCTTTGAATATCTTAGTCATTTGTTTGGTTCCACTGAGCCCTTTGGGATAGGTTAGGGTTTTTATGAGTGATCTGGGGGGTTTAGATTAGTTTTAGGTGTTTAGATCTCAAGAAATAAGAGTTTCTGGGTTTTTTGTTGAAGTTTTTACGATTCTTATCGTGATTGCCGGCGCCGGAAACAGTCATCGGAGGTTGGGCTGAGGCGGCCGAAAGTCGCTGGGCGACGATCGGCATAAATCCCGATCACCGGCGAACTCGCCGGAGCAATCCAAGGCGATGGTTGTTTGGATCTGGGGGCGGAGCACGTGGCGGTTGAAGGGCCGTGTTCATCGTGTTCTTCATTTTCGTGAAGAATACGGATGAACACCAAAGGATTTTTAGGTGTTTTGATCCAAAATGTTCATAGGATCTGGGCTCGGGGTGTTTTCCACAGAGGAAAATGAGTTGCACCGAGTTGGTCTCGGTGCAAATGACCAAGCCAACTCGGTCTAGAACCTTTTTGCCTTAGGATAAAACGGCACCGTTTTGGCAGCCGGGCACGCGGGCCGGATTCGGGTTCAACCCGGATCTGCGTATTTCTATCCAAATAGGGGTTATTTACCCTTTAGGTCCCCATAGGTTTAGGCAGTCTTGCAATTTAGTCCCCCCAAACCCCAATTAGGTCCTTAGAGCTTTAATTTTCATTCAATTAGGTCCTTAGACTCTTAATTAGACCCCCTAGGATTAAATTAATTAATTTTTAGATTTAATTAGGGTAAAACAGTTAATTTTAAAATTTAAAATTTATTAATTAAGTTCTAATTAGGATTTAATTTAATTTTTAAGAAAACTTTAAAATTAATTTAACTTAGTTAGATCTAGTATAAAATTAATTTGATCCCTAAAACTTAAAAATTAGACTTAAATTAGGTTTCATTTAATTCTTCAAACTTAGAAAATAATTTTAATTAATTGTTTTAATTAATTTCTAAAAAAGTAAGTTTTAAAATTAATCCAATTTAGGTCTAGTTTTGCCTTTAACCTTAAAACTCTCATCAAATTAGACTTTAAATAGGCTTTTTAATTCTTAAAATTTAGGAAATAATTTGAATTAATTAATTTAATTATTTTTAATTAATTTCTAAAGATAAGATTTAAGTTTCTTTAGGTCTAATTAACCCTAATTTCACCAAACTAAACTTTAATTAGGTTAAATTAAATTCTTAAAATTTAGAAATTATTTTAATTAAGACTCTTAATTAATTTAAAATTTCTAAGATAAGGTTTAAAAATTAACTTAATTAAGTTTAATCTAACCCTAATTGAATCTTAGAACTTAAAATTCACCAAGTTAGAGTTAAATTCGGTTTTAATTAAAATTTAAAGTTAGGAAAATTTAATTAATTAATTTAATTAAAAATCTTAAACTTTAAAATTAATTTTACACTTAATTAAATCTAATCAATCGTTCAAGGTTTACTTTCTAGTCCTTTTTGATCTTTTTCCTTTTTTACAAGTCTCTTTTGTACTCATTCATGATGATAATCTTTGATGTAACGTGTACGCCCATGATTCTAATAAAAATGTCGAGTTCCTTTACTTTGTTCTATGTTTTATTTTAAGTATTGCATGGCATATTTAGGGAGGTCACCTAATAAACATTTAAGTTAATTAATTTAGAGCCCTCTAGGACTAGTCGTTTTAATTAATTTAATTAGGGAGATAATTTAGTAACATAGTATTTGAATTTTATGTCTCGGATACACTAAAGAGGTTGGTGTTTTGACGTACCATGATGCTGACCTAGAGAGTGTACCTTGGCATCGAATTCATGTGTTATTAAAACCTAGAATCTTGATAAAATAACTTAGGCTTAGAATTAAATAAAATGGATAGGTAAGTAACTAGTAACATTAGTAACTTAGGTTTTAAACACTTAAGCAATGGAGCCTTTTTTTTAGGATTAGAACTTAAAATGAACAAGATAAAAGTGGTCATGCATTTTGCTTTAGCCTTTTGAGGCGGAAGTTGCATTCCTTTGAATTTGGGTGAGGTTTCCTATCTAGAGGACGTCTCGTTCAACTCAAGTTTAAAGGTGATGTAACTTCTAAATCAAAAGGATATCCAAAATTCAGATAATGTTCAATTAACAATGGAAAATTAAATTAATATCTATCTTCAAGGTGTCAATGCCACGTAAATTTTTTCAAGGTACCAATTTTTTGGGTGTTTGTAAGGGTCGTCCTTACACGTAACCGACTCCCGAACCCAATATTTTTTGAACGAATCTTTGATTTATTTTATGGTATCTGGCCTACCTATGTGGCCGGTGGCGACTCCAAATCAATTTTTAAAAAATTAAATTATATATTATTTTATCTAAAATTTGGGTTTTCCAAGATTAAAATTAATAAATTCGTATTTTTTTTCAAAACCAATCGTCGAGCATTTTTCACCTAAATTCGCATTTTTTAAGAGGTCGCGACAGCTTGGTGACTCCGCTGGGGACTAAATTTTTTTTTTGTGAGTCAGGCCTAACTTTTTAAAATTTTACGTGGCACTTTGGCATTTTAAAGTTAGATATTAATTTAATTTTTTATTGTTAAATGAACATTATTTGAACGAGGATAACTTTTTACTTTTATGATATATCCTTCATGCATAAGCTCTCGACCCAAGCTTTCACCCTTAAGTGGGAGTTAGATATTATCTGACGTGATGCTCTCCAGCTCCGAGTTTTGGATTTTTATCTGCTTCCGGTATACTAACCTTACGCATCGTGGGGTCTTCACCTCCGTTGTAAGGGACCTATACCACCGAATCGATGTTTTATCGTCGTAGTAGACGATAACGACAGTTCGGGAATCCAATGTCTAGACCAAAAACTGCATATAGAGTAGAAACCTACCCCTTCTAGAGCTAGACAGGAACCATAAGATTAGGCGGTATGCTGCCGAAATGCCGCCAAACTTAGGATTTCTCTGTTAGCATGCTCTCTGGTTATTTTATGCAATTTAACCCGCTCTCTGGTTAACTTTATTTGCATTTTTAACTGCTCTATGGTTATTTTTCAGGCACTTTTATTATTTTATTTTATCTTGTATTCGTCCTACTAACACATTTTCTTCCTGTTTTTTGTTTTTCTTTGATCCTTTATGCATTTTTTTTACTTGGAATATTATTTGCATGGGTATTAATTTGGAAAACAATAAAGTTAGAAGTGTCCAAAAATGTCAGAAGGGATCATTATAGGCAAAGATAATACGGAAGTCTGGACATGGTCCGAGTCAGTTCAGCACGAGAAAGGTGACAGTTTACCATCAGGGAGTGTCTCCACACTAAAAGGGTATGTCAGAATGAGCACCAATCATAGTCCGTGTCTCTCCGAAGTCCAAGAGATATGAGAACAGTGGAGTGATGACATGAAAGATCAGTTCAAGAAGGAGTTTGGGGATATTGCATTGTTAGTGAAGGTCCCCATTGATAGACACCTAATGAGGGCGATGACGCAGTTCTGGAATCCCGCATACAACTGTTTTACCTTTGGGAAGATCGACATGAAGCCTACACTAGAGAAGTATGAAGTTCTGATCAACTGTCCAGCGGTAAAGAGTGATAGGATATATGTGAAGCCCAACAGCACTTCAGGGTTCAAGAAGAAATTGATGCAGATCACCGGCAAAGATAAAGAGTTTTGGGACCAAAAGGTAACGGGTCATGACCACCAAGACGTGAGCGAGGAAAGACAGAGAGTGAGTTGGAGGGTTTTCAAGGATTTGATAGCCGCAAGTAGCGAAGAGCCCACCAAAGCAAGAAGGATGTACGCTCTTTGCATCTATGGGTTAGTGTTATTTCCCAGAACTCCCGAGCATATAGACCTATCCACGGTTGGTTTGTTCGAGAGGTTATCTAAAGGCGTAAATCCGGTTCCTGTCATACTAGCCGAGACCTATAGATCACTCACCGCATGCAAGAGGGCCAGCGAAGGAAGGTTTGGGGGATATGCACAGTTTTTGGAGGTATGGTTCAGAGGCCACCGTTGGAGCTCTCCGTATAGCGTACTAAGGTTCAGGACTACTTACTCAGCCATCGAAGAGCGCTTAAAGAGTTGTATTTTGGAGAAGAAGACCGAAGCCCAATGGAGTAATCTTTTTTGGGATTTGACAGATTTAGATATCGTTTGGAAGGCTTGTTGGTTGAATAGGGGGACGACTTTTCGGTATCGGTGCGGAGACAGCGATTGGATCCCATTAGCGGGTATATGGGGTGGAACGGCTTACTACCCATTGTTGGTTTCAAGGCAGTTTGGATCGAGACAGTTCATACCAGCCACAGTGGGGATGGCCAGTTTCAGTTTTTCACACCAAAGCGAAGGGTACAGATCCAAGATAGCTCAAATCGTGAAAGCTTGGGATTCACCTAGGAGGGTTTACCCTTATCGAGAGTTCTAGATCGTGGCCCGATATAACGAGTGGAGGGAGCAAAGGGTAAATGATGGAGTTTTCCGAGGTGTACCAAGAGATGAGAGACCGTCTTTAAGCAAGGTAACCTTAGAAGCACTGTCAGCGTTAGAAAAGCTCAAGGAGGATCGGGACTTGGATTTTCAGAGACAAGATAAGAAGATCTATGAACTTACACAAGAGTTGAACCTCACGAAGTACAAGGTACAGACTCATGAGAGGAGAGAGAAAGATATGGCACTTCAGATCGAAAGGTTACGTCGAGATTTGAAAGAAGCACAAGAAGTATCCGAGGGGCGTAAAAGGAAAAGGGAAGGTAAAAACAGGAGCGTTGGGGATAGTTCTGACCGCTTGAACAACGCGTTAAGGGAAAAGGAGGAATACAAGAAGCTTTACGAAAGGAAATACCGTGAAGCAAGAGAAGCAAGTTCCAAGGCTAAGAAGACATCGGACAAAGAGCGAGCAACGATCCGTGAGTTGACAACTCAAGTAACACAGCTAGAAGGATTGGTGGTCAAGTATCACAACGAAGACAAGGCTAAGAGACTAACAGCACAATGCACGATCCAGAGTCAAAACAGTGAGTTGGTCAACTTCAAGGGACAAGTCAGAAGTATTGCGTCTTACGTACAGATATTGTCGAGGGAAGCTACAACCCTTCTCAACCAGCCGAACGTCGAGCAAGTGCATGGAGCAACCATCGTCCGCCTGCTACATGAGTTGACCAACTTAGGAATTAGGGCCAACAGTTTTCTGTAGATTATCTTTAAGTTGTAGTGAATCCTTTTTGGACAGACGGATGTTTTTAAGAGATTATTTTTCGAATTTAATACCCGCTTGTATTCATGCATTCATGCATTCATACATCATGTGCATTATTAATCAAAATAAAGTTTAATAAGAAAGATTTTATGACAGTGACTTTTAAAAATAGCAAACATACTATACACATATTCGACGTGTTCGCGCACCAAGAGACTAGCAATGGAGAAAAGACTACAGAGGCTAGAGGATCACCATGCCGTATTTGCAAATTGCTTAGATGCGATAGAAAATGGCATGAAAGATGGCTTCACCAAAATTTAGACGGATATTATCAGTCAGATAACCGCTCTGTTGGGCCCGAAGCAGGATGAGAAGGGCAAGGCATCGATAGGTGGGGCATATAAAGCTGAAGGACAGACAGACACGGTAACCAGGGGGCAACCGGAAGTGCATTCAGTCTCAGGGAGAGTGCAGTTTAACATAGTAGGGGCATCCACGAGTCACCCCGTGGAAGTTGATGATTTTTCTCCGAATATCGATAAAGTCCCAGATCTCAACTTCATGAGTGAAGTAGAGAAGATGCGACAGGACATGGAGAAGAAGTATGTTGATCACTTTAAGGCTCTTGAAGCAAAGATCTAAGAAATTCAAGCCAAAGGGTTGGTGGATAAAAGTACCGATGCGTTCGATCTCAGCCTAGTTTCTAATTTGGTCCTGCCACCAAAGTTCAAAATGCCTGATTTCGAGAAGTACGACGGGACGTCGTGTCCAAGCGTCCATATGACAATGTATTGTCGAAAGATGGTCGCTTTTAGCAAGGATGAGAAGATGCTAATCCATTGCTTTTAGGATAGTCTGACGGGTTCTGTTATCCGGTGGTACACACAACTCAGTCGGGAGAGTATAAAATCATAGAAGGACCTATATCACGCCTTCATGGAAAATTACAAGCATGTGACGGAGATGGGACCCACTAGAGTTATGTTAAAGTAAATGGGGCAAAAGTCTAACGAAATATTCCGACAATATGCCCACAGGTGAAGAGATCTGGCCTCTCAGGTGCAGCCTCCGTTGATTGAGCGAGAGATGACTCACATGTTTGTAGAGACATTAAAAGGGCTGAAGTATGATCGTCTGTTCACAAGCACATCTATGCAGAGCTTCTCTCAAATAGTTGCTACCGGAGAGTTGGTGGAGCCAGCTATCAAAAGTGAGAGAATTGAAGGATCTGACAGCTCGAAAAAGAACTTTAAAAAGAAAGACAACGAGGTAAACAACGCTGTCGTATATGAACCCCCGAGGAATGTGACGATTTCCAAACCCGAGTCAGGAGCAGGTGGCTCACAGGGCTCGAACAAGAAGGACTCAAAGTGGGAAAAATCGAATTTCTCACCAATCCAAATTACGTATGCTGAGTTGTACACTCAGCTACATGATGTTGATATGATTCGCCCGTATTTCATCATACCGCTCAAACCCCCTTATCCACACTGGTATGACCCGAAGGCCTAGTGTGTATATCATGCTAACGTTCATGGACATAGCATCGAGAACTGCACAGTCTTTAAGAGGATCGTTCAGAACATGATGAATGTCGGGGTTTTGAAATTTAATAAACCCAGTATCTCAACAAACCCACTCCCGAATCATGGCGGTCGGGGCGTGAACACGATTGAAGAGGACCAAACAAGATAAGTTAAAATGAGTGTATCGGAAATTTGATTACCATTAAAGTGGGTTTTTCAACAACTGTTTGACAATAGGCTCGTCTGTCAAGGGATGCAAATGAAAGAATCTACCGAGGAAGGCCTATATTGTGAGTTCCACCAAGAACACGGGCATACAGTTCAGCAGTGTAATGACTTAAGAAACTTATTACAAGGAATGATGGACAACAAGGAGGTGAAATTCTTTACCAAAGAAGGAGGCCGGAAAATGATGGACGTATACGCATAAGAAAATACCGGGCCGAAATACAGTACGAGCAGGCCGTTATTCATCTCAACTCGACCAAGGGGCAACAATCCAGCGGGATCGACAAATGCTCCTTGAATAGTGATTACTCCTCCGGCGCCCTTCCCGTTTAAGGATACACAAAAGGTGCCATGGAATTATGCCATGAGTGTGGCTGGGCCAAGTAGTTCGGAGCCCATTGAGGAGGTGCGACCAGGAAAATCTGAAACTGTTGAGAGAGACGAAATACAAGAACCAGTAAATGAGGTGGGGCATTTTACGAAGAGCGGGAGATGTTACTCACCGGCTCAGGAAAAAGAAGATGACCAAACTAAGCTTGCAGAGAAGAAGAAAATTTTCGTAGATCCAACTCTGAAGGTGAATGAGCCTATCACCGAGGAGCAAGCGCATGAGTTTTTGCGGTTTCTAAAGCACAGTGAGTACAATATAGTGGAGCAGTTGAAAAAACAGTCTGCTAGAATCTCTATCCTTGATTTGCTGTTAAGTTTTGAAGGGCACCGTGACACCCTTTTGAAGGTATTGAACCAGACTTTTGTCCCAAAAGACATCTTAGTGAACAAGTTGGACCGAATCATTAATCATATTACCGCAGACAATTATATAACGTTCACTGATGATGAGATCCCTGATGGTGGAATGGGGTCTATCAAAGCTTTAAACATCACGATCCACTGCAAGGGTCATATGGTGCCGGGAGTTCTAATCGACAACAGTTCAGCTCTGAACGTCTTACCCATGGCAACTTTGCAAAGGTTACCCATAGATGTC
Source organism: Abelmoschus esculentus (assembly GCA_035048815.1). Classification (NCBI taxonomy): domain Eukaryota; kingdom Viridiplantae; phylum Streptophyta; class Magnoliopsida; order Malvales; family Malvaceae; genus Abelmoschus; species Abelmoschus esculentus. The sequence continues at coordinate 16,511,327 of JAUCBN010000017.1, read as the reverse complement.
ACGCATATGAAGAGCTACCAGAACGTGGTCAGAGCATTCGATGGGACCACAAGGGATGTGTTGGGAAGGATCGAAGTCCCATTGCTGATTGGGTCATCCATGTACAACATAGATTTTGTTATAATGGATATTAAGCCCACCTACAATTGTCTACTCGGCAGACCTTAGATCCATTCTACCGGGGTAGTGCCGTCATCACTACATCAGAAACTAAAGTTCGTAGTAGATGGGAAGCTCGTATGTGTAGGGGCAGAGGAAGACATCATTGCATCCGTCTCCACAGATACACCCCATGTGCAAGCGAATGAGGGATCGCTAGAATAATCTTTCAGGGCTTTAGAATTTATCAATGCTGCATTCGTCGCTGAGGGTGCGACATTCCCATATCCAAAGTTGTCAAATTAGCACCGAGATGACCGTCAAGCAGACCCTTGGCAAAGGAGCCAAAGCCGGAAGAGGGCTAGGAAGAAAGTTATAAGGGAGCTTACGCCTGAAGCCCGTGGTCATGAAGAAGGGGCGAGCTGGGTTAGGCTTCTCGATCGAGGCATATTGGAACAAGCATGGAAGAACCGCAGTCAAGAAGCCGTCCTCATTGAGTGCAAAAATCAACTTCATCTCCTACGGGTTCGTGAATGTCGCAGAACATGCGGAAAAGAATCGCTTGGAAGCTATCAGGTTGCAAGAAGAAGAGATTTTCGGGGAAGCTTTTGAAGGACTGATGGTAGGATGGATTTCTGAAGACCCAAGGATGAATCTACTGGATAAAATTCGTCCGTGCCTCCCTGGCGAGACTCTGAATAACTGGACTGTAGAGGATTTACCTGTAGTTTACAAAACAGAGTAATGTCATAAACCACCCTATACTTTTGCCCACGAGTATAGGAGATTTTCTGTAAAGGGCTTTTTCATGTTTTTTTCATTAGCAAATAAAGATGTTTTCCTTTCTTCAAATAGCAAACATTTTCCTTTTCTTTCATTTTGCTTCATTCATTTCATTCTTTATTCATTTATTATTCTCATCCAACTATACAAATTTTCTTCGCAGGTTCCCGAATAATGATCACATGAATGATTCCGGGCCTAAGCCCAAAATAGATTTGAAAATGATCTCTTATCTAACCGAAATCAATGAGTGTGAAGACAATGCAGACTACGAGATTTCTGAAGAATTGTTAAGGTTGGTAGAGCAAGAAGATAAGCAAATCATTCCCCACAAAGAAGAGATAGAAACTCTGAATCTGGGTACCGAAGTAGAGAAAAAGGAAGTCATGATCGGAGCAGCATTCCCGCCAAGGGTAAAGTAAAATTTGATAGACTTGTTGCGGGAATTCAAAGATGTATTTGCATGGTCTTATCAAGATATGTCGGGTTTGAACACTGACATTGTGGTCCACAAGTTGCCCATTAGACCAGATTGCAAGCCTATACAATAGAAGCTTAGAAGGCTGAGGCCGAAAATGTTGTTGAAAATCAAGGAAGAAGTACAAAAGTAGATCGACGCAGGCTTCCTACAGGTGGCAGCATACCCAGAATGGGTAGCAAACATAGTCCCTGTGCCAAAGAAGGATGGGAAAGTCCGGATGTGTGTGGATTATAGGGATTTGAACAGGGCAAGCCCGAAGGACAATTTCCCTCTACCCCATATCGATGTTCTGGTGGATAATACCTCGGGGCATTCATGGTTCTCCTTCATGGATGGATTCTCAGGTTACAATCAGATCAAAATGAATGCGGAAAACATGGAGAAGACAACTTTTACCACATTGTGGGGCACGTTCTGCTATAAAGTCATGCCTTTGGGGTTGAAAAATGTCGGGGCCACATACCAAAGAGCTATGGTGACACTCTTTCATGACATGATGCACAAAGAAATCGAAGTATATGTGGACGATATGATAGCCAAGTCCCAAACAGAAGATGGACATGTACAAGATTTGAAGAAGTTGTTCCAAAGGCTTCGAAAGTATCAGTTGAAGCTTAACCCTAATAAATACACGTTTGGGATTACGTCCGACAAGCTGCTTGGTTTCGTTGTCAGTCAAAGGGGCATCGAAATTGATCCTGATAAGGTCAAGGCAATTCAGAATTTGCCACCTCTAAAAACACAGAAAGAGGTTCAGGGCTTCCTTGGGAGATTGAACTACGTATCTCGGTTTATTTCTCAGTTAACCGACAGATGTGATCCCGTTTTTAAACTAATTCGGAAGAACAACCCAAGTGAATGGAATGATGAATGTCAGGAAACATTGGACAAGATCAAACAATATTTGTCCAACGTGCCAACATTGGTGGCACCAGTTCCTAGGAGACCATTAATCCTCTACTTGACGGTGTTCGAGAACTCCATGGGGTGCGTACTGGGGAAACACGATGATACTGGAAAGAAAGAAAGAACAATTTATTACCTAAGTAAAAAATTTACCGAATGCGAGGCACGGTACCCATTTATCCAAAAGATGTGTTGTGTACTTGTTTGGGTTACTCGTCGACTCAGGCAATATTTGTTATACCATACCATGTGGTTAATATCAAAGCTCGATTCGTTGAAGTTCCTGATGGAAGCACCCGCATTGACCGGGAGATTAGCCCGATGGCAAATATTATTGTCCGAATTTGACATAGTATATGTCAGCCAGAAAGCAATTAAAGGGAGTGTCATAGCTGACTTTCTTGCAAGTAGAGCCTCGGATGATTATGAGCCTCTAAGCTTTGATTTTCCTGATGAAGATGTGATAACTATTTCCGTCGAAGAAAATCAAGAAATAGAAAAATGGAAATTGTATTTCGACGGGGCAGTCAACGCCCTCAGACGGGGAATCGGAGCTGTACTGATATCTTCGGATGGTATACATTACCCTCTCACGAGCAAGTTAGAATTCTTGTGCACTAACAATATGGATGATTACGAAGCATGTGTCATGGGATTGAAGGCTGCAATTGAAAGAAAGATAAAAGCCTTGAAGGTATACGGAGACTCAGCATTAGTTATTTATCAGCTACGTGGAGAATGGGAAACCAAGGACACGGAGTTGATAGAATATCAAAAGTTGATATTAGAACTAATAGAAGAATTCGAAGAGATAACATTCGTTTACCTTCCTAGAGAGGACAACCAAATGGCAGATGCCTTAACTACACTAGCCTCGGTATTCCAAGCAAAAAGATCGGAGGATATGATGTTAATCCGGATGCAGAGTTATGAAACATATGCTCATTGCTGCAACTTGGAACAAGAGGATGGTAATCCTTGGTATTTTGACATTCTGCAATACATCAAGTTCCAAGCTTACCCATTTGGAGCTAATGACGTTGAAAAGAGAACAATCAGAAGAATGACTACTGTATATGTACTGGATGGTGACGTCTTGTACAGAAAGAGCAGAGATCAAGTGTTGCTAAGGTGTGTCAATGCCAGTGAGGCTAAAAGTATTTTGGAAGAGGTGCATGATGGAATTTACGGTACGCATTCCAATGGTTTCTCGATGGCACAGAAAATAATGAGATACGGATACTACTAATCTACTATGGAAGGGGATTGCATAGAATATGCCAAAAAATGTCACAAATGCCAGATCTATGCAGATAAAATAAACTATCCGTCAGTACCGTTACATACAATGAATTCGCCCTGGCCTTTTGCTGTTTGGGGATTAGATGTAATCGGGCAGATTCACCTCAAGGCTTCAAATGGGCATCGCTTTATCTTAGTGGCCATCGATTACTTCACTAAGTGGATAGAAGTTGTCTCCTATGCTAACATCACAAGAACAACAGTTTGCAAGTTCTTGTAGAAAGAGATTATTTGTCGGTATGGTCTACCAGAGCGGATCATCACGGATAACGCTACCAATTTCAACAACAAATTGATAGCAGAAACCTGTGAGCAGTTTAAAATAATTCATCACAACTCTGTGGCATACCGGCCAAAGATGAATGGAGCCATTGAGGCAGCAAATAAGAACATTAAGAAGATCATATCAAAGATGACTGAAACCTACAGAGATTGGCATGAGAGGCTTCCTTTTGCTTTATTTGCGTACCGAACTTCGATAAGAACTTCTATCGAGGCAACGCCGTATTCCTAGTATACGGTACCGAGGCCGTGTTACCTCTGGAAGTTGAAATCCCATCTCTTTGGGTATTATCAGAGGTGAAGCTAAATGATGCAGAGTGGATACAGATTCGTTTGAATCAGTTGAATCTAATCGAAGAAAAGCGGTTGAAAGCTATCTATCACAGCCAAATGTATCAGAAACGGATGATTCGAGCTTATGACAAAAAAGTTCGACCACGAGAATTCCGAGAGGGGGATCTAGTGCTTAAAAAGATCTTGCCTATACATCGAGATTTCCGAGGAAAATGGATACCGAATTGGGAAGGGACTTATGTTGCCAAAAAGGCCTTCTCCGGAGGCACATTGATCTTGACTGAAATGGACGGACAAGAATTAAGCAAACCAGTGAATTCAGATTCAGTTAAGAGATATTACGCCTGAAGAGAAAAAAAAAGAGAGAAAAAAGAAAAAAAAGAAAATGAAGCGAAAACCCAAAAGGGCGCTTTATAAAAAAGAGTGATTAAAAGAAAAGGAGGGGTCGAGATGAAAACCCGAAAAGGGCGTCTTGATACCAACGAAAAATTTGGGTCGAAAACTAGGAATGGCTGTTCAAAAAAATAAAATAGGCATCCGGTGATTCGTGCCTCTCGGTTATCAAGCAATATGGAAGGATCTTCGCGTTTGCAGAGTTGAACCCTTATTTGAAGAATGGCAAGACAAGTAACTCATTTTTAAATCTCTATCTCGGGAAAAGGCGTGATGATCGCTTGTGATAAGCGTTTGGGAACCTGCATTTTGTTCCTTCCTTTCTCCTTCAAATTATTTTGCCTTGTTTGTTTTATATGTTTGTTATAAATTTACGAAAAGCTCCAATAAAAGATACTCATTTCTTTCTTTTAAGCCTTCAAATTCTATCCAAAGCATCATGCTAGTAAATTAATATGAATTAATGAATACTGAAAATCTTTTGGCATTATTATGTTTTAAGATTACAGGTAAGATTTATTTTTCTGGATCAAGATAACGGAATATAAACGGACATGTTCTGACATTCAGACAAAATCTGTCTCGAAAGAATACCTCAAACAGCTTTATAAAGAGGATAATCATTAAGAGTTACCCTTGCTATGTGAGACGAAAACCTCGAAGGCGAAAAAGAGGGAGAAGAGTCAACCAGTCCCTTCAGAGTGGCAAACTGACTGATAATACATGCCTTTCAAGGCAGAACTCATGTATCATAATAGGAATATTTGCATTTAGGAGCATGCTAACAATACATGTTATTTCTGTTAGACAGGATTTAAAGAAATCAACAATAGCGAATATTATCAGCAGCCTTTTGGTGTGAGTCCAAAAAGAAGTGGTATAACGCGAGGAATTTCGTAATAAGAAGAACAGCCTCAAGTTTCACCGCTTACGTCTGAAGAATTTCGAAATGAGAAGAACAGCTTCAGACTCTTCAATGGAGATGGAGAATTTTGTAATAAGAAGAACAGCTCCATATTCCATTGTTAAATCCTCCGGGTTATCAGTAAGTCCTTCAGGCATGATGTTAAATCCTTTGGGTCATTAGTAAGTCCTCCGGGAATGATGTTAAATCCTTCGGGTCATTAGTAAGTCCTCCGGGCATGATATTAAATCCTCCGGATCATCAGTAAGTCCTCCGGGCATGATGCTACGTTTGAAGAATTTCGTAATAAGAAGAACAACTTCAGACTCTCCAGTGGAGATGAAGAATTTCGTAATAAGAAGAACAACTTCATATTCCATTGATAAATCCTCCGGGTCATTAGTAAGTCCTCTGGGCATGATGTTAAATCCTCTGGGTCATCAGTAAGTCCTTCGGGCATGATGCTAAGTTTGGAGAATTTCATAATAAGAAGAACAACTCCAAATTCGGTGAGATGCGAGGAATTTTGAAATGAGAAGAATAATCTCGGATTTCGCTACCATTATCTGGAGAATTTCATAATAAGAAGAACAGCTCCAGATCTCCCGGAGATGAGGAATTTCGAAATAAGAAGAACAACCTCAAGCTCCATCATTTGACAAGTCTAAAGAATTCGGTCTGAAGAATTTCAAAGTGAGAAGAACAACTTCAGACCCTGAAGAATTTCATAATAAGAAGAACAACTCTAGTTATTCCAAAGACGAAGGATTTCAGAGAGAAGAGCAACCTCAAGTTGCGTCGCAAGATTTCGCTTGAAGAATTTCGAAATGAGAAGAATAGCTTCAAACTTCAGGGCTTTTACAGAATTTGTGTTTTTCAGTCTTTGCCCATTTCCTACTCCGCAGCATTGAGCAAAGAGGGGCAGCTGTCAACACGAATAATATATAAATAATAATAAATAATAATTAATATATAAATAATAAATAAAATAATAATTAATAAAATATAAATAATAATATATTAGAAATTAAAAAGAAAAAAGAAAAAATCGCAAAAAAATCTGGAAAAACTGAACGTGGGATGTGGCCGGTTGTTAGGGATAGGAGTAGTTGAGATTTTGTGAGGATTTGGTTAGTGTTTGAGTGAATCTAGATTTGTTGGATTGAATCCCTTTAAAAAGGGATTCAATCGGCTTGGAAGGGGACCAAAAATCTGAGCTTAGATCGGAATTAAGGAGGAGATCGGAAGAGGAGCATTGTCGCCGACATAAAGGTACGACGAATCACATCTTTTCTTGGTGTTTCCTTTTTGTTATGCTTTGAATATCTTAGTCATTTGTTTGGTTCCAGTGAGCCCTTTGGGATAGGTTAGGGTTTTTATGAGTGATCTAGGGGGTTTAGATTAGTTTTAGGTGTTTAGATCTCAAGAAATAGGAGTTTCTGGGTTTTTTTGAAGTTTTTGCGATTCTTATCGTGATCGTCGGCGCCGAAAACAATCACCGAAGGTTGGGCTGAGGCGGCCGAAAGTCTCTGGGCAACGATCGGCGTAAATCCCGGTCACCGGTGAACTCACCGGAGCAATCCAAGGTGGTGGTTGTTTGGATCTAGGGCGGAGCACATGGCAATTAAAGGGTCGTGTTTATCGTGTTCATTTTCGTGAAGAACACGGATGAACACCAAAGGGTTTTTAGGGGTTTTGATCCAAAATGTTCATAGGATCTGGGCTCGGGGTGGTTTCCTCAGAAGAACACGGATGAACTCACCGGCACCGTTTTGGCAGCCGGGCACGCAGGCCGGATCCGAGTTCAACCCGGATCCGCGTGTTTCTATCCAAATAGGGGTTATTTACCCTTTAGGTCCCCATAGGTTTAGGCAGTCTTGCAATTTAGTCCCCCCAAACCCCAATTAGGTCCCTAGAGCTTTAATTTTCATTTAATTATGTCCTTAGACTCTTAATTAGACCCCCTAGGATTAAATTAATTAATTTTTAAATTTAATTAGGGTAAAACAGTTAATTTTAAAATTTAAAATTTATTAATTAAGTTCTAATTAGGATTTAATTTAATTTTTAAGAAAACTTTAAAATTAATTTAACCTAGTTAGATCTAGTATAAAATTAATTTGATCCCTAAAACTTAAAAATTAGACTTAAATTAGGTTTCATTTAATTCTTCAAACTTAGAAAATAATTTTAATTAATTGTTTTAATTAATTTCTAAAAAAGTAAGTTTTAAAATTAATCCAATTTAGGTCTAGTTTTGCCTTTAACCTTAAAACTCTCATCAAATTAGACTTTAAATAGGCTTTTTAATTCTTAAAATTTAGGAAATAATTTGAATTAATTAATTTAATTATTTTTAATTAATTTCTAAAGATAAGATTTAAGTTTCTTTAGGTCTAATTAACCCTAATTTCACCAAACTAAACTTTAATTAGGTTAAATTAAATTCTTAAAATTTAGAAATTATTTTAATTAAAACTCTTAATTAATTTAAAATTTCTAAGATAAGGTTTAAATTAACTTAATTAAGTTTAATCCAACCCTAATTGAACCTTAGAACTTAAAATTCACCAAGTTAGAGTTAAATTCGGTTTTAATTAAAATTTAAAGTTAGGAAAATTTAATTAATTAATTTAATTAAAAATCTTAAACTTTAAAATTAATTTCACACTTAATTAAATCTAATCAATCGTTCAAGGTTTGCTTTCTAGTCCCTTTTGATCTTTTTCCTTTTTTACAAGTCCCTTTTGTACTCATTCATGATGATAATCTTTGATGTAACGTGTACACCCATGATTCTAATAAAAATGTCGAGTTCCTTTATTTTGTTCTATGTTTTATTTTAAGTATTGCATGGCATATTTAGGGAGGTCACCTAATAAACATTTAAGTTAATTAATTTAGAGCCCTCTAGTACTAGTCGTTTTAATTAATTAATTAATTTAATTAGGGAGATAATTTAGTAACATAGCATTTGAACCTTATGTCTCGGATACACTAAAGAGGTTGGTGTTTTGACGTACCATGATGCTGACCTAGAATCTTGATAAAATAACTTAGGCTTAGAATTAAATAAAATGGATAGGTAAGTAACTAGTAACATTAGTAACTTAGGTTTTAAACACTTAAACAATGGAGCTTTTTTTTAGGATTAGAACTTAAAATGAACAAGATAAAAATGGTCATGCATTTTGCTTTAGCCTTTTGAGGCGGAAGTTGCATTCCTTTGAATTTGGGTGAGGTTTCCTATCTAGAGGACGTCTCGTTCAACTCAAGTTTAAAGGTGATGTAACTTCTAAATCAAAAGGATATCCAAAATTCAGATAATGTTCAATTAACAATGGAAAATTAAATTAATATCTATCTTTAAGGTGTCAATGCCACGTAAATTTTTCCAAGGTATCAATTTTTTGGGCGTTTGTAAGGGTCGTCCTTACACGTAACCGACTCCCGAACCCAATATTTTTTGAACGAATCTCTGGTTTATTTTATGATGTCTGACCTACCTAAGTGGCCGGTGGCGACTCCAAACCAATTTTTAAAAAATTAAATTATATATTATTTTATCTAAAATTTGGGTTTTCCAAGATTAAAATTGATAAATTCGTATTTTTTTCAAAATCAATCGTCGAGCACTTTTCACCTAAATTCGCTTTTTTTAAGAGGTCGCGACAGTCTTTAATTTAATATTTTTTATTATTTTAAGTTTAATAGTTATCTAAATATAAAAAATATTTTAACAAAAATAAGATGTTGACATATCGCAAAGACTTTGGTTATCGCTCTTTATCTTTTTTCGATCTGCCCTTCCAAATTCAAAGTTAAAATCTTTGTTACTGTTGCTGGGAATTCCGATTTAATTATTAAGGATAAGTTTATAAGCAGATCAAATCTTTATTTTAAAGTGTTCATTTCTTGATTTGACGGAGGTTGTGTTGGTTAAATAGACTGCAAAACAGGGCGTTAGCACTGACAGGAAAAATTGAAGGAACGAACTGAAAGATAATTAGACCGTGTCATGGTATGGAGGCCACTGCCTTAGAAACAAATCGCCCCGATGTGTGTACTCGCTACTTTAGGCGGTTGTCCCCCGAAGGTTAACACGGTCCTCCAAACAGTGTACACCCAAAGTTTGGAGTGGACTGTAGAGGAAATGATCGTCGAAACCGGAGTCGAACAGAACGATGCTCTCTAATTCTCTCTTTAGTAAGACAGATGAACTCTGAATGGGATGATTAAAAATGAGAGAAAAGCATCTTATTTATAGGTTGAAAGTAGGGGCAAATCTGTCCAACAATCAAATAAAATCTGATTTAAATTTAAATTTTAAATTTAGTATCAGATAATATCTATCCAAAAATAGTAGATTTGCTAAACGAAAATATCCATTTAAATCTCGGATAAAATCTATTCAAAATTAGATTTATTAACAGATAAAATCTAATTAAATCTCAGATAATCTGTTAATATCTATCTAAAAATAATAGATTTTATAACCGAAAATATCCATTTAAATCTCGGATATTTTTTTATTAAATCTATTCGGTTAATTATTTAAAATTCTAAGAGAATTTTAAATCAATTGAACTGCTCTCATACAACCTATAAAAATAGAGTGTGGGATTCAAGCATTACATATTTCCAACAGGTTGAGTCGTAAAACTTAGAGCAATGTTTAAAAACAAAAGAAGTGGAAACTTTATATTAGATTTACTTGCTTAAGGTTAATATATTTTTGATTTCTTTATTTTACGAGACTCATAAAATAACTGATCTATGTGATTTATAGATTAGATTATAAAATTTAGATTTTTAAAGCTTTAAACCCAAACACGATAAATTAAGATTTAAGTGTTTTCAAGCCTAAGAGAACAGATACCTAAAACTTTTCTAACTAATTTACAATATATATGGTCATCTCAGATTTTTAAGTCTATGTGCTATAGTCTTAATGTTCATGTATTGCCTTTCTTCTGGTTCTATTGACGCAATCAGGGACTTGAATGAAGTTTTAAATCTAGTTTTGTATTCCTATATTTTTAATATAATTTTTTGATAGTTTATACTTTTTATATAAAATTTTAAGTCCGTCCCGATTAAAATAACGAAAACGTAAGGGGAGAGAGGATCTCCTGCCTTACTCCTTAGCCCCCCTTAAAATCCAACTAATCCACCATTTATGAAAACTGAAGCACTAGGGTATAAGTTTGTCTTTTAAGCTTGAAAAACAATAAGCCTATAAGAGTTAGAACCAGCTGCTCTCACAGGTTTTATCCAACTTTCAGTGACAATCTATAGAAATACAGGATCATTCACCCAAAAATTGACGAACCGAAATGATTTTGTAGGAAAGGACAAGTTTCTCTCAAGCCAAACCATCTTGGGCAAATGATCAGATAGCGCAAGAGCGAGGAAGTCCACCTGAGAAGAAAGATCATCTACAAGTTGCTGAATATATTGCCTGGCTGATCCCACACAAGTATGTAGCGACCCTTTTTTGAAAATAGTTTAAAAATAAAGTTTTGAAAATGTTTTTTGGCGGGTGATTTTGAAAGTTTAATATCCCGAAAGATGACACCTGAAAAACAAGATGTCACTTCTATGGGAATACCGTTAAAATTTGAAAATTAGTTGAGTGAAGTCGCCACCGGTCACTTTGGTAGACCGGACACCATTAAAAATTTAACCAGAGATTCAAAACGTTTTGGGTTCGGGGGTTGGTTACGTGTGGGGAAGGATTAGCAACCCCACAACGCCCAGAAATTGGTACCTAAAGGTTCGCATCGTAATTTTTAAGAAAATATACAACTTAAATTAAATTAATTTTTAATTAAAATGCATACCCTAATATCCACGACGATTCAAAGGAGATAACACCCGAAGAACGGGATGCTACTTCCAATAGAATACCTCCGGATAATATTCTCTAATAAATAAAACCAAGACATTAGCACACAAATACATGAATCAAAACTAAATTACCATAAATATATATATACAAATCTAAAACAACATAATGCAAATACATAAATTCTATATATAAGTTCAAATACATTATATAACAATAAAATATTAAATAAAATATATACATATATCTTAACATAATATTTATAATATACGAATATACATATGGTTAACATATACAAACATATTTATATAGAAAGTAAATAATAAGGTAATAATATAATAAGGTAATAATATAATAACATATATACATTACAAGTCAAAAAAAAAAAAAGAGAAATAAAATAAGTAACTTTAGATTTTTTGATTTCCAGATTCATATATAATAAAATATTTAAAACTTTAGATGAAAACATTTAAATTAAATAGATAATAATAATAATTAAGATATCATAAATAAAGAAATAGTTTTAAATATGATATACACATAAGAAAATATATACGTAACATAATAATAATAATATTATAATAATAATAATAATAAAACATAGAATAATTAATATTATAATTTACATACATATATAATTGTTATACATGTGATGATAATTATATAATATATTTATATGGTAACATATATTAGTTTTAATATATAATAAAAATCAAAGTTGTAATATATTAACATATATTAATCGAAACATATATAATAAAAAATAAATATAAACATATGGCAATATATTAATTAAGGTATATAGTAAAAGTCAAATAAAATATATATGATAATAATAACGATAAAGTGATAAACATAGTAATAAAATTATAAAGTTAATATAATAATTATAATAATAACATAATATTAATAACAATAATAAAAGCGATAACAATAATAATAAAACAAAAAGTAGTAATAAAAATAAAAATAACAATAATTATATAAATAACATAAAAAAAACTAAAAGATTAATAATTATAAGGACAAAATAATAAACCGAAGACCAAATCTGCAAAAACACAAAAATATAAGGTTAATATAGCGAAATTAGGGACTGAAATGGAACAAAATTAAAATTATAAGACTTAATCATAAAAAAGGTGACTAAAATAAAAGAAAAAACCAAGCTAGAGTGTTGAAATGCGATGGGACTAAAGATGCAGGGACTACGGCATCAATTTCCCCTTTATTGAGGGTTATTCGCGGGTCTGGGTCGGCTATCGGGTCGGATATGGAGCTCCAGTTCTAAAACGACGTCGTTTTGGGCTTAAGGGGGTGGCACCAAAACGACATCGTTTTGAGGATCCCTTAAATACCATATTCTCTCGAAAAACAATCACTTATTCATTCTGATGAAAAAAATAAAACAAATGCTCTCAACTCTCATGTTTCTCCAGCGAGGAACCGTCGTCCGGCGGCGGCGGCTACCGTGCCGGTGACCGAAAACGGAAAAGGTGGAGACTTTCTAGAGCGTCTCGATGAGAGGAACTTGGATCCGATCTCGGATTTCTGAAAATTCACTTGGATCGGAGTAGATCTGTAAATAAAGATAAGTAGAATATATATGTATATTACCTTTTCTATTCGAATCTTGTTTCCGATTTCTCCTCTCTATTTCTTGTTTTTGTTTTCGATTAGAGGACTATTTAGTTGTTGTGATTTCGTTCTCGAATCCCTTGTTTTTTCATTCCATTCTCCGTTTTACAAGCTTTCAATCCGGTTATTTATACTCGGATTTTTACACAAAATATTACAAATATCTCTGTTTTTCTCCTTTTTCAGATATGATTTCAGATCTAATCTTTTTAATTTTTTGCAGGTCGGTGGAGTCTGACATGGGCGGTGGGGCGGTGCTGTAGTGCAGTGACGGTGGAACAATCAAATAATGAAGGGACACGTGACGCGTGGTTGTCGAGAGGCGGTAGTTTGGTGGCCGGCGGCTGTGGGTGTTACTGCTGTTAGGGTTTTGTTTAGTGTTAGGTTTAGGTTTATATTGGATTGGGCTTTGTTGTGGGCTTGGTCTGATAATGGGTTATTACAAGGTAGAATATAAAGAGACGAGGCTAAGAAGGAACCTATAAAAGAAGCTGACTTAGACCGTTCAAATTATACCTTTCTTGGCCTTTCGGTTATTTTCAACTATAATATCTGTTCTTATTAATTTATTATCTGATATGTGAGTCATTGACCCACACGATTGTTGAGGGGCAGTGCTCATCATCGGGGCAGTGCTCATCATCGTGGTAATATATTATAAATACGATCTGAATATGGAATATTGTAAAAAATTTTAGTTTAATTACTAATTTGTAATATATTTGTTAATTAATTTATATCAAATTTTATTTAATAATTTTTTAATTCAATTTTTTATTTATGTGTCAAGATTTGTTTATTTATATGTTAAGATTTAAAATTTTATCTTATTTAAAAATTTTAATGTTTCATCATATTAATTCAACTATTTGCCAATAAATATTTTCTTAAACTATTGTTGGTAAATATTTTAAAGCTTGTTAACATATAATTTATATAAATATAAAATAATTGTTTTGAATAAAGTAAAGAATAAAACAAATATAAGAGACAAAATAGAGACTTTTATTATACTCAAAATAGGGTTGTGTACAATGTTTTGTCCAAAAGTCTATATTTATAGGCATAAGATGAAAACTCTAATTTCGATGGGTATTAAACCCTAATAATAAAGTTCATTAAACTTTAATTTAATATATGGATATCCACCATGAATAAATATATTCATAACACTCCCCCTTGAATATCCATGAAGATAACGTGCCTCATTAAAACTTTATTAAGATAAAAACACTGTGTGAAAAAAATTCTTAGTGAAGGAAAAAGAGTACACACATCTTTGATATGCATAACATGTTGCCTCATTAAAAACCTTACCAGGAAAGCCCATTGGGACAAAACCTCGGTTAAGGGAAAAAAAGTACAACGCGTATTTACTCCCTTCATGAAAATATCACATAAGATCTTTGAATCTTCATAATGCAATATTGAATACAATCTTCAAATGTTGAAGTAAATCATGCACTAGTGAATAAATCTTTCAAATCATTACTTAAAATGATTCATTGAATACTATTCACCTGAAAATCATGAGGGACGAAACTTGAAGAAATATGTTTCGTTTTATCATATTTGATATATCCACATTGAGATATAAATTTTGTATTATCTCAGTACAAGATAGCTTGCATCTTATCTTGTGAAAAACATTCACATATATTCAGGATATGTTTAGCTAAACACATATTTCGGCTTTGCCTCATGCATAACAATTATTTAAAAATGATCTCGTAGCACTTAAATAATATTTCTGGACCAGCTAAGATACGATGCTTCCAGATCAAATAATGTGTATATTTTGCTTTAGACCAAGAATATCTTACCCTTTTTGTAAGGCAAAAAAACTTTGTTTATAGTAAGAGACCTAGCAACAACCATAAGGGTGATCAATGAATATGTGTTATGCATGTAAAGTCTCTTTCAATATTTTTCTGTATGTCGATAGATGCACAAGAATTTGAGGAGATCTCTTCACGAGTCTCAACGATATTCAAATCATCGACATATACAGCAATAAAAATTCAGAGCTAAACCTCTTAATAAAAATGCTCGGAGAGATAATTCATATAACATTATGCTAATAAGTATTCAATGAGGCGATCATACCAAATACGCCTAAATTGTTTCAAGTCATAAAAGATATATTCAATATGATTGAATAATGTTCTCGAGAACTTGAATGAACTGCTTATGGCAAACTAAACCTTTCTAGAAGTTTCATGTAAATATTACTATCAAGAGGCCCATTCAAATATGATGTAACAACATCCATTAGGCAGAAACCAGCTAATTTTATTTATTACCAAACTGATCAAAATCTAAAAGTAGTTGCATCCACCACCAAGGAATATATTTTCCTCATAATCAATTTCATGTCTTTACGAGAATCCTTGTGCAACCAAATGAGCTTATATCTCATGATTTCCCATTTTGATTTCTCTTTCTCATAAAGGCTCGTTTATATCCACGAGCAATGTACGGGTTATAGACCCAAATACTTCTCTTTTTAAAAGAGATTTTAGTTTCGCCTCAATTACCTTTTTTATGTTGGCTAATGTTTACATTGTCCAATTGACAATGATTATGATCCACATCATCAAATAAAATCTCTAGTGCTATATTGCATGCAAATATATTAACGACGTCGATTTAATTTCAGTTCCGCTTATTACCAGACATGACATAATCTATTAAGATCTCTCTATAATCAGGTACGTGAGTTATGTCAATGTCTCTGTTGGAGACCTTTTAAATTATTTGTCAATAAATATTTTTTTAAACTATTGTTGGTAAATATTTTAAAACTTGTTAATACAATATAATTTATATAAATATAAAATAATTTCATTATAAGAAATATAATACGGTAGAATGGGGAGCAACAAGCATCAGGAACCTACCCATCCAAATTGTGTGAAGAATGGGGAGCGACAAGCATCAGGAACCTACCCATCCAAATTTTATAAATTCGTTTTTTTAAAGTGTCACATCCCTCCCTACGTTTGCTGTCTTTGTTTCTAACCAGTTTAAAAGAACACAGAGTGCTGCTCGACAAGAGGAGAAAAGAGCTTTGGCCTGTGGAGGAATTTTAAACCGTTTGGTCAACCATGGAAGGTGATATCAACCAGCTTAATGGAACCGATAAAATCCCGTCTAAGAACCTGTTAAATATAATAATACTGAACTAGAGAATTTGTTGAGTGGTTGTAACCAATTCACTCACACTAAAAGAATGAAGAAAAGCATGTCTCTCCCTTTCTATCATTTCTCCTATGTAAATCATCTGTTTTCTTTTAGATTTTCTATAGCTTTAGTCATTTCAACATGATATCAGAGCTTAGACAAAAGATATGGACCGAGTCCAAGAAGATGAAGGGTTGTTGCCGCACCTGCAATCTTCACCCGGTTCTCGACCTTTGGTGTCACTGTAGTCAGTCAAGCTTTCATCGGTCATATCGGTCCTACTGAGCTTGCAGCTTATTCCCTTTGCTACACTGTCCTGTTGAGGTTCGGCAATGGTGTTTTGGTATGTTCTTATTTGATCACCCTATTCATTTTGCTTTAACATTTTCTTGATCTTCCGGGCTTACTTGCCTGAAACTGTTGCTTTCACTGGTGAATGGTATTTTTGATCATGTATCAAACATCAGCTTTTATTTTTGCTTCTGTTTCGGGGGAAAAGTCTGAGACTTTCGACGCTGTTTTTCTTTTTTAGTTCTGCTACTAGAATCTCAAACATTTAAGTCTCTTCTAGTTCCTATACGAGTTTCCAGTAAAAACATCAAATACCGTGGACTCCTCTCAGCAAGATAATTACCTCTTTTGGCTTGCGTTTTGAAAGCCTGGATAAACCAACCTGAAATGATCAGTTGTTGGTTCCATGGTTGGTCAAGCCTTTTTAGTTTAATTTAGTCATGGGTTTGAGTTTCTCTGGTTGTTTTTGAAGAAACGTTTCATATATCAAATCTGCTATGTTATCTTGATTCGGATCAGTGTCGAATATGGATACATGTCTCTAAACACGGACTTATTGATATTTTCGAAATCGTTTCGAATGTGCAGTTGGGCATGGCAAGTGCATTGGAAACATTATGTGGTCAAGCTTTTGGTGCAAAACAATACCATATGTTGGGGATATACCTTCAAAGATCATGGCTAGTTTTGTTCATATCTGCTTGTTGTCTTCTCCCTTTATACATCTTCACAACCCCACTTTTCATAGCATTAGGCCAAGAACTCGAAAATAAATCATATTTTGTATGTAGAACTCGGAAGTTGAATGTTGGATACGAGTATATATGATAGGCTATCACAACAATGTTTTTTCGGTCTTGGTTTTGAGTGTATGAAAATAAGTATGTGTCTGATTTGAAACAACATGGACTGTAAGTTAAACCTGGTTGCATTGTTGCAAAAATTGCAGTGTTAGGGTGGCAAACGAACTTGGAAGAGGAAACGTGAAAGGTGCCAAGTTTTCGATTATAATGACAACTCTTACATCACTTGCCATCGGCAGCGTGCTGTTCGTGGCATTCTTATGCCTTCGAGGACGTTTAGCATACATTTTCACCACCGGCGAGGAAGTGGCCGAAGCAGATTTAACTCCATTGTTGGCTTGTTCCATTCTTCTGAACAGTGTTCAACCCGTGCCAAAGATTTTAAAATCCAAATCCATTCGAAAAAAAATGTTGAGATTCTTAGGCAGCCACATCTTCAGTATTGCCGCCGTTCTCTTCTCCGTATTCGGGCACCAACCACTTGTTGACTCGAGCTCGAGCTAAATACACCAATCAGTTTTGCAGGTGATAACAATGAGCGCAACAGTTCGAAGCAATGTTCCTAGCAACATGCCAACCCAAACACTCTGGACCAACAAAAACATACAAAGGAAGAAGAAGTGTTGCAGAGTACCAAATGATGGACCTGCAGAATCCATTTCTTAAATATACAAAATAACAACCTCGACATGCATATCCAGAACAACGCCGATAGGAATGCCTACGAGATAATACAACACGATGTTAACCCATGCTACAGTGTTCTGCCATCAGGCTCCGACCGCAACTCCTGTCATATGTATCCGACCGGAGAGCACGGGTTGAACACTGTTCAGAAGAATGGAACAAGCCAACAATGGAGTTAACTCAGAAACTGCTTCGGCCACTTCCTCGCCGGTGGTGAACATGTATGCTAAACGTCCTCGGAGGCATAAGAATGCCACGAACAGCACGCTGCCATGGCAAGTGATGTAAGAGTTGTCATTATAATCGAAAACTTGGCACCTTTCGCGCTTCCTCTTCCAAGTTCAATTGTCACCCTAACACTGCAATTTTTGCAACAAAGCAACCAGATTTAACTTACAGTCCATGTTGTTTCAAATCTTCGGGTATTTTTCCGGACATGAGTAGATGAAAAGCTTTGTAAAAACTGAACATGCCAGCGGGTAGAACCTAAAGATTTTCCCCCTTTTTTAAAACCAGAACACGATTCAAACCTTAAATCCGAAAAAACAAAACTAAACCTTTATTTAAAACCAAAATAGAATCAAAACACCCTCCTTTTTGCTTCGAAAAATTAGAGGGTAAAACCTTTCTCTGATATCGGTTCACCAATAATAACCCGGAGATCGCAATGCTTATTGCTCGACTTGAAGAAACAAGAAGAGAAAACTCGACAGAAACGCTCAAAGGTAACAAAAAATCTAAACCTATTTCACTTTCGATGCATGCAAACTTGGAGGTTATACCTCAAAAAGCTTACTTTTTTCTTGTATTGATTCTGATGAATGGGGAGACCCTTACAAATGTTGTTGCTCTCGGTTTTTATAACCAAATTACATGGAAAATAGAAAGAAAAAAAAAATCATTTTTCTATTGGTTACCTCTATTGATTTTGCTTGTTGGAATTTTTTTTTTAATTTTGTTTGTTATAGATAAAATATTGATCGATTGGCTTTGGTATTTTCTGTATTTTGGCTCTGAAATTTTTGAATTTGTTGGTATAATCTCTGTTATTATACGAAAATACTCTGAAAAATGTTGTAATCGTTTGCTTTGTACGATTTCTTAACATTTTGTTTTTTTGTGTGTGCATGTACGAGTGGCCGCAGAAGAGAAAACCACCGGTGACGGCGAGCTGATCGACGGAAGACGAACGGTCTGCTGGATATCAAATGGTCACGCGTGAGCGTGACGCGTGCGTAGGGCACTCCGACAATCGCGCGTGTGGCGAGTGCAGGGAGTTGAATGGTTATCCTAGTCTTGATCTGGACCGTTGGATCCAATGAAAAGACAGTTGCGTGTAGGATGAAGAGAAGCAATTAGAGTTTCGGTTATCCAGATTTGGGCTAACAAATGGGCTCTTAAAGAAACAGGCTTGTTTATTAATTATGTGGGCTATTATAATTATTATTTCGGGCTTTAAAAATGTATATGGACTGTTATGTAATAAACTTTGGGTTTTTATTATTTAATTTTATATTCATTTGAGTTTTAATTATTTATATTCTATTTATTTATTTAATGTTTATCTTATAATAATAGTAATAATAATAAACGAAAAATAATAATACGATAATATTTAATATTAATAAATAATAATATAAACAAAGAGTAAAACGAAATAAGTAAAATATTATGTATAGGTAATATATATATGTATTTACAAACTCAAAATAAAAAAGAAATAAAAATATTTAGTATAATGATATTTTTGAACTTTAGAATTAAAAAACACATATATAATAATAAAGTAATATTTTTTTTTTGGTTTAATAATTTCAAACTCGTTATTTAAATTAAAATAAAAATTAAAATTCGTGTTTAAAACCCTGAATAAAATTAGCGATTACAGCGAGTTACCAGTGATGACTAAGGATTTTGCCCATAAAATCTGATGTCCGGTGGTCGGTAAAATCCTCCAGTGGTTGGTTGCTGCTAAGGCTGAGATTGTGGCTGCCTCTGAGGCTGATAAGCAGGACTAGCTAAACTCATTGACATATGTGGGGGAGAGTAGATGGTGGTGACAGCGCATTTATTCCATAACCATATTACACCACCGCTATCATCATACCACTCGACTGCATGTATTGGCTTGCTGCTGGGTTTCCAGGAGATTGAAGTGGAGTGGGAGTGGGAGGAGCAGAAGCCATGGGAGTTCGAATCAGGTTGCCTTGAAACATCGGTGCAAGTGCCATGCCATTGATTGGCTGCTGCTGTGTAGTGCTAAAATAAGCTGCCTTGCTAAATTAATTTTTTAACTCAAATTTTATTTTCAAAATCAAAAATCAAATATTCTTAAATTTTAATTTCAAAGTCTCAAAAACAGATACATTCTTCAGAACTATTATACATATAAGAACACTCTTATATATGGTGTGAATATTATATCCTTGATTAATGGCAGTGCACAACTCATTGAAATTCAAAACGAATCACTTTAAAATATTTAAATGCAGATATGATTTACATGTATGTCCGAAAGAACATTTACATCCAACAGGATTGACCATTTCTACTGTGAAACTCGTGACAGAAACAGTTCCACATGTTATTAGAACTCAAGACTTGACTTATGCAACCAATCTGTAGAGGATCAAACCCAACCATAATCACACTGCATCACTTGGAAGGCACACAAATAACCATTTGACAAAAAACATGATGCTAACCAAATTCGAAACGCCAAAACTCGAAAACGGATAACACACAACTTTATACTTTTCTGAACTATATTTTGCTTTCTTCATTCAGAGTCACTAGAGCTAGAGCTGGAACTCGAACTAGAACTTGAGTCATGAGATTTTGCCTTCTTACCTTCAAGGTTCAGACTTGATTTTTCAGATGCTGCTTCATATTTACCAGAGACTGCAGTACTAGCTTCAATCTCATTACAAGAAACCGTATTGTTCTGCTCTATCTCAGAAGGTCCTTTCTGTAACTCAGAAGAGAATGGCAGCTTCGCTGGATTAGATTCCAGGTCTTGATGGAAAGCAGTACGGATATACTCCAGTGATCTTTCCTCAACATCCTGCTGGTTCTCAATCACACTGGGAAGAATTATTTCCTCAACATCTACCCCTTCATGAAGTTGCTTGAAAGCTGAATCGATATCTTCCGCTGATCTTGCTTCAAGAATAGGCAGCTCAACATCGGTCTTGATCTTCATAACCTGGGGTAACAGTGCAGATTCAGTATAGGCAACATGGGACCCTTCAGGTAGATCAATTTTCTTGACATTAAAGTCCCCGACGATATCCAATTCAGAGAGGATTCCCTCATCAATCTCTTTAATCTTGTCATCCTCTTCACTGATATTTTCCTTAACGACATAAGTGGCATATGCTTCTGCTGCATGATTAAAGTGTTTGGATAACTCTTGAGGGCTGCCCCCACTTTCCATTTCATTTAGGATCCGACCTTTCAAGTATTCTTGATCTGTCGGCAATGTATGTTCAGGACTCTCAGATGGAGAAAAAACGGACTCTGAAATCATGGAAGAGTGATTTGTTGAAAGTTTGTCCTCAGACTCGGGAACTTTATGCACATTAAGATCACTGTTGCCAATGTCAACTTCCTGTGCAGACTCCGTCGCAATTATACACTGTTTCTGAATCAGTGTGCCATGGTTAGTTTCATGTATTAATTATAATTACGGTACGTAAATACCATAAATCCGAGATAGATCATGTGAAATGCAGAGAACATAGTACTGGTCTATCCAGTATCAAGCATACTAGAGGAAAAAGGATGATTATGAAACCAAAGAAAACTAACAAATAGAACTCCTGAAAAATTCAGATATCCAATGAAAAACAAATAAATAAAGCGTTAAATAGGTTAAGCGTCATAGTATTTAAGTGTACATGCAATAAGAAAACTTCATATCGGGTAAATCAATTGGTCATCCCCATGAGATCTTAATTATCTGTCATTATATGATTATCATAAAATCCATGTTTAGTTAGCTACTTCAACATGATTACTTGACTCAAAAATAATATCAGTGCTTTTAACTATTATTTCCTTTTGTCGATGCACTTACAAAGCAAAAGAATCGAATAAGAAAAAATTGATGGAAAGAAAAACCAAACAGGATGGATTATCATTTTACCCCTACCAAATTCTGAGCTTGCAACAAGAGAACTTGATCTAGTGAGATCAACATAAGCATTTGGTATTCGATAAATGAAAATATATATGATACAGTTACTCTTCAAAGAAGTATGACAATTCATCCATGGGAAGAAATTTAAACAAATATAAGAAAAGATAGCATAACTTACCTCCAGCTTAACATGATCATCAATGGATGATTCATCAGTAGAATTATCAGACCACGACAGCTGATTCTCCAATTCTGGTGAAGGGTTTTGTCTAGGAAGCGTAGCTTGACAATTGGTGTTTGAAGAAATTCCCTCCAAATTCGTATTCTGGTCAAGACCAGTATCAATCTTTGATTCCAAGCATGTTGGTTCCACTTCATCCATTTCAGATTCATTCCTATGAACTTCCCCTAGGTTAGCCTCTGAAGGGTCAACTTGTGAAACTTGAGCCACCATTGTGTGACAAGATTCCACCACTGTGGATGAATTTGCATAATCGGAAAGCATATGCTGGTGAATCAAAGCAGTGGAAGAGAACTCACTCCTATTGTCATGGTGGCCATCAACATCTAGACTTGAGTTGAAGTTTGACAAATGTATTTGATCGCATTCAGTCTGGATGATTTCTTCTTTGAGCAAAACACCTGCCCGTACTAAGCTGTGCTCTGATGAACTTGAAGAATGAATTTCACCTCGCTCAAGCTGAGTGTCTTCCTTATCAACAGCATGCATATCACCAGGTTTGACCTTTGAATATTCATGGTTCTCTAGATGTTGTTCCTCTGATGAAGAATCCAACATCTTATCAATTCCTTGGTCAACAGCAAGAGTCATCCCTGCACCAAGGCCAAGTAAGTCCACTTGATTCTGGATAAAACTTTCTTCCTTATTTGGGACGTCGTCTTCCGATGTATAATCAGAAGATGATGACACCGAAACCCTTGGAACATATTCAACCACAGATTTAGGCACCATTGACACAGGATCAGCAAAAGTGGTAGAAACCAATAATGAACCAGAATGCGTAACACAATGCTCACTAATCTCTGGGAGATCCCTTGCCCTAGGCTCATTTTCAAGTAAATCCGAGAATACAGCATGCATCTTTTGAAAACTAGAAATACCCTGCTCAGTTGTTTCAGCATTCCTTTCAGTTTCATTATCAGTGGATTCGACCAACATTGAGGATGCACCCATTTCAGATGTACCAACTTGTCCGTCAGAAGAGACAGATGAAAACGAGAGGACCTGCTCAACAGATGGAATTGAACTATAAACAGGCTCACTATGCCTATCATCCACCACCTTATCTGTAAAATGGAATTCTGATTCCTCAAATGATGCTTGTGAAAATATGTTAGATTCTTTAATTTCATGACCTGTGGGTTCAAAACCTGCAAAACCTTCTCCACCAGCATCGAATATCTTTTCATCCATTTCTGATAATGATAAAATTGACCCAGTGTTAAAATCATCGTCAACTGACTTTGTTTTGGAATGGATTTCACTTGGACTGAGTTCCACATGAGTCTTTGCTCCAGCTTCAGACAAATTTGATTTCATTTCCTGCTGACTTTCTCCATCTCCCGATTCGATCACAACAACATCATGATGAACATCTCTATTCTCAGTTTGGCCAACATGAGGCATTGGTTCGATTTCAATTTGATTGAGCCCCACATGAGAAGATGCTCCAGCTGCAGGCAAATTTGATTCTGTTTCCAGATGACTTTCCCCATCTCCCAATGTAATCTCAACCACATGATGGTGAACATCTCTATTCTCAACTTGTTCAACATTCGCAGGCTCAGTGTCCCCAGATGGGAGGCTCTCTTCCTCGTCATGGGAAGAACCAGGAACTTCATTCACAATCAGTTCATTTTCTTGAGAAATATCTTGCTCACATGACTTGCTGTCTTCCTCATCCACAACTGAACTCACTGATTCAGTATCAGGAACAGAACTCAACTTCGACTCACTAACTTCACTCAACTGCCTTTGGAATGAGGAAGGGCTAGAACCTTCCGTCTCTGGGACAAAATACGGTTTCCACTTAAGCTCTTGCCGAGTAACACCCAAAGTTGATGGTCCCACATTGAAGCTTTCATGCCTTCGTAAGAAAGATTCTCTTTGGGGAACAGTTTCCCTTTGATTAAAACCTGCAAACTCCTCTTGGAAACTATCTCCTCACTCGAGTCATAAGGAAGATCAAAAGGGTTTCTTCTTGGCTGCAAAATAGAGGGAGCTGATCCTGGAATGGGAGGTAACCCTGGGTCATCATAGGAATCATGAGGAAATTCAAACGGATTTTGTCTAGCTACAGAAATTGGGGTGATGTTTAAGGGAATATCAGTACTATCTAAGGACATTAGATTCCTATCAATCATCAATCCCATGCCTTTGCGTGCCCTTCTACTCGCAATAAGATTAAGCAATCGATGGTTTCTTTCAAGTTCTAAAGTCCCCAAATCCATGAGATTCTTCTGATCATCCTCTGTCCATTTAATTGCAGATTTGCTTTCATCATCTTTTGCTTCTTCACCTTCACCTTCTCCTTCTCCCCCATCCTCATCATTATCTTCCTCTTCCTGGTTTTCTAATTCACTGCACTCAACACTTTCATCAGTATTACTGCCAGGAGACCTCTCTGAGACGGCATCTGAACAATCATCAGACAACTGAGCTGGTTGAGGAGCTTCAGAGTCCAAAAGTGGATGCAACTCATCAAGCATCAAAGTTATATCAGCCATTGAAGCATCAGGAGAGGAACTCTCATCATCATCAGAACCAGAATCATGCGATTCAACCTCATCATCCACAGGGTGTTTCCAAGAGAAAACCGGAGGAGAATTGAATTCCTCACCCCTTTGTTCATTGTGATCTTCTCTGTGCTTATGATCTTCCGCTTCAAGATTCCCATCTCTAATCGCATCTGCCAAAACGCGATCTTCATCTGATGCCTCCACCATACTCAACAGACCTTCACTCCCTAGAATCTCCTCCCGGATTTCCCTCTTCTTCTCCAACAATGAATCGTTCTCAACCTCATCAATCAAACCATCCTCACAATGAATATCCCTGGAATCCAAATCATCATTCACCAACAGCTTATAACGAACCGAACCATCATCTTCCTCAACTTCACCAACCTCATTATCCACCAAATTAACGTTCTCTTCAGCATTTTCGGCTATACCCCACATCTTCCCTACATGTCTTTCCACAACAAAATCATCATCACCAACATCTCTCTCCACAACAGTATGATCCTCAGTAGCCCCGGTTTTCAATTCGGAAGCATCATGACTAACTTTCTCTTCTTCTCCCTTTTCATCGATTTCAGGTATGTACGGTGATCCGAAACTCAAAAGTGTGCCAAGTAAAACAGCAGTGCAAACCAAAACAGGAGATGCAGCAACCAAAGCAGAAAATAACAAAGGAAATGATGTATACAGAAGCATAAAAAAACAAATCAAACCAAACAAAAACGGATGATTCCAAACCAATCTGTAACACATTTTAACTGATATCAACATGAATTTCCTAACTCTAACCCCAACTTCCAATCTCTGAATTCCCATCTCTCACGATCTATAATTTTTTTCTTCTTCTCAAGTTTCAATCTGTTAAAGAAAAGAACCAATTAAAAACAAAACAAGCAATTGGATCCAATAGGAAAAGTATATTACAGAACTCAAGTGTAAACTCACCTTAGAAATATAATTAACCGAAAACAGAGCAATCAAATGAAGATCAACCCAACAGCTGAAAAGCACCAGCTAAGAGTTCTTGAGTGTCATATAACTGGCAAAACAATCAAAAAATGAAAAATTTAAGCCAAGCTGAATCACATAAAAATTTAAACTTCCAATCAAGAGAGAAAGAACCCAAGAATATCTGTAAAAACCCAGAAATCCCAAGGCTTTTAAAACATGGGAAACAAGGGGATCTTGTAAATGGCTAAATACAAAGAAATCAATAATTAAAGAAAGAAAAAGCAAGCAATTCGACTCTTTATTTTTTTCTTACTTTTTTTGGACTCAGCAAAACAGCTAAGAATTTGTATTTCTTTTACACTTTTGTTTGTTTATTCAATTGTTTTGCAGATAATGAAAAGAAAATGGGTTGGCACAAAAAGAAGATCGAGAAAGAGACTGATTCAAAACACAAAGGAAGACGGTTCCTACTTCCTACCGGTCTATTATACGTTGAGTATTCAATTGTGTCGGGTGAATTAAAAAAAATTGATTTATTCAAGTTTACGAGTTATATTTTATCATTTAAATTTTATTTATATTTTTTTGGTTCGAGTTGAGTTTAAGAAATTTAAGTATGATAAATAATTATAATTAAATATTCGAGTATGATATGATTATAATTTAAATGACTTTCTTTAATAATATAAAATATGTGTATATATATTTTTTCATATGTAGCAATATTTTTTTATATTTTTATATATTAATGTATATATATCATTAAAAAATAATAAATTCATTTCAAACTTAAAAATTAATCATTTAATTACTAAAACTTTTGAGTTATTCGAATTTTCATTTTACAACTCGAACTTTATTTAAATTTTTTTTGAGTTGAGTCAAGTCTATGAAATTTCGAGTTGGATCAAAACGAGTTGAGTACTTTCACCTCTAATCAAATCGAGTTATTCGTTTTTTCGAATCGAATCAGTTTTGCTCAACCCTACTAGTGTATGCGTATATTGGAATCAAATAATCATAAAAATAGTATAAATATAAAAATACAAAATATATTTTAAAATAATTGTATATTATTATTTTTTTATCACCTATTAATTTATCATCTAATCGATAATTAAAGTTATACATAAACAAAATATTTAAATGAAAAATCAATCTTGAAATTATATTTTTTATTTATTTTTAGTTTTAAAAATATTTTTTTTCAAAAATCAAAATAAATCATTGAACTATCATTTTTAGTTATTTTAAATTCGTTAGTTATCTAAATAAAAAAACTTATTTCGGTTAATAAAATGTTTACACTTCATATAGATTTTTAATAAATAAATAATTTAAGGATTAAAAAGAAAAATTACATATTTTTACTCCTTATTTTAAGTAAAAAAATAATATAAGAACTTAAAATACCTGAAATGATAGTTTAGAAACTTAAAACAATAAAAAAAATAATTTAAGAGTTAAAACCAAATAAAAGGGCGAGGCTAAAAACAGCTCTTTAAAAGAGCCTAAAAGAAACCCCACTAATAAGAGACAATTGGTAATCGATTTTAATGTTATATTTTTTTATAAATAATGGTTACTCAATTTATTTTTATATATTTGAATAAAAAATATACGAATAAAAATATTCATATAATAAAAATTTGAATAAAAATATTCATATAATAAATATTTGAATAAAAGTATAAGAATAAAAATATATACGAATGTTAAATTTGATGTAAAATAATTTGATTCGAATCAAATTTGATGTTTTAAATATTTGAATCGAATTCGAATATTTTAACAATTATTTAACATTCGTATGTTTTAAATAACATTCCTATGTTAAATATTAGTTAAAATAATAGTTAAAATATTTGAATTTGATTCGAATATTAAATTAACGAATATTTAAATATTAAAACATTAAATCATAATATACGAATATTTAATATTAGAATTAAAATATTTAAATACTTTAATATTTGAATCAAAATATTTAATAAATTTGATTCAAATATTAAATACATAATTATTTTATTTTAAATATTAAATATTCAAATATTTTAATTTGAATACCAATAAACTTCAAATTCTATTAATTTTATTTTATACTCTTTACTTTTCACCAACAGAATAATTCTTAAATAAAATGTATTGTAATTCATGACAATAAAATTATTCTAGCCTAGTGTTTGGGATGTTATTCTTTCACCTAAAGGTTACGGGTTTAATAAATATACGTGTCACCACCTAATTGAAGAGTAATATATAATAAATATTTAATAAAAATAAATTAGAACATAAAATTAACCATCCAATCGGGTTGGATGGTTAATTTTATTTATTAATTTAAAATTATGATTAAATTAAAATAATAAATAAATTACATGAATTAAATGTGTAATTTTACAGATTTTGATTAACAGTCACGTCACCACCGTTAACTTTTCTATTAGGATTTTAACAAGAGTGACACAAATATGTAGGGTTTAAAAGTTGGATGACCTGATTGACAAGTTCATCAGTTGGGTGGCCAAAATATATATCCCCAATTAGTTAGGTGATCACTGAGATAATTTATCCTAAAAAATATGAAGAAATATATATTGCATATGAAAAATATAAATATATATAAATACATATTTTATATAATTAAAAAAATCATTTAAATTAAAATTAAACCGTATAATAACATAATAAATGATTAAAATTAAATACGTATAAAAATTTAAAAACTCGATTCAAATTTTATAAATTCGATTTAAATAAAAAATTATATAAAATTTAAATCATAAAATATAATATATAAACTCGAATAACTCAATTTTATTCTATCGAACTCTCAGAAAGACTAAAGATGATGTAAGAAATTTTAGCTCTAACATACAAGGCTTTACGCTTTGGTTTCAACCCTTGGATTAGTTGGTAATCTTTATTCTTGAGCTTTAATGATGTATTTATTATATCTCGATGGATTGTAAACAAAGGTAAAAATTTTAAAATACTATTTATTATAATTAAAATATATTCGATATGAATAATAATTCAATATCAATATATATCAAATCAGTAAGAATAATCTAAAAAAGTTCATGAAAACATGGTAATTAAAATAAATCTTGAAACATGTAGAATATAAATTCCTTTTAATTTTATTATTACTAGATGTATTCTTTAAAAATGCACTTGTATTTTTTAGTTTGTAATTTCATATTTTTTTTTCAAATAGGATGATGTTATTTAATGATTTCTTATTTATTATAATAAATTATATTTATTGTATGATGTTAGTCTCAAATCTTATTATAATAATTTTAAATTTTTGTAAAGAAAGATGAATTATTTGATATTAATGAAAATGAGTTATTTATTGAATTAAAATTATTTTTTAAAAAATAAGAGCAATGAATTTATTAAAATTTTAAAATATTTTAATTGTTTTCAGAAACTTTTCTAATTGAAGTTTGTGAAGTCATATTTACGAATAACTATGTCAAAAAAAAGATTAAATAGATATATTTTTTTATTTAAAAAAGAATACAACTACGAGCCTCTTTAAAAACCTCCCTAAAAATAGATATATTTTGATAACAATAGAGACGGATCTTTTAGAAATAATTGATATCAAAAGTATTTTAATGATTTTACTTCAAAATATACAAAAATAATATTATTTTTAAATAAAAATATTAAAATTTTAAATATTTATAAATTATTTTTATTTTTTTATGAAATATATATTTAATATAAATTAAAACCTCAATTTAATAAAGTGTACAATATTTTAAATTTTTAAACCCCTACCAAAAGTTTTGCTTTTCTAAGGATAATCCATTAATTTATGACCCTAGACCTAATGAATTATGCAAGTCTTTTTTATTACTACTTTAACTTTTATACTAGCTTTATGATTTTGGATTATACCTTTTATAAAGGATGGAGTCAGGATTTAAGGTAAGAATAAAATATAAATATTTAAAAATATAAAATAAATTCATAAATAAATTATATTTTAAAATTAAATATAAAAATAAAAATTCTTCAGAACGGTGACGATTGCCTCTCCCTACCCCTATTTAACTCTATCCGAATGATTTTGAGGGTAGATATAAATTAAAATACTTTTGAAGGTAAGCATAAATCATAAAATCTTAAGATTCTAAGATGAACACAAATCATAAAATTTAAATATTAATTCATAAAATTTATTAAAATTAAAATTAAATATATAAAATTTAAAAATTTAAAATAAACACTAACTCACAAAAAAATATATATAACTCTATCATTGTTTTTATATACATAAGGTGTAGGGACTAAAGTATGTAACTCTATCACAAATAATATTTGTATTTAAAATATAATATTTTTTATTTAAATATATAAAGTAATTTTTTGAAAATAAATATCTAAGAATTATTTTTGATCAAATTAAATAACTAAAATATTTTTTTATCAAAATAGATAGCTAAAGTTTTTTTTTGTTAAAGTAAGTATCTGTAATATATTTAATTTTTAAAATTTTCATTTAATTATTTTCAAAAAATTTAATTAGGCCCCAAACTAATAAATTAACTCAATTAAAGTGTAATATGGTATAATTAACCACGTAATTAAAGCCAATGCATTATTTGAACTTTTTTATACTTAATTTTCTATTATCAAAATCTAATTTTAACTAAACTAATTTTGGTGTTACATGAATCAAACGATTTTAGGCGGAGGGGCTCGAAAATTTAGAATAAAATTTATCTCCTCTAAGGATTTTAATTTAGGATTATTTAAAATTTATTACCAATGAAAATGTATAAAAATATATTTTAAAAATTTTAATCGAGTAAATTTTAAATATATATTTTATAAAATTAATTATTTAAAATATTTAATATAATTATAATTTTAATTTTTAAAATATAATATTTATGAGACGGAGTGAGTAAATACTATAAGAAAATAGGTAGCGTTATCCGTGGGCAACTGGAGTTGTTTTTTTGGCAAAGGGTTAATTCAAGAACAGGTTCCAAACTTTCATATCTTTAGAAATAAAAATATATTAATACTTTAAATTTTTTATTTATATCCTGAAAACAAAACTTCTCACAATTTAATCACAAGTTTATAAATTTTAAAATTAAAATCTAAACATTTCTAGAAATTACAGTTCAATCTACAAATTAGTTTAAAAATTTTTAAATATTCTTGAAAATTTTTGCTGGGAGACTCACCCAGGACCGTTCCCGAGATTTTGATGGCATAAGGGCGAATTAAAATTTTACGCCCTTAAAATATTTATTAAATAAATAATTTTAAAAATATATTAAAATAAATTAATTTATTTTTATTATTGTTGATAAATCATTTAAAAATATATCAAAATTTAAATAAAAACATAAATAAATTTTATTGAACATTTAAATAATCACACAAAACAATTTTTACGTGCATTTATAGATACAAAATCACTAATGATAGTGTCTACATCAATATGGTCTAACATATTTTTCTCAATACATAAAATGGCTAGACCATTCAGCAGATGCAACGGTCACCAGCAGAGTTAGAAGAATTCGATAAACAATTGAAACATTTGGATAATAATCTACCATTTTGACAAACTAGAAAATTTCAAGTGCCTACATTAAATCATCCGGCAAAATTATCTGAAATACTTTCAGTTCCGAAAAAAGATAACATTATACTATAAAAATTATGAAGTAAAAAGGTATAGAATGATAGTCTTGAAATTTTATCGTTGAATTTATGCTTCAAATTCGATTGTAGTATATCAACAGCAAATTATGTAAAAACTACAATCTCCTTGAATATATGAGTTCTTGTCCTCTTAGAGTATTAAATTAAAATAATAGATAAAAAATTTTAATCAAAATGTAAGAATATAACATAAAAAAAAGAGAAAATATAAGAGAAATAGAGATATAAAAAGTAAAAATATTGTAAGGATTTTTTATAGGTGGTGTATTTGAAAATTTTAATCTTATTAAAAAATTAAAAAATATTAAATTATTATTAAATTCAAAATGATAACCTAAAAACTTAAAACCTATTAATTTATAAATTAATAAAATATAAAAATAATTAAAAACTTTCGAACGGTTATATAATTGTTAGTGAACCCAAAAAAATTTTCAAACTGTTAAACTGTGGCAACGACAAATATTGATTTTGTGGGATCCACTATATTATATTTTTTATTTATTTTTTTATTAATATTTTATATAAAAGTGGGGCCCACATTAAATGTTAAAGATTTCAAATGGTCAACGCAAATAAAATATGATTTATTTGGTCCACTTTATATTATATTTATTTTTATTATTATTATTATTTTAATTAATATATTTTTTTTATTAAAAGTGGGGCCTAGGCAATTGGGGGCCCTAGGCCGGTGCCCTTCTTGCCCGGGCCCAGGTACGGGCCTGGACCCACCCACCAAAGTTAGGTGTGCGACACAGGTCGGTCTGGATTAATCAGGGTTAGACTCTAGAATCAGAAGAACAATAAAAAAACTCGTTCTTTTATTATTTGAGTTTTTCGAGTTTAATTTTATAACATAAATATACTTCAAACTTTAATATATATGTTTATAATATTCGAAATCGGGTCATAATTCGACTCAACTCATGTGTAGATATAGCGATATACACTGTGGCATGGATGCAGCCTTTGTTTTATTAAGTTGTTTGTTCATGTCATTTTTTCGTCGTATATTTGCTTCAAAAATATCAAAATGCCGGCATTCCTAGTGATTTTCTCCTCTTCTATAAGCGATTTTTCCCATGCTTTATTTTGACCTAATTATTTGTATATTCTTCCAAATACTTTATATTATAAAGTTTTTTTAATTAATTTGCCAGAAAATTGGAAATATAATTTCCAAACATTTTCAAATATAATATAGTAAATCATAATTCAATGAATATTAGCTTTGTTTTTGTCTCAATTCGTCACTATAAATTCACCATAATTCTAAACACTGGAACCATTACTCCTATCGTCTTCTTTTTCTTGTTCATCTAACAATGGCAGCTGTTGTCTCTCTTTTCGCCTTCGTTTTCGCCATTGTTAGTCTCTCTAATCCTTGCCTTATCGGAGCTCAAAAGGGCGGTTTCAGCGTTGACATAATCCACCGTGACTCGCCCAAGTCTCCTTTATACAATCATTTTGATACTAGTTATGACCGTGTAACCAATGCCTTGCGTCGTTCCTTCGGTCGTGCTCATCGTATGAAACCGACTTCTGCCTCGACAACGGACGTTCAAGCCGATATTATTGCGAATTCGGGAGAATACCTGATGAATATATCGATCGGAACCCCGGCTTTTGATATTGTTGCCATTGCTGATACTGGAAGTGACCTCATTTGGACTCAATGCAAGCCTTGTTCTCAGTGTTTCGAGCAAACCGCCCCTCTTTTCGACCCTGCTGCATCGTATACATATAAAACGATTTCTTGCCGTGCAAGCCAATGTTCAAATCTTGAAGGATCGTCTTGTTCGAGTAACAATTCGTGCCAGTATTCAGTCTCTTATGGCGATGGATCTTTCTCATATGGTGATGTTGCGGCTGATTCACTGATCTTGAGTTCGACATCGGGTCCTCCTGTGATACTTCCCAATGTTGTTATTGGATGCGGACACAATAACGACGGGACTTTTAGCGAGAATGAATCCGGCATCATCGGCCTTGGAGGCGGTGAAGTTTCGTTGATTTCACAATTGGGAACTACCATTGCTGGCAAATTCTCCTACTGTTTGTTGCCTCTTACGGAAACCGGAGATTCAAGCAAGATGAACTTCGGTTCGGATGCCATTGTTTCCGGAAATGGAACTGTTTCGACCCCATTGACAAAAATAGACCCTCCAACTTTCTACGTACTCACCCTGGAAGCAATCAGTGTCGGAACCAACAGAGTGAACTTCAGGGATAGGCCTTTCGGAACAGAAGAAGGGAACATCATAATCGATTCCGGAACGACATTAACGCTTTTACCGGACGATTTTTACTTCCAAGTCGAATCAGTGGTGTCTAGCATGATCAATGCAACAGAGGTTACTGGTCCCGAAGGTCTGAGTTTATGTTACAATGCTACAACTGACTTTGCAGTGCCAGATATTACAGTTCATTTCACAGGGGCAGATGTACAATTGCAGCCCTTGAACACCTTCGCCATGGTCACCGACACAATCACTTGCTTTACTTTCGCTCCGTTCCCGGATTTCGCAATCTACGGCAACTTGGCTCAGATGAATTTCATGGTTGGATATGATACTGAGAAGCAGACCGTGTCGTTTAAGCCCGCAGATTGCACCAAGAATTAGCCTCACGGTTGAATTCGTTGATCTTATGTTGATTCATGTAACTTCGTCCAAAATTTGATTCCCAATATCAGATGAGACCGATTTGTTGGATTAAAATTCAATAACGGTGGGCACATATGTATAATGTATATTGCTATTATAAAATTTAACACGTAATTAAGTGACCAATTATGTTACACGTGTTATAGGTATTAAATTATCATGGAATTAAAAGTGTAGATATCATAAGGTGTATTTATAATTTGATGAGGAGCAGAGTTATAAATACTTCAGAGTTGGTTATTAAATCAACTACTAGTTGGTTATTAAATCAACTATATAAAGGGGTTATGGTCCCTAAGAATTAGGTCAACTTGCATATCTCTTTTCCCGTCTGAGATTTGTGCCGCGAGAAAACCTAACTTCTTGGAAGATCAAACCTTCTAGAAAAACTCTATCGATTAATTTAGGTACGCTTTCGCATTCAGTTATTTTTATTTTATTATTCTTGATGATTTGACATATAGATCTTGGGTTTATATTCATATCGAATATATTTTAATTCTAACATGATTCTTTTCTTTATATCGTTTGATCTTAAAATCGTATTTAAAGTTAGGATTTAGAATTTAGTGTCAGAGAATAAAAATATCCATAGTAAAAGCCACAGTATTTTTGTCCTATAATAAGAACATAACATATATCATAATTTTATTGGTCATTTTTTCAACAAATTTAGAAGAAAATGATGTTTAAACCTAACGAGTGGCTCTTTTACTTTGCATGGAATTTCTCGTACAGTGCTTGGTACTTAACGACGAGCTCGTCATGAGATGGCCAACTATCTTTGATCATCGGGATTTCTGAAAACTCCCGAATCCAGGCGGATAACAACGGAAACCTGCCGTCGTCAATCACTTTCAAACCAGTCACCTGTTCGAAAACACTCATCAAGTTCGCCAGCCAACCAAAAGCAAGATCCGCTAAGCCAATCTCATCTCCCCCGAAGAATCTATTTCCCTTCACCTTCAGCTCTCCTTCCACAAATCTCAGGTTTTCCAGCAATGCTTCCTCTCGTTCTTTCCCCTCGTTGCCAAAAACACTCCATACCGACGGTATAAGCTGCAAATTGAGAACTGGTTTATCAAACTGTAAACTGTGTATGTTCTAAAGGAACTGGAATCTGACCTTTTCGTCGTTAAATTTTGCCCAGAATCGTTGTCTGGCTTTCTCCATAGGATCTTGAGGTAACATGGGATTTTGGGTCCATGTCTGATCGATGTATTCGAGAATGACGAGTGATTCTGAGATGGGTTTTCCGTTGTGGATTAGCACCGGGATTTTCTTGTGGATGGGATTGGAGTGGAGAAGCAAATCACTCTTGTTGGAGAGATCTTCGTCTATTGATTCGTAGTCTATGCCTTTGAGCTTCAACGCCCAAACGATCCTTAAACCATAAGGGGATGACCATGTCTTCAACAACTTTACTTCTTCCGCCATTGTTGTTTTTCTTGCTCATCTTTCATGGTAATAGGGTATGGATTTATATAGTACTACTTGTTTTTGTTTTTACTACAGAATACAGATTCTTCTTGTAGCTTTAACACTCCACCCTGTGAACAATGTTGGTTGAAAACGACATGGAAAGCAGCCAGAAGGCAAGCTACTGCTGGCCGGCGAAGTACAAGAAAGCACTTCAAACAAACATAAAAGAGTTGGAACAGTTTTCAACGATAGACAATTGGATCAAAGTTACTTGTTTAAAATTTTAATTATTAAGCTAGAAAGTTTGCTAATTAATCTCGTGAATTTCTTTTAATAAAATACCATGTAAATAAACTGCATACTACCACCATTGTAACTCACGAAGCTTAGGGAAATCCAGAAGGAGCTGGAGCAGAGGTTGTGAGAGAGATGAGGGTACATGAAACAGCACCAGCAGGAGAGAATAAACATACCCCGATCAGAAGAAAACAACTTGAGGGGAATCTGAAGGCATTAATGTGAGCAGCACGGTTCCTAACTCTGGCGACAAAACCAACACAGCAGGTACTAAAACGTTGCCTTTGCATTGCATCATATGAACGAGAAATTATTAGGATAATTTTATTCATCACGTAATCCATGATTCTAATTAATCAAGACCGTTGATTTTAAATTTTTTTAAGTGAATCATCATCACTTTCCTACATATATTTAGTGGGTGGGTAGTGTAAGCAATAAACGAGCATAAACGCAGCGGAAAAGGATCGAAATAAATACCTCCAGCCATTGTCAAAACCTTATGCCAAATGAGATGCGGTTGCACCACCGTCGAACCCGTCGGACCATTGTGGTAACACTTTGAACCACCGTAAAAATAAAGAATTCGGCCACAAAATAATTAGAACCGCCAAGATCTTCTAAGCACTCAAAAGCTCACTAGATGGAATATGTGAATTTATGTTTTTGATGCTTAGGGATCTTAGGCTCAATTGGTATTTATAGGGGTTCATCCATCAAGAACCACCAACCAAATGGACAAAATTACCCCTTAACCTCTCGACACATCTCCCTTAACTAAACCATGAGTGCTGAACGTGGGAGGCTTTTCTTTTCACATTTCCAATAGTGGAAACGTGCATGGAAATGGTTCAATGAACCACAACTCGGTTGGTTATACAACCAACAGGTAGTTATTAGGTGGTTATTTAAAGATCAACGGTCCTGATTATTTGGACTATGGATGACGTGGTGAACAAGGTTCACCTAATAATCTCTCCATATGACGGAGTAATCCTTTACATCTTTATCGTGCCTCCATTCATGTCTCCCGTTAAAAATTAATAAAAAAATTGAACCCTGACCCTTATTTTCTCTATCGTAAACCCTCAACCCTAAAAAATACACCATACTCCTAATTCCCTAAACCCTAACCAAAACCCCTAAACTAAAACCTTACACTCTAGACTCTTTAATTTAAAACGGAGTCACAAATGAATGCATGAGAAAGAGGTAGATGATTTACACCAAAAATAAGGGTTAATGTTTAAAATTCAATTATTTTTAAAAAAATCAGTAGGAGGCATAAAATAAGCCATGATAAAGATGCAGATGATTTTTGCTCCATAATAGAAGGAGAAATTATTACATGAATTCGTTCCACCACCTAGGAGATGGTCCCCAACCAATTAAATTAAAACACGTCATATATTTTTTCATACTCCCTCCGTCCCATATAAGAAGTCCATTATTGACTTTTTAAAGTCAAATTTTTTAAACTTTGACCATAGTTATTTTAAATATTCTAATTTATTAAATTTTATAAAATATATATTCTTAAACTACTTGATTAGAGGTTTCTAAAATATATTTTTTAATATTTTTATCAATAATAGATTTAAAGTTATAATGAGTTAAAGTTTAAAAAATTTGACCAAAAAAAGTCAATACTAGACAAATAAAATGGGACGGAGGTAGTATCATATTTACACATAAGCATTGTCTAAATCATCTAATTTAATGTCTTTGATTTAAAAAAAGGAAGAAAAAAAATATTACCAAAGATTTCTTGTGTCATCTTTCTCTTTGTTCTTTAAATTTTTTCTAATTAATTTTTATAGATTTAGGGTTTAGAGTTTAGAGTTTAGGGTTCGGGGTTAGGGATTATGGATTTAGGGTTTATGTGATTTAGGGTTTAGGTTAGAGTTAAGGTTTAGGTTTATGGATGATTGTTTAGGTTTAGGGTTTAGGGTTTAGGTTTAGGGTTAGAGTTTAGTGTTTAAGGTTTAGGGTTGGGGTTAGGGTTAGAAAAAAATTAATTAAAAAATTGAACAATAAAGAGTAAGATAACATAAAAAATCTTTGGTAATATTTTTTTAAATCAAAGGCATTAAAGTAGATAATTTGGATGATGCTTATGTGTGAATATGATATGGAAAAATATATATTATGTGTCTTAATTTAATTGGTTGGGACCATATCCTAGGTGGTGGGGTGGTGGAACGGGTTAATGTAATAATTTCTCTAATAGAAGGGTTATTATCTCATGCATATATGGTAAAAAAAAATTGTTTCCACAAAAAATTGTTTCCATAAATTGTAATAATTTCACTTTGATGGCTATTCTTGATCGTTTACCTACTCTTAATAGATTGCAGTACATGAGAATTAATCTAGTGAATTGTTGCATCCTCTGTGGCAGGAAACATGAGTCACGAAATCATCTTTTTGCTAAATGTTCTTATTCTAGACAGGTATGAGAGACGGTTCTTACTCATTGTGGCATAACTAGATGTATGTTGGATTGGGATGGAGAACTAGATTAGCTATGTTCCAACCTGAAGGGGAGATCGCTGATTGTTTTCATCTTTCGGCTTGCTTGGAATTCCTTTGTGTATTTCATTCGGGAAGAACGAAACCGAAGGAAATATAGAACTATTAGCAGGGACTGCTGCAACTTGTTTCGATGTATACGAGATATTGTTAGTATCAAGATTAGCAATAGAGATATTCACATAGATACGATAAATAGAACACTTTGTCTCGCTTGGAGAATTCCCTAAGAGATAGTTGCACAGGGCACATGTTTTGATATTGTTACAGGTTTTTTCCTGTTTTTCTTGGATAAATAAATTATACAACTTATCCAAAAAAAAGTTTAGGGGTTTAGTGAAGGAGTTTATAATTAGAATTTAGAGTTTAGAGTTAAAATTTAAGGTTTAAAGTAATATATATGATCAGAGATTTAGATTTTAACTTATCAATCCTAAATTTCAACTCTAAACCCAAAATCTATCAACGTACTCCTAAATTAAAAAATATAACACTTAAACCTCTAAATCCGATATATGCTCCTCGAAATATTCAACAAATTTGAGTGTTTTTAAAGATTGACCAGATACTTCGGATCTCATTCATCTCTTCTAACAAATTCTTTTTTCTTATATACATCTAAAATATATTTTAAATTTAATACTTATATATTTTCAAATAAATACTTATATATAATTTTGTATTTAATATAAAATTTTAACTAATACAGATCAATTACATTTTATTTGTATACATATTATCCAAATATTATCTTCTAAAATTTGTATTAATGTTTATTTTTATACACTAATTAGAAAAAAAGTCAAATGATGAAATGTGAAGATTGCATCTGCAAAGTACACTACCATACGTTACTCTCATCCAACTGCAATGTGCCACGTCACTCCTAAAACATAATTCCCCACTGAAACGTTATCGTATCATATGTTTCTTCCTAACTGTCTCTGCTTTATCTTTCTTCCACCATCATCAAATCTGTTTTCAAGTTTGTGTCATCAGCAAACTGAAACCTTAATCTCTCTAAAGCTACGTCGTTTCTGCAATCATGGGACAAGCCCTAGATAAATTCCATGGTAAGCTTTTGAATCCCAGAAGTTGATTCTGCATGCTTTCTAAATAATGGGAGTTCTTTTTATTATTATTCCATAAAACGGTGTTCTTTTTTAAAGAATATGTTACATAGAAATGACAAAGAAAAGATCTTTGTATTTTTTTCTATAGAATGTTTAATTTCTGATTTTCGATTTTTGGTCCAGTTCTCCACCTTAAGATAGAAGAGAAGATTGATCATATTTTATCGAGTCTGATTTATAGTGATCATTTATCAAAAAACGATTTTATTTATCAAAT
Source organism: Abelmoschus esculentus (assembly GCA_035048815.1). NCBI lineage: Eukaryota > Viridiplantae > Streptophyta > Magnoliopsida > Malvales > Malvaceae > Abelmoschus > Abelmoschus esculentus. The sequence continues at coordinate 16,471,602 of JAUCBN010000017.1, read as the reverse complement.
GATGATATTCGAGGAGTATTTTAGTGATGTGTTCTATAAAAACCGGACGATCCTATTCGGTCAAATACCGGAGACAAACTCTCATATTTCTTTCGTTACAGTATTACTTTGAAGAAATGGGTGTCTAGAATTATTATGGATGGATGTTCATGTTGGCTGGAAATATTGTTTACTGTTGTGCATACTGAGTTTGAACAAGTTACAGTGCTGGATGTTACCAAAGAATTCTGGGGTGCAAATGTTTCTGATCTGATATTTTCTGATAGCTATCCTTTGTTTTTGCAGGTAGGGAATGGAGAAATAAACGAATTCGATTAATCAGTGATAAGATTTTCGAGCGTGTCAAAAATCAATCCGGACGACGAAATTTAACGTTTGAAGATCTGTATATTGCTGTCTTGCTGGTGTACAAGTGAGGAACTTTGCTTCCAACTTCTTAGTTTCATTAATTCCATGTTCTTTTTAATCATGCAAGGGTACATCAACATGTGCTGTTAGGCCTTAACAAAGTTAAATGATCTTTGAATTATTCGTTTTATAGTGATATTAATAAGCGTTTGCCTGGACCACACATTGATCCACCCTCCAAGGATCAAATCAGATCACTCCTGAAGGTAATGTGCAATGGAAAGCACTGTTTTTCAGCACTTTACTTCATCTTCTCTGTAAGTTGTATCTTTCCTGGTCTCTCAAGAGTTTCCTATGCAGGAGTGTGACTTAAACCATGATGGGGAAATCAACCGTGATGAGTTTGTGAGATTCATTCAGAAACTTACGGCCGACACATTCGTTCTCGTCAGCCAGGGACTGCTTGTCACTCTGGTTGTCGCTCCAACTGTAGCTATTGCAGCAAAGAGGGCGACCGAGGGTGTTCCCGGTGTTGGAAACATGGTGCAGAAGGTACCCAATTCGATTTATGCATCCATTGTGACCCTCGCAATTGTTTGGATTCAAACATCATGTGATGAGAGTGCATAGAGAGGTCTTCGATCTCTTCTGCCGAAATTTCTGTCTATTGTAGATGAAGGATAAGGCTGATGCTCAGTTTGTGTTGAACAATGTCCTGCAAATTGGCTTTAATAATCAGGAGAATCTCTGAAACTCCATTGTAGAAGGATTAGTAAGTTATTATAATGCAAATGGTATTTGTTTCCTCATTTCTTCTCAACAATGTTAAAATGCCTGGCGCCAGCGTTTTTGTTTTCAATAAAGCAGGTTAATGTACATTAAGTAGGAACCTTATCCTTAATGCTTGAATCCAACTTCACTTGGTTGATTCTCAGCTCTGGAACAATATATTAACGCACGAGCGCGCGCATACACACACACATGTATAAATATATTTATACACTTCATTTCCCCAAAAACAGATCACCTCACATACATATAGAAGTCCAAGAGAATGGTGGAAAGATTTGTTTGATTGAAAATAGTTTTTAGGAAGAAGAAATGTTCAAGTTTCAAGCCAGCACTTTGAATGTTGCATTCAACTAATAATGGACAGGAAATCTTTAGCAAGATGTTTCAACCGATTACAGACTCATTATTCTTGTTGGTGACAAATGATAATTGATAGGACTCAGTCCAGTAAAAGAAACCTTGACATTAACATCACAGCCTGGGAATAGATGGTGTTCGAGACAAGGCATAAAATCAAGTCATGGAAGCTGAAACTGACATCAAGTATAATCACTGGGAATTCAGCTTTGCTATCTTGGTTTTTGCCTGGTCTAGTAGTTCTGTCATATGTAACCAACCAGAAGGAAAACTATATCATTAAAGTTGTATAATCCCGAAGAAAAGATCATGCAGGGAAAAAGAAAAGAAAAAAGATATCTTACTTTCCTCAGACGACTTTGCTTTTTAAACAGTTGAGCGGAAAAATAAATGTCCATTTTTCTGATAGACAGTCTGCAATTGGGGGGGGGGGGGGGGGGGGAGGAAAACAGAAGCATCATCATATCTTGAACATGTATTTGTTTTTTTCTTTTCAGGGTGTGGGGTTGCATTATTTTACTGTATATTGAGAAGACTCTAATTAAGAAAATTTGGGCTTAATGGTGAAAACTAGACAGAATAATCCCTTCTTTAGATTAGTTTAGATCAGTGGATCAAACATGTTATAGCTGGGATAGACCTAGCAGCATACTTACTACACCCTCCTACAAAATATCCGTGTTCCGAATTCAAAGAAAACAGAGTTATTCTCCATTTAAGGAGCATCTTAAATCAATCTATGCAACTACAAAGAAACCGATAACACATTAAAGGAACGCAAATAGTTTTAGTATGCAAAAACGTGTAGACTAAAGATGAGGGAACAGGTAACTCATCATCATTCAGTAATCTGAAGAAAAAAAAAACATCATGGAGTTCTTGAATGCACTAAGAAGAAAAAGAGTGGAAAGGGGTATGGTTGTCTCTCAAGTAGAGTGAACTTAATGATTATATTATAATCAGATAAGCCCTTTCGTAATATTTGTTATTTCCTAACTTGCAAGAATACTTTTGGCGGTGCAATGAGAAAACATTGCTTGCATTGACAATCTACTAAATTCGTCACGAACCTTGTGAGGACTCTAGGCAATTCCTTACAATTTCTAATCCATACAATAATAGAACAAACAAACTTCTGCTAAAGCAGGAACTGCATCTCTAGGTGAACTTAGCAAATAGCAAACATAACCTTCTTTTTTACTAAAACTCATAAGTGTCTTAATTACAGGGGACCTTCACCTCGTTTTTCAAACTCGATTCCTAGGTTCCATTATCCAAAAATACTCTTAATCCAAAGAATTAACAATAGGAGATGTTAATGGTCCATCAATTTTGGATCAACATAAAACCCTCCAATAATTTATAACTCTCCAGTATGCTTTTTCGGCCCTCTCAAGCTTGATCTATGCACAACATATAGAGCAGTTTTATTCACTTAGCTATCTCTATCCTCGACATTGGAAATCATACAATCCAATGTATTTCCTAATGCCAAATCGCAGTATCAGCACTACCCAAAAATTCCCATCTACCTAACAAAAAAATGTGTTTGATACATTCTGATGCAGGCATTCGATAAAGGGTAATGCCAGGTAGTACACAAAAAAGTAACCAGTTCTCATTCAAAGTTAGAGATGCTTAATTTTCTAAGACATTCTATATGAATCTATAGACAAACGCCATTTACAATGTCGTCTCGCCCGGAAAGAGCTATTCATAGTTACCAATGACATCAAAATCGAACACAGTCAAAATCAATACTCCAAAAACAACACATAAAACCCAAAGCACCTACCTATAAGGAAAACCCTAAATTAACATAAATCACTAGATAAGTACTTATAGTGATGACACTAACCATCTATATAAATAGAAAAACTCAAACTAAGTTTTACTTCAACAAGGGGCAACTTAGACAACTTCAATTAATCTAGCTAAATCCAGAATATAAAAGAAAAAACATGAGAATTCTTAATGCCAATCAAACATTCTAACCATCTGAAATTCCAGACCGGTATAAGAAACAAGAACAAAGTAGAAAACTTGGAAAAAAACATCAAAACAAAAATTGGGTCATTTTTTAATTTCATTAAAAAGTACCCTTGAGGAAGAAAGACTGCCGAGCTCTGCTATAGCAACTTCATGGGTTCTTATCTGATACAAAAAAAAAAAAAAAAAAGCATGAATATGAAAGCATGACAGAGAGAAAAAGGATAAGAGGACCAGAAGAAGAAGAAGAAGAGAAACCTGCTTGGTTAATTCGAGTTTGTGGTCCGTAGAAGCAGTGGAGGATGAAGCGGTCGCCATGGCTCTTTCTGAATCAATAGGAAGTAAGAACCATTCAAGGGATTATTCTTCGGGCAGGGAGAATGCTGATGGGCCGTAACCCTGAAAAAATACTTTAGGGCTCAAATCCAACTTAATGTAACTTAAAGATTTTATTATAATATTTTTTTTAATATCGATCATCGATTGATTTAGTGAGATAAACATAAAAATATTTTAAATAAAATTTAATTTTTAGATCTTATATGATTAATAAATTAAAAAATTATCTTATAATATATATAATACTTTATTTAAATTAACCGATAATATTTTTCAGAAAAAAATATCAACTATTAGATGTTTTAAAAGATTTAGAATAAAACAAAAATAATAATAAATACAAAATAGAAGATAAGTGATATACCGGTCAAATTAAATACTTTATTACCAAATAAAACTTGTTCATTTTAAGAGAGTTTCTAGAGAATTGCTAAAACACGAAATAGATAAAAACGATTTACGTTTATTCCTAAAAGCGACGGTCCGTTAAAGATAGCGTCTGCTTACACCCCAAAAGGATCAGATCACCGATAAACACGAACCATGCATAAATATTGTGAGGATCAATGTACGAACACCAACATCCACAAAATAACCATAAAAAATAAATTCTCTCTCTACTTAATTTATTGGATTATTCGATAGATTCAGTATATTTGATTTGTACTTGTGAAGCTTTAAACATGTTTTTTTTTAATTCGATTCGGTTTGACTTTGATTATTATTTAATAAACATGAATATTAAAATTACACAAGTTTTTATCATAGGTTTAATATGATATATGAAATTTGATTTTTTTAGATTCATGTAAAAGAAGTTTTATTTGATTTAATTCTCACAAAATATTAAAATTGTTATCAACATAGCATCATTTCATTCAAGGTCAAGTCCCTTTTATTGAAAAAAAAAAATCACACATTTAACTAACATTAATAGTTAATTTTAACAATTATTAAGAAACAATTTTGAAAATTTCAAAATATTACTCAATTATAATTAACATTTATTAAAAAACAACAGCTTTTAATTATGTTCATAACATAATAACTTTTAAAACATAAAAAATCAAGACTTTATTAAATTTTGTTTGCAAACATTAAATACTATTAAAAATCATAAAAAATATATAAATGTTTATTACTTGTTGAATATTCAAATTCTTTTTCTAATACAAACCGGCTAGTTGACATGATAACAGAAGATATCTGTAATAATGTACAGACTACAGACACAATTGTTCCTACAGAATCATACTCAGTGTTGTCAGCTTAATAATCAAAGGAACCCCTTACACCCTCAAGGCTCTCTCCGATTGATAACCTGCAAAAACAAATATGAAATCAACAAGTGGTTCCGATACATTCCTCGGCTCGGGGCCCTTCCAGACTGTATTAGACACAGATGTCGAATACTATATTGGAAGCGAATGTCGAATATCGGTAAAAAAGGTTAAACAGACAAGAAAAACGAACAACAAAAACTATGTCTCATGTAGTACCATTCATACACATTCCAGCCATAGTTAATCCTAAGCAGTAACTTAACTATTTGCTTTATATTATATCTGCATCACACAATTTGTTATTATTTATGAAGAACATGCTGAAGAAACAAATCCACCAGTGTTCCCAACATCGTTTTTCGTTGTTGTTGTAGTAGAATTGGCAGTGTTTTGATCCTATTGCCACCATCTTGCATGGACCAGACATGTTTTTTCACCTTTGTTTAAATGCACCGGATGCAAGATAAGCGAGAGAAAAATCTCGAATAAGAAAATAAGCCCTTCAAAGATGGTACCACCTCGAAATCAATGTAATTAAAACCCAATTTATAGCAATGCACAGAGAAGAACTTACCCCGTTAATAGCCCTTTTTATCTTTCATCGTATATACTATATTTGATAACAAGGATAAGAAAATAAGAAGCATCAACAAGCTATGGGTTTAGGCAGCATTCTGAAGACAGTTCCGAAAGAGATGGCTAGGCTTAAATTACAAGCTCCTTAGGTATCAACAAGAATGTGGTAACAGAAGTTCGCTATAAAAATTTGGCACTCTCTGGATGAATAATAAGCCTTTTAATCATCAATCATTTATAAGATACGAGGAAAACAGATTAACATGTAACGTTTTACAGTCCTTTCTAATTATATAAAAACTCCTGAAGCTCGACAAAAAAACATAATCGTTAGAAGAACACATGTAGAACTCGAAAGTAAAAGTTAGGCACCTTGGATGCAATTGAAAGACATTCCCTAAAGTGATCCTTCATCATAACCTAAAGTATCGACAAGCAAAGACGGAAACCAACAATTTCTACCCATACTACCTTAAGAAAAACAAATGTCAGCTGTAGTTACAACAACTGATGTAGGGCCAGTTTAGCATTGCTTTTGAAAAGTGCGGTGAAAAAGTGTGGTGAGAAAGTGTAGTGAAAAAATCCTTTTGGACTTTTTAGTTTGGAAAATATGTGTTTAGTATTGCTGTCAAAAAGTGCTTTTGAGAAAATAAATGACTATTTTAGACATGATATTATAAGTTAAAAATATATATTTAAATGATAATAAAATTATTTTATATTATAATATTAACTTAAATTATGATAAAATATAAAAATATTAATAAATAAATTATTTTTGAGAAGTGTTTTTTAGAAGTGCTTTTGAGAAAATATATAATTTTGTATGAATATATATAATTTTTAAATTAAAAAAATAATTTATGTTAAATATAATTATGTATTTGTAAAATTATAATAAAATATAATAAATAAAGGTTAAAATTGTAATATGACTCCTAAAAGCACTTTCCAAACGCAAAAGCTAAAAATTTTAGCTTTTGTGTTTGGGTTGAAAACCACTTTTCAAACGCAGTTCCTTTTTCAAAAGCTAACTGTTTAACATTGGTTTGAAAAGCAATGCTAAACGGGCCGTAGTGTGATCATTAGCATAAAAAAACTTTACAAGAAATAGTCAAGAACTAAAATGTTTCAGGGTTTCTTTTCACCTCATTGCAATAAAAGCCTCAGATATTGAATGCTAGCACCTAAAGTAAGTGGGGGAAGGTAAATATAATTTTATTCTTTTTATTTTTCATCTCTCACAAGTAGTAGTGAACATACTCGAGGTTTTTGATGACGAGAGAGATTGAATGCTTCAATGAGCTAGTAATATAAAAACCAAAATGTTTTATGATGTGCTGTCAAAGAATTGTTAAAAAATAAGGCTAGTTATATAATCAAACCATATTCTTGTTGAGTCTGCATGGCATTTTTATAGCGAACTTTTGTCCACAAATTACAAGTTCCGAACATATATGATAATACTAGACATATAATCAAACCATCCTTAACCGGATTCTAATCTACGTTCTTACGATGATGAGCATTGTCTCTTTTTTTTTTGGAATAGAAGTTCTAAAATGTCATTTTTACCTGAAATGCATCATTTATGTTTGAGTCTGCATGGCATCAACAAAGGCTGTCTATATCCTACACTAATCCATCTATGTTCGGGTGGCCAGATCCCTAATTTAAGAAGTACATATTTTGCATTATATTCTCCAAATTTTTAATGCCCTAATTCTTCTTTAGAATAATATACAACCACAAATAGATCAATATTCAACCTCTTTATCCACGTGGCTTCCATGCATATCTTAGGTGCAAACAATCTCCAATTCTATTTTCTTAATCCATAATCATCAATCTTGTTCAAATACCTTCACCATATATCAATTCCAAGAGATTAAGATCAACAAAGAGCTATAACCGTTACAGACCTATCCCCGAATATTACTCCATGCAAAGATCAAGTCCAAATAAGGGGTAAGAGTAAAATGTAGGAGAAGATGTGACGCATCAAGATTTCATACTCGGAAGTCAATTCCCTCATAGACATTTCAAATAAAGCATGAATATTACACAATATCAAACAGATAAGACATTATGAATGCACAGAAAGTGTTAAACTTACTTATACATACAGTACTTGTATTCTTGGCCCCTGATATAGTCTTTCTCTCCTTCTAGCTACAATGTAAAAATCCGAAAATAAGAAACAATCGAACCAGATAATGGAAACAGATACAGAAAAGCACCACAACAAGGAAGGATTTTCCATACAGGATCACTTTCATATATAAGCTCATAACAAGCTGGAGAGAGACACTTCAAAGCACAATTCTCCTTTGCTATTGATGAAGACTTGCAGTGCCCAACCCACAGTCCACTGATTCACCATCCAACAAAAAAAACATCACATCTTAAGCATCAAAACTCAAAATTTACATATCCATCACCCCAAAACTCAAAATTTACATATCCATCCCTCAATGTAGGGAGAATGAGAGTTGAATTGAGGAAAATGTTTCAAAAACTGAAATAAATTCCACTAAAATAGTCAACACAACTAACTCCAAATAAGATTAATCACACATCAAGAAAAAAAAAATAGTAAACAACCCCAGATTTTCTTCCTTCCAAATAGAAAAACTTAAGCCTAATTGAAGAAAAGCAGTGAATAGAAAAGAAAATAAAAGAAACCCAATCTCAAAAGGAGAAAATAGAGAATACCCACCTGTCTATATCAGCATAACAATCACTCTTCTTCTTCTTAATCTCGGAATCCTGTGAATTACCACGAAAACAACCAGTTAAAACAGAAATAAAACTCAAAAATAACTTTAAAAAGAAAGGAAATGGCATGTACTGTGATTGGATTTTGAGATTTGGCAAAGACTGAAGCAAGAAAATTTGAAGAAGACAACAGAATTAATAATAAAAGAAAATAAGGCAGACGAAAGTTCTTATTAGACATTGATCTTTTTGTTCTTTTGGTTACAGAAGCAGAGGAACTTGAAGGCTGATTTTTTTTTTTTTCCGGGAATCGTCTTTCGTCGGTCGAAGTGATGTCCGAAAGAGTGGAACATCGAACAATTTTAAAAGGCATAGTATAAAAATAGGTTGTGACTAAAATATTTCATTAATTTTAGGTATATGGAAGTTAATTGTTGTTAAAAAAAATTATAAATTGATTAAAATGTGAAATGCAGTTAGTTTTAAGTTTTTAATTTCTTTATGAGTTTTTTAAAGAATAAAATTTTGAATTTTTAAAAAAAAAAATTAAAATCTCAAAAATCATATATTTTAAATATTTAAATCTCTCGATTTAATTATTTTTATCTTCGTTGTTTATGTTATACGTCACAAAAATAATACATCTACTCTGATCGAAAAATCCACACATCATTTATTGCCGTTCAAGCGTCACTTGTTACGAATTGAACAGATAATTTTTTTGAAGATTTTAGGCTTCATCCGATATTTCACATTATTTTAATTGATTTTTCGATGATCTGTTTCGGATAATTAATTTTATAAAATCAATATTTTTTATAAGATATATATTATCTAAAAAATATATTATTTTATAATCATCCTAAAGATTTTTGAATTAATTGTATAAACTAATAATTAAAGTAAAGTAAATAGCATATTCTTGTACACATTTTTATGCTCCTAAAACTTAAAAGGAATTAAATGAGTCAAACAATTATTGTTTTTAGAGATCATGTGTTTAAACACTAAGGATACCAACATAGTGATTGAACGATCAATGTTAAATGATCTAAATTATATTCTAAAATTAATACTATTATAATCATTATTAACTAATTAAAAAAACCTTAAAAGGAATTTACAAAATAAAATATTATAATCTTTTATATCATAGTTCCTGTGCACCACATTTAAATATTTTATGTTAATATTAAATCAACCAAATGTTTTTTTAAAGCTACCAATCATTTTGTTTGGACCATAAGATTACTTTTTATTTGAATTAAAATATAAAAAACGTAAATATTAATTAATGTATTAAAAATGTAATAATAAAAATATATTTTAACTCCAATTAATTAGAGAGCCCAATAAAGACCAATTTTTGTTAATTTTTCCCAATTAATATTTCTATCATGAATATGATGTACTAAATCCGAAACATTTCCGTCTAAAGAAGCAAAGCATGGGTAGTCCGAGTGACGAGCAGGAGACGCGGCAGCATCACCACTGCTGCTTATCCCATGAATTTGACAGAGCAGCAAGCAAAAACCTAGAAAAAATAGCAGTCATCCACGCGTCACCATCTAAGAACTCAGATTATGGGGTTCATAATGACAGAGAGTTGATCAACGGTGGGAATCCTCCGGTGTATAGAGGCGACCGGTGTTTCACTTTTGCTGACGTTTTAGCGTCGATTGAATCTCTCTCTTTTCGTATTTGTTCAGTTCTTGGCGGTGCTGATGATCCTTACTTGATTAAACCCCAAATCTCAGGTAATACATTTTTTAATTCTTTAATTATAATTTTGTTGATTAAAATTCTGTTTGGTTATCACTTACTAGGGGGAAAAAGAGTGAATTTTAAAGGAATTTTAATTTGTTTCTTAACTCTTAGTTTCTTATATGATTCGATGAAATGCATTTGAATATATCATGTCTGCTAGAGGAAAAAAGGGCATGAATTAATTATAAACATTAAGACTTGTGTCTTGTGTACAAATATTTGTTGTTTTGAGGAGGATTTGTGTGCTTCAATTTTTAAGTATTATTATCCTTATTGGTCATTTTCTGTACCAATGAAGGTGATAAGTCCAATGACAAGCAACCTGGGTCTGTTCAAATGTCGGAGGCTTCATTGAATTTCATTCGAGGAGTTAGTCAACGTACAGACCTTGTGGATATGTATATACCAAAGATAGTTGCACTTTTTATGCCACCTTCAGTAGAATACATAGTTTCTGTTCTTTCTGTTTTGAAGTGTGGGGAGGCTTTTTTGCCTCTGGATCCTTCATGGCCAAGAGATAGAATATTGTCGATTTTGGATTCTTCGAATGCTTCTCTTGTTGTCATGTGCGGATCTTCATTTGGAAAAAGTGGTGATGAGCTCCTTGATCAATCACGTTGGATCTTCGAATGCAGTAACTGTCCTATATTGCGTTTTTCTATGGAGGAAAGGATCGAACCACATAAAAGTCAATCGAGTCTTGTATGGCTTTGTGAAAATGAAAGAAAAAGATTGTTCCGTTACCTAATGTACACTTCAGGATCTACCGGAAAGCCTAAAGGTGTATGTGGCACAGAAGAAGGTATGGTTTTATTGCAATTTTTACACTACCATAGTGTCTGTATTCAGCCAGGCCAGTTATTTTATAATTGCTTTTGCATGTGAAGTTCAATGTGATGACGCTCCCTCCTATACCTTTTTAAGGTCTTTTAAATCGCTTTTTGTGGATGCAACAACTATATCCCACGCAAGGAGAGGAAATTCTATTATTCAAGACATCAACAAGCTTCGTTGATCATCTACAAGAATTTCTCATTGCTTCTCTTACTGCTTGTACACTGGTCATACCTCCTTTCACTGAGTTAAAACAAGATGTTTTTTCTATCATTGATTTTCTCCAGGTAATCACACTTCCCTTATCACCCTCCATGTTTTCTTAAGTTAGTTGAATTCACATTGTTTTGTAATGACTGCAATTATTGAAATGCTGCAGAAAAGCTATTACTTCGGCATTGAATGATTAAAACTTTTGTTGTTGTATATTCTGTGTTGTGATCAAAGGTGAAAGGACTATTACATTAACAAGACAAGTACTGACTGATGAGCTGAAGGAATTTTCAACTTTCAAGTGTGAAATTTCACTAAATGATTATTTAGAGGTCTAACATGGAGATTTCTTTCGGGTCTTGGCTGCAAATGTTTTATCATTTTCACAACTTAGTACTTGTATTCATTCAGGTCAGTTTCAATAGCTTGAAGTGATCGAGCAGAATGACTGAAGTCTATTTATTTGAGCTTTCAACCGTCAATAGCCTTTTTGAGACATCATTGGGTTGGTGAAAGTGAATGATCCTAAGTCATGCTTGAATTATTGTAATTATATGCTCATAAATATAAACTCTTCAACTCCTTGAAATGATTTACTACATCAAATATGTGCATGTAACTTGTAATTCGAGAATAAGATTGGTAGAAAATTGAGAGAATGTTGAAATGTATGGATTAACTAGAGATGTAGTTTAGAAAAAAAATCCTGAGAGTGTGCTCTAGAAAATCATGTCAAGAAGGAAATGAGTAACTTCTTGTGGGTCCCCTGTGAATATTCTCTTTAAATAAAATTATGTTACAACAGAGAAATTCGGAATTGTGTTCACTGGGTTTGGATGTGAGTCTTGTGGAGTTTCTACTTTAAGCAACTTTATCCTGTAAGATGTCATTTTTTATGGAAGGTTGAATGACTGCACTTCTTTATTCTGGATGTGATACGTAAATCTTCCCATTTACCTCCTTGTTAGCCAATCAAAGTATTAGTGTTTTTTAGCTTATTTGTGAAAAACATTTTGCATTGCTGTTGCAGGCTTACAACATTAATAGACTCACAACTGTTCCATCACTTATGAGGATGATCATTCCTGTGATGCTAAGCCAACAGGATATTCATATTTCAAGTTCTCTGAAGTTGTTAATTCTAAGTGGTGAAATTCTACCCTTATCCTTGTGGAATATGCTTTCCAATTTATTACCCAAGACCACTATTCTGAATTTGTACGGGAGCACAGAGGTATTTCCTCAATTTAGGTTATTTCTACTTTAGCGGATTAATTCATGATGTCTGATTGTAGAAGTTTGTGAATTATGAGGAAGATATCATCTGAATCATCTACTTAAATCCTGCATGCATCTTCATGGTCTTTTTATCTCTTTCTATCTCTATCAAGTATCAACTTGTTATGGTGCATCATTTAATCATACATTGATTATTGCGATGAAGATTTCTCTATTTCTTGGTGTCATAGGCCGCCAAAGTCTCCTTGTGTATTCCGTTTTGACATTCTTCCTTTATCTTGCTCATTTTCCCCTTTTCTTTCACTACATAAAGGCATGCTAACATATGACAAATTACAAGCAATGAACTTTTCATGTGACCATATTTACTTAAAAAATGCCACTACGGCCTACCATCTTTGCTTAAAGTTTATTTTTGTTTTATTTATTTGAGCTAGTTCCATAGAAATCCTGGAGATTTGGCTATAATTACACAGGACATTACTTTCAGGACACTACACCGTAGCAATTATGTTTGTTATATGTTATGGTAGACTTATCATACTTTCATCCATTGTTATTAAGTTCAACCCTTAAGCAATTATGTTCGTTTCACCTATTTATCATCATCATCATCATCATCGTAGTAACTACTTCTGTAGTGCTTATCTCTGTTGGTTAATGTCTGAACTTGTTGTTTAAGGTATCTGGAGATTGTTTGTATTTTGACTGCACGAGGTTGCCATCGATTTTGGAGATGAAGAAGCTAACAAGTGTTCCAATTGGTTTGCCTATTTCTAAATGCAGTACTGCACTTATTGGTGAAACCAACACTCCTAATGTTGGAGAAATATACGTTAGAGGTCTTTGTGTTTCTACTGGTTACTTTTTTGAAAATGCTATTATACCTTTGAAGAATGCTAAGTTGCACCCGAATTCAATTTGTAACTGTTCTATGGAAGAGTGTGGAAGTCAGATATATTTTAGGACTGGTGATTTTGCTCACCTGTTACCAAGTGGTGACTTGGTTTTCTTGGGGAGAAAGAACCGCACCATAAAAGTTAATGGCCAACTCATTGCTTTGGAAGAGGTGGAAGATACATTAAGAGGCCATGGTGATGTTGTTGATGCTGCTGTTATTTCTCGAAAGGATCAGAGAGAAGATGAATTCATTATAGCATTCATATTGTTAAGAGAGAAGGTTAAGTCCACTGAAATTGTTAAAACATCCATCAGAAACTGGATGATCAGTAAAGTAACTTCAGTGATGGTTCCTAGTCGGTTTGTTTTTGTGGAATCACTGCCAATGTCTGTCAGTGGAAAAGTAGACTATGCACATTTGGAAGACTCAATATTCTCTGTCAGTCATGTTGAAGAAGAGATCAGTGGCGTTGGAACTAGCAATCTCATGGAAGTTATAAAAAAGGTTTCCTCTGTTTCTAATTCTCCCTGTGATGATGTCCTTAGTTCCTTATTTTGGTTACCATCTTTGGAGGAACTATTGGGAGTTTTGTACCCTAGATGTATTAAAACTAATAGCAGTGATATAGCGGAGAGACCCATATATGAATTTTTGTATAGAGATGAATTTAACGATTTAGACTTGGTAAATTACCTTGTTTCTTCCTTTCTTTTTCTGAAAAAAAAAACTGATATTGGATGAAGGAGTTAATGATTTGCACAAAGAACGATGAAACTTGAAGTCTTGCTAGTTTTGTTTCATGAATGAAGAAAGTAATACACAATGCTTATATGTTTTAGGCTTTTATTCACTGTACTCTGTTGAGAAGAGTTAACCTTATTTTTATGAATATTCTGCAGGCATTTTGTGATGCACTAATGGTGGAAGCTGTTTCAAATGATGATGATTTCTTTATGATGGGTGGCAACTCCATTGCTGCAGCACATGTTTCTCATAATCTTGGGATTAGTATGAGATTGCTGTATACCTTTTCAACTCCAGCTAAGCTACTAGCTTCCCTCATGGAGAAAAACGTCTCAAATAATTCAAAATTTGGAATCAGTGACAACCCAGAATCAATAATGGGACCAGACAAGATGAATGAATTTTCTTTTATTGAATCTGAAACTCTTAATCCCCTTGGCTTAAAGCTACAAAGACCATTGTCACGGACGCCTTATGAAAGGAATGATGATCAAGTTGATCGGTCTAAACGATTGAAGGTGGATTCAGATAAACATTATTTTCTGGAGCCTGTTGATTTGTTCTGTGAATATCCATGGAACTCTGCACCAATGCCCAAATCATGTTCATTTAGCCGCTGCAACAAGGTTATGCGTGAAGGTGGGCATGTGGTCAATGGTAACTGGCAAGCTCAGTCGGTGGAAGTTTCAGGAACTAGAACAAAATATTTGCAAGAACTGTGGAAAGTTCACATGGAGTCCTGTGTTGATGCTTCACCACTTGTTGTGTTCAAAGATTCTGATATTTATTTATTTGTTGGATCTCACTCACATAATTTCCTCTGCATTAATGCCAAAAGGTATGGATCTCACCTTAATCACTTAGAGAAAACAAATGAATTAATTATTTATTCATTCAGTAGAACTTTAAAACTTCATTTCTGAATGATTGTTTTCAGCAGCATCAAATAATTAAGACCGAGTTGAATTTCTTATTGCTTTTACAAGATTTTCTTTTAGCTCTGGATGTACAGTACACGTACCCAATTAGCATCTTCCCTTTTAAGAAATATTAATGTATTATGGTTTTGCTGTGGTCATTCTGGTTAATGGAAACAATTGTTTAAGTTGATGTATAGGCATTTAACCATATGAACAGCGCCATGTTTCAGTGTTAGACTGAATATTAGAAATGTGGACGTGATGAGTGGTCTATATCTGCAATTTGGATGTACATGGACTCCATGTCCTTATTGAAAAAATGAATTTCTTTTGAAATCCCCTTTTTTGTGTGTTTTCTTTCTGTATGTGTGTGTTTTATTTCATTTACTTAATGTTTCAGTTCTGTAATAGACTAATAGTTACTGACATAGGAGCACCATCTGTGTGAATAATTCTTGGGATATCTGACTAAATATTATCATCTCTTTCTGATCGGAGATGTGTATTCCTTAATATCAAGAGCTTTATGATGACTTGTGCTGCTGCTGGTTCTATTTCATCATCAAGAGGCTCTGGAAAGTTAAAGGATAAGGAAGCATTAATTTATGGGCAAATATAGTTGATGTCCAGATTGTTGACCTTTGCATGTATAAAGGAAGAAGACAGAGAAAAGGGATCCAACATTAATTCGATCATAATGATCCTGAGATCATCTCTTACACATAAAAGACGACCTCCCTTCCTGGCCCTAGAAATCTGGCAACAACTAACCATATCAGAAAGGATAATAAAACAACCAAAGTAACAAAATAACAAAACGACACTCTAGACACCATTCGTCACACTATTGGACTCAACCAGGACAACAACTTTCCAGCCATTCTCACAACTCCAAGTCTCCAACGTCTTTAATCCCCAATGTTCCAGTATTCAAACTTTGGCATGTAAACTATGTTGCCTGACTGTTTTTTTGAAGTATCCATGTCCGATGCATAATCAGCCATAGGTATGAGAATATGACCTTAAGGACTCTCAATATAGAAAATTTGTAAGGAAAAATTAATCATTTCCATGTCAGACACTTACCATCTAACACTCTTACCCTAGTCCAAGTAACATAGGCTATTGCTGTTTCCGATTCCGAGTTATTATACATATTCTATGTAACATATACCGAATTGCACATATCTTGTATTACCAATTTGTGAGGATGATAAAGCAGATCATTTAAATCTAAATTGATGCTAACTTTAATATTATTCATCATGCAACCTTGATTGTTTTATGTCATGTGTTCTCCATAGGCAACCTATCTAATGCCCTTGCAATGAAATTTGCCAGATGACTTAGAGATGGGAAGAAATTTAATCATTAGGCTGATGCAGTTAAAGCCTTGAGGAATTTGACTAAGCATGATGCTTGAAATATTCTTAATATTTCTCTTTGTGCTATTAATGTTCTATCTCAACCATTATAAAACTACTTAATTTGGTTTAGTGGTTTTATCCAGTGGGAAACCAGACTACAAGGACGAGTTGAAGGTTCAGCAGCAATTGTAGGGGACTTCTCTCAGGTGTTTATCATTTTCTTCCTTGTTGCCTTCACTATATAAATTCCTTTTGCTGTTATGCAATTAAAGAATTTTACTATTTCCTGGATACTTGATTTCAATAGGTGGTTGTGGGATGCTATGATGGAAACATATATTTTCTTGAGTTTTTAAATGGAAAGATTTGTTGGACTTTCCATACATCTGGTGAGGTATGCGGTTTAAAAATCTTTACCATGTTGTTAAGTTTTCTTGTGTTAGAGATAGATGTGCATGGACCAGGAAATAAGTTTTCTTGTGCTGATTGTAAAAAATAAATAAAGCTTCTATATTAAGTCTTGTTGTTGACTTTGAATGCCTTTTCAATTAATTATCAACTTATATATGTTTGTGATGAGAATTGTTTAGCAATGTGGAGTTTTTTAATTTTCCATCATTTGTCTCTATAGAACTAGATTAAAAATAATTTAAACATTTAATTAAGGATAATTATTCCATGCACAAGTGCTTGTGGAAACTTTTTTCTACAAGCACCTTAGTTTTAGGATTTAAGGAATTCATTTAGTGTCTAGTGTTTAGGGTTCTTAGTGGGTGAGTTTTGAATTTAGGGTTTAGGGTTAGAATTCAGGTTAAAAACTAAATCCCTAATCATATTACCCTAAAAACTTAACCCTATATTCTAACCACAAACCATAAATTCTAAATCACTACACTTAAAACCCATAAACCCTAAACACTAAATCGAGTCTCTAAAGCCTAAAACTAAGGCACTTGTGGAAACTTTCCGTTTCCACCGCCAGTGCATGGGATATTTTCCTTCAATTTAAACTGCAGTATTTTTGCTTCTTTACTTTACCCTCTTTCACCTGCAAGCTTTCATATTGAAATGTTAACCTTACATTTCTTCCCTGAGAACCAATTTCATCATTATAGGTCCCTGTAAACATTTTCTGATTTTTTATTTTGCTTTTCAGTTTCCTTGCCTGATGCTAATTGTTCATGTTGAACTTTTGTTTTGTGAATGTGTGCAGGTGAAATGCCAGCCAATTGTGGACGCACATAGGGGATTGATCTGGTAAGTGTTTCCATATTCATGAATGCTTTTATCTTCACCATGATGCCATTTTCATTCTATTTCTTATAATTTCCCAATGTTCCTTAAGCTTATTTTTCAAGATCATGGTATTCCTCCTTTGCATCAGATGAGCATGGATCTAAAGCATTTTTTGTTGTTGAGGAAATTGAGTCGGATTGTGTTTACCAACAACAGTCTCTGCATTCATACTGTTAATCAACTTCTGGCATTTTCTTTATTTATTTTTATTGTGGTTTTGATACTTGGACTTGTTTCTTTGCTAGTGGGTGACAACTTAATTGTATTTTGAATTGTGTGCAAGTATTTAAAGGGCCCGCAACTTTTTTTATCCATTTATCGTTGTTGTTATTCATTGTGCAATTTAAAATTTGGTTAGTAAGGACTCCTAATTGGTTTTCGAATTGATCTTGATCAATATGGATACTGTGATGATCCAAACTTGGGTGTCCTTGTTATTTACATATCGAACATTTGAAAGTTTCCTAGTAATTCTAGATGAAGTGAAGAAGATATGTTTCTGAAATTTTGGATGTCAACATCTACCTATGTTTAACAATATAAGTGAAGAAGATATGTTTCTGAAATTATTATGGTTGGGGTCTCAAACAATATTGCTGGGACTTCGATTCTTACTATATAGTAAATAATTGGAAGGTAGTTGTTAGAACTTTTTTTCTTCCTCTGGAGCTTTAAGCAAAAGAGATACATGTCGCAGGTTACTTGTATGGGGGTGAGTGACATTTGACTATATAGTAGTATTTTGGTTTATATCTGCGACATGTAAGTTTATCCGATAAGTATTAATGTTGTATTTAATGTAAATTTAGTAGTAAATAGTTTTTTTTGAAACCTACTTCCCAGGAGAACTAGAGTTAGAAGTTTGTTATAAGCAGGACTCCTAATTATACCATAAGTCCTATTCTATACTCTATAGTCTTTAAATAGTCTGTAACCTATGTAATTTAAAGGTAATTTAGGATTTTGTTTCTCTTCACGACATTGACTATTTTTTTGGACAAATACATCGACTATTTGTTACAGTTGTAAAAGTGATAACTCTTTTATCATATGGATTCTATAATCAGTTTTAAAAGTCAATATTCTGTTCCATTCTCCCGTTAGAGGGAGGGCATGTTGCTTGCTACTTGCAGACTGCAAGTTGCAGCGCTAGAACTTCGTGAAACCCACTTCAATGAATCCTTTTGTTGGACAGCTGTTTCTTTATGTTTGGTACTGGTCATAATGTTATCACAACTACACATGAATAACAATTACTAGTATTTTGATTTTTAATTTGTTGTGTTATCAGTTACTGTATTTAGAACTAAATTGATACTATGATCATTTCGATATCATTTTTTCATTACCATCAACATATCGATTACTGGAAATTCCTTATCATTTTACATTTCCAATTTAAGTCAATAACCCGCCTTCAAGTTTTAATGACTTATTTACATGATCTAACTAGTCTCTGAAAGAACTATATGCAGGTGCGGATCACATGACCATAACTTGTATGCTCTTGATCATCGAAATAAGTGCTGCGTATATATGCTTCCCTGTGGTGGCAGTATATTTGGATCACCTGCAGTTGATGAGGTGAGTTTTTTCTTTCAACTATGTACTGAACCTTTAATCTATTGTCTGATGGAACCGGTTTTGAGCAGCATGTCTGATCAATCTACATATAGTCTTAATAATAAGTTCTGACTAACAGCTCAATGTATCCTTTTGTTCTCAAACACTGGATTTTTCTTTTCTTATTTCTCGATTTTTGTGCCATTTCACCCCTATAATATGATTTGCATTGTATCCTCGGTTTATTTCTTTGTAAATCATCCTGTTGGTTTCTGATGTGTCTATTTTTAGTCTCTGGGTAATTTCACACTGTAGAATTTTACAATAGATCATTGTAAATCTTCTAAGTTCTAATGAATACTATGGATTTGTTCTTAAATTAATGGTTTCTCTTGGGAATTTATTATTGTCTTAGAGTGAGTGACAAGGGACTGCCTTGAGCCCTGAAATAAACTAAATAACTAATACAAGATGTCTGATTCTAAATAAGATGCAAGGGTATATTCAAACTCTGTTCCGATTTCAACTTTTAAGTATCATCAGTTAAAAGCTATTGGGTTAGGGTTAGTTGATAAATGGTTCAAAGGGTTTTGCAAGATTCTAGTTGTCCATGATCTTTGGCACAAAAACATTCATGTGTTGTTGTCTCATGGCAAACATAGAGCACTAAGAACATAAATATATTTGTTTGAATTACCCAAAATTCAGCCTTACTAGAAACGTTATTTGAAGCTAAAATATGGGTTGTAGGTCAGTGAATTAGCAGTGTATTGGTCTAAAAGTAACTTATGCCTTATCGGCTATTTCAGATGGCTAATCGTCATGTATGGTGCTTTTACCAAAATCAAATAGAATTTGCATTACATCACTTTTGTTTTCTTTTATATATATAAAGGAAACCATCCTGTCTTCTTGTTTGACTAATAGAACTTGAAGTATGATAAATTGCATTGTTTTTTCCTTGCCTATAGTTGTATATATTGTGATTATCTTTTTGTTCAATCACATTTTACATTACAGTTCAGACTAGATTACAAGTAAATCACTCCAACGGTGTTGTTTAATGTTTATCATCACTTGATGTACTTTGTGGTTTATGTTTCAATAGGCACATGGTGCACTTTATGTGGCATCTACTAGTGGCCGTGTGACAGCTATTTCAATTAAGGTACAACTGTTTGTACATATAATTTCTTGGAATAAAGCATTAGTCTTAAAGTGTGTATTTTCCAATGTTGATCTGAGACTTCATTTTTCTTAAAGTACTTATGTCCGATACATTTTTGGACATGGGTATGGCCCTATGGGGATATAGACCTATAAGGACTTTAAATACATGGAAAAGCTTTTGGAAAAATTGAACATACCCTTAGGTACATACCTTTTTCCAATACTCAAACATGAGTCTCAGTAACATGGGTATTTGCTTCAAATCATGTCTCAAATAACTATGTTTCTGGACACGATATATTGAAGGATGTTCTTACTTGAATTTATCAGCAGTTACTTTATCATTCGACCTCAACTAGGTGAATATATTTCCTTTTTGATTGTTGTACGCTCTATAATTACAGGAATTGCCGTTTTGTACATTGTGGTTACATGAACTCGAGGCGCCAGTATTTGGGTCACTTTCCATCAGTTCAAATGGATATGGTACTTTTTTCTGTATCTTTCCATCAGTATTTGGGTCCTTTTACAGTATCTTTCTTTTTGTTTGCCGCTTCTAAATATTTTTTTTATGTTTCATTGTAGTCATTTGTTGCTTGGTGGATGGTCATGTCGTTGCATTGGATTTAAGTGGATCCATTGTTTGGAAGGTAGGCGTTTAAAATACATCATTTTTGTTAATAATAAAATGTTTCAACTAAATAGCTTGCAGTTTTCCGTCTTAAGAAAATACTCTTAGGTCTGTTCCTACTTTTCTACTGCACAATAATTTCTCTCTCTTTTTTGTTTTATTTTCTTCGAAATATTTTATCTTTCTCCTAAGTTATTTTCTCATGCAGAGGAGAACTGGTGGTCCAATATTTGCTGGAGCTTGCATATCTTCTGCACTTCCTTCTCAGGTGATGCATCTCTTTCAGTAAGATTAAAACTAGTCAAAATTTATCTCATCTAGAGTTGAGATGGTGAATTTTTTACCAGGATTTCTTTGTCTTGACAGTAATTTTAGTGTTGAAGAATGGAGTTGAGTTTATTTCACTTGGTTTTAACTTTTGATGCCTATACTTTCTGCAATTACATCTATATTTACATCACTTTATGATCCCACCGAATATGAACATGGTTCGACTGAGATTCTGTCTGTGTGATTGTCCTACAGGTGCTAATCTGTTCCCGAAATGGAAGTGTGTATTCCTTTGAAATGGTAAGATCGAGAATCGAATTGATATAAATGTTTATGCAAGAAATATGTTTTTGCCACTTATGCTACTACTATGCTTTAATAGTCATTTTTATGCGTTTCTGCTATGACTTAAGAATTCATGCTCATGTCACATTGCCAGCTAAAGTACCTGAAAATCATTTAGTCATTCCGATCAAATTATAATTTGTACTCCATCCCAATTGCATTTGTTACCTTCTATAATGATATATGTCAATTCACTTTTTCGATATTTGGGATTGATTCACATATTTTAGTACTTTCTTTGTCCACAAACCCATTATATCTTAACATTGAAGTGATTTATTTAAAAGCTTATGCAGAACCCTAGAAAGTCCCAAGTTTCACCCAAACCTCATTTCAATAATTCGATTTGAAGTATACTATTCTCTTTAACTTCTGTTGCAATTATACTTTCTGTAACATTAACCGGAGATCACTTCAGGAAAAAGGTGAAGTACTCTGGGAAGTAAATGTTGGAGATCCAATCACTGCATCTTCTTATATTGATGAGAACTTACAGTTGGTTTCAAACGAGCCCTCCATTTCAGCTGAAAGGTAATCAATCAAGCTTCACAAATGCTATAAGTTAATTCTAGACATTTCTTTATAAACAACTTCTTCCTATGTATTTTGCAGATTGGTTTGTGTTTGCACTAGCTCTGGGGTCATATTTTTGTTTCGAATCAACTCCGAGGAAGGAATCAGAAATCGTCAAAGAAAATATGCAGTGCAGGAATTCGCAAGGCTTAAGCTGGAGGGGGATGTGTTTTCTTCACCTGTTATGATCGGAGGCAGGATTTTTGTTGGTTGCAGGGATGATTATTTGCATTGCATTGCTTTGCTGTCGAAACCCGAGAATTAGTTAGACCATCTTCGAGGTTCGTATTTGATATTCAGCTCTGAAAAAATAGGTTTATATTGGCCAACAGCTATCCCATAATGTCTTAGATGCAGATCAGCAGACGTGTTGGAGCAGATTAGAGATGGAATTACAATGTCAAAAGTAGAAATATCTCCCCCATTGATATTGGTTTCTTATTTCTAATCAGATTATTTAATGGATTATACTTGCATCCTTCTATACATATATACTGTTAGTGTAAATTTCGTTTACACATGTATGTTTATTTTCAAGTTAAAATCTCAATTCTTAACCTTTAAACTCTATAACTCTAACCCTAAACCTTGAAAATGTGAACTACAAATATGGAGGAAACTGAAAAATGGGTGAGAGATGGAAAATCATATGCCCTATTTTGTATGCACTTTCTTCTTCTTGGTAGGGCAATGCAAGTCATCTGTGTTAGTGGAGCTGGAGCACCCGAATTTCCTCTTCATTTCACTCCACAAGCTCAGTTTCACCTTGTGATTTCTTCCGCTTGTGATTTCTTTCTTCATTTCATGGCAGTCCTCAAGTTCCTTCACTTTGGTGCTCATTTTCTCCATTTCCACCCTTACTTCATCTTCGTCTTCCTCGTTTGGTTTGTTGTCATTGTAAGCCGCCTGTGCCAGAGTTTCTCGCAGATTCAACTGTGCCATAAACAGCACCTGCACTACTACTCTCACCGGTAATCTTTCGTTTTTAGCGGCATGTTCGCAAGCCTTGACTGACATTTTCTGGAAATCCAACACCTTGCAAACATGTTCTTTCTCCTTTTCTGTCAGGTAAGGATGCTTTTCCAAGTATATGTCGATGCCCCGGTATATTCCATCCAAGTTTCTCTTTGGTCCTAATACTGCTGCCATTGACAACTCTGCAACTGAAATGAAAGCGTCTATCATTAAATCCATATCACAAGCAACTTCTGCCAAGAAGTCTTCCATCAGTTCCGCCACTGTGATAAATCCCGAAGCGTCGGAGCTATCGTAATTGCCATAAAATACTTTCAGAATCCTTTTTATACACTCAATATCATATTGCACTTCTTTGGCATAGCCTTGAGAAGGAATCAATAGGTCCTTTACTTTTGCCTGGTCCAGCTGCTTTCCGATCCTTATCTCGAAACCATGCCTACATCCCGAGCTAGCTTCCAAGACCGCACAACGGAGCATTTCGAACAATAATGTGCAAGGGAGGAGTTCTCTTCCGTGAGGCAAAAGCTTCTCCAATGTTTCAATTACTTTTCTTTGAGATTTCCTCTTGTAAATAGACAGTCTCCCTTTTGCTGTTACAACAAAATATCCACTTCTTTGCATATCGATAAATCGACGCGGAAATGTACTCCGGTGGGAGTTCATGCTGTTTCATTGTGTAAATGATAGGCTCATATAACTGGAGAGACAATGTTGTCAAATCCTCTTGCCAGTCCAGAGCAAAGAGCCTCCTCTTGGCATTAGGCTCATCACCACCATCACCATCGTTTCTCGAGATGATTATCAGTTCCCCTAGATGTCGTGGATTATCCGATGCCTTTACAATCATAGCCTGTAAGCAGGCATCAAATAAACCGATCTGCATCGTTTGTTGAAGGAATTTTTCCGACGATCGCAAAGCCTTGATGATCTCGTTCCAACTAGGAAGGACTCTTCGCTCAAAGAAAGTAACAGCTTTGCCTAATAGATTGTTATTGCAGTGATCGTCATCCATCCCCAAGTCGAAAGACAAGCAGATGAGTGGTACTATATTTTCAGATGACATCTGAACTGCATATCCATGGCAGAACCTTGCAACGAGCTCGAAAGTCTCCGAATCAGCCGGAATGTCACGGAGCAAGCAAGACAGATCAGCATTGGAATTCTCTTCAAGTAAGGCAGCAACTTTAGCTGATTTTGAGGCCAGAAGTTCCTAGATTGTAATGATCATATCCAAAATTATAACGTTGATTCATAAAAACAGAAATCATTAACAAAATTAAGGCTGTTTTGGAACATTTCTCACTTTGTCTAGGCCAAAAGGCATACTTCCTACATGAACTTCAAATTCCGTAGACGACACAGATTTAAACATCCTGAGAACAATAAAACAATAAAGAGTCATAAACCGGCAACCGGTCGGAATTCGGAAAACCAACTCAAAGCTTCAATACCTCGACGATGTATCCGCATATCGCCTTTCGGTCATGTTATGGTTCGGTTTCATCTTTTGAATGAAAACCAGAACCGTGCAAAATCACAGTAGGGTTCACTTGATCAGTGTCACACTGTTAGGTCAATTGCAATGCTACATAACAACAGCAACTACAAACATTCATAACATTAACAGACAATCTTAATTAGAAGTTACATATAATGTTAGAGATTCTTAAGCAAAATGTTTGGTTTCTTTAAAAGACAGTCACATGAAGAAGAAAAACAGAAAAAAAAACATGGGTTTGGTAAACATAGGATTCAAAGTCACATTGTGCAGAATAATAATGATAGTAATTCTGACCTTGAAGAAGAGTAGTGAGAGCAGTTATGGAGGATGAAGAGCACTTAGCCTGACTGGTAAATTTCCATTGTTGAGAAAGAATTGAAAGGAAAAGTTAAAAAAAAACGTTCAACAACAACACAGATACACTGCTTCCTCGTTTTGTGGGATTTTTGTTATTTTGAAATATTTTCAAAAAAAAGATTTTGGTAAGAGAAACGTCTATCTCCCTCTCAGTTTATTATACTTTTTCCCCGGTAAAAAATTATAACTTTTTTATAATATATATGTCTTACTGTTTATGTTTAGAATACGAGATTATTCTTTTAATAATATTATCTCTAAAATCATGTTATCTCTTTGAGAATATAATATATTTATTAATACTATTAGTTAGTCTTACTAATACGGGTGAAAATCATCAACCTCTTTTTCATATCTTTTTTCATGCTTCCGTTTCAAATTAGAGGGTTTAAAGTTCAAGATTAGGGGTTAGAGATTATGGGTAAAGTGTATATTTTAGGGTGTAAGGTTTAGAGTTTAAGATATAAAAAATAAGAGTTAAGGTTAAAAATTAAAATTTTTAGAAAATTTCCAAAAAGAGACATAGGAGGTAAATGATTTTTACCCTGGTTATACCTTTGTTATTAACATGACAACTATAATAAAAATAAAATAATATTTTTAATCTTTATTTTTATTTTTTTATAATACTATCATAAATATTTTTTCTTTTAATTAAGATTAAAGATGTTTTTAATGAGATTTACGATAATATTTTTAATATTGATAAAAAATCTATATCTAAAATAATACCAAGCTAAATTTCACAAAGTTAAAATACAGCACTAAATTTGAAGTTTTAAATTAATACAAATACCTTTTTTATATTTAAACATATCGGTCAAAGTGTTAATATTTATATTCTAACATTTAAATTAATACAATTTAAACATTTAATTAAAAACAATTTTATATTAAAATGCTCTATATTTAGATGAGCAGAATTTTTTATCTTGTCCCTTTTTATAAATTCTAACACTAATTTTTTACATCCTAAATCTTAAATTTTATACCCTAAAAAATACAATATACTTTTATTTTTCAAAACCCTAACTTTAAACCCTAAATTTAAATCCATAAAGTGAATGCACAATAAAAACACAATTAAGAGGAAGATGATTTACACTCTATTTAGACACAAATTTAAAATTTAAGTATCTAATCTGAATTTATGAATTAATGTTAAAATTTAAAATTTATATATTAAAACTTGAATCTTATTATACTATCTAAAATATAAATTTTTAACTTATAAATTTTAAATTCTGAATTTATAAACTTAAATTTAAGTATATAATAAAAATTAGTACGCTGGTGAAGATAAAATAAAATCCCCTAGGTGTATAAGATATTTTTGTCTAAATAAAATACCAAACCTGTTAACCTAGAGTCTCTCTTCTCATTAATCATCTGCCTCGGAAGCACTCGTCTCTTATTATGGCAAAACCAGAGCTTCCCCTGTTAGGCCTATTGGCCATCCTTTCTGTACTTCTACTCCCTCAACCTGCCATTGCCCGACACAGAAACGACGACTGCGGGTCTATTACTTGCGGAAACGTTGAAATTACACACACTTTCCGATTAAAAGGCCAGCCACGCAGGTGCGGTCACAAAAGATTTGAGCTCCTGTGCCAGAGTAATCTCACCACTTTGATGTTGGAAGAAGGAAAATTCTATGTCCAAGCCATCTTCTATGCCAGAATACTCCAGGTTGGCTGGTTTGGCATATGCCTTGAGAACTTATGTGTACAGCTTTGTATATTTTCTTTTCAAAGGACCCCATCTTTCCTATAACTCCATGGATCCACCAGACAGTAAGCTTTCTGGAGTTCATTTTTATTGCACTTTCAGTCCCTCTTTTTTCAGAATCATTTCATTTCACTCCTTGTGTTGTTATTACTCTTTTCCCTACAGGTACATATGTTCTCTGTCTTCAAATAACAGGTGAGTTTAGATCATATACTGCTTGTCTTTATGAGAAATGATGCCCTAGTTCCTATATACTAATGTGTTGTAATACTTGTCTTGAAAAAGGAGGTATCTTCATAGTTCATACCAAGAACTCTGCTTGGGGTATTTTGCTTGACAGCACTTGTTGCATACCGATTCCGAAGGAGACATCTCTCCGCCGACGATGTTATCGAAGAGTTTCTTCGGAATCAAAGTCAATAACAAGAGACTGTAGAGATAAATTGGGTGAAGGAGGTTTCGGCACGGTGTTTACAGGAAGGCTTCGTACTTTCGTAGTGGTCATCTTGTAGCAGTAAAACTGTTGGGTTCAAAAGCAAATGGACAGGATTTCATCAATGAAGTTGCATCCATTGGAAGAATTCATCATGTTAATGTTGCAAAAATCGTAGGGTTCTGTGTCGAGGAATCGAAACAAGTTCTCGTGTACGATTTCATGTTGAATGGATCTATAGATAAAATCATCTTTGCAGAAGACAATGAGATCACTTTGAGTTGGCAACAAAAGTTTGATATCGTGTTGGGAGTGGCTCGAGGGATTGAATACTTGCATAGAGGATGTGATATGCAGATTCTCCATTTCGATATCAAGCCACACAATGTGTTATTGGACGAGCATTTTGTTCCGAAGGTTTTGGATTTCGGTCTAGCGAAATTATATCCGATAAAAGATAACAGTGTATCTGTCACTGCAGCTCGAGGTACGATCGGTTATATTGCTCCTGAACTAGTGTATCAGAACATCGGAGGTGTCTCCTATAAAGCCGATGTTTATAGTTTCGGAATGTTATTACTCGAAATAGTAGGAAAGAGGAGGAATTTAAACACATTTGCTGAACAACCGAGTCAAGAACACTTCCCATCATGGATTTATAACCAATTTGATCGTGGAGAAAATGTAGAGTGGGGATATGCAACACAGGATGAGAAGATATCGGTGAAGAAGATGGTGATAACAGCCTTTTGGTGCATACAGTTAACACCCGATGACCGGCCGTCGATGGGCGAAGTGTTGGAGATGCTCGAAACCGATGTCGAGCCCTTTGAAATGCCTCCTAGGCCTTTCCAATTCCTGCTCGGAGCATCAAGTGGAAGTCATGGTCCTAAAAGTACAGTTGATGAATCTACTACCACATTAATCCATATATATATAAAAAAAAACGAGTTTGAACCTTGAAGAAGACATTATTAAGAGAGAGAATTACGAATCCCAATCACGAACCACCATACAATAAACATGCGATTTAAGAAAAAAAAAACCAGCAAACCCAACTTAACCACTTTATTTTGCTTTCTCTTTAAGCGACCGTTACTCTGCAACTTTTATCTTTGACATTTTCTTACATATCCCAATTTCTACACATTACTTTGCTTTTCATACAAATAATATACGTGTATATATTAAATACATACATATGTATATATATATATATATATATTTTCCATGCTTTAATCAAAATCAATCTTAATTGACCTCTCTCACAGCATTTTCATTACACAAAATCCAACAACCAGCAAACCCCACAACAATTCAATACTAATCTGTTCTTCTTTTTTCCTTTCATTTGGATGGCTACCAGACAGATTATTTTAACCATT
The DNA here is from genome assembly GCA_035048815.1 of Abelmoschus esculentus. Taxonomy (NCBI): domain Eukaryota; kingdom Viridiplantae; phylum Streptophyta; class Magnoliopsida; order Malvales; family Malvaceae; genus Abelmoschus; species Abelmoschus esculentus. The sequence continues at coordinate 16,442,985 of JAUCBN010000017.1, read as the reverse complement.
TTTATTCTGTTTCTGTCATTTGTTTTTCTTCTGTTTCCTTCAAGCAATGGAGCTTTGTACAGAATCCATGAGTTAAGCGTTGGAAGCAAACAGAAAGATGGTAGTAATAAGAATAAGGTGATGAACTTCAAGAAAGCAAATTCCTTCAGTCTTCTCACCAGGGGTGCTCCCATTCCACCTTCCGGTCCTTCGAGGAGACACAACGACTACATCGACGGTGATGGTTCGGGTGGTTCGGGTTCAGCTACAGATGGTCTAAGAGTCTAGCCCGTCTGGTTCGGGTGGTTCGGGTTCAGCTACAGATGGTCTTTTAGGTATTGCTTAAATGAGCTGAAGCCTGAAGATAATAATTCATACCTACTGGCTACTATGACATAAATGTGAGGAAGTTCTTAAATTTTTGTGTATTTGTAAAACCCATTTTTCATATATACTTTGTGTTTGGTATTTTTTATATGATTTTGAAAATATTTCATATGATTTCAATATCTTTTAATATAAATATATAATCAGATTATGTTAGATATAAACTCGTACATAAATATTATATTTCATTAGAATAAAATTAAAAAAAATATTAGCTATGAAATATGTAGAATGGTTTGAAACCATACAAGTTGTGGCAACAACAATACCTACACAAGGCTCAAGTGTTCCGATCAGGGGTGACAATGAGTCGAGCGAAGTTTGATTACTTTTAATATATATGTAACATATATAAAATATAGTTATTTTGTGTTTGTTCACGAGTTTTTTCAGTCGAATTTGGATAAGTTCAGATTGACTCGTTAAAATCTCGAATTGAACCCGAATAACTCGCGAGCTGGTCAAACTCGTTATTACCCCTAATCGTAATTGTGTATAAATTGACTAAGGCTCTGATTTTGATGCAGATAAAGTGTTGTTGAAGTTAAATGTTCGTTGTTAAAATCTAAAAAAGTTAATATAAATAAACGATCGTTAAAAAAAATAGATAAATACTCATTAAAAGCCAACTAACCTTCTGTTTAATGAGAAAATTTACAACAAAAACTCGTTTAAATTATAAAACGCAACTAATAAGATTCGGTGCTGGGATCTCCAAAGTATTATACGACGTCACATTAGCATTGCGTTTGTAGTGAAATACATCTTTTACAGTGTGTTTGCTTATGGATTTTTATTTTCCGGGGAATTATAATTTCTAGTCCAATTACAAGTATTTATTAATATTATGGGTAAATTATACAAATAATTATTTAATTATTTTTAAAAATATAAAATAGTCATCAAACTTTTAAATATTATATAATGGTCATTAAATTTTAATTTTTATTGTAAATGGTCATTATACCGTTAATTGTTGTTAACTAAAAGATGTGACAGTTATGAAATTCTATATAATAATATATTTAATCAATATTGATATATATAATTAATTTAGACATTAATAATATAGGTTAAATTAATAATAAATCAATTAAATGTATCAATATAAAAGACTAAATATTATATTATTTAAATTTTATAATTATCACACATCACACAATTAACAACAGTTAACAGTTCAATAACCATTTTATAATAAAAATAATATTGAATGCTCATTATTTAACATTTAAAAATTTAATGATCATTTATTTATTTTACCCTAATATTATTCTAAGAACCCATTAACGATTCAGTTTATAGAAGAAATAATTTTTATTAAAGAGAGAAAAGAGTTATTCGAATTTAAATTTTAATAAATTTAAAACAAAAAAGATGTTTTTTATAGTAATAATATTATTTCATGTAATAACTTCTGGATTTATTTTAATTAAGTGGATAATATTCTTTTTGTTTTTTGATTTTTTTATAGAAAATATACTACGTTAGTACGTATTATAATTTATACAAGCATGGAAAGTATCTCTGAAAACCCTAGTGGACGAATAAACCTTATTTCTAGCGTCCGACCGCCGGAGGGCTTTATTCAGATCAGTGTACCGTCGCCGTCGGTACTTGAACGGTCGGAACCACCGTCAATATTAGTGAGCCTAGAACGTCAAAGAAGGGTAGGAATGGGGAAGACCATGTAGTTTACGATAACCCGTCGGAATTATGACGTAATAAAAAATTATCCATATATTATTTTATGAATTAATTTAAGATTTATGCAACTATATTTTATGAATTAATTTATCATTTTAAAAATAAATATAATTATTGATAAATTTTGAATTTTTAACCATTAATTTCGATTTTTTTTTCTTTAAAAAGAGGAAAAAGTGGGTCAGTGCCAAATAAAATGCACCGGAAAGGAAAACTAATTTAACCACCGCTATCCGCCTCCGCCATCTCTACCATCACCACCACCCTGTACCCTCCTGATAAGCAAAACGTTAATCTCCATAAAAGAAAGGAAACTCACAAAATATAAACCTTGTTTTTCTCTGTTGAATCGTTATCATTGTTTTTGATGTCAGCTAAAGGAGATGGAAAGGGAAGGCGACCTGAGAAAGGGAAGGCCGAACGGATCCGGAGCCTTCTCGGAGTCGGATATTGGGTCCAAGGATTCAGGGGTTTTCCATGGATGGCGGTTAACTTTTTTCTGAAAGACAGTGTTAAAGTAGACCCTTCAACTCTTCAGATTCTTCAGAATTCGGCTAATCTCCCGATGGTCGGGAAGCCCCTGTACGGTGTCGTTTCCGATGCTGTTTATATCTCTGGCCAGCATCGTGTTCCGTATATCGCCATTGGTGGTAAAAAGCTTTAATTCTCTTGCTCATTTTTCATCGCTGTATTTTCGGTTTAATCAAATAATTCCACTCTCTGCTTCATTCTGGAAAATGGGAAATGCTTTTCTAATGATCATCCTTTTCCATTTTCTATGATTTTAGGCATGTTAATTTGCATGGGACTTTTTAAATTATATGTTTATAAGTATTATCATTAGAGCAATCTGGGATTAGCTTAGTATTACGTGTAGTTTCCTTTCCGTAGGAAAAAAATTAACTTTTTTAAGTACCCGTATCCGATGCAGTTCTAGACATGGTATTATATGGAAAAACTTGGAAATTTGAACATACTCAATCGAACACACAGCTAGTTCTGATTAAGGTAGGTTAGTATTGAACTGTTATGCAAAAGTTAAGATATTGCAACTGACAAGACTTGTTGTGGTGGTGTTATTCTACAAATTTCTTTTGGTTTCATTTTCGATTCGAGCATTTCTTTTCGAACTCGCTAAGGCATTGTGCAGTGCAACAGTATTAGCAGTGAGGCATGGAATAACTTCAGCTGAAGTATAGATGTGTTCCTGAACTGAATATGAGTTCTTGGATTTGATTAGCTGCTGGACGTTGAAACTCAAAATGAGAGTGTCAACTTTGTTAATTTACCCGAATACCATAGTTTTCTGGAAATACAATTGCTTATTGACAGAATATGGCTTACGGATCGTTTGATATGTCTTGAAAACAGAAAACTTTAATGGAGGCAAAGGTGTCCTTGAGTTCACTCTTTATTCTATTGTCATTGTGGCTGCTTCTGTTTTGAGCCATTGTTTTCTTGTTGAAAGCATGTACAATTTCTTTTTCATTTGAATTCTTATTTTCATCTTGATAATAGTTTTTTCTGTTTCCTTGTTGCAGCTTTCTTACAAGCACTGTCATGGGTGACAATAGCAATACTTTCTCGATCGAATATTTCAATCTTCACAATGAGCCTATTTCTTCTCCTCAGTAACTTTGGTGCTTCGATAGCTGAGGTAGCTAATGATGCCATTGTTGCTGAGATGACAAAATCCAAAACTTCAAAATCAGCTTCCTCAGGTGAGCTTCAGTCATTTGTTTGGATGGCTTCAGCTGTTGGTGGAGTCCTTGGAAACCTATTAGTTGGCATTGCCATTAACAGATTTCCACTTCAATCATTGTTCCTTTTTTTCGGACTTCTGCTCGTGCTCCAGTTTCTGATAACTATCACGGTTCCAGAGCGCTCTCTTAACCTTCCAAAAAGTCCATCAAATGTTGGGGTTAGGAAACAGCTATCAGAGCTTTCAGCTGCATTACAAAAACCTGAGATAGCTTACACTATAGCATGGTTTGCTGCATCATATGCTGTAATTCCAGTACTGACAGGAACAATGTTCTTCTACCAAACACAGTATTTGAAGATTGACACCTCCGTATTGGGAATTTCCAAGGTGTTTGGCCAGGTAGTAAGTCTACTATGGGGTGTCATCTACAATCGTAGCTTAAAGTCAGTCCGACCAAGGAAGCTTCTTCAAGCTATTCAGGCAACAATGGCAGCACTCATGATTTCAGATGTGTTGTTTGTGAGAGGAGCTTATCGACTAATGGGGGTTCCAGACTCTATCTACGTTGTGTTTTTCTCTGGTGTATTAGATATTCTATTCTACTTCAAGATCCTGCCGTTTAATGTTCTGATAGCTCAACTCTGCCCTCCGGGGTGTGAAGGGTCTCTTATGGCATTCGTAATGTCAGCTTTAGCCCTTGCATTAATTGTGAGCGGATACCTCGGTGTTGCATTGGCATCATACATGGGGATCACAGAACACAATTTTTCTGGATTTCCTCTTGGCCTTCTAATACAGGCAGCTTGTACCCTCCTGCCAATACTATTTTCGTGGTGGATACCTGATATTCAAAAATCGAAAACCAGACGAGAGTAGGAACGGTATGAAATGCATAACTCCAAGGTTCAGTTTCTGCCTCCTTTCATTTTGAAAATGATTACTTTTTACTAACACTTTTTTTCCCACAGCAATATATATTATGAACAATAAGAACAATTACAGATAGTTTTAGGAACTTCATTATAGGTGCCTCAGGGAGATGATATTTTTGGACTTGTTATATCGAGTGAACGACATATTTTAACACGAGCGCGGTTGAAAACCTGCTATACATAGTGGCATGGCATGTAATGTGAGAATGAGATGATAGCTTCTTTTTACCTAATTTAGGTTGAATGCAGCTGAAATGCTTGTGTTTGATCTGCAAATTAAATGCAGGTGAAACAAATATAGACAATTTCAGTCTCTATTTGATTGCTTCGGCAGAATGGAGTAGCATTAACATGTTTGATGCCTCTTTTATGAATTGGTTTGTTACTAATTTACCTTCCTCTTGGTTGTTGCTTCAGAATAGGATCTAGACCATTACATTACACTTAAGCAATACCATTCATGTGTAGAATCTACTCAATTATTCTATTAAAAAAATCTACTCAATTATTAAGAATAATAATAAGTAAATTACGTAAATTATTTCTCATCGAAGTTTCAAAACATTTAATTTTTTTAAAGTTTAGATTTTGATAGTTTTTTTTGCCATTCTTTCGTTAACTTTGAGATAGTGTCCATTTACTGACGAACAATGTAACTTTTATAAGTTTTAAACGGTGAAAAGTTGTTTGCATGAGAAAAGTAATATATTGAAAAACGAGATTCACCTAATGATAGAAAAGAAAGATCGACAAGAGAAATCAAATTCTTTTAAACTGGTTTCTGGATTTTTGAGGTATTTTTAACAAAATAAAGATCAGATTCATACTCAAAGGATCAATTTTTTTTACCTAATTCAAAGGCAGAGTCCAAATTAAGTAAAAAAAAAAGAAAAAAAAATGATGAAATACAAATGGAGAAATTAAAAAAATATGGTAACTTCATGTACAAGAGAATGTAGCAGGAGCCCCCCACTTTTGGGAAACTTTAAAATGTTTTCTCGGGAAAGTGACAGGAAGTTAGAATGGGGTTTGATTCTAACACCCCTAAACATCACTTCCACTGCATTTTCAACTCAGGGTTTATACGCTTAAACGTCAAATTTTAATCAGATCATAAGTTGGTGGGTCCAAACTATATGATTTCCTACACCAAACTAAACCCGAATATATACATTTTTTATACAGAAGAATTATTGTGTCTTGATAATAAAGGCAGCCATAAGCCCTAGCTATACCCAATATAACAAACCAAATTGCAATACTTACAATGCCTGCATTTCCTTCCAACAACAGGTTTTCTGGGTTCTTTTTTCCATTGTTTAGAAATTAGAATAATGGAAAGATTTGGTATCCTTCCCTTTGGATGTGTTTCTGATTCAAGTGTGGCAGTAGTTGTTCAGCAGCAGCTTAGAAGATCAAATCCAAAGCCTGCAAATACCAGTTCATCTTCTGCAACGCCTTTTTCTTTAAATATTCTTCTTTTATATTATTGTTCTTACAGGACACTGATTAGGTTTTGATTTGGTAGGAACACGACATAGAGAAGATGATGAAGATGAAGAAAGTTCATCCATGAACATGAAGCCCCACATATCAACAGGGTTTCATAAACTGTTCAAGGGTTTCAAGACTTTCTCACAATTATTGGGTAAGTCCCCCACCCCCCATCCCACCACCAATATATATATATATAGCATCCGATCTTAATATATGAGTGCATGATGGACCGATGGATAACGGATTTATTTTATATTTTTTTATTAATAATCTAATTTCGTATCTTGAAAACTTTATAATCTTCTTAATAATTCGTATATTCTTGTATAAAATTATTTGTCTTTGAGGTGTTTCAGTGTACAGAGAAGAGATGGAAGAAGATATGGAAATAGGGTTGCCGACGAATGTAAAGCACGTTGCGCACGTAGGCTTGGATGAATCGGCATGTAGCAGCCCGAGCAGGAGCCTGGGCGGCGGGAACCATCTTTTCTCGCCTCGACATCGCTTCAGTTTCCGGCCATCACCACAATGTGATCGGAACGAAACGCAGGCGGCTGTTCAGTCTTCTACTTGAAGAAACAAAAAAAAACTGTCAGTTGAGAAGCCATTATTGTTGTGCTGGTGAACCAGGATTGTGATTTTGTGTGGGATCGATATGATAATATTTAAGAGTCTATGAGATGATTAAATTTGAAATGGAAATTTCTCTCCTTTTCTTTGTATTTCTAGTTGTTTCATGGATTATATAATTTTATGGTATTAGTGCGAATATAAATTTTTTTCGGCGATTTTTATGTCTCGCACTAAAAAACTTTAACTTAAGATTTAAAATAAAGATTTAAGGTTAATTTTAGGATTAAAGTTTAATAGAATACAAGATATGGTACGTAAGGTTTAAGGTTTAGCATATAAAGTATAGGGTTAAGACTTAGAATTTTATTTGTTATTGTTGAAGTTTAGAAAGGATATCGAAAAAAATCCTTTAAATTTTTGAAAAAAAATTAAACTACTCTACTTTTTTCGTCCAATTGAGGCATTTAATGAAGAAATTAAATTAATTAAGCTTTTAAATTAAAAAATTAAATCAATTAAATTATTTGACTAATTTTAACCATTAAATTTGATAGTTTTTATTTGTTGATATAGTATGACATGACATTTTTAAATTTTTTATTTTATATAAAAAACCCTTTAAAAGTTTTAGAATTCTAAAAGTTATTTTTCGAAGAAAAATATATAAATGCAACATAATAAAATTATAGTATATCATATGCTAGTAGTATCTTAAAAAATTATATTAAAATTTAATGGTAAAAATTAATTAAAAGGTTTAATTGATTATTTTTTTAAGAGATTAATTATTTTTATCAAAAGTTAATTTTTTATTATATTATAAAAACTTAAAAGTTTTACATATTTTTTAAACCCGGTAAATAAATAAATAAAAATAACAACACTATAAAAATTATCATATTGGTTATTAGTAGATTGCTTTTTGGTTCTAAAGGTTTCATGTATGAATCTCATTAAATGCATTTTTTTTTATATTTTTGTCCACCAAAACGATTTCGTTTTAGACAATTTAATATGAAAATAACATTTTTTATCTAATATTAAAATTTAATAATAATTTAAACCAATTAAAAATTTAGTAATAAAAATAAATCACCTCCAATAATTTAATAATATCTTATATAATTTAACCTTAACTTTATTACCAAGGTTTTCACCTTCATTATTCCACTGAAATTCTCATGTACATTAACCAAGATTGGTTCACCTTCTCCTACGTTGCAGAATCCTCCGCCCCATGCTTCTACATAAAAAGTGACGGATAAAATGATATCAGTAGGGGCGAGCAAAACTCAACTCGATTCGAAAAAATTAAATAATTCGACTTGACTCGAGGTAAAAATATTCGATTCATTTTTACTTGACTCGACTCGAAAAAAATTCAAATAAAGTTTGAGTTGTAAAATGAAAATTCTAATAACTCAAAATTTTAGTAATTAAAAGATTATTTTTTAAGTTTGAAACGAGTCTATCAATTTTTAATGATATATATACATTGATATATAAAAATATAAATAAATCTTGCTATATATGAAAAAATATATACATATCTTATATGATTAAAGAAAGTCTTTTAAATTAGAATCAAATCATATTATAACATGATGAATAATAACAATTAAATATTTATAGAAACTTGAAAACTCGACTCAATTCGACTCGACTCGATCCAAAAAATTTCAAATAAAGTTTGAGTTATAAAATATGACCCGTCAACTCGAATATCTCAGAATTTTTTGACTCGACTCGATCGAATACTCACCCCTAGATATCAGATCTGAGTTTTTCTAAAAGAATCAAGTTAAAAGAAAATTAAAAATATATATATCAAAATTATTATAAAAATTATAATCCTGCCGTTCCCTGTAACTTCCGATCATGTCAGTGTAAGAAAGAGATATATTAGTTGAAAAATATGGAAAATTAGAATTACCTTCCGAGCATCATAATTGTAGCTTGAGGATTGGTCCCAGGGGAGAAACTAAAGGTAGAAGCATCTATAACCCGAAGTCCATCCACTCCAAACACCTTGAAATCCCTATCGACAACCCTCCCAATCCGGCAGCCGCCGTGATAATGCCACACCGTCATCACAGTGTCTATGCAATATTGTTCCAGGGAAGTGGTGGCATTGGGATTTTTTGGTCTCAGGTTCACCTTCCTGTTCACCATCATCTCCAAAAGATCTCGTGTCGTCATGTTTCGGAAACGGAATCTCGACAACGATCTGGAATTCACGACGTCGATGATAGTTTGCATGCCTCGGACACAGTTCGTTAAGTCCTCTACGGCCTGGAAGTAGTTAAATCTCACCCTAGGGTTGTCATTGACATTAGTGGTTCGAAGTTCGAGATAACCCTTTGATATCGGACCTATAATCGTCCCCGTCAAGAACCCGAGGTTCGCCGTTGAATTCGACGCTGCTTGCTGGAATGCGTCGGAAACAGAAATGGATGACAGATCAAATCCATTGAACGTGTAAATGTAGTTTTTGCCAGAGTTTGCGATCCCCACAGTAGAGATTAGTGAGAGCTGAGTGCGGTTTGGATAAGGAATTATAAACCCGTTTGATGGTTTATCACCCATCTCCCGGCCAACCATAGGCTGGTCTAGCACCACCTTGATTCCCAATGACCGGAGCTGAGCCTCGGGACCAATGCCGCTCAACATTAGCAATTGGGGGCTGCCGATGGCGCCGGCAGATAAAATAATCTCGCTGTCACTGTTTGAGTCTTTTTTCAAGTACGCCATGTGCTTTCCTCCATTCTCATCGTAAAAGATGACCCCCTCAGCTTTTGGTCTCCTTCCATCTACCACTTAAAATTCACCAAAAGACATAATTTTGACACTTATTTTTAAATTAAACATTTTTTAATTAAATATATTTAAATTATTAACTAATCGATTCGGGTCAAATATTATAAAGACTCATTATGAGATCAATAACGATATAAATTTAATCAAGAACTTAAAATGCATTTTTAACCGCGTCATGTTTATCGTGGGTGTGAACATAATAGTTGCTATTGCAGTTGTGACTTTTTTTAAAACTCGTACAACTTATTATGGTGAAATAACAGTACTATAACGAACTGTTATCGTCGTTATCGACCGTTATTCGTTAAATAACAGTCATTATCGATCGTTATCGATGTAAATTTAAATTTTATCGTTATCTTTACTAATAACGATTTCGGACGACGATGCTACTGTTAAATAATAATAATTATAGTGATGACGGTTTTTTTTTGAATCCCTTTCTAATAAATTCAATTTTTAAAAGAATGAATAAGCTTGAGTACCTTGAGTCTTAAACATGATCCTGTGCACCACAGCCTGCAAGTAAACCTTAATCCTCCTTGGATTAGCATACCCCAGCAAATCAGCAGCAGTATGTCGATTTCCCTTTCGATCAAAAAGAGTGCCGCCAGTTTTAGTCCCATTAAGATGAGCATACGTAAAGCCATTATCGGGTAAAACACCAGCTTCGAGCAGACCATTTCTCACTGCCGATTGCCAGTCGAACGAACCTGGCCGGTTCACCAACTTCTTCTCAATCCACTCATACGACTCGTTCGCTAATGCTTCATCTAACCCTATGAGACTCAAGAATGATGGCTCGGCTCGCGAGTAAAACCCGACGTTGATGGCCGTTCCACCACCGAGAACTCTTGCTCGGTTGCCGGGAACTCCGTCCTCGGATATGAATCGTTGAGAGAATGAATCCGGGGACCTGTCGGTAAGAGTAGTGAAAAAGTTTTCCATTCTTATTTTGGTGGTGTTGGTGTAGGGCGACCCCCCTCTTTCCAAGACTAGAACATTTGCATCCCGTGTGGACAACGTCGCGGCTAGCGGACAGCCGGCGGTTCCTCCGCCGATGACTATATAGTCGTAGAATGAGACTAGTGGAGCAAAGGTTGCTTCTTGGATAAAGCTATAATTTGGAGCTGCAAAAGCATATTATATTACTCATATTTCAAGCACATAATAAAATCACTAATATTAATTGAAAATCAGTAATTCAGAATCAAATTTATGAGGATAGTCACCTTAACTCTTCCCGGTTTGATAAGAGAATAGGATTAGAGTATATTATCAAAAATATGTTTAAACGTTTTTGGTAAAATATTTTGACTTGATTTTTTATGAGAAATATTACAGGTGGGTAATATCGAGTATTTAGCCAATTTGAATAGAATTGATCTGGTTTCAGTAATCACCGATTTCTGAAAATTAGAACTAGTCTTAGTCCCGGTCACACCGGATCTTAAATTTTAAGAATCGGTCTCGTTACTGGTAGGAATCGGTTCAAATATCGGGTACCCGATCAACTAGTTTATTCTTTAAAAAATTGAGTAATTGAAGAAAAAAACTTTCAATCACCAATAATAATATTAAATAATAAAATTAGAATATTATAGGCTTGAAAATTAAAGTTTTGAAACTAGTCATACTTATAATATAAAGTTTGATAAGAAAAATAAACAAAAAAAAACAATGATGAATATTTGGTATTGATCCCGGTCTTATTGGATACCCATCGGATACCGGGTCCAAAAAATCAAGTTCCAGTTTCGATCCCGAATATAATCGAAATCTAAATTTTGGATCTAGTCCCGATCTCACCAGAATCAATACCAGATAAAAATTTATCGGGTCTTATCGGGTTTGAGACCGGATCCGAGTAATCAGGTTTTTGCCCAGCCCTAAAATATTACATTCCTATTATATTTTAGATACCATACCTTCTTCTGCATTGTTTGGAGCAACTACAAGTAGCAAGACAAGTGCAAGAAACCTCCATGAGTCCTTCAACCCCATGTGTTTTTTCCTATGATTTTTGCTTCAAAGAGATTGTTACTATAAATAAATCTCATCTTGAATCTCTAAACCCCACAACTTTACATCTTATAGATTTGAGCGCAATTAATATAAACCTAACTTCTTTTATTATTAGGCACTTGTCAACATATTCTCCTAATGTTAAAAAAAAAATAGTTATTTTAATTATTAGGGTACCCAATAGAACCGTGATCAATACCAAATATCCGATATTGATTTTTTTTTGTTTATTTTCTTATCAAACTTTCTTTTTATGTATGAGTGTGACTATTTTAAAACTTTAATTTTCAAGCCTACAATGTTCTAATTTTATTATTTAATATTATTATTGGTGGTTGATTCTTTTTTTTCTTCAATTACTCAATTTTTTTAAGAATAAACTAATTGACAAGGTATCCGATATTAGAACCGATTTCCACCAGTAACGAAACCAGTTCTTAAAATTTAGGACTTGGCATATCCGGAATCAAAACTAATTTTAATTTTTAGAAACCGATAATTACCGAGACCATGACCAATTTTATTCAAATCTAACGAATATCCGGTATTGTCCCCCTAATTATTTACTAGGAGTAATTGAAGTTTAGGGTACTAATATGGTTTGGTCCAAGTACTTAAAAAAAATTAATTAAAATTGGCCGAATAAGTCCTTAATTAAAAAGTTGACTTTTAAGCTTTCATTTTTATTTAAATTTGGATATTAATATTTTTCTTTTTTTCTTTTATTAAAACGTAATATATCAAAATAAGTGACTATACAATAGCTTGTAAATCCATGCGGGAATTAAATTCGAGTATGATTAAGGTTTGATGTTAGGGTTTTAAAAAATCAATATAAAATATATTTTTATGATTTCAGGTTTAATGTTAGATTTTAGAATTTAATATTATAATTTAAAATTAAATTTTATAGTGTTAAGGCATAAAAAGAGACATAAAAAAATATAAAAAGATTTTAACGAGACTCGTAGTTGTATTCCTTTTTACATAAAAAAAAATATAAAAAGACATATCAAAACATAATATTTTCAAATAAGTATATTTGACTAGTTGAACGAGTTATTTATCTTTATTTATTTATTTTTATTAAAGGCATAAAGATAATTTTAACCCTTAACGTTTACAGTTTTTGTCGCTTTGGCCCTTATTCTTTTTTTTTTGGGATAAATTTAGCCCTTAACCTATATCTTTTTAACAAATATCTTATTTTTTAACTAGCTTGATTGCTGGACCATTAAAAATTTAACGATAATATATATATATATATATATGAAATATAATTTTAAATGAAATGGCATGTAACCTATCAAATACATATATATATATATGGAACATAATTTTATTCTGATATAAAATATAAAACAACTAAAATTCAAATAAAATATTAAAAATTAATTAATTTTAAAATAAAATATTAAACATTCTTAACCCTAACTACAATAGAATCAAAATCCTATCTTAAAAAATATAAACGCAATTCGAATAGGATTTTGATTTTATTGTAGTTAAGGTTAAGAATGTTTAATCATCTTTTATTTTAAAATTAATTAATTTTTAATATTTTATTTAAATTTTAATTGTTTTATATTTTATATTATAATAAAATTATATTCCATATATATATGCATTTGATAGGTTACATACCATGTCATTTAAAATTATATTCCATATATATCATCGTTAAATTTTTAACGGTCCAGTCATCAAGCTAGTTAAAAAATAAGATATTTATCAAAAAGATATAGGTTAAGGGCTAAATTTATCCCAAAAAAAATAAGACGAAAATATCAAAAACTGTAAACGTTAAGGGTTAAAATTATCTTTATGCCTTTATTAAATTATAAGTTTTAAACCTATTAAAAATATTTCCCTCCTAAAATTCCTTTATTTTCTCTAAAAAATCGGTTATTTATCGTTGTGACATGTTACAAACTAAAACTATGTTGACCTACCATGAAGAATATTTCGAATCATACCACTAACGTATTAGAAAAAACCTTTGATTTTCATCGGTTTTGAAAAATTAGATTTTTATTAAATTAATGGTTGTTTATAGATATAATTAGTATTAGATGATAAAAATATTTTACTTATAGCTTAGGTCGTTCACTATTTTTTTTATTATACGTCTCTATTGATAGATATAATAAGATTTAAGAAAACTTTTAAATTTTAATTGTGTTTTATATTTATAAAAATTTTCATTTTTTTTATTTTTGGGTTATAAATTATTTAGATAAATTAACTTATTTTTTAAAGTACGTTGCGATTATAATATATTTATTTTTAATTTAATAAAAATTTAATAACTATATTAAAAATACCTTTAATTAAATCTGCTTTCGTCCCACCCATAATTTAACCTGTAAACAGGGGAACATAAATTTTCAACTTCTTTTATAATTTTAATTGCAAAAATTAAAATTTTAAAAATAACAGTAAAATTAGAGTAAAACAAAAGTTTATTAAATGAATAATGTTCAATATATAATTTAGGGTCACATCCAATAAGAATTTATCTTATTTTTAATGTAAATTTCATCCATCTTTTATATATTATTAAAGAGAGTAATTATTTAAAAATTATATTAAAATAATAAATTTTATTAGATAAAATTATCAGTATAATTCATCTAATAATTTTTCAAATAAAAGATAATTTTTAACTTAAAAATCGGTACCAATCAGCATGCTAAACCGAAGCTTAATACATGGATACAATTTTTTAGTTATTTTTTTTTTCATCTGTCATAATTTAAATACAAGTCGGTACCAATCAACATGTTTGTTAACGAAACGTCACAAATTTTGACACTATTGTGACGTTTGTTAATGAAACGCCATAGACTTTTCACACTATTGCGGCGTTTGTTAATGAAACGTCACAAACTTTGATACTATTGTGGCGTTTATAGAAAAACGCCGTAGATATACAGTCTCTTGCCTATAATAAAAGCCACTCAATTATAGGTAAGGTTATATTTAAATATCTCAATTATTAAAATTTATATTTGGATCACTCAATTATAGATAATGTTATAATTGGATCATAAAATTAATAAAAGTTATATTTGGGTTTGATGATTATTAAAAGGATGGTGCTATTTGTAACCTATGGTAGGTGATTTGATACTTTGGCATAATTATCATTTTATCCCTTATATTTTGTAACCATTATAATTTAGTCCTTACCTTCGATTTCAGTGCTTTTGTTTTCAATAAATCAACATTTCATACTTCAATAATAATATTTTAACACTGCTTTAAAATTTGTGTTACAATATTTTAACACTGCTTTAAAATTTTAACACTGCTTTAAAATTTGTGTTACAATATAATAATAATAATAATAATAATAATATACTTAAATTATATTAGTATTTTCATTTAGGTAAGAAAGTTGAATGCCATTTTTACTTTCATTCAAACTTTAGGTGTGATTTAAAGTTTTTATTGTTACCTTAATTAGTAATGATCAAAACAATTAATCTATTCTAATTAGGCGTAAAGATAATTTTAACCTTTAACGTTTATAATTTTTGTCGTTTTGATTCTTATTTTTTTGGGGGATAAATTTAGCCCTTAACTTATATCTTTTTGACAAATAACTTATTTTTTAACTACTATGATAACTGGACCGTTAAAAATCTAACAATGATGACATGTCATATGGATATGATAATATTTTTAAATGACATGACATCTAACCTATCAAATATATATATGTGTTAAATATAATTTTATTCTAATATAAAATATAAAATAATTAAAATTCAAATAAAATTTTAAAAATTAATTAATTCTAAAATAAAAGGTTATTGAACATTCTCAACCCTAACTATGATAGAATTAAAGTCTCATCTTAAAAAAATATGAATACAGTTCAAAATTAATTAATTTTTTAGGTAGGATTTTAATTCTATCGTAGTTAGGGTTAAGAACGTTTAGTAGCATTTTATTTTAGAATTAATTAATGTTTTAATATTTTCTTTAAATTTTAATTATATTTTATATTAAAATAAAATTATATTATATATATGTATTTGATAGGTTAGATGCCATGTTATTTAAAATATATTATCATATGCATATAATATGTCATCATTGTTAGATTTTTAACGGTCCAGTTGCCATGGTGTTAAAAAATAAGCTATTTGTCAAAAAGATATAAGTTAAGGGCTAAAATTATCCCAAAAAGAATAAGGGCCAAAATGACAAAATATAAACGTTAAGGGTTAAATATACCTTCTAATTAGGATAAACAATTTAAATTATAACAATTTTATGTACTATAATATTCAATTGCTCTATTTTTTTAAAATTTTTGAATAATGATAAATAATTAAATATTTTTAAAATTTTGTACGACAAATCTTTACTTTAAAACTTAGAAATTTTTATATATTTTTAGATTAGATAAAATAAATGAAAGATTGGGATTTAGATAAAAAAATAAGGTTTTTCTAAAATCAGACAAGATTAAAAAAAATGATTATATAAAACTTTTTATAAAAATTATAATATTTTTTTATCAAATTTTCAATATATACTAAAATTATTATATTTTTCATAAAATATTTGATGTATACTAAAATTTTTATATTTTTTAATTTTTTTAGTATATATTAAAAAATTAATACTATTTCTTTAAAAAATTATAATAATTTTAATACAATCAATTTTTAGATTTATTTAAGTCTGCGGAGAACGGGCAGTTCTACAAAAAGCTCTTTAAAGGGAGCCTAAAAAAAGCCATGTGATAATGGCAATGGGGAACCGGTTGTTAGCCGGTTCCAAAGTAAACCCTCTTTTTTTTATAAATAATGGTTATCCAATTTATTTTTATATATTCGAATAAAAAATATACGAATAAAAATATTTATATAATAAATATTTGAATAAAAATATTCGTATAATAAATATTCGAATAAAAATATTCGTATAATAAATATTTGAACAAAAATGTTCGTATAATAAATATTCGAATAAAAATGTTTGTATAATAAATATTCGAATAAAAATATTCAAATAAAAAATATACAAATAAAAATATTCGTATAATAAATATTCAAATAAAAGTATTCATATAATAAATATTCGAATAAAAATATTCGTATAATAAATACTCGAATAAAAATATTCGAATAAAAATATTTGTATAATAAATAAAAATATTCGAATAAAAATATTTGAATAAAAAATATTCGAATAAAAAAAATACGAATAAATATTGTACACAATTCCTTACAAAGTATACACAATGACTTACAAAAATCGTAAGGAAAAAGGTATGTACACAATTCCTTACAACTTCTCACCATGAGCTAAAGGAGCCATCCAAAGGTAAGGTTTTGTGTACATACACAATTTACTACGATTTTCGTAAGCCGTTGTGTATACTTTGTAAGGATTTGTGTACAAACACAAATCCTTACCGTTTTCGTGTCATATTGTGTATTCTTGTAGGAAATTGTGTATATACACAAATCCTTACCCTTGGAAGCCTCCTTGAGCTCATGGTTTTGAAGTGGTAAGGATTTGTGTACATACCTTTTTTCTTACGGTTTTCGTAAACCGTTGTATATACTTTGTAAGGATTTGTGTACAAACACAAATCCTTACCGTTTGGGTGGCATATTGTGTATTCTTGTAAGAAATTGTGTATATACACAAATCCTTACCCTTGGAAGCCTCCTTGAGCTTATGGTTTTGAAGTGGTAAGAATTTGTGTACATACCTTTCTTCTTACGGTTTTTGTAAGCCGTTGTGTATACTTTGTAAGGATTTGTGTACAAACACAAATCCTTACCGTTTTCGTGCCATATTGTGTATTCTTGTAGGAAATTGTGTATATACACAAATCCTTACCCTTGGAAGCCTCCTTGAGCTTATGATTTTGAAGTGGTAAGAATTTGTGTACATACCTTTTCTCTTACGGTTTTTGTAAGCCGTTGTGTATACTTTGTAAGGATTTGTGTACAAACACAAATCCTTACCGTTTTCGTGTCATATTGTGTATTCTTGTAGGAAATTATGTATGTACACAAATCCTTACCATTGGAAGCCTCCTTGAGCTCATGGTTTTGAAGTGGTAAGAATTTATGTACATACCTTTTTTCTTACAGTTTTCTTAAGCCGTTGTGTATACTTTGTAAGGATTTGTGTACAAACACAAATCCTTACCGTTTTCGTGCCATATTGTGTATTCTTGTAAGAAATTGTGTATATACACAAATCCTTACCCTTGGAAGCCTCCTTGAGCTTATGGTTTTGAAGTGGTAAGAATTTGTGTACATACCTTTTTTCTTACGGTTTTCGTAAGCCGTTGTGTATACTTTGTAAGGAATTGTGTACAAACACAAATCCTTACCGTTTTCGTGTTATATTGTGTATTCTTGTAGGAAATTGTGTACAAACACAAATCCTTACTATTTTTGTGCTAATTTATGTATGTACCGTTTTTCTTAAAATTTTTATAAGAAATTATATATACAACGTGACCGGATAAATCGGTTAAAGTTTTTTTAGGTTTTTTTTAGTGGACTCTCCTTAAAACTACCCGCGGAGAACATTAACACATAAAATAAGGAAATAGTCTCATAGGCTTTTCAGCTATCTGTCTCCTTGGAGACAGTTCCTTTCTAGAAGAGAATATTAATACGTAAAATAAGGAAACTGGTCTCAGAGGCTTTTCAGCTCTCTTTCTCCTTGGACACAGTTCCTTTCTGGGTTCTCTGTCGCATTTCTCAGCTTCATTTGCTCATTTCTTCTTCACCAATCACCGCTCATTCTGACGAACGATCGGACTCGGACTCACTCAGACCAGCTCAATACCCTCCTGACTCACTCACTCCTCTTTGCCATCAGTCCGCTCCAAGCCATTCCCATCGTCTGACTCACCTAATTTATCCTTCTATTTCAAAAGAGGACCGCCGGCAGTCTCTACAACCCTAAACCCGATAATTAAATCCCTGTTTAGAGCTCATCATTTTGCTTGGTTTTAAAAGTTACATCCTAATTTTAAAAAAAATCTCAATCCCGACGAAGAAAACTGAAAATGCTGTGTGTTTGTTGTTCCTCTGTTGTTGTCAGTTTTTCCAGTTTTATAATTTCATTTCAATAGATTTTCACGCTATTTTGGTTGATGCTGGAGAGACTTGCAGTGAAAAGATATAGTGCAGCTTCCGTGTTGCACATGCTATAGAACTGTTAAGTTTTCCTACCTAAAGGTTCTTCTCTTTTCCCCTAATTTAATTTATTTACATCTTAGGTAAAATATAATAATTCCTGTCCGGTTATGTTTAATTTGAAGAAATTCAATTTCCCTATTTCCTGGGAATTGAAACTATTGTGATTTCGTTTTTCCCGCATTGCGATTTTGTGCTTTTAACATTTTTGCTGAAGTGTATTTTCATTTATATTTACAGTTTTGGAGATGAATGGTACAGATATTGTGGATTTATCTAGTGACGATGAGCTTGGAGAGGTAGGCGTGAAACCTGTTAAATTGGACTCGAGTACTGTTGGGAGCACGATAAAGCTGCAAAATAACCATAGTGTTCCTCCTGTTAAGCTTCTTAATTCCAAATCGCAAACAAGAAAACAAACCTCTGAAGAAAATCAAAGCTCAAACAATGCTTTAAGTACTGGTCAATGTAGTACTAGTGTTTTGGAGCAATTCCAGTCTCAGGGTGATGATAGAGGGGTCTGTTCAACGTCAGCCGTATCCCCAGTGCCAATATGTAGACAATTCTGGAAAGCTGGGAGCTATGAAGGGGGGCTTGGTTCCAAGGTCACGCTACTAAGTATGCAGCTATCATTATTTTTGCTTTGTATTCTTATTGAATTGTGACCCCCCATTCCCTGATGCTTTGTGTTTCCGTATTCTACCTTTTTGCTTTTGTTTTATTTACAACAGATAGCACAAATTATCTTCATGTGCACCCTCTGTTTCTTCATTCAAATGCCACCTCGCATAAATGGGTCTTTGGTGGTATGTGTAGCTTATGCAGATAAATTTTTTATGCTTCTTACATGTTCTTTTGGCAGTAAGTACTTTTGCATGACCAAACCGTATTTTTTGTGTTTGTTTGCAGCTGTTGCTGAACTACTAGACAATGCCTTTGATGAGGTGAATTTCAACTTAATTTGTTGGCTTGATATATGTCTTGTTTAATGGTACAAGTGCATGGTGTAGGATTATTTTGGAAAACTTTTTTACACGATAAAATAGTCATAAAACATGGATTGAATTCTATAACCGTTGCGTCTTATTTATATATAATCTGAAATTTTGTATGGGAATCCAGAATTTAGTGATTTTACAAGGACATTAACATATGTTTATAATTGGATGGTGGATCAGGTTATGTATGTTCATGCAGATTGACCTGTAATTAGGAGATTTAAATTTTCTATTACATCAATTCTTTGAACTCCTACTACATTAACATAATTCGACTAGTAAGCCTATAATCATTAAAATTTGGGAATACGGCCAACCTAAATAAAAAAGATTGCAATAAACATCTAATATTGTAACTAGACCAAAGCAAGTATCAGTTGTTTTCTAGGATAGACAAACTCTTATATATATTATTGAAATTATGGTTGGCATGTTCAATGACTGAAAACTTAAGCATGGATGATACATTACTCTATTAGTAAGCCATTATGTTGGTAAATATATGCACAGTTAAGTAGGTTACTACAATGTTTTCCCCAATTTGTCTTCTTGATGAGTTCTCACTATTTTGCACTGCATATCTTATTTCTTTCAAATTGGATAGATCCAAAATGGGGCCACTTTTGTCATTGTAGATAAAACATCAAACCCGAGGGATGGGAGTCCAGCTTTGTTAGTTCAAGGTATTTTTTTTCTTTATTTAATAAAAATGGTAATATACATTTTCATTTATAACACATTTATTTTTTATTATTTGTAAAAATTGTCTAATCAAATATTTGAACTAGTAATTCTCAAAACTTGATAATTTGATATTAGACGATGGTGGTGGAATGGACCCTGAAGCAATGCGTCGCTGCATGAGCTTTGGATTTTCAGATAAGATGTCAAAATCTACAATTGGACAATGTATTAATCTTGTGTTTTGTTTGGAATATTTGTTGATTCTTTCCTTTATATTTACAAAAGTTCTTGCCTTCCAGATGGTAATGGGTTCAAGACTGGTTCTATGAGACTTGGAGCGGATGTGATTGTTTTCAGCCGCCATTTGGATGATAGGTTTAATTCCTCTACCACGATCATTCTATACCTTGTGCATTAAAATTTTATTCTTGCTATTTATTTGTGGACCATTAAAGTTTATCATTACATGTTGTTTTAGAGGATAGATTTATCATTTTCATAAATCTCTGATGACTTTTTGTAAAAGTAAAACAAATATGGAACAAACTTAAGGATTACAGGAAACTTTTGCAATGATAAGGTTCCCATTGGTTTTTTCTTAGAACACTGGAAACCAATGATAAGGATCATTATATACCTTGTGCATTAAAATTTTATCCTTGCTGTTTATTTGTAGCCTATTAAAGTTCCATTGCATGTTGAATTGGAGGATAAATTTATCATTTTCATAAATCTCTGATGACATTTTTTGAAGAAAAAAATTATGGAACAAACTTGGGGATTATTGGGAACTTCTGCAATGATAAGGTTCTTGTTGGTTTTTTCTTAGAACACGTGGAGGAAATAATCTATATTCTATACTAATTATAATTTTCCTTACAAAAGGGGACAAATATAATTAAAATATTAAACTTGAAATAATGATATACATGTCTTTTAAAATATAATTGTTTTAGACATGTATTGCTACTTTTAAATTGTTAATTCCCTTTATTCCTTGATCAGGTCATTGACTCAAAGCATTGGTCTACTCTCTTATTCATTTTTGACAAAGACAGGCCAAGACAGAATAGTTGTACCTATGGTGAGCGTCAACTTTCCATTGACTTTATTTTTGTTTTGATTCCATGCTATAAGATCTTTGTGCAAACTGCAGGTGAATTATGAGCTTAATTTGTCTAGTGGTATGTTCGATGTGTTGCATGGTAAAGAACATTTTGTGTCTAATCTCTCCATTTTGTTACAATGGTCTCCATATTCAACAGAAGCTGAGCTTTTGAAGCAAGTAGGCCTTATACTTTTTTTTTTTTTTGTTTTTTATTTTATATTCTTGTTGGAATTGTCAATAATTATTATTGCTGCTAATTGAATTGTAAATCACATTAATATTTGCAAAATTTAGTTTCCAATAATTTCAAGCACAAATATAATGGCCTTTAATTCTTAAGAACTAATTGTCATTAACCAAATAAGATGACCATGTGATGTTGGAAATGATACCTAAGAATACATCCTAAAAACGAGACTTGAAATAATATGCTTTAATCAAAATAGAAAAGAGGAAAAGGGACCATTGTATTTGTTAAATTTAAGGATATTTTCTTAAATGGAATACCACTTGGTCGCAACTTAAACCTACCTCTGTGCTATTTGAGCTTTTCTTAAAAATACTTGAATTGAGCTTTTGCCCGGAAAATTCTATATTTGAATTCTATTTTTTTTACTTGGCTCAATGACTTGTAAGCATAATTATGTCTTTCTTTTACAGTTGTCTTTTACAGTTGTCTTGTGCAACTTGATTCAACCCATACAACTAACCCCGCATTCAGTTAAAGCTTGTGTTTTTATTGTTTTGATTTTAAGAAGATTCTTTGTATTGTTGTCCTCTTAATTTCATTTAGAGTCATAAAAGCCAAGTGAAGAAGAGAAATTTGGTTAAAGTATTTAATTAAAACAACTTCCTAAATTACATTTAATTTGATAAGATAAAATTCACTTCAAAACTAAAATCTACTTGGAAATTATGCTTTAACCAAGTGGATCAAACTGTGAAAAAAAAATTTGTGAAACTAACCTCATGTGTACCTCCAAGTGCAGTTTGATGACATCGGTTCTCATGGCACAAAAATTATTATCTACAACTTATGGCTCAATAATTGTGGAAATTCAGAGCTAGATTTTGATTCTGATGAAAAGGTTGATATTTTTTTTCTTACTGTTCAATCTGTTTCTGAGATATTTTGCACTGTCTTTCAGATGAAATTTTATGATTCCTATTGCAGGATATTTACATTAGTGGAGACACCGCGAAGGTAGATACACGCCTAAAATGGAAAGCTGTAAATGAACAACACATTGCTAGACGTTATCATCATTCTCTTCGTGTGAGTCTGTAGTTTCTATATGTTTTGTGTTAAACTAATAGTAGAGGGATTCCTATTTTTTGAGTTTTCTGCCTCACTGTACAGGTATATTTGTCCATCTTGTATTTGCGAATCCCTGAAACTTTCAGAATAATTTTGCGTGGTGAAATTGTTGAGCGTCATAACATTGCTGATGATCTGAAATATATAGAGTATATCTTGTATAAACCACAAAGCAGTGGATCTGTGGAGGTACTATTTACTTATTCCAAGCATTATCGTCAGTTATTTTCCTTGTTAATCTTAATTGATAGCTAATGATCTACATGAACCAATATTTGATCTGTGGTGTTGCATCTCAAATTAATTACCGAAGCTTCCTGGATGTTTAGACAACCATCCCCCTATGTGATTTAACAAGAAATAGCTATCTGTCATTTCATATGTTGGGTATTGCCTATGCAAACTTTAAATGGAAGTTGCTTGGATTGGGATGATTGTATCCCTGAATCCGCTGATGGTGATTGTGATTGTTTTTAACTTTACCATGTATTACATTTCTGCTTCTGGTTTAACTGCAGGGTATCGTTATATCTACAATTGGTTTCCTTAAAGAAGCTCCTCAAGTTAATATCCATGGATTTTGTGTCTACCACAAGAACCGTCTAATTCTGGTAACTTTCATAAAAATATTTTACCTTTCTTAGACTGTTTAAGACTTTCTTTGTTAATGTTGGGGATGAAACATGCAAATGATCAATGGTGTAAGTTTGACTAAATAAACTAACGCATCTTTTTTTCAGCTATATCTCAAAATGCTGCATAGCTTTCATAGAAACATAATGCTGCTAATTTTTGTCCATGTTATGTTTGGTAGAGTTAAATATCGGAGTCTAGAACAGATACATACTTTGTTTGTCATGGTCTTCTATTCATTTTCATCAAAACTTTTTGTGCCTTAGAGTTCTGTGAACATCAAATATTGTTTGCTTTCTGGTAACATAAAATTATTATAGATTAACATCTGAAACTTCCTAAAAGTTTTAAAATAGCTTCTGACCTGTGAAGTGCATGACTGCCAACTTAAAAATAACTCATTTCTATTTTTTCTTAAACAAAATGCTCATTTCTGTGCCTAAATCTTTGACCAAGGTTTTTTCCTTGTGATTTGTATCAGATGCCTGAATATATGTATTTAAGGATGGGACTTTTCTGCTCCACACAATTTATTTACATGTTTGTTTCAAGTGACTATTGTTGGTTTCTTAAAGTCTTTTCATTTCCCTTCTTTTGCAGCCATTTTGGCATGTTGTTAGCTATACAACACATATTAGGGGTAGAGGTGTGGTTGGTAAGAATATATTATCTCATTGACATTTGAGTCCATTTTTCTCCATCATGGGTTAATTTTGTGTAAAATCTTAGTACAAAGTATTATTCTATTCTTTCAGGTGTTTTGGAAGCTAATTTCATTGTACCAACGCATAACAAACAAGATTTTGAGAGAACTTCCCTTTTTCAGAAGCTTGAAACTCGCTTGAAGGAAATGACTTGGGAATATTGGTAATCTATTATTTAATTTCTGAGGGGATGTTTGGTATGAAGTGATCATCCCAAAATTTGGGTAATCGACATTCAATAAACATATCACCATGTTTCTTAGTAATTTAAGAATCCTATCCCAGTAAGATTGGGAAAACATGTGAAAAAGTTCTTGCTAATTCTTGGCATAAACCTCTAAACTAGGCCAAAAAGTTTGAGGCTTGTGTTTAATGTGCGTGTAGCAGTCGTTCTGTTGCTAATGGTGTCTTGCCAGACTTGCAGATTAAGCTCACCAGTACTTTATAATGTTATACCAAACATCATAATATAAAATCACCAGTAATCAAATTACCTTAATAGTCTTATTATCATGGTGATCTTCCAAGTGATACCACAAGCTAACTAAATCACATGTATACTTCTGTAGCTTGTTGTTTCTCCCACTTTAAGTTTTATTTCTTGTTTTCCTCCTACTATGTACTTCTATTTTCTATTATTGCTGAAAAATATTTAACTTCGTGCTTCTGTTTCTATGCAATGGCTCAATTTGATGGTTTGAAATTATTGATTTTGAAGTATAGATTTTGGCTCATGTACAGTGCTTTTGTTGCCTGTTTGCAATGTGATCCTTACCATCTTATGAGATTTTAAAGATCATGGTCATCATAGATACCTGAAGCTCATTATTCTGTCTTGCAGGGATTATCATTGCGGGCTAATTGGATATCAGATCAAGAAAAAGTCTCGGCCAATGGCATCTTATGTTTCATCTCATTTTACAGGACAGAGCAATGTACAAGAATCTTTTGGGTTGAATCGAACTTGTATGGTTTCTGATACAGCAAAAGGACGTGTAGATGTTGCAGAGCAGTCAATCCCCAACTCTCATGGAAGAACACAAGGTAAGTGCTATAGCAATCTTCTTTTGGTACTAATATGAATGTTTTCTTTTTCCTCAAGTCATGGTGCCTTATGGTTAATCAGGACTGCCTATGAAAAGGAAGGAACAGTTTAACTTTGTAAAAACTGAAAAGGAGAAACGCCAAGCAGTGACATGTGGCAACACATCTCAGGTCTGTGTAGGGAGCATGATCTTGCATTTCGAGATTGTAATATTTATCTGGTTTCATGGGGCAATCACGTGAACAATGCATTTATCAGTTCCATCTTTCTTTACATATGCGTTAAGAAATTTGATCTTCTTTTGCTTACTCATAATGTATATCAGTTTCATTAACAAAACGAATTCTAATTGCTAACTATCCGCGTTTCCTCTTTTTTCTCGGTTTAGTCTCGTAATGCTACTGCAAATCACTTGAAAGATCAGGAAACCCAAAAGTTGATGCAAGAAAACAGGAGACTCCGTGCAAAGTGAGTACAATATATTTACATGGTTTTATCAGTTCGTGGAATACATCAATTTCATATATTGATAACCAGTCTTTTAGTCTGGAAATTCACTCCCCCCCCCCCCCCCCTTCAAATCTGGCAGCTAACTGCTGGAAATTTACTTGTGTATTTTAGATGCTTGGAGTATGGCAAGAGAGAGGAAGAACTTACCGTCAAGGTATTAAATGTTCGTCGGTTTCATCAATCACTCTTGACTTCAACAAACCCTAACCTTTTAACTCCTGCAGGTAGAAGAGCTAAGGAATGAAATGGTAGATGTTCGTCATGAGTATAAACGGTTGTTAGAGGAACTGAAGTCCCTGGATGTCGGCATGGATGAGAAGGATGTAAATACTCTTTACTCCTAACCCCTACTTGTTTTCTTCTTTCATTTTGTATGTTGTAGCACCGTGTATCTGCTGATCTCAGGTTAGGGGTCGGGGTAGATAGCCCATACCGACATCGGAGCGTGACCTAGGGTGGGGTGGGGTTCTGCTCCTTTTGTATTTTGTAGTTATTCCGGGTTCTCTTAGCATGTGTATAGATTAGGTCCGTTCATATGTTTAACTTATAACGAAAAGGATTCGGATCCTTGGTACTGTTGGTCTTGGGTTTGTAGAGAAGGAGATGGGTAAACAAGATACAACCCCGCATGGCGCGCAATATGAAACATGAATACCCTCAGAAATAGTTACTATGGCGGTAAAATTAGTTACTTTAGTGGTGGGATTTATGTTTGGATTCTAATGTAGTGGGTGGTGAGTAGGGGCGTAAAATTTTTAAAGTCTTAACAACCGAATTACCTTTAAACAAGTTAACTGAATTAAAATTATTTTGGTTAATTATTTTGGTTAATTAGTTAGTTTAGGATTTAGAGTTTATGGTTTAGGGTTTAGTCATTAAACTTTATTTAATATAAATTTAATATAAAATTTAGTGACCATTTTATAATATATAAAAATTTAATGAATATTTTATATTTTTTAAAAGTTAAATTACCTAAAAATAAATATAATATATATAATATTTAATATATAATAATTTTTGTTAATTAACTATTTTGAACCGGATTAATCGTTAATCGAATTTATCAAAAATTATTTGACCTAATTAATTAAAATAATTTTAGATCGATCGATTAATTCAATTAAAATCTGATAATGCTCATCCTTAATGGTAGAAAAATTATATCGTGGGTCAGTTTCACCACGTGTCCATGGAATCATCCTCTAAAAACTAACTACTTTAGCAATTTTGTCATGCCATATTTTTTTTAAGTTAATTTACACTTAAAAAATTAAAAATTATTGAGGTGCATAGTTTTTAGTGGTTGGTCTCATGGATGACGTGATAAGACTGAGCATAATATAATTTCTCTTAATGGTGAGAGAAAATGGAAAATATTTATTAAGTACATTAAGTCTCCTTTTTGGGAGCAGTCTCCAAACTCCCGTCGAGGGTAAATGTTGATATTAAAAACTCAAAATTCTATTTCTCTAAAACGCACATAATTGGGTAAGCGTGTGTTGGGAGTCGAATTATGAGTTGTCTGGGATTGTGACCCAGAAACGCCGTTTACTACTACATAGTTTAAGTCAAGTTTCGTGGGTATAAAACAAATAATATCAGAAAACTCTATTAATAAAATATGTGTTAAAAATATACTTATTGTTAATAAAATTTATTAGTTTTATTTATATTAAATAGACGTCTGGGAAGGATTTATTAACTTTACATATTTTAATAATATTTACGATCTTAAATCTTAATCCAATTAAAATATTAGTTCAAATACATTAAATGATTCATCAAAAATGTGATTTTATCATATAAAATTCTCCACAGCACCATAAGAGCTGGGTCATTAACCTGTAGGCATGTGCGGAGGAGACACATGAGCCAATGAGGTATCTACTAACATCTATTTTTTAAAAAAAAAATAAATTTTTATATATCTTATATATATATAATTAAATATATAGATAATTGATAAACATTAATAAATAATTTGATATTTTATTTAAATAAATTAATATTTTTTATAAATAATTAATCTCTCTTAAATATCGTTCAAGAAAATACAAAGTAAGTAGTGGCGTCCATTTTCCACTGCAGGTCACTCTTCCATCTTTGGCCTTGGGATCTACAGGGGAGGAAAGGACACACTACACCCATTTCAATTTTCAGGCTTGTAAGTTGCCATGTTCAGAATGCTAACTCGGATACTAAAATGATGCTGGCTCAGTTGCATAATGCTAACTCGGATATAAAAATGGTGCTAACTCATATGCATACTTCTTTTTCCTCTACTTCGATCCATAATTGATTATAAAATTTTACATTATTGTTAACTAAAAACTTGAAAATAAATTGTTAATTATTTTCACATGTGGCAGATTTGAGTATGTTCAAATTCTATGATTAATATCGATATTAAGTATAAATTGTTGATTTAGTCTGTATATTCTAATATGGTTAATTTCGATCTTTATAATTTTTAAATTTTAAAGTTTCAATCGCAACTCAAATAAATACGAGAAAATATAATTAAATTATATAGCTTAATTAAAATTATCAGCTAATAATATAAAGATTGATGGTATAATTTGATTTAACTAATGTTATAACTATTATCTAGATAATGACCAATATTTTAAAATTTAAAATGTATGAGAACAAAATATATCAAAATAAAGTACATAAAATATATTTATAATTTATTTTTAGTAATTATTAATTTAATAAATCAAATATAACTAGATTTAAATTTTAAGAAGCAAACAATAATAGAATTATGTATTTTTTAAAATTATCCTAATTTTATAAAATATAATAGTAAAGAGATCATAAATTTATATAAAAGATCTATTAAAATATTGTTTTATTAATTTATCGAATTTATTAATTTATACATTGAATTCAGATTAAAATCAAAAATATTATTATAATTGTATATCTACACATTCATCAAACGTTGAAAAAATATTTTTTATTGTTTATTAATTGATTAGTGAGATAAAATTTTAATTATAATATTATAAATTAATTAATTAAAATAAAAAGATTATGTTAAATTTATATAATATTTAATAAGATTAATTAATCGATAAATTAAACTTATATAATTATATAAAAATATATATTTTAAAATATACAACTATATACCAAAAGGGCAGTTCACCTTTTTTTATTATTTATTTTTATTTCACAAGTAAAACTTCTATTTATAAACTCAAAATAATTTATTCAAACATAAACAAAACCACAAGGAAAGAACAGGCAGCAAGTGACGTTACATCTCCAACTCTTTCTTTTCATACATTCTGGCCATATAATTCCCAGATTTCTGTTTTGTTTTGTCAAATTCTGATCGAGGGGTTCGAGATCTCTCAAGATCTGCAGCATCTCTCGCCTTTCGCTTCCCCTTACTCAGGTGATTCTTTTTACTCCTTTTGTTCTTTCAATTCCGAGATTGGCGCCTTAGATTATCTTTTTTTCTAGGTTTTTTAATCTTTTAGAAAATGGAATTTGATGTTATGCGGTTGATCTATTGTTAGTTTGACTAGTTAGGTGCAAGCGCTGGCGGGGATGATAGAATGCAGTGTTTGCCATTCAAAAATAGCACCGCCCGGTAGTAAAACCGTTTCGAGGGCTTATGATACGCATCGACACCGCAGCTATGGCTCTTCCAAAACTCGGCTTCTCAACGTTCTTTTGGTCGCCGGGGATTGCGTTTTGGTTGGTTTTCAGGTAAATTCTTTGCTTCTAACCATCAAATCTAAACAAGCAATTCAGATCCGTGATTTCTTTGCATTCTAACACAATATATTTATATTAATTATTGCAGCCTATATTGGTTTATATGTCAAAGGTGGATGGAGGTTTCAAGTTTAGTCCCATTAGCGTTAACTTTCTTACTGAGGTGGCCAAAGTTACCTTCGCCATTATTATGCTTTTGTTCCAGGTACTCTTACTATTTTTTATCTTTCAACGAGAATAGGAGGGAGGTTTATATCATATACCTAAACTAGACTTCACGAACTCAACAAAAAAGTTTATATGCTTGTCATGTATTCATTTAGCTATAAGCAGGTTTTTATAACATGTACCTAAAGTGGTGTCCAGTGCATGAACTCTCTTGTCCCCAAGGAGTTGTATTCTTAATTAAGTCATAGTTGTAGCTGTTGAGTTTAAGATTAAATTATCTTTGTATACTAGGTTAGATAGGCCAAAGAAAGTTTATATGTCTCTCTAGTACAAATTATCAGAATAATACAGGAACATAGAGATAATTGCACCCAATATTAGATGCCCTTATATAGAGCTGCGTATACCCAATAATTTTTTTGCCTCATTGACCTGCAATGTCAAGGAAAAGTTACTAAAGTCTAGCCTGTAGAAGCAGGCTTGCTCTTAGTATTCAGTTAGAATAGAAACAATTGCATTTCAAAGATTATTGGAAATCCTAGCCCATTGTTATCTCATTAATGTTATTTCAGGTTCTTTTTATTAAATTCTTTCATTAGATTTAATTGTTCTTATCTAACTCTCTCTCCCTCTCTCTCTCTAGGCTCGGAATAGGAAAGTTGGGGAGAAATCTCTTCTCTCAATTTCTTCATTAGTGCAGGTAAGAAATTTACTTCCACAAATCTATGATTCTGATTGCAATTGCATCATTAGCTTTTGTATCATGAATTTCACACTATTGATTCTTAGTAACATTAACAACCTTGATGGTTTTATGATGCATCTCAACAGCTTTTGATAAAGAATGAAAAACTTGTATACTATTCTAAGGATCAACCATTGGGCTAATTAGTGGTTTGAATGTTAGTTTCATTAAGGTTCTTCTAATGATATGTGATGATTTTGTATTGAATGCTAAACTGTGAGATTGATCAAGAAGCTGACTTAACCATATATGATTTACGGTAGATAACAATTGCACTTGACAAACCAACATGGTTATCCATTATGATCTTTGTTGATACTTTTAAGATATGTTGGGTTGTAAAGGCAGAGAAATTATAATAATTCCATTTATTAAGAAGCCATGCTGAAGGTAGAGATGCAGCAAGTCAGTGAAATGTTTTTAGTTTCACATAGATGTGTTTTTTATTGATTTTTCTTGGTCTTGTGCAGTAAGTTTGGTCAGATTCTGTGTTATGCAATTTGCAACTTTAATGAGACTAGTGGTAGATGAGGGGTGAATTTTGTTTTATTTTTTAGAGTGGAGATATATTGTTGGCATTCTTTTATTTTTGAGTGTCAGTTTCTTTTATACTTTGTTTTTTTATTAATTGTTGATATAGTTTAACTTTTCATTCATATTATGAGTTTTCTGAAAAAAGATGATGCCAATACTATCTTATTTTGTTAATAAAAATTGTTTCGGTTGCATTCTGTAAACTAAAATATTTGTACTAATATTAATGTGGTGTCATTTTGGTCAAACAAAACCGTCTTAATGTGACATGAAGTCTTTTTGAAACTTGTAGCTCATTTCCTGCATTTTTATCTGAACATTATTGTTTTGTTCTGACTATACCTCTCTGAAATGGTATGACTATGAAGCATAGTAACTCATGGACAACATCTTTTTGACCCCCACGTGACTAAGTGACTTTTTTTGTTCATAAATTTTACAGGCTGCTCGAAATAATGTGCTTCTTGCAGTTCCAGCTCTACTTTACGCTATTAACAATTACCTAAAGTTCATCATGCAGGTGGTGTTATCTTACATCTCTTTCTGCTTCTTCTTTCTCACCTGCATGATTTCAGTTACTCAAAATTTTGTTTTTAATATTCTTTGGATTGTTTTGTAATAATTATGCTGTTATTCCGCTGCAGCTTTATTTCAATCCTTCTACTGTGAAGATGCTCAGCAACCTAAAGGTAGAATAATATGTTTTGGGTTAGTTTATGCTTTAAAACTTTGTTTCCTTTTGGTTATTCGTCATGTTATTGTTACCACTCTAATCAATGGGTGTGATGAATCCTATATACCATTAGTTTATGACTTTTATTCTATCCAGAAGTTTAACTTATCGGTGAACCCCGACTTTATGCTGCTGTCCAACAATAAAAATGTTATACTATGGGCATGATCCTGCTGTTTCGTTTGGTTTTCCTGTGAGAATTCTTAGTGAAACTGTTTCAGTACTGTCCAACGTATGCAGGTTTTGGTAATAGCTATCTTGTTAAAGATTATCATGAAACGGCGGTTTTCTATTATTCAGGTTAGTTTGAACAGAGATTTTTCTCATTGATCTGTATCATGGTCGATTATCCTAAAATTGAAAGCAAATATGTAAATGTTTGGAATGGTTAATTGATTATAGTTTATCCGCATTGCATGTGTGGTGCTGATTCATATTTGTAACAGTGGGAGGCTCTTGCGTTGTTGCTTATTGGAATTAGCATAAACCAGTTGCGGTCTTTACCAGAGGGTACTACTTCAGTTGGACTTCCTGTTGCAACAGGCGCATACATGTACACACTAATTTTTGTAAGTTGTTAATATAGTTGCTTCACTTAATTGATGTGGCAACTTTTTGAATTGTTTATTTTGGGGTGGGTTTTTTAGAGTCAGTAGATATATTTTAATATATGAATTCATAAACAAAAAAGAAATGGTTAACTATTGCAGATATAAGTTCGACAAAGGTTGTTAATAAGCAAAACCATAGTGCTACAGCACCGTGAAGATACCTAGTGAAGGAAAATCATCATATGACCCAAATGAATTGGAACACAAACTGTGAAAAATAATGATAACGTTGTACACTGTTTTGCTAGTTGTGCCCTTCTTACAAAGACACAGCTATAGGACAGTGTTAAGTAATCTCTAGTTATGTATGCGAATAATGTTTCTATCATGCTAGAGACTCTGACATGATGAAACCTAACTCTATGATATTAATACAGGTTACTATCCCATCCCTGGCATCTGTCTTTAATGAATATGCTTTAAAGAGCCAGTTTGAGACAAGCATTTACCATCAGGTGTGTTTATAATGATTTTATCTGTTTTTCAGGCTCTAGCATTGATTCTTGATAACAACCAGGAAAAAAACTCAAGTAGTCTTACATGGCATAGATTGTGATAATTTAAAGTAATTTGTTGATGGTTACTCAATTGGTTTAAAAAGAATGTTCCTTGACCATTAATTTGAATCATCCTTTTATTTTGTGGTTGCTTTATGTGTTTCACAGAACTTGTTTCTTTATGGATATGGTGCAATTTTCAATTTTCTAGCCATTCTTGGAACTGCAATTTTTAAAGGTAAGAAATAGACTTTTAAGCTTAGAATTTACTGTTGCTATCTGGTGGCGTGTAGTCACTGATAAGTTATGGTTATTTGGAGGAAATTATGATATGATCGTCAACCAATCTTCATTGATCACATTTTCATGCTATTTCTTCATTGTCTCACAAAAATTCCTTTAGACGTGTACACATATGAGGGATTCACTTGCTCTAGTGTAAAATTAAATTACTTTTACATGCTTTTGTACCTTTTTATTCGATTTGTATTTGTTTGATCCAATCCTTGTATACTGTGTTCAATCCACATAGATCATGCTTATCGAGTTTAGAGTAAATTTAAAAATATTTGTTCAATGTAAAATAAGTGTCTGCTGTTAAATAGATGTTGAGAAAATCAGTAGTCTCAATTTATATGATAGTGTTTTCTGTTAAAAATATTGCTAAATCCAATGGTTGCTTAGTTAAAATATCAAATGTAGGCTAATTTAGTTATGTGCTCATAATCTTTTTCTTGACTAGCTACTCTATTTTGATGACCCCCTTGCTTTTAGGTCCCAGTAGCTTGGATATCTTGCAGGGACATTCAAAGGCTACCATGCTTCTAATATGCAACAATGCAGCCCAAGGGATCTTGTCATCTTTCTTCTTCAAATATGCAGGTAAATTAATACCCATAGCATTATCATACAGCATATTGCCTTCTAAAATTTCACTATTTTTTCTCTTTCCTTTGGCTGACTGTGACTGGTCACTTCTTTTTTAGACCCTTGCTATTAGTGGCACTATATTTTATTTTATTTTTCTTTCACTGTCTATAGGCGTCTCGTTGTTGTTTGTATTTTGTCTTATTAAGTATGGTTCCTTTTTCTTGCAGATACAATCTTGAAAAAGTACTCCTCTACTATTGCCACAATTTTTACTGGCATAGCATCTGCTATTTTGTTTGGTCACACCCTGACCATAAACTTTGTTTTGGGAATCTCTGTTGTGATTATCTCCATGCATCAGGTAATTTTAGCTTATATAGGTCCTCTTATATGCTCATGCTGGCCAGTTAGGCACACACAGAAACCTACACTTGTTTATTTTTCGATACTCCTACCCTCTCTTGCTTTCCATCTCTGATATTTTGATGATTGGGACTTGGGAGAGAGTGCTTATAACTGTGATGTATATTTTCCTCCTTTCAGTTTTTTTCGTCACTTTCAAAGGTTAAAGATGAAAAACAAAGTGGTAGTTTGGAGATGGTGAATGGCCAAGACACCAAGAGGTATACCTTTTTCTCGTATGCTATTTTTGTGGATCATGAAGAAACTGTTCTATACTTGGATGCTGATTATGGCAATTACTGTATCTATGATTCCCAAAGGTTTATTTTCCCCCTTTATTGTTCAGAAGTAAGAACTGTATTCCTGATCATGAACTAATCGAAAGGGAGGATTAAAATGAGCAGATAGTGTGACGAGTCTAAGAGGCTTTGGAATAATGAGAGTTCTAGAGTTAAGACTTGTCTCAGATGTTTGTATGCCTCTTGGATGCACATATCACATCAACTTCTGTTTTGTGTCTAAAAACTTGGCTTCTATTGGGTCAACAAAGGGCCTATCATCATAATTGGGTCTAACTATTCTGTTCAGAGAGAACTTATTTAGATAGTGTCCTACGAATTACGATTCTGTTCAGAGAGAATTTATTTAGAGTGTCCTACGATTCCGTTCAGAGAACTTATTTGGAGTGTCTTGCGATTCTGTTCAATTGTTGGAGAACTTATTCATAGAGTTGGTTGATGACCATTGAAGGAACAACTACTTAGAATTTTGTGAAAGATTATGATGTTTACTGACACTGGGTTGGGGACTTGGAGATATCCAGATAAGAAATGAAAAAGAAAAAGAATACAAAAGACACATACACCTCCGATTTAAGTTCATTGCCTATATTTTCTAGTAAAAGATCGCCTTTTATGTACACAACAACGTCTTGCTGTTACCCTCAGTTTTCCCAATATTATAGTTCTATGATCCCACTGTAAACTAATGATGCTAACTTGCCGTCATCTTATCAGGTCTAAGGATGCAGCATTGCTAAATATGACTGCTGGAGCAAATGAAGATGTGAGAGCTTTCACTGGCAGTTTTCTATCTAAATATGCTGACCTTTTTCTCTTTATTTTCTTACCTGCGTTTTCATTATCTAATGCCTTTTTCTTTATTTTTAATTTTCTCCAGGCTAGTCATCGTGTTCATGAGGAAAAAAAAAGACCGCTTCTTCCCATTTAAGTTCCACATAATCGGTATGGATAATGGATC
Source organism: Abelmoschus esculentus (assembly GCA_035048815.1). NCBI lineage: Eukaryota > Viridiplantae > Streptophyta > Magnoliopsida > Malvales > Malvaceae > Abelmoschus > Abelmoschus esculentus. Next base: position 16,407,621 of record JAUCBN010000017.1, on the reverse strand, counting down.
TGCAATAAGTAGAATGTTTAAATTTTCTACACTTTTTCAGTCTAAAACTTTATCATTCCTTTTGTTCGACTAAAAACAACCACGAGGTTTCAAATAAAAGAACTCCGCTTGTACCTACATGGACCCCAGAGATATCCAGAACTTAAAGGGGAATTTTACTAATATTAGAAAACAGAGGTTGGAACTGAGGGTCTCAGGTTGAGGTTGGGTTATTAGATCATGTTTCGGTTGTTCTCCTTTAGAATTGAACTCAACGTTCAGGTTGCATCCGTGTCGAGCGGGTTAGGTGAGGTTATTGGTCAGTGAGTTTGTTAGGACATGATAGTTTAAGTTACGTTGTTTGATATATCCTGTAAATAATTCTTGTAAATGGTGTGATTTCAGGAACAGTTTTGGATGAAAACAATTTTTTAGTCGGACTCGGACGGAGGAAAGGAAAATTACAAGTTTTAGGTACGGAACAGAATAAGTGCCATCTAAATGGTTCTTCACAGTTAACTTCATTCATTACTTCATGCATAGTTTATGAAACCAGTGTGCTGCCAGCTGCATCACCAGTAAGTTAGATATCTGCAACTGCTATACAGGAAAAGTTTTAAAACATTTATACTGGATTTCAGATTTCTTATTTTTCTTCTTCTTTATTTGTAAAGGAAAATACTTATTTTATTCGATACCGTTCGAACTCGTGGACTGTTACGTTTGTGAACATTGATTATGCCTTTAGATCTTTGATATCCAATGTATTGTACTCTTGACTCTTTCATTTAGTTAGCACCAGTGATGATTCATTCTTATATTATATGAGCCTTTGCCTTTCATTTCTTCATTCACAACTTTTCCTTGTGGTATCCTATAAAAGCTCAGCGATGAGGGAATAGTGTGATTTAAGCAAGAATTCAAAGGTTGTACAATTTTTAATGATTAATAAGTTAATATTTATATTGACATAAATATTATGTGCAGAAGAAAATTAATAAAATTCTAGGCACCTTCCTCTTTCCATAAGTTAGATTTCAAACCTAGAGGTTAATCGTACTCTGGCAACTTTACTTACGACAGAGTTTAGTTTTCTGGGGTGATAGTGGAAAAGTTGACAGATAAGTCACCCTTACTGCCACTCTATAGAACCGTATATGAGATTTTCACCTCATATAGCTCCTCGTTCAATTCTTTCGAAGTTACTGTGTCCTTTTCTTCGTTCTAGAATCTCTTCCCTTCTTCCACTCTGTCCTGAAAGTAACTAAGACAATTTTTTTAAAAATATTTGTCTTTTTTTTTTCTTTTGTTTTGTTTTTTAATTTTAAATAAAAATATTTGTTCTTATGATACAGTTTTACTATATTGTTGTAATATATTTTTATTTTATTCTTGTGGCACGATTCTTATGATATTTTCATGTTTATTTTCGTATTCATATAAAATTACTTACAATATTTATTTTTAATTAATTTGTCGGTAACTTGATTCATAAAGTACCCTATTTTTTTGTATTTGCTTTGGTTCAATTATTTAAAATATTTATGTGAAGTAAACAAATTCTTAATCAATAAACGAATCTTAATTTGATTTAAATTAACTAATTGCCCAAGCAAACAACAAAGTTGGCGTAGCTTTTTTATAACATAAACTGGTTTAATTGAACGACAAATATACAAAGGAAATAAAAATTCAATTTAATCCCTCAAACCTTAATTTCTTCCAAAATAACCCTTTAATCACGAATTCAAGGATAAATATGTTTTGACATAATTCCATAGCCTGGTTGCCCAAAAAAATTTGTATATGTTCTATGATTACATGAATATGGTATGAATTTTTATAAAATTATTTACTCTAATTTGGTTTTCGATAACCTGTCCGACTTAGTTTTTTTTTTTCAGACCGGGTAAAGGGCGTTATAATATCTGTTTATAAAATTGTTGGGATGAAGGTTTGTTTCAACATCTGGTGCACTGAGCCAGAAGGTTTAAGTAAAAAAATGAAATAATTTGCGGTTCCTACAGGCTATCACATTACCCTTCAAAATATAATTAACAAACAACGAATATTGTGAAATATACAACAAACAAACAGATTGCAATCAATTAAGGGAACTTCTGAGCTTTCTTCTACTCTATACTTCTTCCCAAAACCTTCCATTTCCCCCTGCAGATTGACTTCATTACAGCAATGAGCCAATGACTCCATGAACGCTGCATCTCTTGGTTCTTCCTTGATTCTGCAGAACATGCTATTTACATCATGTTGCTGATTCATCAGAGACCCTCCGGAGTTCCAAAATTCTGAGAATCCAATGTTTTCGTCCACTGCAACATCTCCACCATGAAGGGTGAGTCATATTCTGATGTTGATGCCCTCAAAACACGAAGAAGGTTGTTTCTCAGCAGATTGTTAAGAGGTGAAAATGAAAGACAGAGCAGGGAAAGGAGAAGAAGATGGAGGAAAAAAGAATTAACGTGAGAGATCAAAATGAAAGGAGACTAAAAGTTGAGTGATTGAATTGAATTTTTTAAAAGTTAGGTGACCCAAATGAAAGAATCTTAAAACTTAGGTGACTATCTATGTACTTTATCCTTATAAACACGTGTATCCATGTTTGCAACAACACGTTTAAGGCTGGCATGATGGACTTTTCTGTAATCAAATTTAGCTTAGGTTTTGGGGAAATTCTAAAAAAAAAGCTGACCTTAAAAAAATTCTAAAAGAGGTCATATCGTTTCTAATAAAAGTTATAAAAAATTTAATACATATTTTCTGGTATATATCAAAAAATATACCAAAAAATATATACTAAATTTCTTATTGTAAAAAAACGGTACAACGTTTTGCTTAACGCCTAAAAATATATTCTCGGAGTTAAAAATCTGGAATTTGATTTGGGATTTCTAAAATTATAGTATCAGTATTGCTAAAATGAATTGAACTTTAATGAAATTCATTTCTCTCTTATTTTGATTTCAATTTCCATCTCGTTTCTGCCTTTACCCCATTATTTACATCTCTGCCACCCCTTCCTCCTTCCTTGATCTCACTATTCTTGATGGGGGTTTGATATCCTTTGCTTTCTCCCACAATTTATTGATTAAATTTGATTTTGTTTGGTATATATATCCAAGGAGGAAGGGAAAACAGAAGGTAGCGGCAGGGAAATGGAATCGGAGGATGATTTGTATATGAACGACGCCAACGAGTCGGGTGAAGACGATTTCTACAGTGACGGCGACGATGATGCTGGGGCCTTGGCTACTTACGAAGATTCTGATGAGGATGACGCTGGTTACGAGTTCATCGACCATGATTCTGATGATTCCTTTGATTTTGCCTCGCATAGTCACCAGGTATTTGCTTAGATTTTTGTCCTTTAGGATTTAAAGCTCATGCCTTTTGTTCAGTATTTATGTTGCCCTTTGTTGGCGTGAGTTGCTTATGGTTAAACGTGGTTATCGAATGTGTGATTGTTTCATGCAAATTTGAAAGTTTCTAATTTCATTCAAATTTCATTCAAATTTGAAAGTTGCAAATTATAGTATCTTAAGAGGTCATGCAGTCATGCTTGCAAGCATTGATTACCTTAATATGCTTGATTTTGCTTCATCTTTTCAGAATTTGAAAATATACACAAGATTTTATAGTTTTTTGGTTCCACAAATCGATTTTCTACTAGATATTGAACTGTCAGATTGTGTGCAGTGCTAAGCCTGCTGATAAACAGAACGAATGGAAATGGACTATGTTATATTGCATTGGTTACCATGTGGAAATGAAATGAAATTAGATAGCAGAATAAAATGATTCGGTAACCCCTTGGTTCAGTAAAATTTCCATGAGCCTCTTGAATTTTTTTTTTTCCGCAAGCATCTTGAATTTTAGTTTCTTTAGTTGTTGAATAAACATATCAAAGTTCTAAGTCAAAGATTTGCTGTCAAGTCTCTAGGCCAAAAGCCCAAAACTATTTTACTTTTGAGTATTATATACTTTTTTTCGGATTGAGAAAAAGGAACATTATGTTTTTTTCCTTCCACAATTCATTGGGTAATGTTTTCACTTTACAATTTAGTGTTAAACACAATGTAATCATGCTGGGTGCCATTTCTTAATACAAGTTGAAATCCAACATGCAGGTGCTCATTACCAGCTTTATTTGGTAAACTGGTTAACTTTCTGACCCTTTGCTTTAGCCATATTTGTGCTGCTCTACTGTTAGCACCAATTGGAATATACTTGAAATTCCACAGCGTTGTCTGTAAAACCTTACTTTTTTCTCTAATGTTACCTAGTTACTAGCACAAATTGAATGGCGGAGACTGAACACTTTTTCTTTGTGGGTTTAGATAACTAATGTGTTTTACAGAAGTCATAAGTTCCTTTTACTTGCACTGCATGCATTCAGTCCTTTTGCCGTAGGACTGAATATTAACAATGTGATTTGCACTACAAGCTTATAGGAGTAACATTTTTCATCTTTTTGATCATACCAATTTTTCATCTTTTTGTGCATAAAGTCGGTGTTTTTTAAACCCTGTTCTGTTAATCAAATAAATATTTTTGAAGCTGCTTATCCTGAATATGTGTCTCTTCTTTTCTTAGCAAAATTATACCGTTTTGAGTGAAGTAGATATTAGTCAACGTCAAGAGGATGACATCATTAGGATATCTACTGTGCTTTCCATCTCAAAGGCTGAAGCAGGCATTCTACTACGCTATTATAATTGGTGAGTAATCACTATTGGTATAATTTCTGTATTGGATAATCTCTCCACTTCCATTCCTTCCGAAATTTTAGATCTTTTCACTTGTTGAAATTTATTTTAAGGATTATTATCAGGTACGCTGGCAGTGAAGTTTTTTTTAACTCCATTGGTAGGGTTAAAACATTCGACTTCTTTTCTAGAAGAAGATTACCTAGCGGGACGTGTGGTATTTTTTAACCCCCTTTGTGGAGTTAATGCCATTGTATAGGATAATATCATATTTTTGATGGACCTTAACTGCAGCAATGCATATGCATAGTGAAGATTAGCATTTTTTCTCTCAATGTTTTGGTCGATGTGTATATATTTTTTCCATCTCTTGACCACAATAGATTTGTGTACCTTGATGTAAGCGATTTATGTTTATTTTGTACTTACAGGAATGTCAGTAAAGTACACGATGAATGGTTTGCAGATGAGGAGAAGGTTCGCAGGTCGGTTGGCTTATTGGATAAGCATGTAGTCCCATTTCCAGATGGTAGTGAAGTGAGTGATACAAACATGATTAGGTGTTAACTTCTATTTTATGAGCCAGGAGTTCCAGTGCTTGGTTGGTACGCACTCTTTGAAGGCTTATGTCTTCCATTTTTCTTCACATCTCTTATTTTGGCAGATGACTTGTGGGATATGTTTTGATACCTATCCTTGTGATCTGCTTCATACTGCTGCATGTGGTCATCCTTTTTGTAACTCTTGCTGGTCAGGTCAGTGTGGTGCAGCCTAACCTTTTATTTTCATATCACCGTGCTTAAAAGTTCAATTTTTGTTTAATCCTGCTATTCTCAGTGTCATTCTTTTGACTGTTTTTCAATTTTGTTTTGTGGCAACCAAAAATATTCATTTGCTTTGAATAATATAAACTTTGAGTAGTTCTTCTGGTTTCAAAACTGGTGGATTGATTGCTTTGTCTCATCATCCTACATGAGGCCAGAGCTAAATTACCAGATGCTAGTGGCAATGATATGAATATCCTGCTTATTATGTAAAGGAAGAACATTTATTGTAAGTAAAAGTTTAATGTAGGAGTTATGATCACTTATTTCTACTCGTTGCCTGGTTCTCTCCCCTCGTTTTTTTTCTTTTTTAATTTTATGAAGATTGTTCTAAAATTTGAATCTTAAAATTTAGGAAAGATCAATAAGTTCTGGCAAAGAAATCTACTTTTAGGTTCTGGAAGAAAAGAAAATTTATAATTCAGTTTAGTTTTAGTGGAATATAATCTAAGTTTTGTGTTTTCTCAAGCTTCTTATAGACTGTTAAACTAGCAAAGACAAGGTATGGGATGTTTCTAGTTGGATGCAATTCGATGTTATTTTGTTAGCATCTTTAACTCCTGGGTGCTAATGAAATTTCTTCAGCTGTTCCATCCATTCTGAAGTTAATTTACTTGTTCCTTGTTCTGTTTTCCTTTTTTCTTGTGTTTCTATCAAAGATGCTACTTTAGGCATTTGGCTGAAAGAATAGTTAAATTTTTTGGTTGAATCTATCAATATAATTATTTTGAGCCTCCCAAATGATTTTGAGATTTTGAATCTAGGACAGTGCCAGTGGTATATGGTGTTAGATGCAGTCCAAACCCTATGGGTTCCAATGTTTAGAAAGTTCTTATTTACATAATTAGGGGGTTTCCTTATTGATTAATCTGTCTCTTACTATTATATTGGAAGTTAGTAACAAGTTCCAAACAAGTAGACAGGGTCCCTTTAGTTGCTTTTTGCATGTAATAATGATTTATCCCCTCTAGTGCTCATTCCTTTTCCTTGGTATTGATTTAAATCATTCCCAAGAGTGTGATTGTTGTTCTATACTCAAGCTCTGCCACAAGGGAATGGCTATCTGATAATTTGCACAAGGAACTGCTAAAAGTATTATGAAGAAAGATAAGTAAACTCTCGCAGGAGACTATCAATATGCTTTAAAGAGGCTCATCGTCAATATTGCAACCATCAATATTTAAAGCTTCCGGTTTCTGTTGCTGTTCTACCATGTATATTTTATACATGGCCAATGCTCCTTTTTTTACTGGATTTGAATTAAGCAAGATCAACAATGCTTGCCACTATGTAGAAGTTATGTACTATTATTAATGTTCTTATATAGGCTTATGTTCCAGTGGACCCTTACCTTTTTAACTTTTCAGTTTCAGAATTGTATTGAAAGCTGTTGGTTAGATTTGGGAGGTTTTTGTCTTAAAGCATTGAGTTCGCATATCTATAAGCTGTCTGGGAAGGGGTGAAGGGCTTGTACATTTACAAATTCTTTTTTACATGGTTATCTATAGCTGCATATGATTTTAAGCTCAACCGTAGACCAGGTTATTGTTTTGATATTCTAGCTTTACTTTTAATTTGGTAAAGGAAATGCTTACCCCTTCCGTAGAGTTTTTGTATGTTTACTGAACATACCATATTTTATTGCTTGTGAAAATTTAGATATAGTTTCGGTACATTTATATATATAATTTTTCCTTGTTTAGGCTATATTAGCACAGCCATTAATGATGGTCCTGGAAGTTTGATGTTGCGATGTCCTGATCCATCCTGTGCAGCTGTTGTTGGTCAAGATATGATAAATGCATTGGCTTGTTATGAAGACAGAGAGAAGTATTCTCGTTATTTCATTAGATCTTATGTTGAAGACAATAGGAAGGTAATGCTTAAAATGTTAAGTAATAGGACTTGTTGCCATGAGTAGCATTTGATGTGTGCATTTACTTTCCCTTCACTAGTTAAAGCTTGCAAAAAGATTTCTCAGAATCGCCTCCTTACATGTATGCATATATATATTTTATTCCTTTTCATGTGTCATTTGGGCTGAAGGACAAGGTGTCACTGCATTGGTAGTGCAGTTGTAAGATTCAGTATTGTGTGTTTTAATGCCTTATGGTTAGTATCTAATTGACGATGAATTGAAATTGGTTGTAACCTTTAGCAGTTTTGCATATAAAAGATGCTAACCACATTATCTTATTTCTGCTCTGGCTTATTTATATATAAAAACACATTTTTCATCCAGCTTACTGATTTTTACAATTCGTTCCTCTACAAAGTTTATATGTATACTTTTGAACAAAAACATGGAGGGTGTCTGGAGAATCGTGCATTAACTGGATTTGGGTATGATTGCTTGTAATTATACATAGTGTGCCATGTTTTGTTTACAATTGTAATTAGTGGGTCCCACTGAGTTGAGTGTAATCGGCGCACCCGAATTACACTCTTCAATTCTTATAGGGAGTTGAGAATTTGGGGTATTATGCAAACTATTAGCCATGATGACTTTTAAACATTTTTATTCAATTTCAGTTAGTGGGCTCACTGAATTTTTACACTTTGACAGCCAAACAAGTCTAAGGAATCAGAATTCCTGGTAATTACAAGAGGGTGTGATTATTTACCTAGTAATTAATTACACTTTCTTGCTATTAATCTGTGGTGCCTAACTACAAAAGGAGTATTGTATAATTCATAACTATTTCTTTCTATTTTGTGCTTTTTTAAGGGTGTATGAAAATATTGCTAATATTTCTGTCCCGGTTGTAGCTTCAGAAATGGGGTTTCTTCAAGCTTGTCAATTGTCATGAATTAGAACCATGGGGTTTCTTCCTTTTGAGTTTTATTTATTAGTTTTACTATATTACTGCAATATGTATTCTCCATCAAAATCACTAATAAGAATAGTGGCATAGTTTTTGCCCCATTATTTCTTGTTCACCTCCTTGGTATTATAAACATTTCTATTCTCTTATGTGTAACTTTGCAGACCAAATGGTGTCCTGCGCCTGGGTGTGAATATGCTGTGGATTTTATTTTTGGGAGTGGAAACTACGATGTTACTTGTCTCTGCTCATATGGCTTTTGTTGGAATGTAAGATCCTTTGTTGCTGTTTGTGTTTAGAGTTCCTTTTAACAATTTCTGCATATGGCTTTCTGCTTCATTCTTCTTCCATTTTTTTAATTGCAAACAGGAATTTTGATCCATAATGTGCATTTGATTTTGCAGTGCTCTGAGGAAGCTCACCGCCCTGTTGATTGTGAAACTGTAGCCAAGTGGATACTGAAAAACAGTGCAGAGTCTGAAAATATGAATTGGTAGGAATATGATTATGGTAACTAGATTTATTCTAATGCGTAATGTTGTTTAATTCATACCAAATACTGGGGTTGTTAGTTTGGTGCTGAATGGCCCACCTAAAAGAAGCGATTTTCTTATTCTCACTTCTTTCTCTGCTGAGCTTGAATGTGGAGGACTCTATCTTGAAAAATAAACAGTATGTGTGTAGAATGCTTCCATATCTGAATACCACTTTTTTTTGGATATTGCCGTTAAGGCATTTGGGAAAGCTTTCCCAGATTCATTCCTTACCACAAGTTGGATTATCAGAAAAAGAGAAAGGGATTCTTGGGACAGAGTGAAGGGGTGTGTGTTATTGGGGTCAGATGATACATTAGAGGGTTATGGAAATGGTAAGTTATAGATTCTCATTCCTTACCAAATACTGTTTTTTCTACAAAATGAAGTAGTGAAATAAAATCTCCCATTTGTATATCTATACAAATATGCTATCTCCGATCCTTCATTTTTCTTGAAGTATTTGTGACTGGCTCAAGTGTCTGATGCATATTCAAATATAGGTATAGGGATATGTCCTTCCAAAGATCTTCTAAATACACTGAAAATTTTAGAAAAAAATTGAGCATGCTCGTGTCATATATGTGCATATTTGACACATCTGATCCCGACTGCCTGAGTGATAGCTAATTTTTCAATTTATATTATACATATTAAACTTTCTTCTAAAACATTTAAAGTGGACAAAAGAATGTCTTCTTTCATAATTTATTTGTTAATGAAGGTCCCTTTGCGTTTTTCCCTTCTACAAATGGGCTTGCTTGTGATTGTCCAATGACTATATAGTTGTTCTGCATTATATGTTATACCATGCCATATTTTCATAATGTTCTGTTTCTCAATCAATATGCCTGTTTTAATCTTCAGGATATTGGCTAATTCCAAACCTTGTCCAAAATGCAAGCGCCCAATTGAGAAGAACCAGGGATGCATGCATATGACATGCACACCACCATGTAAATTTGAATTTTGCTGGTGAGCTTATTTCTTACATATGCATTGTTTGTATTTTGATTGATGTCTGTCCTCACTAGTCACTACCTTATTGACTGTCTGTTCCCCCTTTTTTTCAAATGAAAACATATATAAATAATTCTGCTATGGTTCCCTCCTCTCTTTAGCTATATTATCTACTCAACTAGAGGCAATTTTCCTTGATGGAGGCTGAAACCAAAAAGATTGTGCCAAAAGAATTGATTTCTTTTATCTTTCTATGTGCCTACTGTTTGTTTTCTCCTTTTTGTATGAAAGCTTCTGCCAGTTGACCACATATGCATGCAGGCTTTGCCTTGGTGCATGGGCAGTTCATGGTGAGGTAACAGGTGGTTATTATGCTTGCAACCGTTATGAGACAGCAAAAAAAGAGGGCACAGTATGAAAACAATTCCTTACTCTTGCCTCAGCATTTCCCAGTGCTTGTCATTAATCATTCTGCATCATGATTTAACTGCCCTCTGTTTTGCGTTTCTGATCCATACTATTTGTTTACAGTTTGATGAAGATGAGAAACGAAGAGAGATGGCTAAATTATCTGTTGAGAAATATACTCATTATTACGAACGATGGGCAACCAATCAATCAGTATGTATTAGGTTGTAGAATTTGCAGTATTTATTGGCCCTTTTCTTCTGACTTTTTTTTTTTTCTGGATATACTTTGTGGATGTTATGCCACTATATACATAATCATAAAACATGTGTCTTACTTGTTAAAACTTTTATTGACTTATGCAGTCTAGGCAAAAGGCAATGGCTGATCTACAGCAAATGCAGTCAATGCATGTAAGCCAAACTTATTAAAATTACTGACTTCATGTTTGCTGGTCCTGGTCTGTTCTATTATTTCTACCATTTTTTTGGATGTCATGGAGATGGGTTTGAAGACTAAAAACTTTGGATAAGTTTAAAACCTATCACCCCTGGTTTTAATATGTTCCTTTTCATGACATTTGCAAATTCTAGTCATCTGAGTTTTATCTATTGAATCTGTTAAGTGTAGCAGTATCACTTTGTTAAGTTTTGAACTGTCAAGGTTTGTGTAACCCATGAAACATTTAATGGGATTCTTAAATACCTGCCACGTAAAAACGTGGTTACTACGTTGGACACTATTTTTGTTCCCCGTTGATAATCATCTGTTATCATTGAAGCATTTTGTGGTTTAAGGTGAAAAATTCCCCTTTTCCCAAAGACGAGTCTTATAAGATGTGCAGCTGCCAAAGATCTTCCCTTTCCTTCCAATCTGGTGATGTCCCACCCAATCTCTATCATTTTGGCTACCTCGCCTATTGGGTTCAATCTCTCCTGCCAAAAATATAAAAAAGACGGTAATAATTCCAATATAAGAATCCACTAATAACAAAAAGAAGATAAGGGAGATGAAGCAAGATGAATAGTTTTGTTCCCTCCCACTTTATAGTGTTTATCCTACTTCAGACTATGATTGCTATTTTTTAGTTTATGGGAACTGCTGACAATTACATGTAAATGTAGCTTGAGAAGCTGAGTGAGACACAGTGCCAACCTGAATCACAGCTGAAGTTCATCATTGAGGCATGGCTACAGGTAAATTTCAAAATATTCTTAGTCACTGGCTACACACTTTAGCTCATTGTCTGTGCTCTTCTTGTGTAGATAATAGAATGTAGGAGAGTCCTAAAATGGACTTATGCATATGGATATTATTTACCAGAACAGGAACATGCTAAAAGGCAGTTCTTTGAATACCTTCAAGGTAATGTGTCTTCATCTATATAAGCTACGGCTTTATATTCCCGTTCACTTTCAACTAGTTGCTTGTATGTCTTGCAGGTGAGGCTGAATCTGGGCTAGAACGACTTCATCAATGTGCGGAGAAGGAGCTTCAGGTTTACCTCAATGCAGACCGACCATTAAAAGAGTTTAATGAGTTTCGCTCAAAACTTGCTGGATTGACCAGGTATTTTTCATGAACTTTTATCAAAGAAATTATCCGTTTGGCTTGTCATGGAAAGAAGTATTGTGTTCGAAAGAGATGGTTCCCTTTCTATTGAACTTTCTAATGAAGTATTTTCTCTTACCGTTATGCATTTTGAGAGGCTTGGTAATTGGTATGTCATCTTTTATCTAATTAATTTACTTGCACAAACTTATGACAACAGTGTGACACGAACTTACTTTGAGAATTTAGTTCGAGCTCTAGAAAATGGCCTATCAGATGTAAACTCTCGTGGAGCTTGCAGTAGGATGGGGAGTTCAAAGAGCTTGGGAGGTGGTAGCAGTAGGGGAAGAAATTGGAAGGGAAAAGCTTCAACCACTAGATCCAGTGGTTCTAACAGAAATAATGACAGCCATTGATCTTGTGAATATTGTACTTCTGCAAATGTCAAGTCAGCCACCAGTTGCCAAATTTGCTGTCAGCGCCCGACATTTTCATTACCTACACACGATTTATTTGCCTGGGTGGATAGGCATCAATGTTCCCGCTCGAACGTTGATGTCCAGTTGCCATGGCATGATAGGCCTTCTGGCATTGCCAAAGGGAAGGAGGGAACAGGGGGCTTCCCCTTTCTCTTTATAACATGAAATAGTACCAGCAAAGAGCAGCAGGGATAAAATCAACTCTTGTAGGAAGAGAGTTAACTGTATGTCTATATTTCTTGCCTGTATATAACAGTTCTTCCCTCCATGTCCCAACTGTACACTGAACCTGACTGGTTACATGTAGCTGCTGCGTCCCAATGTATTCATATGTGATTTCTACTATTATATAGTAATTTACGTGAACAGAAGGCTTTCGGCTGGACTGCCAATGAAACCGGTTCCATTTCCGATAAACTAATTGTTGTAACATCTTTATACTACTGCGGCTACGAGACCGGCATTGTCGTCGTCACTTCCTAGTTCCTATTGTTGAGTTCTTTGCAAGATTGCTGCAGATTGTTCGTTGGTCGATTGTCATGGCAACTTTGTTACAAGATAATGTAGTTTTCACTACAAACTCATGTCATGGACTCTTCATGGAACTGGTAATATATCAGCCATCTGCATTAGCGGGCTAACTCGTGGTGACTGTAATTTTCGAGTCACCGTCTCCCCGACCGTCTATGACTCTGTCATGGGGCACCTATAGATTCCGTCGACCATCGACACAACCCATAACAGTGAAAACAATCCAACGGTCGGGTGTTAGTTTGGGACTAAAGATACCAACGTACGAGGTACAAGTAATGAACAGGTAATTAGGGATTCTGAATTTCGAGTTAATTGAGTTTGATATTTTAATATTAAATTATTTTATTTATTTTTATTAAATATTATTTAAATAAAATACTAATAATTAGATATTAAATTATATTAAATATCAAGTTGAGAAGATAGGTAAACATTAGAGATAAAATATACATTGTCACTATTTTACTCATTTAAGGAATTTCATTATATTACTGATTGACAATTATTTATTTATATTAAAGATTTTCGTTGTATTTTCGAACACGTCAGTCCTTTTCATGCCATTATTATTTTCATTAATTTTTCGAGTATATTAAATCGAATATTAAATGGTAGTCAATAATAACATAAATGTTAAATAGAAGCATTTAACCTTGATCAACGTGATAATAAGCTAATTAATAATGCAAAAGAAGATAAATAAAATCATCATATACATACATAAAAATAAAATTGAGAATATTAAAATACTTAAAATACATGCATGTAATAATTAAAACATTGATTTAACAGATATAAATATTAAATCTCTTAAATAAGGTTTAAAATTTATATTTTATTTAATTAAAATTTGATTTATATTTTAAAATAAAATTATCTTGATATAAATAAAAATATTTTTTATTTTAAAAAACAGAAAAATGGTTAAAATATAAACAAAGAAATTACTATAATAATTGTTATATTTTTATTAGATAAAATAAAAATAATTAAAAATATAAATTGTACCTAAATATTTAAAATAAAATAGAAATATTATTTTGAGTTAAATTGAATACTTTTTTATTTTAAATATAGACTTTACTCGATCATATACAAAAGTTAATTTAAACTTAATTTAAAAAACGATCTAAAAAGATAAAAACGGATTATTAAACCCGTCAGGTTTAAATCAAATTATTATCCTTAATTATAAAAAATTAACTTTATAATAAATTTATTCAATATTTAATTTAAATTAATTTATTAATAAATTAAAATATCAAATGGTTATAAAAAAATCAGTGTAGGACGTAAGCCAAAATTAATAATAATAACTAATAAATTAAGAGAGTAACATCTCAAATGAAATGATAGTAATTACACCATAACCATTGCTTTAACTGAGCTGTGGAGACTTTTATATGGTGTTCGGAAGGAAGAGATAAACATGGAAGTTCGCCCTGGAGAATGGTTGGGATGAAATAAGAAGAGAGTGTAGAGCGTATAAAGGGAGTAAAGAATGGCAAACTCTAGGCGAAATTCGTACGCATCCACCCAAAGCTCTGACAACAATTCATTTCAGTTTCAGACCCAAAGCTCGTCTTTTAAACACTTGCTGAAAAAGCCCCATGCAGTCCCTTTTCTTCTGTTGTTGCTGCTGTTGCTGACATGGGTCTCTCTCAGATTGCAGTATTCTTCTTCTGGTTTTTGGCGCCGGGAATTGGGCCGACATGGTCCTGGCGATGAGGATTCTATGGCTAATCTTGTACGATTCAAATCCAGGTTACACTCACCTATTGTCAAGGACAACCGAGGCTGGATGCTCGATCCAGTCTCCCTTGCGCTTCAGTATGGCGTCAAAGGTCTATTTACTTATCACCTATAGACTCTCTTATGTTGTTTTTAGCAATGTCTTGACGTATCATTTTAGCTAGATTGTATATCAAGTGAAGATTTTAGATGGAGCTTTAAAATGTTACCAACACATAAGCTTGAAAGTCTAAAGAACTCTTGAAATTTCTTACTTTGCTCATATGTTTCTCTTCAATAATTATCTATATTGTTCTTGAATCAAGTTTGGGTTTTAACAATATGGATGTGATACCCTGTTTTTTAACTCTAAGAAGATGTGATCTTTGGCTTAATTGTATGAAATCCTTTGTTTGTGTGTGAGCAAATAGCAATGTCCATTTAATACAAAAAAAGGTTTTGCTTTTGTATTACTTAAGTTTAGAAGGGATTTAAGCTTTCCTTATTTCCTCATTCTTTCATAATTTTTGTCTTTCATTTTTACTTATTCTTTTAGTAGATATTTTCTTGCAGGTGGAGCGGTGTCTTGTTTACGAGCACACCTTGGTGAAATTCGACATGGTGCTACGAGGGGAAATCACCGACACTATGCTTGTAATGAAACCTTTGTCATTTGGGGGGCAAGGACAAAATTCAGGGTATGCTCTTTTCTCATGAAATGGTATTGTGATCCTTCATCATATATGGGAAAGGCAAAAGTCGAACACATGGATCGAAGAATCGAGTGCAGTTTTAACTAGAACATTCTCTCTTTTTTTATGTGGCATTTGCATCCAAATATCTTTTCTCTATATAAAATTTTTATTTCCTTCTTCTTAGTGTTGTTTATGTTTAATTTGTGGAGAAGATTTTTTTTTTTTTGATCTAATTGTTTTAGTTTCATCCAACCGCAAGTCCTCAACTAAGACTAGGATCTTCCTCTTGGTTTTCACAGTTTAGTCGATCAAATCATTAGACCAAAAGTTATGTTGCAAATGTAAGACGGGAGCCTTGAAATGGTGAGGTTTATATGGCTACCAATGCCAATGTAATCCCTTTTGTTGTTTTCCGACATTTTTGAAAGAAAAAAAAAAGTTTGTTTTGACCTTCCCTTTTCTTGTTCCTCCATTACTAATTTATGAGATTCTTTTTATTGTTGAAATTGCGTGTATGAATTCACCCTAGATCTTTCATCCAACATTATTATATGAAAATCCTTGACTATGTTTTTCTATTTTTCTATTTCTTTTCTTGCTCCCAGTATCTCTTTGATACTAGCATTATTATATGAAAAATCGAATATCTGTTCTTAGGAATGATAGTACAAAATCTGGCATAGGTAAAAGTTAATATCTCAAGCTCATTTCTTTATTTCCATTGGATTCAACTGCACAGTTTTAATTTGGTCTTAATTCCCAGTTTTCGATCTGTTAAGAACATGACTAGACTTTGTTAGTTTGTTTGTCCAGAGTCCTCGAAGCCAATTTTATTTGCAGGGTCACTGGTTCTATGATCAATCATTCCCTGGTTTGATGTTTTCTTTGAACATCTAATGTCCGGTTTTGGTTGATCCACATGCTATTTTCTCTGTCAATATTATTACTAGACTTTCTTTTGCATGGAACCACCAATTTCATAGTTCACTCTATTTGCTCGAGTAAAAGCGAATCAGTCACTATTTTCTCTTGCTGCACAGATTCAAGTGTTTGAAAGATGTCTTATGTGTATATATAGTTGTAATGTATTCAGATGTGTAATTTCATGTGGTACACATTGCAGTTGGAAAATAAGATGATGGATAGAGGTTATGCTGAAGTGACGGTTGAGGAAGACGAAGTCGTAGTTGCAGGTAGCCCTAGTGGAACAGCCCATGCTCTGGTAAACGTCGATGCTTTGCGCAGCACATTCTTTTTGGGTTGCCAAGATGGTATGGTAAACACAAACAGCTCGAATTCGGATTTTAATGTGTGGAAAGATCTGTAACTGTTACTTTGCTCCCTATTCATCTGCTGTCAACAGAATCCATAATATTTTTTCCCTGTACATGCATTATGGAAATTTCAATTTAATTTATTCTTTTAACTTTTTTCTTTAATTATTTATTTTAGTTGCTTTAATAAAATTAATATGTTTATTTTAAATATATATATATATATATATAATGAACTAATATGTTAATTATATAGGAGTAATATATTTTCTTTATTAATGGCCTGCGTATAAAGAAATACTCCTACATTGAACCTTATTTTGACAGGCATCTTCTAGTTACTAACTAAATCCAGCAATGCCTTGAAATTTTTAGCAGAGCTACCTTGTGGGGCAACAGCTGCTTGTGCCAGTTCTTTGACTGCCTTCAAATTCTTCCTCCACTCCCTTCCGTTTTCTTGTGCTAAAGCCATATCCAAACACTTCATTGTATCATTCTTAGTGAAAATTCCACCCTTGATAACCACACCGATCTCCCAGACCGCCTCTACCACTCGTCCGTTTATCATGTGATCCCCAAAAAATGGCCTGGCAATCATCGGCACCTCACTTGCTATGGTTTCCAGCATCGAGTTAAAGCCACCATGGCTAATGAACACCCCAACAGCACCATGAGACAACACATCTATCTGGGGAGCCCATGGTACCACCATACCATTTGCTCTGTCTATGAACCCATTAGGCAAATGTTGTTTTGCTTTATCTTTTAAAGACCATATGAATGGCACCCTGCTAGTGCTACGAGTTCGTTTGGAGGTGGAATCACCCCCGACCCAAAGGCAATGTATGCCACTGTCGTAGACTTTTGCTTGTCCAACCATGGAAGGCAACCGTGAGAATCCGGAACTGTTGCTGGCGGTGTCGAGAAGAGTAAAGGTCCTATACTGAAGAACTTTTTGAACTTTGATTTTAGGTCGTCGGTGATCGAAGGGTGAAGTTCTTCAGACAAGTTTATGAAGACAGCAGTTGCCTGATGTAGCTCTAGGCTCATTTGATGTAACATGCGGCTGAAGCATGACTCCAGATCTCCAGAGACGATTCCTCCGGGCAAGTCGCGGAAGCGTACGTTAGACATTCCGGGAATGAAGTTGAGGGTTTCATCTTCTCCTGCAGTTATTAATGTTGCAATTA
This sequence comes from Abelmoschus esculentus, assembly GCA_035048815.1. Classification (NCBI taxonomy): domain Eukaryota; kingdom Viridiplantae; phylum Streptophyta; class Magnoliopsida; order Malvales; family Malvaceae; genus Abelmoschus; species Abelmoschus esculentus. Next base: position 16,389,914 of record JAUCBN010000017.1, on the reverse strand, counting down.
AGTACTTACTAATAATTAAGACATACCATAATTTTATATTAACAGTACTATATAAGAGGAATTAGAAACCTGCAAGTCTAAACTTTTGTCTGATTAAATCAGTGTAGACATGGGAAGAAAGAGAGGCAGCTCCAGAAGCAAAAAACGTAACCCAAGCTACGCCATTCTCTTCTGCTATTTCTTTCCCAACCCGGACGAACGAGTCACTCACCAAACAACTCAGTTTCCTCCCCGTCTCCGCCACCGCCACTTCCACCCCTTTCTTGAAAACCGCAAGCTCCACTCTCATGAACGACTCAATGTCCTCCATACCATTGCCCTCTGGTGCACCGTCCCAAACATTATAAGTTCTGATGTTCAATGGAACTTGTTGAGACGTAGCCAAGGAATTGCATTTTCCGGGGCACAAGAATGAGAACAAAGCGTTGGGAGCAGCCGAGGCTAGGCCGCAAGAGATGGCGAGGAGTACCGAAGGGTGGCTGGCGAAGGGCTAGGCTAGGACTGCTACGTGAGGGCCGACACCGTCGCTGCTCTGCATGGTTTGCTGAGGTATTACTGCTTGGAGGAGATTGTGTTGGTCCTGTTGGAGCATCAACATGAGAATAGAGATTACACTCTATCCGTATATATTACGAAAAATAATTTGATATACAATTTTTTAATTTTAAAATTTAAAATTTAAATATAAAATTATATAAAATCACGTTAATATTTTTTAAAAGTATATATTTTTGTCATAATTGAATCGACAAAATTAACACACGTATACGTTAAAGTGCTTAATTAATAAAAATATTAATACTTTTTTAAACAAAAAATTATTTGTCCAAAAGGAATGGACAATATTGAAGTTCAGGAAGTTTTAGATGAATTAAAACATGTCGGTTGAAACACACTTTTAGATTCAATGCACACTGATTCCAACGTTTATCTAGAAAAGCTAAAAATTTTAATTATTTTTTTAATTTTAAGAAATATTAATTTTTAGGGTTTTTATAATCATTTAATATTTTTTTTAATAATTAAATATCCGTTAAAAAAATATTATCGAATAGACCTCACTTAAAATATTTACATTGAGAAATTATATATGCGTAAGTCTCATTACGTTGTTCATGATTCAATCACTAAAAATATTAATCTTATTATTTTTTATGTCATATTTTTTAAGTGAATCTTTACTTATATTTACTGTTAATTTATTTTAAAAACAGTTTTTTTCAAGTAAAGATTCACTTAAAAAAATATAACATAAAAAATTAATAAGATGTGTAATTTTTAGTGGTTGATTCCATGGACACGTGATGGTACTTAACCGTAATATAATTTCTTATTTATATTATACATAGTAATAAATATTCAACAAACATTACTTCAAACGTGGTATCTGACAGAGTTGTGTGAACTGTGAAAAGAGAAATTACCTTTTGATCTCAATTTTTTCATTTTAAAAAATAAATTATTTATAAATTTATTTCTTATTTTTAATTATTTATATATATATTTAAAATTTAATTATGTCCTTAATAATATTTTTATATATAAAAAAATTACAAACAATCATGGAAATACATTTATTCATGGAAGGTAATGCATTTAATAACATTTAATATGAGAAAACAGAGCATTTAATATATCATTTTATTGGAGTACTTTCGAACTCATACGAGTTGGGTATAAGAGTTTTATTTTTTTTTTTAATTTTTAAGGTTTTATTTTAATTAATTAAATATAATTTTTTATTGATAAAAAATTAGAAAAATTCTTTTGTCGTTACAATTATAAAAAACTCTAAATCACATAAATTTAAATAATTAATAAAAATTTAAATATAATTTTATAAATAATAAATTAATATGTACTTCTAAATTTAAAAATTAATAAAATCACATTCAAATACAATTTCATGAATAATAAATTAATATATTTATTTAAATCTAATAATTATTAAAAATTATATTAAAAGTATAATTTTATAAATAAAAAATTAATATATACATCCTTAGTATATGTTTAATAATAATATTAAAAAAATAATATTCATGATCTAATTAATATTGTTATATACAAAACATTATATAAGAAAATTTTATAACAGATGTCAAACATTGTTGAATTTAATGTTAAATATTGCTGAACATCATTAAATTAATTAGTAAAGAATAAAAATTTTAAGGACTTAACATGCAATTAATAAAAGAGTGATAGACTCAACAAATAGTTATTAATTGCATGTTGAGTCATTAAGATTTTTAATCTTTATTAATTAATTTAATGATGTTCAACGTTAGTGTTGTTCATCGATATTCGATGCACGTGGTAGACTCATCATATTATTGCTCCTGCAATAATGAAAATGTTTTTATTTCACATTGACTTTGATACACAATTTAGGGTCCATATTGGGAGTAGAAAATTAATGTTTTTAATCGTGTTTTTTTAATTAAAATTTAAAATTTAAATTTTATTTTTATATCATAAACCCTAAAACTTAAAAAATATATTATACTTTTAATTCTTTAACTTTTAATCACAACTCCTAACTTTAAACCCTAAATCTATAATTTTAGAACAGGAGCACTGATTTGGGGTATTATTAGGGACAGGCGATTTACACCTATACATTTTTTGATAAAAATAATTTTTAGGTAAATAAAATAAATCGTCATTGAATTTTATTCTTGAACCTATTTTAATAAACAAAAATTTAAAATATTTAATTTATTTATTAAAATTTAAATATTAAATTTTTTGTTATTCTTTCGTTAATTTTTTAATAATGTTTATTTATCGATGAATAAATAAACTTCTTACGATGAAAAATAATAAAGAAGGAAGAACAACGAGAAAAACTATAAATATTTATAGCTATAAAATTTTGGTTTAAAAAATATATAATTATTTATCTTGAAAATATGTGACCACCGACACACATAAAGAATGGATGTAATTCGTCCACAAAACCATTTTGACTAACACACAATTTTTTCCAGAAATAATTAATTAATAACTTAACAAAAAATATTATTTTAAAAATTCGTATAATAAATAAATACTTAAAATATATTATATTTTTCATCTAAGCATTTCAGATTTTCTTTTCAAAATACGTAAATAAAATTTATAATCTTTTTTCATCGAGGTGTTTATAACAAATAAATACTTAAAAGTATATTAATACGTGGCATTAATTAAAAATACTTTAAATATATATTTTAACTATTTATTTTGACCAATATAATTTTTTAGTGAGCTAGATTTAAAAATAATAAACTTTAGATATCTATTTTGATAAAATAATATTTTAATTATTTAAATAATTTTTTATATATATTTTAAGTTTTTAATTGTAATATAAAATTTTTAAAATATATTTAATTGTATAGTAATATGTTAGAGATTTAGGGTTTAACTTATAAACCCTAAACTTTTATCACGGTCTCAAAAATCGTAAGCTGTTATTTTAGCGGACTTATTCGATTATAAAAAATAAAATTTTTACCGTTAGTGTACAGGATAATAATCGTAATTTGTTATTTTTAATGGGCTTTTTCTAGACTGTTAATTTGGTATAATGTTTAAATATAAAGCCCATAAATGCTTGATATTTTTGGTGGGCTTTTCTAGCCCAACTGTTATTTTCAAATTTCAAGCGCTAGTCCAATGCAGAGAAAAGTAAAATAAAACACCGTTTGGGTTCTTTCCTTGCCACTAAGTGTAAACCCTAATTCTTAAGAAATTTGCATTGCCGGAAGATCTTCATGGCGAAGAAGGGCAAGGCAAAGTCAGCAAAAATCGAGATCGAAGAGAATGAATCTGGGCCGTTAGATTCAAAATCATTGATTGTACTAAGCAGCAGTGACGACGAGGAAGCCAACGAAGACCTAAGCTTGAAAATTGTCGAGAAAGCACTATTGGTGAAAGCTTCGAGGTTTGATGAAGGAAACAATGGCGCTTCCGATGACAGATGCGTCGTTTCTGTGGTAGATTTGGCGTCGGATTCACGCGGGGGAACTGATGTAGCTGGTACCAGTGGTGGCGGTGAAGAGGCGGATTTGGATTTGAAAAGAAAGAAGACTGTTAAAAGGAAAACGAAAGTTGAAAAGGTTAAAATTCTGTTTTTGCTTCTTTTTTTCTGTAATGTTTGTTTTGATCGAATGTATTACTTGAAAAGTTAGTTTTAGTTGAATTTGATTTTTTACTGCATATACTTGATGTGATGATACAAGTTATGATTCATAATATTTTTGAACTTTCAATATGATTAGAAGTGTAGCAATTTTTGAAAGAAATCTGGAGTTACTGTAACTGTTTCCAATTCGGGATGTTAATTGTTTGTATTGCTATGACAATTTGAATTCGATCTGGTTCTGCTTAGTTCTTTCTTCAACAAATGTCATTGAAAACTTGTTGGGTAAGTATTGTTGAATAAACTGTTTTCTTTTCGTTAGTTTAATAAATTCTTGGTTTTTGTTTCTTTTTGTGAGTTCCTTGCTAGAGAAAAATTGATCTTTCCCCTTTTCCTGCAAACTTATAGCAGGAAGTGGGTCTTTTGTTTCCCCCAATTTTTATTTATTTTAGTATTTGATAGAATGTCTGTTATAGATTACAGTTCTTTGGTAACATCGAGATTTACGGTGGTTATTCATGTTTTAAGATCTTAAAGTAAAAAGACAGTCAAGGGGTGCTGGAGTTGGTGCTCCGATGCACTCTCAATGCTCGTCAGTGTCTTATAGATGGATAAAGATACAAGTGGATTGAGAGAATGACAGAAGGGTAAAGTGAGAGACCTTACCTTTGCAGATGCCAACTTGCCTTTCTATATAGGGTGAAAATAGTTATATTATCACTGTGTAGTTTATGGACATGACTTTCCACTGTGAAAATGTGTGAAAGGATTCATTCTTTTGTTGAACTACGTAATTCAAATAATGTTACACTGGTATGCTGGAATTGGCTTAAAAACAGTTTGAATTGGACTTTTATCTATCAACATTGCTTTTATTGTTGTGATGGTTTTGATTAAGCTTGTTATGCCTTGTTTTTTTTCTTGTTGAATGAGTTAAATAATTTTTTTTGTGGATTCAATCTTGCAGTATTTTATATGGCTAACTTTTTAATTAAATCTGCCATCTCTTATGAGGACAATTTTTTTGTTGCATCAGGTCACCATTACAGGGGATGGAGATAATGTTGATATGTTAGAGAAGGTTGAGACAGTTGAGCAGGCTATTACAACTAAGGCTGCAGAGCCTGTTGAATCTCTTGACCCAAATACTATAGACATTTCTGACAATATTGTGCTCCGAAAGCTTCTTGTGAGTTAAATATTTCCTTTGAACTGTGGTTTAGAAGAAAGTTTCCTTTGATGGATTGTTCTTTAGCATCTCTTTGATCTTTCTTCTTTCAGCGAGGGGCAAGATATTTTGATCCTCCAGATAGTGGTTGGGAAACATGCTATAATTGTGGCGAAGAAGGGCATATGGCAGTTAACTGTAAATCTGCTTCAAAGCGGAAGAAATCATGCTTTCTTTGTGGGAGTTTGGATCATGGTGCTAGACAATGCTCAAAGGTATGAATTGTTCAGTGCTCATTTCGTGTTTGGAAGTGGTGGATCCTTTTGTTTGTTGTTTACATTTCATAAAATGCAAATGCAGCTATCATAAGTTACTGCATTTTTTTGTGGAAAATGGTTGGGCACTCTTGTTTCTTACCTTTATAAATTTAGATTCTTGGCACAGTGTTGATATTACAATGATACTTTTTAGTGGCAATTTTAGGGGAATAATCCAATCCCCAACAATATTTTAGAATATAAGGGTAATGAGGGGATATTTTGCCATCTACGGCAGTTTCTACGGTAAAGGGCAAAACACCATGTGCACATGGTGTTACCCCTTAAAATCAAATTAACATAATCCCCCAAATTATTGTTCAGCTAAAAGATTCATGCGTTTAAGGGGTACTTTAAGGGGTAATGCCATATGTACATAGTATTTTGCCTCTTTACTGTAGAAATTGCCGTAGATGGCAAAATATCCCCCCATTCCCCTTATATTCTAAAATATTGTTGGGGATTGGATTATTCCCCTAAAATTTCCCTTTTTAGTGGTTAAGTGGATAGGAAAAAAGGATAACTCTTAGCTTTCTTGTAGCCTTTAGCTCTTTGAATTGTTTGTAGATCCCAACAGTGGATGTGCCATTTACCTATCAATTTTTATGTTTTTCCTTGATTCATTCACTTCAAATGGAAACTAGAAACTGGTCCTTTTTAGTGGTTAAGTGGATAGGAAAAAAGGATAACTCTTAGCTTTCTTGTAGCCTTTAGCTCTTTGAATTGTTTGTAGATCCCAACAGTGGATGTGCCATTTACCTATCAATTTTTATGTTTTTCCTTGATTCATTCACTTCAAATGGAAACTAGAAACTGGTCCTATCAGGGATCGTTAATAGAAGGTTTTGAGATTTTTAATTGGGGTCAGTATTGTTGTCTTTGCTTATATTTTTAATTTCTTTGTAGGCACAAGATTGCTTCATATGCAAAAAAAGTGGTCACCGTGCAAAAGAGTGTCCAAACAAACACAATAGTGGCATAAAGTACGGTAATATTTGTTTACGATGTGGAGATTCTGGGCATGACATGTTTTCATGCAGGAATGACTATTCCCATAAAGATATCAAGGTTTTTTCATGTTTCCTTCTCTATTGTTAATTATTATCTTTTCCATTGTTGCTGATTGTGATTTCCAGTTAGGATTCTTGTTCTCCTTTATATTACTTATGTTCGATTCTTTCTCAAATCAGGAGTTACGGTGCTATATCTGCAAGAGTTTTGGCCATTTATGTTGTGTTAACTTTGTTGATTCCAAAGTAAGAGAAGTTTCTTGTTACAGATGTGGCCAATTGGGTCATACTGGTTTGGTGAGTTTTACAAGTTTCTCATTCTATTTCTAATAGTCTTTCATTTAACAATTTTGTTACTGTCCATGTGTTCCTTTTAGCATGTTTCCTAAAGGTTGAAAAGTCTCTTTTACCTCTGTTCAATCATATCATTCCATTTCTCTTTAGGAGCTAACATAATTTATTTTATCTGAAGATCACTAGTCTTTGAGCTATAATTTCCATGAATTTTCTGGTTCGAAATCTTATGCTTCCGTTCACGTGATCATATTTGCATATCGCATATGTTCATTTGTTATAACTGTTAACTGTGCCATGTAACATGGGAATTTTTCATGCAGTCATGTGGTAGATTACGTAGAGAAACAAAGGAAATCACTGATAATGAGTCACCTAGTATATGCTATAAGTGCGGTGAAGGAGGACACTTTGCACGGGAATGCACCACCGGTACTCCATCGTCTATCTTATGCTACAAGTGTGGTGGAGGACATTTCGCTCGTGAATGCAGTTCCACTAAAGTAAATTTCAGTACAGAATCAAGTGTCATCTCCATTGTTGATTTATGTTTTTACATGTCACGATGGATAATTTTTGCGCCTGATTTGTTACAGACTAATGTTGTTCTTCATGAAACAGGTTGGTAAAAGAAACCGTGAAGCATCTACTCCAAATCGAAGACCTAATAGAGAAAATAGGGAGTACATGGGATACAAATCTGCGCCTCCTGATCAAGGCAAGATCCGCAAAAGGAAAAAAAATAAGTTTGAAGAGAACGGCTTCAGTACACCAGGAAAAGAAAAACAAAGAGATGGTTGGATTGCAGAGGAACCTGTAGATTTCTCCAACAGGAAGTTGTCCACAAGGAACCATTGGAGTTCTCCCCAAACCCCGCCCACGGAGGGTCGTAGGAAGTCGTCTTCAGCTTCTGGTGTTCGTATATCCGGTTCCCGATCATCTAAACCGAGGAATTCTCATAGATATTCTGCATCGAGGTCCCGCAATTTTGGCAATGATGAACCCAGGAGGGGTTACAATTGGTGGTAGGATGTTGTATCCTTGTCATTATTTAACTTATTTAATCACATAGTTTCTTTCTAAATGTTTCATTGTGTTGTTTAATATGTAAAATGAAAGATTACATTCGTGTTCGATTCGAGTTCGATCTCTGTTTCTAATTAAATGTTCACCTTTCCTAAAACCTAATTGCTTTTCCAAGTTCAAGTAAGAAGTCAAATTTAGGTACCTAATTGAGTTTAGGCACCACTTTAAACCTAACTTTTATGATCACCCAACTTTTAAGGCGTTGTCAATTTACTAGAAAAAAGTCTTACTTTTAAGTCAAATTTCAGCACTATTAATTTAAGTTTAAGCGTAAACTTTTCTGTTTTATAGTTTTATTTATTTATTAATATAATATTATTTTTTTATTTTGGTTTCAGGGTTCAGGGTGTATGATTTTATATAATTTTATTTACTGCAATACATAACTAGGAACGAGAAAATGATGTAACAGTTTAACATAAACGACTTAAAGTGATAAATAGATATTTAAAGTTTGAATTATTATTTTAGGTGCCTATAAATAGTTTAATTTTTGGTTTGAATAAAAAATAAATATTCAGATTATATCTTTTGAATTTTAAGTGCCTATATTATTTAAAGTTTAAATCATTATAATTTTAAGTGTAATTACTTTTAAAAAATGTTCGATAAAAAAGTATGACACGTGACATGTTTTTTTGTTGTTATATTAAAAAATAATGTATATATTTAAAAAAATTAAAATTTATAAAATTTCCAAAAATAATCTCAAATTACTAATTCTTTAAATTATTAAATTATTGTTGTTAGACATTACCACTGTTATCCTTGGAGGTTATTGTCTATTTTTTTATTACCCATCATCGATCATTATCATTAAGTATCAACTAAACATCAATAAAAAAATCATTTATTTTGCCGTTTGGTTGATGTCTTTGTTAATTACCAATGATGAATGATAAAAATGTCAATTTTCATCGATAATAATAAAAGTCGATAAAAATTTAGAGTATTTGTGATTTATGTATTAAAGATTTAATTTTTTTAAAAAATTTGTTTTTTTATTTTTAAATAATATAAAAATATATCATATATTACGTTCTTATGGAGAACAAATTTTAAAATGATCGGTCACTTAAAAATATAACAATTAAAACTTTAGACGTTTGTTTTTAATAAAAATAATATAGATCCTAGAATTCAAAAACATTTAATTTGGACATAAAATTCTATATTAAAATATAATTTTTAACGATAGAGATGTCAATTTAAAAATGAAATATATATTAAATGTTATTTTATTAAAAATAAATAAAATAATAATAAGACATAGATAAAATGTTAAATAAATATTTTTTTCTAAATTTAATCTATCATTAGATAACAATCCCAATAAGATGACATATCACTATTAAATTTCTATCATTATTTCAGATTTTTAAGTAATTTTCTTAATTAGATTATACAAAAAAATATAAGTTAAAAGTTATTGTCATTATTAATATAAATAAATTTCTAAAAACACATTTATTTAAATTTCAATCTTAAAAATCAAATCTTTAACATAATAATTTTAAATAATTTAAAAAAATTATAAAAATAATATTTATTAAAGAAAATCAATATTCGTGCATGATTAAAAACTACACTCGAGAAACACTTCAAATTTTCATCAAAGACCAGAAAATTTCCATTAAAAATACGAAAAAAAATCAAGAAGACAGGCCCCGCGTCGTTTTTTCCTGTCTTTTTCCTTTACCTCCTTAATTGGTCAACAAATAGAAAGTTTCCCAGGATCAATTTCTAGCTCTTCACGCTAAGATTGTGTTCTACCCTCACATTATCCAGGTAACTAACTTGCATCTTTGTAGAGAAACTTTCAGCTGGTTTTGATTGATTTTATTTGTAATTTTGCTCATGTTATGTGTTCTTTGGATCTTTCTTATAATTTATTGATTTGGGTTCTTTTCCGACTCGGGTTTTGGAATTTAACCTCGTTACCCTTATTTTTATGGCTTCTGGGGCATTTGAAATTTTGGGGTTTTGTTTTGTTAGACATAAACGTCAGCAATTTGAGTGATGCTTTAAGACAACCTTTGATTAATGGAGATTAGGGGGTTTCTGGAACTTGAAATCAAGTGGCTAGTGGAATATGTGTTGATTCTTAGCGGTTAAGCTTTTTTAGCTTTGTTTTTTTTCTTGGAAATAGGTGTGATACCATAGTTTTCTTCTTAAACGAAGATAACTTTTTTTTTAAAACTTTTAATTCTTTGTACATGTTTGATTTTGTTTCCAAATAATAGTTTTTGCTTTTGTTTTTCGGATGTAATAAAAATGGCATAAGTGATATGGTGACAGTATTTTATGTTGTACGAAGAATTGGTTGATGTTCTAATGGAGGGCTGTTAAGTTTTCATGTTAAGTATCAGGTTACATATACAGTGTTGTACAGAATGGTGATTGCGTCTGCAAGTTGTGATTTTGTGTTTTTCGGGATGCTTGGTCTGTATTTGGATGCCGAAGGAACTAAAAGAATGTGAAAATTTCTTCACCAGTTTTGGTCGAGTGCTGCATTGAGATTGTGGTTGATGCTGTATAAATGGAAGCTGGATACCTTTTACAATTTCTCCAAGTCATTCACATGTTTTATGGGGATTAATGATTCAAGCCTCAATGGTGAACCCGGAAATCTCTCATCGCCCTACCCTCTGCTATAGGCCCATACAGCCATCCGATTTAGAGATTTTAGAGCAAATCCACAGTGATGTATTTCCTATCAGGTAAGAAATGTATCTGCTTTTTATGGAGGGGTTCAGTAAAGAGTATTTATTGCATCCTCAAAGAAAGATATTGATCTCTTCAGGTATGAATCTGAGTTTTTCCAAAATGTTGTGAATGGACGTGATATTGTGTCATGGGCAGCTGTTGATCGCAGTCAACCCAATGGTCGAACTGACGAGCTTATTGGATTTGTTACTGCAAGAATTGTAATGACAAAGGATAGTGAGGTATGCCATCGCCATCTATTTGTGTAAGAGATTATGCACAAATGATATTTTCTTGGTGGTTGAATCATGTTCATGGCTTAAGCAGAGATTTAAAATATTTAAGTAGTTAAAAACATCGGAAAAAAGAAGAATCTCCTTTTGTTTTATAGTATTTGAATTTGGTTTCAATCAACGTGACAACATGTACCTCGCAGATCACAGATTTGCTCAGGTATGACTCATCGAAGGGGGATCAAACATTAGTATATATTCTGACACTAGGAGTCGTAGATGCTTATAGAAATCATGGCATAGGTAGGAGCCATTTTCTCCGCTAATGGTTCTTTCTTTTTCTCCTTACCCAATTTTTTGTCTTCACCCTGTGAATGAAAGTTTTGTGTTGTATCGACAGCTACATCACTTATCCATGAGGTTATTAAGTATGCTTCGAGCATCCCAGTATGCCGTGCAGTTTACCTGCATGTGATTTCCTACAATAATCCAGCCATTCATTTATACAAGAAGATGTCATTCAAGTGTGTAAGGAGGTTGCATGGGTTTTACTTGATCAATGGTCAGCATTACGATTCATATTTGTTTGTTTACTACGTAAATGGCGGCTGTTCTCGTTGCTCACCAGTGTAAGTCTACAATATATCTTGATCAAATATGTTGTGTATAAATATAAAATTTTCGAGTATTTTATAATAGTTACTGCTAAATGGATAACAGGGCTGAGTTGGTAGAGAACTAGTTTTCAACCTTTTTTCATTGTGTATTATAATTAGCATTAGGGGAAGTACATTGTAACTTAAAACCAGGATATAGAACGGGAAAAAAGTGAGTTCATTATGATTGGACTTTGGAGTCGTAAACCGGCAAAAGATGAAGGGTTTACGACTCCAAAGTCCAATCATGTCACACCATAACCTTAAGATTGAAATCTTAGTTTTGAAGCTTAAATGCACCGAGGGTATGATGCGTAGCATTTTATCGTCTGTTCAAGAACTTGGTTATTTTTTCATCTGATATGGTATATATGATATATCATCCTTTGAAAATGTATTACTGTCGGCCTATATCTCATCCGCAGACCATGCTAGTCTAGAGAATCAGAATGCAGGATCAACCTTTTACCCTGCCTGTAGGTGTTCTACAAACTAGTCATAAAACCTTTATTCTTAATATGAGAGAGCTGTGATCTGACATGACCTTTATTCTTAACATGAGAGAGCTGTGATCTTACATAACCTTTATTCTTTACTTCTACTTACTTTTTAAGTGTTCTGTTTGCAGATGGATAATCTTTTTTTGTAAGAAATAACCATTGTAAAGCTGTGATTTGCAGGGTGCTTGTCACTTTCTTCATTACTTGCATGAAGATTGGTCTCAAATCTGTGGCTGCAAAGCTGAGGAAGAATGAGGAGAAGATGGTTAAATGGCCAAAGTGTAAAGAAACTCGTGGCCTCGTCCCGTTACAAAATCAGCCAACGATTAAAACCGAGCGTTCTGTATGCGAGTATGTTTAGTAAGTGTAGTATCCAAAACAAGTGAAGTTCAATGACTTCTCCTCCCCCTCAACCCCATTTCTCCATTTGTTAATGTTATAATTTGGTTTAGTTGATGTTATAATTTTAACGAGGTTCTCTCTAGGTTTATATAATTATTGTGTATTAAAGAATTTTTAATGAGACCTATGATAATAATTCTCTCTAGGTTTAATTGTAAGATACCTTACTCTAAAATTCTCATTTCCTAAGAGAAAGATACAGTATTCTTGCGTGATTATATAGTAGTAGCTGTTCAAATACGACATAATTATTCCTTATTCGACATGAAAAATCGACTAATCCCTTATGGTAAAGCCTGCAGTTACTAACAGTAGCCCAGACAAGTCATGATTCAGCCACTGAACAATTTCTTCTCCTTCAAGCTTTCAACTGTATCCTTTATACTCACCTCCAGTGGGGTAAACTTAATGCCTAGAGCTGTTGCTTTGTCCTTCGACACCTGAAACACCGGCATAACTAGCTTCTCGTCCGAGCATCTGCCAAAATTAGTAGCTCCGATTAAGACAATGTAACCATGGAAGCTACATCTCACAAACATTCCTAGCCACTCCCTACATGGGAGCTATAAAATCTGTTACCCAGACTTACATTTCCCTTAAATTGCTTGTGTCCAACACCTATGCTTGATATATGATTAGACATGGATAGGATGAAAAAAAGCTTTTCATTCGACACTCGCTCGTAAGTCCGGATAACAGATAAAAATAGATTAGATAGGTAACAATCTGCAGACAGCATTCTATCATAGCAGAGATTGATCTCTAAAAACCAAACAAAAAATGGGAGGAATTGTCGATTATGTCAAACTATTTTAAAACTCATGTAATAATTAAGCTTTCACTATGATATGTTCATTAGATCTGAGGAAAAACGCACAAATCCGATGACCATGTAATGGAACAAAAATAAATATACAGAGCTGAACATTATTGTTAGATTTTACGTGCATAAGATGATGCTCACATGATTGAAACTTACTTTTCAGGAAGATGAAGAGCAGGGTAAAGCTTGCGTAAAACCTGCACCACTTCTGAGCAGTGCATAACTCTCTCGACTAAAGGATATCTTCCATGAGCTGAAGAATTCTCAAATGCCAGTACATGTGCATTCGCAACGTCTCTAACATCTATTAATCGATAAGTTGTATTCGGATATGTTTCAGGCCCTGAATCAAATGGAGGCAACATTAAAGTTTGAGAACTTCCAGTTTCCTCTTCGAGTTTATTTATGCTTAAACACTGCATCTTTGTGCACAAAGACAAGAAACAAGCTAAAGCAAAATTGTAAGCATAAGCAAAAGAAATAAATCTCAGTTCATAAATGCATATATGTTCTTCTCATGTAAGTTTATCGGAAATAGTTGCTAAAATGGATACTATACAGTCTGCTAAACCTAGAAGGATAGTACCGACTTACCGTTAATAAGTTTCAAAATTGGCTCCACGCTTGTATTAACAGTTGGCTGTAAGAGAGGACCAATCACCAACCCCGGATTTATCGAAACCATGTCAATGCCGTTCTCTTTTGTAAACTTCCAAGCAGCATCCTCGGCTAACGTCTTAGAAAGCACATACCAAAGCTGGTGACAAACAAAAGAAACATTGATAAACAAAATATTCTATCATGCCTCAAAATGTTCCTTTCTGCAGCAACAAGAATGGACTCGAGTATGTCAAAATAAATAATCAAATTAAGAATCATATTAGAGCATAAAACCCTCAATTCCCATGTCACGGAACCATACAGAAGCAGGAAGGAAAAGGGAACTAATAAGCATTAAAATTATAGATTTGCAGTTAGATCAGAAGCAAAAATATAATAATTTAACTATTTCACTAATGATATGCTATGTTATTATAGAAGGAAATAAAAAACTTTAACAAACTGATGAATCAGCGGATAAACAACAAAGAAGAAAGAAGAAAAAAAGAAAACATTTACATATGATTCTTAAGAATACATGGCTAGCTTCAGGCCCTTGCTCATACTGGCAGTATGGCGTCGTCTGGTAACTTAAGAAAGCTAATACATTCATGCTCCACACACACACACACACGTATACCACACACACACACACACACATACCTTTGATTTCTCACAGTAATTAGGATCCGAGAACCAAGTTTCATCGACTACGATATCGGGACCAAGAGGTCTTCCGTTAAACACAACAGCTGCAATTGATGATGTTATAACAACACGTTTGATAGACCGAACCTTAGCACACGACCTAAGAACATTAAGTGTTCCCTTCAAAGCTGGATCAACCATTTCAGCCTGTATAGAAATGCCAAAGAATGCATCAATCATCAGGAATCTGTTGTGTATGAGCATGCAAAATCAAACACCAGCCAATCAGAATCAGAATCCAGACTGTTTTCAAGTTTGTTTCTTTTCCTATAAGCAAGTAGACTAGATTCAACTACTATAATCATATAGCAGATGAACCAATGTAATCAGTAAAGTTCATCTGACCATTTCAATTGCCCCAGAAAATCAGAAACTACCTACACAATCAGAATGCTACTATATACTTTCAAATAATCATAGATTAAACATGAAAAATATGCAATTAGAGAGGGAGAAAAGCACCTGAGGATCCTTAATATTGTGATAAAAAGGAGAAGCTGTGTGGAAAACTCCTACACATCCATCAACTACCGAATCAAAAGCGCCCTCGTCCAGTAGCTCCGCCTTGAACAAATGGAGCCTTTCCTTTGCTCCAGCTAGGGCAAGCAAGTGTTCTGTTTTCTTTGGATCACCTACAAACGTGCGTAGAACAGTAATTACAAGCGATAACATATACAAATCCTAAATAACAAAGCTTTCCACTTCAATCACTTCTCAAAGAAACTTCAAAAAAACAATTTTTTTAAGATAAAAAGAAAAGATAAATCTTTTACGAGAAACCCAAAACAAATCAGACATTTATAAGATGAACAGAAGAATTAAAACAACAAGAAGAAGATCAAAAAGCATATGATCGTTAAGATTGCAGGTTAGAACTGACTTGGGTCACGAACAGTGGCTTTTACAGTGTATCCGCGTTGGAGTAAGAAGTTAACCAGCCATGAAGCTATGTACCCTGATGCTCCTGTTACACACACCACCTTCCCTGTTTCGCTCATCTCTTCTTCTTACTTTTCTGTAACTAATTTGGTGGGAATTCTGGGCGGAGACTAAGGGAGATGCATTTGTTATGTTTATAGTGAAGAAAAATCAAAGGCAGCCGGTCTTCCCTTACGTGGAATCTTTAAACGAGAACAGGTGTTTGTTGATAGCCAAAAGAAAAAGAACAGGTGTTTCTTATATTTTAATAAAAATATTTAGTGGTAAAATAAAATTATTTTAGAAAAAATCGATATACCCCTAAAATTTAATTATAAAATAATATTATTTTATGTGTTAATATTATAATTTTTTTTCACTTTTGTTTTTTTTGTACGAGTTTTGTAATAGATTTAATTTATATTATTCTCTTTCATTCGTGTGTAGTGTATTTGCAATTCTTTCTTTTAATTTTTAGGTATAAAAATAATTTTACTCCTTATTTATAATTTTTATTACTTTGGTCTTTATTATTTTAAGATAAATTTAACGTTTAATTTTCGTCTTTTGTCTTTTGATAAATAATTTATTTTTAACTAATATAATGATTAGACCGTTAAAAATTTAACGATATTAACATGTCATATATATGTGATAAGATATTTTAAATAACGTATAATAATATTCTACATATATATATAACATGTTATTATTGTTAAATTTTTTACGATAATAACAAATCTTTACATGTAAAATATAATTTTATTCTAACATAAAATAATTAAAATTTAAATAAAATATTAAAAATTAATTAAATCTAAAATAAAAGGTTACTAAACATTCTCAAATCTTAAATATCATTCTACATATATATAACATGTCATTATCGTTAATTTTTTAACTATCTAATCATTACGGTAGTTAAAAATAAAATATTTATAAAAAGAAAATATAGGTCAAAGGGCTAAATTTATCTTAAATAAAGATGAGGATCAAAATGCTAAAAATCATAAATACTAAGGATTAAAATTATCTTTATACCTATTTTTTATTGAATTGAAATGTCATCAATAATAAAAAAAGAACGGATATATACAAATATGGTCCACAATTCGACATTCAGAATAAGCAAGTAATCCCTGGTAGCAAACTCCACAGTTATTAACAGCACTATGCTAGTAGCCATGTTTCAGCCACTGAACCACTTCTTCTCCTTCAAGCTTTCAACTGTATCCTTTAGACTCACCTCCAGTGGGGTAAACTTAATGCCTAGAGTTTTTGATTTGTCCTTCGACACCGGAACCATCGGCATAACTAGCTCCTCATCCACGCATCTGCCGAAATCAGTAGATACGGTTAGGAAGATGTAAACATGGAGGCTACATCAGACAAACATCCCCGACACTCCCCAACATGGGAGCAATAGAATCTATGTTACACAGGCTTTACATTTTCCTTCAATTGCTTGTGTCCAACACCTATGCTTGATGCATGATTAGGCACGGAAATGAATATGATGAAAAAACCTTTTATTCGACACTCGATCGTAAGTCCGGATAACATAGATAAAAATAAATTAGGTAGGATAACAGATTGAGAACAACATTATCGAAACGAAAAACACAAATTCGATGGGACCAAAATAAATAAACAAACATACAGAGCGGAGACATTATCGAAATTCAGTAGCTTCTGTGAATGGTTAGAATTTTACGTGCATGATACGATGCTTATATGATTGAAACATACCTTTGAGGAAGACGAAGAGCAGGGTCAAGCTCGCGTAAAACCTGGACTATTTCTGTGCAGTGCATAACTCTCTCAACTAAAGGGTATCTTCCATGAGCCGAAGAATTCTCAAATGCCAGTACATGTGCGTTCACAACATCTCGAACATCTATTAATCGATAAGTTGTATTCGGATATGTTTCAGACCCTGCATCAAATAGAAATATTAAAGTTCGAAACTTCCCGATTCCTCTTGGATTTAGAACATATATATTACAGTACAAGCAAAGGAAATAAACCTCAGTTCAGAATGCAAATATGTTCCCAGGTAAGTTTATCAGCAGTAGTTGCTAAAATGGATACTATATAGTCTGCTAAATCTAGGACAGTACCACTAATAAGTTTCAAAATTGGTTCCATGCTTGAACTAATAGTTGGTTGTAAGAGAGGTCCAACCACCAGCCCCGGATTTATCGAAACCATGTCAATGTCATTCTCTTTTGTAAACTTCCACGCAGCATCCTCGGCTAACGTCTTAGAAAGCGCATACCAAAGCTGATGACAAACAAAAGAAACATTGATAAACAAAAGACTCTATCATGCCTCCGAAATGTTCCTTTCTGCAGCAACAGGAATGGACTTGAGTATGTCTAAATAAAGAATCGAATTAAGAAATATATGTTATAGGAGTTAGCCAATTTCCTGCATACCTTTGATTTCTCACAGTAATCGGGATCCGAGAACCAAGTTTCATCGACTACAATATCAGGACCAAGAGGCCTTCCATTAAACATAAGGGCTGCAATTGATGATGTTATAACAACACGTTTGATAGACCGAACCTTAGCACATGACCTAAGAACATTAAGTGTTCCCTTCAAAGCTGGGTCAATCACTTCAGCCTGTATAAAAATGCCGAAGAATGCATCGATTATCAGGAATCTGTTGCAATATCGGCTAATCGGAAAGTATGAGTATGCGAAATCAAACACTAGTCAATCAGAATCAGAATCCAGACAGTATAAAAGTTTGATTCTTTTCCTATAAGCAAGTAGATTCAACAAATGAACACAATAGCAGATGAACCAATATAATTAGTGAAGTTCATCCGGCCATTTCCATTGCCCCAGAAAATCACCTGAGGATCCTTAACATTGTGATAAACAGGAGATGCTGTGTGAAAAACTCCTACACATCCATCAACTATCGAATCGAAAACGCCGTCTTCTAGCAGCTCTGCCTCGAACAAATGGAGCCTTTCCTTTGCTCCATCAAGTGCAAGCAAGTGTTCTGATTTCTTTGGATCACCTACAAAAGTTAGTAGAACAGTTAATTGCACAAGGAAACATATTGATCTTACAATTACATAGACATATTGATCTTACTTCAGACACTTCTCAAAGGAACTTCAAAAGAAAAATTTTTAAGATACAAAGAAAAGATGAATCTTTTATGAGAAACCCAACACTAATCAGACATTTAAAAGATGAACAGAAGAAGATTAAAAGCATGTGACCATTAAGATTGAAGGTTAGAAGTTAGAACTGACTTGGGTCACGAACAGTGGCTTTGACAGTGTAACCACGTTGGAGTAGGAAGTTAACCAGCCATGAAGCTATGTACCCTGATGCTCCTGTTACACATACCACCTTCCCTGTTTCGCTCATCTCTCTCTTCCTAATTTTCCCAACTAATTTGATTGAAATTCTGCGGAGAGACTAGGGAGATTCTTTTGTACTGTTTATATTGAAGACAAATCTAAGCCGGCTGTTGCTTCCAGTTAGAGTGTAAAGTAACTGAGCTGACTAAGGTTTGTTTCTGCAAGAAAAATAGTTTTATTGATTTTTTGAAAGTTAAATTTTTTAAACGATATTATATATTTAAATAATTAAATTTTATAAATTATATATTTAAAATCTATTCGACTAGAAGTTTTTAAAATATATATATTTTTATATTTTTATCAATAATAGATTTTAAATAATCAAGAGTTAAAGTTAAAAAAGTTTGATTAAAAAAAAATAATAAGAAACATTATTTATGCTACAGAGTGAGTATGTTTTTAGATTATAAGTTTTATACTTGTTAAAAAAACTCTATTCTTTCCCTTAAAAGATTCCATTCTCTCTTTTTTTAAGTGAGACTAAATTTAAAATTATATCAAACAAATCATTTCTTAATAATTTTATCATCAGTTAATTAAATAAATAAAAAATTATATCATCCAATCAAATAAAGTAAACATAATAATATAAAATGCTTAATAATGTGTGTTAAATATATATTATACTTGCAAAATTTTATTGTTTTTATTTTTAAAAAAAATGTTAATTTTAATTGTTTTTTTTAATTTTTAAGACTTTATTATTATTAATCTAGATCGACTCACGTTACACAATTTTAACGCGAAAAATCTTTAAAAACATATCTAAATAAAATGGTAGTAATGTAAGGCTGTAATGGTGATGAAGCCTCAAGTCCCCTAACATGGTTGCAACTTGCAACGGCCCCAACCAGCATTTGTAGCTTACAGTTATCCATGGTTCCAAACTCCATGTAAGAAGCCAGAACAAACAACCAAACCTCACACAATCAACATTTCTGTCCTGTCCGAAATCTCCAGAGGAAAAAAAAAATCAAATTCTAATCCCCCTTCGCCCCCATTGCTTCAATCTTTAGCCATCCAATCTCCATCTCCACCTCCACTTTATCCACTACTTTCCACCGCCCTCATCGTTCTCCCCTTACTTTTGCTACTCTAAGCTCCTCCTCCGATGCATCTTCATCCCCATCCACCGCCTCCGCAAGTAGTGAAAGCATGTTTCCATCCAAAACACAACAGTCAAATCCCTTTACTGAACCAACAGGACCCCATGATCCTACCAGCTTCAACTCTGCGCCACCACATCCTACTGGTAACGCCTTCCTTGGCTTTGCTCGTTCCACTGAAGCCAGCATTGAAAAGGTTAGTATTTTAGGACCAAAGAACAAATCAGTGTAGAATCCATTTCTGAGATTATGGTCTGAAATCTTTTTCATGTAGTGCAGACAATTTTTGACTTTCGGTTCTTAGCACTTTTGGCTATTGGAGGTTCCTTGGCCGGTTCATTGTTATGCTTTCTCAATGTACTTTCTAAGTCCCAGATTGTTTCTATTAATTACACTTTTATGTTACATATGCTTACTGATTCTTTACAGGGTTGTGTTTATATACTTGATGCTTACAAAATCTATTGGACAAGCTGTGTTAAAGGGGTGCACACTGGGAAAATGGTTCTAAGATTGGTTGAAGCCATTGGTAAGTTCTCCCAAAGCTAATCGAAACAGGCTACCGGTGTAAGCGGAGTGATCCTTTGAGGAACATATTTCCGTATCCATGTCTGAATATATATCGAATATGAATGACAACATGCATCATCCTGCAATTTGTCTTAAAAAGTCATTTTTTACCTACAAGTTTTACTTCACACGTTTGTGCTTCTAATTAGAAGATTATCTGATATCGGAATGAACAACTTCTGTTGCAGATGTTTATCTTGCTGGGACAGTGATGTTAATATTCGGCATGGGATTGTACGGATTATTCATCACTAACATGAACCCAGAAGTGCATCCCAGTGTTGATCGTGCCCTTAAAGGCTCATCCTTGTTTGGAATGTTCGCTTTGAAGGTAATGTTACTTGTATGAGGGTGTGAGTTCCGGATACATGTACATATCCGGCACGAGTGTTGGGACACTAGTATTTTAAGAAAAGTGAACAGTCCGAACAACATATACTTCAGCTAACCATTATGTTTGAGTACTGCTAACTACATATCTGCAAAGAACCTCTTTTATGAGTAGGGATGAAACAGTTCTTAGTAGTGATTAAATAACCAACCTGGTTTGCGCGCAGGAGAGGCCGAAATGGATGAAAATAAGTTCCCTGGATGAACTGAAGACTAAACTGGGACATGTTATTGTGATGATTCTTTTAGTAAAGATGTTCGAAAGAAGCAAAATGGTGACAATAGCCACTGGTATGGATTTACTTGGTTATTCTGTTTGTATTTTCCTCTCATCTGCTTCTCTGTACATCCTTAACCTTCTTCACAACTCTGAATAATAGAGTAATATATATATGTATATATATATATGGATTATCATCCAATTCAATATTACAGTAAAACTGTTCTTACAACAGAAATGAACTCTACTTTCTTACAAGAGAAAAATACCTTTTAAGCTTCAACAGGACATCCCTTGTTTCTTGGACAAAGGTGGCAAGTCTTGTTCTTTGACAGATGAATCAAGATTGAATTCAGATCAAATTATTATTTATTTTTGATTTATGTATGTGATAAATTATACTTCCCAACATGGAGAATCAAATTTAATTTAATTTTTAAAAAAACAAGCCTACCGAGGACGTTACAAGCAGAACACACGAAACACATTACATGCCTGCTGGGATTTTGGCATCTATTTCTAGTTGTCATTCCCCTTCTTCTTCTTCAGTAAGCTCACGAATTTACCGAGCAAATCCTTCTTCTTCTTCTGTTGCTGCTTCTGCTTCGAACCATTTATCTGATCGATTAACCCCTTGCTAAACTCCACCTTTGAATCCACTCCCCGCACAAGGGATTTTTGCTCAGCTTCCTTCTTTTCGACTTTGCAGCTTTCGTCTTTGTTGCTTTTTGTCTCAGCTTCCTTCACTTGTTGTTCATTCGCATTATCCACTTTGGCACCATCTGCTTGAAGAACCTCCTCTTTTGAGCCATCGTTTACCTCAAGGGGCTCTAACTTTGGGTTCTCTTCGAAGACTCCAGCTGCCTTGGGCAGCAATCCATAGTCCTTTCCACAGTTAGATGGCACTTCAGTTTCCTCTCTTTCCTTTTTCAATGTAGCTTCTTCTAGCAACTTAGACAACTCCTCAGCTTTCTTAAGAGCAGCAGCTTCCCTAGCTCGAAGTTCCTCGTTCTCTCGAACAACACTCTGCAGTTCTGTTTCTTTATCCAACAAACTCGCCTTCAATACTCTACTCTCAGTATTGACTCCCCTTAGAGTTTCTTGCAGATAAATCACCTCGGATTCAACTTCCTCTAGGCTCTCCTTCAACCGAGCTTCTTCCTCCTTAAATGCATACACTTCTTCCTCGGATTGTTTCAGCAAAAATACGAGCCTACTGATTTCTTTTTCCTGAGAAGATTTCTCTTGTAACGATTTCTTAACACTGTCCACTAAGTGCAACTCTTTTCGTTCACACTCAGTTCCGGAACCCTGGTATTCATTCTTGGACAGTTCAATAGCACTTGTAAGAAGATCAATCTCTTTTTTCGCATCGCTGAGCATTGTTTCGTACTTCTCGTTCGTTGCTTTCAGGACCGATCTTAGCTCCTCTAACTTGGTCTCGTAATGTTCATGCTCTTTTTCACATGATAACAGCTTCTCCTTGGCCTCCCTTGCTTCAGCAGAAACTTGATTCAAGGCAGAAGCTAAGCTTTCCATTTCTTTCTTGTTCTTCTCGATCTCGTCCCTAGAATTCTCCAAATCGTCGACGAGTTCGGTTCTCTCTTCTAAAAGAGTTTGAACACTAGAGGCAGCTAGCTTTTTGTTGTTTAAAGCTCGAGTCTTTTCTTCCTTCGCCGCTTCTAACTCGGATTTCAGAGACTCAACCAGTTTTGTCACTTCTTTAGTCTCTTCCTTGGCCATATTGATAGATTGTTCCGATTCTACAAGGTCACCTATTTGTTTATTAATTGTCACTTCCAATAGTCCCACCTTCTCTTTAAGAGCAATGATTTCGGATTTGGCGTCAAGCAATGTCATGTTGTTGTGCTCTAATTGCTTTATGATCAAGTCCAGAGATTCCGATGCAGATCTTTCGAGCTTCTTTGCTTCTGCAATCTGCATTTGCAATTCTTCAAACCTTTTCTTCCATTCTGCTACTACATTGAGCGCATAAGATTCGGCGATTCTTGCGGCTTCGAGATCAATGGCGAGTTGTTCGATGAAAGCCTCCTTTTCCATCAACTTCTCCTCATAGGTCTTTGCTTCCTCAAACTGTTGTTTCAATGACTCCATCTCTTCCTTACACTTGAGCACCATCTCATTGTTTTCATTAGTCTCCTTTTCATTCTCCGAATCGATCAACGACTTCAACCGAACCAATTCAGCTGAAAGAAGCTCCACCTCCTCGGCATGGATTTCGGCAATCTTGGTTGCATCATCAGCTTGGTTCATAGCCTGAGTCTTTGCATCACAGACCATGGCTAGCTCTTGCTTCACCCTTTCAAGCTCCTCAATGGTAGAGCAAAGGGCAGCTGCATCCGAAGCATGCTTGTTCCTTATGGATTCAATTTCATTCAGCCAGTTCTCATCTTTCATCTGAGCAACTCCAATTCCTACCTGTTCCGACTCAACGGTCTGAAATTTCTCGATCTCCAAGCTCTCTTCGGCTCGCTTTTGCGCAACTAAAGCCTCTCTAAGCTTTCCGTTCGCTTCATCAGCTGCTTTCTGTGCTGCTTTCAGTTCTTCAATTGCCTGTGCCTTCTCTTTCTCGACCAATGCTATTTTCTCCCTGGCCTTGTTTAGATCATCCTGAACAGAGTTCAATTGAGCCTGCAATTCCGATCCCTTACCGACCCGAATTTGCGATTTCTAACAATCAAAACAAAACCAAACATTAGTCAAATTCGAACTCGAACTCAGCATCCACTTAATCAGAAACATGCGTATGTCACAACACTAAACTCACTTCGGACGTGGTAGCAACCTTTGGTGATCCCCGGTCAACCGTAGGCTTGGTGCTAAGAAGTGATCGTGGTGATCGACCAACCGAACTGCGTGTACCTTTCAAGGGAGAGTGTGTACCAGGTTCCGATTCAACCTTTATCGACCTCCTATCAACTGCCGTCTTCGAGTTAAGGGGTGATCGCGGAGACCGATCAACCAAATGTCGTGTACCTCGCAAGGGAGAGGATGAACCGCGTTCTGCTTCAACCTTGGACGCTCCTCGATCGACTGTAGGCTTCAAGCTAAGGGGTGATCGCTGGGATCGATCAACAGATTGCCGTGTACCTTGCAAGTGAGAAGGTGAACCAGGTTCTGGTTTAGCCAGAACCCTGCCTTGTTTACTAGCCACTCTTGGTGATGGTGGTGAAACCTTGGTAGGAGTTGCAGACAAACCAGATCTGTTACATGTTCAAAGATACTAATCAAAGGAAGAGAACACCCAAAAACATGTCGGATCCAAGGATGTAAGAACAAACCATGGAACTATATACATACATATACATATACATACACATATATATGCAAAGAAATGAATGTAACTTACTTGGATTTAGCAGCCATGTGATTCTTTTAACAAGGAAAGGCAAACCAAGAGACAAACTTGGATTGAAGCCGATGTTAGCTAAAATTCAGCCATTTTTGAAGAACAGAAGAAAAATAATGAATAATTAGACTATATATATACACTGTATATATACATATATACCATAACTACTGTAGGATAAAAGAACACAGCACAAAGCTTGGAAAGCGAACGACTTTCAAAATAATATGAATTGTTTAAAATGTTTACACAAATTATAATTATCCCATTAGGTATTAACTTGATTATACAATAATTTAAATATGATTATAACATAAAATACATAGATATAGTATAAATATCTATCTGTCAACTTTCCCAGAGATACGAAGGGTAAACCCTAGCCTGCTTTTCAACTTTTTTTTCACGTTCGCTCATGGTCATAGTTGTTTCATTTAAAAAGAAAACTAGGTATATAATTATCATGTGCCCACCTGCAAGCCCTAACGTGGTCAAATTAACACTTTACAATAAATTTAAAATATTGTTAATATTTTGATCCAATCCTAACATTATATGATATTCGAACCCGAATTAATTAGACGAAATTTTTTAAAATGCTTGAAAAGTTTTATAAACATAGACTGGTCGTGTTTGAACTATAAAGGGACATACTGATTAACTTTAAAAAATATATGCTTTAAAAAATAATTAAATTATAAGATAGAGATCTAGGTTTAATTTCGATTGACATGGTTTAAAAAATCAACATAAAATTTGCGAGAAATATGGGTTTATTTACAAATAATTTTAAAATTCTTAACGCGTAAAATATAGTTAACAGACAAATTTAGAGAGAACAATTGCTCCTCTGCTCTATAAGGTGGCTCCGTCCCTATCATAAATGTATAACATACATGCTTATCAAAATCGATCATCCAGAAAGATTTCAGATATACGATATTTATTTAAGTAAATAAAATTAAAGATCGAATATTAGATTAAAATCTCCCAAACTTATGTCATTAATCTTTAAATCCAAACACCAAAATTTGAAGATTCCATAGAAAAAAATTGGGTTTCATAGAAAATTAAAAAGAAAAACACCCACAAACACATTTTCATTACCAAAACAATTGGATTTCTCCTATATATTCACATGCATGGGACCAAATAAATTGAAAATCATTGAATTACATTAGTTGGAACATTACCTAAAAGAAGCTGTGACCCAAAATCTGATATATTCTGCAGATACCCAGTTGGAATTATTAATTGGCTCCCATCTTCTCACTTACAATCTTGTGTTTTTTTTTTCTTTTGGGGGAAGGGGGGAGGGATTTATAGGTTAAGATTCTTGTCTTAATCATTTAATCTTGTGGGATTAAGCTAAAAATGTTATGTTTTTGTTACATTTAACTATTTAAGGTTGTTGGTTAATTTTGTGTCAATTTTTTAAGACAACTATTGATGGTTAAACTGGTTGGTTTCATCGATCTTTGTAACTTGAATTATAATAATGCAAACTTTTAGTTGTGCTATTTTTTCGTTACTTTATTTAGGTTGGTTTCTAAAATTTTATTTATGAACAAATATGGTTTTTATTCCTTCATTTTAATATCTATTCAAAGTATTTTTTTAGTTTGTACATATTAATTTTTATTCTTTAATTTATATTTAAATAAATTGTTAACGTAAAAGAAGAATTTAGAGTAAATATCATATATCGCATATATTAATAATTATATTATGTGAAATTTTCGTTTTTTTTCTTTTTTTTTAATCCCTATCTCTATCCCATAGGTTTAGTATTTGAATCAATAGAAAAAATTTTTTTGTATCTATATGAATCAATATTATTATATTGTAACTCCTTACGGATATCCATAAGGAAAATCCCGAATTGACGGGTTAGTGTGAGTTTATCCATGCAATCATGCACTCTTTGAATAAGAATCCATTTTCTGAAAGATCTTAGTTTGCGTGCTTTGGTGAGACTATGAGATTTTTTTGACGATCTATATTGTGTTGAAGGGATATCTATATTATCCGATCGATTGCATAAAAACCGAAAAAATTATAAAAAAAAGACAGTTGTTTTTTTCTATAATATATATTCGTAAGAAAAAACATTATGCTACAACCAAGGGTGAGCTGTGATAATTTTGTTAGAGAATGCCGGACATGGAAAATCTGTCTTGAAGTAATTAGTGCTCTGATATGCTAATAAGAACGTGATTCCCTCAAACTTCCATTTTATACTTTTTCTCTTTTCTTAATAGAAATACTAAATTAAATTTAGCTACAGATGTATGCTGAAATTAGGATTTTTCTTATTTTTAGATTTTTTCCAATTTTTTTCAAATTATGGGTAAAAATTTATCAAAGGACCAAATTGAATTTATTTTAATTTTAGGGATCAAATTAGATATTAATCATTATTGTTAACGTGCAAACCTCATTACTGTAACAAGCATGAACGATTTTATGATTCATCAAAAACTTTAAAAACCATGGAGAACTTTCAGTGATCAATTAGATATTAATTATTTTTTGTTAACGTGCAAACCTCGTTACTATAACTACGACAGCTTTATAAAATATAATCTTGTTTATGAACATTATTTAATTGGTTAATATAATGTATATATTTTATTTATAAAGATTATTATAAGTTTATTGAATTTGAATATTTTTAATTTATCGATTAATTAATATTTTTTAATTTAATAAAATTATGTAAAACCGATATTATTAATTTATATGGTAAATAACATAAATGATTACTGGCTATAACCTAATTTTTTGTTGAGTTTACTGATTATGAGAAGTTATAAATAGATCTCAGATTAGTCATAATTAACAAATAGATCCAATTTGATTAAAAAAATAAACGACTAAAAATGTGACAGATAATAAAATCTGATAATAACATATTTAACCTTCAACTTTTATATTTTATTTTAATTTAATTTAAATTTAAAATTTTATTTATCATATTTAAAATTATTTATCTCATAAATCTTAAACTTCATCTTCTTTCGTTCTAAAAAAACAAATCATCATTAATGTTAATGATAATTGTTTATAACTTCATTAGTATGACCAATGAAAAATATTGAAGAATCAAAACTTTTATTGATATTTACGGTAATCATATACGATAAGTTACCCACAATAAAAGATACATACCTTTTGTTTTTAGAGACAAAGAAGATAAAGATTAAGTTTAATGAATTGAAATATTATAATATTAAAATGTTTAGAGCTAAAACTTTAAATTTATAATTAAATTAAAATATAAAAGTTAAGGGTTAAATTCATTGTTTTACAACTATCACTTTATCAGCCGTTTATTTTTAATATAATTAGGCTAATTTATTAATTGTGATTAATTGTGAACTTATTTATAACTTCTTATATAGTTAAGAAACTCTATAAAGAATAAAGTAATAATCAGAGTACTATTTATATAACTCACCCTAATTTATAAAGATTTTATTGTATTATAATATTTTAACATGTAATTTTTCTAGTATAAATGGAATACTTTTTTTAAAAAATATACATAAAAATTCTTTTAATTTCTGTCTGCCAAACATTTGAACTATTTTGACATTAATATGATCATAACTCATTTTAGTATTGGTATATATACTAAATAAGTTCTCTTTATTTTATTTTCCCTTTTTCACTAACTACTAAATTTTATACATCTCAATGTTTGATTGGTTATTCAAATGTTATGGACATAAGGGAAAAGTTTATAATGTTATTTTTTTAACATAAGTTACAGTAATATTTGTTCTAAACTATATTATTAATCATTGGACATTGATCGTACTTGAACCTGTGATTTTCAAAAACAATAATTATTCTTTTAACCAATAAAACTAGATGGTTCGTACATATAATGTTATTCTAACATTGAAGAAAAGCTAAAAGGTGCTGAGAGCATAATTTGTAGACATAAAAAATGTACACAATATATATTTGGTATGATTAATGGATAAAGAAAAATTAATAATTGAGATTAAAGAAAATTAATAATTATTCCAACTAAATAGAGATCTAAAACACAAAACTACATATTTGTAAGAAAAATTTTATTGTCCTTATAATCTTCTCATAATACACACACAAAAAGAAGAAGAAAAACTACTTTCAAAAGGCCTTATTCTTGTGAGCAAGATTTCCATCAATCACATAACAATGCCATTGAACACCAAAACTTTTAGTAACACCGATTGCCAAATGAAGTCTTCCCAACATCTCCCAGTTCAACCAAAACTCTTCGATTCTTTATTTTCTAATCCATATTTCATGCATCTACACGCTTTATATCGTATATATTTCGTACATCATTTTATTCCAATTACTCACATGTTCACTAACAAGGTCTCTCTCTATATAAGTCTACTCTTCTATATATCATCGTCTACAAGTTTAGATCGTTCCACACATCATTGAGGATAAATAATTATTTTTATTATTTTTAATTAAATAATTTTATAGATTAATCTTATCAAATTAATGTCATCTGAGACACAGACCCATAAGTTCACATTAAAATATTTGGCACCATTAAACACTAACCTAACTAATATAATCTTTCTCACACCTCCCATTCCGTTCCAACTGCACCCACTATTCTGAAATTTGACATTCAGAACCGGAATCTGATCTAATCTTTTCACAACATTACAGATAAACGTGAAGCCTAATAAAAACGGCATACCTCGTTTCCAGTGCTCCTCCGTTTCAGAAATCGCGTTCAAATTCATCAAAACAGGCAATCGTTCAACTCTTGTAGCTAGCTGCATCTAATACCACGAATTTAATACTACTTCAGCTATCCTTCAAAATTTTCACGGACAGCAAAAGCTAGACAAGATTTTTTAGTTGCGAAAGAATGTTTTCAGCGAAGGTTTCAGAGCTACTGCTGGAAGGAAATGAGAGAGTGAAAGTGAACAAGAGAACGATCTTGAAGCGGTAGTTCAGACTCAGATCGATGAAAAAAGGAAGGGGGAGCGGCTGAGGAAAAGGGAAGAAGCGAGGCAAAATTAGGGTTTACTAGATTTGGCGGCGTTAATAGAAGAGAAATTAGAGAATACGGCAATACGCCAAGTATAAGTTGGGGATTTTATATGGTAGAAACGATGGATTTATGTGCGTAAATGAACTTTACCTTGACGATATCATCCCATTTAGTGATAGTTAGGGTTCAATGACCATTTGTAATAGTCAATAATTTATTGTTATTTTGTAATAAATGAAAATTTAACATATTTTTTTAATAAAAATCGTTTATTTTATTAAACGAGAAAATATCTAATATTATAATAATGGTTTATAGTTATCATTATAAATTAAATACATAATTTTGACATTTTCTTAAACTAATCACTTTAGATTATACAACGACTATACATAAAAAAATTTAAAAAAATTATGTAAAGACTTGATCGAAAAAATAAACACGAACAAATCTGACTGCATCAGTAAACAAACCACAAAAGAGGATTAATCTACTGAAAGACCACTGAGAATCGCAAATCAGAATTGAGCGTCGCAATAAACGATCCACAAACGCAAACCGTGTATGATAACAAATAATCGCCATCTTGATCAGTCATGACATCGTCAGATTCAACCTTAAAAACAAAATAAAAGAAAAAACATATCAAATGACAAAAAAATGTACTAAAAAGTAAAATAGATCATGCCATAAGAATAAAATAATTTATTAAAAACTAACGAATAATACGAAAGTTTAATACTTAAATTAAATATTAAAACATATAGTAATCATTTGTCAACTTTACTAAGTCCAAATCAAATAATTATGCAAACTTAATTATAAATCAAATAAAACCATGGCTTCCTTTTTTTTTTAACCAAAAACAATGGTTACTTTTTTCGATTTTTAAAATATAAAATTTTAATCATTTTTATTTTATTTAGGAGGATAATATTTCGTGTTAATGCATTCGATACTTATTGGTAAATAACTTTTATGAGATATTTTTGAGAATTTGATCAAACAAAATAAAAGAGAAGCTCGAGATAATTTTTATAGACGAAAATCTTTTTATTATTTTTACATACATAAAATCTTAAAAAATTACTAAAAATTCTTAAAAAATTGAAAACCCAAAATATATTTTAAAAAATATAAAATTATTTATCACTTTAATCAATCTGATAATCGGTACTTAAGATGCATACTCGTCCTATCGATTTTAAGTGAGTAAAAACAGACCCTTGCTTTGAATTCCATTCCCATAGGCCACAGATCCCTTTTGCCTTCCTCTAATTCCCATGTATTTAAAGTTGTTTTCTTGATCCAAAGGTAAATGGGTCTTCAGAACTGGTGCCATTGGTGGACCAAAAGAAGGTGGAGATGATGATGATGTTCAATGAAAGCAGAAGAAAGCTAGGGAGTTTCCAGGTATGTGCTGCCTGGTGGGGATAAAGGTGTTGGCTTGACATCCCCTTGGGTTCTGTTCCTTTACTCCAAAGACATGTAATTGCTTTGGATGCCATATCTAGTTACAAGCTTGACTATATCTATATTTCATGATTTTGCCTTATTTTAACCTAGGAGTAAAAAAAATCTTATTCTTCTTTTGTCCATTAGCATTGCCTGGAAATAGAGATATATGTTGAAGATGAGGATAATTAAGGAACAATTTCCCTTGTTTGAAGCTATGGGATCTTATGATAAGGTGTTTATTCTTTAAGGATACAATTTAATGTTGTCAAGTACTCAGTCACATGATTACGGCTAGGGGTGAGCAAAACTCGACTCGAAAAACCGAATAACTCGACTCGACTCGAAAAATTTTCAAATAAAGTTCGAGTTGTAAAATGAAAATTCGAATAACTCGAAATTTGTAATAATTAAAGGATTATTTTTTAAATTTAAGATAAGTCTATCATTTTTTATGATATATATACATTGATATATAAAAATATAAAGAAATATTGCTACATATGAAAAAAAATATATATATGCATGTCTTATATGATTAGAGAAAGTCGTTTAAATTAGAATCAAATCATATTATAACATGATAAATAATTATAATTAAATATTTGTAGGAACTCGAAAACTCGACTCGACTCGAACCGAAGAAATTCCAAATAAAGTTTGAGTCATAAAAAATGACTCGTCAACTCGAAATTTTTTAACTCGACTCGACTCGATCAAATACTCACCCCTAATTACGGGGTGTTGGTTGCAATCGCATCCCTTATAAATCTTATATTATATATAAACTTTCGTAATGTTGTATCTTTTACATTTTAAATTTTAATATACATTCTTGATATTTTGTACTTTTTATATAAATTCTGGGTCCGTCTTAGTTAGTGCTCACTTTTCCTGGTGGTGGCCCGGAGGCTGGAACCGCAAACACCATTAAGACTCATTTTTTAATCAGTTACAGTGTTATAATAATATCTATTTTAGAGTAGACTCTCAACCATTAAACATTAATCGCTCAATCATTGTACTAGTATTGTTAATACTTGAACCCGTGACCTCTAGGGATACCAACCTTTCCCTTAACCACTGATGCTAAATGACTCATGCTTAAAACTCATTTGTACTTTGTCGTGTTTTGTAGGTTATGTTGCTCTGATTTATTTTATTGTTCAATATAATTATTGATATTCGATTTATTATCGACTAATTTAACATAAGTGATATAAAAGCACTATAATTGTATTGTTTAAAACTAACAACAATTTTTAGTTTTGAAAACCTAATTCTCTCTCAAACCCCCTAGCTACCGTTTTTCTTTCTCAAATTTCATCTTTTTTAGTTTTTCGTTTTGATCGTTCCCTTTGATTGGTGGTTGACAATCAATTTTAGTGTTGGTTGTCGACCACCGAATCTATTTCGTTTTCTTGTTTTATTTTAATAAGGATCTCTTTTTCTGTCTTTGTTTTTATTTTTGTTTTGGGGTTTGATTCGTCTGTCTTTATGGTATGTTGCAGCATACTCTAACGATCAATTGTTGTTCGCATAGAGATTCAATCGATGCTAGTTTTCTGATTTATTGTTTTGTCACACTCGGTTGATGGTTGTTCGCCGATTATTTTTCATAGAAATTTTATTTTTCTTTATTTTTGGGTTATAAGTATTTTAAAATTTTTTAATCTAATTATTTTGCTTGTATATTACGTTTTAATTATTTTATTTTTCTTTATTTTTGGGCTGTTACACAGAGCATTTGGACGGGATGATGGGCTATCAGACATAATCTGTTTTTATTGGGTTATCAATGGGCTGTAACATGAGTTTGGGCTTTATAAATTGGCTTAAGATTTTGGATATAAATGGGCTTAACAATAGACACTTGGACATAAATATTTGGATGTTTTTGACTATTATTTATTTAATATCTATTTTTTAAAATAAAATATGATATATATATACACATATATTCGGCTAAAATTCGATATTACAGATACGTATGGTTGGTAGTTTGGTTATATTAGATTCTCAGCCAGTATATGCATGGTTTGGTTAAGAACATAAGCATGTACCAGTGTTGGAAACATTAGTCTTTGCAAAGCATGCCCAGACCCAGTACAGTTTGGACATAGTTCTATCTTTCCTAGTAAGGCCCATAGAATTTTAATAAATAATGAAAGAAAAAAAGAAATAAAAAAGGAGAGTGATGCAGTCTCCACTTTACTTTAATTCCCCATTTTAAATGCAAAAAGGAAACAGAATGTTTATGTAATTTGATGATTATTCTCTCGCAGACATCTGCTACATAGCTTTAACTTAGCTGCAAAACCAGCTCAAGCACTTCCAGTTTGTATTGTAAGTCTATCTCTTCTTCTCTCTTTCTAACTGCACTGGTATTCTCTGGTTTCGAAGTCCCTTTGCTTCCATGGAAGAAGAAAAAACAAAGGGTTCCCTATTTTCATCCCTGTAGAACTCCCTATTCATGTCTGATGCACTTTACTCTTTGAGTTGTAGGTTCAAGGTTTTAACTTTTGAGACCAACAGAAGAAAGGGGTTTAGTGTTTTAGCTGTCTGTAGATACTTCAGCCTTTAGTTTCAGTTTGTCTCTCTTTATGGAATTGAAATGGCATGTTCCTTTCTTCCACCCATGGAAACCCTTGGAATTTCCAACACTGCTGCTCTTGCTTCTTCTAATGCTATCTCTATGCTTTGTAAACCCATCTCGGTGTTTTGATCTTGACCCACAAGACAAAGACTCACTGTTACGGTTCAGGTCATCGGTTGTGGACCCTGGCCTGAAATTAGGAAGCTGGTCAGGGACTAATTGCACCAACTGGACAGGTGTTTCTTGTGAAAGCCAGGGAGGTCGGGTTGTGTCTGTGAACCTAGCTAGCTTGAATTTGTCTGGTGAAGTGCACCCTGCTTTATGTGAAGTTTCATTTCTTGTATACTTGAATTTGTCCGGGAATAGCTTCAATGGCACAATTTCAACATGTTTCGGTTCATTGGGTAGCCTTAAAACGCTGGATCTTAGTCACAATAGCTTCGGTGGGGTTGTACCTGATGATGTCATGAAGCTGAGGCAATTGAGGGAACTTGTGCTGAATGGAAACCGGGAACTCGGTGGTGTTTTGCCGTCTTGGATTGGTAACTTTTCGAGCAATCTCGAAAGACTTGATCTCGGGTCCAATTCCTTTCATGGGGAGATGCCCGACAGCTTGTTTCAGTTGAAGTCCTTGAAGCATTTGGATCTTGGAGACAATTGTTTATCAGGCAGTATTCATGAGTTTCACCAGTCCTTGGAGTTCCTCAATCTTTCTTCGAATCGATTATTCGGTACATTGCCGTGTTTTGCTGCTTCGACACAGAGTCTAACTGTCCTAACATTGGCTAACAATTCACTTGTGGGAGGAATACCTACATGTCTTGCCTCACTGCAAGTGTTGGCACATCTTAATCTATCATTCAATCAACTGAGTTATGGCATCTCTCCCAAGCTTGTGTTTACAGAAAAGTTGCTTGTGTTAGACTTGAGTTTCAATGATTTATCAGGTCCTCTCCCCGGAAAAGTTGCAGAGGAGACCGAGAAATCAGGCCTTGTACTGCTCGACCTCTCTCACAACCGTTTTTCCGGGAAAATTCCATTGAAGATCACCGAGTTGAAAAGCTTGCAAGCATTGTTTCTGTCTCATAATCAGCTTACAGGTGCAATTCCAGCCAGGATAGGGAATTTGACTTATCTCCAAGTAATTGATCTCTCACACAACTCCTTGTCGGGTTCGATTCCTTTAGACATTGTTGGGTGTTTTCAGTTACTTGCATTGCTGCTCAATAACAACAATCTCTCCGGTGAAATTCAACCCGAGCTCGATGCATTGGATAGCTTGAAGATATTGGATGTAAGTCACAATAAGATTTCTGGTGAAATCCCTCTAACCTTGGCAGGGTTAAAGTCACTAGAAGTTGTGGATTTGAGCTCCAACAGCTTCTCTGGAACGCTGAACGACGCGATAACGAAATGGTCGAACCTCAAGTATTTCTCCTTAGCTCACAACAAATTTAATGGGGATTTACCGAGCTGGATTTTCACTTTCGGCGCAATCCAGATGATTGATTTGTCTGGGAACAAATTCTCAGGCTTCATCCCAGATGGTAACTTCAATATTAGCTTCCACAACAACAATGAAAATAGTGATAGAGCAGCTCAAGAGCCAATGAGAAATGCTGAGATTAAAATTTCTGCCATGGTCATTGATGGCACTGAATTAAGCTTCAGCTACAAGTTATCTTCCGCCATCACAATCGACATGTCTGATAATCTGTTGCGCGGTGAAATTCCAGACTCTCTCTTCCAAGTAAAAGGGTTAGAATATCTGAATCTATCTTACAACTTCCTCGACGGTCCGGTTCCTAAGTTGGACAAAATGTGGAACTTGAGGGCATTGGATTTGTCACACAATTCGTTATCCGGACCAATCCCCGGAAACATCTCCACCCTCAAAAATCTTGTCCTCTTGAATCTATCATACAACAGTTTTTCAGGATCTGTTCCTGTCAACCAGGGATACCAGAGATTCCCAGGAGCATTGGCAGGTAATCCAGGCTTGTGCTTAGCTCCCACCGGCGAGGGATGTAACGGAACAAGCCTCCCCGGGAAGACCTTTGAAGAAGTAGAGGGACCAATACTGGTGTGGGTGTTCTGTGTAAGTGCTTTTGTTAGTTTCTATTTTGGTGTGGTGGGTCTGTTTTGTTCTGCAGGAGCAAGGAGGTACATACTCAACACTAAATTCTAATGTTTTCTTCTTTCTCTGTTGTGTATGTATGTATATATATATATATATATATATATATATATATAATCTGCTTTAGGGAGCAATGTTCTTACTGAGATTAAACTAATTGCTCAACACATAAGAAGCTAGCATAGCCTCAATGATCTTTGAATTTTTTTTGTATCGTCTGTTTATAATATGATAAAACCAGAAATAAATTTCAAAATGAGAAGATTTCAAGAAACTTTACGTATATAAAAAAATATATTGAGAGATTCGCTTATCAAAACTAAGTATGTGATATATGTTTAAACGGATTAATTGAAGGCATGAAGTTCGATTTAATTTTCTATAAAGATTATTTTTAGGTATTTTGCGAATATAATAGATTAGTTTCGAATGGAGTTTTGTTGGGTTTAAGAGAGAAAAATAATTAAACAAGAATAAAAAATAGAATGTAAATATATTATATTGATTTTATCGTGATAATTGATGATTAATAATGATCGATTATCGACTAAAACGTTTAATATCTAAAATTGAAACATTTTAAAATTTATCGACAAAATCGTTATATTCTTAAAATTCAATGCTTAAATGATGTCATTTTATAAATTATATTCGCACTAAAATTAAAATCGTTCTGATAACGAAAAATTCACCTAAATAAAGTATTCAATATCAATAATAATGATTATTTTTCTCACTTTTACGAATATTTTCACTAAAAGATAAATAATTGATCACGGAATATATTTTATTTTATATTATTTAGATTTTAACAGTTCAATTCTTATATTACAACAAAATAAAAATTCAGTGATATAATTAAATAAAAAATCAACAATAAAGAAGTTATAAATCA
The DNA here is from genome assembly GCA_035048815.1 of Abelmoschus esculentus. Taxonomy (NCBI): domain Eukaryota; kingdom Viridiplantae; phylum Streptophyta; class Magnoliopsida; order Malvales; family Malvaceae; genus Abelmoschus; species Abelmoschus esculentus. The sequence goes on along the minus strand of JAUCBN010000017.1, from coordinate 16,353,217 downwards.
TTAAAAATTAAGAGGATATGATATAATTTATCCAAAAATAAAATCAGAAAATTGGTGTGCCTTCCCTTTTTCCCTCTTCCCCTTCTCCCTTTATTCTTTCGCTAATCTCCTCTTCAACCAGTATTTCTGAATTACATCTTCGGATATTGGAATCCCCAATTTCTTATGGATCCTAAACACACCGGCGAGATACTCAAGTAAGTTTCCCCCAAATTCATTTACCTTTCTTTTTGAACGGAGATTTGAAAATTAATCTTGCTTTGTTTTAATTCTATATTTTTGTAGGCACTTGGAGAAGCAGAATGAGTTGCTTTCAGAATCCCGTTCATTAATTTCTCATGAATTGCATCAACTTCAAGTCAGTTTCTTCTTTCCCTTTTCTGGGTTTTCAATAATATTAAACAATTTACCGGAAAGAATGGATTTCCCCCCTTTTGGATGGTGTAGGTAGAAGAAGAGATGTTGATGCGTAAATTTCATCAACTTATGCAGGCTCAAGATCTAAATAAAAAGGTGTGATTTTGATTTCTAGACCTTATTGTATATAAATATTAATGGGATTTTAGATGTTACAGAATATTTTATCTCTGTTGAATTTGTAGATCAACTGGATTTTTGCTTATGAAAAAATTGTGTATTTATTGTATTCTCAATTTTGTACTTGGATTGAAGAGTAAAAAATTATTAGAACACAAATGAAGACATGGATTGATCATGGTAGCATACTATGTTGCTCTGGTGATTCATTTATGCGTGCTCGACGCCTAAGTCCGATGCATTTCCGGACACGATTATAAAGAACATGTTGAATCCGAGTAACATAAGCTTACAAGCTACATTCATGGACAGTTGCACTCAAATCCGAGTAACATAGGCTTACAAGCTACATTCCATGGAAAGGGATATATTGTACAAATTCTGATATTCTGTCTTGCATATAAGCTCATGTTGTACATATACGTATGTTTATTAGTATAAGTTTTAATATATGTAATTACATTTTTGATATTAACAAATTTAATGTTTTAAATAGGCTACTTCATTTTCATTTTCGCTTTATTTAGTTTGTCTAATACCTTTTTGTTTTAATTGGACAGATTGAAAACAGTGATCCAATCTGCAATGGAGATGATCAAAAGGGTAATACTGCAGCATGAGTTTGTGAACAGGGCAATGGACAATGGTGTGAGATCTTATCATTAACTCTAGTCAGTTTTTGATATAGGGTTTGAGTTTTCTCTCTGGGTGGTTAGCAAATCGTTTGTCGGTTTTCATGGATTGGTCAATAGTTTTTAAGCTTGATCTTGTTTCTCATATGTCGATATGCCCCTTGGTTTTATTCTATAGGGGACAGTTTAGCTTCCCTTTTGGGTCCCGAAAAAAATGCGGAAATAGGATCATTTAGGAAGTGTTTTCTCTTCTTTCTCGTATTTTGTTGGTTCTTTAAGATCACTGAGTGTCTTTTTTGTTCGGTACAAAGACAGAAATTTACATTAGATATGAATTAGATTACAACAAATTCATAATTGGACATGAACTGGTTTCTTCTGGAAGATGCTTCTTTATTCAAAACTCGAGTCGTTTGTATGGTAGGCCGAGAGTTTGTGTAAATATGAGTGTCTCAACAGATCTATCCACCCCTGAAAGCTTTACTATATAGTTCAGTTCATGTGCAGGTAAATTTTGGTGGCTTGAATCTTTTCCATGATATGGTTGCTGCCTGCTGGTGACTCTGTACTTGCTCTTTGCTTCTCTTGGAGAAGGTACTGTCTCATGTCTTTTTGTAAGGGGGAGGGGCGTGCTTGAGGTTGTTGAAACTAATGAAGAGCTCAAAGTTAATAGATTAGTTAAGAAACAGTTTGTAAATAGTTAAAGTTTGTTTAGGTTGTTAGAGTAGCAATTATCTTTGTATAAATAAGTGACCTGAACAATGTAAATTCACAAGTGAATGAATATGAAGTTTTCATTTTTAACATGGTATCACGAGTCTACTTACGGTCCTTTTCTTCATTCACAAACTTGATTTTCTTCGCTACAACAGAAATCCCTCTTCTGTTTTGACTTTCCGTCTTCACCATGCCTTCCTCTGATAATGATCCTGTCATTGACTTCAATCATCCGTTATTTCTTCATCCTTCGGATACTCCAGGCACTGTCATCATCTCTCATCAACTCACTGGGATAGAGAATTATACGGTTTGGAGTAGATCTTTGCGAATTGCTCTCCTCGCGAAAAACAAATTAGGGTTCATCGATGATGACTGTCGCCGATCAAATTATCCTCAACCCTCTCTTCAAGCCCAGTGGGATCGCTACAATGCTATTGTATTGTCCTGGATAATCAATTCAGTTAGTAAGGAGCTTTCGGCTGGTATCGTTTTTGCTTCCAGTGCTGCCTTGGTGTGGGCAGATCTCAAAGAACGCTTCCACAAAGTTAATGGTTCTCGAATTTTTTTCTTCATCGTGAGATTGCGACTCTAATGCAAGGTGATCTCTCTGTTTGTCTATTTTACCAAATTGAAGTTACTCTGGGATGAATATTCTGCTCTCGTTCCATTTTCTATTTGTACTTGTGAATCTGCTCAGCAAAATACCAGACATCTTTCTCAACAACGTCTTTTTCAGTTCTTGATGGGTTTAAATGAAACTTATGCTGCTCTTCATAGTCAAATTCTTTTAATGCAACCTTTACCGTCTGTCAACAATGCTTACTCCATGATCGTTCAAGAAGAATCCCATCGACTTCACTTGTCTGGTGTGGTACCTTCTTTGGAGCCTACTATTCTATATTCAAATAGTTCTGGTTCTCGAAAGAAATTTATGGGCACATATGATTACTGCAAGATCAAAGGCCATAAAAAAGAGAATTGTTACCGGCTCATAGGCTTTCCATCTGATTTCAAATTTTCAAAGAAACGAGGTCCTCAAGCTGCTATGGCCATGGGTACTAATTTGGCTACTTCTGAACTTGTTGATTCTGCTGCTATGGTGTCATCTCCGCCGGTGTTTACCCCAGATCAATATACGCAACTGCTTGGTCTTTTAAACTAGAATTCAGATTCTACTTCCTCAGTGAATTTGGCAGGTACATCTTCCTTTTGCTCATTTACTGATTCCAATTTGCAATGGATCTTGGATACTGGTGCAACTGATCATGTACTATCTGATTTTAATTGTTTGATTAATCCTCGTCTTTGTGATTCTTATTCTCGTTCTGTTTAACTTCCAAATGAAAAGTCTTCTCAGGTAACACATGTAGGGTCTGTTAAATTACAAAATGGTCTTTTCTTGACCAATGTTCTTTTTGTTCCAAACTTTACTCACAATTTGATTTCTGTGTCTCATCTTACCAAAGACTTGCATTGTGCTATTTTCTTCTTCCCTGATTTCTGTATTTTGCAGGATCTCTCCACTGGCACAATGAAGGGGATTGGTAGGAATTTTAGAGGGCTTTACTTGCTTCAATCTCCTTTTCATTGTACACCTTCCAATGTTCAATCCAATAAGTCTGTTTCTGTTTGTAAGTCTCTCAATATTAATGAAGTTTCCACTTGGCATGCTCGTTTAGGGCATGTCCCTGGTTCTAAATTGTCTAAGTTGCCAATGTTTGCTGATATCTCTTTAAATATTGATGGACTGCAATCTTGTTCTGTCTGTCCTTTAGCTAGACAATCTAGACTTCCATTTCCTATAAGTACTTCCCATTCTTCATGTCCTTTTAGTCTAATTCATGTTGACATTTGGGGTCCATATAAAATACCTACTCACACTGGTCATAGGTTCTTTCTCACCATAGTTGATGACTATTCTAGGATGACTTGGGTATATCTCCTAAAGTTGAAGAGTGATGCAATTCTCCACCTAAAACACTTTGTTCTCATGGTTCAAAATCAATTTTCTGTTACTGTCAAAACTATTAGAAGTGATAATGGTAGAGAATAACTCAACTCTACCAATTCTGCCTTCTTTAACTCCCTTGGCATTCTACATCAAAGTACTTGTACTTATACACCCCAACAAAATGGAATTGCTGAGCGCAAACGTAAGCATCTTCTTCAAGTGGCTCGAGCCCTTAGATTTCATTCCCAAGTTCCTTTACAATTTTGGGGGGAATGTATTCTAACCGCTTCCTACATAATTAACAGGTTACCTTCTTCAGTTTTAAACTGGAAATCCCCTTTTGAAATGATCTATCACAAACCACCATCTTATGATCATTTCAAGATTTTTGGTTGCTTATGTTTTGCCACAAACTTGACGCCCTCCAATAAATTTGATTCACGTGCTTTTCCTTGCATTTTCTTAGGTTATGCTCCTACTCAAAAAGGGTATATCCTCTTTAATATACAAAATCAGAAACTCTTTGTTAGCCGTGATGTCAAATTTCTTGAAGATCAATTTCCTTTTCATTCTTCTTCATCTTTTTTTCCAATTATTTCTTCCTTTTTTCCACCACCTACATCTTTTCTTGATTCTGATTTTTTGGTTCCATCTCACCAAAATATGACTGATATGTCTAATCCTCCACCTAAAGATGCTACTGTACCACCTAAACCTACTGAACCCATACCTGCAAATACTTCACCCACTGAAGATGATACTGCTACATCTAATGCCCCACCATCTTCCACATTTTCTACTCCAATCAATACTGATGAACCATCACCAAACCATATTGAACCTTCACCACCTCCACCATCCCATTCTGCACCTACTATCGAACCTCAACCTGAGCCTCCTATTCTTCGAAGGTCTTCAAGAATATCTAAACCACCTACTTGGTTCCAAGCATATACAAATACTTGTCACTCTTCAACTTTGGATCAGTACCCTTCTTCCATGTCTTATTCTCATCTTCCTTCTCATTCTCAAATTTTTTTAGCATCTGTTTCTTCCTTATCTGAACCTCAGTCTTTTACTGAGGCTAGTCAAGATCCTCTTTGGGTCCACGCAATGGCAGATGAGATTCAAGCTTTAGAATCTAATAATATATGGTCACTTGTTCCTTTACCCACAGGAAAAATTGTTATTGGTTGTAAATGGGTTTACAGAATTAAATACAAGGCCTCTGGTGAAATTGAAAGATATAAGGCTCGCCTTGTTGCCAAAGGCTATAACCAACATGAGGGTGTAGACTTTGTTGAAACATTCTCTCCAGTGGTAAAAATGGTCACTATCAGAACCATTTTGTCTCTTGCCGCCTCTCATAATTGGCCACTTTATCAAATGGATGTCTTCAATGCTTTTCTTCAAGGAGATCTCTTTGAAGAAATCTATATGCACCTACCAGAAGGATTTTGCAGCCAGGGGGAGAACTTGGTATGCAGGCTGCAAAAGTCTCTATATGGTCTCAAGCAAGCTTCAAGACAATGAAATTTGAAGCTTACCGATGCCCTCATATCTGCTGGTTATATCCAAAGTAAGAATGACTACTTCTTGTTTATTAAAAAACAAGAGGACAAGATTGTTTTACTCTTAGTATATGTTGATGACTTGGTGATTACTGGAAATGATGAAAGTCTGGTTATTGAACTAAAACAAATTCTCAATAATCACTTCAAAATGAAAGACTTAGGTGATCTTAAATATTTTTTGGGAATTGAGGTGATGAGGTCTAAAGAAGGCATACTATTGAATCAAAGAAAGTATGCACTGCAATTGATTAAAGATGTTGGATTGGAAAAGGCTTGCAATTGATTAAAGATGTTGGATTGGAAAAGGCTAAATGTGCAATAACTCCTCTAGAACAGAACTTGAAGTTGACTACTCTAGAGTTTGATCAAGGCACGCATTCAAGCATTGAAGATAGTTTGATGGAGGACAAATCAATTTATCAAAGGCTCATTGGAAGATTGATTTACTTGACTCATACTAGGCCTGATATAACATATGCAGTGAATTCACTAAGTCAGTTTATGCATCAACCTAAAAATTCTCATTTGGAAGCTGCACTAAGAGTAGTAAGGTACATTAAGAAGGAACCAGGCACAGGAATTTTGCTGAAATCAACTACTAATCACAAGATGACAGCATATTGTGATTCTGATTGGGCATCTTGTCCAGTAACCAGAAAATCAGTTACTGGTTTTTGTATTAAACTTGGAGAATCCTTAGTTTCTTGAAAGTCGAAAAAACAAAGTGTAGTGGCAAGGTCATCAGCAGAGGCAGAATACAGGGCAATGGCAGCAGTAACTTCAGAAATAGTTTGGTTGCAGGGCCTACTGAAAGAATTAAGTTTGGAAGATCAAGAACCTGTGAAGCTTTGTTGTGACAGTAAGGCAGCTCTACAAATTGCTGCTAATCCCGTGTTTCATGAGAGAACGAAACACATAGAAATCGACTGTCATTTTGTGAGAGAAAAATTGCAGCAGGGATTAATACAAGCAGAGCATGTATCAACGCATGAACAACTAGCAGACATCATGACAAAGGCTTTAGGAAATCAGCAGCATTGTTATTTGGCATCCAAGTTGGGTATGAAAAACATCTTTAACAGAACCCAACTTGAGGGGGAGTGTTGAAACTAATGAAGAGCTCAAAGTTAATAGATTAGTTAAGAAACAGTTTGTAAATAGTTAAAGTTTGTTTAGGTTGTTAGAGTAGCAATTATCTTTGTATAAATAAGTGACCTGAACAATGTAAATTCACAAGTGAATGAATATGAAGTTTTCATTTTTAACAGAGGTTGTTCGAGATCGAATCTGTAATCTAATGTCAGCTAGGATTAAAGTTTCCGGTATCGAATCTGTAATCTAATGTCAGATAGGATTAAAGTGTTCGATCGAATCTGTAATCTAATGTCAATTACGATTAAGGTGTTCGAGATCGAATTATTTTATCTAGTGTCTGTTAGGACTAAGGTGATGTTTTTGTACCGAAGGTTCGATGATTAAGCTCTCATAATCTATAATCTAATGCCAGTTAGGATTAAATTTACCTTTTAACTATTTTTATTTAAATCATTTTAATTTTAAATATTTACGATATTGACGTGACAATTCTCGTATATTTTATTGATATTGTGTTATAATAATAAATTATTTTAAATCATAAAACTATAGTTTATAAATTAATTAATTGTAAAAGTGTAAAGTGGTGCAGGTTGACACATTGATATAACTGTACTTTGTTAGCAATTTGGTATACAGCGGAAAGTTTTATAAAAAACGACTTAAAAAATAGTTAAAGATCGATTATATCAGTTTTTTATAAAAATTTAAGAATTTAAGTATTGATTTTTTGTATTTAAAAAATATATACAATTTTTAATATTTTATTTAATTTTTATAAAAAAAATGATAATAATAAATTTTTAACATTTTTCACGTTGGTCCTGTGAAAAAATTAACGGTAATATTATATTAATTTGATTGAAAATAATGGTTGATGAGTAAATTTAATTAAAAAATTAAAATTGATATGAAAATGGATAAATTAGGATTAAAATAATCGCATATTAATTTATTTTATAAGCCTAAATATAACGAACATGGTGATCTAATTGTGCCAAATTAACCAACCTTCCACTTCATTTTCCCCGATTTTCTCCGAGAAGTCTGAGGAAGAAACTTTAGAATTTTGTTTTTGCTTTTTGTTTCTGCAGCTCTCCAAACATGGATCGATGTTGTTTGCTTTGGTGGCGAAACAGCTTCTCCTTCAAAGAGGGGTCCCTTCAAGAGATTGAAGGTTTCCCTCTCAGCCCGAATTTCCATTCTCAGAGTACTTCTACCATCACCTCACACCCCATTCCAACAAACTAAACCGGCAGCGGTCGTTATTTAAAAGCGCCGGGAAAGTTTGAGGGGGAAATTCAGCGGTTCTGCAATCATGGCGAATAAAATGAATTGTTTCCCTTGTTTATCTACGTACAAAGGAAAGAGAGTGAACGGAAAAAGGGATTACGACTCTTCCGCTCACCGCCTTATTCGATGCAGAATGTTAGGTATGATTTCTTCTTTTTCTTTCCTTTTCCGCTTATGAATCTGCACAAGTTTTTTCAGAGATTAATCCCAGAAACCTTTAGTTCATATTTTGTATAAAAATAAAGTAATTTTTTAAATTGAATAAAATGGTGAATGATTAAGATCATATAATACGAATCAAACATAATAGAATATCATCGAACAAGTAATTATTCTTAGAACAAGGGAAATGGGAGATATGCTAAAGTTAGAATCTGAATCTTATTGTAACTACATGAATCTGTTGAATTATATCCAACATTTCCATTTAGTAGTTTATAAATTCATTTAGTGATCGAATTTGTTTGATTTGTAATTTGCGTGTGTTTGTTTGTGGTATGAGAAGCTAATGAGAAACAAAACCTGATTTATACGGCAGGAATGGAGGCGTACGAAGCAGAGCATGCGGAAATCGCGGCTCAGAAGTTCAGTTTCCGTGAGCTAGCTGCGGCAACCAAGAATTTCCGCCAGGATTGTTTGTTGGGTGAAGGTGGCTTCGGAAGAGTTTACAAGGGAACTCTTCAGGCTAATGGGCAGGTGCTTGCTCTTTCTTTCTTTTCTGAAATGAAGTCGCCAGGATTAGGTTGCTCATGTTTGGATTTGAATATTAGATTTATTCGATGATGCTTGCATTGGATTAAAAACTGCATTGGATTGGATCTAAATTTGAAGATGATATTTTAATATGGTAATAAGGACTGATTGGTTTTTGTTATCCGAATATCGGAGATGCATATAGGTGGTTGCCGTGAAACAACTTGACAGGAATCATATGAAGGGATGCAAGGAGTTTCTGGTGGAGGTAGCGCGATTGAGTCTCTTACAGCATGCAAATCTAGTTAGTCTCGTCGGATACTGTGCTGATGGAGATCAGAGGCTTTTGGTTTATGAATTCCTGCCTAGGGGTTCCCTTGAAGATATTCTACTTAGTACCAACTTCTTCTTCGTCTTTCGTTCCATACTCCGTGACTTTTTAAGAACCGAACATGATGTTCATACATTTGTTGTTTGTTGTTGTTATTGCAGAATCCATGGATGGTGAGAAGCCAGAAATAGATTGGTTAACCCGAATGAGAATAGCTTATGGGGCAGCTCAAGCTCTACAGTATTTGCATGAGGCCAATCCTCCTGTAATATACAGTGATCTAAAGTCCTCCAATGTGTTGTTGGATGAAGACTTCAACCCCAAACTGTCTGATATTGGACTGGACAAGCTTGGGAAGTCGCCGATGCAATCGAGGACGATGGGTACATATGGATACAGTGCTCCGGAGTATTCAAGAACAGGTATACTCACAACTGTTGCCGATGTATACAGTTTCGGAGTTGTGCTCTTGGAACTTATCACCGGAAGAAGAGCCGTCGACACTACCAGCAAAACTTAGTCGCTTGGGTAAGTAAATGTGTTTCTACCTGTAATTGTTAGTGTATTCTGTTCTTTGGGTGTCATGATTATGCTCCAACAGTAATATGCTACTATAGAAATTAATAATCAATTGTATATGAAACTGGAAACAGGCTCAGCCCTTATTCAGGGAACCGAAAAATTTCCCGGATATGGCGGATCCTGTACTTGAGAAGCGATTCCCGGAAAGGGGGTTGAATCAAGCAGTTGCAGTAGCAGCCATGTGCCTACAAGATGAAGCCACTGCCCGTCCTTTGATGAGCGATGTGGTGATGGTATTGAACTTTCTTTCCGCTGCCATCGAAGAGGATAGCATACCTCCCTCCCTCCCTCCTTCCATGTCATCTAAGTTGCATTGCATCTCAGACAAGTTGAGCCTCGAATGCAGTGGCGATGGGACGGAGGACAAGCTAGACGATTTCCTATCCGATACCAAATCCGACAATGACCAAAGTGATTGATTCTTTCCAAGCCAAAGCACCAACGCCGAAGCACAACCTCATGAGAAGAAAATCGCCTCCGACCGATCATCAATCGTTAATTAATAGTACCGACGATGATGATGAAGTGATTCTTCCAAACAAGAACTTGAAGCAGAGCAAGCTGCAGGGGGGTTTCCACAGTCTCATTGATGATTGTTGTGGACTAATGAATAAGTTTAAATGCCAAAATTTCAACTCACTTTTTTAGGATTATCGCTAAGAATTTATAACTCGAAATAAAATGGATACTAAATAAATATGATATAAAACAAATACTAGATTTAATACGATTTTAAAATATTTGATTTTAAATAGTGAAATGAATTAAATTAAATAAAAATTAAAATTAGTATCTCTATTTTGGAAAAATAAAGAAACAACGTCAATATTTATGTAAAATTTTCCTTAGGAACTTGTGAAAAAACTTATAAATTTCTTGGATTGCAGTGCGTTTTTTATCTCTTATTATCTTTAAATTTTTAAATTTTTAAAAACTTATATATTCCATATATATATCATCGTTAAATTTTTAACGGTCCAGTCATCAAGCTAGTTAAAAAATAAGATATTTGTCAAAAAGATATAGGTTAAGGGCTAAATTTATCCCAAAAAAAGAATAAGGGCTAAAACGACAAAAACTATAAACGTTAGGGGTTAAAATTATCTTTATGCCAAAAAATTATTTTATAAACTATCTTTATCAGGAGAAATTATTCTATGGACCAGTTCCACCATGTCATTCATGGTCCTTAAGAACAAAAAATAAATCCACGTCATTATTTTTTACACATCATCTACACACTTATAATTTTAATTTACAAATCATCTCTCTAAATAAAATATATTAAAATTTAAAAAAATGATGACGTTGATTTATTTTTTAATTAGGGTTTTGGGTTAGGGTTTAGGGTTAGAGTTCAGTGTTTAGGTTTAGGGTTAGGGTTTAGGGTTAGGGTTTAGAATAAAAAACAAATCCATGTCATCATTTTTTTTAATTTTAATATATTTTATTTAGAGAGATGATTTATAAATTAAAATTATGAGTGTGTAGATGATGTGTAAAAAATAATGGCGTAGATTTATTTTTTGTTCTTAAAGATCATAGATGACGTAACAAAACCGGTGCATAGAATAATTTCTCCTTTATCAGCTTAATCATAACTTTAATCAATAAAAATCATATATATCCCTTTCTCGTACATATCATTAATTTCCTTAGATTCAAACTTTGAGATAACTATTAAAAACGTAAAGGAATATTCATTGGAAAGAAAATACTAATAAAAATGGTTTTCATTTGTTTTGACTTTTTTGGCCAATGTTATTAGTTTTGACTTTATGTGAAGAAGAGTGTTCATAAAATATAGCCATACATTACAACCGTTGAATCAGAAAAAACATAAAAAAAAATAAACTATATATAATGAAAAAGTCTTCATCAATATTTCATTTAAATAAAAAGTTTTCATAAATATAATTTTAGAGGATTTTCCTTTCAAAATAAGGCTTTTTTATTTTTAAAATATTATATCTGTTATAATACCTCAAAAGTTAGATTTAATAAAATTTAATTATGAAAAATAATTCTTTTATAAAAACTAAGAGTGATTCAAGAAGATCCAACGTCAAGCAATTTTTTGAAAGAACACTTTTTTATAGTTGAATTTTGTTGAATCCAGCTCCTAAAATACCGTAATAAACTCAATATTTCAAGAATTAAAATGAGAAATTATATTTTGGGCGAAAAAAAATATCATAAAGTTATGTTTAAGTAAAATTTTAAATTTAAATTCATATAAAATAAGTTAAAATAAATATCTTAGCCACTATGTGAATCTCTATCGTTACTAATTATTAGAGCACAAAAGTCATTAGTAGGGTGGGTATTCGATCGAGTCGAGTTAAATTTTTTTTAGTTATTCGAGTTCATGAGTCATATTTCGTAACTCAAACTTTATTTGAATTTTTCGATTCGGTCTGAGTTGAGTTTTCCAGTTTTTATACATATTTATTATAATTATTTAACATGTTATATTACAACTTGATTCCAGTTTAAATGACTTTCTCTAACCATAAAATATATATTTCTTCGTATTTTTCATATATGACAATATTTATTCATATTTTTTAATATATGACAATATTATTTTATATTTCTATATATCAATATATATCATAAAAAAATGATAAATTTTTCTCAAACTTAAAAATAAATCCTTTAATTACTAAAAGTTTTGAGTTATTTGGATTTCCGACTTGAACTTTATCTGATTTTTTTTTCCGAGTTGAGTCGAGTTTATATAATTTCGAGTTGAATCCAAACGAGTCGAATATTTTTATCTTAAGTCAAATCAATTTATTCGATTTTTTTGTGTTTGTTGTTTCAAAATCAACTTGGTTTGATTTCCTATCAAATCAATGGCCATGAATCTGTTTTCAATTTCTGCATGTCACAAAATTGTGGCATCAGATAATGTTCATCGCAGGAACCGAAACAACAGCAATTACAATGGAATGGGCGATGTCACTCCTTTTGAATCATCCAGCGGCTATGGAGAAAGTAAGAGCAGAGATCGTCAACAATGTCGGACACGAACACTTGCTGAACGACTCCGATCTCGCCAAGCTTCCTTATCTTCACTGCGTCGTCAACGAGACGCTCAGGTTATATCCTCCGGCACCGCTTCTATTGCCTCATTACTCGTCGGAAGATTGTACGGTGAGCGGATACACTGTACCTAAAGGCACGCTGTTGATGGTCAATGTTTGGGCCATCCACAGGGATCCTAGTCTGTGGTCGGACCCGACCGAATTCAAGCCCGAGAGATTCGAAGCAAGACTCGAAGAGAATGAAGGATCGAAGTTTCTTCCATTCGGGCTTGGGAGGAGGGCTTGTCCTGGCGCTACCATGAGCACACGGTTGGTTCTGTTGGCCCTCGGTGCGGCGATACAATGCTTCGAATGGGCCAATGTAGGTTCGGTCGAGGTGGATATGACTCCGGGTGTCGGGCAAGCTTTGTCGAAAGCTACGCCATTGAAGGCTGTGTGTTCTCCACGACCTTATTTGATGAAACTTCTCTCTCAAATGGGATTGGCATTTTAAAGAAGGTGGTTTTATTAAGGCATACTGTTATACAATAATTGGTGTCATGTTGGTTGAATGTTTTATAATATATGAAAAATTTTACGACGGACGTCGAACACGGCTGAGCACCACTAATGTTGAATATTATTGAACATCATTAAATTAATTAATAAAAATATAAAATTTCAAGGACTCAATATGTAATTAATAAAAGAGTGATAAACTCAACGTATAATGAATAATTGTTTGATTAGTCTTTTAGGTTTTTATTTTTTTTATAAATTAATTTTATAATGTTCAACAGTGTTCAACATTAATGATGTTCAACGGTGTTCGACGTCCGTTGTAGACTCATCCATATATATATACATACTTTTTAGGGATGGGCAAGACCGGGTACCTGGTTCAATCAATTTAAATAGAATTGGTCTCAGTCCCGGTAATCATCGATTTTCTGAAAATTGAAACCAGTCTCGATCCCAGTCACTTCGGGTCCTAAATTTTAAGAACGGGGTCCTAAGTTTTAAAAGTAGTTATACTCGTAATATTCATACATAAAGAGAAAGTTTGATAAGAGGAAAAAAAAACTAATATCGGATATTTGGTATTGGATCTGGTACTACTGGGTACCAACCGGGTACTGGATCCAAAAAATCAAGATCCAGTCTCGATCCCGGTTATGACCGGGACTTAAATTTTGGATCCCACCCCGGTTCGACTGGAACTAATACCAAATAAAAATTTACCGTATCTTACCAGATTCAGGACCAAATAATCGAATTTTTTGCCCACCCCTAATATTCATAAACGAATGCTAAAAAAATATTTTTAATAAATGGGTCTAATTCAAAATTTAAAGGTTTAGTTATTAAGTAAAATTTATAATTTAAGACTTATAATTAAAATTTTAAATTATATACTATAGAATTAAAATAAATATATTTGTGTGAAAAAGAATTTATATTACCTATACATCAAATATTAACTCCAATCTTAATCAATAATCGAAAAATTAATATTAACCTAATTTTAAAATTTGTAATTAATATTTATCCTCTATATAAACATAAAATTATTAATTATTAAACTCATTCTAGTGAACCCCTTAAAAAAATTAACCCTAATTGTGAATTTCTTAATTTTCGTATATTTTTTCATATTACTCTAACCTATAATAATAATAATAATAATAATAATAATAATAATAATAATAATAATAATAATAATAATAATAATAATAATAATAATAATAGAAGGCAAGAACGACGACGTATTGGCATTGATTTCTCCCATTTATTCGCTTCCCAACTCCTATAATAATAATAATAATAATAATAATAATAATAATAATAATAATAATAATAATAATAATAATAATAATAAAGCTGAAGAAAAAAACGACGACGTATTTGGCATTGATTTCTCCCATTTATTCGCTTCCCAACTCCTACGCTTCCAAAGGACCAAAGGTTTCTAGTAGAGGGAAGAGAGCTATCTATTGAAATGGCGGCGGTGAGAGGAGCTCTGCTAAAGCACCTGAGGGTGAACGCTACACCCCTACCCCAACTTCGCAACCCCAAAACCATCCACAATGGGCTTCTTAACCTTACCTTCAACGCCATACGCAGTTTCTCCGACGAGGTCATGGGCTCATTCCTTGACAAGTCTGAGGTTACCGATCGCGTTATCTCCGTCGTAAAAAACTTCCAGAAAGTTGAACCTTCCAAGGTATTTACTTGTTAATTTCACCCTTTTGGGTGCAAATTTTGTGTGTGTCGTATTGTTTGGGGAAAATTGAACCCCACGTTTGTCTATTAAATTAAATAAATCATAATGTTAGGATTTGCATTTAGTTCCCCTCTTCCTTTTTCATTAACCGATAACTTTGTTTGTGTAAGTATTGCCATTCTCTTCTTTAAAATTAAATAAAAAATATTGATTTAATTCTATCTGTGGTATTGGAAAACATTACATGGGTTTAGGTTTTGGATTGCTGGGCTTACTTTATGATTGGTTAGATCAGGAGTAAAGGAGATGCATTTCTACATAATCAAATAAGACTTTTAATTATTTGGCAATTAATTTCTCTATTTTTGTTGATTTGATATAGTACTGTGAGGTGTGAACTGATAAAAAATGATCATTTTCTAGGTTTAGGCATTCAAATCTGTCTTAAGAGAGAAAATCAGTGTGAACTTTCTGAACTGAAAACCTGCACATAAGAAACTGGGGGAAAAATCTGTTTGGTTATTTGGTCTATCAAGTGATTTCGTCCCTTTAGAGCTGATTTCTGCTTAGTTCATTTGATGTGGATTTCTGTGGCTAATAATAGATTGGGGGTGCTTGAATGGACTAAACACAATCAGATAGGTTATTTAGTTTCTTTCAAAAGTGCAGGAATAGGAAATAAGTTTTGTGTAGGCTGGAGCTGGTTTTGGTTGCAAAATTAAATGAATATTCCCTTTTTTTTGAAATTATCTAGAAAAACAACTCCCAAAGAAGATTATGTAGAAAAATGCTCCCTTTCAGGCCATGTAGGCCAAACTCATGTCCTACCAAATTCGTGATTCAAACTCGTGCATGATTAAAAGCGAGTTTTGTGTAGAAAAAAATGTGTGAAATTAGATTTTTTTTTCTTTCTTACCTACCCACTCAACACGGAACTCACTTTTGGTAGGACATGAATTTTGTCTCTTTTTTTTTAATCAACTACCGTGGTTACATTAGTATCTGTTCTAGAGTATACTCTCAACCATTAAACATTAATCGCTCAATCACTGTGCTGACATTATTGGTGCTCAAACCTGTGACCTCTAGGAACAACAACCGTTCCATTAACCTCTAGCCTGGCTAGATGGCTGAAGGGGGGAGGGGCATTTTCTATGTAATCTTGATTTGGGGCTGTTGTTCTACATAGTTTCTGGAAGAGGTATATTGATTTAATTTTGCAAGTTTTGGTTGTGGGTTTGGTATCAAATTGAAATAGTAAAATTGCTTTGGCTTATTCGCTGCATTGTTAGTTTAGGTTTTTATCTACCCTCTTTTCACCCTTCATTGACCTCTCCCCTGTCAATTTTTTCTATTCTCTGTTCTTCCTCAAATGCCAACAACTCCTTCCCTTGTCTACCATGTTTTTCTGTTATGATTTCTTCTCGCTGCACTTCATCTTCTTATTTCCCTCATCACCTTTCCTTTTGCTCCCTTATATGCATGGTCAGGAAGAAGAAGGTGCAGCCATTGGTTTTTTGCTTGATCTTTCCAGTAGACAAATGTGTCTTGACCATGTCGGGACAAGTTATTTTTTCTCCCCCTGCTGTACCCCAGCATAATATCCTTATGTATTCCGACATGTTAGAGGCGTTCAAAGGGATTTCCCTATTTCAATGCTTCATAGCTTTTGCTTGATGTCTCTTTCTGTGAGAAAACCAGAAAAACTCGCACAAAACTGTTGCTATATCATCTTTAGGGCCTTCCTCCCCCCCCCCCCCCCCCCCCTCATTTCTTTTGCTCAATAATTTTGGAAGGATTAAAAAGTATCATTTACTAAGTTATGATGATTTTGGTTTTTAGTGTGAGTGTTAGATATGGTTGTGAATTTCTTCCAAGTGTTTTAATATGTTTGGGAATTGATATTCTTGGATAGCTGTTTCATTCTGTTTAGTTCTTTTTTCTCCCTCTTTTTCAGGTTACCCCAACTGCCCATTTTCAAAAAGATCTTGGTTTAGATAGTTTGGACACCGTAGAAGTCGTGATGGCCCTTGAAGAAGAATTCGGGTTTGAGATACCTGATACTGAGGCAGACAAGATCAGCACGATCAACCATGCTGTCGAGTTCATTGCTTCTCACCCTCAAGCAAAGTAGAGGGGACATAATGAAATTCTACTCTCTTTTTTGTTTTTGTTTTTCACTTTGTTCACGTAGGACATGAAAGTAGACGCTTCATTGGATCATCTCCTCACCTGGAAAATGCCTCTAGTATAGGGTTGTTCACTGCTTTCAACTCTGCAGTTCCGGATCATAAAATATAACATTTTGGCGACAAGTGCTACTTTTATTTCCCTACATTTTGAAGTAATAAATTTAGAACATTGGGTTACAACTTCTTTTGTTGGAGAATACAAATTCAGTTGTAATTTCATTTTCATGTTTGAATTTGGATACTAATTGGGTTTTTCTAAAAAGAGGCTGGCTAAAATGAAAAAATTATTAGGTGAACCATGTTCATTAAGTCATTCGTGATTTCAATCAGAACGGACGGTTCATCTCAATTTTTTTAAGGTGAATCATCACCTCTTTCTTACATATAATTAGTAGGTGGGTAGTTATATTGTATTAAATTTGTTGTAAAAATTTCGGTATAGATTTTTTGATATATATCAATATCTCACAAAATATATAAGAACTTTTAAGAAATGATACAAAATTTTTTACATCTTTTATAATAATTTTAATACAATTTTATTTAAATCTTTCTTTAACCTATCTCTCCTTAAAACTTCCCTCAAAATCTACTTAAGCCTTAATACAATCGTAGTCGTAGATGTAGAGCTATTTTTAAATATAATCAGGACAGATGTTTTTTTTTTTAAGTTGATTTGATCTAATACGTTACACCTACATTAACTACTAAGGTGATGGAAGGATTCCAGTTTTAGGACTATAATAAAAATTTTAGGGACCTTTTTAGAATCCGAGTAATAGTTGAAGGATGTTTAACAAAATTATCCCCCTAAAACACCAAAGAAGGAATCTGCGACGTCGTATTTGGCACTGATTTTTCTGACTTTCACTCGTTTCCTAAACCACAAAAACTGAAAGGCACCGCATTCGCATTTCTCAGTTCTCACTGTTTGGGCTTTGAGAGCGGAAAAGAAAAAGGGTTATTCAGAGTTTCCAGCAGAGAAGAGGATATCTACTGAAATGGCGGCGGTGAGAGGAGCTTTGCTTAAGCACTTGAGGGTGAACGCAACGCCCTTGTCAATGTGCCGTAACACCAATCCTACCCCTAACGTCCTCTTCGCTCTCACGTTCAACTCCATACGGCGCGGTTTCTCCGACGAGGTCATGGGCTCTTTCCTTGACAAATCTGAGGTCACCGATCGCGTCCTCTGCGTCGTTAAAAACTTCCAGAAAGTTGATCCTTCCAAGGTCTTTTCTTCTTTACTTCACTCCAACTCTTTTGGTTGTAGGTTATCTTTGTATAATTTGTGAATAATTAAATACAATATTTCTTAACTAAATGAAATGAAATAGCTTTGGCTGCACTATTAATCTGAATTTTTGTAATAATAGCGTTGTCTGGTCTGATTGTTATACTAACGATGGTACACTGTCAATGGCTGTTGGATGTTCTTCTACTTGGAAAGTGTAGACTAAGATGATTTTGTAACGTAAAAATGGATCATTGTAAATGAGATGACTCTGGCTGCTGGATATTCTTCTACTTGCAATGATACTTGTAGATTTGGGATATGTAAACCTTTATCATGTAGTCCAGCTTCCCTCATATTGGGGTTATTATGAGTTAGAACTTAGAAAACTAATAATTCACTATAACATTCTTGACCACTTACTTCAATGTATCTTTTGCTCGAAGAAGCACGGATGAATGTAAATGTAAATATTGTTTTGTTTCTTCAGGAATTGGGATAATTTTTTTCCTCACAGATTTAAATTCTTACTGTATAAATAATTATTACTGAATCATTATCAAAATGAAGAACTTTTCATTTACTAAATATTATAGATTTTTACAATATTTATTCTATTTTTTTTTTATCTATCTTTATCTTATTCTTAAATAATTGAAAGAAAAAGATGGAAAATGACAGGTGACACACCTTTCAACTTCCAAGTTCCTACCACCTTCCCCAACCTCTCCTCCAGTCTCTTGTTCACCACTTTAATTTGTTCTCGGTTCTTCTTCAGATCCTGACATCTCATTCCCTTGTCTATCATGATTTTTTGTTAAGATTTCCTCTAGTTGCATCTTATTCCCCCATCCTCTTTCCTGTTGATTGCATGGTCAGGAAGAAGGAAGTAGTGGTGATGGAGCCACTTCATTTTTGCTGTGCCCCATCAGTAGACAAATGTGTCTTGACCATGTCTGGAAAATTTTATTTTTATTCCTTGTCCCTGTATACCCCTACTTTTTTTGGTGTTGATACTCATAGTCTTCTTGATGTGACCCTTTTTGAAGAACATGGAGAAAGCTCATGAAGCTCTTGCTATTTTCCCAGTTTTGTTTTTCTTTTTCCCTCATCTCTTTGTTCAATATAGTAATCTCTTTTGGTCTATATTACTCGTATTTGTGTGCAAGTGTTGGGTCTGATTATGAGTTTTTCTTGAGTTTTTTAATGTGTTTGGAGGTTTCTTGGAAGGTCATACTTATCCTTATATCAATGCCCGTATATGCTCAGATATGAGTACATCATAAGAATGAAGCCGTAGTAATATAGCTTTTGGTTGCATGTGGAATCTTGCCTTTTTCAAGTTTTTCATTCTGTTTAGTTTCTTTCTCCCTCTTTTTCAGGTTACCCCAACTGCCCATTTTCAAAAGGATCTTGGTTTAGATAGTTTGGACACCGTGGAGGTTGTGATGGCCCTTGAAGAAGAATTTGGGTTTGAGATACCCGATAACGAGGCAGACAAGATCAGTTCAATCAATCACGCTGTTGAGTTCATTGCTTCTCACCCTCAGGCAAAGTAGAGGTAAACTTATGAAATTCTACTCTATTTCTTTGTTTTCACGAGACATAAAACCGCATCGGGTAATTCCCTAATCTCCTATGATACCTAGTGTTTGTATTGAGTACTTTTTTTTATATTCACCTCTTCAATGCTGCTGTTCCGATTCATAAAATATAACTCTTTAATGAGAAGCTATTTCTTTTATTTTCCTTGACCATAATTCATTTTAAATGAATAAAGGTTAAGAACATAATATTACTTAATTTACTTGTGCTTGCTTAATTGTTAGTCTACTGGCAATGCAATTGAAATACACATGTATATCATGTATGTGGTTTGTGGACTGGCTTTTGTGAGCCAAAAAATGGATTGCCATATGATTATGTCATGTTGGAGTTGGATTCAACTAGAGAATGAGTTGAATTGGATTTTAAACTTTGCATTTGATGAGGTTTGAGTTCGACTTGGGCCAATTCGGCATTGATTTTGAAAAGTGCTGTACAAAAGTATTTTTGAAAAGTGATCTTAAAAAGTGCTTTTAGATTGTTTGATTTAAATGTTTCTCGTTTGAATTCCGATATCGCTTCACTTGAGTTGAAGTGCCGTTTGATAAAATGAAATTTTATTGAGAAAAATAAGGTAATAGAAGGGGTTATACTAAAAATAACTAAAAGTTTAGTGACTATAATATAAATTTTAAAATCTTGCTAATCAGAATAAAAATATTTTAAAATTTGGTAATTAGTTTTGCAGTTTATCCTAATGATTATAATATCTAGTTTTATTTCTTATCAATAGGTAAAGATTTCTTTCTTGTCATAACAACGTGCATGTAATTACTATTTCATTCGCCAAAGTAACCATAAATGCCTTTAATGTCCCCGTCCTCCGATTGTTTCAAAAATAAAATCATTACCCCCAGCATTTAATGATTGATCTTTTATTATATCAATTAATTTATTAAATAATAAAAAATATATATTATTTTACTTTATATAAATTTAAATTTTGATATTTATTTTGAAAATATAATTATTTTATTACTTATAAAAACTAATGAAACTTTTTCTATGTTAATCCTATTCAGTATATTTTAGGGTAAACTATCTCACTGGTCATTCAATTAATTGGGGATACCTATTTTGGCTACCTAATTAAAGAACTCGTCAATCAGGTCACTCAACTTTGAAACCCTACCTATTTGAATCACCGTTGTTGAAATTTAACAGAAAAAGTTAATGGTGATAACGTGGCTGTTAATAGTGATGACACGACTGTTAATTGAAATCTATAAAATTAAAAATTAGAGGATTAAATATGTAATTTTATAGATTTTAATTAACAGCCGTGTCATTACCGTTAACAGTCACGTCATGATCGTTAATTTTTTATGTTAAATTTAACGGCGGTAATTTAAATAGGTAGGATTTCAAAATTAAATGACCTGATTGACAAGTTTTTTAATTAGGTGACTAAAATAGGTATCTTTAATTAATTAGATAATCACTGTGATAGTTTACCCTTTTCTTTAATTGTATTTTTTTTCTTATTCTTTCCCAGACACGTTTTTCGTCTCTCTCCAGCTTGAAATGTTGGTTTCAACATTCTAGAAAGAAAGAAGACAAGAAACTGTTCAAAAGAAGTGTTCTGGACGGATGCTTAGGAAACTACCAGTAAACACACAAGTACAGGAAAAGGTAGGAATTTCAGTATATAAGACATATTTAAAAGGAGTGGGATGAAGGGTTGAATAAATATTTTAATTATATATATTTTAAATTAAGAAAATATTTAATTTTTTTTAAAATGATAGATACGTCGTTAATGATTAATCATGGGATCGACTAAAATCAAATTTTAAAACTTAAGAATTTAAAAATAAGAATTATTTTAAGATTTTTAAGATATTTTTAAAACAAGATATATATTTTTATGATTAATAAAAATGAATTATTATTAACGATAAAATATATATTTTTAATTTAAAAAATATTTTAAATGTTTATCTAAAAAAATAGTTAATATACCAATTTAACACTTCCGCCAAAGGAGTGGATCCCACGACCCCGTAGAATCGTCTACCATCGTCACTCTTCTACGGCCATCACACATCCATAAAATCATTCTAACCACACACAAACCCCAATTTCATAAAAAAATCTTCTTCCTCTTCCTTAGCAAACACAAACAAAGGAGATTCACAGATTACTATTATTCTTACAAACCCAGATTCTATTCTATTCTCTCTCTGATTCACAAGAATCTGTCACCAACAATTCTATCCTTCACAGGTTCTTCATCCAAACTTCTTTCATTTCCATGCTTTTATTATATGATTACATGTGTTTTCAGATGAAACCCTTTCTTCTATTTTGTTAATTGGGGGAGATTTTTTATGGGTTAATCTCACCATGTTTCGATGCCTAAGGCTCTTTAAAATTCTGGGTTTTCCTGTTGTTAATCTGACTTAATTATTTCCCTTTTTATATGGCAATGAAAGATCCATTTTAGGAATTTTCCTTTTCTAGAAATCTAGGGTTTTCTTTGTGCAGCTTTCGTACAATTAGCTTGGTCCTTTTTTTCTTAATTAATTGTTTTAGGGTTTCTATCTGGATGGTTGATGGGAATATTGGGTTCATCTTGACTAAAGTTTGAATGTTGACAATCTCAATCACTTTAGGGTTATATTCTGCAGAGTTCAGGAGGATTTGCAGGCGTAGGTAGAAGCTTATTAAAAAAATTGTATAGATCAGGGGAAGTTGTAGATATTGCTGCTGCTTTGTTTAAACATGGTGATGGTGGAGTCGATTGCAACAACCTCGCTGCTCGGACACCGCCCTTTGTTCGGGACAATTTCCTCTAGGGATGTCTCCTGCAAACAGAAATCTTCCACTAGCTGCCGTTTTCCTTCCAAAGATTTTATTGGTAAAAGGATTGTTCTCTGTCATTTGCCAAGATTGGGGATGGAAAGGTTATTTAGTTCATCGATTAAGGCGCTTGCGATGGAGCTTACGAAAGAGGTCCATGCCTTTAGAGATGAAGGGAGAACACCGAGGAATTGGAATTATCAACTTGATACTAGTGTAGAGCGAAAGCCTGCCTTGTGGCCACCGGAGAACAGAGCTGATAATCCTTCATTGCATAATCCGTTGCTTCGACAAGAAAGGATGGGTTGCGGTTGGTTAGGCGCTTTGTTTGAATGGGAAGGTGTTATAATTGAAGATAACCATCAGCTCGAGAAGCAAGCCTGGCTGGCTCTTGCCGAGGAAGAAGGAAAATCTCCTCCCCCGGCCTTTATCCTTAAAAGAATAGAAGGTATGAAGAATGAACAAGCAATTTCCGAGGTTTTGTGCTGGTCAAGAGACCCAGCACAACTAAGAAGAATGGCTGCAAGGAAGGAAAATATTTACCAAGCATTGCAAGGTGGGATATATAGATTACGTGATGGTTCCCAAGAGTTTGTAAATACCTTGACCCGCTATGACATCCCGATGGCATTGGTTTCTACCCGGCCGAGAAAAGTCCTTGAGGCTGCAATTCGAGCCATCGGGATGGAAGGATTCTTCAGTGTCATTGTTGCAGCAGAAGATGTTCACCGGGGTAAACCAGATCCTGAAATGTTTGTTTATGCTGCACAGCTTCTGCAGTTTATACCTGAGCGCTGCATCGTGTTTGGGAACTCTAACCAGACAGTTGAAGCTGCCCATGACGCCCGGATGAAGTGTGTGGCTGTTGCTAGCAAGCATCCAGTATATGAGCTTGGAGCTGCAGACTTGGTGGTGAACCATTTAGATGAGCTTTCGATTGTTGATCTGAAGAACCTTGCCGACGTAGAGTCGGCTGAATTCAATGAGCCTGAATTGGAGATGGAGATGGAGGAAGAAGAGTATCGGCCATCGGCCTCAATAGCTGTCGATGATATTTTCTGGTAATCGTCTAAAGAACTGTACATTCATATCATTCTGGTGGTAAAGGTCATAGTGGACCAGATGAATATAAAAAATGTAAAAGTAGGAAATGGGATGTGGTCTGCATTGGACTACTTGTAACATTAACAATGTATTTATGGTATATATTGCTCTTGTTATAAGGCTAAATTATGATTAAATTGTGTTTTAAATTTAACCCTTTTGGTCAAATTAGCTTTAAAATTTTCTTTTAATTAAATTAGTATATTAACTCATAACCTACAACAACAACAAAACAAGCATGCTAACTCATAACCTACAACAACAACAACAAAACAAGCATGCTAACTCATAACCTACAACAAAAGTTGTCCAAATAGAAGACATTACTTGCCTTATGCCGGCATCAAAATCTAAATTCCCAACAAAACCCTGAAGTTAAGAAAGTAAACAACAGGCTTAACATGAAAAGAAATCGAATATGTTTAGCAGCTTTAACAAAACAAACATAATGTTAGCAGTGAAGAAAACTACTAATCCAATCCTCTAGCAGGGTTAAATCATCTCAAGGATAAGGAGGCATGGTCTCAACTCTCAACAGAACAATCTAAAACTCAATGCCAATGCCGAATAGAAAAAGGCGAATTGTTTTCACATAAAAATGGAAAACATCAAGTTAAGAAATAAGAGAAAATAACACCCAAGTTAGATGCACATCCATGAAGGTGAGAATGAGCAAAAACAAAGCATGGAGTATCTGAAATGAAGGAATCAAATTGAAACTCAATCTTAATCCTAAGTAAAGATTCGGATTTGCATAAAATGTACCATTCATGATTATTAATCCATAAGCTTATAGGAACAGACATAAAAAACACAAGTATCTAATCTTGGTAGTTAATACCATGTAGTTTCGACAGATAGTCAATTACATAGAGTTGACACTAAGACCTGCGTGGTTCAAAAAGAAGCAAGCGATTCAGGCGGGGCTAAGGAGTTGATAAAGTTGGGGTTTGGGTTCAGAGTTCATGCCAATGATGATCACCAGAGGAATGAAGCCATAGTGAGTTACCACTTTTGCTTTTTTAATAGCCCATGTGCTCCACTCTTTAAAGCACTGTGCACTCGATTTTTCCTCCGATCGCTTGGATCCCTTTCCGGCCTTGCCTTTGCTCTTTAGTGAAACTCTAGGCGCCATTAGAACCCTATTGCATATTAGGAGGAAACAAGTCCTTCATTCGATGATATTCGGGAATTCGAAACAAAAGCTCCTAAAACTGATGAGCACTGACCCCCTTAAATACTCAATTACTAAGTAAAAACGTATTTCCAGACAAGAGAAATGATAATAAAACTAAAAAGTGAGCTCATTCAGGAATATCAATAAGCAAGTTTCACCATAAAAACCTTGAAATAGAACATCAGGCAATTAGTTTCAGGGAGGTTGAATTCATATCCTGTACGAACTGACTTTATCATGAATTCATATCTAATTTCATCTAGATTGAAACAAAATTAATCTCCAAAGAGTCAACAAAACTTAGAAGCAACAATGGAGGTCTTGCAAGTTAGCAAAAACAACATGAGAAGAAGAATCTCAAATGATACTAAAAAAACAACAATCGAAATCGCTAAAACCATAACAAGTGTTTAAAGCAAAACTCTTAACACAGAAAAATTAAACTAAAAAATGCGATTAAAACAGTAATTTCTAACCTCTAAAAACTCAAGGAAGACGGTGCTAAATCTTGAAGAATCGCGAGGGAAAGACCAAGACGGAGGAGTAGAAAGAGTCGTGAGAAAGGGAAGACGGGATGGCCGCAATGAAATAAATTAAGTAGGGTTTATGTAAAGGTTAAAACAACTCCTAGGTCCTCTAAATTTCAAAATTATGTATTTCAGTCCCTGTTAAATAGACATGTTGTCGAGCTACTGTCCAAGTAAGTAGTCCCACTCGAAATTTGGGAGCTTTTGTCAAAAAATATGATGTTAAAAATATAGGTTAATCCCGTTTAAAAAATAATAAAGATTAAATTGAATCTAAAAATAATGATTTAATAAATTATTCAGGTTCATTGTTCGATTGACACGTTTCGTGTTATTTACTAATGACAGGTGATTGGAAAAAATAAGTGATTAAGTGTAATCCTAAGATATAAAAATATTATTAATTAAATTTTGTTTTAAAATATAGTAAAGGTGCTAATACTTTTCGATACGTAACTGTGTTCCCAAAAGTGAAAGGAAATTTAGAATTGCATTAAAATAATTTTTTTTTAATTAGCTAATCTAGAATATAATCTTCGTTATTTGACATTGATCGCTCAATTCTACTAGTATCATTGGTGTTAGAACCTGTGACCTTTAGAAACAATAACCGTTATTCTAACACTTGGGAGTGCACAAAATCAAATGCTATTTGCTGAACTTCAGCATTTGGAACCTGAACTCTAACACTGTCATGCTACGGCAATGCTACAAGATTTAACCAAAGAAAATGCTGTCGTCCAAAAAGGGCATATATATGTTCCTAATCAGTACTCAAATTGGTTAATTTAAAGGATGGAAACCAAATCTAAGCTTAAAGAAATCAGATATGTATACATAACTTCAATCCATCCCTTGTTATGTGTCATTCCATGTGAATGTTGGCGTTCCATGGCAGGCGAGCATATTGCTTGACCTTTGTGCAATGGTGGGAACTGCAGTTGGCACCCAGTTGTTGCATGCCAAGACGGTCATGCCGCCTGTCGTCGATGGTTGCTGTGAAATGTAGTACATGTTCCTTGAATGATAATTCGGATCAGCCGATCCGTACATGTTTTCGTGCACAACAGGTTTCACTTCATTGTCAGCTCCCAAACCATTGGTTTGATTTTGGTTACTGTTGTTGCCACTGGCTATAACTGTGCTAAAGGGGATTGCATATCCTCCGCCGGTTGTGTATCCGCCATCATCACCAGTACCGCCATTGCCGTAGATGATCGAGTTAGAGTTTGAACCGGAGCTATGCTCCATGGAAGAAGAGTCCATTGCCATTAAATTATGCAAAACAGATGGCTGAAAAAAGTTGTGGTGGTTGCTTCCTACTTGCAGTTGATGAAGATCCTGTAAGGGATGATTCGAATCCGAATCAAGCTCTTGCTTGCACCAAACTCTTTGTCCGTAAGGGTAGTTCATGCTGAAAGGCTGAGCTTGTTGAAACGCAATGGCAGGCCAACCGTGGTGTGGTGCCACCGACCCCGCGCCATAACTGTTGATTCCATCAGACAGATGAGTAGACATCAAGTTATCAGCAGCACCAGCCCTTTGTAATTCTAAAGCCATTTCAGCTTGCTCGGCATCTTTCAACCTCTTTGCATTTCCTCCGATCGGCAACGTGCTGCTCTCGAGAATGCTCTTGACATCGTATCGACTCATATCAAAGTTGGTTACAGCATTTAGACCTCGGAATTTTATGGCTGCAATGTCATAGGCTTCTGCTGCCTCTTCTTGCGTACCTGCATTCAATACAAGCAATTATTTTCAACAAGATAACATTCAATAAGTTGGAGATTCGAATTTAATACGAGACTAACCGAAAGTTCCCAAGTAAAGGTCTTTGTTTCCAGCAACTCTTCCAATCCTTGCTTGCCATCTTCCATGTTGGTGGTGCCTGTTTACAACCCAAAATTATATCAACAATCTTTGGTTAAACAGCAAAAGCATGAATCAAATTCACATCTTATTGGTGTAATTACCTTGTGACTCCTCTATAGATGGATGCTCCTCGAGAAAATCCACTGCTCTTCCTGCATAAACGAAACATGTAAATTAAACATTTCTACAGTTCTAATTTCATCCAACAAACAGATTACATATAGAGAGAGAGAGTACCTTCGAAGGGATGCAACATATTCTTGTCTGGTCATATGTTTCATCTCTTCCAACTCTTTCTCATAGTTGCTAATCTGTCGTTCAAAAGGGAAAATTAGAAAATTTGAAGGAATCCATTTTCCCGAGAAAGAATAATTTCATGTACAAAGAAAAAGGCAGTTAATGCATTATAATAGTTTGGGGAACAAAATGAAGCGGAAACATACAGGAAAATTTGTCGTTGTTGTGGTTCCCCAGTACTTCAGTGCTGCTAAATCATAAGCCCTAGCTGCCTTCTCTTCTTTGTCGTACCCTCCTGTATATATAGGCCAAGTTGTTTTAGAAAATACTAAGTAATAAAGATAACCCAAGAGAGCATTTATCATATTGCACCTACCCAAATATACTGCAAGTATATGGAGAAATCCCAACACCAGATGACCAGATCATATGAAAATGAAGAAAATGGAAACAAGAGTCAGTAAATATAATGAAATACGAAACAAGATGGGATTTCAGTGCATTAATTTTGTGTATATTTAGGTCAAGAAATGAAAAATATACCTTGCCTTCCCTTCCTTGTTTGCCCTTCTCTTCTGCAACTGTTATCCCATAGATGAGCCTCGTATCTACCAGTCCACCTATGCCTGAAAAAACCAGAGAAACCCTTATATATGTGTGTTAGACATGGAAAAAATGAGATTTTTTTAAGCTTCGATGCATATAAAATAGTAATAACCTGGTTACACCACGGTATATGGAAGTTCTTTGGCCGAAAGTATCAATAGATTTCCTTGGCGTCGCTTCACTTGCACCGCTTGGGGTAATATCCATACATGCCGGTGTCTTTTGCTGCTGCTTATTATCGGAGGAAGTGCTCTCTCCACAGCTTCCTCCGCCTCCGGTGCTTGTTGTAGTGAGGAGAGGCAAAGGGGAGCCCGTTTGTGAGCCGGTGCTCATGGAAAGAGACAAAGATTGTGAGGCACCGCCATTGTTTTTGGCCTCTGCTTGAGTCGGTGCCGGTTGGTTCCTTAACCAAGTCTTGATCATGGATAAACCGATGCTGCTGCTGCTACCACTGTTATTACCGGCGTTGATTTTGTTGTTGTTACTGTCATCTTCGCCGTTGGTTGTTCTTGCAATATTTGTTGTCGTGTCTTGTGACGGGAGCTGTAAAGAACAGTTTGGGAACATGTATTCACCGGCAGCGGCGGCGGTGGTGTACAAAGTGTTGCAGGCATGGAGATCGTTCTGCTGATGACCGGAGAAAGAGTTGTTTCCGAGGAAGTTTTCAAGCTTTGGTTCTTGGTTTTGGTTATTGCATGAACTACTCCCCATGAACATTGAAAGCTCTGAACTTGTCTTGTAGTTTCCATCTGAGTTCATGCCCAAACCCTTCATGTTCCAATCTGCAATAAAAAAAACATCTTGTAAGAAAATGAATGACTAGGGTTTCAAATGTTATACCTTACAGTAATATTAACCAAATCAAACCAAACCTTGGGTTTGATTGTACCCAAACGGAGGAGGAAGATTGATAGAACTAGTCGATGTGAGATCGAAACACTCGCCTCCAGACACACCAGCACGGACGATTTCATCGGAGTTAAACCCGAGACGAGGGACCGAGGTTTGATCTTGAGATGACAAAGAGAATGCCAACCAGTTGTTCATGGAAGCCATAAAGATTAGACTGACAAGGTTGTAGGATTTATTTGAGTGTTTTCTCTTAATGTGAAAGCAAGGGGAGATTTGGAGTTAGTTCATGCATGAAAGAAGTGAAAGAAAGGTCAAAAACATTGAAGAGAATCCATCTCTTCCAAAGCAAAAAGAATTCAATATTTATAGCCAAATACTTCTCTCAAGAAATAATTATATATATTTAATGCATTATTAAGATATTATAAAAGCTTGATTTTTTCATATATTTTCACTTAAATATCCATGCATGAGACATCCTTAAAAGGACAATAACATAAGAGGTTTTGTCTGCAGAACAGGCAGGCGAGTTGAACTTATCTTCTGAGAATGATATAAAGTTAAAACTTGATTTCCTTTCGAATAAACATGATAAAAGTAGCTCTAGAAGCAGATTAGTAAATCCAATACCTGTATACATATACATATATATATATACGCATGTGTGTACGTTCAGATATTAACTAATTATACACTATATATACAGTATTATACAGTATAAATCAGTATTGTATTTTGTATAGTATGTCTTTGAAATACTTTAAAGAATCTTTTGTTTTGTTCCTCTTGTATTTGCTGTGAAACACCTGTAGCAGAAGATGATATCTGTCTGACAAAGTGGGAGAAAACACCCAGACGCAGCCTCTCTCCACACCCATTGATTCACACCCATTTGTACACAACTCATTTCAGTGTCAAGGAAATCTGCTCCTACCACCAACCCCTACTCAGCTCATCTCATTGCTCTATCCATTTCATTATTAATCTATACACGTAGAAGACTCACCCGTCAAAACTAGGCGTAGGACATGGGTCGCATCCCGAACCCACCCAAACATGTGTTTATAATTTAGCTTTTGCTGTTGATGATCAGCTAGCAGGTTTGCAGAGTGGGCATGACATATTTCCAACACCCCCCCATAATTTTTTCACATTCCCTCCATGCCATTGAATTACTTTACTATTATCTTCAACTCCCTAATCATCAGACTCAAACTGCTCCCCCGCTACAAACGGGACTCTCTGTCACAGAACAATAATGCATGCAGGTCTGACGAAATTTTCAGGATTTTTTTTTTGAAAAAAGAAAATATTAGAGATGCAAACTGAGAATAAAAGGAAAGGAAAAGGAGAAGAGAGGAGAATCTTGTGTTTATTCTTTTAAAAAATAACATATCTGTGTGTGGAGAAGGGTTTGGACTTTGCACCCTTGTCTCAGGACACTAACCCTAGTCTTCCGGGTCTTCCATTTCATTCTCCAAACCCGAATTCTTTTTTAAGAGTTCAGGGACAGGTGGGATGAAGATATATTATGTTTCAAGGATCGAAACGGTAACTCACTCACTCTTTCCAATGCACTTGTTGTCAAATACACTATAACTACAAGGATTTAAATGAAAAGCTCTCTTTTTTTCAACGATTATAAGAATTTTTCCCGATTAATTTAGATAAGTAAAATTTTTTTACCTATTTATCATGTCTTTATCTATGTCTCATTAGAAAGTTAAATTTTAAACCCTAACCCTTGTTTTCTATATTCTAAACTCTAAACCCTACCTCTAAAAAATACATCATTTCCTTAATTCTTTAAACCCTATAACCTAAAACCATAAACCTTAAACCCTATAATTTGAAACGGAGGCACAAATAGAGGCGTGAGAAAGAGGTAGACGATTTGCACCCAATTTAGACCTAATAACGGATGTACATGTAATTGAATAATGAAAATCTTTTACCTTTTAATTATGTCTATTTTCGTGTCGCCGGTTAGAAATTTTTAAATTAAATTTTAAACCTAATTTAATTTTTTTATATCGTAAACCCTAAACCTTAAAAATACAATATACACCTAATTTCTTAAACCTTAACCACAACCCTTAACCTTGAACTCAAAACCCAAAACCCTAAACCAACTAATTTAAAACGGAGGCACTAATGAATGTACGGTTAAAAGGTAAACGTTTTACGCCCGTAGTTAAGGCTCGAGAATTGACATGTGTTCACTCACAACATTTTAAATTTCACGTATTTGATTTTAATTTTTTTATCTTTATAAATTAATTCTTAAATATTTTTAATCTTTATGAATTATGTTCATTCAAACTTTTAAAATTTTATATACTTTCGCTCTAAAAATAGTTTTAGATATTTTATTATCCGAACCGACCCGTTATATACAAGACTTTAGAATGAGATTTCTAATAAAATTTTTTATATAAAAAAACTTTAAATTTAACCGTCAAAATATATTTAAGCGATATCAATTTGTTTATCGTTTGAACCAGACGTTAGAAATATAAATTTCTCTTTACATGGTAGGTTTAACCTTATTACACATGCTCATTATATACTTGTAATATACGGTATAAATCTAATATGAGTGTATAAATACGTACATGAAGGTGATAATTGTGAAGGCATGGGGTGTAGACAAAACAATAAATAAATAGATAAAGCGTTGCAGAGAGAGAGAGAGAGATCTCGAATGGTGCAAAAAGAGGACAGGCCAACAGTGTAAGTTTGACCGTCAAGAAAGGAATCAAATTAAGAGGTTTAAACACATACTCTTTGGCATTAAATTACTGTTAAAGCCTGGTAATTGCCCCACTGTAAAAATAAATGTTCTCGGTAATCTACTCCTTTTAATCATTCCGGCTCCACCACAACCTTGCCTTTCAGCCCTGTGATGAGATTCACAACCCTTTGCCTGAAACTTTTGACCTAGGCTGCCGAGACTCGTAGGGGTGCACAATTTAACCATGATTTGTATATGGCAATAAAAATTAGGGGAAACAATCCGTTTGATATTCGATCTTTGTTCGTGTTCGTTTAATATTTACAAATATTTATAAATATATTGATATATATATGTTTATTAATATGTTTATTTGTATGATTTTTAAAATGGAAAATTATATAACTAGTATTTAAGTTTATTTGGTTTTATAGTTTAAATTTTAAAGTTTATCATATATTTAATTTAGTTTATATATTTATCAATATTTTTAATATAAAAAAATAAATAAATGAGCTTATTCGTTAAAATAAATAAATTAAATATATTTTTATTTGTATTTATTTATTTATTAAATAAAAATAAAAATATTTATATTTATTTATTTAACTTAATAAACAAATATTATATGAATAGTTCATAATTCATAAACAGTTCGTGAACGCAATTCACTTACCATACCATAAGGCAGATGATAAGCATAGCTTACGGGAGTCTTGACACTCCCAAGGTTTGGGAAATTTTAGATTACACCCCTCAAAATATTTTAAAATTTTTAATTAAACTCCCTCAAACATGTTAGAAATTTAAGTAAATCTTTAGTTTTAGAAAATTAAGTTTTCTAAATTGATAAAAATTTTATTAATTTTTTATTTTTAAAAAACAGACCTTCATTAAAAAAATCTTATTAAATACTTAAAATTTTCAATAATTTTGATTAAACTTTAAAAAACTTCAAAAATTTTAATGAAGTCCTCAAACTATCGCATCAAATCCGCTTCTACCTACCATTGGCATAGGTGCAAATCGTCTATCTCTTTTTTATGTCTCTATTTGTACCTCCGCTTTAAATTAGAAGACTTATGGTTTAGGGTTCAAAATTAGAGGTTGTAATTACCGCCTTCTAAATCATTTCTTGAAACCCAAACCTGTGTATAAAATATGACTCCAATATTGTCTAAATACACTTTAGAAACCAAAGTGTTTATCAAGGGTCCCATAAACATGTGTTCGGTGCAGGTAATAAAGTCTAAATTCTGATCAAATTGAAACCTCTCAGAAATGCTGCTCCTCTGACGACCACTCGAGTTTACTACACTCAGAACAAAATATAAATACCCCAAGGAACCTGAACGCTTGCCAAGTTTCCAGCTCTGCAATTAGATTCCAACCAAACATCAGAACTGGTCTGGAAGAAAATAAAGCTTGATGAACATCCGACACGACAAGTTTCAACCAGATTTGTATTTTGTTGTACATATGAGGAATCTGGTGCAGACATGAAGTATAAGTTGCACCTCTGCAACCATGAACTCGTCTGTGTAAGAAAGAGTAAGCGAGACGAGCCTAATAAAAGACGAAACTCGTCCAAGGCACTGGGTGAAGCGAGTCGGTTGGCCTAAAATTTCTGCAACTCGCTTTGGCAAGCATCGTCACATTATAAGGTAGATATTTTAGGGTAAATTACATTGATAGTCCCTAAACTTATTATTTTGAAAGGAAAATTGATTAGACTTGCAAGCTTATCGATTTAAGGACATGTATTCGACTCAAAAATATGATTATCAATGTCCGGTTGATTTATCGTCAAATTAAATCGAATATTATACAGTTTTATTATAAAAACGATTCTCCTAACATACTTTTTTTAATCTTAAAGTTATCACGAAATTTGTTTAAAATAAAGATAGATAAGCGGTATGATTCTGGTTAAAGTTGCCGGCGGTAAATTAGGGTTTTGTTAATGTTAAAGATATGAAATAACGAAACACAATGCCGTGAGCGCCGCCTAGTTGCGGTGGCAAAGGGTCAAAATTAAGGGAATGATTATGAGTGGATATTCACGTAAATTTAGGGTTAAAATTTAAGTGTAGTGGCCAACCAGCCAGCCAGGGTGCCTTAGCTTCGCAAATTTTGTCTTTGGTTTGGGGAAGAAGAGTGAACAACGTGGTACCTACGGAACCTCACTACAAGCCAACCAACCCTATAAAATCCACAAGTGGAAGAGAAAAAAAAATAGGTGTTTTAATTTTAGGGTTAAGAGATATTATTTAAGATTTAAGTATAAAAAAATTAAATTTATAATTTAAACACCTATACTTGAGATATTTTTATAAATAAATTATATAATTTATAATATCTCGATCTTGATCTAGATCTAAAATATTATATTCGAATTCTAAAATTACTTTTACCATTAGTACATGAGATTTTTTTTATAAATAAATTATATAATTTATAATATCTCGATCTTGATTTAAATTTAAAATATTATATTTGAATTCTAAAATTGACTCATTAAAATTTCCTATTTTAAAATTAAAATTTTGGCCTTCCTCAAAATATTCATGTCCTATAAATTCATGTAAATAATTAAATATTTAAAATAAGATTACAGAACATGAGCTTTGATTTAAAAACAGTACATCAAAAATAATAATAATTTAAGAGAATCAGATTAAAAAGGTGAAGGTTTTAATTTGGAAAGTTTAGTACAAATCAAAGTATATTTTTTTATTAATAGAATTGGTTTGAATGATAAATTGTTCAATATTATTTAAATATAAAAAATATATCATCCATAGATTTATTATCAGAACTAATTAATAATACAGATCGTATTAAATAAAATAAAACTCTAAGTAACTGGGAAATTAACAAAAAAAATACACATTTTTTAGTTAACACTTATCAGGCAGATCATGATATCACAACAAGTCAAAATTAATTTGCTTGCATTCATATTATTCTTAAACGGGTTATTTATCGTTAAATCATAATTTTAAATTTAAAATTTTAGTATCGGAACATAAAAAAATATTTTTATTTCTCTTATAAAGTAATGAAACCCTAATTTCTTTTAAGTGGGATTTCATCGGAGAAATCAGCGTAGCCCCCGTGCCTTCTTGGAAACAATAATTTCTCTCTCCCCCAATCTTTCTGTTTTATAGTATCAATGTCTTCTTGTTTGCCATTGCCATTGCCATTGCCAATCTCTCTTTCTTCCTCTGCCATTTGAAATTAAACTATTTGTTTACACTGATCTATGAAATCTATTAAAATAATTTGTTCTTCACAATAAAAAAACGAAACCCTATTATTCCTAGAAAAAAAGAAAAGATTTCCAGGCAAAGCAAGTACTTTATTAAAAGACCAACAAAAGAGACCCTTCTCCCATGCCCAACCTATCTTAGGGTTTTCTAAAATTTTGTTTGCATATGCATGGTTATAATTATTATAGGAGAATCCAGAAATTTAAACTCGATAATTTATTAACCGACGATAATTATATATATATATGAGATTAAGAAAAGAAATAATAATTTAGATTTGATAGTTCATCAAAAGACAAAAACATATTCACATACACATACAAAAGACTAAGAAAAGAGATAGAGATTTAGACTTGATAGTTCATAGAACAACAAAAATATATCTGCATATCCATATGTACATAGGAGATTAAGAAAAGAAATGGGAACTAACCGGAATTTTTTTTACGATGGTATAATTTTTAAATTCACATTTACTCACTACCAACTGAACTCAAATTCATCCTTATTCTAATTAATACGGATACGGTGCAGAATTCGTAAAATTGGCATGACTTAATATATCTGGTCAAGTCAAACTAGCCAGAGAGAGAGGTAGAGGGTGGGATTTGTGCCTATCCCTATTGAATTGTTTTTATTTAGTTAAATTTCAACATTAAAATAGTGCATGGCCAGTTCTCATGCGTGTTGTTGTGGTTTGTCTCTGCTATGGATATCTGAAATAGACTCCTTGTAGTTGTATATAAACAAACAGACAGCTTTGGGAATGCTCATTCTTCCTGTTTTCCCTTGGAGTGTACGTCCAGCTGAATTTGTCACAAAGTAAGAAGCTCAAGCTTTTATTGAAGAAGACTGCATCCATATATGTCATATATATACATATACGATGGATATATAATTCTTAATCGGCGCAAATCGTCTACTCGTTTCTCATGTCTCTATTTATACCTCATTTTAAATTAGAATATTTAGAGTTTAGGGTTAAGGTTAGGATTTAAGAAATTAGGGGTATGATGTATTTTTTAGAGTGTAGGGTTTAGGGTTGAGGATATAAAAAATAAAGGTTAAGATTTAAAATTTATTTTTTAGAAAATTTTCAAAGTAGACATAAAAAGATGTATGATAAAAAAGTAAATAAGTTTGACTCGCTATTAATATCATTGAAAACCCATCACCATGGCTAGCCGGAAAACTTGCGAAAGAGTTTGAGGGGCAATTTTAAATTAAATTTAAAATTGGAATTTAAAAAATAGAACGATTTAATTTATATTTTTTCAGAAAAAATGGGTCTAAGTGATTTTTTAAAAATTCGAGAGATATAATGAGAAATTTTAAAATTTATGAATGGGGTTTCATTAAAAAAATATTAAAAATAAAGTAATATAAATTTTAAATAAGGCTAAATTATAATTTTAAAAATTTAAAAGACTAAATGATAAATTCTACAAATTTTGGGGATCATGTCCCACTAATTTTTATGACGGTTCGCCTCTGGTCATGGCCTTACATATGTAGATATTGGGCCTCATGCCTGTAGTTACGAGCCTGGAACAGGGTTGCTGTAGGGACTCAAATTAAGGTAAATTATTTATTGAATTTTTTTATTTAAAATTTAGATTAAATTGATAAAATATATGAAATAAATAATAAAGACTAAGTGCGTTATCATCTCGATTAAGAACGAGTCACATCATCGATTCTATCAAGGACTAACAGAAACTTAATGATCGATAGCAAGATTGATATCGAAATAAAATGTTAGTGACCTAATTGTAAAAAAATCTTATTTAGTAGTACAAATGAAATCAATCTCTTAATTCAATGACTATATATAATTTACCCTT
Organism: Abelmoschus esculentus; assembly: GCA_035048815.1. Classification (NCBI taxonomy): domain Eukaryota; kingdom Viridiplantae; phylum Streptophyta; class Magnoliopsida; order Malvales; family Malvaceae; genus Abelmoschus; species Abelmoschus esculentus. The sequence continues at coordinate 16,316,501 of JAUCBN010000017.1, read as the reverse complement.
GATTTTAAAATAGCTTCAACAACAATAATAAAATGACCTAATCACATGCTGAATTGCTGATACATATAACAAATATGAAAATATTAAAAGTTTCAATAAATAAATAAATAAATAAATAAAATTGAATTACTTTCTAGGATTTTAAATTTTATATATTCACAACATAAAACTGGGATGGTTATAGGGTGGGTGGATTTGGATGGGTTTTTGCCATCTAACATATTTAAACTCGTCCTGTCTTGATTTTTAATATGTATTACTCGATCTGATCTGATATAACAAAAGTATAATATAATTCTAACCCATCATCATTGTTTTAATAAAAAAATCTATCAAACTGATCTGATTCAAAAAATAAAATAAAAATTAAATATAATATATAACAATATATTAAATATAAAAAATATACCAGGTCATATATTTTAAATTTTAAACTCGACCTCGACCTAAAATTTTTAAAATATTTACCCGTTTAAAATCCGCTTTTAATATTAAAAATTATACCATGAACAAATCAGATTAAATCAAAATCCGTTGAAAACGAATATTATCATCATCTATAAATACGACAATAAAAATAAATATTTTACACGATCCAATCAAAAATCAATTGAATTAATGATATTTATTAATGTGACTTGTAACAGAGATATTATATCATAGGCTCGGCCTACCACGTCAGTAATGGTCTCATCCAATTATAACCACTCACTCTACTACTAATTTTCAACTCATTCCATAATTTTCATGTCATTTTATAAATATAATTTCTGAAAATTATATTAATTACATGACTGATTAGTGGTGAAATAAGTGATTTTTATTTGTTAGGGACCACAGATGACGTGATAGACCGGTATAATCTCCTGTAATAATTATTATAGATATTTAAATTTGAGAATCCCATTAACAATATTGTAATATTTTACCCATTTAGAAGTCTTTCTTAAGTGGGCTTGCTTAGGATTTTTTTTTTAATTCATGTTTATTAAATAGGAGTTTAATTTTTTTAATTATTTTTAGAATTCATGTTTAATGAAATACAAATTTAAGTTAAGTAAATTAAAAATAAATTATTTTTTAAAATATTATTTGAAAAGATATATTTTTAATTAAAAATTAAAATAGAATGTTTATCCTCATAGAAACAAGGTTAATCTACCATCACTACGATTCCTTTGCCCATTATTTCATTTTCCACTATATTTACCAAAATCCCTTCTTGAATTTACAAACTGGGGCCTACAGACCGGAAAAAGCAACAACAAAGATGATGGAGGAAAATTTTGTTTAAGAGAGGGACATTTTTTTAATATATTTTTATCGATTGGTGTCATATGATAGGTCAAGATTTTATAACTCGGATAATTATTTAAAATTTATTTAAAAATTTTATAAAAATTTATACATAAAATTATGCAAAATTAGAATTTTTAGTTTTTACATTAAATTACATACTTCACAAAATGCAATGTCTGATTTCAAGATTTATCCCTAATTAAATTATTTAATAATAAAGGGATTAATTTCAATCAATCCTTCTGTTAGAGGGATCTGTTTGGTATTTTCACCATCCCTACCTCGTCGTTTTAAATTAGTGATGCGTTGTTACTTTCGACCGCTCACCAGAAACATTAACGCGCCAAAATTTCATTGGCGGGAAAATCGACGCAGAAAAAAATCATTTAGTAAAAATAAAATACTTGTTCTTCAGAATTCCAGCTTCAGATTCCTTTTTTCTAGGTTAGGATTTGGTGTGTCTGGGTTACAACTTACAATGGCGGATTCCGTGCCGATAATCGACGTGGACGATGATCCGAAAGACCTCAAAATGGACGTCCAAGGGCAGTGCAAGAAGGGACGGAAGCGAAAGAGAGCGTCATGGGTTTCGGAGGCACTGAGTGGCGAACAAAGAGAGGTCCGGATCAAGGGGTTGGAGCAAGAAATGGAGGGGCTTTTTGGGTATTATAGAGAAATGATGGAGCAGAGATCGGGTTTTGGAATGGGGCACCACATGGCGTCGGTCGACTCCAGTTGCGCTTTGAATTCAATGGTGGCGGTTTTGATGGAGGAGAGTGACTTGCCGCTGTCGAAATTGGTGGAGGCAATTCATGAGAAGGTTAAGGACATAATGGGAAATGTGAGTTCTGCTGCGGTGAAAAGCGCTGTGCTACTTGTAGGGCAGAGAGTGAAATATGGATTGGGTAATGAAGAAGCTGATGTTTTGGAGGATGATTCTCGCTCTTCTCTTTGGTGTTGGGAGGTATTTTTTCCTTTCACCTTTTGTATTTAACCCATTTACATGCATACTTACATAGATGAGAATAATGTGATAGACAAGAGATGCAAAGTGGATACCAAAAACTGAGAGAGTCACAATAAAAGCTCGGCGTACTTGTAGGAGGAAGATTAATGAGAGGATCACTGCTGTTTCAGGTAAGAAGAAGAAATTCCTCTGATTTCAATGCATGTGAGTTGCTTGTAACTAATGAATAAGCTGTTAATTTGATTCATGTTGGTAAAAGATATGAATTTATTTGATGTTTAATTCTTTTGCAAATGTTCTCGCATGGAATATGAATTTATTTGCTGTTTCAAGTAGCTAATGATATTTGTGGTTCATTTCAGCGATGCTAACTCTGTTGCAAAAGCCAGAGAATGAAAGTAGCTACAAGCATGATTTTGGGAAAGCTTCGGAAAAGCTAGCGAAAGTATTAAGTGAGGCAGACATTCGCTTGTTGATGAGTAACATGTTGCAGAAGACTGGTGCTGAGATGTATGTATTTATATTTTATACAGTTCTACAGATTTTGTGTTTGAATTGTTTTCTTCACAGATAAATGTTTTATCTGTTGCCATAGGGATGTGAAACAAGCAAACCGAGAAGAAAAAATGTTAATAAAGCAACTGGAGAGAACTAAAAAGGAAATTGAGAAGGAGAAGAAGAAAGTGGACCGTGAACTCCAGAAGGAAAAGTTGCAAAATGTAAGTGCAAAGTTTCAAAGTTCTTACATGTGTGAAACTGAATTTTATCTAATACTTGTTTCTTTAGTGTTGGTTGTGCTATTGGAATGTGTAATCTGAATAATTCCCACTCCCCAGGACAGTGATTCTGTTTGGTATGTTATTTGCAGTTACAATACTTTTTACTTTTTAGATTTTCATGAACATAGTTTGTTTCAGGAAAAGGTGAAAAAGCGCTTGCAGGATGAAGCAGAAAAGGATGAAAAGCGTCGTGAAAGAGAGGAGACTGAGATGAGGAAGCAGCTGCGAAAACAGCAAGAAGAAGCTGAGAGAGAACAACGACGTCGTGAGAAGGAAGAGGCTGAACTTAAAAAGAAACTTTCGGTACAAAAGCAAGCTTCAGTTATGGAACGCTTCCTCAAAAAATGTAAAACATCACCACCTCAGATTGAAGAAATGACTAAGCCAACCATATATTCCCCATCCACCGAAAGAACTGAAAATGTGCCTGAAAAAATTACCATCTCCATGGACAGGGTTTTTTCATCTAAAGAAGAAACTAATACCGATGATCTTCGCAAGTGGGTTTCTTTGTTTTCTTTGACTCATAGGATTTCACAGGCTTTGGTTCTATTATATGTCAAGTAAACGTTCTACTATTTTACTTCTCAGGTTGCACTTATCTTCTTGGCGTCACTTAGGTTATTCTCTCCGTTCAAATCAAAAACAGCGTTGGGGGATGCGTATGAAACCTAAGAGAGAATTGTTCAAGGAACTCAAGTTAACTGCCAATAAAGGGTTATCCCATGATGACTTGAGTGTAAAAATGCTTGCAGATGGCTGGGAAGAACAGAATTCTGATGATAGATCCTGCCATAATGATGCTGATGTTTCAGCTCAAGATGTTAAAGAGTGCTGTGTAAGAAAACAGTTGTTGCAGTTTGATAAATGCAACAGACCTGCATTTTATGGTATTTGGCCTACGAAAAGGTATGCTCCTGTTTCTTGCTTTTTCTTCATTTTATTCTAAATTAAGCTATATTCAGCCTAGAAAATTAGTATCTAGTTGAAAGGTTCATTGTTCAATATAAAAGAATTCACGTGTGGAATTGGCTAAGCAATTTATTTGAACAAATATAGAACCGGAATGGATGGTTTTATATCTATTACCTGTGTTTCCTTCTGGGTTTTATAGCTTGGTTCAATAATCTGAGAGGAGTTATAAGTTGCAGCACTCTTTCTTAACCCCGGATTAAAGTTTATAATTTTCAAGCTCATTTAAATTTAAACAACCCATGTTTGAATGAGATCATGAAATTATATTAAAAGGCAGTGGTGATAATGATTGGGAAAAAGATTATTTGATGTCATTTAGCTAGTGTTCTTTGTGACATAGCGTCAATGCTGCTTTCCTTTCATTTTCATAGTTAAATTGATAATTTGTGGTTTTGTTGTATCATCAGTAATGTTGTGAGGCCTCGATGCCCATTGAGGAAGGACCCAGATTTAGACTATGATGTGGATAGCGATGAAGAATGGGAGGAGGTATTGTAAGTTTGTTATTCATACTGAAAATTAGATGTCAATCTGGAAATAACATTTTCATTCAACAGGAGGAGCCTGGTGAAAGTCTCTCAGATTGTGATAAAGATGAAGAAGAGGAAATTGGTGAAGGGTGCTCTAAAGCTGATGACGAAGATGAAAGTGAAGATGGATTTTTTGTACCAGATGGATATCTATCAGAAAATGAGGTAAAAAACTTGGAAGATATTCTACTTTTTTTTTATTGAGGGAAGATAATATACTTTGTTACTAGCTTCTGAATCAAAAAAGAATTCCCTATCATTATGCAAAAAAACCCAGGATCAAAGTGCTTATTTGAGGCTTATATGCAGGGTGTAGAAGTAGACAGGATGGAATCTGATGTTCCAGTTACGGAGATCCAAACTTCCCATATTATTGAGCAAGATGGGCAAAATGAGGAGTTTGGTGCATTGCTTCGGCAACAGAAGTATCTAAACGGTTTAACTGAGCATGCACTTCGAAAAAATCAACCACTGATCATATTAAATTTACTGCATGAAAAGGCATCACTTCTAATGGCTGAAGATCTTAATGGTACCCCTAAATTGGAGCAGACATGCCTGCAAGCTCTGAGCATGCGGGCATATCCTTTTGGCCCATCTGTAGAGATATCAATTGATAGTATGGAACATGACAATCAAGAAGCTTGTATGTCAAGTGGGAAGGCTGGTGCAACACCAGCCTTACCAATTCCGGATTCAGATTTGCCTCTTATTGTAAGTTGCAATTCTAACTGGTGTTTAATGTATAATGTTGTCCATTGGTTATCATATATTAGGATTCCTCTAAAAATGCTAGTGTACTAAACTGCTGTGGTTTGCTGCTGCTGATGATGATCTTGCTGGTTTTAGGTATCTACAATCCAGTCATGCTCCCATGGTATCAGAAGGTTGTTAGAGGCTTTGCAAGAAAAGTTTCCTTCAATTCCAAAGTCTCAGCTAAAAGACAAAGTGCAAGAAATTTCCGAATTCTCTGATAATCGTTGGCAGGTTTGTGGCTGTTTTTATTTTAGATCTGGCTTTCTGCTAGTGGAATCTGTTTATACTGTATTTTTGTATGTCTATATGGTTCTGTTCTTGATGTTGATGCTTGCCTTTAGGAGTTCCTGGCAAACTTTTTACTTGACATGGAATGATCTCTTCCTTTGCAGGTTAAGAAAGAACTCTTATTGAAGCTTGGCATGCCAATTTCCCCAGGTATTTATGCCTTCTTATCTGTTTTGTCTCAACCAGTTTAATAGCTGAGCCATACATCTGACCTGACTAACAGAGAAGGGTGTTGTACATACCAAAAGTATTGCTGCATTTTTCTCCAAGAGGTGCTTGCCTCCTGCTGCTGCTGATACGAGTAGTAGCAACCTTCCCCTTGAAACCTCTCCTAAGCAACCAGGTTGTTCTGCCCAGGACCAGGAGCCACAGGGTTGTACCTTCCACCATGCATAAAACTACACGTTTTGTTTTGTTGTAAAATTTTGTTAGGAATGCAAAAGGGGTGGGATGTGGGACTGACAAGTTTTTGATGGTGTGATTTGAAGTGTTACGGGAGAGACACCCCTTCAGAATCAAGTAGATTGTATATGCTACTATGTACACTATATTTTATATTCATTGAGATCGATTGATTTCATATATCATTTTAATGTAAATAATAATAATAATAACTTGTGTTTATGGCAAATTCAGACATTAAAGTAAGCTGACAACACAATCGGCTCAACTCACACCATGAATGTTCAGACTTCAGAATCTCAAGGGAATGGGCAAAGTGCAGTGAAAACAAAGAAATTAGCCTCTTCAACTGCAAATGGAGGTATATTGTACAGATTATATATACATACAAATTATTATCCACATTCATACAATCAAACATTAGGGCATGTCCCCCCCACAGTTAAGTTACCTAGTACAGGAGACTAAACAACTAGTATTAGAAAGAAGTAACCTTTTGAAACAAAATAATTACCCCACGTGGACTGAGACGGAGCATCAGAACTAGAAATACAACAAAGCACTTTTCTCTGTGACAGCTTTCCTGTGAAAGGGATCAGAAACTTGATTTCATGAGCTTCGATCGAGGATTTATACAGATGTTGTCAAAGGGTTTCCGCTGTTCTACATGGATGTAATCTTTTGTCTTAAGAACCTGCAGATGGGTGAAACAAACAACGAAAAACAATGGGGATAAGTTTACATTCTTTCATGTCATAGTACCAAACTAACTAGGACTGCGTCGAAGATCGAATGACCAGACCATGAAAACATTCTTGCTTCCTAAATCCTACTTTCAGCTCTTATTTAAGATTCAATCTTATTATTTGATTCTGTATCACTATAATGTCAGAGTATCCTTCGCGTATAAGTAGTAGTGCAAAAGTTGTGTACTCGTACGAACAACAGGCTTACAATGATGGGATTTCTTTACATGCCCATGTCTTCTCATCTTCCGAAATCAAGTAATGCCTTCTCACGTAAGAAAAGGGAGATAAAAATGAAGTTTCTTACTTTAGTTTAGGCCTTGCTTGGTATAAAGGATGTAAATTTTGTTAATCATATGATTACGATTCATGATCAGTTTTACTTTGAATCTTAACCATTTTGATTAACTAATTTTACATCCTTCCTCGTAGTTGCAAATATTTCGTTCTTCATTAACTAGTAGATGATAGAGTTAGGCGCTTTAAAAGTTACTTGAAAGTTAAGTTTAGTGGACATACCAGTGTTTCAAAAAACATTCTCGACGCTTCTTTTCTTGTTTTACGACCCAAAAGACCGTCCATAGAAAGTACCTTATGTTCATTTACAGCTTCATCCTCGAATAAATTCTGGAGATACTTGGCAACAGCCCTGAAAGAAAAGGTATGACCAAACATCAAGATGTGATCTAGCCTCATTTGAGTTAATTCAGCTACAAGAAATAATACGAAAAATAATTCTTAATTAATGTTGAAACTAAAAGGAAAAGTAGACTGTAAAACAATCGACTAGATGGAGCTCACACACCTGGTACGAGAAGACCATCCACTATTTTCAAGAAGAAGACCTTCATCACCACATGGCATGGCATCATCATCATCACCTAGCTCAGTATCATCTACATTCAGAAATTCTGGAAAGAAAGATAAGAAAATAAATACTTAGCAACCCAATAGCAGTATCAAGATTGATTCAGGAATAAATTGAAGTATATAAAGGACAGATTTCTAATAAATATTAACATTTTCCTGCGGTCCGAACTATGCCCCACCCTTACCTAGAGTTAACAGATTACATGAAAATTTTATATCTAGTTCTAAAGTATAACCCATTCCGTCGAAAGCACTTAAGTTGTGTCCAAATAAACAAATAGGATTTTCAAAACACCCAACAACAGTGAGACTCAAAAGCGGGAGCAAAACAGAAAGAAATAAGAACAAACCTGTATCATTTGCAACTGCAACATCCTCATGCTCCTGCAACCGACAGGGAAAAATAGTCATTTAGATTATTATAAAGTTGATAAATGAAAAAGTTACAAGAAGACTCGGATGTTCACGAAAGTTACATTCAACAGTTGCTACAATATATTTCAAAAAAGAGGTTTTTGCTTAAGGAAAGAAAAACTCATTTTGATGCATGATGCATGTATATAGGTTCTAAAATCTCAATTACTGTTGGCTTTCTGCTATAATGTTAAAGCATTAATTGAATACATAGAAGGATATCTATCACCATCAATTAGGAAAAAAATCATAGCACTTTAATACTTTTAGATCGATCATCGATGGAAGGTTTTACATGTGTTAAAAAACTTACAGCCTGATTATCTGCATCAATTAATGAAGCATTCTCCGGAGCCATATCAACCTTTTCTGAACATGTAGAATCCAGTTTACATTCTTCGCTATCCTTGCAGCTGGTGTCTTTGTCATCATGATCCAAGAGTGCACCCTCAACTTGAGTCTCATCTGCTACACCAGCCTTACCGTATCCAGTTTCATATGCATTTGGAGCATCATTCACAGATTCACCAGTTTGTATAGTTGCAAGAAAATCTGTTCCATTTTCAGCAGGTGCAGGGCACTCTGTCATACTAACCTCAACTAAAGTACTGCTTTTGCTTTCTTCTAACAATAACTCATCAGCTGCTTTCGACACAGTTTCGGTAGCAATGATGCCTTCAACATCATGTTCTAAAACTTCAGTAGGATGGGATATTTCGTCATTTCTCATATCCATTTCAGAAGCATCCTCCCCAGGTTGAGTGCTCATCTTTTGATCAAGTAGAAGGCTTGTTACATTGTTTAACATGGAACCGTCCATGGTGTTGGTTACCTCCCCAGCTGTCATGTTATCAGTTTCCCCAGTAACAAGATCAGTAGGGGATGCTGCCCTGAGATCATTCAGAACAGAATGATTTGCTGCATGAGCAACTTCAATGTTAACCCCGTCAATTTCCATGTCAGTGGTCCCATCTAAAAGTTTTTCTTGCAGGAGTTGAGGTACATCATCAACAACATAGCTATCCTGCTGAGCATTAAGATCACTGTATTCAACCTGATGAGTATCAGTCTGATTAGGTGCTTTTTCATCATTTCCAAGAATCACAGGTGCAGAGCATCCTTCAGTTCCACCTTCGGCAATATTAGGTTTAACAAAACACTCTGAATTCTTGGCTAGTTCAGATGATGAATGGTTTTCCACACCTTGAATAATCCTGATACTGCTTAGATCATACGATTCACTGTGCAAAGATGCCAACTCACCCGAGATACCTGAAAGGCAAACCATCAATTAGCAAACTTATGAAGTACTAAAGCTACAACCAATATGTTAGAAAGTCCTCTACTAGCAGAGGAAGAATGATTTCAACAATCAAGACATAGATGCACAAATATTAGGATAGATCGCAAATAAATCTTGTCATCCATACAATTGTAGAACTTTTTTTGAAAGGTACAATTGTAGAATTTGAGTGATCATTAGTGCATACGACATCAGTAACAGACGTCCACATTAAAAAAAAAAAAACAATTATGTCCACAGAAATGAGGCAACAGCATACAAGATAATAAGAAAAACATATGTACAAATAGGATCTTGTCCTCACTAGGGCCTGAGGGATGCCCAAGATCAGACAAACATTGAGAATAACTATAACTTTGCTCAATGAAAGCAAATCCAATTTAATGAGATATATTTTGAGTTGAATCTACAAATTTCCTCTTCTTGGGGTAGTAGCATATTAGATGCGGTTTAAACACCACAACTTATCATTCTCCCTCTTTTCCTACCTGTATTTTACAACCTGAAGCATATCATGGGTTTTCAGGCCCATTGCAATAACTGAAAAGTTGAAATTCTTCTTTCCTACTTGATGCAACAAAAACACACAGAAATGAATTTTCAGCACTTTGCTCTCACCAGTAAATATAGGTTCGCTAAAGATTCCATCTTCCAAGAATTTTCTCTGAATCAATGAAATTTCAGGGCGAGTGCAAGGCGCTTTCTTGCGTAGGCGGCGTATATCTTCAGTATTTACCAACTGCTGCCGTATTGTACTTGATAGGAAAAAAGCAAAATCAGTACTTAAGTAAAGGAGACATAATTCAAAATGCATAATTTAAAAAATAAAAAAAAATGCATGTCATACTGCAAATAGATTGTCATATTTCACACTCAGCAAGTAATCGAGAGTTTAATAAACATGAAAGTAAAACTTGAAAGATGCTTTAGAGAAGGAATACATATTGATGCAAGATAAACATGAAAGTAAAGAAATTTCCAAGTGCATGAATTCTGTAAACAAATTTTGATTTATAAACTCAAAGACAGTAGAAAGCTCAAATAAGAAGACATTTTATATTGACTGTTCAAGAAGAATAATGGTGATAATTATCAAAATTCAAATACAAGAGAAGAGAACCAGTGATAAATATAAGTTAGTAAAATCTCAAAAAGAGTAAGGAGCACTCGAAACACATTGAAACGTACTCGCCCTGTAAGACCATAGTATCATCCATAAGCACTTTTCTCTTCATGACGCTAGATCTTGGTGCAGGTCGTGCACGTTTCATTGATCCTACTTCAATAGGAGGTGTTGGTTTCATTTTGAAAACGGAAGATCTTCCAACTGATGCAATGAAAGATTAATCATTTATAAGAGAATGTTATGAAGAACAACAATCCATGCTATTCTAGTAAATTCTTAGAAGGCAGATAATAGTTTTTTTAGAGTTAAAAATGTTGCTACCTAGAATAGAAGACAACAAGTCATCATCATCAGGAACTGAATCTGCAGCTCTAGATCTAAGCCTTCCACCAAATGATTCAACTGAATTTATACTTTCTATAGTTAATGTACTTTCAGTTATACTTCGTTTTTTTCCTGAAATGAGTTTGGATCCAGCATCAATTTCATCATTCTCTTCTAGTACTTCTTTGTCTGGGGTAGACTTGCCCAGCAAATCACTTGGTTTATCAAGCAGTCCTTCTGGTGCAGAGAGTAACTTTTCAGGTGCAGGCAAATCAGACGTAGCACAATTATTTGAATTTTCCAATTGATCATCACATAAAGCAGGTTCTGACTTCTGACTTTGGAAGGCTTCAACTGTAAAGATGGCAGGTAATCAGGAGCCGTATAAGATTCCAAGAAAAGATGGTGTCATATATAAAATTGGGGGGGGGGGGGGGGGGGAAACTATATACATTCATAAAACTTGCAAAACAAACCTCGCAACTCAATGGAAGCTCCAGGTGCATGAACTTCCTCCTCCCTTCCGGACAAATCCACCATGTTTTGCTTTGCAACAGCCAAACTATCATTTACAAGAACTGGAAGAGACGAGAGGTCTTTGTCAACGATGGGGTTTTTTAAATTTTCAGAATCATCTGGTTCCTGACAAGCTTGAGCTTCACCATCAATAACCGTTGGTCTACTGGGCGACTCCAATGCACATGAAGGATCTGAAGCTATTGCTTTGGAAGGTGAGCATGACTCTTCCAAATTATCAGTGTTCTGAGCACCATTGCCAATTTCAGATTTGTGTGAGGCTTGACCATTCTCCAAACAACCATCTGATGCGGGCAAACGGATGCTACTTGAACATGTTCGTCGAGAATTGTCCTCCAAATCAAAGGTGACATTGGAGCAGCTAGGAGACTCTGCACATTCTCCATCAGTTCTATCCATAGAGTGCACACCATTATGCATACCTTCCACTCCATCTATACCATCAGATCCTCTGATAGAACCAACGGCAGACGTGCACTCCACGGACAAGGCATCATGGACAGAATTTCCTTGTGGTTTAGTTTGATCTTTCCCTATGTCATTGATGTGGCAACCATTTTCAGGAAGCACATTAACTATAGCAACATGATTTATATCCTTGTGTAAAGACTGATCCACGGAACCATTATCCCCATTGAGATATTTTGATTTATTAGAAGCATTTTCTACACACTCATTGTCCGTAAGATTGTAGTTCTCCATGTGATCAGCCAATGCCTTGTGAACGCCCGACAAGTTAGGCACTTCCGTTACTACAAGAGTATTCACATCCTCGTCATTCTCAACAAATTCAGAATTTGCAGCTAGACCTTCAACCTAGCAACAAGCAGAACATATTAATCAAAGGCAAAATGGAAAATCACTAGAATATATACTTTTATACGTCATAAAAAATTGAAATCAAAATAAAAGGAAATTGAGGTCTGTTGAGTTGAATTTTAAAAAACCTGATCCCCACAGCAATCCATTGGCACAGCTTCTAAATTACTTTGGTCTGGTTTTTGTGGTACATCTGACCCTTGATCATACCTGAAATGACAGAACAAGAAAGAAACAAAATTCAATATCATAATGGTTGCAAATTAACTAGTGAAATTAATAATGACTTAACAATTGGCAGAGTTTAGCAATCACCCAAGAGAGAGTCAAACAACTACATAAAGGAAAAATACAATGGAGTATGAGCATTGCATAAACGACATGATCACATATATATATGAGGCTTACTCTGAAACTTCAACAGATCCTGGTGCCGCAACCTGATCGAGGACTAGCTCCTGCAAAAGATTAATCCAAGACGAACACTCAGAAGATGATTGACATAATAAGAAAAGAGCACCAATAAAAAGTGAAAAAACGGTGAGTCATTTGATCAGGAAGGCATGTTTAATACCACAACCCGAAATATATCAAATTTTGAAGGGCCCATGAAACCATCCAATTCAAAGCCAAAGGCTCTGGAGAGTGGAGACCAGAAATTGCCAGGAAGAAAATATTTTCAACTTTAAGAACCAAATGGTCAGGATTTTAATGTTCAACCAGTTATGAAATAGCTTCATAGAATGACCCACTTCATGCCCATGAGACAATCCCTCAAAGGCTAGATGCAGTTCAGCTTAAAGGATATACATTAATGCCATGCTTTGATGATATTATTGCATCAGCTGTTTTCCAACCACTGTTACTTTAAACAAAAATATTTGATCCTTTTACTGATCTTCCGTATTAGAGCATTGTATCAATGTTGTCCATCCCTAACAGGTAACAACCCTCTCCGTCATGATCACAATTATTTTGCAACAAACATGCTCATTTTATTATAGATATTTTCCCTAGTTTATTTGTTTTATTTTTCATCTTGTTTTGTAGGTATGACCTCTACATCTTTGCTGTGTTAGAAAGTATTTCTTTCTAGCCTTGCCCAGAAAGCTTTAAACATGCATGGACATGGGCCATTCTCTTGTACAATATTAATACCATCAAAGTCTACCATCCAAAGCACAAGTAAATTAGCTAGAATGTGGAAAAAGTGGTTATTCGACAAAAGAAACTAAATCATGAAAAAAACAAACATATATATATGTATATATACAAAGGGGAAAAGTAAAATATCAATTAATGTATGACTGGTAGTCTTAAATCCTCCCCCCGGTATAGACTATCACCAGATACAGTACTAAATCAGAAATTCTTGCTTGCTATATAATCATCCTTAATTTTCAGGTCCTACATTACTAAGCCTCCAGCTTATTAGAAATCACTTCCAAATCAATCACCAAACATCAGATACACAAGAATGAAAACATTACCTCATCAAGCAGACCAATTTGAGAAGTGTCACCATCACCAAACCGCTCTGGAAGTATTTAAAATGCAGAATTTTAGATTTCTAAATTATGCTAAGATAATGTAGCAAAAAACTAGCATTGCCACAGTTAAAAGCATGCACTCACCATCCAATCCAAATTGTGATGTGGAGTAAACCACGCCACCCATGGTGTCTTGGAGTGTAATCTGCTCTCTTGAGCTAACGTGATGATCAACGTAGTTACTGCCAAGAAAATTAGGTTTAATTAACATACAATGGTCCCAGGCACTTTATGAAATTATACAATGTGTGTCTCATAGTACCAAAGAAACACATACAACAACAAAGGCAATCTAAGAGGTCAAAATATCAGGAACTAACCCTTGAAAAATCTCATTGTCAGGTAGCTCAAAGTCATCAAGATCAAAAGTCTCAGGCAAAGTGATCGAATGGTAGGGTGCAGTTGATTCTTCTGGTGGTAAATCAACTGCAGTGGAGCGAAATGCCTGCTTTATCTTAAGCAAGGCTTCGCTGCAATCATCAAAAAGGTAATTCACCTTTCGAGAATATATCCTAACAACTCCAAGAAGAAGATGACTTGACAATCGTAGTGCAATTGGTACATCAGGGAACAGAATAGAGTCTGCTCAAAGGCCATATAAACAAACAAAAGGCAATCCAAAAAGTTAGAAGAGACTAGGAAACTTATCCTCTTTCACAAGGTTTCTCAAGAACATGAAAGAAATTAGCTAATAGAGTGTGAAAAATAACAATCATATCCCTTATCTAATTTTATTACTGCAGAGATATACATGAGCAACAAAATCCACAAATGAGCTGAACAAGCTCAAAGGAAAATTCCTCCACCGAGTAACCAAGTAAACCACATATTTACGAATAGGCTACCAATAGTATGGATATTTACCATGTTCCAAGGGAAAATTACTCCTACATGACCACAGGTTTCCAAAGAAACCAATAGAATTTCGAGGAACCCCTCCAAAGGGGGAGATGCATAAAGGACTTAAATAAGATTAGTTCATGCATCACTAAGAATGGGAGTTGAGAGAAAAGAATGCCATGAGCTTCTAAAAACTATCCCATATAAATTTTCAAATGGAACTAAGGAATCAGATTTTCTGTTTCAAGAATCAATGGAGCAGATGATATGCATACTGCCCCATATGTGCATGTTTTACAAAATTGATTACCAGGTTTGATAGTATGACCATGCTATCAAGCATGCTGATTTTCAAGCTAATATGACATATTTGATTTTCAAATCTAAAATACCACTTTTACTGATATGAGGGTTGAAGCCGTTTTAAATTCATCCAGCCGTTAGAAGAACTCAACAGGTAGTGCGTCATTTAGGGAAATTAATAAATTAATGCAAGTAAATTGAGATAGATAGATAGACAGATATATGAAATTTAAATTCAGAGATATCAAGTTAACAAGTAAAAGGAAACTAAAAAATACTAACCAACAGAAACGCCGATATCTGTATCAGCCACCTGATTCTTTCGGAGCTTTCTTTCCAGATGTGCCGCTATCCATATCGTACCCAAGGGACCTTTCTTCGCCAATATGAACTGTGAATAAAACATTTCTCTCCAAATACAATCCTAATTTTTCATACAACTTCTTGACTTCTAAATGTAACAAAACCCACGTGTTAAAGCCTACAAATTCGTATCCTATTCAAGAAAGTAAACCCCAAAACAAAGAAATCTAATTTTTCACTACAAAGTTCAACGATCTCACAGAACTCACGAGAGAAACCCTAAATATCTGATTCACCCATCAGAACCCTCAAAGTTTTCCACTTCCAGATACGGAAATAATCAAATTAAGCTGAAAATAATCCCAATAATGAACAGAAAACAACGAAACCCTAATTAGTCCCAATCACCGGACAACCTTTGAAACCCTCCCAAAACTCCTTAATCCAGAAAAGGGATATCATTCCGCCTTAATTCACAGAGCATCCACTCGGTAATACTTCAAAATTCAAAACATTTAAGAATCCGATAAAGAAATCCCAACTGAACTCCGTGATCTAAACCCTAGCCTTCGACGGAATGACGGCGTCTAGTGGGGAAACTTCAGCTGAATAATTGAGTTGAGGAAATGGAATTAGAGAGAGACCGAGTTAGACCAGCAAGTCAGATCGGACAGGCGTTACATAAACTCAGAAAAAAAGATGTTTGAATCAAGTCGTCTCGCGTGTGTAAGAGAAAGACAAGCGCTTCTTTAAATTTTGTATTAGTAAGAAAAGACAATTTTTTTTTTCCTTTTGGGTTTTCAAGTCGTGCTGTGTACACTTCGTAATTGACTTCTTATTAATTTATTCGGTTTTAATCGTTGGTAAACCGTTAATTATCCTATTAAATATGATTTTGTAAGATATCTAGATTTAAATAATTTTTTTCTAAAGATTTTTAATTTTTGTTGAAAAATTAAAAATAAAATTACGATGAACTCGTGTTAAAAATATTAAATTTATTCAAATTTTAAGATTTTAATTTAATTAATGATCTTAATTAAAAAATAAATAACATTAGATCGAGTAGATTTCATTTACAAGAATATAAACAAACACGATAATAACTTTAAGTCTATACTTTTTAAGTTAAAAAGATTATATTTTGTATACAAGCTGTGAAAATATTTTTTTTTAAAATATTTTGATTTTAAGGTTTAGTTTTTAGTTTTTTTGTGTATGATTTAAAATTTAGAGTTACGATTAAAATTTAAGATTTAATTTTATGTTAATACGATTAAAGATTTAAATTTTAACCCATAAATTTTAAATCTTATCTGTAAACCTAAAATTCTATCAATAATCTATAGTCACAACCATCTAAAGGGAACTCAAATGTTTTTTTTTTCCTCTAAATTTGATGTCTCGACATCACAAAAGCATTGAGCAATGTTCTCGTAAGTTCTGAATTAGTATTAAGAATTCTTCTTTAATTTTTTTAAATTTATCCGTTGACCCGCACGAAATTTTTTCTATAAATCATAATCAAAAACAAAGATAATATATCTCGTTAAAACCCGTATTTATTCTAGAGTATACTCTCAATCATTAGACATTAATCGTTTAACTATTGTGTTAATGGTGCTCGAACCTGTAACTTCTAAAAATAACAATTATTCTCTTAACTACTGAGGTTAAATGATTCATACAAAATATAACCTTTAAATTTAAAAATAGCTACATATAATTTTTCGTAAATATAATATACGAACAGTTATCTGCTCATTTTACGAGTCAATAAATATTTTTTATTTATCGATATCGACAGTAACACCTTACAAATTGATAAATAAAATAGGATATTCCGCAAGATAGATTCCGAACGTAATAAACATTTTCCATTACTTCAAGATAATAATAAGTTGTAGAATTAAATAAAGGAAAATCATATTTCACAACTATCATTATTTTATTAAATTAATTAATATTATTAGGATAAAATTATATTGAATTTAAGTTTAAGCTATTTTGGGGTAATTAATCATATTAATTCAGTTCTGGGTTGTTGACTTATCTAATTAGTTCAAATCTCATTGAATTTAACTAAAATTATATTTAATTGAAGTTCAAACTATTTACAATTAATTATTAAATTAATTCAGATCCGAAAAATAGATTTCGAAAGATTGTTTTTTCTCATTAAGTCGAATACGTTAAATGAGGTGAATTAATTATTAAATATTTGATTCATGATCACATGTTAATTTATAATCAAATCACGGATTAATTGTGTCTTAATGGTTAACTTCAACAGTTAACATTTTTAATTACTAAATTATGGTTTCAAAATTCAAAAATTATTATAACCGTTAATCGACTATTTAATCTAAATGATAGAGACTGGTTAACGATTAACTTACTATGAAAACTGCTTTCTAAAGGCTGTCAGGATTATACGCAAATAGTACCTTGTACTAACATTAAGAGATCTGTTGAAAGGAGTTGGGGCCGTGTTTAGTATAATGTGGTTTTGGTTAGGGATGGACACGAAACCCGAATTTAATGGGTTCCGATTTGATCGAATTTAATCGGATTGAAATTTTAATAAAAAATTTAGGTATAGTTCGGTTCAGGTCGGACTTTTTTAAGGATAATTTCAGATCGGTCGAATTCGGGTTTAAGGTAGAAAAGATCCGATCCTATCTAGTCCAAAACTAATAGTGTAAATTTATATATATTTTAGGGATATTTTTAATAATGATCCTTTATATATACATATTTTATATAATTAGGTCACTAAAATTATTATTTTTACAATAAGGTCACTAAAATTTTATCTTTTTATAACTAAATCCCTATTTTTTTAAATTAAATTCCTAAATTTTATTTTTTTAATGATTCGGATCGGGTTAGATTTTTTTTACTCTAAAAATCCGCAACAGAATAACTTTGGCCATTATACATTTATAGAAGATCGTAACTAAATATTTGTGTGACTGTAGTTCGTTGATTCTAACAATTATAATGAGTGACACAAATACTCTAATTCAAATAATTAAAAAATAATTAATTTTCTTAAAAATCATGAGTTCGAATATCAGCAATGCCATCAGAATAAACAAATACTATTACTGTATTGAAACAATATTAATAATTTTAGAATTTAATTAAAATATTTTAAAATTCAAGAACAATCTTAAATTTTGAATTGAAGACATTACAATTAACTCAATACAACTTAAAATATCTACTTGACTACCGCTTCCACTGCTCCACCCCTTTCCTTTCTCTCTGTAACTTGACGACCGCTTTCTACGTGCGAACATACTCTTTACAGATTTTCCATTTTCAACGATTTCTAGGATCTTTCATTGAAAGGTACGTTTCATTCATCATTTCATTTATTGCTTCATTAAATTTATGCATATCTTCAGATTCTATGTTTCTCAATCTTCGGTTCCAGTCATCTCGAATGTAGTTTTCTTTACGTTTATGCTATTGGAGATTTGAATCCATGGCTGTTTTTAAGATTTTAAAAGGAGATTGAAGTTTGTTTCGAATGTTAGAACAGAACTCCACCTAACAAGTGGGAGTACTAAGAAGGGTATTTCACGTGATTGAAGCAATACCCTGTTCTTTTTTCCCCTTTTGGTGTGTGCTAGTATTATGTTGTGATGTTCTTTGATTTTGATCTGGGGATTTTTGGCAACTGTTCTGTGCGAATTGCATTATTGTGTTTGTGAAATATTCCGAGTTACTACGTGTTTTCGCGTGTAATTCATTCTATTTATATGTTGTATCTGCAGATTGGCTGAGTCAAATTGCTAGGGTTACTTTTTTGTCTATTGATAAGATTGGAATTGTTTGATTATGGCTTCGGGAGTAATCTTGCGGAGGAGGAGCTACATTTACAATTCCCCAACTCGACTTGCTTCCCTGATTCGTGGCTTTTCTAACTTTGAGCATGGACAATCATTTACATCAGAGGATTCGCAAGGATCGCCCTGGGTTGCAAGCTGTCCTTATCCTAATTCTGATTTTAAGAAATCCGTGTTACCTTCAGTTCTCAAAAATGAGCTGTCAAATTTTCTGGCAACAAAACATTATAGGAGTAACTCGTCCGGAATCTCAAGCTCAGGGTATCAAGTGGGAAATTTAGAATTTGGGTTTCCATTGGGAATCCGTTGGTTTTCGCAGTCTGTGCGTCCTGCTTCAACTGCCAATGCTGGTAAACCTGATAATGATGGGAATGAACAACAGGCTTCTAAAAAGGTGAAGGAGGCTTCGCCTGAGGAATGTGATCAAGCAGTTGAAGGCCTGAGTACAGTGAAAGCCAAAGCCAAAGCTAAGCAGGTACAGGACTTGAACAAAAGTGCACAACCATTAATCAAGAAACTATGGGCTATGATTCTTGGCATTGGACCTGCCTTGAGAGCTGTTGCTTCTATGAGCAGGTTTAAACTTTTCTAGTTTGTTTATGGTTGAACTGATGTAATTGCTCTGATACTTATTATTTTATGCCATTCTGCAGAGCAGACTGGGCAAAGAAGCTTCGCCATTGGAAGGATGAATTTAAATCTACAATGCAACACTATTGGTTGGGTACAAAGTTGCTTTGGGCTGATGTTAGGATAAGCTCAAGGTTGTTGGTAAAACTTGCCAGTGGGAAGGGTCTTTCTAGAAGGGAAAGACAACAGCTTACTAGAACGACAGCTGATATTTTTAGGCTAGTTCCTTTTGCCGTCTTTATCATAGTTCCATTTATGGAGTTCTTGCTACCAGTATTTTTGAAATTATTTCCCAACATGTTACCTTCAACCTTCCAGGACAAGATGAAAGAACAGGTGATGTTTTCCTTGTGTTTTTTCCATTAATGAAGCATTTATCTGGTTTTAACATCATTCTTATTTGTGGTCTTTATGGCTTAAGAAATAGCCAAATTATGGTAACCTTGTGTTTTATCATCTGATTGTTTATGATAGAAAGGGATATGTCTCATTACCGTGGCTGTCTGCGTTTTACAATAGTACTTTGTGGACTTTCTAACAACAATCCACTGAAGTTGAGTTTATTATACATATAAAGTAAGATTGTGGTCTCAGTTGACATGCTTAACCTATAGGAAGCATTGAAAAGACGGCTAAATGCTAGGATTGAATATGCAAAGTTTCTTCAAGATACAGTGAAAGAAATGGCAAAAGAAATCCAAAACTCACGGAGTGGAGATGTTAAAAGGACGGCAGAAGATCTTGATGAGTTTATGAGCAAGGTATCTTCTTCTCTTTTCTATTTTTATTCTTCATGGCATAAAAGTAAGCTAATATGTGATTCATTCTGGTATATGAACAGGTTAGAACTGGTGCAGGAGTATCCAATGATGAAATTTTAGGCTTTGCCAAGTTGTTTAATGATGAGCTTACTTTAGATAATATTAGCAGGTTGGTACTACATTTGGTATTGCCTTAAGTATCCCACAATTCATCTCTTCAATAGACGCGCGTCCGTGTTCTTTCCTCATCAATAGAATAATAAAAGAGGGATTTGTTTCGTCTTTCACTTTATTGTTTCCATACACTATTTGATGATTTTTGTTGCTTCCTTTGTTGGTTACAGGCCTCGGTTAGTGAATATGTGTAAATATATGGGTATCAGTCCATATGGTACAGATGCATATTTACGATATATGCTTCGGAGAAGACTGCAAGAGTAAGACTGCATTTTATTTGGGGATGCTTAGCCTACACAGTTTGAGCTTAAGTTTCTTTGTCTTGTCATTATTGCTTTATAAAAGTCTAATGTTTTTTTTAAGTATCAAGAAGTTGTCACGAAGTTTCAGTTTTGGATGATTTTTAAAAATTTGAATTGTTATTATTTGTATGTGTTTTGTAGAATCAAGAATGATGATAAAATGATTCAAGCTGAGGGTGTGGAGTCCCTTTCAGAAGCAGAGCTTCGACAAGCTTGCAGAGAGCGGGGCTTACTTGGATTACTTTCAGTGGAGGAGATGAGGCAACAGGTTAGTGCTCAACCTTGTCCATCTTTTCCATCAACTAAAAGATATGCGGCTTCATGCAAAAGTTTATCGAATAATTTTCAAGGATATTACAAAATACAGTTAATTTGGATTAGTATGAAGAGCTTCAAACAAAAACAAAACAAAAAAAATAACAGTTTGGGTATTCTCCTATCCCAATAGTTAACAGCACTAGGATTTTGTGGCAGACCAACATGCATGCATACAATCATGTAATAAATTTTGATAACATGGTAGGATTGTATTTTGATTAAAATATTATTTGAGAATGTAATTTCTAATTTTCTACCTCGGTTTACTAAGCACTGCTACTTATAGGATTTTGTATAATGTCTTATCCTGTTCTGTGAATAATTATTCTCATTCACAGTTGCGTGATTGGCTGGATTTATCTCTCAATCACTCCCTGCCCTCGTCTCTATTGATTCTATCTAGGTAATTTTGCATGAACACTTTTATTATTATTATTGTTGTTGTTGTTGTTTTTATTTGACTTGTGACTGCATTCAGAAATTTATTCCCTTCTTTTTCTCTACAGAGCATTCGCCGTGTCTGGAAAAGTCAGACCAGAGGAGGCTGTTCAAGCTACACTCTCCTCTCTTCCGGATGAGGTCGTGGATACTGTTGGTGTTACAGCTTTACCATCAGAAGATACTGTTTCAGAAAGGAGGAGAAAGTTGGAATTCCTTGAAATGCAGGAAGAACTTATCAAGGTTTTTCTGCTTTAATGCTTTACATGATTTTGCAATCTCGTAGAAGAGAGGAAAACTGATTTTTGTTCCATATTCCCATTCTTTTCCTGTGTGCTTTGAAATTTCTTGTCCTTCATATGATTCTCATTTTCTTTGCTCTCTTAAGTGATTCTGGTAAAGAAAGAAAAAAACATGTACACTGTGTTGAAGGAATTATCATTTTCTTTTCTGTTAAATATCAAAAAAAAAAAAAAAACCCATCATTTATCAAGGTTTAGTTCATGTAATATAGGCTGACACCAATGTGGGTTACAATGAATAATAGAAGATATAAATCTCAAGGGTTTATTGGCAAAAACCTAGCTTTTGGATTGGGATTAGGATTTCAGTGCCTAATTTCCCTGTATGTTTTAAAGCACCCAAGTTGATTTTGTTTTACTATAGGCCTTTATATCTGTGAGTGTTAGATCTCTAGGGTTTATCTGCTACAGTTGGTGTGGAGGGGCTTCTTATTTATATTTGAATAATCAAATGTGTAGGAGGAAGAAGAGGAGGAGGAAGAGGAACAAGCCAAGTTGAAAGAATCTATTAGCAAACAAAAGGATGTGGCTCTGGAAGAGATGGCTGTTTCCACAGCAAAAGAAGCACAAGAATTAGCAAAAGCAAAAACATTGGAGAAACATGAGCAGCTATGTGAGCTTAGCCGGGCATTAGCTGTTTTAGCTTCTGCATCTGTAAGGACGGACAAGGATAACACTTTTATTTGTATCTTATATTTGATGCGTCGGACTCTGATTCTAGACTTTTCTACTACCTTTTCAGTCGGTCAGCTGGGAGCGTGAAGAGTTCTTGAGACTTGTCAAGAAAGAGGTATTTAGTGCAAAATAGTTTCTCGAAAACATGATATTTATTGTTTCATCAAATATCCATTTCCTTTTACAAAGGGACATATTACCAAATTCTTTGCTTGTATAATTTTATCCATGTGCATTATTAGTCAAAGTTTCCAGTAGGTGATCTTTTTGGATTGTTATCAGATTATTAATCACGCATGCTCATTTTATGAATGCTGGTTCGAGTTGCATAGGTTCAGAAGAATTAAGGTTTGTGACTTCAATGTCAAGACAACGTGAGATTCAACCTTGGGTTGGCTTAGCTTTAACAAGCTCAGAACTTACCAAACCCATTCTAAGCTTTCTAGAAACTGTTCAACATCATACTTAGCTAATCTAATCTAATTTAATGTTATGAAGCTTAGCCACTTGCAGGTGCCCCAACAAATAAAACTTGAAAACATTTAAACCAATCATAAACTTTCTGTCCTATAGGAAATGGGCAATTAATTGCACAAAAAATAAGACTTGAATACATTTAAAGGACCCATTACTAAGAACCAGGAGCCCGCATGTGCGGGCTCTATATAATGGGCTAAAGAGAGCTTAGGAGGATGGGATATTTTCAAACTCAGCCCCTGATGGCAAGGTTTGCGAAGGAGAAAATAGGGGTTAGACTTTAGAGTGAAACAGATGGGAAGAAGAAAGACGAGGGTTTATGAGTAAGAAAAGTAAATGGAGTGGAAGGATAGTAGAGGGACGGAAATCCAATTCAAGTGGAATTCCTTGGGGGCTTATAGACTACGTTGACAAAAATGGTCTCTTGTTCCTGCTTGTATTTCTTGTCCTGATTCTCCTAGTTCAAGAGGAACTCCTGGTGAGACAATTCAAGAAAGCATTACTTCTCTAAGTAATGCCTTAGCTCCTCTAGTCCCTCAATCTTTCTACTCACTTCACATGCAACGATCAAGACCTTTAGGAAGAGAGTATGGTGAAAATGGATAATCCAGTGTCTGCTTATATCAACATCTTTTTGTCTCATGTCCCCATCTGTTTTCTGATTCTATTTGAGATTTGAGGAAAGCTCTCCTGTCCCACATTCCATTTCTTATCGACCATCTACTTTTGGATAGACTCAAAGAAAAATTTGAAAGAGATTATTTATGAATTGAAACGTATTTTATGGAAGAAATCAGAACTCAGTAAACAATTCATAAAGTTCTTATTGAATACCAAACTCTTGACAAGCTTGTTTACAAACTGTTTATCAAAAGCCTGATCAATATAATGATCAAAGCTCACGGTCGTTTAAAACTTCTTCCATGTTGTAAATGTGCTTGAAATTTTTATTCAGTTGTTTAATTCTAGAAATGAACACAAGCTCTAGTTAAACTCATTCTTAAGCTTCAGCAAACCAACTTTGGTCACTTACACCTTATGAGCAGCAAAGTTGACTTTCACTTCAATGTGGAGAAAAATAAATCCCCTTTTATCTTTGTTATATATGTTCTTGTGCTATAATACTATCCTAAACCCTGTATGTAAAGTTTGACTATCATGCATGCCTCTTAATATTGTCTTCATATTTCTGATATTATTTAGGATATTAAAGTTACCAAGTTCCTTTCTGTTTTTCTTAGAACAATTTTATGTTGCTTTTTTTTTTAACTTTTTGCATTCACTGTTCTCAGGTAGAACTGTACAACAGTATGGTAGAGAAAGAGGGTACAGAGGATGAAGAAGAAGCTAAGAAGGCATACCAAGCTGCCCGAGAGCATAGCGACCATACAGCTCAGAAGGCAATTGGTGACAAAGTTTCTTCTGCACTAATAGACAGGGTAATAATTTCTGTAGATTCTTCAGTTAAAACAGTCTTCAACTTCAATGTTGTTGCTCTAAATATATTATCTATCTCTATCGTTGATTATAACATATGCTCTTTAAAACCTGGAAACAACACAGTATTTTAAACCCAAAACCCTGTTAACATGATTTTCACATTTCAGGTTGATGCTATGCTCCAAAAGCTTGAAAAAGAAATTGACGATGTTGATGCCAAGATTGGAGACCGATGGAGGTTGCTTGATAGGTTTGTCCATTGCAACTCTGAAAAAAAATTGCATGCTTTACTTTGATTAGTGATTCTACATAAAACTATGAATTTTGAGCAGCACCTTGTCATTGCATTCTTGTTTTGTGAATATGTGCAGAATGTTTGTTAAACCAAACCAATTCTGAATGTTGCTAAATTAGAAAAGTAAGAGAGAACTACAATTGAAAGGTGCAACAATAGACGATTGACTGTGTGCCTTTCTCATTATCTTTGATCACAGCATATGTCTTGAATGCCATATAAAGTGCTTCCAAAGCTGCAGTTATTTTAGTATGATATTCTTTTAGCCGTGAATTTTATGGCTGTAAAATGAACCCACATGAAAAACCGTAACATGCTTTGAAGCTTCTATACCTGGAATCACATCTCTGGAACTTTCTACTCCCCTGCTTTAGAGTAGCCAAATATGAAAGTTGACTCCTTCGGTTAAAACATTCTTTGAAGGATCAGAAAATCTATTTTACGTTTTTGATAAAATATAAATCAATGACATATATAGTAAATCACTCCGATTAAAGTCCTGCTATTTAGCTTAGACCAGGCTTATAACATGGCATTATGCAAAACCTGGATATCCTATATATCCAAGTTTTGATTGCATCCATGATATGTCTTCACTGTTTGTTTCTCCCCGATTGTTCCATTGTCTTTCTAGCCATCAATTCTACTACCTTAACCGTTTTCATATTTCCCTGAAGTATATACATTGATGTGTCACTATCAACAACCATGTTTGAAGATCCTTTCTATCTTATTCTATTTTTTTCTCGTATTTCACATAATGCATTACTTTTTCAATGGAAGGTTTTTGTCAAATTTTCTTGTCCCATTTGTATGCCAGGGATTATGATGGTAAAGTAACTCCTGAGGAGGTTGCCAGTGCTGCTATGTACCTCAAGGACACATTGGGCAAGGAGGGCATGCAGGAGCTTATTAGCAGCCTCTCCATAGACCGAGGTCGGTTTTCATTCTTATTTTTTTCACTTTTTATCCGTTGGCATTACCGTAAGTATAGAATTTCGGATGTCTGGGAGGAAGATGATTACTTTTCTTCCACTATGCTGGACGGTGTGGTGGTTTCTATGTAGGACATAGTTGAATCTTTTGGCCTTTAAACTTAGGTCCCTAGATTTTTCTTAATATTCATGTGTTTAATTGCATAACATTACTGTTCAGACCTTAAATTCCCTTTGTTTTGCTTCTTGTCCTGAATTTCTCGCTCCAGAAGGAAAAATACTTGTTGAAGATCTCATCAAATTAGGCGGTGAAACAGAAGCAGCCGAAGACGACACTGCCGGAGCAGGAAGATCGTAGGGAAGCATACTGATTTTTTTTTTTCGCAAAAATCTTTTTAAAGGTATCGTTGATGCATTTAACACTACATTGTTGTATATTAGCTTACAAATAAGGTAGCAGTGGAGTTCAGTATATGGTACGATGATTTTGTGTCACCTACTACAAACTGAATATAGTACAAGTGGAGCAAACATGGACCCTACATATTCTTTATCACAGCAGGTTACGAAGAAACACTGGACGCATGGAGAATTATTTAGTTTCTCAGTTTGATTGTTTCGTATGGATTTCGATCATCGGAGACGATGTTGTTGGCAGTGTCCGTATCCCGAACATAGACAGCAAGACGAATATATATATATTATTAAAAAAACTAAATAAATACTTAAAATTGAGATGTACTGTATTGTTTATATATGATGGTAAAAAAAAAATGATGTTTGAATTTATATAAAATAATATAGGGTAAATTATACAGATAGTCATCATATTATGGGGTTAGTATCGATTTGAATACAATGCTTTAAAAAAATCAAATACACCGGTAAACTATTAATTTGGTATTAAAATAGTCATCGACTATTAAAACCAAAAGGACGGATGACGTGATCGTTAAAATTAAAATAAAATAATTACACATTTATTTCCTGTTATTCATATATTTTTTTAATTTAATTCTAGTTTTATTATAATAAAATAAAATTATTATTTAATTAGAAGCTGACACAGATTAAAGGAAGAAAAGAAATCTCATAACATATTTTTAATGGGTGTTGAACCGACCTTTGGGTGTTGCCCAAAACAATGAACTAAGGAATTATTATTATTCAAGTTTCCATAAACTATACATATTAAATACAGTTTTTTATATGTATTATATTAATTCCATATATAATATTATATTTATTTTTTAATTTAATTAAAATATTAATTAAAAATATTTTTTATATATTGAGATTTAAAAATATTCGAATAAAATATTTGAATTTTAAATATTTGAATAAAATATTTGTATAATAAATATTCGAATAAAATTATAAAAATCTGAACATTTGAATTTAAAAATATTCGAATAAATATTTAAATTTTAAATATTCAAATAAAAAAATTCGTATATTCAAATAAAAATATTCGAAATCTTATGATTTTTATTCGTATTTTTAAATAAAAATTATTCGAATAAAAATCATAAGTGTTAGATATTTTTATTCGAATATTTATTATATAAATATTTTTATTTGTATATTTATTATTCAAATATTTTTATTTAAATATATAAATTTTTTATTCGAATATTTTTAAATCCAAATATTCATGATTTTTATTTGAATATTTATTATACGAATATTTTTATTTGTATATTTATTATTTAAATATTTTATTTGAATATATCATTTTTTATTTGAATATTTAAAATTCAAATATTTTATGCGAATATTTTAAATCCAAATATATAGAAAACATTATTCCATATATATTTGTTATAGGGCTTTGTATAACATAATTTATATCTTAAAGGTAAACGAACCATAAATATATACATGTACTGATGCTTTATATTTTAAAGTTACTCTTGATCTAGTAGTTGACTCATTGGGTTTTTATCTTGAATACCTAGGTTCAATTTCCCTTTGATGCAAGAGTCTAGATTTTACATTTTCTTCTTGAAGGATAAAAATAAATTTAATAAATTAAATATATATAAATATAACCATCTAATAAGGTGGTGATAAATAATTATATTATTTTATTATAATAAAATTATGATTAAATTATAAAACTATGTGAATAACAGGGAGTAAATATGTAATTATTCCAATTATTTTTAACGGTCACGTTAGCTGCTCCGTTAATTTCTAACAGTCGATGGCTATTTTAATACCAAATTAATAGTTTACCGGTATATTTGATTCTTTTTAAAGTATTATGGTAAGATCAATACTAATCTCATAGTATGGTGACTAACCGTATAGTTTACCTAATAATATAATATAAATATTTTTAATTATTCGATGAATTGATAATAATAATAAATTTTAGTTAAATCGTTCAATTTTAGTGAATTGCTGGTATAAAAGTTATCACAAGAATGAATTGCTCAATTTTAATGTAAAAGAACGTTTGAGGGTAGAAATGGCATACTCAATATTTCATTCCTTACTCTAATAATTATGATATCAATATTTTATTTTTCGAATGACGAAGGGTATAAGAAATTTTTTCAAATTTCTGAGAAAAATAGTTAAAATTTGATTTTTTTATATTTAATTAATTTTTAATAAAAAAATAAATTAATTAAACTCTTTGAGATAAGGAGATTTTAATAATAGTTGTTGAATTTATAAGAAAATTAAATGTCATATTCAATATAATATTTTATTTTTCTTCACATTTTTTTTAATTTTCATGTTTTCTCGTTTTTGTATAATTTTTTTGTGGGTATAATCTCTAAGTTTCGCTTTACGGTTAAAGTCTGCTTTGTTATATTTTTTTCTTTATCTTCGATGAAATTCTGCTCTCGTTTTAAAAAGTAATATTTATATTCATATTTAAACTTTAATTTATTTATAAGTGATTTTAATGAAAAAGAATATTATTATTATAGAAAATTTAAATTTAAGCCCTTTAGTTAAAAAATTATATCATAACTTTTTATCGCGTTATCTATAATTCTAACAAATAAAAAATTATCATTTTTATTAATTTTTTGATATTATATTTTTATTAATTAAATTTTTATTTATATTTACTATAAATTAAATTTTAAAAAAATATCAAGCGAAAATTCACGTAATAAAAGATAATATAAAAAATTAATAAAAATAGATAATTTTATTAATTGATATTATAATTAACGTGGTGCGAAAGATTTATGATATATTTTGTTATTTGCATGAAGGGTAAACTATCCAGTGACCATTCAACTATTAGATACCTATTTTGTCCACCTAAATAAAGAACTCGTCAATTAGGTCACCCAAGTTTTAAACCCTACCTATTTGAGTCACTACCGTTAAAATTTAACATAAAAAGTTAACGGTGATGATGTGGCTGTTAATTAAAATGGGTAAAATTACACATTTATTTACTCTAATTTATTTATTATTTTAATTTAATCCTAATTTTAAATTATCACCACCTGATTGGATAGAAAAAAATAAATAAAAAAAGAAATTTGGGGTTAAGGGGATTTGAACCCAAGTTCTTAGCATGAAAATGAAAAAAAAAAAAAAGTTTTAAGAAGATTTAAACCGAGGTTCATAGTATAAAAAGCAAGCATTCTAACCATTAGGCCTAACACTCATGCATGTAATGTTATTGTAGGATAAATATAGTTTAAATACAATAGAATAAATATATTAAATATATTAAATATATGAATAAATATAGTTTAAAAGGTTCAAATACAATTTTAATAAAAAATAAAAACAAACTTAATATTAAATATATGAATAAAAATATTCGAAAAAACAAACTTGATATTAAATAAAATTAGGATTAAATTAAAATAATAAATAAATTAGAGGGGTTAAATGTGTAATTTTATAGATTTTAATTAATAGCCACGTAATCGTTGTTAATTTTTTCTGTTAAATTTTAACGACGGTAACTCAAATATGTAGGGTTTAAAAGTTGGGTGACCTGATTGACGAATTCTTTAATTGGGTGACCAAAACAGATATTCCAATTTGTTTGGTGATTACTGGGGTAGTCTACCCTTGCATGAAATGTGTACCTAGCTAATTGAGTTGAGCAACTTACAAACAAGTAGAGTTCGACTCAATCATAATTCAATTAACGTTTGATTCAAATTGACTCAACTTAAATTTATGTTCTACTTGAGTAAGGTCTAACTCACGAACAATTCATTATTTTTATATTTTTTATGATTTTATAGTGATTATTTAAAAAAAAAATATTAGTTAAAAATTCTAAAAAAAAATTATGACTAGTCATATAACTTACCCATAAAATATTTGATTTCATTTTCATCTTGTAATTTTGAGAATTTAAAAAGTTAATCATAGACATAAGAATTTAAAATTTTTTGTTTACAAATGGAGGAGAAAAGTTTTCAATTCCTAAATAAAAAAATATGATCGAAAGTAAAACTTAAAAATTCGTAAAGCCTTACTTTCTTTATAACAGTTGAAAATTTTAAGGATCTCACGTCGAATATCAATTTCATCTATAATTTGACCATATATATATATATATTATAGTTTATATATATATTTATTAATAATATCATTAGATTTTACTTATATTTAAAAAATAAAATAAGGGTTTTGACAGCTTAAAGATTACGAATTGATTTTTTTTATCAAACTTAACATGCAATAAGCTAAATAATAAATTTTTTAACGTATAATAACTAAAGTCTAGGGTATTTATTGAGTGAGTTGATCGCGAGTTGGATAGTATTCGATTCGTGCTCGTTAAAATTTTTTGTTATTCAACTCGTTGCTCATTAAGCTCATTAAAAGTGTGTTCAACTCGTGTTCATTAAAATATTTTGTTGCTCAACTCTACTCGTTGCTCGTTAAGTTTGACCCATCACTCGTTAAACTCACTAAAAACTTACATTAAAATAAAAGTAAAATTTAATAATACGATATAGAGCTTAATATGAACATAAATTAATAAAGAGTGTATAAAACCCTTTTTAAATCTAAATTCCAAACTAATAATCCATAAATACACCAAAAATAGTATGTTAAAATTAAATTAATAACTCATAAATTAATAATTATTATTTAGATTTACATTTTGAATTAATAATTTTAGAATAACTACTAAAAAAATACTTAAAAAATTAATGAGCTGCTCGAGAATTTATTGAGTCGAGTTAGATTTTACTCGATTCAATACGTTAAGATCTAGAATCGAGTTCAAGTTCGAGTCAAGTCAATCTAAATCGAGTATTTTATCGAATTTTGACCTATTCGAGTTCGAGCAGCTCAACTCGTTAAACACTCATAAACTAAACACTACTCAACTCATACTCGACTCGTTTCATAAATATCCTTATATGTGCCACATTTTTTTACAAAACCATGTCGTGTTTATAGTAGAGGCAGGCAGGTAATTAAATTTAGAAAAATTCTATGATAATAGACGTCAAACATTGTTAGACACCATTAATATCTATTAACATGAATTTCTGTAAAAAAATAATAATAATAAAATAAATAACTAAAAAATCAAATAAAAAGATAAAAAATACAAAAAATAAAATAAAAATAAAAATAAAAAATAGAAAATTTGAAGATATGTGAGAGTTTTAGATTTAGTGGGGATTGTGTTGAGAGATTTGAGGGAGAAATTTTAGGGATTTGGTGGAGTTTAAATTAGTTTAGGATGTTTGATTCAAATCCTTTAAATAAAGGCCTTCGAATCTGGAAAAAGGGGAATGAAATAAAAGGATCTGAAAGTTTGAACCGGCAGAGGAATCGAAAGAAAAGAGGGGAATCGAAGAGGAGGAGATCGGTGAAAGGCAAGCACTTGACGAGAATCATCCGAAAGTATTGGTGAGAGCTTTTTCTTGGTTGTTTCTTAATTTTTTTTCTATGTTTAAGTTAGATTCTGGGAAGATGGATGAGTGTTTTTGAATCCGGGTAGATTTAAG
Organism: Abelmoschus esculentus; assembly: GCA_035048815.1. Taxonomy (NCBI): domain Eukaryota; kingdom Viridiplantae; phylum Streptophyta; class Magnoliopsida; order Malvales; family Malvaceae; genus Abelmoschus; species Abelmoschus esculentus. Next base: position 16,284,794 of record JAUCBN010000017.1, on the reverse strand, counting down.
TGTTTTTAGGGTGTCATCCGAGTGGTGTTAATTTAATTAAATGTTAATTTAATCAAATATTAGATGTTAATTAGGTGTTAATTTAATTTTAAGGCTTAGAAATTATTTAATTAGGTTCTTGGTTGAATTTAATTTAATTTCTAACGTTGAATTTAAAATTATTTTAATCTAATTAAATCTAGTTTGAACCTAAATTGAACTCTAAAGTTCAAAATTAGTTAATTTAGATATTAATTAGGTTTAATTTTTTTTAAAGGCTTAGAAATTATTTAATTAGGTTCTTAGTTGAATTTAATTTAGTTTCTAAGATGAAATTTAAAATTAATTTAACCTAATTAGATCTAATTTAGCCTAAGTGAACCTTAAAACTGAATTTCCATCAAGTTTGACTTTAATTAGGATTAATTAAAATTTAAAGCTTAGGAAAATTTGATTAAGTGATTAATTTAATTAAAGATTCTAAATCTTAAAATTAATTAAACTTAATTAAATCTAATTTGTCCCCTTGAAATCGAACTCTTGTCCTTTTTTTTGTCTTTACCATGTAAGTCCCTTTTTAATTTTAATTATCTTTGTTGTAACATGAACTCCCATATTTTCTAATGAAAAGTAATCAAGTTCCTTTATTTTATTTAATTATGTTTCATTTTAAAAAAATCACATGACATATTTAGGAGATCACTTAATTATCATTTAGTTAATTAATTTAGAGACTTTTAGGATTAGTTGCTTTAATTAAGTAATTAAATAGGGAGATAATTAGTAATGATAGTATTTGAATCTTATACCTCGGATACACTAAGAGGCCGGTGTTTTGACGTACCATGATGTTGGCCTAAAAAGTGTACCTTGGTATCGAAGTCATGTGCTATTAAAACCTAGAACTTGATAAAATAACTTAGATTTAAAATTAAATAAAATTGGTAGGTAAAAATTAGTGATATTAGTAATTTAAATAGGTTTTAAGATTTAATTAATGGAGCCTTCGTAGGTTAGAACTTAAAATGAACAAGATAAATAAATGGTCATGCATTTAAACCTTTTGAGGTGGAATTTATATTTCTTTAAATTTGGGTGAGATTTCCTATCTAGAGGATGTCTCATTTGGCCCGAGTTTAAAAGAGATATATTTTCTTAATCAAAAGGATATCCTCAATTCAAGTAGTGTTTAATTAACAATGAAGAATTAAATTAATATCTATATTCAAAATATCAAAATGCCACGTGAAATTAATAAGGTACCAATTTTTGGGAGTTTGTAAGGGTCGTCCTTACACGTAACCGACTCCTGAATCCAAATATTTTTATGAATCTCTGGTTTATTTTATGGTGTCTGGCCTACCAAAGTGACCGGTGGCGACTCCAAATTTATTTTTAAAATTAAATTATAAACACTTTTTTAAAATTTTGGGTTAAAAGTAATCAAATTTGGATTTCTCAAGATTAATCGCCATGCTATTTTTCACCACGTTTTCGGTTTTAAAAAGGTCGCGACAGCTTGACGACTCCGCTGGGAACTTAAAAATTCTTTTTTGTGAGCCAGGCCTAACTTTTTTAAATTTTTTACGTGGCATTTCGGTATTTTGAATATAGATATTAACTTAATTCATTGTTGTTAAATGAACATCGTTTGAATGAGGGTAGCATTTTTATTTTTGTGATATATCCTGTCATTCATGCATAAGCTCTCGACCCGAGCTTTCACCCTTAAGTGGGAGTTAGATATTATCCGACGTGATGTTCTCCAGCTCCGAGTTTTATATTTTTATCTGCTTCTGGTATACTAACCTTACGCATCGTGGGGTCTTCACCTCTGTTGTAAGGGACCTAGACTACCGAATCGATATCTTATCGTTGCAGTAAACGGTAACGACAGTTTGAGAACCTAATGTCTAGACCAAAAACCACATGTATAGAGTAGAAACCCACCCCTTTTAAAGCCAGACAGAGACCATAAGATAAAGCGGTATGCTGCCGAAATGCCGCCAAATTAGGATTTCTCTGTTTAACTACTCTCTGGTTGTTTTTATGCAACATAACCTGCTCTCTGTTTTTTTTTTGCAACATAAATTGTTCTCTGGTTGTTTTTCGCAAGTTAATTTATTTTTGTTCAGATTATTATTTCACCATACTAACATTTTTTTGGTGGTGTGTGAGTGAGTTCATATAGCATGCATTAGGGGTATCGATTCATGAGCTAGTTGTATAGACAATGGTCATAAACTAAAAGGTTTGATATACAAGTGAAAAACATTATGCCGAGGTGGACCATATTCGAGAAGACTCAGTGCGAGATCATAGTTAGTATCCGGGGACCAAGTACCAATTATACAAGGATATTTTAGAAGACTTCAAGTATGATGCACGTCTACCAAAATTAAGGTATCTTAGTTGTTGTCAGGAGAGTGGTTACAACATCAACAATAGGAGGATATGAGGTTTTGCTAAACCGTTCCAGTAAGTGAAAAGAGACTTATATTGGGTTCAACAATTATTCAAGCTTCAAGCCGGGTTCAACAATTATTTAAGCTTCAGGTCGGATTCAGGTGGCTAAGAGGCGGAGATAGTCAGAAAGCGCATATTTGATTGTTTAATTAGGGTCATACCAAGTAACTATCGAAGGATGAAGATGGGAAATAGAAGGGAAATTTAGAAAGTTCAACACGACATGCAGAAAAACAATTTGCAAGCTTTGAGCCAACGTTTCGAGTGAAGAACAACACGTCAAAAGTGAAATCGATACAGTTACCCGGATGATGCAAAAGATTGAGCCGATTGTAACACCCTAAATTTGGGCCTAGAAGTTTAGAGGCCGGTTTAGAGTTCTAGTGGACCGATTTTGTCGGTTTAACCTAGTTCGGGATTAAATACCTAAAAATTAGTTTTCTATCAAAATAAAGTGAGGAAAAATATTATAAAATCCTTAAATAATATATATTAGACTTTGGTCAAATCAATTTTGAAAATTGACTCTTGAATCCCTAAGATTTTGAAATTAGTGACTATTTTATAAAAATAAAAAACTTGAGGACAATTTTATAAACTCAGCCAAAAATTTGGATCTTTAAGGTAATTTGATATAATCCTAATACTAGTTGATCTAGGTTTTCCAAGAGTCTATATAAACAACCTTTAATCTCTAGTTTTAACCTAAGTAATCAAAATTCTCTAATTTTGATCTAAAACACAAAAATTCACTTTTTAAAAATATCTCTTCTTTAAATTTCGGTTTCTTCTTCTCCAAGGCAGCCTCTTCATCATCTTTTCAAGGTAAATATCCATTCTTTTTAATAAATTTTCGTTGGCTTATTTTCCTATATTTTTCTTTATCAAAATCTCGTCGTTTTCCTACGGGTTTTCTAGTTTTTAAACTTTTGAAGGGGTTAGATTAATTTTGGAGTTGAGAATCCTTAAAATCTCTGAAACCTAAATTTCTTTAATGAATTTCCTAAGTTCTTCTCTTATTGAAACAATCTTTAAAGTCTTGAATCAATAAAATCGGTTTCCTTGATAAAAATTCCATTGTTTTCTTGATTTTTGTTCAAGGGTTTTACATGGATATTTTTGATGCTTAAATACATGAATCTTGAAGTGTTTAGATGTAATTAAGATGACTTTAAAGTATCTAATCCCGGACCTAAGGTTTAGAAGGTGTTTGGAGAGGTTTTCGGTGAGTTTCGGTTAAGTTTTATGGTGTTTTTAGGGGCTGCCATGTATTGGTCCGACTTGAGGGATGTTTGGGTGTGTTTTAATACACTAAAATCTCTGGTTTTGATGCTTGAATTAGGTTAAGAGATAGAGGAACAAGTTTGAAGGATTTTGGAAAGCCGAATCGCGTTTCTGGGTGACTTGTCGAGCAAGTTTCAGTAAATCGGTGAGTGGATTATGAGGGCTGCCAATTTGGCATGATTTTAAATTTGTTTTCAAAGGTTTGGGGGTGTAGGGAAGGTGTGAAAAACCTCCCTATACTCGGAAGTAAGTTTTAAGTATTGCTTTCTTAAAGGTTTCCCATATTACGTTGTGTTTTTATTATGTTATTTGTCATGCTCTTATTGTGTTGTGCATATGTGATTATGCATGTATGTAAATGCTCATGAGACTGTTTTTAAAGAGATTTTATATACATTCAATGTTCCCACGATTTTTATTTTGAAAAATAAGATAAAAGTGGTTTTATCGGTTTTTGCAAGTGATGCATAAAAAGTGGGATACATGTGATTTGAATTCTGTTTTGAATTAAATGTTGAGCATTGATTTTTGATAATATATTGGCTAGTTAAGTGATGAACCTTATGGGATAAGTTGATCGATCAATAGGGTCTAGAGTGCACTATAAACATTCAAAAGTCGTATGTGTATAAAGTCCTTATGTGTTGCATTTTGCCTTTTATTCTAATGCTATGTGATGGGAGTGGTACTGTCACATACGGGTTGATCGGAGTGGTATTGTCACCGGACACCAATGTGAGATAATTCATGTTGAGAGTGGTATCAACATGCGTATGCTCTGGGAGTGGTACTAACATGCGGTTGCCCGTTTATCCTAACGATTTGGAGTGGTACAAATCGGATCACTAGCACCAATATATGTTTTTACTTTTCTAAGGTAAGTGTCATGGTTTTCACTTGATTGCATATAATATTATGCATGCGAGGTTTTATGCATTAATATGCATGTGATTTGAGCATTGCTATGTTGTTAGCATGTAAGACTTGAGCTTTGTGCATCGAGATGCACGTGTAAGCATTGATATGTGAGTAACATGTAAGACTTGTGTTTTATCTTGTAAAGCATATGATTACAAAATGGGTTTTACTAAAATCTAATTATGGCATCGTTAGACTTGGTTTGATGACACTTACTGAGTTTTAAAAGTGACATTGTTAGCCATGTGTGTTTTGTTTTATAAAGAGCATGAATGTTTTTAAATTGATGAAATTGGTTTAATATGGGCTATGTTACAAGGTATTTTTATACTTGTTTTTATTCACTCGCTAAGCTTATGCTTACCCTCTCATTTACCTTGTAATATAGAGTATTTGATGTGGAGGCAGTAAAGAGAAGCAAGGATCCAGATAACCGTCAAGTGAAATCTCAAGTGTGTCTTTATAACTTTAGTAGTAGTGAGAGAGCAATGGGGATGAGTTATCATATTGTGAATAATGTCTATGCTTTTGAGACTTGAAATGGTTATATGTTTACACATACTTGATGAATATCAAAGTTGATGTTAGTTCATGACTTTAATTGAATTGCTCATTGATATTCCTTTAGTATTAATATAGTTATTTTAAAGTTTGATTCTTGATATCCTTATGTTTGAACTCGAGTGTTGTTTATAATGGAGCATGAAATATACTTAATTAAATATTGATAACTTTAATTTTACAATCAGGGTATAAAATTCTGGAAATTGTAATTAGGTCCCTAAAACTTGTTCGATTAAATTAGGACTCGTTTCTCTTTAGTTTCTGTTGCAATTGAATTCAGTCCTTGCATGAATATGTAGGATCTAATCAAAGCATTTAAAAAAGACAAATGATATTTTTTTAGGGTTGTTTAATGGGGCGAGTCTCCGGATTAGCCTCAATATTCCCCGTGTAGCTTGTTCGAGTTGGGTGGCGTCTAGACCGGGTCGAGGAGGTTACACCGATGATCAACTTCAGAACCAAGTACAAGAAATGTCAGATGTATGTAGATTTTGCTCGATAAAGCAGAAGACCCGTCAACAGATTTTTAGCAACATATTAGAATGATTGTCGAACCAGACTGAACGAGGTGATCGAGTCAGCTATCTTCTATCAACAAATTGGTTTCTCCTTGTATTCGATATTTTAGTTAGATGAATGTTGTCTAATGACTAGCTTTTGAAATCGATATCTCTTGCATTCATGCATTGCATCATTTGAATATTGTTTTTTTAGGAGAATGGTAAAAACATTGCATTTTGTTTTAAATACTACTTTTAAAGTAACATTGTATTTTGACAAGCATAAATTAAAACATGTTAAGATTAAGAAATTTCAGAAAGTTATTGAGGATCACTTGGGTAACATGAAAGATCGGCCGATCTCAGAATCAGACATCAATTTTCACATTGCTTGGTCATTCAGATGAAATGAAGATACGAGAGATTGATATGAAAATTCATCTCACACAAGGGTTCAATTTAAAAGGTTCTTGCAAGAAAATGAAAAAAGACGAAAAAATGCAAAAAGAAGTCGAAAAGAAAAATGACGGTTGAATTTAATAGCTGGGAATCTATTGAAAATTTAGAAGATCGGGTTTTGAGCTATGAAAAACAGCAATAAAATGTTCGATCGTGATGACGATAACGTGAGAAGACCTGAGGTATCTGATCACCCTAAGCGATAATAATGTAGCAAATTTTGTCAAATAATGAATTTATCAGTGTCATCCCGAAGAAGAAATCCAAGTAAAGACCAAACGGCGAGTAGTTCAAATGACTACATAGCCAAGGCCTATATAAGCACCTTCTTTCTCTTGAATTATTAACTCTTGCATTCTTCTTTCTTTAGAATTGATTACACAATCTCTCTCTTGTTATATTCGTTACAATCTCAAAACTCTCTTATTCTTCTCAGAATCTTTCCAAGAAACTCTCTATTTATTATCTTTTATTAATTTTATCTGTTGTGTGATTTGAGCATTGAAGACAATGCTCGGTTTGATTTTGGGGGAGATTGAAGGTGCAGAAGCACTGCCGAGGCTACCCAATGCCGCGGCAATACCATAAAAGGGAGTAATTTTTCTGAAAATGTTTTATATATTCTCTTTTCTTGAATTTAAGTTTGTAATCTTGTACTGCCTTATGTCAGCTTTGCTTTAGTTTACCCCTTTAAGGCTATAGAAATTTTTCTCCTTACCATGTCCAAGTACTGTTTTGAAGGGATAACTATATGATACTCATAGAATAAAACTTAGAAGCTTACTTTAGGGTTAGACAAAAAAAACTTTTTGGACCTGTTTGATTTAGGAGTTCTTTTAATAAACTTAGGTGATAAAGACTTAGAACTTGTTGGAAAAATAACTAGAGGTGCCTATTACCGGCTCTAGTTTTGCTCTCCTTCATACTAGAGGTGCCTGAAATTGGCTCTAGTATACTAAATAGGTGCTACAAAAGAAAAAGAAAAAATAAATAAAAAAAACAAAGAAAGAAATAGAAAATACATATCTTGAGGTGTCCAAAATTGGCTTAAGACTTGTTGTTTTAAGAAGATAGCTAATCTAAGATTCTACTTGTCTTGAATTTAGAGTTTATCTAAGAAAGCCTTGAATCATCCTTGTCCATTAAACACACACTCACCTAGCCCTAGAATTTGTTTCTTAGTAGAAGTCCTTGGGTAAACTAGTGGCTAAAACGGAGAGATAGACATGACCATAGTGGGGAGAATAGATGGAAGAGTAAGACCAAAGGGGAGTAAGGTTTAGCAATTTGATGTTTGGTATTGCTTGAGGACAAGCAATAGTTCGAGTTTGGGGGTATTTGATGAGTGCCTAAAAGGCAATCATTTACTACCCTTCTTATGGTACTTTATGCACCTATTATACACCCACTTGAAACGAATCATATATTCTTTGCTCAAATATTGGACAAGAGATGACCTTGATACTTGATTAATGATGAATGGTTTGACGAGGAACAAATGAAGCTTTAAATGTCAAAATGTTGAACAACGAAGATAACGTAAGTAAATATGGGGCAATTACGTACAGACTGTAGTCATTGCCGAGTTTCATAGTTATAATGATGAATATTAGTCCAGCTTGATGAAAGTTTAGGGACTAGAAAAGGTTAGGGACCAGGAGAAAATTCAGGGACCTATGATATTTTGCACACCCTAAATGATGAAAGTGGGGCAAACTCAGCATGATAAAAGATCAGCAAAACATTATTGCACGTGAGATTTCAAATCAGAATGGACAAGGGAGGTACAAAGTTCATAAACTTATTTCTTCGAGAAGCTGATAACACATGAAATGTGAGGCAGAATCCTAACTGATTGGGAAAACAATGATGTTAATGTCAATATGAGAAATGGAGCTCAAAAAGATCAGGCAGAGTACAAAGTTGTTGATGTGAAATATCGTCATGACAGAAAAAAGGTTCAATGAAGAAGATCAGTTTACCCAAGTGGTCTTCAATTAACACTAATGCATCATAATAGGAATATTTGCATTAGAAGCATGCTAATAATGCATAATATTTATGTTAAACAGGATTCAAGAACTATGGATTCAAAGAAATCAACAACAACAAACACTATTGACAGCCTTCTCGGTGTGAGTCCCTATCTTGGCAGCCTTTTCGGTGTGAGTCCCTACCTTGGCAGCCTTTTCGGTGTGAGTCCTTACCTTGGCAGCCTTCCCGGTGTGAGTCCTTACCTTGACAGCCTTCTCGGCGTGAGTTCCTACCTTGGCAGCCTTCTCAGCGTGAGTCCTTACCTTGGCAGCCTTCTCGGCGTTAGTCCCTACCTTGGCAGCCTTCTCGACGTGAGTCCCCATATTGGCAGCCTTCTCAGCGTGAGTCCCTACCTTGGCAGCCTTCTCGGCGCGAGTCCTTACCTTGGCAGCCTTCTCGGCGTGAGTCCCTAACTTGGCAGCCTTCTCGGTGTGAGTCCCTACCTTGGCAGCCTTCTCAGCGTAAGTCCTTACCTTGGCAGCCTTTTCGGTGTGAGTCCCGATTAAAACACTATTGGCAGCCTTCTCGGCGTGAGTCCCGAAAGAAGTGGTGTATCATGAGGAATTTCGTAATAAGAAGAACAACCTCAAGTTTCACCGCTTACATCTGGAGAATTTCGTAATAAGAAGAACAACTCTAGATCTCTCAGAAACGAGGAATTTCGTAATAAGAAGAACAGCCTCGATTTCTATCACTTGATGAGTTTGGAGAATTTCGTAATAAGAAGAACAACTCCAAATTCCACGAGATACGAGGAATTTCGTAATAAAAAGAACAACCTCGGATTTCACCACCTTACATCTGGAGAATTTCGTAATAAGAAGAACAACTCCAGATCTCCCGGAGACGAGGAATTTCGTAATAAGAAGAACAGCCTCGAGCTCCATCACTTGATGAGTTTGAAGAATTTCATCTGAAGAATTTCGTAATAAGAAGAACAACTTCAGACCCTGGAGAATTTCGTAATAAGAAGAAAAACTCCAGATGTCCCAGAGATAGGGAAACTCAGAACCAGAAGAATAGCCTCGAGTTACGTCACAGGTGTTGCTTGAAGAAGTTCGTAATAAGAAGAACAACTTCAAGCTTCGGCCAAATGGCCTAAACAAAATTCATGTTTTTCAGTCTTTGCCCATCTCCTGCTCTGCAACATTGAGTAAAGAGGGGCAGTTGTTAACACGAATTTCTGTAAATAATAATAATAATAATAATAAATAATAATAATAAAATAAATAACTGAAAAATCAAATAAAAAGATAAAAAATACAAAAAATAAAATAAAAATAAAAAATTTGAAGATATGAGAGAGTTTTAGATTAAGTGGGGATTGTGTTGAGAGATTTGAGGGAGAAATTTTAGGAATTTGGTGGAGTTTAAATTAGTTTAGGATGTTTGATTCAAATCCTTTAAATAGAGGCCTTCGAATCTGGAAAAAGGGGAATAAAATAAAAAGATCTGAAAGTTTGAACCGACAAAGGAATCGGAAGAGAAGAGGGGAATCGAAAAGAAGGAGATCGGTGAAAGGCAAACACTTGACGAGAATCATCCGAAAGTATTGGTGAGAGTTTTTTCTTGGTTGTTTCTTACTTTTTTTTCATGTTTAAGTTAGATTGCGGGAAGATGGATGAGTGTTCTTGAATCCGGGTAGATTTAAGTATTTTTAGGGTGTCATCCGAGTGATGTTAATTTAATTAAGTGTTAATTTAATCAAATATTAGATGTTAATTAGGTGTTAATTTAATTTTAAGGCTTAGAAATTATTTAATTAGGTTCTTGGTTGAATTTAATTTAATTTCTAACGTTGAATTTAAAATTATTTTAATCTAATTAAATCTAGTTTGAACCTAAATTGAACTCTAAAGCTCAAAATTAGTTAATTTAGATATTAGTTAGGTTTAATTTTTTTAAAAAGCTTAGAAATTATTTAATTAGGTTCTTAGTTGAATTTAATTTAGTTTCTAAGATGAAATTTAAAATTAATTTAACCTAATTAGATCTAATTTAGCCTAAGTGAACCTTAAAACTGAATTTCCATCAAGTTTGACTTTAATTAGGATTAATTAAAATTTAAAGCTTAGGAAAATTTGATTAAGTGATTAATTTAATTAAAGATTCTAAATCTTAAAATTAATTAAACTTAATTAAATCTAATTTGTCCCCTTGAAATCGAACTCTTGTCTTTTTTTGTCTTTACCATGTAAGTCCCTTTTTAATTTTAATTATCTTTGTTGTAACATGAACTCCCATATTTTCTAATGAAAAGTAATCAAGTTCCTTTATTTTGTTTATTTATTTATTTTATTTAATTATGTTTTATTTTAAAAAAATCATATGACATATTTAGGAGATCACTTAATCATCATTTAGTTAATTAATTTAGAGACTTTTAGGATTAGTTGCTTTAATTAATTAACTAAATAGAGAGATAATTAGTAACGATAGTATTTGAATCTTATACCTCGGATACACTAAGAGGTCGGTGTTTTGACGTACCATGATGTTGGCCTAAAAAGTGTACCTTGGTATCGAATTCATGTGCTATTAAAACTTAGAACTTGATAAAATAACTTAGGTTTAGAATTAAATAAAATTGGTAGGTAAAAATTAGTGATATTAGTAATTTAAATAGGTTTTAAGATTTAATCAATGGAGCCTTCGTAGGTTAGAACTTAAAATGAACAAGATAAATAAATGGTCATGCATTTAAACCTTTTGAGGCGGAATTTATATTTTTTTAAATTTGGGTGATATTTCCTATCTAAAGGACGTCTCATTCGGCCCGAGTTTAAAAGAGATATATTTTCTTAATCAAAAGGATATCCTCAATTCAAGTAGTGTTTAATTAACAATGAAGAATTAAATTAATATCTATATTCAAAATATCAAAATGCCACGTGAAATTAATAAGATACCAATTTTTGGGCGTTTGTAAGGGTCGTCCTTACACGTAATCGACTCTCGAATCCAAATGTTTTTATGAATCTCTGGTTTATTTTATGGTGTCTGGCCTACCAAAATGGTCGGTGACGACTCCAAATCTATTTTTAAAATTAAATTATAAACACTTTTTTAAAATTTTGGGTTAAAAGTAATCAAATTTGGATTTCTCAAGATTAATCGCCATGCTATTTTTCACCACGTTTTCGATTTTAAAAAGGTCACGACAATATCGAACACTGTTAAACATCATTAGATTAATTAATAAAAATTAAAAATCTTAAGGACTTAATATATAATTAATAAAAGAGTAGTAGACTCAATATATAATTAATATTTATATGTCAAATCCTTAAAAATTTTAATATTTATTAATTAATTTAATAATATTTGTATTTAATGTTAGTAATATTTAATGATGCTCATTGTACACTCCTCCTTAATTTAAGGATTTAAGCCATGTATAGTAATGAATCTTACCAAATGAGCTGTCTTAATTTTGTTTGGCAACCTTGTAACGATTAATTAATTACTTACCAAACATGGAAGAAAAATACAAATATCACATGGAACTCGTGGCAACAAAGCCTATTTCTTGTCTTGCATCTTCAAAAACCTTAACAACTTGTACTCTCCACTCAGAACAACCGACCACAGAAACCAAACCAACAGACATGGCGGCGTCTTCACTCTTTGCCACCATCCCGGTAAAGAACCCATTTTTATCAAAGACAGCAGGTTCTCTTCATTTTACTTCCAGACAAAGCAGCATTCTGAATAACAATGTTGGGTTCCAAGCTAAGGAATTAGCTTCTCAATTCTCGAGCTCAAAGGCCTTGCATGTTCCATCTGCTACCACCGATAAACCCAATGCAGCATTGCCTCTGACAGAGACTTTCAGCTCAGCCACTGCTTCCAGGTCAGTGTTCCATTACTGTTTCATTCGATTGCTTTGCTAACTTGATTTGGGTTTTCTCTTTACATTTTTATTTGTAATTGGAGCTTGAGCTTGTAACTTTGTCCTTGTTCAGTTGCCGGGTCTTGTGTGTTTCGAGTGTGAACTTGTGTTGTGTTCTGTCAGGGTGAAACGACATACAATTTCAGTGTTCGTTGGGGACGAGAGGGGAATCATAAACAGGATAGCGGGGGTGTTTGCCCGGAGAGGTTACAACATTGAATCGCTTGCTGTTGGTCTCAACAAGGACAAGGCTATGTTTACTCTTGTTGTCTCCGGGACTGAAAAGATTCTCCGGCAAGTCGTTGAGCAACTTCACAAGCTTGTCAATGTCATAAAGGTCATAAAGTTCAATTTTTTTACACCTTTCAGTATGTTTGTGTTGCCTTTGTTAAAGTAAAGGAAAAAAAATTCCAAATCTCGACGTTGTGAATGGAAAAAATTGGGATACCGGTGGTCATTACTTGGATTTTTTTTATTGAAGTGCTCATAGGCATTATTTGTCAGGTAGATGATATCTCAATGGAGCCACATGTAGAACGTGAATTAATGCTTATAAAACTCAACACTGATCCTACCACTCGTGCCGAGGTATTGTGTTGTTTGGAGCAGCTAATTTTTCTTAGTATGAGAGCATCTAAAATTATCTGCTCAACTAATTTGTGTCAACTAGATGGAAACTGTTCACTTGAAGGGTTGTTTGGAACTTTGATTTCCATTCTACTTCCTTCCTGTACATCCGGGCATTCGGTCTCTAATTTGTACTATGCTTTTTAGATCATGTGGCTTGTAGATATCTTCCGAGCAAGCATTATAGATACTTCAGAGCACTTCTTGACTCTTGAGGTGATTTTTTGATCTTCTAATATTTCATGATTAATTTTATTCGTATTGTGTTATATGAGTAATCTTATCACCTTTCCTTCTTATGTTAGAAGGGTCTGGTAAGTTGCTTCGTCCGCTCAGGTTTTACTACTGCTGAAATAGTATTCCTGGCACCGTGTTATGGAGTCGCAAGAAAAATTAGTCTTTATGTTTTGAAGCTTTTTTGTTCGTCCATTATTTTATTTCATATGCACATCTCAGGTTACTGGTGACCCAGGAAAGATGGAAGCTTTTCAAAGAAATTTGAGCAAGTTTGGGATAAAAGAACTTGCGAGGACCGGGAAGGTATGAAATTCTCACAAACTTGTATCATTGTTTTCCTTGAAGTGCAAAATAGTTTGTGCGGGAGATTCAATAGAAATTTTTGATATTAGCATTTCATAGCATGGTTGGAATAATTGGACCGACCATTGAGATATGTGACATAAGCCCTTGTTGAGATACACATAAAAGGGGGCATTAAGTGGCTTTACCAACTACTATAAAGTCTTCGGTTTTCTGTGGTTTTAAATTCAAGTTGTGTTTCTCCACTTTTGCCAATTTATTTTAAGTCGGATTTTTAACACTCATGTTACTCTAGTGTCATTCTTTTGTGAACTTACTGTGGACTTAATGTGAAAGTTCCATTGAATTATATTAATGTACAAAGATGGACCTGAGGTCTACTAAGCTATCAAATCATTATGTTCACTAAGGTTTGAACATGTCGATCATGATAGATTGCTCTGAGGCGTGAGAAGATGGGGGAGACTGGTCCTTTTTGGGGATTTTCTGCTGCATCTTATCCAGATCTTGAAGGTAGATCAACTAATGGTGCAGTTATAGCGGATGCAAAACCGCTAGTTAACGGTGATGTCAATACACACTCAAAGGTATGCACTTTTTTCTTCTACTTGGAAGGCTTTGAAATTTAATCGGTACACTTCCGAATCAAGTTGGATTCTGCTCACCCCTCACAGTCATGCTATTGCTATCCAAGTTTGGTGTTTACCTTACACAATGGAAAAGTATAAAATTATTTTAACCCCGTGGGGCAAGATGATAGGTAAATTACCCCATTCTTATATGGCATACACATGATAAAAATTATTCTATCATACTCTTAGATTTGTGCAGTCTAAACATAGAATGGGATGATATTTATCTCTTTCTTATCTTATTTTATCCTCCCCTCCATTTTCTTATGCACCATGCCATAGACACTCTAAAGGCAAATAGCGGAACCTATCCGAGTGTTACCAAAGAATGAATACAGCTTGGAATTAGATTATGGTTATGTTTTCTTGCATATTGAACAGAACAAATGAAGTCGGGAAATTGGAAAGTGACATTTACAAGAAGTTGCCCGTGTTGGTTTACTGAATATTTCCTAATTTATGCATCCCAAGTCCTATCTATGAATAAATCCAAAAGTTGCAAGTAGATTTGAATAGCATGGTCCATGTCATTTGCTGAATCTGCATTATGAATACTCTACACTCTTTATTTATGATTTTTGTGTATTTCACTATGCATCAAGTATTAGGACATTGGTGAATTTCTAAAGTTTTTATTTGTCACATGAAGGGTGATGTATATCCCGTGGAACCTTTTGAGCGCTCCCCGGTAAATCAAGTTCTTGATGCTCATTGGGGGGTTCTCTATGACGAAGATGTAAGATACTTTTTTTCTCTCCGATGGCTCTTTACATTACCCCAATAATCTATCTCTCTTAGCGAGTCGTGTGTACTGAGTAATGTGAAGCAGTTTGTGAGTTTTATCTTTTTTGTATAATGAAATGTTTGGCTTTGTTATTGTTTCTTGGTTGTGACCCCTATATAAGTTCTGTCCTTTAGTTGCAAATTAAGATTTTCATTGATCGTTCACGGTGTTATTTCAGTATTATAATTAATAAGGCTGCTTTATCTCAACCTTAGCAAAAAGTTTCAATATTTAAATGGATAATTTTGTTGACCTTTATTACTAGTTAATCGTTTTCCCATGTGTATTCTTTGTCTGTTTCAGTCAACTGGGCTTCGGTCACACACTTTATCGATGGTCGTGAATAACACTCCTGGTGTTCTAAATGTTGTTACTGGGGTTATTTCCCGTAGAGGCTATAATATTCAGGTCAGCTTGGTTTTGCTTCATGCTGCATTTTTTATGGCTCCCGTTTGTGCTGGAGAGCTCATGCATGACTTGTTGCAGAGTCTAGCTGTGGGACCTGCTGAAAAAGACGGTCTTTCTCGCATTACAACTGTTGTTCCAGGAAATGATGAGACAATAGGAAAATTGGCTCAGCAACTCCAGAAGTTGCTGGATCTTTACCAGGTGAGAAGCATATGATAAGAATTTTAAAATTAAGAGAGTTCAGTTCAAGTAATCAAGTTAGATGGTTCATCGTATAATTATGGACAGGACACGTTCTACATTGTGCTACCGGATTTCCGTAATTCGAACTTTAGAATCTGAATCTGCAAATAGCTTATTTCAAAAATGTGCTTCAGGTGCAGGATATGACGCACTTACCATTTGTGGAACGAGAGCTAATGTTGATAAAAGTTGCTGCGAACACTGCTGCTCGACGGGGCGTCCTTGACATTGCTAGTATATTCCGAGCTAAAGCTGTTGATGTGTCTGATCACACAATTACTCTCGAGGTCACGTCTTGTTCTACCTTACTTCACCTTTATGCATTCGATGAATTGTTGCCTTCGCCTGCTATATAAAATCATCAGAACCTATAGTTTAATGATTATGTGACTGTTTTTCAGAATCATTCATTCGATAAACGAACTTAGGATTATGTTTTATTCGCCTTTTTCATTTAGTTTCTAACATCATCTAAGGTAACCAAGTCCTCTCTCTACAGCTGACAGGTGATTTAAACAAGATGATTGCTCTTCAGAAATTATTAGAGCCCTATGGAATTTGTGAGGTTTGTAGCTTAAGATAACCTTGACTTGGTGTCACCTTTCAGTATTTATTTGTTATGGTGGCCATGTCCCTTGGGGATTTCAGTATTCTCGATCGGCACGCCTCATCTGATCATTTTCCAAGTATATATATATATATATATATATATGTATACATTTACCAATTTAGTTATTTCATTTTATGTGTTGAAGGTGGCTCGGACTGGAAGAGTGGCACTGGTGCGAGAGTCGGGTGTGGATTCGACGTATCTCCGTGGATATCCTCTTCCTCTCTAGCTTTCTTTCCTTATAGCTGCTGGTTCTGGCAAAGGCAAGTAAGGTCTGGTGTATCATATTAAGATCTTTGATGTCATCTATCCCCGGAGATTTTGATGTGAATTGATCGGTGCTGGTCACCGTTGTTTTTGAGAATAAAAATTACCATCCCAACAATAGTAGCATTCCAAAATAAGCAAAAGAAACCAGAAAGTAAATCAGATGGATGGAAAGAATGCAGAAACTGAGTCTAAAACAAAATCAAAAACCGAACAACTTTCGGACTAATCGTCCCCATGGTTGTATGCATGTGTTCTTTCTCGATGCAAAACAAGATTTATTGATCGATCTTTGAAGAAGAAAATGCTTGCAAGATGATTGATCTACTCTATTATACTGATACAAACTCTTTAAGCAACAACATTTTAGTCTCTGGCAACACATACGACATGCTTGTCGATGTTTTTGCCCGAAAACAGATCAACAAAAGCAGTTGGAGCTGTTTCTAAACCTTCATTGATATTTTCGACTGTGTATGGATACTATGTAACGACATTATTCTGCAAATGCTATACGGCCATGGATCTGCATGTTGAGCAAAGCAGCATCCAAAATGGCACCGCCGACGTTGTCGAGGATCGATGCCTTCGGGGAAGTATCAATGATAAGGAATTCGAATCGGGGAAGTATCAATGATAAGGAATTCGAAACCAAACATAAACGTACAACGAAAATAGTATTAGATTAAGAGAGAATATCACAGAGAACGTATAAACATTCTGCTATCTTCACATTTGTTTCCTCCTTTGCTCGGCCGCAGTCAACTCCACCCACCTAACTTTTTGCCACCAATCCATCAACGCTGGCCTGTCTAACATGTCTGGTTTTTCTGGTAAGAACGTTTGGTTGGTCCACACTGGCGCTGTCATCCTAAGCTACCATTCAATCCAAATCCAACACACCTTTCATTTTCTATCCTTACTTCCTGCTACAAATTTGCACCCTTCACCATTCTCTTCCTCCTTTCCTGCATCATTTACATCGGTGAAATCTTCGTCGTTCTGCCATTACAAAATAGATCAAATACCGATGTATTCGACCTCGAGCAGCGGGACTCTCGGCTTCAACGACTCTTCTCCACATCAAAGATTTCAGGTTACTCATTCGTTTTCCTAAGCCTTCTGTCTTCTTTATTTGGAAGAAGTATTATGCGCATTACTTTCATAATATTGATGCAAACACAGAATGCAAAAAAACTTCTATAGCGTATATTGGTCCTAAGATATTATCTAGGAAAATTCTACAACGAGCGTCGAAACAAACATTAAACATTGTTAAATATTATTAAATTAATTCATAAAGATAAAAAAATCTTAATGACTTAATGTACAATTAAATAATTGTACGTTGAGTCCTTAAGATTTTTAATCTTTATGAACAGCAGCGGATGCGTATGTAGTTAAGGGTGGGCCCATGCCCACCTGAAATTTTAAAAGTTTATATATTTAGCTTTCATTTTTGAAATTTTTATGAATTAGGTCTTAAAATTTTTAAAATTTTAAGATTGTGCCTACTCTGAAATTTTAAGATTTTTATGACTTGTACCTATTTTAAAAAATATTTTGATTTGTGCCCACCCTCACATATAGTTCTTGATCCGCCACTGTTTATGAATTAATTTAATAATATTTAACAATGTTCAACGTTAATGGTATTCAGCAGTGTTCGATCTAGACTCATCCTTATCAATATTAGTCTGATTAATGGTACGTGGTTAGAGGTTATACTCAAGGTTTAAAAAATTAAATATATAATATATTTTAATATAAGATTTAGAGTTTAAAACGTAAAAATTAAGGTTAGAGTTTAAATTTTAATTTTCATAACTTTTCTTAATTATTTTTTTAATTTATTAACTAATATTTTAGAGGCAAAAAAAAAAAGGTTGACCGTTACTTGGGTGGTTGATTCTTACCAGAAATTATTATTATAAAAAATGCTTGAATTGAGAGAAGCAAAAATATATTAATTCGGACACCGTAAAGTCAATCAACTACCAATCTAAGAGTTTGTATGGAAATTAAGACCGGTAGATAGACATTTTGTTTAAAGGTAATTATAAAATAATATTAATTTATAAATATTTTTAATTTTTAATAATATTGAGAGTGATTTAAATATAAATATTATCTATTTTTTATTAATATATTTGTTAAATTCATTTGTTTATAAAATTATATATTATCATTGTCAATTATTAATGTATTAATTAATTTCTCACATATATTTCTATATTCATAGGTTGCACCCCAAAAATATCAAATTTTGTAGTTTGATCCTTCCAAAAGTTGTAATATTAAGGATTAATACAATAATATATTTTAGGGTTACATTCGGGGACGAGACCTCTTAAGACTATCGAAGCTATAACACCCTAAAAAATATTTAAAATATTAAATAATAAAATTATTTTTAACCCTTTTTATTTAAAAAAAAATTAAATTGATCCTTAAATAAGTAATATCGAGTTTTGCTCTTTGTTATATCCAAGGACGATCCACACCCTTGAAATTTTTTCATCTTTATTTTCTTGTATATTTTTTTTAAATTGATTTATTTATAAATTTATTTTCTACCTTTAGATATTTCAACCACTAAACTAATTAGTAAATTTTTTAACTTTATTTTTTATAAAGTAGTTATACTATTTAAATTTCTTCCCTGCTATAAATTAGATTATAAATACTCTTAAACTGAGCTAAAAACAACTAATTTATTCAAATATACCCATTCCGAAAGTGTTAAAAAAAGAATCGAGTTAGTCATTGACCTTGTCTAATAAGGGTTCTGGATAGACGCAATAAAAACGACTGTATATGGGGCTTAAAATATAGGGTCTAAAATAAAAAATAAATTAAATATTTATATTATAAATATATATAATTATGTGTATATATATAACAATTATCTAAAACTTAAAATACGAAAAAAAAATACTTTTTAGGTAAAAATTAGAATTGTTTGATTTTAGATATTTAATATTTAATTTTTTGTTGCTTGTTGTGTATAAGAAGTCCTACACTTTTATGGTGCAAGTGCACACTCGTCAAGTAATAATATAAAAGGTTGTCGATCCTACGGGGATTGACGTTACTTACACAATTTATTATCTCTGCAAAAAAAGTAAAAACACAAGTAATTTGATTGAATTATAATTGAACTAAAAAATAACTAAAGTAATAAAAATAAATGATTGAGAAATCAAGATGGAGAAGTGGGTCAGATTAGATTGCTTTGTAGTGTGGATTCATAACGTAGTTGTCTCGTTCTTATTATGTAAAGTCAAGATTGCCGCCTCGGCGGGTCACTGATGGGTTGTCTTGTCTGCCTCGACGGCAAATTGACAACTCATAGTTCGACAGAACGTCCTTTGATAACTCCTTCTCATCGTTAATTCGGAGTGCTATTGATGACCACATTTTGATGATACCTCATGACGTGAATCAAGGATGAACAACAACCGATATTACGTTCTTTTTAGTCGTTGAAACCTTGTTGACTTATCTTTAAGTCGAATTAGCCAATGTCCAAGAACAAAGACCGTATTCACTCGTTTCGTAAGCCTAACTATCCTTAGTCTAGACAAATATATTTTTTCTCGCAAACTTACCTTCCGAGCTCGTATGCAAAAAAAGCATGAACCAAGAATGAATAAACTATAAATCAAAAACTTGTATTAGTAAGAACTAAACAAATTACAAACTTTTTTCCACAACTACTCCACAAATTAACCTAAGCCCTAAGGGGTGATAGGGGAAGTTTAGGGTTTTCTACGAATACTTCAATTTAGGATGTCTTGCTCTCTACATAGGCTATGATATTTATAGGCTTGACCTAGGTCAAACATTTCCAAAATAAGAACTGGACTTGGAATAAAATACAACTTAAGTACATAAATAAAAAAATCTTTATTTTATTTCTTAGTTTATTCCTATTAGGATTCTTTTCCCACGTAGCTTTGACCTTGACTTTCCATGTGTTTCTCAATTCTGATTTCTATATCGTTTGTCCTAAAACGTCCACCTTGTTTTTCTCTTCAAGTCACCTATCATATCAACATTTATTTTTCAGGTGTTGCCGCGACGAGCATAATGTGTTGTCGCGGCGGGTTACTATCAAGGCAGATTTACTACTTTGCCTCGAGTTGGAATTGCGTCAACACAATTTTCTTGGTCTGGTTCGATCTGCTCATTCCTCAGCTTAGCTTGTCTCTGCAATGTCTGATGATAAATCTTGACTGCAATTGCTATCTTGACGCCTTGACAATTTGTTGCTGAGGTAACCTTCCGCCGTGATAATCTTCTGTCGTGGCACTTTTCCACTGTGATATTTTGTCGTCGTGACAAATTACCCGTCAAGACATAAAAACAACAATACCTTCTTTCACAAAATAATATTACATAAATTCTATATTTAAATACATTAATACTGAACTATAGAAAATATGTAAAAATGATTCGTATCGTCACTCAATTGACTCGAAAAACTAATAATAATTATAGTGAAAGGGGACTATAAAAATAGGATTTTTAAGCATATCATTGCTCAAAAAAATAATCTAATAATATTTTTAAAAAAAACTTTATATATTATTGATTATAAAGTAAGATGTTTATTTTAATAAATTGTACATGTCTTTAAAATCTTTAAACCGCCCATAACCTTGTCATATATAGGTCATGAACTAAGATGATTATAGATAATTGATGAAAGTAGGAATGTTAATTGAGCGGAAGGGTGCGAAAGGTATTCTTTCAATACTCATCTCAGTCAAAAATTTTCATCTTCATCTGTGTCTTATGATCTGTTACATGTCTCGCAATATTAAAATCATCCTCGCGCCACTACCTACATGACTCCCGAGATTCACCCAATCTTCTTTGAATCCAAATCATTTGTCTCTTCCTTATGTCTCTATTTATGTCCCACTTTAAATTAGAAGGTTTAGGGTTTAAGGTTCTAGGTTAGGGTTTAATGAATTATGGGTAGGATGCATTTTTTAGAGTGTAAGATTTAGGGTTTAGAATATAAAAAATAAGGTTTAAAATTTAATTTTTTACAAAAATACAAATGAGACATGAAAGAAGGTAAAAAAAGACAGAATTCTTCTTTTACCTATAACATCTCATTTATATAATATATTTATTAATATTAATTAAATAATTATAAATCAAATTTATTACGAAAAAATGTGAAATACTTATTATGTATACTCCACTACATGTGTAAAATTATTTTAACTATCATTTTTTAAAAAATAATATAAAAATTTAAATATTCTTTTTACAACACAATAGTTTGGACTAAAAATTAGTCAAGTCTGGTAAAAGATAAAAAATAACAAAAATAACATGTAAAAATAATATTTTAATTGTTATAACAAATAAAGAAAAAACTAAAAGAAAATAATAATGAAAAAACAACCTTTATAAAATCAGAATAAATAGCAATAGAATCTGAATAGGATACGACATTAAAAAATAAAATTAAAAATAGAGGAATAACATACCTATGGTTAAGGCTAAAGAGAAGATAACAAATCTTTAAAAAATACATAAAGATAATTTTAACCTTTAAAGTTTGTGATTTTTATCATTTTGGTCCTTGGATAAATATTTAGCTCTTAACCTATATTTTTTTAACAAATATCTCATTTGTTAACTAGCATGATGTTTAGATAATTAAAAATTAACGGCAATGATATGTCATATATATGTAGAATGATATTTAAGATTTGAGAATGCTTAGTAGCCTTTTATTTTAGATTTAATTAATTTTTAATATTTTATTTGAATTTTAATTATTTTATATTTTATGTTAGAATAAAATTATATTTTACATGTATATATTTGTCATTATCATAAATAATTTAACGATAATGACATGTCATATATATGTAGAATGAGGCTAGATGTCATGTTATTTAAAATATATTATTACATATATGACATGTCATATATATGTAGAATGAGGCTAGATGTCATGTTATTTAAAATATATTATTACATATATGACATGTCAATATCGTTAAATTTTTAACGGTTTAGTCATTATATTAGTTAAAAAATAATGTATTTGTCAAAAAGATATAGGTTAAGCTAAGATTAAATTTATCCCAAAACAGAATGAGAACCAAAATAATTAAAATTATAAACGTCAAAGGTTAAAATTATCGAAAAAAAAATAGACAACAATAAAGAAACTAATAAACATAAATATACCAAAATAAGTCAATATAAATCATTAATTAATTCAAATTGATATCTTAAGCAAATATTTATATATTTGATATGATTAATCTTAAACTCAATTATATATATATTGAATTTTTCATTAATATCTCAACACAAATCTATATGAATTACATTAAATTTGATTATGATCCAAATTGATATTATGTTTTTAATAATATTTGTAATAACATGCTATAATATTGTTGGGGCAGATGGGATGAGACGTGCATGAAAGGCGAATGCAAATCATCTCCTCTTTCTCATGCCTTCATTTATGTTTTATTTTTTATTAGAGGGTTTAGGGTTTTAGGTTAGGGGTTTGGGTTTATGAAATTAGGAGTAGGATGTATTTTTTAAGGGTAAGATTTAGGGTTTAGAAAATAAGGGTTTAAGGTTTAAAATTGATTTTTTTTAAAAAAACAAAAGAGGCACCAAAAGAGGCATGAGAAAAGGGCAGATGATTTTTTTTTCATGAAAGGTATATTCACCATTTTTTTTATCACTCAACGAATATAATTTTTATCTCTATTCTCGCTTAACAAGTAACAACCTACCAAATTTATAACCATTCCTACTCAATCGAATGTAAAATGAGATAAATTCATACAAAATCCGCCCCACTAATATCTCTAGACGGAACCAGAACTTGAGAAATACAAAACTCGACAAATAAATGAAAGTTTCACCAAATAAGCTTAAATAAATTAAGCTCCTAAATGAAAACCACATCGCATACACAATAACACAAGTTCATATCAGTGCATTGTTCCATTTATATCTTTGTTTACAATTATATATGTAAAACACAAACATGATAGTAAGCTGAAGAATGACAGACAATTAACATACATAAAATATAACTAACCAAGCCCTACAACACTGTATGCATCTTCTGCATGCGCCTGTGTTGATTTCACAGTGCCAGGAAAGCTGAGGGTTCAGAAGAGCTAGTTGAGATGATCATTAACCCTCCCGGGGGAATTTTGGTTGAAATTCCAGTCTTGGCCAGGGCCAAACGTCGATGCTGAAATTGAAACCAATGAATCGGCTTGTGCAATCCCACTGGTCAGCTGTTGCATGGGATTGTGGTTGGCGAAAGCATCTTCGTTTATCAATGAGTTGAGGAAGGAAGAGAAGACATCATCGTTGCAGTAATTAGTATCTTCTTCGTCTTCTTCATTGCTTCTTATAATCCCTTGGTTTTCAGTTTGATAGTGATTCTGGACATACTCATTCTCTTTGCAGGCAGCCATGGTTTGACCACTGCTGGAAGAAGCTGCAGGGTTAACATTTGGGTTAGGGATTGTAGCAGTAGCAGCTCCACGATTTTCCTTGGAGGAAGAAGAAGAAGAAGGTTTGAGATGACTTGGTATCTGGTTAGGGTTTAAAGGCCTGTGGGTTCTTGGATCTATTCCTTGGCTGATCAACTTTTTACTCAGGTGAGTGTTCCAGTAGTTCTTAATCTCATTGTCTGTACGCCCTGGTATTCTTCCGGCTATCAGCGACCATCTGCCCAGTAAATTGATCAATCCAGGGAGTTATATAATATATATATATATATATGATTTTGATTTGAACAAAATTGAGTTGAAAACTCGAAATATTGAACCCTAAACCTAGAACAGTAGAACCTTCTTTTACGTATTGATAATCCTGAAAGAAACCCTAGAATAGAAATTCAAAAACGAAAATAAATGTGCAGAGAAAGGTTACCGATTGCCGAGAAGGCGGTGAAGGCGAAGGATGAGATCCTCTTCGTCGGGGGCGATCTGGCCTCGCTTGACGGATGGTCTGAGGTAGTTCATCCATCGGAGGCGACAGCTTTTGCCGCAACGGAGAAGGCCAGCCCGCTTCGGCAGAGTCCTCCACCGGCCTCCTCCTTCTTTCTTGATGTAAGTGGCCAATAACTCGTCTTCTTCGGGTGTCCATGGCCCCCTTTTCAACCCTACCTTGCTGCAGCAAGGAGTAGTCCGGCTCGCTTCGGCAGATTCCGCCATCAGCTTCCACGTGTTTTCTGGTATACACGGCTTTGTTTCTCTTTGATTGGGTCTTTATGGCTTTGGGATCGCTCTGATCAGATGATAGGATTGATGACGGACGGATTTTTCCTTTTCTACTACTTTTAGTTCTTTTTGTTTTTGGAACAAATGTCAATATTATACAGTAAAACTGAAAAAAAATAATAACATAATTTTTAAATTTTAAATTTAATGATTAAAAATTAAAACATATTATTAATTTTTTAAAATTTATACTTAAAAATTTAAAATTTAAATTTTATAACATAAATATTCAAAAGTTTATCCATTAAAATTTTGGTAAAAGATGATGCTCCCTATGTTTCTTAATTTTTTTATTATTTTGTTATTTTTTATAATTATTTTTACTTAATATTTATTGTTATTTTACATACCGATATTTTTATAACTATTTTTACTTAATATTTTATATGCTCACCCTTCCATTTTTATGATATTGAGTTACACATTATATATTTATATTTAAAATAATAAACTTACCAGTTATTATATTTTAATAAAAATAATAAACTTACCTTCTAAAATTTATTACATGAGTTTGGCATCTGAGTTTGGGAATTGAGACGCAGCTACGGGAATAGAGTGGATCTTCACACGATTGTATGATGGCGGTGTACGCACTCGCGAATAAGCATGAAATAAGAAGAAAGATTTTATTTGATAATTAACGGAAAATTAATAATTGATTATATTAATTAATTTGATTAATGAATTATATTAATTTATTATATAAAAGTGTAAAAAAATTAATTAATAATAATTTTAAATTATCAAATAGATTCAAAATGATGATAAATGGTAATCAGGAAAAGTATATTAGTTATTAAGCTTTAGATCATATTTTTTTATTATATTATAAAAAATTAATTTTATCATTAAACTGTTTGAATTTAATTTTTGATGTTCGGTTATATCTATTATTTTTTCACACATAAAAAATAAATTACTTCAATCATCGTTAACAACAAAATTTTAATTTAATTTTTTATATTTTTCTATTATTATTATTATTATTATTATTATTATTATTCAGTTTTCAATAAAATTCACTCAACAAAAATATATCCAAAGTTTTGACATTTAAAGGGATTAAATAGACAGTAAAAAAATATTTTTATATTGAAATTGTTCAGTTTGCTGAATGTCGAAATCAGAAGGATCTCATATGTGTTTCTTTTCTCTGGTAGAAAATAATTATGAAAATGATAAACGCGTGAGTTGCTTTTCTTGAGAGTGCGAGTGGGATTGGCTTTACTTAATGGTAACGAAAACTAACAGAAGACAACGAGGAAGGTTGATAAAAGGGGCCCACCGTGCATTAGGTCGTCGCAATTTGACAAATCCGTCCAGTAGATTGGGACCATTTTAGGTAAAAAAAAAAAAGGAAATTAGGATAAATGGCTTTGAGATGTAAATTATTAAATTGTTTTAGAATTTGAGTATTTTTTTATTTAGAAAATTTTAATTAAAAAAATAATGTATGGTTTAAGTTATATAGAATTCTAATATTTTGAATTTAAATTGTTTTTTTAAAATAAAATTCGATTAATTTGATTATATATTTTTAGGTATAAAGATAGTTTTAACCCTTAACATTTATAATTTTATCATTTTGACCTTTATTATTTTTTGGGATAAATTTAACCCTTAACCTTTTTTGACAAATAGCTTATTTTTTAACTACCATAGTAACTAAACCGTTAAAATATAACAATGATAACATGTCATACGCATATGATAATATATTTTAAATGATATGGCATATAATCTATCAAATACATATATATATAATATAGTTTTATTCTAATATAAAATATAAAATAATTAAAATTTAAATAAAATATTTAAAAATTATTTAATTCTAAAATAATTCTGAACTGTGTTAATGTTTTTTTTAAGATATGACTTTGATTCTATTATAGTTAGAGTTAAGAACGTTTAGTAATATTTTATTTTAGAATTAATTATTTTTTTAATATTTTATTTAAATTTTAATTGTTTTATTTTTATATTGAAATAAAATTATATTTTATATATATTTGATAGATTATATGTCATGTCATTTAAAATATATTATCATATGCACATGACATACTATCGTTGTTAGCTTTTTAACGGTCTAGTTATCATGGTAGTTAAAAAATAAGCTATATGTCAAAAAAGATATAGATTAAGGGCTAAATTTATATAAAAAAGGTTAAAACGATAAAATTATAAACGTTAAGGGTTAAAATTATCTTTATCCCTATTTTTCAATAATTTTTACAAGGAAAAAACTTACTCATAACTAGTATTGAACCCATAATTAAAAAAAAGAAAAGAAAAATAATGTTAACGTTTAACGAAAAATTAACTATAATATTATCAACGCAAACTTACTCAGTTGGGCTTGAATCGAAGCCCGTCTAGATCTCTTAATAGGCCGACTAGATTTCCCTGTTAGGGCACCGATTATTACATTTTGGCGCCCAATTCTCTTGAAAATTTGGATTCCCGGGAATTTTCTCTCTGTTTTCTGTAAAAGAAATTCCTACTTTCATCTCTCAAATCTGTTTCCGCTACTACAAGGGAAGCGGGAAACTGAAACCAAACCCAAATTTGAAAACTTCGAATAAAAGAAACACAAAAAGATTTCGTTTGGTCGAGATTTGAAATTTGAGGGAAAAGAAGGGAAAAATAAGAAGAAGCAAATGGATATTGTTTCAACTCCTGTTTCCAAAATTGAAGAGGTGAATCAAACAAAAGGAAGTGGAATTCGAACTTGTGATTCTGAAAATGGAAAAACTTTGTCACCAGGTTTATTTAGTATATGGATTCAGAATTTAGTGTTCATTGTTAGAATTTAGTGTTTAGGGCTATAAATTAGGGTTCACGGTTAGGGTTTAGGTTTTGTTTAATATGGTTAGGGATTTAGTTTTTAACCTATAAACCCTAAAATATAATTATAAACCAGAAATTTTGTCAGCAACCCCTAAATTCAAAACTATGGCACATCCTACATCCTAAACAGAGTCTGTACACCCTAAAATTAAGTCCCTTGTGGAAACTCGTTTTTGCATGAAATAATTAGCCTATTTGTATTTGGATTATTGAGATTTGTTTTTATCATTTGACTATTTTACTTGGACTTGGGGTGCTGGAGTTTGGTATGACTTTGACACGGGTATGCTGACTATTTTGAAGTTTTTCTGTACAAGTTGGAGGGTCAAATACGGACATACTTACGTTCCTTAAATATTTACAAAGATTGATGCATCAAAAAATTGAAAAAATAGTTTATATAAAAATTTTAGATCACAATGGGTAGGGAAGTTTGTTAATTTCTTTGATGTAAAATTCTCTTGTTTTAGCTTTTAAACATATTTTCCCCTAACATTTATTTTGCTTTGTGATCGATGCTGAAGTGCCGACAAAAAAGAATGAATTTCTTGGCTCAATGCATGAATTTGAAAAAGGACAAGCAATGCACCATAAAGTATTGTCAGAAATGTCTATTGAACAGGTTGTTGCTTTGCTCTAACATTTTACTTGTTGAACAATCCTTTTTATTGAATAATGCTGTTAACATCATGTGTTTTTCTTTTGGATTGGCATTTGATAGATATGGAGAGAAGGAGGAAGAAGTTGCATTGTTGGCTGATTGGAAATGTCCCAAGTGTAGAGACATTTGCAACTGTAGTTTTTGCATGTAAGCATACTCAACTGTGGATGTTACTATCGCTAATTCTGGGTGTTAATTCTGATCAAGTCTTAACTGGGTACTGTTTTTAGGAAGAAAAAGGGTCACAATCCTACTGGGGTACTAGTGTTCACTGCAAAGAAAACAGGGTTCTCTTCTGTTTCAGAATTGCTTCAAGCTAAAGGACCTGAAAATTTTAAATATGAAAGGATTGTAAAAGATATTGGTGTTTCACCTAAGAAGCAAGCAAAGGTTGGACCTTGTTTCTTCCTAATGGTAGTAGAGTATTGGTTCGTCACTGATTTTGGGTGATGGGATTTTTCTCTCTGATGTTTACAGGATTCTATGGCCTCTTCACCAAGGATGCTTGGGAAGGAAAATTCTTTTGATGGAGACTGTGATTCCAAGGTTAGTTCTCAGAATTTGATATCATCATTACCTGATGAAAAGAAGTCTAAGAAAATGAACCGTGAGGGATTGAAGGAATTGTACAATGGAAATGGAGATCATGAAGATTCTTTGAACAAAACTTGTCTAAAAGTTTCAAATGGAGTTAGAGTTGTGGAGATCACTAAGAGAAGGAAGTCCACCACTTCTGTTGAGGGGTCTAGGAAAAAACTGAAGTCAGAAAATTTTGTGGATGAGAAGAAGAATATGAAGAAGCAGGTTTCAGAAAGTAACACCGTAGCTTCTGTTGAAGAGAATAACTGTGGAGTAAAAAGTGAGGATTCTGGAGTTTCAGATGGTTTTGAAAATGATAATACAAGTGGCAAGCTCCACTCAGTTGTAAAGCCTTGCCAAGATAGAAAGCTTGACGTAGACATTCAGTTGCCTCCGGGCACCAGCTTAATAACTGTTGCTGGTGTTGATTTGCCTCCCAATGATGTTGGTGATGCATTACAGTTCTTAGAATTTTGTGCAGCTTTTGGAGAGGTATGTATGATTATATAGTCCTATTTTTATTTTTAAATTTAACATTTAACTCTAGATGCATCATTTTTTAAATCTTGCCCTTATCAGTAGTTGGTTCATATAAAACTATTTGATGGTGAAAACCTTGTTATGGTGAATTTTCTTTCTTTAATGCGGTTGTTGAGTCATGGACTTTTGATATGTTTTGTCCTTAATATTTCATAGGACAAGTCTGATGATAGGTGCCTATGTTCTCTCTGTTGAAATTCTTTATTTTTTACATTGGAAAATACTTTATTTTGCTGAAAGAAACATTTCCTTTTAATTGAAAGTACTTATTGTTTAATTATAATGTCAGGTGTATTGTTTGTTTTTGTTTTACCTGCTGAAGCTTTCTTAATTAGTATTTTTGGTTATTCTCTTGCTTGTTTTGGTATAGGTTCTTGATATGAAGAAAGGGCAAGCAGAATCTGTAATCAGAGAAATAATACGTGGACGTGGCAGATGCCGAATGCTGTACTCTCCAGTAGTCCAAATCCATATACAATTGTTGTCTCTAATACAGAAAGATATGGGGAGGAAGTATAAAACAATGCCCTTAACTGCTGACTTTCATCTTTCTTAGAATTGGATTATAAATTTATGTTGTATTGTCTGTATAGATTTCCAGCCTTCGGTGGAAGTGACAATGCTTCATGGTTGCGAGCCCTTGGTCAATGTGTGTCTGAATCTCAATGCACACTTAAAGAAGTTTCTTCTGATATTTATGACCGTGGTGTGGATGCATATAATATGTTAGAAAGTTCTGTGAAGCTTAAACTCTTAAACGTTTTATGCGATGAAGCTCTTTGCACTATGTAAGTAACAAGGACGATAACCAGGGCACGATATTTTTTTAGAAAAAAACTTTAATAAACCTCTCTTTTACAAATTATGACTCATTTCTTCTGTAAATTTTCAGAACATTGCGGAATTGGATTGAGAAGCAAAATTCCAAGTTTATTGATAGTGAGAAGGAAGCAAAAGAAAAGATTCTTGCTTCAAGGGATAAGGTAATGATTGTAATATTACATGCTCTTTTTTGGTTGTGATCTTAAGCATCCTAATGCAAGACTGTTTTTTCTACTTGCTACAGGAAAAACAATTAAGACAGAAAATGCATGACGAGGTTGCCAAAGTTATTACTGAAAAAGGTGGTGCTCCTCCTTCAATTTCTGAGCACGAGACTCTTATTACGCAAATAAAAAAAGAAGCAGCTCAAGTTCATGAAGATTTGCTCCAGGCAATGGCCATGTTACCAAGGAGTATGTTCTCAGTTTATTATTTTATACTTCAAGCAATTATGTTAAAAATGTACATGAACCCATTGATGTTGCTAATTAACCATGTAATGCTCTTCTCCCACCCAACAGACACATGTTTCAAAGTAGACCGGGCATAGTTATTGCGGATAATGGATCTTAAAGGATATCTATTAATCACTAGTACCATTCTAAGTGCGATTGCTGACAAGCTAATGAGTCTTATAAGATTCAGAAACAGATACACATACTTGCATTCTAAATATCTGACTTTCCTTTGTAATTGTTGCAGAGAGACAAAGGTCTGATGCTGTTAGAACATCACCTATTATATTGGATTTAAATGGGTGCATTTTCTGGAAACTGAGAGGGTATACCGGTGAAAATCATATATTACTTCAAGGTTA
This sequence comes from Abelmoschus esculentus, assembly GCA_035048815.1. Lineage (NCBI taxonomy): Eukaryota > Viridiplantae > Streptophyta > Magnoliopsida > Malvales > Malvaceae > Abelmoschus > Abelmoschus esculentus. Next base: position 16,254,015 of record JAUCBN010000017.1, on the reverse strand, counting down.
GGGTTTAATGAATTACTTTAATGTGTTTTCAACCTGTGAATTTGGGAGTTTCTAAGTCTCAAGTTTGATGAATAGATATTGGGACCTCAGATCCAGTTGCACCTGGTGAAAAGTGGTTTGTCTATGATGTTGAACAAAAAACAGATATAGAGAAATACATCTCTTCGATAAGGTAACTTGGAGTATTCTATGGAATTTTCTAAATTTCTGATCTCTCCTGAATCAAATTAGCAAATGTAGTAGTAATATTGCAATTGTTCAAAGATTGCTGGCCAAGTTGATTGGAAATCATAACTAGAACGGTAATCTTCTCTTTTCTGCAGGACAAAAAAGCTTAGGATACATAAAGTTTTGGATAGCCTTCCAACTGCTAGTGTTGCAGAAAACTTGGAGCATGCATAGTCCTCATTATTGACCCCCATTCTTTAACCAGAAAAATTCAGGTAATTATGCATTTTAAGTATTTGTATTCGATACTCGTGTCTTAACAGTAACACTCAAGTATGACTAACATAGACCATTAGATTCAACTGTTTAAGCTTTACTGGTGAGTAGACATGGTGTGATAGAGCAACAAGACACTTGAGGACATGGTCATCATCAGTTTGCTTGGATAGGTATTTCTATTTTTTTCTGCCTACCAATTCATTGAATCTGGAATGATAAAGGATGATAGATATTGTTGTAACTTTCTTTTTTTTTTCCTGCCTACCAATTCATTGAATCTGAAATGGTAAAGATTGATAGATATTGTTGTAACTTTAGTAAAACTTTTTTTGAATACAATATCAAATTGTCTAAACCTGCCCATAAATCGAAGGATAATGTCTTTTAAGAATGTTTGATTCCGTTTTCTTAGATGTTACAAGAGTAACCATTTTAAACAAACTAAGTTTTAGGTTATTTTCTTAAATCCTAATTGATTTTTAGTAACATGATATATATATATATATATATATATATATATATGCTATTAATCACTATTTATTATTAATTTTTTGACTTGACCATGATTGGTTGGAATTTATTTTTCTTTAAAATTCATTAAAAATAAAAGAATAATAATTATAATTATTACAGCAAATGTAAAAATTCTAATAAAAATCTATTTTTAAAAAATCAATAAAATAAATTGATAATTTTATTCTTATGAGAATATAAATAATTAGAACATGTGGTAACAAAATTTTTCTTTAAGTGAAAATAATTATTAGATGAATTATATTTACCATGTCATTTGTGATTTTAATTAAATAGGTTTATTTAATTTTTTAAGGTGAATTATCTCTTCTTTCATGCATGTTGATGGAGGCTCGGAAGTCCTTTTTGTTCCACCTTTGTCAGATTGTATTTTAGGTTGTCAAACCCATAGTGATTGTGTCGACTTTACTACTTTTTATGATTGCACTATGGAAAATAAGAACACAAGTATTTTGTAGAGTTGAAATATTAAGATTAACTACTCGATTAACTAAATAATGAAAGATAAATATAATGAAAGCGAGGTTAGGTTGAATGCTTCATAGAGGAGGATCCAGTTGTATTATTTATTCACTTATTAATGCAATTGGTTGAACTATCGCCTCCGCGGATCGTACTAAGGGTCGCCGCAGCTTCCTAGGCGAGGTTATGCCTTGTCGACAATTCAATTTTTCATAGTTCGACAGAGCATCCTTATATGTCTTTTTTCTTATCCCTAAGCGAAGAGAACTGTTGAAATTCATGTCTTGATGATACCTTTCGGCGTGAATCAAGGGTGAATGACAACTAAACACATGCATCTTGTTAGTCGTTGAAATCCTGGACGGTTAATCTCTCAACTGGATTAGTCAATGCCCACGAGTAAAGACCGTATTCTCTCGTTTCGTGAATCTACATCTCCCGATGCTAGGCTAATGTATTTTTCTTCGTATATTATCATCCCGAGCTCATATGTAAAGAAAAGTAAATATCAAGAGAGAATAAACTATAAAATAAGTTCTTGCATTAATAAATATCAATAATAATACAATCTTCTTCTCTTACTATTTCACGAACAACTTAAACCTCCGGAAAGTTTAGAACATGATGTAGTCGGCGGCTAAAGGTTTTTGAAAGAGAATCGACTTGACTCCCTTAAACCTAAACCTAATAAGTGTTTTATATAGGCCAAACCCTAAGTTGAAGTTTCCATGTAAGGAAAGAGTTCAAAAGGGGAAAAAAATATAACTCTTAATTAACTATAATATTCTATTCTTATTTCCTAAAATAATTCTTCTTTTCCGCGGTTGATTTTGACAAGGGCTTGATTTCTTGAATGGACTTTGTTTTTCTCTCGGTCTTTGTCCGTTAAGATCAATATCTTTTTCTCTTTCTGTTGAGCACCAGTTGTTATCTTCACGCTGTTGTCGCGGCCTTCAAAGTGTTGTCGTGGCGGGTGCTTTATTCTGCAATTCAGCATCTATCTTCTTAATTGACCATATCTGTTAGTTTCCTGTCTAAGAAAGAAAACTATCAAATACATTTGTTTTATGTCAAATAATAAATAAATTCATAAAATCAGTGTTCGGATGCTGAAGTATGAAAAATAACCAAAAATATCTATTATCGCCTTTAAATTTGTCTTTATTAGCAATAAATGAGTGAAAAAATGATATAAAAATGAGGACTTTTGAGTACTCATCACATGTATTAGATAATTATTTAAAGATAAACAGATTTGATTGTTTAGACCATAAATAACATGTTAAATATGATTCATTTAATAATTTCTCACGAAAGTGATTGATTTTAACTATTTGAATTCTTGGTATATGATAAAATAGCCAAATTTGAATTCTCTTTTGTTAGAAGGATATGGGATAAGTAAGGTGGATGTTTGGGCCTATCGAGAAAATAGCCAAATTTATTGGTTTAAGGCTGTATGAAATTTTTTAATTTAGAAAATAATAATTAACTTTTTAATTTTTTTTAAATATTATTGGTATATGATATATATATATATATACCACAGTTTTATCACGTTATATTTATTTTTTTTTTTTTCAAAATTTAGATTTTTAAAAAAAAAATTAGAACTTTTGAATATTTTTAAAATAAAATAAAAAATTAAAAATATTAAGTGAAAACATTATTATGTGATGTACTACACCATAGATTAAAAAACTGTCATAGTTTTATGGTTACAATTGGTCTAAAGAATTAATCGATTTAATTTTTTTTGTTTAAAAGCTTTATCGATTATTCGAGAACAAACACCCCTTAATGTCAGAATAGTTAAACCTAAGGCTTTTCAAAGGTTGTACTATAAGTTGTTAATACGATTACGAGCACATTTGATCGTAACACATGTTACTTTAAAATAATTTTCTAAACTCTTAAATTCGGAGGTGAACATCTCGACTTTAAAAATCGATACATGTGTATAACAAAAAACATAAAATAAAACATGAAGGGTTGATTTCCTTTGTAGAAAGGGTTAATAGTTGTAAATAAGAAGCATCTCTGCTTCACCTCATTGTTTTTATGTGAAGATATTGCATGATTGATGTGGAATGAGAGACCTGAATTTTGTATAAAAATAAATAGAAGTGAATTCGATTTAAAAAATATTTCAAAGATGATATTATACACGGCCATGTTTGTATAAATTATCTCTCCGATAAAAAAATATTATCATCGATTTAATTCGAATATTGCATGCATGTGATTTTTGTCCGACCATGCTTATATGAGATTTGTTACTTTTGTTTGATATTGGCATGCTTTTCTAAAGTAAGCATGCAATTTCTATGAAACTCTTGGAGTCATTTTTCTGTGGAAATATAGAGACCAGAGGTAGCAGGTGCTTGAGAGACAGCCCTAAATATGGTAAGATTTTGTAGGCAAGGGAATGCAAATTATTAGGTTGTAAGCTGTGGCAATGACAGTGTTTCATCAGAATGTCATGTTTCAGGAAGATGGAAGGTGACCTACCTCTTTCTTGCTGTCTGTCTATCATCTTTTTTGAATTATTCTCAATGTAATTCTTAGGATGATAATAAAACAATATCGGTTATTGTATAAGGGTCTATCCGATATTAAATGTAGAGGTTTGAAATAAATCCGATTATTATCTTATAATAAGAATATTATGAATTGTTTTGTAATAAACACAGTTGTTGCCGATACCTTATTATAGATCATTCTTCTTTAACTTAAACTCGTAGAAAAAAATATAAGAGGGACCTATGAAATATGGATAAAATGGTTTGAAATCTATAATAAAGTTCGACCATAAGTGAGGACTCACTTAATTTTTGGTACAATTAGAGGGGCCAAATAGGTATCTATTCCTTTTTTATGAGACCCAAATGCAAATTTATCAGTGTATTAGCTTACAGCTTTATAATTACTAAGATTAAATAATAAATTTATCATTTTTAAGGATTAAAATGTAATTTATCATAATTTATAATTTTATATTTTTATGAGCTAAAGAGTATTTGTACCCATTCAGGGGAGGAAAGCAAGAGATATAACCAGAAAATACCTCTCATAGCACTATTTCTGGCACACAACTTTTGGGAATAGAAATCATTTGATCCTTTTCGGTGTCCTGTTTATACCTTACACTAATAGTTAATATTAGGATTAAGAAAGCACCAAAAAGAAAGAAAATAATTTTTGTTCCATGTTTGCAAGGTCAGCATCAGCCAGGATCAAGTCTTTGCAGTTAAATTGAAGAAGAAAAGCATGCACGTGAACACAGAGAGAGCTGGCAGCCATTGTTTTATAGAATGGAGGACAAGCAACAAAACATAAACATCACCATCATCCACACTAACTACAACACTGTCCCAAACCACCACCAGAAGACAGTTTTTGAAACCCATGTCTACATTGTCACCTTCAATCTCTTCTTCTGCAACAGAAAAAGGAACCCTTTTTTTGATTGAAAATATTAGAGAATCTCGTCAATCTCCCCTTTAACCATCTTTATCTGTCTCTAAACTGGGGAAGACAGAAGTTACTTTTCCTGTTCCATTTGTGTTTCTTTCTCTGTCTGTTTCTAATCCATGACAAGCACCCTGTAGCTTGTTTAATTTCTTCTTCTTCTTCATTCTCCTTTGTTTCTTTCACTTCAACCTGCAGCCCAAATACCTCAATTCTTAGATCAAATAACATACTTTGTTATACACATACATATATATAGATAGATTGTTTACTTATGCAAAAAAGAGATTTGCAATGGATTTGATGTATTGGCTTTGCCTATCCTGTTCTGCCATTGAAAAGACTGCATGGCGGGGAAAATAAAAGATCTTATTAGTTTCCCCCACCTTGGAAGGCCACACAATTCAATTATTTCCCTGCAGGAAAAACAGGCTAGTTTGGAGGGGAGAGGGGCATCACATTGTAGACTTTGGGGACCAAATAATCCTACAGTGACCCCACAGTGCAACTATGTCACTGTTCAGACAAGCAAGCAATCTTGAAAACATGCCACAATAAGGAAACACAATTTGGGTACTAGAAGAAGCTGAGTTGCATGCATTCCATGAATATGTACTAACCAAAGAAATCTTGCACTGGTTTTATGTTCTGTAATAAGTAATAACTCTTTTGAAGACTAGGGGTAATGATTCTTTCTGTCCCTTCAATTCTAGAACTTACCTGTTCATCAGCTTTCGATTTTGTGTTAGAATCAGTAGAGTCTCCGGTTTCCATGCCGCATCGCTTCAATGCTGGCTCTAAGATTGAAGGGGTTGAAGTCGGGCTAAGACTACAGGAACTAAAATCAGGCAGTGTGCTTTGAGTTCCCACGTCTCTAGTCGAGCTCCTGGCTTTCTTTTCTGCAAACTCGAAAATCAGCTCTTTCAGGGTGAAGGAAAAGCAATGCATCAAGGGAAATATTCATGAGCCTTTGAGTTTCAGACATGGACCTGCAAACTGAAGTATGTCTTGTTCAACTCTCCTGGAAGACTTGGTCTGGATATGACATGATGAATGGGAGTAAACAAGAGGAGCAGACATGGTGATTCGATTCGTTAAGTTCCGAAACGACCTTCCACTCAGTGTTTTTGCAGATAAACATTCCATTGGAACCTCTCCTGAAAGAGGGTTGCAAATGTACTTCTCTGCATCATTCCACTTGGAGTTCAAAGCAAACCCCTCAGGCGACAAACATTTCCAAGTATTGTACACTGCTGTTCTAGCCTGCAATGCTGCAAAAAAACCAAACCAAAAACATAACACAGCTGAATTGGAACCGCACAGATGGGACTATGATTTCGATTTTTCGACAGTCACCTTTAAGTGCTGTTGTAAAAGAGTATGTTGAAGGATCAATCTCATCTGTAAAAAAGAAAGGGAAAACATTTAGAGCAAAACCGAGGTAGCTTGGTATGGAAGTGGAAGAAAGGATTATATCTATAAGACTATACCTTTCAAAGAACATCCAGGAGATGAAGCAGTGCTATAAATGGTTATATTCGATCTAAAAGACTTCGAATCTTCTCCGAAACTCCTGATATACGACGCCGAATATCGTCTCGAAGCGGAGTTTTCTCGGCTGATTCGAGCCTTGACGCACCATTCCCGTGTCGAACTACAAGATTGTTCCATGTCGGATGCCATGAAATGAGAGCTGCAACCTTGAATTTCAAGGCTTTTAAAAAGTCCTGCAACTTTTTCAGCTGATGCCTCTGCTTGGAATCTTTTTTACCAGACTTTCAAATGTGAAAAAGCAACCTCTAATTGCACTTTAATGGTTGATTCAATGTGTCTTCTTCTCCTTTTAACCATTCCCCTAGGCCCTAGTGGCCAAAGTTCACAACTTTATGGAACCAAAAATTAAACCATACTCTCTCTTCTTCAACATGGGACCAAGGAATCCCAAGTGACTGTTCTGTCTAGTTTCTTAGATTTCTGTTGGAACAAAGCATTGATCTTAGTTTAGTCGGTTCGTACAATCATTAAGATGATGCTTTCAGTAAATTTAGGATTCGAAATTTGTTAACAAGAAAACAAAGGTTGTGGAGCTTAACCAACTGCAACTACTCATATAATGTGATGATTACGTGCGGTTAGGGTATAAAGAAGGTAAGTACTGAGTTTAAGTCGACTCGTTAAGAACTAAATTCATGTTGAAGCTTGAGTAGAGTATTGATTGAGTTGGACTTAGTAGCTCATGACGTGTCTCGTAAATAATAATAATAATAATAATCGAGTGAATTTAATAACAACAACAGCGTCAATATTATTATTATTACTGTACAACAAACTCTCAGTTCATCTTAATTTTAAAGATTAAAATTTTAGTATATTATATTTTCGAGTAGCTCATGAGTTTTTTCAAGTTAAGTATTAAATAGCTTAGTTAAATTTGTTTGAAAATTAAATTAAATCCATTCGAATTAAACTTTACATAAATTTTAACTGATTTCAACTCGAATAACTAGTAATTTATCTGGTCTTATTTAATGTGTTAGTTGGGGTCCATGGTTTTAACGGAAGCCAAGGCAAGATAGGGTGCCAGCCTGAATCAAGCCTGGACAACAGGACATGGGCCAATGGACAGGGTCCCTCAGATTGAAACGCTTCTGAAATTTATAGGTTTCAGTTTTGGGTTCTGATGGACTCGAATCATTCAAACTTCAAAATCTTAATTTGTCCTTTAATTATGTTTTTTTTTTTACGTTTTTATTAAAAAAAATTAAAAATTAAATTTTAAACTTTAAATTTAATTTTTACATCCTAGACCCAAAACCTTAAAAAATACATCGTACTTATAATTCCTTAAATCTTAATCATAACCCTTAAACTTAAACCTTAAATCCATTATTTTAAAGTAAGGATATCAATAAAGACACAATAAAAAAATAAACGATTTGCGTTCATTTAAATATGGCCAACATATGCTCCAAGTCACTGCACCGTTAGTACATTTGAAATTTATTCTTCCTACTTTTATTTTAGGAGTTTAGACCCTTACGTTCTCATATTATTGTGTTAACAAGTGGACTACAATTTTTGAACTTGAAAAAAGTAGGATTAAATTCTAAATGAATAAAGAGTGAAGGGACTTGAGACACATTTCAACCTTAAAATATCTTTTTTTAAGGGGAAAAAATTATCCACAACTGATTAACCTTTAAAATTTGAAGGTGATAAAATTTGTATAGCATATATTTTTACATACTAAGATTTTATGTAAATTAGAATGAACATAGTGAAATTGATGGTATGGATCAAATGTTCTTGGGGGTAAAATTATGATGAATTAAGAAGAGAATAATTAAAAGATGTGAAAGGTACAGGAATTACTATGTCTGATTCATACGAACAGTAGAATAGTTGGATTTATTTGGATAGGCTGTGTTGGGTTGTTTTCGAATGGGTTGTATGGATAGAGGGAAAATGACGGGGGACGAGAAAAGTGAGAGAAGAGGATGCATGTGCAATGATATGTACCGTTTGTATGGAATGAGAGATTATTAAGCAAATTTTGTTTATTAATGGTTCAAGTAATCAGAATCGTTCATTTTTAACATCCACTAATTATACGTAGAAAAAAAGCGATGATTCACCTTAAAAAATTGAGATGAACAGTTTTTGATTGATCGTGTGTGTATATATATATATATATAAAAGCTTTTTTTACTATGACAATTGATTTTTTATTAGAAATAATGAGAGATATTATAATATATTTAAAAAGAAGAAAGTATGAGCCTTTAATTCAAATAATTAAAAGAACGGTCATTATTCCTAGAGATTACGAGTTTGAGCACCAACAACATCAATGAAAAGTAATTACTATGATCTTGTTAAAAAAACATTACAATTTGGACATTCATTGAGTGAATGTAAAAACTATCACCAGCACATGATTTTGATTTGACTTGTAACATCAAATTCAACGGATTTTTTTTTGCAATAGTACCGTATGGTTCGATTTCTTTTTGTCAAATCTCTACCTAAATGGATCTGACCCACCACCATTCATTTTTGTAATTTTCCAAGTACAAGTCATTTGTTAAAATCAACTAATTAGATTTATTTTCGACAAAATTGAGATTAGACTATATTGGAAATTGGTATTTTAAAATTAAGACAAAATTAGTCATTTCCAAAGATATATTTGTTCATTTCTGTTGGCTTTACTGGATACAGTAATCTGAATAATTACAATGAAAATTGACTTCAAAGATTACACTTACTACTAGTGTTTAATTTAATACCAATATCGTCTGGGTTGGGATGCACGAAACCAAATAGTTTGGTTTATAAATGAAGTGGTATCATTTAATTTTTAAATCTCTTTCCAACATTCCGAAGAATTAAAAATCACTAAGCAAATGGCAGAATCAAGGATAAGACAGCGAAGGAAAATATAGATTGGCAAAGGCACTAATTTAGCACTACCACATGAAAAACAAATCAAACCAAACAAATTTCTTCTTGTCCAATAATAAAACACATAATTCGGAAGATCGTTTTGACTGCAAGATGAATGCATTTAAATAAGAAGAAACTCGAACCTTCTACGACAACCCGCATTGCATCTATGTATTGTAAACCTGCGAATATAAGGTACAGAGCACAATTCTTATGAACTTAACTCATCAGTGCTGCTGCCCCTCGCTTGGATCTTTCGAAGCTTCCTTGATCTCGTCTCCAGCCTCGTCCTAAAACCATGGAATAAAACACATTGATCACAAACCAAGAAATCACCTGAATCGAAAACTTGAGAAAATCCATCATCAGTTGAAAAGGAACATCCAACGTTAATCAATGAAACAACTATCGTGAGATACGTGAGATAACAACAATAACATCAGAATATTAGTTCTGAAATTACTGTGATGAGGTGAAATGTGTTTGACATGTAGACCGTGGCAGAACCTTCTCAATACAGTAAAGAAGCACAGATTATCTTGGAGATCAATTGAAACTTTGGGATATTAGTCCTAACATTAATCTATGAAATTTAATGCCTGGAAGTGTAGAGAACCGTGGTCATGATAATGAAAAGCAAAGTTTGCTCAAGAACATAGCTTTTGACATTTGTCAAATCCATCCTGGTGCAAAAATGGCAATTTGAAGAGTTTTTTATTTGACGTCCAAATACAACAAACAGCTACATGAAATTTTCCTGATTGAGAATACACAGGGAAAGGTGGAGAGAGATACCGTAATGTCAGATGTCCAAAGGGTCAGATTGTCCCGGAGAAGTTGCATGATTAATGTACTATCCTTGTACGATTCCTCGCCCAAAGTATCCAACTCAGAAATAGCCTCGTCAAAAGCCTGCAACAAGAAAAACATTATTTTAGCAGACAAGTGACCTTTAGATAATCAATTTATGTCCTCGAGATGACATTTGCGGATCTTCACATAAGAAGAATCTAATCTTCATTCCTTGAATGCACTAAATTAATTAAACCCAGTAAACGGTTATCGTTCTACAACATTACCATATTTCATATGGTTAAAAGCCATCACAAACATTTCAGCTCAGACTTGCTCTAAGCTAGAAAACTAAAAACAAATCACCGATGACTTCATAAGAGAATGAGTTTACATGGAATAATCAATTCAAACTTTTTTCCTAGTTCAATGTCTGAAACTTTTGGTGTATCAATCAGACTGGCACAGTAATACTTATAGTGTTAAGAGGTTGGGCCCTCAAAAGCATGCAACTAATCAAGATACAAGGAGTGGCATCACAAATAAATCCAGCTTGGGTGGAATTAGATTAAAAACAATTTACTATGCCATCCAAAACTAATGAACAACACCTAAAAAGCAGCATAGTTTAGTTTATTTGCTGTTCTTGGTCAATGACAGAATTCGGTGCATAATAACAATAAGATATTAATAGCAGAGTAGTAGAGAATAAAGACCTGTTTTGCAAGATTGCAGGCACGATCAGGTGAGTTGAGGATTTCATAGTAGAAAACAGAGAAGTTAAGTGCAAGTCCAAGCCTAATGGGGTGAGTAGGAGCTTGCTCAGCAAGAGCAATATCCTGCCATCATGAACAAAATAAAAGGATAAGATTTTCTATCTTAACCTTTTCGGTAGATGCTCAGGATTTATAGAGAAAATGACTCATTGAAAAAACAGCATCAACAAATCACCCACCTGAGCAGACTTGTAAGCCAACAAAGTGTTCTCGGCAGCTTCCTTCCTCTCAGCTCCAGTCTTAAACTCAGCAAGATACCTGTGATAATCACCCTTCATCTTAAGGTAAAACACCTTTGACTCAGCAGATGAGGCAGAAGGAATGAGGTGAGATTCAAGAAGGTTCAAAATCCCATCACAGATCTTGCTGAGCTCAGCTTCAATTTTACCCCTATACTCCTTTATTTGTGCAACATGATCTTCATTTCCCCTGCTCTCTTCCTTCTGCTCAATCGAAGAAATGATCCTCCAGGAAGCTCTCCTCGCCCCAATCACATTTTTGTAAGCCACAGAGAGAAGGTTTCGCTCCTCAACAGTCAACTCCTCAACATCCACGGCTTTCACAACTTTCTCCATGAACTCCACCATTTCCTCATAGCGTTCAGCCTGCTCAGCCAACTTGGCCATGTAAACATTTTCCTCTCGTGATGGTTCTGTTGGAGACATCTTTTCAAATAATCAATCTAATACTTGATCCTGCAAATACAGATATATTTACTCTTGTTACACAGGCATTTTGAACCAAATCCTGGGCCTAAACAAGAGCATCCACATCTAGAACAATCATCGAGACATTCTCATTCAGTCATTCCTCAACCCTATGGCATAAAACAGTATTCAAATTTTAGTTATTTGTTCCTCAAATCATCTAACGCGCAGATCCGATCTAATTTGTGCCAAATATGCCAATAGGTACGTAATAAAATTAATTAAACATTAATAATAAGATTTAAACTGTGGAAAATAACACTAGCTCCTGTCTTTTCTGTTCCAACAGTTCCACATAATCCAACCTGTTAATTCTTTGTTAGCAAAACTTTCAACCCTAAATCGTAGCAACAAAATCTCTTGTTTCATTTCCCCCAAACTTCTATGAACAAGCAGATCGCAACAAAAGAAAAACCCTAAAGAGACAAATCGAACAACGAAAAGCTCAAATCCTAAAAGAAATTGAATCTAAACCACTAAAATTGAACCGAAAAAACAAACCTACAATACTATCCATTGCATCAACCAAAAAGCCAATAACAAGATCAATGAAATATATGAAACAAAAATCTTAAAACCCTGCAGATCTCAAAGTAAAAACTGAAACAAAATCCAAAAATATCACTAAAAACTGATTCCAAATAACGTACCGATGGACGATTTCTCTCCTCTTGTTTTTCTATTGGTTTGTTGGTGGAAATGAGAAAGCGGAGAACTTTATTATAGGGAGTGGAGACTGAAGAGACTAAGAGGGCTGTTTTTTTTATTATTTTAATTTTCTAAGAAAATAGTGTCAAAGGGTATATGACAGAAAGAGGGATCGGTCCAATGAACATTCGACACGTGGTGTATAGCAGAGATTCCCGTGCGTTTTGGTTTGGGCCTGCCACGCTGGGGCCTGGGAGTTGAGTCAGTTGACTGCGAATGCTTTGTTTCTTAAAAGTTTTAACTTAAATAATAAGTTATAATTTAATACGTAAATAATAAATATGTATAATTTTCTAAAATTTTAATTATAAATTATAATTTTTCAATTCTTAAATTTTAAATCTTTAAGTTTAAAGGGTTTATACAAATTTATTATTAAAATATTTTTATTTTTTCGTAGATTGATTTTTAAATGTATTATTCTACAGCCATGGGATAAATTTAATAAAATAAATATACATGTAAAATGAGTATAATTCAACTATTAATTTGTTGCTTTTTTGGTACATAATTACTATGTCGTTGTGTCAACTTCCCAGGGAACGTGAGGACCACTTTTAACCCGTTTCTACTTGTTCTCTTATAAATTACGGTCAAGAGGAAAAGTAAGTTTTGACCACCCACCGGCCATTAGTTTCCAATAAAATTGCTCTTTTAATTAGATTTCTTGGTGAAGGATTTAACTACTACATGCTACAACGTGATCATTTAATTATCTAAATTTGTTAGGTTTTAACGAGTGATTTTAAAGAATAAACGATATTTATTTTAAAAATTTTGAGTTTAAATCATATATAAATTATATATATTGTTAAATGATTAAAAATATGTATGAATAAATATTATATTATAATTGCTTTAAAAATATTAAAAAGATATACATATATAATGACGAGTCCAGGAATTTGTTTGAGCGTTTGTGCATATAAAATTTCAAAATCTTAAGATAGGCACAAACTTCAAATATTACAAAAACTAAAAAATCAATGGTAAATATATAAACTTTGAAAAGTTTAAAATGGGCATAGACTCATCCTATATCCAATGTGGATCTGCCGTTATACAATCATATATAAATATGAACAAATATTACTCTATAAATATAAAGAGTGAGGGGGAATCGAGGGTAAAGAACATTTTATCCTGTAATAAGGCTTGTATGATGAAATGTCTTTAGTTATTAGTCTCTCAATCTAGTTCGTTATGGGTGGTTTGAGTTGAGAAGTATGCGTTGAAGAGTACTACTACTTGGGACTGCTCTTTCAAGGTTACACATAGTTGGGCATGAAAGAAATTGTTATTGTGCTATGCAGGAATATACAACAAAAATAGTATGGGAAGCTTTATGGCCAAAAAGTACGAAGGTGCCTTGGGCTAGAATTATTTGAGGAAGTATATTCCTCGTTTTTCTTTTGTTGCTTGGTTAGTAATTCAAGATAGAATGCTAACAAAAGAACGAATGATTCGCTAGAGTTTCATAGTTGATTCTATGTGTATGTGTGTATTGTGTGGTGTTATGGAGGAAACAATTGATGATATCTTTGTTGATTATATATTTTCTAAACAAGTTCTGTTGCAGGTTTTAAAAGTTTGTGACCATTAAATGACTGTTCAAGGGTGATATGATATGGAAAACTATAGCCAATGTATGGGGAAATGTAGATTTTTTAGAGTTATGTTCGTTCGTCTTGCTTGATGTGGATATGTCTATTATGTTTGGCAGGAACGAAATAAAAGATTACATGGTTTTATTTTATAAATTAATACTATTGTTTCACAGATTAAGACTGATGTTCGATTAAGATTATTACACTGTAAAAATTTTGATCACTCTTGGGATTGGGAGTTATAGATTCTAAGGTTTGTTTTGATCTTTTGTAGTTAGTGATATTGCGAGATATATTATTTGTGATTTTTTAGATGAATAAAAACCAACATTTATAAAAAAAATACTGTATAATCGTTTAAAACTATTAAAAACTATTTAGATTTATTATTTTCATTTATCATTGCTTAATTAATAGAAAAGTGATGCAAAGAGTTTAATAGATTTAATATATTAATTTAGTATTTAATATTTACATATTTTTTATTTAATTTTAAAATATTTAACTTATCTATTTTTAATCAATGCAATATCCAATCATATATTTTAGATTTTATTGTCTTTTTATCTTTTCGAACTGGATTAATTTGAGCTGACTTGTGTCGCACACATAATTTTGATAGGTGAGTTTTTCGCTAATTTCTTTTATATACATACTATTTTAAATCCGAATTTCATTTAAATAAAATCAAATTATATACCATGTTCACGATCAATTTCATTTATCTTTTGAACCTCTAACTTTAATTCTAAATAAAAAAAAAATAGATTGGACCCAAGCCTACAAGCCACCATAGAAGTCGTTCACAACTAATGGCGACTCCCTTTTCGCTGTAGAAAATTATGAGTTCTCTAAATAATTGATCTATTGGGATTATTTTGCAAATTAATTTTTTAATTTTCCCCATAATTTAACCTTTTTATCTTGATTGAAAATATTTCAATTCAGTAATGTATTGGGCCAACGATTTGATTCAGTAAAGCCCAAGGCAATACTAACATTAATACACGGCGGAGCAGCTCGAGAAAGAAGAAAACCCCTCCACCATTTCCTCTTAGCCGCCGGTACAAACAAGGAAGCCTCCCATATTTCCCTGCAGAAAAATTCCCGCAATGGGTTACGTGCAGGAAGCTCGTGAGAATCACGTCAAAAAGAAAGTCGAGGAAGGTAAGAAATGATCCCCTAAAAGAGGAGAGAAAAAGAACGAAACCCCATTTCTCATCGAACCCATGTTTTTGTTTATTTCGTCATTTTTTTCATGAAGAAAAAGAGGGTTTGGTTTTATTTACGAAATGGATTTGTTCAGCTTTGAGGAGCAAGATGAAGCAAAAGGCTTTAAAAGAATGTGATCAGTACACTTCGAAATATGCGCAATGTGCTGCTGGGAAGACTATTTCTGTTGTATGGAAATGTCGTAAACAAGCTAGAGAATTGAATGATTGTCTTCATCAATTGTAAGTTATCTTCTTAATCTTTCATCCGTCTCTGTAGAGGTATTAACATCAGGGAACGATGCATGGTTTTATGCAAGTAATTGTGAACTATTGAACTATATAAGAATTTAAAAATTTTAGGGGTGCGACTTGCCCCAGCTCTCAGTTCAGAAATGTGGTTGTTGATTTGCAGGCTTGATTGGTAACTGTGGACTGTGGTTTTTGATTGCTTATGGTTATTGGAAAGTTTAAAATTCCAAAATGTTGCTTATGGTTATTGGAGCAATGGTTTCCAAAATGTGTCATTTTACCATGCAAGCATTTAAAATCCTTGCATATGTTTTGTGGAATATATCCTCTCTACTGACTGAAATTGTTCGAAAATGTTATAAAATTGTGCTAGAGGAAACTGGTTCTGTTAATGATAAGAAGTGAAACTCCTTAGAATATATAATTTCTTTGTTGGTTAGGTCGATATTTAAGGTTCGGTACTTGTTTCCATATTATAAGCTTGGTGAAAATGGTTCCCAGAAAATTGTTTTAACCTCCAGGATACTAGTGGCTCAATATTGCTAGTGAATATTATAGGTGTTCCTATTCAAGTTTAGCTTAAGTTAGATTGTTCCTATTCTAAAGAGGTTTCGCATCTTGATTAGTTAATCAAGCTATTAGCAAAACGAGAAGAAATGAATGGCCTTAATTTCATACATGAGACTATAATTATGAATAATATAAGACTTCGACATTTAATTGCAAATAAAATGGCTTATTCTCATTTCAGATAAACCAAAGTTTCTTGTGAGGCATGGGAGTTTATATGTGTAGGGAAGCCCTGTAAGCAACCATTCTCTGTATAAATACTAGCCTTAACTCTTTCTCTTTCGTAACTATCTCCCAAGACTTCTAGTTGAGTGAGTGTTTAGCACTTGAGCAAGTTAGGCCTTGTTGCATCAAGTGTTGAGCACCTTGTGTGTGAGAATGTTGAGCTCGGACCTGGAAGAGTGCATTCTCAAGTTCATTTGTGCAGGCTTAGAGCTTGAGTCTCAACTTGTTTCTCACGGCTGATGCGAAATTGGTATAATGATCTGAGATTATGGATGCTGCCATTTAAACATGCATTGACTTCAAGAGAATGAGATATCTTAACTGCAGAACTCAATCCGGTTTTGCCTGGTTCGCTATAAAATAGACTGGACTTGCCTGATTTCCTCTTATACAGTTATAGCAGATTGTTTTTAATATAATGTTACTGCATGCTAATTCTTTTAAATTCGGACCTCGAACACATCCTAGATTCATGTTTAACATTAAGTTAAATGTTTAAGAGAATCATACTTAACAAAATTTTAATGATAATTGTTTCACACACCTTCAAAAGTGAAATCCAATTATAGTTTCTGATTTTCAAATCTTCAAACTTTATCTATGCCAACTTTTCTTGCCCTATAGAAACAAGATGTCTCATGGACATTTTCTTGTTTCTATGTCTGTTAATCGTCTGCTAGATTAACTTGTTTAAGAGATCCCTTTATTTGTACATTTATTTGAATAAAACTTCAAGGTAGTTATAAACAATGTAAGGACCCTATGCAATTTTAGTGGGATATTGTATTGCTCTAATCCAGTACCTTATTCTGATACTCCAGACCACATCAGACGTAAGTGTGAATTATAACACCCATATAAGAGATCAAGTCTCGCAAAACAAACCACTTGAGTTTAAAAGTTAAAATTTTTCAGTCAGTGGCTTACTGGCTTTCTGCCTGAAAAGTTGTTTGACAACTTATGCTTGGTCCCTGGACACCAAGTGTCCATGTCCCATGTCATTGTCGATGTGTGGCCTTATGTCTAATTGGCAGCTTGGGGGTGAATGGACAAACAGGAAATGAAAAGAATATCCCAATTCCTCTAATCAGTATAGTTGATAGAAATTAGGTTTCACATTTTTCATCTTCATATCATATGGAAAGTCATGGTGCTGTTAATTTAGAATGACAACTGGTTATTTTGCTACCCTTTTTGTTGTTCTGGTTTCCCTTCTCTTCATCACTTAAAGATCTTGTTGGGAAAATTGAATTCAGAAAAATGCGTGTATATATAATATTCATGATGACTGGTTGATTTGAATATTAACAGGCACATGCTGCAAATTATGAGGAAGGCTTTGTTGTTATGCTTTGAATTTGACAAAAACTCGTCTTTTAACCCTTTTTTTCTGCAGCACTAATGATGCTGTCTTGGAAGAAATGAAGAAAGAATACATGCTTCAGGAAAATCAGAAAGGAACTTCAAGAGTCTAAGCTCATCTCCCTTTCCGGTGCCGGGAGACAGAGCCCTGCAAACAAGTATTCGACATACAACTTATTTGTTTTAATCGATATGTTTTCCCCGGAACTTGTATCTTCCGCGTTGATTAAATCGTGGACCTATCTGGAATTGCAGTTTGAGAATTTGGGATATCTAAAACAAATGCTGTTTGTTAGAGTACATTAACTTGTGCCACTCATCTCTGCCGTGTTGTTTTCATGTATATTTTGCGGTCCAGGCATTGTACATAACTCATCAGAGTCCGTTGTTGCCCATGGCCTTCTACGAGCCATCACACGCTGGAATAACTCTGCCACAGGAAACCTCAATCACTGATCCAATGGATGTCTGAGGGCAAATTCTTACTCCCTGAGACATAACACAAAATCAAATACAAATTATTATTAATCAATCAAGACTAATTCAAGGTTAAATCATTTCAAAATGTTTGAAATCATTTGGTCGATTGAAAGTAATTGGAATTTTGGAATGATTTGGATCTATTTTTAAATGACTATTTACATTTTTAACCATTTCCCCCCTAAAATATCATTGTAGCCTCTTAAAATTGTTTCAATTTTTGTTTTTATTTTAAATTAACCCTAGGGTGTGACATATCAGTTAACAAAATTTGAAAATTGTACATTTAATTTATATTATTTATATTATATCAATTTATCTTAATTTTAACTTATATATATAAAATTAATCAACCAATCAGATGATGACATATGTAATCGTTCGATTGGATAAATTTACTCAATTATTTATTTATTTATTTATTTTACACATCTTAAGTGATTTAGGTTTTGGTCACTTTTTAATTATTTTTACTTCTTTTGACCTTAAAATTTATTCTATTATAATATATAGGCATAAAGATAATTTTAATCATTAACGTTTATAATTTTTATCATTTTGGCCATTCTTCTTTTATGGGATAAATTTAGCCCTTAATCTATATCCTTTTGACAAATAGTTTGTTTTTTAACTAACATGATAACTGAAACGTTAAAAATTTAATGATTATGACATGTCATATGCATATGATAATATATTTTAAATTACAGGCCATCTAACCTATCAAATACATATATGAAATATAAAATATAAAACAGTTAAAATTCAAATAAAATATTAAAAATTAATTAATTCTAAAATAAAAGACTATTAAACATTTTCAATCATAACTATGATAAAATCCAAACCTATCTTAAAAAAATTAGTTAATTTCGAACTATGTTCATATTTTTTAAGATATGATTTTGATTCTATCGTAGTTAGGGTTGAGAATGTTCAGAAAAATTTTATTTTATAATTAATTATTTTTTTAATATTTTATTTAAATTTTAATTATTTTATATTTTATATTAGAATAAAACTATATTTCATATATATATTTGATAGGTTAGATGCCATGTTATTTAAAATATATTATCCTATGCATATGACATATCATCATTGTTAGATTTTTAACGGTCTAAATATCATGATAGTTTAAAAATAAGCTATTTGTCAAAAGATATAGGTTAAATGCTAAACTTATCCAAAAAGAATAAGGGCCAAAAGGATAAAAATTATATATATATAAGAGCGCAATTTATATCATTAAGTGTAGGTTAGTGTAGTGGTAAAGGTCATGGTATATCTTCTGTCGCGACCATTTTAAAAACGTGAGTTTAGGTGAAAAATAACTTAACGATTGGTTTTGAAAAAAATACGAATTTATCAATTTTAATCTTGAAAAACCCAAATTTAGGAAAATATATAAAAAAATGATTTGGAGTCGCCACCGGCCACTTAGGTAGGCCAGACACCATAAAAATAAACCAGAGATTCACTTTAAAAAGGTTGGGTTCGGGAGTCGGTTACGTGTAAGGACGACCCTTACAAACGCCCAAAAATTGGTACCTTGAAAAAAACATTACGTGACATTGACATTTTGAAGATAGATATTAATTTAATTTTCCGTTGTTAAATGAACATTATTTGAATTTTGGATATCCTTTTGATTTAGAAATTACATCACCTTTAACTAACTTGAGTTGAACGAGATGTCCTCTAGATAGGAAACCTCACCCAAATTCAAAGGAATGTAACTTCCGCCTCAAAAGGTTAAAGTAAAATGCATGACCGTTTTTTATCTTGTTCATTTTAAGTTCTAGTCCTAAAAAGGCTCCGTTAGTTAAGTGTTTAAAACCTAAGTTACTAATGCCACTAGTTATTTACCTACCAATTTTATTTAATTCTAAACCTAAATTGGTGAATCAAGTTCTAGGTTTTGATAGCACATTAATTCGATACGAATGTACACTCTTTAGGCCAACATCATGGTACGTCAAAACATCGACCTTTTAGTGTATCCGAGGTATAAGATTAAAATGCCATCTTACTACAATTATCTCCCTAATTAAATATTTTATTAAAGAGACTACCCTAAAGAGGCTCTAATTTAAATATGTAAGTGTGAATTTTATGTCATCCTAAACATATATTCTATATAAATTTTAAGACATGCATTCAAGTAATCATATAAATTAATTAAAAAAATGCAAATTCCAAATTAAATTTTATATTAGAAACAAAGATCAAATCATGGACATCTCAAACAAATTGAATTCAAAGTTTTTTATCTTTCTGCAGCATTTCAAAATGGATGCTTTAATCCTCTTTTACGTGGTAAGGTCATAATTGGTCCTGCTTTCAGAATTTAGTGGTACCAGATTTGGCCCGTCTGACACCAACCAAGCTTAAGTGTCTTCACATTTTCATAGAATTTAAGAACTTCAGACAAAGCCTTTGCTCCATCTGCTCCAATGGGATTATAACCAAGTTCCAAGTTAGTAATGACAACATTATCTTTTAAGGCTTCAGCTATTACACCAACCCCCTTGGCTCGAATATTATTTCCACCCAGGTTTATGGTTGTTACTGTCCGATTTTCTTTCAAAGCTTCAGCAATCTTTTCTGCACCCTCATCACCAATGTCATTCATGTAAAGATTCACCCATAGCAAGTTCTTGCTCTTTTTGATATATTCTGCAACGTGAAAAGCACCTTTTGCAGTAATGGAGTTGTTCCCAAAGTCAAGTAGGATAACTTTTCCTTTATGTGATGATAAGCCCGATATCGAAGAGCGAACTCCTTCATCACCAATTGAATTTCCATGTAAATGAAATTCCCGCAAGGACTTGTTCCCCTCGAGCCCTTTTGCCAATGCGTTAGCCCCCAGAGCACCTCCATAATTACCACTTAGGTGTAAATTTCGGAGGGTGTTATTTTCAACAAGTGCTCCTGCTAAACTTGGCACCCTCATCCCCCAAGTCAACACTGTTTAGCTGGAGCTTTTGAATGCTACCATTGTTAACCAAAATATCACATAGGCACTTTACTCCTTCATCTCCAATGGGGTTTCTTCCTCAACAACCTGATTGTAACCTAAGCTCTCGGCAAGAAAGAACAACCCTTCATCGCCAAAGTTGCGACCAAACATGTCAACACTGTTGAATGTCCTGAGTTCCTTGCAAATTCATTGAGCGTCAGCATTGACTATCTGTCAATCTTAGCAGCAATCCCTGACAATAAGTTTGTTCCTGGAGCAAAAAACCATTTCACTCCTTGTGAAGGAGATTTATCTCCGGCAGATGAAGACCTTGATGGATTCGGCACAAGGAGTTTTTCCACCAATTTCCATAAAACGAAAGTAGCGGTAACAAAAACACCAACGGGTACCACATAGTTTGCAATCTGCTTCACGGGAGCACTACTGAGGGGCTGCTGAGATTGCGACTGTCTGTATACGCGCCACCTAGTGCCTCTCTCTGCACCGTACGCTGCCGTAACCACTAATCTCTTCGACCTCGACCAACGCCCATTGGCAATAAACCAAGATGTATCTGGACCAGGCCAGCGACCGTGGTCCGAAGCCACTGCATCAAATCCAAGCTTCTGCTTCTTGGGAATAACCTTGGGTTGAGAGTAAGAGCGAGAGTGGATGTGAAGGCCATGAAAGTTGGGGTTAAATGCGCATAAGGAGATGCCGGTTGCTATGGTGCGCCTACTGCTTGGTCTTTACAGATTAGAGATAGGTTGGGTTAGGAACGATGAACAAAGCTCTAGAATGTTGCCAAGTAAAAAGCAAACAAATAAAGAGTATTAGATTGTTTCGTATTGGGTTTCTGTCAAATGATGTTAGCTTCTTATCACAGTAGTAGTAGCGATGAAGATGGTGGGGTTGGTAAGATAGACAAAACGATGTTCGAAAGGGGTTTTGGCAATGGTTTTATGGTTTCCGAAGATTGACAATAGAGTCGGGTGATGCCGCTTCCCCCTTTCCTCCGATTCAAATCCCCTTTTAAAAGACTTGGATCAAAGTCCTAAATCAAAACCAACTCTATCCCCTCAACCATTCCTAAAATCCCTCAACAAATCAACCACCTAATCTAATCCCTTAAAAAACGGTAACAACAACCTACACTTCTTTTTTTCATTTTTTTTTATTATTTTTATATTTTTTAAATATTTTTTATTATTATTATTTTATTTATTTATTATTATTATTTTATTATATACTTAAAATTCGTGTCAACAGATGCCCCTCTTTGCTCAATGCTGCGGAGCAGGAGATGGGCAAAGACTGAAAGACACGAATTCTTTAAAAGCTCTGAAGCTTGAAGTTGTTCTTCTCATTTTGAAATTCTTCAAACTTAACATCATGCTCGGAGAACTTAATGATGACCCGGAGGATTTAACATCATGCCCGGAGGACTTAATGATGACCCGGAGGATTTAGGATCGTATTGCCTCCTCGATTATGCAAACGATATCATCACTCCCGAAGGTGATGGCCCGAAGGACTTAACATCATGCCCGGAGGACTTAATGATGACCCAGAGGATTTAGGATCGTATTGCCTCCTAGATTGTGCAAACGATATCATCACTTTCTAAGGTGATGGCCTGGAGGACTTAATGATGACCCGGAGGATTTAACATCATGCTCGGAAGACTTACTGATGACTCGGAGGATTTAATAGTGGGATATGAAGCTGTTCTTCTCAGTACGAAATTCTCCATACGTAAGCGGTGAAACTTGAGGCTGTTCTTCTCACTACGAAATTCCTCACGCTACACCACTTCTTTCTGGACTCACGCCAAAAGGCTGCCGGTAATGTTTAATAATGGAATATGAAGCTGTTCTTCTTTCTTCGAAATTCTCCATCTTCAACGAAAAGTCTGAAGTTGTTCTTCTCACTTCGAAATTCTTCAGACGTAAGTGATGAATCTTGAGGCTGTTCTTCTCACTTCAAAATTCCTCACGTTACACCACTTCTTTCTGAACTCACGCCAAAAGGCTGCCGATAAAACTTAACAATGGAATATGGAGCAGTTCATCCGGACTTCGAAATTCTCCATACATAAGTGATGAAACTTGAGGCTGTACTTCGAAATTCCTCGCGTTACACCACTTCTTTTTGGACTCACGCCAAAAAGCTGCCGATAATGTTTAATAATGTTGATTTCTTTAAATCCTGTTTAACAGAGACATCATGCCTTGTTAGCATGCTTCTAAATACAAATATTCCTATTATGATGCATGAAATGTTAATTGAGGTCACTTGGGCAAACTTTCAGCTTCAGGGAAAGCTCATAATTTCTTGCTTTATCTTCCGACATATCTTCTTTGACTGATATGAGAATTCATCTTAAACTCAGGTTCAATTTTCAAAGTCTTCGCTTTTTGCTCTAAAGCGCCTTTTCAGGTTTTTACTTTAGATTTATTCTTTCTTTTCCTGCTTTGTCTCTTTTTTCAACAAATGAAGTCTGTCACGATCTCAATGATGCTTGTTCTCGTCTTCAACGTAGGATCTTTTCTCTTGCATTCTCAGTCCGCTCTGAAAGAATTCATCATTTCCATTGCTTTGAATTTCTCATGATAGTATGAGACACACTTTGGTAGCATTGCCCCACTCAAACTTGAGCATAATTGTCCTGTTTTCTCATTCTGATTGTAATAATTTCCACGCGTTGGTGAATTGACCCAGCTATATTTTGCCCCAAATAATGGTCAATGTTCTCTTTTTGCCCCAAGTTTACTTGGGTCATTTTGTTGCTCTTGCTCAAATACTTTGACATTTGGAGCTCTAACTGTTCTTCATCATATCTTCATCAACAATTGAGTACTAAGGTCACCTTCTGCTCTGTCTGCACTTAAAGGGTCAGTACATCATAGTAATACCCATGAATTCATTTGCTTTTCTTGTAACTAATCAGTTCATCTGCAAGATGCTTGTTAAACGATAAGCAAAAAATGCTCAAAATAATATTTTGAAAACAATGAGAAATTTTGACTATCATGGCAAACAAAACAACAAAAAAAAATTAGGCCCCTGAATACCAAGTGCAACAAAGCCTTCGAACAAACTTGCAAAGATCAACTCTGATGTGACCATTTTCTAGTTTATTAGACTTTTAGGAGAAATATTCTCATTTTGCCAATTCTACCCCGTTTAAGTGTGACTCTATTTCTCATTAACTCACCATACCCAATTTTCCTCTCTTTTCTGATCTCGATCAAGCATTAGAAGACTAAAAATCCTTGAAAAAAAGTTAACCCTGGTAAGCGGGATATATTCTGAAGACTAACTCTCCTTGTTCCAATACCCGTATATGGTCAAAATGGTCTTTTGTGGCTTGTAATGTGGGCTATGATTTATGGCTACCAAAGAAAGGATATATAGACTCAAATAATTCAAGGGTGATAAATCAAGGATCATTGTGACACTGATATGAAAATGTTCTGATGAAATACTTTTCTCTTTTTTCTTTGTGGATCACTCTAGGTCGACCCTTTTTTTGGGTTTTCACCCTAGAGGTCATTTCCTTTTTACCACTTCTCTTTCTAGTGGTTCATCTCATCAAAAATCACTGAACTTTATGTTCTTTTTTCTTTTTTGATGCTTCAATTTTTGTGTCAACAATTTAACTTGGTTTTGTATTTCACTTTTATTTTCCGCCACTGATTCACAAGGCATCACAACCAAGCATATTTCACTTTGAAACACATTTTCATCCTCTTTTGCCCTCAGTGTAGGGGTGATCCTTGATTTGGGTTGAATTGAAAGAAAAATAACATTAGGCTCAAAGGGGACAACAAATGATATTTTTCTTATTTTCTTTCTTTGAGAAGGGAAATCAAGGAATGCCAAATATCATCCCATCGGATATCTTTAAAGAAGAGCAGACTTCAGTTGGACGATTATCACTTCCTTCAAAGATCTTAGTCAACAATGCTTGAGAGGAAACCACTTAAAATTTGTACGAGATTTTCTCGTGTTTCCTAAACACTCATTATTGTTCTCTTTTTGGCCCACATAAAGTAGAAACGAGTCACATTATCAAAGTTGATCTCCGAATTTGATTTAAGGTCAATCCTGTAATTAATATTCAAGACCTGATCAAAAAATTAACCCATAATAAAGAATCAAAGAATTAAAGAGACAAAAAATATAAAATGTTTGCCACTTAAAAAAATATATGAAACAAGCATCATAAGTAAAGAGATTGAAATAGCCTCCCTTACAAAGGACCTACAATGCTTGCGGGAAAAAGCAACTGAGATGATTCAGAGCATTACTCCGTAATGGTCCAAAAATGTAGATAGACCATCGCTTCTTTTCAATGTTGAATTCTTGATTTTTGAAGTATCAATGTATCTTCTCTCTTGGTTGCCCCATGTCTGGTCTGATCTTTACAAGTAAATTCATGACTCAACATAATTTACCCCACCTACATCGTTTGGGGTGAACAAAGGCCCGAAGTCTTGTCAATTTGTTAACATCATGATCGAACACTGCCTTCACAGCTCAAACTCTGAACTTTCAGATTTTCAACAGATGCCCCAATTATTTAACTCAGCCATTTTTCTCCTTTTGACTTCTTTTTGAATTTTTCTCTTTCTTTTTTTTCCTTTTATTTTTTTTTTGCAAAAAGAATCTTTTGAAACTGAACCCTTGTGTAAGATAAATTCCCATTCAGTTCTCTTTCATTTGCATTTCATCCGGATGTCTTTCTTTCTCGATTTCCTTGACACCAAGCAATGTGAAAACCGATATTTAGATTCTGAGACCTGTTGATATTTTCCATATTACCCAAGTGATCCTCAATAATTTTCTGAAATTTCTTAATCTTAAGATGTTCAAATTTACGCTTTTCAAAATGCAATGCTACTTTAAAAGTAGTATTTAAAATAAAATGCAATATTTTTTGTTTTTTTATCCTCCTAAAAATGCAATATTTGAATGATGCAATGCATGAATGCAAGAGATACCGATTTCAAAAGCTAGTCATTAGACAATATTCATCTGACTAGAGGATCGAATACAAGGAGAAGATAATTTGTTGATAAATAGCTGGCTCGAGCTTCTTGGTTAATCACCTCGTTCAATCTGGTTCGACATCTGTCCTGGTAGAATCCGTTGATGTGTCTTCTGCTTTATCAGGAAAAAATCCATGTATATCTGACATTTCTTGTACTTGGTTCTGAAATTGATCGCCAACTCTATCTATACATCATCTGAGTAACCATCTCGACTTGGCTCTTGACGTGTTCTTTACTTGAAACGCTGATTCAAAACTTGCAAACTGATTTTCTGCATGTCGTGTTGTACTTTCTGAATTTCCCTTTTATTTCCCATATTCATCCTTCGATAGTTCCTTAGGATGCCACTAATTAGATTGCCAAATATGCGTTTTCTGACTATCTTCGCCCCAACCTGAAGCTTAAATAATTGTTGAACCCGACTTGAGGCTTGAATAATTGTCGAACTCGACTTGAGGCTTGAATAATTGTCAAACCGAACTTGAGGCCTGAATAATTGTTAAACCTAACTTGAAGCTCAAATAATTGTTGAACCCAATATAAGTCTAACTCTTTTCACTTACTGGAACGGTGTAGCAAAACCTCGTAGTTGTTGGTGTTGTAACCATTCTCCTCACAACAACTAAGATACCTTGGTAGACGTGCCCCATGCTTGAAATCTTCTAAAATACCCTTGTATTACCGGTACTCGATCTCCCCGAACATTAACTCTGATCCTGCACTGAGTCTTCTCGAACACCAAATTTGATCGCGTACTGAGTCTTCTCGAATATGATCCGTCCTAGCATATTGTCTTCTACTTGTATATCAAACCTTTTAGTTTATGACCATTATCTATACAACTAGCTCATGAATCGATATCTCTAATGCATGTTATATTAACTCACTCACACACCACCAAAAAAAAGTGTTAGTATGATGAATACATGAATAAAATAAAATAACAAGAATTGTGCTTGAAAATAACCAGAGAGCAGTTTATAATGCGATGAAAATTAACCAGAGAGCAGGTTAAATTGCATATAAATAACCAGAGAGCATGTTAACAGAGAAATCCTAATTTTGACGGCATTTCGGCAGCATACCGCCTTATATTATGGTCCCTGTCTGGCTCTAGAAGGGGTTGGTTTCTACTTTATATGCGGGTTTTTAGTCTAGACACTGGGTTCCCGAACTGTCGTTACCGTCTACTACAACGATAAGACATCGATTCGGTGGTATAGGTCCCTTACAACGGGGTGAAGACCCCACGATGCGTAAGGTTAGTATACCGGAAGCAGATAAAAATCCAAAACTCGGAGCTGGAAAGCATCACGTCGGATAATATCTAACTCCCACTTAAGGGTGAAAGCTCGGGTCAAGAGCTTATGCATGAATGACAAAATATATGAAAGTAAAAAGTTATCCTCATTCAAATAATGTCCACTTAACAATAAAAAAATTAAATTAATATCTAATTTCAAAATACCAAAATGTCACGTAAAATTTGAAAAAAGTTAGGCCTGACTCACAAAAAATTAATTTTTAATTCCCCAGCAGAGTCGCCAAGCTGTCACGACCTTTTTAAAAACGCGAGTTTAGGTGAAAAATAACTTAACGATTGGTTTTGAAAAAATACGAATTTATCAATTTTAATCTTGAAAAACCCAAATTTAGGAAAATATATAAAAAAATGATTTGGAGTCGCCACCGGCCACTTAGGTAGGCCAGACACCATAAAAATAAACCAGAGATTCACTTTAAAAAGGTTAGGTTCGGGAGTCGGTTACGTGTAAGGACGACCCTTACAAACGCCTAAAATTGGTACCTTAAAAAAATATTACGTGGCATTAACATTTTGAAGATAGATATTAATTTAATTTTCCGTTGTTAAATGAACATTATTTGAATTTTGGATATCCTTTTGATTTAGAAATTACATCACCTTTAACTAACTTGATTTGAACGAGACGTCCTCTAGATAGGAAACCTCACCCAAATTCAAAGGAATGTAACTTCTGCCTCAAAAGGTTAAAGTAAAATGCATGACCGTTTTTTATCTTGTTCATTTTAAGTTCTAGTCCTAAGAAGGCTCCGTTAGTTAAGTGTTTAAAACCTAAGTTACTAATGCCACTAGTTATTTACCTACCAATTTTATTTAATTCTAAACCTAAATTGGTGAATCAAGTTCTAGGTTTTGATAGCACATTAATTCGATACCAATGTACACTCTTTAGGCCAACATCATGGTACGTCAAAACATCGACCTTTTATTGTATCCGAGGTATAAGATTAAAATGCCATCTTACTACAATTATCTCCCTATTTAAATATTTTATTAAAGAGACTACCCTAAAGAGGCTCTAATTTAAATATGTAAGTGTGAATTTTATGTCATCCTAAACATATATTCTATATGAATTTTAAGACATGCATTCAAGTAATCATATAAATTAATTAAAAAAATGCAAATTCCAAATTAAAATTTATATTAAAAACAAAGATCAAATCATGGACATCTCAAACAAATTGAATTCAAAGTTTTTTACCTTTCTGCAGCATTTCAAAATGGATGTTTTAATCCTCTTTTACGTGGTAAGGTCATAATTAATCCTGCTTTCAGAATTTGGTGGCACCAGATTTGGCCCGTCTGACACCAACCAAGCTTAAGTGTCTTCACATTTTCATAAAATTTAAGAACTTCAGACAAAGCCTTTGCTCCATCTGCTCCAATGGGATTATAACCAAATTCCAAGTTAGTAATGACAACATTATCTTTTAAGGCTTCAGCTATTACACCAACCCCCTTGGCTCGAATATTATTTCCACCCAGGTTTATGGTTGTTACTGTCCGATTTTCTTTCAAAGCTTCAGCAATCTTTTCTGCACCCTCATCACCAATGTCATTCATGTAAAGATTCACCCATAGCAAGTTCTTGCTCCTTTTGATATATTCTGCAACATGAAAAGCACCTTTTGCAGTAATGGAGTTGTTCCCAAAGTCAAGTAGGATAACTTTTCCTTTATGTGATGATAAGCCCGATATCGAAGAGCGAACTCCTTCATCACCAATTGAATTTCCATGTAAATGAAATTCCCGCAAGGACTTGTTCCCCTCGAGCCCTTTTGCCAATGCGTTAGCCCCCAGAGCACCTCCATAATTACCACTTAGGTGTAAATTTCGGAGGGTGTTATTTTCAACAAGTGCTCCTGCTAAACTTGGCACCCTCATCCCCCAAGTCAACACTGTTTAGCTGGAGCTTTTGAATGCTACCATTGTTAACCAAAATATCACATAGGCACTTTACTCCTTCATCTCCAATGGGGTTTCTTCCTCAACAACCTGATTGTAACTTAAGCTCTCGACAAGAAAGAACAACCCTTCATCGCCAAAGTTGCGACCAAACATGTCAACACTGTTGAATGTCCTGAGTTCCTTGCAAATTCATTGAGCGTCAGCATTGACTATCTGTCAATCTTAGCAGCAATCCCTGACAATAAGTTTGTTCCTGGAGCAAAAGACCATTTCACTCCTTGTGAAGGAGATTTATCTCCGGCAGATGAAGACCTTGATGGATTCGGCACAAGGAGTTTTTCCACCAATTTCCATAAAACGAAAGTAGCGACAACAAAAACACCAACGGGTACCACATAGTTTGCAATCTGCTTCACGGGAGCACTACTGAGGGGCTGCTGAGATTGCGACTGTCTGTATACGCGTCGCCTAGTGCCTCTCTCTGCACCGTACGTTGCCGTAACCACTAATCTCTTCGACCTCGACCAACGCCCATTGGCAATAAACCCAGATGTATCTGGACTAGGCCAACGACCGTGGTCTGAAGCCACCGCATCAAATCCAAGCCTCTGCTTCTTGGGAATAACCTTGGGTTGAGAGTAGAGAGCGAGAGTGGAAGTGAAGGCCATGAAAGTTGGGGTTAAATTCGCATAAGGAGATGACGGTTGCTATGGTGCGCCTACTGCTTGGTCTTTACAAATTAGAGATAGGTTGGGTTAGGAACGACGAACAGAGCTCCAGAATGTTGCCAAATAAAAAGCAAACAAATAAAGAGTATTAGATTGTTTCGTATTGGGTTTCTGTCAAATGATGTTAGCTTCTTATCACAGCAGTAGTAGCGACGTTCGAAAGAGATTTTGGCAATGGTTTCATGGTTTTCGAAGATTCACAATAGAGTCGGGTGATGCCGCTTTCCCCCTTTCCTTCGATTCAAATCCCTTTTTAAAAGACTTGGATCAAAGTCCTAAATCAAAACCAACTCTATCCCCTCAACCATTCCTAAAATCCCTCAACAAATCAACCACCTAATCTAATCCCTTAAAAAACGGTAACAACAACCCACACTTCTTTTTTTTTTAGTTTTTTTTATTATTTTTTTATTTTTTAAATATTTATTATTATTATTATTTTATTTATTATTATTTTATTATATACTTAAAATTCGTGTCAACATCTTCATAGGAAGAATTTATATCACGATTCATTCTCGTCACATTATCCATGTGACAAACTAATCAAATACATTTATTTAATTATTTTTTATTTATTTTTTACCAAATAAAATACATCTATTTTATTATTTTTTCCATCTAATCTTTTTACCAAGTGAATTCACTTGGTAAAAACTATTTTTAAATTCAGTTTACGATAAATATTAATAAAGATTCAATTAATAAAAAATAAGGTGAGAAAATTAATTAAATGGGTACATTTGATTGGTTGGTCTCATAGATAACGTGGCGGGAATGACCCATGATATAATTTCTCCCCATAGATTCTAAGATCTTTCCATTTCTCTTCAATTCTCCTTTGTGTTACCACCATATTGGATGTGTCATATTAATTAATTTTATTAAATTAAAAATAGAATTAGTTTTTTAATGATAATCACTAAAATAAGATTAATTTAAAAGTTTGATGATGATGAATTGTCTAATTCAATGATTTAAATAAATATGTTTAAATAATTCGGTGATCAAAATCTAATTAATTTAAAAATTTGATGGTCTATTTGTTAAATTACCTAATTCTGTTGTTAAAATAAATATGCCTAAATAGTTTGATGATCACCTAAGGAGTTTACTCTTATTACTATATCTTTTTACCAATGACCTAAGTTGTTTTTTCTTCTGATTTCTATTATTAGGACGAATCATCTTTTAATTTTTTTCTCTTCAGGGAAAACTGAAAGTGGATATTTAGTTTCTGCATTGCCTTCCTTGTAGAAAGTAATGGCGAGGAGGAATTACGTGAGAGAGAACGTTCCTCTCTCACGCTTCGGCGTCCTGGTAGCTCAGCTCGAGTCCATCGTTACTTCCGCATCGCAGAAATCTCCTGATCCTCTCCTTTGCTTCGATCTACTCTCCGATCTCCTCTCCGCCCTTGACGACGAACCTAGGGTCCTTTTTCTCCAGATCTAACCTTTTTTTTCTGTTTCAGTGCACATTAGATGCAAGATTTTATTTGACTGTGTTCCTTTTTAGTTAGTTGTTCTGTTTGTTTATCTGGTTATTTTCGGTGAAGTTTATGTCTGTAAAGATTTGATTTGCAATTTCTCAGGAACTTGTGCATTTTAATTTAACCAGAAAAAAAATGTTATGGATTGAAATATTGCTGATGAGTCACTTTCCGTTAGTTGTTAGCTTTATTATCAAAATGGATTATGATTATTTAGATTAATATAGAGATGAATCACTTGATTCTGTGGAA
This sequence comes from Abelmoschus esculentus, assembly GCA_035048815.1. Classification (NCBI taxonomy): domain Eukaryota; kingdom Viridiplantae; phylum Streptophyta; class Magnoliopsida; order Malvales; family Malvaceae; genus Abelmoschus; species Abelmoschus esculentus. The sequence continues at coordinate 16,222,242 of JAUCBN010000017.1, read as the reverse complement.
TGTTTTTTAGTTTCACATTCAATGTTAATGTAGTAGAAGGTCTTTTACGTTTGCCTTCTAGAATTTCTGTTCTAAGATTTTAGTGATTTTTGAAAATTTACCCCTTTTCGAATGAAGTTTTATTTTTAACTTGGAAATATTATTTTTCAGGAATCTATCTTGTTGTGGCAAAGAAAATGTGAGGATGCCTTATATTCCTTGCTTATTCTTGGTGCCAAACGTCCTGTACGACACCTGGCATCCGTAGCAATGGCGATGATAATATCAAAAGGAGATAGCATTTCAATATACTCAAGAGCAAGTAGTCTTCAAGGATTTCTTTCTGATGGGAAGCGGAGTGAGCCACAGAAAATTGCTGGTTAGTTGAAGCAGCAACTAACTGTACTGTGCTTATATCATATATATTTTTTTAACTAGAAGTGGCAAATGTACTGTGCTTTCGTATAAGTTCCTGGTTAGTTGAATCTGCAATTAACTGTACTCTGCTTATACCATACCCTTTTTGACAACTATATTGTCTTGCTGCAAGAATACTTTTCAACAAGAACAAAAAGCTAATACTGACAATACCTAAGAAATTGAAAAACGATCTTAAAATTTAATGAAGGAATAAGTATGCCACAATTATTTTTATCCCAATTTAATAAGTCAGTACTCCACTTTTTAAAAAGCTTTTTAATTCATTGACATTTTCATAATATTGTTGCTGATAGGACGCAATAAATGTTCATGTAATATCATTCCTGCTTTCCAGACTGCTCCTCTTGGACATGACATCTTTTCATCAGATGTGCTAAATATGCTATGTTTAGCATGTCTATTGTGATGTGGTTAGCATCCAAAATGTTCATTATGCTGCATCCTTGCCATTTGTCAAGGTATCGTGTGGCATTGTTGGGCTACTCCAACTGCACTGCAGGTGCGGTGGGGGTGCCTAACCGCACCACAGGTTGGTTCTGGTAGGCCAAACACAATAGACCTCTTTTGTTTTCAATTTTTTCATGAGTACTTTTTAATGATGAAAACACCCTTGTGCATTGGGATTATACATACTTGTATCTTAACTTTTACACCTGGGAAGTGAATAAACCTGCCAGTGATAGGGTTGGTTTGTTTTTGAGTGCTTTGGGGTAGTGAGGAGTGAGGATGATAGCCAGTTCATTTCGGGGTGCCAAAATACATGACTTCTGTCATTTGTAAGTTTGTTTATATAAGTTTCAGAACTTATATTGAATATCTATCTTAAAATTTGAATACTAATAAAAGATACCCACTGACGCATTGAGTTTTGTCTGTCTACTGTCTACTGTCTCTTTTGCTTCTGAACTCTGATGTTGCAATGTTCATAATAATAAAAAAAAAATTGGTAACCATACCTTTTTTAGGAGGGGGATAAAATTTTCTCATCGAAGGGCTGCTTCTCATAGTATTAAGATTTTAAGACTTTCTAATTGTTTCTTGTGTCATGAGCGTTTGATTTAAATTTTGTAGGTGCTGCACAATGCTTGGGCAAGTTATATCAACATTTTGGGAGAAAAATAACTTCGGGTTTGCTTGAAACTACTATCATTGCTACAAAACTGATGAAACTTCATGAGGTATATTCTTTTAATATGGATTCTTATTTATAATTTATTGATGGCAAGTCCTAAAATTTATGTGAAAATACCAGAGAAATGATTGAAGGGAAAATTTCCTTGTTTAATTATTCTACAGTCCTTACCCCAATATAAGCAATAACTGTGCTATCAAGGTGCATGCCTAGGTGCAACTTACGACAACAAAAGTGCTTCTTACGCTTTTGGTTGAAGCTCATTTGATCTTGTGTGCACCTGGTGCACCTATGCACGGTTTTGTAAGACAATAGGTGCAAAAAAGCCTGTTTGATTGAAGTCATCTTGCATTTATTTTATTTTATTTTCCATTAACTGTATTAACAGTAAAAAGAAACGATAATATCAATGTTTTGAGTATTTAACAACACAGTTAGACCTTAAGGAAATTGAACATATTGGCCAAAACAAGAAAAAAGGAAATACTGGTGTTTTTTGTGAGATAAAAGTGGGTCACTCTGGAGTTCATCAACAGAATTATACATCTTAACTTGTATATGCGTATTGCACCTTATTTCGCTCAAGTGTGTGTTTTTTGACACCTAGCAACATAAGGGTTCTACTGCCATAAATTTGCCTTGCACCCTTAACAAAACTAAGCAAAATGAGCTGATATTTATGGCATGTAAGCTGAAGAGAAACTATATCTTTAGGCGGTAGGCCAAGATGTGTTTGGATGATATGGTTTCTAGACTCTAGAGTATATGTTAGTGATTTTTCTGCTATAGTGCTATCAAGAATTTGCTAGTTGAAAATTGGTTGGTGTTAATGTTATTACTGCATTTATGGTTGTGGCTTTAATCTGTTTATCTTGAATTTTAGGACTTCGTGAGACAAGAGGCTATGCTCATGCTTCAGAATGCTTTGGAAGGCTGTGGTGGTAGTGCTGCTGCTTCAGCATATACTGAGGCATTTCGTCTCATTACGAGATTTGGCATTGGAGACAAAGCATTTATTGTTAGAATAGCTGCGGCACGATGTCTGAAGGCTATTGCCAATATAGGGGGACCTGGTCTTGGGGTTGGAGAACTTGACAGTTTAGCTACACATTGCGTCAAGGCAGGTGTTCTTCTTTGTCATCTTCTGTTTGTTTGCATGTCTTCTTATGGTACTTCCTTGATCACTTAGAAACTGGGGTTGTAAATATGTGTTGTTTTTACTGCGGTTCTCACTAGGCTCTTGAGGACTCGGTACCTTCTGTTCGGGATGCATTTGCTGAAGCTCTGGGTTCATTAGTTGCTCTTGGAATGAATCCTGAGGCACAGGTAGGGATATGTCAAATTTTGTTGTTTATTTCCTATCTTCACTTTCAAGTGTATTTTAACTATTATCTTAACTCTTACTAGGTTCAACCAAAGGGAAAAGGCCCCTTTCCTCCACCGAAGAAACTAGAAGGTGGTTTGCAGAGGCATCTAGTTTTGCCCTTCACAAAAGGTATGTCCTTGTCGGGTTGGCTGTGATTCAGGCCTCTGTTATTAGCCTTAGATAGTTTGTCTTGTCAATTTTTACTTAAATAAATATTTTTGGGTTAGTTTAGTCTTGGTTAGATTCTTATCTATCTATCTATCTATCTATCACCCTTTGGTGTTTGAATAATTTGTTAAGGGTGATAACATTTTATGATTTAAGAGCTGGTGCTGTGGCTGAGAAGCTTTGCAGCATTTGCTTGCTCTATCATTGTTTCTTTCTCATAAACATCTTTTGAACTGTCAATTGTCGCTAGTAACATCTCACATTGCTTACAAATTGCTTGTTTGCAGCAAGCGGTTCTCGGTCAATGGAGATTCGGGTTGGCCTTACCTTATCTTGGGTGTTCTTTTTACAGGTATATCTACTCACAATCATTTTCTTGATCCATCTCCTCTTAAAATGCATGGTCTTTTGGTCTTGGCTTTCAAAATTGCTCAATTAGAATGGATTGGCTTTTTTCATCAGACAATAAGCATACCCCCCCCCCCCCCCCCCCCCCCCCCCCAAAATCATATCTTATGGGCTCCCAAATGATGATGATTTAAAGTAATACTTTATTTTTTTGAATTCATTCTTGCAGGCAATTCATCTGAAGTATCAGCACCTAGATATCGAGCTTCAAAAATTTGCGTTGAACATTATGGACATGCTTCGTACGGATACATCTTTTGATGCCCACGCCGTGGTAAGTACTTGAGAAAATTGGGTTTAATAAATTTTATATTATTCTTAGAAATTATATTTAGAAAATGATATGCTTGGTTCTGGTATAACTCATTATCGTATCTCTAGATTCATTTATTGGGTGATAAATTGGAACAGAAAAGCATCAGAGAATAAGCAAAATCCAGTTGAAAAGTTCTAATGCTCTTTTGTTTTCCTTTATCGTTTTCTCATATACCTGCTGTTTTATCTGTCATTCTGTTTGATAATTCTCATTTCTGAATTTGTAATACATTAATATATATGTTATCAGAATTAAGTAATGCTTCTATAGAGGTGCATTTGAGGGAATATTTAAGCAGTTTAAAGGAACTGTTGCAATATGTTATCATTTTTCACACCTGTTGGTTATTTATTTTTCCTTTTAATGCTTGTGGGTAATTGCTTGTTTCAAATTTCTTTCATTATGTTTCTGAGGGTATTTACTGGCAGTTGATTCAGATAATCTGGTGTACTACCGCAGTTTTAGCATTGTTCTTGAAAAGTGTGGTGGAGAAAGTGCTTTTGAGAAGTTTGGTTTAAGATTTGAATGCATAACATTGCTTTCAAGATGTGCTTTTAAGATCAATGACCATTTTAGACATAATATTGTAAGATAAAAAAACATACATTTAAATGTTATCTAATTTTTTTTAATATGCTAATATATGAAATATCAACTTAAATTATGATAAAAATGTAAAAAATATTTTTACTAAAATTTGCACAATGAAATATAAAATATTTAAACTCAAACAATTTATTAGTCATATAATTATGTCTTGATAAAAGATAAAAGTTTATAAATTGTAAAATGAACACATCATAGGATAGTAAATGAAGGTTAAAATTGTAATTTTGGGTCCAAAAGCACTTTTGATAAGCAATGATGAACGGAACCTTAAGCTTTTGGTAAATTTTGTAAATGCCGTTGTGGACTCTTCTTTCTTTGGAAATGCTTGCATTTTGTTATGTAGGAATGGAATTATTAAAAGTTGAAGCATTGCTAAGTTTTGACTTGTACTAAGTTTATCAAACAGAATTGTGATGTGGTCTTGTAGTTTCCTTCAAAAGCTAAAGAATCTTACCTGTTTTACTGAAGGCATGTGTTCTGTATATCCTACGCACTGGTGTAACTGATCAAATGACAGAGCCTTCTCAAAGAAGCTTTACGATCTTCCTTGGAGAGCAGGTGTTGATTCATATTCCTACTCCTGTCTTCATGAAGTTTTCATTATTTTTTAATTTCCCATTTATATAATTTATTTATTTTTGATTTGTTTTGGGGATGTGGTGCGCCGGAAACTTGCAGCTTCAATCTCCAGAAGCCAACCCTTCAATGAAAATTGCTGCCCTGCGTACCCTGTCATACACTTTGAAAACTCTAGGAGAGGTACTCTTGTTACTGCAAAATTCTTCTTTCTTGTAGCATTTCTTTAAATTTTTTCTGTAATTAGTTTCTAATATATGCTTATCTAGTGCTCTCATGGGATGAAGTTTCCAAGTTGATCATGATGTGTGCACATCTATTGTTTCAAAAATTGTCAGCTTTAGTTATTCTATGTTCTACATCATAACTATGATTTAACGACATATATATGAAACCATAAAGTTTGGAGAGTAATTGCATTTGATGTTTTCCTAACATTTGTTTAGGTGCTAACATGCTCTTATCATCAAGTTCTCTAAGCTTGATAAACGTTTTGTCAATAAGGTGTTTTTTTTTGGAAAATGAAATTTACTACTACGAAATAGAGATATAGTCCATTTGGGTGCATTTTATTGATATAAATCGTGGGGATACATACACATGAAAAAGAATTAAATGTGCCATTTTTGTGACACGGACTTGACACTTTTGGTCAAAGTAACTTGTCCAATATAAAACATCACAAACAAGTATGATATTGCCAACTTCAGAGACAATGCTAGAAACACAACATGTCATTTATAGCCAAAACATTATAGTTGGCAGTGTATTGTTCCATTAAAAAACCATATGTTTCCCTATAGGAATATCTTACAATCAGACATATCAATCGGGTAGGTAGATGGGATTAGGGATAAATCATTTGGGGACTGGGCTTTAGGTTTCAGGTTGTGTTTTGTGCTTTGATAAGCTTTTTGTTTAAGTTTGGCTTTGATTGCTTGCTTGTTATACTTCGGGACCGGGTTTTTCTACTTCTTACCCAACAAATGGAGCCAAGGTAGATATGCTTTGCTATTTTTTTTAATTTGTAATTGCTGTCATTTTGTTGTCGCCCTGAAATTGTTAGTAAATAAACAAAAAATCTAAAACTAGTGTGCTCGTCTGGATGGTGCAGTTTAGCTGCTTAATTCCCATATCTATGAACTTCTGTGTATTTTTAGGCCTTGCCAATGTGGTTGAATGGAAATGGTTCATTTATGGGCTGGGAAGTTTTCTAGAGCTATATTTATCCAAGTTGCCTTTTTAAGGTTTCTTATGGTAAGATGAAAGGAAATGCAATGATATGTAAAAAGCATTCTCATAGATTGCTGAAGACATTTAATTTCCTCTCAAAAGTGATTCTGAAGAAAGAGAGATTCATACAGAGAGAGAATAAATTTATTCTGTGTATTTTCATTCAATATGCTTTAAAGAAACAGTATTTAAAAAGACTATACAAGTAGTTTAATCTAAATAGGACTACTTTAAATTATCATTATATCTAAGTAAGATAAGGCTAAGAGTTAGACTTAATCTAAAATACTTAGTACAATTACAATTGAACTAACTCTTGTATTTACACCGTTAACAACCTACAATTCTTGTGCAAGTTGTGCTCAAGCTAACCATGACTCTCTCAAGATGAAGTTGATTGAAATTTGATTAAAATCTTTGCAATAAACTACGGTTACCAATGCCTGATTTATTTGTTTTCATGGTGTGCATAGATATGCTAATATGCCTAATTTGTTTGGTTTGTATGTTAATTTGTGAAGAATGCTTATTTCTTATATGATTTTGTAGTTGAGTAATTTGTTGATGATGAACAATAATTTGACATGATAGAGCTTAAAAAAATCTGCTGCTAGTATGTATTAACATTGTGAATCCGATATTTGTTTATGTAGGTTCCGCATGAATTCAAGGAGGTGTTTGATAACACAGTTGTTGCAGCAATTTCACATTCTTTCCAGCTTGTAAGCTCTTTATCACATCTCTTCTATTTTACAGAATACGTACTTGGTTGCATTCAAAGATTCTTATAAGCTATGAATTTGTACTCGGCAGTCTCAGCTCCATATATCTGTATATCATTGAAATTGTCAGAACGGACATTCATCCATCGTTCGTGAAATGAAATAGAAATAGACAAGCATCCATCTTGTAAAGTGTCTTTCACTTGGGCATTAAGTTCATGCTTGGGAAACTAAATTCTATTTAGTAAAATTTAGCTTACTGTTCTAACCTGCTGCTCGTCATTTTTTACAATGTACTATATCAGCATAATTTATTATTTTGAAATTTATGGATAGGTACGTGTTGAGGCTGCCTTGACATTACGTACGTTGGCTGAGGTTGACCCAACTTGTGTTGGTAGTTTGATATCTTACGGAGTGACAATACTAAATGCTTTAAGGGAAAGTGTTTCCTTTGAAAAGGTAATTTAATATTTTTGGTATCAAATCCTCTATTTTTGTGCTGTTTTGTTCTTCTGTAATTGCTGTTCACTGAAAATCATTTAAATCTCCATGGTTTGAAATGTTTTGTTACCCCTTGTGGTTCATGTTGCTTATCAATAGTTTGTTTTTCTTCAAATTTACACAAGTTGGATAAATTCCACACTTTGCTGTTATTAAACTTTTTAATTTAAGTAGAACATATGAAAATCCCAACTTCAACTTGTACACTGTTGTAACTATTTCTTTTACTTTTTTGAACTACCATTTTATACATTTTAATGGTAAAATAAGGTAGAAAATAAAAGTTGAGGTTTATAGAAATCTTATTTTACTCAAGGCTCTAAAATGTACCCTCCTGGAGTAGCAGTATGAATCATATTGAGTTATGTCTCACTTTTGAAACTGAATGTTGTGGATTGAGTTCTCCCCAAACACCGAGGTCTGAAGCATTAATATTTATATGTTTTAAAAATTAAAAGTAAATAGTAATATGGGCTAGGCTTGCCCGAATTACAAATCCCCTTGTCTAAGGGTCCGGCTTGCATGAGCCTCTCCTACTGGGTTGGATAGGACCGATAGGTAGCCCAACCCTTCAATCATGACCTTGTGAAGATTTGAATGGAAAAGAAAATTCTTTTGTTCACACAGCTGTATTTTAATTACAGACTTCATAGGAAGAGACTATACACAAAAATAGAGAACTATTTTCTCTACATCAAAATCTCTGGTTTTCAACATATTCAACAAATTCATCTCATATATTTTCAGTCCAGCCTCATGTAGCCATAGTAGTGTTCCTTCTTATGCATGGGTAACTTGGAGTAAGTACAAGCAACGCTACTGATACGGTATATCGGTGATAGTAATAGGGGGTAATACTGTACATCATATGGAGAAGTACTCGTATCTATTGATATAACTTCTTACAAGTGCTTTTCAATCTTTCTTTTTATTACCCTTCTTGATTGTATTATTTATATACAGGGATTTTCTATCTTTTGCTTGATTTCCTTTGAGCTGAGTCACTATTTAGTCAATTCCTATCCTTGTTAATAGAAATCAATATTTTTTAATCTTGACCTCGTCTTACAGCCCAACTTATGTGATTAGATGGTCAGTAAGGGTATAACCATGTTTAAAGGGGCAAGTGTTGCAGGAGCCACATTGACTGCCCATCTAAATGGGGACATAGTGTTGTCACTTCTTTATTTTCTTCTGTTTTTCACATGTGAATCCTTTTGGGGATGATTCTAAAACATAATCCAAGTATTCTTGTTCATTGTGTTCAGGGAAGCAATTTGCAAGTTGAGCTTGATTCTTTGCATGGGCAAGCAACAGTTTTGGCTGCTTTAGTTTCAATTTCACGAAAATTACCCCTTGGTTATCCAGCCAGGTAATGTTTTTTATAACAGTATACTATATTTGCCAAAATTCTTAAGTGAAGCTCCTTGTGGTCAGAGCCAGACCATCGTAAACAGGTGCAATCATAGTTTGATTCCCACTCTTGTGCGTAAATTAACTTGATAACATGCTATTTTCCTTAGATTGCCCAAGGCAGTTCTTGAAGTTTCTAAGAAACTACTGACAGAATCTAGTAGAGATGCCGTTACTGCCAAGGTTGAAGAAGAAGCTGGGTGGTTACTCTTGTCATCATTATTATCTTCCATGCCAAAGGAGGTATAGAGTTATTTCTATGTTGGTTAATTTTCTTTACTTCTTTTTTCCTATTTCCCTCCTTAGATAAGAACTTGATGTTCATTTCTTTTGTAATGCTTATTAATATCTTACCAAGCTATGTCTGATGCATACAGGAGGTTGAGGATCAGGTATTTGATATTCTTTCCCTGTGGGCTGGTCTTTTCAATGGCAACCGTGAAGATGTAATTAGAGGAAGTGGAGACCTACAACCTATGATTCGGTAAGTCAGTTGATGGATGTTTTACTCTATACCGGCTTATTTGTTTGCAAAGATTAGTTAGGCTTTTTATGCCTGAGTTGTCTGTAATGTCGTTTATCATGCTTTTGTCCCACCAGTTTGATTCTGACCAAGATTTTACTATGGTATGTTGTTAGATCATTAAATAAAAGAAACTCATTATAGCACCCGTGTTTTCACTCCAATATACTTCATTATATTGCCTATAATTGATTTCATTTTATTTTGACTTTGGCACAAAGTTTTAGGAAGTAATAATTTACCTATTTCTTTTACATTTAGAATTCAAGAATTTTCTATATTAATAGGGATTATTTGTAGGATAATTATTTTTGGTTTTGTTAGTTTATCTGGTATTTATAGTTAGTTTTCAAAGAGTTTATCTTAGAGAGTAAGATGTGTTTTAATTAGATTCTAGTAAGTAATTATATTTAGAGTCAACTACTTAAGAGTTTAGAGTTAGAATTTTAATGCATCTAGGACTCCTAATTTAACTAAAAGTCGTACTCTTAGAAGTCTATAAAAGAGCCTGTAAACTCAGCTTTAATGAGCAGAAAAAAACTGATCAAGTTTACTCAAACTATCGTTTATTCAACTCACTCAACGTTGATTGAGGATAATATTCCATGAAAGGAATTTTTTGAGAGGATCGAAATTAGATTGATACCATGTGAATGATGTACGAAGTGATCAAAGGAATCTACAGGTTTAAAAATAGGAACTATTTCATGAATAAGATACGGGAGTGAAGTTGGTTCTGGCCGCCACGATTTTGTTGAGATGGTTTTAGGAGTGTTTGATGCATGGGATAAGGAAGATAGATTGGTAGAGGTTGCCGTGGTCTGGTTTTCTTCATTTAGAGGGTCTATCTTCATATCCGCCATAGAGTTGCTGTTTGTTTTCCAACAATTATTTTATCCATCCCTTCACGCATTTGATCACACAATTTGTTTTTTGCTTCAGTAATAATTCATCAAAATGCTGCTACGTACAATCGATTTGTTTGTTCTATCTTCATTCACGAGTTCCTTACATATTCCCCCCATTGTTACGCTCATCTAAGGGAACCTAAAACCTTTAAGAATTGTTAGAGATCCATATCTCCTTTTAGGGTTTTGACATAAAAGTTTGGCTTGCCTTTGCTTTATTAATCGTCCCTTTAAATAGAGGTTACAATAATTAAGGTAAAGGAAATCCTACCAAACAAAACTTATATTTGAGAGTCCAAAACAACTTTATTCTAAGAGTCCTATCTAACAACTACTAGGCGTCCACAACATGTTGCCCTCATTACCATAATAGAGTACCTATTTGATCAATTGGGTATCATGGGCACATAAATATAATAAGGACTTCTGTTGTGTTTACCTACAAGGCTACAATGTAAAGTTCTTTTGTCATGAACCTCCACATGTGAAGTTCATACCATGTGATAGGTTTGTTTTTCCTACACATGAAAGGGAGTATTTAACCCCTCATATGTTAAATTAGGGGTATCTTTTGCATAGATTTGACAGTTTGTATTATGTCATGTTCATGTATTTTGCTCCGTCATAAACATGTTTAAGGTGCTATATATTCATATAAATTGATACATTAATAATTGTCACATCTATATATTTGAGCAGTATTTGTGTTTTTTTCATGTTGTATCTTGTTTTGTGTCAAGTATTGGTTCTATTTTCCATTTTGTGTTTGTATCATGTACATTATTGCCAAATTTACTTGGGCACATAAAGATAAGAAGGGTACCTATTGCCAATTGGTATTAGCTTGGGTTCCCGTTCTAAAGTTTAACAAATAGAAAGAAAGAAAAAGAACTTGGGTATGGAAATTTTGTTGTTCCACCACCTGTTTTCACAAGAATAATCTGAATGAACTTCATTCCAGCATGTCTGCTTGTTCAGGATTTACTGGGTCTCGCTTTTGTTTGGTTTCCTTTTGTGCATGAAAAGTGGATTCATTCGATTATTTTTAAATGATAGATTTTTGTTTCAAAGCAAGTTATATTATTATGAGTTTTTTGCTATGGATAACCTTTCCTCCTCCTTTTCTAGTGTGTGGTCTGCCGCAGTTGATGCAATTACATCCTTCATACGATGCTATGTTTCATCCAATTCGACAATTAGTGGGGTTCTACTTCAACCAGTGTTACTGTACCTTAATAGGTAGACCTAATATGCCTACTTTTTTTCCCAACAAACCCCTCATCCCCGCATTTATCTGATTCTATTCTAGCATATCTTTTAGTATGGAAATAGAGAATTATTGCACTAGTATGGATTTAGGAAAATAAATAAATTAATATGCATTGCAAAGCAGGGCTTTGTCCTACACCTCTCTGTTGGCTGACAAAGAACTACCAGATATTAAGCCTGCAGTAGACATATTCATCATCAGAACATTAATGGGCTATCAATCCCTTCCTGACCCTATGGCCTATAAGAGTGACCATTCTCGAATTATACAATTATGTACAATTCCCTATAGGTAAACTCATCTCCTCTGTGGTTTAACTTATCGTACCCTTCTATTTTATTTTATTTTATGAAATGATGAAAATCAGATATCTTTTTCTGCTGAAAACACGAATGATTAATTTTGCTGTTTGCTTTGTTTTATGACAAAGAAATGCTTCTGTATGCGAGGAAAGCTCATGCTTGAAGTTTCTGTTAGACAAAAGAGATGCATGTTTGGGCCCTTGGATTCCTGGAAGGTGTCTAAATTTGTTCTTTTTGCAATATTTTTCATTTTGTAAGCTTTCCTGGATTTCCCAGTAACTGTTGTTTAAAGTCTTCACATCCTTTCAATGTTTTAGCTAGCTCAGGAATATAAAATTTTGTGTCTATTTTTGCCTTGAGCATTTTTTGAGTTGATTTTGTCAATTATATAATTAAGAGTTTACCTACATGTTATTTGTCTTTTCCCAGGGATTGGTTTGAAGATGAACTTCGTGCTTTTCAAGGTGGAAAAGATGGACTCATGCCTTGTGTATGGGATAATGAATTGTCGAGTTTTCCTCAGGTAATTGTTATGCTTGTATTGGGGAGGACTGAAATGAATGCTGAGATCATTTTGATAGGAGTGTAAAAAGTATGCTACGTTTCCCCTGTTTTCATGATCTACATCTTATGTGTGTAATTTTCATGGTAAATTCTTCCTGGAATGCTCATTAATTAACAGAATGGTTGGAAGTAGAAAAGAACAACTATAGCTGGTGTTTTGGAAGAAATTACTAGTCCTTCAGACTTTCCTTTGCATTGGAAATCTGCACTCTCTCAAACCTCCCTCCCTGCTTTTGTTTCCCCACTTTGTAGCTGAGAAAGTTTTCCAATTCATAATTATGCAACCCATATGATTATCTTTTCGTTTGTAATCATGCTTATGTTCGCTCTTGGTTTTTGTTTTCAGGCCAATCTTTTACTTGTGTTAAGTTGACCTACATATTTTCTCCACCACCAATTATTTAGTTTCACTAAGATTTTTTTATTTATTTTTTAATTTTATTTGTGTAGCCGGAGACTATAAACAAGATGTTGGTGAATCAAATGCTTATCTGCTTTGGAACCATATTTGCTTCTCAGGTACGATAATACAATGTTGTTTGATGTTTATTTTTCCTTCTTCCTGTGAAATTATATCATTTTCTTGGTGTTTTATTTTATTTGTTTCACTTGAAATTCTGGTTCTCCAAATTACTTCCACATAAATCAGTCTATCTAAATGGCAGAATAGTGTTGGTATGCTGTCACTTCTTGGAATGATGGAGCAGTGCCTAAAAGCTGGGAAGAAGCAACCATGGCATGCTGCTAGCATAACCAATATATGTGTGGGGTTACTTGCTGGCTTGAAGGTGCTTGCAATCCTTATATCTTATGCATAGAAAAAAATGTGCTAGTGTTTAACCTTCGATATATTTATGAACCTCAGGCTTTGCTCGCATTACGTCCGCAATCATTGGAGTTAGAGATATTAAATTTGGCTCAAGCTATTTTTAGGGTACATCTCTTCTCAAAAATAGTGTTTTTTATTGTATAGTTGAGCATAGTTCCATCTTGTCATGGCTTGTTTTGATTTGATAGGGTATATTAATTGAGGGGGACATTTGTGCATCACAACGTAGGGCATCATCAGAGGGTCTTGGTCTTTTAGCTCGCCTTGGAAATGATGTCTTCACAGCCAGGATGGTTAATTTTTTTCCCTTGTGATTTCTGTTTTGTGTATTCTTTTGTTAAAGCTTTTGAGATACCAGGACAAATACATTTCGTTAAGTTCTTTTTTCCAATAGAAAAAGCATTCAACTTAAGTGACACCTAATGCTCACCCTTTCCAAAAGTATGACTGTGAATTGTTTTATTTAATTTGATTAACTGACCGGTGTATTTTTGTTGATATGCAGACTCGATCGTTACTCGGGGAGCTAAATAGTATAACAGATTCAAATTATGCTGGCTCAATTGCTCTTTCCCTTGGATGTATCCATCGCAGGTGAAATATCAAAATAGTTTAATATTTAATTTTGCTGAATTGTGGATTCTTAACTTCTAACTGAAAAGTGAAAATAGGTTTAATATTAATTTGTTTAATATTTAATTTTGTTGTCCACAAATTTTTTCTTTCAGAAGTGGGCAGTGGACTCGGTGTGAAACCCTGTAGGAGTCCCTGGCGCTAATTTAAAATTATAAAATTCATTTTTTTTTATCCAACACGGTTATACATTGTTTTTTTGTCATGTTTGAAATTTTTAGGAATTGGTACCTGAAGTTATGGGATTACAAAATATGATCTGCATAAGATCCCTTAACTTATGCACGTGTGGGTTGAATGTGATTTGAGTTTGTGGGACAAACTTGTTGCTCTAGTAGTCATTTGCCTGATTGGATTGGCTAGCTTTTGGATCGATTATGGCATATCCGTGTTAATCTCTCTATTCCTAAATTCTTGGGGGTACAATCATGATCTTTTACAGTTCGTTTTGTTTAATTGAGTTTGTAGTAATGATTTTAAATTGTTTTATGTTGCAAAATCTTCCATGTTTTGTTTAGTTGAGTTTGTAGTTGTTGAAACAGTCTGAATCGTATGTTTATTAATTATTCAGAAGTCTAAATATATAGACTTCATTATTAGAGTTTATAGCAGATTGGAAAACCTAATTAAGATAGGTCTCTAATACTAAGGAAGATAAAATAAACTAACTGATAAAACTCCTAGAAAATAGGTCTTTATCTTAGATGATAAATTCCTACAAAATAGGAGTCTATCCTAATAAGTATAACCAACAGTAGTAATGATTTTAAATTGTTTTATGTTGCAAAATCTTCCATTAATCTTTAATTTTAATCATCCTAGTTTGTTTAATTTCTGTGTTTGATTAATTTTAATCACCCTAACTTAGGGATGGGCATGGAGCCTGAATCCGACGGGTTCCTATTCAACCTGATCTGATTGAGTTGAATTTTTGGTAGAAAGTTTGGGTTCGGGTGAAAAAAATCCAACCCGACCCGAGATTAATAGAGTAATTTTCCATATATATTTAGGGATATTTGTAATAATGATCCCACCTTATATATATATTATACAATTAAGCCAATAAATTTGATTTTTTACAATTAGGTCACTAAAATTAATCAAACACAGAAAATAAACAAACTACTTAAGATTTTTTGATGTGTAATTAGAGTTTATTCCTAATCAGTAGTTTAGATTTACTAGAAGTCTTATTTATATAAGTAATTTAAATATAAAAGTATAGTTTTAGATTAAAACTCTATATTAGCCTATTTAAAGGCTTACTTTGTATACATTTGATAATTAAGAATAATAAGAAAATGCAAAGAAACACATTGTTTTTTGGAAAATATCCTCTTCATCTTCTTCAAACAAAAAATCTCTAACCGCCGATCACACACAAACCACCATCATTCATTGCATCTCCGACTACCATGTCCCCTTTCTCACACTATTGAATCAAAATTAAGTGTTTCCAATTGACTTCCAATGAATCTGTTTGTCCATGAATGAATTACATTTCATTTTGCAAAAATCTTTGCCGGTGGTGATGGTGTTTATTGGATGCCTATACCAAGGCTCACAGGTTAGCCTCGTCAACAATTGCTACCTTTACAGTGAGGATTGGTGATTTGATTTTTTGTATGATGTTTGAAGTTCAGAAACTGTTTTGCTTGTAATAAAACCATTTAACAAGTTGCATTTTCTGTGGTTTAGCTTCTTAAAAGCTATTCTTTGATGTGCCGTCCTTTATTAATCATCCCACTGGATTTTGCTGCATTTCACTGTTACTTCCTTGCTGAATTTTAAATACAATGCTATAATTGTAAATCTTATATTACTATTTTTAATTATCTTCAATGATGGTTCTGTGGTAGTTTGCAATGATCTTAGATATATAGGGTTGGATGTAATTTTTTCTATCATTGTTTGCAGTGCTGGAGGGATTGCACTTTCAACTTTAGTGCCTGCAACTGTAAGCTCAATATCTTTGCTGGCTAAAAGTTCAATCCCTGGCTTACAGATCTGGTCTTTGCATGGACTTCTTTTGACCATTGAAGCTGCCGGCTTGTCCTTTGTATCTCATGTCCAGGTACTCGACTTCATGATTCTCGACTCAAGTGAACAAAGCTGATATTGGTGGGAGCGTATGTGGTTTGAACTGTCTTTTACCCTTTTGTTATATTTTTTGAAGCCCCCAACATATGAAAATCTCTGAAACTATTTTTTGCTTAAGTTCTTATTGAAGCAATGGAAAATTTTCAATGCTAGTCTCCTGAGTAGTACAATTCTTCACACATTGAAAATTTCGTCAGAAGGTTCTTTGACTTGCTAGGAAAGGTTTTTTCTGCTTTGTTAAATCCACTTCGGATGTTAGAATCAGACTAGACATGAAGGAGAATGTTAAGTTGTGTTATCCCAAATTGGGTAAATTAAAAATCTACTATCATGGTCTTATATTTAGATCTGTTCTCTCCATTTATTACCAATTGGATTTTGGTTGGACAACTAGCAGTGGGGTTTAGGTAGATATTTTCGTAGATTCACAATGTCTCTTGCTCTTCCCACATTCTCTAATTTCCCTATTAAAATACAGGCAACACTTGGCCTTGCATTGGAGATTTTGTTGTCTGAAGAGAATGGGAGGGTTGACCTCCAACAAGGTGTGGGACGTCTTATAAATGCCATTGTTGCCGTTCTTGGTCCTGAGCTTTCTCCTGGTAGCATTTTCTTTTCACGCTGCAAGGTATTTTCTTCTCTGAATTTCCCTTATTATAAGATATAGATTTAGTAGACTGCAATATGCTTGAATTAGAATTGTACGTATTTGCTTTCCTTCATTTCATATTGAAATTATTACGGACATACAATCTTTTTTCCAGTCTGTTGTTGCGGAGATTAGTTCCTCAGAAGAAACAGCTACACTACTTGAGTATGTCCTGAAAATTTTCTTATTTCTATGTTTGCTCTTTCTGTTTTTCTCCTGTGAAACCTTTGCTTAAGTTGACTAGACATCTGGTAGAATTTTATATTCTACTTTTACAATGGATCATACTTGAGAGCTTATTTATCTTTCAGGAGTGTTCGTTTCACACAACAGCTTGTAATTTTTGCTCCACAAGCTGTTTCAGTGCACTCCCACGTCCAAACTCTTCTGCTGACTCTGTCATCAAGACAGGTTTTTTCTTGTTTACTCTGATAGTTCTCAAGTAAATATCTTAGGCTTTTGTCTATTCTTCTACTAAGCAGGTTTTCTTTGATACAGCCTGCGCTAAGGCATCTTGCAGTCTCCACTCTACGACATCTAATTGAGAAGGACCCTGTGAGTAGTGAAGTCGTGAATCTCCTTGTTTTTATATTTCCACTTGTTAATGCCTCATCTCTCTTTCCTTTACCTCCTCCCTCTCTATGTTTGAATTCTTCTTTTCATGGTATCCTTTGCAGGTTTCCATCATTGATGAACAAATAGAAGATAATCTGTTTCAAATGCTAGATGAAGAAACTGATTCAGAGTATGTGGAGGATACCTAATTGAATATTAATTTGATTTTTGACCCTTTGAATGTTGAAATGACATGAATGATAGAACCCATACATTTCTTATGTTTGTAACATGCTTATTTGCTTGTGTTTCCTTTTTCTGTCAGTATTCTCAACATGTGCTGTTATGATTTTCTGTCCACTTTTGCAATTATGAACTGTGTTAAACATGGTTAGGTTGTCTATGCATGTCAAACATAGCCTTTTTCTAATTGAATATTTCAAGTTGGTTTGAAATAGTTTAATTTAATTTCCCGCCCAGTTGATCTTTCCTCTAATTATTTTGATTGAGTTGGTTTCATATGAACTTTGACATTTATGTATGCTAGACGTTGTGTTTCTGTTATTTTTCATCACTTCTGTTAATGAAATTTTGTTGTTATTTCCTACCTGTTTAACGCATCTTTTCTCCTTTCAATATATCATGTTGCTAGACCAAGAATTCTTGTATATCAGTGCATGTCCATTGAATTTCAGTGAACTAGTTTTTCTCTTGAAGTAGCAAAATGAATAGTTGGGCCATGAGAATGTACAAAAGATAAAACATATCGGTAGTGATTTTCTAGCCATTTTTTTTTTTTCATTTCAGTGTTCCGAGGTCTTTGGTATGAGGTGATCACACCAAATTCCAAGGTTCACCAAATTGGTGATTAGTTCACTATGATTGATAGGAACATGGTGATCCTGTGTGACTCTGATCTTAGTTGACCAAGATTCTTCAGGTCATTGCCTTTGGAGAATCTAAATCTCATCTTAGAGGACAGGAAATTTTGCTTTTTAATATGCGCTTAAAAAGTGTACCCTGTTTCCAAAGTTTCAGAGATTTTCATGTAGTAAATTTCAGTTATTGGTAACAAGTAAACTCTCTCCCTTTTCAAAATAACCATCAAATGTATTTTTAGACAATGCTCCTCCCTACTTTATTTAGTTTTGTTTATAGTCAACAGTTTTAGCTTATTCATTACTACAATTGTCCCGCTTCTCTGTCCATCTTTTGTTTTTTGGTATGTCTTAAAATTTCATCCTTCTTTTTTTTTCGTGGCTTTTACATGCCTTGTCACTTTTTGTGTTTCTCAACATTTCTGCATTAAAATCTATTGAAAGTTAATATGTAAAGAAAATTTGAACTTTCTAATATAACTCCCTGCCAAATTCAACTTGACAGTGGAAGTGTTAAGGATGGAATTTTATTTGATGTAATTTATCTTTTAATTCATTGTTCTTTTCCTTAATGATGTTTAAATTTATTTTATTAAAGATAGTCATAAATTGTTTTTCATATTTGTTCATTATAATCTTAGAGATTGTTACTTGAATACTACTGTAATAAGATTCTGTTTTTGTATATTGTATTAAATGATTTCGTGCTTTATAGCAACACCGAACACCATGACCCTAATTTCATTCATATCAAACATTGTAATCTTAGATCACCACTTTTTCCAAGGTCATTTTAGTAATTTGAAATCAAGATCACTAGATAACCATGGTGATGGCAATACCATCCAAAGAATCCCTTGGAAATTCTTAATTTTGATATGACCAATGTGTTATATCTTAAAAAGTTATAGTACCATTTTCAGTCTTAATGTCGTGTTGATATTTGTCTTTGACAATTTACCCTTGCAACTGGAGGAAACAATTATCTTTCCAACACAACAAGTTTATCCTTCAAATTCTTTTATCTTTTTCCCTTGTTTTTTGTCTTTCTATCGAAAAATCTATTTTCTTCTCTCTCTCAAATATAAACTGATAGTATCACTTTCAATTGTAAAGCTGTATTGATGAGGCTGCCTGAAATTTCTACTTTTGGTTGGAATAGGCAGATTCTCTAGCTCTTTGTTTTGTCCCGTGTTTGAAAGCTTATATGCCTGTGTCACATATTTATTCATGGATTTGGGCAAAGCAGAAAGAAAAGAAAAGAGATCATTGGTGGGACAATAGATGGCTTCAATATTGTTGCTACATAGTATTTCTTTTTTTTTTTTTGTAAAGGCTTGGTCATTCAGTTGTTTCACTAATTTCACTTTATTAATTTTTTGTAGGATAGGGAATTTAATCCGTGGTACAATCATGCGACTGCTTTATGTGTCTTGCCCTTCACGTCCTTCTCGATGGATATCAATTTGCCGTAACATGGTGAGTTCTTTGCTCTTCCAAATATTTTGGCATGTCATCCTGAAATGCATTCTGTGTTCAGTTGATGAGATACTTCTCGACTTTGATAATGTGATAGAGGTTAAATGGATGTTTTCCTAGTTACAGAAGGATCACCGCCATTTTTCTTCTTCTATTTATTTTAGTTAGTATTTTTTTGTCATTTATGTTTACAGTTCTGTCAATGCCAAAAGGAACTTGCTTATTTTTTTTTTTCTTGTAATAGCTTAGGAAATAAAATTTAAAATTCTATACCCATAAGCATGAATATATATGATGCTTGTGAGACGCTCTCTATAGTATTTTTTTCTATTTGGAGTTTTTTTCTTGGATTTTGATATAGATCTTGAAAATGTGTATGGTAAAGGTGTCATATTATCATTTGAAGTTGGATGTCATGGTGCAATCCATAAGTGGATTTGGTTTTGTTTGATGCTATTGTAATGTGCTTCTAAGAGTTGTAATATAAAATAGTTTTAAATAATTGTTTTGCTGCAAATTTAGTAAAATTGTTCAATGAATTTGGAAAAATGTTTTACCATAGGTCCATAGAGGTGATATAGCTAGAGAAGGAAACTAGAACTCTTAAGGAGCTAACACATGACTGCGCAAAATGTGAGCATATTCTAAATAACTGAGGCTATCCTTGTTCATTTGTCAATTGATCCCAGTTGAAAGTTGCACCTCTTATGGCTTCTCATATTGTCAAGAAGATAGGGGTGCTCTTGTGTGCTATCCTTTTCTGTGTGATGGTAGGATGGTTTAGACTGCATTTCCGTTAAAAAGGCAGAAGGTTGGGAACCAGAGCTTTCGTTAACTTCTTTTGAGTTGCCCTGTGTGGTGTGGGGTTCTTTTTTCTTGAAGATATTCTGTAGATGGATGGAAGATTTTAGTGTTCTTGAGGGTGAAAGTCTTCTCTATATGAATTGATTAGACTAACTTAAGAGAATTAGAAGAAAAAAATAATAATAATTGAAAAGCAGTTTGGAGGACACAAGTCCAAACCAAGATAGCTTTTTGTGCCTGGAAGCATTGTCTATCTATAATTTCCCTTGGATGAAAGAGATTTGGCTGTTTGATTTGGTGATGTCATTATCTCTTGTGTTTTAATGTGCTCTGCAAAAAAATGAGAAAGGATCTTAGATCGGAAGGGTCAATAGGCAATTGTCCACGGTGGTGGTATATGGTGCTTTAGAATTTATTGTTCCTGTGTACTGGTAACAATAGTACTTGACCAAATTTCTGCTGTGGTATTCTATTGTGTTGAATGATGGTATTTGCTAAGAGTTTTTAATCTGTTGAATGACTGTTATTTCTTTGGAGTATGAAGAACTGTTAGGTTGGTTAAGACAAAATTTTTATTCTTGTTTTGTATAAATACCAGAAGAATTCATCTTTGGCTTTGACCAGGTCCTTGCTATGTCAACAAGAGCAACTGCTGAGATTAGTTCCGGAAATGATTCTGCTAATGGTCCAGATGGTGACTCAAGATTAAATTTTGGAGATGATGAAAACATGGTCTCTGACTCTAAGAACATGTCATTCCAAGGTCATGCATTTGAAACTTCTACTGTTGGTCGTAGTAGAGATAAGCACCTCAGATACCGAACCAGAGTTTTTGCTGCTGAGTATGTGATTCTTTATCTCTACGTTTTTCATTTTGCTATTTTTCATTGTCATGGTTTTCTGATTGTATGTGAACCAAGTAAATGATCTAGCTCTACTTCTGCTTGTTTCTCTGCACTTCTTTCCTCATTTTTAGTAGTTGAAGAGGCTGCCAGGGCTGAACCCTGACTAAGAGTTCAACATTGTACCAACTGGCCACACGGTTGTTGGCATGTACTTCTTTCTTCTAGATGTTCAAAACAATATATCTAGACAAAGCTTTTGAAAATCCAGTTATCAAAAATGTATGCTGCAGAATTTCTTCTGGCATGCTCATTTTATGTTGTATATAGAATGAATATACAGTATTTAGTGGATGAATAATACTTTGGATTTGTTAAAATAATTTATTTGTTTTCTTTAAGCTGTCACATTTTAAAACCTATTGAAGTAGAATTTATCTTCTAAAGTTCTTTGCTTTCTTCATGGAATCCAAATGATATGATTTCTATGGGGAAAAATTATTTATAATCTGAGCCCTGAGCTTTAAACCAGACCTGAACGTGTAGGTCTATAAAATGTCCAAAATGCCGGTGTATTATATTAAAGAATGTCCGTTTTTTCTGCTAGTCTTTTTCTTTATCAGTAATAAGGTCTTCTTAGTTAAATAACTTGCTGGTTTATAGGTGCTTGAGTTATCTACCTGAAGCTGTGGGCAAGAATCCTGCTCATTTTGACCTGTCTCTGGCAAGGAGAAAAGTTGCAAATGAACAAGCCTCTGGTGATTGGCTAGTCCTCCAAGTTCAAGAATTAATATCAGTTGCTTATCAGGTTCTAAATAGAAAATGTTAGTTTATAGAAATATTCTCTCTCAAAGTCGTGAAATTTGATTTAAAGTTGACACTTCATTTGTCTATATGTTATTTCTCATAGATAAGTACAATTCAGTTCGAAAACATGCGGCCAATTGGTGTTGGACTTCTAAGTTCAGTTGTAGATAAGGTTAGTATGGGGAATGCTAGTTCTAACATTTATTCAGGTAGTTTTTATTACCTGTTTGAGATCTTGAATAAATATTTAATGGCCGAGAGTAGATACAGGTTAAACTTTATAAATACCTAATTTACATTTTATTTTGCTGACCAAGTAAATACCAACTTTGTTTTTTAGAGACTGATATTCTCTGATTATTTTTCTCTTAGCCTATATATATGGCATTAACTTTTGAAGAGTCCCAGTCTAAGAAAAGTAGGAATGGATGTGAATGCAACTTCTAACTTTTAAGGATGTCTGAGGGATAAGATATTGAATGTTAGATGTTGGACAATGTTAATTTGTTTCATTTTTCTTGCCCTGTATTTCAGTTTGAAACAGTTCCTGATCCTGAGCTTCCAGGACACTTTCTACTAGAACAGTATCAAGTAAGCTGATGCAGCTGTTGTGTATTTGTATTTTCTCTAAGATGTCACGTCTCAGTGCGCTTTTGTGTCATGACAATAGATTAGTAATTATTGAAATCTTTATGAACTTTAGGCACAATTAATATCTGCCGTTCGCACTGCACTGGACACATTATCTGGCCCTATTCTTTTGGAGGCAGGTCTGTTGCTCGCTACTAAGGTGAGAACATTTATATGTTTACAATTTGCAAAAAGATATTGTAGACATAAATGTGGTTGTGATGACATGTTACGATTTCAGATAATGACAAGTGGAATAATTAGTGGTGATCAAGCTGCTGTAAAACGCATATTTTCACTCTTATCTCGCCCACTGGATGACTTCAAGGACCTATATTATCCTTCGTTTGCAGAATGGGTCTCATGTAAGGTATGCTGGTTGCAGAATGATGAATTTGCTGTCTAGAAAAGATCCATCTCAGATTGTTAGTACTAGTAAAGAGTGGTGGTCGTCTCTATCCTTTATTTATTTATTTATTTTGCTTTTGGTATGCCTGTTTACAAAGACAAAGCTCTTACTAATTTACTTTTTAAATTAGATCAAGATAAGACTTCTAGCTGCTCATGCCTCTCTCAAGTGTTATACTTATGCATTTTTGCGGAGACACCAAGCTGTGGTTCCTGATGAGTATCTAGCATTATTACCATTGTTCTCAAGAAGTTCAAGCATTCTGGGGAAGTACTGGATTGCACTTTTGAAGGATTATAGTTGTGTTTGCTTGCACTTAAATCTCAAAAGAAATGTAAGCTGAAGTGGTTGTGAACCTGTTATTTTTGGCAGATGTGTACATAAACATACACTCACATACATTGTTCTTTTAATATAATAAATATAACTTTTTTTAACATTTCATTTTCTGGTTCACTTGTAGTGGAATTCGTTCTTTGATGCCATTCAAGCAAGTCTGGTATCGTCAAAGCTGCAGCCTTGTTTGGAAGAAGCTTGGCCAGTTATTTTGCAAGCACTTTCTCTGGATGCTGTTCCTGTGAATGTTGATAGGAATGGAAATTCAGAGGTTGCTGCTGAAAATATGTCAACAGACAGCTTAGTATCTGGATACAGTATGGTTGAACTGGAATCTGAAGAATACCAGTTTATGTGGGGCTTTGCTTTGCTTGTTCTATTCCAGGGAAAACATCATGCCCTTTGTAAACAAGTCATACCATTGGTCTCAGCTAAGGCAAAACATGAGGGGGATCCTCCAGCTGAGGATACGACTTCTCCAGGCTTGAAATTTTATGAAATTGTTTTGCCAGTGTTCCAATTTCTTTTGACGCAGAAGTTTTTTGCAGCTGGCTTTATTACTGTAAATATCTGTGAAGAACTGCTCCAGGTGGTGATTTCTCTCTCTCTCTCTCTCTCACACACACACACACACACACACTTTTCATTCCCTTTTTATTTTTATTGGGGATTACCGTGTGCCTTTTTTTTCTTTTTTTTCACTATGCTTTTAATAGTTTTTTGTGAGAAAGGGGTCATGGTAGCCGGAGATGCAATGAATGATGGTGTTTTGTGTGTGATTGGTGGTTAGTGATTTGTTGTTTGAAGAAGATGAATATGATATTTTCCATCGAGAACAATCTTTCTCTGTATTTTCTTATTATTTTTAATTATCAAATCCTCGTCAACTTATACTCCCCCTCAAGTTCTAAAACTTCTTAGATAATTTTCATTTTTTATCTTTTTTTTTTCCCCCAGTTTCTAGATTATATAATAGGAGTTAAGCAAATGCATTTATTTGTTTTCTCACTTCAAATCCTTAGAAAACATATTGCTTTACCTGAAACATTCTTGTATTTTATAATCTTGCTATCAGCTGGCAGCATCTTCGATCAATATTGGTATGGGTACCAATGCAACTGGTTTAACCTATACCCTTTTGAATTTATCATTTGCTGAAAGTTATTACTATCTAATCAGAAACTGTGTAATTAATATTGACTTATTTTTTGGGTACCCAAGGTGGTGGTATTTGATTTCAGTAATTTTGATGAAAGTAAGGACTTTGATAGTTGTTTACCATTAAGGGCATCTTCTGGGTGGTGACTACAGAGTCCTTTGAGATTGAATGGCTTGATTTATAATTTGACTATGACACCATTAGTGAGAAAAGGAGAAGGCTAACTATATAACCCTGACAAAAAGAAAAGGAAAAATCAAATGAAAAGAATGTATAATTTTACTAAGACATTGTTTGATGAAATTAGCCTCGGTAGGACAACTAGTAGATATCATTAAATGTTTAATCAAATTAATCCTGTTGTGCAAGTTTTTGAATTAAATTACACAAAATAAAAATTGTAAACTGCATTAAACTTTGTGAAATAGTTTTTGTGTCCCTATACCTTGTTCCATTTTGCAAATAGTGAATGTGTGTGTGTATTTGGGCACACGCCTGAAAGTATTTTTTTATATATGATGGGAGAAGGTTTTAAATCATCAATTTTAAATCTGCATTGCAAGGTCAAATAAAATATTTTTTGGTTGCTCTAATTTCAGTTTAATCATCTCTTCTAATTCAACTTTGTCATGTCCAACCCATGCAGGTTCTCTCATATTCTATCTACATGGATAATTCATGGAACAGTCTTGCGATATCTGTTCTATCTCAGGTAACCCTCAACTCAAGTGAAAGCAATTCCATTTCTGGCTTCAAATTTGATGATCACAATGGCCTTTTCCCTTTCTTTCTTTGTTAATTCTTGTGGAACTGCTTTCTCTTTACCATCATGCTCTCTCTTTTAAGTGGTATTTCACTATCCCATTTTAGTCTGCACTTATTGATTTCCTTCCATTTAATTCTAATTCCCTCTATTACCAGGTTTCAAAGTATTGAGTCTTTTAGAAAAGCCAACTGTATATGTTTGTTTTTAAAAATTTGTTGCATATGTTGAAAATGCTGAATTATTATAGATCTGGTGCTGAGAGTTCTATTTTCTCTTTGCTTCTATAGATTGTGCACAACTTCCCTGAAGATTTCCTTGAAGCAGAAAATTTCACTAGTCTGGTCGTGGAACTTTGTTTGGGTTGCCTTTATTGGGTTTTTCACTGGTATAAAATTATTCATGATATTTAAGTAATTTCAGTGGATGTGCTAGCGAAACTCATTGACAATTGTAGCTTTGGGCAATAATTATCTTGTTTTCTGCATTCAGTGCTGGTGCAGTTTCACCTGATCAAGCCTGCTGGGAAGATTTATTATTTCCACTATTTATCGCTGCAACGACAATAATGAAGCGTTTTCAACCAAAAGTGTGTTTGGTGTACTTGTTCTGATTTCTTTATGCCATATGATTTTGACTTTTGATTTCTTTCGTTGAAATTTATCATGGGATTATTGCACTCTTATTGGTTATTTTATTCTTAATTGCTAACTCATTGCACAACTGAACTACATTTGTGTCAAAAGATGCAGAAACAACTAGATTCGGTAGCATTGGCATTTTTGTTGATTGGTTACAAATTCATTAGACAAGCTTCAACTGAACTATCCCTATCAAAAGTTACAGATGTTGTGAAGAGTGTGAATTCCTTGTTGAAGAAACTCATTGATGGTGAACAATTTTCCTTTTCATATTATTTATATTTTAAACTTGCAATTTCTGTTTCTTCATAGATCATTAAGACGATTTTGTTGTGGTATCCTAAATTAATTTCTAATATTTCTTAGATTGTTGGCTAATATTTCTAACATTAGTTTTCTTATAAAACCTACTTAAGCTAATATCTACATTTCAAATCATATTATGTCAAAAATTGATTTTTTTGTGCTCCAATGTTCGATATTTTGTTGTATCACAATCATTGCACCAAGAAATATTTATGCCTTCCATGTTGAAAAGTTTTTTTTTCTCTTATTAATTTATTTTGTTGGGGGGATGGGGAGGGTCGTTGGAGGATTTTATTCTGGGTTTTTTTAGGTTACTTGCAATTAAATTGTCTCTAATAAAGTTCTCAAATGAGATTCTATTAAGTCTCTAGATTGGAATTGGAAAATTATATTGCAAAAAAGTAGCAGATAAATCATAATCACAATAATCTTTTAGCTAACTATGTTGTCTGTAAAGCTTGTAGGTAAAAGGGAAAATTGTTTAGAAGTAATAGGAATGATCCAAATTAGCTAATAAAAAACTTTTCTGTCCTTATGATGCTGACATTCATCATCTGGTTGATTTCTGAATACCACATTTCACTTTATTCTTCTTTCTTCTATAAATGTTCTCAAAAAGGAGTAAATGATCTTATATCTTTTTTTGGATGATTATGATGGGCAAACATATCACTTAGGAGTGAGAATTTTGTTAGTTTAATTGCTTTGTCATGTATATCAGAGATTATTGTATTTTGGCTGTTTACTCATATTGCAGCATGGAGGCTGATTGAAATTTATATTGCAGATGCTCCTAATCTTGGTGATGATGCCATTTCCCACCTGAGAAATATTTTATGCACTTCTCTAGATGAACTTGCTAATTTGACCAAGGATTGCATTGAAGGCATTCATCTACTGCATAATAAGAGATCCGACTTGCGCAAACTACTGCTATTGAAGCTTGCATTCTCTATTGAACAGATTGTTATGTTGCTCAAGATAACGCATGAAATTCGATGTCTAGAAGGCAACAAAGACAGTGATCCTGTCTATTTTTCAGTGTTCAAATTTTGCACTGATTGTATGCTTACTGTACTAACCGACTCAAATTTACAGGTAACTTAAAGCTTTTATATGTTGAATATCCCCTACATAGCTGTTTTTATTTACAAAAGGGTGTGTGACTAATAATTAAACACTTTTGGGGCACAGGTACAGGCTATTGGATTGCAGGTGCTGAAAAGTGTTGTACTGAAAAGCACCTCTATGGAAGACAACAGTTACATTATATTCATTATTGGAGAGCTGGTTGGGGGGATTTTCACCATAATCCAAAACATGTTAACGGTGCACCTATTATTCTTTTCCACAGCCTTATTTGTCCTTGTGAGTAATTTTCTAAGAATTTGTGTCATTTTTGGTTGCAGAAATCCATTACTAAAGAATCTGTCGCTATTGCGGGGGAATGCTTACAAGTTCTAATGCTCCTGCAAACAGTTTCAAAAGGGAGTGATTGCCAGAGAGGGTTCATGAATCTCTTCCTGGAAGCTATTGTTATGATCTTCTCGGCATCAGTGGATAGTCGTTCTCAGGTAATTTGTTCTAGAGGCTTCAACATTTGAAATTGGAACAAGTATTTCTATTGTTGTTTTAAACAATCTTTTGTTTATGATTATGTTGGCAGGAAGTCAGTGACATAAGAAACACTGCCATTAGGCTTGTTTCTCGTCTTGCTCAAATTCCTTCTTCTGCTGGTCATCTCAAGGATGTCTTGTTGTCTATGCCTGAGATGCACAGACAGCAACTGCAGGTGTTTCTCTCTATTTTCTTGTACATAAATGACAAGTGTGTCTATTGCAATTGAAAGAAACCGAAAATGGACAAACAGCTCTGAGATTTAGCTGAAATTTCAAGTTCGCTGAACTTCAGTAACTGTCTTGTTAGATCAAACCTGATGCTTTCTGTGCTTCAAGAAACATAGATCAAGTTTTACCGTAGTTTTTCTTGATATGTTTACGGTAGGGCAGTGGATTCACAAAATTGAAGACCTCATGTCTAAATTACATTGTTGACAGAAATATGCAATGAAAGTCTTTGTTTTCCCTAAAGTTCTGTTTTCTGCTTCTGCATTGTTCAGAAATATTGATAACCATTCTTGTTCCAGGGGGTTATTCGTGCTTCAGTAACACCGGACCACAGTGTTGCAGAAACGAAATCTGTGGCACAGCCATTAGGGATTAAACTACCAGTGCCATTGGAAGGGAGAAGAGAGGACAATGCTCTATCATCAACTGCTCAAGTAAAGCTTAAACAGCAAAGTGAAGAAAGAGATGTATCTGCCTCAGCCACCGATATAGGCACCACTAATGATGACATGGAAGAAGATGAAGATGATTGGGATGCCTTCCAGTCTTTTCCAGCCTCAAACAATGCCACTGAAACTGATTCCACAGTTAAGAATACTGTTAAAGAATCAGACCTTGATGAGTCCATCTCTTCTGCTTTAGAAACCGTTACCGATGACATTCAGCAATATTCATCTTCAGAAAATGTTGAATCCTCAGTAGATCACAATAATATAGATGTTGAGCATTCAGAGATTGAAACAGAAATACACAATTCACTATCAAAGCCTGCTACCGACCCTCGTGAACATCAAGATGGGGAACTACAATCTAGATCGGAAAGCACAAGTGGTCTGATTAACGACAGGGAGAAGACATCGTCCAATCTTCAAGTTGAAGAGGTGAAAAAATTATCTGCAGAGATAGATGAGCACGATGAAGGCGTTGAAGGGTCAGTGGACGTGGTAGAGGACGATGAACCGCTAAAGGAGATACCTGATAGGAAAGGTGATGCTCATTTAGTATCAGATTCTCAGACTCGTGAAGGGCTTTCTGTCGATGAAACCAAAGAGGAAGCTGAACGAATGGATTAGAAACAACTTATGAAAGCCGGTGAAGACTAAGAAATGACTGCAATAACATGAAATCACCAAACAGAGAAGGCAAGTGGAAGGGAGGGGAGTTGAAGAAGATGAGTTATTTATTTATTTATTTACTTTCCATTATGCTTGTGTCGAATACGAGTGTTTTGTTTTGTATGTCGAGGCTGACAACTTATAGCTAGAGAGACAGAGTTGCTGATAGCCATATAAAGGTTTGATATCACACATAAAGCCTTTGTAACTGCAGGATCCAACGTGTTCGAGTTCTTGCTTGTCATAATAAACCATAAGACAGTCGTGCCGAATCGTAGTCGTTTCATGGATTTGTTTCGTTGGTTGTACACCGTCCAATGGAGATTGTAGAGCCGTTGATCATTGGGAACAGTCTTCGTAGCCATTTTAAGTTTTAGCTATACCTATTGGCATTGTGAACAAGCCAACTTAATATGTCAGTGGGCAGTGTCACCATTCCTCCAATGGCATCTAGAGTGTAAAATCGGTATATCATCCGATCAGTTCTCTTGTTGGCTTGTTGCTAAGACGAGTAGGTATGGATTGATCTAACATCTAGGGTCCTAATACCTTCCCCCAAGCTACGTTTCTTCATCAGGAAAGCATGCCATGATAGAAATTCTAACTTTTTGATGCCCACACTAAGAAGTTAGAGTTCAAGAAATTGAAGATAAGAATATTTTTTAAGGTTTAAGGTTTAAAAATTTATAGTTAAAAATTATAATTTAATTTTTTAATGTTGGAGAATAAAAAAGAGCAGTGAAAAGAAGAGAAGATTTTTATTTGTAATTTTCAATAAAACCTCCCAACCATGAGTAACAATCGTCTGTCTCCGTCTGTCTCTTCATTGCAAAATAAGTAACGTGTGTGTTTGAAAGCACTGGGCCCGGGGTTTTAGAAAGAACCCCTTAATAAAAGCTTAAAAAAACCTTCATTAAAGGCAATGGGGAACCGGTTAACAATCGGTTCCAATGTTAAACTGTTTTTTTTTAAATAATGGATACCCAATTTATTTTTATATATTTGAATAAAAATATACGAATAAAAATATTCATAAAATAAATATTTGAATAAAAATGTTTGTATAATAAATATTCGAATAAAAATATTTGTATAATAAATATTCGAATAAAAATATCCATACAATAAATATTTGAATAAATATATATACGAATAAAAATATTCATATAATAAATATTCGAATAAAAATATTCATATAATAAATATTCATATAAAAATATTCAAATAAAAATATTCGAATAATAAATATTTGAATAAAATATTCAAATAAAAAGATTCGAATAAAATACATACGAATAAAAATATTCGTATAAAAAGATATTCGAATAAAAATATTCATATATAAATATTTGAATAAAAATACTCGAATAAAAAATAAACGAATAAAAAATATTCGTATGATAAATATTCGAATAAAATTTTTTGAAACAAAATATTCGAATAAAAATATTCGTATAATAAATATTGAAATAAAAATATTCGAATAAGAAATATACAAATAAAAATATCCGTATAATAAATATTCGAATAAAAATATTCATATAGTAAATATTCGAATAAAAATATTCAAATAAAAAGTATACGAATAAAAATACTTGAAGAAAAATATTCGAATAAAAAATATACAAATAAAAATATTCGTATGATAAATATTTGAATAAAAATTTTTGAAAAAAAATATTCGAATAAAAAATATTTGAATAAAAATATTCGTATAATAAATATTGGAATAAAAATATTCATATAATAAATATTGGAAAAAAAATTCAAATAAAAAATATACAAATAAAAATATTCGTATAATAAATATTCGAATAAAAATACTCATATAATAAATATTCGAATAAAAATACTCGAATAAAAATATTCGTATAATAAATATTCAAATAAAAATATTCGAATAAAAGATATATGAATAAATATTGTACACAATTCCTTACAAAGTATACACAATGGCTTACAAAAACCGTAAGGAAAAAGGTATGTATACAATTCCTTACAACTTCTCACCATGAGCTAAAGGAGTCATCCAAAGGTAAGGTTTTGTGTACATACACAATTTACTACGATTTTCGTAAGCCGTTGTGTATACTTTGTAAGAATTTGTGTACAAACACAAATCCTTACCGTTTTCGTGCCATATTGTGTATTCTTGTAGAAAACTGTGTATATACACAAATCCTTACCCTTGGAAGCCTCCTTGAGCTCATGGTTTTGAAGTGGTAAGGATTTGTGTACATACCTTTTTTCTTACGGTTTTCGTAAGCCGTTGTATATACTTTATAAGGATTTGTGTACAAACACAAATCCTTACCGTTTGGGTGGCATATTGTGTATTCTTGTAAGAAATTGTGTATGTATACAAATCCTTACCTTTGGAAGCCTCCTTTAGCTCATGGTTTTGAAGTGGTAAGGATTTGTGTACATACTTTTTTTCTTACAGTTCTCGTAAGCCGTTGTGTATACTTTATAAGGATTTGTGTACAAACACAAATTTTTACCGTTTTCGTGCCATATTGTGTATTCTTGTAGGAAATTGGGTATATACACAAATCCTTACCTTTGGAAGCCTCCTTGAGCTCATGGTTTTGAAGTGGTAAGAATTTGTGTACATACTTTTTTTCTTACAGATTTCGTAAGCTGTTGTGTATACTTTGTAAGGATTTGTGTACAAACAAAAATCCTTACCGTTTTCGTGTCATATTGTGTATTCTTGTAGGAAATTGTGTATATACACAAATCCTTACCCTTGGAAGCCTCCTTGAGCTTATGGTTTTGAAGTGGTAAGAATTTGTGTACATACCTTTTTTCTTACGGTTTTCGTAAGCCGTTGTGTATACTTTGTAAGGATTTGTGTACAAACACAAATCCTTACCGTTTTCGTGCTATATTGTGTATTCTTGTAGGAAATTGTGTATATACACAACTCCTTACCCTTGGAAGCCTCCTTAAGCTTATGGTTTTGAAGTGGTAAGAATTTGTGTACATAACTTTTTTCTTACGGTTTTCGTAAGCATACTTTGTAAGGATTTGTGTACAAACACAAATCCTTACCGTTTTCGTGCTATATTGCGTATTCTTGTAGGAAATTATGTACAAACACAAATCCTTACTATTTTTGTTCTAATTTATGTATGTACCGTTTTTATTAAATTTTTGTAAGAAATTATGTATATAATGTGACTGGGTAAACCTGTTAAGGCTTTTATTAGTGGGCTTTCAGCAGAACTACCCGGCCCCTAAAAACCGATTGCTGCTGTCCTGAGGTGGGCCATATTTATCCAAATATTGACAGTATTTATACATTTTTTTCATATTACCCGTTGATATTATTTTTTTAACCCCTCCAACTTTTTTAATTAAATATTTATCCAAATAGTACAAAATGCGGGGTGTTAATGACAATGTGATTTGGATAAATTCCATAAACAGGCCCAACACCGAAGCAACCTTTGCAACACCAAATGAAATGAATGGCAGGAAACGGACGTCTTACAATTACACACGGCCCATGGTTTCAAAGATCCCCGAATAATTAATTTAATGAAAGTATTTCACAACTAACTGGTAAATATTACATAAACAGCAGATGGAAGTAATGTTTTATATGCGTCTTAGTTTAGAGTTTGAGGTTATATTTTAGGGGTTATAGGTTAAGGGTTTAGGTTTAGTAGTTTAGAATAGATGGATTGTAGTTAGAATTTAGGGTTTAGAGTTAGAATTTAAAGTTTATATGTTAATACCTAGATCTTTACCCCCTAAATTCTAACCATAAACCCTAAATTCTAACAATCCATCAATTCTAAACCACTAGGCCTAAACCTCTGATCTCTAAACCCTAAATTCTAACCCTAAAACTAAGACTTTGTGTAAACCTTTTGTTTCCGGTGCTTGTGTATTGAATATGAATCCTACCTATAAAACCTACTAAGTTCCAAGCCAGCAGCAGCAGCAAATAGTCAAAGAATGATATGTCTAGGCAAAATCAAATGCAGACAGGATGGCTGTGCCTGTAGAGGAGGGATTTTCTCAAAGCTGCCAACAGAGAAGGAAGAAGAAGAGATAGATCAAGACACAAACAACACAAACAATAACATTTTTGAAGGAGTTGAAAACAAATCTTGTAAACAGGCACTTTAACTTTGCATTCAACGAAGCTGATTCAAGGAGAAATTTGTTGAATGATATCTACCCTAAGAAACAATCTTACACCACAAAACATTATCCAAAATCACAACATAAAATACATGTAAGGCGTTAATCCAGCACAAGAAACATCGCTATCGATGAACACCCTTCCGTACTACTTACATTGGCTGGAACTCGAACCCTTTAAGATGTAGTCCCTGGTAAATGTTTCACCTTCTATGCAAATACGGAATTTATCATATCATATCATATATCGTAACCCTATGCAAATACGGAATTTATCATATCATATATCGTAACCGTGACCGTTACGATCTAATGCTTTTATTCCCCAATAAATTCGGTGTTGCTTTCGCCGTCAATAAATTGTTGAGACAGTTCATTGAACTAGTTGGCATTTACAAACTCCTTACAACACCAACAAATGCAATCTTAAAATGGAGAGCTCCACCAATGTACAAGTGCAAAATACACACACACAGGAACTCCCAGTTGTCTTCATTTGAATTTTTTTCATTGCAAATCTTTTATGATTCTCCTATTAGAAAGACTAGTAGCATTCTAAGGCTAGACAACTGTTGATTCAGATTAAACAAAAGGTTTGAACAACAACTGCTAATTTACACAGACATACATATGTATGTATGTTATTAGAATGTTTGAGCATGATTTTGCACAGAAACCTGGTAAAGGGAGATGTTAGTCATAGTCTTTAAGTTAGGAACCAGTGATTTCAGTAAACCTAACCATAAACCTTCTAAAGAGTTTCCAATGGCAGCAAGGATATGTATTCTCTTGCCTAGAACTACACATGTAATTAAATTACATGTATCAATGCTTGTAATCTCATTTGACCGAATCTGAAAAAAGGACAGAAATTAGTCTGATAAAGCTGACATAAAGAGTAGAATTTACACCAAGTAGAACCTGTTGTCGGTGTTTAAATTTCAAGTGACCTATCTCAATCAGGTTCGAAATTAACTCAGATTTTGAACAGTACCAGGTGATCTTCGAATGGAAACAAGTTCTTATATTCTTTCAAGTTTGTACCCCAAAAGACAAGATTATTGAAATGAACAGCTAACATTTCAGAAAAGAAAACAGATGGTTCAACTTCAGTCTTCATATTATAAGACACTTGCTACATGAGTATATTAAAACAGTTGTTTTGCAACACTCTAGACTCTATAAGACACGAACAACAACAACTTTGATAAACTGAAACATAAGAGGTTTTGTTCTAAAGCTTTTTGGTTTCATCGTCTTCCTTAAAGTCCCACAGGGTGTCATCCCAAACAGGCTCAAAATTGACGTCACCAAAGGGTTCCCAAGGCCAAAAAACATTGTTTTGGTCCCAGTAGGAATTCCATCCACCGCCATACCCAGCATTGAAACCCGGCCATCCCTCCTCATAATTACATATCATTGGCAAGTCATCCAAGAACAGCATCTCCTCACCGTCTCCCTTATTCTCCACGGCTACCACCTCGTTGGCAGGCTGCTTCACCTCCTCCTGCTGCTGCTCATGCTGAGGCTGCACCTGCTCAGTAGGCTTGCTATCATCATTCATCTCCTCTACCGGATCCTGAATGATCTCGACCTCGTACACCGTTCCTTCATCTTCCAGCTCTATCGTTTGCGTCGCCCTAACACTGTTTGATGAGTTCCCTTTGCTTCTCTTGCTTCCTCTCCCTTCATGCACATGGTTAGCCTTAGCTTTCTTCATTGAGAAAGAGAGAGAGAGAGGAGAAATGAAAGGCTTTTCTCAGCAAAAGAAGAAGAAACCAAGAAAATGAGAGAAGAGACAAAGGCAGTGAGAGAAAAGAGTATTTGGTGAGAAGAACAGTGCAAGGGTGGGTTGGATTATATAGAGCCGTGTAAGGGGCAGTAAAACGTAGCATGTTTGTCAAGTGAGAATATTTTTTTAGGGTTTTCCATTTCATCAATGGAAAATGAGCCGACTCACACAGTCACAATGTACCATGTCAAGAAATGTGCCTAAAAGTTGATACTCTATGAGATAATCAACTGTGAACGGGAGGAGCGTTTCAAAAACTCAATCTTTACGTGGCCATGCAAGGAGGCCACGTGGAAATACGAGCCCATGCAAATAGTGGGACCCATCGACCGACAGTTTTTTAGTTTGTGGTTTTTGTGAAAAAATTCCATTCGATGGAGATTTTGGAAGCTGTTTTCCTTTCCTGTGTTTGGCTTTCCTTGTTTTGACTAATTTCAATTAATGATTTTAAGTATGTCTTTAATATACCCTCCACGTTTAAAAATGCATAACTGATTGCTTGCATGACGAGAAGGTGTTTGTCTTATCAGAGTTCGAATCCTTACCTAACCTCATGATAGTAGTTAGTAATGTATATTTCTTTGCTTCAACAATGTCTTATCCTATTTGAGATTTCTACCTCTTTTGTTGTACATATTTAAGTCTATGCACTAAAGAATAAGTTTAAGTTTAAAATTTAGGATTTAAAAAATTAAGAGTACGATATATTTATCATGAGAAATGAGCACAGAAAAAGAGTTAGATTTTTCTTCTCTTTTTCACACCTATTCAAATAACTAAACCCCCAAAGAACCCCTCACACTATCATTTACAACATAAACTATATCTATATCTATAATTCAAGCTCTTTGATTTGAGATCCAAAATGGGGTTATACAATATAATGCTGTATGTTTTAGAATATGACTAATTTGAGAATAAATTACATAGTTTCATTTCAATGGAGATTTCAAATTCCACAAGAGAGATTATTGACATAACATGTAGCCATCAAAGTTACAATATTTAACATTTTGAAAATACCTTCAGGCTTTTCATTGATCTCACCTTTGAATTTCCAAAATAAGACGGTGAAAATGGATTTTTAATTTTGTTATTGTAGCATAGACTTTATGTTTCTCTACAAAATCCTAATGAAAAAGCCTTTGGGAAGATATAATGGATTTTCAGCAAAATTGAGTCCATGACTCTCCATAGATGGTGTAATGTTGTTTATCTACATAGGTTGGAGTTTTTATGCAAGTGGGTGAATAAAATCCAAGGTATGCAAATGAAATCTGTGTAATATTAAAGAGCATGATTTCAATACCTGATATATAAGACCAGTTGCCGGTGTTGTAATCTCCGATAAAACTCGAATACCGGAGGATGTAACCTAATGAACAGAGAGCATTGATGTTGTAATTGTCAGGAAAACTGAATACCATTCAGGTTGTAAAACAGCATGCCAATTGACCTAATGTATCGGAAGAAAAAATACGCGTGCACGTACTTATACACATGCATGCATGCGCGCGCGCGCACATAGCATTTTTATGAAAATAGAAAAAAATGATACAAGTATAGTGAAATAAAGCCTGATAAAAGCTACACCAAGCTGCTAAAAGTCAGAACCAAAGGTCAGTATATTATAAATCTATACCGTGTCAGGCTTAGGTTCTGATAGAACAGAAAACTGGAAAAGAGTCTGCGGACCTTTTCCGGTACTCAACTTCGGTACTAGATCATGAACAAACATGATTTCACTGTCCTCCCTACTTTCTTCCTGACAAGAACAGAAAGAGGAAAATGAAAATGATATTTTGAGACAAATTTAGTAAATAAATTCAAAAGAGGAAAGCATTAAATCCAATCCTATATGCCTTACCATAAAAGCTTCCCACAAAAGTAATCTCATAAGTTTCTTGGTTAAACCAAATCAAGATGCAAATCATTTCATGTGCTGAGCCTCGATGGTTGCCGAAGGTCTCTTTGGAACTTTTTATTCGCAAAATCAAAAGAAACAATCATGCAGAATAACATTAACTAGTGAATCAAGGAATTCAGGATATGTTGAATTCATATTCCAAATTGGTGGTACTGGTAGGAGTAGCAGTAAGGAACTAGAATAACAACAAAAATTGTTCACTCATGGAAATGTACAATCACTGGCAATTAGAACCATTCAAAAACAAGGAATTAGTATCAAGAACAGATTGTACAACTTCCATGTGTGAATTCATTTATCCATAAAAGAATTTGGCGAGAGTATTTAAACAAATTTTACAGTAAAATGAACCATTTAAGAAAAAGGATAAAGAAAAAATAAAGGAAAGAGGAACTTTAATCAGTTTCCAATCCTGTCCATCCATTACAATGGGATTCCTACATTGCCCTTTTCCTTTTTTCCGCGTCTTATTACTTTTAAATCACAAGCTTAAGATCTCTTGGTTGCGTTAGCACATCGATATTTTGTATATCTCATCCTAATTATTATTAAAACACATTTTTCCAGCTGAAGTGATAAAATGGTTTGTCCCCTAGATCGCTTAAAAGGAGACCCTATTACAGCTAAACACTATAGACAAGACTTGGGCAACCAGATTAAGATAAAAAGAATAGATATGTATTGGTGAAAACAGTTGACCTGAAAAACAACCCTACATACGATAACTTAACACCTTTATGGTCCTAAAAGAAGTTCAACATCAGAAATATCCTTCCTAATGAACTTGTGGACATCAGAAATAACTAGGATCAGACTTCTACTACAAAGATTAACACGCACCTTTCATTAAATTATGTGGCAATTAATTAGTGTGCGTTTCTAATCTCTGTTGGCATAACTACCAATCAGTATGCTATTCCAAATGACGACAAGGCATCTGAAAGATTGAAATAAAAAAAAAACGACTTACATTTGTCATGAGATTAAATGTATGTCTTTACGTCAATAACTCTATCGATTACTCAGCCAGTCTTACCAATGATTCTGCACGTGAAAAGGGAAATGTACGATGTACGTACAAGGCACCTTTATCTGCATGAATTAATTATACATGTAGAATGAACTTATAAAGTTTTACCCGGTACCAATAGAAATAATCGTTTTCCTTGAACAGATTCATCATTCATCACAAAGAACTACATGATCTCATTTTGTCTCATAAAATGCTCATTGAGAATTCAAGATGTAATATTCAGTTTTCATTTCAATGCAAGCCTCAATGTTTTTATCTGCACTAGAAGATAATTCTTACAGTTTTACCAATCTTTTCTACCTCCTAATCAAAATTGGAAATGCTGTCTTAATCTGTTACCAAACAAGTCAGAAACACAACATTCAGCGGATTGATTACTTTTGTTAGAACATTTAGATTACCTTAAAGAAGGACCAGCACCAAAACTACTTCTGGAGGCGTACTACAATTAAAAAGAAAAACATTACTACAGAAATTTGTCATTTCCAAGCACAATAGCATTAAAACCTAGAATGAATTCCATTACCGGCTGTTAGAATCTCAACTTACATAAAATGTTGAAGAATTTTAAGAAGGGAACCATCCAGAAAATTCAACCAGGTTTATAAATTCTTACTGAGAGATTGAATAACTTTCCTAGCATTTTAAAGTTTCACAAGAGGGTGCAAAAGGAACAAAGGAACAAAGAGGAGTATCATCAACATAAAAATAAAGACTTCAATTTTCACACCTCCAAGCTTCGAAATTTCCATGAAGATTTAAACATAAGAAAAGACCATGATGTAATAGAGAAAGGATAGAAAGTTGTAATTAATTTGTTTTGATAATATATAACATCAGAGAAAAGCCAAAATGGCAAATAACACTGAATTATATTTCTTCCTAATTTCGAAAACGGGCAGATGAGATCCATACATTGTTTGAGAAAGATAAAGATGGAAACCATGTTCTAGGAATACTGAATTATATTCCTAAGATACCAAGCTAGTAACCACTCCTACACTCCCTCCGCTCAGCCCAGAGTTAAAATGAACTGATTTGCCAATAAATCAAATTCAAACATACTCTGGTAATAACGACTAACAGATTTTTATTAATGTCATCTAGTCAATATTATCAATTCCATGCCCTATAAGTTTCCTTCATTTTATTTCTTGATAGTGTAATGTTTCCTTCATGTTAATTGAATGTTCAAATCCATTCATGAACTAAAACATCAGCGTATAAATATGAGGCTTAATTGTTCTATAAAAACAATGCATTTTTTCCTTGTACAAACCATAATTTTTTTATATCTAAAGCATGTGCTTTCAAAGAAAAGGGTTCCAAGTAAGACATGGTGTTTATGGGAGATAGGCTTTGTGCTAAACTATTATTGCAGATTGGCGAGGGAGAGAGAGGAAATGGATGTTAAGTAATTCCTAACAAAGAAAAGACAAAAGGAAAGGGAAGAGGTTCTCACACCCATTTTTTCATGAGACACGAATTTCTGCATAATGTTCAAATTTGCATGGTAGTAGCACTACCATCCACCCAACCACCAGTGTCTATTCTTGGATTGTGTTAAATTTTAACACTAATGGCTGTCATCGATCTCTGGAGCAGCAATGAATAGAAGTAGGTAAAACATAACAAATGCTGGTATGTCGAAAACTAGCGACATCTCCTTACATATTAACATTGATGAAGGGAAACATAAATACTTTTTTACGTAAAGCATAAAAAGAGGATAAGCAAAGACTAAAAAGTTGCATAGTAATTTTGAATCTTGATATCTAACAGAACTTGGTTATGGACCAGAACAAAATTCTTAAAATGTATGCGCTGGATTTGTAACTTTTTCAGATTTTGGTGCAAAAGTGAGAGTTTCTCTAGCAATTACTTGCTATCAAGGAAAACATTAATGTATTTTACATTGCAATATAAGTATTTTTGGTTAACAAGGAAAATAGTTACTGCACCTTGAAATTTACTAACATAGTAGACAAATCAAGAAATAAAAAACATATTAATAGAAAACATATATTTAGCGATGATGTTAACCTCCGGTAACTGTTTTCTTAAAAACAGACACCGAGATCTAGTGGATAATTATGGTAAATTTTCCATTAGCTCTCAAAAGTCAAAACCACAACCAATAATTCAAAACTAATGCACTTTAAGGAGTTTGAAGTAAAACCAGTAAAACCAAGTCATGAAGCTAGAAAGACACAATGAAATGAAAAGCAGCATTTGCCACCAAGCTGAGATATTTTAGAAGAAAGGAGAGCTACAAGGCGTTGGATCCTGCCGGGTGTAATTCTACATCCAATTCCTCTTAGGTTTAAAATTATAATCACCACGGTATACACATAGTGAAATCTTTTATCTTGTTGCTTTCACACAAAAGATACATCTGGAGAGATGAGATAATCTGGCGACAATAACCAAGTTGCATTGTTTGCGAATAAGATGTCAGCTAAAATGCCAGCAAGTATATGACCTAGCATCCAAGATTAACAACAGAAAATTTTGTGTTGGAGCGAAAGTAAAATTGATGCAAGGCAAGTTTAAGCCCCAAATTTGAATGAAGGCGGTCCTCCACTATATAGGGGAAAGAAAAAATATAAGAAATTGTCCAATGAATTTGAGAAACTAATGCCTAAGGTCAATAATATTCATGGAGTCTAGTGGTTCATAGGAACGTGGAAGTATCAAAGATGTCCAACGTCAACTAAACAACCAAACTAACAATGAAATGCCAAAAAACAAACAAACAAACAAACAAAACAAAGCGTAACTCTACTTCTAGAAATAGAATGTTAACTATTTAACTGTAATGATTCCTCAGAGTAAAGTAAACGAGAGAGATGGAGAAATATAACTGATCATAATGCGACTCCCAAATCCCAATCACTCTTTAATAATTTGGTCTAACATGGCAAGGTAACGTACTATGTCATCCGAACGTCTATATCCATGCAACAAAATGAATGCATGCTCATAAACGGTGGGTCAACCATAGTATGCCATATGCAAGAGGAAGACAAGCTTTTTAACACTTCTAGGATGGCAAACATTTTCGAACTGAATAAATCCTGGAATAGTTCACCCTTTCAATTTCATGAAATCAAGTAGAGGAATTTTTTATTTTAAGAGAGAAGTAATATAATCGAATTCTGGAAATTATACAGAAAATACTTCGAGTACGTTTAATAAAGTAGATTATAAAGAGGATGTGATAAGATAGGGAAAACAAGTATAAAAACACAATCCAATTATGTATGATGATCAACCCCATTAGTGGTCCCATTTTTCTCTGAAAACTCAAAAATAAAATCAAACACAATATTAGATTAAAGTTGTCCCATTCAATACATCATCCAATGCACTAAAGAGACAAAATAACCAGAGTCTTGAAGGATTCAATATTTTCCTAATTCAGACTGCAACATTCGTCATTCATGGATTCTTTACCCAAAATTTCAAAACTAAAATCACATATTTTAACAAATGGGGGTATCTCTTTCTATACAGTTTAATCTATTATATCATCCCCACCAGCTCCCATGTTTAAAGACCTGCCAATTGGAATCTCAGGTTCAAAACATTTGTACATTTTCACAAATAGAATTAAGAAGATTTTGCAACTTAATTCATCATATGAGAAAAATTGACCTATTCTTTTCACCATAATTGCATCCATGTAGATTTTCAACGAAATTAAACGGAGAAATTCAAACTTAAAACTGACCCACAAATCTACCAGTCAAACAAGTTAAAATTCTGAATCAACACGATTCTTAAAGCATCAATTCCAAACATAAGACAAAGTTTCAAAAATGCCGGCTATCTTTCATGCATTCAACAATCAGTTATAGGAATATATATACCCATCAAAGCAAATGTTTTTCCCCCATGATCATTAAATTCCAAACAAGAAATGAATTATAAAGTTTTAAACGTTGAAAATGAATAAAGATTGTAGACTTACTCAATTTATGGAGAGAAGAAAGGGAAAGAGAATTGTTCAAAGTTTTGAGTTGGAAAACAAGGCGCGGTGGAAGTCGGTTCACTCAACTGTTGGTCGAAAATTAAAAAATAAAAAATAAAACAAGAACTGTGTTCAAACGTTAGACAATAATAAAACGATGTCGTGCAGAAGTTGTC
Source organism: Abelmoschus esculentus (assembly GCA_035048815.1). Classification (NCBI taxonomy): domain Eukaryota; kingdom Viridiplantae; phylum Streptophyta; class Magnoliopsida; order Malvales; family Malvaceae; genus Abelmoschus; species Abelmoschus esculentus. Next base: position 16,179,970 of record JAUCBN010000017.1, on the reverse strand, counting down.
GCTTTTTGGTTAGAAAATTAGGAAGGTATCGTTGGTTTATGAGGTTTGGTTAGGTGAAATAGATTGTAATCAAGGCTGACAGCCTGACACTTCTTTCACCTTATACTATAGTTAAATTAATAATTTTATTTTTTATAAATAATAATTTTATTGAATAAAAAATACCTTAAATTATAAGGAAAGTTTACAAAATAAGAATATTTTTTTTAAAAAAATAAATATAAATTTATAAAATTGTATATATTATAACAATGTTGGTTCATTGATAAATTAATATTACACTATAGGCCTAATCTAACAGGGACAAATTATGAGTACAGTTTGTAAACTTAAAAATCAGAGGAAAAAATTAAATATATAAAGATAGAATTATTATTTAGTGTCCTAAAAATATATTTTGAGATAAATAATTTATTTTATTTAATTAAGTAAAATTTGTTATAAAATATATTTTATTATTTTTAAATAATCTAAAGATGTCTAGATAAAACAATTTGAATATATCTTTTAAGATAAATATCGTCCACTTTCGCTTATTCACTGAAATCCTTATTAAACTTATACTTCATTATTAGCTATTATAAATTTAAATATTTTTAAACAGTCTTTCAATAAATAATACTTTCTTCATCCCATAAGATTTTTGATGTAATTTAAATAAAATTGCGTAAAAATGTCATAAAATAATTAAAATAATAATTTCAACCTTACATAAACCTTCAAAAAATCTTTTTCCATCGATAAAAAAAATGATTTCTCATTCATTTGTCAGAACAGACACAAAGCTGATTAAATAACATTCTCATTGAACAATTACCACAATACATTTACAGAATAAAAATCCCAAATCTTATATTACAACAAAAAGAAGAGGATTTTGCTAAATCCCAAACCAAAGCATTTGATTCAAACAATGCCTGCTCCCCAGTCCCCAGCTTGTCTACCATTCCAAGCAGTGATCCAATTAGCAGCAAAAAACATATCACATTCAAATATATAGATATATATACACATTACTAAACAGAAACTCATCTCTTCATTCTCACTTTTTTCTCAAAAAGAACCCCAAAACTCATACCTCCTTAATCTTGCTTTGGCTTCTGAATTGGCGGATGGCGGATGGCGGTGGCGTCTAGTTTTCCTTCTATTTACACTTTAGGGTTTAATTTAGTTTCTAGGCCATGGCAGGGATGCTGGAATTCTGGCGATCCCTGTTAAGGCAATCGAATCCTTCTACTCTAACTGTGGGCTGCTTAAGGCCAAACTTCATCCTAACACACCCTCCTTTGCGTGCTGATGATGAGGTGGATGACGGAGATGGAACTAGCAATGATGCAAGTCTTTCGTCACCGAACCGAGCATCATGCACAAGTGGATTGGCAGCCCTACTTGGAGGCGACCCACAAAAAAACGGGGGTGACGATGCTATCTCCGGGGCTGTCCCCATATCCTGCTGCAAAACAATTGGAACGAAGATTATACACAAATATTGCTCATACTCGAACATAAATATATATATATATGCATCCAGCACAAGTGTTTACAGGACAATATCGGACTAGAAATTTAAAATCAATAAAAAACGCAAATAATTTATCTTTCGGAATCAGAAGTACCTTCTTGAGGATGATATCTAGCAGCTCTGCACCAGCTTTTAAATCATTTACCTCTGCTTGATGACTGCAATAAGAAACACAAAACTCAATTGAATCATAAACCCTAAAAATCAAACCATACCAACTAAAGAGAGTAGAAATAAAAGGAATTATACCTCATATGCACTCTCAAGGGCCTGATGGGGGTGTTTGCAAGAACCCTATTTCGTCTAGGATTAGGGCAAACCACATGGACACCATCATAGATTGAGATCAACCCTCTAGTCTCCTCATAAGCAGAAACCGCAGCGTTCCGTTGAAGATTGCAGGGATTCATCTTCGCCCAAAAGCAAACAGCTTCGCAAAGAACGCCTACTGAAATAAGCAAAACAAAAGGTCAACGTCCAGATCTAACAAACACAAATTGAATTAGAAAATTAAAACAGCGAAACCCCCAAAAATTGTTTTGACTCCGTTAATTATAACAGCATCCAATAAAAATATCAAAAAGAACAAGAAGTTGGCATGAAGGAAACCGTAGATCTAGATCCAGACCTTAAAAAACGCAGGTTTCAGAGGATAATTATAGCAAAAACCCACCGATTTATACGATTAAGAAGAGAGTTCAAAAAACAAACGAAACCCTAGAAATTAATTACGAGAAAATTAATTAAGAATGAAACCCCCAGCTGGTAACTATTTTAGCTAAAAATTCAACAGATCCGTTATGGAAACACTTTGAGCTTTGACCAAAAAAGAGATCCGCTTTCTAATGGAACAAAAATAGAAACGGAAGAGAGGAAATCAGATCTCTACATGAATAAAAATGAAAAATTAAGAGGAGTTTATAGAATTAACCATCCATGAAAGATGAACATTTGATCATTTTTAGATTCCATTACCTGAAGGATTAAACCCTCGGAAGAAGAAAGAGCAGAGATAGGGTGGGTGCCACGAGGAGGAAAAAGATAGACACGGCGAGTGAAGGAGGTTATATAGAGCGGATTGTACCATAAAACGGTACCGTTTTGTTATTTTAATTTTTTTTTATTTTTTGATTTTCGAGGCTTATTCACCTCTCACACCTAATTTTAATGATGAGTCATGCCGTAGAAATTATTTTATATACGTTATCTCGAATTCGAGACCTACTTAAATATAACTAAGTTATCACTTAGACCTAGGGGAGGTTCTGCAATATGAGCGACCGTACAAGGCCCCTGAAAAATAAAGACCTAAAATTTTAATAAATTAAAGTAATCTTGAAATTCATTATAAAAATTTTGAAAATACTCTTAAGAAAGAGTTATAATTGATTTTTAAATGTGACAATTGATTATAAATTATTTCTATTACTATTGCTTTATAAAATCAGTGAAGTTTAGAACAATCGCAATAGAAATGACTACACAGGAACCCCTAAAAAGAACAACTGTTTTTAAAAATCATATTTTTAGAACTAATTAAAGGTTGTAAACAATTAGCTACATTTTAATAAGTTGCATAATACTCCAAAATCTTTAAATCGTCCTTGCTTAGACCAACCTTTCTTAGTGTTATTTTATATTATTGAAATGCATAAATTTCGTATGTTATTGTAATACCAAAATATTTGCATGTAAGCCAGTCAAAATGACAAATTTTATCTTCTTATGATCCAATTTCTTCGTGTGGCATTTTGTGCTTGGCCGTTGCCTAATTCTTTCCCAGGTGCTACTGCCGTCTAGTATTAGAATCAACGGTTCCAGACTTTCCGATCCGAGGCCGGACCATCTCGTTTCATTGCACAATCTGAACTGGGGTCTGCCATTGCCAAACCAGATCCAATAACACAGGCATGAGTAACTGAAAATGCTTGCATTCAAGATCAAATAATGTGAAAAAAGGAACAGAACAAGAAAGGCATGCCCATGAATGGTATCTACTACCGATTCTTTAGTTGCAACTTGCATGTATTTGGATATCGGTATTCAGGTAGGTATTCGAATTCGACTAGTCTCTTGATTGAAACTCTATATCGAGGTCGACACCACCAGATTCATGTCATGTCGACATCGATACGGTAACCGTAGCCGGTGAATCTGTGTAACATAGAGTACCACTAAACCTTGTAATGGCGGAACGTTTATAGGACTAGAGGGGGTCATGTCCCCCATTTTAAGAAATTTGAATTTTACCCTTAAACTTTTTAAAAATTTTAATTTGGCCACTGGAACCTTATACCAGAAGAAAGGACACTTCAAACAAAACACATGTATTCCAATGTTTGAACTCCACTTCAAAAGTTCCAATTTCTATTTTATTCAAAAAACTGAGGTACCCCTATATTTTGATAATTGAGGTCTGTAATTTGCCTTCTGTGTAAGTGGAGTTCAGACAACACCTGCAGGGTTTTTAGGACTTCTCTCAGCCTATGTCGGAAATGGATATAGGCATGGTCCACGGAAATGACAAAGCAGTCTTCAGAGCTGAATTCAACTCTGTTGGATAATTTCAACATATCTGCTGAATTCTCACTAGAAACCTTGTTGGCCTACCAATCACCGGAATATCCACCTGTGCTCACAGGCATTCACTGCAACATCACCACCAACCGATCATGATGGCGGTCGAGAATAGACATGTTTTGGTCGAAAGCAATGGAACAACAACCGAGCACAATGTCTTCAGCAGTTTCTACTCATGAACATGAAGGAAACACCAATACCAGGAAAAGAAATATGTGCGAGATCCGCTGGTTTTGGAGGTTTGAGCCTCTCTTTTCACCAGGAAACACCATTCATTGCAGAAGCAAGTAGAGGTCAATTAAATGCACTTAAAAAGCAATTTTTTCATGTTTCTTGTCTCTCAAGTAAATACTACAAACACCTTATGAACCAACTTTTCTTTGTTCTAATTTCATTTTCTTTCAATGGAGATGGAGGCAGGCAGCTGCTACTTCTTATGACCCGAACTCGAAAATCGAATGCATAAAAAAGACACACACATATATATATATATACACATATACATCAAACAACTTAATTTCCAACATAATCATGTATAAATAACTAAAAAGTTAAGCACGTTGTGTGTTTAGTCAAAATGAGTGATTGTGGGAACTAAATGTTGCAGGGGACAAGTTCACATGTAGGACAACAGATGGGGAAATTAGCAAAAGATGGATATGTAGAAGAGAACTGCTTTTATTTGAGTTTTCGCTCGAACCCTAAAATATCCGAGGCGACTCTATGTTCAATATAAATATTTTTATTTCTTTATACGAAAAATCGTACCCCTGACCATGTCCAAATATGAATGGGACATAAATACCGGACATGTGCTTTGCCTGTAGTGACTTGGTGTTTGCCTAACTTTCCATGTGTTTCTAAAATCAATCATTAAAACAACATTTAAAGATAACTAAATAAACTCTCAAACCTCCTGGTCCTCGTTTTCTTTTTTCAAAATTTCATTTTTTTTTTTTGTTTTAATCGTTCCTTTTGATCGATAGTCGACAATCAATTTTAGTGTTGGTTGTCGACCACCGGATCTATTTCTTTTTTTTGTTTTATTTTAATAAGGATATCTTTTTTTTTGTCTTTATGACACGTTTTTCTCTGTCCTTGTGACATGTTTTTATTTTTGTTTTGGGGTTTGATTCGTCTGTCTTTATGGTATGTTGCAGCATACCCTAGCGATCGGTTGGTGTTCGCACAAAGATTCAATCGATGCTAGTTTTATAATTTATTGTTTTGTCGGTGGTCACTTGGAAAGACTTATCCCCACTCGGTTGATGGTTGTTTGCCGATAAAATCAGTCTTGGGTAGCGATACTTTTTGCACAACAGTTTGAATTGCATACAACTCCTTCTTCCTTCACTACGCGTCTCGTTTGGACAAAGACAAGGAGATTCAGGAAGCTGCTGAATTTTGTCGGTATCCTTATTTTCATAGGAATTTTATTTTTCTTTGTTTTTGGGTTGTAAGAATTTTTGGATTTTTTAATCCAATTATTTTACTTCTTGATTACGTTGTAATTATAATTTTCTATAGATTTAATAAAAATTCAATAACATTTCTAAAAAAAAAAAACTAAATAAACTATTTGTGATGTATTAAAAGTCACTTGTGTAGGAACATCATGTGGTTGGTTTAAATCATTTGCTCTTCGTAAAGCTTTACGCAATGTTAACATCCACAGATACCATTTATTTGGATAATCACAAAGACCTTATCGAGCAATAAAGGGAAAGAAATAGTCTTAGAATTGACAAAAAATTAATGGGTCCAAAATATATATACATTTTTTTATATAGTAAAAAAATTACATTTTAAGATAAATATCGAAATTCGAATCTATATAAAGTGAGATAATATAACTAGGGTGAGCAAAACTCGACTCGACTCAAAAAAATCAAATAACTTGACTCGATTCGAGGAAAAAACACTCGATTCGTTTTGACTCGACTCGAAATTTCCTAGACTCGACTCGACTCGAAAAAATTTTAAATAAAGTTTGAGTTGTAAAATGAAAATTCGAATAACTCGACTAACTCGAAATTTTTAGTAATTAAAAGATTAATTTTTAAGTTTAAGACGAGTCTATCAATTTTATGATATATACATTGATATATAAAAAAATAAAAAAAATATCGTTACATATGAAATTATATATATATATATACATATCTTATATGATTAGAGAAAGTCGTTCAAATTGAAATAAAATCATACTATAACATGATAAATAATTAAAATTAAATATTTATAAGAACTCGAAAACTCGATTCGACTCGACTCGACTCAAATTTCTTAAACTCGACTCGAACCAAAAAAATTTCAAATAAAGTTTGAGTTGTAAGATATAACTCGTCAACTCGAATAACTCAAATTTTTTTAATTCGACTCGATCGAACACTCACCCTTAAATATAAGCATTCCGATCATTAAACCGATTAATAGATCTTAAAAAAATATATACATTACTGGATAGAATTAATCTCACAGATGTTGCCCATTCATATTGCAGGAGGGGATTTAAACTAGAGAAAGAAATACTGATGCATTGCGTTCAAAAATGGGGCTTATATCTAATTCAATTACATTTTTAATTTTTTTTTAGAACTTTTTAACATTGAAGTTAATTCTTTTAAATATTTTAATCAATTAAATTTTATAAAACTATATTCAGAAACTATTGGTCTCTATTCTTTTTCGGATCGGAGAGAAGTGGCTAGTCATCTCTATGGTGAGAAATTTTAGTTTCAAAAGCAACTTAATTTTAGGATTTAAAGACTCGGTTTAGGGTGTAGAGTTTAAGGGTTTAAGTTTAGTAGTTTAGAATTTAGTGATTGTAAATAAAATTTTAGATCTATGATTCAAATTTAGGGTTTATAGGTTAAACCCTAAAGTCTAAAGATATTACCCTAAAATCATAACCTCTAAAACCTAAACTCTAAACTCAAACCTTAATCCTTAAATTATAGACATTATACCTAATTCTAAACACTTGCATTTAAAACTCTAAACTTTACGTCTTAAACCATAAACTAAGCTCCGAAAACTAAGACGCTCGTGGAGATTAAAAGTTTTTTCGATCAATGAATTGGTAGAAATCCTGAGTTTAATTCAACAATAGTTGAAATATTTTTATTTTTAATTGAAAATTATTAGTTAAAAAGATTATAATTTGTAGAGAAAACAAAAGATCAGAAGCTTCAAAGTTCGAACATTACAATATTTTCTCATTACAAATAAAAAAGGCTGAATTTATCACCATGTACCAACCAAATGGCCCAGGAGACAAATACCATAACACAGCATCGACAGTTACATGAATTTCGAAACACTGGTTGGACGACAATGAAAATAAAACAAAAAATCGAGAGCTAAGGATGTAATGGTTTTGTATTTGATGCATTATAGGTTGTTACTGAATCGAACGATGACACATTATCAAAAACTGTTTTTAGAAATAAATCAAAATGAATTATTTTTAGTTATACGACAGCCTTTGATTTACTAACCGGACTGCACTGGAGCAATATGATTCGAGCTTTTTCTTGAATGAGACTCCATAGATCCTTTATATGACATTCTTCGGTCAGTGTTGCTCCGACTACGCATCGAATGGCGTAGATTCCGGCTACCACTCCTTGTGTCAGGAAAGCTCGTCCACTAGAATTTATGGCGTCCAGCAGTTTGCGGTTTAATTCGCTGCCGTCTAGCCCGTGCTTTGGCTTAAGCCTGAAGAGAACCAATACGGTCCTCCTCGGAACCACGATCTCGAACCTATCATCTTTGGTCACGAGTGCCTCGAATTGCTTGGCCAGGCTGACATCAGAACGGATGTGCTCCATGAGGTTTTCCACTCCATGCCGACGGATTACGATCCAAAGCTTAAGCGATCGAAATCGTCTGCTCAATGTGACTTGCCAATCTTTGTAGTCCACCACAACATTGGAGTTACTTGCGTTGTTTTCTAGATATTCAGGGTTGGACGACAGAGAATCGATCAAGAAACGCGGTTCCTTGAGCCACAAGCAACAACAATCCATGTTGGTGAGAAACCATTTATGTGGATTCATGCTGAGAGACGATGCGAGTTCAACTCCGTCGAGGAAATGCTGGAACTCGGGGCAAATGCACGCATTTCCTGCATGAGCTGCATCAATGTGAAGCCAGAGCTTGTACTCATTGGCAACTTTGCCTAGTTCTGCAATAGGATCAACAGCAGCGCAGACCGTTGTCCCGACGGTAGCACATATGTACAATGGCACCAACCCTGATCGGATATCATCTTCGATAGCTGAGCGAAGTAGTTCAGGTGACATTGCAAACTCGGTGGCAAAAGATGTTCGAAGGAATCGGAAATTCGATGGAGGAATTCCGACTAATTTCGCAGCCTTTTGGAAAGTGAAATGAGTTTGATCCGATGCATAAACCACGAACTTGGTTATATTCTCCCAATTACCACCAAGTTCTTTCAAGGCCTTGTCTCGAGCAGCAGCCAAAGTGCAAACCACGGCCTCACAGGTAGTGCCATGAATGACACCACCGCCCGTTCCGGAGAACATAAACGAAGATGGCAAATTAAGCATTTTGGCCATCCAATCAAGGACGACACATTCGAGTTCCGTGGCAGCGGGAGACGAAATCCAGTTGAATCCAACCACATTAAAAGCAGAACAAAGCATTTCTCCCAGGAATCCAGCAGTGCTAGAACTCGCTTGATAGTAGGCAAAGAAGCTAGGACTTTGCCAATGGGTAAGGCCAGGCAAAATACATTCATTCACATCCTTGAGTACATCCCCTAGTGAATCGGGGGAATACGGAGCCGAATCGGGTAACATGGACGCCAAGTATCCGGGGTCAACTTCGCTTTGAACCGGGTACTTCTTGATGTTTTTATAGTAATCGGCGACGAAATCGATCACCGCTTTCGACTCATCTATGAAGCTCACTATGTCTAGGGGAATAAAGCTCTTTTTTGAGGCTTTACACATTTTCAAAGAAGTTGAAAATCTCTGATCTTTGCAGTTTCTGTGCCACAGTACGGTGTCCCAGATCACATGTTTAGTAAACACAACATGCATGGGGAGAAGTGGTTTGATTTGAATCATTGAAAATCGATTTTAACAACTCGAAACTAAATACGAATTCGATCGAATACGAATACGAGTAGGTGTTTAATATTAGTGTATTTGAAGATGGATGTGGTCTTTCAAAGGTTAGCATAATACTTTCTTATTCGTATATTCGAAATAAGAAAAACTCAAAATATACTTATTTTTTTCTAAAAAATAAAATAAAATGATTTTTCAAGTGGGAATATATCTATTTTTTATAGGTGAAACATGAGGACAAACTCCTCCAAAACAGTTGGATGGTTTCCTTGAAATTTTCACCACCACTTCACTTCCGCACATACACGTTTGAAATTTAATAAAAGTACTTTGAAATAGTCAATTCTAATAAAAGAAAATTTATAAATAAATTTTTACGAATAAAGTTTAAATAATACATGTAGAGAACGAACTTTCTAATCTAAGTGATTAAATAAACGGTTGTTGTTCTTAAAAGTCACAGGAACGAGTATTATGCCGGTACTTTATTCTGTGCCGATAGAGCCCCAACTTTTGTTAACTGATTATGCTTGTTGGACTCAGTTTGGGGAGAAATTATATCATGGGTCAGTCCTACCACGTCATCCATGGGACCAACCAATAGAAACTGTCCACCTCATTATTTTTTAATTTTTCAAGTGAAGATTCACTTGGGAAAAAATTATGACATGAAAAAATTGATAAAGTAAGCAGTTTTTATTGGTTGGTCACATGGACAGGTGGTGGGACTGACCCATGATATAATTTTTCCAGTTTGGGGGTTTGCTTCTATGGCTCAATAAGAGAGACTCTGATGGGTATCTCTATTAATAGTGAGTATTCGAGCGAGTCGGATTAAGTCAAAAATTTTGAGTTATTTAAATTGAGTAATGATACTTTATAACTTGTATTTTTTTGAATTTTTTTAATCCGAGACGATTTTAGCGAATTCGAGTTAATTTGATTTTTTGAGTTTATTTATAAATTTTATGTCGCGACCTCTTTTAAAAAACGCGATTTTTGGGTGAAAAAGTGTTCGACAATTGGTTTTCAAAAATATTGAATTTTATTAATCTTGAAAAACCCAAATTTTAGGAAAACATAATTTAATTTTGAAAAAGGTTGACTTGGAGTCGCCACCGGCCACTTAGGTAGACCAGACACCATAAAAATAAACCAGAGATTCATTTTGAAAAAGTTGGGTTCGAGAGTCGGTTACGTGTAAGGACGACCCTTAAAAACGCCCAAAAATTGGTACCTTTAAAAAACATTACGTGACATTTGACATTTTGAAGAAAGATATTAATTTAATTTCCCATTGTTAAATGAACATTATTTGAATTTGGATATCCTTTTGATTTAGAAGTTACACCGCTTCTAAACTTGAGTTGATCGAGACGTCCTCTAGATAGGAAATCTCACCCAAATTTAAAAGAATGTAACTTCCGCCTCAAAAGGCTAAAGTAAAATGCATGATTATTTTTTATCTTGTTCATTTTAAGTTCTAACCCTAGAAAAGGCTCCATTGCTTAAGTTTTTTTTTTTTAAAACCTAAGTTACTAGCGTTTACTAGTTATTTACCTAATTCTAAGCCTAAGTTTTTATCAAAATTCTAGGTTTTTAATAACACATGAATTCGATGCCAAGGTACACTCTCTAGGTCAGCATCATAGTGCGTCACAACACCAACCTTTTTAGTGTATCCGAGACATAAGATTCACATGCTATGTTACTAAATTTTCTCCCTAATTAAATTAAGTTAATTAATTTAAGTGACTAATCCTAAAAAGGCACTAAATTAATTAGCCTAAGTTTATTAGGTGATCTTCCTAAAATATGTCATGCAAAACGTAAAATAAAGAGGGCAAGATAAAGGAACTTCATCACTTTTATTATAATCATTGGTGTACATCATATTACATCAAAAATCCATTTCATGAGTACAAAAAGGACCTATACGAAAAATAAATTGCAAGGGACTCGAGAACAAACCTTGAACAAAAAGGTAAGACTTAATTAAAGAAATTAATTTTTAAAGTTTTAGAAATTTTTAATTAAATTAATTAATTAAACTTTTCTTAACTTCATATTTTAATTAAATCTTAATTAAAGTCTAGTGAATTTTAGGTTCAAAAGGTTTTAATGTTGGGTTAAACTTAATTAAGTTGATTTTTAAACCTTAACTTAGAAATTTTAGATTAATTAAAAGTTTTAATTAAAATAATCTCTAATTTTTTAAGAATTTAATTTTAACTTAATTAAAGTTTAGTTTTGGTGAGATTAAGGCTTATTAGACTTAATTAATTTTAAATCTTATCTTTTTAAAAAATTAATTAAATTAATTAATTAAAATTATTTCTTAAATTTTTTAAGAATTAAAAGCCTAATTAAAGTCTAAGTTGGGTGAATGTTTTAAGGTTTAAGGCTAACTAGACCTAATTAAGGAAATTAATTTTTAAACCTTAGAAATTAATTAAAATTAATTAAAATAATTAATTGAAATTATTTTCTAATTTTTAAGAATTTTAAAAACCTAATTAAAGTCTAATTTGGTGTGTGTTTTAAAGTTTAAGGGCAAAAACTAGGCCTAATTTGGATTAATTTTAAGACTTAATTTTTTAGAAATTAATTAAAATTAATTAAGAAAAATAATTGAAATTATTTCCTAAGTTAAAGAATTAAATTAAACCTATTTTAAGTCTAATTTTTAAGGCTTGGGCTAAATTAATTTTAAATTAGAATTAAATTGGGTTAAATTAATTTTAAAGTTTATTAAAATTAGATTAAATCTTAAATCAAGAATTAATTAATCTTTTAAGACTCTAAAATTAATTTTTTTAACCTAATTAGATCTAAAATTAATTAATTTAAATCTTAAGTGTTTAATCTAGGGGCTTGAGGACCTAATTGAATGATTTCTAGAGGTTTAGGGACTAATTAGGGGTTTCTGGGGACCTAATTGCATAAATCTAAAGTCCTAGGGGTTAAAATAAGAGTTTAGGGACTAAATTGAATTAAAACTAAAGTTTTAGGGCTAAAATAGGTTACGGCTTACACTTGGGGGACCTAGAGGGTAATTATCCCCTTTATATGGATACACGCGAATCCGGGTTAACCCAGATCCGACCCACGTGACCCGGCTGCCCCAAAACGGCAGTGTTTTGCTGCGTGACAAAATCCCCTGGGACCGAGTTGGCTCGGCCATTTGGACCGAGACCAATTCGGCCCAACTCAGTTCTCTCTGGGATAAACCTCTCAAACCCAGAATTCAAAGGGAAAATGGATCAAATCCATGTGTTCTAAAGGGTGTTCTTCAGTGTTCATCAAGAACACGAAGAACACGAAGAACACGGTGAGGGACCACCGTATGCTCCGTCCTCAGATCCAAAGCGTCGCCGTCCGGCGCCGCTTCGGCATGTTCGTCGACCACCGCGAAACACGCCGGACGTCGCCACGAAGCCGCCGCCGACTATCCCCGCCGCCGGTGAGGTCACCGGACATCTTAAAACCGCCTAAAACCGCCCGAAATCACTAAAAACCCAGGTTCTAATCACTAAAACCTAATCAAAACTATCCCTAAACCATCCGGCCACCACCTAAAATCAACCTAGAACCAAGATCAAAGCATAATATCAAGCAAAAACCAAAACGAAATCCTTACCTCAAGTCTAACACCGGTTCTTTGCTCCAAATCTGTTTCAATTTCTGTTTGCTCCTAACTCTTGCCGATTGCTGCTCCCAAAAACTTCAATTTTTCCCAACTTTAGTCGATTTCCCCCTTCACCGATTGGATTGAATCCCTTTTAAAGGGATTCAAAACGAAATCCTAGAATCACAGGACTCTAATCCTAATCCCCTTGAATCTCAACTGAAAAACACTCTCTCAAATCCCTGAGAATCCGGCTGCTACTCACCCACAACTCAAACACTTCAAACCGACACTGTTTTCAGATTTTTCAATTTTTTTAGATTTTTTTTAATAATATTATATTATATATTATTTATACATTATTATTTATTTATATTATTATTATTTTATAATTAAATCGTGTTGACATTTTAATTATACATTTGTACTGTTTATAATACTATAGTACATTTTAAATTGTTTTTTTTATATCTACAAACATATTTCTTCATATTATTTTTTATATGCATAAATAAGATTTTGAATTATTATTATTATTATTATTAAAATACCTTAGGTATGAATATGTTATTTCATTAAATTACAAGCCTTGTTAAAAATCTTTTTTCATTAAATATGAAATTAAAAAATTAAAATAAATAACATAATATAAAAGATACAAATACAAATGACTCGAACCTTGAAAATTTGAACTCGACTTAAAATCGATTTTATTTTAAAAATATCTGATTTGACTTAAATAACTAGACTCGAATAATTCAAAATAAAAAAATTATTTTTTTAGTTGAATCGAATTTTTCTCATCCCTAATCTTTACCCACTGTTAAAAATGTTTGTAAAATTAATATTTGAGTTAATTAAATATGATGTTTATTTTGAATTAGTCTTCAAGTTTTTAAATATTCAATTTTATCCTTAGATTATGAAGTTCATTTTAAATTAATCTTCCAACTTTTGAATGTTTTACTTTTATCCCTAAACTGCATATCTCATTCTAAATTGGTCCCTCAAACTTTTGTACATTATAATTTCACTCCCAAATTATCAACATATATTAATAATATTTAATATTAAATAAAACTATATAAAATTATTTTTTGGAACTATTATATCTTAAGTTAAACAAGTATTTTCGAGAAAAACTGTTACACTAGTATAATACAATTTGAAGAATGACGGTAAGAATTAATCATTGTCGTACAATGATCAAATTGATATAATATATAAATACTATGAATCAAATATATAATTATATAAATTTTTGTTAATTATTATATCATCTTATCCCATTAAATTTTAATATCTAATGGTCAAAATATACGTATTATGATAGTTTAATAGTCTAATTGATAAATTTTTAATTAAGTGATTAAAATAAAATCAATCTTATAGTTTGACAGTCGTCTGTGTAGTTTACCCAATATTTTTACTGTCGAATCCTAACTTAACTGATTTCATACAATTAAAGTACTTAATCATTATACCTTTTTTTTCAGTTTCACGATGCTACTCTTAGATTTCCTTGTAGCCTTCGGTACTACTCCATTTATTTTGTCAAACATGGGCCCTACTCTCATATAATTTTTTTAATTCATTGATATGTATTATATTATTGATAAATTCCGTTACGTGTTTATAAAATCAATTATTAAAAATTATTTATTTTATATTTTTTTGTATTATATTTTTTAAAATAAATTTTTATGAGTACAGATTTATTTAAAAAATATGATGTAAAAATAATAAAATAAATAATTTTAATAATTAATCTTACGGATAATGTAATAAGATTTATCCAAAATATAATTTCGGAAATGGCAAGGTTCCACTTCTTTTTATGAAATTTTGATCTACTTTTTATCATTGTGGACATATTTTTTCTATGTTTGGCCACTTGCCATGTGAGGAAACACCAAAAGAAGGAACCATAAGAACATCAATCTAAAGTAAAAGAAAAAATATATATGTTATACCTAATAAATAAATAATATCAGTGAGATTTATTTAAGGTTTAGACATTTTATTTGATTTAGTTAGGGTTCGGTCCGATATAATTGAGTTAATTTTTTTTATAAAAAAAATACATATTCATATCGGATTAAATCATGTTTTAATTTAAGGTAAAACCGGGTCGGAGTATGTTTAGGTTTATAGTGGAGATATCCGACCTGACTTGACTCGGGATTAATCATATAATTTTTCTTTAAATTTCTAGAAAAATTATAATAATACCAGAGTTTAAATATTTTTTATAATTTAATTTTTAAAATTGATTTTTCATTTATAATTTAATCTAATTTATTATTTTTAGTATAATTATTATTAGTATTTTTTCAGAATATAAACAATTTTGCAATTTTATTTTTATATTTTTTTGTTATAATTTCAGTTCTTGCTATTATCTTGCTTTGTAGTTTGTATTAGTTGTAGGGAATGGGGGGTTGTGCTTATTTCTTATCCCATTCCACTCTTTTCTTTGTCAATAATTCACAAAAAAGTCCTTTCAATAATTGTAAAAGACACGATTTCTTTATTTTTAATTTAGATGGGATAATCTTATAAAAAATGGACTTGGAAAAATAATTTTAAATTCAGTTTAGATCTGGTTTGATTTTATTTAAAAATTTTAATACAAAAAGAAAATTATAGATATGTTGAAAGCCGTGATTCGAATGTATTTAAACGTATAATTATCTATAAATTAAAATTTTAAAAATTATATTTAATTTAACAAATATATAAAAGATATTGATTTTACTTGACATGAGAACTTTAAAATAAGCTAAAAGAATCTTTAAGTTCGATTGTATTGCGTCAGACAACTCTTTGTCTAGTTGCTTTCAAGAAACACAATAAAGTTTAAGCTATATTTGTATATTTAAATAATTTAATTTTGATTAAAAAATAATAAATTTAATTTTTATTATTCATATATTATATCAAATTTTAACCTATTTTTAATTAATATAATTCAATCTTAAAATTAAATTATAAACCGTAAATCTTTAATCTTTATTGATTTTATTTTCGTAACCATGAATATTATTAGAATCAAGACTTTTTCAACACCCTATGAAACCCATTCTCAGTATGATTTTATCTTCCATTTTAAGGTTTTTTCTTTGGAGTTTGATGTTTTAATGTACAAATCAATAAGATTGAATATGTTATTATACAAATAATTTAATTATTTTATCTTTTAATAATAGTTGATAGATCGATAATCAAATTTAAGAGTTGTTTCGAGACGTGATTAGTTATTGTAAGAACTTGTGGGTTGAGGTGTGCAAGGCCAATTTTAGGAGTACGTCACGGGTTTCCAAACCGAAAATACGATGGCAATGTCCGACGGAGGATTGGGTGAAAGTAAATGTTGATGGGGTTGTGGGAGATGTCGGCAATATGACTGCTAGTGGTGTTGTCATTCGTGATCATGAGGTAATTGGCAGTATGGGTCTGCGAGAAGTTTAGGCTCGTGTCCGGTATTAATTGCGGAACTTTGGGTTGCTCATGATGGATTAGCTCAAGCATGGAGATTAGGGTATCACCATGTGGAACTTGAAATGGACAATTTAACAGTGGCGCAAGTCCTTGAAGGTACTTCGAAGGCTTTGTCAGACAATGCTCTTGTGCTTAAGATAAAAGAAGTTCTTCGTAAGGATCGGAGAGTGTGGATTATCCATGTATGTAGAGATGCAAATTTGGTTACGGATGGTTTGGCTCGGTTAGTTCAAGGCATGACGGTGGGAGAATTCTTTTATGATCACATTTCGACAGAGGTTCTACCTCTAGTTTTGACTGATCAAGCTCTCTCTTGATGTTTGTTTTGTCATGGTTTATGTTTATTAAGTGATGTAACTATTATCACGAGTATTTTTTTCCTCCATTTAGGTGTATGGAGGTTTTTAATGAGGCTTGTGGTAATAGTCCTTTTCCAACAACAACAAAAAAAAATAGAGTAAAATTAAAGTTTTAAAGATAAGATTAAAACAGTTGAAAGGTTGATCATTAAAATAAATAATCAATTAAAATTTAATAATTGTTTACAAACTTATCGAATTAAATATTGACTTAAAGATTCAATAAGCCTTTAAATTTTTATAAAAAAAATCAATCAAGCCCTTAAAAATTATGCACTCAATTAAACCCTCAAACTCTTGCAAAAACTCAAGAAAAATTTAATTTATCCTTTAAACTCTTGCAAAATTTTAATTAAGTTCTTAAACTTTCTTTATATCCAATTAAGCCCTTAAACTAAAAAAAATCAATTTGACCCATTGACCAATTTTGACCCTGAACAAAGTAAATACATACATTTAAAAAATGTAAATAGAGAAATTTGTACTGCTTAGGGAATTTCTTAAGGTGATGAAAGCCTTTACTTTCTTGTTGACATTGTACAGGCTTTGATCTTATTTCTTGGATAAATAAAATAAACACTTATCCCCCAAAAAAAAAACTTTGAACTTGAACTTTAATTTTTTTTAAAAAATTCTTTAATACGTGTCACAACAAGGTAATAACACTTATCATTTTTAGGAAATTTTAAATTTTAAAAATATATAAAAATCTAAAAATTTTATTAGAAAATCTTAAAAATTCTAAAATTATTTTAAAATATAAAAATATTCTTTATATTTGTATACTAATATTTAATATTTTAGTTTTTAATCTTTTAAAAACTATTATTTATTATTTTAAATTAAATTTTGGAATTACAATATTTCTATATTTTAAAACATTTTTTTCATGATTTTTATATAATATAGAATTAAATTTTAAAAATTCCTAGAAATATTTAATCACTGTTTATGTGCTTAATTGAAGAAACGATTGTGAAGACCCCATCCCCAATCTCTAGTGTCGGTCCGTCCCTCCAGTTGAGAGCCTTTGAATCCGCTTGCATTATTCTGGTGCAATGGAGGGACCAGATCACAACCTAAGGAAGATGATGGCAAAGAAAAGAAAAGAAACAGTACCAGACTTTTCTTAGACATTATCCTTTCACATATACGTTTATTATTCTATGTATAGATTAAAAATCATTTTATTATCGAGTAATTATCTTATATTTATTTAAATATTTGGTTAGTTAGTTCTATTGAAATATGCTTGGTAGACTCATCTTTTAATTTAACAAGGGAAGGTCTTAGTCAATGTTGCTCCTTTTTAATAGCTTGTTTTTGGATCAGTATGTAGGCTAAAACAAGTGATTTGATGGTCAAAGTTATTAATCTAGAGTAATTACAGTGTTTGTGTAGTACAATTTATATAAAATAATTTTTTTTATAAGAGAAAAGAGAAAATTTTATTAAAAAAAAGACACGTAATAGTATTTTACGGAAACAAATTCAGAGTACTCAAGTGGTCTGAATATCACGGTCAGGGACAAAATTTGTTTGATTCGTCGACATCCAAGGTTCAATAAGGGCTTATACGATTTTTAATAAATTTAGAAATAAGCACAGATAATTAAGGGTGTTTTTCGAATGAATTGATTACACGTTAGATATTATTTGATTCGTGCTCGTTAAAAAAATTATTATTCGATTTGACTCGTTAAGCTCATTAAAATTGTGTACGACCCGTGCTCGTTAAAATATTTTATTGCTCAACTCATTGCTCGTTAAAATTGTGCTCGACTCGTGTTCGTTAAAATATTTTAGTGTTCAACTCAACTTGTTGCTCGTTAAAATTGTGTTCAACACGTACTCGTTAAAATATTTTATTACTCAACTTGACTTGTTACTCATTAAATTCACTAAAACTTGTTTTATTTTTAATTAAAATTTAATAATAATATATGAGGCTTAATATTATAAAAAATTAACTGATCGCGAATTTATCAAGTCGAGATAGACTTTAATCAATTCAACTCGTTAAAGTTTTGAATCGAGTCACATCAAACATTTATCAAATTTAACCAAATCGAATTTAAATAATTCACGAACCGTTGAGTTCATTAAACGAAACTACCAATAACATGCGATTCAACTCAGTATCAAAATATTGCTCGATTGATCAAGGAGTTTGGCGGAGGGATTGAGGAAGAAGATAAGGATATTTTGGTAATTATATGAATTTTTATTATAATTATTTTATTTTAAATTTAAAATAAATAAAAAATAGTGTAAATTGATTTGATTGGTTGATAAAATTTATTCTTTTAACAAAATTAAATTTTATAGTGATAGCAGTGGCGATGTAAAATTTAAGGAATACAATAAATTAAAATAAATGTTTTAGAGAACAAATTAAAAATATGTATAATTTACGGGGTAAAAATGCATTAAATTTGTTTAAAATTAAAATATTATAATCTAGGCATAAAGATAATTTTAATCCTTAACGTTTATAATTTTTATCGTTTTGGTCTTTATTCTTTATTTGGGATAAATTTAGTCTTTAACCTATATATTTTGACAAATAGTTTATTTTTTAACCATTATGATAATTGGGTCGTTAAAAATCTAACGATGATGACATGTCATATGCATATGATAATATATTTTAAATAACATGATATTTAACCTATCAAATACACATATATATATATATGAAATATGATTTTATTCTAATATAAAATATAAAATAATTAAAATTTAAATAAAATATTAAAAAATTAACTAATTCTGAGATAAAATGCTACTAAATATTCTCAACCCTCCTATCTTGAAAAAATAATTAATTAATTAGGGTTGAGAATGTTTAGTAACCTTTTATTTTAATATCAATTAATTTTTAATATTTTATATTAAAATAAAATATATTATTATATGCATATGACATGTCATCATCGTTAAATTTTTAACTGTCTAGTTATCATGATGGTTAAAAAATAAGCTATTTGTCAAAAAGATATAGGTTAAGGGCTAAATTTATCAAAAAAAAAGGGCCAAAACGATAAAAATTTTAAACGTTAAGAGTTAAAATTATCTTTATGCCTATCTATATAAAACGTCTAACTATATTAAAATAACGAGTAAAAATCTTTTATTTTATAGTCGTATATCTTTTTATGTATCACATTAAATAATATTAAAAATAAATTTTAATTTTTAATTTTAATTAATATAATTTAAATTCTAAACTTTATATTTTAAAAGACACATTATACCTTTAGATTTTAAATTTTAAAATAAAAACTAATAAAAATATAATAAAAAAATATACCATCTACGCGTAAAATTTCAGCATATTCTTCCTCTTTTTCAAGTTTTAACTGACAAATAAGAGATAGAGAGAGGGGACTACTTTGGTGCAAAAAAGTCTGTTCTTTTGGTCTCTTATCTTCTGCCACCCACTCGATTCTTTCAACTCTCAATTCACAGTCCTCTCCTGACAAGCTTTGTTTTTTGCATTTTGGGTGCTTATTTTCTGTCCACTTTCTTATTTCATGTCAGTATCGGGATCCGATTCCCAATGTTTTAATGAAAACTCTCGTATTATTTCTGTGTTTGCATGATTGAGTTTGCTTTGAAAAAGTTGCAGACAGAAATGGCAGTAGAAGAAATATGCTCAGACAACTCGGGTATGAGTCCCAGGATTTCATTCTCTCTAGATCTTTGCCATTTCGACGAAGTACCCGTGGAACGACGCCCTCTCCGATCGTCGAAACCGTCGTCCTTGAATTCAAGCATTGATTTTGATTTCTGCGTCGGCGACGGCTTAGAACAACCACAGCCCTCGTCCGCCGATGAACTTTTCTCCCACGGCAAAATCCTTCCTACTGACATCAAGAAAAACAACGTCCATTCCAGACAAACCGACCTCCAGTCTTCGCCTCCGCCGCCGCCACCACCTCACGAGGACGTTAATGTGAACCCCACGAAAGAGAGCTCGAAAGAAGATGAACAGAAGCAAAGTAGTTCGAGTTCGAAGTCATCATTTTGGGGTTTCAAACGGAGTCGAAGCTTCACTTGCGGAAGTGGCTATGGCAGAAGCTTATGTCCTTTGCCACTTCTGTCGAGAAGCAACTCAACCGGCTCGACAACACCAAATATCAAACATCCTCCCAACAACCCTAAGCACATCACTTCACAGAAACATTCCACAAACTATCACAAGCCGCCATTGAAGAAGACTACCACTACTTATAAACCTCACGGTAATAATATTACCAGTACTGTTCATGTCAACCCTGTTATTCTCAATGTTTCTTCTGCAAATCTGTTTGGTCTGGGTTCAATCTTCTCCAATGGCAAATCCAAGAATTACCATTTAAGACGACAAAAGAAGCTTATGGAACTGTGAATGGATGGAGGGGCCGCCGGGGGCCATGGGATGGAAAGATATAATTCATGGAAACCAGCTTTGGGAAAATAAAACGACAGGTACCACTGCTTTCATGGTTGTCACATATTGTTTTTTCAATAATTTTTTTGTCCCCTAACTTTATCAATGGTGTTCTTTTTTTTTTGTCTGAAATTTTTATGAAAAATGTATGCTTGTTGATGACTGTTATCCTGGAATGTTTGTTGATTTAATGTTGTTTTTGTTTGGACCGAGAGACTGTGATAAAATATTAAGTATTGTATTTGATTAAATTCGTCGATAATTTCGTTTTAACCGTTCATTTTCTGTCGGATAATACAACTCACTTATTTTGTTTAAAATTTTAAAATTTAAAATAAATGTTCAAATTTAATCCCAAATTCTATTTGAGCTATCATATACGGTTTGATGGTTGTTTCGTATGCATAAAGATTAAATAAATATATTTTTTTAATAATTTAAAAGATATTATAAGATAATAATTGTCATATATATTGTTAATATAGAAATCACAACTTTTAAATAGATTAATTAAATTCAATTTTAAGATGAATCTTATTTATTTTTCTACAAAAATTATATTAAGTTTAATTAAAAGGAAAATACTCCTCTTATATTACAATTCATCTGTTGCAGTGACGGAATAATGTTAAGTACGGGAGTGAGAAGAATCTTTATTAATTTTTTTGAGTATAATTATATTTATGGTTATTTTTAGTTTAAATTATAATAAAATATTATTTTAAATTTTAAATTTAAAAATTTAATATATTTTTTTTAATTTTAATCTTATTTTCGTCCCAAATCGGTTGACAATACGTACGTATATATTGTCTTGTTTTATTCAGCAGTATATGAGATATTTTTGTTGAGAGACCAACTCAAGTAACCTTTCACAAAAACAACCAGCATCGTCACGAGCAAGAGCAGAAAAACACGTTACATTACCGTTGGGCATCGGTAATTAAAGGTGAGTATTTGATCGAGTTAAGTCAAATCTAGTTAAAAAAAAATTAAGTTATTTAAGTTGACGAGTCATATTTTATAACTCAAATTTTATTTGAGTTTTTTTGGTTCGAGTCAAGTTTAAGAAATTCGAATCGAATCAAGTTTTCGAGTTTCTATAAATATTTAATTATAATTATTTATCATGTTATAGTATGATATGATTCCAATTTAAACAATTTTCTCTAATCATATAAGATATACATATTTTTTTCATATGTAGTAATATTTATTTATATTTTTATATCAATGTATATATATATCATAAAAATTAAGAGATTCATCTCAAACTAAAAAATAATCCTTTAATTACTAAAAGTTTCGAGTTATTCGAGTTATTTGAATTTCTATTTTACAACTCGAACATTATTTAAAATTTTTTGAGTCGAATTTATAAAATTTTGAATCGAATCAAAACGAATTGAGTATTTTCAACTCAAATCGAATTATTCGTTTTTTTCCGAATTCACTCGAGTTTTACTCACTCCTATCTGCAATGCATTAACTGAAGCATCAGCTGTACCTAACCAGCTTCAGGTCTGGTCCATTTAGCCGCCCCATCGCGCGTACCAACCGCAACCCAATGGAAAGACAAAACTGCCTCAACCCAACCATGAGACACATTTGCCTGATCCAAGATAATGCCGAACACAAACCGCGAGATCTTTGTAAACATACTATTAAGAACCCAACGTTACTGAGAAATTATATCATAAATCTTTTTTTTATGTTATTTATAGTTCAATTAATCAAATTTATTTATCTTATATTTTCTAAGATAGGTGAATCATCACCTCTTTCCTATTTATAATAGGTGAGTGAATAGTTATCAAATAATTACTTAAAGATAAATGAATCTAATTGTATAAACCACAAATAACGTAATTAACAGGGTCATGATATAATCTCTACAACGTTACTTCATAATACCTCAACCCAATCATAATCTTGGTGCACGTGTAGGCTTAAATAGATCCCATTCCACCCATCTTCTTAGGCACACAAAGCCTATACCAAGCAGCCCAAGGAATGCTTCTAATTGTAGCCAACAAACCAAACAAATTTTATAATTTATGTTCAATACTTAGTATATTCAACATTAGAAATTAAACAATTTTTTTAGTCTAAAACAACACCTTGTTATACAAAATATATATAAATTATTTTAGCTACAATATATATATATAAATAAATATTATCTCAATGAACTTATCGATAATTATATTATCATTGAAATTTTGTCACTTAATTCTTTTGTTGGTAGAGTCAGACTCAAAATTTTATATAAAAAACGTAAGTTATCAAAAATTATATTAAAAATGTAAAATATATAAAATCATAAGAACTCATAAAATGTAGTATTAAATTATTAATAAAAATATAAAAGAATATATAAAATATTAAAAATATAAAACTACTTGAAATATATTTTTATTTTTCGAGGGTCAGTGTAATATGTTTAGTATTAGTGAACAAACAAGCAGCATAAGATACTACGAGAGGAGCAGACGAAGCAGGCCCCACGTGCATCCACGTCATCTCCCACGCACTGCAAATCTGATCCAAAATCTAATCCCCAAAACACCCCCAACATTTTTTATTTTCTTCTTCCCACCTAATTATTTTTCATTTTTATTATCATATTTACAAAATAACATATTTATAAAAATAATTTTATATAATTATATAAAATATAAAATTATTTTTTATAAATATACGCTATTATGTTAAATCATTTTAAATTATTTATCATTAACTACTTGATATTTTTATTTATATAAAAATTACTTTAACCTAAAATTAAATATTAAAAATTAAAATATTTCAAAAACATATATAAAAATGATTATTCAATAAATATTATGCTCCCATTTAAATATCAATAATTTTTGAATTTATTATATATAATTGCTCATTATATGTTATTTAATTTTAAATATTTATTTTTATTAAAATAAATATTTAATATTTTATTCAATTATATTTTAGATTTTTATCCTTCAATTGATGTAAAAAAACAATGAATACATTACAATTATCCATTTTTAATTTCATTTATTATTTTATAAAATTTTTATTTTTTCCTTTAAATAACTCAAAATTTTATTTTTTTAATAAAACTACTAAAATTTTAAATCTCTTAATCATCTTTTTGTCACTATTAAATTAACCGTCACGATTCGCTTTATGACATTATAATTTTTTTACTTATTATTTTATTATTCTATCGTTATAAATTGATAATAAAAAAATTAAAAATATCAATCATCAAACATGAAATGAATGTAAATTAGTTATTTTTTATTTTAATAATTAATTTTATTAATTTAATGTTTATATCTATATATTGAAAAATGGAATTAGTCTAAAAATAACAAACAAGAGAGAAATAAGAGGGAATAGTAATTGATTGATTTTTGTACCAAGATTGTCCTCTCCTGCTATAAGGTGCTACTGGGCGAACACTTCACTCATTTTTTCTATCTCAACAGATTTTCCGAAACTGTTGTCAGCAGCCAAACAGAACACGGAATCTGACTCATCGTTTCAACCTCTCAGATCCGCCTTCGGACTCGTAAAGTCTAGCTCTCATTTCCCAGTGGCTTCGTCTTATATTTCAATTTCTGGATTTTAATTTTATTTTCTTTTTGCTTTTTTTGATTGATCGGTTCTTCTTTTATTTGTGAACCAGGTAATTCAGAATGCTGGCGTCAACGCATTTAGTCAAAGGAAATTTAGGCTTTGAGATCCCAAAACGGAGAGTTTTAACTCGCTTTGGTGAAGTTAGGCAGCGGAGTTTAACGTTGAATCGCAATCTTTGCATCCGAAGTGGTTCCACTTGCAGCGGTTTAAGCTCAGGTGACGTTTCAATGAGAGCTGGACTTGTACGTGCCACAAATGTTCTCGAAACCGCCGTTCTATCTTCGATCAAATCTCGATCGGTCAAAGCTCAAGCGTCTGGTCTCTCTCTCTCTCTCTCGTTTATTTTTTTCTTTTCATTTTTAAAGCTGTGTTCTAGTTGGTTATTTTTATTAAATTAATGTTAGATTTTAATGTGAGAAAAGTTTTGCTCAATAAACGAATTGCATTGTTAGTGAGATAGGATTTTGTTTGGTTAAATGGGCAAAAATGTTGCTCTTGTTAATTATCTGCATTTTTAACAAAAAAAATATTAATCAAATGTTTCAGATAGGAAAACTTTGGAGCTGATGTGTCAGTTATGCACATGATGCACGAACCAGGATCTCTATCATGAATTCGACATGTATATGGAACTCATCAAAATCTACATAACATAAATTGCTAACATATTTAAATTTATGTAAGTTAAGAGAACAGCATTGAAACTTCAATATGAACACTATACGAGAATATGAATTGTTAGATCTACATGAATTAGTTTCTGTTTTGTTGCTAATTTTGCTACTTGCTTATTTGCTTCTTGAAAAATCAATGGAAATTAAAAGCATGAGTAGTGAAATCTTTTACTTAATTAAAACTGAATCTGACACATTCAAAGCGAATGCAAGAAAATTCATATATTTTGTTGTTTAAAAGGTTAAAATTACTTTAATTATTTAGGAATCTTACTTGATTTTGTATCCAAATTCCAAATATCCTGTTTACTTTTTGTTTCTAGAAGCAAATAGAAGGTCGAAGAACAATAATCAATGCATCCTTTTTCTTCTTTTCTAAGTTATAGAGCAAATGTGTAAACATTTGTCTCACAAGTTTGCTAGTGGGCTTTATATCTTCTATAGCAGCATGATGATGGTGAATGGGATGAATTTTTTAATGTGACAAACTTACTTTATTCTTGTAGATATTATTAGCTGATTCTCTTTGTGACTGATTAATTTGAAGTTGAACACCACATTTTTTGGCTAAAATCTATTGACATGCTATGTTGTGCTGGTAATGATGGATGTATAGTTGTCAGATGCCTCCTACTATATGTGACACTGACGTGTAGTGGGTTAGTTGTTGGAAGAATGCATTCCTCCTCTTCAAATGTATTGACCTGTGCACGGATCATTTGCTAAGCATCTTGATTTTGCAATATTGCAAAATAAATTTGTCTTTCTAACCTGCTTTTCTATAACCTTACAAATGGCTTTTGAAATGACACTGCAGGTGGAGACATTGAGGATTTGACACCGATCAACCCTCAGGAGAAATCTTCTGGGACAGTTCTGCCATTTGTTGGTGTTGCATGTTTGGGAGCTATATTATTTGGTTACCATCTAGGGTATATATCCATTTCAACTCAGAAGGAACATGCTCTTGTTCCCTGGTTCTCAACTTGTCATCCTAGTGGTTTTAGCATCTCAATCATATACTTAGGCAATTTTTGCTTTAGAAACAGACAAGTATTCTCCATCAATAACCCAGCGTCAGAAGGTTCTCTATGGTTCATTTATGTGGAGTCCAAAAAATGTATATATCTGTAACAAATGATGGTGATGAATATTTTAGTGTTTTGGAAATGTTCATACATTGAACAAGATTAACCCATTCATTATATTATAGAAATCTAAATTTCTAGTGGAATTTGTGCAAAGAATTCAGTTGCTATAGAAAACAAGCATTGTTGATCAATATCTTGGCAGTTGGCTTGCCGCAGTTTCTGCCATATGGCTGATTTGTTTGTTGTTATAACTTAGCTTTTGATAATTCTACATGCTTCTAATCCCCCCCCCCCCCTTCTCCCTTCTATTTCTTCTTTCTTCAGGGTGGTAAATGGTGCTCTTGAGTATCTAGCTAAGGATCTGGGGATTGCTGAAAATACTGTCTTGCAAGGCATGTATTGTGATCTTTTAATTACTATGAAAAATTTTGATCTCTACTTGCATCGTTGTTATTGTGTTTCTCTCTCTGTATGTGTGTTGAGATGTGTTTTATGACTTGATAAATAAATGGTTATTGCTTGAAGATTATTTAGTGAAATTTAAGTGGAATTGATGGCATTCAACTGCTCCATGTCATTCATCTCTTGTTACGTGCTTTATGTATATCTATACATAAAAAGAATTTGCTTCATTTTTAATCATTTGAACAATGTCAGATGTTGGACTGTAGTTTTCCCTTTTTAGTCAATTTGGTTACTTTGATTATATGCCCAAATTTGTTATGCTTTTAGTTGCCCAACTTTTCGAAGAACTTAAACTGCTTATTTTTATGTGGTGGTAATTTGAGTAGGATGGGTTGTCAGCACACTCCTTGCTGGTGCCACTGTTGGTTCATTTACTGGGGGATCACTGGCAGACAAATTTGGCAGGATAAGGACATTTCAATTAGATGCTATTCCACTTGTTATTGGAGCAATTCTAACGTTCGTATCATTTCCTTAACTATTAGCTTGTCAACTTTCGGAAATTTGTTGAAAACTAACTCATTAAATTGCCTTAATTGTTTTTAGTGCTACAGCCCAGAGTGTCCAGACTATGATAATTGGCCGCTTACTGGCTGGTATTGGTATTGGCATATCATCTGCTATAGTTCCTCTTTACATATCTGAGGTAAAATTTTCAGATCTATTATTTGCTTTGGTTGTCTAGTTTTTGAAATATCTGTTGATATTCTTTCTATCGGTCAGATCTCACCAACTGAAATTCGTGGTGCACTTGGATCTATAAATCAACTTTTTATATGCATTGGGATTCTTGCAGCATTGGTGGCTGGATTACCTTTAGCAGGAAATCCTCAATGGTATGTTATCTTAGCACTCTTTTACTTGTGTCACATGGATTGACCCTGAATGTGGTTCCTTCATCTGACATTTCATCTTCTTAAGTAATCAAGGCATTGAGTTTCTCTTCATACTGGGAACCACCAACTTTGTTGGGTTTGAAGAAAAAAACACTTATAGGAATGGTGGTAATTCCCATGTTCTTTTTAGCCTTGTTAGGCTTCTTCCTTTCTATCACACCCAAATTCAACTGTCTATATTGAGAATCCACCTTTTATTGGTACTGAATTGGCTACCTTGAATTGCATTTTAACAATTTGTCCAGAAACTACCAAGCATGCATTCAGTTCTGCAATAAAGTTGATGTAGTCAATCTCATGCACCATGGTGTGGGATTAGGCTTTTTGTTGTCCGTTATTTGTTCATACCATGTTCCTTGTACTGTTGTACGTGTTCTCCCTGTGCACCTAAGCATGCCTCAATCATAGGTGTTTCTATCCCCCCACTAAAAAAGCTTGATGCAAATCCTCCCCCAAAAAGTTTGTACTAAAATAATAAATAAAAAAAAGAATAACTGAATAAAAGAAAAAGCTCCATGTGACAAGGTAGAATATATATGTTTTTTTTTGTATGCTTCGGGCCAATATTATTTTTCTTTGTTAGTGAGATTGAGTGAATAAGTCAAGAAAATGCCTTAATCACTATACATAATATAATGTGGTGCATGATGCCCAAAATGTAGTTAAGAATAAGGTTTATTTTGCAAATAAGGTATTTATTTCTGTTTTATTTATACAATTTTCTATATAGGTGGAGAACAATGTTTGGCATTGCTGCTGTCCCTTCAATTCTGTTGGCACTTGGAATGGCTTTTTCCCCAGAAAGTCCTCGGTGGCTGTATCAGGTTTCCAAATGGACTACTCAATCTCTTTATTTTGCATTTCTGTTCATATCGCATAGATAT
Organism: Abelmoschus esculentus; assembly: GCA_035048815.1. NCBI lineage: Eukaryota > Viridiplantae > Streptophyta > Magnoliopsida > Malvales > Malvaceae > Abelmoschus > Abelmoschus esculentus. The sequence goes on along the minus strand of JAUCBN010000017.1, from coordinate 16,151,209 downwards.
ACTATATATTGATTAAACATGTAAATTTTGAAGCAAGGGAAACTTCCTGAAGCTGAAAAAGCTATAAGAACATTATATGGAAAGGAAAGAGTTGCTGAGGTTATGCATGAGTTAAGAAATGCAGGTCAAGGGTCTACAGAACCAGAAGCAGGATGGCTTGATCTATTTAGCAGCCGTTACTGGAAAGGTATAGCTAAAATTTGAAATTCCATTGTTAGAAATGGTACCGGATAATATTAAGAAAAAGCAGATGGCATATAAAAGATACATTAAATTCTTGTTTTGCCTTTTCGAACTTTTGTACTGTGTAAAAGTTGGACTTGAAGGTCCAATATTCTTAAAAGATTCTTTTGACTAGTATGCTCTTTCTGTTTTGAAGAGTTCTTGCAGTTGCAGCACCAGCCTACCTAGTGTTTATTGATTCCTAATTATACCAAATAAGGACGAGTACTTAATGTGCAAGGCTTAGGTTTTGTTTGACTATCAGTTGTCCTTTCCCTGCACTATTTTATTTTTGTCTTAATCCATTGATGATTAAAAATGAACTCAAAGGGAAAGTGTATAATTCCTTTTGTTTGAACTTGATTTCTTTCTATTCTAATTAATACAGCCTATGTTCCTTCTGATTTCAGGATCACTATTAGTATTCAGTATTCACATTTTTAAACTGATTATCCTCAGAACTACACCTTCAAGTCTCTAATGCTTTCTAATGTATTATGATAATCCCCTTTCTTGATCTTTTTGTCATGCTACAGTTGTGAGTGTTGGAGCTGCACTTTTCTTATTCCAACAGTTAGCTGGGATAAATGCTGTGGTATACTATTCTACAGCTGTGTTTCGTAGTGCTGGAATTGCATCTGATGTAGCAGCTAGTGCTCTTGTTGGGGCATCAAATGTCTTCGGTTAGTATTTGATTTTTTCCAAAATATAAATTCCCAGGGAAAAATAAAAAATTCATATAGAATACTTGACAATTGACATCCCTGGCTTCTGTTTTGCTTTGCAGGCACAGCTATTGCATCCTCTCTGATGGACAGACAAGGAAGAAAAAGTCTTCTGATGACAAGCTTTGCTGGAATGGTAGGTTTATTAAGTTGTAGGCTTGTAGCAGTTCTTTTACCAAATCAGTGAGTGTGGTATCCTACAGAAACCACCAGCATTTGATAAAAGAACTTATCTTACCTTGATAAAACCCGTGAGTGTGGTAGCATTTGTCATGTATCCTAACTCCAGAAAAATTCCCCTTTTTCTTCTATATCATGATACAGTATATTAAATTGAAACTGATCTTACCTTGATGCAAAGACTTCATCTAAAGATTTTAGAAACGGCAAATGACACAATCTGTTAAAGTTGGTAACTCTTCTTGAATGCAAGAATCTATCTAGGTAGTAGGTATGGACTAGGAACTCTGGGATAATCATTCGTCTAAAAGATGTTTGTAGGTATACCGAGTTACATTTTCTTTTTTCAACTAAATTGCGTTGAAAGATTGAGTTGTTGAGATACCCTGTTCATATTCCTCTGTCTATAAGGTTTGAAAACCATAGCTCACTCAGATTATAAAATCATATTTATTATGGAAAAAACTTTGATACACACTTGCAATGCCATATTGTAGAACATTTCTCTTTAACTTGCTTGGAAGTAATGCATTTAAGCATCTTAAGATAGTTCATAGTTGGTTTCAATAAATGTGTAGTTTATGCAAACTATAGAGCAATTAACATTTGCTTGTCTATAAAACGACTCCCTTGGTCAGCATTCATTTTGCATCTGGAGCCTATATATTTTTTCCTTTGATTTCATGGATGCTTGAATGGATTGTACTTTTCACAAGGTAATAAAAATAGCCATGCTACAACCATCACAGTGGTTTAATTCCACTCATGTATAGGATTATGATATTTCAGTGTGTTTATTATTGGTATTATTTCTTCGCATGTGCATGACTCTAAATTTTAGGATATGATAAGAATGTTAGTTGATTCAGAGAAAATGCAGAAGTTATTAACCCTGAAAACTTTGTTAGACTTGCCTACTAGCTTCTTAAATCACCATATGGCTATAAATTTTTTACTGGTCTTATTTTTGTTTCTTCTTTTGGCTTGTGAAGGCTGCTTCGATGTTACTACTCTCTTTATCATTTACTTGGAAGGTCCTGGCTCCCTATTCTGGCACACTAGCTGTTGTTGGAACCGTGCTGTGAGTTTGTTTTTATTTTGATGCCTGCAATTGTTGTCACCTCCTACTGGTTAGTGAGATCTAAACCTGGCTTTGATTTCTTTTGCACAGCTATGTTTTATCCTTCTCGCTTGGTGCTGGTCCTGTGCCTGCTCTTCTTCTGCCCGAGATATTTGCTTCCAGAATCAGAGCTAAAGCAGTGGCTTTATCGCTTGGCACTCATTGGGTAAGTCGCTCACTGTAGACAACCAGCCCAAAGATGTTGATATTTTATTTGTAAATGCCATATACGTAGACAGGAGCAACGGTTTCCGTTCTTCCTTATCTGTTTTACCTAGACTCCTTATTTCCATCAAGTAGCCATTGTTGATACCTCCAAACATGAGTATAGGGTTATCGTTCTCCAAATATACGGCACGGAGAAACTTAGAAAACTCGAGAATGCCCGAAACTTACCTATATTCAACACCTCCAAACTGTGCAACATGATCCGAAAACGTGTGTTCATATCTTTATATTCTGCTACCCACTGGATATTTATTGTTTCATCTCTGGCCTGTGTTGTTCCAACAGATCTCCAACTTTGTCATCGGCCTGTATTTCTTGAGTGTCGTGAACAAGTTTGGTATCAGCTCGGTGTATTTGGGATTCGCTGGTGTGTGTGCCCTTGCTGTCTTGTACATAACTGGTAATGTAGTGGAAACGAAGGGCAGATCGTTGGAAGAAATCGAGCTTGCTCTGAATCCAACGACTTGAGTTTTACAACATCCGCAGGTATGCAGTAATAATATCTGAATCTGGTTAATGTACATGTCATGAGCACAACATTATTTTTCGTCTTTCGGTTAAGGCCAGGCAGAAGCAACCAGGTTTAGTGAAGTGTTAGTTTGTTGCTTGAATTCTGGAATTGTAGTTAAACTGTCCATTTATGGAATTCAAGATGCTGCGCAAGAAAATACCAGTCCCGTGTAGGGATGTCAGTGGGGTGGGTTTTACAGGAATTCACCCCACTTCACATGGGAGGAAGATAAAAATTAAAATTATAAAATATATATAATTAAGTTTGAGATATTTGATCAAATATATAAATAATTTTTAAAATTTTAATCAGAGTTAAATTTAAGATAATTTATATTGATTTATTTTAAAATAGTTATGAAAAATTAGGTATATAAATATATATATTATATTTATCTTTACTGGTTTTTTCTTTATTGTTTGTGTTATTTTTTTATTTCTTTTTAATTTTTTCAATGTTGTATGTTATTCATATTTTATTGGTATTTGTTTTTATTTTTTATTGATTTTTAAAATTCTTTTTATATTGTTTATTTGTTATAACAATTAAAAATATTATTTTACATGTTATTTTTCAATCTTTTACCAAACTTTTTATTTTTTTGTCTAAATTTTTGTGTTGTATAAAATTTAATTTTGTATATTATTATTTGTTTAAAAATAGTGATAGAGTAATGTGATATATGTGGTGGAAGTTTAAATGATAGATATTTTATATTTTTAATAACAGATTTGATTGATATTTATTTAATTAATATTTTTATAAATATTATATAAATGGATCAACGAGCAAAGAAAAGATAAAGTTTCAAAATCTACGTGAGTGATGGGACGACGCTGATTTTAGTATATTACGTGTTACAAAATAAAGATAATCTTAAATTTTGTGTTTATAATAGATTATGGAATAAAAATAAAGATGGAAATTCTTGATAAGTATAGATTTAGGAATACTTTTTGTACCTCTTTTGTCCGATTAACATCCCTAAGTACTTCGTGTATACTCATTTTGTGAGTGGAATAGTGAATAATTATAAAATGGTAAATGAGATAATCATGGAAAAAGTGTACGTAATTTTTATTAAAAAGTAAATTGTTAATATAACCTTGAATAATATAGCATGGGTAATTAAAAACAGTTCTTTCCGAGAGAAAAAGTGCGTGATGGGTTGGAAATGAAAAAAAAAACTTATATTACTTTCGTCTTATTTTTTTTATCCAATATTAATTATTTTATCAAAATATTTTAATTTTAATTCGTTATAACTTTAAATTTATTATTGATAAAAGTATAAAAAAATATATTTTAGAAACTCCTAATCAAGTAATTTAAAAATATATATTTTATAAAATTTAATAAATTAAAATATTTAAAATAACTATGATCAAAGTTTTAAAATTTTAACTTTAAAAATCAGTATTAGACTTCTTAAATGGGACAGAGAGTATTAAATGCTTTTAATGTTGCGAAGAACTTATATTCAAATTGGGGTTTCAACTGTAGCTTTTCGACCCTCGATGAATAAAGGGAGTAGTGTACTTGTAAAACCATTTCGATGATGAATAGAGTTCAACCATTAATTTTTCTGAATTAATTTGTTAATTTAAAAGACTCCAACTCGAATTCAAAGTTTAAAATATTGACTCAGAATTTCGTTCGCTTCTTGAAAAATCTAGTCTCATATATTAATTTTAGGACTTTAAACAAGTATTATAAAAAATCATAATCTTAACGTTTATTTTATGATTAAATCTAATTTAATGATTAATGTATCCAATATCAAAAAGCAAAAAACAAGTAATTTTTTATTACATCCATCGCTAAAAAAGGAATACAATGATCATGTATTAAAGAAAAACTGTCCAACATACTAAAAAAGTAACCAAATACTAAAACATACAATGGGACTTTAGACATACACATCTCTATCTCACAATTTATTTTACACAATACACAATCTGCATCCCCTGTTCTGTACTCCATATGGTGAAAAAATGATGTTAGGAAGGTGTTTTTCAGGTGAATTTGGAGGAGAAAACAGGAACGAAGTCGGAACTCAATAAACCATGTCCACTGTACTCCATTGGGATGTCAGACGGTGCGAAAAACGATGATGTGAAGGTGTTTTCAGGTGATTTTGGAGGAGAAAACAGGAATGGTGTCGGAGGAATCGACAGAGATTCGATGTTTCCTTGCAACATCTCGATGGCCTGTGTCATCGATGGTCGGTCCGACGGATTACTTTGAATGCACCACAAACTTACTATGATCATCTTTCTGATTAGTTCTTCATTTGCAGTTGCCATTCCTTCAAGATCCAAGTCAGATCCTTCCTTAAGACGGTCATAAATCCATATCGGAAAATTCGGATTATTGATCTGACTATGGATGTTTTCTTTTTCTCCTACCATTTCGAGGACCATCATTCCATAGCTATAAACATCGGATTTGTGCGAGACTCCTCCAAAGCTTCGGCAGAACACCTCTGGGGCAATATATCCTATAGTTCCTCTGGCACTTATAGTGGAAATGATACTCTCCTTACGCTCACATAGTTTAGCAAGCCCGAAATCCGAAATTTTCGGACAAAAATTGTCGTCTAGAAGTATATTGTGAGGCTTTATGTCGAAATGTAGAATCCTTGTGTTACAGCCTTGATGCAAGTATTCCAATCCTCTGGCAATGCCGATTGCAATATTGTATAATGTTTTCACTTCTAACTGTTCCGGTTTATCGGGAGAATCTCGATGGCAGATGAACTTATCCAACGATCCGTTGGGCATGAATTCGTAAATTAGAGCTCGTATCGAGAGATCATAGCAGAAACCAACGAATGCCACAATATTAACATGGGAGGTTCTGCTAATGCTAGCCACTTCATTTATAAACTCATCTCCACTCCCCTTGGTCTCGTTTAGGACTTTTACTGCAACGAGACGGCCGTCGGGTAATGCACCTTTATATACAGTTCCGAATCCGCCTTGGCCTAGTTCGTCTTTGAACGATTTGGTTATTTTCTTGATTTCTGCATAAGAATATCGTTTCGGGGCAAGTTCGGAACCATACTGCAATATGTATGCCTCAATCCTTTCCCATTGCCTCCTTTTCCCTCGTTGCAACTTCAATAACACTCCTCTTGACAATGCTTCTTTGTTAATCTGGAAAGTTATCACCATGGCAGCGACTAGCAAAACGACAACTCCGGCCACTCCCAAGCCTATTTCAGAGATTAATGAATCAACCACGTTAGAGGAGTACTAGATAGCTGCTGTTCGTAGTTCCGATTGAACTGAAATGTCAACAAATAGTACTTACCTATGGCTAACTTGAACCTCGAATCGAAACCATCTGATGAGCCTGCAATCAGAGAAGATCAAATCATGAATCTAAGCAACAAAACAGATAGTGAAAAGAATGATTGTTGACTACGATACCTGAGACAGGATCGTTTTGATCCCATTGCACCCCAAAGCCATTCTCAAGGGTGACATTCAGGTTAGCTGGATTGTGCTCCAAAACCTGTAATATCGAAGCGAATGCCGGGATAAGGACATTGGTACGACATGATCTCAAGGCATCCTTTGCTGCAACCGAGAGGTTAGACAACAATGATGTAACCACATAGTAGCCTACAGTATTTGTTCCATTCATGCTGCAATTGAACTGATGATTAGAAATCCCTTCATACTGATTCGCATCGATGGGGCAACCGTAATAGAGCGATATGTTCTGCGTATTCCAAGCAGCGTGAAAGGGGCTGAGATTCAACGACGTGTTGACAAGGCGCCGGGGACAAAGCACGGTATCCGAAGTACTCATAGGAGCAAGAGTAAGAGATCTGAGGGTGGTATTGTATACCAGAACCTGGTAACTCCGTGAACTGATTGTAATCATGGGACTAGCACCTTGACAATACATCTCAAATCCCGGTTCCCCGCAATACTGCGGGCTACCCCTTTGCCGGAACGGGTACCGCAGATCTTGGACGACACCGCAGTTGAACGGTCTGTTACATTCCGGGGCGTTCCTATACTCAATACTCCCCATACAGACCAGAACATGGAAGGACATAAAGAATACAAGTAGTCCAACAATGGGGGAAGTTCCTGCAACATTAAGACAATTCTTTAAAACCAGATTAACACCAAAGATTTCTAAATACAACTTATAAGCAGATCAAGTAATTCTACAACACATAAATACACACAAACAAGAAATCAAAGCCATGTCTTTCAGCAGAATCAGACTCCAAGGGAGGAAAAAACACAAAAACAGGGAAAACCCATTTCCTACTCAACGCAGACAAGACAGGATCCTAAATAGTCAAGACAGAAGAAGCACAGAAACTATCATAAAATCAACATCCTTGACTTGTTCATAACTTGTAAGAAAAACAGAAGGAAAGAAAAAAACCCATACCAGTTATTTTCAGGGATTCCATCAACCTCAACCTCAACCTCAACCTCAACCTCAACCTCAACCTCAAATTAACTGTCAGTACACGATAAAGGCCCACAGGGGCTTCCATTAATGCCTGATCTCGAAAGAAAATTCAGCTTAGGGTCAGGATACGTGTAGGGGATTGAAATTCTGAGAGAGGGTTGGTGTTAAGGAAGGGATAACAGAGGAAACATCCCAGTAGAAGCACCAATTATAATAATAAATATCACAGTCAAAGAAATTGAGAACCAGGGTGACTGAGAAATTAAAATATCATAAAGTCTACTCTGGTATGATCTGACCCGAAAATAAGACAACCGAAACTCTGGTTTCCATGGTGTAGGGCCGAGCATTTTATACCTACAGGGACCGTGTTCTTTAAGTCAATAAATATGATAGTGATGGAAGTTAGCTGGAAAAGGATGATGAGCCGAAGGGTTGAGTTGAATGATTCAACCAAGAGCAGATGGCAATAATATTATACCTTCAGGAAAATGAAAGCGGGAGATTAAGAAACTAAGACACAGACATAGACATGGATGTGAAGTTCTGAAGCAACCCAACCACACATGGAAGTAATTCCTGAGCAGAATTTAAGATTGTCCTCACATTTACATCGTTTCACTGGTAATGTTACTGTTGCTTAACAGTTTCTATTCTTTATTAATCAATGTAGGACGGGAGAGTCTAGGTGTGACGTCTTAATTTTAAGGTAAAAATTAATATAATTAAAATGTTATAATTTTTAAAATATATTTTATTCCCAATTCCCTAAACCCAAATCATAAACTCTAACTTTAAATCTTAGCTCTAAATCATAAACTTAATTTTAAAATTTTTAATATTAAAACATAAATACTAACATACAATTGGACAAGATTTCTAATCTGATAGGTGATATTGTAAGAAGACAAATATATTTTATATATGTGAAGAAAAAGGAATCAGAAACTGAGTATCAAAAGTCCCACACGGGAAGAGCAAAAGTCAAAATTGTTGACTAACTTAGCACCCTAAAGTTGAATTGAATCCTATCCAAACAAGGAATTACCAGTCCTGTCCATTCCACCACCCCAACTGTCCCCAAAACTATCCCCAGTGCCCAAACTAAAACCAACTCCATCTAGAAAAACAAGACAATAACAACTGATTCAACTTCAAAACGTTTGTCGTCGGGACTAGGGGTGAGTATTCGATCGAGTCAAATTAAAAGAATTCGAGTTATTCGAATTTGCGAGTTATATTTTACAATTTAAACTTTATTTGAAATTTTTTTTGGTTCGAGTCGAGTTTAAAAAATCGAGTCGAATCGAGTCGAGTTTTCGAATTCTTATAAATATGTAATTGTAATTATTTATCATGTTATAATATGACTTGATTTCAATTTAAATGACTTTCTCTAATCATATAAGATATGTATATATATATTTTTCCCATATATAATAATATTTCTTTATATTTTATATATCAATGTATATATCATAAAAAATTGATAGACTCATTTTAAACTTAAAAATTTATCCTTTAATTACTAAAAATTTCGAGTTATTCGAGTTATTCGAATTTCCATTTTACAACTCGAACTTTATTTGAAATTTTTTCGAGTCGAGTCGAGTCGAGTCTGTAAAATTTCGAGTCAAATATTTTCGCATCAAATCGAGTTATTCGATTTTTTCGAGTCGAGTCGAATTTTGCTCACCTCTAGTCAAGATGGAGTTATGCTCAGCACAGAAGAAACTCTCACCTCTCTTAATTTTTTTAATGTAATTGTATTTAAGATTATTTTCAGTATGGAAAGGATTCTTGTTTTATCTTAGTTTTATCTCTATATATCGTATTAGAATAAAAAAATAAAGATAATTTTAACCCTTAAAATTTGTGATTTTTATCATTTTGGTCCCATTTTTTTTCTAGAATAAATTTAGCTCTTAACTAATATATTTTTGACAAATATCTCATTTTTTAACTAACATGATGATTAGATAGTTAAAAAATTAACGATAACGATATGTTAAATTAATTTTTATTATAGATTTAATTATTTTTTTAATATTTTGTTTAAATTTTAATTGTTTTATATTTTGTGTTATAATAAAATTATATTTTACATGTATATATTTGTCATTATGTAAAAAAATTTAACGATAATGACATGTTATATATATATGCAGAATGAGGCTAAATGTTCTGTTATTTAAAATATATTATCACATATATATAACATGTCAATATCGTTAAATTTTTAACGGTCTAATCATTATGTTAGTTAAAAATAAGTTATTTGTCAAAAAAACATAGGTTAAGAGTTAAATTTAAAAAAAAAATTAGATTAACGTTATTTTCTCTCAAACCTAATTTTTCTCTCAAAACCTTCATAACCTCCGTTCTCTTTTCCCAAATTCTATTTTTTTTATTTTTCGTTTTGATCGTTCCTTTTGATCGGTGGTCAACAATCAATTTTAGTATTAGTTATCGACCATCGGATTTATTTCTTTTTCTTGCTTTATTTTAATAAAAATCTCTATTTTTCTGTCTTTGCGACACGCTTTTCTCTATCCTTGTGACATTTTATTTTTTGGGGGGTTGATTCGTTTGTCTTTATGGCATGTTGTAGCATACCCTAGCGATCAGTTGTTGTTCTCACAGAGATTCAATCGATGTTAGTTTTCTGATTTATTATTTTATTGGTAATCACTTGGAAAGGCTTATCCCCACTCGGTTGATGGATGTTTGCCGATAAAATCAGTCCTGGGTAGCGGTACTTTTTGCACGACAGTTTGAATCGCCTACAACTCCTTCTTCCTTCACTATGCGTCTCGTTTGGACAGAGACAAGGAGCTTCAGGAAGCTGCTGAATTTTATTGGTATGCATATTTCCATAGGAATTTTATTTTTCTTTGTTTTGGATTGTAAAATTTTTTAGATTTTTTAGTTCAATTATTTTGCTTCTTGATTACGTTGTAATTATAATTTTCTATGGATTAAAAAAAATTCAGTAACATTTATCAAAAAATTCAAAAAAAATAAAAACAAAATAATAAAAATTATAAACGTTAAGGGTTAAAATTATCTTCTTACCTAATAAGATACTATACGTACCAACCTGACGTAACTGTTTTAACCAATGTTATCCCTTTGAACGTTGTGGTGGTTAGTCTCAGCAGTGTAGAACTGGGTAAGATCCCAAGAGATGCCGCAGATTTGAAGGCACATGCGGGCTGCGGCATACGAAAGTGGGTAAACGCGTGAATCAGAATGACGGGCAGAGAAAGAGAAGCAGCACCACATTGTTGACCAACAACACACTCGGAGGCGGAGCCAAGAAGATTTGTTTCTTGTGGTCAGCGCATGACCACATTCAGAAATTTAAAAATAAATATGCAATTTTTCATTTTCATACATTAAATTATTTTTTAAAGAGAAATTAACATTGAACTAAACTTTTTTATTATAAGTTCTCATTTTCAAAAACTAAAAGTATTTATTGTCGATAAAATATTTTTTGAAAAGTTTGAGGATGAATAATGTAATTTTAGCAATTCTAAGATTATTGAGTTGAAGTGGAAAATCAAATCGAAGTTGTGCACGTGAAACGTGAAGGGAATAGGTTTTTGCCACTTGAGTAGCGTTTAGATTTCCCGGTTCTTGGGTACGTACTGGTTCAGACTTAGGAGACAAATCACTTGAAATAAAACATAAAACTGAGATCAGACATTAAACAATCAACAGCTTCAAGTTCCATGGAAGGTTAATGTGCACTAGTCTTTTTCGGATTCCATTACCGAGTCCGTTTTTTACCCGTCGGAAATACAAGGAAACACAATTGTATCTATTCTGTTAGTCCCCTGTGTGCATCACTTTTGCCGTTCACCAGAGTGAGTGTGGCCAGAATCACAAAACCACCCAGAACAACAATCAATATCCCCAAAGAGTTTACCAGCAAAGCCTCGGTAGAGTAGCGCAGTATCACCCGGTTAGTTTGAAGAAAAGTAAGCTTTTCCAAGATACCTGTAGTAGCTGTAGAAACGGCGAGTGCATATGTGTACATCCCCAAGAACACGTGCCATGGCAACAACGTGGCTCTGCTGTTTCTTGAGCCACCTGGGTACCAAAACGTAGCAAATCCGGCAGCCCACTGGTGCAGAAGAAATTAAAAGCAAAACACAAGACATGATTAAGATCCATAACTTCACAGAATGGAGCCGAAATGCACTCGAAAGGAACGGAACAGAACCTGGATGCCGAATAAGAAAAGGCAAGCTAGGCCCAACCATGAGTGTAGACTGTAAAAGTTTTCTATTCCCCTATCGTTGTGGAACTTCAGAGCAGCCCATACACCGATAGTACTCAAAATAAAAGCAAGACACTGAATTGTAAGATGAACCAACTTTTTGAAGCTTTTCGTACCGGGAACAGTCTTGTACGCCAGCATGGCTGCATTAATCAAATACCAAACAAGAGTTAAACAAAGCAGGATGGTAAAGATAGAGAGCTTTATCAGGATTCCATAAAAGTTCACATTCTTCGAGAATCCCTTATGTTCTCCCACCAAACAAAATCGACGCAACTGCTTGAATATAGGTTACCATGTCACAGTGTATTACAAAAACAATCCTTAAAGATCACTGAAAGATGATTTCCTTCAAGAAATGGAATATTGAAACTTTATGACAAATTGTAGAACTGAAAAGGGAAGGGAAGACAAAACCCTGCAAACCCAAGGGAGAAAACTGAATTACTTTCTTCCCTGCAAGGAATAATAAGTAAATCTATACTTTTTTTCTGAAACCGGAGAATCGATAACTATGGTATTCGAAAATATCAATCTAATATGAACGCTTCTGGTAAGGTAAAGAGAAACACAGCGGGGAAACAAACTTGTGCTTAACTGCTTATCAGCTAATGTAAGTATCATGTTAAGCATCCACAAATTCTTCAAATATTTTAAGCAGCAGCCTTCCACAATATCAATAATATCTCAAAAGAGAAAACAAAAGGCATGATGTACACACTTTCATATCAATATCCTTGTAGGAAATCATGGCAATTTCCTTAATTTCTCAAGCAATCATGTAATGGAAAATAAAATAAACTGCATAAGATCTCAGAGATACAGAAAACATTAGAGTAGCTAAACTAGAAATTTATAGGAAATTCACTTCTCAAGTCCTAAGAAAACCTCAGTAAGCCTATCAGTGACAAAAAGGGGTAAGTTCTCAGCAACTGCCGATTTCTAGACATGCATCCGCATTTTTTTCCGCTGAACACATAGTATTCTTTCATCTTATCCAATTGATATAATTTAATATGAACAAATTAATTATCTCACAAAGACAAATATGGAACTTTAAAGGAGATGGTTGGATGCACCTTCTCCGTTTAAGAGCAGTAGTCCAATGATCATCAAAACAGGATGGACCTGCAATAAGCACACAACAAAGTTTACTTTTCTGAAATGGTAAAGAAAATACTCCTTCCTCTTCATAGAACAGAGAAAGATGCTATTTAAGAGTATGTTATGGTATTGTTGTATTACTTAGCACTATCTTTTAGTTTCTTGTAAGGCAAGCATAATTGTAATTGATTAAAAAGGAATCAATGCTAACATATACTATCAATTCTAAAAAACATGTTCATTTACCTGCAAATATGCTTTTTATTTTCTTCCAAATGGGGGAAAATGTAGCAAAAGCAATATCAAAATTTTACCTAAAAACTAATGTTGAACATCAAATTTTGTTGCTTTCTTGTGAACTGCATAATACAATTAAACACTGAGAAAAATAACAGCATGTATTGAAGTTAAACAATGAAACATTAATTTCTAATGTATCATAATTTCCAGCTTATAAAAAATCACAAATTATAAAGCAAGATGGCAAGAAGATCAACTGAACACCAAATGCAACAAAAGGAAGAAAAAATGGAAACAACCCATTAAAGAAAAATCAAAACCAAGTAACTGGGAATCAATTAAAATGGAATTTCTTGCTTCTCTACTAAATAAATATAATAGACTACAGAGGGAAGAGATTACATTAAAGATGAGATCTTTGTTATCAGAGATGAGAGCCAATCCTCCACGGTAATGAAGAGTCCATGTGAAAAGAATAGCTGTTATTACGATTCCCAATACTCTAATCACGAAAAAGATTGGAAATTTGATCACCGGAGCCCCCATTTCTGCACCACAAGAAAGGCAGGCATACAGAAAACAAAAGAGAAAGAGAATATATGTTGTTTTGAAGGTTTTGAGGTATGGGTTTTCTCAGAAGAATATGAAAAACCAGTGCCTTTGATTCCAATTAAGTGAAGAAGGATTTTCTATCTGATTTATCTGTGGAGAATAGATCAGAGAAGAAGGCGAGTTTTCAAACTTTCAGTAGACCAAGTTAAGCCATTACCCCTACGTATCCACGCTCGCTCAACTTTTACCAAAAAACTATGCCAATGGTCACTAAAATTTAAGATAGTTTCTTTTAAGCCACTAAAGTTTAATAGTTATAAAAGAAGTCACGATTTAATGGAGGTGACAAACGAGTTGTTCGAGTCAGATTATCTTGTGACTAACTTTGTTTGGTTCAAATTCGAATCGAATTTAATTTAGTTTTAATTTAAGTTTATGGTAGTTTGGGTCATTTCTTTTAAACCGATTACTTGTAAGAAAAAATAACAATAACAATAATAATAAATGATTTTGTATGCACGAATCTTAAATTCTTATTGTCCTAACTATTTATTATCGGTTAGCATGATATTATAAATACGACATTAATATTTTTAGTTTATCACATCATCTATAATATAATTTAATAAAATAAAAATAAAAAATTATTTTAAAAATAAAATAAAAAATTAATATTAAATACCATAAATGATCTACTAAGTTAAATCCATATAATTTTTTTATAAATGCAATATAATTTCACCCTTGTCAATTGTCATGCTTTAAGGCTTTTGCTGTTTACTTTTTATTTTTTTAGAATTTTGTTATGAGAAATTTGTATTAACTTATATTATATTCCTAACTTTAATGAGTAAATAATTTAATAAATCTTATATATATAAAACTTTAAATTTAAAATTTATTTAAATAATATTTAATTATTTATCACTTTGATAGATGAATCCGGTTGTTCACCTCTTCTTTTCTTTTAATTCTCGACAGCTAAAAGAGGAGAAAATTGAAGTGCAATGCTGGAGTGAAATAATGTATAATTTAGATAAAAATACAGAGATTATGCATGCATCGGTGAAATATTTTTTTTTGAAAAATCAACCAATATATAATTATTAATTAAAAAATGTGTGGCGGTTAGCTACTCATATTTTGGTCGTACTTACACATATATTATCTATGGCGGGTGAAATCGGATATCGACTAATTTAAATAGAATTAGTTTCAGTTTTGATAATTATTGATTTTTAAAAATTAGAATCACTCTTAGTTTCAGTCATATCGGATTCTAAATTTTAAGAATCGATATTCGGTCTATTAGTTTAAAAAAATAATTGGAGAAAAAAAATTAACCATCAATAATAATATTAAATAATAAAATTAGAATAATATAGGCTTGAAAATTAAAGTTTTAAAACTAATCATAGTCATAATATTCAATTATTTATACATAAAAAAAGTTTGATAAAAAAAATGAAATCCAATATCACGTATTTGGTATTGATCTCGGTCCTATTGAGTATACACCGGATACCGGGTTTAAAAAATCTAGGTCCAAAAAATTAAGATCCAGTCTCGGTCCCGATTATGACCGAAGCCTAAATTTTAGATTCAATCCTGGTCCCATCAAAACCAATACCAGATAAAAAAGTTTACCGGATTATATCAAATCCGAGACCGGATAATTGGGTTTTTTTCCACTCTAATATTATCAACGAAGTTAAAGAACTCTTCGATATTTAAAAACAATAAAAAATATATAAAAAATAATTATAATTTTAATAATTGTTATACCTGAACACAAATTATACAACATTCCTTACCGACAGGCAAAACGCCAAAAATCGAATATCTTTTTTCCTAAATCAACGTGATTATTCTAATTTCTAAGTATAAATTATATTTTGGAATCGTAATTTTTTATTCTTTTATAAGAATATTTTTAATTTTATATTTACCGGTATCTAAAATATAAATTATATTTAAATTAAAAATGCAAATTCTACGATTTTAATTAAAAATTACATCATAATTTATATTTATCAATTTTTAATTTATTGATTAATAAATTTTATTAAGATATTTTAGAAACGAACTCTAAGCTTAAAAATAGTTAAAATCACATTTAATTTTTGTTATAAATTTACACACCCAAATATAAGAGAAATTATATTATGAGTCAGTCCTACCACATTATTCATGAGACCAACCAATGATAACTATTCATCTCATTATTTTTTTAATTTTTAAAATAAAGATTCACTTGAAAAAAATATGACATGGAAAAATTGATGAAGTGGGTAGTTATGATTGGCGTCATCCATGAGACCAACCAATGATAACTATCCACCTCATTATTTTTTAATTTTTAAAATAAGATTCACTTGAAAAAAAATATAACATGAAAAAATTGATAAAATGAGTAGTTATCATTGGTTGGTCCCATGAACACGTGATGAGACTGTCACATAATATAACTTTTTAAAAATAATATCTTCGGTAGAGACTTATAAATAATATCTTTTTAATTCCAAAATTTATTTTTTAACTAAAAACTAATAATTTAGCGGTGAGAACCTTCCTTAATCTCGCTATCCTTCTATTTTTTATTGGTTAGTCGTATCATATACGATAGTAGGATTCGGAAGATCATAAATCATAATACGAACAAAATAAATCATGCACAATATAAAATATCATAGACATGTTGTATGTAGGGATATTTAAATTTGAGTATTTAAAGTATCGAATATTTGGGTCTTTGAGTATCGTTTTGTATTAATCGAGTACTCATTAAAACGAATAATTAGATATTTAATATAAATATATATTTTTGAATATAAAATTATTTTATTAGTTTAAAATAAAATATAGAATGTGTATTTATTAAATATAAAATAAATTTAAGATATTTTATTATTTTAATAGGAATATATATATTAAACATAAAAAGTACCTCAAAAGTTTGAATTTTGAGATCCAAATTTGAAAAAAAAAATAACGGGCCGAGTACCGTTATGAATAGAGGTGGTAAATGAGTTTTTTAGATTGGATTCGATTTAAGATATTTTTGTTCGGGTTGAATTTAATTTTGATTATATTCGTTTTTTGTTAAGCTTGGATCATATATGATATAGTTTCATTTTAATTTGAGTCTGTAATTGTAATCACTAATTTACCCGAGATATTAAACCCGGTTTAATTTTCAATTTAAATTCGAGAAATAGGCTTATAATTATTAAATAAAATGTAAAAAATACTATACATATTATATTTCTTAAATTCTGTAAATATTATTACTTTTTACGTTTTGTTTTAGCTCTTATTATAATGTAAATTATCTTCATTACAAATTAAAAAATCCAAAATGACCCGTAATGTATCCTTTTTCTTTTGACTTTTTTTTAATATATATCACTTAGTTAAAATTTCAAAAATAATTATAAATACTCCTTTTATTTTGTATCATTTCAATTTTCTTTTTCGGTTTTTATTTTATTATCACTATTTAATATTGTTATTACTTCTAGTTTCTTTTATATTTTATTGTCATACTTTTATTAGCCTTTTCGATTATGTGTAAATATACTTTACTTTTTTACCATTACTATGAATATCATATTATTATTTCCGTTTATTATTAATATATATATTGCCTTTTGCGTTTTCATCTTGGTTCATTATTTATTTATTGGTTTTCTTTTTATTTTATTTATTATTAGTAGTATTATTAATATTATAAACAAGTCATAATATATTACAACTAAAAACAAAATAAATAAGCCTATTTAATTAATATTATTTTTAGTCAATACAAAATTTTAAGATCCAACATTTATATTCACCAGTCCAATAAATATACAAGCCTGAACCAAATATTAAGCCCGCATGTGATTTAGAGCCCAAATAGAGCCCAAACCTAGATACATTGGCAAAACCTTAATCCCTTTAATCTCTTTGCACAGCCCACTGTCAGCCGTTGGATCCAATCTGGATCCAACGATCCAGATCGAAGGGAGAGAACTCTCCAGAACTATCACACGTCCGCGCGCGACACATCAGATACCTCCACGCGCGTGTGCTGCCTACGCGATAGACGCTTCGAATCTCCAGTAACGCTTCAGCTGCTCTGGCCACTTCGCACACCGTTCAGATGGTCGTAATGTCGCCGGTAACAGATCCAATGGTCGTTTGTCCATCTGAACCATCAACCGCTCCCCCCCAATCGAACACCTCGCACCCAAACAAGCCAGACATCAAGAGCAAAAAAAATATGCTAGTGAATCAAAGGACAATCTAAAAACGGAAATGTCTCAGGAACTCACAACCGACCAAGAGACAACGTCTGCATCACCAGAAGGACACAAAAGAGCATTTTTTATTTTTCTCCAATCATGTAATCAAAGGGATATAAAAAAGCAAAAAACCCAAAACATTGTAGACAGATTTTTACTTTTGGATCAGAAATCAAAAAAAGCTTTCAAAGATAGCTCTCAGTTCTTTTTTCTAGCATTTACGAAAGAGAGAAAAAGGTTTTCTTTACCGGGGGTCGTCTTTGCTCCCATCGGCTTTTCTCCTCAGATCCCTACCGCCGACAATAAACACCCGGCCACTGAGCCACTGTGGTGAGCCATCAACGGGGAGGAGTTCTTTTCTTTTTTTCAGTGAAACCAAAGTGTTTTTAATCTTCTTTTGTCTCGGTTTTGCTTAGAAAAGAAGTGGCTTTATTTTGGTTTTCGAAATATGAAAAGGAGGAAGTTTATTTTGAAGTTTTTGGCTTTGCCGGCCACCGTCAACGGTGGCCAAAAACTGGAAAGAATGGTAGTTTTCTGAGCTTATGCGGAGGTTCTGGAAATGAGGATGAATTTCATCCGAACCCTAGGTTTTCGGATGAACATTTCAGAGGTTCCCATTCTTTTTTTTCTTTGAATCAGGTGGTAAATGAGTTTTAAATTTTTTTGTGTGTGTTTTATACTCGAGAGTTTTAAAAATGGGTTTATTTCTGTCATTAAATCCCTCCGCCCTCTGCTAATTCTTTCTCCGGTCCCTCTGTGTTTTCGGATCTCTTCAATCTAGTCCCATTTCAGACTGAAATCGCGTTTTTCGTAAAAGTTTTATTTTTTAGTAGTCCCTCCGCCCCTGAGTTTAAGCTGTTAGGTCCTTCCTCGTCTTGAAATGGCGATTCGAGGGCCTAAAACCTTATGTTTTCTTTTAATTAGGTCACCTTTCGAAGCTACTTTTGTTTTTGTTTATCTTTGTTCTCGGTTTTAATTATTTGTTTGCTTATACCTTATTTGCCTATGTTGTGTTACATATATTTTGTTATGTTTATTGTCATATTCATGTTTTACATGTATGTTCTCTTATTATATCATACCCCATGCTTTTATTTGTCTTTAATGTTCATGTTATAATTTTCGTGTGGCATATTTATTTTGTTAAATATCTTAATAACCATGTGATATATTTTATTCATACTTCTTTTGCCTCCCTTTTGCCACGCATGTTGAATTTATTTACGTATTTTGTTTTAATGTCTTTGGTTTATCGCGTGTTGTATGACGTCTTGTTTTGTTTTATTAAGCTACGTCTCACTCCCATCACTAATTAATAAATCTAATTCTCAACGATTTTACTCGGTCGTAACGAGCCCGCGTTCCGATGCATATGTAGCGGCGTACACGTTACCTTCGAGTAAAGGCATGGTAAAGATAAAATTGAATTCGAAATTTTTAGACAAATGTTAATTTAAACACCATTTTAACTCCGAAAATTTAAAATTAATTAAGCGATAATGTTCGACGAAGGTACCAATTTTGGGCGATTCAAAATGCTAATCTCATTTTTTACCGCAACTGACTCCTGAACCCTTTTAATTTTGAAACTCTGATTTTTACGGTGTCCGACGTACGAAAGTTGCCGGTGGCGACTCCTCTTATTTTAAATTGTTTTTAGTTATTTTTCAATTTATTTCCTGATCCCTTTTAAAATTTTTCAACCCGTTTTAAAGCTTTTAATCTTTTTAGACCCAATCTCCTTTTTGATTTAAGCCCTAATTCCCGATTTTTTTTTAATTTGGAACCTTAACTCCTAATTTTTCAATTCCAATTTCTAATCTTTGTCCCAATTTTCTTTTTTAAAGATTAAACCCTAAATTTTCAATCCTTTCAAAATTAGCACCCTTTTTATCTAATTAAACTTGATTTCAAGAGGGGTCGCTATAGTAATGATTGAGGTTGAATATCAAATTGGACTGGGTCATATTGGTTCGATTAGATTTTGGGTTGGGTCAAGATCAATATGTTTTAATTGGGTTTTCAGATCTGCTCAATTTTTTAAAACTACATATGACTTTATAAAGTTAATATATTTGACTTTTGGTGAGTTATGCAATAATTTACATCAAATCTTTCATTTTCTTTTAATATATATATATATATATATATATTTGGATTTTCTTCGGTTCGGATGATTTCAGTTTGAGTCCATTCAGTTCGCTTGAAAATTGGTTTGAATTTATTCTGTTCGGTTAAAAATGGATTAGGTCTATTTCAGTTCAACTAAAAATCGAATCAAATTTGATTTAATTCAGTTTATTTTAAGCTTCAGATCAAATTCAGATTACATATCTGGGTCAATATAGAATCTCAACTCGAATAAAATCGATTCGGATCTTGTATCAATTTCCCAGAGAGATGGTTTTTTCTTAATGTACTTATAAAAATTATTCAAATTTTTTATCAGATTAATGTCTCATATTATTCGAATTAAATATTTTTTAACATTTCTAATTAATTAATGTATGAATAAACAAATGTTTCAAAAATATTTTAGTTATAGTTTTTTTATAATATTTTAGTTATAGTTTTTTATAGTAAAAAAATCAAAATAAAAAAGGGAAATTAAATTTATATCGAATTTGATTTAATGTACAATTTAAGACAAACTTAAATTTGATGTAATTATAAATATAAAACTTGAATATAATACAATTTTTTATTAAAATTAGTATAAAAAGTTAATTTTAATTCAATGATAATTATACACAAAATTATTATATATATATATATATAGTATAACGAAAGAGCCAAGTTGCCAAACTCAAATCCAGTGCTTTTTTTGCTGGATTATAATAATCAATGTTCATAAATAATCTTCAGTTTCGATCTTTTTTACCCTTTTTCTCTCTGAAAATCAAGCCAATTTCCATAAGTTTCCATTATCAGCTGAAAAAATTGAGTTTCCCATGAAATCCATCTCCCAATCGTTTAGTTGTTGAAAACCAGCTTTCCCGGTACTGGAAACCAAAACAGAACCATGAAACTGATTTCCAGCATAATGTGTTTCTTCTTGTTGTTATGGACAACAGCATTGTTGGTCGGTGTGAACTCAGATCTAGCTTCCGACAGGGCAGCCTTAGTGGCTCTTCGAGCAGCTGTCGGTGGACGCTCACGTCTATGGGATCTGTCGCGCAGTCCATGTACTTGGACTGGTGTAAACTGTAGCGGAAACAGAGTCGTTGAGTTAAGAATGCCTGGAATGGGATTGTCGGGCAAGCTTCCCATCGCGATTGGCAACTTAACTCAGCTCCAAACACTTTCTCTTCGTTTCAATGCACTTTCCGGACCAATCCCATCTGATTTTCCCAAGCTCACTTCCCTTCGAAACCTTTACTTGCAAGGTAATGGGTTTTCTGGTGAGATTCCTCTGTTTTTGTTTAGTTTGCAGAACCTGGTTAGGCTTAATCTTGCTAACAATAATTTCACCGGATCGATCCCTGCGAGTGTTAACAATCTGACTAGGTTGGGTACTTTGTATTTGGAGAACAATCAGTTATCTGGGTCAATACCCGATGTTTATTTGCCTACACTTGTGCAATTCAATGTTTCTTTTAACCAGTTGAATGGATCAATACCAAAGGGATTGTCGGGAAATCCCAAGACTGCTTTTCTAGGGAATGCTTTATGCGGGAAGCCATTGGTTTCTTGTAATGGGACTGAAAATAGTGGGAGAAAATTGTCGGGTGGAGCCATTGCTGGCATTGTTATCGGGTCTGTGGTTGTTTTCCTGTTCATTTTGATTCTATTGATATGTTTATGTAGAAGGAAGGGTGGTAAGAAAATGGAGACAAGGGACATTGCCCCTACAAAACAAGCTGAGGTTGAGATTCCTAGAGAAAAGGAAATGGAGGAAGGTAATAACAAGAGTAATGGGTTACCTGGAGTGGTTGGTAATAATAGAAGTAACGGGTTATCCGGGGTGGTCAAAAAGGATGCTAAGAGTAATGGGGGTAAGAGTTTGATGTTTTTCGGGAAGTCGGCGAAGGAGTTCGATCTGGATGATTTACTGAGGGCTTCTGCAGAGGTTTTGGGGAAAGGAACGTTTGGGACTACTTATAAGGCGACACTGGAGATGGGGAGGGTTGTTGCAGTGAAGAGGCTTAAGGATGTGATGGTGCCGGAGAAGGAAATCGAGGAGAAGATGGCGGTAGTCGGAGCCATGGATCACAACAACTTGGTCCAGTTAAGGGCCTGCTACTTTAGTGGGGATGAGAAGTTTCTTGTTTATGATTACATGCCCATGGGAAGCTTGTCTGCACTTTTGCATGGTCAGTACCTCTTAATATGCTATAAGCTTACCTAATGTTGAGAAATGAGATATTGAATGCTTGATATAAGAGATAATATTTGTGTTTATATATATATATATGTTTGATGTTTCCTTTTGTTGTTAACGCTGTTGTTATATATGTAAAATCAGGTAACAGAGGAGCTGGCAGGACTCCATTGAATTGGGACACACGGTGGGGCATTGCCCTTGGAGTTGCTAAAGGCATTGCATACCTCCATTCTATTGGCCCTGGAATCTCCCATGGAAACATCAAATCCTCAAACATCCTACTTGCTGCATCCTATGAAGCTCGCGTATCTGATTTTGGTCTTGCTCAACTTGCTAGCCCCTCATCGGCTCCCACCCGTGTCGATGGCTACCGTGCTCCAGAGGTAACAGATGTTCGTAAAGTGTCCCAAAAAGCTGACGTCTATAGCTTCGGCATATTGATTCTAGAACTACTTACTGGCAAGGCACCCACACATGCTGTACTGAATGAGGAAGGAGTAGACCTCCCAAGATGGATCCAATCTGTAGTTCGAGAGGAGTGGACAGCCGAAGTGTTCGACCTCGAACTTCTGAGAGACCCCAGTGTCGAGGAGGATATGGTCCAACTCTTACAACTTGCCATCGATTGCACTGCTCAATATCCCGACAAGCGTCCTTCCATGGCTGAAGTGATGAACCAAATTGAACAACTCGGTCGATCGAGCTCCGGGAAAGAGACTCATCAAATTCATGATGTTGCAGATGATTGATGCTCCACCTTATCAACATTTTTCTTATTTTCTTTCCCAATATTTTCAAGGGCTAGCAAGTGAACTGTCCATTCACTTATGTTTGGATGAAATGAATAATCTTGGAGTTTTTTTCTTCATTTTGAAATTTTTAGTATCAATTTAGTTAATATTATTATTGTTACAAAATTTAAGAAAATATCACGAGTTCGAGTCTATAAATGCGATTTTCTTTAATTTAAAGTTTAAAGGTTTATGGTTAGTTTAGACAAAATAACTATAAATTATAGTCATTAATAAGTGATCTTTTGCTTTATTATGCAACCGAGTAACAATTAAGTTGCTTCAGAAATAATCTGGTTTTCCACTAGCAAACAACAATGGACATTGCTTTTGGTACAAACTTGATTTGGTCGATATGAAATTTAGTTAAGTTAGTTTAAGGCTCAAATGGGTGGACCATTTTAGATTTATTTTTGTTTAATTATCGATATTTAATCGAATAATTCAGATTAAATTTTATAGATATCTAATATGGAGTAACCCTTATAATTTGTTGTTTTTATTTATAATGTCAAAATTTGAACCCTTACCTTTATACAAGGAACTTGATAGTTTATTCCGCTAGATTAATTAATTATTAATAATTTTTTGATTAATTTTAATCTCATTCAGATTGAATTTTATAGAGATCTTATTATTGTTATTTTTCTTTTCATCGTTTCAAACCGGTAGAAAAATGTCTCAATCTCTCTAATACCAATTAAATTTTAATAGAAACTAAAATTAAAATTTTATGATCCGTCACTTTTACAGTTAAATCAATTTAAAATCAAAATATATTATTTTTTTAATTAATTTTTTTTCACCGTTGGATTAATAACGACCTCATCATCTATTAAAATTATAGCCTTTTATGATGATTGCAAATTTATAAAATTAAAATTTTATTTTAGAAAGACTAATGTGTTATGTTATCGTTTCATAATGATAATGAATTAAAAATTTAATAACCATAATATATGTTTTAAAAGTTTATTGATAAAATTAAAAATACCTTAAAAATTTAGTGATTATAAATATAATTTATCCTAAATTAAAATAAAGGACTTACGTTTCAATTTTTATAAAATAGAGGGATAAAAACTCAGAATTAAGACAAAAATGACATTTTTAAGTCTGGCTAAAAAAGCTTCACTCTTCAGAAAGAAAGTTGAAAGGAACGACGTCGTAAAAGGTTGATTTTTTCATTTCCAAAGGAAAAATGAATTCCAATAAACCAAATAATATAAGAAAACTAAATAAATAATTATAGAGGGATTTATTATTTCTCTGGATTGGAATTTGGAAATCCCTCAACAATCTCAAGGACGAATTGCATTATTCAGGTATTTTCTAATTCCATATCGTCGTTGGATTTTCTGCATCTCTTTATCTTTCTTTTGTATTTAAAAGTTTGGATGATGTTGTTGGTAATTGTTTATAGGGTTTAGATTCACCTTAATGAACTGAAATTAGAAAGATAAGAAAAGAATCGTTGCTAATTCATTCGAATTCAAGTTCTCCAATCTGTTCTTGGTAATTGTTTATAGGGTTTAGATTCACCTTAATGAACTGAAATTAGAAAGATAAGAAAAAAATCGTTGCTAATTCATTCGAATTCAAGTTCTCCAATCTGTTCTTTGTAATTGTTTATAGGGTTTAAATTCACCTTAATGAACTGAAATTACAAAAATAAGAAAAGAGTCGTTGCTAATTCATTCGAATTCGAGCTCTCCAATCTGTTGTTGATATTTCAAAATTGAAAATCACATTTAACGGTTGGATTTTGCAACGAATATCTGGAAATATTGTAATTATTGTTGTTGTTTTTGAATGAATGAAACTTTATTTCTTTGTCATGGACGAAAATTGTTAAAATTGTTGATTTTTTTTTTTCAGAAATAGAATTTTATGGGAACAACTATGATTAATTCAACTATGTGCTATTGCCATTAATGTATGTAGGTATGTGTATGTGTATGTGAAGTGTGAATAGTGGTTTTAAAATGATAAATGTCATTCAAATCTGTAGAACTTAAATAAGCTTTCTCTGGCCTTAGGAAGATCATGTTTTGTGTTCCTTACATAATGTTTTGGTTAAAGTTGTCATCGATTGTATGCTTCTTGATTTCTTCCCTACCATCCTTGTACGGGGAAAGTAATTTCTGATTTAGGAAAGATTTTGAGAAGCGTTCCTGCTAACAGCTTTTAAGGTTTGTGGTAGGAATTGGAATTTTAGAGCGTCGGATATCAAGGAAAGATATCATTAAATTTTCTGAAGCGGTGGAATGACAAGGAAATAAATTCATGGTTTTGCTCTTATGCTGTGAACCATACCTTGAGGCATTGTTATAGTAGTAGAGAGAACACAGTAGAGATAAGATAATTGAATTTCCACGACTTTGCTAAGGTGAAATGAAGTTGACGTAAAAGCCCTAAGCATTTGTCTAGAAAAAAAATATCAAACTTCCCTTGGACGCTGAAAACTCTGAATATTCTGATAAGTTGCTTTCATAATGCCGAGTTAGTTACCAAGGACATCTTTCCTTGGGCCAAAATGAATTCTTGTTGATGAGCAACTATGGAATGTGATATTATCCATTTGTTTTCAAATAGGATGTATTTTATATAGCTGGGCTATTGATGTGCTAGAAGATTCCGTTTTTTGGTTGTTGAAATTGACAACTTTGATTTAGAAGCTGAGAAAAGGGAAAAATCTGTTATTGGAATCTTTAATGTGAAATTCAAGTTAGGGTTAATTATACCCGAATCTTTTTGTCATGCTTCTGAATCTTCCTATGCTGACTACAACCATTTTTGCTGGATGCAGTTCCCAGACTTTCTATGACTGGGACAGTCTTACCTAATTCGCCTACCTCCCACAAATCTTGTTTGAATTCGTTCATTCCAGTTTGGGGTTCATTCACATGCTGAAACGATTAAATTGGCACACCGAAAACCCTGAAGTCTTGCTCATTAGTGAGGGAAGAGAAAGAAGAGTCTATCCACAATCAATGTACTAGCATCGGAAAGAAGATAATTTAAGTTGAAGTGTTGCATTTCCCTTCTTTCAATTAAGCAATGAAAGGGGAAAAGATTTCTAATCTATACAATGAATCAATCATCACCAATTTATACATCACTACTGATTACAAAATCCATTCCAAATAAATCCCCCAACTAACCACAAACGTAAAACTAAAGTACCCGTTCTGCGAACCAAAGTGAACCACGAATTAGGTAACACTGGACTGGAATATGACTTCAATTTGTTTCAGAGGAACCTACCCCATCTTCTAGAATTTAGTTTGTGGAACATAAATTTTGGAAGATGGCTGAATAAAGTGACAGTTATGAAAGACCTTATTTTAAATTGGACAAGAGGTTGACTGCTTAGACTATTGAGCTACAGTGATATTGACCTGAAACCAACAAGAAATTCAAATTGCTGTTGGCCAGGCTAACCACTTTAACCATAGATAAATACCCTTTTACTGTATGTTAGTGTTTTGATGTTCTCTTTATGTCATTTTTCTTATTTATACAATCGGTTGTTTGGTAACCATCTTCTGTGGATCAACTTTATATCTTATACAGTGGACATTGTAATGATATAATACTCTTTGCACATCAATTTGCTCGAGAGAAATGCAATGAGGAATCGCTTTGATGATAAGTCTAATTCTAATTATTTATTGAAGTCTTCTACATATTCCTTAAGGTTTTGTCTTTTGAGTTTAGGCTCGATTGTTCTGTTGTATTTATCGCTCTGTGACTGTGTTGTGTTGCATGTATGGACAAAAGTCTCAAAGCATTGCATCAATATCCAATTGTTATCCATGTCACATGATGCTTGAGTAGTTTTCAAGTTTCTTTATAAAGTCAAATCAAAGTGGGGACATGGCAGTACTTTTAGTTTTAGAACATATTTCTTTCCTCAGGTCATACAGTAACCACAGAAAATGGGAAGTAAAGGTCGAATTCCACCCACTCATCTAAGGCATCCTCTCCCTGTCCCCGGCATGGTACATTCTGACCCATTTGGTCTAGGAATTCCACCCCGTCCAGGTCCTTTTCCACATTTTGATATGTTGCCACCTCCAGAAATCATGGAACAAAAGCTTGCTGGACAGCATATTGAGATGCAGAAACTTGGTACAGAAAACCAGAGAATTGCGGTTACCCATGGGACATTGAGACAGGAACTTGCTGCTGCACAGCATGAGTTGCAGATTTTGCATGCTCAGATAGGAGCCGTAACATCTGAAAGAGAACAACAAATGAAGAGCCTTACCGATAAAATAACTAAGATGGAAGCTGAACTGAAAGCAGCTGAGCCTGTTAAGGCAGAGTTGCAGCAGGCACATTCTGAAGCTCAGAATTTGGCTTTGGCTAGGGAAGAACTTTTGTCCAAAGTGCATCAATTAAATCAAGAGATTCAGAGAGCTCATGTTGATGTGCAACAGATACCGGCTCTGATGGCAGAACTTGAGAGCCTCAGACAGGAATATCAGCATTGCAGGTTTTTGTTGTGCTCTTAACTATTAGTGTTTTTGGAGCAAAGTTGAGAAAAATTAAGTAGAGCGGCTGGTATTGAACAGGAAATTAATAAAACTTTTTTTTTTTCTATTGTTTGCAAGTCGCTGTAGTTTGTGTTTTTCCAAAAGGATTTTTCAATTTTTTTTTTTTCATTCCTCTTTCTCCTCCCTGCATTCCTGGTCATTCAGTTAAAGTTCATTCAGATCTTTCTTTTTGTAGTTGTTTAAATTCCACGTGTCACAATTATGTGATAACTTATTCTTGATCATGCAGAGCTACATTCGACTATGAGAAGAAACTTTACAATGATCACCTTGAATCACTTCAGGCGATGGAGAAAAA
The DNA here is from genome assembly GCA_035048815.1 of Abelmoschus esculentus. Lineage (NCBI taxonomy): Eukaryota > Viridiplantae > Streptophyta > Magnoliopsida > Malvales > Malvaceae > Abelmoschus > Abelmoschus esculentus. Next base: position 16,123,335 of record JAUCBN010000017.1, on the reverse strand, counting down.
TTATATGACAATGACTAGGGAAGTGGAGAAACTTAAAGCAGGGCTGATGAATGCTTCTAATGTTGACAAAAGAATGGGTATCCTTTCTTCTGATATTTTCTTTTCGAGACCCCCCCCCTACCACTGTAGATGGCTCATATATGGAACAAATGCAGTTGGACAATATGGCGGTGCAACAGGAAACAATGATAATAATGCTTCGGGACATCCTGTGGGACAAAATATATATGAAGATGGTTATGGTATTCACCAGGTGTGCACTCTTCCTTGATGGCATAAACATGTCTGTGAAATATGAATAAGTTTTGACTTGTCACTTGTGAGTATGTGAGCAACTGCTAGTATAAATTACATTATATCAAACTTAATACATTTTAGGGTAAAGTTAATACTTTTATAAACTTGGATTAATTAGCATTCTAGAAATTATGGAACAGTAACTGCACAAACAGCAATCGGTTGCTATTTCCAATGCATTGATTATTGCGTTTTGTCTGCTAATTATATTCTGTAGATAAATGACATTATTCTTATTCTGCATTACAGAGACATGGTGCTCTACCACCTGCTTCTATGGGTGCAAATGTAGGTGCCAGCTCTGCTTATGCTGGAAGCCAGTCTGGGTCTGGACTTAAGAGGTCCGGCTACGAGATGTCTAGAGGACCTGCCTATGATTTATCAAGAGCGACTGGTTATGAATCACAAAGGGTGACAGTTTATGACACACAACGAGGACCTAGTTACGACAGTCAAAGATCCCATATCTACGGTGCACAAAGAGGAGCTGTCTATGACCCTCACAGAGGATCCATTAATGATCCGTCCAGGGGTGCAACCTATGATGCAGCAACTAGAAGTCTTGCTGTGTCACATGGACAAGCAGCACCCCAGAATAACGGACCTTATGGATCTGCAACACCTCCTGGTCGAGCTGGAAATGCATACGATCCATCCACTGTTGGTGGAAATCCTGTCAGGAGGTGAGAATTATATCATTCAACAATTTCACAGGGATAGTAGATGGTATGAGTCTGATTCTTAAGCCATTATCATATTTATATTGAGCTACGCATGCTACTATAGTCTCTAGCAATTTATAATCTCTGCTGGATCTTACTTCTGAGAGCTACAATCCTCCGATCTGGTCTATCGAACCCTAACCAAGCCTTGTAAGACAATGAACCAATTTTATGTGGCTTGGTTTCCATTTTTCATAAATAAAATTCAAAATGCAAATTTAGTCCTTTTGCCTTTTTAACAAGATATGGATATTGAGCTTACTCTCTCTTTCTCTAGGTTTCATGCCTACTAGTAGTAGAGTATTGAAACTATGAAGTAAGCTAGTTTCACAGCTTATTTTTCCTGTGAGAACTTCATAATTGACCTTTTGAAATATATACATATATTTTTTTAATTTACAAAAGCTCATAATGTTTTAAAGAAATTTTCTAACCCATCAACGAAGTGTACTTGTAGGCTGAGGACTAAAATGATAAGGCTAAATTACACCATTTATCACTCAACTATCTTTTCACTCTATTTTGATCATTGAATTTTTAAAATTTTCAATTTACTCACTAAAATAATAAGGGTAAATTACAACGTATTCTTTCTGAATTTTTGGGTCTATCATATTTCAAATATATGCATACATCATTTTCCCTAAGAAGATCTAAAATAATTATGTGAATGAACATTACTACCTTGAATCGAGAATTCACATGAAGCATCACAAATTGGTGTAGAGAATAGAAGTTTGTACCCGACCCAATTATAGCATCACTATACACCCATCAATATTAACGTAAATAAATCTGTCATTGACGATTTTCTGTGTCGTTGTTTTTGTCACGCTCGAAAAGAGACAAGGTGTATTAATCTTATATCGGAAAGAAAAAAGGTCTTGAAATATATAAACGGTGACGTTGCACATCCTATCAGATTTGTCTTTTAGGAAGAGGGTAATGACCTCGTGACACCTTACACAACCTACGATACATGAAACCTAATTGTAAATTCCCAATTGTATTTTTTTCTGTGAACAAAGTCTTCAACAATGAAAAGTATTACGTGTGCAAGGTTTTTTATCCGGCCGTAGCATTTCACCGAGAAGGCGCAATATTGGGACCAAACCGTCACGTCATCCTAATAAGTTTACAAGTGATATCCTCAGCATCTGGTACATTCCCTAAATATTTCGTACAGTAATATTCATGAATCCACACAATGATTAAAATTTATGAGATTAGAACATCAAAATGCATAACGTCTTTGAAAGTGATCGTAAACTCCTCACATGACATGTGAAAGGTGTACGCCTCCGATCTTCAACCCTTCACCATCCCATTAATTAACTGTGATATAATTTGAAAATAAAAAAGCTTTATCGCTTAAATAAAAGTGATTGTCTCCAGAAATCTTTTGATTTTCATGGCTCATTAGAAACTGAGGTCAAAATAGTGTCTACTCCATTTATGAACACAATATTTAAATTAAATCAATACTTTATCATTTACAAACAATAAATTATTTTTCATAAAAAATTAATCAATTATTATTAATATTTCGTGTTGATTGATATGTGATTTTTTATGTTTTAGCTAGGGTTGTTTGTTATCGGGTACCCGATTCCTTCAGATCATAAAAAATTGGTCCGTGTCTCGATCAATTTAAATGGGTATTTGTTATCGGATACCCGTAAAACCCATGTACCCGGCTAATCGGATAACGGGTACCCGATTTATAATTTATTTATTTATTTTTATTTTTTATTTTAAAATTAAAAAAATACATATTAAATATATAGGTTTTAAAAATTTATAATATATAACTAAACATAAAAACGAGTGATTTAAAGCTAATTTAAAAATATTTAAATTTATATATACATCTATATTTATTAAATTTTAGTACTAAAATGACGTTAAAAATATTAATCTTGTTTCTTTCGATATTAGTAAATTAAAAAAAATATATTTAAAAATTTTAAAACCTAAAAGTATATAATACAAACATAAAACTAATTTAAAGATTTAAATTTAATTTTAGGTATAAATATTAAAAAAATCTAAATTAAAAATATAATTTAAAACTAAAAAAATATATAATAAAACTAATCGGGTCGGGTACCCGAAAATTAAAAAAAATTCAGTCCAAGCCCGACCCATTAATTCTCGGATCGGGTAACTTTTTTTCGGGAATTACCCGATATTTTTATTCTGGGTCATCAGGTCGTCGGATTAGGTCAATCGGGTCGGATAATTTTAAACACCCCTAGTTTTTTTTTAGCATCATTCTCTTTTCAATAATTATGAGTCAAAAAACCTTAAATCATAACAAATCAATCGAGTACGAATTATCTAGCCTCAGTGTTTAAAGGAATAATTTTTGTTTTTAAACAATTTTCTAAACTTTAATCCCTAACCTAACAATAATATTTATAAAAAAACTCACAAACACCGTAACTTAAAACCTAAAAAAACGTTACCTTCAAACTTTCAAAATATTTTAAGTTGTTGGTAGTTTTGCTTGAACTAAAATGTTCAAGAATATTTGGGTGATTAACACTCTATACCAAACAATCCATTTATATTAAACGATAAAATTCGTTGTCCAAACATGACGACCGTTGTGTTAAAGTATTACAACGATCGTTAACCCACTTAAATTCGTAGTAAGTACATGACGAGTTCATATTAGGATTGGTCTACTCATTATATTTAAGATTAAAACAAATATTTATTTTTTGAACTTACCGTACTTTACGATAAAATTAAATAAAAACAATATTATTTCCGCCCACTTTCAACATCCACTTGCACTCTAAAGTCTAATATGTTGTAAAATCTCGAGCAACGACTCATGACATTAGTCACCGAGCCATTTCAAACCCCCAACGCCACCAGCTCCTCCGTCTCCCTCACAATCACCGCCCCATGTCTCCTCCGAAGCCTCAAATCCCCAGAAAAGACAACCCTTTCCTCTTCCCCAGCGTCCAATCACCCGTCCTCCCCGACCCTTCCCGTTTCTTCTCCCCGAACCTCCTCTCATCACCTCCCCCCACCAACGCTTTCTTCCAAAACTTCGCTCTTGAAAATGGCGACGAACCGGAGTACATCTATCCATATCATCTTTAAATAACTACTTAATAACTATCCACCCATTAAGTTTACGTGAAAAAAAGGTGATGATTCACTTGAAAAAAATAAGATTAACGATCCTGATTAATTAGGACCATAAATGACGTAGTGAACAAGTTTCACTTAATAATTTTCCGTATGAGAGATTATCCCTCTTCCAACCTCCGGTTTTTTCTTGTACGAGGTAGTCCCTTTGTGACCTATTCTGTAACATCGAATATTTCGATATCAATCTTTACTGTTCATGAGATTCTCTCGTTTTCTTCTAGTAGTTCCCTCACCAAGCATACCGTTAAGCTTAACAACGGTCAAACATGGCTTATTTACACGTCTTCATCTGTCAGTTTGAGTCATGACATTTCTTCGATTGGTTCCGGTGGGTTTTCGGGTATTATTCGGATTGCCGTGCTGCCAGGTTCGGATCCAATATATGAATCCGTTCTGTGTTAAGTAATGAAGCTAGCTGAAGCTGTGATTAGCTGGAGTTTATCTGTCAACTAAAGAAGTTAGTTAGTTAGGAAGTTGTGCTTCTAGAATCTTATCATTAACAGACTAACAGTCTTGTATAATCACTATATAAGCTTGTAAGACCTTTTCATTCATATATACAAGATTTTAAGAAGTTCTTTTACATTTGTTAAGCATTCTTTCATGGTATCGATCGCTAGGGTTCTGGGGATTTGAGTTCTTTCTACGTGGGCTTCTTGTTTTTTTTTCTTTCTTCCTTGCTTTCTTCTTGGTTTGTCTTTGGGTATTCACGACTGTCGCTGCGTAATAATAGTGGTCAACCTGATGGGTCTGATGAGATTCAGGCTGTGTACTCCTTCAGGTCTGATAGGGCCTTCACTAACAAGAAAGTGAATGTGATGTTGGACGAGTATAACTTTCAGCTATGGAAACAGCAGGTGTTGCTTACGGTACGCAGTCATAAGCTTGAAAAAATGCTTCTTGGTGCACTCAAGAAACCTCCAGAGATGGTGCTTGTTGAAGGAGAGGGAGTTGTGAATGATGCCTATGAGGATTATGTGGCTCAGGACAGTGCGCTTGCCTCGTGGTTGCTATCCACTATTAGCACGCATCTTCTTCCTCAGTTTGTTGGGGCTGAAACGGCCGAGGAGGTTTGGCGAACAGTCTTGCAGTTCTTTGCAAGTAAGTCTACCACTTCTGTTATGGGTTTGCATTCCAAGTTGCATTCACTGAAGAAAGGTGATGAAAGCATGAGGGTTTACTTGTCTCGTGTCAAGGAAGTGTGTCATGCCTTAGCTTCTTGTGGTAGTCCTTTGTTTTCTGTTCAACAAATTGCTAGTATTTTATATGGTTTACCAAGGGATTATCAACCCTTTATGGCTGTGATAACTGCTAGCAAGGGTTCGTTTTCACTTGATAATGTGTGTACAATTTTAATAGATGCTGAAGCTCAGATTCTCAACTTTTCTCAGTCTGAGTTTTTACCAATGAGTGTGAGTATGGTTAAAGGCACTGATTCGAGTTCAGTAACGGTTTCTGATGTGAATAGAAGAGTGGTTCCTTCACAAGCATACAATGCAGGAAGGTTTGGTGGTGGTAGAGGAAGAGGTAGATCCAAGCTTCAGTGTCAACTTTGTGGTAAGGTTGGTCATTTGGTTGACAGGTGCTGGCATAGGTTCGATCAGAATTTCTCTGGAGTGTCTGCTTCGAGGAAAGACCATTTCGCAGGAGATGCACATGCTGCTCACTGCAGTTGTTGTGTTCAGGAGGTGCTTGGTGATGCAAACAATGAGCATTTCCCTCAGGTTAATGTGTCAACTGCAAATCAAGGACATTGGGTTGTTGACTCTGGTGCAACACATCATGTGACACCAGATGTAACCAATGTTATGAATGGTACAGAATGCAATGGTCCAGGTAATTTGACAGTAGCTAATGGCAAGTCATTAGGGGTTAATTTGATTGGTCAATCTACTCTTTATACTGCGAATAAGCCTTTATTGTTGTCTCATTTACTTCATGTGCCCAAGATAACAAGAAATCTACTTTCGGTGTCAAAGCTTGCTAGGGACAACCGGGTATTTCTTGAGTTTCATGCCAAAGAATGTTATGTTCGAGATGAAGATACAGGTCAGGTACTTCTACAAGGCAATGAGCGTGGAGGCCTATATCACTTTACTACCAGTAAACAAGAGGAAGTAGTGTTTCAGAATAAAGCTGAGATTAATGTCACTACCTCAGCAAATTAAATGTATGAGCTCTGGCATAGAAGACTAGGACATCCAGCACATGATGTGTTAGTTCAAGCTTGTAAATGTGTCAATGTAAAAATTTCTAGTTCAATGAAACATACCTGTGTTGCATGTTGTCAAGGCAAGAGTCATAAGCTGCCGTTTAATGCTTCAGAAACAGTTTATGAAAGTCCCTTTGAGCTTGTTTTTACAGATGTGTGGGGACCTGCACATGTAACGTCGAGTGGTTATCGTTATTATGTTACCTTTGTGGATGCTTTTTCAAGGCATACGTGGTTATATTTGCTTAAACATAAGTCGCAGGCATTACAGGCTTTTCATATGTTTCAGCAGCTGGTTAAAACTCAATTTAACCTCCCCATAAAAGCAGTTCAAAGTGATTGGGGAGGAGAATATAGGAGCCTGTCTTCATTTCTTCTCAAGGAGGGAATTGTTCATAGAGTATCGTGTCCTTACATGTCTCAACAGAATGGAGTCGTTGAGAGAAAGCATAGACACATCATCGAATTGACTCTTGTGTTGCTTGCACAAGCAAGTTTGCCTTTAAAATTTTGGACACATGCTGTTGTTTCTGCAGTTTATTTAATAAATAGGCTACCAACAAGAGTGCTGCAGCAAGTTTCACCATTTGAGAAGTTTTTTAAAAGGGTACCTGACTATCAGTGGCTAAAGGTGTTTGGGTGTAGATGTTTTCCTTATCTCAGGCCCTTTCAATGTCACAAGCTTGACTTCAGATCTCAACCATGCACTTTTCTTGGCTACAGTCCTCAGCATAAAGGATATCAGTGCCTTGCTGCAGATGATAGAGTGTATATCTCAAGGCATGTAGTTTTTTGATGAGCTCAATTTTCCTTTTGCAGGTGTATCCTCCACAGGAAAGAAAGAAAATTGTACATGTAAATCTCAGTTTCAAAGTTTTCCTGTGTTGACTCGTGTGCACAAGCAATCACCAGCAGCAAAAGGTTCTGAACCAGTGACTGAGCACGTGTCTTCAGGAGTGCATCGAATGGCTGAAGGAGTTGCAAGATCAGGATCTTTTAGTCATGCTGCTGATAGCTTTGGTTCCAGTATGAGTCCCAGTATACACACTCAACCACGTCCTATGGAAACAAGTTCCTCTAAGTCTATTCATAATGAAGGTCAGTTTACATCTGATGCCATGAGTTCACATGAAATAATACGCAATGCTGAAGATTCACTATTTGCTTCTGGAGGATCACATGAAATAATGACTGAGCATGTGCCTGTGACTAATACACATCATATGTTGACAAGAAGTAAATGTGGGATTTTTAAACCCAAAATATATGAGGTTACAAGTGCTGATGAGGTAGAACCAGGATGCATACAAGAAGCCTTGCAATCTGAGCACTGGAGACATGCTGTGGAAGCTGAAATGGAAGCTTTACAAAGGAATGGAACCTGGTCGCTTTAGCCTTTGCCAGAAGGAAGGTCCGTGGTGGGTTGCAAATTGTTGTTTAAATTGAAAAGAAATGCAGACGGTTCAGTGCAGCGATACAAGGCACGGTTAGTTGCAAGGGGCTTCTCACAAGTTCCTGGACAAGATTTCAAGGACACTTTCAGTCCTGTGATAAAATCAACAACCTTGAATGTTGTCTTATCAGTTGCAGTGACTAATAATTGGAGCTTGAGGCAGGTGGATATAAATAATGCCTTTCTAAATGGTGATATCACTGAAGATGTGTATATGCAGCAGCCACCTGGTTTCGAACAGCAAGCAAGTGATGGATCTCCTCTTGTGTGCAAACTAAGCAAGGCACTTTATGGTCTCAAACAGGCTCCACGAAATTGGCATGACAAACTCAAAACATACTTGTTGCACATTGGGTTCAAGATGTCAAGGGCTGATGCTTCTTTATTCATTCGAAATGAAGCAGGTGTGGTGACATACATGTTAGTGTATGTAGATGATATAGTGGTTACTGGTCAATCAAATGAATTGATCGAGGAGGTGATACAGTTACTACATGCCAAATTTTCACTCAAGGATATGGGCGAGCTTCATTATTTTCTAGGCATTGAGGTAGTTCGAACTGACAAAGGCTTGTGGTTAAGTCAAAGGAAATACTTGTTGGAGTTATTAGCAAACTCAGGGATGCAGAATGTGAGTCCAACCACAACTCCAATGGTGGTGTCATCAAAAGGGACAAATGAAGAGAGTAGCATGCTGGCAAATCCACAGCAGTACAGAAGTATAGTAGGTTCGCTCTTGTATGCATGTCATACAAGACCAGACATAGTTTTTAGTGTAAATAAGTTGGCTCAATATATGCACAAGCCACAAGAAGTACACATGGTAGCAGTGAAAAGACTGTTAAGGTATTTGGCAGGAATAACTAGCTATGGATTGATGTTCAAAGTAGGCTCAACTGGGTTGAAAATTTCAGCGTTTGCAGATGCTGATTGGGGAGGAAGTTGTGAGGATAGAAGGTCAATAACCGGTTATTGTGTATATGTGGGCGATAATCTTGTGGCATGGCAATCTAGGAAACAGAAGGCTATGTCAAGGTCAACTATGGAGGCTGAGTATAGGAGTGTAGCTGATGCTACTTCAGAAGTGACGTGGATTGATGCTTTGCTTACTGATATGGGAGTTAAACAACCTGAGCTTCCTGTTATTTGGTGTGATAATACTAGTGCAGTAGCATTAAGTGCTAATCCAGTATATCATTCGAAGTCAAAGCATGTGGACTTAGATATACATTTTGTTCGAGAGAAGGTGGCTGCAGGGAAAATTTTGGTGAACTATGTTCCAGCTGGGAGTCAAATAGCAGATGGGTTAACTAAGCCTCTTTCAAAGCCTTACTTTGAAGTGTATCGAGCCAAGATGTGTGTACAGGCACAAGAAGGGTAACAAGCAGAAGAAGTAGAGAGAATGTTAAGCAATGAAGCTAGCTGAAGCTGTGATTAGCTGGAGTTTATCTGTCAACTAAAGAAGTTAGTTAGTTAGGAAGTTGTGCTTCTAGAATCTTATCATTAACAGACTAACAGTCTTGTATAATCACTATATAAGCTTGTAAGACCTTTTCATTCATATATACAAGATTTTAAGAAGTTCTTTTACATTTGTTAAGCATTCTTTCATTCTGGATCAGTTCAGTTCCTGCTACCCGACTTCAGCCTTCAGGTGATGCGGTTTTTACTAAAAGTCTAAACCGTATTGTTTGGAATATAAATGGGAAAAGAAAGGGTGTGGTGATTTGCTTATGCTTGCACACCCACTTCATATTGATATTTTAGCTACCGACTGTTGTGATGTTAAGGTTTTAGAAAGTTTCAAGTATGAAGGCATTGATGGGAAGCTTGTTGGTGTTGTTGGTGATTCATGGGTGTTGAAATCGAGCCAGGTTCCGGTAACCTGGCATTCGATTAAAGGGGTTAACGAAGAATCATATGATGAGATTGTGACGGCTCTTGTTAAGGACGTTGAGGCCTTGGATTCGTCGACCATAACGACGACATCCTCTTATTTTTATGGCAAGTTGGTTGCGAGAGCAGCGAGGTTGGCGTTGATTGCTGAAGAAGTAAACTATCCTGATGTGATTCCAGCACTAAGGAAGTTCTTGAAGGATACAATTGAGCCATGGCTGGATGGGACTTTCAATGGGAATGGTTTTCTGTGTGAATCAAAATGGTGTGGCATTGTGACTAAACAAGGCTCAACTGATATATGGGCTGATTTCGGTTTCGGAGTTTTCAGTGGCAACCATTTTCATATAGGTTACTTCCTTTATGGAATAGCTGTCTTGGCCAAGATCAATCCAGCTTGGGGAAGGAGGTTTAAGCCTCAAGCATACTCGCTCGTGGACGATTTCATGAACCTAGACAGGTGTTCGAATTCAAAATCTCCGCGTTTGCGGTGTTTCGATTTGTACAAACTGCATTCTTGGGCTGGAGGGTTAACTGCATTTCCAGATGGAAGGCATGAAGAAAACACTGGTGCTGCACTAATGGGGTTAGCCTATGGAGACACCCATCTCGTTGCCACCGGATCGACGCTTGTGGCATTAGAGATTCAAGCAGCACAAACATGGTGGCATGTGAAGGAGGGAGATAATAAATATGGACAAGAATTCACAGGAGAGAACCGAATGGTAGGAATCCTGTGGTCTAACAAGAGGGAAACTCGCCTTTGGTTTGGTCCATCTGACTGGACCGAGTGCCGGCTTGGAATCCAATTGCTACCCTTATCGCCGATCAGTGAGTTGTTGTACTCCGACATCAAGTTCACCAGAGAGCTCGTGAACTGGACATTGCCTGCACTGGCAAAGGATGATGTGGGAGAAGGATGGAAAGGGTTTGTGTATGCCTTGGAAGCCATTTATGACCAAGAGAGTGCTTTGGAGAAGATAAGGAACCTGCAGGATTACGATGATGGGAATTCACTCACTAATCTGTTGTGGTGGGTTCACAGCAGAGTCGACGAACTCGAACCCGAACTCGAACATGGTGGCGATGGTAAAGATTCCTGCTTTACTCGCGACTGTCATGGTCTTTATCTGTGTTATTATACCTGGATTAGTCTATTATCATCATTAAAAATATAGATTCGTATTTCCAAGTAGTAAAATTTTACTTTTATCTTTTGCTTTGAAATAATGAAGATCTAAAGCATTATGATATGTAAAAATAATAATTTTATTTTTTATGCAATTTAAATTTATGTTTTTGTTTTAAAAATTTTCCCTTTAATTCAGTTATGTATCCTATTTTCTTTATATTTTACTTTCTTTATTTGTTTATTCAAACCTTTTCATTTTAATCTGTACCTTTTAAGTTTTATTTCATTCCCTTTTTATCTATAATTTGTATAATTAATATTTATCATCTATCCTTCAATATTTTCGTATGATATTTTAATTTTTAGTATATATTTTGTAAAAAAAGTCATTAGTTTTATTAGTGAGAAAATACCTAAAATTGCAACAGGGGCCTATAAATTATTATTTTAAATTAAATACATAATTTGAATATATTTTTTTAAAATTATTTATTTTAAATCAAACAAGAACCATACATAAAAAAGTTGTAAACTCATTCAAATATTCAATCGAAAAATATATACGAAAATTGCTTGCATTAGTAAATGAGCCACAAAAGGGGATTAAGTTGTTGATAAACCTAGGGATGGCAAAAATACTTGTCCCGACCCGACTTGGTCGGATTTTTCTCTTTAAATTTCAGGATCGAGACGAGTTTTAGAAATCATTGAGTCGGGTCGGGGTCGGGTATTTTTTAAAATTTCTCGCCCTGACCCGGTATATTTTTATATATTTTATTATATTTATAAAAAAACATAATTATACATAGACACTTTTATGGGTTTTAAGTAATTTTTATACTTTTGAAGTTTATTCTTATAATAAAAAATTATTAGATATTGTTTAAGTTTTAATATATTCGATTTTGTCAGTCAATGAGTTTTTTTTTCTTTTAAATATGTAATTTAATATTGAGTAATTTAAATTTTATTTTATTTTTAAATAGATTTAAAGTTACTTAAAAACCATAATTTATGATTGTGATGAAGGATTGATCGAATCTAACTTTTATCGTTGACGAAGATTTTTTTTTTAAATTTTCGGGTCGGGATCAGATTTAAGAAATAATATATTGGGGCGGAACGGGGCGGGACAGGTAAATTAATATTTTAACCCAGGCCATGTTTAGGGTTTACTAAATCGGGTCAGAGTCGGGGTAGTCAAATATCCGCCTGCCCCGCCCCGTTGTCATCCCTAAATAAGCCACCGAGAAAAAGTAAGTAAGGATTGAACACCGTGAGAAACTTTTTACAAGCGTAAATCGCATATCTAAATTTAAACCGAAAATCTAAAACAGAAAAGGTCAACACGATTATAAATAAGTGTTAATTTGATCAGTTGTGTCATCGTCAAAATCATTCTTAAAATAATAAAAAAACTGTTAAAAAACATAGATAAATATATTATAAAAATAAAAAATTAAAAATTAAAATTATTTTTATTAAAGATAACATATCCAAAAATCGACAATAATATTTACATCGGTCTCTCCAACGACTACAAAATTAAACTTGCGGCCAAAGGGGATAAAATTGTCACATGACCATCCTTATTTAATATATGTTAATATATATATCACGAATTATTTTGTCTCAATGGTTAAAAAAAATGATTGTTAGAGGTCACAAGTTCGAGCACTATTAATATCAGCATATTGATTTAACGATCAATGTCCAATAATCAAGAGCATACTCTATAACATATACGACTATAATCACCATAACTGATTCAAAAAATAATATGTATTTTTATTAAAATAATATTTTTAAATGATTTAATCTCACATTAAAAAATTAGTTTACTTGTATTGACATTGACCATCGTTATCAACGACTATTTGATCCAAAATTTCTAATTCACTCCTTTTTTCTAATCACTTGAAAGCGAATAAAATATTCATTTCATTGGAAAAAAAATGCAACACCAGGATGCTTCATAGAGGGGATATTATAGGATTAAACTAATGAATAAAATTACTCAAGTTGACAACTTAAACAATGTTAAAGTTAGATATAATAATTTTGATTCGAGATCTAAATTGATTTTTTTTAATTCAAGAATCAATATAGACAAAACTATGATGGTTTAAACTTTATCTGAATTCGAATTAAAATCGATTGAAATTAGTCAAATCAAAAATTACCTCGAACCCAAAATAATCAAACCGAATGCAATCCGAATCGAAAACAACCATAAACAAAAATTAACTTGAACCAGAAATAACCCGAATTAAAAGCATCTTGTCTTGTACTTAATTTACCCAAATATATATGGTTTATTCTTATTTTGTATTATATTACTAATTAACAACTACCTGTAGTAATAATTTAATGGTTTAATTAATTAATTTATTTTTTTCTTTTAAAAGATCATATTCATATATTGACTCAAATAAAAAAATCATTCGATATTGACCCATCCCGAAAAACTACCGATCCGAATTGAAAGCAGACTTATCTAATACTAACCCGACCCAAAAATTAATCGATTTAATATTGATCCAATCCGAAATAATTTAAACCTGAACTACTTTAAATCGGACACAATTTAATTCAAAATAAACCTAAACCTAAAATAACCCAATCCAAAATAACTCGATCCCGACTCGATTGCCACCTCCAGTTAAAGTCGAAGGAAGAAAGGAAAATAATGATGGAAAAACAAAAATATAAATCAGGTAGCATTTTTCATTGGACGCGTTAAACTTTAGGGGTAAAATGAAAGAAAATCATAATTTAGGTACTGCTACCGAGAAAAGAAAAAGTTCAAGGATCAGTTTAGAGTATTTAAAGTCAGCGGTAGGTCTTTAAACCCGTGATTGAAAAAAACTCAATCGGTTTCTCTTGACCTAGTTACCATTAAAAACACATGGTTTTTCTCGAAAAAAAATTCTTTATATTTTCGAGATTTAAAATTAAAAAGTTAAATTTTAAATAATTTAAATTTTAAATTTTAAACATTAAATATTTAAATTATATATTTTTAAGTTTTAATTTTTTAATACGAGATAAAATATAAAAAAAATTAATTTTAATTTGTTCTTCTCTTTAAATCCACTAATTCATTCATTCATTCAACTTAGTAACATGATTGACTTTGAATCGACCCAGTCAGTTTTTCCATTCAAACCACTAGAAGATTAGAAATATATGGTGGGAACTGTGAACACGCGTTGAGGATGACTCTAATATGGTTTCATCCGCCGGCTGATAATGAAAATAAAACCGGCTAACCAGAAGCTCGTTTACGATCTTTCCTCTACACACAGTAGCCATTCCCTTTTCATGTCTTCTTCTTCTTCTTCTCAAATGAAGTATCACGTTTTCTTGAGCTTCAGAGGTGAAGACACGCGTCTTAACTTCACCACTCATCTCCTCAAAGCTTTGAAGGCCACCGGAATGAATGTCTTCTTCGATGAAGATAAACTGGAAAAAGGGGAGCAGCTTTCACTAGCACTTTCCCAAGCAATTGCAGCCTCGAGTCTCTCTATAATCGTCTTGTCTGTAGACTATGCTTCGTCGAAATCATGCTTAGCCGAACTCTCCGACATCATGGATCGGAACCAGACTCAACAACATATTGTTCTTCCTATCTTTTACCATGTTGATCCTTCCCATGTCCGAAACATTGGTGGGAGTTTTAAAACTTCGTTTGAACAGCATGAATAAAGTAGGTCACTTGATGAAGTGAAGCAATGGAAAGCTGCCTTTGTTGATGTTGGTAAATTGAAAGGTGGCATATAAATGGAGACAGATTTGATAGGTAAAGTGGTAAACTATACAATTATTACATATTTTTCATCTTATATTTCACTTGTCTTTCTTTTAATTAACCTATCATTTCCTTTTAAAAAACATTCCCTAGGCCTGAGGCCGAGTACATTGAAGACGTCGTTCAATATGTCGTAGAAAAGTTGAGTTGTAAGTCTAGAAGTTATTCTGAAGAACTGATCGGAATAGATGATCAGAAAAAGAAGATTTTGAAGCTGATCGAGGAAGAAGACAGTCGAGTCATAGGACTTTGGGGAATGGGTGGTATAGGCAAAACCACCCTTGCTGATGCTGTCTATAATGAAATCTCTCAAAACTTTCAAGGTCGTTACTTTCTTCAAGATGTTAGAGAGAAAATGGACAAACAAGGGAAGGAATCCTTACGAAATGAGCTTCTTTCTAAACTATTCAACATGCAAACTAGCATAGATACCCCTTCCCTATCCACTTTTTCCCAACAGAGGCTGAACAATACCAAACTACTTCTTGTCCTTGATGATGTTAATGAATCAGACCAAATAGATTATCTGGGTGTTAAAGATTTTGGTGTCGGAAGTAAAATAATTGTAACATCTAGAGACAGACAAGTGCTCAAGAGCGGAGGAGCAGACAAAATACATGAAGTAAAGCAGCTAAACAATAACGATTCTCTTCAACTCTTCTCTACCTTTGCATTTAAGCTTTTGAATCCGACTCTGGATTTTCGAGATCTATCGAAGAAGTTTTTGGAGTATGCTCAAGGCAGTCCACTGGCTCTTAAAGTCTTGGGTTCGAAACTTTATATGAAGTCTAAAGAAGAGTGGGTGGATGAGGCAGATAAACTCAATGAATATGCACAGCCCAAACTCTTGCATATTTTGAGGAGAAGCTTTGATGAATTGGATGAGTCGGAGAAGAATATCTTTCTTGATATAGCTTGTTTTTTTAAAGGGGAATCCAACAGTAATATAGAAGAGATTCTAAGTTGCTTGTATAAAGGTGTGGTGTGTGGGATAAGCAATTTGCTCGATAAGTGCCTGCTTCATATTGATTCTTATAGGCGGATTTCAATGCATGATATGCTTGAAGAGATGGGAAAAGATATAGTTCGCCAAGGATCTAGAGATCCGAGAAAGCACAGTAGATTATGGAGTCTCCAGGATGTGAATCAAGTGCTCCGTTATAATAAAGTAAGTGTCAATTGTATCTTCGTATTCTTTTAGCGCGTACAAATTAAAAGTTTTCACAAGCGATTTAGTTTTAGAGACTTAATTTAGAATATAATGTTTAGGGCTTTAGGTGTAAGGATTTAAAATTTAATGTTTAGAGTTTAGAGATTAGGGTTTAATTTTTAGGATAATACGTGAGGGTTTAAGTTTTAATATAAACCCTAAAAGATAACCCTAAACTATAAATTTCAACCGCTAACTCTAAATTCAAAATCCATACACCTAACCCCTAAAACATACACCCTAAACCAAGTCCATAAACCCTAAAGCTAGGTGTTTTTAGTGTATATACGTGAATAATTATATTATATACTGATAATAAAAATTAAATTTTTTTATAAGTGTCTTAGTTTTAGGGTTTATGGGCTTAAAAACATAAATTCATCGTTAATGTATCAAGTAATTACCCTATATACATCGATTAATTTTCATTAGATATATCAAATATAAATCATTTAATTGTTTGTTGTAGCGAGTACTTTATTTAAGTATTTAATACATTACTTGTTATTAGGTGAATAAATCAATAGGAGGAATAAAGTTACTCACGGCTCAAATCAGTGACCTACTGTTGTCATGTCCTTCTGGTTTTGGCAACATATTGAATCTCAGATAATATCTCCATTTCCGTTCTGGACCTTTGTCGGAGAATGAGAAGCTACTTGAGACCATATCTCTTCCTAATCAGCTAAGATACTATTTTTGGATGTTTTACCCCTTCAAGTACTTGTCGCCAAGTTTTAATCCAAAGAATCTTGTTGTCTTGAAATTACAATTTGGCTACATGGAGCAACTTTGGAAGGATGATCACCAGGTTTCTTATATTTTCCTTTTCATTTTTGATACAGCACAAAGAAATCTAGTTGTGTTATATTTTCATTTTCTTACAGGATCTTGTTAATTTAAGGGAAATTGACATTAGTTTCTGCAAGAAACTAAGGACGATCCCCAATCTGTCAAGAGCCATCAAGCTGCAACGCTTTATATGTACAGGATGTGAAAGTTTGGTTGAACTTCCTAGCTTCAATCTTCTGACATGTCTTAAAAAGTTCGAATTCGAAGGATGTCATAAACTCAAGAAGTTTCCTCAGCTCCCAGATAACTTTTTCGAGTTAGATTTATCCCACACTGGAATAGAAGAGGTGTCTGATTCAATTCAGCATCATGTACGACTTGGAGAGTTGATGTTGAGATACTCAAAGGTGGAAACTGTATCAAGCAATATTTCAAAGCTGGAATCCCTTGTCGTGTTGGATGTTTTTCATTGCAAAAGCCTTACAACACTCTCGGAGCTTCCACAATATCTATGGTGGTTGGATGCTGATGAGTGCACATCGTTAGAAAACGTATCGTTTTCCGATCATTATTACAATTCATTCTGTTCTTTCCATGACGTTGATGATGCTCCTGTAGAAGAAAACGTTTTCATGTCATTCTCCAACTGCAGAAGCTTGAATCGAGATTCGATTAAAAACATCGAGGCAAATGTCATGCTTCAAATTGAATCTCTAGCACAGAGATGGACAAGGAGGAAAGGGACATCATCACAAGTGGAACATAAAAGGGGTTCTCATCGGAAGCATTTGTTTTGTTGTTTCTCAGGAAATGAAATTTTAGCACATGAGTTTGAGCATCAAAGTGTGAGTCCTTGGTTAGACTTAAAGATAACACCAGATGGGTCTAGTAGGAGTAGATTCTTAGCTTTTGCCATCTGTCTTGTCGCTGATCTCACACGCGTAAACCGATACCTCGAATTTACCTGTAATTACCGGCTGACATCTCCCGGCGGTGACAAGTTCACAAGTGAGACTCGCCCTTGTAAGAAACAATGATACATGCCGGTGATGAGGAAGCTCTTGCCAAGGATGCCTCGGCGCCTGTGAGAAAACGCCTCGTATCCGAGCTTTTGTTAAGGTTGTCTCGTCGTATCAGCCCATTCTAATATACGATTATTACCCGTTAGAATTAAGTTTACCGTTATCAAGAAAGTAAAATTTGTTAGTACGATTAAGAATTTTCTTGGGCAGTTATAGATGTTAATTCCTAGTATAAATAAATGTATTTGTTGATGTAAATCTTAGATGTGAATAAATAAGAAACTTCAGTTTTTTACATGGTATCACGAGTCTACTTCCGATCCTCTCATTCATTCGCATCGTTAGGGTTTTTTCGCCCAAATTCCTGATTTTTCATTTCTTCTTTTTTGCATAATACCTCCAAATGACTCCGATTCTACAATTGATTTTACTCACTTACTATTTCTTCATCCGTCTGATACTTTAGGGACTGTCCTCATCTCTCATCAACTAACGGGAATCGAAAATTACACAGTCTGGAGTCGATCCCTGCGTATCGCCCTTCTCGCCAAGAATAAACTAGGATTTATTGATGGTGAATGCAGCCGTTCTGGCTACTCTTTACCTTCTCAAAAAGCTCAATGGGATCGGTGCAATGCGATCGTCTTGTCGTGGATAATAAATTCTATCAGCAAGGATCTCTCTGCCGGCATCGTCTTCGCTTCCAGCGCTGCTTTGGTCTGGGCAGAAAGGAACGTTTTCACAAAGTCGATGGCTCCCGCATATTTTTTCTGCATCGTGAAATTGCGACTTTAACACAAGGTGATTTGTCTGTCTCAGTCTATTTTACGAAGTTGAAACTATTATGGGATGAATATTCAGCCATGGTGCCTTTTTCTTGTGATTGTGAATCTTCTCAACGAAATTCTACTCATATTTTTTAACAACGTTTATTTCAATTCTTGATGGGGCTCAATGAGACGTATGCTGCCCTTCGAAGTCAGATATTATTGATGCAACCTTTGCCTTCGGTGAACAGTGCCTATTCCATGATCATTCGAGAAGAATCCCAACGTCTTTATTTGTCTGGGGTGAGTCCTTCTTTGGAACCGACAATTTTGTATTCTAATGCTTTCAATATTTGCAAGAAATTCTCTGGTAATTGTGATTATTGCAAGCTTAAAGGCCACAAAAAAGAGAATTGTCATAGGCTTGTGGGTTTTCCTCCTAACTTCAAGTTCACCAAAAAGCGTGGCCCTCAAGCTGCACTGACCATGGGAACTGATCTGATTACATCTGCATCATCTGTCCAAGCTGATATGACCTCCCCTGCCCAACCTGATATGTTGACTTCCCAGCAAATGTTCACTCCAGAACAATATACGCAAATTCTTGGGCTTCTGAATCAGAATACAATATTGAATTCTTCAGTGAACTTGGCAGGTACCTCTTCCTCTTGCTCTTTTACTAACACCAACATACAATGGATTTTGGACACTGGTGCAACTGATAATGTGTTGTCCGATTTTTCTTGCTTGATAGATCCTCGTCCTTGTAAGTCTTTTTCTCGTTTAGTTCATCTTCCTAATGGTCGATCATCCCAGGTTACTCACATAGGGTTTGTTAAATTGCCAAATGGTCTCTTTCTATCTAATGTTTTGTTTGTTCCTCATTTTACTCATAATCTAATTTTTGTGTCTCAGTTCACCAAAAATTTACATTGTGCCATTTTTTTTTCTTCATGATTACTGTATTTTACAGGATCACTCTACTCGCACAATGAAGGGGATTGGTAGAAATATTAGAGGACTTTATTTTCTTCAGTCTTCTTTTTTTCCTTGTATGTTACCTTTTGTTTCTCATGTTAATTCTACTTCAACATGTAAACCTTTTACTACTAATAAAATTTTAGTTTGGCATGCTCGTTTAGGGCATGTTCCTGCTTTTCAATTGTCTAGATTGCCTTTTTTTGCTGATTCATCCTTGAAAACTGATTGTTTACAAACTTGTACTATATGTCCTCTTAGCTAGGCAATCCAGACTTTCATTTCCAACTAGTTTTTCTTGTTCTTCAAGTCCTTTTAGTATAATACTTATAGACATATGTGGTCCATATAAAGTACCTACTCATGCAGGACATAGATTCTTTTTAACTATAGTGGATGATTACTCTAGGATGTCTTGGATTTATCTACTGAAATTGAAGAGTGATGCAATTATGTTCCTCAAAAACTTCATTCTTATGATACAAAATCAGTTTTTTATCACCATTAAAAATATTAGAAGTGATAATGGTCGAGAGTTTCTCAATTCTAATTGTAGCACCTTCTTTAATTCTCTTGGCATTCTACATCAAACTACATGTGTGCATACTCCACAACAAAATAGAGTTGCTGAAAGAAAGCATAAACACCTTATTCAGGTTGCTAGAGCTATTCGATTTCAATCTCAAGTTCCTCTACAATTTTGGGGAGAGTGTGTTCTCACAGCTTCCTACATAATAAACAGATTGCCTTTATCTGTTTTAGATTGGAAATCTCCTTTTGAAACCCTATATTAAAAGCTCCTAACCTATGATCATTTTAAAATCCTTGGCTGCTTATGTTTTGCTACCAATTTAATCCCTTCTGACAAATTTGACACTCATGCTCTTTCTTGTGTTTTCTTGGGATATGCATCTACTCAAAAGGGTTATATCCTTTTCAATATCAAAACCAAAACTGTTTTTATTAGCCGAGATGTTAGGTTTTTGAAACACAATTTCCATTTCATAATTTATCTTCTTATTTTTCTACCATTTCTTCTATTTTTTCACAAACAACTTGTATACCAGAATCTGATTTTTTGATTCTATCCGAATCAACTTCTCCACCTGAAAATGAATGTGTTCCTACACCTGAAACTGAATGTGTTCCTCCACCTAAAACTACACATGCTCCACCCAACAATGCTTCTTCTCCTAAATCCGTTACTGAATTTTTTTCCACTCCTACACCTACTGATACACCTGCTCCACCATCTGATCCTATAGTTGATCCTACAATCATTCATCCTATTGTTCCTGGTCCTAATCCCATTTCTATTGTTCCTCAAAGATCCACCAGAATATCTAAACCTCCATCATGGTTTGAAGCATATATACATAATTGTCACTCTTCATCTCAGGTTAAGTATCCATCTTCTGTTTTTTATTCTCACTTGTCATCTCATTCTCAAATATTTCTTGGTTCTTTTTCATCTATATCTGAGCCTCAATCCTTTTCTGAGGCCAGTCAAAATCCTCTTTGGGTGCAAGCAATGAATGATGAGATTCAAGCTTTACATTCCAACAATACATGGTCTCTTGTTTCATTGCCTCTAGAAAAAGTTGCTATTGATTGTAAATAGGTCTATAAGATTAAGTACAAGGCCACAAGAGAGGTTGAGAGATACAAGGCTCGACTTGTTGCTAAGGGCTACAACCAAAAAGAAGGTATTGATTTTGTTGAAACCTTCTCTCCTGTAGTTAAAATGGTTACCATCAGAACCATTTTATCTTTTTGAAGAAGTTTACATGCAATTACCAGCTGGTTTTTGCAGTCAGGGGGAGAACTTAGTATATAGACTGTAAAAATCTTTGTATGGCCTCAAACAAGCATCAAGACAATGAAATTTAAAGCTTGTTGATGCTCTTGTGACCACTGATTTTGTTCAAAGTAAACATGACTATTCTCTTTTCATCAAGAAAATAAAAGATAAAATTGTGCTGGTCTTAGTATATGTGGATGACTTGCTGATCACTGAGAATGATGAATCCTTGATTAATGAAGTAAAACAAAGTTTGAATCAACACTTCAAGATGAAAGACTTGGGACATCTCAAATATTTTTTGGGCATTGAAGTATTGAGATCAAAGGAGGGCATACTGTTGAATCAGAGAAAATATGCTCTTGAATTAGTTAAAGATGTTGGGTTGGAAAATGCTAGAAATGCCTTAACTCCTTTAGAACAGAATTTGAAGCTGACCTCACTTGGTTTTGACATAAGTGTATCTTCTGACAATAAGGACGATCTAATGGAAGACAAGACAGTGTATCAACGACTCATAGACAGGCTGATTTATTTGACACACACTAGACCCGACATCACATATGCTGTAAATTTCCTAAGCCAGTTCATGCATCAACCAAAAAAAAACTCATATAGAGGCAGCTTTGAGAGTAGTAAGGTACATCAAGAGTGAACCTGGTACATGTATTCTGCTGAAATCAACTAATAGTCATGAGATGACTGTTTATTGTGACTCTGACTGGGCATCATGCCCAGAAACTAAAAAATCGATTACTGGTTTTTGCACCAAGCTTGAAGAATCTCTAGTCTCATGAAAATCGAAGAAGCAGAATGTGATTGCAAGATCGTCTGCAGAGGCAGAGTACAGGGCAATGGCAATGGTTACCTCTGAGATAATCTGGTTGTAAGGGTTGCTAAAAGAATTGGTCGTGGATCATTTTGAGCCTGCAAAATTATTTTGTGACAACAAGGCAGCACTACAAATAGCAGCAAACTCTGTGTTTCACGAAAGGACCAAGCATATAGAAATTGATTGCCATTTCACCAGGGAAAAAATACAACAAGGGTTGATACAAACAGAGCATGTGTCAACACAGAACAATTGGCTGATATCATGACAAAAGCACTTGGTGGACAACAACATTGTTACTTGGCATCCAAGTTGGGTATTAAGAATGTTTTCAACAAGGACCCAACTTGAGGGGGAGTGTTAGAATTAAGTTTGCCGTTATCAAGAAAGTAAAATTTGTTAGTACGGTTAAGAATTTTTTTGAGCAGTTATAGATGTTAATTCCTAGTATAAATAAATGTATTTGCTGATGTAAATCTCAGATGTGAATGAATAAAAAACTTTAATTTTTTACATTACCTTAAATCTAATCGGAGAAAAAGAATATAACACGTATAAGTCGACATCAAAACTAAAAAAATAATTGACCAACACGTGTATTATATATTTGTATGCGTAGATTATTAAAATAACATATTTTAGTTAAGATTTTATTATGTTTTATTAATTTAATTATATAAAATGAATAAAAAATGAAAACTATAAATGAGGGAAAATATTCATCAACTTATTAAACATGTTTAGGGAAAGAAAACCGTAATGATATGAATTTGGAAAAGGAAATCGAGGAATATCGAAGATGGAGTCAGGAAATTTAGATTATGGTGTTGAAATTAAAGTGGTACTAATTTTTATTTTTAATATTTTTATATAAAATTTATATAAAAAAGCCTTTCCCTTTAATATAGGGTGGCCCAGGATATCAATACAAGGGAGAAAATGAGAGTTAAATTTTTAGTAATCACATACTTCAATTCAACGAAATGATTAAATATTCAAATCCGATTTTATACGAGTAGAAATCATTTGTCTTTTTTAGTATTTTTTTGGTGCATTATTAATAGGACGTCTAAAAATATCTGATTTAGTCGATCTGACCTGATTAGCTATTAATTCGATCTAAAAATTAAAATATTTGATTTTATTTTTAAATCAAATATTCGATGTAATTTTGAAATTTTCAAATCATATGCAAATTATAATATTTTAAATTTCGTACCATCCAAAAATCTGAAAATTTAATATTTTTTAAATATTAATCTTGTTATATTTAATAATTTGATACTTATTATATCCTAAAATTTTTTTAAAAAAATTATAGATTTGAATCTTGATATATTAATAGTTTGTTATTTGTTATATTAGAATTCTAAAATTTTTATAAACACATCATTCAAATTCAAAAAAAAAAAAATAGTTAAATCAAATAATATTATCTGATCCGTCAATACGATACATGGATATTTGAATATTCAATTTTTTTTTGAATCAAATACCTAAAATCCGGATATCCAAAAATACCGGATCAGTTATATTTTTATTCATTGGTTATATTTTATGTGAAGATTTAGGTGGTTGGTTTCTACTTCTAGTGTTCCTTGTACACAGCTGAAGAAAGAGTTGCAAATTGCAATGTAAAGCAATATTTTAGGTTAAACTCAGGATCAACACCTAGCAGCTTTCCTTTTTGAATAGCCAAATGCATTTATTCAAAACAAGAAAAAAAGGACAAATTTGATGGCACTGTTTGAATGAATGAATGCCGACGTGATCGACATTTATTACGTAAGAGAGTCGACAACGACCAAAACCACCCAACACTCTAATGTCTGGTTGAAAATTCACCCAACGTCGGCTGCTGCTCGTGGCTTGCCGTTCACCTTCACATGGTTTGTGGGTCTTAGGGCCGTTTCCTCCACATCATGGTTTCTGCCGCATACCACAACACGCCTTTGCAGAAACCCTTTCAATCTGAACCTGAGGCTGTTTCTCTTTTTCGTGGGGTGGATGTGATTGTCAACGACATCTGCATCCATCCTCAATAGCTCCTGGTAGAATTTGATTCCACTCAACTCGATAAGCTGATCGAGTCGCTTAGAAATGCTCTCGATCTCGTAGGGATCGAGAAGAGAATTATGAGTAGGGATCGAGTTCGACCCCTCCGTCGTCTCGGCCTTGTTGTTGTTGCTCATGGCCTCCAACTTGTAGCGTGTAGGCCTCGGAGTCCGTTGAGATCGAACGACATCAAATTCTCGTATTTCAGTGGACTTGCCCTCGGAGCTTGAACCGTGCTGGTACCATGCCCATGCAGCTGCTTTCACAAGGTCTAAATCGTTGTGGGAGCTTTGCTTTTTTGCCATGGGGGTGTGGGATTTCATAGTTCGGTTTAAGGAAGGAGATGAAAGGGTTGGTTTGGGCATTTGGATTGCTTCGCTGTTAGACTTGAATGTGAGCATTAAATGAGACATGGACATGAGAAGAGGTTGAAACTTGAAAGGTAAGCAGGGTAATAGAATCCCATTGCTGGCCTGCCTGGCTGGCTGGCTCCCAGCTTCTAGTCCATGTCCTATGAAGTAGGAACTGATTTTTATGCTTATAAATGGGACGTAACGTTCAGACAATGGGATTGGGTTTGCAAATCTGTCTCTTCTCTTATTAGGTATGCCTTGTCTTGTGTGTGATCGGTTCAGTTGTGTCTTTCCCTTCCCTCGTGACTCTGCGTGGAACTTCCACATGAAATCAAAGCTCGTCTTTGATATTATAGAAAATTCTACGACGGACATCGAACACCACTAAATACCACTAATGCTGAACACTGATAAATATTATTAAATTAATTAATAAAAAATAAAAATTTGAAGGACTCAACATATAATTATTAATTATTTTAAAAAAATCAATTAAATTAAATTTATTTTCATATATATTAAAATTTAATTTTTTTTTAAATAAAGGTAAACTATACATTTAGTATATCCCCTATTTTTGTATTTCTATTTTGGTACTCAAATTAATTTTTTTATTAAAATGGTACCTAACGTTACACATTATTTCTATTTTGGTACCTTAACTATTAAAAATAAATGAAAACAAAGATGTTGCTTAAACAAATAATTATTTTAGTCCTAAAATTTATACAATCTATCACTTTATTCAATTTAAACATCATTTTTAAGTTTTGATTGAAGTAAAGCCTTGATTTTCTGAGCCTTGACAAAGACCTACAATCACCAAAGAGCATCTTTTTGTTTTCAGCACATTATCGAAGAACTTGTAATCAAAAGCTTTCGACTTTGGAACAAAATGAAATAATATAAAACCAGAAAAGAAAAAAAAAAGAAACAATTATTAAAAAATTTAAAGATATCACAAATCAAATAAGTTTAACCCATTAAAAAACAAAATTAAACAATAAATTTTGGTTGGTTAAAAAAATTCAGAGTGAAATGATGATCAAATATATAGAAATATCATTTGTTTAAAAAAATTTTAGGAAAAAAAAGTTATTTTCGTTTAAAAATTTTAACGCAAAGAATATTTTTTAATTAAAAACGAAGATTAATTTAATTTAATTTTAATTTCGAAAAAATCCAACATCATCATGGAATCGGCTATTATTTTTTATTTTGTTTAGTTGAATTTTAATTTTTCATATTTTACTTTTTTATTGTTATTAAAGTCTATTATTTTTAGACAAATTAAAAAATAGATGAAATTTTACAAAAAATAATATTGACAACAAAGAAGATGTTCGATATCTAATATTTTATACTTTGAATAGAAGAAGAAGATAGAATTTATATTTTTAATCTAAAAATTAAAAATAATATTTGAATTGATGGCATTGTAGAATAAATTGATACATTATATAAGTTTTAGGGTCTAAAATTGTTATTTGAAGCAATATTATGTTTCATTTTAATTTTAATAATTTGGGTATCAAAATAAAAATAATATGTACCGTTAGGTATTATTCTATTAAAAAAATTAGTTTGAGTACCAAAATAGAAATACAAAAATAACTGAGATACTAAGTATATAATTTATTCTTATTTAAAAAATTTTAAATTTTAACATATATGAAAATAAATTTAATTTAATTGATTTTTTAAAAATAATTATTAATTATATATTGAGTCCTTCAAGTTTTTAATTTTTATTAACTAATTTAACGGTGTTCAACAATGTTAAGCAATAGTAGTGTTCAGCGATGTTCTTCGCACGTGGTAGACTCATCCTTGCCATTATTTATTATTATATTAGACTAACTGGAACAAAAATAATTTAATCACTCAATTATAGATCTAAAAACAAATAAATCATTTTTTTAATAAATAACAACTTAATTATTTAATTATAGATTTAGGAACAAATAAGTTAATTAAATTTTGTGACAAACAAACCATTATGTCATTAAAGCTGGAGCAATGGCTTGATATAATTATAATTTTAGTCAAAAAAATTAACCTTCATATTTAAAATTTCGACACTAGACCATCCTAAAACGTCCTTAAACCACATTTTATATTAGTGTTCATCAATTTGATAATCAACATATGTGATAGCTCAACAACCACAACCATTTCATTACCGAACATATGAAAAATAAATCGAATAATCACATTATGACCTTAACATCACATGGTAGTAAACAAAATAATTTTACTAATGAAATTTTTAAATATAAATAGTTAATAAAACTTAAGTTATTTTAAGTTAAAGTTAGGACCAATTCATAAAATGAATAAGTTTTGTTGACTAAAATTATTATCATACCAAGAATTTATTTTATTTCTAATGATATAATGGCATGTTAATCACAAAACTTTAATTAACAAATAAAAATCACATATTTTTTGGTGACCCTATTTATGTCCACGTTAAAAATTAGGTTTAGGGTTTAAAGTTTATAATTTAAGAAATTTTAAGGGTGTAAAATTTAAGATTACAATCTAATAATGATTAGAGTAATATCTACTCTAGAATATAATCTTCATCATTTGACATTGATCGCTCAATCAATCTGTTGGCATCGTTAGTGCTCAAACCCGTAACCTTTAAGAACAACAACTGTTCCAATAACCGCTTGGGCTAGAGGGCTCGTGCTGAATAAATGTATATTTATAAACACATAATTAAGTGATTAAATTATCTTTGAGTAAAAGTATATTTATAAACATATAATTAAATGATTAAATTGTTATTATAAAAAATAGTAACATGTTTATTATTAAACCTATAATTAATTGACTTACAGAGTCATTTGCCCTTATAATTATTACTGTTGCTGTGGTGATAATGGTGGTATTAGTAGTAGTTTTACCTACTAGATTTAAGGAGTCAACTTGTCATAACATGATTTGGTCATCCAATAACTAAACAATAAATGATCTTTTTTTTTTATCAAAACGAACAAATTGACTTCTAATCTTCTTTATGTATTTTTAAATGTTAGTCTACCTGCAATTATTACAGTGTGGGATATATATATATATATATATATATATATATAAATGCAAGAAATAAACAGTCAGATCTAATTTCTTCATATCCATAACTTTTTATTTTATTTTATTTTATTCTTTGTGAAAGACTGGTTTGGATCAGGTCAAAGAACAGTATGTGATGACAACAAGATCCATTGGAAAAGAAAAATAGCAAAAGTTGTCCCAAAGGGTAAACTCTGAACTGTGTGCTCATAATCTCTTCTCACTAGTCTTCCCATATGCATTGCAACTTGAAGAAATGAAAAGAGAAGAGGAAATTCTGATATTCGACCTATAGGTATTTCTGACAATTGAATCAAAAGAAGCTGTTGGATGGACTGGTTTAGATTTTACGCCTTCTCGACTGAGAAATACCGTGCTCTACACGCTTGATTTCATCTTTCAGTTCATGTACTGTTGTTCCTCTGTATTGAGTTGCGCCGTCAGCTTCTAACAAGCTTGAAAGGTGCTTCAAACACGAATGATATTCGGCCTTTGCTTCTGCAGAATCGCTGATTAACCTTTCGGTTGCCAACTGTATTTGCAGAGTAAAAGCAATTGACATTCTTGCAACATAGTCATTCAAAATTTAAGGTTTATCAAGGATTTGATCCAAACATGAAAACATGTACCTCTTTGTAGGCAGAAAGACATTCAAAATGTGCATTTTTTGCCTCTGAAGTGGATAGCTTTTCCTGTATCCCAATTGAAACACAGTAACTATTAGTACAATGTTTAAAGGGCAGTTAGATTTAAATGAGTCTAAACAACCAATTATGTCACTACATCAAGAACAAAGGATGAACAGAACATCAACGTCTCGAAGCGTAATCTAATATCCTCCTTCAATCTCCGTCTCTCCCTCTCGTCTTTCCCCTTTCTTTGTTCTCACTTTCCAATGTGTTCTTTTTGATGATTTTTTAAATTTCAGAAATAAAAAAGATGCAACAAAACAAAATCAGAAACCAATAAAATGATGTGAATTGATATTTAAATGACTGAAGCAAGAACTGTCATGAATCCTAAACCATTTCAAAGAAACATGAATCGAATGCGAAGAACCACAAGCCTGCAACACTAACCCCTGAGTCCTGCAATTCTTGTCTGTTAATCTCCAATAGCCCTAGTGCATCAAGGGACTGCAACTGCAACCGGAACCACAAAAATGTATCACAAAATTCCCATGCTAACAAAGAGAATTATAATTTAAACGAAACATATTTTTAACATTAAAATGTCTAGCTCAATGAATCTTTCTTGCAATTTAGATATTGATATCACCAGTTCATTAGTTTTTAGGATAAGGCAAGAAATTAAAATTAACTTTGTAAATTGGTAGGTCATAACAAAAATGTGAATTCAATGATGAGTGAAGCATTCCTTCTTTTATCAGGTAGTACTTGATGAAGGAGAAATGAATTCAAGAGCAGAAGAATAAACAAAAGGTGTAATGGCAGGGAAAAATAGTTGAATTATTATCAACTCATTCTGACAATTATCAATCTAAGGATCCAAGTTCATTATATAAAATAAGATAATTGACCTAACCGTAAACAATATCATTTTATTACCATATTCCATCCCCATCTTTCTACCAGAATCTTAAACATGTATATAAAAGAAGCTGACATGTAATCTCGTATTCACAAGGAACTAACCAGTATGATCAATGCTACACGGCCTTCAGGTACAGTTTCTCCAGAAACTCCATAACCTTGCTTCTTGCTTTGCGTTTTCAATTTATTAATAACTTTCCGTGCTATCCTATTGTGTAAAGAGAAATGAATAAGACTTATTTGTACAGATCAACAATAAATAGCAAATTAACTTGTGTCCATCATCAACAACTAAATTGAAGAGTAAAAAGTGACAAGATAAGTCGGTAGAGCACCCTTTTGCTTTTTCTGGTAATTAACAAGGGAAAAAATGCACGCCTAATTGACTGAAATTAAATTTTACTTTGATGAATGTAGTTTGAAGTGTTACGATACCAAGTTGTCAGTTACTATATCATTCTGTGATTAAATTTGTCAAGTGGTTTTCTTACATATGAGTCTAGCTTAGGGATTTTTAATGTCTTATATGCATACTGGATGCCTCTAAGTATGAGAAGAATATCTTTAAAGAAACAAGTAGTGGTAGCAAAGGATAACTTGTATGCCTTGCAGTCGACACATTTAAAAGGCCACATGTTTTCCGGCTACGCTGATCAGCAAAAGGGGTTGTACAGCATTTAAGAATATATACTTTGTAAAGTGAAGATTGTAGTTTTATTGCTGGACAGTGCATACAATTGTTCAATAAGGATTATTAGATGTAATGAAACAGCACTAACCTTATTGCATTGTTTAAAAGACCTTTTGCCTTGTCAAGCTCAGCAATTGCATCGGAAACATGCATCCTCCCAAGTTGATTGGAATTAAGCATTACAACCCTAGCGAGGTGAAGCATATTGGCTCCAATCTGTGCACACAGAAAAGAAAGGTGATTCCCTTAAATTTGCCCGATTGCTTCTCAGTAAACCGTTTTTATTAATCTTTTTTTACCAATTAGTTTATAGGAAAAAAAAATCATGTAAAATTGGGAACTGGCATAAAATAGTGAAGAAAACAAATATTTTAGACTTATTCTTTACCATCATTCAACCTTTTTATAGTTAAATAAATTGTATATATATATGAAAAAAGACAGGTCTTATTCTTGTTAGATATGTGATAATATAACAATAATATTTCTGAATCATAATTTATCAAAATGATATCAAATCTAATTTTTAGTTGTTTTTATCTGTGCACATCAAAACAACAAACCTGGATGTGATCTTTAGGAAGTAACGTTTTCCGAGCATCAAGACACCTAAGAAGAAAATTGCAAGGAAAATATGATGTTTGGAACCATAGACTATCACAATATTGAAGAAAAAACTAATTCTACCAACCTTTCAAGAAGTTCTCTTGCTTCTTTTAAGTTCCCAGATGATTGTAATGTTAGACCCAATCCTTCTGCAGCAACTACAGTATCCAATGAATTCCATCCCTGCAAGAAAAACAAGTTAGTGACTAAAGCAACTAGTAATTGTAGATAAGTGGCATGTGCTGAGAAGAAATTATTTTTCTGTTTTCCTTGATCTATTTTATTGATGAGGTAGTACCTATTTATAGGTTACTAAAGGAGACTAATCTAGGAAAAATACATAAAACCAGCAGCTTGCTATGCATGCTTTTAAGTAATAAACTAGGGGATAAATTTGAGGCTTCTAAGTAATAAAATAGGAAAATAGATACTTCAAAAAAATACCAAAAGTGACATTTGAACTTCAAACAATTTGCTATACATAAGACAGAACATATAGCAAGATTCTCTACAGAGGGTAAAAGTTTCACACAGAAATTCACACACTTACAAACCCCCAAACAGAGTAAAAAAAAGGCAATTAAGTACAATAATTTCGCATATAAAAGAACATACATGAGTAAAGGAATAAAATTCAGACCTTAGATAATTCCATAATATGAAGGACCTTTCTCTGTATATTTTCAGCTTCTGAAATACGATTGGATTTTATATATATCTAGAAAAACAGCAACGTAAGTGGGTATGATGTAGTAAAAGAGTATACATAATAGAAGAAAATCAGGCCAATAAAGAAAACCAGAATTAATGCTACAATGATAAAAATTGAAGTTCGAACAACAAAAATTATGATTGTTTGTGGAACCATTAACGAAAAATCCAAGTTTAATATGCTGACTAATGTGCCTAACAGATGTTTAGCCCAGGATCACGACAGCTTTGAATACTAGCCGGCTAACCCTTGGATACATATAAACCCCATGCAAACCGATTTAGATACCTTCTGGACTACTGAATCAGGTAATATATTGCAAAATAAGGAAGCAGTGTAACCTGATACCTCGGAATTGAGCAATTAGGTACAGTGCCACAAGCATGAAAATATTAGATGTGTTTAAAAATGCATGAAGAATATGCAGCACAAATTAGCACCAAAAGGAAATTACATGTTCAATCACTTGCACCATTTTGCATGTACATTTGATTTTATCCTGCAGTTTCAGCATTGTAAAATAAGATGCTCCCACCATTGATTTAAAATTTCATGTATGGAGAACAACTTGTTGACTTCAGCAAAAGTAACAAGTCAAACCTAAAATTATAAATTTTCTTAAGTGTTAAAATCCTTTCTAATTATTTTCCATACATGTCAACATGAGTGGCATGGGGTGCTATATTTTCCATCCTTGAGGACCTCAACAAATCAATCCATTAGTATATGTCAGTTGCAGATATATTAGAAAGTGGATGGTTTTCTACAGATAAATAGTCATAACTTAACATAACGGGAAAAAGCAAAAGAGGATGAGCACTAAAACCACATAAAGATGAACATGGGCCTAATAGAATGTTTTCAGTTAAACTATAATCTAATGGCTGTATAGATTTTCTAACGAGCATGATAAGCATACAAATGTCTTTTCTCCACATGGTTACATGGAATCAAAACCTGACAAATATAGTCAACTTCCATCAATCTTGTACTGAGGGCCTCCCTTTAATGACCAATGCCAATAGAAAACTACAAAGAAGATATATTTGCCTCAAGGTGTTATCTGATGAAGTCGGACGTAGCCTTTTTATTATTCTAACCAGGTAAACCTCCTATCAATCAAAGGCTATTTGATTCATGCAGAAAAACTATAAAAAGGACAAGAAGTTTTACAACCTGAGCCAGATATTGTAATCTCCTGACGCATGCCGTCGATTCCCCTTGACCACTTTCCTACATATTTGAACACATTAATAACATTGAAAAACACCAAACCCATGACCATAGATCACTATGATTAACACTAACATTGACCAAAATAGAAATGTACCTCTAGTATTCCGATAGAATCCTGAATAAGGACCTCAGAATCATTTAGTCTACCTTGGAGAAATAATACCTACAGTTCAACGATGTCACTCTAACATGAAAACACATTAATTACAATTAGAATAATAAAAAGGCTACGTTTGCTTAATTAGAAGACAAAGATTAGAACAATTAAGCAAAAGTAGGATGTATAATAAATTTTTACAATTACAAAGAGTTCATTACTACAATATACCCATCATAATTAGACATCAATCTCAGCATCCAATACCACACAAGACATTTAGAAGCACATAAATCAAAGAGTGCATATAGATGAGTAATTTGAATTTTTTAAAACATTTTAAGGCATCAATTATAATCTCAACATTTAAATTGCATTTTTTAGATAAATACTTCTTATAGTAAATTCCAATTGACATGAAACTCTCAGTTTTGTCCCTAATTACTCTCAAAGTACAACAGTTTAGGAATCCCACACTCCATAACAAAATACTGCTTCTTTCATTTCTAACTCTAACCTTCAGTGCACTGTTATCAAATCTGTTAAAAGAATTGCATAGGTTAGATTCATGAAATGCCAAAGATATCTATCATTAATAGGCATGCATGAGCAGCATGAGATGCTTCAATTTAAACTACTCTCACTAGTTACGGTGAAATTAGTAAATTTTAAGAAACAAAAATACTGATCACAAGTTCTCTTTTTTGCTTCGGCACAGCTGGGGTTGGGAGGAACATTCTTTCAGCAAACAAATTCTTTTCAGTATCTTCTCTTAAATACACAATTAAATGAACCAAAGAAATCTAAGAATTCAAATAACTGTTTTTGCAGTGAATTAGTAGTAAAAGGGTTTTGTAGTTCATGATAAAGAGAAAGAGATGGAGGATTGAATTACCAATAGGCAGATTGATAAATGTTCACATTCCATTATTGGGGCAAATAGAGTCTCTAAACTATTGAACTAGAGTAGTTAGGGGTAATCTTAAGAAATCTGGTGTAATTTATTCTACTCTTAGAGTGAAATTTTAGGTACTGAAATTTGATGGGAGAGAGAGAGACACACAATATGAAACATGAAATTGTAAGTTAGGCGACTTTAATTTTTGATTTAGATTTTAATATATTTCTATACTAAAGGAATTTCTCATCCAAACAAAACTTAAAATATTGAAATTCTAAATTCTAATCATTCGCGTACTGGATTGATGAACAAACTATAATCTCCTCCAACCATAGAATCACATTATAAAGGAAAAAATGCAAAACACAAGGATGAGAAATGATCGATAATCCAAGAGGCTGTATAAAAAAGAAACAAAAAGAGGGTGACAAAATGATATGGATGTTTGAAACATTACCGTTCCAAGGTGATACATTGTATCTGCATAATCTATGTTGCCACGTCCCAGAACACGTCCCTTTATCTGAACCATCATGCAGTATAAATTCCATCTTTTTAATGAAAGTATAACAGAGAAAAGGAAAACTGATCTCAATTTGAGTGACGAACCGCATTTTAATGCAGTATGTGTCTCTGCGTAATGCATAAAGATGCAGATGTTATATATATAAAGACATACCCATGTGAATATCAGATTCGTACCTTTAAAGCACGCTATCCAAGGAATTACCAACAAAAAAAAGAGAAGAAAAGAAAAGAAGATATATTAGATCAAGCTATCATGAACTGTAAGTATCAAAATATAATAGGTAAACCAACCCACAAACATCATCATAGAGGCATAGAAGACATGCTATTGAGTTCAATTAAATTAAAACTACCATGATGGGCATGAAAGAACTAACTATTGTACATGTTTAAGAAAATTGAAATGGTGAAGCATGTAGAAATTTAATCTATCAAATTGTAGTTGGGACATTTAGAATTAAGTAATCCATGATTACATAAGAGTATAAAAATATTTTTAATTTAAAAATTAGTAAAAAGTAATTATATATAAAAAATAAACTAGGAAGCTACTCTAGCATGATGCTTCAACATCTTCTTTGGAGTGTATATGATTTACAAGTTAAAATATGACAACATATTCTATTACCTCATAGAACATCCGAGCCTCCTCCAACTTTCTTTGGACTAGATAGAACTTCCCGAGATTGTGCAGGGCAACCCCAACACTGTAGTAACATGGGTGAAAGAGTTCAATGATCAATAATAAATAAAAATAATAAGGCAGTCGTTTGTACCCATTTACAACTATTTTGGTAAAACGGAAGAAACAACTGTATTAATAACAGAAATGAAGGCCTATCTGCTCATACAAAATCGGTGTTCAGATAAATCTGCCTTCTTGGACACCTTCAACATTTTAAAAGATTTTGGACAATAAAAGAGCATTGTTTTTTTAGTTTGATGTTTCTAAATTTTAGGTTACTTATCTATCACATTTGTCTTAATGATCGAAATTAGGCAAGGTATTGTTCATGTGGTACTAACCAAAACTGTTAGCACCATTCACCGAAGAATGTAGCGGCCACAGGTTTTTGCATCTTAAACTTGTGAATTGATTTTATCAGGTTTCAAATTACAGAATCATATTAATGGTTTATAAGATTTGGAGCAGACGCAAAAACTTATTTTTCGAAAAGTTTGCAAGCTTCTCTCACATAAGTCCAATATCAAATAATAATAATAATAATAATAAAAACAGCAATAACTCTTTTCTACTCAAATAAGAAAAATAATTGGTGCCAAGGAGGGGTTTGAAGATCTGAATATAGAAACTCAGTTGCACATGATTCTCAATCTCTCATCTCGACTTTTATGCTTTCCTCTTCTCCAATTAATTCCCTTTTCCCGCAATAATTCTTCAAAAATAAATTAACTTCTTACTAAACCAGATCTGAAACCCAAGCAAGAAGGTTATCTCCTTGATACCTACTTTGAATTAGCCTAAGCTTATTCTACATCAAATCCTAACCTGAACTGAGAGTTATAACACTAAACAAAGCAGATTCTGTATGGTGTATGAAGCATAAATATAATGTATGGCCTCAGAAACACAAATAATTATTAGAAAGTTACTTAACTATGCAAGTGCATCTAACATGCCATCGTAATGAAATTTAAAGTATTAAATGGAAGAAAAATATTCAAAATAAAATGACTTGACTCTTGAGATCTAATCCTTATGACATATGATCCGTATGTAAGTTTAATAAGTAACACACTAGTTACCGTATATCTTCAGAGCCAAATGCCTCCTCTAATATGCTGATGGCCTCTAAATATAGAGGTTCTGCCTTGTCAAATGCCTTTTTAATTCTGTAAAGCTCTGCCTGAAAAGGATGAAAAGGAAAAAAGTACAGGGAACAACTAACAAGGCAATAAATTTCTTAAACAGAAACAGCTAAGTTGCAATGTAAATAAATAGATTCAGAGAAGAAAAGGGGGGGGGGGGGGGGGGAGGGGGAATAAAGCTTGTTATTCATCTTCGTTAGAATAAAGCTAAATTCACATCCTTTATCACATAGAAGCAACTTTTAAAATCATCCAACATCTCAAACAATAGAAATAACACCAAAACCTCAATATCAATTTATAGGTTATAGAAAAATGGATATCTTTTGGATACCATAAATTGTAGCTCAATTATTAATAAGTATACTTAAAGTATTAAAGATACATCTTTTTCTTTATTTGTGCAGTATTATATGGGTATTGGAAAGTACTGGAAGCATCAGAGTATGGCATATGACAAAATAAGAATAGATGATGTTTGAAGTGCTTATGCTTCATCTACCATGATAATAAGTAGACTCACCAAATTGTTGCATGAAGATGCGACATGAGGATCCCTCTCCCCAAATCCTTCTTTAGCTTCCTGGATTGCAGAAAGGAAGAACTTTTCGGCTTCTTCTAGTTTTCCCTATTATTTACAGAAAGCAAAGAGAGCAAGTCAGAATCTAAAACATAAAGAGAAGAGGTATAGCAAATAAATGCTTGCCTGCAAAAAATAATCCCTCCCATTATCCGTAAATATTCTCCACTTAGAAGTGTGTACATTAGATATCAAAGAGCCATCCTCAATTTTACGTAATCCAACAATGTTAGCATCTTGCACATTGCTTTCTGTATTTGTTTGAATTGAGCCATCATCAGCAAAAACAGGGTGGACATTCATCCCCAAAATTATAGCTGAAAAGAAACCAAAGCCATCAACAAAGAATTGTTTAAACAGTAATCAGTCGAAAGACTAACAAATCAAAGACATGATTTAAGATATGTTTAAAGTAAATTTAGAAAGGCTAGAACATTTTGTTTGAATCTTTTGCTACACCTTAAAGGATTCAATATAGAGTTTTTTTTTTCTTGTTTCAGTTCAACTAAAAAAATCTGTTACATAAGAAAGGATAATGGTGCCTTCAAGAAAGGATGAAAGGGTAATGGTTGAGGCAAGATGAATACAAAAAATGAAACATGGATGCTCTATACCAAAAACACAGCAGCATGCAAGTTTATTGCTCTTTTTTAAAGAATAGTAGCATGCAATTTTTAACTAAAAAACATGGAAAAGTGAGACAGAAGTATGAATTAATATATTTTAAGAGTTCAATAATTGAAGCTAAAGACTGAAAAAAAAATAAAAGCAATTAAATCATTTGATAGAAAAAAGTAATTTCTGTATCTCTATATACATATGGATGGATGACTTGATGTTCTAAAAGTTCTCTTTGCATTTGTTTTTTTCTTTCTTTGCATTTGCTCTCTTTCTCCCAAGCACCAGCAGTCACAACAAACCACTGACATCAATTCAGTTACATTCTTTGGCCCAAAAATAAAATTCAGTTACATTCCTCTTCTCCTTTCCTCCCACCCCCATTGATTTATACCCCTTTTCCCCTTTCTAACTGATGAGAGAGAAAGATAAAAAAACTGATGAGAGAGAGAACATACCAGCTTGTATAGATAGAATAATCCATGTAGGAGGATCAGCACAATTCGTACTCCATGAACTCTCATAACCAATTTGATAGGGGAATTTGATTTTACCTGTAACAATAATTGGTATTCTAATCTAAAAATTGGAACTCTTTCAATTTTAAATGGAAATAAGGGCTTGATCAGATTCAAGGTAACATCAATGAATTGAGCATTTGAACCGATTTCAAAACAACAAGAAAAACAAATGGAAAAATCAACAGATATAAAGACCAGAAATTTTGAAATTTTGAGAAACATACTGGAAAGAGAGAACGGCAACGAAGTGGTGGCAGCCATTGAAGTAGCTGGACGACAAGCAGAGTTGTAGATGAGATCAGAATGGAGACGAACTCTCTTTAGCAAACTAACGGCTGCTTTGCGCACAAACATCTTCTCCTTTTGCAGTACAGGGTTTTTCTCTCCAAACCCTTTGGATAACTAATAAACGAGAACTCTTTAAGCAGACAACTGAGAACAAAAACAATACTTTTAAGGGCTGAACTGAAAAAAAAAATAGGGACCAAAATGTGAAAATGATAACTTTGAGGGAGAAATCTTGAGTTAAGCGTAAATTAAGACTAAATTATAATAGTCATAAAAAATCCCAACAAACAGATTAGAACTATTTATATTCTACCTGTCGTTGATGTGCTCTACTTCAATCTTCAATTCTGTGATCTGCTTTCGTTCTTCAACTTACAGCAAGAAATTACACATCAGCTATGGCGGAGCAAATGAACGGTGCGACCGTAGACGAAAATAAGTGCAGCGACAAAGAGGAAATGCTCCAGGATGCCCTCCACCGTTTGGTTTCGTCGATCATCTACCCCGAAGCATCGGTGTCTACACCGCTGCTGCAGCGGATCAAGATCTCTGTTTCGGAGAACGTGCCTCGACTTGGTGAAGCCTCCAGAAACACTAGTCGTTCTGTTCTGCAGTGGACCCGTCGTGGCAGCCCCCTTCGTGCTATACTCGTCATTTCCGTGAGTCCCCCTCCCTCAAATTGCTTTGTTAAACAATTTCTTGTTGTCCTGCTTTGGAAATGATAATCATTAAAAAGTAAGTATTCCTGATCATATCTTTGATTCGCCAAATTCATATGAGGTTTGTAAAATTCTTTCATTTCTCGTTTCATTATTTTTATCTGCAGGGATGAAGCATGACTTTAGGTTAGGGGCAAACCTATCAATTAGGGGTGAATTTATAAAATTTACGGTGCAAAAATAGGTTTTTAATACAAAATGTATACAATTTTTAAAAATATATATTAATCATATATTATTTTCAAATTTGAGGGGCAACCCCTAGAGCCACTCGGTCTATCCCTATCTATTTGTCTAGAGTAAAGGAGATCAAATCTATTGGTGAAACCCTTCCAAGCAACTTTTTTAATTTTTTTGAGGGTGTTACATTTTAAATTTTTGTTCTTTTTAAAGTGTGATTTTGTTTTAGAGCAACTTTTAAAGGTGCAAGAAGCAAGAACAACCTAATTAAACTATAATGAGTATGATTTTTCAGGGGTCTGGAGGAAGTGTGAGTGTAGGTCTAGAGTTGCATAGTGAAAATAGAAGATCCTATAAATGAGTGTTTATTTATTTTGTCATTTCTCTTGAGGAAACGTGTACTGGAGATGTTATCCTCTAAAGGGTTACAGTTGCCAAGGTCAGTGAACAGTTTCTTCCCGAGTTCATTTAAGAATGTTTTACGCTTAAAGGAAACAAGTTATCTTAGAAGCTGGGATGAGTCTGTTTTTCTTTCTTCTTTTTATTGTCAAACACCTTACTGTGAAAAGTGGAATCATAAAATGTTTGACTTGTGATTTAGAAGCATGCAAAGGTCCCATAGTTTAATGTGGGATAATGGTTAAGGCTGAATGGCCAAAATGGACCTTGGCAGTTGAAATCATGATGTTAATGTATAAACCAATGATAGGTTGAATCTCTGTCAGTGCTTGAAGTTCAATGGTACAAAATTTCTCTGGTTTCTCTTTTTATAAATTTTTCTGCTTACATACTTCCCTGCCAAGTATCTTGTCTTAGTAAGCTTTTTATTTGCTTTATTTTTGCTAATGGACTTGGAAAGCTTAAAATCATAATGTTTTTGCATCATATTTTGTAACAGAGTTACATATTCTGGTATGAGTTTCAATTTGCTTTTGTGCTTTTTGGACTTTGTAATTTTTGTATGTATGTCCTTCCAAGTAATCTGTGCATCTCTTATACACAGAGCTGCTCTTCTTTCTTGAAGCTTAAATTGATATCTAGTTATGATAGATAAGTGAAATTTACTTTGATGGCTTGTATCAGTTTGCTTCTCTTACCTGGACTCTTGGCTCATGTCTGCTACTTGCCTTAATTTACAATCTTTAGAATCCTCTGACTGTCCTTTTACCAACATTTCTGCAGGTTGGAACTGTTACATGTCTTACCTTGACAGGATTGCTTGTTTTTATGCTTTTCTTTCTAGCTGCGACTGTCAATGCTATCATCATCTCTTTCCTCATCGCTCTGGCAGCTGCAGGAGGCTTCTTGGCTATTTTCTTTGCATGTGTAACAGTTATTTACATTGGGGCTTTGTCAGTTGCTGCTTTTGTTATTTCTATTGCAACAATTTCAGCAATTATAGCTGCTGTTGTAGCTACAGGTATATCTTTCTCAGCCTCTATTTTTAGTTTTTACTTTGTTGCATTCTTATAGTGTTAAGATAATATGCTTGGCTTAGAAACTACATGATGAAGTCTTTTCATTTATATCTTTTATAGGGTTGAACCTCTTTATAAATTTTTGCTGAAACCTGTCACTAAATGAATTTCAGTCCTATGCACCTTAAGTCTCTCTCATGCAGTGACCAACCAATATTCCTTTCTGACCAATTTAGCTGAATGGTGTGAGTGATCAAGTTTTTTTGTGTGGGTTTGCAAGTTCTCATACACATTGGGTGCTGTATTTTTCTTCTTTTTGCATTTCAAAATTCAAGCTATTCTGGTGTTTTGTGCCCTCAAAATTGGAACGAATGAGATAATAAGATGTTTCAATGCCAAAGTTGAATTCTTCATTGTGCACATTAAGTAGTTTTGCTCTCGAGTTTATCTGCAATGCTTTCTTCCGCTTTTGCTCAAATTGCTGTCTTTCTGTGGCACAGTTCACAAATTATGGTGTTTCATACTCTCCTAGTTGCTATCTCAAACAGTCTAGACTTGGAAATTCTCTGTAGCGAAAATCGTTCGACTTTTTACTAGGCAACTTAATTTTCTGGAGTAGTGATTCTCATTTGTTGTTTCAATATGAATCAGGTTGGGTTGGATTCTTCTGGGCTCTATGGTTGGGTACTAAGAAAAGCATGGACCTAGCAAAGCACTCGTTCAGCATGACTGGATCCACTCTTTCAGTTTATTCTTCTGCTCGGCATGCTCATCACCACCAGAGCTGAACAAAGTTTCAGACTGAAACTTTCGTAAACGTAAGATCCCACCCGACACCCTCATTCAGCATGTATAGGTTGTCAGATGTCATTGATTAATCATAGACGAGCAGCATGCGAATGTGTTTTGAGTTTCGACAGTTTAGCAATGGTATAGTCGGCTCGACCGGCTTGCAATAAGATATGATGTTTGGTTTTCCCGTTTACTTGTTTTATTTTGTGTCCAAAGTATCTGTCAATGTTTGGAGTTCAATCCTTTAGGGATGACTGGTGTTGTATTGCTGCACCTGTAGAATTTAAATGCATGGATGATTAGCTTTTAGACAGGAACTGGATAGAATTTTTATGTGATCACTGCTTTTTATTTGTATTAGGCATAAAGTCAAAAATCACCCGACATTTAATTTTACAGTCACTTTAGGGTTTTTTTTCATAAAAATAATTTTAACCCTTAACATTTATAATTTTTATCGTTTTGGTCCTTATTTTTTTTTAGGATAAATTCAACCCTTAACCTATATATTTTTGACAAATAGCTTATTTTTAACCATCATGATAATTGGACTATTAAAAATTTAACAATGATGACATGTCATATGTATATAATAATATATTTTAAATGACATGACATCTAACCTATCAAATATATATATATGAAATATAATTTTATTTTAATATAAAATATAAAACAATTAAAATTCAAATAAAATATTAAAAAATAATTAATTCTAAAATAAAAGTCTACTAAACATTCTCAACCCTAATTAATTAATTTTTTAAGATAGAACTTTGATTCTATTGTAGTTAGGATTGAGAATATTTAGTAGTATTTTATTTTAGAATTAATTAAGTTTTTTAATATTTTATTTAAATTTTAATTGTTTTATATTTTATATTAGAATAAAATTATATTTCATATATATAATATATTTGATAGGTTAGATGTCATGTTATTTAAAATATATTATCATATGCATATGACATTCATCATTGTTAGATTTTTAACGGTCCAATTATTACGGTAGTTAAAAATAAATTATTTGCTAAAAAGATATAGGTTAAGGACTAAAATTATCCCCAAAAAGAATAAGGACCAAAACAATAAAAATTATAAACGTTAAAGATTAAAATTATTTTTATGCCTTTTTTTATGTTTTGTTCGAGTTCAAATAATCTTTTTATCGATAAGAATATTAATCAATTAACGATTAACTCCCTTTACTGACATATCATATTTGTATGGTAAGATTTGCGGGAAGTTCTAGGGAAAGCCCCTTAACAAAAGCCTAATAAAAGCCTTTCATTAAAGGCAATGGAGAACCGGTTGTGAACCGGTTCCCATGTAAATCTGTTTTTTTTTAACAATAGATACCTAATTTATTTTTATATATTCGAAAAAAAATATACGAATAAAAATATTCATAAAATAAATATTT
Organism: Abelmoschus esculentus; assembly: GCA_035048815.1. Lineage (NCBI taxonomy): Eukaryota > Viridiplantae > Streptophyta > Magnoliopsida > Malvales > Malvaceae > Abelmoschus > Abelmoschus esculentus. Next base: position 16,081,060 of record JAUCBN010000017.1, on the reverse strand, counting down.
GAATAAAAATGTTTGTATAATAAATATTCGAATAAAAATATTCATACAATAAATATTTGAATAAATATATATACGAATAAAAATATTCATATAATAAATATTCGAATAAAAATATTCATATAATAAATATTCATATAAAAATATTCGAATAATAAATATTTGAATAAAATATTCAAATAAAAAGATTCGAATAAAATACATACGAATAAAAATATTCGTATAAAAAGATATTCGAATAAAAATATTCATATATAAATATTTGAATAAAAATACTCGAATAAAAATATTCGAATAAAAAATAAACGAATAAAAAATATTCGTATGATAAATATTCGAATAAAATTTTTTGAAACAAAATATTTGAATAAAAAATATTTGAATAAAAATATCCGTATAATAAATATTCGAATAAAAATATTCATATAATAAATATTAGAATAAAAATATTCGAATAAAAAATATACAAATAAAAATATTCGTATAATAAATATTCGAAGAAAAATATTCATATAATAAATATTCGAATAAAAATATTCGAATAAAAAGTATACAAATAAAAATACTTGAATAAAAATATTCGAATAAAAAATATACAAATAAAAATATTCGTATGATAAATATTCGAATAAAAATATTCGAATAAAAATACTCGAATAAAAATATTCGAATAAAAATATTCGTATAATAAATATTCGAATAAAAATATGTATATAATAAATATTGGAATAAAAATATTCGAATAAAAAATATACAAATAAAAATATTCGTATAAAAAATATTCGAATAAAAATATTCATATAATAAATATTCAAATAAAATATTCGAATAAAAAGTATACGAATAAAATATTTGAATAAAAATATTCGAATAAAAAATATACAAATAAAAATATTCGTATGATAAATATTTGAATAAAAATATTCGAATAAAAATATTCGTATAATAAATATTCAAATAAAAATATTCGAGTAAAAGATATACGAATAAATATTGTACACAATTCCTTACAAAGTATACACAATGGCTTACAAAAACCGTAAGGAAAAAGGTATGTACACAATTCCTTACAACTTCTCACCATGAGCTAAAGGAGCCATCCAAAGGTAAGGTTTTGTGTACATACACAATTTACTACGATTTTCGTAAGCCGTTGTGTATACTTTGTAAGGATTTTTGTACAAACACAAATTCTTACCGTTTTCGTGCCATATTATGTATTCTTGTAGGAAATTGGGTATATACACAAATCCTTACCTTTGGAAGCCTCCTTGAGCTCATGGTTTTGAAGTGGTAAGGATTTGTGTACATACTTTTTTTCTTACAGTTTTCGTAAGCCGTTGTGTATACTTTGTAAGGCTTTTTGTACAAACACAAATCCTTACCGTTTTCGTGCCATATTGTGTATTCTTGTAGGAAATTGTGTATATACACAAATCCTTACCCTTGGAAGCCTTCTTGAGCTCATGGTTTTGAAGTGGTAAGGATTTGTGTACATACTTTTTTTCTTACAGTTTTCGTAAGCCATTGTGTATACTTTGTAAGGATTTTTGTACAAACACAAATCCTTACCGTTTTCGTGCCATATTGTGTATTCTTGTAGGAAATTGTGTATATACACAAATCCTTACCCTTGGAAGCCTCCTTGAGCTCATGGTTTTGAAGTGGTAAGGATTTGTGTACATACTTTTTTCTTACAGTTTTCGTAAGCCGTTGTGTATACTTTGTAAGGCTTTTTGTACAAACACAAATCCTTACCGTTTTCGTGTCATATTGTGTATTCTTGTAGGAAATTGTGTATATACACAAATCCTTACCCTTGGAAGCCTCCTTGAGCTCATGTTTTTGAAGTGGTAAAGATTTGTGCACATACTTTTTTCTTACAGTTTTCGTAAGCCGTTGTGTATACTTTGTAAGGATTTTTGTACAATTTTTGTACAAACACAAATCCTTACCGTTTTCGTGCCATATTGTGTATTCTTGTAGGAAATTGGGTATATACACAAATCCTTACCTTTGGAAGCCTCCTTGAGCTCATGGTTTTGAAGTGGTAAGGATTTGTGTACATACTTTTTTCTTACAGTTTTCGTAAGCCGTTCTGTATACTTTGTAAAGATTTGTGTACAAACACAAATCCTTACCGTTTTCGTGTCATATTGTGTATTCTTGTAGGAAATTATTTATGTACACAAATCCTTACCCTTGGAAGCCTCCTTGAGCTCATGTTTTTGAAGTGGTAAGAATTTGTGTACATATCTTTTTTCTTACGGTTTTCGTAAGTCGTTGTGTATACTTTGTAAGGCTTTTTGTACAAACACAAATCCTTACCGTTTTCGTGCCATATTGTGTATTCTTGTAGGAAATTGTGTATATACACAAATCCTTACCTTTGGAAGCCTCCTTGAGCTCATGTTTTTGAAGTGGTAAGAATTTGTGTACATACCTTTTTTCTTACGGTTTTCGTAAGTCGTTGTGTATACTTTGTAAGGATTTGTGTACAAACACAAATCCTTACCATTTTCGTGCTATATTGTGTATTCTTGTAGGAAATTGTGTATATACACAAATCCTTACCCTTGGAAGCCTCCTTGAGCTCATGGTTTTGAAGTGGTAAGAATTTGTGTACATACCTTTTTTCTTACGGTTTTCGTAAGCCGTTATGTATACTTTGTAAGGAATTGTGTACAAACACAAATCCTTACCGTTTTCGTGCTATATTGTGTATTCTTGTAGAAAATTGTGTACAAACACAAATCCTTACGATTTTTGTGCTAATTTATGTATGTACCGTTTTTCTTACAGTTTTTGTAAGAGATTGTGTATATAATGTGACCGGGTAAACCGGTTAAGGCTTTTTTTAGGCTTTTATTAATGGGCTTTCCCTAGAACTACCCAAGATTTATCGGTGCGACAATAAATTATTTTAATATGTCGTGTCATGTAAAAAAAAATTGATCGATAATTGATTAAAAATTTTATTGACAGATAAATTATTTTAATTTAAAATAAAATATTAAGTTGTGAGCTATTTTTAATTCTATATTTTATTATTATTTTTAAATTTTGTCGCGTGTAAATGATTATACTGTAGTGATGACATAATTTTATGAGTCAATAAATTTCATGTTAATGTGAAAAAAACCTACATAATAATTTTAATTATTTAAAAATCATGTAAAAAATGAAAAGTGGAGTTAATGTCCAATTAATTGGTAACACTTGTATTACTCCCATTGCATAGAGAAATACCTAGCGAAGCAAAATCACTAATATAGGATTAAATATTTATATTATCAGCTAATGGTTTAACAGAAACTTTAGCTTTTATGACACATAAGCCTCTTTTCAATGATCTACGTTTAGCAGCAGTAACGATTTTAAGTTTTTTGTAGTAATAATTTTTTTATATATAAAATCGAGAGACATATTATTAAGTGTCTCATTAAAAAACCCTCTTAAACCTAAATGAGAGAAAAAGAGAACACTTGATAGTAATTACAAAATGATATGAGAAACATCTAAGTAACATTAGAGACTCATACCCTCGTAGAGTTACATGTCATCATGAACCAAAGTCAAAACTGAATCCGATAAAAACATGAAGATACAATATGAGAAATTCAGTTCTCCAAATAAAGTAATAACACCAGATTGAGCCATTTTGACTAAACCCATCAGTGATCTTATTCGTTGTCCGACGAATATGACAATTTTTGATCTCCCAAGATTGATCAAGAAATGAACAAACTTCGCGAACCAACGATGTCAAACCATCTCCTACAATCTATTTAAGCAAAATACGAATCACATCCACATTGTCCACTTCAAGAATAACCTTTTTTAAACCTCTCGCCTAAACCAGACGAATACCTTCAAGAACCCCCAAAATTCAGCTTCAATAATTGAGTAAATACCCACACACTTCGTGAATCTATATAATCACTCCCGACACTATTTCTTATCACCCTACCACAAGTAGCAAAACCCGTAGAAACATTCCGAGAATCATCTGTATTGACCTTAAACCATTCGGCTGAAGGAGGTTGTCAATGCTCATTAAAACTTATATTTGAACGTGCAAACTCCCCCTGATGCCTCGTGGACGATTTTCCCAAAATGCATAACTCATAAGCTCGATGACATTCATTCCACACACTAAAAACATCACGTTTACTTGAATCAGAAACACACAAGTTTCGATACTTCCATAAGATTCATAACACCATAGCCGACGACAACAATTCTTTTACTTCTTAGTAACGGCGTCAATTTTAGTACTACATCCGTTCCATTTTATTTGTCCAATATTGACTTTTTTTAATCAAATTTTTTAAACTTTGACTCACTATATCGATAAAAATATAAAAAAATATATTTTAGAAACTTCTAATCAAGTAGTTTAAGAATATATATTTTATAAAATTTTAAAAATTAAAATATTTAAAATAACTATGGTTAAAGTTTAAAAATTTTGACTTTAAAAAATGACTTTTTATATGAGACGGAGGGAGTATTAATTATTATATACTAATATTTTATTTTATAATTTTAAAATTTTTATTATTGTAACACTTTTTTCCCATGTTTTAATATGTATTATTTGTTTTTTAGTACATTTTTTAATTGATTGTTTAATTTTTTTAATCTTTATTAAGATTTGGTTTATCGTTATCGATTATCATGACTGGTTAAGGAATATTTTTTAATTATTTTGTTATTTTTTATTTTATATCTTCAAACTAGATTTAGATACAAGTTTATAATCATGCTCACTCTTATTTGCGGTTGGATTGTGGCGATGATCGTGTTGTCAACGTGTCTTATTATTATAATATGCATTTTTTAATATTATTATTTGTTATCGTTGTTTGCCTTTCGTCACCGAGCTTTCTTTTATTGTTGAGTTTTCGTGATGTTTGTATCCATTTTATTTCGAATTTAATTATTACACGAGTTTAAACCTATGTTGTAAACAAGAATTTGTATAAATCTAAATCTGAAGTTTGAAAAGAAACTCTTGCGCCAAAACATGAAACGAAATAAATGTGGCATGAAGTTTTGAAATTGAAAATGAATAATTTTTCTAATTTTAAATCAATAATTATATTTTTTATTTTAAGTATATCAATTTAATTATTATACTCTTTTAAAATTAATAATATTTTTATTTTTTAATTTAACTGTCATTGATTAATATGTCTGTTAAATTCTATGTATGTGATTGTTATTTATTTTCACATCAGTTATTATTATCGATTATTTTATAATATTAATAATAATATATTAATAATTTATTTTTACATCAGTTATTATCATCAATCATCTTATTAACTATTCAACAATGAAGTATATAAAATGACAAACGATGAATGATGCTAACAGTTCTATTAATTAAATATAATAAAATATAAGATTGATACAATTTAAAATTTTAATAATTAAATTAAAAATTAAAAATACAATATTATTAATTAAAAAAATAATCCTATCAAAATACTTCCTAAACCTTTAAAATTTTAACCATAATCTCAATATAATAAATTATGATCGTATATATTTAAATAAAATTTATGTTTATAAAATCTTTATTTTTGTCCAATTTTTAAATAGTTTTTATTTATTTATTTATTTTATTTACAGGTGCAAAGATACGAAAATAAACTTACGATTATTTAAAGGAATTAAATCTTTTATAATTTAATTCGTGCTGGTAAGGGAAGTGTTATGGTGAATGATTAATCAATTGCCGCGAATCAAAATGGGAGAAAGGTGGAAGAAATGTGTCGAAATTCCGAACAACTACCGGTAGGACGCCGGTCAATTTCGGTGGTTCGGTTAGCCGGGAAGGTGCCGACTGTGGAGTGATTCTCACTCTTTACCTTTACTAGAGTCTAAGTAGACTACATAGATCTCTGTGTTTCTTCATCTCTCTATATAAGAGATTGAAACCGGTTTCTTTTCCTTCTTCATAAACCGGTGAGTGAAATGGAGAGGCTAAGGGCGTGTTTGGTAGCCGTGGCCATCGTCACCGTATGTGGCGTAGTCCAGGTCAGATCCAGTTCTTCCGATCATCGTTACAAAGCTGGAGATGATGTTCCGCTTTATGCTAATAAAGTCGGGCCCTACCACAATCCCAGGTATTCATTCCTTTTGCTCTTCGATCTCAGGTTCTCAACTCTCAATTTTTAACTTCCAATTTCTTGTTTAACGTTCTTTGTTTTTTTGCTTTGATTTACAGTGAAACCTACCGTTACTTCGATTTTCCATTCTGTTCCTCAGGTTTGATCTCATTTCGTGTCTATTTCTATTCTACGATTTCTTATTCTTTCTTTCGATCTCTCTTTTTGTTTGAGGGTTTAAATTGAGTAATTTGATTGTTTGCTTTGCACTTCCAGCCCCCGTGAAGGAGAAGAAGGAAGCTTTGGGTGAAGTCTTGAATGGCGATCGCCTCGTAAGTGCTCCTTACAAACTCGAGTTTTTAACCGAGAAAGATGATGAAATTGCCTGCAAAAGGAAACTTACTAAGAAAGAGGTCGCCAAGTTCCGAACCGCCATCTCCAAAGACTATTACTTCCAAATGTACTACGACGACCTTCCCATTTGGGGTTTCTTAGGGAAAGTTGATAAGGAAGGGAAGGCTGATCCATCCGACTACAGATATTATCTGTTTAAGCATCTCATTTTCGAGATCCATCACAACAAGGAACGTGTCATTGAGGTTACTGTTCGATCCGATCCCAAGGCCCTTGTGGACCTCACGGAAGATGAACCGGTTGATGTAGATTTCGTGTACACCGTAGAATGGAAGAAAACAAACACTCCTTTCGAGAAGAGAATGGACAAGTACTCGCTATCTTCTTCCTTGCCACACCATCTGGAAATCCACTGGTTCTCCATCATCAATTCATGTGTCACCGTTTTGTTATTGACTGGCTTCCTGGCCACCATCCTTATGCGAGTCCTTAAGAACGATTTCATCAAGTACAATTTATTTCCATCTGTTTTTGATGCATGAAAATCCATATCTAATTCTTAAGTATACTTGGTTTTGTGTTTAAATTCATTCATTTCTTAATAGGTATGCTCATGATGACGAATCTGCGGATGACCAGGAGGAGTCTGGGTGGAAGTATATTCATGGTGATGTGTTCAGGTACCCCAAGCACAAGTCTCTGTTTGCAGCGGCTCTTGGTTGCGGCACCCAGCTCTTTACTCTGTGAGCATCATCCATCAAAGTTAATTGTCTCTTTGTTTCCGAGCAATCTGTTAACTGTTATTCATTTGCTTCCTTTTCCAGTACAATTTTCATTTTTGTCCTTGCTCTAGTTGGGGTCTTTTATCCATATAACCGAGGGGCCCTTTTTACCGCTCTGGTAGTCATTTATGCCCTTACATCTGGAATTGCTGGTTACACTTCAGCTTCTTTCTATTGTCAGCTAGAAGGAGAGAATTGGGTGTGTAATACTGACCTCTCTTACTGTTTCCTGTATGTGAAAATGTATTGCTGAAATTTGAATATCTTTTTGGTCTAAATTCTGATGACTGGTCCTACCATTTTTCATGGCAGGTGAGAAACTTATTGCTAACTGGAAGCTTGTTTTGTGGACCTCTTTTTTTCACATTCTGTTTTCTCAATACGGTCGCAATTGCTTATAAAGCCACAGCAGCATTGCCATTTGGAACCATTGTGGTGATTCTTCTCATATGGGCTTTGGTCACATCACCTTTATTAGTAGTAGGAGGTATTGCTGGGAAGAATAAGAAGGAAGAGTTTCAAGCCCCTTGTCGCACAACAAAATATCCGAGAGAGATCCCACCATTACCTTGGTACCGAAAAACCCTTCCACAGATGGCAATGGCAGGGTTCTTGCCATTCAGTGCTATATATATCGAACTTTACTACATATTTGCCAGTGTGTGGGGACATAGGATCTACACAATATACAGCATCCTGTTTATCGTCTTTATCATTCTCTTGATTGTCACTGCTTTTATCACCGTGGCTTTGACTTATTTTCAACTTGCTGTTGAAGACCATGAGTGGTGGTGGAGGTATGTTGTTTTTAGCTTTCCGATATTTATAAACAAACACATACATTTGCAAGTTCCCACAAACAACATATGTTCACTTTTAGATGCATTGCTGCTTGAAGAATATCATAAAATTCCTCATATCATTCTCGTATTGTCTGTCTGTTTGTTGTTGCTTGTGTTGTTTTATGGATGGATTTTCGGTATTGTATGTTGTAATAGTTATTCTCTCATCTAGATTTCTGAATCACTATCTCCTATCTTGGATCATTTGTGGAATTGTTTATATGAATCATTTTATGATTAGCCAACAACATTAATATTTGTTTGTTTCCGATAGTCGGCTGATCTTAACTGATATTCTATTCGGTCTATCAGGTCCTTCCTTTGTGGTGGATCAACCGGGTTGTTCATATACGCGTACTGTTTGTATTACTACATAGCGCGGTCAGACATGTCAGGCTTCATGCAAACCTCATTCTTCTTTGGGTACATGGCTTGCATTTGCTATGGCTTCTTCCTCATGCTTGGGGCCATTGGCTTCCGTGCATCTCTGCTCTTTGTTCGACACATCTACCGTTCTATCAAGTGTGAGTAGCCCTCTCTTGCTTTATCGGAACCAGTTGGATTATAGTTAGTTTATCAAAAGATTCAATGATGATTACAAAAAGAAAAGCAGACTGGAAAATGCTATTGCAGTGTTGTATGAAATATGAATCATTCTAAACCTTACTTACTTGACGCCTTGTATTTCGCACACCGCGCATTACACCAGTCGACCGTTCCCTTTCCGACACCGGCACAATTTAGGAACAACTTTTGTTATTGTGCTGTCATATTCAGGATGTTAGCTCAAAAAAAAAAAAAAATAACATACATCTACATCTGACAGCCCTTTGTTATTCACATATTGTGCTGGGAACTGATTCAGACTGAACACTATAGTGTTGCAAACTTTAAATTTGTAGTTTATGGGATACTCAGAGTCGGACCATAACTCCAGTTGCAGGAATTGAATTTGAGCCAAAATAATTTGATTTTAGAAATTTTCCGAGAAAAACTTCTTTTAATTTTGAGTTCAGGTAAGTTTCGAAAAAGATTGAGTTGGGATCAAAACGGTTTAAATTTAAAACCTACTAGATTCATATAATTAATCTTTAGTTTTTTCAATATAATTACTAAAATATTTAGTTGTAGAAATAATTAATACATAATGAAAATATTATTCTGTTAATTATCCTAAAAATAAACATCAATACCGTTCAATATGACTAAACTATAAATTTTAAATTATAATTATTAAATTATAAATCTTAAACTTCATTATATAAATCCTAAGATATAAACTCTAAAATCTAAACTGTTTTGAAAATTTTAAACGGCAAGAGAATATAACCTAACAGGATAAAAATATATGCAAAGGACGAGAAATAAAAAGCAAATCTTGATTAGATTTCGCTTTAGAGGGTTTTATATAAAAATAATTACGTAAGTGTTGAAATTATATATTTTTTAAATTTTAAACATTTACAATTAAATTTTAATTGTTATATTTTAAGTATTCAACCGTTTTAAAAAATCGTTATCTAATAAAAATATAACACATAATATATTTTTTATATAAAAATAAAACAGAAAATAATATAGAAAAACTCAAAATTTCAAAAAAAATCTCTAATCTCTAATAAAAAAAACATAAATTTGTTAAAATTATTACAGTTATTGTCACCGTCGTCGTTGTACATCATTTATATTATCGTTAGATTTTTTTGTTTATTTTTCTCAATCGTTCATTACCGACAACTAAGGATATATACATCAATCAGATGACAAACGATACAATTCTATTAGAATAGAATCTGATTGACGTGTTTATCGACTATTATCGACGTTAAATGATTAAAAAATAAATGACAAACTCTAAAAATGATAGTAAAAATATTCAACTACAACGATAATAATAATATCTCTAAATCAAAAAATTATAATTCTAAGTATTAGAGATTTAAAATACTATTAAAAAATTATTTTTTTAAATTTTAGTATAACAATAAATAAACATATTATATCACATTTTTTAAAATGTTTTTTAGAATAAAAAATTATTTTTAGAATAAACATATTATATCACATCTTTTAGAATGTTTTTTTAGGATAAATATTTAAAACTATTAATTACAAACATCTATTTTTCGTAAGTCTTTAAAATTTGCTAAACATAACACTAATAATAAATAATAAAATAAGTAAAGAAAAATAAACTCCAGCTACGGTTGTACAATTCCTTTCGGTTGTTGTCTTTGTTGCCAAGGAAATTTAGAGAAAATAAACAAACAAACAAAATTGATAGTGTTGATGATGTTAGGGGCGGTGCAGTTGGGAGCAGCGGCGGCGTTCGTGGTGGTTTTAGTCCCAATGGGAATGGCGGGTTGGCATTTGAGCCGAAACAAGATGCTCTTCTTCAGCGGCGCACTTTTCATTTCTCTCGCTATATGCGTCCATTTGACTCCCTATTTCCCTTTGCTCCCCGATTTCGTCACCTCCGTTTCTTCCGCCGTCGTCTTCGACCGCCGCACTTCTTGCATCAACTTGGTCAACGACATCTCTTGGCAAGTCAACCCAAAAAACGCTTCTTCCCACCTTCACAACAACGCTACCAGCGATCTCGATTTGTACGAGAAGCGCTGGGATTGGTCCGATTCCCACAAGCTCAAAGCTTGCGACTTTCAGAAACTGTCTAAACCCGATACTTCCGATTTGTTAAACGGATCCTGGGTGGTCGTTGCCGGCGATTCGCAAGCTCGATTGTTCGCCCTCTCTTTGTTAGCTCTGGTTTTGGGTTCCGAATCCCAACGTATGGATTCGGTTAGAGCCGATTTGTTTAAGAGGCATAGTGATTACAGCATTTTAGTGGATGAAATTGGTATGAAACTGGATTTCTTTTGGGCGCCTTACGTTGTGAATTTAACGAATTTGATGACGGATTTCGAAAGCTGAAAGAGTTGCCCTGATGTTATGGTCATGGAGGCTGCTCTTTGGGACATGCTTCATTTCAACAATGCATCAGATTATGAGTTGGCCTTGCGGATGTTGAAAACTAAAGTAGCTTCGTTGTTGCCATTTTCAACTGAGTTAGCCATTACTGAACCAGTGGTTGGTTTCGTCCCCATCAAGTCATCTTCCCATTTGTTTTGGCTTGGTATGCCAGTGCTGATCAATGGGATGTTGAATACAGAGGAGAAGAGGGAGAAGATGAATGATGCAATGTGGCATGCTTATGATCAAGCACTCGGCGATAGTAAGCTGTTAAGCCAAACTGGTGGCCCTCTGCTTTTGTTGGATTCCCAGTCATTGACTTGGAACTGTGGTCCGCATTGTACATCCGATGGTATGCATTACGATGGAGCTATCTATGAAGCTGCAGTTCAGATAATGCTAAATGCATTGCTTATTGAATCGCATCAGAGGTTTTGATTATAGTAAGGATCTTACAGCACCCTTGAGAAAGGGAGAGGGGCACAATTGCCGGTCTACAATCTCCGGTTCGTCCAAGGTTTTCTCCCCTTCTTTGGATTAACACACAAGTAAGCTTTTTGTATGGCAAAATTCTTTTTCTTTCATATGTTTGAAAACCAAATATTCATTTGTTTATATACTACAGATTGATTATTGCACTTCGTATGACTCACATCTAATTTTGTTTCCACTAAATTTGATGGTTGTACCATATTGGATACATCTTGTTTCCTTTCTTACAATATATAGAAGCAGCAGCAATTGAGTAGATCAAAATTTGAGTATCTAGTGTGTGTGCGCGTGTTTATTTAAAGAACGAATAATGATGAAGACATGGTTACAGCAGATGGTCTAGTGTTACTAGTGGCAGAGTGGTTTACTGGCTTAAGTACCTAGGGGATATATAGTTCAGAAAGATAGAGAGATCGATGGAGATGTTAATTGTAGGATTAGCGCGTGCGGTTTAATTGGGATAAGTATTTTGTGTAATTGAAATATACTTATGTGTTTGAAAGGAAAGAGCCGTAGGACATCTCTAGGAAACCTGCCGGGGCATTGGGATAACAAGAAACAACATATACGAAATCAGTGTAGCCGAGACATGAATATTGAAATGCATGTATGATAAAGACTAGGGAATATGGATATAGTTGAAAATGAGGATATGCATCTCAAAGTGGTTTGGTGTCGTACGTATCGAGGATGCATTCATTAGAAGGATGGTGGAGTAAATTAACATTACACAAGATGACTGGTTTAAGGGGAGGCCTAAAGGATATGATTAAAGGTACTAAGCATCAATGATATGAAGCTTTTAGAATTTGAAATGTGGATGGTGGTGGATACAAAGGTTTAACGGGATGTAAAAAAGCAGTCTTGATTTTTTTATTTAATGGTTCTTTAGATAGAATTTGTGTATTTGTGTATTTGTATGACATTTTTAGAAGGAATGCTCATGGACATGAACGGTGTGTATCTTGTTTGTGCTTCTCCAGATACTACTTGAGTACCCTTATGTTTTAGTTTCGCATACATGTATTGTGTATGACATGCTAGCGATCATTGTTGCTTTAATAAAAGCTTGGATGTGTTGGGATGTAGTAATTCCCATTCACTGAAACATACAAAATAGAAAAAAGGAGTACAATGGTTGGAAATCTCCTGAGATGTAAAATCTCTACTACTTCTCAGAATTATTGATCGAGTGTAAGAGACGAATGTCTTTACATGCAAGGAGGGACTACGGGATCAAGTTGTCGTCCGGTTACTCGCGTTGTAACCCTGATATGCCCGGAATGGCCTACAAGAACTGAATCCAATGTAGCCATCACATTTCAGGGAGCTGCTGCTTCTTTACATCTTGTTCCTTGGACACTTTGGGTCTAAGCCACAAGATATTCGTTAGTCGCTTGAATTGGAACAAAACTCCCTGCTGTTAGTGCCTATTTTCTACATTCACAATCTTCAATTTCAGGGTTTTCTTCTAAAACGTGTTAAAATTATGTATCCAAATCCAATCAGTGCAACTCAACAGATAACAGTAAGAAAAGGAAAGAACAGGACAGTGTAATGTCTATATATATATGATAAGACACATTGCATTGCAGTGGGTGCTTAATCTTTAGGACTCGAATTGTTTTCCTTCGAAAGTTTGGCCGAAGTTCCAATTCTTTGGAGCAACATTGTAAGATGTAAGTGTGAGGCCATCACTACTGGTGATCTCAAACGACAGTGGCTGGTTCCTCAGATCAGAATTTATATGCCAGTTTTGTCCCCAATTCCGACCCATCTGCAACCACCCGGTTCTTGAACCCTTGATCTTCACCGCAACTATGTCTCCAGCACCTGCAACATTGCTTATGAGCACCGACAGGAAGATGCCTGAACCATCAATTGTAAATCGAACACCTCCTTCCCTTCTGCACTTTATCCTGTTTTAAAGCCAACCAACAGGTGTTTAAAGCAAGATACAAGATCGGTATATAGACCATTTTAAGACAGAAATCCAACATGAAAATACAATGTAAGAAACCATTTCTAACAGTACATTGTACAGTTTCCAGATTTGGGTTTTGCCTAGATTGCAGATTTAGCTCCCTGATTTGGTGTTGTTAGTTAAAATACAAAAGAACAAGAAAAACCATGGGAAGAGTTTGTTTTGTTACCTTCTGTACTCAACAGGCATGTTTCCAGCTTTCCAAATAGCAATCTTTTCAAAAGCTTCAATGGGGAGCACAAAGTGTTTGTTGGGGGGATTACAACGGCCTCCACCCTCCGCCGTGAACCCGTAGTTGGGAGCACAGAAATTGGTGGCGGTGACAATGATATTTGTCCCAGGTATGCACCACCGCAGGTCATCCACGCACCTCAGTTGGAAGCACGCGCCACAGATCTGCCCACGCTGAAAGAAAGCCTCGCTCAAACCCGCTGTGTCCATGCCGTAGCCAACCTTGAGAAGGTCCCCATACCCGCAGGCACCCCCCACGGAGTCCCGAGGATCTGAAGCTGCGTAGTAAGTGGCACGCGCGGGATGCCAGATGGAGGACTGCGGCGGCGTAGGGGTGGAAGAAGAGGATGAGTAATGAGAAGTGACGGTGGAGAGGAGTGTATAGAGGAGGAGTGAGAGCAGAGGAGCTGCTTGGGTGAAAGCTGGGAGCGACATTTTCTTGAGAGACAAAGACAAGGGAAAGAGACAGTCGAGAGTAAAGTTAACTTAAAAGAAGCTAAAGCCATTACTTTAGTTTGGTTTTTGTGTCTGAACTGTGGGAAGTTTTAGGAAATAGTAGTATTAAAAACTGTTAAAAACATTAATATTATATTTTTAAAAAATTATAAAAATTTTAGTATCGATCTTTTATATATACTAAATATTTTATAAAAATTTATATTAAATTTTATAATTTTTTTAAAAAATCTAATATAATTATTTTAACCGTTTTTTTAACTGTTCATTATTCATAAAAACCCTTGACTTGTCCATGTGACCATGCCATTGCCATCCAAACTCACTGCTTTTTCCCTTCTTTTCATGTTTTGGGCCTTCTTTTTAATTGAGTCCCTGTTTCAGATTAATTAAAAAATCCAGACACCATCATTTGTGTTTTGTTTTCTATTTGAATCAAATTTAGATGCTATTTAGTCTATTATTTCCGCCATTTCTTCCAATAACAAGGTCTGGTTTTCCCTGGGAGGGTAACATCCGAATCATACCAGGAAAAATGGCAAACGAGTAATACGAACAAATATTGATGAAAGATTTGATCAATGGAAGTAGATAGATGAGTAGAGATGCCTGACCAAACCTATCAAGATACCGAGAAATGTCGAAAAGTGAAACACGTTGCTGCAGGAGTGCGGCTTCGGCCCTGAAGGGCAGTCGGAGTCGGAGGTTGTAACTGTATTTGGTGTTGAAGACTAGGGCCGTAAATGAGACGAGACAGATCGTGAGCTACTCGAGCTCGACTCGGTCAAAACTCGATTCGATTGAACTCGGTTCGAACTCGAACTCGACTCGAGTTTTTGACGAGCCGAACTACATGATACCCGACTTGAAAAGTTCACGAGCTACTAGAAAATATAAATATACTATATTTTTATAATTTAAAATCTAAATTTCTAAACTTAAAATCCTAAACATAAGTCTTAAACCCTAAAACAACATACTAAAACTTAAAATTAACAAACTTGAGTTTACACAACATGTGTATTAAATTTTTTCTTCATTAGACTTTAAATAAGACTTGAGAGATAAAAGTTACTCGAGTCTAACACGATCAAAGATCGATCAATACTTGGCTCGATTAGGCTCGAACTCGACTCGAGTTTTTAACGAGTTGAACCGAACTGAACGCTATTAAAACTCGATTCGACTCATTTACACTCTACTGACGACTGATTCCAGTTCCCAACTCTTGGTAGCACTTGGTTCCGAGGGCATCAGGTATGAGCCCTGTGACCTGTTGTGGTTCACCATTCGGGGTAGACAATCTAAAGAGAGTATTTTGTAATTTTAATCTATATTTTTAACAAAAATAATTATTATTTTTGTGATAAAAAATATGTGTAGATTACATGTTGGGAGATCAACTAAAACCTACGTGGATTTGTAAGGGATGCGTATAAGAAGGGAAAAAATATCTAAAAAACTTTTAATAAGATTGTTCAAAATTGTATCCAAAATATTTGAGAATAGAGTGAAGAATACAAAATCCTCCACGACTTGTCTTGTCATTCCTAGACGTGTGATAGGATTAGGGAAAGCAAAGTAGAGGATAGAATTAGAGATGGATATTTAATCGAGTCAAATAAAAAAAATTGAGTTAATCGAATTGAAAAATTATATTTTATCTTAAATTTATTTGAAATTTTTTGAGACAAGTTCGAGTTTTTTTTTAAATTTAATTATAATAATTTATAATATTACGATACTAATTAGTTCAAATTTAAATGATTTTCTATAACGATATACGATGCACATATATATTTTTTTATATTCTTTCCTATGTGATATATATGTATATCACATGGGACTAAAAGACTTAACTGAACTTGAAAATTAATCCAATAATTATTAAGAATTTTAAGTCAGGTTTATAAAATTATAAATTAAGTCAAGATGAATCAAATATTTTTCGTGTTGTATCGAATTAAATAATTTAATTTTTTTAGTCTAATTTTATCAATCCGTAGAGTAGCACGTTGCAACCCCCGATTGTTGAAGGCGTTTTCATGTGACAAGTGCGAACGCCCACCGCCTTTCCCACCCCCGAAGTTCCCTTCAACTGGGATTGTGAATGCGTTGGTTGCATGTGACAACCCCCACTGCCCTCTCCAACTCCAACTCAACCTAGTCCCAGACCTATTTCTGGTCTCTATATAGGCTGAAACCCAGATCACTCCTGTCCTGTCCTGTCCTGTCTTACTACTAAACAAGAATGGTCGTGAAAGTTTATGGTCCTCTAAAGGCTGCTTGCCCCCAGAGGGTACTCTCATGCCTACTAGAGAAACATGTTGATTTTCAAGTGGTTCACATACAGCTTGATGAGGGAGAACACAAGAAACCAGATTTCCTCACACGTCAAGTACTGCTACTGGTTTTGTTTTATGTAGCAGAGATATTTATGTTTTTAAGATAAATATAGAGATTCGAACACGTATAAAATAAGATAAGAACCAGATTTCACATCGGTTTTCTTTTTTTTTCAGCCGTTCGGACAAGTTCCAGCTATTGAGGACGGTGATTTTAAACTCTTTGGTAAGATAATTAAACGTTGCATTTATCACATCTTCTCTTAACCCCCCCTAAAGAAATCAAACAAAGAAAGCTGATGTTGTTGTTTCTTTGTCAGAATCCAGGGCCATCATCAGGTACTATGCAGCCAAATACGACAGTCGAGGTCCGAACCTGTTGGGGAACTCGTTGGAAGAACGAGCCTTGGTGGATCAATGGCTGGAAGTGGAAGCACACAACTTCAATGACTTGGTATACAATTTGGTCCTCCAACTCGTGATCCTGCCTCGAATGGGCAAGCAAGGTGACTCCGCCTTGGCTCTCGACTGCCAACAAAAGCTGGACAAAGTGTTCGACATCTACGAGCAACGTTTGTCCACCTCCGCTTATCTGGCCGGAGACTCGTTCACCTTGGCCGACCTTAGCCACCAACCAGGCATCAGGTACTTGGTGGAGGATGCTGGAATGGGGCACTTGGTGTCCCAAAGGAAGCATGTGAATGCATGGTGGGAGACCATTTCTAACCGACCAGCTTGGAAGAAGCTCATGAAGCTTGCTAGTGATTAATTAAGTTGCTTAAATGTTTGAAATGTATGGCGAGTATAATTATATAAATAAATTCAACCGTTAACCGGTGTAATCACCGTTTTTGGTTCGGGGAGTCGCCACCAATCATTTTGCGGTGTGATTGGAACACCAAAATCAGGGTCTGCGAACCAGAGTTGAGTTCAGGAGTCTGTTACGTGTAGGGAAGGATGAGCACCCTTACAACGCCCGAAATCGGCACCTGTTGGTTACAAAATATTTTATATGATCGAAAAATATAAAATCAATGTTAATTTTATGATCCTATAATTTTTAACCTGCAAAACAAAAATAAAATATTAGATAAAAAATATTAAAGTGTACATAGATTGATAGTAAAAGGATAATAATAATAATAATAACAACGATAATAAAAATAATACTAATACTAATAAAATATATATATAATAATAATAATAATAATAATAATAATAATAATAATAATAATACCCATGATAATAATAATAATAATAATAATGTAATAACTATTATGGCCTAAATCTGTAAAATACAAAACTAAAGGGTTGGTATAAAGTAAAATAGTGAAATCAGGGGGGGTAAAATTAAATAAAATATAAAACATAGGATTAAATTTAAAAAATAGTGACCAAAATGGAACAGTATGCAAACTGTCATGCCGAAACGTGAAGAGACTGAGAATGCGAGGACTGCATCAGTAATTTTTCCATTTTCGCGGGTTATTGTGCGGGTCGGGTCGGATTCCGGGTATGGAGCCGGGTACAGGGACCTAAAACGACGTCGTTTTGGCCGAAAAGCCTCCTTGCCAAAACGACGTCGTTTGGCTATGTGAATATAAACCTTTAGTTTGGCTTAATGAGCCACATGCTCATTCTTATCCTCTGCAGCATTTGGATAGAGAGAAAAGCTCTCAACTCTCGGTGGCCATGGAGGTCCGACCGCCGTATGTGGTCGACGGTTATCGCTGTCGTCGGCGACGGAAAGCGAAAAGGAGGGCCTTTTCCGAAGGATCTCGATGCAAGGATCTCAAATCCAAACTCGGATTTTCAAAAAAGTGTATGGATCAGAGTAAATCTACGAAGATAAGTTCGAATCTCTATATATTTTTTACCTTTCTTTTTGATTCTTTCTGATTTCACCTTCCTTCTCGGTTTCTTATTTATGTTTCGAATATATGGTGCTCGAATGTTCTCTCATTTTTTCATTCCCTCCCCGTTCAATACATGATAATTTCTGGGTTTTTATAACCCGATTAAACATAATAAAATATAAAGATTTCTGCTTTTCATCCTCCTTTTTAGATCTGATGATGTTTTTCATTTAATATCTCTGTAGGTTCGAAATGACTTGGGCGGTGGAGTCAGTCGGTGGGCGGTGGTCGGCCGTTCGAGCCAATAGAGGCGACGTTGATGTAGGCGACATTGAGAAAAGTTGTTTCTGGTGCTCCATGATGGGTCGTTAGGACCTGAAAGCAAAATAAAACCTTTATTAGTCACTGTTTAAAATTCTAGAATCGTTACCTGAAAATCTGTGTTATTTTAGCTTTCTCAGGGTCAAGGTTGGTCATCGTGTTGTTGCCCCCTGATTAAGGTCTTCCGGTCTCTTCTCTGAACCTGTTTATATTTACAAGAAAAAATATGTGCATCATGAATGCTTAATGTATGTCAAGTCTGAATGCAAAATTTCTGAATGCATGAATGACATGATTTTTGTTTTCGAAGGATGTCCTAATTTATGCTTGATGCATATTTAATCTAAATGCATGGTTTGTAAATACAAAATGCTTGAATGCATGAATGTCATGATTTTCTAGGGGTGCCCCGATTTCACTGATCATGACGAAAGTTTCTTGAATTCTTCTGATTTGACCTTCTTCCTCGGAACCTTTTCTCAAAATAGATGCCCCAAATAATTTTTAACAATCTGAACCTTTAGAGTGCAAACATTCACATGGTCATATTACCCAGTTGAGTTGTCTCTATCTTTTGAAGTTGTTTCGCTTAGCATTCTACCTTAGAGTATTGCATCAAAATATATTTCCTTGCAACTTGTAGTTTTGGGCCCTTACAAAAGACTCTTGCAGCCAGTGGGCTTAGGCTAACGAGATGGTTTACAAAAACATCTCATCGGAAGAGATAAAAACTATAAGTGACCTATTATGGTCAAGGTAGAATAATATCTTAGCCTAGCAGGCATAATTTACTTTTGTACAACTCAAAAACAACATTGTCATTCCTACTTGGTGTCTTCGTGCTTCGGCAAAGGATCTGTAGTCGTTTCAACTGGGTCATCGAATTTTATTACTCCGAGCTTGATAAACTTTTCCACTAGCCTTTTAAAACCTAGGCAGTTTTCAATCGAATGCCCCACTTGTCCCGCATGATAATCACATTTTGTATTGGCGTCATACCATTTCGGGAAAGGGGGTTGCATCGGCGCTTGAAAGAAGGGCGACACTAAGCGCTTATCATACAACTCTTTGTGTAGCTCCCCGTAAGATATTGGCAGTTGAGTAAATTCTTTCTTTTCAAAATTCTTTCTCTGACTGAAATCTTGGTTGGAGGAATTATAAGCACCAGTGGCTGCAGGTTGTGTCACTGTTACAGGCTTTGAATAATTGACGCTATAGATTCCTGTAGAATTCACTTCATTATCCTTCTTTCCATGTGTTGACCTTCTTTGGGACGAACTTCCACCGGCATCAATTCTGCACTCTTGATGGCATTCTCGATGAGCTCACTGGATAGCACCAGATCAGCAAAATTAGTGGTTGCATTGCCTATGAGGCGATCTAGGATTGGGCCTTCCAAAGTTTGGATGAATATAACCACCGTCTCTTTTTCACTGAGAGGAGGTTGGACTTGTGCTGCTACATCTCTCCAACGTTGTGCGTATTGTCTAAAGCGTTCGTTAGACCTTTGTTTCATGTGTTGCAAGGTCAAACGGTCTGGTACCATATCACTAACATGCTTATATTGCTCTAGAAAAGCCTTAGCCAAGTCTTTCCATGACTTTATCTGATGACGATTCAGCTGATTATACCATTTAGTGGCAGATCCCGTTAAACTATCTTGAAAGCAGTATATCAGTAGCTTGTCATCCCTACCGTACCCTGTCATCCTTCGACAAAACATAGTAAGATGGGCTCGATGGCAACTAGTCCCGTCATATCTTTCAAATTCTGGGATTTTGAATTTCGAAGGTAACACTAGATTTGGGACGAGGCTGAGTTCGTTGGCGTCGAATCCGGTAAAGGTATCTTCAATCTCCATAGCTTCCATTTTCTCTTTGAGCCATTTATAACGTTCTTCAATTTCTTTCGAAGTCTCAATCTTTGGTTCAATCAGCTGATCAAGTTCTGATACAAAATTTTCTGCTTGATTGCCCCTCGGTTTGGCTTCTGATGTGGAGGGTATGTTCATGGGGCCATATGTGTCAGTCGGATGCAGCGGTAACTTTCCTTTAGAAAAGACCACCTGGGGATGAGCCTCCGGTGGTATCTTGGTTTGAAGATGAGTAAAACCTGAAGGATATATAGGATCTTCAATCATGTTAGCAGGATTTGCCCCTGAGTCGACCATAGAAGTGTCTTCTTGCTTGAATCCGAGCATTTATGCTAGTTTCCCGAGCATTTCTTGTTGAGATTTTGCAATCTGGTCTTTCATTTCTTATCGAGCCCTTGCTAACTGATCTTCCATTTTTCGCGTTAAACCATCCTGTAAATCCTTCTGAGTCTGCTCAATCTTATCCAATCTGTCCTCGTTCATCTTCTTCGTCTTGAGTCGAGTTCCGTAGGGATGCTGAATTATCGTCTGGTCCAGTATTACTGAGACAGGGGACCCCAAACATTAGTACTAATGTTATAAAAATGAATGCATGTGGATGCATGATGCATGACTTAGATGTGAAAATATCGATTCAAAAATGGTTCTCGGGTCCACCGTTTTACGTGCACGAGATTTATTCACAACTTTGAATGTTGTATTAATATCTAGAGTGCTAGATTTTCTCCCGATATATTAAGAACCAATTGTGAATCAATACTTCATGCTCGTGAAATGCAAAAATTAAAGCATGATCATGGTAATTAATGCAAAATGAAGGATTATGAAATATTATAATGCATTAAAAAAGAAACGAAGTTAATTCACATTAAAATAAATAAATAAAATTACAAATATAACAACAAAAATAATAAAAAACTGTACATAAAGGCAACAAAGCCTAAAGGGTTACTGCTAAACGGGCAGAGTTTCGCATGGCTCTACGGGTAGGCTTCTAGGTCTCACTACATGAGGTTCGGCTCTAGAAGGTATCCGAACAATACTTATTACCCTACTAAGGATAATAAGCATGATTCAGGGGGATACGTTCCTCTAAGTCTATGCGGAGACATAAATCTCACGAAGACAAAGGAAAAAATATCCCGGAAACAATTCCCCATCCTACACGGAGGCAAAACCTCACGAAGGAGTGGTTTCATGCTCCCACTTAAATGGACAGAGCTCGAGTTGAGAGCTCATGAAATGAGGAGACCTGAAAAAAACATTTAAAACTATTAGTGAATATTTTAAAATAATAAAATAAAGGATCACAAAATTAAAATAAATCGAATTTAAATTTCGATCATTAAATAAAATGTAAGCGATTTTAGGCTCGACTCTCGAAAATGTCCCCAGCGAAGTCGCCAGCTGTAATCACCGTTTTTGGTCCAGGGAGTCGCCACCAATCATTTTGCAGTGTGATTGGAACACCAAAATCAGGGTCTGCGAACCAGAGTTGAGTCTGGGAGTTTGTTACGTGTAGAGAAGGATGAGCACCCCTACAATGCCCGAAATCGGCACCTGTTGGTTACAAAATATTTTATATGATCGAAAAATATAAAATCAATGTTAATTTTATGATCCTATAATTTTTAACTTGCAAAACAAAAATAAAATATTAGATAAAAAGTATTAAAGTGTACATAGATTGATAATAAAAGGATAATAACAATAATAATAATAATAATAATAATAATACCCATGATAATAATAATAATAATAATAATAATAATAATAATGTAATAACTATTATGGCCTAAATATGTAAAATACAAAACTAAAGGGTTGGTATAAAGTAAAATAGTGAAATCAAGGGGATAAAATTAAATAAAATATAAAATATAGGATTAAATTTAAAAAATAGTGACCAAAATGGAATAATATGCAAACTGTCATGCCGAAACGTGAAGAGACTGAGAATGCGAGGACTGTATCAGTAATTTTTCCATTTTCACGGGTTATTGTGCGGGTCGGGTTGGATTCCGGGTATGGAACCGGGTACAGGGACCTAAAACGATGTCGTTTTGGCCGAAAAGCCTCCTTGCCAAAATGACGTCGTTTGGCTATGTGAATATAAACCTTTAGTTTGTCTTAATGAGCCACATGCTCATTCTTATCCTCTGCAGCATTTGGATAGAGAGAAAAGCTCTCAACTCTCGGTGGCCATGGAGGTCCGGCCGCCGCATATGGTCGCCGGTTATCGCCGCCGCCGCACTGGCCGCCGTTGTCGGCGATGAAAAACGAAAAGGAGGGCTCTTTCTGATGGATTTCGATGCAAGGATCTCAAATCCAAACTCGAATTTTCGAAAAAGTGTATGGATCGGAGTAAATCTACGAAGATAAGTTCGAATCTATATATATTTTTTACCTCTCTTTTTGATTATTTCTGATTTCACCTTCCTTCTCGGTTTCTTATTTTTGTTTCGAATATATGGTGCTCGAATGTTCTCTCATTTTTTCATTCCCTCCCCGTTCAATACATGATAATTTCTGGGTTTTTATAACCCGATTAAACATAATAAAATATAAAGATTTCTGCTTTTTATCCTCCTTTTTAGATCTGATGATGTTTTTCATTTAATATCTCTGCAGGTTCGAAATGACTTGGGCGGTGGAGTCAGTCGGTGGGCGGTGACCGACCGTTCGAGCCAATAGAGGAGCGCGTGACCACCACGCGCGCTGATCTGGAAGTGCACTGGTCAGAGGCGGCGGCTGCTGGTGGCTGAAGGATTAGGGTTTGATTAGGTTTATCATTTCTGTTAGGTTGGGCTTGTATTGGGTATTGGGTTTAAATATTTATTTGGTGTGGGTTTTGTTTTTTCCTAATGGGTTCTTACAACCGGTTGAAATTCGAATAAATATGCTTATATTTTTTAATATACTAGTATGATTATAAGCTAAATATTTGTTTAATTTTCTTAGTCATTTAATAATGCATACGTAACATGCACATATGGTGTTCGAATTGGAGTCATCTGGATGAATTACGCCATCCTTTATAACCGGCAAAGACAGAACTAAATAGGGGTCGGAAAGGCAATCGTCCTATCCCTAAAAAAAATTTCATCTTCATTTTTCTATTTAAATTTTAATTTATTTATAACTTTGCCTTTATATTTTAAACCATTTACATTTTATCTCTTAAACCTTAAATTTTGACTCTTGTACCGCCCCACGGGATATATACACATATTTCAAAACATGCTTAAGGATGCAAACCATAGTAGACCATCGCCCTCTATTAACCAATGTCGCCTGCTTCAATACCCCATAGTAAACCATCTCCTCCGACGACATAGCCATCTCTCCTGCCAAGCTAGTGGCCTCCATGGTCGACACCAGAGGAACCTTGTTTCTCAAGCTGTCTGAACCTGTGCACGGTTGTGTCCTAAAAGAACAAAACTGAGGAGGATTCATTTTCTGAATTTGACCCTTGTCGGCTCTGTGTGGGAACAAGGAATTGGTAAGGAATCGTAGCGACTCTTTTTTGAAAATATTTAAAAAACGGTTTAAAGGATTAAAAGTTCGGTAAGATTTAAAAATTCGGTATCCCGAGAGATGACACCTGAAGAACAGGATGCCACTCCTATTGGAATATTATTTGAATTTAAAAATCCGCAGGAATATTTGAAAATTCGGTATTTCAGGGGATAACACCTGAAGAACAGGATGCCACTCTTATTTGGAATACCGTTTTAATTCAAAAATCGGTTAATTGGTTGGAGTCACCATCGATCGTTCAAAAAGGTGGATCGAACACCAAGAAAACAAAACCAGGAGAAAATGTAAAATCCGAATTAAATTAATTTTTAATTTAAAATGTGTATTCTAATATCCAAGACGATTCAAAAGAAATAATACCCGAAGAACGGGATGCTACTCCCAATAGAATACATCGGGATAATAATTTCTAATAAAATAAACCAACATTTAACATATTATATATTAAAACTTAAAAAAAGCCAACATATACTTATATCACATATTTAATTTATTATACAAGATAAAAATAAGTATGATAATTTTATGAATAACATCAAAAAGGTAATAAAATAATATATTAATATCATTTATTATATTATAATATTTAACATAATAATATAAATAATATATAGTAATAATATCATCAAAAATATGGTAATAATATAAAATAATATATCAAAAGTATGATAATAATATAAAATAATATCAAAAAGGTAATAAAATAATATGTTAATATCATTTATTATTAATATCATCAAAAATACGGTAATATTAATATAGTAATAATATTTAACGTAATAATATTAAATCATTTCCTAAAGAATCATATATAAAATATGATAATATTAGTATAGTAATAATAATAATAATATTTAATGTAATAATATTAAGATTATATAAACATAATATAATAGTAATTATACAAGTATAACATAATATTGAAATAAAAAAATAATAAAACTAATAATAATATAATATTGTCTAATCTACAAAAAACATAAATTAAGGGGTTCAAATAAAATAAGCAATAACCAAATTGAGCTAAATAAGAAAATATAAGGCTAAATAATGAAAATAGTGACTAAGATTAAATAAACAGTAAACTGGAGAGTCGAAACGGTAAGGATACGAAGTGCAGGGACTGCATGTGTAATTTTCCCTTTGATTCGGGTTAGACACGAGTCTGGGTCGGGTGGCCGGGTCGATTGTGGATATCCATGGCCAAAACGACGTCATTTTGGGCCCTGTATCCAGGCACCAAAACGGCATCGTTTCAATTATAATATTTATATATTTTGCTTATTAAAAAATAAGCCTCATCTCATTTGTTTCTTAGGTTCAGAACAGAACCAGAGCTCTCCCCTCTCTAGAGTTTGGCTGTCGCCGGTGAGGAGAGACACCGACCACCGCGCCGGCCTTCGTCGCTGGTCGCAGGAGGGAAAAAGTTTCTTACTTTCTGGAAGATCTTGACACGATGAACGTGATTGTGGCCTCGGATTTTTGAAAAAAAAATTGTGGAAGCCTAGATCTAGAGATGAGTATTCGAATCTTTAAACTTTTTTACCTCTTTTTTTTCTCAATTTTTGGCTCCGATTTCCTCCTCTCTGTTTCCGATTGATGTTCGAATGTGTGTGTTATTGTGGTTGCTTTTTGTTTCGGTTTTGACTCTTGTTTTCTTCGAATGTATTTTTTTATTCCTCGTAAAAACTGAATACAAGCTAGATCTGGGTTTTTATACCCGAAAACATACATATAAAAAAACATATATTCTTTTCAGATCTACAATTTTGGATCTAATTATTCCTTATCCTTGTTTTTGCAGGTGACATGACAAAGACGGTGGAGCAGTCCGGCGTGGCAGATGTGGGCGACCATCTCGTCAAATGGGGGAGCGTGTGGCTACCATGCGGCAGACCAAGCGCCGCGCGTGGCGGCCACGCGCCTGATCTGAAAAGCCATGGAAGAGGCGGCGGCTGAGCATGCTGAGGGCTAGGGTTTTCACATAATTAGGGTTTAGGGTTAGTTTTGGATCAGGTTTGGGTGTATGTTGTTTGTTGGGTCAAGGGTTAGCTATTGGGCTTTGCAAATAAAATGGTTTTGGGTTTGTATTTAAATTAATGGGTTATTACAGCTGTCCCTCTTTGCTTATTATTGTGTAATGACAATAAAGTAAAGATAAGGAATAACCCATTTCGTCTGATATGGTTTCAAGGTGAATCTTGGTAAGGTAAAGGCTCTTTTGGTAAGGTTAAAATTCTTTTGGGTAAAGTTTTGGTTGATCACTGCCTCTTGTTGGTCTTTACTTGATCTTCTTTGCTATTCCAGAACAAAATTCTTCAAAACTGAGACTTCGAGCCTGGAACTTCTTCTTTGATTGCTCTTCTATTAGGTGCTTCGAATGAGTAGATTCTTCCTCTGTAGAGTCTTACCCGTCTTCAACCAAATCTTTAAGCTGCAAATTCTGAACTTTTCATCCTCGAATGTTGATGCCACAAGTTCTCCCTATATAGAACTTTTTGCGTCTTGAGTCGAGAGTCCTTCCCATAATGAACTTCTCACTGTAGATTCTTCCTATATAGAATCTTTTGTGTCTTCGATCCCAAGTGTTCTTCCTGTCGTAGAACTTTTTGCTAGAGATTCCTATTCTCATAGAATCTTTCGCATCTTCAAAGGTTCTTCATATATAGAACTTCTCGTTGGAGATTCTTGCTCTCATAGAATCTTCGCGCTTTGGAGTTTTCAAATCAAGAGTTCTTCCTATATAGAACTTCTAGCTGGAGATTCTTACTCTTATAGAATCTTTTGCGTTTTGAATTTCAAGAGTTCTTCCTATATAGAACTTCTCGATAGAGATTCTTGCTCTCATAGAATCTTTCGCGTTTTGAATTTCAAGAGTTCTTCCTATATAGAACTTCTCGCTGGAGATTCTTGCTCTCATAGAATCTTTCGCGTTTTGAATTTCAAGAGTTCTTCCTATATAGAACTTCTTGCTGGAGATTCTTGCTCTCATAGAATCTTTTGTTTGCTCAAAGGGTTCTTCTTATATAGAACTTCTTGCGGGAGATTCTTTCTCTAATAAAATCTTCGCATTTTGGATTTCAAGTCAAGAGTTCTTCCTATATACAACTTCTTGTTGTCAATTCTTCCTATATAGAATCTTTTGCTTGCTTCAAGGGTTCTTCCTATATAGAACTTCTTGTTGTTGATTCTTCCTATATAAAATCTTCATGTTTTGGAGTTTTCGAATCAATAGTTCTTCCTATATAGAACTTCTTGTTAGAGATGCTTTCTGTAATAGAATATTGTGAGTTCTTCCTCTATAGAACTTTTGTTGCAGACTTTTCTTATATAAGTCTTTCATGCTGTGAGTTCTTCCTGTATAGAACTTCTTGATTGATTTTCCTCTTGAACTTTGAGTTTACTGATCTTCTAGTTGATTCTTCTCTCGAATCTTTAGTTTGATGCTTCTTCTTGCTTAGAATATTCATCTTGCAATCATGAGTTTCTTCTGTGCAAAACTCTTATGGATTTCAACAACTTCTGTAGGCTCTCTCATAATATTTCATCTTTCGAATCTCTTCTGATTCTGAAGTTTCTGTAGAAAAATGAACAAAATATTCTATAATGCAGGTTAGCATGCGCCTACTCCTAGGGATGCCTATACTATATGATGCATAGATGATGATATCTTGATCTCTTCTGTGATCCTTGCACTCTTCCGTGATCCTCGTATTTCATCAGGCCATGATAATGCATTTTCATTTTCAATCTTCTTCTCTTCTGATGTAGAAGTAACATCTCATCTCACGTTAAGATTTAAACTTCGAATCTCAACTTATTCCAAGGCATCTTCTTGAGCTTTCATTCTCGGAGCATCTTTGAGATCTTTTTTTTTTATTTTTCTTTTTCTTTTTCATTTTCTTCTTTTTTATTTTTTTATTTTTTTTCAATTTTTTTTCAATTTTTTTCTTTTCTTTTCTTTTCTACTGATGAGTTGGTCTTCAAATGACATTTGACTGGTGTGTTGCCCCATTCTGGTTTGCTTTGCAATTTTGGCATTTTAGAATTTCGGTGTGAGCATTTCCTTGTTACATGGGATTCTTCTTGTGATAAGTTCTTCATATGCGTTAACTGTACCTTATAGGCCAAGACTATAACAAAGTAATGTCAATAAATCTTTTGTTTGATATAATTCTATGTTAACCTAAAAAATGAATGATAATTCCTAGAAAAAAATATATAATACGAATATATTATATTCAAAATATCATGGC
This sequence comes from Abelmoschus esculentus, assembly GCA_035048815.1. Classification (NCBI taxonomy): domain Eukaryota; kingdom Viridiplantae; phylum Streptophyta; class Magnoliopsida; order Malvales; family Malvaceae; genus Abelmoschus; species Abelmoschus esculentus. Next base: position 16,052,642 of record JAUCBN010000017.1, on the reverse strand, counting down.
AAACATGAGATTTTTAAAAAGATGACAAAAATGATACAGAGTCTTAAACATTTCACTGTATGAATGACATATGGATCCGTATTGATGATAGCTTCCTTGCCCCTGGTCTTGTCACTGTGTCTGAGAGGGTTTACCCATTGGATGTCAATTCTCAAAATGGATTCGAGCCGTCTTTTATGGGTTTTCAACTTGATTCCTTTCAAAATAGATTCGAGCCGCCCTTTACGGGTTTTCAATTCGATTCTTCTGTTGGTTGCAAAAAGCCCTTTTCGGGTTTTTCTCTTGAACCTTCTTTTTATTTTCTCTTTTTTTCTTTTTTTTTCTTTCTTTTTTCTTTTTTCTTTTTTCATTTTTCATTCTTCTTTTTTTTGTCATTTTTTATTTTTCAAGTGTAATATTTTTTAACTGAGTCTGAATTTATTAGGTTACTCAGTTCACGTTCATCCATTTTTTCTAGGATTAACTCTCCTTCAGAAAAAGCCTTTTTAACCACATAGGGCCCTTCCCAATTTGGCATCCACTTCCCACGGAAGTCTTTCTACATGGGCAAGATCCTTTTCAGCCTCAGATCTCCCTCTCGAAATTCTCTAGGCCTAACCTTCTTGTTATAGGCCTGTATCATCCTTCGCTGTTACATCTGACCATGACAGATAACCCTTAATCTCTTTTCTTCAATGATGTTAAGCTGATCATATCTAATTTATACTCACTCAGGTTCATCTAACTTTACTTCATTAAGAATTCAGAGCGACGAAATCTCCACTTCTATGGGCAATACTGCTTCAGTTCCATATATCAGAGAGTACGGAGTTGCCCCTGTCGATGTACATACAAATGTTTTATAGGGAAATAAGGCAAACGATAACTTCTCATGTCAATCTCTGAAAGTTTAGTTGTCTTCGCTATGATCTTCTTGATATTTTTATTTACCGCTACTACCCCATTCATCTTAGGACGGTACGTGTTGGAGTTCTAGTGAGTTTACCTGAATTGCACACACACTTCTACAATCATCTTATTATTCAGATTGAAAGCATTGTTAGTGATGATTCTCTTTGGAAAACTACACCGAAAAATGATTTCCTCCTTTATGGACTTGTAAATTGTCGTTCTCGTGATGTTAGGGTAAGAGGTTGTCTCTACCCATTTGGTGAAGTAATCAATTACCACCAGGATGAAGCGGTGTCTGTTAAATGCCGCTGGTTGAATCTGTCCAATGACATCCATTCTCCATATTGCAAAGGGACATGGTGAATTCATGGTGTGCAAAGTTGACCGGGGAGAATGGATCTTATCGGCATATATCTGACACTTATGGCACTTCTTGGCATAGTTGATACAATCTGCTTCTATAGTCAATCGATAATACTCATACCTCATAATTTTAAGGGTCATCGAGAAGCCATAAACCAGCATACACTTCTTCGATAATCTCTTTAGTTTGTCGAGCATCGACACATCTTAATAACACCTGGTCTTTGCCCCTCTTGTACAAGACTTCTCCATCTAAAACATACTCTGCTGCCAATCTTTTGAGGGTTTTCTTGTCATTCTCGCTTATTCCTTCAGGATAAGTCTGTCACTTGGTACACTTCAAGATATCGTGGTACCATGGTTTACCATCTACCTCTTCTTACAAGGTGCAACATAAGCTGACACTTCAAAAGTTTACATTTTTATTGGCCATATTTTCGCTTTTGTACTAGCTTTAAACATAACAGCTAAAGTAGCTAGAACGTCTGCCATCTGATTATCTTCTCTCAGAATGTAGGTGAAGCTAATCTTCTCAAATATTTTAATCGACTCCTGGATTAAATTGTAGTATCTGATCCACCTTAATCTCCTATTTCCCAATCTTTGCGGAACTGATAAATAACCAGGGATAAGTTCCCAAAGACTTGAAGTACTTTAACTGTTTTCTCGACGGCTCCATATAATCTCATAATACAAGCTTCATACTCAGCTATGTTATTCGTGCAAAAGAACTTCAGTCTACTTGTGAAGGGATAGTAAACATTGTCTGAGAGATCAATATCGCACCTATTCTATGCCCCAGTGCGTTAGATGCTCCACAATTTCCATGACTCCTCCTCTATGATGGTTTCTTCTTCTGTTCGAGACTTAGCAATCATATCATCCATGTACACCTCAATTTCTTTATGCGTCATATCGTGGAAAAGGGTCACCATCGCTTTCTAGTAAGTTGCCCCGACATTTTTGAGTCCAAAATGCATCACTTTACTGCAAAATGTTCCCCATTCAATCACAAATGCGGCTTTTTTCATATCCTCTGGGTGCATCTTTATCTGGTTGTATTCTAAAAAACTATCCATGAATGCCCCGTCGTATTATCAACTAGGATATCAATGCGAGGTAAAGGAAAAATTATCCTTTAGGTTGGCTCTATTAAGATCTCGGCAGTCAACGCACATGCACACTCTCTCGTCTTTCTTCGACAGTGAGATTATATTCTCGACCCATTAAGGGTATCTTGCCACTTTTAAAAAACCAGCATCAAACTATTTCTTCACTTCTTCCCTGAATTTTAGCAAAATATCGAGCCTCATTCTTCTAAGTCTTTGTTAGGCTGGCTTGCATTCAGGGTTTTTTCGGTAACCTAAGCACCATGATATCTGTGTTTGATCCATGCGTATCCTGATAGGTCCAGGCGAACACATCCTTGAACTCTCGCAGTAGGGCAATCAAATCATGTCTAGTTCGGCAGGAAAATGTAGTGCTGATTTTTACTTCTCTCTTGTTTTTATCAGTCCCTAGATTGAGAATCTCCAATTCCTCCTGGTGGGTCAGGATCTATTCTTCCTCATTCATCATCAATCTCGCTAACACATCAAAGACTTCATAATCTATATCTTCTTCATCAATTTTTTCGAACACAGAGGCTTTGAAAAGTCTATCTCAAGGTCGGATCCAGAGTCATTCATATAGTTAAATACAAGAGCCCTGCATAAAAATGCATATATATATATATATGTTTGGACAAAAAATGAATGTTATTTGCATGAAGAATTGTATGAGGTATGTGCATGAAAACATATATTGGAAAATTTTTGTCGTTTGATATATAATATACATGGAAAATGTACTTTTCATTATAAAAGTAGGTCAACATAGCGACCCTTTTACAAAAGATCCCTAATGCTTTGGGGACCAAGCATAAGGGTTGATTCAGAACATTACTCTATTTTAGTTCTAAAAACTATAGACAGGTCAACACTGCTTCAGTTATTGAGCGATTCTTCTGGAAAATAAAAGCGAATCCCAGCCAAAAACTTATTGGTATTTTCATCATCAGATCCCATATTAATGAACATTCCTTTCGAAGACTCATTAAACATTTCTTCTCCATTAAGCTTATCATTCTCTTGACTCGCTTCGCGTACGCATTGCTCAGCATTAATGATCCCGTCGAACAAAAAATCATTTTGTGGAAAATTCTTTCTCGTTTCTTCCACTTCTTCTATAATCTTGTCTTTTCTGTAACATGTCAGGTTTATGCTCGGTCCCGTAGCGATCTTTCTTGGAAATGACAACTTTTGCATGTAGGGTTCTTTGTATGTTTCTTCTCGAATCGCTTCCTTCTCGCCCTAAGGTTTGATGAGCAATCGTCTTGGTGTAATCAGATAACCTACGGGTTGGGATCCTGCTTCCTTCTGCAATATTCCTTTTTACTTTCATATGACTTCCATCCTCAATGATGTTCTTGTCGTACCCCCCGTGACTTGGCAAAGGATTTAAAGCTACTCTCGAATCTTTGAACTTCAAAATCTCCATGTTCATCAAATTCTGGACGACTTTCTTAAAAGCGATACAATTTTCGGTTGAATGTTTAGGAATGCCAGCATGATAATCACAGTGGGCCTTTTCATCATACCAAACAGGAAATGAGGGTCTAAAAGGAGTGACATAATAGGGTCGCACCAAATCTGCCTTATACAACTGAGCATACAACTCCGCATATAATATCGGTGATGGAGTAAAAGGATTTTTCTCTCTTTCTCTTTTGGTAGAGTTTTTTTCTCTCTTCTTTGAACTTTGAATGCTTCTAGTTGAAGTGTTGGGAACATCCCTCTCATTGTTCACCCTCTTGTAGTGTTGATGGTTTTCTCCAGTATCGATCCTTTCGTTTTTTCTATTATCCCGACTAAGCTCATTCCCTTGTTCATTTATCCCCAACATGGCCTAGAGTTGTTCTGTGAGAAGACTAAACTTTTCCTCATTCTTGTTTTCAAATTCAGCTTTGACTTTTTCTACTACATTCAAATATATTACTTCTTTATCATAAGGTACGTCCAAATCAGTTAGTTGTCTCATATTTGCTCCATCTTGTTGGTTGACGGATGCTCCAACATTACTGATGTATATCCTCCTCTGAGGTGTCGATGTTTCGGTTTGAACCTTAACATGAGATGCGATAGTAGTATTTTCGAGCTCCTTGGCAGCGTCATTTGTAGTCTTTCCTTTATTCAACATTGCGGCTATCTGAGCTAAGATTGTGGCTTGAGACTGGGCGATCTGATGGATAATATTTTATTCAGCCTGATCAAAGCGAGTCTCGAGGTCCTTCTGACCTCGTTCCAAGTTGGCTATTTCATGATTTTGGTCTTCAAACGCGTGTTGTAGCGGTGCGAAATGGTTGTAAGTTGGATTAAAATTCTATCATGATGTGCACAATTAATTAATTTAATTTATTTTTAAAATGCAAAATGATGAAATGAATGCAATGAAGGTGTTGATTCTTAAGTAACATCAAAAAAAGTTTCATTAAGATAAAGAGGTCCTGATTACAATAAGTCATCATAACACTAAATACAGATAGGGGTTAGCCTCTACGCTTGAGCCCTCTATTTTTGAAGTAGCCTGTGGACACGAGACCCTAGTGGCATCCTCGGACTGACACGCTCCCTAAGCTCGTGGGCCTCTATTGCTAGGTCCTGAATAAGGTGAGCCAATCTTTTTGCCTTGTAAAAACTCATTTATTCGCATAATATGAACTTCATAGTCTTTATTTTGTGATATGCTTCTAATGCTCTCGTCTTGTTTCCAAACTGCATCAAAGCTCCGAACATGTATTCATCGTTCTGGACATTCAATAGTAATGCTATATCGCCAAATTCTCGTTCGAAGGTCTCCTTCAAGTATGGATCGCAGTTCTGTCATATCTCTCGTAACTCATCAAGCTTGTTTTGCTTTGAAACGATCAAAGTGGGCGACACTTTCTCTAATACATGGTCATCTGTGAAGTTATTTCCTTTTTCCATTTGGATGCGTTCGAACCACCCCCATACTGTAGCGTTAGCACTTTTGTTGATACAAAACCTCTCACCCATAATTGAGCGTCTTCTTGAATGTACTTTGGAATCAAACACCTATGTATGAGATGATATGCAAAAATGAATGCAAAAAGAAAGAGAAAGAAAACAAAATAAACACAGAAAAAGAAATACGTTAGTATATTTAATTCACAAAATAAACAAGATATGTAAACAAATAAATAAATAAAGCACATAGAAGAAAATATAAAAATGGTAAATATAATAAATAAACATAGACTTAAAAGGTGATTCTAATGGGCAACATAACGGCGTGGTTTCGATCAAGTGGGCTTCTAAGGTTCATTATATGTGTTTCGGTTCTAGAGTAAACGGTACCCGAACTATCGCAGAGGACATCGATTCGGGAGAATATGACCCTTATTTATATACGGAGGTGAGAACCCCACGAAATATAAGGACCAAAATTCTGGAAATGAATTACAACACCATACGAAAGTGAAAATCCCACAAAGCGAAGTAATAATTCCCACTTAAAGGTTCTTAATCTAATGCAAATGGAAATTAAAAATTAATTTAACTCGAATTTTATATTTTCTTAAAAATTATGAAGCGAACCGGATTAAGGCTTAACTCCTTTTTAAAAAAAAATATCCCCAGCGGAGTCGTCATCTGTAGCGACCCCTTTTTTGAAAATATTTAGAAAACGATTTAAAGGATTAAAAGTTCGGTAGGATTTAAAAATTCGGTATCCTGAGAGAAGACACCTGAAGAACAGGATGCAACTCCCATTGGAATATTATTTGAATTTAAAAATCTGCGGGGATATTTGAAAATTCGGTATTTCGGGAGATGACACCTGAAGAACAGGATGTCACTCCTATTTGGAATACCATTTTAATTCAAAAATTGGTTAATCGGTTGGAGTCGTCATCGATTGTTCAAAAAGGTGAAACGAACACCAAGAAAATAAAACAGAGATGGGTTCGGGAGTTGGTTACGTTTGGGGAAGGATTAGCACCCCATAACGCCCAAAAATTGGTACCTAAGGGTTCGCATCATAATTTTTTAAGAAAATATAAAATCCGAATTAAATTAATTTTTAATTTAAAATGTGTATCCTAATATCCACGACGATTCAAAAGAGATAACACCCGAAGAACGGGATGCTACTTCCAATAGAATACATCGGGATAATAATTTCTAATAAAATAAACCAATATTTAACATATTATATATTAAAACTAAAAAAAAGCCAACATATATTTATATCACATATTTAATTTATTATACAAGATAAAGATAAATATGATAATTTTGTAAATAACATCAAAAAGTTAATAAAATAATATATTAATATCATTTATTATATTATAATATTTAACGTAATAATATAAATAATATATAGTAATGATATCATCAAAAATATGGTAATAATATAAAATAATATATCAAAAATATGGTAATAATATAAAATAATATCAAAAGATAATAAAATAATATGTTAATATCATTTATTATTAATATCATAAAAAATATGGTAATATTAATATAGTAATAATATTTAACGTAATAATATAAAATAATATATTAATATCATTCATTATAATTATAAAATGGTAATAAAATAATATTAAGATTATATAAATATAATATAATAATAATATACAAGTATAACATAATATTGAAATAAAAAAATAATAATAAAACTAATAATAATATCATATGGTCTAATCTGAAAAAAAAAAACATAAATTAAGGGGTTAAAATAAAATAAGCAATGACCAAATTGAGCTAAATAAGAAAATATAAGGATAAATAATAAAAACAGTGACTAAGATTAAATAAACAGTAAACTGAAGAGTCGAAACGGTAAGGATACGAAGCGCAAGAATTGCGTGTGTAATTTTCCCTTTGATCCGGGTTAGACACGGGTCCGGATCGGGTGACCGGGTCGGTTGTGGATATCCATAGCCAAAACGGCATCTTTTGGGCCATGTATCCAGGCACCAAAACGACGTCGTTTCACTTATAATATTTATATATTTTGCTTATTAAAAACTAAGCCTCATCTCATTTGTTTCTTAAGTTCAGAACAGAACCAGAGCTTTCCCCTCTCTGGAGTTTGGCAGTCATCAGAGGGAAAAAGTTTCTTACTTTCTGGAAGATCTCGACACGATGAACGTGATGGTGGCCTCGGATTTTTGAAAAAACAATTGTGGAAGATCTCGACACGATGAACGTGATGGTGGCCTCTTTTTCTCTTGATTTTTGGCTCTGATTTCCCTTCTCTCTATTTCCGATTGATGTTTGAATGTGTGTGTTATTGTGGTTGCTTTTAGTTTCGGTTTTGACTCTTGTTTTCTTCGAATGTATTTTTTTATTCCTCGTAAAAACTGAATACAAGCTAGATTTGGGTTTTTATACCCGAAAACATACATATAAAAAAACATATATTCTTTTCAGATCTACAATTTTAGATCTAATTATTCCTTATCCTTGTTTTTGCAGGTGACATGACAAAGGCGGTGGAGCAGTCTGACGTGACAGATGTGGGCGGTGGTCGACCATCTCGTCGAATAGGGGAGCGTGTGGCTGCCACGCGGCAGACCAAGCACCGCGCATGGCGGCCACGCGCCTGATCTGGAAAGCCAGGGCAGAGGCAGCGACTGAGCATGCTGGGGGCTAGGGTTATCACATAATTAGGGTTTAGGGTTAGCTTTGGATTGGGTTTGGGTTTGGGTTGTTTGTTGGGTCAAGGGTTAGCTATTCAGCTTTGCAAATGAAATGGTTTGGGGTTTGTATTTAAATTAATGGGTTATTACAGGAACCCTATGTCTGATTGGGATCATACAAACCATAGCAAGTTTACAGACCTGGTGAAATAGATTGAGATTTGAGATTCACCGGAGTTTATCAGATTTCTATAAAGCCTTCGGGCTTTACTATGTTGAACAAAATAAAGAACAGAGACATGTTCATTTAGAAGTTGGTTGCATCTGACCATGCTTGGAATTGCTGGTCTTTGTGCTATTGTTGGAGGAATCAAGGGGTGAGTTTTGAACAACATAACTAAAAAGTAAATGTGTAAAATTAACTGCTTAGTCACTAAATTATGAATTAATTCTATTTTAACCACTAAAATAAAGTTTAATCATTTTAGTTACGTTTATATATCTTTTTGTCACTTTTTGATTCACTTATTTATATCTTTATATTGAAAAATTATATTTAAGATTTAAGGTTAGATTTTAAAAGTTAGGGAAAAAATTGAGTTAGTTGATTAACTTGTTAGATTTTAAAATGACCAATATGCTAAAAAGTCCCTTAAACTACCAAGCTTTGTTTATGTTAGGCTTGGAGTGACTCGATGCACAACCGACTAAATTAGCCAAGTGGTGAAGAAGTGGCAATTTGGGTGGTTTGTTGTGGAAGCAAAAATTGACACAATGATTTTAGAGTGGTTCGGCCTTCGAACAAGCACCTACATCCACTACCTTAGCTTTCCACTAAGGATTTCCAAATTCACTAAGAATTTTAAACTTTTGAGGCCAAAGGGATAACCTTACAATCCTAGACTCAAACCTGAATCTAGCATCCAAAGTTCACAACCCGAACTTTAGGAATTCACTCAACAAAAAGAAAAATTAGCAAACTTGTTTAATCCTTCTAATAAGGCTAATGTTTGTAATCTAAGCACTCACCTAATTCCTAATTACACTTGAGCATATATGACAATTAAGCTCACAAGTGTTTGTCTACCCAAATAATAGGAATTTAAGCACTAAGACAAATCTTTGATCATATTGTTGTTTACAATGAAGCATTAGTCTTCTCTTGATGCTTGAGGCTTCCTTTTATCATCCCAAATGAGCTTCTAGTCGTTGGTGACCATTGGGATTGGCTTGGAGCCGTTTGGAGCTGATTACAAGGCTTATTTTCTCTTCTGGTACAGGCGGTATCGAAACACGTGAAGGCTATTTCAAAACAGCTGTTTTAGGAAATAGTCGTTGACCTACATTTATGAACAAGTATCGATACCAGTTTTGATACCACTCCTAGCCATTGGGGTTTTTATAAAATCGTTTTGACCATTTGGGGTGTTTCGAAACATGGTTCGAAACAGAACATCACAGTGGTGAAAGGTATCGATACCAATATCGATACCACTGTGATTTTGCCTTTGAAAACCTTGCATTGATGAACAGGTATCGAAAAACCTTAAGGGTGTATCGAAACACCTGGTTAAAAACATTTATTTGGTTTCTTTAAATCATTTAAAACATATTTAAAATCTCTCAAAAACATCTTAAATATATTTTCAAGTAGTTTGGACATAAGAACCATTTTTGAAATCTTTTCAAATTAGTCTAAAACTATTTTTCAATTATTATATCAAAATATTAGTTCTACAATCTCCCCTTTTTTGATATAATAAAACCAACTTGAAAAATTGTTTTTGAGATTTCTCCCCCTTTGTCAAATAAAATTTGAATGAGAGAATTAAAGAATTAAATCGTTTAAAGTTCCCTCTTATCCATTTGAAATTCTTTGAAAAGCAATTTTTCACAACATTCTCCCCCTTTTTGTTATATCAAAAATGGTTCAAACTAAGTTTGAAAAACTTTAAAGCTCATAACATAGGAGAATTTGAAAGATATCAATTGTTGGAAAAATTAAATAACAAAATATTGGTTATGAAAACAAAAGACTCCCCCTTACTCAAGGCATCACTAAGTGTTAGTCCAACAATTATGATAAACTAGTTTAAACAAAAGATAAACAAAAATAGAGCTAAAACTAGATTTTACCACACTTGAATTCAAAGGTAGGATGTGAAGCTTTCCTTCTTAAAGTGTCTTTCTTGTGTGTATGGAGCTCCCCCTTAATCTTGCACTTTGTTGCTCATATCTTCATCATACCTAAATAAGACAATCAAGTAATTTTTGGTATCCAAATTGCTTTAGATCCTTTAACGTCAGTAGCATAAATTTTAGTCCCCTTAGGAACCCATCTTTCAATTTCATCCTTTTTGGTTGAAGTGATTAGTCCTTTTGGAACCCAAACACTTCTAAAACATTTTCCATCAATAAATCTAGGGGCACTAGATTGTCTCTTATAAAAATTTGATTTTTCCCAAATTATTTTTCTTTTCAAGCTCTTTGGAAATCAAATATTTTTTTTCTTAAGATCATCTAAAGCAATTTGATGATCTTTTTCAATCTTTTAAAGTAAGTTTTGTAAATCGAAAATTTTGAGTTCAAATTCTTTTAACCTTGCTTCAATTTCAAAATTGGTTTTTGAAAGTAACTCATTTTCTAACTTGAGTTTTGAAATCATCTTTTTATTTTTAGAAAATGAAGCTTTAAATTCAAAAGCCAATTTATCATAGGTTTCTTGTAACTCATCAAAAGTATATGAATTAGAAATAGATGAGTTAGAAGTTACCTCCCCCTCATTAAGGGTCATCAAGCATAGGTTGACTTCTTCATTTTCGGTGGAGTCATCATCACTCCATGTAGCCACATATGCTTGCTTCTTTGAAGATGATCCCCTTTTGATAGACTTATGGGAGTCTTTCATCTTCTTCTTTGATTAGTGCTTTGAGGATCTCTTACTTTTGTTCCTCATGAATCGATCAAAGTCAATGAAGAGTTGGGCAAGCTCTTCATCTTCTTCACTATCCTCCTCACTTGAATCTTCAAAGTGGATGCACTTGGAGGATTTTAGAGCAACAGTTTTGACATTTACACCAAGCTCTTGAACCTTCTTCTTCCCCATCGCTCTAATCTCTTCCTTCTTCTTCTCCTCTTGTCTTCCTTTCATCATAATTTGATGTGTGAGGAGTGACCCCATGAGTTCATCAAGCTTGAGTGTCTTTAGATTTTTGGCTTTGATGATGGCGGTCCTTTTCGAGTCCCATAACTCGGGAAGGGAATAGATGAGCTTACGAACAAGCTTCTCCTCCGGAGTGATCAAACATCTTTGCTATGTCCTCTTCCGGATTCATCTTGAAGTTCCCATACTCTTGGTTGAGGAGTCCAATCTTGGTCTCCTCCATATCCTCTAACTCCATTGGTGATGGTGAGAAACGATCAAACATCTTTGCTATGTCCTCTTCCGGATTCATCTTGAAGTTCCCATACTCTTGGTTGAGGAGTCCAATCTTGGTCTCCTTTACTTCGTTTGTTTCTTCGTATGTGACTTCTAGATTGTCCCAAACTTCCTTGGCACTATCACAAAAAGATATCTTCTCATAGATGCTTGGATGAAATGCAAAAACAAGAATGTGCAAGGTTTTGTGATTAAGCATCATCTTCTTGCGATCTTCCATGCTACATTCCGTTTTTATTCCTTTTGACACAAATGGTCCATCTTCAACTATATCCCATAGCTTGTAGTCTCTAGAGTTGATGAAATACTCTATCCTTATCTTCCATTGGGAGTATTTTGGACCCGTCAAAGAAAGGTGGCTTGTCAATGGATTGAGCCATAGAATGTCGGTTGATTGTAAATTGGTCGAGCTCTCCGGATCTTCTCAATAGGATGTTAATCTTTCTCGATTGAGCGTTGCTCTGATACCAATTGTTAAGCTTGGAGTGGCTCGATGCACAACCGATTAAATTAGCCAAGTGGTGAAGAAGTGGCAATTTGGGTGATTTGTTGTGGAAGCAAAAATTGACACAATGATTTTAGAGTGGTTCAGCCTTCGAATAAGCACCTACATCCACTACCTTAGCTTCCCACTAAGGATTTTCAAATTCACTAAGAATTTTAACCTTTTGAGGCCAAAGGGATAACCTTACAATCCTAGACTCAAACTCGAATCTAGCATCCAAAGTTCACAACCTGAACTTTGGGAATTCATTCAACAAAGAGAAAACCTAGCAAACTTATTTAATCCTTCTAATAAGACTAATGTTTGTAATCTAAGCACTCACCCAATTCCTAATTACACTTGAGCATATATGATAATTAAGCTCACTAGTATTTGTCTACCCAAATAATAGGAATTTAAGCATTAAGACAAATCATTGATCATATTGTTGTTTACAATGAAGCATTAGTCTTCTCTTGATGCTTGAGGCTTCCTTTTATCATCCCAAATGATCTTCTAGCCATTGGTGACCGTGGGGATTGGTTTGGAGCCGTTTGGAGCTTGTAAAACTAAATTTGATTTTGATATAACAATTAAATAGAAGGACTATTCTTTGAAATAATTTTAAGTCCCTAAGTCAATATTTTTTATTTCAAGTCAAACAATTATTTTAAAAGAAAATTCTAAGTGTTTTTGCACGATGGTTCGATACCCCTGGATTTTCAAAGGCATGTTCTTATGTTCAAGAACAGGTATAGAACCCCCATTCGAAACAAAGGAGCTCACTGCCAGCCTCTGTTTCGAAACACCGTTCGATACCCTTGGATTTTAAAAGCCATATTTTTGTTCAAGAACATGTATCGAACCACCGTTCAAAACAAAGGAGCTCACTGTCAGCCTCTGTTTCGAAGCATGGTTCGAAGCACTTCGTGCATTTTTTTAAGTATTTTAAAATCTATTAAAAATAGACCCCTGGTAGTTCGATACCAGCCTTAATCCTAACGGCTATTTTTGCATTAAATGTTTTGACCGTTGGTGGTAGTTAATTTTTTGATTGGTGGTTAGCATGTTCCGAAGCATGGTTCGATACCATCCTTCACAGTTTCAAACAACGGCTTTTTCTATTCTTGGTCTGTTTCGAAACATGTAGTACGTGTTTCGATACCGCCTGCTGTAGAGTGCATTTATAGTGGGAAATTGAAGTCTAAACGGCCATATTTATGTTCCCAACAACCACAATGGATAGAAATCAATGAGATGGTATAAAAAGAAGCAATTTCAACAGCGTTAAGGACCATTGAACCTCAAGCAACATCCAAGCACACAAATCCAACTCAAAGCACTTTATTGCATATTTTAGCCTCCCAACTTGTGTATTTCACTTTGATCAGTTGTAATTAAAGTTTGGGGAGAGTTTGTTTGTATTTGGGCTATTATTTCTTGTGAGAGAATTCTTCTTAGCCAAACCAAATCTCTTGTAACACCTTGTGAGGTCTAAATCAATTTTTGGTAGAAAATTGATTTGCTTGTAAAGGTTATCCCTTGAACCTAAAAAAAGGTTGAATTCAATAGTGAATTGGTTTCAAAATCCTTAGTGGGAGCTAAGGTAGTGGATGTAGAGCTTGTTCGAAGCTTGAACCACTATAAATCATTATGTTCCTTATTTCTCAATTTATATCGAAAATCTCCTACCAAATTTTTTAATATCCAATTCACCCCCTCTTGGCCATTATTCAACGTCGATCAACTCAACAATTGGTATCAGAGCTATATCTTCGAAGGGATTCACCTCCACCAAAGAAGATCCAAGGGTTGTTGATCATCTCTATAACAAGAATCTAATGGCCTCCACTTCCGGTTCGTGGAACGAGTCTCACTCTATCACCAAGCCACCCTTCTTCAATGGGGACAACTATCCTTATTGGAAGAATAGGATGAGGCTATTCATCAACTCTAATGATTATGTCCTTTGGGATATAATCGAAGATGGACCCTCTATCCCTATGAAGCAAGAAGGAGATCGGCAAGTACCTAAGAAAAGGAACGAGATAACCGATGAAGAAAGAAGGAGAATGTCCACAAATGATAAGGCTATTCATATTCTCTTTTGTGCTTTAGGCCCCGACATCTACTCCAAGATGTCTTCATGTACAAGTGCCAAAGAAGTTTGGGACTCCTTGGAGACAACTTATGAGGGTACCAACGATGTGAAGGAAACAAAGATTGATCTTCTCAATTTAAACTATGAAAATTTAAAATGGAGCCGGATGAAGACATCACCAAAATGTTCGATAGATTTTTCGTGATTGTTAATGGTCTCAAGGGTTTTGGTGAGATTATTCTGGAAGAGAAACTCGTGAGGAAGCTTATTTACTCTCTTCCCGAGTCTTGGGATAGCAAAAAGACGACTATCATTGAAGTCAAGGACTTGAAGACTCTAAATCTAGATGCTCTTGTGGGATCTCTTCTTACCCATGAGATCATGAAGAAAGGAAGAGAAGAAGAGAAAAAGAAAGAAGAGGTAAAGATAGAAAAGAGGGAAGTAGAGAAAAAGAAGCAAGGGATTGCTCTTAAAGCTTCATTGTCACAAGAAGAAGTGGACACTAGTGAAGAAGAAGAGCTAGAGGAATTGGCCATGGTGGCCAAAAGATTCACAAGGCTCATAAGGGCAAATAGGAATCGAAGATTCCAACGAAAGAGGGACTTCAAAGCAAAGAGCAAAGAAGAGGAGAAAGATCAAATTATTTGCTATGAATGCAAGAAGCTCGATCACATTAGGACCGATTACCCACTATACAAAAGGAAGGGTTTTGAGAAGAAGAAGAAGAAACACAAAGCTCATGTTGCCACTTGGAGTGATGAGGAGTCATCATTCGATGAGGACAATGAGGTGGCCAACTTATGTCTCATGGCTCTTGATGAGCCTAAGGTAACCCTTGAACCATCTTGTAATGATTTATCTTACGATGAACTTTATGATGCTTATGATGAACTACAAGATGTGTATGATGAGTTGGTTTTAAAATTTAAAGAATCCATTTTGAAAAGCACGAAAACCATTTCCGATTTAGAAATGAAAAATGATTCTTTGACTAAAACGATTTTGGATTTGGAAGAAAAGGTTGTTGATTTAAATGATGATTTAAAATTTTTTCAAAAAGAAAATGTTGATTTAAACAACCTTATTTCAAGCTTGAGTGAAAATCACCACAAGGTGGTGAATAAGCTTAAAGAACAAATTAAGGTGGTTGAGAGATCAACTTTTGAAAAAGGAAGCTCTTCAAAACCAAACCATGTCAAAAGGAATTTTCAAAACCACAAACAAAAAGGTTTTCAAAGGCATTTTAGACATAGAAAAATTAGGAGTGTTTGGGTTCCAAAGGAACTCATTGTTTCTAATAATGTAAATGTCATTGCCTCTTGGATTCCTAAGGGAACCAAGCTTTTAGGGACTAACTCTCATGGACCCAAAATGATTTGGGTACCAAAAGTGAAAAACTAAATTTTTGTTTGTAGGTTGAGCATTGCTTCAAGGCCAAAGCTTCAAGTCAAAATATGTGGTACCTTGATAGTGGATGCTCAAGGCATATGATCGGAGACAAGGGACGATTTAAGGAGTTGGAGCTCAAAAAGGGTGGAGTAGTGACATTTGGTGACAACTCCAAAGGCCAAATTGAGGGTATTGGCTCTATTGGTAATCACTCCTCTATTCTTATTGAAAATGTCTTATTTATTAATGGTCTTAAGCATAATTTGTTGAGCATTAGTCAATTGTGTGATAAAGGTTTCTATGTTTCATTTGATAAAAATGGTTGCAAAATTATTGGCATAGAATCCAATAGAACAATGCTCATAGGTCATCGCATAGGAAATATTTACATGGTGTATCTAGATGACATAAACTTATCTCATGCATGCTTAGTTGCTAGTGATGAAAATGATGCATGGTTATGGCATAGGAAACTTGATCATGCTAGCATAAGTGTTTTAGAGAAACTTGCCTTCCAAAATCTAGTTAGAGGTTTACCTAAGCTCAAATTTTCTTTGGATAAAATTTGTGATGCATGTGCTAAGGGTAAACAAAAGAGAGTTTCTTTTAAGTCCATTAATGATGTTTCAACTAGTAGAGTATTACAATTGATCCATATGGATCTTTTTGGACCTATTAGGACTACTAGCTTGGATGGAAAATCATATGCTTTTGTTATTGTTGATGATTACTCTAGATATACTTGGGTTCTATTTTTAAGCTCTAAAGATGAAGCCTTAGAAAAATTCATCACATTTTCAAACATTTCTCAAAATGATCTTGATCAAAGAATTTCTCATATTAGAAGTGATCATGGAACCAAATTTCAAAATTTAGGTTTTGAAAATTTTTGTAATGAAAATGGTATTAGCCACAATTTTTCGGCTCCTCGCACTCCTCAACAAAATGGGGTAGTTGAGAGGAAAAATAGAAATTTAGAGGAAATGGCTAGAACCATGCTTTGTGAAAACAATTTACCTAAGTACTTTTGGGCGGAAGCCACAAACACTTCTTGTTACATCATAAATCGAGTAATGATTAGGCCTATTTTAAAGAAAACTCCTTACGAGATTTTAAAATCTAAAAAGCCTAACATTAGCTATTTTCACCCTTTTGGGTGCAAGTGTTTTATTTTGAACAATGGAAAAGACAATTTAGGTAAATTTGATGCAAAAAGTGATGAAGCTATTTTCCTTGGTTATTCTTTAAATTCTAAGGCTTATAGAGTTTTCAACAAAAGAACCTTAGTTGTAGAGGAATCCATACATGTGGTTTTCGATGATAACCTCCTTCCTAGGAAGGATTCTTGTGATGATGATGATATAAGAATCATTGAAACCATTGATGATGGACAAACATCAAAGGTGGATGGGATTCCAAGCAATGAGGAAGCACAAGATCCTCCAATAAAAGCTCTTGGAAATATAAAACTTGAAGAAAAAGAAGTGAGCTACCCAAGGGAGTTCAACTATGTCAAAAGTAGTGAAATCTTGGGTGATCCATCCAAGGGGGTAACTACTCGTTCTTCTCTTAAATTAATGAATCATATTGCATTTATCTCATGCATAGAGCCTAAAAATATCAAAGGAGCCTTAGGTGATGATTATTGGATTTTGGCTATGCAAGAAGAGTTAAATCAATTTGAGAGAAGTAATGTATGGACATTAGTTGATAGGCCTAGTAATAAGTCTACTATAGGAACTAAATGGGTCTTTAGAAACAAACTAGATGAGAGTGGTAACATTGTAAGAAACAAAGCTAGATTAGTAGCTCAAGGTTACACTCAAGAGGAGGGAATAGATTTCGATGAAATCTATGCACTCATAGCTAGAATGGAAGCCATTAGGATGCTACTTGCATTTGCATGTTATCATGATTTCAAGCTTTTTCAAATAGATGTCAAAAGTGTTTTCTTAAATGGTTTTATAAATGAAGAAGTGTATGTTGAACAACCACCGGGTTTTGAAGACTCAAAATTTCCAAACCATGTTTTTAAATTAACAAAAGCTTTATATGGTTTGAAACAAGCTCCTAGAGCTTGGTATGAAAGGCTTTCAAACTTTCTAATTGAAAAAGGTTTTGAAAAAGGGAAGGTGGATACTACACTTTTTATAAAAAGGTTTAAAAATGAAATCTTAGTAGTTCAAATTTATGTTGATGATATTATTTTTGGATCTACTAATAAGTGTTATTGTCAAGAATTTTCTAAGCTAATGCAAGGTGAATTCGAGATGAGCAATGATGGGGGAGCTCTCATTCTTTTTGGGACTCCAAATTAAGCAAAGGAAGGATGGCACCTTCATCAATCAAGCAAAATACATCAAGGATATGCTCAAAAAGTTTGGCTTGGAGAATGTGAAACCTCAAGCCACTCCAATGAGCTTATCTACTAAGCTTGACAAGGATGAAGGAGGTAAGTGTGTTGATTCTAAATTGTATAGATCAATGATAGGTTCTTTGCTTTACCTTACCGCAAGTAGACCGAATATTATGTTTAGTGTTTGCTTGTGTGCTAGGTTTCAAGCTAGTCCTAGATAATCACATCTAGTTGCCATTAAGAGAATCTTTAGATACCTTAGAGACACCCCTTGTTTAGGTCTTTGGTATCCTAAAGTCTCATCCTTTGATTTTCATGCCTATTCGGATGCAGATTATGGTGGTTGTAAGATCGATAAGAAAAGTACTTCCGAAACTTATCAATTCCTAGGTAGTATGCTCATATCTTGGTTCTCAAAGAAACAAAATAGTTTAGCTCTCTCTACCACCGAAGCGGAGTACATATCCTTAGGGAGTTGTTGTGCTCAAGTTTTATGGATGAAGCAACAACTCTTAGATTATGGCATTAAGGTAGACATCATACCTCTTAAGTGTGATAATACTAGTGCCATATGTCTTACCAAAAACCCCATTCAACACTCTAGAACTAAGTACATAGAAATTATACACCACTTCATTAGAGATCATGTGTCTAAAAATGATGTTGTTTTAGAGTTGTTGACACCTTAAATCAATTAGCGGGCATTTTTACGAAACCTTTAGATAAGGAGCATTTTTGGACCCTTAGGAGAGAGTTAGGTCTAACTAGCCTACCTTGACCTCTTAAGTGTTATTTTTATGCATTTTTGCTTGAATATTGATTGACATCATGCTTATGTTTTTCTTTGTATCTTGATGTCTCCATGCATTTTGCTAGGGGGAGTATGAACTTATTCATGCATTTTAATCATGTCATAACATCATATGCATGCTTTTAGGAGCTTTAGAAACTCATCTCTAGTACTTTTAGAAGCCTAAATGCAAAGCTTTCCTTGATGGTATCGAACCCTGTTTCGATACCCGTTCATCATCTAATCTGGGAAGTGTCTGGGAAGAACAAGTATCGAACGATGCTTCGATACCTGGTTCGATACAGGCATCGAAACAAGCCTGTTTCGATATCTGGTTCGAAACACGCGGTGGCAGTTTGGTTTAAAACACCTAAAACCTAATTTTAATCACATTAAAACACTTCCAAAATTAAATCTTCAAACCCTAGCTGGCCCTCTCTTTATAATCCTCTCAAATCCGCCTCTCTTAACACAAAATCGTCACGTTTTCTTTGAGGGATTTTAATCTACGCATCAAAGACTACATCATATCAACAAACGGTGCTTAACAATCACTTGATTCATCCTAATCTACACTCAAGGTATATTTTCGAAAAACCTTATTTTCGTTTAGATTTAGATTGTTAAAAATTAGATTTTGAACATATTTCAATTGTCTACTGTATGGGTTTTCATAATCCTACAATTTCTTTTAAAAATCCAATTTTTTTCTCAATCAAATATAAATCCTTTTCGTATTTTTTTTGGTTTGGTTTTCTAATTTTTTTAATAAAATTTTCAAATACCTTGAATTGTTAGATTAATTCATAGGATTGAATTTGATTATATAGCATACATGTTTATCAAACTAATCAAATCGTTTTGTGATATATCTAGACTATGGCACCAAAGAAACGTTCTCGTACCGAGGCTGGTTCTTCATCACGCTCTACTCGTGTTGATGTCCAAGAAGTCCTTACACGATGCTTAGATACACCTCAACGGGCCAACCAATTCAATCTCTTTCGCCATATCCCTCTTAAACAAGAACGTAGGGTTGATGTCAATTTCATGAACTCCATCAAGTTTCCATTCAAATACTACAATTTTCTTGTTCAATGGAAGTTCTTGCAATTTCTTACCCACTCCGGTAAATTTTTCCTACTCTCGTCCTAATTTTTTACACTAATGCCACATGTCTTCTTGATCCTATGGACGAAACCAAGGTTGTAGCCATCGAGTCTTTTCTTATGGGCAAACTCTTTCAAATCGATGTCTCAACCTTTGAGGAGGTTTTTGGCCTTAAGGATGAGGGTGAAACCGATGAGGAAGCTCTAGGCCAATTTACCGGAGCCGCATCTTCTCTTGACGTACATGATCGTTTTCTTCATCTTATCATCTCGTGGTGGATTCGTCCATCCAATGGTAAGTATTCCCGTATACGTCAAGTAGACAGCTTTTGGTTAAAGTGTTTTCGTGAACGTGTTAGACCAAATCTCGCCCAAATTGTCTTCTCCGAAATTGTTTGGCATGTTAAAAACCGAGCCACCCCTCTTGTCCAATCTTTTCCTTATGCATGTATTTTAAGTTCTATTTTCTTGCATTTGCGAATTGATTGCTCTTTAGACCGGGTAAAGTCTTTGAAAGAACTCATTGGTGAGACTTCTCTTTATCGTGCCCACTTTGTTTATTCCGGTAACGGTGAATGGTCTCGTGGTGCTCCTCCTCCTCCTCCTCCCATTGACCCCGAGCCTATTCATCAAGTTGCTCCGAGTGTTGACATGATGGCCTTCCTTACTACTCGGTTTAATAACTTGGATGCTCAGTTTGGTACTTTGAATGACAACTTTGGTTCTTTGAGTGCTCGCTTAGGTTCTATGGATGGTCGTCTTGACTCTATGTCCACTAAATTCCAATCTAGTTTTGACTCTATGAATACTAGATTGACGGGACTAGAAACTCAAGGTCATGCCTTGCGCATCTCTATTGAAGCCCTTCGGTATACTTAAGAACTTAACGCGCAAGATGCCAATGTTGAGGATGAAGATGACGAGGAAGACGAAGACGAAGAGGACGAAGACAAGGATGATGATGATGAGATAGGAGATTAGATCCCCTCCTTTATGCTTTGCTATTTCGGCTTTTTAGGACTAGCTATGTTTTCTTAAGCTTTTGTTGCATTCATAATTAGACCATATGCACCAATTATTATTTCCTTTTTATTTTGTTTACTTTGTTGGATTTGGATTTTTAATATTTAATGCTATGGATTGTGTTTATTAATTTTCTCCTTAATGTCTTATGTTTCTTTATAGTTCATTGATTTTGATCTAAAAAAAAGGGGGAGAATTTTTATGCTTTTAAGTTTAGGATAACCACCATATTTAATGTATTTAAAAATCGTGCACATATTAAGGGGGAGTCTTTAAAAGTTTTCAAAGTGTTTTTAAATCCAAAAATTTTGACTTAAACTTAAAAATCTTTAAATGGTTTTGTTATATCAAAAAGGGGGAGATTGTAAAACTAAATTTGATTTTGATATAACAATTAAATAGAAGGACTATTCTTTGAAATAATTATAAGTCCCTAAGTCAATATTTTTGATTTTAAGTCAAACAAAGATTTTAAAAGAAAATTCTAAGTGTTTTTGCACGACGGTATCGAACCATGGTTCGATACCCCTGGATTTTCAAAGGCATGTTCTTATGTTCAAGAACAAGTATCGAACCCCCATTCGAAACAAAGGAGCTCACTGTCAGCCTCTGTTTCGAAACACCGTTCGATACCCTTGGATTTTAAAAGCCATATTTTTGTTCAAGAACATGTATCGAACCACCGTTCGAAACAAAGGAGCTCACTACCAGCCTCTTTTTCGAAGCATGGTTCGAAGCACTTCGTGCATTTTTTAAGTATTTTAAAATCTATTAAAAATAGACCCCTGGTATCGAACTATAGTTCGATACCACCCTTAATCCCAACGGCTATTTTTGCATTAAATGTTTTGACTGTTGGTGGTAGTTAATTTTTTGATTGGTGGTTAGCTTATTCCGAAGCATGGTTCGATACCATCCTTCACAGTTTCAAAAAGGTATCGAAGCATGGTTCGATACCCCTTGGTTTAATGCATAACGGCTCTTTCTATTCTTGGTCTGTTTCAAAACAGGTAGTACGTGTTTCGATACCGCCTGCTGCAGAGTGCATTTATGGTGGGAAATTGAAGTCTAAACGGCCATATTTATGTTCCCAACAACCACAACGGATAGAAATCAATGAGATGGTATAAAAAGAAGCAATTTCAACAGCATTAAGGACCATTGAACCTCAAGCAACATCTAAGCATACAAATCCAACTCAAAGCACTTTATTGCATATTTTAGCCTCTTAACTTGTGTATTTCACTTTGATCAGTTGTAATTAAAGTTTGGGGAGAGTTTGTTTGTATTTGGGGCTATTATTTCTTGTGAGAGAATTCTTCTTAGCCAAACCAAATCTCTTGTAACACCTTGTGAGGTCTAAATCAATTTTGGGTAGAAAATTGATTTGCTTGTAAAGGTTATCCCTTGAACCTAGAAAAAGGTTGATTTCAATAGTGAATTGGTTTCAAAATCCTTAGTGGGAGCTAAGGTAGTGGATGTAGAGCTTGTTCGAAGCTTGAACCACTATAAATCATTGTGTTCCTTATTTTTTAATTTATATCAAAAATCTCCTACCAAATTTTTTAATATCCAATTCACCCCCCTCTTGGCCATTATTCAACGTCGATCAACTCAACAGAGCTGATTACAAGGCTTATTTCCTCTTCTGGTGTAGGCGATATTGAAACACGTGAAGGTTGTTTCGAAACAGATGCTTTGGGAAATAGTTGTTGACCTGTATTTATGAATCAGTATCGATACCGCTCCTAGCCGTTGGGGGTTTTATAAATCGTTTTGACCGTTGGGGGTGTTCCGAAACATGGTTCGAAACCGAACATCACAGTGGTGAAAGGTATCGATACCAATATCGATACCACTATGATTTTGCCTTTGAAAACCTTGCATTGATGAACAGGTATCGAAAAACCTTAAGGGTGTATCGAAACACCTGGGTTAAAAACACTTATTTGGTTTTTTTAAATCATTTAAAACATATTTAAAATCTCTCAAAAACATCTTAAATATATTTTCAAGTAGTTTGGACATAAAAACTATTTTTAAAATCTTTTCAAATTAATTCAAAACTATTTTTCAATTATCATATCAAAACATTAGTTCTACGGTTTAAGCAAACCCTTATAACTTTTTTTAGGGTTAAATGATCCCCAATTCTATTGACTTTTACTCATACAGGCCCTTAATTTTAATTGAAGTTAGGTTTTATGTTGACGTGGCAAAAATATTCTTTACTTGGACATGCACAACCAATTTTTTATTTTAGTTTTACACGTGTCATAATTTTATTCGTTACAAAGATATAAATCTTATTTTTTACAAAAATTTATTAGATAGAAAAATTATATCACGGGTCATTCATGTCACATCGTCTATGAAACTAATCAATCAAATACATCTATTTTATTAAATTTTTTCTCATCTTTTTATCAAATAAATCTTTACTAACACTTATTGTAAATTAAATTTAAAAACATTTTTTATCAAAAATAAAATAAATATATTTGATTGATTGATCCCATGAATGATGTAACGAGAATAACCAATAATATAATTTATCCATTAGATGAGTAACTCACTATATCATTCATAATCTCACCCGATAAAAATTTCATCTTATTTTTAAAAAAATAAATCTTCATATACTATTTTTACCTATATCTAAAGAGTAGGTAATTAGTTAAAAAATATATTAGAATGGGTAAATATGAATATCGCAGTGGGCAGAGTAATTAAATATATGTATACAATTTGGCTAAGGATACTGTTATGGGTTACATTTGCCTAGCAAAAAAAACTAAATTTCTAGGTTTTGGCAGCCGAAAAATTGGGCATTGGACCACCAGCTATAATGAAATATATTTTTCTCTATCCAATCGCAATTGATTTAAAGTGCAAAAATATAAACGCAGAAGAATAGTGTAGCACTAGTTTGTTACATTAAATTCATTGGTCTATGAGACTCAAAATCCAGGTACTCACCATTTGCATGGCTACCATAACCATGCATATCAAACATCCTATCATCTGAAGGCGGAATGTTTACGCCTTCCCGTCCCCGGAATGCCTCCATCGGCGAAGCCCAAGCAGCAGGAGTCGAAGGGTTAGAGATGGACATGTCTTGATTAAAACCTAGGACGGTGGGGTTCTGAGGTGAATTTCCAGCAGGCCTTCTGCTGGAGGAATTGGAGGTCAGAGAAATGGATGCCGACTGTTGTTGCATCTGCTGCTGGTTCTTGATTGGCGACTTGGGACGAAGTGCCTCTATATCTGAGGTTGTCTTCACTAAATGAGGTGCGTCTGGCGGTGGATTCCGACCTCCACCACCTTGCCACACTTTCCCATCCTTGTCAGAGAAGTTTCTAATATATGCCTGGAGAGCAACAGCACAAGACATGAAGCTTATAATTTTTTTCTTCTCTCTGAAATGTTTTATATCTTATATAGCACGTGTGTACCGTTAGAAAGGATCATTCAATTACTCTAAAACACATTATCCGGACCATTGTCAATCTTGTTTCCAAAAGAAAACATACCTCTGCATTAAAATTTGATGAGGACAGTCCTTTACCAAGAGTCAGCCAACCAGATCGGATATTGTGATCTTCACCGAAAAGCTCAAGCCTTCTGCGGCCAAGAGCGAAATGCTCAATAATTCGATACATATCTTCAGGCTTTTCAGTTGAACCTACAAAACAGTTGGCATGAAAGTTTTAAACAATTTATGATCTACACAATTGACATTACAAAATCATGGAGTACACAATAAGGCATTGTCAACAAGTATTTCCATCCAAATCAAATAGTTGAGATAAATGTCTCAATACAGTAATGAGTAATGCCCAATCCTTTCCAAGCCTATGATTTGATTTGAGTAGCAGACTTACTTTTACTGCACTTGTAATTTTTGTTAACGGAAAAGAACATATAAATCTTAAACTGATGCATCATACTCGGTCTTAACTGATTTGCAAAATTGCAAAGAAAGAGATCAAATAAAGCATCAAGAGAGAGATCGGATTGGAATTATCGTGATATCATCATTCAGTTTCATTTCCCAAATTTTGATTAAAAAAGGAAAGAAACAGCATGCATATGTCAAATGGTTGGATGCAAAAATTCAATATAACAAAATATGCATGAGTACTAACCATAAGGAGGTTCCTCCGCAATGATTACATCAGTATCAATGTTGGCATGAATTATATGACCATCAGTACTACGACGAACTGTTCCTTTTATACCCATCAAGCAGTGTTCCTTCAGTGAAATAGCAATGTGGGGGGAAGTTTAGGAAAGAGTGCAGGGGTTGCAGATTGCCTAAGAAAATTCTATGATAACAGAGTATAAGAACTTTAAAACATAGTGGGGAAAACCAATATTACAATACAAACCTTGGAGTGCTGAAATATAGAATGAGAATCATGACGTAAGCTTGGAGTTGAATTTGTTTTGTTAGTCTTCACCCAGCATATATCTTCACACCTCCGGAAGCCCCACTGCAACAAATGAAACAAGCAGCCAAAATATAATGCTATTACATTACACCTATAAATTTTGTGAGTACTAAAAGAGAAGAAAAGCAAAACCATTTTCAAACTAAGTTTTAATCATGTACCTTTTTTAAGCATTGACGACCCTGCTCAAGGCCCACACCATCACCCACCCAAAGGAAGATAAAGGATGGTGTGTCAGCTATTGCCTATATACATGGAGTAAAAGAAGAGGTGCATTTCTAATCAGTAAAAAGCAAGCACGTAAAAAAATAATATGAACATAAAACAATAACTCTGATATCCATATGCTATGTAGAGAGAGCCCGCATGGAGGCTAATATATAAGAGACAGCTATACTAGAGGTGTTAGCATTAAAACACCACCTGCAAGACAATTAACAGTATCTTTCTTTTCTTTTTTGGTACAATGTAATTAAAAAGAACTTGATGTAGAAATTGTTACCTCAATCTTAAGATTCATAATCTCTTCAAATTTCCAGTATTCAATATGGTCAGCAACTCCAGGAGCCCTGTGAACATATTCTTCCCAAGGGGGGTCTATAAGGATAACATCAAACTTTGTCCCAAAGAAATCGGGAGACAATTCAAATTCACGGAGGTCACACTTCATATACATGGGAGGAGAAGCAGAATTAGCTACAATCTCATCCTTTTTCTGTATAAGCTCCCTTAGCTTTGGATAATCCTCCACAACATTGGTAAGTTCTAGCTCCCTAATGAAGTTCTGCGGTCGCATACCAGTATCAACAAAATTTTGTGAATAATCATTTTGTTCTCCCCTGGAAGGAGCTTTACCAGGAGGACCACCCATTCTAGAAGGAACCCACCCCCCAGATGTTCTTTCAGGTGGTGTTCCACGTCCCATTGGCCCTGCCCCATTAAAGCTAGCCATTGACACATTTGAAGGCCCTCTACCAGGTCCCGACTGATTAAAGTCCATACCGGGGTTTGGCAGACCTCCCATATTAGGAGGAAACCTTGGTCCAGGAGGGACAGGAGAGAGACCAGGTGGAACACCTAGCATATTCATATCAACTGCTCGAGGCCCAGGCCATACCACAGGCGGGGAAAATGGAGGAATGAAGACACCTGGAGAAATAGGAGGGCCAGGAGCAGGTGACATAGCAGGGTTAATTTGTTGCATGGGTCCAGGTGGTGGCATCCCAAGATGGGCAAACGGTGATCCCATCATAGGCATTGGGAGACCAATCTGTTGATTGTCTCTCCCTGAAGGCCTTCCTCTTCCTCCTCTGCCTACCCTACTCCCTTTCATACCTTGAGGAGGAACACGGCCAAAAGTTCCTACATCCTGGTTCGCATAAGGTGGTTGAGATGCTGCACCAGAATTTTGGCCACCAAACACACGGCCAGATGAAGTAAACTTCTGGCCTCGCCCCTTTCCTCCACTGTAATCAAGTTCGTCATTCAGTACATTTGGATCTCTTGTTGAGTTGTTTTCCTCTGTATATTTGTCCCTTGAATCTTCATCCAAGGGTCCAGAACTATATGCATCACTCCTCCTTCCTCTATTTTCTTGTATATATCCCCACTCTTCCTCATTTGGGGCTGACTTCATATCAGACTGTTGACCACTTTCAGTTTTCCGGGGAATGTTGGGTCCAGACTCATTTCTTCCATAATCAAGAGGCTTGGTTTGGATTTCTATAACATCATAATTATAATTTGAGATTCCATAATTTGATGACGTTTTGACAGCTTCACCTCGGTTTCCATCTTTTCTACTGCCTGGCCGACCATGGGACCTTTCGTTTTCATTCCTTTCACGGCCATGCCTTGGCAAATCCCATTCCCTACCACGATCATATGCAAGATCCCCATCTTTGGACTCTTTATCGTTGTTACTCGATTGCCTCCTTTTCCAGTTTTCCTTTGAACCTTCTCGGTCCCTACTCCTGTCACTCCAATTATCAGCCCTGCTTTTGGATCTGTCATCCCTTTCGATTTCTTTTGTTTTGCGTTCCAAGCTTCTTTCAAAATCCATCTCAGAGAGCTCTGATTCTTGATATCGCCTACTACTTCTCTCAGGGGTCCTAGACCTGTTTGTTTGCCCTCCTTCTCTTGAACTTTTATCCCTCATAGATGCTACCGCATCATCATCCATATTAGACGTCCTTTCTCGGCTATCAATATCTCGACCAGAAGGAGTTCGCTGCTGTCTTTGCTTCTCAATTTTCTCCCTACCTGATCTGTCTTCACGATTCAATGGACTCATCCTATTATCTTCTTCTAGTGCATCAGAGCGACCTTTGCTCTTGCTCTTCTCAGCATCAATTTTTCTCTCCTCCCTACTGCTGGATTTGGCACCCTTCTCATTGTTTGAATCAGCAGCAATGCTTTTACTCTCACTAGGCTCATTTCTAGCAGAAGCACTATTTTCTCTAGCACTGTCATGCTTCAGATCAGAAGCTTTCCCACCAGTCAGATCAGTTTTTTCATAACTACTATCTTCAGCTTTCCTGGAAGCATCCGATTCATCCCATCTTCTTCTAGAGTTTCTCGACAATTCTGAAGAGCCATGACCCTTATCGCGGTTGCTTTCCGTCCTATCTGAATACCTTGAATCTCTATCAATTGACTTCTCAACTTCATCATGGGACCTTTCTTCTTTGGTTTTACTTAGTTTTGAGGCCACCTTCTTTCTATCAGTTTCATCAGCCCAAGCATGTCCTTTACCAGAAGATTTCTCAGCACCATCTTGCCTGCTTTCGGGTTCTCCATCCTGGTACCAACTACTCAATTTCTCCAAGGAACTTTCCTCTTGTTTTCTCCTGATCTGCTTGGAACGGGACGACTTTTGTGCATCACAATCCTCTTCATCGGTATCAGCTGTAGCGGAAGCACCTGATCTTTTACGGCTCTCACTTTTATCCCCAGAACTCCACCTCCTTCCACTGCCGCTCTCGACTCCCTCACCTTCGTCGACATTGCTAGACTTTCTAGACTTGCTAGACTTATGCTTCTTCTTACTATCACTTGCCTCCCATTCTTCTTCATCCCCAGCCGCCCTATCACTTTTCAAGTCTGAACTATCCTCCCTATCACGTCTTGCGTGACTACGACCGCTACGCTCAGGAGAATCCATTGAAATGGAGATTTACGTACTTTTCCCTTGAAGAAACAAATATAAAATAAAAACCGAAACCAGTGCAGGCTCCCACTATAAGCAGGACCTAACGAAATAAATACCTGTTACAGATAACTCGCAACGATTTCAGTTATAAGATTTCAAATTATCGAAAAAAGGCAAGTGAAGGTTGGAAGGCGAAATTACCTGTACAATCGTAAAGGACAAGCGAGGGATTGAGCAACACGAAATAATTTCACTTATTTTTAGGGTTTCAGATAAGGCCTTCTTGGGATTGGTTGCTCCTGGAAAAAGCTCGACAATGAAATAAGAATAAAAAGAAGCAATGGAGGGCGATTGAAGGAACTGAGGTTGAACGCCGGTGGTTGACAGCGGCGGTATATGAATAGGGTTTTAAGAATATGAGGATACGGCGGCCGATTCAATCGAAGAACGAAATGAACGGTAGTGTTTTTTCCTAATAGGAGCTTTTGCATAGGGTGGCAAAATAATTCGTACCCGTAGACTCTCGACCCGACCCAATTCGATAATGATGGATTTTTTTATTAAAAATATAGGTTTGGGGTAAAAGGTTGTAATGAATGACTACAAGTTTAAGGTAAAAAGATTTAGATTTTTATATTTATTATATTTTTATATATTATATTTAATATTTTTATTAAATTTTTTAGGTTAGAATGTTATTGTTGTGTTTTTATTAAAATATTAAAGTTTATTTTATTTTTTATCATG
The DNA here is from genome assembly GCA_035048815.1 of Abelmoschus esculentus. Taxonomy (NCBI): domain Eukaryota; kingdom Viridiplantae; phylum Streptophyta; class Magnoliopsida; order Malvales; family Malvaceae; genus Abelmoschus; species Abelmoschus esculentus. The sequence goes on along the minus strand of JAUCBN010000017.1, from coordinate 16,023,633 downwards.
TAAAATTAGATAAATAAAAATTTAAAATTAAGTCAATCAGGTTAGGTCGAAACTAGAGTGATTAAAAATTTGATTCGACCTAACTCATTACTATCTCTAATTTTGCATATGTAGCTACACGTATTTTAGAGTTTAGGATCAAAATTAGAAGCGACTTCAGCCAGGTGAATGGTTTTATTTTTTATTGAAAATATTTTAGAAAATATGAATATATATATATATTTAATTTTAATTTTATTTTAATCAGGATTTGAATCCTTCTAAATTATTTATAAAATTTTTGTTTATTTATTTATTTATTATAATAATAATGTTTAAATAATATTTTATTTTAATTATTTAATAATTTTTTTATTTTGAAAAATTAAATACCAAACAAATTTCACTAATTCTATTTTTAAAAACAAATTTTTATTCTATTAATCCAGCATGATTTTTAATTTTAAAAAACATAAAAAATTAAACAAATTAAAACAACCAAACAAATCCTTATTTTTTTAGAAAATCATTTTCAAGAAATTTTTTAGCAAGAAAAATGGACAAAAGAAAGAGGAGAAGGGTAAAGATAAGATAAACATAGTCTTATTTTTAAAAAAAATTGTTCGACTAATTGGGGAAAGAAAAGGAAAAAAAATGCTTAACTATAGTTTTACGACCATAATCATTAGGGGTGTTTATAATTTCGGTTAACCGAATTAATCGATCGAATCGAAATTTTTTTCGGTTAATCGGTCGGTTAATTTTAGATCAGATTGGTTAACGGTTAATAATTTTTAAAATTTCGGTTATCGATTAATTCGGTTTAAAATCGGTTAATTAACTGAATTAATCGAATTAACCGAACTTTTTATATATTATATATTTTTTATATATATTTATTTTGATTATTAAACTTTTAAAAATTATAAAATGGTCATTAAACTTTATAAAATTAGCATAAAATCATAATTAAATTTATTAAATTAAAAATAATCATTAAATTTTTTAATATTTATTAATAATTTATAACGTACGATGAATCAATATAATAATTTGATAGGTTTAATATTTTTTTTAATTTTTGAAAGTTCAGTGCCTAAAAAAATATTTTAACATAATTTAGTGACCATTTGTGTAATTTATCCAATTTTTTAAAAAAATTTCGATTAACCGAATTAACCGATCGGATTAAACAAACTTTTTCGGTTCGATTAAAAATTTTCAAAAATTTTCGGTTCAGTTAACGGTTAATACAAAAAAAAATCGGTTAATGAAATTTTGGAAGTTCAGTTCGGTCGATTAACCGAACCGACCGATTAAACACCCCTAATAAACATCGGTAAATCATATAAATAGTTATTAAATTATTATGTTTTGTATTTTAATTATTAAATTATTTTTATATAACAATCATTAATATTATATTTTTATTTTTGTCACAGTTAAGTTTTTATTAATTATTTTATACAATATTTTAGATTGATAATTTTATACTAACAAATATCAATATTTTAAATCAATGTTTAATGATCGAGAGTATACTTTAAAATAGATATCACTATAGCTATTTTAGATGATTTTAAAAATATATATCGATATTTATAGATAAATTTTTATATTTATAAAAAATTAAAATAATATTAAGAGTTAGAAATATTAATATTCAAAATTAAATTATGATATTTAACTAGGGGTGAGTATTCGATCGAGTCGAGTTAAGTTGAGTCAAAAAATTTTGAGTTATTCGAGTTGCCAAGTCATATTTTACAACTCAAACTTTATTTGAAATTTTTTCGATTCGAGTCGAGTTTAAGAAATTAGAGTCGAGTCGTATTTTCGAATTTCTATAAATATTTAACTGTAACTATTTATCATGTTATAGCATGATTTGATTTCAATTTAAACAACTTTCTCTAATCATATAAGATATGTATATATATTTCATATATATATAGCAACATTTCTTTACAATTTTATATATCAATGTATATATATCATAAAAAATTGATAGATTCGTTTCAAACTTAAAAATTAATTCTTTAAGTACTAAAAAATTTGAGTTATTAGAATTTTCATTTTATAACTAAAACTTTATTTAAATTTTTTTTGAATCGAGTATTTTCATCTCGGATCGAGTCAAATTATTCAGTTTTTTCAAATCAAATTTTATTAACCTTATATTTAATCATTAACTTTAAATATTATAAAAATATAACATTATCAATCATAAATTATGTATTCCGTAACATTTTGGTCAAAATAATAATCAAACTAAAACTTAAAATTTAAACCTAATTACAAATTCTAAAATCTAAACTATAAACCTAAATAATAGACGAAATCGTGTATAAAAGTTTTATCACAGGAATATAAAAAAAATATATATTATAGTTTAATCTCCACCGCCTACTTGACCTCCCTCCTCCCTTTCTAAAACCCCAAGAACGCTGAGGTAAAGCCTTCCCTTATATTTCAGTCACTTTTGTCATTACTACTTCACTTTTTACTACTGCTTTAGCAGAATCATTGTGGATAAGGATATTTTGCTTTTGTGTCTACTTGTATGTGTGGACTGTACAAGCACCTTGGTCCTTTCATTTTCTTGACTTTTTTTGGGGTTTCTTTGGCGTTTTTGGATGTATTTTTATTGTTACTATACAATACCCAGTTATTATCTGCATCTGTTGGGTGTGTTGCCGTGTGTTTTTGATTAGTTTATGCCCCATGGCTTCCTGGAACTCAGCTTTTCTTTTATGGTTTAAGAATTGGAGGAATATTTTTCAGGTCAGTGGGATTTGTTGACTTGAATTTTTTATCTTATAAATTGGGTTTCTATCGTGATGGATACATGTTACTTTAAATATAGCTGGTTCAATGGTTTGGTTTCCCCTTTTGTCTTAGCTATTATGTTCTTGATGTTCTGCTCCTACTTGATCTAGTGGTTTTCCTTGTATTTCCACTTCTATATGATTTGTTTTAGGGTTTTAGAATTGCAGAACATTAGTCATAATGTGTCACTGTGATTTCTGGGTGACTATGTTATGTTTTCTAGTTTCTTGTGGAACTTGTTCTTCTAATTGTTTGTGAGAGTGTTTCATCTTGGTAGAAGTGTTACACTGTCTGAAACTAAAGAATGATGATTTACTGTTTATGCATGTTTCAGTCCCTAGTACCACAAGTGTTGTGGCCCCAAGTTTGTGGAATGAAATCAAAATCTAATTATAATAGCTCGCAATAACTTCATCTTAATTAGTTGGAATGGCATGTACTTTTTGTGGAACATTTCCTGAATCCTCACCAAACTTTCACGGTCTATCATAAAGGATATTGGTTGTTAAACTCTGATGATTTGATGGAGTATTACATGGGTTTTGGGATTTTATTTTGTTGGCAGAAATTGACCGTGAAGGTTAATTATTCAATTATTGACAGTAAGATTATTCTTTTCCTCGGTTAGTTCATTTTCTCTCTTCAGCAAAGACGGAAGAAATCTTGGGTTGAAATGCATATCACTATTAATCATTCTTAAGATCTTCTCTTAAGATCAACTAAAGAATGGATATGATCTTTTTTGAAAAAGTAGTTAGTCTTTCACGTTGACATTTTGTGCCATGTCTATATACTGGAGATTCTAGGGATGACTGATGGTTTAGTTAGTTATGTACTATGAAAATATTGTTATTGATTTTATCAGTGTATATTCAAGCAGTATTGAATTGCGAATTGCCATTTTAGATTTTGTTCTAGTTGTGGCTGCCTAACATCTAACTGCAAGTCTTTCAAGCACAAAAGCCATCTATCTCATGAGTTTTATGCTTTCTGTGTTGATCAGGGAATGGGGAAGTATGGTTGGTAGAAAACTCCTCATGTTTTATAGTTTTCATCTATACTATTGATCGGTTCTATTCCAGCATCTCAAACATAATTTTTTTTAAAAAAAATTTATAGGCTTTTGCTAGCTAGCTAAATATCTCTGCCATTGAAATTAACTAAAGAGATAAAATCTAAATGAATGTAGTCTTTACCTCTTGTTGTTTACTTATTGTTTGTTCTAACTCTGGACTGATTTCGGGGTTATAAGAAAATTACTCTTTTTGAAAAAATTCACACGTATATGCCGGCTATGATTTGCTCAAGAATCCTTGAAAAGTTAGAAACCGGAAATATAGATCTGAACACAAACTTTTCTAAATCAAAGAGTAAAGGGCAGGGTATCTTGTGTGTTTGGGGTAGGGAGGGGAGGGGGAGTTCATATTTCATCCCTGAAGACTGGATGGTTGTTGGCTAGGATTTATCAAGCAAGAGGGTGGAGAATCCTGCAAATGGTAGTCATAGTTTGTCACCCCTTGACCTTCCATTGATAGAACAGGTTCAACAGGGGGATGAAAAGGTATCACATATTTTTTTTTTCTTTGCATGTGAATTAGCGCGACTTTTCTTTGACTTTAATATATTGGAATATTTAAGCATGCAAATCTAGTAGGTTCTAGGTGTATACTGGCTGTTTCTCTTTTAGAAGAGAGTGATGAAAATTAGGCATCCTTGTTTGAGCTGAATATAATTATGAATATTGAGATGGCCAACTCCTGCAGCATGTTGTGTTGTTTTTGTCTTCATCTTGTTGGATGCTGGAATTGCAATGTTCAACTGACTTTCCATGATATGCTTTTCATCGACCTTTTTTTCCTGGGAGTGGGGGTGTAGTATATAAACAGACAGTTATCCTTCCTAGGTTGCATGTCAAATTTCTATGATGAAAAGAATATAAAGATGTCATAATTATTTCCTTTCCATTCCAGTTATTTTCTTGGTATAGGGTTGCTTGCACTTCTTCTGTATTATCCCTTGAGAAAAATGTATCACCTATCAATCCTTGGCTAAAACTAGTAATGTCAACATCAAATGTTTAGTTGTCTGGCTTAATCATGTGCTTCTCTGGAGTTCATCTTCCCAGCTTTAAATTAGCATTCATTATTTCTAGCCGAATTTAAGTTTTGTTATTTCTCTTGTTTACCGGGGGGAATTTTGCATCCTATGTTGGTTGTAGTCAAGTTCCTTCTTATTGTGCCTCATACATGGCCTGACAAGGCTCTATTGATTTTTGTTAAACAGTACAAAATGCAAGAAGTCCAGCTTGGTTCACATACCATAAGGTCCCATGGTGCCACCGTTGCAAGGACGCACATGCATGATTGGCTTATTCTTCTGTTGCTTGTGGTGATAGAGATTATCCTCTATATCATTCATCCATTTTATCGCTTTGTTGGGAAGGATATGATGGATGATCTTAGATACCCCTTTAAAAGTAATACAGTTCCTGTTTGGGCTGTTCCGGTAATTTTTGTTGGTCTAGCTTTTAGAGCGAAGTGCTTGTTTTCTGTATAAGTTACCCTCTTTCTCACTCTCTTTTTCTCTTTCCCCCATCCCATATTTAGATGTATGCAATGCTGTTGCCAATGCTGATTTTTCTCATTGTGTACATCCGTAGGAAGGATGTTTATGATCTTCACCATGCTGTACTAGGCAAGTGTAACTTTTGGATATTTCTCTGTTTTACCAACAAAATTTTCTCCTGCTTAGCTTTAAAGGAGTATCATAACTTTAAAGTGATTACTAAAATTAGTTTGCTCATGCAGGCCTCTTGTTCTCGATTCTTGTGACCGCTGTTATCACTGATTCAATAAAAAATGCAGTTGGGCGGCCTCGACCAGACTTCTTTTGGCGCTGTTTTCCAGATGGAAAGGATGTATGCCTCTCTAGACCTGCTATTCTGGGAATATAAACTTTCACTTTTTCTACCTTTGACTTTTGTGATGTCAATGTTTATCGAAAGGAACTCAACTTAGTTGCTTCACAGGCTTATGATAAATGGGGCAACGTCATATGTCACGGCGATAAAAGTGTCATTAAGGAAGGGCATAAAAGCTTTCCAAGTGGGCACACCTCTTGTAAGTTCCTCTTGTGCTGGCAACAATCCTCTTCCATTCTTCTTCTAGTCATTTTCACACTGTAACCTTTGGACGATTTTTTTTTTTTGAAAAACTTTGGACGATTTCTGGATTCATTGTTTAGGGTCCTTCGCCGGGCTGGGTTTTCTTTCACTTTACTTGTCTGGAAAAATCAAAGTATTTGACCGCAGAGGACATGTTGCAAAACTATGCGTAGTTTTTCTCCCTTTGCTGGTTGCATCTCTTGTAGGCATTTCTCGAGTCGATGACTATTGGCACCACTGGCAGGATGTCTTTGCTGGAGGTCTCTTAGGTTTGTATTGCTCATAGTATGGAGTTGTTTTCATTCATCCATGGCTTTGTCTATTAACTTCCTTAAGATCATCCTTTGTAGGGCTCGTGGTGTCTACATTTTGCTATTTGCAGTTCTTCCCACCACCATATGATGTGAATGGTATGCTCCCAAACTTATTTTCTCAGTCAGTTGAATTTAAACCAGAGAAATCTTAGAAATGACTAGTTCGGTACGCTACGGAAGCTTTTGTGTTGCCATGCCTGTGTCCTTCGTTACTTCGGTTCTTCAGTTTCTTTAAAGTAATGTAGGTTGGTCCTCCAAATATCTTGAAAAAAAAAACATTAGTCGAACTTACCAGTGTTAGACGACCCATTCCTGATACTCGCCCGTCCCGTGTCCGTATAACATGGCCGGTGTCACCCTGCACATCGATGAATATCTGCATCCATATTAGTAAATCTAAAATCTCTTGAAGTGAGCAAGTTAAGAAGCTGTTACCCAAAACTGTTTGTAGGTTGGGGGACATATGCTTATTTTCGAGTATTAGAGGAGTCAACTGCAAACACGACGAACACAGCCAATGCCGTGAACCTGCAAAATGCAATGACCGGAGAGATTCAGATTGCAAACCAACAAGAAGAACGGAACGAGAACGGATTTATGGGAATGCATTTAGCACGCGATTCTAGTTCGACGATGGCAGATATAGAAACAGGGAAAAGCTAGCACGGTGAGTTTCGCATACGTTTCGTGTTGCAAAGACGTATGTAGACAAGGAATACGTATACGTATGCACATATCCCGAGCTGCATAGGTATGTCTACAAACTTTCCAGGCAGTTGTGTATTCTGCTGCTATATTTTTGTATAGCTAATAATAAACACTTTCAAGTAGCAGAGCTTTCCTTCTGTTTTGTCATGCTATCAAGAATTTAGTTGAGGGATTAAGATAAAAGTTATACAATTCTTGAGGGACCAAAGCTTAAAAGATTATTTTAAAAGGGCTTAAATTAAAAGGGATAAATGTAAAAAAAAAAACATGAAATTTAGTAAAACGTGTATATAGGAGTGAGTATTCGATCGAGTCAAGTCAAAAAATTTCGAGTTGACGAGTCATATTTTACAACTCAAACTTCATTTGAAATTTTTTCGGTTCGAGTCGAGTTTAAAAAATTCGAGTCGAGTTCTTATAAATATTTTAATTATAATTATTTATCATGTTATGGTATGATTTGATTCTAATTTAGACGATTTTCTCTAATCATATAAGATATACACGTATATTTTTTCATATGTAGCAATATTTATTTATATTTTTATATATCATAAAAATTGAGAGATTCGTCATAAACTTAAAAATTATTCCTTTAATTACTAAAAATTTTGAGTTATTCGAGTTTTTATTTTACAACTCAAACTTTATTTGAATTTTTTTGAGTCAAGACGAGTATATGAAATTTCGAGTCGAATCAAAATGAATCAAGTATTTTTGCCTCGAATCGAATCGAGTTATTCAATTTTTCTGAGTCGAGTTTTGCTCATCCCTACATATATATATATATATATGAATTTGTCAAAAATATCCATATTTATTTAATATAAAAATAAATGTAATAATACTTTAAGATGTGTATATATGAAATGAAATTGGAGTTGTGTACAATTGAGTTGACGATTGATAATGCATTTGTTGATGTGACATGGAAGAACGATTTTATTGACATAATTATTAATTTTTAGCTATAAAATTCTAAAAAAATTCTAAAAATTCAATTAAATCTTTTAATTAATTAATTTGTCCATGTAGACCTTTATATAATTAAAAATTAAATAATTGAAATAATTATAATATAATATTTTCAAAAATAATAATTAATAAATAATATATTATAATACTAATAAATTTTAAGATATTTTAAAACTAATATCAATAATTATTAAATGCAACAATAATGTATATTGTACTCTCAAGGAGAGAATCCAGATTTAAACCTCGAAAGTCGAAATAACATCGGAAGCAGTGGCAGATAAACGTTTTGAGTAGGATGGTACGGACCTATCTTGAATTTTTAAAGTTTATATATTTATTTTTAATTTTTATTATTTTTATAAATTAATTCTTAAGATTTTGTAATATTTAAGGTTCGTACCCGTCTGCGATTTTAAAATTTTATATATGTTCACCCTCAAATAAATTTTTGAATCCGCCACATATTGAAAGGAGGAAGAGTCATGAATCTTGAACCATAAAATGAATAAGATTGACGCAGAATTTTATATTGGGACAAATCTATAAAATTCTAGGGGATAAATTTATAAAATTTTAAGGGATAAAAATAAATTTTCAATAGAAAATATATTAAAAATTATATGTGAATTTTAAATTTTGAGAAGACGACTACCCTTTAACCTCCTCGATCAATCTTCGATTATACAAAAATTTATTAATAAATAATTTAAAATAATAGAAAACAGTAATACCAAAAAAATATTAAGCATACAAAATAAAAGAAAAATACTTACAATAATAAGACCTAACAACATCTGAATGAAAAAAAATAAAAAGAATATTTAAAGGAAAATTTGCTAACCACAAATTGTTAAAAAAAATCAAGCTCATATCACTCATTGTTTCTTTCTTTTCTTTTTTGGTATTCTTTTTAATATTTTTTTATTATGGTTGAAAATGAAGGGAAAATATTGATTTAAATATATTAAAAGTCCTTGGGTTATTTTAAAATTAAAAATTAATCTTCATATTTTATTTTGAATTGAGTCTTTGTATTGCTTTAGATATATATATATTTTTTAAATTATGCTTCATTCACTTACTTTTTGTTTAGTTAATTGTTAATTATTGACCTTACAACCGTTAAGAAAATATAAAAATAAATTTTTAGTTCTATATAACATTTTTTTTATTGAATTGACCATTAAAAAAATGAGTAGAGTAGATGATTAAAAAAATATATTGTTTGAAAAATATAATTTTTTATTTAATTTTAAAAGTTGCAAATTTGAAAAAAATATAAATATAATTGACTAAAAAAGTTATTTTGTCTTTTCTTATTGTTGTCAAGTCAATAATTAATGGTATAATTAAACGTAAATTAGGCGAATATTATACAAATTGAATGTCACAAAATTAGACTAGAAATACATATAAAAATATTTCAAATATTTTATAGATTTTGATAGAATCTATTAGGATTTTAATTGAGTTAAATAGTTCACAACTATTTCGAGTTTAGTTTAGTTAAAATTCGATTAATGTTTAATTCGATATATTAATGAGTCGAACGAGTTCAATTTAATAAGTTTATGAGTAATTCGTAATTGATTTTATAATTCGTTATTATTTTTTATTGTCTACCTTACAAAATTACGTTCACGAAGTTTAAATGTTCATTGAAAACTCTATAAAAATTCAACGGCTTATTAAGTAATTTGAACAGAAAATCTTTCTGTTCAAATTTTTAAAAACCAGTGTCTTACTAAGATGAACGATCAATAAGTCGAGTTAAACAACAAATATATTTAATGAGTATAAGTTGAATAATTTTTTTTCGAACTTATGAAATAACTCGCTTGATAAACATGTCTAAATTCCATAATTCATTCGATAAAGTGTCAATAATTTAAGAGAAAATATGTAATTTTAATAGATATAAAATTCACGACTTAAAAATTATAAAAAATACAGATAAACAATTTGATGAACGAACCAAATATATTTATTTACGAGTACATTTAAAATGTAGAAATGGAAATATAAGATTCTCTTGTAAAATACACATATTGGTTCATCCCTGCCAACTCCCAAGATTCCCTGCACCAGCCTAATCTGTTCAAGAATCTCTCCTTCTTTGGCTTCATACATTCCTACTTGATTTATATTTATATTAAACAATATTTAATTAGATTTTTTATTCAATTATATAACTCAAAAATGATTCTTCTTTTCCATCATAAACTATGGGTTTGTTGTTGGGAGCTATTACGCAAGAATTGACCAACCAACGCCTTCTCTCATGGGAAAAAAAAATTCATTTTGCTTCATTTAATCAAACACCATAGGATAATGACACCTTAATTGTGATTAATCGATTAATTCATTCGATACTAATAGTAATAATACTAAAATCAATGGAATTGATTCAAGTAATAAATAACTTGTTATTGCTTAAGTAAGTCTCGAGTTCGAGACGTTATGTATGTAAAAATCCTTATTAAGAGATTTACCTATTAAAATCAGATGTATAACACGAATCGGTTCGAATTAACCAAAACGCAGCTTTAAAAATCGTAAAAAGAAACAAAAATATAATAGTAGTGATGGAAACATGAATTCATCATTTGACTATAGTTCAACAAATGAAAGTCAATTGAGCACAAGCTAGTGAGAAAAAAAATAGCATTCATGTGATTCTTGTTAATACCATGAATTTTTAATAATATTAGATGCATTGACTACGAGTTTTTAAACTTAAAAGAGATTAAGAAAAAATCAAGTGCGTAATTAAAATTTTTAAAAAGTTTAAAGATGTTTTTGTTATTCATCAATTTACCACTTGAATTACCTAATTGAATTAACCTCTCTCTTTGATTGTCGTTAACTAACATAATTATTAAGTTCTACGTATATAATTTTAATCTGTTTTCACATCGATTGTTATTATCAGTTATCATTAATTATATTGCTATGAAGATAATGATGTATTAATTTTGATGACGCAAAAATATAAATAATTTTAGTAATTAAGTTAAAGTCACTCGTTTTCTTTTAAAATTTATGTTAATTATATATTCATATTATCAAGATTATCTTATAATCATCTTTTTAAAAAATATTATTTATCAAAGAAAATTATATATGGTCATGTTAACTTAGAAGTCATTACTTATTTAACGATAAAATATTTAACATGACAAAAAGTGATTGGTGATAAAATCTCAACCAACAATACTCAAAGAGTGAAATTAATACAAGAACTAAATTAATAAAATTAAAAATAAACAATAATGTTATTAGTTTTAAATAACTAAAAGACTAGATCACCCTTTAACCACTGAGATCATTGAACGAGTTTAAAAGTGTTACGCTTTTTTTTTATATATATTATAAAAAGACAAGAAAACTATCGAACACACCCAACTAACTCTTGTAGTTTTTGATTACTACATTGCAATTGTCAATAATTTAGAAAAAAAATTAAAGCCTTTCCATCGATATCATCCGAATAAGAAAAAAATATTATAGGATTTGACTCATCACGTTATCTATGATTTTATCCAATAAGATTTAATTTATTTAGTATCGTGTAAAAAAGAGACAAAAAATAACTTTAAAAATTAAAATAAAAAATATTATTAAATAAGATCATAAATAACGTGATAAATCAGAATGGTTTAATATTTTTTCTCGAATATAACACATTATTCATTAAAGTACATAGAATGACATGTTTTTATAAAAATCCAACCCCTCAGTCGAGTTGTATAGTGTCCGGGGCCATGGTTCGTTAGTTGGGTGGGGCCAGGGTTAGTTAAAGCTGTGAAATGGAAGCAACAAAAAGACAATCATTAGGAGTAATCTAACCTAAACACGACTGATCTATGAAGCTGATCTAACGCTGTCAAATAAACGAACTATTAGTGAAGAATAATAGAAAATAAAGAGATTTTTACGAGTTAAAAGAAAATTATTATTAATTTAAAAAATCCAGTCTGAGCCATTAAATTTAATTAATTTAATAATTCTAAATTGGTGTAGAATTATTAACGCATAAATGTATATAATTAAAATTAATATTTTTAAAATAATCTGTCGGATAAATCAAAGTCTCTCCCACCGTTTCTTCTCCAACTCACATCCTTTCACACCACGCCAAACACTCCCTCCAACCAAACACCTTTTCCCCCACTCACCTTATAACGGATAATTTTATAATGTTTGTTTTATAATTTAATATTAAAACTTAAGTTTGTATTATAAATTTTATATCTTAAAAATATATTTTTGAATAAAAAATAAATATTTAGATTATTTTTTGAATGTTAGGTGATTAAAGTATTTTTTTATAAAATAATTGCTTAAAATTTTAGCCGTTATGATTTTAGGTGTCCAACTGTTAAAAAATTTGTTATTAATCTGTTATCGTCGATCTTCATCGGCGATCATACTCTTTCTTTCATCGAATTCAAGCAAACATTTATCTTAATATGTCGTTATCAAAAATTGGTGAACGATATACCAATCAAATGATTATTTTATGTTCAATATTTAATATTCGGTTGCACACCCTTTATCAGTTTTCGGTGATAGTAAATTGAACAAAATGGTTAATTGCATTCAACGAATGAACAGTTGAGTCAACGACAGAAACTATCGATAACCTCAGTAAAGGTTTGGGTTTTAAAATTTAAGGATTTGAGGTTATTTAAAAGATTTTAGAATTTTAAGATTTTTAAATTTTTTTAATTATTAAAAATAAAAAGTTAATTAAAAGAAATTATAAATTAAACATGACATCTACCTAATTTTATATGTTAAAGAACTTATTTTTAATGGTAATTCAAAATTTTTTAATGGTAATTAGTTACTGTATATCTAAAACTATAATGATTAAAATTTTAAATTTTTATTTTTATAAAATTATTTTAAACATTTTAAAGTTTTAAAATATATATTTTAAACACTTGTTTTTCATTTAAGTTTAAACGTCATACAATAATTTTAAAATTTTAATTTTAAATTATAATCCATAAATTTTAAATTTATCTTAATAATATAAAATACATATAAAACACTAAAAAATGACAAATTTTTATTCGTAACTAAAATCCCCATATATACCTTCTCTTTCTTCTACGCCAACCGCCAATCCATCCACTTTATTTAACGGTTTCTAAGCTTCCTTGTCGGAAGTCAATTTTCCAAGGTGCTCAGCTCATCATGGAGAAAAAACCCACATCTCCATCTTCAGATCTAAACGCCACCTCCGCCACCGTGGAGAACCAAAACTATGTATCACCGGCAGCATCTCCACTTCAATATTATCATGATCATGATCTAACCACCGACTTCTCTTCCATGTACAACTTCATTTTCTCACCCGATTCTACTCTTCCACCGTCCCTTTCCATCACCCCTTCCTCTTGCTCTTCCTCCGATGACCTCAAGCATGCGTCCGACACTGTTGCCACCGAGCACCGCCTCAACCACGCTCGTCTCATCCTTGAGTATCAGCAACTGAGTGACCACTTCGACCTATGCCTTTCTCGCCTACAGGCACTCATGGGAGAGCTGGAAACGCTGCGCCAAAAGAACAGAGATCTTCGGGTGGCCAACACTGAGCTGATCAAGCTCCTGAGCCTGTCGTCGCATGGAACCGCCATGAATAATAGAGATCTCCGATACGAAAAACTGCCGGATCCGAACGACAAAGTATGGGAGAGGAGGCCGAAGAATTCACTGTTCAGGAGCGTTTCATTCGGGTCACGTAGTTATCACAAGGTTAGCCAACAACAAAGAGTAGTCTCTCCTTCGGTGACGGTCTCGCTCAAACTATAACTCAAATTTTAAATTAATTCAAAATTCTTTTAAACATCGAGCCTCGAAACATTATATTCGAGTTATCATTTAAGATGTTTTATAATTTATAATAGTTATTTATCGTATTTAAGCATTTTGTTTTAAACATATAATCTGATAATTACTCGTTATTTTACCCTAAATAATTCTTTAAAATTTTCAAATCCATGCAGCCGAGAGTTTGTGTAGCATCAATGACCAGAAGAGAGGAGAAGGGCATTGAAATGGAGGTATACAATCAAGGAATGGTGAAGACGGAGCTCTGCAACAAATGGCAAGAGACAGGCTCATGTCCTTACGGCGACCTTTGCCAGTTCGCCCATGGTATCGCCGAGTTGCGTCCGGTTATCAGGCATCCAAGGTACAAGACCGAGGTTTGCCGGATGGTCCTTGCCGGAGAGGCCTGTCCATACGGTCACCGGTGCCACTTCCGCCATTCTCCTCTTACGGAACAAGAGCAACTATTAATTTCTCCCTAATTCTTATTATCAATCTATGAAATGCATGTAGATATCTTAATTCCGGAGTTTCATAGCATGAAAATAAATCTTCAATGTCTTAATTATAAAAAAAATAATATTTTAGTGACCAATATGGTTATATACCGAATTTATGTGTGTGAAAGGTACTGTTTTATTGGTTGTACGTTATGAAAGGGAATTGTTTATAGGAGGAATTGATGTGTAATGTAATGCATGAAAAAAAAAAGATTTTTTTTCTTTATATTTGGTTTTCAGTTAAATAATTGAAAATAGTTTAAATATCACTAATTAATTAATAAAAATTTTAAATTTTAAATTTTTTATATAATTAATTTAATTTAAATTTTATTTTAAATAAATTATAATTATATGTTGATTTAAAATTTTTAATTTTTATTAATTAATTTAATATTATATAATAATATTTAATTAATGATGTTTAATGATATTCCACCCACGTTATAATTTTTTAATATTTTTAATTTTATATCATTATATTAATATATTAATAATGTTTAACATTAATTTAAATTTTTTTAATATTAAAATGCGCGTTAAGAAAAACAATAAATCCCCAAATCTCCCATTTTTAATTCCTTCCGCAACACCAAAGTCGTTAACAAATCAACGTCCCTCCTCGTTTCTTCATTCACAAATTAATAAAAATTTCTTTTTTGATTTAAAAATCGAATACCGTAAAATCCATGGCAGTATTCAGATTGGCGCCGGAAGAGTCATCGGATCCAACCCAGCAACATCCAGCGCCGCAACAACAACTGCAGACCGGTCGAGAAGTGGCGTCCGACGACGAGCGGTCGGTGGCTTCCGATTCCTGGTCGATTAAGAGCGAATACGGAAGTACACTCGACGATGAGCAGCGCCATGCTGATGCCGCCGAAGCCCTCTCCTCCGCTGCCAATTTCCGTGCTGCCCCATATTACAGGTTTTTCTGTTTCTAATTCTAATAGTCTTTCATTTTTACTACTTTTTAATTGAACGTTTCACTAAATTGAGTTTTTAAGAGAGCTAATAAAGGAGTGTGGTGGAGTTGTAGAAAGCGACATCTAGCTTGCTTGCTGAAATTTAAGTTATTATTTATTATGTATTGTTTGTTGGGTTGTAGATTAAGCCTGAGATTTGATCCATTGACAATCGAAATTAAAATCTTTATCTGTCTTAATTTGACTTTTGAATGGGAAAAATTCATAGTTTGCTTTACCTTGCTTATACTTGTGGAAATCAATTCATGCATTACTGTTTGTTCAAACAGTTTCTAAATGGATCAATTCCATGCTATTAGAATGAAAATAACAATTATTGAAATGATCAATTATAGCATATTGAGTTCTTCACAGTCAAATAATAAGATTTTTTTTTGGATTTCAGTATATGATTATTTATCTGCTATGTTATCCTAACTCATGGTAAGTTTCAGATACAAGTATCTGTTTGTCATGAGTATGCTTAATTTTGTTTTAATTTTTCCATATATTTGAAGGGTACTAGCCCCATACCCATGCCTTGTTAGGCACATGTCTAGGGAATAAGTGATTTATGGAAAAACAAAAAGTCCTAGTAACATAGCTTATCAGTACAAATGTATAAATGAACACAATCCCGAAGCAACTTCTTGCTTCTAGTTTTATTCTTTCTTTAATTGCATTTTCAGAAATTTATATAAAGCATCTGCAAATAGTATAAAACCAAAATCCTATATGATTAAAAGGTTGTGCTTAGCTCGATAGTCAATTACTGTCTACTAGGATGTGAATTCAAGCCCTGGAAACAGCCTCTCTTGGAAGAACGGTGAGGCTGCGTACATTGAGACTTCTTAACTTATAGGGGGAGTCTTGTGCACAGGGTAGGACCTTTAAAGGTCCAGATGGTTGTTTTGTTCTCTGTGTAATTTTTGTTCTCAATTGTTCTAAATTATTACTATTTGTTTTTATATCCAAATGCACGTTATACTTTTCTCTGGCAAGTAGGAAAAGTAAGAACCAAATGCAGGGTTATTAGTTTAATTTTAAGGATATTTCCTTTAGGAGTGGAATACTATCAGAGTATTATACTTTTAATCCATTGCTAAGAATAGTTAATACAATGTATATCTGTCCTGCTGATATGAATAACAAGGATTTTTATGGTTTTCTGTTTCTGTTATATACGATATACACAGCTCTGACAAGGATGAACCAGATGCCGATGCAATGACAACAGTGCTTGGTCTTCAAAGTTATAGGAATGGTGCAAATGCAGATGAGCTGGCAAATTTTCATGAACATGGCCATGCTGGAGAAATTTGGTCAGTATAACCTTAACTATGTAGTTTTGCTTTCATTCTTGGTACAATCTTCATACTAGTAGCTAAAATATTTGTTAATCACATAATTACATATTTGTTGTGTGTATAAATACGTAAATGAAATTTAATATAATATGCATTCCAATGATTCTTCCCCAATAGCCTACTGACTTGATAACTCTGCATTGTTATCTGGGGCAGGCTTAAAAACTTTCTCATCAAGGAAAAATTACAAACAAGATCTTTCTCATTATGCTAATTTCCCTTAGATCTTTCAATTAATCTGCCTCTTCTTTACTCTTTTACCTCTCTCAATAGGATTGAAGCTGATATCATGGACACTGTTACGTCTTGGACCAGAAGCTTGTGTATTGATATTTCTCAAGGTCACATGCCAAATCATGTTGATGAGGTCAAGCACGAGCCTGTTGCACAGGATGAAAAATATTTATCTTGCTGGAGTGTACTTGACATTGGCACTGGCAACGGTCTGCTCCTTCAAGAACTTGCTAAGCAGGGGTATGCTCAGAAATTAACTTGTGGTTTGGGTATTAAATGCTCTGTTAAATCAATTCAAGATAAAATAAATTCATAGTTTTTCAAGTTCAACAATAAATGGGCTTGCATATCGTTCATTCTATTGCTCCACTGGGATAAAATAAAATCTTAATTGAATATATTCTCAAGCAGTTAATTGTTGGTATGATTTTTCGAAGGCTTATTATTATTTCTTATAGGGACATGGTAATGATTGGATTAACAGCGAAAATAAAACTCAACAGTTAAGACTGGGAACAAAGTTCTGTTATTCATTGTGTGCCACTTTGGTGTTGTTTTATTCTATAAAATTTGTCAGTGTTGTCAAGGTATGTGATCAGGCACACATGGGTGTTGCACCTTAGTGCCAGACCCAAACAACAAAAGTACCTCATACTCTTTTGGTTTAGGCAAGTTTGATCGGTACATGCTTGGTGTGCCTAGCCCTAGGTACGCTTATTTGTAAGGCAATAGAAAGGAGTCTAAATTAGGTTCTCTTTAGTGTCTTTTATATTCAACTTGTTTTCATAAGCTTTATCCTTGCTATTATAATAAAGAGAATAATGCCAAACAAAAGAATGAAAAAGAATTGCATGTTCCTTGGATAAACTGGACCAATCTCTGGAGTTCACTATCATAGTTATGTATCTTTAACTCATTATACACATACACAAGCACATGTACATATTGTGCCTTTCTTCACTCAGGAGAGTGGTCTGTATGTGCTTTGCGCCTTGTCCAAAATGAGGACTCTAGTGCTTAGAGTGTGCCTTGTGCCCATTACAATAGTGATTTTTGTTAAATTAATGGTGGTCTGAGATATGTATAGGCCTTGGGTCAAATTTCTGATTATTTTTTGGGGTTAACAAAAATTCTTTTTAGCATTGCATTTCGAGTAATGGTCTACACTCAGATAAATATTAAGTGAATGCTTTGCATTTTTCACTTCAGGTTCACACATTTGACTGGGATTGATTATAGTGAGGGTACAATTGACCTTGCTCGAAGTCATGCCAATCGAGATGGATTTTCTAGAATCAAGTTTCTGGTATGGATGGTACTTCTGACCTATAACTGAAATTTGTAGACATTTCCTGGGTCTTAATTTTTGGGCATTTTTTAACCTTTAAATCTTCTTCAACCTCAAAAAGGGCTCTATAAGTAAAAATATAATGTCTTGAGGAAGTTTGTGTGAATTATGTGACCCAAAAAATAAATTGACATTCCATGTTGTGAAGATAACTGTATATTAAGACTTAAATCGATCGTTTGAAGAGGTAAAGATCGTGTTATAGATTTCATGACCATTTCCATTTCAATTGCTCCTTAGGTTGATGATATTCTTGAGACAAAGTTGGAAAGACAATTTCAACTTGTGATGGATAAGGGGACTCTTGATGCCATTGGCTTGCACCCTGATGGGCCTATCAAAAGGTAATAAAGACACCATCTTTACTGCAATTATGCCCTCTTCCCTTTGCCCTTTGTTCCCCTTGTAAGCCAATATATATTAACAAATAGCGAATTATGAGGGATGTTCTAATTTGTTTCTAGTTAAAACCCATCATACAAATTGTCAACACGAAAATAATAATATATAATAAATAATATATAAATAAATAAATAATAATTATAAATAATATAATATAATATTTTAAAAAAAATCAAAAAAATCAGAAAAAATCGAAAAAAAAGAGTCTTGAGCCGAGAAGAAACTGGAAACATGGGTAGTGCCGATTTTCATGGGATTTTGATTAGGTTGAGAGGTTGTTGAGGGTGTTAAAGGATAGAGTTTGGGTTGAAGTAGGGATTCCGACTTGAATCCCTTTAAAATGGGGTTCAATCGTTGGTGTTGGGGAGGTCTTTTGGTGGATTGAATTGACTGAGAGGAGTTTTTGGAGAGCTTGAATCGGCAGCTAGGGATTTCGGGAGGAGATCGGCAATCCGAGGAGCAACTCAGAGCACCTGAAATCGGAACAAGGTAAGATTGTTTTCTGGTTTTGTTTCATCGAGTTGTTTTTGCCTTTAGTTTAGGTTTCTAGTTTGGGGGGGTTTCTTTCGGTTTGAATATCCAGGTTAGGGGTAGCTTTGATGTTTAGGAGGTGTTCTGATTAGTTGTTTAGGGTTTTAGATCTTAAAAACTAGTTTTTTTAGAGCCTTTTAGTGTTTCCAGGGCTTTCGGTGACCTCATCGGAGTCGGAAATGGTGGCCGGCGGTGTCTGGGCGACGACCGGCGTGTTTCGCGGTGGTCGACGAACACGCCGGAGCGGTGCCGGACGGTGGCGGAGAAGATCGCACGACGGTGCTAGCGGCGGTCTGGGTTGTGTTCTTAGTGTTCTTCATTGTTCATGATGAACAATGAAGAACACCATCCGATTTCATAGGTTTTGATCCATTTGAAGCATGTTTTCTGGAAATTAGTTGTTAGCTTCAGAGGATTTCCTTAACAGCTGAGTTGGGCCGAGTTGGCTTCGGTCCAAATGGCCGAGCCAACTCGGCGTGAAGGGTTTTTGTTGGGCAGTGAAACGACACCGTTTTGGCAGCCGGGTCGTGGGCCAGATCTGAGTTCAACCCGGATCCGCGTGTTTTCAAATGGGTATGGGCAAATTTCATCCTACGTCCTCTTAAGATTGAGATGTAATTCAATTAGGTCCCCCAGAACCCCTAATTAACCCCTAGAGCTTCAGAATTAGTTCAATTAGGTCCTAAAATCCTAATTAAACCCCTAATTAGACTTTTAGGAATAAATTAAATTATTTTAGATTTAATTAGGGTTTAAAATTAATTTTTAAAGACTAAAAATTTTATTTAGGTTTCAATTTTGAACTTAATTTAATTTTTAATTTAATTTTTAAGAAGACTTTAAAATTAATTTAACCTACTTAAAATCTAATATAAGTTAATTTAACCCTTAAGACTTAAAAATTAGACTTCAAATAGGTTTAATTTAATTCTTAAAAAATTAAAAAATAATTTTAATTAATTATTTTAATTAATTTTAATTAATTTCTAAAAATAAGTTTTAAAATTAATTAAACTTAATAAGGTCTAGTTTTGCCTTAAACCTTAAAACATTCCCCAAATTAGACTTTAATTAGGCTTACTTTAATTCTTAAAAATTAAAAGATAAATTTTAATTAATTTTTTTTATTAATTTTAATCAATTTCTAAATGATAAGATTTAAAACTAATTAAGTCTAGTAAACCCTAATTTCACCGAACTAACTTTAATTAAGTTAAAATTAAATTCTTAAAATTTAGAAATTATTTTAATTAAGGCTCTTAATTAATTTAAATTTCAAAGATAATGTCGCGACCTCTTAAAAAACGCAATTTTTAGGTGAAAAAAGTGTTCGACGATTGGTTTTGAAAAAATTCGAACTTATTAATTTTAGTCTTGAAAAATCCAAATTTTAGGAAAAAAACATAATTTAATTTTGAAAAATATTGACTTGGAGTCGCCACTAGCCACTTAGGTAGGCCAGACACCATAAAAATAAACCAGAGATTCGTTTTGAAAAATATTGGGTTCGGGAGTCGGTTACGTGTAAGGACGACCCTTACGAACGCCCAAAAATTGGTACCTTGAAAAGCATTACGTGGCGTTGACATTTTGAAGATAGATATTAATTTAATTTTCCATTGTTAAATGAACATTATTTGAACTTTGGATATCCTTTTGATTTAGAAATTACACCACCTTTAAACTTGAGTTGAACGAGACGTCCTCTAGATAGGAAACCTCACCCAAATTTAAAGGAATGTAACTTCCGCCTCAAAAGGCTAAAGTAAAATGCATGATTATTTTTTTATCTTGTTCATTTTAAGTTCTAATCCTAGAAAATGCTCCATTGCTTAAGTTTTTAAGACCTAAATTACTAGTGTTAGTAGTTACTTACCTATCCATTTTATTTAATTCTAAGCCTAAGTTATTTTATCAAAATTCTAGGTTTTGATAACACATGAATTCGATGCCAAGGTACACTCTCTAGGTCAGCATCATGGTACGTCAAAACACCAACCTCTTTAGTGTATTCGAGACATAAGATTCACATGTTATGTTACTAAATTTTCTCCCTAATTAAATTAATTAATTTAAGTGATTAGTCCTAAAAAGGCTCTAAATTAATTAACTTAAGTTTATTAGGTGACCTCTCTAGAATATGCTATGCAAAACAACATAAAATAAAAGGACAAGATAAAGGAACTTGATATTTTATTAAAATCATGGGTACATCATTACATCAAAAATTCTCATGAAGAGTACAAAAGGGACTTGTACCGAAAAAGATCAAAAAGGGACTCGGGAATAAACCTTGAGCGATAGATTCAATTAAGTGTGAAATTAATTTTAAAGCTTAAGATTTTTAATTAAACTAAATTAATTAAATTTTCCTTAACTTCGAATCAATTAAAACCTAATTTAAATCTATCTAGTGAATTTTAAGTTCAAAGGCTTAATTAGGGTTGAATTAAACTTAATTAGGTTAATTTTAAAGTTTTATTTTAGAAATTTTAAATTAATTAAGAGTTTTAATTAAAATAATTTCTAAATTTTTAAGTATTTAATTTTAACCTAATTAAAGTTAATTTGGTGAAATTAGGGTTAATTAGACTTAATTAGTTTTAAAACTTATCTTTTTAGAAATTAATTAAAATTAATTAAATAATTAATTAAAATTATCTTCTAATTTTTAAGAATTAAAAAGGCCTAATTAAAGTCTAAGTTGGGTGAATGTTTTAAGGTTTAAAGCTAAGTAGACCTAATTTAGTTAATTTTAAAGCTTGTTAATTTTAGAAATTAAGATTAATTAAAATAATTAATTAAAGTTATTTTCTAAAATTCAAGAATTAAATTAAACCTAATTAGAGTCTAATTTTAGGTTTTAGGAGTCAAATTAATTTATACTAGACTTAATTAAGTTAAATTAATTTTAAAATTTTCTTAAAGGTTAAATTAAATTCTAAATAAGAACCTAATAAATCTTTTAAGTCTTTAAAATTGATTTTAAGCCCAAATTTTAAGTCTAAAGTGAATTAATTCGAAACTTAGGGGGTTAATTAAGAGTCTAGGGGGCCTAATTGAATTAATCTAAGGGTTTAGGGATCTAGTTTAGGATCTTAGGGACCTAATTGCATCAATTCTAAACTTTAGGGACTAAAATAAGGGTTTAGGGACTAAATTGAGTGAAGGCTAAAATCTGGGGGCTAAAAAGGAACACAGTTCAAAGCCTGGGGACCTAGTGGGGAATTTTCCCTTAACCCGTTTAAAACGCACGGATCTGGGTTAAACCCGGATTCGGCCCACGTACCCGCCCCCAGGTATAAAAGGTTTGTTTCCTAGTAGACTCGGTCATTCCTCTCTTTCCCAACTCGGTCGGACTCAAAGGGGTTAGGAAAACCTCTGAAATAAACACTTAAAACCCAGAACTCATGCTCATTTCGGATCAAAACACCTAGAACCCTTTGGTGTTCATCTGTGTTCTTCATGAAAATGAAGAACACGATGAACACGGCCACTAAACCGCCGCGTGCACCGCCCTTCGATCCATTCCGCCGCCGTCCAGCGCCGCTCCGGCGTGTTCGCCGACCACCGCGGAACACTTTGGTCGTCGCCCAGAAACCGCCGGCCATCATTCCCGACTCCGGTGAGGTCACCGGAAGCCCTGGAAACACTAAAAACCACCGAAAAACCTCTAAAACACCTAAAACCTCAGGTTCTAACACCTAAAAACAGATCAAGATTACCTCTAAACTAACCGGCCACCATCTAAAACCACTGGAAACCTAATCGAAACACAAACCCAGGTTCACATTCATCAATCCAGACAAAAAAGCAAGGATTCAAAACCAAAAACCACTCACCTGATTGCTCCGATTGTCGACCGCTTACCGAACTCCAGATATCTATTCGAACTCCTGTCGATTAAAGCCTCCAAACTCCAGAGATTTCAGTCGATTGAATCCCCGTCCCCCATTCCGATCGGTTGAATCCCTTTTTAAAGGGATTCAACCCTAGAATCCTAATCCACTTCCAACTCTTTAATCCAACTCAAACTCTCTAACCGAACACTCCTTCAATCCCACCAAATCCGGCTACAACTTAGCCACCCTGTTTTCGATTTTCAGATTCTCAATTGTATTTGATTTTTCGATTTCTTTTTTTTATATATTTTAATATTATATTATTAATAATTAATATTTATTTATTATTATTATCATATTTTCGTGTTGACAGCTGCCCCTCTTTGCTCAATGCTGCGGAGCAGGAGATGGCCAAAGACTGAGAAACACGAATTCTGTAAACCTTGAAGCTTGAAGCAGTTCTTCTCACTTAGAAATTCTTCAAACTTAATATCATGCCCGGAAGACTTACTGATGACCCGGAGGATTTAACATCATGTCCGGAGGATTTAGGATCATATTGCCTCCTTGATTGTGCAAACGATATCATCACTCCCGAAAGTGATGGCCCGGAGAACTTAACATCATGCCCGAAGGACTTAATGATAATCCGAAGGATTTAACATAATGCCTGGAGGACTTACTGATGACCCGGAGGATTTAACATCATGCCCAGATGACTTACTGATGACCCGGAGGATTTAATAGTGGAATGTGGAGCTGTCCTTCTCAGTACAAAATTCTCCACCTCCACTTCTTTCTGGACTCACGCCAAAAGACTGCCGGTAATACTTGTTTTCTGGACTCACGCCAAAAGGCTGCCAGTAATACTTATTTTCTGGACTCATGCCAAAAGGCTGCCGGTAATGGACTCACGCCAAAAGGCTACCGGTAATACTTGTTTTCTGGACCCACGTCAAAAGGCTGCCGGTAATACTTATTTTCTGAACTCACGCCAAAAGGCTGCCGGTAATGGACTCACGCCAAAAGGCTGCCGGTAATACTTGTTTTCTGGACTCACGCCAAAAGGCTTCCGGTAATACTTGTTTTCTGGACTCACGCCAAAAGGCTGCCGGTAATAGACTCACGCCAAAAGGCTGCCGGTAATAGACTCACGCCAAAAGGCTGCCGGTAATACTTGTTTTCTGGACTCACGCCAAAAGACTGTCGGTAATACTTGTTTTCTGGACTCACGCCAAAAGGCTGCCGGTAATGGACTCACGCCAAAAGGCTGCCGGTAATACTTGTTGTAGTTGACTTAATTCCTGTTTAACAGAAATATCATGCATGGTTAGCATGCTTCTAAATGCAAATATTCCTATTATGATGCATGAGTATGGCCCTGAAAGGCAAGTATTATCAGTCAGTTTGCCACTTTGAAGGGGCTGATCGACTCTTCTCCCTCTTTTCTGCATTTGAGGTTTTTCATTTCATATAGCGAGGGTAACTCTTCGTGATTATCCTCTTTATAAAGCTATTCTGAGGCGTTCTTTCAAGACAAATGAATATCAGAACTGTTTATACTCAGTTATCTTAATCCGAAAAAACAAATCTTACCTGTAATCTTGAAACATAATAATGCCAAAAGATCTTCTGCATTAATTCATTCATGTTGATTTATTAGTATGATGCTTTGGGCAAAATTGAAGGCTCAAATGAAGGGAAAGAGTATTTTTATTAAAGCTTCTCATAGATTCAACATAACAAACAAGACAAAACAATTCAAAGGGAAAAGAAAGGAACAAAATGCAGGTTCCCAAACGCTCATCACATGCGTTCATCCAGGTCTTTTCCCGAGATATAGATTCAAAAATGAGCTAATCGTCTAGCTATTCTTCAAATGAGGATCCAACTTTGCAAACGTGAAGATCCTTCCGTATTCCTGGTTTTCAACCCAAATCCTCTATTGGTATCGAGACGCCCTTTACGGGTTTTCATCTCGACCCCTCCATTCTTTTAGTCATCATTTTTGTGAAGCGCCCTTTCGGGTTTTCGTTTTTTTTTCTAGGCGTAATATCTCTTAACTGAATCAGAATTCACTGGTTTGCTTAACTCTTGTCCATCCATTTCAGTTAAGATCAATGCGTCTCTGGAGAAAGCCTTTTTAACAACGTAAGGCCTTTCCCAATTCGACATCCATTTTCCCCGAAAATCTCGGTGTATGGGCAAGATCTTTTTAAGCACTAGATCCCCTTCTCGGAATACTCGTGGTCGAACTTTCTTGTCATAAGCTCGAATCATCCGCTTCTGATACATTTGCCTATGACAGATAGCTTTCAACCGCTTTTCTTCGATTAGATTCAACTGATCCAAACGAATCTGTATCCACTCTACATCATTTAGCTTCACTTCTGATAATACTCGAAGAGATGAGATTTCAACTTCCAGAGGTAACACGGCTTCAGTACCGTATACTAGGGAATATGGCGTTGCCCCGGTAGAAGTCCTGATCGAAGTCCGATACGCAAATAAGGCAAAAGGAAGCCTTTCATGCCAATCTTTGTAGGTTTCAGTCATCTTGGATATGATCTTCTTAATGTTCTTGTTTGCTGCCTTAACGACTTCATTCATCTTTGGCCGGTATGCCACCGAGTTGTGATGTATTATTTTAAATTGCTCACAGGTTTTTGCTATCAATCTGTTATTGAAATTGGTAGCGTTATCCGTGATGATTCGCTCTGGTAGACCATACCGGCAGATTATCTCTTTCTTCAAGAACTTGCAAACTGTCGTTCTTGTGATGTTAGCGTAGGAGACAGCTTCTATCCACTTAGTAAAGTAATCAATGGCCACTAAGATAAAGCGATGCCCATTTGAAGCCTTGGGGTGAATCTGCCCGATTACATCTAATCCCCAAACAACAAAAGGCTAAGGCGAATTCATTGTATGTAACGGTACTGGCGGAGAGTTAATTTTATCTGTATAGATCTGACATCTGTGGCATTTTTTTGGCATATTCTATGCAATCCTCTTCCATAATAGACCAGTAATATCCGTATCTTATTATTTTCCGTGCCATTGAGAGACCATTGGCATGCGTTCCGCAAATTCCGTCATGCACCTCTTCCAAGATACTTCTTGCCTCACTGGCATTGACACATCTTAGCAACACTTGATCTCTGCTCTTTCTGTACAAGACGTCGCCATCCAGTACATATGCAGCAGTCATTCTTCTGATCGTTCTCCTTTCAACGTCGTTAGCTCCAAATGGGTAAGCTTGGAATTTGATGTATTGCAGAATGTTAAAATACCAAGGATTGCCGTCCTCTTCTTCCAAGTTGCAGCAATGAGCATATGTTTCATAGCTCTGCATTCGAATTAACATCATATCCTCTGGTCTGTTTGCTTGGAAAACTGAGGCTAATGTAGCTAAAGCATCTACCATTTGGTTGTCTTCTCTAGGAAGGTAAACGAATGTTATCTCTTCAAATTCTTCAATTAATTCTAGTATCAACTTTTGATATTCTACCAACTTCGTGTCTTTGGTTTCCCATTCTCCATGTAGTTGATAAATAACTAAAGCTGAATCTCCGTATACCTTCAAGGCTTTTATTTTTCGTTCTATGGCGGCCTTCAATCCCATGACACATGCTTCGTATTCGGCCATATTATTAGTGCACAAGAATTCCAACTTGCTCGTGAGAGGGTAATGTACACCATCCGGAGATATCAGCACAGCTCCGATTCCCCTTCCGAGAGCATTGACTGCCCCATCGAAATATAATTTCCATTTTTCTGTTTCCTTATTTTCTTCGACGGAAATAGTCATCACATCCTCATCAGGAAAATCGAAGTTTAGAGGCTTATAATCATCCAAGGCTCTACTCGCGAGAAAGTCAGCTATGACACTTCCCTTGATTGCCTTCTGGCTGACATATACTATGTCAAATTCGGATAACAACATTTGCCATCGGGCTAACCTCCCAGTCAATGCAAGTGCTTCCATTAGAAACTTTAAAGGGTCGAGTTTTGAGATCAACCACGTGGTGTGGTACAACAAATATTGCCTGAGTCGACGAGTAACCCAAACGAGTGCACAACATATCTTTTGGATAAATGGGTACCGTGTCTCGCATTCGGTAAATTTCTTACTCAGGTAGTAGATTGCTCTTTCTTTCTTTCCAGTATCATCATGTTGCCCCAGCACGCACCCCATGGAGTTCTCGAACACCGTCAGGTAAAGGATTAATGGTCTCTTAGGAACTAGTGCCACCAATATTGGCGCGTTGGACAAATATTGTTTGATTTTGTCCAACGCTTCTTGACATTCATCATTCCATTCACCTGGGTTGTTCTTCCGAAGCAGTTTAAAAACGGGATCACACTTGTCGGTTAACTGAGAAATAAATCGAGACACATAGTTCAATCTCCCAAGGAAGCCTCGAACCTCTTTCTGTGTCTTCGGAGGTGGCAAATTCTGAATTGCTTTTACCTTATCGGGATCAATTTCGATGCCCCTTTGACTAACAACGAAACCAAGTAACTTGCCGGATGTAACCCCGAACGTACATTTATTGGGGTTTAGCTTTAGTTGATACTTCCGTAGCCTTTGGAACAACTTTTTCAAATCCTGCACATGTCCATCGTCTGTTTGGGACTTAGTTATCATATCGTCCACATAAACTTCGATTTCTTTGTGCATCATGTCATGAAAGAGTGTCACCATATCCCCCTGATATGTGGCCCCGACATTCTTTAACCCCAAAGGCATGACTTTATAACAGAATGTGCCCCAAAGTGTGGTAAAAGTTGTCTTTTCCATATCTTCTGGGTTCATTTTGATCTGATTATAACCCGAGAACCTATCCATGAAAGAAAACCATAAATACCCCGAGGTATTATCCACCAGAACATCGATATGGGGTAAAGGGAAATTGTCTTTCGGGCTCGCCCTGTTCAAATCCCTATAATCCACACATATTCGAACTTTCCCATCTTTCTTAGGCACGAGGACTATGTTCGTCACCCATTCTGGGTATGCTGCCACCTGTAAGAAGCCCGCATCGATCTGTTTCTGAACCTCTTCCTTAATCTTCAACAACATTTCCGGTCTTAACCGTCTGAGCTTCTATTGTATGGGCTTGCAATCTGGTCTGATAGGCAACTTGTGGACCACGATGTCGGTATTTAAACCTGACATATCTTGATAGGATCATGCGAAAACATCTTTGAATTCTCGCAACAAGTCTATCAATTTCTGTTTTGCCCCTAGCGGGAATGCTGCTCCGATCATAATTTCCTTTTTCTCTTCTTCTGTACCCAGATTCAGAGTTTCTATCTCTTCTTTGAGGGGCATGATTTGCTTATCCTCTTGCTCCACCAACCTTAACAATTCTTCAGGAATCTCGTAGTCTGTATTGTCTTCACACTCATTGATTTTCGTTAGACAAGAGATCCTTTTCAAATCTGTGTCGGGTTTAGGCCTAGAATCATTCATGTGATCATTGTTCGGGAACCTACGAGGAAAAATTTGCATTGTTAGATGGGAATAATAAATGAATAAGGATGAAATGAATGAAGCGAATGAAAGAAATGAAAAATGTTTGCCATTGTTGAAAGAGAAAAAAATATCTTTATTTGCTAGATAAAAAACATGAAAAAGCCCTTTATAAAAAATCTCCTACACTCGCGGGCAAAAGTATAGGGCGGTTTATGGCATTACTCTGTTTTATAAATTACAGGTAAATCCTCTATAGTCCAGTTACTCAGAGTCTCGTCAGGGAGGCACGGACGGATTTTATCCAATAGATTCATCCTTGGACGACGTTCTGATAGCTCTTCATGTGTGCGACATCAATGGGCAACCTTTGCAAAGTTGCCATGGGTAACACGTTCAAAGCTGAACCGTTATCGATTAAAACTCCCGGTACCACATGACCTTTGTAGTGGGTCGTGATGTTTAAGGCTTTGATAGACCCCATTCCTTCATCAGGGATCTCATCATCGGTGAATGTTATGTAGTTGTCTGCGGTGATGTGATTAACGATTCGGTCCAATTTGTTCACCGATATGTCCTTCGGGACAAAAGTTTGATTTAACACCTTCAAAAGGGCGTCACGGTGCCCCTTCGAGCTTAGCAGTAAGTCGAGGATAGAGATTCTAGCGGGCTGTTTCTTTAACTGCTCCACTATACTATACTCACTGTGCTTCAGAAAACACAAAAACTCATGCGCTTGCTCCTCGGTGACAGGTTCATTCACCTTCAGAGTTGGATCTGTGAAGATCTTCTTCTTCTCCGCAAGCTTTGTTTGATCCTCTTCCTGAGCCGGTGAGTAACATCTCCCGCTCTTCGTGAAATGACCCACTTCATTCACTGGTTCCTCTCTCTCAACAGTTCCTGGTTTTTCTGACTGTATCTCCTCGACGGGCTTCGAACTACTCGGCCCGGCTACACTCGCTGCGTAATTCCATGGTACCCTTTGTGTATCCTTAAACGGGAAAGGTGCCGGAGGGGTAATTACTATACGAGGAGCATTTGTCGACCCCACTGGGTTGTTGCCCCTTGGTCGGGCTAAAATAACTAGTGGCCTGCTTGCACTGTATTTCGGCCCGGTATTTTCTGACGCACACACGTCTATCATCTTTCGGCCACCTTCTTTGGTGAAGAATTCTACCTCTTTATTGTCCATCATTCTTTGTAACAAGTCCCTGAAGTCATTACATTACTGAATTGTATGCCCGTGCACTTGGTGGAATTCACAATACGGGCCTTCCTCGATAGATTCTTTCACTTGCATCCCTTAACAGATGAGCCCGTTATCAAACAGTTGTTGAAAAACCCACTTTAAGGGTGATCGAATTTCTGACACCCTCATTTTAACTTGTCTCGCTTGATCCTCCTCGATTGCATTCACACCCCGACCGCCATGATTCGGGAGTGGGTTTGTTGAGACACTGGGTTCATCAAATTTCAAAACCCCGACATTTATCATATTCTGGACAATCCTCTTGAAGGCCGTGCAGTTCTCGATGCTATGTCCATGAACGTTAGCATGATATACACACTGGGCCTTCGAGTCATACCAGTGTGGGTAGGGGGTTTGAGCGGAACGATAAAATATGGGCGAATCATATCAGCATCGTGTAGCTGAGTGTATAACTCAGCATACGTCACTGGGATCGGTGAGAAATTTGGCTTTTCCCACCTTGAGTCCTTCTTATTTGAACCCTGTGAGCCACTTGTTCCTGATTTTGGTTTGGAAATTGTCACATTTTTGGGGGTTCATACACAACAACATTGTTTACTTCGTTGTCTTTTTTCTTAGAGTTCTTCTTTGAGCTATCAAACCCTTCAATTCTCCCACTTTTGATAGCTGCTTCCACCAACTCTCCGGTGGCAACTATTTGAGAGAAGCTCTGCATGGATGTGCTTATGAAGAGACGTTCATACATCGGCCCCTTCAATGTTTCTTCAAACGTATGAGTCATCTCCCGCTCGATTAACGGAGGCTGCACCTGAGAGGCCAGATCTCCACCTATGGGCATATTGTCGGAATGTTTCATTAGACTTTTGCCCCATTTGCTGTAACATGACTCTGGTGGGCTCCATCTCCGTCACATGCTTGTAATTCTCCATAAAGGCATGATATAGGTCCTTCCATGATTTGATACTCTCCCGACTGAGTTGAGTGTACCAACGGATAGCAGAACTCGTTAGACTATCCTGAAAGTAATGGATAAGCAGCTTCTCATCCTTGCTGAAGCGGCCATCTTTCGACAATACATCGTCATATGGGCGCTTGGACACGACGTCCCGTCGTACTTTTCAAAGTCGGACATTTTGAATTTTGGTGGCAGGACCAAATCAGAGACCAGGCTAAGCTCGAACGCATCAGTGCTTTTATCCACCGACCCTTGGACTTGAATTTGCTGGATCTTGGCTTCGAGAGACTTGAAATGATCAACATACTTCTTCTCCATTTCTTGTCGCATCTTCTCTACTTCGCTCATAAAGTTGAGATCTGGGACTTCATCAGTATTCGGAGAAAAATCTTCAACTTCCACTGGGTGACTCGTGGATGCCCCTACTGAATTAAACTGTACTCTCCCCGGGACTAAATGCACTTCTGGTTGCCCCCTAGTTACCGTGTCTACTTGCCTTTCAGCTTCATCTCCCCCACCCATCGATTCTTTACCTTTGTCATCCTGCCTCGGTCTCAATAGAGTAGCTATCTGACTGATAATATCGGTCTGAATTTTAGCGAAGCCCTCTTTCATGTCAGTTTCTATCGTATCTAAACGATTTGCAAATGCGGCATGATTATCCTCTAGTCTTTGTAGTCTTTCTTCCATTGTTAATCTCTTGGTGTGCGAACGCGTTGAAGACGTGTATAGTATGTTTGCTATTTTTAAAAGTCACTGCCATAAAACCTTTGTTATTAAACTTTATTTTTATTTAATAATAATGCACATGATGTATGAATGCATGAATGCATAAATGCAAGCGGGTATTAAATTCGAAAAACAAGTGCGAATTCTACCAAGTGCACGGGCATACAGTTCAGCAATGTGATGACTTTAGGGGCTTGTTACAAAGAATGATGGACAACAAAGAGGTAGAATTCTTCAACAAAGAAGGTGGCCGAAAGATGATAGACGTGTGTGTATCGGAAAATATCGGGCCAAAATACAGTGCAAGCAGGCCACTAGTCATTTCAGCCTGACCAAGGGGCAACAACCCAGTCGGGTCAGCAAATGCTCCTCGCATAGTAATTACCCCTTCGGCACCCTTCCCGTTTAAGGATACACAAAGGGTACCATGGAATTACGCAGCGAGTGTGGCCAGGCCGAGTAGTTCGAAGTCCGTCGAGGAGATACAGTCAGAGAAACCAAGAACTGTTGAGAGAGAGGAACCAGTGAATGAAGTGGGTCATTTCACGAGGAGCGGGAGATGTTACTCACCGGCTGAGGAAGAGGATCAAACAAAGCTTACGGAGAAGAAGAAGAAGATCTTCACAGATCCAACTCTGAAGGTGAATGAACCTGTCACCGAGGAGCAAGCGCATGAGTTTTTGCGTTTTCTGAAGCACAGTGAGTATAGTATAGTGGAGCAGTTGAAGAAACAGCCCGCTAGAATCTCTATCCTCGACTTACTGCTAAGTTCGAAGGGGCACCGTGACGCCCTTTTGAAGGTGTTAGATCAAACTTTTGTCCCGAAGGACATATCGGTGAATAAATTGGACCGAATCGTTAATCACATCACCGCAGACAACTACATAACGTTCACCGATGATGAGATCCCTGATGGAGGAATGGGGTCTATCAAAGCCTTAAACATCACGACCCACTGCAAGGGTCACGTGGTGCCGGGAGTTTTGATCGATAACGGTTCAGCTTTGAACGTGTTACCAATGGCAACCTTTGCAAGGTTGCCCATAGATGTTGCACATATGAAGAGTTATCAGAATGTGGTCAGAGCCTTCGATGGGACCACAAGGGACGTGTTGGGAAGGATCGAAGTCCCATCGCTGATTGGGCCCACCGTGTACAACATAGATTTTGTTGTAATGGACATTAAGCCCACTTACAATTGTCTACTCGGTAGACCTTGGATTCACTCTGCCGGGACAGTGCCGTCAGCACTACACCAGAAACTGAAATTTGTAGTAGATGGCAAGCTCGTATGTGTTGGGACAGAGGAGGACATCATCGCATCCGTCTCTACAGATACACCGTATGTGCAAGCAAACGAGGAAGCGCTAGAGTGTTCTTTTCGGGCCTTAGAATTTATCAATGCTGCATTTGTAGCTGAAGGTGCGACGTTCCTATGTCCAAAGCTGTCAAACTGCACTGAAATGACTGTCAAACAGACCCTTGACAAGGGAGCCAAAGCTGAAAGAGGACTAGGAAGAAGGCTACAAGGGAGCTTACGCCCGAAGCCTGTGGTCATGAAGAAAAGGCGAGCCGGGTTAAGCTTCTCAATCGAGGCATATTGAAACAAACATGGAAGAATCACAGCCAAGAAGCCGACTTCTTTGAGTACAAAAATCGACTTCATCTCCCACGAGTTTGTGAATGTCACGGGGCAAGCGGAAAGGAATCGCCTGGAAGTTATCAAGTTGCAGGAAGAGGAAATTTTGGGGGAAACATTTGAAGGACTAATGGTAGGAGGGATTTCTGAAGGCTTAAGGATGAATCTGCTAGATAAAATTCGTCCGTGCCTCCCTGGCGAGACTCTGAACAACTGGACTATAGAGGATTTACCTGTAGTTTATAAAACAGAGTAATGCCATAAACCACCCTATACTTTTGCCCGCGAGTGTAGGAGATTTTCTGTAAAGAGCTTTTTCATGTTTTTTATTTAGCAAATAAAGATGTTTTTTTCCCTTTCAACAATGACAAACATTTTTCTTTCCTTTCATTCGCTTCATTCATTTCATCCTTATTCATCTATTATTCCCATCCAACTGTACAAATTCTTCTTTGCAGGTTCCCGGACAATAGTCACATGAATGATTTCGGGCCTAAACCCGAGATAGATTTGAAAAAGATCTCTTGTCTAACAGAAATCAACGAGTGTGAAGACAATGCAGACTACGAGATTTCTGAAGAATTGTTAAGGTTGGTCGAGCAAGAGGATAAGCAAATCATGCCTCTCAAAGAAGAAGTAGAAACTCTGAATCTAGGTACAAAAGAAGAGAAAAAGAAAGTTATGATCGGAGCAGCATTCCCGCCAGGGGCAAAACAGAAGTTGGTAGTCTTATTGCGAGAATTCAAGGATGTCTTAACATGGTCTTATCAAGATATGCCAGGCTTAAATACCGACATCGTGGTTCACAAGTTACCTCCAGATTGCAAGCCCATACAACAGAAGCTCAGACGGTTAAGACCGGAAATGTTGTTGAAGATTAAGGAAGAGGTTCAGAAACAGATCGATGCGGGCTTCTTACAGGTGGCAGCATACCCAGAATAGGTGGCGAACATAGTCCCCGTGCCTAAGAAAGATGGGAAAGTTCGAATGTGTGTGGATTATAGGGATTTGAACAGGGTGAGCCCGAAAGACAATTTCCCTCTACCTCATATCGATGTCCTGGTGGATAATACCTCGGGGCATTCATGGTTCTCCTTTATGGATGGGTTCTCGGGTTACAATCAGATCAAGATGAATCCGAAAGACATGGAGAAGACGACTTTTACCACACTCTGGGGCACGTTCTACTATAAAGTTATGCCTTTGGGGTTGAAGAATGCCGGGGCCACATACCAAAGAGCTATGGTGACACTATTTCATGACATGATGCACAAAGAAATTAAAGTTTATGTGGACGATATGATAGCTAAGTCCCAAACAGAAGATGGACATGTGCAGGATTTGAAAAAGTTGTTCCAAAGGCTATGAAAATACCAATTAAAGCTTAACCCCAATAAATGTACGTTCGGGGTTACATCCGGCAAACTACTTGGTTTCGTTGTCAGTCAAAGGGGCATCGAAATTGATCCCAATAAGGTCAAGGCAATTCAGAATTTGCCACCTCCGAAGACACAGAAAGAGGTTCGAGGCTTCCTTGGGAGATTGAACTATGTATCTCGATTTATTTCTCAGTTAACCGACAGGTGTGATCCCGTTTTTAAACTGCTTCGGAAGAACAACCCAGGTGAGTGGAATGATGAATGTCAGGAAGCGTTGGACAGGATCAAACAATATTTGTCGAACGCGCCAATTTTAGTGACACCAGTTCCTGGGAGACCATTGATCCTCTACTTGACGGTGTTCGAGAATTCCATGGGATGCGTACTGGGGCAACATGATAGTGGGAAGGAGAGAGCAATTTATTACATGAGTAAGAAATTCACTGAATGCGAGGCACGGTACCCATTTATCCAAAAGATGTGTTGTGCACTCGTTTGGGTTACTCGTCGACTCAGGCAATATTTGTTGTACCACACCACGTGGTTGATCTCAAAACTCGACCCTTTGAAGTTTCTAATGGAAACACCCGCATTGACTGGGAGGTTAGCCCGATGGCAAATGTTGTTGTCCGAATTTGACATAGTATATGTCAGCCAGAAGGCAATCAAGGGAAGTGTCATAGCGGACTTTCTCGCGAGTAGAGCCTCGGATGATTATGAGCCTCTAAGCTTCGATTTTCCTGATAAGGATGTGATGACTATTTCCGTCGAAGAAAACAAGGAAACAGAAAAATGGAAATTATATTTCGATGGGGCAGTCAATGCCCTCGGAAGGGGAATCGGAGCTGTGCTGATATCTCTGGATGGTGTACATTACCCTCTCACGAGCAAGTTGGAATTCTTGTGCACTAATAATATGGCCGAATACGAAGCATGTGTCATGGGATTGAAGGCTACCATAGAACGAAAAATAAAAGCCTTGAAGGTATACGAAGATTCCGCTTTAGTTATTTATCAACTACGTGGAGAATGAGAAACCAAAGACACGAAGTTGGTAGAGTATCGAAAGTTGATACTAGAATTAATTAAAGAATTTGAAGACATAACATTCGTTTACCTTCCTAGAGAAGACAATCAAATGGCAGATGCTTTAGCTACACTGGCCTCAGTTTTCCAAGCCAACAGACCAGAGGATATGATGTTAATTCGAATGCAGAGCTATGAAACATATGCTCATTGCTGCAACTTGGAAGAAGAGGACGACAATCCTTGGTATTTTGACATTCTGCAATACGTCAAGTTCCAAGCTTATCCATTTGGAGCTAACGACGTTGAAAAGAGAACAATCAGAAGAATGGCTGCTGCATACGTATTGGATGGTGACGTCTTGTACAGAAAGAGCAGATATCAAGTGTTGCTAAGATGTGTCAATGCCAGTGAGGCAAGAAGTATCTTGGAAGAGGTGCATGACAGAATTTGCGGAACGCATGCCAACGGTCTCTCGATGGCACGGAAAATAATGAGATACGGATATTACTGGTCTACTATGGAAGAGGACTGCATAGAATATGCCAAAAAGTGTCACAAATGCCAAATCTATGCAGATAAAATTAACTCT
Source organism: Abelmoschus esculentus (assembly GCA_035048815.1). Taxonomy (NCBI): domain Eukaryota; kingdom Viridiplantae; phylum Streptophyta; class Magnoliopsida; order Malvales; family Malvaceae; genus Abelmoschus; species Abelmoschus esculentus. Next base: position 15,987,626 of record JAUCBN010000017.1, on the reverse strand, counting down.
CCGCCAGTACCGTTACATACAATGAATTCGCCTTGGCCTTTTGCTGTTTGGGGATTAGATGTAATCGGGTAGATTCACCCTAAGGCTTCCAATGGGCATCGCTTTATCTTAGTGGCCATTGATTACTTCACTAAGTGGATAGAAGTTGTCTGCTATACTAACATCACAAGAACAACAGTTTGCAAGTTCTTGAAGAAAGAGATTATTTGTCGGTATGGTCTACCAGAGCGAATCATCACGGATAATGCTACCAATTTCAACAATAGATTGATAGCAGAAACCTGTGAGCAGTTTAAAATAATTCATCACAACTCAGTAGCATACCGGCCAAAGATGAATGGAGCCGTTGAGGCAGCAAACAAGAACATTAAGAAGATCATATCTAAGATGACTGAAACCTACAAGGATTGGCATGAAAGGCTTCCTTTTGCCTTATTTGCGTACCAGACTTCGATCAGAACTTCTATCGGGGCAACGCCCTATTCCTTAGTGTACGGTACTGAAGCCGTGTTACCTCTGAAAGTAGAAATCCCATCTCTTCGCGTATTATCAGAGGTGAAGCTGAGTGATGTAGAGTGGATACAGATTCATTTGGATCAGTTGAATCTAATCGAAGAAAAGCGGCTGAAAGCTATCTGCCACAGCCAAATGTATCAGAAGCGGATGATTCGAGCTTATGATAAGAAAATTCGATCACGAGTATTCCGAGAAGGGGATCTAGTGCTTAAAAAGATCTTGCTCATACACCGAGATTTTCGGGGAAAATTGATGCCGAATTGGGAAGGGCCTTATGTTGTTAAAAAGGTTTTCTCCGGAGGCGCATTGATCTTAACTGAAATGGATGGACAGGAGTTAAGCAAACCAGTGAATTCTGATTCAGTTAAGAGATATTACGCCTGAAGAAAAAAAAAAGAAAAAGAGAAAAAAAAGAGAAAAAAAAAAGAAAATGAAGCGAAAACCTGAAAGGGCGCTTCACGAAAAATGATGACTAAAAGAAAAGAGGGGTCGAGATGAAAACCTATAAAGGGCGTCTCGATACCAACGGAGGGTTTGGGTTGAAAACCAGGAATGGCGGCCCAGATGAATAAAAATAGGCATCCGATGATTCGTGCTTCTCAGTTACCAAGCAATACGGAGGGATCTTCACGTTTGCAAAGTTGGATCTTCATTTGAAGAATGGCTAGACGAGTAGCTCGTTTTGAATCTATAACTCGGGAAAGGCCTGGATAAACGCATGTGATGAGCGTCTGGGAACCTACATTTTGTTTCTTTCCTTTCCCTTTGAATTGTTTTGCCTTGTTTGTTTTTTGAATCTGTGGGAAGCTTTAATAAAGATACTCATTCCCTTCACTTGTCACTTGAGCCTTCAATTTTACCCAAAGCATCATGCTAATGAATTAACATGAATGAATTAATGCAGAAAATCTTTTGGCATTATCATGTTTCAAGATTACAGGTAAGATTTGTTTTTTCGGATTAAGATAACGGAATATTAACAAATATGTTCTGATATTCAGACGAAATTTGTCTTGAAAGAACGCCTCAGAATAGCTTTATAAAGAGGATAATCTTGAAGACTTGCCCTCGCTATGTGAAATGAAAACCTCGAATGCAGAAAAAAGGGAGAAGAGTCGATCAGCCGCTTCAGAGTGGCAAACTGACTGATAATACTTGTCATACTCATGCATCATAATAGGAATATTTGCATTTAGAAGCATGCTAACCATGCATGATATTTCTGTTAACAGGAATTAAAGAAATCAACAACAACGAGTTTTATCGGCAACCTTTTGGCGTGAGTCCAGAAAGAAGTGGTGTAGCGTGAGGAATTTCGTTTCACCGCTTACGTCTGAAGAATTTCTAAGTGAGAAGAACAGCTTCAGACTCTATTTTTAAGTTTTACCGGCAGTCTTTTGGCGTGAGTCCAGAAAGAAGTGGTGTAGCGTGAGGAATTTCGTTTCACCGCTTACGTCTGAAGAATTTCTAAGTGAGAAGAACAGCTTCAGACTCTATTTTTAAGTTTTACCGGCAGCCTTTTGGCGTGAGTCCAGAAAGAAGTGGTGTAGCGTGAGGAATTTCGTTTCACCGCTTACGTCTGAAGAATTTCTAAGTGAGAAGAACAGCTTCAGACTCTATTTTTAAGTTTTACCGACAGCCTTTTGGTGTGAGTCCAGTTCCGCTATTAAATCCTCCGAGTCATCAGTAAGTCCTCCGGGCATGATGTTAAATCCTCCGGGTCATCAGTAAGTCCTTCGGGCATGATATTAAGTCCTCCGGGCCATCACCTTCGGGAGTGATGATATCGTTTGCACAATCTAGGAGGCAATACGATCCTAAATCCTCCGGGTCATCATTAAGTCCTCCGGGTATGATGTTAAGTCCTCCGGGCCATCACCTTCGGGAGTGATGATATCGTTTGCACAATCAAGGAGGCAATACGATCCTAAATCTTCCGGGTCATCAGTAAGTCCTTCGGGCATGATGTTAAGTTTGAAGAATTTCTAAGTGAGAAAAACAGCTTCAAGCTTCAGGGTTTACAGAATTTGTGTCTCTCAGTCTTTGCCCATCTCCTGCTCCGCAGCATTAAGCAAAGAGGGGCAGTTGTCAACACGAAAATAATAATATATAATAAATAATATATAAATAAATAAATAATAATTATAAATAGTATAATATAATATTTTAAAAAAATCAAAAAAATCAGAAAAATCGAAAAAAAGAGTCTTGAGCCGAGAAGAAACTGGAAACATGGGTAGTGCCGATTTTCACGGGATTTTGATTAGGTTGAGTGGTTGTTGAGGGTGTTAAAGGATAGAGTTTGGGTTGAAGTAGGGATTCCGACTTGAATCCCTTTAAAATGGGGTTCAGTCGTTGGTGTTGGGGAGGTCTTTTGGTGGATTAAATTGACTGAGAGGAGTTTTTGGAGAGCTTGAATCGGCAGCTAGGGATTTTGGGAGGAGATCGGTAATCCGAGGAGCAACTCAGAGCACCTGAAATCGGAACAAGGTAAGATTGTTTTCTGGTTTTGTTTCATCAAGTTGTTTTTGCCTCTAGTTTAGGTTTCTAGTTTGGGGGGGTTTCTTTCGGTTTGAATATCCAGGTTAGGGGTAGCTTTGATGTTTAGGAGGTGTTCTGATTAGTTGTTTAGGGTTTTAGATCTTAAAAACTAGTTTTTTTGGAGCCTTTTAGTGTTTCAAGGGCTTTCGGTGACCTCATCGGAGTCGGAAATGGTTGTCGGTGGTGTCTGGGCGACGGCCGACGTGTTTCGCGGTGGTCGGCGAACACGCCGGAGCGACACCGGATGGTAGCGGAGAAGATCGCATGGCGGTGCTAGCGGCGGTCTGGGTTGTGTTCTTAGTGTTCTTCATTGTTCATGATGAACAATGAAGAACACCATCCGATTTCATAGGTTTTGATCCATTTGAAGCATGTTTTCTGGAAATTAGTTGTTAGCTCCAGAGGATTTCCTTAACAATTGAGTTGGGCCGAGTTGGCTTCGGTCCAAATGGCCGAGCCAACTCGGCGTGAAGGGTTTTTGTTGGGTAGTGAAACAGCGCCGTTTTGGCAGCCGGGTCGTGGGCCGGATCCGGGTTCAACTCGGATCCGCGTGTTTTCAAATGGGTATTGGCAAATTTCATCCTAGGTCCTCTTAAGATTGAGATGTAATTCAATTAGGTCCCCCAGAACCTCTAATTAGCCCCTAGAGCTTCGGAATTAGTTCAATTAGGTCCTAAAATCCTAATTAAACCCCTAATTAGACTTTTAAGAAGAAATTAAGTTATTTTAGATTTAATTAGGGTTTAAAATTAATTTTTAAAGACTAAAAATTTTATTTAGGTTTCAATTTTGAACTTAATTTAATTTTTAAGAAGACTTTAAAATTAATTTAACCTACTTAAAATCTAATATAAGTTAATTTAACCTTTAAGACTTAAAAATTAGACTTCAAATAGGTTTAATTTAATTCTTAAAAATTAGAAAATAATTTTAATTAATTATTTTAATTAATTTTAATTAATTTCTAAAAAATAAGTTTTAAAATTAATTAAACTTAATAGGGTCTAGTTTTGCCTTAAACCTTAAAACATTCCCTAAATTAGACTTTAATTAGGCTTACTTTAATTCTTAAAAATTAGAAGATAAATTTTAATTAATTTTTTTATTAATTTTAATCAATTTCTAAATGATAAGATTTAAAAATAATTAAGTCTAGTAAACCCTAATTTCACCAAACTAACTTTAATTAAGTTAAAATTAAATTCTTAAAATTTAGAAATTATTTTAATTAAGGCTCTTAATTAATTTAAATTTCTAAGATAAGATTTAAAAATTAACTTAATTAAGTTTAATCCAACCTTAATTGAACCTTTTAACTTAAAATTCAACAAGTTAGACTTTAATTAAGCTTTAATTAAAAGTTAAGGAAAATTTAATTATTTAATTTAATTAAAATTTCTAAAACTTTAAAAGTTAATTTCACACTTAATTAAATCTAATCTTACTCTCAAGGTTTATTTTCGAGTCCCTTTGATCTTTTTTTCATTCAAGTCCCTTTTGTACTCTTGTGATGAGAATTTTAATGTAACATTTTGTACACCCATGATTCTAATAAAATTGATGAGTTCCTTTTATCTTGTTCTTTTATTTTATTATGTTTTTGCATGGCATATTCTAGGGAGGTCACCTAATAAACTTAAGTTAATTAATTTAGAGCCTTTTTTAGGACTAGTCACTTAAATTAATTAATTTAATTAGGGTGAAAATTTAGTAACATAGCATGCGAATCTTATGTCTCGGATACACTAAAGATGTTGGTGTTTTGACGTACCATGATGCTGACCTAGAGAGTGTACCTTGGCATCGAATTCATGTGTTATTAAAACCTAGAATTTTGACAAAAACTTAGGCTTAGAATTAAATAAAATGGATAGGTAAATAACCAGTAACACTAGTAACTTAGGTCTTAAAAACTTAAGCAATGGAGCCTTTTCTAGGATTAGAACTTAAAATGAACAAGATAAAAAATAATCATGCATTTTACTTTAGCCTTTTGAGGCGGAAGTTACATTCCTTTAAATTTGGGTGAGGTTTACTATCTAGAGGACGTCTCATTCAACTCAAGTTTAAAGGTGATGTAATTTCTAAATCAAAAGGATATCCAAATTCAAATAATGTTCATTTAACAATGGAAAATTAAATTAATATCTATCTTCAAAATGTCAATGCCACGTAATGTTTTTCAAGGTACCAATTTTTGGGCGCTCGTAAGGGTCGTCCTTACACGTAACCGACTCTCGAACCCAATATTTTTCAAAACGAATCTCTGGTTTATTTTTATGGTGTCTGGCCTACCTAAGTGGCCGGTGGCGACTCCAAGTCAATATTTTTCAAGACTAAAATTAATAAGTTCGATTTTTTTTCAAAACCAACTGTCGAACACTTTTTCACCTAAAACTCGCGTTTTTTAAGAGGTCGCGACACAAATTGTATAATTTCCATGTAAGTATAAGATACATCAGTGTATGTATCTGTTTTTTTTTTTTTAATTTTTTGAGTAGCTTTAACATGTGCATTTGTTTTGATTTTCTATATGATCACCTTCTAAAAATTCCTTGAAACCTTGCCTTTCAGGATGATGTATTGGGATTCGGTTTCAAAGTTGGTGGCCCCTGGTGGAATATTAGTAAGCATCATTTATTGTTTTATTTTGATAATTTTTCATGCTTGTTGGAAACAAGAGCAGTTGGAATCGAAACTCGAGTTTGAGTACGAACTTTCTGAATGTATACATGCATATAAAATATACTAGTACTCAAATTCTATGGGGGAAAACCCTTGAAAGTGCAGTTGCACCTGCTAGTTGCTCGAGTCTACTCGAACTTGAGCTTAAAGTTTAAATATTCTTCGAGTCGAGAAATGCTGGAATCTTGTTTAAAAGAAATATACTAAAGGTTTCCACTCTTCTTAAAACGCTGCTTGTAGGTAATTACATCTTGCAACCATACAAAAGATGAACTAGTGCAGGAGGTTGAAAGTTTCAATCAAAGAAATGCCGGAATTCCTCAGGACCCAAATACAATCCGGGACCGAGAAACACACCGAGATCGCCCTCCGTTCCAGTATCTGAACCATGTTCAAACTTATCCGGTGTTCATGTTCAACGGATCTTTGGGATCACATGTCGCCACCGTTGCATTTCAACGGAACTAAAATCATAGATGCTGAGGTTCCAAACCCCAAACCGGATAATTACATGGATTAAATAAGGTACATTTACATTTTGGATCCAAATTTTTTACTTGATATCTTCGATTAACAAATAATGGAAGTTTTAGCTTGCTTTTAAGTAATGTTTTATTCATTTATTTGGATTTAGATAAGTGTCATATATATATATGATTAACAAACAAAGAGCGCATATTATCAAGTCTAAGAAGAGATGATATCATTAATCTTTTATGGGAAAGAAAAAAAATCTTGATATATAAACGATAATATTCTATATTTATCAGACGTTTTTTTTAGAAAGAGGATAATAATTTCGTGACAAGTAGTATCAAAGCGAGTATTTAACTGTTCGATTTTACGTTCAACGTCCATGAGTGGGGTATGCATGGTGGATAAAATCACGTCTGAGAAAATATAATATCATTAATTCTACATCGAAAAGGAAAAGAAAAATCTTGATATATATAAACGGTGACGTATATCTATTAGACATATCTTTTAGGGATAAGATAATAGTCACATGACAATATGCTTAAATACTCTAGTTATATACAATAAATATAGCGTTTAGAGATGTAAATAATAATAATTAGTATTAAAAGAATTGATTTATACATGAAAAGAAAATGAAAACAAACATTTATATTGATAAACAAAAACAAATAAATATAACTTTAAAGAGAAACGTGCAAGCATTTTCAACTCGGGCGTCATCCCTTGTTTATTGGGTGTGAAAGTGATTTTGTCGTAGTAACCAAGAAATCCAGAAATTTGAAAAATAATCTCAAACGTGGTATGGTTTATATTTCGTACTTATAAAAACTGAATTGAATTTTTTAATTAATGTATAATTAAGTTCTATATTTAAAACAGTGAAAATCACTTAAAATTATTATATTTTTTTGTTTACTTTAAAATTAATCTTTATAAAAATTTTGAAATTTGGATAAATAATGTTCTAAAACCATAAAATAAAGTTCAAAAAAATTAAAACTTGAAATTAATATAAAATACCAAGAACTAAAAGAGTTATCAAGGACACTTCCAAAGATTAGGAATTTTCAACTAAACCAAACCGAAAAAGTTATCCAGTTGAGTTGTTCGAGTCCATATTTAAATCTAATTATAGATATTTATAATATTATGGTACTAATTTATTTTAATTTAAATGAATTTTTATAACCATATTATATATATATTCACATGTAATGTACATATATTGGACGAAATTAATAAAAATATTGCCAAATATAAACTAGGTTCCTTCTAAAGACATCCCGAGAAAATATTAGATGTAATTGGATTACTACGATATTTGGGTTTTAGTTAATGAAATCTATCTTATTTTTTTCAAGGTGATTTCCCACTTCTTTCTTACATGTTAATATAAAGTAGATAATTATTTAAAAATTAAAATAAATTTTATTGATTAAATATGAATGACGTAATGAACGAAATATATCTGATAATTTCTCGATATTTCGAGACACCAAGCATAAGTTCAGAATAGGACACCCTAAACACAGTAGAAACCAGATTTCATTAACCCAGATGAATTTTTGTATTCAAAAGGTAAACAAATTTACATGTCCTATACATGGATCAATCAAACTGCATATAACTATCTTACATGATGAACACAACAATAAAAGAATCTGAATCATGCTTTCTGGAAACATGTAATGAATCAATGAAATGAATGATGGAGATGAACAAATATTGAAACCAGACAAAGGACAAGAGTTCCAGAAAAGCAGGTGAACCCAATGGTTGCCCCAACCAAACTCACAAACTCAAACAACTCTGACATAAGATCCTTAGCACCTCCTCTGACCTTGTTGTAACCATAACCAGCACCATAATTCCAGCCATACTCGTGTCTGCAACATCTTTCAAGCTTCTCCTTCATCTTAATATGCTCTATCCTATCCCTTAATACACTCAGATTCGCATCAACACCGTTACTCGATCTCCCTGATAAAAAAAAACAGACATCTTTCTTAGCGAGAAAGAACGCATGATTTTATGTTAGGGGGAGAACCTATAAAATTCTAGAGGTGTACTTAAATCATATTCTAAGCTGCTATTACCTCCATCTCTGCGGCTTTGGGCTCTGATAACTCGAAAGGATCGACGATTATAATGCTCCGAGGACGGAGAAAATATGGAGAAAGATAAGGGTAACGAAGAAGATGAAGAAGCCATGGTGTTTTGATGAGTCTACTACGTTAAATTTCTTCAAATACAATAATATTTGAAGCTGAATTTCTTTCTTTCTTTCTTTTGCTTTGCTTTGCTTTGAAGTTATGCTTTTGAAGCAAGCAATCTATTAGGTCTATATAAGGAATAAAATTATTTATTTTTTTGGACTAAATTGAAAGAATAATTAATATGATTGGAAGGGAGAGTATATGAATAAAACAAGATTAAAATCGGCTAGAATGCTTCATTAGGGTTTTATATATTTATTGTATCCAGCAATGCAGCTTCTGATTTGTAATAAAAAAGGTTTGTTTGAAAGTCTAAACGTAATTAATCTTAATTAGGACTTGAGGACGGCCAACAGCTTTTTTATTGTCTGGTAACAGACAGAAAGTAATTTGGAAGGACGTGTTAGGTTAATTAAATAATAAATTTGAATTAAGACAAAGAAATTAGATGTAAGAAATTTGGAGGGACTTGTTTGGATGGATTAAGGTCAGCGTAGACTTTACGGTTTCGGTTCCTTCTATGAACAAACTGATAGAAGAACCGGTCAAACTCAGTAACTCACCCTAAACAGACTCGGCTGCTTTAGCAATTTAAACGTGTCTCAATTTACCCACCGTAATAAAAAAAATTATATATAGATATTTTTGTCACGTTATATATATATCAACTAATTAAATATATTTAAGGTTATAAATAAATTAAATGTTTAGTAAATTGTTTGTGAATAATTTGATATAAGATTTTTTGTTCGTTTAATTAAATAAACGAATATGAACTAAAGGCTTATTTGTTCATTTATGCCGTTAACGTTTGATAATCTGTTCGTTCGTTTATGTTCATTTAAATTTATTCGAATATACCTTGGGGTGTTCATGACTCGGTTAAAACGAATTAACCGACTGAATCAAAATAAAATTTCAGGGTTCAAGTAATGATTAATATTTTTTTAATTTTAAATTATCAATTAATTTTGGTTTAAAATTGGTTAATTAATTGAATTAATCAAACTAACTCAAAATATTAAATATTTAATATATTATATATGTTCGTTTATGTTCTTTTATGTTCATTTATCATATTAACCAACGAACATGAACGAACACGAATAAGAAATTTTTGTATTCGTTTATGTCCGTGTTCGTTCATTTGTTCAATTAAAGTTAAACGAACAAACATGAGTAACATAAATACACCTTCATTCGTGTTTTGTTTGGTTCATTTACAGACCTAAATGCATTCATTTTATTTTTTTGGATAAGCATTGTATATTATCCAAGACAAGAAATACATCACCTATAATCACACTTGGGCATCCATCCCCCTAGGAAATTTCCCAAGATGTACAAATGATTCTATTTACATCATCCATACGTATAACTCTATTTCGAGTTCGTATACAAACGATTTCCTTAATGCAACATAAAATACTTTCAACAGTTTTACTCACATTCCTAAACAATCTCTTATTTCGTTCTTCCCACACAAAGTAAACAAAAGCACCCCATGCAAGCTTTAAAATATGAACTATCAAAGACTTGCCTTTCAATTTGGAGCTCAACCACTGCAGTTCATTATTCCATTCAAGCATCATTCTATGTAATCCACACATTTCCAAGACAACAACCCCTATGTGTCTCGACAACCTGTATCCAACAAAAATATGGTCCTAGTTTCTTGAGCAGAATGACAAAATACACAGTTCTCCTCAACATCCCTCCTCATATCTCTAATCATATCTTTAGTCGGCAGCCGATTAAGAATTGTCATCCAAAGAGTCATAGAGTGCTTTGGCACATGCAAACTGAACCAGACCAACTTGTGCCAAGTAGCAGTGTCTTTGTCTTTCTGAATCATTCCCCAAACTGAACCAACAGTCCATATGTTGTGCCCCCTGTTAATTAACACTTGCAACTTACTCATTTGCTTCAGAATCCTTCTCAAACACCAACTATGTTGCTGCTTCAACTCCACACTCCAAATGTCACATCCCTTAATACATATACATACACTCAGGCAACCCACAGTGAGTCTTCATTTGCCAACAGCTTCTTAAGTAATAAAACCAAGCAAGCTATATTCTAGGAATGCAACCCCCTCAACCCAAGTCCACCCTCCTTCTTAAAATAACAAATATGATTTCAGCTTACTCGAGCCCCATGACCAGGACTATCATTGTCCTTCCAAAAAACCTCATACAAAGTTGCTCAATCCTCTCCACAACACCCTTAGGAAGCACTACTTGCCTACACCAATAGTTGGTCATACTAAACAAAACAACACGAATTAGTTGTAATCGACCAGTATAACTCAAATGGAGTTTAGACCACTGTCTCAGCTTCAACTTTATCTTATCAATAAGGCTAGCATAATCCTTTTCAGATAACATTCTTGTAACCAATGGTACCCCCAAGTATCTTACTGGCAAAGTCCTCAACTTAAAACCAGTAACATCTCGCATCTGATCCAAATGCTCCATAGACACACCAGTCACAAAAAGTTCAAATTTAGCAGCATTAAGTCGCAGGCCTGCTAGCTCATAAAACTTCTCAAGAACACATTGAATTCCCACTAAGGATTGTATATTACCCTTATAAAAGATAAGCAAATCATCCGCAAAGCAAAGATGAGTTAGCCCAATCTTCTTACACTTAGGATGAAATTGGAAGACCCCTTGAGCTGCTGCCCTGTTCAATAAATGAGATAAGGTATTTATTGCAATCACAAATAGGTAAGGGGAAAGAGGATCCCCTGCCTAACCCCTCGCTTTCCTTTAAAGAAACCCACCAAACTCCCATTCAAAGATATGGAAAATCTACTACCTGTAAAACATGTCTCAATCCATACCCTAAACTGTGTAGGTAGTCCTATTACTTCCAATAATTTCAAAATAAACTCCCAATTGACAGAATCAAATGTTTTCTGCAAATTCACCTTCAAAGCACATCTTGGAGAAAGAGTTTTCCTCTCATATCTCTTAACCAACTCTTGAGCAAGTAAGGTATTATCATACAAGCATTTGGGATTTTAGGCACTAAGGTTATGACAGTAACATTAAATCCCGAAAGCAAAGTACTCGAAGCAAAGAAATACCTTATAGCAGCAAGAAAATCAGCCCCAATAATCCCCCAAGCTGCTTAAAAAACCATGAAGTGTATCCATCTGGACTAGGTGTCTTGTCCCTTCCCTAACAGAAAATTTCACTTTTATCTCTTCATCAATAACCTCTCGCACCAAACAAGAAAATTCAGAGATAAGCATAAGAGACTGCAGAAGCTCTCGAAGCTCTTCCACCCCACAACCTAACACTTGGCCATCAACAGAGCCAATTTGCTTGGAGAAAATTGTACCACTTCATTAGTTATGTCCTCAAACAAATCAAGTATGTCCCCCTATCATTCTTTAGAAAACGAATGGTTCCCTTACACCTTTTTGCTGCTACGACAGAATGAAAAAATCTAGTACCCTGATCTCCCTCTTGCAGTCACTGAATTTTGGCTTTTTGCTGAAAGAAAGAAGCTTCAGCAGCCTCCAAGTCCAGCAATTTCTCATGCAGCCTTCTTTCACAGCTGCTATCAACTATACTTTGAGTCAAACTAGTCAACTGAACTTCCTCTAATTGATTCCTCTTCTCCTCAACCTCTTCGAAATATCAACATAATACGTACGGTTCAAAGTCTTCAAAGGCCCTTTCAACCTCTTAAGCTTCCCAAGCAGAACTTGCATTGGATTACCTTCTATAGCCTCTCCCCATGAATTTGCCACCACTCCTTGAAACTCAGAATGAGATGTCCAAAATTTGAAAAATTTAAAAGGCTTAGGTCTTGATGCTGGAACTGCCACATCAAGTTGAACAAAACCAAGACAATGATCGGAGACCCCAGAAGCAAGAAACTCAACCTTAGCATTAGGTGTCATACAAAACCATTCAGAATTAACCAAGACGCGATCCAACTTCCTAGCTAAGAAAGCCTCATCCTGCTTGTTAGACCAAGTGTAAGTCGATTAAATTAATTTTTTTTTATCTCATCTATTTTTATCAAGTGAATCTTCACTAATATTTACTATAAATTAAATTTAAACAGTTTTTACCGAGGAAAGTTTCATTTGATGAAAAAGATAAGATGAAAAATAATAAAATTAATAACTCGATTGATTGATCCAATAGATGACGTACCGAGAATGACCATGATATAATTTCTCCACCACATTACTCTCTCATCACGAAAAATTATTAAATGGACCCAATTCATAATATTGTTCCTAGTTCTAAATAATAATATTCATCAATAAAAAAAATGAGAAAAATAAATTTTATTAATCAAAATTATAAATAATGTGATGACTTATTTATAAAATTAAAAGCTAATTCTTAACTTTTGTGAGATACTAATACTTTTATCCTCGGGGATGACTGGATGTGCATATTCTTTTAGCACCACAGCCTGTCGACCATGGACCCATCTTTGTTTATTCATATTGAAAACTCAGCAGATTATAAATAAATGATTTCATCTCACGTAACTTTTATTCGAAAAATTTATTTATACAATGTTTATATATATTATTAAAAAAATTAAGATTAATAAATATATATTATCATATAATTATATTAAATAATTTAAAAATTATATTCGAAAGAAAATAGTGTTTTTTCTATGGTTTGAGGCCTACAAAGAAGTGTGAAAGTCGGAGGATACCTACCATGTTTTTTTTTTTTTTTTAAATTAATTATAATTTGTTTAGTTGAAGAATCGTGGTCGGGGGTATTACATTTAAATAAAAAACATATTAAATTTTTATGTTCAATGACGGATTCATGTTTTGAACAGGGTTGAACCCGTGCCTACCTTGAATTTTTTTAAATTTATATATTTATCCTTAATTTTTTTAATTTTTATAAATTAATCCTTAAGTTTTTGTAATATTTAAACTTTGTGTCCATCCTGAGATTTCAAAATTTTATATGTACCCACCTCAAATAAATTTTTAGACCCGTCACTGTTTATAATGGTTATATTAAGATAAAATGTAGAATTGTACGAAGCAAATGGAAAGTGATTTAAAACCCGAACAAAATCAAGATATAATAACAATTTAAATTATTAAGTTTAAAATATTTTATAAATTTAATATTATTTTAATAAATTTAATTGTTTATGTTTAAAAAATTGATATTGCATCCTCTTTGCATAACCTTTAACAAATTTATATTATTATTATTATTATTATTATTATTATTATTATCAATCACGATCAATATATTACATGTGAGATAATTCGAATAACTCAATAATTTTATTATTGAATTGTTGACAAATTAATTGAACATATCCAATTCTGATTCTAGTGACATGCTAAAAGTCATAACTACATACTACTTACTGGACTGCTATTATACAAAATCATGTTAGACTTATATTTTCGATTCTAAGAATAAAATGATTTATATATATAAATTTTAAGATAAAATATACAAATACTTATTAAAGTATTATAAAATTTAAAATAATTATTAAATTTGTAAACGTTACATAATTAAAATTAAACTTTAAATTTTACTATAAAATTATTGAATTGTAATTGTTTATTAAATGAGGCGATGTATCAATTTGGGTAAAATTATTTAATTAAACATTTAATCTTTTATATTTTTATATATAACTAAGGCATAAAGATAATTTTAACCCTTAACGTTTATAGTTTTTGTCGTTTTGGCCCTTATTCTTTTTTTGGGATAAATTTAGCCCTTAACCTATATCTTTTTGACAAAGAGCTTATTTTTTAACTAGCTTGATGATTGGACCGTTAAAAATTTAACGATGATATATATATGGAATATAATTTTAAATGACATGGAATATAACCTATCAAATACATATATATATATGAAATATAATTTTATTCTAATATAAAATATAAAACAATTAAAATTAAAATAAAATATTAAAAATTAATTAATTTTAAAATAAAAGATTATTAAACATTCTTAACCCTAATTATGATAAAATCAAAATCTTATTCGAATTGTGTTTATATTTTTATATTCGAATTGTGTTCATATTTTTTATTATATTTATTCTAAAATAAAAATATAAATACAATTCGAATAAGATTTTGATTTTATCGTAGTTAGAGTTAATAATGTTTAATAATCTTTTATTTTAGAATTAATTAATTTTTAATATTTTATTTTTATTTTAATTGTTTTATATTTTATATTAAAATAAAATTATATTCTCTCTCTATATATATGTATTTGATAGGTTATATTCCATGTCATTTAAAATTATATTCCATATATATATCATCATTAAATTTTTAACGGTCAAGTCATTAAGCTAATTAAAAAATAAGCTATTTGTCAAAAAGATATAGGTTAAGGGCTAAATTTATCCCAAAAAAAGAATAAGGGCCAAAACGATAAAAACTATAAACGTTAGGGATTAAAATTATCTTTATGCCTATAACTAATTTAAACAAAATCAATAAATTTACTTATTTATATTGACCGTCTGGCTTACACTACTTATTTATAAGTGTTAGCTTTAATTTTAATAATATAACATTGATCAAATAAATTAGATTATAATTTCATGATTCAACCAATTATGACAAAATGGTTATCAATGTCTTAAAAAATAATTATTTTTTTTTAATTTTTCCAAAAAAACTTATAATTTTTTATTTTTTTATTTTTCGATATAAATCTTTATATAGAATTTCTAGTTTTCTACCTCAAATGAGAAAGATTACCAAATACTGGAGCCAGAATTTCTTAGTCATAGATTTTTTTCTTACATTACATAAGATTTGTCTGCAACAACATTAAATTCTTCGATTCCAACAGAAGCTAGATTCATTTATTTTCTTGGTTCTTCATGCTTTATTCTGAACGCCACCAGATTTTCCATCACCTATTTGATGCTGCATGTCAAAAATCAAAGATTAAGATTAGTTTCCTCAATGAAAAAACAAGACAAGATTCTGTAGGAAAAAAATGATTTACGTGTCGCAGTTAACGGTGGGATCAAGGGGAACCGGAACGCTAACGCCACACTTCTGAGGAAGCTGCTTGGCTTTGTCGGGGATAACCCCTAAAGAAGGGGCGGCTTTCTCTAAACATCGGCACAGTTCCCGACGTGCCAAAGTGGTGGTAGCAGCGGCGCTGACGTTAGCCACTGCTTGGCAGCACGTGGAGTAGGGTCGGGTGCTCCGCTTGTCAAGTAAGGCTTGCAAGGCATCAACGCTGTTAATGCTTCTTGACAGGACATTGCATCTGCTGATTTTGTTTTCGCAACTAAAATCATGAATAATCCCAACACTACGAGAGACCAAGACAAACCCAGGCATTTCTTCTCCATTTTCTATTGAAATTATAGTCGTGAGAAAGCTAGTGTTTGGTGCTGTTATTTATAGGGTTAAGTTTGAATTATGAGATTATAGTACTTAATGCATGTAATTAATGTTTGTGCAATTAATTTTTCCTTTTGGGAAGATACCTTGTTAAATGTGATAAGAAATTAATTTTTTTTGGGTGATGATTTGTACAAAATTAATGCTATATGGATTTTTTTTGTTTCCCAATGTGTCCGTTACAAGAAATTATATTATGAGTAAGTTTCATCACGCGTTCATAAGATCAATTACTAAAAATTATTTATCTCATCATTTTTTATATTATATATTTTTTGAAGTGAATCTTTATTCATATTTACTGTTAATTCATTTTAAAAACAGATTTTTCAAGTGAAGATTCACTTGGGAAAACATATGACATGAAAAAAGTGATGAGATTAGTGATTTTTAATGGTTGGTCTCATGGACACGTGATGAGACTTACCCATGATATAATTTATCGTTTGTTAGATTTATGCATGTTCATTGTTGAATACCCGTTTTTTGAATATCTATATTTTGGCTCATGTCTTGGTTTATTAAAATTGGATATTCGTAATTAGATACTTCGGAATTTTGGATAATTGATTGATCACGTAATGAGTTATCGGTTCATATATTTTTTATTTTAAAATTTTAATATATATATTAAACATATAAAACCTAAAAGTTTATAATATATAATCTAAACAAAAAATTTAACAAAATTGTTAGTGATTTGAAGTTAATTTTGACTTTAAAGGTGAAATATTTAAGTATATATTAAAATTTATCATCAAAAGAATATATTTAAAAGATTAATTTCGATCGTGACTTTTTCCCTTCGAATATTATACCAAAAAATTAATGTAAATATTTTTAAAAATTCTAAACTTAAAAGTATATAATACAAATATAGAAAGAATTTAAGGGTTTGAATCTAGTTTTGGAATAAAAATATTTAAAAAACCTAAAATAAACGTATAATTCAAAATATAAAAATATATATTTTAAAAATGTCGGGGTGGATAATCGTTAAGGGAAAATTTTGGCTCAAGCTCAACCTGTTAAAATTGAAAATCTCTAAATTACCCTTTTATTTTGTATCGAATTATCAAGTAGTTGAACTGGATTAGTCAGATCAAATAATTTTAAATACCTCTACAATAAAATAAAAATCAAACTCTCGACCTTTAATTAAGATATAAGAAACTTATACGGTCGAATTTCTTAAATCACGCTATTTATGTGGATACATTTTTATCCAAGCTATGTTAACCCATTAATTCTCATATGGTTTCGTATAGTATTTAAAGAAAAGGCGAGATACCATTGGTGAGAAGACATCTTGAAATCAATGGCAGATCTAGAAATTCATTTGAAGGTAGTGGGCACATATAAAATTTCAAAATCTGAAAATGGGCACAAAGCTTAAATATTACAAAAATTTAAGGATCAATTCATAAAAATTAAAAAAATTAAGAATAAATATACGAATTTTAAAAAACTCAGGTGGATACGGGCCCATCCTATTTAAGGATGCATCCGCCAATGCTTGAAATGACCATGGAAGCAAGGAGTTGATTCAACGAGGTAGGTCCTAAACAAACATAATAAAAATAATTGTACAAAACTTTAAAGAAAGGTTCAAAATAAAATAATAATAATTAAATATTTATAAAAAATATAAATATATATAATTATGTGTATATATATATAACAATTTTTTAAAAACTTAAAACATAAAAAATATCAACTTTTAGGTAAAAAAACTCAAAATATTTAATTTTTATGTTTAATATTTTATTTTTTATTGTTCAAGAGGATACTTTAATAATAATTTTTAATTAAGTTATTTTTTAAAGAAAAAACTAACATATCTTTAAAAAATCATATAGAGCTCTCAAAATCTTTAAAAATAATAATTTTTTATAAAATAAAGATCTTATTTTAATAAATTACACACGATCTCAAAATCCTTCGACTGCATCGTTAATAAGTTCTAATTCCAGTTGTCCATGAGCAGTGACTACTTCACAAACAAGGAGATCGTCTTGGACCATGGCGTGAGGTTGTAATTTTGCATGATCTGTGTATTCCAAGTCCTCCGTAGGATCCCAATGGACAATGGAGATGCCTTGAGTTTGGGTGGAGTTGTCCCAGATGAATTGCTTCATCAGCTTCTCCATATCGTTGCAAATCCGCACCATGTTTGGTAGGGATGATAGAGATGGCCGAGTTTGCAAGGGCGACCCTACCAACAAAGGTAGGTACCTAAGTCTTGTACTTGATGTATGCCTAGAGGCTAGATGCGAGCTCACATTAGAAGCAGTGGCAGAGTTGGTGTTGGCAGAGAAAAAGCCGATGATTTAGACTTGTTAATCTTGTGGCCGGAGATAGTCCCAAACTCAGCTAAGATGTCACCAATGAGCTGAGCTTGATCAAGAGAAGCTTTGGCGAAGAAAAGGTAGGATATGGGTAGGCCACCTCGAACAAGTCATGCACAGCCTTGGCGATACGATGACTGAGTGGTGATTATCATCGGTGATCCTGGTTTGAAAGCTTGCCGAATGTTATCTCCTTTCTTTTTCGGCCTCGATTTGAAAACAAGAGTGGCTATTGTCGACTAGGTTGAATCTTACGATCCGATGAGAGACGACAAGTTTCTTCTTCTTACGATGACAATGGTGTTTCCAAGTTACTATATGTTTTAGGAAAATTTATTACATCCCCTTTCCACCACCTAAGATATGGTTTTAACCAATTAAATTAAGACACAATATATTTTTTCATATCAAATTTACACATAAGCATTGGTCAAATCATCTAATTTAATGTCTTTGATTTAAAAAAGGAAAAAAATATTATCAAATATTTGTGTCATCTTTCTCTTTGTTCTTTAAAATTTTCCTAATTAATTTTTTATATAGATTTGGGGTTTAGATTTAGAGTTTAAGGTTAGGAATTAGTGGTTTAGGGTTTATGTGATTTAGGTTTAGGGTTTATGTGGTTTATGTTTAAGATTTAGGGTTAGAGTTAGGGTTTAGGGTTATGTGTTATTGTTCAGGTTAAGGTTAGGGTTAGGGTTTAGGGTTAGGGTTTAGGGTTAAGGTTTGTGTTTAGGGTTTAAGGTTTAAAAAAATTAATTAAAAAATTGAACAATAAAGAGAAAGACAACATAAAAAATCTTTGGTAATATTTTTTTCTATTTTTAAATCAAATGCATTAAAGTGGATGATTGTGATTTAGGGTTTAAGGTTTATGTTTAGGGTTTATGTGGTTTAGGTTTAAGATTTATGGTTAGAGTTAGGGTTTAGAGTTATGTGTTATTGTTTAAGTTAAGGTTAGGGTTTAAAGTTTAGGTTTAGGGTTTAGGGTTTAGAAAAAATTAATTAAAAAATTGAATAATAAAGAGAAAGACAACATAAAAAATCTTTGGTAATATTTTTTTTTCATTTTTAAATCAAATGCATTAAAGTGAATGATTGGAATGATGCTTATGTGTAAATATGATATGAAAAAAATATATTATGTGTCTTATTTTAATTGGTTGAGACCATATCTTAGGTGGTGGAAAGGTTCATGTAATAATTTCTCATGTTTTAGGGTTTCCCTTGTATTTATGGTCGGATGCTCTCTTAGGGCCTTTGGGCTTTGTTCTCAGGAATTCTAGCCGAATTCAGCGGCTCGTGAGTATTTCTAATTTAATTCGATTAAAATTTGGTCAACATTTTATTTAAATTTAATTAATTTAAATTTGAACTCAATTCAAGATCTTAATCAATTAGATCGAGTAAGATCCAACCCGGCACGATAAGCTCACAAATAACTCGTTAAATTTTTTATAATATATTAATTTGATGTATTTATAAATTACTATTTTGAATTTTAGATTTTTGAATTCTTTGCAATTTTTTTGATATTTTCTTATTAAATTTATTAATTTACGTTTATGTTAAGATCTATATAATATTAGTATTTTTTATATATTTTTAAAAGGATTATATTCTGAAATATAAGGTGTGAAAAAAATTATACAGCCTATAAAATTTAGAACCTAAATATCAAACTTTATCGCCTTAAACCTTAACCTTAAACCCCAAATTCTAAATATAAAAATCTTACATTCTACACCTTACACATTAAAACCCTAAACTCTAAATCTTAAAATTGAAGGGCTTGCGTAAACTAAAATTTAAATAAACTTGAGTATCAAAATATTTTCCTTTTTCAAAAAGAAAATAAAAATTATGATAAGTTTAATGACTCGAATCAAGTAAAATTTTATTGAGCTTATCGAATATCGAGTTAAGATAACCATGAATCAAATAATTTTTAAGTCAAGTTAAGCTCTTCTCAACTCATAATTAACTCGTTCGATCTTGTTTAAAATTTTAAGATAAAAATGAATCAATATATATACACGTTCTGTCCATTTTCGGTACTCTATTCATATTTTATATTAAAAAAATTTAAATCTAAGATTAAGATTAATATTTAAGGTTGATATCAAAAAATATTAGGGTAAAAAATATATTTTTAGAGTTTAATATTTAAGATTTAAAATTCATGATTATGTTTAAATTTTAATATTTTAATGTGGGAGATTAAAAAAGCACTAAGAATGAGTAAAAGATTTTTGTTCATTTAATTGGTTCTAACGTCTGATTCATAAATATTTTTTAAATGAACATACAAGAACGGACTCCACCCTCAAATAATTTTTCACTGATTTTTTTATATAAATTTACCTTCTTTAAATATTTATGTTTTAATTTTTAATCTTAAATCTTAACTCCGTAAATCTTTGAATAGACGTAACACAATCAATAAAATAAATATTTAATATTAAATACTTTAAATTTCATGATACGTGATATCAATCAAATGGAAAACAACCCGAGAAAATGGACTTGTCCTCTCCCATGCATGCACATGGCACTGATCATCAAGTGTAAAGAAGAATAAACTGAATCGAGACTATCCGCCGCCATAGCCACTACCCATGGCCCAGAACCAGAAGCAACAATATTTGCAGGAATCAACGCACAAGGTTCCACCAAGTCCAATCAAACTTCATTTATTAACCTTATACAACATTAACCAACCAAGGAACGACACTAATAAACCCTAACAACCCTTAAAAATTCAAACCAACGTCAGCTTGGTTAAACCCTAGTTACTTATGAACCCTTGAGCTAACCGGAAAACATGAAGCAACGTGACACCAGTCGATATCGGCAAGCTTAATAAGACAAGTGCCGCCATCGCTGCGCCCAAACCTGGCCTAACATTCAACAACAACCTCTGCAAAATCCCCATGGCTTCACATACATCAGCATTATATTCCAAAAAGTATTGTTTCTCCCATTCCATCCATTCCGATGGCAGCTCCAAACCCTCTGAAACAGTCATCTCTTTAATCCGCATTCGCAGCACAATCATGCTTTCATCGACAAGCTTACCGACATGTTCTGGTTCATTGTTGTTACTGATCCCTCTGCTTGAAGCTACGACGAGGCTTGAAGGCTTTCTCCGGTACTTGGGACCGTGCCGGAGAGGCCTTAGCCTGTAGTTAAGCCTGCATGATGGATAAATGCTTGATTCCATGGTTTGGAGAAGCTGTATTGGTTTGAGAAGCACGGATGGGAAGAAATATTTATAGGGTTTTAGCATGCTGAGAAAGGAAGTTAGAGCAGTGGGAAACTACAAGGAATATCGTATGAAAACTGTGTTAGAGCGTGTGGTTCTTCGCCGTGTGGTTGGCTTTTTAGTCGGGGAGATGCATGAGTTTAGATTACGAGCCGAACTTATAAAAATTTAGAGAATAAAAATATAATATTCTACTTTAGTCCCATTTTATTTGTTCAGTATTGATTTTTTTGGTCAAATTTTTTAAATTTTGACTCATTATAACTTTAAATCTATTATTGATAAAAATATTAAAAAATATATTTTAAAAAACTCTAATCAAGTAGTTTAAGAATATATATTTTATAAAATTTAATAAATTAAAATATTTAAAATAACTATGGTCAAAGTTTAAATAATTTGACTTTAAAAAGTCAATAATGGACTTCTTATAATATGGGACGGAGGGAGTAGAAAATACATGGAAAAATTAGTATAATTCTGATAATATAAAAAATAATATCAGATATTAAATTAAATTAAATAAATATTAATATAATATATTATAAATAAAGTTTTATTATTCTAAATAAAATATAATATATAAATATATAATAAAATTAATTAATATTCTAGTATCAAATATAAATTATAAAATTTTATACTATAAACTCAATAATAAGTAATCAAAAATTAAACTCACTACTACAAAATAATAAACAGCTTGACAATAATATATATTGTATATGAAAGCATAATTCGTTCATAAAATAAATATATATATAGATAAAAAAATCGGAGAGATTAGACGTAAAAAATCGATATTTTAAAATAAATTACAAAATAAAAAATAAATAATTATAAATAAAATTTGAATTCGAGTTTCTTAAATAATATAAATGATATTGCTTATAATAATATATGAAATACTTTCTCAAAATTTTTATTTATCTTCATTTTAATTTTGTTGTTTGAAAATGGTATTTCCTTGTGTTAGGATCTTTCACCTTATCTTTGAACCATTGAGTTTAGATGATACTTTGATATACTTAATCAATTCAAAGTTGACAACTGGATTTTTTTCTATCAAAGAATTATATGAACAATTAATTCTCGCATGATATATTTTGACCGAAACTTTACAAGCCAAGTCAAACTTAAACTTAAATCGAAAAACTCAAAAACATGCTCAAAATAATTATATATATATATATATATACACTTATATGTTTCAGTATCGTTAACTTGTTATCATAGTTAAATACTTTAAATTCTCCTCTCTTTATGGACTCGTATAATTTAAAAAATATACTATAATTATTTACAAACTTTAAAAATAAATATTATTTTTCTTAAATAGGTTTCACATATTATTTGTTCAAAACTTAAAAAAATTAAAGCAATTTAAGGAAAGTAACAAGCCAAACTCGAGTCTCGTTCAATCCGAACTCAAGTCTCACCCGAGCCAAACTAAGCTTAATTTGAGTTCTACTAACCTTGAACTAGAATTAAACTCAATAATATTCTCTCTAAATTAAACCAAACTTATCTAAATTCAAATTTAACTCGATTCGTTATCGTCCTAATTCTATTTTCTTAACATAAAATATACCTCGTTATCGTCCTAAATTTAAATTTAATTCGACTCGTTATCGTTCTAATAATAAATTGCGTCTACTTTTCTTTTTGAGGTGACTGCAATGCTATTATTAAAATTGTACTTATCAGGCGATTAATTGAATGTGTAACAATATTATTAAATCGGATTTAAGTTGACCCATCTAAAATTGTTACAACCGTTCGATCAAGAATCATTTACACCGAATAAAAAAATCTTTTGAACCCGACGAGAAACGATTTTTAATATACTTTCTAATTTGAACGATTTCTAGCTTTTTATTATTATTTTAAAAAGGACAAATAAAATAATAAGAGAAAAACAGGAAACACGTTTTTAGAGTGACAACATGTTTGGTCGAAAACACGTGCTTCTCCACCTTTATTACAGACAGATGCCGCCGGATTGATGTTGGAGGGTACTGTTCTGGATTCGCTTTTCTTTCTTTTAACAGAAAGTTTATTATTGAGAGAGATTAATTGGTTGGGAAATATTTATATTATTTTATTTTATATAAATTTTAATTTTGATTTTAATATTTATTTTGAAAATATAATATATTTATGATTAAAAAAATATTAATAATTTGTATATTTTATTATTGACAACTTTTATCGTGTCAATAAAAATTAATTTAATACTTTATACGGATGTAATTAATACTAACTTAAAAAGGTTTAATATTTTAGGGTTTAGAGTTCGGTGATTTAAGGATTTTATAATTTATTGATTATGACTTATTGTTTTACTGTTTATCGTTTTTAGGGTTTATGATTTTATGGTTTTTAGGTTTAAGGTTTAATTATATTAAACATTCAAAACTAATCGAACATAAATATTTTAGAATGTAACCAATTATATTTTAGTCGATTTTATTGAAATGCAAAATAAATATTAACGAATCAAGAATAAACGTCATTTATAAAGTTTGATATTTACTAATTTTAATTTTTAATGAAATTAAGTAAAAAATTTAAAACCTAAATAAGAATTATCAAATTTTTTTGACCAAATTTTTAATGCTATATAAAGCTTTGAATGACAAACCAAGGATGGATTCAATGTTGGGGAGAAAGCGTTAGCAAACTTTTACTTGGAAAATAAGGAATTCGATTTTACTAAGGAGGGAGGAAACGACAGATGATGCTGTTAATTAATGACGGAATTTGATGAAAAATAAGTTAATTTATTTTTTAAAAAAATTAAATTAAAATTTTAAGAGTTTATTTAAATTTTTAATAATTTTAAGAGATTTGATATTTTTTAAAATATATAAGAAAAATTTTTAATTTTAAAATTTAATATATAAATATTTAAAAGTTTTAAGAAACTAAATTATTTTTTTTCTAAAAATTAAAAGTCAAAATCTAATTTTTCAAAATCTGGGGCACGTGGCCTCCATTAGTGTCCACAAACTTTTTCCATTGTCGGTACTGGTGAACGGCGTATACAAAACCGATTAAAATAATATTAAAATAAGATAAAATTAAAATTATTATAAAATTTATTTTTAGTATTAATTTTTAGTGTATATTAAAATTTTAATATTTTTTATAAAAAAATCAATATATATAAAAAAAATCTATACTTTCGTAAGTTTTGAATTTTTATAATAAATTTAGTAATAATAAAATTCTTATATTTTTATAAAAACTTATATATAAAAAAAAAAAATTGATATCAAAGTTTTTATATTTTTTATAATAATTTTAATTTTATTTTATTTTAATCGATTTTATCCTAAAATTTCCCCATCCACAATGTCATAATGATTGTCGTGGGAATGATCTGGATGCAGTGGTTTGAGTCAAGAAAACGAGATTACAACTCAGCTACTGTTTCTGTTTGTCTTATTACTACAACACCGGCCAGGTTAATAATTACGGGAGGCGTTGACATTTATTTTGAATAATTTAAACATAATTATAAAATAATATATATTTGCATAAAGTTTAATTATTTAATTATAAAAAATTAAATATAATTTTTTAAGATATATATTATTATTTTTTTATTAAAATCATTTCTTGAATTTAAAATTTTAATCTTGTCTTCAATATACAAATTTATTAGTTTGTTAAATATGTATGTACATATATAAGATTAATTCATGTGAAAATTTAATTAATTAATTATCTAATATCAAATTACCTTCTAATTTGATTGGTTAGATCTTTTTTTTCTAAATGAAAGAAAGAGATTATTCACACGTTTCTTATTATAAAAGCTCCTAAATATAAGTAGAGAAAAAAAAAATTGCACATAAAATTAATAAGAATTTAAAACTCTACTCAATTCAACACAAATTTCTTCAACTCGACTAAATTGTTTTTGAATGAAAGTTCGAATAATAAAATTAAACTCATTAACTCGAATAATTCAAATATTTTTTATTCAATTTGACTCGATCGAATGTTCAAACCTGATCCCATACCGATAATGGCTAAAGAATTATGTTTTTAGTGTCCAGAGATAACACTCTGGTGTAATTCTTCAGAGATAACACTATATGAAATTATGTACGAACATAGTACAGAGTCTCCAGAACTCACATGCTTATCTTGAACTTCCACGGCTAAACCAAATAAATTCAAATGAAAAGGAAGAAACATATGCAATTATAAAGAAACTGACCTTGCATCGGCAATGGAAGACGGCGAACGGCATTCGTCATCGTAAGAGGCATGAGGAGCAGCAGTTCATCCAGGATCAAATGGATTTTCAGAGACACAACAATGCCAATATTGGGATACTTCGCCGGAGCCAGGAGTATCCATATAAGCTTGTTTGCTTCCATTGAAATTGCTATCCATTACTAATAAAACATTGAATGTTCTATCTATAACTCCCTGCATAGCTGACGCTGAGTGTTGCATCTCTTCTTAGACATGTAAACTAAGATGACCAGAAGAACGAAAGAGTTTTCCCTTTTCGGCATGTCGTGACGTGTGGTAATACAATCTCCTTCACCTGTTTTTCCACATCTGCCAAGGCTTGGCAAGCATCTATAATCTGCAATTAACACAGCAAAGTTCCAGCAACGCCAATGTCTTAACTTTATAATGAAATCAGAGAAAAAATGAATCAAACACATAGCAACAATCACGAACAGATGTCATAACGTACCATACGCAAAAGTTAACTGATGTCGTTATTACTATACATGTATAAAATCAAAACTGTGGTTCGGGCCATGCTTCTTGTTATTACAGAAAACATTACCTCCCATGAAGAAGAAGAATCTTTGAGGTGCTTATAGTGTTGGGCGACTTTACGCTGAAACTCAAGCTGTTCATATCTTTCACCTCCATAGCCACCTCTCTCGGCAGCTTTCTGTTAATAGGAATAAAGAGTAGATTTCCAATGAAATTTAGACTTTATGACCATGATTTCCCTAAGAAAATGAGGTGCTGTTAATGCAGGTTGATATCTTATATTAATTAAGATCAGCTTATTTTGAGCAGGTCTGTATGCGCCTCAGAAAATGCTGCATAAACAGAGGGAACATGGGGAGAAAAGGTCCCTTTCTTCAAGAGGAGGGGGGAGGGGTCAACTACCGACACCATAATCATTGAACCAAAATTCAAACTAGAGTCAATTGCTTAATGTAATCAATCCACTTGACTAATTTTAACATAAAAGCAGTTGTGTGCATGACTAACCTCTGGTGGTATGTCAAGATACACTACCAAATCTGGAGCAAGTAACCCGATCTCTGGTGCCTGTAAGAAAAGACCTGATTTTGTTATAAATGACAGTGCTAGACAATAACTTAATAATCGTAGCAATTAGTTTGTTTACATGGCATGCCTTCACCTTACACCATTCAAAATCAAGTCCTTTAGCAGATGAGAAAGCAACCCCGGAATAAGAGTATCGGTCTACTATAAGGGTGGTTCCAGCTTTCAGCTTAGTTTCCATCATTGATCTGCAAGCAAATGGTTGGTCTTACTTCTGCATGTTAAACTGCAATACTACTATCAGAAGCAATAAGCATGCATATGCAGATATCTGATTCATTCAATGCTAATGAAAAACAGTGTAAGGAATAGCAAGCAGTCCATAGGCATAGCACATACCACGATTTAAATACAGATAAGCAGTGATGCTGGGCATCAAAATCATTGTACCTTTTACTAAAATATATTGTCATGATTTTCAAAAGCTTAGAACAATCACTAGATGACTAGAACAAATGGCACATGTAATTTCCAACAAGCAATGGTTTATAGGGCAATCTATAAAGCAATGTGTAAGTTTCAACATCTACCTCTTCTCCCACCGATTTGCACTGAAAAGGAGATGGATGGTGTGGTCATCCAACTGTGATTTATTAGTAAGATATGAAGATATCATCTGCCCAACACTTGTAGTTCTGTCCGGAAATCTCCATAATTCAACCGAATGACCCAATCCCTCCAAATACGAAAGCAGCCTCTCACATTGTGATGTTTTCCCACTACGATCCAAACCCTCAAAAACTACCAAGGCACCTCTAGATTCATTTTTTGCACCCAATGGGGTACAATTATCACTGTTTTCCATTTTTATGGACCTAAGTGGAAATTTGCAGGAGAGATTCGATCGCAAACTCAATGGCCTTCTTACTACAAAAGCACCAAAATTTCTGGAATCCAACAATTTCAAAGTTGCAAGTTCATAAGAAAATTAAACTACCAACTCAAACATTAAAAAATAAAGTCGTCTAGACAAAAATGGACTGGAAGAAATAGAAGAGAAAACGTTGAAAGTACTTACATAGCCTTAAAAACTGTAAAAGAACAGGCATGTGTCATGTCCCTACTAATGCTACAAACTGCAATTATGATAAAAATATAGAGAGATCCAAGAATGAATCAACTGAACAGAAATGGTTTGAAGTTGCAATTAAAAATATATGTTCGTGAATCAGTGCCAAAATTTGCAAAACAAGGAAAAGAGAATATATAAATAAATCCAAATAAAAAGGAGCGATGTTCATGCCCTGCCTAGATATACCCCCCTCTCATGTTTGTTCTTTTAACTTCATGCGTTCAATCACCGCACCGGCATATCCTAGGCCTTCCCTTCAGCTTCCAAATGCACAGCCACTTTTCAATTATTTTTTCATTGAAGAAAGAAAATTTTCTCCTTTGTCTCCCTTGAATCCTACTCTTTCTTTCAGACCACACAAAACAGACTGAACTGACAGATCTCAGAGATAGAGAGAACACTAGTCATAGAGAAATGCCACAATATCCCACTTTCCTCCCTTTTCCTAAAACAATGTAGAAAAATTCATATCATCATATGTCAACTAAGAACCAGCTCTTAAAGCCAATTGCTTTTGAATCCAAACCCTAACCCCAAACCCATCTTCATGGCAGAACAAAAAAATCATAACAAAAAAATGTATAAAATCCCAAAAATAAAGAAACGATCTTGTTCTAACAAAAAACAGAAAAATAGAATAACATCATACTCAATTTACAGTTAACGGGAAAAAAGTTGCAATGGATTTAAGAATAAGCACCTATAAAGAAAACATGAAAACGAAAATGGGAGAGGGTAAGTACCTGAGAGGAAGTGCAGCCATTAGAGAGAATCTCGAAGGAAAACTATAGAGATTTTGTATAAAAAAGAGTAACTTTTTACCCGAATTTATCAACTTTAGTAATAAGCCAAAAAGACCAAACGACCCCCTTTTTTTAACCCAATTCTCTGTTTTGTTTCTCTATCAGGTTTGCTTCACTCCTGCAATCCCATGCATCTTTGAAAAGAGTAGCCAACAAGTTTTTCTTTTTCTCTATATGTTCTGTTTTCTATGTGATTTTACAGGTTCAGGTGGAACGTATCTATATCGGTTACTTCAAGAGTAGAGGTGAGACTCTCTTTGTTTGTTACAAGCTAATATGGACTGCTAAACACTCGCTTCATTGGCCATATTGCAGAATCTAGAAAGCAGAACAACTCATAGCTCACATAATCTTCAGTTCTTAATAAACCAACTCCATCACCAGATCCGAAAAATTATGAATCAGAAGAACTGATAAGCAAGAGAATGCCTCTGAAAAGGTCTCCTCTGGTTTCAGCATGGATATCAACTTACCACATCAAATTGACACGGATGAGGAGATTGTTGATGTAGATTTAAGAGATGATGACAATAAACCAGGACGTCGTGCAGCAAAGGCTCTTAGATCAGGTGAATGTGGAAGAGAAAGAACCTGTCTTCGAGCTCAAATAATACCAGTGGAAGTGATAGTAGCAGGAATGGGAGCAGAAGTGGTAGTGATGGCGACTCGTCCATCTCTATTTAAGTGGTTGGATGCAGGTTAGAATCTTCCAACAAGAGCCTAGCAACTGCTGTGCATGGATTAATTTGATTTTGTTCTTGAATGAACTCGAGGATGATTTCTCTTAAGAGTAACAGTAGCTTATTTTATTAAACTTAAAATCACTTCTGATCTAATTTATTTCATTTATAATGTTAAGATTCAAACTTGAAATGTTATTTAAAGGATCTAACGTCTTGATCAGTTCATGCTTCATGAATGCAACGCCAGACATTCAATGGATTTCAGCTTTCATCTCTTGTGTTTATTCTATTACTGCTATCTTCTCTCAGAGACCAAGGAGAATTCCAACTTTGAATATTGAAAATCTGCCCAAACTATGCTCAACTCGTTAAATGAACTCGAGATACTCAATATGCAAATAAAAACCAGCAGATTTGGAACAGAAAGGTTCAATATAAAATGCAAGTAATTTGTGTTCATTTTTGCAATTTAAAAAAAATATAGTAATCTTACATAGTCAAAAGCTTGGTAAGAGAAACGACAGTGTAGGCAACAGTTATCTCTCAAATTATCATAAAGGAGCAGCTTCTCTCTTTTCCTGCTCTGTGTCCTTTCCCTCGTCACTTGCTTGACCTCCTGTCTGCAGCATTTTGTGTTCTGTAGGCAAATTCTTCTTGGCTTTCCTGCTTCCTTCCACTTTCCACAAGTCCCACACACGGGTTTTCGGTGGCGGTGCCGCATCTGCAATTGGAGCAACTAACCCTGGCTTGCCATTGTCTATAACTCCGTCCACTAAACCATATTCCTTGGCTTCCCAAGGATTCATGAAATTATCCCGGTCCGTATCTATTTCAATCTGCAACATAATGGATAGTAAAAACAAGACGACTCGAAAATGAAAACAAATGCAAATTATAAGGGAAAAATTGATGATAGAGGAGTGTTGGAAGGCAATCCAACCTGTTCTTCAGGCTTTCCTGAAACTCTTGATAAAATCTTGTTCAGCTTAACCTTATGGTACACCATTTCTCTTATTCGTATGCTCATCTCTGTGGCCTGGAATCGTATATGAAACGGTCTAGTTCAAATAACAGACACCACCAGAAATTAACTTGCAACAGACAATTGTATCCGTTTAAAGCAACATCCAATTAAAACCAGCGAGACAAATTACTAGCAGAGTTCAAGTCGGACTTGTTCTATTAAGTATAAAGTTTTCTGCAAAGCTCCATCATCTTTCAATTAAAACTCCATTTTCCCTATGGTTAACACCATTTCTTGTTGCAGGAAAACTTTACTTGAACAATACAAACTGCTTCGGAAAAATTAGGCATGGACACATTACAAGAAGCAATGCACATTATATATAATGATGAAATATACTTCTAAAACATGTGAAGAGGTCTACGTAGTTTGCTTCTGATTCACAGCATTCTTCGATTTTATGTCTGTCCCTTCAAGAGACAAGAACTAATATTTTCTCAGGAAGCAAGGGGATACGAATTCAGATTTGAATCACATTTGAATATAAACACACATGATGATTGCAATTTCAGCCTTGATTTCAGATCAACCTAAGAAATTTTGCAGGTTCAAATTTGAAAGCAAGCATGTCAAGTTTAATAATGAATACAGCCAAAAGTTAAACAAAAATTTAAGGTATAAAGTTGAGCATACTCATGACATTTAATAATGAAAACAAACAATGCAGTTAATAGTGCCAAGAGTCCTTGAAGCAAAGATAAAAATCTCATCTCAAAGGATCAATGTTCATAAAATAATGCAGAGCATCACACACTTACTTTGCCTCCAGCAGTTCCAAGTGGTTGATGAATCATCACTCTTGAATTGGGCATGCAGAATCTCTTCCCTTTCGTACCGGTAGCCAGGAGAAATGCACCCATCGACGCAGCAAGCCCCAGGCAAATAGTTGAAACATCTGCTTTACACATCTTCATGGCATCATATATTCCCATTCCTACATGCATCAATCGATTAGACAAGGTTAACATACACCTAAACCGTTTACATCACCTATGCAAATACCCTCTTGCAGTCAATTAAACAATACCGATCAAAACCGTTTGCAAACCATATGATTACTTTGAAGCTAACCAAGCTAGTCACTTTAGGAGTTTTCCCTATTGTGGACTACGAACAATTCGCTAAGCCATTCTAATGCTTATGAATAATATAAAGGCAAAAAAAGGGAGGATAGAATCAACCATATGGAAGAAAATCTAAAGACGTACCAGCAGTGACAGAGCCACCAGGTGAATTGATGAACAATTTTATGTCTTTCTCAGAGTCCTCAGCATCGAGAAGCAACAGTTGACTTATAATCAAATCTGCTGTCATGTCATCCACCTATTCAACATCAATGCAAAAAATAAACAAATGGATTCATACACAAGAAACTTCGAACCAAAATAATCGCGAGACCTGTAAATTCGAAACCATAAAACAGAAAATTTCAGAAATTCAATCCTTAACCAACAGCAACGCAGAGGAGAGGAGAGGGAGAATCCCATTTCACTATATTCCATAAGAAAAACAATACAAATAGATATCGATAAACAAACCACTTTCCGAATTGAATTATAAAACTAAAAACAAGTAAAATTCGAGAGAGATAAAGAGAGATTGAAATTACAAAAAGAAATGAATCTTTCAAACCCTTTAAACCGAACCCACTATCCCAATTGACATATAAGCTAAAAACAAAGTCCAAGAACCAGAAAAAGAAACACATTCCAAAGCAAGAAAAAAAAAGGAACATAAAAGAAAATACAACCTGGGAACCCAAAAAGATAATCCTTTGACGAAGAAGCATGTTGGTGGTGTCAAGCTCTTCAAATCTTGGAAGCCAAGCTGGAGCTGAAGTAAGAGGGGACACACCAGAGACATCCCAGTTGCTGGAAACGGTTGCTTTTGGAAACGAACTCCTTGAAGCCTTAACACAAATGGCTTTCCCTCTTCTTTGATTCTGGAACATGAAATTTTTATTCACAAGGCATGGCGGTGGTTTGGCTATGTGGGTTAAACTCATCTCCATGTATGAAAGATCTGTTCTTTTTTATCTTATGAGGGATTTTGCAGCCGTTTGGTTTAACAGGTAGACGAGAAGGAGAAGCAACAACAGATTGGGATATTATATATATTAGATTTGGCATTTGGGAATTGAGATGTGCAAAAGCGGTGTCGTTTTAATAGGTACCACGGATTGTCTTTGTCCGGATCGGGTTACCCGCCTGATCCGGTAAGTTGTAGTAGTTAAAAGCCAGCCCAATGCTCTCTTCTTCTTCTTCTGCTGCTGCTGCTATTACTTCCAAGAAAAAATCACTTGTCTTCTTGGGTTCCCCTAAGGTACTTCAAACTACTTGGGAACAAAAGGAAGCTAATTTTCCGTACATTACACTTGTATGTTTATTTATTTCTTGATGTTGTTATGTTTTGTTTTTTAAACAATGGGTTATCTTTTTAAAGGTCTCTGCAACAGTTCTGGATGCTCTCTTCAACACCTTTGCAGCACCAAGTTCTTCTTTTGAGGTACTGAAGAAAAAAAAAGTTTGAATTTTTTACTATTGTTTCTTCCTTTATAAGCTCTTTGATAATGGGTTATTGTTAGTTGTTGAAAAAATATCATCTGTGGAGAAATAGAATGCATAATATTTGCATTTGCAAAAATCTTTGAGAAATTGCAACGCTTCCTTCTGTCTTCTCAGGAACAGTCAACATACACCCTAATCTACTGCCTTTGTACCATGGTGTTGCTACTGTTCAAAGAGTCCTTCGGGTTCCTTCCCGCTATAAAGTATAAACTTCTTTGCATGTGAGTGCTTTTATGTTTCTCCTATGATCTACAACCATTCAGTCTCTTAATTAAGATGGTGTTAAAGAGACGGGAGTCTCATTAGCATTTCTGTGTGTGCCTTAGATGCTGGACCGGTCATTGCCCGTGAAATAGTGGAAGTTGATGGTCAAATTAAGGTATTTTTTTTTTCATGAAGTAGTTCCTATTATTAATAATCACTGATTAAATGTGTTTAAATGGTCGGTTAATTAATATTTTATCTTTGTGAATCAAATAATGTTAAATTGCTTCAGACCAGGTGCTGAGAACAATATGAATATGGTCAAGGTTTACCATGAAAATGGACTTTTCTTTCATCTTTAATACTTATTTACCTTATTCCTTTTCTATTTCCCCCCATTCTGTTTTACCTTTTCTCGTCTCTGCCATTATTTCAGTTTTATATTGCAAAGTTGATTTCCTGCATTCTTCACTATTTACAATATATAACCTCATAAATTAAGTTTATGAATTATGAATGCTTGTATGATTTACGTGCAGGCATCAGATCTTCTAGCATTACTCTTTGCTGAAGGTGCTCCTATTGTTTTCTCTAAATTTCCCATGTCTTTTGCTGCATACAACACGGTTAAGCCTGCAATCATATTTTTCATTTACAACATCAGACAGTTACTTGGTTAAGAAATTTTCCAGTATCATCAAGATTTATGGAACCGTCTTTACTCTTCCATCTATTTTTTATTTTTTAAAAGTGCTCATGCAATCTCCTTAACAGCTCTCGGCTATATATTTTTCTACATACATTTCACTTCTTATCAAGATATAGACTGCTTTCATTTGCCATGCTCATATCCTTTTGCAGGCATATATTAGTCTCGGGAATGAGTTTATGAGACCTAAATGATAAAACTATAAAACCTGCTTTGTTGTCACTGAATCATATTTCTCATAGATTCTCCTGCATAGACACTGTACTTGGTGTATAGCATCATCTGCTGCTTGGTTTATGTTGAAATGTTGTCACCTTCCTTTACCTTATTTTCATATTAAGTTATGCAGGATCTGAACTTCTTGTATGCGAACTTCCTTCCATATTTGATGGATCTGCTCAAGTGAATTCAGAACCCCAAGATGATTCTAAAGTTACATTGGCTCCAAAGGCAAGGGTTCCATTTTCTTTTATTTCTTTATCTGTTTCCTAAGTATCACTCCTATGAATTGTATGAATATTATTGCCTCTTTCGTGATCTGTGTTGCCTAGTTCTACATGATAACTCGTGAAGGGCATGTTTATAAATGTTGGTATGCAATTATTAAGATGTTGTCAGTATGCTTCCAAATATTTGACACCGTTTATTACATTCTTCAGTTTTCCATGCATAAAAAAAACTGAGTTTTTCTTATCCTTATTCCTGATGTTGAGTGGGAAGTACAACCTTTTGTTAAATAGTGGGATGTTTACTTTTAATATCAAGGCATAGTTTAGGGCTCAACTCGTAGTCAATTAAACAAGCTAGTAGACCTGACAGATTGCTTCCTGTTCTTGATTTCAAATTTTAAGGATAGCACTTTGCAGCATGCAACTGTTAGAATTTTTATAGCATTTAAAATAAACATCTTTCTTCATTATGACACGCCGGTAAAAGAGATAGTAGCATCATTTTGATTGAAAGAACTACCGGTTAAGCATACTTTTCATGCTCCTCCGTAAAATTTACTGCACGTCCATTGCAAAGAAATCGCTAGTCCCTCTTTTCTCCCTGGTTTTTATTTTGCATTTTTTGTTTATTAAGCATGCATCCCCACAATTCTGATATCATATGTATTACCTGGTAGATGAACTGAATATTTTTGATACCAAATAATGCCTACAGTCTGCACACTGAAGCCATTGGTTTTCCTGCGTTAAAGTTTAATTGGTTTCGGTTCTTGTTTACGAGTAAACAATGTGGAATAATATATGTTCAAGCATGCATTTGATGGCTCTATCAGTGGCCTTTAATGTGTACATAATGTTGCTTATTTTTCCCTAACATAAGCAGATAACTCCTGAAGAATCGAGGCTATCCTTTCATGAAGAAGCTTTAGCTCTACATAATAAGGTTGACTTCTCTTCCATTTAATCTGAATCTGAGAATGCAGTCATGACGTGCGACTTGTTTTAGGTTCTTGCATTTGCAGGTTGGCCAGGGACCGGAGCTAAAGTTTTAGTTGTTGACGACAAGTAGCGGCCCTAATATCCTAGAAATTACAATCATCACCACAAGAGAGGGCCAGATGATAAAATTCAGGGCAATGATGTACCACTCTTAAGGTGCATGAAATCTTCATTCTTTATCCTAAAACTTAAACCATATCCTACAATTGAGAAGAGCGAAGACACCATTTTTTTCTGGTTTGCTGGTCCTGAAACAGGTTTGGAGTTTCAACTTCCTGCCTTTCGGAATGGTTTACGTGGTCTGAAACTGAAGGCACTATAACTGTTGAGGTATTTTGTTTTCACTTCATTAACACATAAAATGCTTGTTTTAAGCTAATTCCTTGTTCTGTTTCTCTTTGGTTTGAACATTTAAGCAAACTCAGAAGTCAAGCTACTTTTCCAATGAATCAAACTCCTTTTGGTCATATGTTGTGATTATATAAATTGAGGGACAACTCGAATTCCTCGACTTGGTGCATAATTTCGTACTTGTATATGTACGTCGTAAATGGTATATAAATGTTTCGAAAGTTTAAAGACGATTATAATAAAAATAACACGAACACGATAATAAGAATACACATACATGCATGTGTTGTAGCTTTCTATAGGAATCTTGAGGAGGAAAGATGAAGCATGGAAAGGTGGTGGAAAGAAAATTTGGTCATTCTTTCCCTTTGTTTTGGTTAGTACGGTAGAAAGGAATATGAAGAGAAAATGAACATGTTTCTACTTTTCCATGAATTTGGACGGGGAATACTCTTTTTATTCAATTTAGGTTTAATTCAGAAATTGATCCTTCAACTATATTTATCTTCGATCATGGCCCTTCAAAACTTTAACTTGACGACGTTATATTTAAAGTTTAAATCTATTTTTTTACTGAGAGAACAATATGTCTTGTCATTACGTATAATTTTTTTTAACATTAAGTCATATTACTATAGTCTCTAATATCATAATTAAAGTTATAGATTTAGTTCATATTCTCGATATTTTCGGTCACTGTATATTTTTTAGAATATTTTTAGGTGATTTTTTTCAATATTAAGTCATGTAACTCAATTGAATGTTCTCGAATGAATAAAGATTGGAATTAAAAAAAATAAAATAAAAAAAGGAATTATTTAGATTAAAATATAAAATTTTAAATTAATTACGAGAATAAATAACCTAATTTAATATTTTAATAATAAACCTTGTGGACAAGTAGAGTAGAGTTGAAGCTAAATTTGCGTGGCCTGGACACGAACACGTAGACGAGATGCCAGAAAGTGTAAATTTGCCTCTGTACCAAATTAAAACATTTTCCACCGGTACGAGAAATTATATCATGAGTTAGTTTTATCATGTCATCTATGAGACCAACCAATGATAATTATCCACTTTATTATTTTTTAATTTTTAAAATGAAGATTCACTTGGAAAAAAAATATGACATGGAAAAATTGATGAAGTGAATAATTATTGTAATCACCGTTTTTGGTCCGGGGAGTCGTCACCAATCTTTTCACGGTGCGATTGGAACACCAAAATCAAGGTCTGCGCACCAGAGTTGAGTCCGGGAGTCTGTTATGTGTAGGGAAGGATGAGCACCCCTACAACGCCCGAAATCGGTACCTGTCGGTTGTCGGTTACAAAATATTTCATATGATCGAAACATATAAATCCGACATTTAATTTTATGATCTATAATCTTTAATCTACAAAATAAATAAATAAATTAAATAACGAGAGTAATAGGGTTAAACAAAATGGTAATAATAAATAAACACATAATAATGATAATAATAATAATATTACTAATAATGACAAAACGTATTATAATAATACTAATAATAGTAATAAGACATATAATAATAATAAACTTATAATAATAATAATAATAATAACAATAATAGTAATAATAATAAGGACAAAACATATTATAATGGTAATAATAAAAAAAAAATATAAACAAAACAATAATAATAATATAAACGAAACTAAGAGAAAAAAAAATTAATAATTATAATGATAATATAATAAAAATAAGAAATTAAGGACTAATCCTGCAAAAAAAGAAAATATAGGGTTAAAATAATAATAATGGGGATGAAATTGAATGAAATTAAAATTGTAGGGCTAAAATAAATAAATCAGTGACCAAATTGATCCAACATACGAACTAGAGAACTAAACCGCGAAGCTGCTAGAGAACCAAGGACTTTTCGCGTGAATAACCCATTCTTGCGGTTATTTGCGCGGGTCTGGGTTTGGATCTCGGGTCGGAGCCGAATCGGGTCAGGGCCTTTAAACGGTGTCGTATGGGCTCGCCTATATATACCATGTCTTTTTTTATTATTATTATTAATTCATTTCTCCTTCTTCCTGGAAAACAAAAAAACAGAGGCTCCAAGAATTCTCTGCACTAGGTCACCGCCGGTGAGAGATCGCCGCCGTAGGTCACCGCCGGTGATCGCCGCTGCCGCACCGGCCGTCGGCGTCGAAAATAGGAAAGGAGACAACTTTCCGAAGCGTCTCGACGCACTGAGTATGGATTCGGTCTCGGATTTTTGAGAAAACCACTGGATAAGCCTAGATCTACAAAAAAGTAAGTGATCGAAAACCCTCTTTTTTATACTTTCTTTTTGAATATTTGTTTTCGATCTCTTCCTCTTCTTTTTTTTGGTTTATTTGCGAATGAAAAAATGAATATGGGATAGTTTTTCGTTTCGAATCCCCTTTCTTTTCATTCAAAAAAATCTGTCCCCCCATTACATTGAAAATCTGGGTTTTTATAACCTTTTCAAAACATAAAATATGCATTTTTAGATCTAATAATTTCTCTGATATTTGCAGGTCGAATGACAAAGGCGGTGGCCGGCTTCTTCAATGAATGGGAGAGCGCGTGTGGTTCACGCGCGCATCTGAGTGGTCACCGGCGGCGGCGGCGGCAGAGGGTTGGGGTGGTTAGGGTTAGGTTTTATCAGATTAGGGTTTCTTATTTTTTAGTTGGGCTTGTTTGGGTCTGTTGGGCTTAATGGGTTTGGGGCTTAATATTAATGGGTTATTACAGTTGCCCCTCTTTGCTTATTGTTATGTAACGACAATAGAGCAAAGATAAGGAATAACCCATTTCATCTGGTATGGTGAGGATTCTTTTTTTGGTAAGGTAAAGGTTCTTTAGGTAAAGTTCGAGGTTCTTTTAATAAAGGTTAAGGTTTTTCAGGTAAGGTTGAGGTTCTTTTGGTAAAGTTGTGGTTCTAATGGTAAGGTTGGGGTCTTTCTGGCCACCGCTTCTTACTACGGGAGCTTTGACTTCATCTACTTCATCGCTCTTGTCAGCAAAATCTTCAAAATGAGGAGATTCGTTAAAGAGAACAAAAGTTGCGGCTGAACCGTTGGAGAAGACAAAATCAGCTTGGCTTGCTACGCTGCTCACGATGTTGCCTTCTTTGGAGAGAACTTGCTCTTGCTGCAACATTGACAGATAGGCAAGGGCCGTCAAGCTGGATTCAGCTGCATCTAATGAAGAAGTATGATCTGACATAGGTTTTCTTCTTCTTCTTCTTCTTCTTCTTTTTTTCTTTTTCTTGTAAATGTAATATCCGCAAATACAAAATTTGGTCTAATTGTACCATCAACGGTAAAACGAGACCGGTAGAATGAGAACTTATTAGATCGAAGAGACAAGATTTGAAGTGTAAGGTTGTATCTTATCCACACCATCAACGGAGGGGTAAGATAGCATTTTAGCAACTTGGATCCTACTTCGCCATCAACGGAAAAGCATGATTGAACTTCAGTGATTCAGATCTGGTCACACCATCAACGAGGACAAGATCAGATTTCAGCAATTCGGACCCTATTACGCCATCAACGGAGAAACATGATCGGGTTGGATCTATCCACTCCATCAACGGAGGGGTAAGATTAAATCTGTATCATACTGCGCCATCAATGGAGAAGCATGATTGAATGAGATCTGGCCACACCATCAACGGAGACGAGATCAAGTCTGTAATTTGGATCCTACTGCGCCATCAACGGAGAAGCAGGACTGAGTTGGATCTATCCACTCCATCAACGGAGGGGTAAGATCAAGTTTAGATCATACTGCTCCATCAACGGAGAAGCATGATTAAATGGGATCTGGCCACACCATCAACGAGGACGAGATCAAGTCTGTGATTTGAATCCTATTACGCCATCAACGGAGAAACATGATTGAATGGGATCTGGCCATACCATCAACGGGGACGAGATCAAGTCTGCAAATTTGGATCCTACTGCGCCATTAACGGAGAAGAAAGACTGAGTTGGGATCTATCCACTCCATCAACGGAGGGGTAAGATCAAAGATCAAGTCTGGAAGATCTAAATATCTGATTCAATTGATGTCATATATCTTCTTTGCATTTTTCCCAAATGCACAGGGATCAACGGATTTGATATGCCTTTACCGGTAGTCGTTTGCTCCGGGCTAGCTGTACCATTATTCTGGGTACAATCATTTGTTTCCAAGGATTTAATTCCTTGACCATTCGTAAAAATGGATTTCAATGGACATTTGAATGGTCCTTATCAATGCATTTTTCCCAAATGCATAGGGATTAACGGATTTATTTCGCCTGTATCGGTAGCCGTTTGCTCCGGACTAGTTGTACCATTACCCTGGGTACAATCAGTTTGCACCAATCACGAGATTGGATTTTTCTAAAGGAATGGATTTCCTTCGACCATTCGCGAAAATGGATTTTGAAGGACATTTGAATTGTCCAATGTTTTGTTTTTTCCATATCTTTTCAATTTTTCATTTCATTTTTTCTATTTTTCTGCCTTTGTTTTTTTCCATTTTTCATTTTTCATTTTTTCATTATTTTTTCATTTTTTTATTTTATTTTTTCATTTTTTTTCAAAATAATTTTGATTCACATGTACTATATGTACAAATATGGAAAAGTGAAATCCGCATCAAAGCTTGATCCGCAACATAGTTGTCAGAGGAGCATGATTCTATCAAAATTGATTTCCCACCACTACACAAGTGACATTACGAAAAAGTTGTTTTTGCTGTTTCATGATGGGTAGTCATGTCCTGAAAGCAAAATAAAACCTTTGTTAGTTACTGTTTAAAATTCTGGAGTCATTACCTGAAAGATCTGTGTTATTTTAGCTTTCTCGAGGCCAAAGGTTGGTCGTCATGTTATTGCCCCCATGATTGAGGTTGTTCGGTCTCTTCTCTGGACCTGTTTATATGTACAAGCGAAATATGTGCATCATGAATGCTCAATGTGTGCTAAATCTGAATGCATGATGTCTAGATGCAAAATGCATGAATGACATGATTTCTTTTTTCAAAGGATGTTCCTAATTTATGCTCGATGCATGTTTAATCTAATGTATAATGTCTAACTCAAAATGCCTGAATGCATAATAATAATTAATTTTTTTTAAAGGATGCCCCTAACTCTACTGGTCATAATGGGTTCTAGATCTTTCATGTGCAACGATGTCCGAACTTCTTTGATTTGATCATCTTTATTGGAATCTCTTTCCTGGATGGATGCATGATGTGAGCCTAATCTAAAGGCATGATATTTTAGATGCATGTATGTGACATGATTTTTTTTTGTCTCAAAAGGGATGCCCCAAACTATGCTGGTCTGAGCAATTCTCGGTCTAGTGATGCCCAAATCTTCCTTTGGATTCGATCATATTTAAGTCCATATTTCAGAAAGTATACCTCAATGTCTTCATCTGAGACTGCTTCTGGTAGATCTGAATTCAACCTTAAATGCATGTCTTTCTCATAGAGCTCTTACTATCCTCGTGGATATGTTATGTTGCCCCTCGGTCAGGTTCGCATGTTGGTGCAGTCTCTTTGGGACATAAAAGTCTGGCTCGGCAGCAAATTCTTACCTTCTGAAATTCGTCAAAAAATATCCCTGATCGTGGAATCTTATTAAGCATGATGTAGACGTAAATGTCAAAATGCCCCTGAACGAAGGTTTTACATGTGTCCACTGTAGAATTAGACCGATCAATCTTTGCTTCTATTGTTGGTACAGGACGTCCCTAGGATCGACTTCAAAATATGAAATGTATGCATGTAAATACAAGATGCATGTCTTAAACGTGAAGATACTGATTCAAAAATAGTTCTTGCGTCCATTTTTTTTAACTCACGAGATTTGTTCACAACTTTGAATGTTGTATTGATATCTAGAATGCTAGATTTTCTCTCGACATATTTTAAATTAAGAATCGATTGTGAATCAATACTTCATGCTCGTGAAATGCATAAATTAAAATATGATCATGGTAATTAATGCAAAATGAATGATTATAGTGCATTCAAAAAGAAACAAAGTTAATTCATATTAAAATAAATAAATAAATTAATTAAATTATAAATATAACAACAAAAATAAAATAAAATAAAAAACTGTATATAAAGACAACAAAAGCCTAAAGGGTTACTGCTAAACGGGCAGAGTTTCGGCTTGATAGCTCTAAGGGTGGGCTTCTAGGTCTCATTATATGAGGTTCGGTTCTAGAAGGTACCCGAACAATACTTATTACCCTACTAAGGATAATAAGCACGATTTAGGGGGATACGTTTCTCTAAGTCTATGCGGAGACATAAATCTCACGAAGACAAAGGGAAAAATATCCCGAAAGTAATTTCTCATCCTACACGGAGGCATAACTTCACGAAGGAGTGGTTTCTTGCTCCCACTTAAATGAACGGAGCCCGGGTTGAGAGCTCATGAAATATGGAGACCTGAAAAAACATTTAAAAACATTAGTAAATACTTTAAAATAAATAAAATAAATGGGATCGCAAAATTAAAATAAACCGAATTTAAATTTCGATCATTAAATAAAATATAACCGATTTTAGGCTCGACTCTCGAAAACCTCCCCAGCGGAGTCGCCAGCTGTAATCATCGTTTTTGGTCCGGGGAGTCGCCACCAATCTTTTCACGGTGCGATTGGAACACCAAAATCAAGGTATGCGCACCAGAGTTGAGTCCGGGAGTCTGTTACGTGTAGGGAAGGATGAGCACCCCTACAACGCCCGAAATCGGTACCTGTCGGTTGTCGGTTACAAAATATTTCATATGATCGAAACATATAAATCCGATATTTAATTTTATGATCCATAATCTTTAATCTGCAAAATAAATAAATAAGTTAAATAACGAGAGTAATAGGGTTAAACAAAATGGTAATAATAAATAAACACATAATAATGATAATAATAATAATATTACTAATAATGACAAAACGTATTATAATAATACTAATAATGGTAATAAGACATATAATAATAATAAACTTATAATAATAATAATAATAATAACAACAATAGTAATAATAATAAGGACAAAACATATTATAATGATAATAATAAGAAAAAAATATAAACAAAACAATAATAATAATATAAACGAAACTAAGAGAAAAAAAATTAATAATTATAATGATAATATAATAAAAATAAGAAATTAAGGACTAATCCTGCAAAAAAAGAAAATATAGGGTTAAAATAATAATAATGGGGATGAAATTGAATGAAATTAAAATTGTAGGGCTAAAATAAATAAATCAGTGACCAAATTGATCCAACATGCGAACTGGAGAACTAAACCGCGAAGCTGCTAGAGAACCAGGGACTTTTCGCGTGAATAACCCATTCTTGCGGTTATTTGCGCGGGTCTGGGCTTGGATCTCGGGTCGGAGTCGGATCGGGTCAGGGCCTTTAAACGGTGTCGTATGGGCTCGCCTATATATACCATATTTCTTTTTTTTATTATTATTATTAATTCATTTCTCCTTCTTCCTGGAAAACAAAGAAACAGAGGCTCCAAGAATTCTCTGCACTGGGTCACTGCCGGTGAGAGATCG
Organism: Abelmoschus esculentus; assembly: GCA_035048815.1. Lineage (NCBI taxonomy): Eukaryota > Viridiplantae > Streptophyta > Magnoliopsida > Malvales > Malvaceae > Abelmoschus > Abelmoschus esculentus. The sequence continues at coordinate 15,944,376 of JAUCBN010000017.1, read as the reverse complement.
CCGCCGTGGGTCACCGCCGGTGATCGTCGCCGTCGCACCGGTCGCCGGCCGCCGGCGTCGGAAATAGGAAAGGAGACAACTTTCCGAAGCGTCTCGACGCACTGAGTATGGATCCGGTCTCGGATTTTTGAGAAGACCACTGGATAAGCCTAGATCTACAAAAAAGTAAGTGATCGAAAACCCTCTTTTTTATACTTTCTTTTCGAATATTTGTTTTCGATCTCTCCCTCTTCTTTTTTTTGGTTTATTTGCGAATGGAAAGATAAATATTGGATAGTTTTTCGTTTCGAATCCCCTTTCTTTTCATTCAAAAAAATCCGTCCCCCCATTACATTGAAAGTTTGGGTTTTTATAACCTTTTTAAAACATAAAATATGCATTTTTAGATCTAATAATTTCTCTGATATTTGCAGGTCGAATGACAAAGGCGGTGGCCGCACTTCTTCACGTGGTCAAGGGCGGTGGCCGGCTTCTTCAACGAATGGGAGAGCGTGTGTGGTTCACGCGCGCATCTGAGTGGTCACCGGCGGCGGCGACAGAGGGTTGGGGTGGCTAGGGTTAGGTTTTATCAGATTAGGGTTTCTTATTTTTTAGTTGGGCTTGTTTGGGTCTGTTGGGCTTAATGGGTTTGGGGTTTAATATTAATGGGTTATTACAATTATCATTGGTTGGTCCCATGGACACGTGATGGGACTGACCCATAATATAATTTTTCCACCGGGACGTACAAATTTTCCATCACAATATATAAAAAAATAAGGAATATTCATTATTCAACTAGTAATTTTAAATAGATATAAATAAATTAGGAGTATTTGTATTATTTTAAAATTTAATTATGTTTTTCGAGTTTTTATAAAAGTAAAATTTAATTCATATGGCTTGATCTCAATAATCATATTAGGTTGCACGGATTTAGATTAGGGTTTTGAGTTTTATATTATAAAATATAAATTTTTTTATTATAGTTAAAATTTAATTTTATTTTTTATATTTTTTATATTAAAAATTAGGTTTAAGGTTAAGGTTAATATTTTTTTTAAGGTTTTTGATTTTAAAGTTTAGAATTAAAATTTAAGGTTAGATCATATAATTTATATATTTGGTGTTTGAGCATAGAAACGGATATAAAATTATTAGATGTATTGTGTTATCACATTATCTATTGTTCATCCAATGAGATTCATTCATTTCAACATAACTTCGTAATTATATTATGAGTCATTCCAGTCATGTCGTATATGATATTAACCAATCAAATATATTTATTTAATGATATGTAAGAAAGAAAAAATAAATAAATCTGATTGATTGGTCTCATGAATAACGTGATATAAATAAAAAATTATTAGATAAGACTAACTACTCTTTATTGACTTGTAGGAAAGAGATGAAATTCCCTTTAAAAAAAATAAAATTAAAATTTTTTATTAGATGCGATCATAAATCATTCGGTAAATGAGATTCATCTAATAATTTTTGCATCCAAAGATAAAAGATAAATAACCAGAGGTTGCATTGAACTTGAATATGACTTTGAGTTGCAGATGGGCAAGGGTGGCAGAGGATTCTGTATTCTTCCATGTTAGGCTTTGGGAATCTTATACCTTTACTTCTTTTCTTCTTTTCTATATCACCAATAATCAAAGTATTCCTTTTTTTTTCTGATTTTGACTTGCAGAAGTTTGGAGTTTGATTCTCTCTAATCTTCAAACTTAGTAATGGGAATAACACACTTTTCCAACACAAACATGATTTGAACGGGTTCTTCTATCAAACTGTTGGCTTTCTTACATGTTCAACAATATTCAACCATTATGATTATATATTGCAGATATTCATGTTTAATATTTTAGTTTGACAGTGATCCATAGGAAGATAAAGCATGATTTGTGTGTATAAATATACCCAGTTCCAGAGTCCCAGGATGGTGTCTACTGTCAAACATTCCTTTGGTTTTTTTCTTCTTCTTCTTCTTCTCTGTCTTTCTGCAACAAAAAAGAAACGGACATGGGAGCTCTAGAGTATATTTCAAGCTTTTGTACTGTCACTGAGAGAAAGAGCAAACGCAAGCCATTGCAGGTAGGTAGCTCTAAAGAAATCACCTGGGAAAGAATAGTTTCCTAGTAAGTCTAACGCTGACTCTTTTTCAAAATTTCTCAGACAGTTGAAATCAAGGTTAAAATGGACTGTGATGGGTGTGAGAGGAGAGTTAGAAATGCTGTTACCAAGATGAAAGGTCCGATCCCATCCGATCCGAATCTGACTTTCTTTTATCAGACACATACTTATTTCTGACACTGATGGTATGTTGTTAACATGTCCCTGTATGTACAACAGGTGTTAAAACAGTTGAAGTGATCCGGAAACAAAGTCGGGTTACGGTGACTGGGAACGTGGATCCGAACAGGGTGTTGAAGAGGGTGAAGAGCACAGGGAAGAGGGCGGAGTTCTGGCCTTACATCCCACAGCATGTGACGCTGTACCCGTATGCAACAGGGGCATATGACAAAAGGGCACCGGCTGGATATGTTCGGAACGTGGTGCAAGCGTACCCGGCTCCGTCGTCTAACGCCCCGAGGAGAAGTTTGCATCCTTCTTCAGTGATGACAACGTTCATGCATGCTCCGTCATGTAGGTCTGAATACGGTGAAATAATGAGGTTAGATGGTGGATTTTTGATGACCAAGGTGGTGGTTGTACTTGTAGACGGTTTCGATATAGGGAAATATATAAAAGTTGAACCTCATTTATATAATTTGATTTGGTTTGTTTCTGGTCTTGTGCCGGATGGGAAATATATAAAATAATAAAAAAAAAAACTATTTATTTCATATAATTATTTCTTCAAATCTAAAATCACTGCAATAAGTTTAAAAACAGAATCTACGGATATAAACTAATTATTTGGATAAAAAAACTGCCTAATGCTTCTTTTTAAGTACTTTCTTGAACCAATAGGCAGACTTCTTGGGGTATCTCCGGAGGTTGCTGCGGTCAACATAGACAATACCAAACCTCGAAGTATATCCTAACAACCATTCGAAGTTATCGACCAATGACCATGCGAAATAGCCGGTCACTTTCGCTCCTTCGTCCATGGCTTTCTTCAACTGAGTCATGTAGTCCTTGAAGAACTTCATCCTTGTGGTGTCATTCAATCCGTTGGGAAGCGTAACGTTTCCTGGATCATCCATACCTATCACAATTTTCACAGATATTCAGTTCATTTTGGAGTCCGGAATCCTTGCATCCCTTCTTTGTACAAGAAAACGAAAGGAATTACATACCATTTTCAGAGATAAATATGTTTATGCCACTATACCGCTCGTTCAGATAAGAGACAGTTTTGTACATACCCCAAGGTACAATATAAAGCCACCAAGAATGTGCCTGCAAATATGTCCCCATATATTTGAAGGATTATACTTCTGTAACATGTCTAAATATAATGTGTGTTGTGTATGGATGCTTTGTGAAAATGAAAATTCCGGTTATACTAGCCGAGCACATGACTAAGACAATGTATGATGCAGTGCAGAGGACAAAGGAAATACAATTGGTTAAAATTTTGATTATAACTACTAATCCTATGGAAATTACCCTTGGACCAATTTGCACTCCGTTCTTTGCATCTGCAGATGGAGAACACAAAACAATGTAAAACATTGGAATCACATACGAAAGATACAAACAAACCATAAAGCATTGGCTAAAATATGTTCACTAGGGAGGACTTACTGGAAAAAGCCACATTCCAATCGTTCTGGTAGCTCGTGACGTTTGGTTTAGGCCATGTAGGATTAGAAATATAGCTTGTAGTATATTGGTTGATGCCTACATAATCCGCTGAGCCATTCACCATTTTAACCTCTTCCTCAGTGAACTTGGGCAATCTGTCTCCAACAATTTCTTGCATTGTTCTTGGATACTCTCCGTATCGAATGGGATGCAGAAACCTGCCCAAAATGTGAATTAACATTTAGTTGCTAAACTACACAGTACAGCTCCTGTTTTTCTTCAGCTCCTGTTTTTCAATTTTGGTCAAAACATACATTTTTTTTAATGTTCATACTTTTGGGTCACATGTCGTACACATCTGAATAGGAGTTTCGGATGAAGAGACACAGATTTGGTGTATGATTAAGTGCAAGATCAGATGATACAAAGATAATTTCACTACAAAAGAAATCTAGAATAGAAATTTTAATATATGCTTGATACCTACCAGCCAACATGAAAATCTCTAGCTCTTTGAGCTGCATAGTTATCAGCCTTTGATCTTGTAAGAGGTTCATACCAATTAAAATCCAGAAGAATTCCAATCCTTCCTTGCTGCTTTTCCTGAAGATACATCCAGTTCCAGGGTCAATTTGTAATCCTCAAGATTATCAAAATCAGTTATGATAAGACGGTGAAGAATTAACTGTAAAATATAAACTGACCTGGTATTTTTGGCGATATCTTTTCACTGCTTCAGCATGGCATAAGAGTAGATTATGGCCAGCAATGTACGGCTCATGTGCAGAGTCCCCAGCCGTACAGTTACCAACTTCCTTAGAGCACCTTGAAGGAGGATTGCTGCCACTATCAAATCCAAGAGCAGCCACAATCCTTGGTTCATTAAATGTAAACCAGTTCTTGACTCTATCACCAAATGTCTTGAAGCAAAACTCCGCATAATCCGCATAATCTTTCCTGAAATATTTGAAGCAAAAATTAAATGCTAGTCATCCAACAAGTTACGAAAACTTCGGGAAAAGAAAAAAATGTTCTACTTACACAATTTGGCGGTTCAGGTAACCACCATACTTTTCCTGAAGAGCTAGAGGGAGATCATAATGGTTTAAGTTCCCGTAAGGAGTAATGCCTACAAAAGCAATGAATCAAAACATGTCCTGAAGCATTTCAAAGGTACAAGTGCACAGATTGCATTCTGACTTCAATTTAAACCTTCCTATTAAACAAATAAAAACGAAAGATTCGGGAAATCAAGGTCTTTTATTCATTTTCTCTGCACCATTTTCTACATCCAGTATTGTGTCAATCATGGCAAAACAAATTGAAAATTGGTGTCAAGCAAAGGGAATCCATTTCATTCACCTTTCTTAACCATGTAGTTGATCAATCTATTGTAATAAGCAACTCCCTCCCAATTTATCCTTCCAACACCCTCTACAAAAATATAAATAAATCAGACAATAATATTTCAAAATCAAAATTGATAAAGCAACACTTTTTCTAAAAAAAGGAACAATAATTAAAACAATTGAGCCATTGGTGCAATACCAGGAAAGATCCTTGACCATGAAATAGAAAACCGGTAGGCATCGAAGTTGAAGCGTGCCAGTAAATCTATATCTTCCTGTAGAAATATTAATTAGACCATATTTATAATAATTATATATTTATATTATTTCAAATCCAATTTTAAGTGAAGACGTTAACCTTGTAACGATGGTACTGATCAACAGAAACATCAGCTGTATCGTTATTGGCAATGTGGCCTGTTCAAACAAAATCACAAAAAAAATTACAGAAAAAAATTATAAATAAGAACGATATCGATTTGGATGCAGAGAACAAGGATTCGAACAATAATAGTGTAAACTTCAATCGATTAGAATTCAAATCAACTCAAAACAGAAATGATCTTTTTCCAGAAATTACCTGGTTGTTTGACATAAACATCCCAGATGCAAGGCCCTCGGCCGCCCTGATCAGTCATCCCTTCAACTTGATAAGCAGAAGTTGCAGTTCCGAATACAAATCCTTTGGGAAAACTCTCTCGGCTAAGCCCTCCGGTGTCGCTCACAATCTCCTCATTTCGATGCTGCCTGGCGGCATTCGCAATGCAGAGCACCGCAGTAAAAGCAAAACACAGAACCCACGGCTTCATCACTATAAACCTCACTTCACTGTCAAAATCAAAGAAAAAAAAGAAACTGTGTGAATGAGATTTATCTGAAAGGGCAGGTGGTATTTATAGATAAGATTTTTTTTTATATTTTCAATATTTTTTAAAATAGTGTAGGTAAAATTAATTTAAAATAAACATGATAATTCAGTTTGAATAATTTAAATATTTAAACTTTTAAAATCAAAACAAACTAACAAGCAATACGTAATTATTAATTGAAATAAAATTAAATTAAATCAATTTTTTTGAATGTTTTAAAAATAAATTCAAAAGATTATATTCATTAGGGAAAAGTATAATTCCGTTTGGATTTTTTACATTACCACGGGGTAATTATATTTTTTTCTATTCATTTATAATTTTATATTATTCTAAGGGTAAAATTCATTAAAGGTCATTTGGTTATAGATTTAATAATAAATATATTATTTAAAAATAATAATTAAATCACTCATTTATAAATTTAAAAACAAATAAATAATATTTTTTAAATTAATAATTCAGTCATTTAAAAATATATATCACTCAATTAAAATTTTATAATAAATAAATCATTTTATCATTAAAATTTTAGTCCCAAATTTATACATTTTATTAATTTGGTCTCAGTTCAAAACCTATACAAATTCCTTGTTTTTTCAGAATCTTTCAAGTTTTAACTCACATTTATTATTGTTGCTAATTAAAAAATTAAATTAATAATTAATTTCTATTTAGTAAATATTACCAGAAAAACCTTGCTGACTTATCTCTATCCTTATTTTCATTTAACTCGCTCATCTATGCTTATCTGTAAAAACTTGAAATTGAAATCCCGAGATTTTATTAATAAAATCTATAGATGAGAAAAACAAACAGTTCAAGTAAATGGTAACAAAATTTTATTTATTCAAAAATAATAATTTAAAAAAATATATTTCTATTAAAATTTTAAAATATATATTTATCTATATAGTGTTGAAATCTGACGTATTTATCTATTTATTATTTCTTTTTACGAATTACAAACAAAATATATTAATCTAAAGCAGAAAAAAATATTAAAATTTAGCGAAAACATCATAAGAATCTATAGACAAACCCTTATGGATTGTCTTCGAAAACATGGAAATAGATATTTTAAAGTGGATAATCCATTGTTACCATATTTTAATATATCATAATTTTATTTTCCATATATATAGTATTAATTTTTTAGGTATTATTCTACAAATGATATTATACCATAAATAATATTATTTAGTATTTAGTATTATTTTACTTTTAAAAATAGTATTATTTCATATATATTATTAATCTATAGATAGTATTATTATATTTTCAAAAATAATATTAGTCTGTTTATAGTACTACTCCATATATAGTATATTTTCTACGTATAGTATAAATTCTTTATATAATATTATTCTATTTATAATATAAATTCTATATATTGTCTAAAATTTATTTTTACTATATTAAACTATAGTATAATTATAAATTTATAGTGTATTAAAGATAAATTTTTAATATTTTTAATTATTTTTAAGTTATAATTTTTGTAATTTAGCCTTATAACTTACAAGTTATTTTTTTAATTGATTATTACTGATTTTTCTAATTTACTTTAATGTTTATAATTTTAAATTTTTGTAATTGAGTCCTTACAAGTTAATGTTCATTTTTTAAAATTTCAAAATTTAATCTTTAACTTTATGGTCTAATATTTATTCATTTTTTTACGTATTTATACAATCAAAATTAATAATTAAAATTACTATGAATATAAAATCAAAATTAATTCGACCTGAAACAAAATCGACTTGAAATGAACCCGACCTGAAATGCAACCGAACTGAAATGGACCCGACCTGAAATGAAACTGTCAATTGTCCGATTTGGACCCGACCTGAAATAGATCCTACCTGAAACAGACCCAACTTGAAATGGACCCGTACTCAACCTGAATCGAGTCAAAACATCAAATCAACCTAAAATAACCTATATCCGATTTTACCCACACTAAAAACCATCCGAGTAAATTTTTTTACACCCCTGATTACAAACAACACTGATTTAACACCGATGCTACCATGCATGCTTCTTCCTTGACAAAAAGTGTATTAAGTTTCCCTTTTATTTTGGTTCTACGTAGCTAAGAGCGGATCCATGTGTTAAATTAGGTGATCTGATTTTAAAGTTGATTTTATTTTTTATGAACTAATCTTTAATTTTTTTAAAAAAATTATAACTTTTATAATTTATAGGTATAAAGATAATTTTTACCCTTAACGTTTATAATTTTTATCGTTTTGACCCTTATTCTTTTTTTAAAAAATAAATTTAACTCTTAATCTATATCTTTTTGACAGATAGCTTATTTTTTAACTACCATGGTAATTGGACCGTTAAAAATCTAACAATGATGACATGTCATATGCATATGATAATATATTTTAAATAACATGGCATCTAACCTATTAAATATATATATATGAAATATAATTTTATTTTAATATAAAATATAAAACAATTAAAATTCAAATAAAATATTAAAAAAATAATTAATTCTAAAATAAAATATTACTAAACATTCTCAATCCTAGAATTAAAATCCTACCTAAAAAAATTAATTAATTTCGAAATGTGTTCATATTTTTTTTAAGATAGGACTTTGATTCTATCGTAGTTAGGGTTGAGAATGTTTAGTAGTATTTTATTGGCATAAAGATAATTTTAACCCTTAACGTTTCGTTTTGCCCCTTATTTTTTTGGATAAATTTAACCCTTATGTTATTGTTTTATATTTTATATTAGAATAAGTTATCGTGATCGTTAAATTTTTAACGGTCCAGTTATCATAATAATTAAAAAAACAAGCTATTTGTCAAAAAGATATAGATTAAAGGTTAATTTTATCCAAAAAAAAATAAGGACCAAGATGATAAAAATTATAAACGTTAAGGGTTAAATTTATCTTCATGCCTATTTTATTTTAGAATTAATTAATTTTTTAATATTTTATTTAAATTTTAATTATTTATATTTATATTAGAATAAAATTATATTTCATATATATATATTTGATAGGTTAAATATCATTTTATTTAAAATATATTATCATATGCATAAGACATATTATCATTGTTAGATTTTTAACGATCTTGTTATTATGATAATTAAAAAATAAGCTATTTATCAAAAAATATAGGTTAAGGGTTAAATTTATCCAAAAAATAAAAGAAGGACCAAAACGATAAAAATTATAAACATTATGGGTTAAAATTATCTTTATGCCTTTTATTTTTTAAGAACTAATCTTTAATTTTTTTAAAAAAAATTATAACTTTTATAATTTATACCCATCTTCAACAATATTTCTAAATCTTCAGCCGTACGTAACTATAGAAACGTGTCTCAGTAATTGTTTGAATTTGATAGATAAATAAATAAATACTTGTTTTGATAAAAGCTTCAGACAACGTCCACGTGATTCTGAGGCCCAGTGTGCATGATTGATTTCTTGTTCAAACTTCAAGATTCGATTCTCTCCACTCTCAGTTCCAACAAGGAAAAACAAGAAGCCAACACAAACGACAAATGAGGACTAAAATATGGAATTTGTCTGAACAAAAATCAATAAAAGAAGAAGAAGAAGAAATTCATCTCCGCTGATTAGGGAAATCTGATACAGCTAACCAATGGATTACTTCACTTGTGTTGTCTTAGGTCTGATTAATTTCATATCAAAACCCCAAATTATCAAAGCTATGTGAATCTGCCTTACAAAGAAAAGAAGGAACACAGAGGGATTGCTACCTACGGATCTAGTCGGTCCGAGATACATCAATTCCGATCGGGTTAAAGTAGATGAACCTAGCTACGGTTGATCAACCCTCCTTTTCTCCCTCTTTATGATCAACAAGAGAAGGGTCCATGGGACAGTGATAATTCGATATTTAATACTATCTATACCGGTGCAAATACGGTGGTTATAGCAAGTCTCATCGAACTATGCCACTGTATGTCATGACACCAGAAACTAGTTGCAATTCATAGAAGATACTATTATCACAAGAAAAAATCCCAACACTGGTGAATATTGAAGTTTCATGAGAAATAGAAAGTTACATAAGCTTACCGGTTACACCCGCACATCCATTGGCCATGGCCAGTGTCTCGGGATCAAACATTAAACTTCCTCTGCAGTTGATTACTTCAGCATTTATCGTCCATATCAACAAACAAGCACACGAAATATGGAAACTTCCTTGGATCTTCCTATGCTCCATGAGATTGCATTTCTGAAGGATCTATTAACCCTTCTAATACAACAAGCTGATCCAGTAGAGCGAGCTTCTCGTCTTCAAGAGCCTTGACCTCGTCCTCAACTTCTTTAAGCTCTTTACCCAATGTGAAACTTTCTTCCTCCAGTAGCAAATACTTGTGCCTCAGCGTGCGGTACTCATTTCCAGATGTAGAAGAGTCTGGTAATGAATCTGAGTTAGATCTCTCAGGTTGCAGATATATTGGAGACATTTCATTCTTCATGTTCATTTTGGATGTCTTTTTCCCTGTTCTTACTGGTAGGGATCCCTGTACTTGCTGAGATCCTTTCATATCATTTCTTTCTAACGGAAACAAGGGTGCTTTGCTGGTGGAGCTTTTCTTTTTCCGTATCTTAGGATTCAAATCTTCCTCTGATGGTGGCATCCTTGGATCTTGCATTCTCACTGCTGAAAACAACACAATGATTAAATAATTTGCCTATGAGTTTTTTTTCTCTATAGCAGATGAGAATCATGTATACAAGCATAACTTTAAAGATCCTCAGTGATAAACACATGGTTTTGGCATGCTTAATGCTAGAAAAAGTCTCGGCAAGAACCATACTCGTCAAAAACAATTTTAGATACACGGATGAGAGAGGCACGAGAAACGATCGATGTAGTATAAACTATAAAACCCTCTAAAAGCTACCTCATATCATACAAAATCGGTTAATGCATACTCCTATGATTATCCCACTCATTCCTACATCCTATTTCAACTTTAGAGCCGACCACGCAGAAGCCATAACACATGATGAAAAGATGCTGTTAATGCCCTATATCCTATCTACCCAAAATCAGGAAATGTCTAAATTTAAATGATCTTCTTCCTACTGACTAGTGACTGACCCCATACTACTGAGGTTTAGGGATGATTCGAAGTTTAAACTGACATTGTAGTCGCCGAGGGAGCATTCGGAACAGTTAAAATCCCATAAACATTATGTTCAAAGATAGGGAAATCAGAGAACATAGTGAAGAAACTATATACATAAACATCCCATATATAATCTATTACAAATAGAACCTTACAACCGCTTGAGTAAACAACCAAATTCCACCTTCAAATCCCGATTTCCAAACTCCTCAATTACAACGAACAAAACCTAACCACTTGTTCTTCGTAACCAGCATCGTTTAGAACAAGCAGATCCCATAATTTCAAATAAACACAGCATCATTAGAAACAGGAAATTAACACTACACTTTAATTGGGATGCTAATAAAAATATCTAAAAAATACTGAAGAAAAGTTAATTGCGCCCTAAATTATCAGGTACACCAGAGAACATACCGCAGGAACATATACAACCCGTGAATTTGAAAATGGTTTTTGATCACCAAGAATCCATAATCTAGAATCGAAATTCATCAGAAATGATAATCGATGAGAGAAATTTTACCTTGGGAAACAGCAAAGGAGTTTGGGATCAGAAGAAATGGGATTCGCTTAGTAATCGAAGGAACGGGGATTGGATAAACCCATAATGCAGGGACCAACCTAGGTCGGGTCACGGGTCGGGTCACGGGTGACGGTCTAATTTTGGTTTTAGATATCTAATGAAAAACGTAAATGAGCAAGTTGTTGGACAAAATATATGTTTATACTTGTTTATCGAAATAAATAAATGTGTATAAAATGAAAAATTCTTATCAATATTAGTGATTAAATTTTATTTTTTAAAATAATTTTCGATCATTAAAATTTTAAGAATATTTTTCAATAATAATTTTGATAAGAATTTTCTGTATAAAAGTATTTTGAGCGTCGCTCTCTTCCCTACTGAATCTTTTATTTTTTTTATTTTTTTTATATATCAACGGCGATATTAATTTTAATATCGATCGTCGACTGTTAAAATTTATTATTTTGTTTATTTTAATTTTTAATAAATTATTTTGTTTTTGTGGTATGATTTTATTCCTTTTTTACTATATTCTTTTGTCTTTTGATATATATATATATATATTGTTATTTTTTATTAGAGTTGAATCTAATAACGTCACGACCGATCAAAATAGCGTTTTTTTTTCTTCCATTTTGATGTTGGTCTCCTTATCTCAAACTGTTGAACTAGATTTGGATTCACGATTATATTTATCATTTTTTTTGTCGCGATTGAGTTATGATAATATCTTTATTGTCAACATTCTTTCATTATAATATACATTTTTATGTTGTTTATTGACGGTTTTACCGATCATCGTCGATTTTGATGGTGTTTGTAATCATCATATGTTTCGAGTCTTTGTATTAAGTTCTTACCTTTTCCTTGTATGGTTCTCCACTTATGATCTATTATTGACTCTAGTTTTATTTATTAGATATAAGTTTGGATTTAAATATTTTATTTACTATGTTATAAACTTTTATGATAATTTCGGATATATCATTGTTTAATAAAATTAGTAATCTACTTTAAAAAATAAATATGTATAAATAAAGTTTTATATTTATTTATTTAATAAATAAATATAAATAAAGATTCATTTAACTTATTTATGTTCACAGATAAATTCATTTATGAGTTTATTTATCAATTTGTATATAAATTTGTTTCAATTTTTTTTTACATATTAAATATTACTAAATGCGTAACTAAATTGGGAACAATGTGTAGTTTGGAGCTCAAACTATGAAGCTTACAAAACTTTAAGAACTAGTAATGTAATTTTACCATTTTGAATCAATATAAACAAACATATTATCATAGGTGTAAATGAAACATGTTCGCAATCATGTTAAACAACGTTAAATAAATATGTTTATAAAAATTATACGACTAATATTTAATAAAATAATCACCGATAACATAATAAATCAAAATCATGTAATAATTTTTTTAAAATTTTTACTAAATTTGGAGAAATTGTACATGATAAATAAATTAAAGAAATAGAATATGTTGGACTAACGACCTTCGACCATTAGATATTAATCGCTCGATCACTATGTTGTAATTACTGGTGCTCGAATCCGTAATCTCCAAAAACAACAACCGTTCCTTTAACCGATGAGGCTAGATAATTCGTGTAAAATATTTTTCATTTCGTATCGTATTTCACATATATTTTTAATAATTTATGGTCTGCGGCATCCACAAGTGATGGTTCAAGATTGTGTGTGTTGGTCCCTGCATGTGAACCATAGATTATCTGATTTTATTTCATATTTAAAGGGTTGAAATCCGACACCTAACACTTATCATGTATTTTATGGTTCAAACACAGATCTCAAAACCCAACACCTATCCCATCTCATCCCTAATTTTACGTAAACTAAAATCAAGTTTTGATTTTTATAAATAATTTATTCATTTTTTTAGCAATTAAAATTAAAAAATGTTGTAATAATTTGGATTGATTAAGGTATGGATCCTCTTCTTGATTCTTGACCAAACTTGTAATGATGGAAAGATTTGCATTAAGAATGTATTGATTTAGCGTAGACTTTAATATTTGAGATGGGATATTTTATTATGCATTATTAAAAAGGAAAATTATTTTAAACAGAAAATTCGGTGAATTAAAGCTATTAAACAGATGACTAGACTTGCAACAACATCTTGACATAATGGTCGTATTTGGACAGATACGATAAAATCGATTATATACGGTCTTTAAAAAAGATAAATCGAAAATAAAGTACTTAAATTTAAAACGTGAAAAAGAATGATACCCGTTAAATGAAGTATTTGGTTTTTAGATGTTTATAAATAATTTTTTTTTATTCTTGAAAAGACAATATAATAGTATTTTTGTATTATGATTTTTTTTAAAAAAATTATCTCTTAATGATTATAAATTAAGGTTTTATTTTAATTGATTTTATAAGATCCTAAAATCTTTAAATCGTTTATATGTTAAAGAATAGATAGAGTAATATTGATGTGTTTGAAGTTTGTGAATGTCGAACATGAGAGATGGAGATGAAGAATAGGATAGTTGAGGCGAGATTTTAGGTGATTACTTTTTGTAAATTTTAACGGAGAATCATGGTCAATATGATGATCGAAAAAGTAAGAAGGAAGAGAGCGAGGTAGAGAGGAGGATTTTCCCCTCATTATCTTTTTTTTGAACAAGCTATTAATGATTATAATAGTATCTTTTTTAGAATATAATCTCTCACCATTTGACATTTACCGCTCAATCACTCTGCTGACATCGCTGGTGTTCGAACCCGTAACCTTTAAAAACAACAACCGTTCCTTTAATCACTTGAGATAGAGTACTCGTTATCTTATTTCATTCTCTTTAATTCCATAAGCATTTCTAACCCTTAGTATCATTTTTGGTGTATCCTTCAAGGGATTAGTAGGGCTACGGCCTCTGAATTTTTGAAAATTTTGAATTTTACTCAAAAATTTGAAATAATTAATTTGACCCCTCAAGAATTTTAAAGATTAATGGTCCTGATTGTTTAGACCATTAATAACGTGGTGAACAGGATTCACCGTATAATCTCTCATGTTTTTGAGTTAACAGATATCCAATATTATTTACTTCAAAAAAAAAATCATTATCGTAAAATTATCTACGAAATTGTCATACACAAAAAATTAAATATCATTTTTAAAATTCTTGAATATAGAAACACACGATATACCATAAAAACTTGACCATTCATGAAATATTCAAAGGTAACTACCAAACTTGTTTTGTTTGTATATATGCCTTTGTTAGTCGAGTCTACGTAGAAATATGAACGAAAAAAATGCACCTACCCACACACGTAATCTCATGCAAATGCGTTAAATGTTGAAAAATAATAAAAAAAAAAAGATTATACGGTGAACCCTGTTCATCACATTATCCATGGTCCAAGCAATCAGGACCGTTGATCTTTAAATAACCACCTAATAACTACCTATCCACTAAGTCCATGTAGGAAAGAGGTGATGATTCACTTGGAAAAAGTTTAAGATCAACGGTCCTGATTGCTTGGGACCATGGATCACGTGGTGAATAGGGTTCACCGTATAATTTTTCCCAAAGAAGGCTTAAAATAACACAGCATACGACATGTTTTTATCCACTTTCATGCAAGACCGATCTATAACAACAGCCAACGTTTTCACAACAAGAAACGATATTGACCATGTCTTAAATAACGTTAGAACACAAATCCAGACAAATCAAGTCAGATAAATTTAGAAAAGTAGAGTTCAGATCATTAATTTTAATAAAACATCTTTTAAATGATTCGAATTTAAATATCGAGATACGTAGAATGTGTTTGAGTTTATCTTTTTAAGCTCTTTTGGATGAATCCTTGTCCTTAATTCAAAGGTTATCCTTCTACTCCAAGACAATTGAGACCCACAATCCGTTGCATTTTTATGGGTATGATGCGACATTAATTAAATATACCGAAACCCACCCACCGGTTCAATTTAATCGTACGGAAATTTAAGAAAATAATGATATTTAAAATTATATATAAAGAAATATAGGAGTTTAAGATAATTTTTTAAAAAATAAGTTAAAATTTATAGTGTTATTTGAATTTTATCACCTTTAGGAAGCGAGGTGTATGGATTTCGTTACCTACAAAAGGCGAGATTCATGTTGACCGTTAGATTGAATTGAAATCAACGGTTTATAGACGGGGAAGTCCAAAAAACACTATTCTTTTTTTACCTATTTTCCCAAATATTTTCAAACACACTTATTTTCTCAAAAGAAAAAAATCAACTCCATCATTCAGTTAAATTGACCTAATCCACTGATCAAATATTTTTTCGATTTTTTAAGATTTTATTTTGATTAATTTGAATCAATCTGTTTCATACATTTGATTTTGATGGGTAATTTTTTTAATAAAATTTTTATACATACATACGATCTTAAACTCGAAACATATTTAAACTATATAAAATTATTTACTATTTGAACCAATTCGTTAATTTATTCTAATAAAATTAATAAAAACAAATGAAGGTGGCTTACCATTTCAACGTTTGTTTGGCCAAATCAGCCCCACCCCTTTCCTTTTTGTCTCCTACAGGCTACAAGTAGAGACACAATCAATTCTTCCCACCTCAATTTCTCAAAAGAAAAAGTCCATCGGAATCTTTGATCAAATTTCTCTAAATTCACACAACTGTTTACAAAATCAAAAACTCAAGAATTTAGAATGCTATAAATCCATAAACAAACCAAATTTCTTTGATCATAGCAGAATGGGGAACACCATGGGAGGAAGAAAGAAGGCGAAGGTGATGAAAATCGACGGAGAAACAATCAAATTAAAGACACCCATACGAGTTTGGGATGTGTTGAAGGATTATCCAGGCCATACCTTGTTGGATTCCGACGCCGTCAAGCATTACGGGATTCGTGCGAAGCCATTAGAGCCGCAACAAGATTTGAAGCCCAAGAAAGTTTACTTCCTGGTGGAGTTGCCCAAGTTTCCCGATGAAAAAGCGCCGAGGAGGGTCCGGTCGGGTGGGATTCATATGAGCGCTAAAGATAGGTTAGAGTGCTTGATGTTGTCGCGAAGAACAGTCTCCGACATGCCCATGGCTAGACAAACGCCGAGCGTTGGGTCTGATGGGGTTGGAGCTGCAGGGTCCAGCGGGATGATGACTGTCAAAATGAGGTTGCCCAAGTCTCAAATGGCCAAGTTGGTGGAAGAGAGCAGAGATGGTGTCGAGGTGGCCGAGAAGATCCTTGATCTTTATATCCAGAAAGGTGTCGGTGACGCCGATAATCATATCCGCCGTGAAACGCCGTGGAAACCTGGCGTTGGTGGCATTGGAGAAAACTTTAAGGCCAAACGTGAGGTATGCTAAATTTCTCCTTTTACTCTGTTTACAATTTGCTTGAATCAATTTCATTTTCATGGAAAAGACCAGAACAGAAACTCCAGGAAAATTAGGTAAGGTTAGTGGAAAATTACAGGAAGTTCACATGTTAAGTATAGCTAACAACTGGATTTTCAATGTGTTTTTAGGCCTATGAGTTGCTAATTTTGGCTATATTTAGTGTGGTTAATTGCTAAAAAATGTTGGTTAAAAATAAATTAAATGGTTTGGCTGAAACAGGTTTGTCGTTTTGGTAGGTAGCCAAGAAGATTGGTCAACTTCAGAGATGTGCAATATATGAATATTTAAATTTGATATAATTTTCAAATTAGAAATCTTATACCTTTTTATTTGCACGAACCATTTAGCTTTAATGGTTAAGGGAATTATTATTATTTTTAGAGGTTATCAGTTTAAACACCAGCACAGTATTTGACCGATCAATGTATAATGATTAAGAATATATTCTAGAATAAATACTACTGTAATATTATAGTCAATTAAAAAAACTTTTTTAGATTAAGACTTAGAATTAAAATTTAAATTTTAAAATTAAGGTTTAGAGTTAGAGTTTAGAAAATTATGTATAGGATAAATTTTTGGGTTTAGTTTTTATGAGGATTTAAAAATTAGGGTAAATATTTAGAATTTAAATTTTTAGTGTTCGGATATAAAAAAAATCAAAAATGGTAAAATATTTTTATTATATTATTCACCTATAGATAAAAAAGCATAATTTTTTTTGAGTAATTTAACTCTAGTATTTTATTTTGGGTTGAAATAGTTTTTTATAGATGAAAATTATAAGAAATTTGGCACTAAATAATTTAAAATGATTTGATAGATTAGTCAACAAAAAATTATTTTATATTTTATGTAATTTTCTAAATTATTTTTAATTGATATAATATTTTTTTAAATCAACATATTTATTTATATCATGTTGTCATATTGATGTATATTGGTATATAGGTTTGCCATATCATTTTAATTTGTTTATTATTAGTTGACCGTTAGTTTTTATCTACAGAAAAATTATTTTGATTAAAATAAAATATTAAAAATTAAATTATTAAAAAATATAGTTTAAAATATTATTTATTCTAATATTAAAGATATTTCTTTAGCTTTATACCTAGATAAAATATTAATATTTACGGTACATTAAAAACTATGGACCAATAGCGAATGATATAAATTTAAGGGGTTAAAAATAATTTATTATATATATTTTTTCATATTTTTGGGGTCAAAATCGTTAGTCCTTATTTTTTTCCACGCATGAAATTAATCCATTTCTTTAAAATTTAAATTAAATTTAACGTTGACATTATCTACGGACAAGTTAATTTAATTTAAAAGTCAAAACAAGAATGTCAAACTAAAAGAGTATAATTTTTTTTTCTCATTTTCAAACTTTATTGTAAGAAATGGTCAAAGATCATAAATTCTATAATATAATTGTTTAAAATATTTTACGTATATAAATTTTTAACGAGTAAATATTATTTTTAGGTGAAAAAAAACTCATATATCTCGTTAAAAAAATTCTTTAATCGTAAATAGAGGTAAAATAATAAAAGATATTATAATCGAGAGTTTTTATATTTAAATTATTATGTCCTCTTAAAAAACCTTTACATCAAATAATTAATACTCCTATATTAAAACTATTAAAAGTAAATAACTTTTTTATATAAAAATCGTAATATATTCATATATTCTTGTATTTTATTTTAATTTTTTATAATATTCATGTAATTATTAAATCTTAAAAAAGCCATTTCTTGTATTTTATGACCATAACCTATAAGCTTAGCTTTTACTTCCGATTTAAGGAAAATGATTAAATAATTTTATGAAGGTCACTTAAATCTAATTAAATGGTTTACAATAAAATTAAAAAAATAACCTTTAACATAGAATTTAGGGTTGACTGAATGAAAATTGTAATATTGATTTTTTCCCAATTTCGAAAAGTTTAAAATATTTATAATTAATCTCAACGAGAGATTATTAGGTAAACCTTGTTCACTACGTATCGTTAGTCCAAACAATTAAGACCGTTCATTTTTAAATAATTATCTAATAATTGTTCACCTACTAATTACATGTAAGAAAGAGGTCACGATTTATTTTGAAAAAAATTAAGATGAACGATCTTGATTAATTGGGATCGCAGATGACGTAATAAACATGGTTCATCTAATAATTTTTCGATGTCAACATATAAAGTAATAGTATTTTTTTTATATAAATATTTGTAGTTTCCTTTTTAATATTTTTTAAATGTTGTAATTAACAGAAGCGGGTGAGCTTTACTCCTCAAGAAGCAGGGGAAATTATTTTAGCAAATCACTTGTCGGTAGAGGATATCAGTATCAAGTTGCTCGAATCGACTCGAAAATAATTTATTTTCATATTTATTTGGCTTTTATTTTATAGGAAGTTATGTAAATAATATAATTAAAAAAAACAGATTGTTTCACGTATGACTGCATGAGAGTAACTGCTTTTTGTGTGTTATTGCCTTTTTTCAAACTAGAATAAGAAGATGCCACTATAATATTAAGACATTTTTACGCATACAATCTTTTTTAATTTTTTTTATTAAATAGAGATCATTTATATTTTTTTAATTTTAACGGTAAATAAAAGATAATGAACCGGTTTGAACAAATTTAATTTTATATCCGATTACATAATATATTAATGACAATATTAATCAAATTAAACTCAATCGATAATCTTAAGATTACATTAAATGATAATTGTTCGTGTTGATACGTGTCTCGTTAAAAAACTTCCTTAAACCTAATCGGAGGAAAAAGAGTACACCGTGTCAAACTAATACTAGCATTAAACGATATAATTGAAGCACAGATTACGTAATAAACAAGATTCCTTTGATAACTTCTCTAACTCTTCAGTTAATTTTGATGTTGATACTTATAAACTAGGGATAATTACAAACCATAAGTAAAACTAAAAACAAAAATGGAAGAACAGAAAAGGGTGTCTGACAGAGAGATAGAGAAGCACAAAAGCGTTGGCAAAACGATCCACCCTACTATTACCTTGTTCCAACAGTATATATACCACTTTAATCCAGAATTTTTCTAAACAAACAAACAAAACATTCATCTCCTCTACATTTTGCTTTCCTGTTTCTGAAGAAACTGGTTTTTTCAGGCATAAAATCCCAGACTAGGATTCTTGGTCTCTTTCTGAGACAACATAAGAGAAGTATAGGAAACATGTTTGAAGGAAAAGCTTTGGTGGAAGACACAGATATGCCATTGGAGATGCAGCTGCATGCTATGTCTTCTGCATCTCGAGCTTTGGATGACTACGATGTTTTTGACTGCAAATCAATCGCAGGACATATAAAAAAGGTATATCTCT